>CM050514.1:67587424-70568257 GCA_027563665.1 Antrozous pallidus
GTTGTCCAATTGCTTAGAATATATACACTGAGTGGCCAGATTATTATGATCTCTGAATGCATAATAATATGGCCACTCAGTTTATATCCTTTATAATAAAAGGCTAATATGCAAATTGTCCCCTCGACCAGGAATTCTACCAGCAGGTAGGCCGGCCAGCCACCCATGTTCCCTCCCCCTGGCCAGGCTGGCCAGACCCTACCCATGCACGAATTCATTCACCAGTCCCCATATAATACACACACGCACATATACATACACACTGAGTGGACAGATGAATATGTGTTCAGAGATCATAATAATCTGGCCACTCTGCATATATACTAGCAATATAAGACTAAGAAACAAGTCTCACTATAGCATCAAAAATTATAAAGGTGAGAGGGGAAAAGATGATAGCTGGCAGAGAGGAGGTTAGGGAGAGGGTGTGACTGAGTGAGGGGGTGAAAGGAGAGTGTGTTTATGTGTGTGGTGTGTGTGTGAGGGAGTGAGGGACAGTTAAGTCCAGCAGGAGTAGCAGGTGCTGGCAGACCAGGCTCTCCTGGACAGGGAGCACCTACCACCACTGTGGGTACTCCCCAGGCTATGGAGCTCAGGCATGGAGTTCATGCCATCTTGAAGGGGAGATCATCCTTTTCTAGTAACTCATCAACACCACCAACCAGACTGGCCTTGGATACTCCCCGTGAAGCCACTATAACCAAAATCCTGCTGTCCCACTGCAGACCTGCAGGCTCCAGGATATCTACCTCCAAGGGTGACAGCTCCCACAGCAGGAAGTATGACTTCACCCCTCCCCAGCTGCCAAACTCTGGACACCTCAGTTGCACCTCCTGAGCCCACCATCCCACAGGCTGCTCTTGGGTGCCACTGTGAGCCCCCCCTGGGCACGCTCTTACCCAAACAAGGGTGCACAGTGCCGGGAACCAATTCCAGCACGTAATAATTATAAGACTTTCACCAAAAAGTTGGTGAAGCTTGGGTGGCTCAACAATGGCTGAGCCACATATGTAGTTTACCTGTTGGAATGGCTAAACTGCACTTCCCCAAACCTGAACAGGATTGCTTGCTGCCAGACAGCTCAGGGCATTTTATTGCTTCCTGTTGCCCAAACACCTGAACAGCTGTATGTAGACTATTCCCCAATCTGTAAACCCTACCCTTTGAAGTGTATTATCTCCACCTTGCCTTAGGACAAATTGTGTTAATAAAAACAAGGGTCCTAGATAAGAAGGTAGTTTTCAGTTCCTTTAGCTGAAGCACCCATGACGCCCCAGGCCTTTCAAAATTATCTGTCTTTGTCTTTGGACTCCTTCTTGAATCTAGGAACCAGCCCCTTTCTTCAGAATGCTGAGACCTTTGTAATGTTGGGACAAGAATCCCAGCACACAGCAGTATAAATTCGGAATTCCCCCAACCTGGCTGCCTGCCCACAGATACCTAGGTCACACAACTTCAGCACCAGGGCCCATCTGAGTGCATGAGTGTACTGTCCTGGCAAATGGACCCTGGGTGCCTCTGTGAGCTGCCACTGGGTATGCGTGAATCCAACCTGGGGCGCAACACTTAGTAGCAAAAACTTGAGTCTTCCCACTCTACAGCTGCTGACTTCCAGACACCACAGTTGTGCTTCTCCAGCATAAAGGCTTCCTGACCACACCACCCCAAAGGCTGCTCTTGGGTGCCTCTGTGAGTCCCCATTGGGCACACGTGAATTCAACCAAGGATGCAAGGCAGCAAAACCTGGGATTCCCCCTCTCTGTCTGCTGACCTCTGGACACCAAATTGCACCTTTCCAAGATGCAGGCCTACTGAGCCTGCTACCCCTATAGGTGGATTCTGGGTGTCTCCTTGAGCCCCTGCTGGGCATACTCGTATCCAAACAAGGGCACACAGCCCTGACAGAAATTTGAACTTCCCCCTTTTCAGCTGCCTACCACTGACACTGAGGTCACATGGTTTTAGCACACAGACCCCCTGAGGCTGTCACCCCAGGAGGCGACTCCTAGGTGGCTCTGTGAGCTGCCATTGGGCACACTATTATCCAACCAAGGGTGCAGGTCCCTGACAGCAGTAACCTGCACGTCCTTCTTAGCTGCTGACTTTCAGTCATTGCAGAAGTGCTGCTCCAGCACACGGGACCCCTGAGCCCAATGCTCCAGCACACAGCTCTTGGGCACTGCTGTAAGAAGCTACTGAGCATGTGTATCCAACCAAGGGTGCACGTCCCCCAAAGCAGAAACTGGGACCTCTCCCTCCATGGGACCAGTGGCACATTACAATCACATGGATCTAGCGTGTGGGCCCCACGAGCAGACACACCTTTCGGGCGGCTCCTGGGGCCCTTCTTTGAGCTGTCACTGGATGTGCCTCTACAACCAAGGGTGCATGGCTCCGTCAGTAGGATCCATGACATTCTTCTCGCAGGTACCTACCTCTGGACAGCTTGGTGAATTACTGAGGACTTGCCTCCCTGGACAAGGTCACGTTGTTTCAACCATGGACTGCAACATTCCCACATCCCCAGGTGTTGGATCCTGAACTCCTTCGTGATTCAGAGGGGGAAATCCCTTTGGCCAGAGTCCCTCTGCCTCAACCACAGACTGTGAGACTACAGACCCCCCCTCCCCACTGTCATGGGCTCTGGACCCCTCATAATGAGGTATAGAGTGATGCTAATCCAGCGAGAGTCATACCACACTGGCCAAAGTCACAGTACCTGAGCCTCAAGCCCCGAGACTCCTTCCTCCCAGGCAGTGGACTCTGGGAAACCATAGTGAGCACATACCAATGAGACCTCAGACAACCTTTCCCACAAGAGCCGGAACCACAATCACATCCAAAACAGCTTGCACAGTGAAGTTGGGGGTGAGTCATATTGCCAATCCATGATGAGACTTCATCCACAAATAAGAAACTAACATTCAAAATTCAACTCTATCAAGAGAACCCAAATAGCTCAAGTAGGGAGCTCCACTAGATCATCAAGCCCAGGAGACCTGAGAGACTGCAACACTAGCACCAGCCCAAAAAGAACCTGTGCAGCAAAGCAGAAAGGAAAGAAAAAGAGGAATCACCAGAAAGGGAATTAAATAAAATGGAAACAACATGTGAGAAAAAGAATACAGAGCAATGGTTATAAGGTTGTTCAAATGGTTGAATGACAAATACACACCACAAGTCAATGAGAATTATAAGGAGCTGAATGAGAACGTCACCAACATGAAAAGGAACCAAAAGAAAATGAAAAATGACATAGCTACAATAACGAACACAATGGAAGGCTTAAACGGTAGACTAGAAAGAGGCTGAGGACCACATCAAAACTACAACTAAAAGACAAAATGGACATCGTTCAGAACCACAGAAAAGCTGGCTGAGTGGAAATTCTACAACTAAAAGGAAAGAGAAAAGCACATGGAGATTCAGAGGAGCTGCAAAAGGCTGAGAGGACTTTTTGAAAAGCACACTTGGAGAGGACTGGTGGCTGAGTGCCTGGCTGGCTTTCTCAAGTGGGAGGGAAATGGAAACTCCTGTTTGCACTGAACTCCAGTTCCAGGAAAGACCTTGGGGGCCCAGACTCATAAGTGGGGTGGGGAATCTGTACTGTCAGGAAAAGAGAAAAGCACACTAAGACTCAATTAGACAAGAAGAAAAAATAAAAGGCACCCAAATTTAAAAGAAGGGGTAAAGCTGTCCTTATTTGCAGATGACATTGTACATAAAAACCCCAAAAGACTCCATCAAAAAACTAATAGACTTATTAAATGAATTTGGCAGTGTAGCAGGATCCAAAATTAACGCTAAGAAATCTATTGCATTTCTATATATCAATAATGAACTGACAGAAAGGGAGGCTAAAAAAGCAATCCCATTTACCATTTTTTTTACCAAAAAAAATTGAGATACCTAGGAATAAACTTAACTAAAGAGGTAAAAGACCTATATGCGGAAAACTACAGGACACTGAAAAAAGAGATAGAGGAAGCCCCAGCTGGTTTGGCACAGTGGATAGAGGGTCGGCCTACGGACTGAAGGGTTCCAGGTTTGATTCTAGCCAAGGACACATGCCTGGGTTGCAGACTTGATCCCTAGAGGGGGGCATGGAGGAGGCAGCTGATCAAATGATTCTCATAAATAAATAAGAACAAAAAAAAGGGAGATAGAGGAAGCCATAAACAGATGGAAGAACATACCATGTTCATGGATTGGTAGAATCAACATTATTAAAATGTCCATACTACCCAAAGCAATTTATAGATTCAATGCACTCCCCATTAAAATACCAACGGCCTATTTCACAGATCTAGAAAGAACTCTCCAAAAATTCATCTGGAATTTTAAAAAGACCCCAAATAGCCACAGCAATACTGAGAAAGAAGAACAAAGTAGGATCTCAATACCAGATTTCATGCTGTACTACAAAGCCGTTGTTCTCAAAACCACCGGGTACTGGCTCAAGAACCACATATAAACCAATGGAATAGAATAGAGAATCTAGATACCGACCCAAACCACTATGCTCAATTAATATTTGACAAAGGAGGCATGAACATACAATGAAGTCAAGACAATCTCATAACTAAATGGTGTTGGGAAAATTAGAAAGATACATGCAAAAACATGAAACTATACCTCCAACTTACACCATACACAACAATAAACTCAAAATGGATAAAGGACTTAATCATAAGATGGGAAACCATGAAAATATTAGAGGAATTCACAGGCAGCAAATCTCAGACATATGCCAAAGCAATATCTTCACCAGTATAGCTCCTAGGGCAATGGAAACTAAAGAGAAAATAAACAAATGGGACTTCATCAAAATAAAATGCTTCTGCACAGCAAAAGAAACCATTTATTCCAGTCAAAGGCACCTACCATGGTTGCAGGCTCACTGCATGGGAGAACATGTTTGCCAAAGTTAGCTCTGATAAGGGTTTAATCTCCAGCATTTACAGGGAACTCATACAGCTTAACAAAAGGAAGATAAACAACCCAATCAAAAATTGGGAAATGGGCCTAAATAGATATTTTTCAAAAGAGGACATAAGGAAGGCCAAGAGATATATGAAAACATGCTCAAAGTCACTAATCATCTGAGAGATGCAAATCAAAACGATAATGAGGTACCATCTCACACCTGTCAGAATAGCTATCATCAATAAATCAACAAAGGACAAGTGCAAGGGAGGATGCAGAGAAAAGGGAACCCTCATGCACTGCTGGTGGGAATGCAGACTGGTGCAGCCACTGTGGACAACAGTATGGAGTTTCCTCAAAAAATTAAAAATGGAACTCACATTTAACCCAGTGATCCCACTTCTAAGAATATATCCGAAACACCAATCAGGACGCATACGTGCACCCCTAAGTTCATAGCAGCACAATTTATAATAGCTAAGATTTGGAAATAGCCTAAGTGCCCGTCAGCAGATAAGTGGATTAAAAAACAGTGGTACATCTACACAATAGCATACTATGTTGCTATAAAAAGCAAGAAACTCCAACCATTTGCAACAGCATGGATGGAGCTAGAGAGCATTATGTTAAGCGAAATAAGCCAGTCTGAGAAAGATAAATATCACATGATCTCATTCATTTGTGGATTGTAATGAGTAACATAAACTGATGAACAAAAACAGATCCAGAGACACAGAAGCATCAATCAGATGCTCAAACCTCAGAGATAATGTAGGAGAGAGTGGTGGTAAGTGAAAGAGATCAACTGAAGGACTTGTATGCATGCATATAAGCATAACCAATGGACACAGACACCAGGGGGGTTAGGGCATGAGTGGGGATTGGGAAAGGCAATGGGGAGAGGGGTGGAATAAGGACACATATGTAATACCTTAATAAAAAAGTTAAAAAATAATAATAAAGGCATGTTTATAGAAATGAACATGCTGACTTAAAATCTATATAAAAAACACAGAGGACCCAGAACAGTAAGATAATTTGAAAAGGAGGACAAAGTTAGATGACTTACACTTCTGGTTTTAAAACTTACTATAAAAACTATATTGAAAAAGAGAGTATAGTACTGGCATACAGATCAATGGAATGTAATTGTAAGTTCAGAAAATTACCTTTTACATTTTGTGTCAATTAACATTGAGTATGAGTGACAAATATCTGGTAGTTCATTTTACTTTCCTCACTATTCTTGCATATGTTTGAGGTTTCTCATAATAAAAAATTTTAAGTGAAAAGGAAAAAAAGAATAAGAGAAATAATTTAAAAATATAATTCACTCTCTTTGCTTACCACAGAAAAACCTTTGTTTCTTAAAAATCAAATCTGACCATAGCTGGTTTGGCTTAGTGGATGGAGTGTAGGCTTGCAGACCAAAAGACACTGGGATTTATTCCAATCAAAGTCACCTACCTTGGCTGCTGGCTCCCCCCTGGCTTTGGTCTGGGTCATGCTTGTGCAGGAGGCAACCAATAGCCGTGTTTCTCTCACATCAGTATTTGTCTTTCCCTCTCTCTTCCAATCTCTCTAAAAATCAATGGGAAAAATATAATCAGCTAGGAATAAAAAGTATCAAATCTGGCCCTAGCTGGTGGCTCAGTTGGTTGGAGCATCATCCATTATGCCAAAATATTGAGGGTTCGATTTTAGGTCAAGACACAAACCTAGGTTTTGGTGTTTGATCTCTGGTCTGGGCATATCTGGGAGATATACGATTAATGTTTCTCTCTTAAAAAAATCAAATCTAAACAGTGTCATCATGAATCAGAGAGAGATGAGTGAACTCTCAAAAACAATCTGAGTAAGTTACAATAGATGGGAGAGCATTCAGAGGAGTGCTTGCATTAGGATATCTATCTATATGAGGATTTTACAAAGTAGGATGTGTGGTCACAGCAATCCTTTATTCCCAGTCAATGTTAAGATCTATAGTTGACTGATCACCCCCCTTCTTTTTTTTATTATTTGGGGACTATTTTTTTAATTTACACAATAGGTTACTATATAACAAAATGCATTTGTTACTTCTCTGGAAAGCCATTTATAATCTTTACTACAGAATATACAATTCTTTTGCTAAAGGGTCTCTGCCAAAAGAAGCATTCTTCTGTGCTTTATAGTTTGAATTGATTACTAAGCTCTATCCCATTGCATCACTGGGTGTTGACTGTAATCTAAAGTCTTACACAGTTTTGTCCTAATTAAGGAATTTTGATACGGGTGGTCAATATTATAATGACCGAGGAGGACAGATCTGGGTAACTTGAAAAAAAATGTAACAGATTTTGGAACCTGAAATATGAGGAGCAAATTATTCTTTTTTGATGACACATACTCTGGAAATCCATTTTAGAGGTGGTTTCAGTGAATAGTACTGGACTTGAAAAGAAAGCAAACAGGAAATTGATAAGTAGACAGTAGTGCCAAAAATAAGGTTTATGTTCCTTAATCTAATCTGACATGCCTTCAGAATATTGCATTTCTTTGATGACCATCTTTCCAAACAGGTTCTACCCAATACTTAACCCCACTACATAGTGACAGAGTTAATGGTTTTCTCATGAGGCAGATATGAATAGGAACAGCATTCAAAGACAACTGGTCTCACTTCCAGGTCCATCTTTGGGCCAAGATATGTAGTCGCCAACAGTGAATTGGCGACTGTATTTTTTGAGTCCTGGCGCAAAGTAAGATCCATCTGGTTTGCTCAGCCGTTTGCCTGAGTGCCACAAAATGGTCCTGTTATTAGTCTTATTTGTGGTCCTATTTGAGGTTAGGGGATAATGTAAATAAACTTCAGTCTTCCTTGTGATGAAGGTAGTATGGGAATTAAAAGTGTTGGTGTTGGTAGTGGTAAGTGATGTTGTGTCTCTGTTTTCTCAATTGCTCTGTTTTCTTTGGATTGGGAAACAGACATTTAAGAATGAGTTTGTCATCTGGAAGGAGAGTTGTGACCAAGTTTCCCTCAACAGGATACAAGATGTTATTTTTGAGCTTCATTACTCTCACCAAGGGGAAAAAAGAGGAGAAAAATAAAGAAGAAAGTGAAAGTAAGGAAAAAAGGCAGAAACAGAGAAGTAAAGAGGAAGGTCAGAGGAGAAGGAATGGTGTGAGGAGAGGGAGAGAATATAACTGACTATTCATAGAAATGGCTTTATTATTTTGAACCAATGGTTAAATTCACTCCACATCTGGTGAATTAAGAAAAGGAAATCCGACTAATTAAATTGAACTGCTAGTTGTCAGTTAAATCATTTATATATAAATATACAATGTAGTTTCCATCACATTTTCTTGTCTGAACTAGACAGTGAATTAGTCTCACTAAACATATTTGAAATGGTGAGTAGAATAATACCAGTTGGTGACTCAGATTTAAGTAGAAGTGGGCAGTTTTTACATTTCTAAATCAGTTATTGGGCATTATTGTTATCACATACAATTTCTAAGCCTGAGTTATTTTTGTCAGTTTCTTTTATGAATGTTTTGTTGTCTTATAAGGAAATATATGCATTCCCCTCCTCTCATTCGTCTCTGGTGACACCTTCATAATTTCTGTCTTTACACTGGTACATTTTTAGTCTAATTCAGGCATATGAGAGACAGGGGAAAAGTTTAGTCAATGTCAGTGATTTTTTTGTATCCATTCATGGATAGATTTAGTGAATCTAAACCAATTTGCATTTAAAATCTATATACATCGAATAGATACAATACTCAAAACATTCCTCCATATGCTTCAAGGGAAAAAGAAAACAGAATTTACAAGTGAGAACTAGATGCATTTTCTAATAATAAATGCAATTTCAGGGGGGATTTATGATCATGCTTTCATATGTGAAAATATTAATATATTACCTTGCTCTAATATGAAGGTAAGCATAAACACAACACTTTAGTTTCACAAGTATATAAAAAATAATGTACTACCATGCTATAAAGTAAAAGGAAGATAATTGTATTGTCTCCATTTTACATTTAAAAACTATATTTTTCTAAATCATATCATGTCAGTTATTTGAAGCTAAAAATAGGGATGACTTTGTCTTTTTTTTAAGAGTGTATTGTATGAAGAAAGGATTGAAAAAATAGTATGACATTTAAAGCCCAAATATTTATGACATACTTGGGAATTTTAATGCTTGGACTCTTAATTTGAAGATTAGAAATACATATTAAAAATGTGATTGCAGTTATTTAAGCAAGGAGGTTTGGTTCAAATACTGATGGTCTTCCCGTGCTGCCTCAAACAGCACTGGCTGCATGTGACAGGGCATACAATGTGTGGTATGGGGTAAGGTAAACCCACAATGCATTGCAGTGTGCATTTTGTATTGCTAAATATGTCCGTTTATCTCCACCTCACCATCTGCCCCACCACCTATTCAGTTATTTGAAAGTAGTGGATCTAACATTTTTCCCCAATTCTGTTTAAAGTCATGATTTACCTTTAATACATGATCACAGATTTTTGTCTTTTTTCTCTGAAATTAATATTTTATGTAATCTTTAGGCTGTGAAATTGTTTAGGAGTTTTTATTTTTAAATCAGATAGAATATTGTTAAACTTGAGAGGCACTGAGCTTCTTCTAGTCATATCTTTATGAAGTCCTTAACATGGAGGCATATTTTGTTTTTCAGAATTGCTTTTTTCCCTCTTTAGGTCCTTTTCTTTTCATTCAAAATCTACTCTGGGAAGAGGGTTATTTTTTTCTTAACAGAAAAAAAAAAAAAGAAAAGCCACGCTTGACTGATAATGCATTGCTTTGGATGGTGAAACATTATGAAAGTTTAATTTTTAATTAAATCTGAAATACCAATTATAACTGAAAGAGATTTTAACCTGTTTCTTTTCAGGCTGCATGAAGTTACATTTAGAGACTGAAATCACTGCACCTTAAAAACAAAAGATTGAACTGCACTGCATTCCTGTAAGTGAAAGCTTCCTGTATCTTCCTCTGTGTTTTGGTGACCAGTTCAATAAAGGACAAAAATATTGCTAACGTAGTAACCAGACATGAGTAAAAAATTTACTGCTCTTGAAGAAATACATTTAAATGATTTTCTTCTTTAAAAAAGAGGAAATTTGTTGGGCTCAATATTCAGTATGTCTTTTTTACCCAGCCTAAATTGCGAATCCTTTCTTTTGGCTGGCTTGAATTGCATTAGGGAGGGTGTCACCCACTGTGCATCAGCACAGTGACATTCACCCTGTCAGAAAGGATTCTTTCATTTTTTTACAAATCTCAATGAGGGTAACAGATTTTTTATGGAATCAAAGTAAATTCCTTTTTTCTTTGTGATGTCATTAGACATGTTTAGCCTTTGTGTCAATGGAAATGGAAAGTTCATGATGACATCACAAGATTCTGTTGCCTTGAGGACTTTGGGCAAAACTAAGTAAAATGCATAATTCCCTTGTGTGCGTGTGTTCCCCATTCTGCTATGAAACAGTCAAAATAGCACATCTTATGTCTTCCCGTGAGCTACAAGGCTGTCTCTCAGAGCCCCATTGTTCCATAAATGCATGTCAGAGTCTACCACAGTCTGGTATACCCTTATTTAGCTGCTGTTTTGTCAATGTACTTGGAAGAACAATTAACATTTGGGATTTCAATGTCTGAATAACAGGCAATGAATAGGACCCAAGCATATAAAAGATTCAGACGCCCAGGATAAGAAAACAGAAGCTTATCATTCATGAGGGGAAAAAAGAAAAGCATTTTAATGCTGCACTCAAAGGTTGTGAAATACTACAAGGAAAGTCAATCTGTTTATTTTAAATTTAAAATAAAAATGTACATTTTGGTAGTGATATGCAGAGGGTTATGATGTCTTGCTAAATTTTGCAATTTAATGTATTGCAAGGTCTTTTGCTAGAAAAATCTTAAAACACTTAAGTAACATTCATCTGTTTTAGTCATTCTTCGGATGCCACATGTGGGGTATTTCAGTTGATTTCAGAGTATCCCAGTGCCTGTCCAACAGAGGACACAAAAGGTGATTCACAGGATTTTTCCATTTTGACTTTTGGTTCACTGCACTCTTTTGTTATTGACTATGATTCTTGTGTGTTGACTATAGACAGCCCTCAAGTTGTTAAATATCTCTGCCTATTGTTTGAATTCCTGTTAGGTCTTTTTTTTTTTTTTTTTTTTTTTGTAAGAGCTTATGCATACCCTCAATGTCAGAGCTTCCAGAGGAACTTTAGTGGCTTATGCATATTGCCCACTCAGCTCAGTGCCTAGTGGGTATGACTGGATAAATGGTGGTCATTGTTATTTTTGTAATAAGTACAACAGTTCAAGCACATGGATGGTAAGGTCTGTAACAGCAGTGTCCATTTCTTATTTTTTTATAATCCCCAATGCTGAACATAATAATATTAATAAAAAATTAACTGTTATTATTTGTGCAATTACAAACTGTATTAAAAGTCCCAACTTCAGGATGCATTCTGTCAGAAAATTATTGTGAAGAGGAGTTGAATACAGTTTTTGACAAGAAGAAAATTATAAAGGAATTTGTCCAAGACAAGCGTAGTGTTTATCATCTCATATTAGGTATCTGTCTCCCAGTCCTTCACCTCTTTTACTTTACATTAATTTTTTCTGACCAGAATGAGATGTGCCCATTCATACCATATTTTTCTTTGTGAAACGGTGTTCAGTTGTTTTCTAAGCTGGTTTCCTACATCCCATACACTGGAGTTGTCTCCAAAGATAAATCTCCCGGAATCAGGATGGATGATGATCTGCATCTGTTTGTCTAATTGCTATGCAAGTGAGTTGTATTTCACGGAAATAGGGCAAATGGTATGATAGATTTGGGGTCAAGAAGCCATGGATTTGGGAAGTTGCCATTAGAAACTCCTACTTTCAGGGCGTAAAAAGGCAGGACCAGGTTCTTGGCACAACATTCTTTAGAACTCAGAACCCTTTGACCTTCCTCTAAGTTTAGCCTCCTCGTGTTTGTTTGTTTGTTTTGCGTAATGGTCTCTGCCCTCCCCACTAGTTTTAATTTAGCTCCAAAAGGGGTTTCTTTATTTGTATTAAAGTAGCTTCCGGTGATGTAAATTAAGGCTCTCATGCGACTTAGCCTCCGAGGCAGAACTAAAATGATAAAACTCGGGTTTAGTGAGTAGTACTGTTATCATATTGAATAACACTGAAGAATATCAAAGAACTTTATAAATATACCTACATTTTTTAAGATTAAAAATTGAGGTGAAAGGGATTTAAGGGCAGAGCATTATCAAACATTATAGGTAGAAAGGATATAAGAAGTAAAAGTTTAATCATCTAATTTTAAAATAAGTAAATAGAGGCTCAGTGTAGGGCATACAGGTTACTCATATATACTGACCACCAATGTACATCATCCTTAGCCTCTAGGCCTGAAAGTAGATTGAAATTTAGACTCTGGGACTTAGATGTTTCCTTTACATTCAGGACTGATCAGTGTTTCTTAAGGAATAAATGGCCTTTGGCTCATTTTATGAAACCAATTAAACTGTATTTCCTTCCACCATGTAGTCCAAAATTCAGGTTGTACAACAAATCACATAGAGACAAATTTATTTGATTGACTTAATATTCTTTATGATGATTTACAAAGTGGGAAGAAGATCATTAGAAACCAGTAGTTTAATTTGGCTGGTAGGCATGGTGAAGCTAGTAATCAGAACGGAGTCTTTGTGACATGGAATTCAGACTCCAAAATTGTGCATCACATATGGTATCAGAATGTCACTGTTGCCAGGGGTCATTTCCATCAGAGAAAAGATTTTTAGGACCTGAAAAAATTAAATAAACTTTAATAATTTAAAATTAAATACTTGCTCTGGTAATTTATTTCAAGTTTCCTTTATTGATTCTGTCATTAAATGTTTCTATTGTTTTACCTAAAGTTAAGCCCTAAATATGTCTTAGTTTCTTCTTCAAATTTATTTTATCTCCTCCAGACCTTTTCACACCCCAAACCATGAACAAGCTCAAGTCACTGTGTCCAAAAAATTACTGCCCTACATCTTTGTGTCCTAAACAGGGAGTCACAATGTTCTGCCTTAAAACATAGAGATGAAGAGGCCACATTGGTGGTCAGTATAAAGAGCCTGAGGAGGCCAAAGCGCAGGGCCTCGGAAGTAGGTACTCAACAAGATTCTCTCCCCAGATCTCCCTTCTCTTTTCTCTATAATAATTAAAATTTATTATGTACCTTTTAAGAACAAACCATTTCTCCAGGTTACATAGATACATAGCACCTGTTTCCTATCATCAAGAAGTTTATAATCCATTTGAGCAATAGATAAATATTTTTTATAGACAAAATGTTATATGGATAGAGTAAAGGAAGTAAATAGTTATTATTTCTTCTGGACCATCAAGAAGTAATATGATATTAACAGGCAGCTCAAGCAGAGGGAGTAATACAAATGAAAGTTGAGGGAACAGTGAGTAGTAATGGTATGATTTGATTATTGGATGCTGGTTGAGACCAGTGTTTTTCAAAGTGTGGGTTTGCAACTCATTCGTAGGTCATGAAATCACTTTCAAAGATCAGAGTCAACATGCTTTTAATAAAACAGAATCAAAGGAAAATCATTTATAAAAACTGTTACATATTTTCAAGACAGTGACTACAAAATAAATACAATATTTCTTACTGTGAAATGCCACCAAAATATGAAATACTCAACTCATGTAATTCTCACTGAGGGATAATATTATTTTTCACCTTCTTTACATATGAGGGGATGGAGGGATTAAGCAATTTTTCCAGGACATCCAAAGGATAAATGGTAGAAATAGTATGGGAATATGTCTGATAACTCCACATTCATACTCTTCCCATGATTTGATACTGCTTTTCAGAATTGCATGACTTTAATTATTTCACTACTGGAAGCTCACATATTTGTATCTCTAGTCCTGATGTCACTCCCAAACTTCAGTCCTGTATATACAATATTCTTATTTAAATCTTCAACTAAATATCATATCAGTCCCTCAGAGGCAATAGATCAACATTGAATTTATCCTCCTAGTTAAAAATCATCTTCCTATGATTTTTTCCTATTGATTATCCTAATTTTCTTCACCCCAGTTCTCCAGGTCTCTTGGATCAGAATAAACTATTTTCTTTTGTTTCTCTCATCTCCCACACCCCCTCAGGTGTCCAGTGAGTGTCTGAGTCTTATTAATTTTTATTCTTTGTTATTTCTGTCCTAGAAGGGCTGAAGGAAGACCAGCTTATCCTAAACACTGTTGCCTCATTAGGTTTCCTGAAGCAGGAGCCCCAAGATCATGCCATCTTTGTTCAGACAAAACTTTAATAATTCTATGTTAATTAATAAAAATTCATAACTAATACCTGTGATATTGTAAAACCTAATTAACCCCATTTATGATTTAATCTTACCATACCCTCAGGTCAGTCCCCTCACCCACCTTCATTATTATTTTTTCTACTATTTCCATTAAACTTTCCTTCCCTGATTTGGTCAGAAATAACCCACTCTCCCCTACTTACCAAGCTCAGCACCTGTAGTAGTTCTGCCAACAATATGATTTTGGACTTCCAGCCTTCAAATCTGGGGAGAGAATAAGTTACTGTTGTTTTAAGTCAATACGTTTATAAGTAATTTGTTACAGCAGCCTAAGGAACTAATACAGAACTTCCTTACACTAGTTTTTGAGATATGAATTACTATATATATATATATATATATATATATATATATACACACTTTTTTTAATCCTCATGTGAGGGTGTGTGTGTGTGTGTGTGTGTGTGTGTGTGTGTGTTTAATTGATTTTAGAAAGAGAGGAAGACGGGAGAAAGAAAAAGATATCAATGTGAGAAACATCAATCAGTTGCCTCCCATATACACCTCAGCTGGGGATTCAACCCACAACCCACAACCTAGGTATATACCCTGAATGATAATTGAACCTCAACCTTTCCATGAACTGGATGATGCTTCAACCAACTAAGCCACCTGACCAGGGCTACTTTCTATATTTTTACACAAGATTTATGTTCACACCTTATCCTTTTACTTGAAAATAAATTCTTTACCGATTGACTCCATATCTAATGAACATTTCTAAACCCTAATGAAATATCACAATAGATCATTAATTCATTATTCAATCATGCATAATTTAACACTGGTAATATAGAAATGACTCTTGACTCTCATAGAAATTACTGTATCCTAAGCCTTAGGACCTAAGGGAATTAAACATTAAATACATACACAAATAGTCACACATTTTAAATTGTAGTCCACAAGAAGAGACAATAGGTATGAAAGACAACAGTGGATGGGAGAAATCTATTATACTGTCCATTGGGTGCTTAGGAAATAATTTTCAGAGAAAGCTTTATTTAAGTTGAGAGTTGCAGGACAGGAAGATCAGGCAGGTGAAAAATTTGGGATGGAGATGGCAACATGTGAGGGAGAGAGCTCCAGGCAGATGCAGCATAGACAAAGCCCTGAGGCATGGATAAACTATGCATTCAGGGAAATAAAACGATCCAAGAGTGGCTAAAGCAAAGTGAGCACAGGAGAAGAGTAACTAGAGGTAAGGTCAGAGAAGTAGCCAGAACAGGATTTATATTGAACACACTTGAAAGGCACTTGGTAGACCTGGTGTGGGGTGGGGATAGTGGGTAGGGGAAGATGCACATATGTTTAAGGAGAGCTCAAGAATGAAAAAAGATTGAAATAAATCAAATGTAAATAGTTTACACGAGCTCATAGCATCCACACATTTATTCTGAATTCTCACTGAGGGTTTACTTCTGATTTTGAAGAGGGCTTGAACTTCTGAAACTGAGGTCTAATAATGCACAACATATTTCCCACCTGCATAACCAGAGTAGAATTCTGACAACCTCTAAGATAAGGTCAAGTTAATTTTATTTTCTTTCTAGTTAATAATTATTAAAATTCTGTAGTTGGTTAATGGATCTTTTATTTTTGCTTATTTTTAAATGTTCACTATGTAAGATAGGAATGAATACCAAAAATGTGTTTTACTCCTAGAGCGTATTTTTAACTGTTAAACTTTAATCTTATTTTTAATTTTGGTTCATTTTATCATATGCAGTGATCAAGGGCCTAGAGGCATAAAAAACCTTGAAAATGAATTATAATTATCCTCATTATTACTACCTACAATATTACTGAATTTCTGGATTAAAAACAATCCATACTCTTTTCAAGTGTGATGCATTAATACCCTGGAATACCACAAAGTCAGAATAGAGATATTAGTTTGTTTGCAAAATGATGGAAATTATGTCCTTTTGCCATTAAAGAAAAAAATAGAGTAAATATAATGTGAAAAGTAAACCATAGAAAAATAAGTTAAGCTCTAATTTTTGGGGGATTATCTGCTGTACTTCAGGCAAAAGATACTTAGATCATAAAATACTATGGTTACAGAGAACCTTAGGAATTATTTATTCCAGCCTCCTGATCTTGGAGATGAACAAAATACAGGCCTAGAATTCTTATCCTTTTAAATCTGAGAGCTGGAACTGTAACTCCAGTTCTTAGAAGCTAGATTTTTCACAGCTAAACCTAACTTGTGATCAAGGCTTCCACAATAACCTTTTCAAGGCCTTGGGTGGAAAAAGGGATATTTACTATAGGAAATGAATCTACAGATGAGTTCTAGTTAATAAAAATCTGAACAATATATGTTGCTCACAATCTATTTACTACATGTA
Organism: Antrozous pallidus; assembly: GCA_027563665.1. Lineage (NCBI taxonomy): Eukaryota > Metazoa > Chordata > Mammalia > Chiroptera > Vespertilionidae > Antrozous > Antrozous pallidus. The sequence continues at coordinate 67,604,147 of CM050514.1, forward strand.
TCAGATGCCTCATAAAAGTTGTTTTAATCTTTGCTACCACACTCAGCAACCACTCAATACAGTAGGAATTATTTCCTTTTTGTAATGAGAATATCAGCTTGCCCTAACTGGTTTGGCTCAGTGGATAGAGCGTTTGCCTGTGGACCGAAGGGTCCTGGGTTCGATTCTGGTCAAGGGCATGTACCTTGGTTGCGGGCACATCCCCAATAGGGGGTGTGAAGGAGGCAGTTCATCGATGTTTCTCTCTCATCAGTGTTTCTAACTCTATTCCTTTCCCTTCCTCTCTTTAAAAAACCAATAAAATATATTTTAAAAATAATACCAGCTTGATATTTGACATTACTTAACATTCAAGATTGCCAAGCTAGTGAGTTTGTGTTAATGACACACCTAGCTGATTCATACTCTGTACTATCTCCTGCTTAGTGTTTTTATCGACTGCCATTTGTTATCACCTTAGCATATGTGATTACAGAGGTTCTCTAATAGTGCAAATGCCTGAAAAACTTTGAAAAAAGTAATTTTAGGAAGGTAAGGAAGAAAGTTTCAGTTAAGAGAGATGGCCTGTCTGCATAAACCTGTTTTAATTTAATTCTCACAACATTGCCTCCAAAAAGATGTTATAATCCTTAGTTTACAATTTAGGAAACTGAGGCTTCAATGAGATTTAATTGCTCCACACATTTAGTAAAAGCCTGAGCCAAAATTCAAACTTATCTGCCTGATCCCAAGTGTCCCTATCATATACTTCCTACCTCCCTGTCTGCTCTTCTCCTGGATGCTAGCTAGCCTTCCATTGTCTGCAACCTTATCTGGCAAAGTGTAATACATGCTCTCATAGACATCTCATGAAGCAAGAGAGTGTGTTGAGAGGGTGCTTTTATAATTAAGTCATATCATCTGGTTCTGAAATAAATACCATACTGCCTGTATGTCTCAGTCTTTGAAAATTGAGGAGCTGGGAAGATTAGTCAAATTCCTGACATTATTCTTTCATCTAGACTCACTGTGTTTCTGTGCTCAAGATCCTAATCAGATCAGATAGTGGTTCCACTAAAATAGATCAGTTTCACACCTTTGAAAGTGAAAGAAGTAAAGTCATTGTATTTATCAGAACAATAAGAATTAATGAGATTTACATTTTCCTTCTGAGGTCTAACTTATTGGAAGCCTTATAAGCCTGAGCAGTGACTCAGGTCAATGAAAGTGTTCATCATTACTGCTATTAAATATGCCAAACTGAAAATCCAAACATACTTAAGAAGTATTGTTCTCTAATTAACACTGAGGACTACATTAGAAGTGTAGTACTTGGTAAAAACGGGGTGGGGGGGTGGGGGTAGCAGAGGAAAGATTTGAAATGTTTGAAACATTATTGATGGCAGGCTCCACTGCAAACATGATCCTGAGTTTTCTTCCATGTGTTCATGTGAACAGCTGCATGTATACACCTCCATTTTTGAGGCAGTCATTTTCTGTTATTGATATGCTAGAACAGTTATTTTAAAATCAAATCTCACTGTGGAATAGTGCTTGTACACATAACAAATTTATGGTAATTAAGGCAATGCTGCATGTTATGGTTCTGGAGTTTCCCCACCTCTACTTTTTTTTTTTTTTTTTTCATTTCTACTTCTTGAATTTCACTTCAGGTCTTTCTGTTTGAAAGTCCTTAGTAGTCCATTCAAGTGTTCTAAAATAACTCAGTGAAAAACATCCTTCCTGCTTCACAGAAGGAATCTATTCTTTGGCTCAGCCTTGCTCTTTGCAGTACATATGTTGCTGGTAGCCCTATTATATACATATACATAATGCAGAAAGTGCATTAATATATCCTTTGAATTTCTGGGTCTTCAGGATAAAAATATTTTCAAAAATCTTATATTTTATGAAAAACCCAATTCTTGTTCAGTGTTTTGTTCTCAATGTTTTGCATGAATAAAAAGCTTTTATAAGTGAAAAGAAGTTTATCTAATCTCCTCAAGACTGATGAGAAACAATCAGGAGACTTGTGACTCTGGAACAGTGAATTTCCAGGGAATTAAGCACACATTTCTCAAGAACAATTGAGTGTCCTACCCCAGGTTGCAGCACATTGGCTGTAAATGCACCCTTCATGTATGGCAATTTGAAAGCACGATTCTTTGAGTCAACTGGAAAAGGGAGGAGGCCATGATGAACTGCCATTCTTTCAGGAGGTATGAGATATTAAATACTGTTTTATCTACCATATTAGTTAATTTCTTGAGGGGAGGAAACATGAGTAATTTATTAATTTTCTGTCAGTGAAACTAGTACCAGATGGGTGTTCAATAGTATTTTTAGTATTCTATGTAAAAATTTAGTAAAATTTTAATAATTTCATTTAAAGAATACTAGATTCATTTAGTTTGACTATATGGATACCATACCATGCGATATTATTGAAATTTATATAGCCATTAGAAAAAGAATTAATTATATCTATTGACCTGGAAGAATGACCATAATATGTTAAATGAAAAGAGCAAATTTTCAGGGTAATGAGTATTTATGAATAAATATGTTGTATATGTTGGTTTGAACAAGGTAAAAAATATAAACACATACCATATTTGATCAATTCATGGGGTTAACAACAGAAAAAGATTCGGAAGAATATTATTGTTTCTTTAAATGTTTTATTATTTCACTTATAGTAATATCTATTATGAAAGTCAGTTTGAACATGAATATACAAAATTATTTTTTTAAATTACTACCTTTAATTTTTTTGAAAAGCAGCCTGAGAAAAATAATCATCATACAGAAGTTTTAATTTCATTGTTTCAACTTCCATGGTAAATTATATAGTCTATATAGATTGATTCATTTAATAAACGGATATTTTCTGAGCTCTGTGATGGTACTAGTTATTGTTAATAAATATGGCATTATGTGTGTGTGCATGCGCACACTCAAAGCTAAACTCTTTCATGATGCAAGTTTATATATGGAATCACATACAAAGAACTAATAGTTGAGCAAACAAAAGTTTTCATCCTTTACAATAACTTCTCTGAGTAGACAACCTAATGAATGCACAAAAAAACCTTCCTAATAATTTTTTTTTCATTTTGTCATCTCTCTTATCCGCATATATCTCCCAATTATAGCTACTAGCAGTGTTTCTCTTATCTTTTCTCACTCTTGTCTTCAAGTACTCCTATCTTTCCTTGGTCCAGGTCAATTAATTTTTCTGTTCACTTTCAAACTCCTTGCTGGGTCTGTTGCATTCATTCATCCTCTTTCTGTTGTAAATCTCATTAGACTTACTGGCTGCTATTTCTCTCATTCACTGAGGGATTGTGGTGATGATAGGGGAAACTTTACAAGATCGGTTTCAGTTACATATTCCCAACAGAAAATTCATAGGAGTTTAAGTAATGGAAGAAGCAGACCCAGAATTATTAAGTTAAAAATATAAAAGGTCCCCTTTAGAATGTATTTAAATAGACTTGATCCAATGACACAGTCAGAACATTTGAATTGGAATCAGGCAAGAGAAGATTGTACTGTTTGAGGCACTGTATTTCCCAGAGCTGTTACATTCTAGACCCCATCCTAAGTAGTCCAGACAATGAACTCTCCTTTACGGATGAAGAACAGAGGCACCTGGAACTAAATTAAAAAAAAAAACAAACACAAAACAGGAAAGCCCTGACCAGGACTCAGTTTGGGAGCATCCTCTCATACATCAAAAGGTGGCAAGTTCAATTCCTGGTCAGGGCACATACCTGCACTTCAGCTTTCATCTCTTGTTGGGGTACATTTGGGAGGCAATCATTTAGTGTCAGTCTCTCTCTCTCTCCCCCCCCTCTCTCTTTCTCTTTCTTAAAGGCAGTTTTGATAGAGGCTTTAAGAAAAAGGAAGGAGAGAGAGGGCAGGATCAAAGGAGGGAGAAGAGAAAGAGAATCACTCCTCCCAGATAGAAAAGGGAAAACAGGGGAAGAGTGCAAGAAGGTGGTTGGTTAAGGGAATAGAAGCATGAAGAAAAAGATAAACATATTATTTTGACATCTTAGTTCTTTCTTTACAATTCAACTGCATTAGTCTTTCCTGCTCCCTCATGAGTCCTACCCTGGGTGGGCTTGGTCTGTTTGGCACTTCCAGCCAGCCAGCTGTCCTCTCCTTCCATTTAGAAAGTTGCTGACTCACAGTAAACCACTTACAGTTGTTGGAAACACTTTAAATATGCTCACAATTATGTTTGTGGCTCTTAACTCCAGGGGGCTAAAGAAGTCAATAAGCAGCTGATCATGGCAAGCTTGCTCAAAGATGTAGGTCTCCTTCTGCCCTGTGCTTTCAGTTTAAGAGATTTATGCATAGAAAGAATGTGAATTATTGTTTGTCATATGACTCCTATCTATAGTCTGGTAAGAACTATAAACTCTAGCTAAAAATTGTCAAACAATAGTGGTGTGGTTAGAAAAACAAATAATGTTTATTAAGATATTTTAATGAGATAAAATGCTTCTATAATGTCAACAACAACAAAAAACAAGATATTAAACTTACATAAAATATTAAGCATTTATTCTGGGTGGTCATTGCTCATTTCTCTTTCATTCTTTTCATTTTCCAAAATAAAGAGAAAAGAAAAGGACATGTGCTATTAGGATATCCTTTTTAAAAATTTGTTTGGTTAGTTTGTTTTGGTTAGTTTGTTTTGAATTAATTTAATGGTGGTATTTCTTAAAATTAAATATTTCACCTAAAGTTTGAATGATATATTTATCTTTTAAAAAAATTTCCATTGCAATTGACATTCAATAGTATATGTTTCAAGTGTCCAACATAGTGATTAGACATTTATATAACTTACAAAGTGATTCCCTCAATAAATCTAGTACCCCCAATGCCATTCATAGTTACTATAATATTATTGACAGTATTCCCTATGCCATACTTTTCATCTCTATGACTATCTTGTAATTGCCAATTTGTACTTGTTAATCTCTTAATCTTTGTCACCTCTCCTCCCAACTCCCCTTCCATTAGTTTATCTATTAATTTGTTTCTGTTTTGTTTATTTTGGTTTTTTTTTAAAACCACATATAGGTGAAATCATATAGTATATATCTTTCTCTACCTGATTTATTTCATTTAGCATAATACCCTCTAAGTTCATCCATGTTGTCAAAAATTGCAGGATTTCATACTTTTTTTGTGGCTGAGCAATATTGCATTTTATGTATGTACTACATTTTAGTCATTATTTCTTCATTTATCTATTGATGGACACAGGTTAGTTATTGTAAATATTGTTGTAATGTACCTAGGAATGCTATGTCTTTTTGAATTAGTGTTTTGGGTTCTTTGGATAAATATGCACAAGGGGAAAGTCTGGGTCCTTTTTTGTCTCTTGTTACAATGTTTCTTTAAAACTTTATTTTGTCGGATATCAGTATTACTATCCTAGCTTTTTAAAAAATTTATTTATATGATATATCTTTTTTATCCTTTTACTTTTATTTAGTCTGTGTGTATCTTTTGATCTAAAGTGAGTCTCTTAAAGGCAGTATATGTGTGAGTCACTTAACCATTTTCTTCAGTCTTTTGAGTGGAACATTTAATCCATTTAACACTTAAACTAATTATTTTCTAAGAAAATACATTTTTATTTATTCAAAGAGAGGAAGGGAGAAGGAGAGAGAGATAAAAACATCATTGGTAAGAGAGAATTATCAATTGATTACATCCTGCAAACCCACTACTGGGGATCGAGCCCACAGCCAAGCATATGTTTTGACCCAAAATCGAACCATGACCTTCTGGTTCATGGGTTAATGCTCAACCACTAAGCCACACCAGCCAGGCTAAAGTAATTATTGATAAGTCTGTAATTATTGCCACTTTATTATCTACTAGAGGCCCAGTGTGTGAAATTTGTGCATTTGTGATGGGGAGGTGTCCCTCAGCCCAGACTGTGCCCTCTCACAGTCCGGGAGCACTGCAATTGATCACACCTGCAGAGGGAGGTCCCATCCACCCACTGCAGTGCTGCCTCTGGGTAGCCTGGGCTTTCCTCTTTGGGGCAGTAAATTCCAGGGCTCTGTCATTAATTGCCCCAAAGAAGTAGGTCCTGCCTACCTGGCCAGGGCTCCATGATGGATCGCCTCCACAGAGGGAGTCCCTACCCATCTGCTCCAGCCCGCTGTTTGGTGGCCTGGGCCTCCCCCTTTGGGGCGATCGGGAGCCCCAAATTGATCAATTGCCCCACTGACTAGTAGCCTTCCCCTCCCTCTGCTGGGTGATCATGGGGCAATTGCTGGGCCCCCAACCAATCACATTTACCTGCCTTGGCTGGCCTGGCACCAGTGGGTGTCATATCGTGGCTGTCAGAATGTTTGTTCTGCTTTTCAGTCATTCGATCAATTTGCATATTATGCTTTTATTATTACAGATAGTTTTGATCTTTTTCTTCTTTCTCCCTATTCCTTTTCCTCCTCCTCCTTCATTTTCTTCTTCAAATCCCTTTGACATTTCTTGTAATACTGTTCTGGTGGTGATAAATTCTTTTACCTTTATCTTGTCAAAGAAGCACTTTATCTCTACATTTGATTCTAAATGATAGCCTTGCTGGGTAGAATAACTTTGGTTATAGATCTTTGCTTTTCATCACTTTGAATAATTTTTCCCAATTCCTTCTGGTCTGCAATGTTTCCATTGAGAAATCAACTTTCAGTCTTATAGGTGCTTCTTTATAGGTAACTAACTTTTTTTTTTTCCCTTGTTGCTTTTAAGACTCTATTTTGTCTTTAACCTTTGCCACTTTAATTATGATGTGTCTTGGTGTTGGCCTCTTTGGGTTCCTTTTGTTGGGGACTCTGTGCTTCCTGGACTTGTATTTATATTTCCTTTGCCAGGTAGGGAAGATTTTAGTCATTTTCTTTCTTCAAACAGATTTTCAATACCTTGTTCTTTTTATTCTTCTTCTGGTACTTCTATGGTGCAAATGGCATGCTTGATGTGGTCACAGAAGACCCTTAAACTATCCTCATTTAAAATTTCTTTTTTCTTTTTGTTTTTTTGACTCGGTATTTTATGCTTCTTTATCTTCCATATATTGCTGATTCAATTCTCTGATTCATCTAATTTGTTGTTGATTTAATCTAATGTAGTCTTCATTCCAATTATATTTTTCATTTCTTACTGGTTCTTCTTTGTTGTTTATATCTCTTTGTTGAAGTCCTCACTGAGTTTATTTTTCTTCTAAATTCTATGAGCGTACTTGTAACTACTGTTTTGAACTCTATTTGGTAGTTTGCTTGCCTCCCTTTTGATTAGTTCTTTTTTTTCAAGTTTAGTCTTGACCTTTCATTTGCAACATATTGCTTTGTCTCTTTATTTTGGCTGACTACCTATGTTTGTTTCTATATATTAGGTATATCTGCTCATCTCCCAGTCTTAGAACAGTGGCCTCATGAAACAGGTGTCCTGTGGGGCCCAGTGGCACTGTCTCCTCAAGTCATCTGAGCCATGTGTTCCAGGTTGTGTTTGCCCTCCTGTTGTATTTGTGTTGTATTTAAACTTTATTGGAATTCATCCTCAGGCTGACTGGCAAATGAGCTGTGGAGGCTGACTCTATTTAATCGGACTCCCTATAGTGGGGCTGTGGTGCCTATTGTGTCCACCCTTTAGATGTGTTTTTTTTATGGAGCTAATTAGATGGTTCTCTGGTATATGTCTGAATCCAGTCACTTAGTATGTTGATTTCAAGGCCTCATGGGAGAGGATCTAGTTCAAGTATAGGTCAGCCACTTTCCATGCCTGGCCCAAGGCAACTTGTTAGGAGCAACAAAGTGATCTGTGTTTTCTCGATACCTGTACTGGGTTGGAGGCACCTGGGAGAGGCTCCGCTGTGAACCAAGGCTGGCTGCCACTAGTGCCAGGCTGGGAGCATTTAGCAAGAAGTACAGGGCATGTGTAGGCCAACTGCTGTTGTTTGAGGTTTATTAGTCTGTCAGAGATTTTAGGGAAGTCCACAGCATGGGCTGAGACCACTCATTTGTAACAGTCACTGAAAAAGATTCCAGCCTATGCATTAATAGTGTGAGGTGTGTGTTCTCAAGAAATCACCATTATGGCTAGTTCTTGGAGACTCAGATTTAACACCTGCCTATGTCTGTAGGCTGGGGTGGGGGAGGGCTCAACAAAGAAAGAACGGTTTCTTTCTTTAGGTGGAGGGCACAGTCAAAAAAGAAAATATCAGAGAGAGCTGTCTCTCCAGCTACTGCCCTGACTCCAGACAGTTCAGTTCCTCCCTGTATGTCCCTGAGCTTTTCAAGGTGCTTTCCAGTGCTGGAGCTCAGAGTGAGTCCATCCCTCTATATGTAAGTCTGTGCGTGGGCCCTTTAAGAATAATGTCTGGGAGTCCAGCAACCTTCTGTCTCACCAGGATACAATCTCTGCTGATTTGCACAACTAGATGTTGAAGAGACTCATATTCTAGACACTGGTGGTCCAGGCTGCAGAGCACAGTGTGAGGTTAGGGGGTGTCCCAACTGAGATATACTTCCCAAATTTTAACACCCACACTTAGGTGTGAGATTAGCTCCTTTTGTGTCCCAGCCCCTTCTGACAAGTCTCAATGTGGCTTCTTCTTTATGTTCTTGTTTATGAGGTCTGTTCAGCTATTTCTCAGGTAATTTTCAAGGGTGGTGGTTCTATAATTTAGTTATAATTTTGATGTGGTTGTGGAAGGAGGTGAGCACAGTGTTTTCCTACTCTCCCATCTTGACCAAAAGTCCCATGATATATTTTTGCTAATAACTTTTTTCTTTTTAGACTGGGGCCATAATGTAATGTTCTGGTCATTTGTAATGACCAAGAAGGCCTTCATTCTGGTGGAATTATTGTGGAAATAGGCTTGTAAGGTGGATGGTTCATTATTTAATTACTGATATTGGATTAGTGTAGCTAAGAGATCTTGTCACTTCAGATATGAACAGCTAAGAGAAGTAAGGTAGGTCAATGCATATATTCAAACTATGCTTTTGTATATAACATAAATATTTACTTAGGTGATAAATTACTTCTCATTCCAGTGATATAACTCTTTTAGATTAAACATTTAAATGGAACAAAAACTATATACAGTCAAGGAACTAGATATTTCTGAAAACAGTAATCTTTTCCTTCTAAGTATTTACTTATTTATCTTATTCTCTCCTTACAACTTTCTCAAACCATTTTCATGGTTTATGTTATAGGTTCTGCAGCTCTTTAGAATCTAGATGTTGCCCTGGATGATTTGAGCATCGGCCTAAGGACTGAGGGGTCCCAGGTGCCATTCCAGCCAGGTGTACATGCTTGGGTTGTGGGCTCAATCCCCAGTAGGGGGCGTGCAGGAGGCAGCTAATCAGTGATTCTCATCATTGATGTTTCTCTCTCTCACTCTCCCTTCCTCTCTAAAATCAATAAAATATGTTAAAAAAGAATTTACATGTTAATTATCCCTATATAGGCACACATTGGAGATATTGTGAGTTTGGGTCCAGACCACAACAATAAAATAATGTTGAAAGTCTTTCCTTTAATTTGTAAAAAGCACAATATCCATGAAGTGAAATAAAATGAAGCACAATATAATGAGGTATGCTCGTAACTGACACCTATTTTGCTTTTAACTAAAAGACTATTAATTCCTTCAAGCACGAGTGTTCTGCCATTTAGTAGTATAAATTTCTCTTCCCTTCATCTGTATGCTCCAGGCCCTAACTGCTTTTTAAAATTACTTTCACATATTTACTCTTAGCTCCACCTAACTCAGAATATCTTCCTCTAGCTCAGATTCCTAATCCTGGGTGCACATTAAAATCACATATGAGGTTTTTGTTTGTTTGTGTATGTGTGTTTTTAATACTACTGAATTGACTCTACCCTAGATACTCTGCTTTAATTAGTGTGGGTTAGCTACATGCTACAACAACCAAACTCTTTCTTCATCTTAAATTTTTTAATTCAGTCAAGTTTAAGATGCTGCTTTACAATTGAAAATTATTTTTTCTAGATAATGGTTTCTTTCCTAACAAGATATTAATAAAGTTTTAACAGTATGCATAATACAGCTCTATTTATGTATAATGTCACACACACACACACACACAAACACACACACACACAATCACACACATTAGCTAATAACCAAACTTGAACAAATATTTGATGAACACAGAATTACTATTACTATAATAATTAATTAGAAGCTAATACTAGTTGACCCAATTTTAAAAGTCATCCTTAAATCTGACTCTTGTAAATGAAATGTCCTGCATTACTAAAGGGTATCAGGATCTGACTCTAGAACTTTGATGATAATCTAATGGGCTTTTTAAAAGTAGATTGCTTTCTTCCTTTCCCTGGATTCCTTTAGAATTATTTCATTGTCATTAATTTTAGACAGTTTTAATACATTGTGCCTTGCAGAAGGCCTTTAGATAATCATCACACTTCTCAATAGAAACTCTGCAAGCTAGAAAAGAATGGAATCAAATATTCACACTATTGAAAAAGAGAAATTAGCAGCAAAGAATAATATATCCAGCAAAATTATATTTTCCATATAAAGAGAAATAAACACTTTTCCAAACGTATAGAAACAGGGGATTTACTACCGGAAGATCTCCATTTCAGGAAATATTGAAAGGAGTTAAGCTATGTGAAAAAAATAACAAAAGGTCGCAAAACTATGAGTAAGATTGCAACAAATTCACAACATAAGAGATAATTTGTGACAATAAAAACATCAAATGGAAGAGGTTAAGGTCTGAATTTATGAAGGGGGCTAGAGATTTGATGCATTCAAAATAAAAAGGACTACTATATTAAACTTTCTACATAAACTTAATGCTAACCATGCACGTAAACCAAAACTGAAACACATAACTTAAAGAAGGAGGAAACAGGGAAAAAGTATGGAATACCACCAGACAAAACAACAGACAGAAACACAAATGAAAAGAACCAATGGAGTCACAGAGCTACCAGAAAACAAATTATAAAATGACTATAGGAAATCCTCATATATCAATGATTACCCTAAATGTAAATGGATAGAAAAAGTTGAGAGCTATATGATTTCACTCATATATGTGCTATAAAACTGAAAGCAACAAATGAATAAAAAAACAAACAAACAAAACCTAGTAGACACAGAAAATAGTATGGTGGTTACCAGAAAAAAGGGGGTAATGGGATAGTAAGGGTAAAGGGGGCAAATATATGGTGATGGAAGATGATTTGACTTTGGGTGGTGGGCACACAATGCAATATACAGACCATGTATCATAGAAATATACACATTAAACCTATCTGATCTTATTAACCAATGTCACCCCAATAAGTATTTATATATAAGACAATGCCTTGAATCTGATTTCTGGAGAAAAAAGGTGGCTGACAACAGTGTAAAAGGTATGTACAATTGATATTCAAAAGGTAGAAACACAGAAGTACAATGGAGGTTACCAGGGGTTTGGAGAGGGAAGAACTGGGATTTGATTGTTTAATGGTGCCAGAATTTCACTTTATGAAGATTAAAAAGTTTTGGTGATGGACGATGGTGATGGTTGTACAATAATATGGAGGTACTTAATGCAACTGCACTATGCACCTAAATAAGTTTATTAAAATGGTAAAAATTTATATTATGTATATTTACCATAATAAAAAAGAAATGTACATTTGAAAACTTTAAATAAATTTTATTGAAACTGAATTTCACTTTATAGGTTCAGAGGCACAATTGGACTGAGTAGTCTATTCACAGAAGCATTAGGGCTGTGTTAAATATAATAATGTATTAGTTTAATAGGCTTTACTTTGTTATTGACACCTGTCATATTTATAAAATTTAAGCACTGGTATTATTCTTGATTCAAAAGCAGCTAAAACTGTAATAAACTACAGAGTCAAAATTTTAAAATAAGTAGGATTATTTTTAAATGCTTATTGCTATATTAGAATTTTCATTTTGGTCAAATTATGGCAGAGACAGAACTGTGGGTTTCTTTTTCACCAACAATATTATCTCTTACCAAATTATCATTTTGGTATGTGAAGCAATGGTTTTTTGAGAATCCATATTTTTAAATAATTCATTATGTTAACATGTTGCTTCCATTTTCACCCTGAAAATGTTGAAAGTTTTTATTGACTTTATAAATTTGTTTACAGTACTATGAATTTTAACACATGGACAGATTTTTGTAACAGCCGCCACCGCTATCAGGTTGCGGAGCAGTTCCATCACTCTGAAGGACTTCTTTATTCTATCTCTTTCTCTCTCCCAACCACCACCCCTGGTAACTACTAATCTCTTATTTATCACTATATTTTTGTCTTTTTGATATTTGTCTTATAAGTGAAGACATATAGCATGTACATTGTTGAAGCTGGCTTCTTTCACACAGCACAATGCATTTTAGATTCATCTATGTGTTTTATGCTTGTTTCTTTTTATTCCTGAGTTGTATTCCTTTGTGTGGATGTACCACAAATGGTTTAGTTATTCACCCAGTGAAGGACATTTAGGTTTCTTTCTAGTTTGAGCCTATTATGAATAGAACTGCTGCAAATATCTGTGTACAGGATTTTGTGAGAAAATAAGATTTCCTTCTCTAGGGTAAATACCCAGGTGCTAGATTGCTGAGTCACATGCTATATGTATGCTTAATTTGATAAGAAACTGCCAAAGTGGCTGTGACATTTTGCATTTCCACAGAAATGTATGAATTTCCTTGTCAACACTTGATATTGTCTACATTTTTTATTTTAGTAATTGTAATAGTTGTATAGTGGAAATACTTTTTTTTCTTTTAACATTTTTAAAAACTATAGCATGATATGACTCTGGCGCAAAAATCTTTTTTTAATCCAAATTTTACATATATTCTATTCCTATGCACCTTTTTGTATGCAAGAAAAAAATGTATATTATTTTTATATTTATGGATAGATAGTGTGTTCATTTAATTTTTCAGAAATTTCTTTCCTGGAAATCTAAAAAAGAGAGCACCTTCTTTATTTCTAAAGTCTAATGTAGCTTAAAATAGTGTATGTACACATTTAAATGCTAAATAGCAGGTATAAGAAAATCATAGTGTATTCATTCAATATATTTTGTTTAACGCTTGCTATATCTCAGATAGTTCGGTGAAAAATATGTACAATAGGGGAGGGCAGACTGAAAAATACCAAATTGTATTTCAGTTTGCACTTTTAGTGTTAAGGCAAATTATATTGAGAATGTGGTTGCTGAAATAAAATTCTTGAAAAACAACACATTAGATTTTAAATGTGTCTTAGTCTATACTTTAAAATCACATTGTGGACAAATGAAAACAAATTTCTGTCAATGAATGCACATTTTCTTATAGGGAAAAAAGGCCTGTTCTCGTAGTAACAGCCCATTTTTGCCATATTGTAGTTTTGGAGCTCAGGCAAATGATTTCCCCTTTCCAAATTTGTTTCCTTGTTTATTATTGGTCTAGAATTGTTTAGAATTGGTCTAGTTGATCTCTAAAATGCCCTCCAATTTAAAAAAAATATAAACTTACATGGTATCTTTCCAGATTTTATATCTAGCTAAAAATGATAGTAACAAAAGCAACATTATTCTTATTTTTAACCAATATTTGACTTTACCTGATAACATAATTAACTAATTGGATTATTACTCTTCCTTGCCATACCAATTTTCAGAACCCTGATATAGAACCCTATTATCACCTTAAAATTTTTTTTCAGTTACATTTACATTCAATATCATCTTGAACACTGGGAAGCATTTCAAAATGTGATCTAATACTTCTTTCTTTTTGCCTCCTGCCTTGCTGACATGGCAGTTTTTTAGTTAGCTCCTCCTTCTCCACTCCATTATTCACCTTAGATGCCCTCATAGGACTCTATAGCTTTAAATACTATTTTTATGCTGATGACTCCCAGATTTTTATCTTAAATTCAACCTTAACATATTACCTGAGATCCACAACTAATAAACTTAAATATTTACTTGCTGTCTTCATTGGACATTCACTACTTTCCTTTTTTGATTTCCAGCCCATCTCTGTGAATAGCACTGACCTGCTTGCTGGAAGAGGTCTGCTCCACTTATGCTCAATTTCATCTCTTTTCTCATTCTTATATCTTTGACAATGCAGTTTTCTCAAAAGCTTAATTGGCTTCTGGTCAGTTTGTTTCAGGTCATCCTATGTAATAAAAGAGTAATATGCAAATTTGACTGTACCTTCAACACACCCACTGTCCACACCCACAGCCGCGCCCACCAGCCAATCAGGAGCAGATTACGCAAATAAACCCAACCAAGATGGCTGCCGCCACTGAGTGCAGGAGGAAGGCTTGGGTTTCTTCAGCAACAGAGGAAGCCAAGCCGCTTGCCGTTGCCTGCCTAGGACTCCACTCAATGTTACAAAGTTTCAGTTATAAAAGATATAGAAATGGTGGCAGCCACAGAGCTGAAGAGAACAGAGGCTTGGGTTTCCCTGGCAATGGAGGAAGGTTTCAGATTGCCATTACCTGCCTACGCCTCCACTCTAGGCTACAAAGTTTCAAACAGAAATGGCTGCTGCTACAGAGCGAGCAGAAGGCTTGGCTCTGCTCCAGGCTACAAAGTTTCAATTGTAAACATAAATTAATCCCAGATACCAAGGCCTCCTCTTGGGTTGCTGGGGGGTGTGGCCGGCCTGCAAACCTACATAGGCCCCTCTCCCAGGCTGCCCCATGCCCCATGGGAACCCCCACCCTGATCTGGGACACTCTTCAGGGCAAACCAGTTGGCCTCCACCCATGCACCAGGCCTCTATCCTATCTAATAATCCTATCTAATAAAAGAGAAATACACAGATTGACCATCACTCCAACAAACAAGAGGGCTCCGCCATGTGTTCAAAGATCCTGCCCCCATGTGGACACAAGATGGCCACCACAAGATGGCCAGCAGGGGAGGGCTATTGGGAGGTTCCAGGCCCTGCAAGGGAGGGCAGCTGTGGGTGATCAGGCCAGCAGGAGAGGACAGTTGGGAGGGACCAAGCCTGCAAGTGAGGGCAGTTGGGGGTGATCAAGCCTGCAGGGGAGGGCAGTTAGGGATGACCAGGCCGGCAGAGGAGGGAAGTTGGAGGCAAACAGGCTGGCAGGGGAGCAATTAGACATCAATTAGGCTGGCAGGGGAGTGGCTAGGGGGTGATCAGGCTGGCAGGCAGAATCGGTTAGGGGCAATCAGGGAGGCAGGCAGGTGAGCAGTTAGGAGCCAGCAGTTCTGGATTGTGAGAAGGATGTCCTATTGGGCCTAAACGGGCATTCGGACATCCCTTGAGGGGTCCCAGATTGGAGAGGGTGCAGGCTGGGCTAAGGCACATCCCTGCCCCCTGTGCAGGAGATATATATCTCCACAACAACAGTTCTCAAGAAGACAGTGTTGAGCCTGAAAGGAGTGTTTATTTTTAACTGACCCCGTGCTTTTCCATCCCTCCTGCTCCAGTTTAATTGTGACTCTCTGGAGGCCACTGAAAACAACAGGCAATGTGGGAAAGCATATCCTCTACCTGCTCTTGCTTTGAGCTGTTGCCATTGTTTATGTGACAGATAATACTTGGAAAGAGAGGCTTATCTCCTAAATTTGAGGGTTGGTTCACTTTGGGGTACAGAAGAAGGTGTCTGTGTTAAGACTTCCTAAACTTCACCCTCTGCAAATATTGCGTCCTTGTCTGGTTCCAAGCCCTCCATATACCATTGAATATGGTATATTCAATGCAGCTGGATTGATGGGTCTTTCCTCTCTTCCCCTCCTAGAAGTGTTATAGTCTGAATGAAGATGGGCAAGTCCACTACTCAGAAACTTTCAATGATTTCTCATTGCTCTTAGAATTGCAATACGACTCCAAAGTGTGACAAATATTTCATCATTGGACCATCAGAATTTCTATATATAATAACCCTTACACATTGAAATATATTAATGTGTTTAAAAAGCTTATCACACTGCCTGAATATTAGCTGCTTAGTAATAGTAATCATTTTAGCAAAATTACTTTTTAAAAAATGTTTAAAGAATTCTCTTTCAAAAAATTTAAAGGACTGAATCTTAAAATTAAATAATCCACTTTCAGTAATCCTATTTAATAAAAGAGTAATATGAAAATTAGTCATCACTCCGCTATACCCACAAGCCACACCTACCAGCCAATCAGAAGTGAGTATGCAGATTAACCCAACCAAGATGACTATGGCCACAGAGTGAACAGGAGGCTTGGGTTGCCCCTGGCAAAGGAGGAAGCCAAGCTTTCTGCACACCCTGGCTGGCCTAGGCCTCCACTCAAGGCTACAAAGTTTCAATTATAGAAGATAAATAAATCCCAGATACTAAGGTCTCCACTTGGGTCGCTGGAGGGCATGGCCAGCCTGCAAATCACTCCTGGCCCCTTGCCCAGGCTTCCCCACACCTCAAGGGAACCTTCATCCTGTTCTGGGATACCTTTCAGAGCAAACCACCTGACCCCCTGCCCCATCCGTGCATGAATTTCGTGTACCCAAGTCTCCATTCTATCAGAAGTACTTACACATACATTATAATTTTTATTGCAGTTTTATTCATAATAGCAAAAATTTCAAAGTATTCTACGTTTCCAATGCTTTAATACATTTTTACACTAGACTTTATTTGACTAATACACAGCATAAAATAGATCCACATATACTACTCTGAAAAGATTCACAGTGTATTTTAAGTGTAAATAGGAAGTTGAATGTTAAAAAAAGTAATTCTATCTTATTTTATGTTACACTAATACAGAGTGAAATACTACTGTCTCAAAAAATAGGAAGGCTATACTCCAAAGTGGTTATCTTAGGAGCTGACTGAGGAAGATTATAGGGACACAGGATGATTCTCTCTCTCTTTTTAAAATTTAATTTTAAGTGATGAGATTGTTTTCAATCTTTTTATACTTTAGTTTGTGTGGGAGGGGCAATTTTCAGTAATTTTGAATTAAACAAATTTGTAAGTTAATAAAGCCCTAGTCAAAATTAAAGATGTTGCTTGGAAGAACCATTAGGCACTATGTACAAAACAGCACATGCTTATCTTGGAGTATAAAATGTAGTATATTGGCAAAGTATAAAATAGAATATAGAGAAAGTGGGGATTCTTAAAGGCTTGACAATTTTATGAAGGCTAGCCTTGTTTAGAACCATTAAGGAATTTGTGATAGTACTATTTTTCTATAGTCATCTAGAATTGTTGGTTAATTTTCTATTACTTTGATAATTACAAATTATATCTGTTCAGTGAAACCTTAAATAATTGCTTAATCAAGTGACATTTGACTTCAAATGTCATAGATAAACTTTTAAAAAATTTTTTTACAAAAAATGCAGTTGAGTATAAATGAATGTATGCCAGTAAGCTCTTAATATTTTTCCTCAAAATAAGGGTTAGAAAATTTTACATTTTGGGTTAATTTTGAAAAGATTCTATAAATACTGGTGACTACCTCTTTTACTAACGCCTATGAAATCTGTAAGTCTGGAAGTATCTTGAGAAATTCCCATGACTAACTATAGAAGTTTCAATAATAATAATAATAATAATAATAATAATAATAATACAATATAAAAACCTCCTGCACGCCCCCTACTGGGTACCTATCCCACAACCCAGGGCATTTCCCTCTGTCCAGAATCAAACCCTGGACCCTTCAATTTGCAGGATGATGCTCTATACACTGAGCCAAACCAGCTAGGGCAGATTTTATTTTTCAAATAAATGCACTAAAGACACTGGTAAATCAAAATTATTATGCTTATAAAGAAAGATAATACCATACAATCTTCAAGTTGAAAAAGTTCTCAGAAATCCTTGGTTTGCTAGATCAGAGGAAGTTATGGTCCCAATTCAGCTGACGGTTTGTTCTGAAGAATAGTTTTGTACAGATGGATATTTGCAATTCATTTCATGATAGGAACACTGTCTTTGAACCCCAAGTAAACAAAATGTTATCCTCTAAAAAAGAGTTCTGATTTTATTAATAGACTTATATGACAAAATATATATACTGTACGTGCATAATTATTATTTTTTAAACTTTTGTTAAAGAAATACTATTGAGATTTATTTTAAATAAATACTTTTAATTTAAAATTAATATTTTTAAATTAAATAATTTTATTTTTTAAAAGTATAATGTGATTTGTTTTTCCTTTTGTTCTATAAGTTCCTACATAATATACATTCCTAATTTTATTTTTTTTATTTTTTTAAAAATATATTTTATTGATGTTTTACAGAGTGGAAGGGAGAGGGATAGAAAGTCAGAAACATCGATGAGAGAGAGACATCGATCAGCTGCCTCTTGCACGCCCCCTACTGGGGATGTGCCCACAGCCAAGGTACATGCCCTTGCCGGAATCGAACCCGGGACCCTTCAGTCCGTAGTCCGACGCTCTATCCACTGAGCCAAACCGGTCTCGGCTACATTCCTAATTTTAGCTCTTGACTCATGATGGCTAAAATATTTATGACCTGGCTCTTCATAGAAAAAAATTGCTGACCTCTATTCTAGATGAAGGACTTAAGGTATTAGCTAGATTTCTTTCATCTTTTTTGGGGTCAGAATATTCTAATATTGAATAGGCCTAGTTTGAATCCCAAACTTACTTTTTTTTAGCCTGTTGACCTTGAACAAGTTACTTAACTTGCCTTTGTTTCAGTTTCCTTATTTGTAATATAGTGTTTTTGTAGCCTTAAGTGATATAGTATATATGAAATTATTATACCAGGGCCTTGCACATGGTTAGTTCTCAGTAATTGTTATTTTATAATTAGTGTCAATGTGTCTAATTAGTAGACTATTCTAAAGAGAAGGGATTAATCAGCATTTAATCCTATTTCTCATCTATAATAATAAAAGGGTAATATGATAATTAGACTTGACATCTTCTGGATGTCCTTCCTGACAAAGCCAGGGCCAGAAGGAAGCCGGCCAGGGTCTCGGGTGCCTACGAGTGGCTCGAGGGAAGCTGTCCCTGGCCCCAGTGCCTGTGAATGGCCAAAGGAGGGAAGCCGGCCCAGGTCCGGGGTGCCAGTGGGTGGCCAGAGGAGGGAAGCCTGGGTCCCGGGTGCCAGAGAGAAGTCAGTGCCGGTAGCCAGGGAAAGGAAGGCCTACTCTTGAATGAATTTTCATTCAGTTGGGCCTCTAGTTTTCATATAAATTAAACTAGATGCCCGGTGCACGAAGATTTGTGCATGGGGGATGGGTCCCTCAGCCTGACCTGCACCCTCTCCAATCTGGGAGCCCTCAGGGGAGCCCTCTGCAATCTAGGAGTTTCTGTCTGTCTTTGCAATCATATGAGTGAATTGTCTGAGACCCCAACCCAGTTTGATTTATTGCTCAGAGAATAATAAAGGCTTTTGTTTTTCTTTGCTTCATTGGTGGAGATTTCCTGGAAGTTTTAGGATATCTTCCCTTTAATTTTTCCTAGACACTCTGATTTTATTTATGTCTCTCACCTTTGCTTTCCCTCCATCCCTTACCACAATAGTAACTTGCTCCAAGGTCACTTTGCTCTAGTGTAATGATTGGCAAACGCGTTAATCAACAGAGCCAAATATCAACAGTACAACAATTGAAATTTATTTGAGAGCCAAATTTTTTTAACTTAAATTTCTTCTAACACCACTTCTTCAAAATAGACTCACTCAGACTGTGATATTTTGTGTAAGAGCCATACTCAAGGCACCAAAGAGCCACATGTGGCTCATGAGCCGCAGTTTGCTGACCACTGCTCTAGTGTCTAGGACAGTGATAGGCAATCTTTTGTCAAAATTTGCCAAAAAAACCAAGCATAACTCGGAAGGTGTGTCACTTCAAAAAAAAACACCATAATTTCACGATATTTATAGTTTAAATAACAATAATGTATAATTGTAATATATAACTGTATTCAATAAACCAAAAACAAATTATTTATCTTACCTGCTTGGTAACTTCTTTCTTCATCTGTCAGTCGGTTTCTTTTGTTAGTCTTGATATTATTTAACTTGTGTGGGGTGCGGTGAACTGAGATAAGTGAGGGGGAGGGAGAATTCTTTAACTAACTTGCCTATTAGTGACTTTTTTGTTGCTGAATTTCATTGACTAAACCTTCAATTGAAGGTTGGTATTTTGTACACTTCAAGCCCAAGCAAGCGCTACTAACTTCATCTATCAGTCTGTTTCTTTTGTTGGTTTTGATATTATTTAACGCTGAGAATAAGGTCTCACAAAAGTACATAGAGGGAAAAATTGTGAGTAAAACCATTGCTCTATTTTTCAGGATGCTAACAGTAATTGGTTCTATAATTGGTTCCAAGCACTCCAAATTTCCTGTTTATAGTGGCATTCCTCTTGATTCTCCAAGCGGCACCTTTCCAGATTCTCAAGTCCACAAACACCTGAGCCCAGATGCTGTCTTGAAATTCTGCAAGTTGCATCTCCAAATCATCAATTTGCATCCATTAGAAACCATTTAATTCCAAATGACTATAGACTGCTACATCAGGATACTTAATTATTTTTATGGTCTGTTCTAGGCTTCTATATTGATTAAATCTATCACTGAACTGATCAAGTAACAAGTCTAAAACATGCTGTACTTTATATGCAAGGGTTCCATTTCATTTTGTACAGCTGCACTGGCCTTCTCAAGATACTTTGTTACTCGAGGAAAATACTCATAAGTTTCAGTTTCTACATCTCATTTGAAAAAGTTTACTTCCAAAAGCTTTTATGTATCCAAACATAACATCAATACTTTTGCCCAAACCTTGTAACTTTAAGTTCAGTTCATTAATATGAACAGCGAGATCTATAAAAAGTATCAGGGTATTGACCCACTTATCATCATTGAGCTGAGAAAAGTTTCCCAGATCCTCGTTCTCAAGAAATACCTTAATTTCTTCAAAGCACTCCACAAACAGTTTAAGAATTTTGCCTTGGCTCAGCCATCTTACATTAGTATACATCAACAGTCCACTGTAGGTGGAATGAACCTCCAGTAAAAGTGAAGAAAATTCTTGCTTGTGAAGTGAGCGAGCACCTATTAAATTAGCTATTTTTGTAATAACTTACATTAAGTCGTTTTGTTAGTGTATCCTGCCTTGGCACGTAGAACCTCCTAATGGATAATACAATGAAAAGGCACAGTCGGATGTCCAATAGCTTATGTAAACAATTTGACAAATCCAACTTTCTTCCCCACCATGTTTGGTGCCCCATCTATCATCACTGACACAACTTTAGAGATATCAATGCTTAGGTCATGGAATGTTTGTATAACAACCTTACATATTTAGCTTCCTGATACCAACTTTATCAACTCTTCTCTCATTGTGAGACCATCAGAATATTAACCAATAATGGCCAACTGAGCATGTAATGTAACATCAGTAGTTTCATCAAAAGATATGGAAAAATATTTACAATTACCTGTGTCTCACTTTAATTGATATTGTACGTTCATGTTCAGTCTCATTATTCAGTCTTTTATAGTATTTCTATTGAGTGGTAACTCAGATATTCTCTTAATAATTGCATCTTTATTCTGCATACCATGAAATAGAACTGGTGCACATCTTAGGAGAGTTTCTTTAATAAATTCTCCCTCACTGAGTGCTTTTCCATGCTGAGCTATGGAGTGGGCAATGCTCAAACTTGCAGATGTTAAATTTGTAGAGCCTTTTATAAGTTTAAGGATGGAATTAGATTGGCTCTTATAAAGGTGTAGCTGCCTGGAAATGTATTCCTTCCTTTCATCCTCACTTTTTTTCAAGAGCTGGGAATGATTAGTTTCAAAATGTCTATTTATATTCCACATTCTGCTTACTATTGTTTCAGTACATAGAACGCAAAATGATCTGCCATTTTTTTCTATAATGCCTTACATCTCAGTCCCTGTCTCTTGAAAGGGTTGGCTACTGCTACTACCACTTTCTTTACTTAACCTTGATTTTTTCTTTTTTGGATTCTCCATTGGGGGGCAGTGACAGAAGATAGAATTATAGATAACCTGTTAACCCTGCAGGAAGTTAGGGGTTAACTAGCCTAACTGACCACAAGATGGCACATGTAACTGTCCTTTAGGAAAGGGCAGGGTTAATAAGCAGAAATAGGGATTAATAAGGATGCACAACAGTAATAGTGGTGAAATGGAGTCTGCCCTATGCTGCAAAATGACGTTCCTTATATAAATTAATATGGCTGCTGCTATTTCTAATGGTGGGAAACAGCACTCATAGCACAGGCACTAGCCTCTCCCATCCTCCTCCTCACTTATCTCCATAATGATGGTTAATTAGAAATCCATGACACCCCAGAACAGTAGATTGGATGATGGTTGGTGTGATTATGTGTTTTCTAGTAATGGCGATCACAGGGCCCCCAGAGATGCATCCCCGTTGGCATTCTGCTGCTCCCTGCTCCACCGGCCAGAAGTGAGGTCAAAGATCTCATAATGGCCTAACCCGAAGTCCCAGAACTAGATTCTCTGTGATGGAGTTCTGTTGTTTTGGCCTACAGGCCTCCGGCACAGAGTGTCTACACTACATTACAGCAAATGGTGACCACATGCGGCTGCGTTTCATTGAAAATGGCTAAGTGTGTCAGTGCTGACGTGTGTCATAAGTTTGCCATCATGGGTCTAGGAGATCTGTCTTCCACCAGAACTACGATTTCCAGTATTCCTGGTGCCCCTCATGCTCTTGGTTTTCTCTTCCTCCTCTGTCTTCATCCCATGGCCTCCCACTCTGCCAAGTCCTCCAAGCCCCTAACTCTCTTTCACTGCTCTTCATTTGGCGGCATGGGGAGCCACATTCCCCAAGCCTCTCAACTTTGCTGGCTCTCCCGCTCTGCTCTCTGCCTGACTCCTGTGCATGCAAATTACCGTCTGTCTTTGTTGGGTTAATTTGCATGCTCACTCTTGATTGGCTGGTCAGTATTGTGGAGATAGGGTCAATTTACATGTTTGTCTTTTGTTATATAGAATGAGGGTATCCAATCTCAAGTTTCTGGAAGAATTGGAATTTACTCACATTCTCATTTTTTCAGCATGATTATCTCATTCTTTTTTATAATTGCTCCACACGTTAATTCAAAATAGTACATCCTTCTAAAATACACATATGCATGTACAACTTATAGTATCAATGGGAAACTTAAACATACAGTACTTAAATGACAACTACACAGCTCACCTGAGAGTGAGACCCTTTTGTTCTCTCATTCTGCATGTCCTATGGGCCTTTTCAATGATACTGTATTTAAGACTACTTGAACTTAACATTTTTCTTTCAGTGATGGGGCAGAGTTAGTTTCTGATTTTGGTGCTGTTGTGGCTTTTAATGATTATACTTAATTGTGTCCTGTGTAATGGAAAAGTGTATTTCTTTTCATTGTTTCCTATGCAATTCATATAAAATGTTATTTGCTCAGTTTATTGATGCTCTTAATCTCTTATTAGCCATGGTCATGAACTAGATGAAATTCAGTAAGGTAATTGTACTATCTGTCAGATCATTTAAAATTTTAGCTTATTAGTCTTTTAGACTTTGGCAGTGCTAGGTAACTATACTTTTTTTTATGAAAAAGAGGAAGAAAAGACAGTTTTATTTCTCACTAAGAGATTAAATGAAATAGTTAGAGCATGCTTTCTAAACTAATAATCCACAAGTTTTGTTTCTAAAGCAGACCCACTGTGTGGTTTACAATTCTGAGGAAATATTTGTTACAGAGATGTAGACTATAGATTATATTTGAAGAACCGCAAAAGACCAACACAAACCTTTACTTACTAAAAGGATAAGAATTGTTGTTCCCTGTCATAACTTCCACTTTGACTCTTGTGCTGTGTTTGCTCAACTTACTGGTCCAAACATGATTTTACTTTTCTCAGCCCTGTAGATATAATCTCGCAATAGAGAGCATAGTGTATCTGTTTCATCCATCATCATTGTCATCTTCCTGAGGTTGCTGTTATTTATAATAAAGGATGTCCCTGAACAGAAATGAAATCCTGAAGTAGAAAAAAATGCTTCCATATTTAGTCTTAAAATAGTTAACAAATTTAACATATTTTTCCGTGTGCTTGCTATATCCATAATTGGTAGCAAAATTTTAAGTAGCAAACAGTATACATAGGACTCACATATGGCAATCTACTCTGTAGATAAACAAGACCAAATCAGAAGAAATGCAAGGGAAAAAGAAGAAAAGCCACTAGGACTTGCATTGTTCCAGTATAGTTCTGCCATACTTTTGGAATGAGTTAAAGTATAAATAGCTTACAAGTATGTATTCTCATGACATCTAGCAGTTCACCTAGGATAGAATGTATCAGTTGTAATTATTTTTTTAATATATTTTATTGATTTGATTTTTTACAAAGAGGAAGAGAGAGCTATAGAAAGTCAGAAACATTGAGAGAGAAACATCTATCAGTTGCCTCTTGCACACTCCCCATTGGAGTTGTGCCCACATCCAAGGTACATGCTCCTGACCGGAATCCAACCTGGGACCCTTCAATCTGCAGGCTGACGCTCTATCCACTGAGCTAAACCGGTTACTGCATCAGTTGTAATTATTAATTTGCATGGGCAGAGAGCTTATTCTGTTTTGATCACCATGATATCCAGTGTACTCAGCACAGTTCTGAATCTGATACAGAGGTAGAAAAAAATGAATCTGATACACAGATAGAAAAAAAATAAATGGATAAATTTTTCTAAGGGGCATTCTTTTTTTTTTATTGGACTGATTTCACCATTATAGGGACAGTTCATCAACTGATAGCCAGCTTTTCATATATATTAATACTCTGAGTTAGGAATGCCTTTAAAGTTTGTCATTCTTCACAGATATTTGTACTTATGTCTGCATATCAATCAATTTCCCAAATTATGGTATACTACTCTCTCTTCACAGATTTAGATATTTACAGAAATATTCAGCTCAAATATTACCTCTCTACAGAATCATTTTGATTCCCCAGTTGTAAGTAATTACTTATTCTTTAATATCCCACAACACACTATTAAGGACTCTCTTACTGATTTTACTTTCAGACTTATGCTATGGTTTATCAGTCTGATTATACCAGTATTTGTATCCTACATTATCCTTAGTCTTTTAAAGAGTCTTTTTCTGAGCCTTATAAAGTATTACATAGTAAATTCTCAAATATTTATACTTTTTTTTTTAAAAAAGCAAGTTATGGTTATTACAACAAATGTCCAATCACTGGGTTGTGTACCTGAAACTACACTGTACCACAACTCCAATTGAAAAATGAAAAACATATTATTTAAAAAAGCAAGTTATGGTTTAAAAATTTCACAAAACTTATAAATATTTGCACTCCAAAAAATATGTTATGCTTACTGAGTGAATTTATCCCCGGAACAGAGATCAGATATCAATTACCAGTACCTTAATGCCCAGTCAGTTCTAGCTCAATACTTCCCTCTGTTGTGTAGGAGTGCCTGTGAGAGTCTTAGCTCTGCCTTTGGGAATCACTATCTACCATGGGAAGAGTCTCATTGTAGTAGTTGTTATTGAATTGATAGCTAAGCAGTGTAAATATTTTAATGAGCAACTATTGAACAGCAATGAATAGAACTTTTTTTTTCCTCTTAAGTAGATCACTGTGTAAAAGGAGAAAGCATATGTAAAAAGATAATGACATAGTAGAAGGTTAATTGCTTTGAGACATGAATGAGATACTGTGGGGTCATATAAGTGGGGCAATTGCTTATTGAAGAGTTAAACCTCTACTTGCCCACTGAGTGTGTGTTCTTTTATTTTTCTCCACATCAGAAGATACTTGCATCCTGCTAAGCCTCTTATGTTGCCTCCCTTTCTCCTTTGCCTGGAAGCATCACCTCTCAGCTGCTTTAGCCAGAACACAGTGCCACTTTTAGTTTATTCCTTTTAAAATGATGATAAACATTTCTCAGTAAACCACACTGAGGCCTTCCTTCATTTTATTATTTATACTGAGATAAATATGGGCATGAATACAAGTAGGCAACAAATTGAAAGAATACTGAAACAGGTCTCATTAATGAGATGTTTATTTATATCCTTACCCCAAGAAAACATTGAATAGATTTGTGCATATTAGTAGTAACAGCTAGCATTTACTGAGGAATTACTATGTGCTAGTCCCTGTTCTGAAAGACTTATATGTAAAACTAGAGGCCCAGTGCACGAAATTTGTGCAAGGGCGAGGTCCCTCTGCCTGGCCAGCAATTGAGGCCGATCAGGGCCGGTGGTTAGGAAGGGACCATGGAAGGAACTGCAGAAGAGCTCCAGGGCATGTCTGGCCCCTTCTTACTCAATCTCAAATCAGCCAGACCCCAGTAGCAAGTAACCTACCAGTCGATGCATCTGCCTCCTGGTGGTCCGTGCATGTCTTAGCAACCACTTGGTCAGACACTTAACATATTAGGCTTTTATTTATATAGACTAATGGCCTGGTGCATAAAATTTGTGCACATTAAAAGGGAATTAATTAGAGGAAATATTTTAATATTTTAATATTACTATTTGCCCTGTCTCTATAATATAAGTGTCAGAGATGAAAGAAAATTAGTAAAATGTATATGAAAATACCCTCCTATCAGAGTCTGGGGCACACCGTGGGACCCAGGGTCAAGTGCCTGCCACCTACATGTGCCTCGTAATCATGTGAGACCCACACCCGGCTGGCCCCACTCCCATCAAGCCCCACAGAGTCGGGGGTGCAGCCTCAGGTCCCCTGTCAAGCCCTAGCCATGTGGGGTATGTGACCTCAAATTCCCTGGCCTGGCTTGCTACCATCTTTGTAATATGTAAGCTGGTCTCCAGCAAACACATGGATGCATCTCAGCTTAGTGCTTTACCTCCCATGACAAAGCCTTTCTCCTTTATTTTTCATCTCTTTGCACCTTCTATTCTTAAGTCCTTCTCCGCTTCCCTTTTCCACATAACAGTCATTTTATCTCAACGCAAATATAAAGTAGGCTTTGTTAAAACACTCCCATATTGTAAAATGAGAGGTTGGGTTAGATGATCTCCAAGTCCCTCTGGGAAGACTATGATCTATCTATATATTTGATGAAGATCCTATTCCTATAAAGAAAAAATATATACAGTAATCTGACAGGTATTGATGTAGAAAAATTTTATCCAGAATTTAAAGTCTGTTTATATTCATTACAGATTTTTTTAAATTTCAATAAATTGCTTCAAAGAAAAAGATACTAACTTTCATCCTAGCTGGTTTGGCTCCGTGGATAGAGCATCAGCCTGCAGACTGAAGGGTCCCAGTTTCCATTCCAGCCAAGGGCACATGCCTGGCCTATGGCTCGATCCCCAGAAGGGAATGTGCAGGAAGCAGCCAATCAGTGATTCTCTCTCATCATTGATTTTCTATTTCTCCCTCTCCCTTACTCTCAAAAATCAATTATATATATATATATATATATATATATATATATATATATATATATGAAATATACTAACTTTCCTTTTTTTGTATATGTAGTTTGCCTGTGTGTTAGGGGTGGTACAAATCCACTCACTTTGAAGATCTAAGTGCATAATCAAGGGGTATTTATTGGAAAAATTATACTAAGTAACTGGTAACCTGGGACTTTAATTAATTCAAGTTCCAGAAACATGATGACTAAAATGCTAGAGGCAAGTCCTTGTTCATTTAAAAGGTATGCAAGTATATGGTATATCTTTCCAAGTGTCCTTGATTCTTGATTTTTAATACCACATTCAACTCAACCACTTTTCCCTCGCAGAATAGTATAGCATACTAAACTCCTCCTCTTTATTTGTTATGGTACAGCATATTTGTTATGGAACAGTACAGATTACTAGCTTTCTGGATCATTATGCTAAAGGTGTTAAGGCACTTTTGTATTATGATATTTAAAAATGATTTTATGTTTTATCTCTTCAGCAATCAATGTTTTATTACAGTGTTTGCAGAGTTAAATGGGCCAATTTTCATGTATCCTGGCTACCTGTTCTCCTGTCACAAATTATATGTCAACTAGTTATCCCTTAAAAACATATTGGGTGTCTTAAAGCTAAGAGAAACTAGTTAAGAAAAAAAACATGTTCCTTGTTCTTTAGAAACTCATAGAAACAGGTAGGAAGGTAAATAAATGGGAATGTTAACAATTGGGTTAATAAATAAGTAAAGAAAATTGTAATTATATGGTACTTTGGAAACCTACACCACAACTCAACGTTATGCATTCTATCTTTCCAAAGATAGGGAATACATGGTGTTAAAGCAAATAAAACAATGGACACTGGAATATGCAGGTGGACTTTACATTGGCTGCTCTTCAGAGTGAATCTCTGAAGTCCTAAGACCTTGAATGGCTTTAGGTCAGGATACAGTTGGTAGTGGTAGCAAAGGGAAAAGACAATGCACTAAGATTCTTATTATAGATAATTTTAAAATGTAGGTGCAAGGGGATGCCTGCCAGTTTCTTTAGCTTCCTGATAATTTGAATGCCCTGGGATATATTTCTTCTGTGCAATCGTTGTATTAATAACCAGTTTTTCATTTGTTTATTTTGTTAAAATAGAGTATTGTGTTCTTTCTGTTATTAAACCTGTCAAATGAATAGTCAGTGTTAATAATATGAAAGTAGTAAAAAATGAATGGTCATCGATTACTTATCCTCTAATTGGGGTTTATCTTCAAAAGGAAAATTCCATTTACTTTTCCAAGGTAAACTCCACTCCTAGAGAATAGAGTCAGTATACTCGATTTTCTTGATTCTTCTTATTTTCTAATTAATCCAGAATCAATTTTGGCTCTACAGAACTTCATTACTTCAGCTGTATCAGTGGTCTAGGTCTAGTGACCTTATGTTGATTATGCAGATTAATGTTTTGGTTGTTGAAAAGCCCAATAATTTAAAAGAATCATGGAAAGTGAGAAGTCTTCCTTATCCTTTTAATGATGCAGCTACTCTATATTTTTGATGATGAACTTGATAAAGTGATAAACTAGGCAGTTTGATCATATAATAATAGTCTTTTTGCTATTGTACTTTTTCAGTTTTATGTTATGGTTTTAATACATCTATTTAAAAAATTACTGGGTTGAGGTACCAAACTATCTTTGGGTTAATCTTTAAAAGTCAATTGTCAATGAATAGCTATAGAAAAGTTACCTCAAGTGTAGACAGAAGGTCTTCATTTTTGCATACCGTATGTGTCAAATATAGTTTATATATGCCAAATCAATTGTCACTAAAGTTCATTATATTGACAATTAATTTAGGGAAAAATAACTGGCAATATATTATACATAAACATTTATTTCAAAGGGAAAATATAGGTTTGTCCTATATGATAAAATATGCAAACTAGTCTTAGAAAATTAGAATATTTCCATTTAAAATCTGAACAATCTATTAAATGCTCTCATGTACTCTCTTTGCACTATTTAGTTTCATCCTCATTTTGCTGTAGATCACAAGTTCCATAAGTACTCCTGCATATCCACTAAAAACTTTGTCCTTAGATCTTGGCATTCTATTTTCCGATCTTCCTTTCCACTCCATCAACCTAGAACTGGTGATTTCAGGAGTATGCTGAACAATGAAGTCTTAAAACATCATCTGTATTAGTTTCCCATGGCTGTTTTAATAAATTATTACAAACTTGTTGACTTAAAACTCAGAAATTTATTTTCTCACAATTCTGGAGCCCAGAGGTCCAAAATCAGTATTACTGAGCTAAAATCAAAATGTTGGCAGGGCAGTGTTTCTTCTGGAGGCTCTAGGGGAGAGTGTGTCTCCTTGCCTCTTCCAGCTTCTGGGCAACTTCCAACATTTCTTGGCTTATGGCTGCATCACTTAAATCTGTGCTTCCATGGTCTGGATGAACTATCCCTATTATAAGGATACATGAGATTACGTTTAGAGCCCGTCTAGTAATCCAGAATAACCACCTTTTCTCAAAACTTTAACTTAATTGCATCTGCAAAGTCCTTTTCTGCCATGTAAGGTAATTCATAGGACCCAGGATTGAGGATGTAGATATTAATTGGAGGAAACAGTGTTCAGCCCACTATACCACCTGAACCTGTGTGCCTACTCTCCATCTCCTGGCTTGTCCTTTCTTCTAGCACCCTCAGCTAAACCAAGAAAATACGAGAAATGTCCAAATATTTAAATTTCTTATGCACTCTCTGTACTTTAGATGGAACAATTGGACAAATGACATAGCAGATCCAAGCATTAAGACTTTATAGGATTGCATAAGGCTTGTCCGTGAGCAATGGTCTGCAGATGTGTATATTTTCTTTGGACCGGCCCACATAATTTCTATCCTAACTCTGAAGACAGTTGCCTGAAGAAACCCAGTTTTGCTTTTCTCACTGTTAACCTTTCTCTATCATTGTGCCTAAGGCAAGGAGAACCCTATGGCTCAATCAAATGTTAACTCCCTGTCACACTCTATTCAGGAAAACTGTATGTGAGAGCAGTGGGTCTTGAGTGTTTATTCTTATGCTACATAATGAAGAGGGACATTGCAGAAAGGTGACTGTGGGGAAAACATCTGGAAGAAATAAATTTCCTAGGATCAAAGGGCTCCGTGTGCAGCCCAGAGGGTCCTCGGGGTGCTCCTCAGAGCAAACAAACAATTCTCTTGATGAGTCACTGCAATTTTCTTTTGCCAAAAGCCCACATGTGTTGCAAGATCTCAAGGAAAAGGGGTGGAGTAAGGAGAGAGAAGGAAAATTAAAGAAGCCAACAAAAGTGATTTTTAAAAGAACTTAACCAAAGCACTAAAGGAAATTTCAACATGATTACAATTCTTTAATACACATACCATCCTCAACATTGTATCACTTATTAATTTTTGCAGAATGAAATTAAGTATAACAAAATATTTTTAAAAATACAAAATACAGAGATGCAAAGAAAGGATGGTGGGCAAGAATACCGCCTCTGAAACAACATTTTTTTTTCTCTTGGCTCTAACATGAAAATTGGGAGAGGAGCATAAAGCTCAGGACTATGTCTCGAACCCTAGCCAGTGGCATTTTACTGAGGAAAAAAAAGTTAGTTATGAATCAGTATAGCCATGCTTTGTTCTGCATGAGTGTTTTAATAGAGCTGGTGTAATATAAGGATCAGGTGGGCTCATGGGAATGGAACAAAAGGTTTTGTAAAATTAAAGCAAAATAATTATAGCTCTAGGTGCAAAGCGAACATACTCCCGCAGTTGATAGCAAGGACCTGCTCAAAATGGAGAAGGGAGGGGGCATGCTGGAAGTTTTTTCTTTTCTTTTTTTTTTTTTTCACCAACAAAGGCTTTTAATAGGTAACAGTTGTAAAGCGTCTTTGAAAGTAATTAATGCACCCACACAAAAAATTATTAAAATGAAAATTTAAGGAATTGTCTAAAATGAATTAATTAACAAAAAAAAGAGAACATCATGCCTTTCTTATTTTTTTAAGAAAGAGAGAAGGTTAAGCAAACCAGATTTTTATGAGATTGCATTTTAAAATGTTCTTGGTTTACTTAGTATCTGAATAGCCCTGAAAAAGAGAGTTGGCGGGATTTATTATTATTCACTCCCTTTAGAAATATTAAATTGGGACGGATATAAAATGGGGATTAATTTGCTCTGCCTGAACCTCAAAGTCCCTCAAAATTATGATATCTTTATAAGATGCCCAAAGTTTTTAATAAGTTTAGGGACCTGTAGGAAGTAGAACATAGTGTTCAAAGGAGAAAGGTGAGTGTTTTTTCTTCAAGTGGCTTCCTTCTTCTCAAACTCCTCTTAACCAGTCTGTTAGAACTATGCTTCCTGTTTTGGCCTCATGGAATACAAAAAGAAAGCTGCAAGGTGTGGGGTTAATAATTCGTGCCTGAATGTATTTTCTGTCTACAGAAAAAAAAATTAAATGCATTTATCCTGTTTCTACAAAAATTTATTAATCACTATATTTATTTTTTCTTTTGTTTTCTTTTGTATTTATTTCACACTGTGATATAATTATCAAGTGGAATATGTATAACCTGCTGAGAATTTACCCTTTAACATGAGAGTCATTTCCAGTTGATTGCAAAAGTAGATGTTTCCAGCATGTTGTTGTTATACCTCCAAAAGTTTTAGGTTCTGAAGTTGAGTAATTCTTCAAAGGTCAAGTTCTCTAAACCTTCCATGCTGAAAAAGATCACCAAAAAACATTGTCTTTTTAACAATATTCTTTTGTTTGGCTGAGACCAGAAATTGGCTTTGTGTAAAATGTGAATAAGAAAGGAAATTCATTTTGAAAGGTATATTTGAAAGATAGCTCTGGGATGCCATATAAAATACATAATTGTAGCTTTGCAAATAATTTCTTTTAAATGTATCTTGATGAAAGCACACCCTAGTATCCATATGATCTGTGAATTCTGAATATGATTGCTTGGATCTTCTTTATCTTGTTTTTATTATCATTTCAAAGGTTGTTATCATCAGTCTTTTTTTTCCCCCTTTATTGATTAAGGTATTACAAATGTGTCCTATTCTGCTCCCCCCCCCCTCTATTCCTGCCCTTGCCCTCACCCCCTGTTGTCTGCAGCCATTGCTTATGCTTATATGCATGCAAAAAGCCCTTTGGTTGATTTCTTCCCCTCACCCCCACCCTCCCCTACCTTCCTTCTGAGATTTGAGCAACTGATGGATGCTTCTTTGTCTCTGGTTCTGTTTTTGTTCATCAGTTTATGTTGTTCATTATAATCCACAAATAAGTGAGATCATATGATATTTATCTTTCTCTGACTTATTTCAGTTAGCATCAGTCTTTATAATCCTTTGAACTATTGTCAGATTTCTCTTTTCCATTCTCAAGACAGTGGATTTACCTGTTGTGAGCAGTGAAGCACCATTAATGTAGTATTCTTGCTTGTGAAGAAAAGGCACATTTGTGAAGCAACTTGAGGATACTCTGCACTCCTCAGGATCTTTGTCCTTTAGTTCTGTATTATTACACTTTATCTGTGGAAATGACTGGAAAAAATAGGAAAATCAAGAAAAAATTGTGTTTGTAGTACCAAGAACTCTCTGTGTTAAAATATTTCTTACTGGAGGATAGTTTTTCCATTGAGTTTTAGAGAGAGTGGAAGGGAAGCAAAAAAGGGGAGAGAGATAAAGAGAGGAACATCAATGTGAGAGACACACATCAATTGGTTGCCTCTTGCATGAGCCTGGACTGGGGCCAGGGATTGATCCTCTAACCAAGGTATGTGCCCTTGACCGGTTATCAAACCCAAGACCCTTTGGTGCACGGGCAGATGCTCTAACCACCAGCTAGCGCTGTTTTTTGCTTCTTTAATTAAATTTATTGAGGTGACATTGGTTAATAATAGATTCTGTTCCAACTTTTTAGTATGTAATTTTAAACTATTAATGTCCATTGGCCATTGAACTGAAATAGTCTATTACTTTTCTATTGCTGCTATAACATATGACCACAAACTTACCAGCTTGTAACATTACAAATTTCTTATTTCATAATTCTATAGAACAGAAGCTTGGATTGGCTCAACCAATTTTTGTATCCCAGTCTTATAAGATCAAAATTAAGATTTATGAAGGGCACTAGGAAGAATCCTCTTCCAAGCTCATTCAATTCTTATGGCGGGACCAAGATCTCCATTTCTTTGATGGCTGTCAGTAGAAGCCATCCTTAGCTTCTTAAATACAGCACCATACAGCTCAGAGCCAGCCGTAGTACCTTGAATTATTATCATACTTGGAATCTCTCAGACTTTCCTTCTATAACATTTTTTTCCCCTAAAATTTCAGCCAGAAAAAAGTTCTCTGCTTTTAAAGTAAATAGATTGGGCCCCCTTGGATAATTTAGGATCCTCTTCCTATTTTAAAGTCCATAATTTTTAAAAGAATTAATTAATTAATTAATTAATTAATTTATTAATTATTGATTTCAAAGAGGAAGGGAGAGGAAGAGATAAAAACATCAATGATGAGAGAGAATCATTGATTGGCTGTTCCTGCAGGCTCCCTACTGAGGAGTGATCCCACATCCCAAGCATGTGCCCTTGATTGGAATCAAACCCAGTACCCTTTAGTCCACAGGATGATGCTCTATCCACTGAACCAAACTGGCTAGGACAAAAGTCCATAATTTTAATTACATATACAAAGTCCCTTTTCTAAATAACCTAACATTTTGCTGTGTAATGGAGATTCTGGGTATTAGAGTGTGAACATTTGGGGGGTATAATTATTTTGCCTACCACAGATAAATTAAAGAAGAATGGGTCATCCTCATTATATATTTCTGCTATCCTCTGAATATTCTTTTTTCTCTCTAGAAGTACAAGGAAATACTTCGTTTGCATACTTATAAAATTATCGGTATGATTTCTCCAAAGAATTTGAACATTTATCCTTATATGTATCATTGAGCTTGGTAGAGTGTGTTTCTTTTGTTGTTTGTTTATTTTTGTGTTTGTTTTTCTCACTTGATAAATACAGGGCACAGGAAAAACCAAGCTGACCAAAATTGCCTGAGCTAGAGCAGAGGTTTTCTGATTTATGGTACAGGTTCTAGTCCTCAACACCCTTTTATTCTCCACAAAAGCATGCTAGAAACTATAGTGATAGACCAACTGGAAAATGAAGTAAGAATGAGTGAATCAGGAACCAAGATGGCGGCATAGGTAAAACACCTATCTTGCCGTCATACTCAGCAATTTTGATACTACAACTGAACGAAAGAACAAACACCCTCCAGAATCACCAGAAAGCTGGCCGAGTGAAAATTCCACAAATAAAAGTGAAAATAAGACACTGTGACTCGGAGGAGCGGCAGCAGACAGCGTTGAAAGATTCGCGCGGAGAGAGGTTTGGAGCGCGCGCCAGCGGAGAGGGCGGGCGGCTGAAAACCGGCCAGTTTCCTCGAACGGGGAGACAAAGACGTCCCACTGGACTGATTCTCCAGTTCTGGGCGAAGTCCAGGGAACCCACTATCACACAGGGTGAAAACTGGACAGTGGGAGGGCATGCCGAAGCTCGGGTGCTGCAGGGGTCTCCCGGCTTGTGGAGAAGGCAGCTTGCGCGAACAGCTCAGCTGCGTGACCGCGTAGAGAGCGCTCTGCGACTCGCTGTCTCATTTGGAAAACCATCAGACTGCTTTGTTTTACGACCCTGGGTGAGACATTGGGCGTGCAGACTCATTTGGGGAGAGTCTGAATTCCCCGGCAGCCAGTGGAGCTCGGCAGCGGCTCTCTCTCAGAGGTGCTGGCGGCCATTGCCACCGACACAGAGTCCCTGGGGCCGCATAGGGCGGAGCTGACGCTGTCTGCTTGGCCCAGAGACTCTGCCCATCCAACCTGAGCACAGCTGAACTTCACAGACAATTGGCCTGGAGGTCAACCCCTCCAAGTGCTAACAACCATTAACCTGAGCTTAACTTCAGCAAGACTATGCAACCTATATCCACCTCAGGTAACTGGGAAGGTTGAGCCACTGTCCCTAGTAGGAAGTCTACCACACAAAGCTAATTGACCAACTCAGGGAAGCAGCCACCATGCAGAGACATGGAAAGAAATCAGATGTGAAAGAAATGGAGGAAAAAAAATGACTGGACATGGAATTCAAAACCACGGTTATAGGGCTTTTCAAGAGGCTCCAGGAAAAGGTCGAGTCCTATAAGGAAATAAGCAAGACCGCAAGGGAAATGAATGAGTCCTACAAGGAAATGAACGAGACCCTCAAGGATATGAACGAGACCTGCAAGGAAATGATAAAGACCAACGTGGAAATGAATGAGTCCTACAAGGAAATGAAGGAGACCCTCAAGGATACAAAGGAGACTCTCAAGGATATGAAAAAGGACTAACCAGAAATTAAGCATACACTGACTGAAATAAAAAAATTATACAAAGACCTAAAAGTGCTCTGGAGCACCCCAAGAACCAAGTTAAAGATTTGAAATACAAGGAGGTAAAATCCACTCAGCTGAAAAAGCAAGAAACCAAAAGAATCCAAAAAATTGAAGATAGTGTAAGGGGCCTCTGGGACAACCTCAAGCATACCAACATCCGAATTATAGGGGTGCCAGAGAAAGAGAGAGAGCAAGACAATGAAAACCTATTTGAAGAAATAGTGACCGAAAACTTCCCACACCTGGTGAAAGAAATTGACTTAGGAGTCCAAGAAGCGCACCGAACCCCAATATATAGGAACCCTAAGAGGACCACCCCAAGGCACATCATAATTAAAATGCCAAGAGCAAAAGACAAAGAGAGAATATTAAAAGCAGCAAGAGAGAAACAGTTGGTTACCTATAAGGGAGCACCCATACGATTGTCAGCAGATTTCTCAATAGAAACGATGCAGGCCAGACGGGAGTGGCAAGAAATATTCAAAGTGATGAACAGCAAGAATCTACAACCAAGATTACTCTATCCAGCAAAGCTATCATGCAGAATTGAAGGTCAGATAAAGTGCTTTGCAGATAAGAAAAAGCTAAAGGAGTTCATCACCACCAAACCAATATTATGTGAAATGCTGAAAGATATTCTTTAAGAAGAGGAAGAAGAAAAATATAAAAGTGTAAATTAGGAACAACAAATACACATCTATCAACAAATGAATCTAAAAATCAAGTGAATTAATAAGCTGATGAACAGCATAAACTGGTGAATGTAACAGAATCAGGGACATAGAGAGGGAATGGACTGACAACTCTTGGGGATAAAAAGGGTGTGGGAAGTGCAGCAAGAGACTGGACAAAAATCATGCAACTATGGGAGAGGACAGGGGAAGGGGGTGAGGGCGGAGGGTGGGATGGGTACCAGGTGGAGGGGAACTATAGGGTGAAAAAAAAGGGAACAATGTAATTAATAAACTGAACAATAAAGATAAAAAAAGAGCAAAAAAGAATGAATGAACCAGCAATGGGATTACTAAAATATTAGCAGAGGTGATGTACATGAAAGGCAGAGATAAAGGCAGTTATAACTTTCGAAGAAATAGGAAAATCTCCAGTCTTTCACTGGTATATAAGAGATTATGATCTGATATGTGAAAGCATGACACAAACCATAGTGAAATTGGTCAGGCAGGTGGCAGCATTTTGATTCAGGGGTTGGCAAGGTAGACAAAAGATGCAGTAGTATAAAACCAAGTTGAATAAGGACTTCATTTAGTTTACAACTGAAATTAAATATAAATATTCTAGCACCCTGGGGAAAGGGACCAGAAATAAATATTTTGATAAAATTGAAGAAAGGGCTAATGAGGTCAAAAGGAAATAAGGTCAAAGGGAGATAAGGGAGAGGAACTGGGAACGAAGTTATGTATACTTTACAGTTTTACCCAAAGTAGTTTCTGATGTCTAAGATGTAAGGGTTGCTTTGGAATTAGAGAAAAATTTAAGTAAATTTACTAGTTTGTAATTTGTTATTCCCTTTCCTTTCCTTCCCTCCTTTCTTCACACCTCTTCTCCCCATCCTTTTTTCTTTTCCTTTTCAATTACTCTTCAGAGAAGAAAGTTCAAGCAAAGGTTATTTTGAGTAAGCCCTGCCCCCCATTTAAAAAAAAGCCTTAATGAGGTAATATCCATATAAAAATATCTCTCATCTTTTCAACATTTTGTTTTCTACTTTACAACTATCATCTATGCTAAAATGTTCCCCAATTAATAAATAAAAAATAATTAAGTTGATTTGTGAATTAACATAGAAATTGATGAATTTACCCTGTAGTTCTTTTTAGTGGTCTAAGTTATTTTCAGAGATGTGGGCAGGGCCATCTCCATCATCTGTGAAGAATAGAAAAAGATTACAGCTTTGGCTATCTATCCTAATATATAAAAACCCAGGTTCTGTAACTACCAAAGCTCGACTGACCTGAATTCAGTCCTAAAGTCAGTGCTAGACTGCCGTGGCAACCCAACACTGACTGCTGAGGGGGCTGTGGATCAGACCTGGAGAGAGGCCTGGAGAGAGAAGCAGGGTCTGATCCATAGCCTCTGTGGCAGTTGTTAATCAGCCCTTGCCTCTCTCTTTCTCTCCAGGCCTGGCCAGCAGCTGTGCTCTCTTTCTCTCTGGTCCTCTGCCTCACCTCTCTGATTAGGCCCAGAGACAGGCCCAGAGATGCTGACTGGCATAGAAACTGACCAATTGGAACCTAATCTGGGTGAACTGCAAAGGCAAAAACTAAGGTGGGGGCTGAGGAGGGGTTTTAAAGGCAACAGCTGTTTGGTGTAAGGTATAAGAAAGCAGTTCAATTTTTTAATGACCAGTTTGGCAGGATAATGAATATGGCTGGCTATCAGTCCAGATATAGGGATTACGTATTTTTGTCTGCCAAGAGCATCTCTTCCTGCTGATAAAGCCTCCCCCCCGCCCAATTTTCTATACTAATAACAGGGTAATCTGCTAATTAGACTGGGTTGACCTGCCATCTTCTACACATCTGACTTCCTTCTGGACAAAGCCATGGTGGTGGGGATCAAGGTAGAGAGGGCAGTTGGGGGCGAGATCAGGCTGGCAGGGGAGGGCCATTGGGGGCAAGATCAGGATGGCAGGGGAGGGCAGTTAGGGGCAATCAGGCAGGCAGAGTCAGTTAGAGGTAATCAGGCCAGCTGTAGAGAGCAGTGGTGGCAAGATCAGGATGGCAGGGGAGGGCAGTTGGGGTCATTAGGCAAACAGACAAGTGAGTGGTTAGGGGCCAGTGGTCTTTGATTACAAGAGGGATGTCTGACTGCCCACAGAGATCAGGCCTAAACCAGCAAGTCGGACATCCCCCGAGGGGTCCCAGATTCAAGAGGGTGCAGGCTAGGCTGAGGGATAACCCCATGCATGAATTTCGTGTACTGGGCCTTCAGTCTATATTGTAAATGCAGTGGCCCTAACACTGTAATGACCAAAGATGGCTATGGGTGGGCAGGGCTACAAATGAGGTACTTGCAGTGGGTGGAGCTGTGAGCGGGGCAGCGGGCAGGTGGATGGGATGCAGGCAGGTAGGTGGGGCTGTGTGCTGGATTTCTACTCTTGAATAAAAACTTCCTATTACCATAGGAGTAAGGAGAGACTCCATCATTTCATCCAGGATTTTCTTTGTACCACCATTAATTTCTTTTAGAGAATGATTTTGGGAAAGCAAGAAAAAGATGACTGTTACGGATTTCTGTTGGCAGTTCAAAACGTTGCTCTTCAGTTTCCCCTATGCCCTATTCTTGTAGGATTTGAATTTTCCAGTTGGATTGACTTGGCTATCAAAAAACTCAAGTTGATTTTTCTTTCCCCAGATTAAGTTGATAATTGGCTGAATAAATGTTAAGAACAATTAGGAGAGGTAGGATTTTAAAGCTATTTAACACAACAAACAAACTTACTGGGGCTATTTTGACCTTTTATTTATTCAACGCCGTCTGCCGCCGCTCCTCCGGGTCACAGTGTCTTATCTTCACTTTTATTTGTGGAATTTTCACTCGGCGAGCTTTCTGGTGATTCTGGAAGGTGTTTGTTCTTTCGTTAAGCTGTAGTATTAAAATTGCTGATTATGACGGCAAGATAGGTGTTTTGCCTTTGCCGCCATCTTAGTTCTCCAGAGTACTAGTTTTAAAGAGACATTAATTGTTGCACTAGATGTTTTTTCACTCTGTTCTTGTTCAGAATACAGGAGTGCTACTCTGTCTTGTCTTTCTTATAGCCCTCAGTCTTATTATATTCTGTGCCTATGTCAGATTGTTTCACTGTCAATACCAGCTAGCCTTCTCATATTTCCTCTCCTCTTGTTTCCATACCTTTCCTCTTATTCTTGCTTTGCTTCCATTTTCTTACTTCCTCCAATATTCCTCATACTTAGAATCATCTGTAACTTCTCTTCTAGACAAATACTTCTTAATTATGCTCTAGGCTTAAATCCCATTTCTTAATAGTTCTCTTCTACATAGGCAGCATCTTTTCTATCAGTGGCTTCTCTTGGTAACTATTCTACATTCAATAGGCTATGTATTTTAAACAAATAAAAATAAATTCACATTTATCTACTTTGCTAGTCAAAATGCTTCTTAGAGGTTGGAGACTCTTTGATGTCTTCTACAGGGTGCATATCACTTTATCTTTTTAGTAAAGGTGGTGGTGATATCTTGTTGCATTAGCAAAAATTAGAGTGTATGTTCCACCTATTTTGGTCACCTAGATGCCACTCAAACATCAAGTGGTTTATTTATTTAAACATATTAATGATACATTTCCTGCAGTGAATCTTATATTTTCCAGCTTTCTTGAAGTATCTTGAACATGATTTAATCTTTACATTATTGTATTATTTTTCTAGGCCTGGTATAACAAAGTATCACAACTGGGTGCTTGAACAACAGAATGTATTGGGTCAGAGATTAAGGTGTTTACAGGGTTGGTTTCCTTTGAGGGATGTAAGGCTGAATCTGTTCCATGTCTCCTGTCTAACTTCTGATGGTTCTCTGGCAGCCTGAAGTTCCATGGCTTGTGGAAGTCTCTCCCTGATCTCTGCCTTCACCTTTTCATAATGTCTCCCTGTGTACATGTCTGTGTCCAAATTCACCCTTTTGATGAGGACACAGTTATATTGGATTATGAGCCCATCTTATATAATTGTACTTCCAATGACCCTTTTTCCAAATAAGGTCACATTCTGAGGTAATAGGGATATGAATTTTGAGGGAATTCAATTCAACCCATAAGAATTGTAAACATTATTTTTTGTTTAGAGCTCTACCACACTGATTTCTATAGGGCTCAATTACGGACATGTTTCAAGCTGAATGTAGGTCTCAACCATGGATACATTATTCCTCCCCTACCCACTCTGCCTCCTATTCACTCAGAGATTTAGATTATTTTATAATAGGAGCCCAGTGCATGAATTCATGCACCTTGAAAAGAACTATGGACCGAGAGGCTGGAGTGGGCACAGGGGTGGTCTTGGTCCATCCTCTGCCCCCCCGCCTGACCCGTCTTGCTGCGGCCCCCTGGCTCCTTTCTGCCAGCAGCCTCACTCCCACCACCACTGCTTCCACTTGCTGATGGCACCAGCCCCACTCACACCCCCTGCTGGCATGGAATGATTGCAGCTGGCGCCAGCAGCAGGTGCAAGTGAGGCTGGCAATGTCAGCAGGTGCCAGCTGTGGCTGCTGCCCTATCTTTCAGGAGCAGAGGGAGGTGGAAAGGCCTTCATGGGCTATCAGGGCTGGCAGCTGCCATTTGTACCCACTGATAGCACCAAGCAATCAGGACTGGTACCGAGTGCTGGTAGTGGGTGTGAGCATCAGCTCCAGTGCTCACAGTGGGTGTGAGAGGTGGCTGCCAGCCCTGATCACCGCTCAGATCAGGGGGCGGGACCATGGCACCTGGGAGCAAAGAGTTTTTAGTAACCACCAGAGACTCACTCCCATGACAGTGACTGGTGCCCACCCTTGGTCTGGTGCCCTTGTTCATCTGCTCCACCATCCTGCCACAGCTGATGCCCTCCATGTTCCATGCGCAGCCCCTGGTTGTCAGTGCATATCATAGCAACCAGTTATTCAGTTGTTTATTTGTTCCACCATTCATTCCATTTGCATATTAGGGTTTTATATAATAAACTAGTGGCCCAGTGCATGAAATTCATGCATGGGGGCAGGTGTGTCCCTCAGTCTGGTCTGCACCCTTTGTAATCTGGGACCTCTCAGGGGATGTCTGAATGCCAGTTTAGGCCAGATCCTATAGTCAGACATCCCTCTCACAATCCAGGACTGCTGGCTCCTAACCACTCACCTGCCTGCCTGCCTAATTGCCCCTTACTGCTTCCCTGCCAGTCTGATTGACACCTAACTTCTTCCCTGCCAGCCCGATCACCCCCAACTGCCCTCCCCTGCCATCCTGATCGCCCCTAACTGCCATCCTCTGCCTCGACCTGCCTCCTCCACAGGGATCTGCCTCCTACCTGTGAGGTGGCAGAGATGCTTGGACTGGCATCCTCTGTGTTGCACAAAGCCGCAGGACTCCCAGGTCTCATTGCACAGAACGGCCAGCAGGCCCTGCCTCTGCTGTGCACACAGCCATCTGTGGCAGCCATTTTGTGGTGGTCAACTTGTGGTGAAATCACACACAAGGGTGCAAGGACCACCTAGGCTTTTATTAGTATAGACTAGAGGCTCAGTTTATGAAATTCATGCATTACTGTGTGTGTGGGGGGCGGGGGTCCCTCAGCCCGGCCTGCACCCTCTGACAGTCCAGGACCCCTCTCTTCTTACCACTTGGCATGCTGCTCCTTAGTGCTGCCACAGAGGCAGGAGAAGATCCCACCATTGCCACTGCGCTTGCCAGCTGTGAGCCCTGTCTTTCTGTGTAGTTGTCTGTGGGCCAACTGCTCTCTTCCTTCTCATTGAGGGCGAGCAGCATGTGAGGGCAGAACGTGCTGTCATGGAACACAAGAGGGCTGCCCAGAGCTGAGGGGAATGGCCGGGCCCATGAGGTGAGAGGAGGGCACAGAGAACGTTATCTCACCCAATTGCGGGGTGGGATGGCCAGCCTTCATCTGCCTGACCTCACCCAGGGAGGGACCGAGCAGGGTGTCTGTCTCTCTATTCTTCATGCTTCCATCCGTGATACCTGTCACCCTTGCCAGGCCTCCCCCAAAGTGAGTTTGGCTCAATCCCTGAATGTAAAGGGCACAGGGGTGGGGGACAGTTCCACTCCAGTGCCCCCTAATTCCTAGCAACAGGAGTTGGTCGACAGGGTCTGGTCTCAGGACAGTGGCCACAGCTGCAGAACATAGATTTGTTTAAAGAAAAGTTGGGAA
Organism: Antrozous pallidus; assembly: GCA_027563665.1. NCBI lineage: Eukaryota > Metazoa > Chordata > Mammalia > Chiroptera > Vespertilionidae > Antrozous > Antrozous pallidus. Next base: position 67,647,035 of record CM050514.1, read on the forward strand.
TGCAGACTTTTGTTTGAGCACCTGTTCCAAAAGGTGGCAGTTTATTCACATTGTGGCAAAGACACCTTCAAGAGTAACATAAGTAGGTAAAGTGAGGGCCACACTGGACCATTTCCTCATCCAATCTCTCTGAGGCGCATGGACAGAACTAGGTCTCAGGTCACTTCCGGAGTTCTTTTAAGCCTAAAGGACAGTAGTCTGTCTCCATTCTTGTTTGGGATTTTTTCATCATTGGATAAAAGGATACGTACATTGGGGCAATTCTCTGGAGCTACAATATTCCAGTTGTACCCATATGATGACAACAGCGCCCCTCAGAGAGAGGGAGCAGACAGATGGAGTGCAGGGAATTCTGAAAACCAAAGCGATGACAGAGATGCTAAGCCTTTCCTTCACATGTCTGACAACCCTCCTCAGGCGGCCTACATGCTGGGCATCTGCTGGACTTTTGCCACTTGATGTCCTGGCAGGCTGCCCTGGGTCCTGCTAGGTGGTGTGCAGAGCCGCTCAGGCCTGGGAGGAGTTGTCCTTCCTCCCCCGCCCCATCTACTCCTGGTACAGTTCCTGCACATGGGTGCTGGTTTCTGGGGGCCACAATGGGATGGCAGCGTAAATGCCTTCCATCTGCCACAACAGTGCCCTGTCTGCATGCCTGTCCTCTGCTTGGGCCTGGTCCCTGCGGCTTAGGCATCCTCAGCACAGGACAAGACCTCCGCGAAGTGGCAGGGGAACTTGCCCCTCTACAGCTTCAGGACCACTTCTGGATGTTCCAAAAGCCGTAAGCAGCCTCAAAGCGTAGCAGAACCTCTCCGTCCCTTTCAAGGGTGACCTCCTGGAAGTCTGTTCCTCAGGGTGCAGTAGGTGAGCACTCCCACATCCTTGTTGAACAGCTCCTTGGCCATGTGCCTGAAGATGTGCACCAGATACCTGCCGGAGCTGGCATCCTCATAGAGCCTCACCTCCTCCTCCTTCACATCTCCAAATAGAGTGTCCACGGTAGTGTCATTCTAGGCGAAGTCACTTTGCTCCATTATTTGGACTATTTCACCTGAGGTTAACGCGAAGTCGGCACCCTGGGAACTATGCAGAGCATAGTTCTCGAAGGGCCTCCAGCTTCATGTCATAACCCAGGGCCTCAATGACATGGAAAATCTTGCCTGGGGACAGGCTTTGCTGTCTGGCAAAGTAATCCTTCACCAGAGAGCCCATGATTTGCTGGGGAGATTTGGCCATGCAGAGGTGGGAGATGATGGGGTGAACCAGCACACACTCTGCATATTGGATCCTGCCTGCCCCACCACACTAAAAAGTACCTTCTCCCCCAGCATCGGGGCTGGGGCAGCAAAAAATAGAAGACATCCCTCCCTACTGCATATGGACCCTATATATAGGCCCACTCGGCCCAGGCCAGCAGATACTTGGCACATACTCGGATCCCTGCTCAGGGCGGGAGGGGTGACTGATGGCAGCACACATGAGAGGGGACCTCCAAGTAGCCACCCTGGTCCTGGCACTTTCTGGCCCTCGTTTTCTTCCTGGTCCTGCTTGCAGCTCTGGTCCCCCTACCTGGCTCAGCCTCCCCTCTCCATCCTGGCCTCAGAGGGCCCCTTGGATCCTGGGGGCTCTGTCCTCCCCTCCCAGCCTGGAGGTCCTGAGGGAAGGTTATGGCTTCTCACAGACTCCCTGGCAGCCCTGTACTTGTGTTCACACAGGGGAAAGGGATGTGTGTGGCAGAAGTAGCTGTATAAATGCGGGTGTAGGGGCAAGTACTCCGGGGTCAATTGAATAGTTTGCTGATGACGGGGATGAGGGCCGAGTTCTCATCCTTGAGGTGCCGGTTGTCAGTCCAGAGGTTGGACAGGCCCTTCAGCTTCTCTTCCAGCTCAGCAGCCTTGTGCTCCAGGGCCCTGTGCTCAAATCTCTCCAGCTCTAGGAGGGCCGGCCTCTCTGCAAAGCACTCCTGCCTCTGTGTGGCAGCGTTGCAGCTCCACCTTGAGCTGTGCCAGCCACAGCATGGTCTCAGTCAGGGCCCCACAAAGTCTCTCATTCTCAATGTGCAGCTCAGTGTTGAGTTTCCTGAAGCCTCCCTTTGGGTTCTTCCGATTCAGGTTGGGGTTCTGGGTTGAGGACCCACTGCTTCCGAGGGAGAAGGACTGGATTCTAGGCTAATGTCCCCTAGCTTCACCTCCTCCCCACTCCATAGGCCCTCTCCTCTCCTTGCAAACTCTGCGATACTCCCTGGAGGCCTGTGGTTCCTGTCCCTGCCTGTCAGGCACCTCTACTCTCTGGGCAGGGACATTAGAATTCTCAATCCCAGGGAGTCAGGGCTGCTAGGAAAGGTCCAGGCTCTGTACAGCCCACTCTTGATCAGGATGGGGGAGTCCAATCACCGGCAGGCCAGTGGGGGGAGGGGCTACAAGGTTGGCCAGCTCCACCCCCTGATCAGGCTGGTTCACTGGCTACAGTGGGCGGTGGCGGTTCTCTGGAGGCGGGTGCGAGGCGTCACGGCCCACCGGAGGCAGGAAGGAGTTGCTGCTGCCCAGGGGAGCCAGTTGGAGGGACCAAGAGGTCAGCAGCTCAGCCCGCTCGCTAGTCAATGCCACCTCTTGGTGACTAGTCCTTTGGTCATTTCAGTCATCATGACCCCTGGCTTTTTAATATGGATAGTTGTCACTGTGTTTTCTTCTGGAAGTGTTCCATCTTCCCATGTGTATTAAGGGAGAATATATTGGTTCCTAGTTCAAATCTCATTAATGAATAAAGATGACTTTGGGCAATCATATGTATTTTTGGAAACTTTTTGTTTCTTAAGAGTTCTGTTTTCTTTTTTCTGGATTCTTGACCATTTAAATCAAGATAGATCTATAAGTACATTGAAGAATGCTGGTAATTGAGGTATTAATGTATTATTTTCCCACGACAGAAGTAAAAACTAAAAAAAAAATTATTTGATAAAAATATTAGAAATTGAATTATCTAGTTGCCCCAGATTTTACTCATCAGTATATGAAAATGAGAGTTTTCTTCTGGGATATGAAATTTGACTGGATAGGAACTATGCTTTTGTGTGGCTTGTATAGTGTATATCAGACTGAAATCATTCAATCAACACAACCGATTGAATGTGTTGAAATCAAATCCTGTGAATGGGTAAGGAAATATGCACATTTAGTTCCTTGCAGGTAGTCCTCCTGAGTAGGATGAGGGTGCTGACTTGCCAGAAGTGGCCCATGTGGTCTTCAGGGCACCTGCTGATGAGCCACCCACTGTGGATCCAGATTTGGCAGGCATAGCCAAATCAGCTCTTTGATCCTTAAAGTGGCTCCTGTTACAGTGAGTGCCTCTGTTTGTCTTGCCCCTCCCTTTGGTCATTACTCCCACCTGGCACTATAGGACAGAAAAATTAAAGGTAGGAGGGGTTGTGAGGTGACACTTCAAGAACAGTACTCTGCCAAATATGAAAAGCTTCTTAAGTAGTTCTGGTTCTAAAAGTACATATATAAAATTTCTGCCAATCCATTAGTGAATACATTTTATTTTCTATATTGTGCAACAGTCTGCTAAAAATAATTTTTTCTGATTCTGTTTTCTCATTACTGGAGTCATGGATCCAATCTAAAATGCAGCTGGCAATACAAATAAAATGCAATATTGTTCCTTGTCTTTTAATAGTCTTTTTTCATAAGTATCTGAATATACTTGGAAATATTTACTTCATTTTATGCCTCGATATTTTAAAACCAATTCTTTTGTATTTGGAAATCAACTTCAGTGATGATTATTTTGGTCATTTTTTTCACCATGTCTAAAATTTTTGTTGAGAAATTTTAATAGATTTTGCAAATAGTCTCTGCCTTCCAGTACACTATTTGGTAAAAAAAAATGTAAAAATGACATACCCATTTTATAGTTGAAAAAATATACTGAAGTGCTAAATATGACATACAGTATAAGATTGTACAGGGTGTTAGTCTCATTCTACCAATTTGATATTGGTATTGTTCAGATAGTACCAATGGGGTTTAGGGCTTTAGCACATCCTCTGTGATAGGAAATTTGCTCCACATTATTGTAATAACGTCGTTTAAGTATCATAGGTAAGAAGAGAGAAAATCAAAATATACAGAAATATTAAAGGACTTGTAGCAAATCATAAAGCAAGGTCACAGGAAAGGAATCTTGGATTTCTTTACCCTGTGAACTAGTCCCAGCTAGTTTTCTGACCAGAAAAATTTTTTTCCTTCAAGAAATCCCAATTTTCACAGTTGTGAAAGCTGGAAACCTTCACTGAGAAAGAATGCCTCCAGGGACTAGGAACTTTTGGGAAAAAAAATAGGTTTTTAACCTACTATAGCACAATATATCACCCACTACTTAACCATTTTCTAATACTAGGTTTCTAAAATTCTTGTTTAGACAGCAATCTAAATTTGAAACTGGAATTTAATTATCTTTTTTTCTCCTTCATTCTCTATCATTTAGTAAAACATTTCAGAATGAAGTATTTATATATTTATATACAAATGCTTGAGTTTAGAACTTGATATATGGAATTCATTGGGGAAAAGTTTATCAAAGTAGCATCTACTTTGAAATGTTTGTGTAGTAACTTCTGCTTGTCATCATATTCAGCCAGAAGAAATGAACCTATATAAGGCTGGAGCAGCGGTTCTCCATCTGTGGGTCGGGACCCACAGGTTGAGAACCACTAGCAGGGTCACCTAAGACCATCGGAAAACACAGATATTTACATTATGATTCATAACAGTAGCAAAATTACAGTTTTAAAGTAGCAACGAAAATAATTTTATGGGTAGGGGACATCACAACATGAGGAAATCCATTAAAGATTTGCAGCATTAGGAAGGTTGAGAACCACTGGGCTGGAGACTTAGACAGTTAATAGGGAAAGAGCGACTTAACCAGGCTAAAAGTTTACTAAATTGTTACCAAGCAGGTATGAAGTAGTCTTCAAACTAATTATGATTTCCTTTTGGGAAATAAGCAGATTCTAGAAAGCCTGCCCAGGATGTGCTGCTCAGGTTAGGATGGCTCAGGCAGTCCCTATGTTCTTGAACTCATCTGCTAGTTTCCCATACAGACCTGATCTCCACTGGAGGCAATAAAGTCAAGACCAGAAATGGAAGGTATAGGCAGTCTCTTATTCCAAAGGAATCCCCAGTGGAGAAACTTTACATACATTCTAGTAAATAAGCCTTTGTGAAGCCCCTCTATAAACTCCTCCATGTAGAAATACCCTGCTTCACCACATGGAACCAACTTTACCAACATGAAATGTGCATTTCAGTAACTTTTGTTCCATACATTTTGTCAAGAACTGGAGATGGCTGGATTTAATTCATGTCAAGAGAAGTATGTGGAGAGGGTGTCAGAGAGCCTGGAGTTGGAGAACGCTAGTAGTTAGTTGGGAGTTACTCAAGTTAGCAGCATTGGACTATCTGAGAAGAGTGTATGGTTGTACTGAGTAGTTGCTTTCCCCATGATCCCAAGTAAACTTCTCCATCTCCATTAAATACAATATAATATTGTATTAGTCACTTGGAAAAGTAAGATTTTTTCCATTATTAACTGCTAAATTCTTGTGTCATCTATTTCAGTTTTATCTGTTAGCTCTGTTTTCTACAAACACAACCTTTTCAGCTATATTATTAACATTCTTAAAGGCAATTCTACCAGACTACCAAGTGCAATTTGCTTTAGCTAAGACTTATTTACATTTGTTGTCCAAGGCAGGCTTAGATAATATATGTGTCATTTGGTCCACAGATAGTAAATCTTAGTATGTGATAAGCTTTTACTGTGAATACTTCAAACACTATATGTTGTGCACCTATTCTGGCTTAGTTTCTATACTGTACACCTTACATGCATTTGCTGCTTCAATTTTCACAACAAACCATTTTAGATATAAGACAGTTGAGCCTCAGAGAACCTAGTTAATTTGACCAAGGACATACAGATAGCAAGTGCCAAATTCAAGTTCAAACCAAATTCTTCCCCCCTTCCCTTTAAACCACTATTTCATGCTGCTTCTGAGGATGTGGAAGATTTTGAATTTCCTTCTAAGAGTCTATGCTGTTTTAATAAGGGAGAAGGGGGCTGCTGTCATATGTAGTTCTGTGCTGCTATGCAATTTGCAGGAGCATTTTTGCTAACTGTAAAAGAGCCCTTTTTTGGGATTGGAGGTATCATTTTTTGATTCAACATTTCAACCTTAGTACCATTTCAGAGTGAACTCTTTGGCTTAGAGTTATGTGTGTGATCACTAAATGGATATAGATTTTCCCTATCCTAATAGTCATACAGATATGATTTATCTTATATGGTACTATGAAAACAGAACTGTATAAGTATGTATATAGGAAAAGAAGATAAATGTATTATTATAGAAAGCAAAAAGACAGCATATATCACAAATGCTTCCTATTTGTCTAAGACAACCAAAACACACTGAAAACAAGAGAGACCTATATTGTTGCTATTTGTACCAGTTCTGGAGGTGCTGCATTCTTCTCTGAGCAGGTGAAGATAGTCTAGTTTGGAGGAACCTTTTATTTTTAAATCACAAAATGTTTAGCATTATGGATCTGAAATTATCATGTTTTAAACCCCATAGTTCCTAAATGGTAACCTCATTCTAGTAAGAGTTTTAGAAAGAGTTAAAATGTTTGCCTCTTCCTAGATGTTCTTCCTACTAGTGGTATTCCAACTGTACCTTTAGAAACAGTTCATGCATCACTTTTAGGAGCTCTGCCTTGTACTTTCAGGCATATTTGTGTTGGTACTCTTGTTATGTTGTATTACAGTTTTCTGTGTAGATGTATATTCTTTCTTTTAGAGTCTAGTGATGAAATTGTGAGCTTCTTGAAAGGCTGTGCTTTATTTATCTTAGTATCTGCTATTAGTCCATTCCTATGATGGAATAGGTGCTCAATAAATACTTGCAGTCACACACACACATGCACACACATATTAGGCACTTGAATAAAATTTCCTAAGTATTAGTATGTTTCTCAAGTGCTTGTGAATTTTTAATATATTCTATGAACAGTTGATATATTTCTGACTGCTCTAGCCACTTTTCAGTATATTTTCTAAAAAACAAACAAACAAATGTTTAACCTGTTGACAGTTTTTGTTTCCACTTTGAGAATCACTTTTGCACACGAATTCATGTGTGCTCTATAGTACTTATTACTTGGTTGAACCACACAGATAGTATTATGAATATTTTTATTCGTGTGCCACCTGTTTGATGGCCTTGTTCAGGCACATTATCTGTGTGTCCATAAAAATACAGTTGTATCAGGTAACTGGAAAAGACTTACTTGAAAAAAAAACTTCTCGGCATTTAATTCAGCACTTGGCATAGAGTTGCGATTCAAAAAACGCTTATGGAACGCCTGAACAAATCAGCCATTATTGTTATCTGTTTTGAAATGAGGTATGAAGTTTTTTGTTTTTTTTAAAGAAAGGGGAAATAAATAAATGCCCAGTATCAGACAGCAATCTACGAGTAAATCTGATGTCCCAGTCCTTACCTCTGTGTTTCTAGACTGTTCCTCAGGCTCACTGAGAAGTGCAGAATATTTCTGGTTTCTCAACCTCACCCTGCAGTAACTTGTGCAATCTGGAGGCTGGAGACCTCTTTTGTAAATGTCGTCTACCCGAGGCCTGTTGGCACCGAGGAGGCCTTAGCAGATAGAGTGGAGGAACATATGGCTCCCATCTGAATACAAATTGGTGGACATAGCGTGGTAATTCGGCTGAGATGTCCTCTATATTATAAGCTGAAAGAGCATGATTAGAGGTGTTTATAAACGGCGTCAGATTCCCCCTTACCCTTTCCCCACCCCCTTGTCACTGTAGTTTTATCTGCCTGAATCATAGCCATCTAGCATCCCAGGCTCACTGCACTATTTGTTAAAATGGCCAGCGTGAGGAATTATTAATTAAAGCTAACAAATCACCCTGACGAGCTGTGCCCTGGCATGGCTGAAGGTTGATTGGCGAAAGTGTTCTCCTTTGGAGAAAAGACTTTTTGTGCTCGTGACGCAGTCAGGGACGGATTACTGAATATTCAAGTTAGAAGAAAAATCACAGGACAAGCAAATTGAGTATTTACTGGCAAATAATTGCTCTCTTAAGCTGTGGCTCTCTTCCTAAATTCTTAACATTCCCGAGGGTTAGAAAGAAACACAGAAAAATGCATCGGTACAGAGTGCATTTCAAAAAATATATATAGACTGATGTTTCAGACTTGTGCAGGTAAGTGTGATTGTGTGTGCATGGAAAGTGAAAGAACAAGGGGAACGGGGAGGATGGGGAAATTCTGAATATGGTGAGTTTTTAAAAATCCATTTGTTGTTTATTGGAATACTGCTCGCGTATTTCTAAGTAGACTGAGAATTTAGTTTCAGTGCTGCATTTGTTGTGAAAGTTAGAGAAATGAGAAGGAAGAAGGGTTTTCTCAGAGTTACTTTATGTCTTTATCAGTAGAACAAATGTTAATGTTTTGCCCCAATAATAGTTATAAACTTTGCTCATATATTTGTGGAAATATGTATGAGATTTTGGCTTGATATAAGGATTTTGAGTTATTCTCAAACTCGTTAATAATGATCTGTCTTAACAGTGTCTCAGACATTGGATACAACTGTTGCATTTATTTTTAAAGTAAATTCTGTTTTATATTAGCACCAAGCTAGTCTTTGTTGAGAATTTGAAAGGGACATTACATTTTTGGAATACGTAGTTACTTAAGCTTTGGGCTTCTGTAATATGCAAAGTGTTCTTATTGTCAATTGTGTGGTCTTTTTTATCTGAAATGTTGATCAGACTGCTAAGTTTTGTGGACATTTTGAGATGAGTGAAACTAGTTTAGAGGCTTTTCCGAAACCAATTTTAAATATCTAAAAATATGGTAAGTATGTAAATAAAGTCTCATTCTATGTACACAATGTAGACATTAAGAAACATAGATACTCTCCTAAGTATAGCTAGATTATGTGACCAGCATTATAAAATACACACACACACACACACACACACACACACACACACACACACACACATCTTGAGGATGATTTTCATATCCTATGAAAACCTGTAAAATGTGCTTTCATCCACAACAAACTATTTTTCAAATGAGAATAATTGACTGGCAAAATAGCATTTTAGGGTTGTAATAGCTAAGAGTAACATGAATTAAAACAAATGCAAAAACATAATTTAAACTAAATTAACTAATAAATAATTGCAAAGTGCTTTAAGAATAAAGCATCTACATGATAGTAATAGGAATAACAATAAAAATGAAAATCTGGCAATCACCCAGAAATTAAATCAGATGACTCTCATTAGGTTTTAGAGAATCAGAATTTTAAAATATAAGTATATTATACTTATATTTGCCTTCTAGTATATTTATTGAACCATACAATATTGCCTTAATTAAGATTTTTCCTTACCTTAGTCTATGTTTTTTAAAAATATAGTTTGCCTTAGTGTGTAGAATAGAGCTTATCTAATTTTTTAAGGTTTAATTCTCATTGGATAGCATTTTGTTTTCAGATTTTAAGAGGCAGCCTTTTTAGTTTCTTGTGGCTATTTGGTCCATTATTTTGATATTGCAAAAGGGGCAGTTAAGTCATATGTTCAGAGACTAAACCATCTGCCTGCTTTATTATGGATACCACAAAATTACGAGGACTTGGAAAGGCTCAAAAATTGAACCAGAGTCCTATACAAGATTAAGAAATATATAGCACTTTGATTTTTAAAAGTGTTTTTTAACGGTTTACTTTTGCTAAGCATTTCATTAGTCTTCTGTGGTAGAATAGTATCATTACACCCTTTTGATATATGGGTAATGAATAGTAAAATGTAATTGAATGACATGAACCTATTGCAAGTTATTGGTAACATTTCCTCTGTGATTTAACCACTAAATTTAAATACCTTTTGGAGTCTGGAATTTACTTGTCAATAGTGAAACTCACAGTAAATTGGAGAAATATTAGAAAATGGTGACTGCTGGAACAAAAATGAAGTCTAGCTGCTGGCTCTGGGCTATCTACAGATGAGTTGCAGGAGGCATGCAGAGGTCAGACTGAAAGCACTCTGTAGTCCAACTGTGATGTAATGGAAGTATGAAGCAGCTATTGGTTGCCCATGCTGGGGAGAGGGCAAAAAATGAGCACTATTTGGCATTATTATAGAATGGTACAGTATTCCTTTGGTATCTGGAAGGATGTGAGATTCAGAAATTAATACTAGAGCAAAAAATCATTTTTAGGTCTGAAACATAATACGATTTCAGCCCAGACTGGTCAAACAAAGACACGTCAAGATGAGTATTATTGTTAAGATACCTAGTGCCCAATTAGAGTTCTTCTAATTTATCTGAGTTTTATTGAACCAGATTTAGACTAGTTAGATCATAATAATTAGAAATGCAGAACATAAGCTAAACTTAACCTGAAGATTAGCTTTTAGTGTTGAGATTACTTATCACTATTTGCTACTTAGTGAAAATTATTTAATTAGAATAATAATGGGGACAAAGAACTGGCTTGTTCGGCTTGAACATTCTAAGTAGAAAATATGCGTATATATACATATATATTAAATACATATAAGTCAGTAGGATTTACATATTTTATTACATGTATACATATATAATTTTTAAAAGAAAAATATTTTCAAGATTATTACTTTGGCTTTTTAAGCAGCTGGACTTTTTATTTGTAATCATCTGGAGATCAAACACATAGTTTTTAACACAGTATAGTTGGCTTTCAGGACTTAAGGATGTCAGAAAAATAATGTGGTGTTGAAAATACCTTTGTCCAATTTTATATGGATCTCCTCACAGTGGTATTTAATGTTATGCCTCCTTAAATTGCAATCCTATTAATAATCAAGTGATCCTGATAGCACAAGGAGTATAAAATGTCTCCATTATTTGAGGAGGTTAGTTTTTATTTTATCCTTGGGGTGTGTTTGATATACTGTTTATATACCTAACACACACACACACACACACACACACAATTTTTGTTTTGTTTTGGTTTCTTCATTTATCTCAGCCACATTGCTCCAATATAGTAATTAAAATGGCTGACAAAGAAAAAGAAATAGATAATACAGTAAAATACATGAATTAGAAGTAGATAAGAAAGATAAATAAAACAAAAAAATAAATAAGGGCAAGGATATAAAAATGGAGTCAGGACTGAAGTCAACACACAAACTACGTTCAGTAAAATGCTATGCATTTATGCCTTTGCACTTTCCTGCAGCTAAGTCAAAGGGAAAACTATGATAGGTCATGCAATTTACAACATTCATAAGAATAATACAATAATTTCCATCATTTATTCACTAGAGCTCCTGAAAAATGACAGACTCTGAATTTAGAGAACTGAGTGCTGAGACAACTCCCATGGAAATAATTATAGGCTGAAGAGACCTAGAAGTCAGGGCAGAGCAGAACAGTGCCTTCCCTGGGACAGGTGTGGAGGAGCAGGCTTCCAATTCCAGGGGATACATTCAGGGAGGGCCGGAGGGAAGCAATGATATTGGCAAGGCCAAGGACTTATGGTAAATAGGGAGTTAAAAAGGGACATTTTCTTTTGTTAATCCTTTAGAGATTTTCAGAGAGAGTGGAAGGAAAGGGGAGAGACAGAGAGAAACATCTATGTGAGAGAGCTATGTGCCCTTGACAGGAATTGAACCTGGGACCCTTTAGTCTTTCCTTTATCCACTGAGACAAACCAGGTAGGGCAAAGAAGGATTTTTTTAAACAATTCTCTTATATAAATATAAACATACATATCTTAAAGTACATCTAAGATTTAAAAGATATCTACCTTTATAATAGCCATTAAAACACATTTTATCAAAATAAACCTATTGAATCAACGTTATTTCCCTAAGTTGTTTATAAACATTGCTGCATGGCTGCCATACTTTTCCCACTTTTACTTTAAACACACTGTCAATTTGTGAAGTTTTAAAAAATAGCCCCTTCTGTCTGGAAATGTGTAACTTCTTGCCCTTGTACCTTTTCTTGGTTCATTTTCAAAAGTCTTAGCAAATTTCATGGTCTTTTCACAAGTAATTTTAATGGCTAGTCACATTGAATAAGCTAGACTTTTCTCCACATTGAAAAAGTAAAACATAAAGATTTTTTTTCATATTTCCTTTATAGCCCAATCCATAGAAAGTAGTCAAAGGACCACCTGTGTCATAATTAGCTAGGGTGGTTGTCCAAAGGAAGAGTCTAGTCCCCATTCTAGAATTTCTGGGTTAGAAGTTCTGAGGATAGTGTCTGGGGATCAGTAGCTTAGGAAGCTACCCAGATTAGTTATGCACACTAAAATTTGAAAACCATTGTTTCAATATTGTGACTTTAAATTTTCTAGTAGGTGAACATAAAATGGTAAGATTTCCATACCACTGTTGGTGAGGATTTATTATATTAACACTGATGCATGTTCAATAATAAATGATGATTGCCTGCTAAGAAAACTTGAAAAATCAAGCTGAGGAAAATATTTGAATTTGTGTGAACCATTTAAGCCATATCTCACCATTATAAGGAAACATTATTTAATTTTTTAGCTATCATTTATTGAAAACATATGTTGGTGCTGGACATGAAGTACGAAGATTAAAAAGAACAAGTCAATTTTTTTAAAGAAAAACTCATAAATCAGAATAATTTATTATTACTAGGATATTATCTTTTCTAAACTAGGATGAGTGATAATCTAAACTCCTCTTGAGTAAAACTCAAAAGTTCCATTGTATTTTATCAATATAAGTATACATTCATTGATAGCTTCATATGGTAGGGTTGTGCTATAATTTGGAAACTGCAAAGCATAAGAAAATCTTGTAGGTTCCTTTTTTTTTCCTCTTCAGGGGACAGTGTCTTCCAGAATAAGATGGAATGTATCCTGGGGACCTTCTAATTTCATTTCTTCCATCATCAGTTTTGTTACTAGGATCCTTTTAAAAAATGGTTTTATTGATTTTTTTTATTTGAATTTTTTTGTTGTTGAAAGTATTAAATATACCCCCTTCTAATTCCCCATTGACCCATTCTAGCCCACCCCCACACTCTGCACCAGGTTTTCATCACACTATTGTCTGTGTTCATGGGTTATGCATATATGCATATAAGTTATTTGGCAGATCATTTTTCACCCAATTTTAAAGAAAGAGGGAGAGAGAAACATGGATGAGAGAGAAACATCTATAGGCTGCCTCCTGAATACCCTCTACTGAGAATCGAGCCCATAACCTGGACATGTGCCCTGACCTGGAATTGAATCAGTGACGACTTGGTGCATGGGATGATGTTTAATCAATGAGCCGCATGGGCCAGGGCCAGGATCCTTTTTGAAAGGAGAGAGATCTGTGAGTGAGTATGCCTGACATTCGGAAGACTTTCACTTTTCTTTCTGCTGCCCCTCTGGGGGCTCAGCTGACCTGTGGGAAATGCTGGCGCCTCCCTTGTTGGCACGTGTGGCTGGTTCTGCCTAACACTCTGCTCCTAAGTCTCAGCCGTGCGAGAGATTGGGTCTGGACAGGCTAGAAGATACAACTTGTCCATAAAGGAATGTGTTGGTGGTCTGAGGAATAGGATGAGAACTGAAATTTCACTGATAATTCATGTTTTCCTAAGAAAATACCAGAGACATGCTCCCCCTCTATTATTTCTAGATAAATATAAAGACTATTATTGTAAGAACTTCTGTATTTTTTTTCCTTTTCTTCCATTCTTTTCAAGACATATTTATTGAGAGTTTGCTACCAGCTTCTCTTCTAGAAACTAGGGATACAGTGGTGAATAAAATAAAGTTTCTACTTTCATGATATATATTAGGTAAAACGAATATGAGGGTATATAACATATTAGAGGTAGAGAGGGAATAAAATTACTAAGTACAAAATATAAAGTAATATAAATATAAGCTTTATTTTGGAAACATTTCCTACTACTTTCTCCCATCCAGTAATATTTATGTCACTGCATAATATGTATGTATGTGTATTAATAAAGATATGTATTCCTTGGTATATTAATAAACTTCTCTGGGGAACATATCAGTCAATTCAAACGATCCTCTGCTGTGGGAAGCTCTTTTTCATGAATACTTGTACATAATGAAAGGGGAGAAACAAGCCACCAAAAAGTGTGCAGTCAGCCACAAGATCATTCCTTTTCTTCTGTTAGAATGTTCTAGTGTGTGTTGTTTATTGGTTGGTTAGTGTTGTTTTTTAACTGAATGCTATCATTCAGGATTCCTGGGGGTCTAAAAGGTAGATAATTTATGGGGTCAATCTTCAAGGGACTAAAGATAAAGTACAATGAACAATACAGTATGTGGTTTTGTTAAGGTTCTATAGAGGACAGAGCAAGGCACACACTGCTGTTCTTGGAACAGATCAGAGAGTACAGGAGGAGGAATGGTTGCCCAGAGAGTGTCATGTTTAACTGAGCCTAGCAACCTAATAGCAAAAAAAAGCAAAACGAATTTTTAAAGTTATAATTTTTCAACTGATAACCTAAATAATGCATGCCCTTGGTGAAAATATTTTGGATAATAGGACAACATATTTTTTAAAGGGGTTGGGAGATGAAAATCACCTTTGAACTAAGCACTTGTAGAAACCATTCTCTTAACATTCATCAGACTTTTTCTTGAGCATGTATTATGTCCTAGGATTATCCAGCCACTCTGTCTTCTCAGAAGGGAACATTTTAATTAGCAGGCAATATGAATGAATAGCAGCAACTTGAACTTTAACTCATATTAGCTGACTTCAGATCTGGGCTTACAAATGAGCTGGGTCCCAAACCTGGTTAATATAGATAGAACATCACAGATTCAGAATTCTTCTGAACACACATCAGAGAGCCTGCTAGAGCCCCCCCTCATGTAAGCGTGACAGGCAAACTCATTGGCTCTGCTCCTGTATTTGTGTGATCTTGGGCAAGTTTTCGGACTTCTCTGTGTCTCAGTGCCCTTCTCTGTTAAACTGGATTACTTATCGTACATACCTCATGAGATATTTTGAGAAAAATAAGATAATGTATATAAAGTGCTGATCACAGTACTTGGCACATAGGAAAGTACTTAATAAATACTGTCATTATTGTGATGCTGATTATTACTATTACTATTACAGCTATTTTTATTATCAAGTAAACTTTCTGAAAATATATTTGTCCAGTGCCACTCCATTATCACTACCAATAAACAACTAAAAACACATTTCTTACTGAGTATGGGTCAGAGATAATCATTTTTGCAGCACACATTAAGAACTTGGGTTTATAGATGAAAATTATATTTAGCTCAGGAGATAAATGACATTATTCAGACTAATTTTCTGTTTCTAGGTAGAAATGATGTTTATATCTGCCATAAATGCCCTTCGTGTTACAGATTTTGTTTCAACAATTTGTTACTAAGTAGGTTTGTTTTATTGAAAGGAATTTTTAAATCCAAATTCCTAATGCTTTTCACATAGTGCTATATTACTTTATACAAATCAGTGACTAAAAAGGATTAGAAATGGAATTTTACCTAAAGAGTCATCTTCAAGAAGGAGAGGATCCTACATTATCAAGTTCTGTATTTTAGTATGATTGTGAACAAAGATATCTAGCCCAATAGGTACCACATAGTAGGTGCTCAAAGAATCATTTAGTTCTGAATTATATTTTGTAAGAAAAGGCATGTCAATATACTGTACAAGTGTAAAAGATTTGAAAAAAATGTTAATTCAGTGGAATAACAGTGTATTAGGAAAAAAGCAATTGTGTGGAACTTGACAACACATTATGTTAGATTTTAAAACGGTAGCCTTGTGTCAATATGAAAGGCAGAGGTAGATAGTGAAAATAACATACTTCGTAGACTCTCTACTTGCACAGCCATTTTTTATCACCTCTATATGAACAAATTACTATATGACCACAGGCATGCTATTTCTCTTGTCTAAATCCTCAAATGGAAAATGGAGCAATGATGGCTGCATTGAATGGTATGAGTGCATAGTGCATAGAAGAGTTTTTAAGCATAATAGGTACTCAGTAAGTGATATTCACTAACAATAGCAATAATGATGATAATACATAAATTACTGTTAACAGTGAACTTAAGCTCATTATATATAGTATATATAATATAAATGACTCATGTATATTAATATGTAAGTACTAATACTTGAAATTGGATTGCTTGTTTGACACAAAATAGAAACTGTATGTCTAATTTTTTCCTATTTAAATGCATTTACAAAAAGATTTGCTTTAGTTATTCTAGATATATGAAAATAGAATTCTAAAACTAACTTTATTTTGAAAAGTGACAGTAAAAGCAATTGTTACCAAAGGACTTATTTCTAAAATAACTTGGATTTTGTCCAAATAAAGAATAAGGGTAATACTCCACTTCAAAAGTTATAAAAAGTGACCCCAAATTTAAATAGTATTAATTGGAAGTTTTTTAAAGATCAAAAAGGCTATTATTTCTAGTTGCAGTGGTAACTACATATGGAAAATGGCTCCAGAGATTCACAATACAAAAATAGTTCATTGCTAAATTCGAAATTCTGTTAATGTCACAAACAGTGGGATGTGAAACACAAATGAATTGTGATGACAGTTGAGTTCCAAGCTGCCTATTTTATTCCCTTAAAGCTGCCCATATTTGGCTTTATATTTCTTCAGTCCTGATTTAACCCATCAATATTTGTATTTTCTGAAGCTGGCCTTACCTTGGATCATAATACTTAAGGATTTTATTTCTAAATACTCTTCAATTCTAGGAATTTGGCTCTTCCTGCTCTTCTTCAGATAAGTATTCTGAAATCTTTCTTTACCTCTTACCTGGAGTTGATTTTGATCACTTTTTAATCTGCAGTCTTTTAGGGCTTGGTACTGTTCTCTACCCTCCATTTCTCTCTACTGTTTAAAGTCATTCCATTCTTCTTCATCTGCAGGATGTTTCTATGGGGCACATTTCTTCTGCACATGCTTCGAGTTGGGGCACTTCCTGTCATCCTGATAACCTACATGTTTTTCCAGTATTTGAAAATCTGGTTTTCTAAATGTCACTTATCCTTTGTGGTGGAAGGCCTTTGTGATCCTGGATTTGGGGAACAAGATTAGATACACTATTTTTCTAACTGAATGGAGTTCCTTTTTCAAAATTTTTTATTTTTTGTTAATCCTCACCCAAAGATATTTTTTCCATTGGCTTTTAGAGAGATTGAGAGAGAGAGAAACAACCTTGTGAGAAAGACACATTGATTGGTTGCCTCCAGCATACATCCTGCATCCCAGATATGTGCCCTTGACTGGAAATCGAACCTTGAGCTTTAGATGCTGGGCCAGCACTACACTACAATCACTAAACACGCTGGCCAGGACATGAAGCTTCTTTTAATTAATTAATTAATTAATATTTTTATCTATTTCTAAGGGAGGGAGAGGGAGAGGGAGAGAGAGAGAGAGAGAGAGAGAGAGAGAGAGAGAGACATCAATAATGAGAGAGAATTATTGATAAGCTGCTTCCTGCATGCCCCTCAGTAGGGATCAAGACCACAACCCAGCATGTGTTCTTGATGTGAGTTGAACCTGGGATCCTTCAGTCTGGGGACAATGCTCCGTCCACTAAGCCAAACCAGCTATGGCGAATCTCCTTTTTAAATATAGGAATTCCATATAACCATAAGTTAGCTTGTGTTTGGAAAATGTCATTAAAATTTTTCTAAAGGGTATTGTTTAAATGGCCAATTATTTTGACTTAATGGATTTTGTAGCATGGATAACAAACCTACCTCCCAGTGCATCTGTCCTGGCTAAATGTGTTTTCTCTGAATTTCACTGCAGGCAGTGCTTTAGTTGCCATTTATGGAGAGACCTTTCTGCACCAACCATTTTTCATTTAAGTTTTCAAACAATTCTTTGAGATAGGCACCATTATCTTCACTTAATGGATGAGAAAACTTTGACCTAGAAAGGTTAAATGACTTGTTAAAGGGTGGAAATAGGATACAATCATAAGATTCTAAAGCTAACACTCATCTTTTCTTCATTACTACATGCCTGTGCTTGGTTCTTTATTTACATTATTGGTAGTGGGAAAGAAGTTTGTAATATAATTTAATTGGAGACATAGCCAATTTCATCAAAGAAAACAAAGTGATTAGGTTTTACTGTTATTTTTTATAGAAATAGGAACCCAAGGCTGTTGATTCATTAGATCTTAAGAAGGGTGAGGCACATGAGATAGGCAACTTTCTTTACAGCTTATTCCTAGTTCAGGATAAACTATATCTTAAAATGGATGGTTCACAGACGAAGGGTTTATGACTTCACATCAAAAGCCTCCTGTGATGTGTCCTGGTCTTGTTCTTTAAAGTTAAAACTCGCTGATTATTTATAGCAAATGTATTCTGGACAAATAAAATCAATCAATCAATCAATCAATCAATCAATAAAACATTTTCCCCACCAAATTTCTGAATTAGTACTAGTGGTAGTATTCAATACATTTTTTTAAGCAAACAAAAATATTTTTTAATTTGTTTATCATCAGTCTTTGTTTCCCTTATGAGACACTAATACCACTTTCCTTTTATATAGCACTTACTATTTTCAGTATGAAAACTACACACCAGAAAAAAACAACACAAAACACTGTCTTTTCCTCAAGCTCATCAAAAGTAGAGGTATATAATTTAGCCACAATTTTCACAGTCAGTAAAGCAGTGGTAGGAGTAACCTTCAGATTAGAATGTTTATTTTCTAGGATAGTACTCAGGCCTGGTTTGCCAAATCTGCCCTTGTGGGATTGTATTCCAAGTCCTCAAACCTTGCTTTGAGCAAGGATTTGGGGACTAATGAGGTTTGGCTTTGTCACTTTGTCATAACCACTTAAGTTGGTTCAGAAGCTCTAAGAGGAACTCCTGAAATTTCCCTACAATTCTTTTTAAAAAGAAAAGAAATTACAACAAAAGCCCCATGAAACCATATTTTTCAAATATTCTCCTAAAAAATATGAAAATTTACTGTAAGATGTTGGGTTTTGGCTTACACATAATGAGTGCTTTTCCTGGGCTGAATTCCTCATGCTTATCCTCTTTCTGGTCACAATGAATGTTCAATTCCTTTCTCTCAAAGTCTGGCCATTGCCAATTTTAATATGTATATTCACTAAAATTTACTACTCTAAAATTAAATGGGGTTGGTGTTCCACTCTTTCACTTTTTGAAGATTCAGGAAGTTTTATTGTGCATTTATTAAAAAAAAAAATCACTGTAGAACTTGGCCCCAAATCCTATTTTTTAAATAAATATATCATTTTCTAAACATCTGAATACCATTAGCTATTTTCACTCTTTCTCTCTTTTTTTAAATTTTTTGAATTTTTAACAGAGAGGAAGGGAGAGGGAGAGAGAGTTAGAAACATCGATGAGAGAAAAACATCAATCAGCTGCTTCCTTCACACTCCCCACTGGGGATTTGCCTGCAACCAAGATACATGCCCTTCACCGGAATCGAACCTGGGACCCCTCAGTCCGCAGGCCGGCCGATGCTCAACCACTGAGCCACGCTGGCTGGGCCATCCTTTCTCTTTATCTCAAGTTTCTTCAACTTTTATTCTCTCTACGTAATTAGGTCCTGGAAATATAAGTAAAATTTAAGATTCTAGAAGATTATCAAATTTGCTATTCTTAGTTCTTTTGAGAAATGGACTTGCTATCATGCTGTTTGTAGCCTTTTATAAATGTAAATTATGTAGATATTAAGGCATATTCACAGATGCTCATTAGCAAAAATATGGAGGAAAATCCCACATATAAACACCTTCCCCCTGCACTGTGAATCTTGGACATGAGAAAATATCTTTCCAACAGTGCAGTATCATGTTGTGCTTGGTGAATTTTAACATTTGCATTCCTTAGTGTTCATGTTTATGAAGCATTGAAGACTTCTGACCTCTTTTTCTTCTTAGCTACACATGGCTCAATGTAATAAATTTTGAATACAGATTCAATATGGTTATTATCCTAATCATACCACTTTTAAAAGCAGTGTTCTAGACTGTCTTTCTCTGACAGCATGACTCCACAAAGAAAATGAAACCAGCCCTAACAAAACCCTCCTTAAATCGGAGAGTGAAATGGACCTTGCAAGGACTGCTTTGAAAAATGGTTTGAACAGCGACTAACAACCAATTTTTCAAACACTGTTGTAGCCATTTCAAACTGTAGAGTGGACGATACACAAGACAAATCAATAAAAGGAAAATATCTCTGTCACAGATGCAACCTAAAAATACCTTTAAGACCAATTCCTTCTCTATGTAACTGTTATTGCATTCCACCAAAAGGTGTTGAAAAAAAAACAGCTAACTTCTACTAGAACAAAGTGTCCAGAGAAGCCAGTCTGTAAATAATTAAAAGAATAAACTAGAGTAGAAGAAGGGAATTGAGAGGTTGGGGGAGGAGATTAGGCACTTAAAATGTTGAGTGTACCAAAACCAGAAAACCCAGGGAAAGAAAGAAGGTGTTCTTCAAAAGAAGGTATTTTCCATCCTTCATCAGTAACAGAGTTGATAGTCTGATAATGGAAGCCCTCTGGGTGAGGTTGGGGGAAGAACACTGTCTTAGCAAAGGCTTCACTAGGTTTTCAATGCCCAGGGCAATCTGATCAGTGCGGCCTTGTTTCTAGAATTGAGTAAACCATATCAGGATGAACAACATATGGTTTAATAGTTAACTTGTAGAACAAGGGACAGGGAGATGCTTTTATGCCATGGTCCCAGTGTTCATTCCAATCTCATTACTCAAGTCTGTTCTGAGAGCATTTACAGCTTTCCGGAGAGTCTGATTTGGGCTGAATCCTGAAGATAGAAATATAGCCTTAATGACCTTCTTGTTCTGGAGTCTCCTTTATTACAGGTGAATCTTTGGGATAAATCATGCTCTAGAATCCAAAGTATTGGTATTATTAATATTACTATTATTGCTTTCTTATGTTGGCAGTGACCGCTCCATTTTCCTCTTTTAGAAATAAGTGAGTTTTGTGAATATGCAGAGTTGTTTTCTCTGAGTTTCTCTGAGAAAATGTGGGTCTTCTAAGTTGGAAATATGAGATATTCTGAAATATAGCTATATTTTCAAGTCCAATCCTGCTTTTTAATGACCATGGACAGAAAATGTCCTAAAAACAATCTTTTATTCCACAAAGGGAGAGGGCACAGGAAGGGAGAGAATTTTGTCTGATTGCATTGTTTGGAGAGTGGTATTTTCCTAAGACCTGTGCTTTCTTAGAATCCTAATCAGACGCTTCCCCTAGGACTAAAAGAACCTTCCCAGCTCTTATCATCAACAAGAAAAGTAAAGGCGAATTCATGATAAGCACTGAGGTTCTAAAACTGTTGGAAAACTCAGGTATAGAGTTACTATTAGTATTATAAAAACATCAATAGTAACAACAAACAATGAAATTATATTTCTCCCTCCTTTTTGCCTGGTTTCATTTAAAAACCACCACCACTATAAAAAGTAGCTTAGGAAAGAGAAAATGCATATATCTATAGTTTGGGTGTATGACCATATAGCTTCATTGTAGTTCTTCTGCCACACATTGAGTTATTTGTTCCTGATATTTTTCAAAGTTCACCTATGTGTATGTCTCCTTAGCTGCTATAATAGTGTCAGTATTTTCTCTTCATTCTCTCCTGTTATTTGAGCTCTTTTTTTTTTTCCATGTGTACAAAAAGGCTCTTTCCTCTAGCCACTTTGCATACATTCTCCATTTTACTAGGACAATTGGGTGTTTCTATATGATGCCTTTTAAAGTGATAAGATAACAAGAAACGATTTTGAACAATAGTTTACCAGTATCATTGAAAAATTAGCAACTGTATATTCTATATACACACACAGTGGCTACATAAAATGAAAATTCTATTCATGTCTGATCTCTTCTGCATTTATATAGTGACTATTGTAGTGGCATCCAGGCACTCTATGTTATTTCCTCTTATTATTATTTACTACTTGATCATTCCAAAGTGCTTTTTACAATCAGAGAATTTCATTAGCAGTCTATTCCCTCGCTCTTTGTTTTTCTGCACCCTTGCATGTAAAAGTATCAAGCAGCTATATCAGATAAATTACAGTAAAAAGATCGAGTGCTGCTGACAGGAGGTTGGGGAGAAAAATCCCAAAGCATTTCCTAAAATCCAGCTTATATTTTATAGTATCTAAATAGTTATATTACAGAAACATATATACTTGAAGCACAGTGTCTACACACTTATTTATTATGGTTTCTACCATTGCAATAATCAGAAATGTGTGAGCAAGGGGAGTACTGTCTGCACTTCACGTATTGAGAGGTCTGAGCAATTGTACCTATTCACTGTAGAACGCTTGTAATTTTTTATTGCTTCTTGAGCTGCTGGTAGCCCAGAATCATACAAGTCAATTTACTTTAAAATCCAAAAAGTTACAGTCATATTTTTTAGCTAAGAAGATAGAGACTTGTTTATAAAAAGGTTCATTGTGATTATAGATGAAAGCGCGTGGTTGGTACCTTAACAATTTGATTGAATTAAAATCAAGTTCACTCTGGGGTTTCCTTCTCAGCTTTACTCTTTGCTTTCTATTTGACTCCAAGCTAATTGCATAACCTCTGGTTGACTTGTGCCTCGTCTACACAGTCAAAGTAAAATTCAGAAATGAAGTTATTAGTCTAACTAATGTAGGCTAAAACATTATTTCAAGAATTTTAGATTTTGACTTAAGCAGATAGTAGTAAAAGCTAACAATTTTATGCACAGGCTCCTTTTATTCTTAGACAACAACTCTAATGAAGTAGGTGCATCAGAAACATCTGGTGATGGTAAGTCACCTCTTGGGCTTGTTACAACACATTGCTGGGACAGACCCCAGAGTTTCTGATTCTGAGTATAGGATAGATTGATAATTTGCATTTCTAACACGTTTCCAGGTAATGCTGGTGGGTAGGACACTTTTAAAATCACTGAGAGCTGGGTCTTCAGTACAGAAAAAGAAACAAAGACTAAGAGGGCCTCAGTCATGGCAGAGTGGCAGAATGCACAAGAAAATCTAGGACATCTCTTGTAAAATCTGTGGTCTTTATCCTACCCACATTTTTTTCTTTACTTCCACTGATTTTCTGGTTTGAATGACTTTCGCTTGCCTTGAGATCCTGCATAAAATAGCATTGTAAAGGAGTGGGAAGGAAGGGCTTTTAAAGCCAGTCTTTACTTCGCTTTTGGGAATTAGAATAATAAATTTGAGTCTTCCTTGTGTTCATTATAGCCTTTAGATAGCTGCTATAAGCAGGTTCTCTTTGGTGGACAGGTTCTCTCTGCTGTGACAATTCTTTGTAAAAATTTCCCACATTTATGTTACTTCTACAGATAGTCATAACAATCCAACGTGGTAAAGAGTACCTGGCAGGGCAGTGGAAAGACCATCTCAAAGAGACTGAGGATACTTGGTTTCAGTGCTGTCTTACCCTAGCACAGGTCTGCTGACCTTCGTGGGAGGCAAACAGCATAGTGCAGTGATTGGCAGTCCAGGCTGCATGTTACAGTCACCCAGGGGCGCTTTGAAACAAACACCCATGTCTAGGCCCCATGCACAAGAAATTCTAATTAATTAGTCTTGGGTTAGGGACGCGGTATAAGTAGTTTTTAAGTTTTCCAGGTGATTCTAATATGCAATTTGAGTTAAGAACTACTAGCTTACTGGTTAAAGTCATGGATTTTGAAATCAGACATATCTGAGTTCATATCTTAGCTCCTCCATTTAAGTGTACACCCTGGAACAAGTTATTTAATCTCTTTCATCTTTAGTTTTCTCATTTGTAAATACAATAATCTTGCCTTGTAGGCTATCTGTGAGAATTCAATGAGATGATATATTTCAATGTTTAACATAGTCTCTGGTTTGCCTTATGGATTTATTGCATGGTAGCTGCTGTTATTGTTGTAATATACATTTGGTTTTCTTATCTGTAAGTGAGTAGGACACTTTAATATGTGAGAAGCAGGACAAATGCCATAGAATTCTCTATAGATCCATGTCTGTCACCTTATTCTCAGTGTCCTGCTCAGTTCCATCTCGTCCTTTCACTTCCTAAATACGTATACATATTTTGTTAGGTGCAGTCTTTGACAAACTCAACATTTATTACCCTAGTTTACTAATTTTTATTGCTACTCTGTCCTACTCCTTTTCGTTAGGACGGAAAACTTGCAAAATAAAACAAATCCACTGAAATTCCCATAGGAGGTAAGGGAGGTTGATGTTTGGTTGACATATATGCATAAAAAGCAAAGCTTGTGTAAATATCTACAAAAACTAACATGCCTCCTCAGTTGATGGCCATTTTTCTGCCATCACCCATTCTAAGAGTTCAGTCATTAGTCTCTTTCACCACAGAGGAGCAAGCTCCTTTCATCATTAGACTACAACCCTAGTGAAGTAGGTGCATCAGAACCACCCGTAGGATCGCCGCAGTTTATTTCTCTTCCTTTTTCCTGATTTCCTCTGGTGAGTCTTTAAGAAACCTAAGTGCACAGATGCACAGTAGTGACTCCTTAAGACAGTCATGGTTTTCTACGCCCATTTGCTATGTTTACTAGGCTGTATTTTTTAGATCATTTTACATCATTAATTTTAAAAATTAGATTCTTTTGGAAAAATCTCCTCTTGTATCTCCCTTAAAGTATACAAATTATGTCTTTGGATGGACAGAGAGGAATTAATCCAATAAAAGTGCAGATGGTTCCATTTTCCTTGACTCATCTTACAGCACACATTAATCAGGTCACATGTCTATTTCGGAATTTTTGTAGCACTAGGTCACTTGCCGAGCTTTGGGGCACATAAAAGACTATTTGCCTGGCTTTTAAGTTTGTGGATCTTACACTGTGTCTGGCATGGATATAGGAAGGACATTTTTTTCCGTTAAGCTTTTTCACTGTGTTTTGAAAGGAAAAGTTGAAACAGAGTTCCTACTGATATTTTAACATGCTCCATGGTGGTAACCATAGGAAATAGGGAAACAAAATTTTTGGACAGAAGGAAGTCAAGGAGTCTATCTCAGCTTGTCCTCACCTCTCAGATACCAGTTGGATTCTACAATATTATTTTTATCTAGGTGTATGTCTAATGCTTTGTATTTCTGTAGCTTGCCTTCTGACAGAAGAGAAACATTGCCACTGATCATCATGAAAAAGATTGCTCTCTAAACCATATGCAGTTCTCTCTTCTGGAAAACTCAATGGAAACATTCATTCAGATGTTAATAAAGCTAAATCATGGACCTTTTTATTTGGAAAAATCCATTTTGATGTTTAATGGAATTCTCACAGGGTGTTAAGATAAAGCCTATGTACTAGTAAACTCCAGTTAAGGAGAAAAGTACTTGTTTCACACAAAGATACATAAACACAATAATGGCTTTATTTCCCCATTTAATCCAGAGTGGTTAAATTCACACAAGTGCATGCACACATACACATACACATATATACATCTTATACACTCATTCTCTGCCTACTCTTTTCCCTCACTTACCCATGTCCTTATCTGGACAATAAAAAATGCTGAAAGCTAAATCAGCACCCATTTTTGAAATATTTTATAATACCAAGTAAAAGTGTTTAAACACTTCCCTAAAAATGTAATAATGAGTATTTTGATGTATGCTTGTGTATGTGTCGTGTGTGTTTGTGTGTGTGTGTGTGTGTGTGTGTGTGTGTGTGTGTGTATTTCTTTTACCTGCAGGTAACATATTTCAAATAGTCTCATCCGATAGAGCTCTGTTAAAAAGTAACCAGTTCTTTAACCTTATATCTATGTTAATAGTTTCTATTTTCTTTTATTATATGGCAGTTATTATGAATGGGATTCTAGATACCACTTTTCCTTGTTATATTTGAATAATGAACTAGAGCTAACCAAGTAGTAGTTGTGGCTATTAGTAATTTTTTTTGATACACTTTCAGTGTGGCTGCATTTATATTTTCTTTCTCATATCCACACTAGCACCAAATCTTAAATTGAATTTTGAAACTTAAGGATCATAAGATTTTTAAAAAGGAGCTCTTACCATGTCAGAAATAGTACCTCACAAGACTGCTATTAATATCATTATCAATAATCAAAATTGTTATTTCAAACTGGACCACCCTGGGGTGTATAATCCTATACTAACACAATAAAATTTGTTTTTCCTAGTCCATTTTTGAAAGTTAAACACCACAAACACATAAGTATATGTGAAATATCTCAGAGATACAGAACCCATAGCATTGGCATAGTCCATAAAGACAGGGGAAGGTTTGCTCAAGGAGCCCATTGAAAGGCAGGGTGGTATAGCCTCAGAATACCTGTGCTCTGATTCAGACCTCCACCATTTAATGAGTTAACCGTGGTTAAAAGATTGAACATCCTGTACATTAGTTCCACATCTGGCCCAATGTCAACCTGAAGCCGCCTACATTTTAATAATCTTCAAAATAATTAAGGTCTTAAAATTATTTTGAAATGGTTAATATTATATGCAAATATAGTCTGTCAAAGATAAAGTTTTAAATGGGAATTGGAACCAAATTGCTGAGAAAAGTTTCCTTGTTCCAAATGTTAGACAAATTAAATGATGTCAAAGCCTCAGGATTTGCACAGTTGACAATAAACGTAGAAACAGAGAAAAGAGGCTGGCTAACTAAGGCAGTGACAATGGATTATGTTTTGTTTTTAATTTTTTAAATTTTATTTATTGGTGACACTATGCAGATACTCCCCCCCACCACCACCACCACCTCCTTCGCCCACCTCCACCCAACCCCTGTCAGCCCTCATTACATTGTTGTCTGTGTCCATGGGCTGTGCATAGATGCATATATATTCTTTGGCTAATCTCTCCCAGAGTAGACTATGGTTTTTAAATTAATAGAAGAAATCAAAGACACTATAATCTTTCCAGAAGCACATAACTTAATCAAATGTGTTTAAGTCTCCTGAATTCTCTACTGTTTGATGCAAAGGATCAATTGAAAGGATTTATCCCATTATAGGAAGCTTTTGTGAGATATAGGGATTTTGCCCTAAAGCTGTTCTCATACTTATTGTACCTCACTAGCTGATTTAAAGTGCAGATTCTAGCCACATTCCACATCTGATTCGTTGGTAGATCATGAGTGGGCCTATGATTTTTCATTCTAACCAACTTCCCTGGTGATTTGGTTGTTAATGTCCTTGGAAGCACACTTTGAAATTGTTTGCCACAGCTATTCAATGCTCTAGCCTTTAGGTGTGTAGTTTTCTGTTATAGGAAGCACTGAAGGGGTTATTTAATACTCTGGAAAGCCCCTGCAGACAGAACTTTTTATTTGTTTCAATGGAAATTCAATATCTTTGAAATTTTCTCTGTTTGTTCCTACTAAATTTGCATGTTTTAGCATTTAGGAAAGAATGCAAATAGATCTGTTTGGTCAGAATTTTTTGCTTAATTGGCACTATAGAATTTATCCATTTAGAGAGTCTTTTATACATTTTGGTATTTTTTGTCCTCTTTTTATGCATGTGCCCAGCTGTCTTGGCAATACTAAAATGAATTTTAAAAGCATAAATGAACAGTTCTATTTAATATATTTACCACTTATTGTCATATGAGGTAGTAATGCCATCTGATTTAACCTCTCTAAAATCTTTGAGTCGATAAGGGTAAGGAAGAAATATCTCCATTACTGAGAAAATTTTGTCATTTGAAAGAAATATCTATCTTATTCCACATATTCAATTCCTTGTCATTTTACATTATAAATAAGTAACAAACCAATTTGGCACATACCCACCGATTAAAAATAAAAGTTGTCAGAGTGAGAGGGGAAAGACAAAAATATGAATTATTAATTATTATAATATTGAGCAGCACAAAAAAGCCTAACATGAAATATCACTTAAAAAGAGATCTTATGAAAATAAAAATAGGACAATGATATAGTCTTTATCATGTAATTTGCATTATTCTCATTTAAATTCAGAAATGTATTTATCATATCTAGTGTATCTATATGAAATTTTATGAAAATATATTTAACTATGCAAAATTGTTATTTATACAAGAGTAGCATAAAAGAAAAGCTTCTTTATAAAGTGATACATTAAGTTATCATATTGACCATATTCTCACATATTATTATTTTCTAATATCCACTATTAGAAAAAGAGAGAACACTTTATTAGAAGAAGTGATATTTTTCTTTTCAAGATGATTTTAGAATTTAGTATAGTTCACATTGGATGGGAGTGAATGTGTTTGTTATTGTTTTTACCTAAATGGAGATATCAAATGATTACACTTTGAATACCGGTTTATAACTAAACATAGGTTTTCAGCAGAGTAGAGTGAGTACTTTCTAAGAAGGGAAGATATCAAGGCATTAATGGAAATAAAGATATATACTATTTGTGACCGGTGACCATTCTTTTCCTAAATAGGCTAGCCTTTTATTTTGGATATTTTAAAAATTTTATTTCTGATAGTTTCATTTTTTTAAAAACAAAAGATCTTAGAATGTCATTAGAAAACAAAAGCAATTATGAAAAAATTTCCCATATTTTGAGTAATTTCATAGGAGTTATTCACATAAATTTGGAGAAAATTCTTTATTTGCTATTTCCATGGGTAGCAAGATTGGTTCTGTTTAGTAGTATTTTTATTTTAACACTAGATGCCTGGTGCATGGATTCATACACTGGAGGAGTCCCTTGGACTGGCCTGTGCCCTCTTGCAATATGGGACCCCTTGGGGGTGTCTGAGAGCCAGTTTTGCCCCATCCTTGCAGGCCCGATCCAGACAGGAGAGAGCCCAATCCTATGCATTCAGCATCTGCCCCCTGGTGGCCAGTGTGCATCATAGCAACCAGTCAACTGCTTACTTAGGCTTTTAAATATATACTAGAGGCCCGGTGCACAAAATTCATGCATGGGAAAGGGGTCGCCTCAGCTTGGCCTACACTCTCTCCAATCTGGGACCTCTGGCTTCTAACCACTCACCTGCCTACCGGCCAGATCCCCCTAACTTCTCTCCCATGACAGCTTATTTGCCCTAACTGCTCTCCCCTGTCTGCTTGATTGCCTCTAACCTCCTCTGCCTTGGTCCCGCCAACATGGTTTTGTCGGGAAGGACACCTAGAATGATATCCAGAAGATGTTCAGTCTAATTAGCATATTGCCCTTTTATTAGTATAGACACCACCTTGTCCTAAAAATGCAGGTTGTTCCCTGGTTTTCCTATCGTGGAAGGGGAGCCCACAGTAGCATCCTGGGTTCTGACCAGGGCTTATGTGCTTGTGCTTTATCTCAGAAGATGTGATTCCTAGAAGACTCTTGGATGTACCTTGAACATTTCTATCAAATTTGCCAAATCATCCTCCAAAAATGTTGAACCACTTTAAACCATGGGTGTGCCCTCCATCCCACTTTGATGTCAATATCATTGATTTCTCCCTAGAAGCTTTCCTCCCGTCAGCTGGGACTGCTTGGCACTTGAGCCAACCTCACTGTTCAGCTGGGGACTTGATTTTCTGAGATAGAATTATGGAGGACGAAAAATAGCTTTCCTCTACCTTTCTGAATTCTTAATGGAGGCCCTTGTCATGAAAGACAGGTCACCAAGAGGAAAACAAAAGTTCATTAACATGTGTATATGTGGGAGATCCCAGGGAAAAATGAGTAACTCCCCAAGTTGGCTTAGAATGCAGATTTAATTAAATACCTTCTTCCTAGGGAAAGGGGACGAGAGATATAGGCCTCTTAGAAGAGAGTAAATGATATTTAGAAAAGATGAATGGGGTGGGGGAAATAGTTTATAACAAAGTTTGGTTGTGATGTCAACTTCTACTCTTCTATCCTGTGACAGGAGTCAGTCTTTTCTGCCTGATGACACTTCTCCCATCAAGGGGACCTATGACATTTAAGCCTCTTTAGAGGGGTCTGATTTTAGGGAGATCAGGAGACTTTAGTGAAATCCTCTACGTGCATTTGCTGTTTTTCAAGCATCTACAGCTCAAGTTCATCAATATAACAACACAGCATATGTTGGGGTGGCATGTTCTCTGACCTTCAGAATGAACCTAACAAAAGCTTGTTTCCTCTCTCAGATGATTTGCCACAGTAGCATTATTCCCTGGAGACAGTGTTCTGACCAGACCTTCTTGGAAGTGGTCATAACATTACCCTGTATTTGTAGAAAGGTGTTAGCCACAGCACTAAATAATCCAGGGGCAGTTTTCTTATCTTGTGGGAAGGGAGATAAAGTTATGATAGCTTATCTCCCTTTCCACAGGTTTCTTGTGGATTTGTGACTCTGCTGCCCCAACCCATGCCCCTCAGCAACCCAAGCGCCTCCTCAGTGGCTGCCATGGCCAGGCCTCGGGCAGCAGGGGACTGGATCCCCTGCTGGGTCTGGGGCTGCAATCAGGATGCCCGACACCCCAACCCTGGCCATGGCCGGGCTTGGGGAGGCAGGGGTCCAGGTCCGGCCTCCTCTGCTGGGTTTGGGGCTGCAATCCGGACCCTGCCGCCCCAGCGTTACCATGGCTGGCTTGGGTGGATGGGGCCTGCCCGCCATCTTGGTTGGGGGTTAATTTGCA
The DNA here is from genome assembly GCA_027563665.1 of Antrozous pallidus. Taxonomy (NCBI): domain Eukaryota; kingdom Metazoa; phylum Chordata; class Mammalia; order Chiroptera; family Vespertilionidae; genus Antrozous; species Antrozous pallidus. The sequence goes on from CM050514.1 coordinate 67,677,796, forward strand.
TATTGCTTCTATTGGCTGGTAGTGTAGCGAAGGTACAGTCAATTTGCAGGTTTCTCTTTTATTAGATAGGACTAGGGGCCCGGTGCACGAAATTCATGCACTGGGGAAGGTGTGAGGTGTGGGGGGGTGGGGTGGTTTCCCTCAGCCCAGCCTGCAAAGATACCACCATCCTTCACCCCAGCCTCTAGCTAGAGGTTCCTCTCCTCCTTCTGCACAGCCTCTGAGGAGATGCTTGTCCTGGGGCCCTCTCAGGGCCCTGGCATAGGATGTCCTGTCAAGTACTTGGGAGCTTGGGCTTTCAGGTTTGCTTTCCCTGCCTGGCATGGTGCACATTTGCTGCCGTGGGAGTAGCACCACAGGAGTCGACCCCTTGGACCATACTACTTGTGAGTGTGTGTGTGTGTGTGTGTGTGTGTGTGTGTGTGTGTGTGTGTGAGTGTGTGTGTGTGTGTGTGTGTGTGGCGGGGGTAGCTTTGGTGGCAGTGATTTGATGCCTATAGTGTGACTGCTGGACATCCCCTGCCGTGGGCCATACTGGTCGCATCTGGACTGTAAGCAGGGGTCTACTGGCCTGTGATGGGGGCTGCAGGTGGAGGAACCCAGCATCCATAGGGCTCCATCAGCATCAGGAACTGGAAAGACCAATTTTTCTGGTTCTTTCCCTACCTCTGCACAGCCAGCCCATTCCCTCTCTTCGCACCTGTGCGACCAGGCTGGTGGGGCATGGATGCAGCACTTGGGGCCCTGGACGGCCTCTTTTCTCCCTTCCCGCAGGTGGGCCGGTGAGGTGCGGATGCTGAGCTCGATGTCCCGGCTGGCCCATTCTCTCCCTCAGAGCGGCCAGGAGGGTTGGTGGGGCGTGGACCCTGAGCTCCCTGTCCCACCGTCCCACTGAGAAAAGTATTCTCAGTGGCCGCAGCCATCTTGGTTGGAGTTTATTTGCTCCTGATTGGCTTGTGGGCATGGCTTGATCAGAGGTATGGTCAATTTGCATATTACTCTTTTATTAGATAGGACTAGAGACCTGGTGCATGAATTCATGCAGGTGGGGTCCCTCTGGGTGGCCTGTAGGAATTTGGCTGAAACGCTCGTCCAATGCTGCCTGCAGCTCCTACCTGCTGCTCCCAATCATCCTGGCTCCACTGTGCCTGCCATGGGCTCATGCCCAATCATTCCCTATCAAAAGAGGCTTGTGCTGCCACAGCAGCACTCACCAGCCATAAGCCCTGCATCTGGCACCCTCCCAAGGGGAGTGGCCTGCGGGATCAGGTTGAAACTGGCTCTCCAACATCCTCCAAGGGGTCCCAGATTGTAAGAGGATTCAGGCCAGGCCGAGGGACCCCACTGGAGCATGATTGGGGCCAGGGAGGGACATAGGAAGTTGACCAACTGGGGAGGGACCATGGGAGGGCTCTAGGATGTGTCCAACTTGTCTCACTCAGTCCTGATCTGCCGGACCCTGCAGCAAGCTAACCTAGTGGTTGGAGCATCTGCCCCCTGGTGGTCAGTACACATCATAACGACTGGTTGACCAGTTGACTATCTGCCTCCTGCACATCATAGCAACTGGTTGAGCAGCCATAGCATTTCATTAGCATATTATGCTTGGATTGGTTGTTCTACCGTTTGATCTATTTACATATCACCCTTTTATTATATAGAATAGATTCTATAAACCTTCCTTGACTTGTATTAAGTTTGCTTGTTTTAAGTTGGTTTTGTTCGTCCTGTCCTAATAGTTTATTCTCTCAGGCGTGATGTTGTATTGCCATCTCAATTTCCTTATCACTATCTTTTTTTTTTAGTTTTTTATTTTATTTTATTTTTTTAGTTTTTATTTATTTATTTATTTATTTTTAGTTTTTAACTGAACTGAACTTAATCATGGAAGTTGAGAAGCAGGTTCATATTCAGGCACAAGTCAAAAAGTCACCCATCTGCTTGAATCTTTTCAATAAACCATTTGATTTTTAGTTGCCTACATGAAATATATTTTCAACTACAAAAACCCTAGAATTCAATTTAAGAAACACTTTTGTATCATAGGATACTGTGTTCCAGTGTCTGTCATCATGGTGTTATAATTTTAATTTATTTTTTCAATGAATGTCTAACTTTGGCTCTTAAAAATATGTCATCCTAATTGCTATTGCCGTCATCGCCATCCATTTTTTAAACATCCCATCTATATTTTTATATACAAAGATATTGTCGCCTTAATGTATGTTATGCAGTAAAGAAATAAAATACAGGTGAAACTAGTTTGGCTCAGTGGATAGATCATCAGCCTGTGGACTGAAAGGTCCCATGATCGATTCCGGTCAAGGGCGTGTACCTTGGTTGTGGGCACATCCCTGGTAGGAGGTTTCCAAGAGGCAGCTGGTCGATGTTTCTCTCTCATCGATGTTTCTAACTTTCTATTCCTCTCCTTTCCTCTCTGTAAAAAATCAATAAAATAAATTTAAAAAAATAAAATAAAAAATAGAAAGAAAATACAATAAAAAGTTCTATTTGTCTTATTTCTCATTCTGTTCTTACTAGTAGTTTCCATTTGATCAGGGAATACCATCCCTTCATTGTTATTGTCTTGTCATCCAGAGGTGCCTTTCCTGGCTTCTCTTGTCTTCAGAGGCTGACTTCCCATGCAAATCATGTAAGTTTCATGGCCTTCCATTTCTTTTTCTTTTGTTTATTTGGAGTTCGCTGATTCCCACCATTTCATAGCTGCTCTCCCTTGGTGTGATTTATACTATACAGTGTGGGCAAAAGTAGGTTTATAATTGTGAGTAGGTGAAACAGTTTATTCTTGTATTTTTACTTAATAGTTATTGTGTTATTTTCCATATGAGCAGCTGTAAGCCTTTTTCACCTCCCTGTATTTAATAACATCCCTTTTTGCCTATATTTGATAACCATTTATCTCAATAAATTCCTTATAATGTTTAGTTCTTCCTTAAGTTTAACTTCCTAAACCACTGAATAAGAAACAAGAAAATAACACAAATGTGACCACAAAAGCAAGTACAGAACGACCAAAATGAAGTGGAGTAATCCTGTCTGATGACTGTGGTGGAGGTGAACAGATATCAACCAGAGAACATTCTGGAAGTAAAGAAAAAGTATTCTAAATAGAACATTATTTCAGAAGGGAAAAACATGTAGTCAGTAAATTATGAGTAAAATCAGGTCATAGAAAAAATAACCAGAAGAAAACAGCTGGCTTTTAGGTGTTGAGCAATTTTAATAATTAAAGTTAATATTTATTGAGATTTTTTAAGTGCTAGGCAACATGCTAACCAACATTTATTTATTTATTTACTTACTTACTATAAATCTGAGGCTAGGTGTTCTTTTTATTTTCTCCATTTTACAGAAATGAAAACTGAAGCTTCGACAGTTTTACATAATTTGCCCAAGGTCACATAGCTGGGACTATGCAGCCAGAAGAGAAACTCTTTAACCTTGATACTCGTACCATTCATGTGATAGCTTTTGAAAAATGCGTATATACATAATTCTTATTTGACTTCTCTGTATAGACACTATGAAAGACCTCAAGCCAGTTTCTTCTTTTGGCTTGAATTCTCACCGTAAGTATGTGCCCTGACCAGGAATCGAATCCACAACCTTTTTGGTATATCAGAGGATGCTCCAACTATGGAGCCAACTTGTCAGGGCTCAGTTTATTCTTGACTTATACTTCAGTGTTCTGAAAATTCAAAGGGTTTTATAGTAGAGTTCAGGTTTCAGAAAATGTATTTTTCCTGAGGTTTACTACTTTCATTCTCTCTAGTGGTAAAAAGTCATTTTTGGCCTAGACTTTCTCTAACTATACTAGTAGAAGATGGCTGATTGATGTTTGGGAAAAAGTCTTTTGGAAGATTTTAATATAACATATTTTGAGTAAATGTAAAATAAATGAATAAATGCCCATGTATTATGTAATTAATATAAGCAATGCTTCTTAGATTATTGACATAGTTCTTGGTTATTACTGGTTAAATTTTAAACTAATATATTAAATTCTGATAATCTGGCTTTCTAAAAATATCTGATAAATTTTGTATATTGGTTAAATTTAAGACAAGGTGATCTTTTTTTTATTTCTGATGATATATGATAAATAATCTATTCTTCAGTGTAAAAAATATCATCTTTCTTAAGCTTGAAGGAATAGTAGCCAGCATCTGAACTTGAGTTTTTCTGCTGAATACAGTCGCCTAAACCAGCAAGTTGACAAATTCAGAAACTGAGTCTCCTGGAGCCAGAACTTGAGGATCAAACTGTCTTGAGTTGAAGGGTTCATACAAATCATTTGATCCAAAGATTTTTCATATTTTTTTAAACCACAGAACCCTCTTTTCAAAATAAATCTTTTTAGAACCTTTACACATAAAATAAGGAGTAGTATTTTATTAAAATAAACTCATTTTATAAATTCAAATTATTATATATTAATAAGAATATAATGGCAAATATATAAATATATAGAAACTCACAATTTGATTATTATTATTCTCTTAAGCATTCAGTGTATTTTTGTATGAGGAATAGAGTACTATATTGTGTGAAGAAAATCATAAAATACAGATTAAGTAGTTGCATAAAGTAACAGTTTTTTTGTTATTTGTGTGTTTGTTTTATATACACCTTGCCTTCCAATCTCAGAGCCTTAATTTGAGGCCTGCATAAAAACTAGTTAACCTTATAAAAACTAGTTGACATATTTAATATATAACAACACATTGGTCTCCAATGTGTTTTAAAAGTGTATACAATATATTTAAATTTTGCACATCATTCTTCTCATACTGGTAAATTGATGAAAATACACAAGTTTTGAAATTTACATTTTAATTTAATATTTAGTTACTCAATCATCTCTTTGTTATCATCTCTTTGTAAGCTTGGGGACTGCTGTCTGAAATATTTAATGGAAAATTACAGAAATAAATCATACATTTTAAATTGTATACCGTTTTCTGCAGCATGATGAAATCTCTCATCAGCCCTCTGTCTCACCTGAATGTGAATCATCCCTTTGTCCAGCATCTCCAGGCTGTATATGCTCCCCACCTGTTAATCAGGTTCTCTTGATTATCAAATTATTATAATATCACAGTGCTTGTGTTTAAGTAAGTTATTTGAGTATTTCACTTTCTAATGGCTCCTAAATGCAAGAATGGCTATTCAGATAAACCAAAGAGAAGCCATAAAGTGCTTCAAGTGAAAATTTATGTACGTGGAGTATATAGAGGATAACACATAGTGCACATACATAGAGTTCAGTATTATCGGTGGTTTCAGGCATTCATTGGAGGGTCTTGAACATATTCACTAAAGATAACAAGGGCACTACTATATTTAAATTATTTATTCAAATAGGTAAAACTTCTGACAGGCAAGAATCTTTTATTTTGTTTGCTATGCAAGCCTAATATTACACATTGTACATAGACATAGAGTGTGTCCAAATGCATTTGTTTACTATCTGTATTCACTAGAGAATTTGGGAGAGGAACCCAAATCTCAGTCTCATCCTGCTCTGACCTCTTACTCTGTATTTCTACTTCTGCTGCTGCATGATGTTGTTGATAGCAAAAGCAATCCAGTGAATTCCCTAGGCTTCCAGTTTTCAAAGTTCCCAAGGTGGGGCTATGAATTAATAAACTGTGGCTTTGAGAGTGTGGAGCTTTGAAAGAATAAGATTTATAGAGTAAGAGTACAAGGTTCAGGGATGTAATTTCTGGTGAACTAGGGCAAAGAGAAGGAGGAAGAGATGGTTAAGAGGTAGAAAAGCTGTGAAAAAGGGTATATAAAAACTAGTGTAGAAGAAGAAAGAATCTTTACATGGTAGAAGAAAGGTAGTGCTGATAAAACAATAAAGCATCAAGCGGTGGTTTATAATCCATGGTAGTTCTGTAGAAAGCTTTGAAATGTACAAAAGAATGACCAAAAATCAGAATTGACTACCTATGCCAAAAATGAAAAAAAAGACTAAGTCCAAAGACAGAATGTGGTATGAAATGTGATACCAACCAAATGACACCAGAACCAGAACTAGAAAAACTGTGGAATCCAGAATACTCTGCTGCTTTTCAGCCTTGCATCAGGTTTGGGTTTCCAGATAGGCTGAGCCATTAGGGACCACCTATTCTGAATGTCAAGCCATATTAAAACTATTACTTGAAAAGCCAGTGAGAAAATGAGAACAAATATAGTTAGTATACTATAAATCTACAGAACCCAAACTAAGTTGGTATTTTATTTTGTTTGTTTGTTTCTTTAGAAATGGGTAACAGTTTCTTACTAATGTATTTGGAAAAGAAATATTTTTATATGTGTTTACATAAAACCAATGTCTTGTTGTGTTAGAAAATTTTGCTTTTATATTAATAGACCATTTACTTTACATCTTATTCTGTTGGAATATTTATTTTATATTCTTTATTTCATTCCTGTTGGAGCATTTATGTATGATTTGTTTGTTACTTTTATCAGTTGATCTTGCCCTCCCCATATGCTTATGTCTGACTGCCCTAGTTTCCCACATTTAGTATGTGATCTCTAGCCTTTCTTAAATATTAATTAGTGAAATTGAATTCCCTCCAGTATTTCTAACCTCAGGCACCTAAATCTCAATGTTTTTATTATAACTGATTTGTTCATTTAAAGTCCAACCTGCCTCCCCATCTCCCATCCCCTAAACAACTTTTCTTGATTAGGTAAGGATCGAGATTCATGCCTGCCTCAGAGAAAGTGTTCATGGCAAAATAAAAGCATTATACACATCAACCTTTTTCAGTTAAACATTAACAAAGGGAAACTGTCTTAAATCTTTGGCACAGAAAATCATCCAGAGTGAATAGAGAAAAAGGATGTAACCTTGTCCAGGTGCTCAAATAGAAGCGAAAACCAAAAGATAGGCAGAGCCATGGGCAGAGATCAAAGCAAAGGCCTACATAATCATAGTCTGTTCTGCTTTGCCAGCCCAGTCAGGGACCCAAGGACACCACCTCTTGTAAGTCCTCTCTGTTCTTCCACTTTCAGATCTCTGACCAGCATACCATCTCTGGATACAGTCCATGATTGCACATGAGTGGTTCTTTCCTTGGAGAGAAACAGGATAAAGGAGAGGAGCCAGGAAACAGAGTTAGAGAACCATAGGCTGGTGAGAGGGTCTGTGAGTGACATCATCACCTATTGCCATTCATAACTGAGTTGATAACTAGAGATGTGAAAAATGTTCTGATTTTCATAAAATATAAGAGGCAGTTACAAAGACAAGCAGCTTGTTTTTAGTTCCTTCCAAACCAGAGCCTAAATGTATTATTAAAACAATAAAGCATAAAGTAGTGGTTTATAATCCCTTGAAAGAAGTGCTGTTTGCTAGGAACCACAATGTCTTTATGAAAGCATGTCGACAATATATGATCTGATCTCACCTGGGTTAGATGCACAGATAGATTAGTAACTAATCTAAGCACAGATAGATTTCTAACTTGTTGAATGACCACACTATTAAGTGTAAACCAATGGCTCAGTGTCAAAGTAGAAGGGCCTATTGCGGGAATATAATAAGGCTTATCTTGGCTGCCACTTTTTTTTTTCAATGTCTTGGATAAAAGCATGTTTAACAGAATTGTAGGGCACATGAATCCAAATCCATAGAAAAGTTGTTGAATGAAATAATCAAGTTTTAAAGACATCTTGAAATACTAAATGATGGGCTATACCTAAACACAATGAAATTTCTAAAGTAGATAAATACAAGACTTTGTCTTCTTTTCTTTAAAAGACTATTCATGAATAACATAGGGGAGATATGGTTAAACAAGCGAGTACAAAAAAAATCTAAACAAACAGGGACATCTTCAGGAGTCTGTGATCAGGATATTAACACAATGAAACGTGTGATATGAGGAATGATTATGGGAACTGGGGTGGTTTGGAAATTTATGAGGAAGAAATATGATAACTATGTTCAAGTATATTAAGGGCTCTCTCATAGAAGATAAATCATGTTGTTTTCTCCTACTCCAATAAGTTGAACACAAGCTAATGATGAAACATACAATACTAAAATATTCAGGTCAATATAAAAACTAACTTTTAACACCCTTATGTATTCAAAGGTGGAAAACAGTGAAGGAAAAAAAAATATTGGTCTGAAAGAAAGTTAAGTCTTGGTTATGGCATGTTTGATTCTTTGTCTTTGGGGACATTTTCAAATCTCCTATAATCTGTTTCTGTACCGGGAAAGTAGACTTAATCAATTTTTGCATTGCAAGTTGTCATGAGAATTCTAGTGTCTAATACTCTGTTGGGACAGCCATAACAAACTAGAATCACAGACTAAGAGGTTTAAACAGAAATTTATTTCTTAGTTTTGGAAACCAAAAGTCCAGCATCAATGTAATAGCATAGTTAGTTTCTACTGAGGCCTCTCTTGGCTTTCAGATAACCTTCTTCTCAGTGCCTCTCCCACCAAGGCCTTTGTGTGCTCATCTTTGGTGTCTCTTCCTCTTTTCATAAGGATGCCAGTACTACTGGATTAGAGACCACCCTTACGACCTTAATTAACCCTAATTAATTCTTTAAAGGTGCTGTCACCAAATACTGCGACTTTGGGGCTTAGGGTTTCAACATATAATGTGGAATGTAAGGGGGAGAGACGTAAGTCCACAATAGCCCTTAATATCAGTAAACACTAATTCCCGAAGTTCAAGATGTTTTAGTCTGGACAGCCACTTAACAGAGATGTTTTATAGGATGTTCAAGACTTAGAAGATTGTAACATATGACTTTACTAACACTAATATTCCATCATCATAAAAATAAAATCCCCAGGATAGCATCAACTCTGAAATTATGCAATTTTCTGAAAATGCTCAGTAACAATTTAGTTGTTCAGCACATATAGCAATCTTCCTTCAGTAAATGTTTTCATTTAATATTCAAAACTTCAATTTAATTTTACAAATCCTTACTTATATATTAGACTTCCCTTAACCTCTGCAGCACCAACTCCCAAGATGACTTCCAGGTGAGATCTTTGTCTCTTTTGTGGTGTAAACATAAAAATCTTCAAACCTGTAAATAATTTTTGTGAGTTTATTTGAGTCAAACTGTCGATATATGCCAGGAAGCAGGACCTCGACAAATTTAGATAATGTTCCAGAGAATGGCAAGTTACATCTGTATTTATACATTGTAATCAAAGGTAGGGAGTAGGTGGGTTACATGAAATTCATTGGTGATAGACTAGAGAGGCAGGAGAAAGCAAAGTGCAGAAACTCCTGGGATTGTATAAAATGTAAATGGCAGACACATATTTAGGTGGCTGCAGGAACAATTAACATGATAAGGAACTTGTGGTATCTGTCTTGGTGCCCAGACACATTTGGTTGTTCCTCAAGGAGTCCAGAAAAAGAGGAGTTATAAGTTACCCAGACATTTCAAGGGTATCGATAATAATAAAAGCATAATATGCTAATTAGCCTGGATGACCTTCTAGATGAAGCTGGGGCTGCCAGAGAAGCCATGGCCCTGGGTGCCAGACGGAGTCAGTGCTAGCGGGGGGGGGGGGGGGGGGGGGTGGCGAGAGGGGGGGAGAAGGCCTACTCTTCCATGAATTTCATGCATCAGGCCTCTAGTGTTATTATAGATGCTAAAAGACAGCTAGGCTTAGTTAAGGTAAAGGTTGACCTTGTCAGTGAAGATACCAGCCTAGGATATAACTTCTTTTAGTTAAAGTAGTTATATAACTGCCTTTAGTTAAAGTTTAATTTCAGACCATCCTTTGTGGTTACTTTAAGTCTCTGAGTTTGCAAGACTGCCATGCAGGCCTTCCCTGAGCTTGTCAGGTTAGCATGTGGCCCCATTGGTTCACAGTGGGAAGACATTGCTTCATTCAGTCTCTCAATGTTCCATGTCAGAAGTTAGGCACACAATAAATACAGCAAGAATATAACCATCTTAAAACAGAAAACAAAACAGACAAGTTATACAGGTAAATGCATGTAAGAAAGTAAATTTTTACATTAATTGTACAAGTAAATGCATGTAAAAAGTAACAATAAAAAGACATATGGTAATTTGGTCAAAAGATTTCAAAGCCTAAAACTATATGGCTTTGAGATTTTTTGAGTTCAGAATAGTGAGTGGTTTATTTTGATCATACCCCCTAGTCCTTGTTTTAATATACTGACCACTTATTTAGAAACTAGTGGTTGAAAGTTGAGCCTTTGCCACAATTTAAACTGTGAGATCAATTAGCCCTTTGACTTGTCTTTCTTGTAAGGAGGATTTTCATGGAAATGGGGCAATGTTGTTTCTTGTGTCTATAGCTAGTTGGAGTGACTTTTAAAAGTTATTATTCTCGGCCATTGAAATAATTCATTCTCTGCTTTTTCTTGTGACAGACTGAGTAATATTGTAAAGATGCTCATCTATTCAAGAAATGTGTATCTCCTTTTTTATCAGGCAAACTAAAAACAAACGAAAACTCTGAACATAATAGTGGTGGTAGCACCTGGCAGTTGAACATGCCACCTCTTGACAGGACCGTTGCTATGACCTCACTGATGTACGTAGCTGAGAATACAGCTCACTGGAAAGAGCGTGCATCTTATGCTGGGTATTTGCTTTCAAGTCCCAGCTCTGCCATCTGTGACTTTGAGGAGGGGTCAGATTCTCTGAGCCTATTTCATGTTTTAAAAAACTCTGTACCTGACTTCTTTTCAGTTCTGTAGAGAGCTTGACTCAATGTAGATATTCAGTAAAGATTAACTTATTTCCTTCTTCTCTAATACTTAATTCTCTCACCTTCTGATGGGTATAATATTAATATTTTTCTTACTTACGTATCCCATATGATTGTTGAGACAGTCAAATAATATGATGTTTATGAGAGTGCTTTTATAAACTGTGAAACCCTACTATATAAATTGTATTTTTTTCTTCTTATGAGTGGTTGGGGATGCTAAACTAGAAATGGAATTGGGACCAGCCAGGAATTAATGTTGATACTATTTCCTAAGAGACGTTAGAGGCCTCGTGTTGTTGTCTATTTAAATTGCCAGAACTGATCTGTAAAATTAAGGTCCTTAACAACAGGTATTAAAGTTTATTGTCTGTTTTTCTGTAGTATTTTCAAAGGAGCATAGGAAGGGATTTTTTTCTTTCCTTTCCCCCCTGTATTATTGGGCTGCTGTCTGTTCTTAAAAATACTGAGACAAATTCTTATTCTTTGTAACTATGGGAGGATCTAGGGACCCATAGTGCTTAGTATAATTACTTCTATTATTCCACTGGCAATTGTTATTAGTATTATTAATTATGCTTTGTAATAATATAGCTTATTATTTTAAGGAAAGATAAAATGAGTAGGAAATAAACAAACTGTCATTGAGAGATTTTTGGCACTTGAACATGTTAAATCCACTACTAACCTTTTTTTACAATACAGATTTTACAATACAATGCTTCTTTTTTGTCTGCCATTGGAAATAAAGCACTAACTTGTGGAATAGTGTCCTTGGAGACATGCTTGAGAAAATAGTTTCTCAGAGCCTTTCGTTTTCTCCCCCTGCTTTTTAAAAAATATTTCTTTATGTATGGTTACTACACAGTGGAAGTTCACTTTGGAGAAAGACTTTGAAGCAGGAAGTAGAGATACTTAACCCATGCTGAAGTGGAGAGACCTTGCTTCCCTTTTCTCTCCTAATTTCCCGAAGGAAATAAAAAGGTGAATGAAGGTGAGCTGGAAACAGTCTCTAGATTAGGGGCAGGCAGTTAGGAGTAGCCCAAGTACAGAATGTCCAGCACGAATTGATAGAAGCTCTCTGAAATAAAATGTCCACTAACCTTCTTCAGTCGTTTGGCGCAATCATTTTCAATTCCTGAGTCCTCGATGCTGACTCAGTTCCATGCTTGGTGGCCTGGGCTTCCTTGGATCATGGGTCTCCTATTCCCATAGCTCAAGACTTGAGCCCAGCTGAGAGGTCAGGAGGTCAGAGTAAACATCTTCTTTTACAGATCATCTCCCTGTAGGTTCTTCTATGACTTAGTATGAAAGTGGGGATGAAAATTTATAGGAAATGAATTGGATCATTCGGTTATTGAATATTTTCTTTTAGGAAAAACGGACTCTATCTAACTCTGTCTTACCATCTGCTAAAGCAGTGATTCTCAAGGTCACCAGCAGCATTAACATCACCTGGGAATATGCTATAAACACAACCTATTGGGACTTACCCAAACTTACTGACTCAGAAACTTTGGGTGGAATACAGCAATTTGTTTTGAATAAGCCCTCTGAGTGATTCTGATGCATGCTACTAAAATTTGAGAGCCACTATTATAAAGATATGTTGAATTACACTGAAAAAAAATTGGGCTATTAACGTTTTTATTACGAAAAAAAAGAAACCTGACTTTTGAAATTCAGAACCCTCTACTGCTTTATCACAATGTGTATTTTACAGCTGTATCCTAAACTTCTTTAACAGTCACTAAAATGTTTTACCTCTGACCTATGGCTCATATCAACACTCACAACACAGCCAGCCTAAAATGATCTTTGTCTCCCTGTCTAGCCAAAGCTTGTTTACTCTGAATAATCCAACTCAAATACCACTCCTTGTAAAACCTTTACCAATCATGATGACATTCTCTTCATTTGGGGTTTCTATAACTTAAACGTCGGTACCATTCATTTAGTCTTACCTGTGACATGGCTTGTGTAATAAACTGTTAGCTATTACAATAAACAATAGCTTGCAGTTATTCAGTGCCCCCTGTGGTCACCACAGCCCCCTCGGAGCAGTACTGTGCCTGAATTTCTGAGACCCTAAATAGCTAACCTTACATTACACAGTATGTATTAAGAAGATTCTCTTCTGGCCTCACACTTGACTGCTAGGCAATACTGTCTTGTAATGTTGATAAACTTTTCTCATATTGAAATATGTTTTTTTCCTCTCCAGCTCAACTATATTTCAGTTGCAACCAGAGACCATAATTTTTGTAATGATAACTTTTAGAATATAGAGAGTTCATGCACATCTGTAGGCATATTGTAGTACAAACTTAAAATACGTTTCTAGCTTTTGTCTCATTGTCTTTTCCTTAGGAAAATCTTGAAAGTGGAAATGGTTAAAATTTCCTCTTAGATTCATGATAGTCTCTATTTATAGGTTGAGTATCTTCATTTTACCAAATTAATTGATCAATGGCACTAAAATATTTGACTCATGATTGTGCATTGATTTTTATCATCAATTTTTATTAATGCATTTTAAAATACTTTATTCTGTAATGCATTTAAATGAGGAAATGGCTATTATGTTTATTTAAATAATTTATCAATATTAAAAATTATTTTATTATTTTGTAAGAAAATGGATAAATTGATAATGAATTTTACTCATGCCTATAAAGTAACATGCACCTAGTAGTGACAGAGAAGCTGAAGATCATATTAGTGTCTATGTAATCAGTATTCTGGATATGTATTTAATTGAAGAACAAATAGATTTTTTAAACTCAGTGAACATAGTCATACCTGTGAACATGTTTCATTTGTATGTAACAGCAATTCATCTAACTGAATTCTGACCTAAGGAATACTAGTAGATGCTTGTGCTCTTCCAGGTCAGCCCACACTGTGTGTACTTTTGTTTTGTTTTAATAAATGTTCGGCTAATTTTGATTCCTTCATAACTTATTATTAAAGTGAGGATCTTCAACTCTGAGTCAAAATCACCTGAATGATTGTTAAAATGCATGTTCCTTGACTCCACCCCTATCCGCTGACACAGAATCCCTGGGGAAGAGCCCAGCAAGTTACGTTTTCACATTCACTTTCAGGTGATACTTATGCACAATAATATTTGAAGGTCATTTCTATTTAAATTCATCCTCTTTTTTCATGTGGATCAATTTTTTTAGAAAACTGGTTTCTGAGACTCAAAACTGAAGGTTTTTAGGCACAGAGTTTCAGTGCATTTTAGTAATTGTATTTGCCTTCAACAGGCTTTTATTTTGTTCTAAAATACTTTTTAAAAAATTCTCACCCAAGGATATGTTTTTTATTGATGAGAGGGAGGGAAGGAGGGAGGGAGGGAGGGAGGGAGGAAGGGAAGGAAGGAGGGGGAGAGATAGAAAGAGAGAGAGAGAGAGAGAGAGAGAGAGAGAGAGAGAGAGAGAGAGAAACATCCATGTAAGGGAAACATTGATATATCCCCAACCAAGTAGGTGTCCTGACCAGGAATGGAACCCAAAACTCTTTGATTCATAGGATGATGCTCTAACCAACTGAGCCCACATTGGCCAGGACTATTTCTGATACTTTTGTTTATAGTTTCTCTTATTTATATTAATAGATATAAACGTGACTGGCTATGGGAGATAAGTATTCTTGGCCCCAATTTATTTTATTTATTTATTTATTTATTTATTTATTTATTTATTTATTTATTTTAATATATTTTATTGATTTTTTTGCAGTATAACTTATAATTAATAGTAGTACATGTTTTCCTTTTCCCCTCCCCCTTATCCTCCCCCCAGCCTCCCCTACCCCCCAGCACATATCCCCACCCTCCACCCTCCCCACCCCAGTGTCTTTCATTCATTGGTTATGCTCATATGCATGCATACAAGTCCTTCAGTTGATCTCCCCCCGCATCCGCCTCCCATCCACCCAAGCCTTCCCCTGTAGCTTGACAGCCTGTTCAAGGCCACCCTGCCTCTATATCCATCACTCTCCCCTGTTTCTTTTCTTCAAAAATATCTTGCCTCTGCATACTAGAAATAAATGTATAAGAACAAAAAATGTTTCAGTCTCAGTTTCAATGTCCAACTGTTCTGAGTCCCAGTTTCAGTGTCAAATAATTCTTTATGTGTACATGTCAGCAATGGTATCCAGATGGTGGACACATCGTGGCAATGCAAGATCCATCCTCTCTGGTTTGGTCCTGGGCTGCCTGCAGCCAAGCACAGCTGCCAACTGCTAGCATGGCAAAGTGTCGTCAGTGTCCTCCATCTCTGGACCATCCTCGTGACTGGAACAGATCCATCAGTTCCTCACAGTCGCAGGAACCCACATGGTCTTAGAGTTGTTCTCTGAAAACACACAAACACATTCTCGACCAAAAGTTAACAAAGGGATCCTCTATGCAAAATAGACTTGGGATTCTTTTTAATTTTTGCCTAAATGATTTTCCTTTGGCTTATTTTGACACCATGTGTGTTTTTTCATGGGTGTCCTGCAATTGGTTTTACAAATGGAATTTACTTTACTGGAGTAAGAATTTTCTAGATGTATTTTACTTACTCGATATTTTTTTCCTTACATGATCTTACCCCACTGTCCCCTCCCCTTTTTTGATTAATGGGGGCTTTTGGAAATTTTATATTGCAGTCTTGGTAATTTTAAATTTTAATTTTTGCACACAAATATGACTGCTTTAGGTTCTTTGGATGTTAGGCAATTTTACAGTGAGATGAACTACTAATGGATTTTTTAGTTAATGTTTTAGGAAAAACTTTTTGTCCAGTACACTAAAATTTTCTTGAGTATTCACTTATTTCACTTGGCCAATTTAAATTAATCTGAAAACTTGATTACTATTTTCCTGTCAATTTTAATACTCAAGCGGCAATCTTAGTTTACCCTGTACATACTAGTGGAAAGGAATATTTGCGTAGGTCCTGAGCATTCCTGTAATAGACTGAATTTAGATATAGAGCAGCTATTGCTGGCCGAGTCTCTTGTCTGCCACGTGGGTCCCGGTATGAGTTGTACATGGGAGGCGAAGCAGCCGTGGGGATAGGAGACCTCCCTCAGGAGGGGTGAGAATTCAAGCCCCTGCAAGGCTTGTGGATGAGGGTCTGTGCCCCACCTCTGTTGACCTTTTAGTTCTCTCCTGTTGGCCCCTCTGCGACTGTGCCTGTCTTAGATTGTTCCTTCCCTGAGGAATCTTACCCGTCTCTGGCTAAGCAGCCATCCTCCGGGGCCAAACAGGGTGATGTGAGGTTCAGTTCTGTCTCCTTTGTAGTCTATGCCCCCATGGCCTCCACGTCCAGTACCTGCCTTGGGGTCTCCTCGCCTGCTGGCGGGGTCCCGGTACTGATCACATATCTCGGGGGACCCAGGTTTCTTCTCCAGAGAGGGCCCAGCTCACACCATTGGTCGAGAGACAGATGTATGGTGCCAGCTGCCCAGAGGCTTCAGCCACAGCTGGAACTGAAAGCTCAGGCATCAGCTGTGTGTATTTGGATAGTAAGAAGAGGGTCCCTCTTTGCAGAAAGGGCAAGAAGGGCCAATATAGAATGCTCGGATGCCTTCCCTCTTGGCCCCATTTTAAAGATATGGTAATAGAGGCTTAGAGAAGTAAATACATTTTCCAAAGCCATCCACCTAATAATTGGATTCAGTTTAACTCTAGAATGTATTTTCTTAAACTCCAAAACAAGGCTGAGTCAGAATTTGAAATTATGTATTTTCAATCCTGCCTTTTTAGAAGAGAGAAAGAGAGAGAGAGCGCTGAATAATAAAGATAAAAGCTATTTTCAAGTTTGTGTCCAAACTCTAAGATTTTATTTTATGATATTAGTCAAAAGTCAGATTATATGGTTGGTAGCTATCCTGTTATCATGTGATGAGCTCAATCAGTAAGCCATCATCTTCAACGTTATTAGATGAATCAATGGAATCATCTTCAACATAAACCTGTATATTTTTTAAATTTTATTTTATTGTTTAAAGTACTACAAATAATAGTACATATGTCTCATTTTTTCCCCTCCATTGACTTTTCCCTGACCTCCCCTACCCCCTGGCACATGCCCTCACCTCCCCCCACCCCAGTGTCTTGCATCCATTGGTTTTGCTTATCTGCATGCATACACTCCTTTGGTTGGTCTCTTACCCCCTACAACCCTCTCCAGCCTTCCTGCTGTAGTTTGACAGCCTGTTTGATGCTACTTTGCCTCTTTATTTATTTTTGTTCATCAGTTTATAATGTTATTTATATTCCACAAATGAATGAGATCATGTGGTATTTATCTTTCACTGATTGGCTTATTTCACTTAGCATAATGCTTTTTTTTACAGCAGCATGGTATTCCATTGTGTAGATATACCACAGTTTTCTAATCCATTTATCTGCTGATGGGCATTTAGGCTGTTTCCAAATCGTAGCTATTGTATATTTTATAGTCTTCTTCATCTTCCATTGCCTTTTAGAAATCTGATATGTATCATTCCTTGCAAATATTACTAGAAAAAAGCTTTCTTCATTTTATGAAGAGAATTTCCACAATATCAGGTGGCTTCATTTTCCTCAAAGTGGCTTGTTTTGATAATATTTTATAAATATAGCTCATGCACTGTAGAGCTGACACAGTGGTTCTCAATGCTGGAAGCACTCTCAACTCACCTGGGGACTTTTAAAAATATACAGATGTTGAGTCCCCCGCTACAGATCCTGAATCATTGTGACTGCCATGGGGGCTAGATGGATGATTGTTTATAGGGCTTTTATAGGCATCCAGAATTGAGAATCAGTGATGTAGCTCATTACCTGATATAGAATTTGGAAATAGCTTATACACTAAAGAACCAATTGAAGGAAGCAAAATTTTATCATAAATCCTATAATGAGTCCTTTGAAATAAATGTGGAACTGTGAGCAGTTTGAGAAGCTATTGCATGGGCCATCCAAATATTCAGATTTGGGTGTCAGATAATGAAAAGGCAGGAAGTAAGAATCCATTAGAGCATGGTGCTAAGTGAAATTATAGGAAAACATTTATAAGTGTAGTGGGGTTTGGAAAGGCCTTTTTTTTTTAATTGACATTTTTGTAATAGAAATTGGGGTAATGGAAATGGTAGCATATTTAAATCTATCTACATTTCCTTTAGATAAAAATAAAAGAGAAGGGTATAACCTGCAACTGTTTCTTAATCTGATGTTATTTTTCCAAGTTAGACAGATACAGGGTGACCAGTTAGCCCGATCAGGGCTAGTTATCAAATCAGAGCTCCCTCTTCAAATCCCAGTACTAATCGAAATGATAAAGAGCTACCTTTCAGTTAATCCTGCCCTGAACTTTGGACGAAAGATAGTGCAGTTTAATTACTGAGTGAAATTCACTTTGTCTGATCTGCCTGTCTTTGCTGTAATGTCATACTGTACTCAGCATCACCGCCATTTGAAACACAGGGCTGAGAAGTCCAAGGACTTGTATGATTGGAAGAAATACAATAATGCTCAAACAACAACCAGCCGCAGTGCAGTAATTATTCAGACCTTGTTTTCAACTATGTGTCATTCTCTCATTGGCTTGTCATGACAGAAACTGAGAAAAGGATGGGAGAGAGTGTGATTGAAAAAGAGGTTGACCCAGTGGAATTCAACTAGGTGTGGGAGGGAAGAGCCAAGCTGTATAAAATCTAGGGCTAATTAAACTTGGTTTTTTTTTAATATTTATCTCACTGGCTGATACTGATCCCACAAGTCTAAGCTAAACCATTCAGCTGATATGTCTTTCTGCAATTAAAATCTCCTCTTTGGTTGAAACTCTGTAGTTTTTACTTATCTGAAAATAATGTATTTTTCTTTTAAAACAGGCAATTAGTTGGCAGATTTTTTTTGTGTAGGTCTCAATGTAGTTTTTATAAATGCAACTCAATAAGAGAAGAGGGTTGCAGATTTTCTTTTGTCAGAGATAATGGCCTTTGGGGGCATTCTTTTCAAGGTTTTCATAGGCCCACTGCCTTATTATAGGAGCCCTGAACCCGGAAAGATACCTGGCTTTCCCATGAATGATTATCCGATATGATACAAAATCTTTGAAGTAACCTGCTCTAGATCCTATTGTTGGAAAGTTGCTGAGCCAAGATTTGTCTGACTCTCGATCATGCTCTTTTGATTCTATTGTCCTCTCCCTCCCTTCTCACTTATTTAGATAAAAACTCCCCTTAGTAACTGGCCGTCTATATATCAAGATCTGTATTATACTATTACTTACATTAGTGAAATTAGGAAGGAAAAAAATCAGCTCATATCAATCTTCAACAAACTTTTAAATTTGGTGGTTTAGTTACTTTTTGACTCCTTTATAAATTGGTAGTTTAATTCTAAAAATCAATTGGGCTATTAAAAATAAATGTAAAACCTGAATTCTAGAAAGTCTATTTTATTTCCTTTCTTTTATTCATAGTACCACCATTAGATCCATCACCCCAAAATCTCAGAATCAAGATTCCCAAGAATCTCGGGGTCTTATGACTAATATGTAATCAGCCATCAAGTTCAGCATTTTGTCACACGGGCTTCCCCATCACAGTCCCTAAGCCCAGGCAAAACAGAAAGCATGGAGGTTAAGCAAGCAGGCTCTGGAATCAAAAGACCTGGGTTTGAATCCCGGTTTATTACTTATTAACTGTATAAACTTGATTAAATTGCTTAATCCTCATCTGTAAAATAGAAACAAGTTACTTGCCCTTTAGAGCTGTATGCAGATTAAATGGGTTAACCTCAGTAAACACACAGTTCAGTGCCTGGCACATAGTAGATATTTTATAAGTATTATTTACCACATCTTTATTCACAATGTCTCTAGAATATTTCATTTCTTTTCCATTTCTAGTGTGACACGATTGAGATCAGATGGTACCTGGGTTTTGTCAATGGATCTCTCTCAATCTCTCTTTTTCTCTTTTTCTTATTACTTCTCCCTGTTCCCATTTATTCTGCTCATCATTCCCAATTACTTATAATAAAATACCACTGTGGTGATGCCAGTTCCCTCCTTATAAGCCTTTAATAGACCTCTTTTGCACACAGAACAAAGTGAATTATTCAACCCAGTATTCACATTCCAAGCTCAACCTCTCTTTTCAACATTATTTCCTATTATAATTAGAGCTAACTTGTTTATTTGCTGCTCCAAATATATTTTCTAATGATCTGCTTCCATGATTTTTCTCATGCCCTTCATATAACCTGAATTTTCTTATCACATTCCAAATCTTACACATTTTTTAAAGTATTCAACTATACTTCTTCACTGTAGTAAAAGGTTTCCATCTAACCTACCTATAAGAGATCATTTTCTCTAGCCCCCACTCTAAATATCTGAATTGCTTTGTATTATAATTATTGGGGTATTATCTCAATAACTAGATATTAAGCACCTCAGACATAGGTCAGTTGTCTCAGTACACATTATTGTTTGCCCAGTGGTATCCAGAGAAACTCAAAACCTAGTAGCCATACAATTAATATATGCCAAGTGAATAAGTGGCCTGAATTTAAGTTTTTCCCTTACTCCTCTAACCACGTTTTATTCCCACAAGTCACTCTGAACTTTACTCTATTCCTAGTGTTTGTCCATACTTCCTTTTGACTATTTTAAAATGTCTCCTTTTTAACCCCCCTCCTCTGATCACTCCCTTGTATAGTCCTTCCATTCCACTGTTACCGTGCGATCCCCTCACTCATCATGTTCACGTGAATACCCAGGCTGCTAATGGGTTCTGGGTCATCTGTTCTAGGTCATTCTGTGCTAACTACATCGATGTTAGAGTGATATGTGCTTATCTATAGAATAGAGATGACAGAACCTACTCTTCTTACTTTTTGGAGTTGTCAGGAAAGCAAAAGATGACTTATGTAAAAGTATTTTATACACTGTGGAAAACTCTACAAGGTATAGTCTCCTGTGTCTAAATATTTCCAGTAAGCATATATTAAATGCATACTTAAAATATTAAAAGTAATGTTTGATGAGCTGTATCATATCTCTTGAATCTAAGTAAGATATACATGTATACCTAAGGACTTCTATATTCATGTGTCTTTCCCTTGTTTTCACATCTAGTCCAACCCCTCTCTTGAGC
Organism: Antrozous pallidus; assembly: GCA_027563665.1. Taxonomy (NCBI): domain Eukaryota; kingdom Metazoa; phylum Chordata; class Mammalia; order Chiroptera; family Vespertilionidae; genus Antrozous; species Antrozous pallidus. The sequence goes on from CM050514.1 coordinate 67,698,710, forward strand.
AACTTATTTTGTTTGGCCTTAATCTTTCCATCTACAGGGCAAATGGGAATCTTCCTTTAAATGCCTCACTGGGAAGATTTTTTTTTTTAATCATCAAGTACAACTTATCTTTAACAGACTGACAGGAAGAACTTTAAGAGTTTCTAACCATTCCTAAAGCATCATTTAAAATAAGCCAACTTAACTTATACTGCAGATAGAAGATTCTGATAATTATCTGGCCATGTGGATTTTCTTGAATTTTTTGAATAAAAATCTTAACCATAAGCAATATTGATGGTAATACCATTCAGAAATTGGTCTACTGCCTCGATCAGATTTTTTTTTGCTTAGGTGATATGTTTCTATTAATTAGGGAATGGATTGATGGATAGTTTGGTAATGGCTTAGAACTTGAAATCACATTCCCTAACAACTTAGTACTTCAGGGAGACAGTTCAGCTTTGTTTTATTACTATTAAATGGAACTTATACAGATAGATCAGTCTTCATTCAATGTTTTCTTCTGGGAGAGTGGTCCCAGAATGTTTCACATGAGTTCAGTAGCAGGCAAGCAGTGTGGGCCAGCCAACCTTGTATTGGATATCTTTCCTATGTTGGTTTAAAAAAATAAAAGGTATTTATGTCTTGAAGTACATACTTTTATTATCCCAGAATTCCAATGGACATTACTAGTAGATTCATATTCCCATGAATTTTTTTTTAACGTTGCTCTTAAGTTTCATGATTTTGGTAATAAGCAGCAGGTGTCTTCCAGGCATTTTTATTGCTCCTCCACACGACCCCTGACCTCATTTCTGCACATAACCCAGCTGCCACCAAAGTACAGCCTTCCCTTACTGTGTCACTCTCTTCCAAGGGAACCTGACACATCAGACAGTGAAATCTTTAGTCCTTTCTACTGGCCTTTTTGCTCCTCCTGCTTATTTGGAGTTAAATTTTCCAAGTTAATATTTAACTCCTGAGATAACTATTTACAAAATTGTTGGTTGGTAATCAGGGATTTTCCCCCTGCATTAATATGGTTAAAGTTTAACTTAGTGGAACAGCTCATTAAAAAAGTAAATATATATGTATATAATTAAATAAAAGTATTAACGCTGGGAACTTTGCTGATGTGTTCTGACGACTTGAAATGGAATATTTGGTCTGACCTAGATAAAAAACACATTGGTTATAGGCCAGGCAAGCTGGCTCCATGAGAGAATTTAAGCAGAAAGATGAGCCACATTCTACTCCTAGGTGGCAGGTGACTCATAAACAATGGAAACATCTCTTATTTTTAAGAAAATGTCCTTTGTTCTTATTCTTGGTAATGTCACATTCAAAATAATTTACTGGAATTTTTCTACAAATAATATATTTTGTGTAGTTTTTGGCTTTGATCAATCCTGTACTATCTTGGGCTATTTTATCTTGTCAATGACCTTGTGTGTTACAACATGACAGACATGGGGTGAAAAAATACTCTTCAGCTATTGCTCTCCCTACCTCTGGTAAGTCAAAAAGGACAGTTTCTTTCCTTGAAACAAAGACAAATGCAAGCTCCAGCTGATGATTGTGAGAATTTCTTGTGTTCTAAAAAGAAATCTTCATGCTTTTACTAAGATTTAGTAGTACAGTCTAGCACCGACCGAAACCACATTAAGGTCACTTGGGTTTACATGGGAATAGGTTTCATCTTTGTTTCTTACAGTGTAAACCTCGAGGAGCAATTGTTGGAAGAAATTGTGTGGAGCAATTATGTGAATCCAGCAGAACTTGAGGTGTGGCAAGTTCAATATGGAGGTCTCTGAAATCTAGGCCCTGGAAGATATTCTGTGTTTTGACCACATGAAGAAATCTGTTCATCCAGTGACTTTTTAGTTAAAGGATCATTTATGGTTATCCAAAAGTTAGTTTCTAATAATTTTTGCTATAAGAATAAACAAACTTCAAGCCAAACCAAGAACTAGATTTTCTGCTGTATTCTCATTTCAAACTCATAAAGCCAGACATTCAAAACCTGGATATCTCACAAACACCTTCTAAGGGCTCTTTGTTTTACCAAATATGCTACATTTACTCCAAATCAGAAGTAACTTGAGATTGAATTACTAGTAACAGATTTCATATTTGATGAGACTTAAATGGGTTTTAAGTGCTCAATAAGGTAATAGGAAAAACTAGAAAGAGAGTTGCCCCAGAAGATAGCCAGTACTTAAAGAAAGCGGTTAACCATGTTAAATTGTTGCTGAGAAGTTGAGTGAGATGAGAGTAAAAATGTGACCATTGAATTTGGCAGCAGCAGATATGGTGGAATGAAATGGATAAAGCTTAATTGGAATAGATTGAAGAAAGAATAGAAAGTGAAGATATGGTGATAACTAATATAGACAATTCTTTCAATAAATTGTATTTTAAAAGGAAGAAGGCAAATAGGAGGCATCCAGAGAGAAGTTTGGGATCAAAAGAGTATTGTAAAGATTTGCAAAGCATGGTAGTTTTTTGTCTTGTTTTGTTTTGTTTGTTTATTCTGCTTCCCCAGTTGAAAAATAACATGAACAAGAATCAAAGCCTCAAATTTGGAGGGGAAAAAAAAGATGTGGAAAAGGTGAAACCAGTCTGGTAAGATGTAAACTATATTGGCTAAGATTCAACACCTTTTGGTTCTAGTTCAAGTTCTAAGAGCAACTGGTACAATAACACTAATATTTCTGTGACTATCAGTCTGAGTACTTATTGATAACATCTAAATTCCATGTATAATATTCTAGTTCTACCAAGAGAAAAATAACAAACTATTTCAGAAATCTCTTTCTAGTAGAAATAAAGTTTATGTCATTTTAACCATTTACCATTTAACCACTTTATTATTTAGATAGCCTCACAAGACCACTATAAGATTGGTGGTTATATTGTTTTATTTAACAGGTAAGGAAGTCAAGTCCCTAAAAGATTAAGTAAGTGGCAAAATCATGCATTGTGCAAATAGCAGAGGCAGAATTTAAAACCAGATCTTCAGAATATAATTCAAAGGTTCTTGCCACCAAACAATTCTTTCCTGCTGCTTCCTCTGTAGTCTTTTGTTTTGTCTTCTGTTTTTTTTTTTTTTTCCCTTTTACTCTTCAGTGAGTTCCTTTTTGTCCACTTCTGGGCCAGGTTTCCATTGTTTTTCTTTCCATTCCACATTCACCAGGACTTTTTGGGTATGACCATCTCTCTAAATATCAACATTTCTTCATAAAACAGAACCAAGTGCACAGGATTGGGGTCTGTGGTAAGTGCATAAGGAGAACAATCCCACCCCCAAACGTTTTACCAGTCTAGTGAAAAGGAGTTTCAAACAGTGCATAGAAAATCAAGGTTCTGACCACAATGGCCAGTGTTAGCAGTCAAAACGCCTTTGTAATGTCTTGTCATTTGGGCTTACAAGTTTTTAAAACCAGAGAATGGAAATGGAAGAGCAAGAGGGTAGGAGGGGAAAATGGGAATTGTGAAGTAAGAGAAAAGGTGGCACAGAGAGGGACCATGTGTTCCTTAGTGTAGGCCCTGCAGACTAAAAATTATAGTGTTTCTAACACTATTGATTTTTTTCAGCAGCTGATATTTCAATCTGGATGCAGTGTGTCTGTGAGTCTACGCATACTGTCAAGAAGAAATATGATAGTGTCTTAAAAGATTAATAATATCGCTGGTCCTCTGGAGGCCTGTCTTAATTCACTGGCCTGTTCCCTGGCATGTACTGTAATTTATCTAGTCTGATTTGAATAGCAAATGGCAATCGGCTGCCATTAGGGAAATGGGCATCATTCTTATTGATCCAGCACGGGCTGGATTTTATTTAAGGAGAACTGCAAAATGTTATTACCTTCAGGAAGAGAAACTGAAAAGGGAGATTTTCCCTCGTGTATTTTGGGAGTGTTCTACCTTAAAAGGAAGAACATGGGTTGTGGATTTAGGAGCACAGAGTGAGAAGATGATCCTATTGTGTGATCAGACACATGTATAGGCTGTCTTCAGTGTATTTGTTTACCAGCAGGAAGGAGTGCTTGGGCCTCAGAGGTTAGAACATTTGACAGTTAGATATGACCTCTTTCATTGTCCAACTTAGTGAAAAATCTCTGGTTTGTAAGAAGCAATTTGTCAGTCTGTAAAATGGGTTAAAAAATCTACTGGCCAAGTGAAGGTTTATTTAGTGTTTGTTTCACATCCTGGGAGCATTGGGAAAGGATGCTATGAAATAAAACAGAAAACACAAGAGGCCTATTTCACATGGGGGTGGGGTTTCAACGTTCATAATTGCTCTTCACTTAGAATTACTGAAAGGACATGTTGTGCAGTGAGTGAAGCATGACGAACTAGCCCCATAATTCTCATTAACCATAATGGGTATCTCTCAGGTTCACATAGAATATATTGACTTTAATGTTCACCTGTTAGTGGCAAATCTAAACCTGAACCTTTACCTTATTTTATAGAATCAAGGAAAACTTTTAGCATTCTACCAACTGTTATGGTAGAAACTGTGGGAACAATTAGACCTGTCTTCCTACCTGCCCCCTGTCCTTTGTGCCACAGGAATAGGAACTGAACGTGTCATCCGGTTAGAGCTTGTTGGAGATTTGCTGTGAAGAAGCACATGCATATCCTATTTTAACCTTCCTTAGCAGCCCCAGGAAGGGAAAAAAAGGTATGACAAAGGTGGCTAAAGGAAGTGCTCATTGCTACTTAAATTCTTATCCATTCCACCTCGGGTTGTTATGGAAAGAAACGATAATGTGCTGCAGGAAATGGCCAAGTATAAAAGCAATAAAATAAATTGAAAATGACTTTGTTTTTTTGAGCGGCAGTAATTGCTATATGTTGTGATGTTTGCATAAGGAATTAGTTAATGTGTAGCAGAATGGCATGTGATACTTTTTATTTGCCTGATGACTATAGTCTCTGAGTGAATGACTTATTAAGGTTAATAAAGAAAAATTTGCTTGTGACTTGTAATGATCCAATTGCTAGAATTTAGCATCCCCTTATGTATTGTAGCCTAAAGGGGAGAAGGAAAAAAAACCCACACACCCATTAATGGCCGACTGGCTATGATTTTTATAGTGGTGTGAGAACAAACAACGTCTTCTAAATTGTTGGTCTGTCTATCTTTCTGCCTGCCTGGGCAGGAACGTTATGGCTTTCTTAATTCTCCTGTGTGATTTATCATCCTAAATTCATTGTTTTGCATAACTCTGCTCAAAATGAAGAAATGTCATTATTTTGCAGCGAAAAAGTTGTCATTTGCATAATGCCTGCCATTAATTATTGTGAGACTAATGCAGTTGTTGATATTTTTAGGGCACAGTGGTACAGCCTGCACCTTGTATAATGTCATTCTGAAAACACTGGTAGTTAATAGGTGCCACAACATTGCACAAATGAAAAAGAAGATGATGAAGAAGAAGGAGACACAATGGAACAGACTGTGATCTTTATTTAGCTTTTTTCTTTCTCTCCTTTTTCCCCTTGAAATGCTTGGTGAGGAAAGACTATAAAAGGAATTGAATAGAGCAGGGAGCTGTGACATCCAGGAGAACAAAGAGATTGAAAAGTAAAGGTTTTCTACTTAGGCTGAATTGATGTAACCTGGGTTCCAGCAGTTGAATGGAGGAAGTCGTGTCTCCTCTGTTTTGGCTTACCTACTAAACCTAGGCCCGGAGCAGAATGTAGGGTTGGGTCTTTTTAAATCATCAATTAGAATAAAGGATTGCTATGAAGCATGCTCATCTTGGGGAAGAATTCTCTTAACTGGGGCACTTGGCCAGGGTTAAGAGAACATAACATACCAGGGTTTCATAGAAGACTATGATTTTTAGGTTTTGATTAATCAGTCTTCTGCACTTCACTTATTTCCATATTTATATAGGGGCATAGCTTTCCTTTCATGCAAAAAGCAGAGGAATACTGTAGTAACATATTAGGGTAATGATTCCTCACCACCACCACCACCACCACCCCTGCCACCTCTGTTTCTCACAATAGAAAAAAAACCTATGCATCTGATTCTTTAGGGCAAGAGCCTACTATGACTTTCTATTCCACAGGTAAATGAAAGTTAGTTATAAAAATTCAATCAAATGAAACTCATTACACTAAGTCTGGAAGGCATAAATATTACAAATGTAGGTAACTGTTGATGTTTTTAATCATAGGAACTTAAAAAAAAGATTCACATCAAATAGAATTTTTCTCTTAATTTTACTGCTTCGTGTGTATTAGAAATTTAGATCCTTCTTTTTTATCATTAAACTAGAGGCCTTATGCACGAAATTATGCACTTTGTGGGGGTAGGGGGGAGGGGAGGCCTCAGCCCAGCCTGTGCCTCTCCCAGTCCAGGAGCCCTCCGTGGGAAGTAGGCTTAAACTAGTCAGTTATGTGTTCTTAGTGCTGCTGTAGAGGCCAGAGAGACTCCTGCCACAGTGCTGCGCTCACAAGACATGAGCCCTGCTTCTGGCTGAGCGATTCCTTATGGGAGTTCACTGACCACCAGGGGGAGCTCCTGCTTTGGGTGTCTGCCCCCTGGTGGTCAGTGCACATCATAGCAACTGGTTGTTCCACCATTCAGTCAATTTGCATATTAACCTTTTATTGTATAGGATTTAAAAGACAAAAGAAATGGAGCCTCAAAAGTAGGTCTAGTTAATAATACTGACCAAAGACATTTAGAAAGAAGGCTCATTGCCCTTCAGTATTTAAAGCCTGGCATTGTGAACTCTGAAAAAGGCATTATTTCTCAGACTGTAACCCAGATTCTGATGTCTGTTCAGTGTCAAAGACCAGTTCCTCTTTTGGAGCCTGCTAAAAGGAGCCACTGCCCGGTGCCTGGGAGCTGGGGAGTCCAGAGGGACTGACTCAGTTTGTCTTAGAATAAATGCCTCAGCAGAACTTCGGCCAGGATAGTTCTGTAGACCTCACCTTGAGTTTTGGAACTTAATCTGCATGTGCTCAGTTCTGGAATATGTAGAACTGGAACACACATTCTGGGATAGGAAACTTTTATTTCCCCACAGTGACATCACCATCATAAATTACCACATTTAGGGTTGTAAAAAAAGAGGAGCCCATGCGTCAATCCAGACCAGTCTCCGTTGCTAAGTCTCACTTTTCCCTTTCTTCTGAAGAAAAGGAAATTGCCCCAACACCCCAAATTAATGTCCCTTGACTGTAATAAAATCAGGACAAGCATACAATTTTAAAACCTAAGGAAGAGGTCCAAATTGGGGGCTGGGGAAAATATAGAGGAAATGAAATGAGGGATTTGCACTTTACATGATCTCCTAGGACAAGACTAATTCTTTGTCTTCTTGGATTTGTAGCCTACTTGTCTATTATATATTCAGTATCTATAAATAAATCCTATACATAAATACATATGAATACCTGATATAATTAAATTAGCAGGTTATATGTTATGACTAGAGTGGCCAACTCATCTTGGCTATACCAGAATTTTCCCTATTTTAACATTGAAAGTCCCACATCCCAGAAATCTCCTCAATCTCAGATAGACCAAGGTAGTTGGTTACCTTAATCATGATAGATATTCACAAGGCATATTAATTTAATAGTTGCAGTATCAATTTCATCTTAAATGTTATGAGGCTTCCATATTTAATGAAAAATTGCTATTAAATAGGAATCCTTTTTTATAACATTTATTTACTAAAGCATTTCACATTCATAAAGAGAGTTGAATGAAGAGGTGTGTGGACTTTTGTGCACTAAATACTAGAACTTTGAGCAGCACTATTCTGGAAAGTAGTCTCAGATTCAATACTCAGTATCAGATCTCATCCCCCATGTTTACGAAATGATTTTTGAGCTGAAATCTTCCATAGAGACAGGAGAAGAATCCATATGTTAGTTGGCATGATTTTCATCACCTAACATCTGATAATCATGTCAGACCAGCATTCTTTAATTCTGACTGATCCCTGCCAGAACTTTTAACTTCTCTATCCTTTGCTTTGGAGTTTTTCTCCTTTTAGAGCCAGACACTATGCTAAGAACTGGGGATACAAGGTGAATAAAGCGTGGTCCTTAACACTGAGTTTTTCATTTTAATCTATAAAAAAAGTTGCAAGAATGAATTTTATACAGCATATGTCTAATTGCAGCAATTGCTTTATTTACTGAGATTAGTTAACACTATCACAAAGCTTAGACAAAGAGAATAGCACTTATAATGTTGTTATAGTTTGTTTCATGGATCAGTTTGTTCATTTGTTTAATGAACGTTGATTGAAGCTCTGCTATCAGTTCAGCAATGTTCTAAACACTATGGGCACAAAGATAAATTAAACTTTACAAAACAAAAAGTACAAAAAGTTACTTTACTCCCTTACCACATGGTAAGTCCTTAAGCACAGATTACCATGTCAGCATGCCATGCCAGTCCAGTATCAGGACCAGTTGGGCTGGGTAAACACCTCTCCTCTGTACACTCAAAGGAGACATTACTTTTAGTTAACTGATTTCCCTTTACTTCTCCCAAGCTCAACCATGCACCTGTGTGCCTCAGGGACAATCCAGAATGGCTACTACACCATGCAGAATAAAGCTTTTCCATTTAAAATTTATGTGAATAGGATAAGCTATATAGGCACTGAAACACTTTACTTCTCCATTTATTCATTTCTTTTAATATCTATCAACCACCAATAATGTTTCAGACATTGTTCTTATTCTTGGGAATATAGTGAAAAATTAAGCAAAGGCCCTATAAAACTTACGTTACAGTGGAAGGAAACAGAGCCAATAATTAAGTAAACACAAAATATGCCATTTTAACTAATGATAAAATGTGGGAGGAAGATAATGCAGAGAAGGGGGTAGAATGTAGGGACAGATGATAGAGAAAGTGCTGTATGAAATAGGTATGTAGGAGAGGTCTCACTGATCAGGAGATATTTTAGCAAATATTTAAATAAAGAGAAGTAGCTAAATATTTGGTGATTAGGATGAAGAAGATTTTAGACAGAAGGAATAGATATGGTAAAGTAAACTAAGAACAATTTGAAATACTTCAGGAGTAAGAAGAAATGTATGGCCTACGTGGAGTGAAGCAAGCATAATCAGGTAGCTAGATAGGGACTGGGTGGCATAGGCATGGTAAGGACCAACAGGAAGCAGTTAGAAGGTTTTATTTGCAACTGTGATCTAATTTATAGATTAAAATACATCTGTGGCTACTCCATGGAGAATAGACTAAAGGTATAAAGGGTAGAGCAGGAAGACCAGATGGGAGTTATTGTGATTGCCCAGTATTAGATGGGCAATGGCAGTGAATGTGAGGAAAAGTGGCTCAGTTCTGAATAATTTGAAGATAATTTTAAGGCAATATCTGAGGAATTTGATGTGGTGTAGATTAGAAAGAGAAACATCAGATGTGGTGAGTCCTATGTGTTTGTCTTGAGTAAAGGTATGAATGTCAATATCAGTAACTCAGTGGAGTTGGGAGCTATGGAGGATATGGAAGAAAGCAGGTGTAGAGGAAGAGATAATTATGAATTAACTAGTGGCCCAGTGCACAAATTTGTGCACATCAAAAGGAAATTAATTAGAATATTTTAATATCACTATTCGCCCTTTCTATGTAATAGAAGTGTCAACCAAATTCATGATCGACAATGATAGATCAAAGCACACATGTGCAATTGGCGCCAGCGAGAGATTTATATACATAGATAAACTTGCTTAATTATACCTGCTTTCTGATTTAGCTAAACTTTCCAGCCCAGTGAAGCACCCCAACTTCTCTTTCAGGTAATTGTCAGCAACACAGCAGTAAATATCAACAGGAAGCAGATTATTATTGTAGATTTCACAAGGAGAACAAAAGGTAAAATATTTAACTGCACCAATGTTTGACACAGTGGGAAAACCTGAAGTCACTTTCACATTCCACCATTTCTTATGTTTTTTCAATCGGGTCAAGTTTCTAAGCCTTCTAAATCTCCATTTTCTGGCTAATGAAAAGAAAATAGGATTCCACCCAGTCTCCTATCTACCTACTCCAGGACTTCTGTGAGGATCAAATGAGATGAGGCATGGGAAAACACTTCACAAACATTTGGTTAAAGTGTAAAATGTTTCCACCTGGCTATAAAGCAAGTTGTGTTCCTGGGCTGAAGAAACTGCAAGGAGGCTAGTAGCTAGGGAGAGGAAGCCAGTAGCTGTAGTTTTGGCTGCGATTTGGTGAGCTGTTGCTCCTGGATGGTGGTGGGCCTGTGTCCCACTTGGGGAAACCAAATGTTGCTTTGTGAGCACCAGGTCCACTTGCCATTTCTCTGTAAATGGCCAGTGCATGTCACAACATCTCCTGCATTGAGCATCTGCCCCCTAGTGTTGTTCAGTGCATGTCTTAGCGACTGATCAGGCAGTTGGACACTTAGCATGTTAGCCTTTTATATAGATTTGGGGCCATATAGACTTTGATATTCTTATCCAAGAGAAGAAATTGAGTAGGCATTTGGATTTATCACTCAGCAGCTCAGAGAAGTAACTGGGGCTACAGATGTAAGCTTTTTCCTTTTTCATTTCTACATATCTATTTTCTGTAATATGTAAGCCTACAAAGTACAAGGAAGATACTCTGAGCAGTATTTAGAGGTAAAAACAAATATGCTATATTATTTGATGATATAATGTACAAATGCTACTTTCATTCAGTCTGCTGTATTCAGAAAGTCCTGGATGTCTATAGCACAGAGGTACCAACAAAACTATGTGGACACTTCCTGAGGATATATACACTGAACGGCCAGATTATTATGATCTCTGAATGTATAATAATCTGGCTACTCAGTGTATATCCTATATAATAAAAGGCTAATATGCAAATTGTCCCCTCGACCAGCAGGCAGGCTTGCCAACACCCATGTCCCTGCCCCTGGCCAGGCTGGCTAGACCCCACCCATGCACAAATTCATGCACCAGGTCTCCAATATGTATATATACACACACACTCACATACTGGGTGGCCAGTGGCCAGATTATTATGCATTCAGAGATCATAATAATCTGGCCACTCAGTGTATATGGTTTATGATCTCACTGAGATATAAGGCAAACATAGTTATTATTTCTATCATGAAATAGGACAGATGGGAAAACACATTATTAATGTGAGTAGAATCAGTGTGAGTTAGAAGTTGGTAAAACTGGAACCCAATTTGGAAGGGAAGGATTTTAAACAAGCAAAAAGGAAAGGCCGATTATCCAGGATAGGGAGAAGTCAAGAGCTGACATAAAAGACATAAGTTAATGTTCTCTTTGCAGGGGACCAATTATGGATAACAAGGATACTGACATGGCCCAAGCAGAAATTTTGTGTTTGGAAGTTAAGGGAGTTGAACTTTTTTTTTTAGTTGAACTTACCTAGTAGTACATTGGTCCTCATCTCTGGGATATTTTACAGTCAATTTTGGAGCTTGAAAAATGTGGATGTCTGCATATCACTTCCAGAAAGTTGATTCCATAAGTCTTGGAAAGGCCCTGGAATTTATTTGGTTTATCTTATAGGGAGCTTGTTCCAGATCACACTTCCTTCCAAAAACTGATTATTTACTAGGGTTACTTGTCCTATTAGACTCCTAGGTAGAGTTGTCTCTAGTCACTATTCTAGTGTGGGCTTCCAGGCTGGTTCTTGTTTGTTTTAACTGTATTGCCTCAAACACTTAAGATTTTTTAAAACAGTACATACTATATAAAACAGAAGTGGAAAGACTCCTAAAGACAAAATTCCAATAGAAAGTCATTTTTTAGGCCTTTAAGGAAGAAAGCTTGGTGTAAATGAGTATTTTAAGTCATATTTTGCTATAAAATAAATATGCTTTCATTATGGAAAAATTAAAAATTATTTTAAATTCCCCTGCCCCAAAACAACTATTTTCATATATATTTTCCAGTCTTTTTCCACTGTGTACATATCTATCATTTCTTAAACAATATTTAACTTAGCAATATTTACTTAAACAGTAGATTAATCTGTGCATATTGTAGGTTAATATGCCTTTTCATTTAACTATATTCCAAAAACATTTCTTTATGCCATAAGTGGCATTCAAAATATAAATTTAATGACTGCATAGTATTCTAATAAATAGATGTGCTACTATTTATCAACCCTCTATTGTCAGTTTTTCACAATTGTATGAAATACTATGATAAACACTCTTGCTTCTAAATCTTTGAGTAGATCTTTACTATTTCCTTTATTTGAGTTCCTAAGACATGAAATTTCTGGTCAAATACTATTCATATATTTTTAAGTTTTTAAAAATATATATTTTATTTAATTTTTTTTATGGAGAGGAAAAGAGAGGGATAGAGAGTTAGAAACATTGATGAGAGAGAAACATCGATTCAGCTGCCTCTTGCACACTTCCCACTGGGGATGTGCCCACAACCAAGGTACACGCCCTTGACCGGAATCGAACCTGGGACCCTTCAGTCCACAGGCTCATCCAGTTAGGGATCTTTTTAAGTTTTTGATGCATATTGCTAAGGTGCTCTTCAGAGAGCCATACCAATTTTATTCTCTCTGGTAATATGTTAAAGTTTCCTTCCAAAAGAAACTTGATATAAAATTTGCCCTTACTCTTCTCCAAGTCCTATCTGGTCCACCAGTTATAGCTGACTCATATAAACTCAAGGTTATAGTAATGGAAACATTGTAGATTATTTATCCTGCAAATGAAACAGTTTAAGGAATATAATTTGGCTTTGGTAGTGGAATGTGTTTCTGTCTTGTGCTTGCTTTCAGCAAGCATTACATTTATCTTGGGGTTGGGGTGGGGGGGGGAGAGAGAAGGAGGGACGGGGGAAGGCAGAGAGAGCGGAGGAGGAGGAGGAGGAGGAGGAAAGGCAGAGTGGGTAGAAAGAAAGAAGGAAGGGTAACAGAAAGAAAAAAAAAGGAAAGGAAGGAGGGAGAGGGTGCAAAGGGAAGGAAGTGGGGGAGGAAAGGAGAAAAATTTAACTTGTTTATTGGGCTGATTGAGCACTCACAATATGCTAGGCACTGAATCGAGCATGCAAGAGATATGGGTGCTGCCTTCTGAAGCCCTACAATTCCATGTGCCATGATTGATAAGGCACAATATGAATAACAGTATTCTAGGACCATCCCCTATTGTTAAAGTGCTTGAACCATATGGTGCAGGCAATGTACAGGACACCTGTGATCCACATTTTCAGGTGGCTTTTGTAAATCTTAATATCTATAGATTCTAGGAGAAATCGACATTTGGGTCTATGTTTCAACTCTAGAATAATATTAAAAAACTCAAGGAATTTCTGCAGGGATAAAGGCAATTAAGTGGTAAGCTAGAAAGTGGTGATGGTGATGAGGAGAGAAAAAGATCTACTCATTCCCACTTTTCCTACCTACTCCCCCCCCCCCCCCCCCCCCGCTCCCAGCCAGGGAAGTCTGTGCCACTGTTAGAAGACTAGTTCCTCCATCTGGTAGCTTTGAGTAGCTGAGGCTTTAAAAATGCTTAGGGAAGGGTATAGCATGAATGTACTGACTATTTTCTTGTATGACAATGAGACAGTATCTGAAATTGGGCCTCTCATGAATAATCAGAACTGTTGTGGTGGACCTGAAGTATTGCAGCTTGTCACCCTGTCAGGAGGTGGGATGGGGGATGGGAATTGCTTGGTTGTGGATTAAAGAAGCTAAAGTCCCTATCGCACTGCTTGGACAGGAAAGACTTTCTGACAGTTACTTGTTTAGCGAAAACTGGCATGAATTAGGGGAACAATTGTAACAGTTACATAAAAATTCCAAATAGCCCTTCTGAGTAGATATGCACACATTTAGAAAATGCATAACAAATGACATATAGTGAAAATGTAAACAAGCCATTTAATAACATTTTAATGCTTGATTCTGATCTCTTAATTAAAATGTGCATAAAAGAAAAAATGGTGGAACATCTGTGTATGTTATGGGGATAGCAGGATTTATGCTGCACCCTGGGCTTTTTTGTTCCCTTCTCAGTATGTGTGAACTGTGAATGGGGAAGGTTTCCTCTTTGAGGCAAGGTTACCCTTACTTACCCTTTGGAGACCCAGAGAGTCTGTGTTCCCACCCACCTTCTCTTGGCTGTGGTTGTCTCCCCTTTTCTTTCCTCTTATATAAATACTGTATGACTTGTCCTCTGCAAAATTAAACAGCTCTCATCATTTGATCTGAAAACCACTCTTCACTCCACCCCTATAACCTGAAACCCTGACCTAACCCTGACTCACCCTCCTTATCTCAGCAGATGTCCACAGCATTACCTAATGTTTTCAGACTGAGTGAATGATCTCAAAAAGCTTTGGGGGAAAGCATGGGCCTTTGTGTCTTTGACCTTGCAGTAGTTATTACTCAGCTGGACACTATGAGTTTTAGATGTTAAAGACAGAAATTCCACTCACCATTGCTGGTGATTTTTAAAAAATTCTTATTCATTTGGGGGACATATTTCTGAGTTTCACTTTGCCCAATTGTTAAATGAGAGCACCAGCAATCATGAAAGTCGAGGTTATTAAGTGCTTTAAGATTTTCTAGTGAAAATGTTACATCATAATATGTTTTTATTTTTATCATTATTTCAAACATAGCTGATTACCCAGAAGTTTGCCTTTGATTAGACCAGCATATGAAGTACCTCATACCTTATTTTACTCCCAGAAGAGTTGTGTATCATTTATACAGAAAGTCACTGCCAAAAGGCCTTCTTAAATATAATAACTTTTTAAAATTTATTTTTATTGCTGAGATCATTACAGATGTACCCCAGTTGCCCTTTGCCCCCCTCCACTTAGCCCCCACTCCATCCCAGGCCTTTACTGCACTATTGTCTGTGTCCATGGGCTATGCATATGTGCATACACTTTCTCTGATTAATCTCTTCCTGTCCATCTTCCTCTTTCCCTCTGAGATCTGGCAGAGATATGGAAGAATGGAACAAAGTGACATAATTTAATGGCCCCTTTATGAGGGGGACATCTCTGGGACTATCTCTAATCCTCAAAATGTTTCTCTAAAATATGTGATTTTACTCTTCTATTCCACAGGGACTGCTTAAATCTATATTATTAATAACTGGAAAACCTGAGATTCAAACTCAAGTCAACTTTTTTCTCTCCAAGCTATAATCTATCCAGAGGTCAGGCTCTAGCCCATATTTCCAGTAGCTAGCTAGTGTTCTGAAAGAGTTAAGTAAAATGTAACTTGTTTGTGACAAGTGTCTGAAACTTGTTTTTATAACATCAATTCAATTCACAAATCAAGAGTAATTATCAATATTTCACAAATCAAGAACTGTGTGCATGGATCAGTGTGATTTCTGTACCTTGGTTTATGGATGTGGAATGCCCTGGGGAGTTTCACAAATCCACATGGCATCTCTAGCACTGGGTTCTGTGTGAGCTGTACAAAGTATACAACTTCTGTATGTTCTGTGTTAAAATAGCTCACAACTAGTGACTATCTGAGGAAATTTGTATTAAATTACCTTATCATATGTAGAAATAGTTTCTTCTCTGAATCTGTTCTTAGCACTTGAGTTGCAGGTGGAATACCAATTTTTAGTTTGGCTTTTCTTTTTCTTTTTTTTTAAAATATATTTTATTGATTTTTTACTGAGAGGAAGGGAGAGGGACAGAAACTCAGAAACATTGATGAGAGAGAAACATCGACCAGCTGCCTCCTGCACAGCCCCTTACTGGGATGTGCCCACAGCCAAGGCACATGCCTCCGACTGGAATCAAACCCGGGACCTTTCAGTCCACAGGCCGATGCTCTATCTTCTGAGCCAAACCGGTTTCAGGTGGCTTTTATTTTTCAAAGATGCTGGTTTTGGGCTGGTTTTTGGAAGTGTTGTCCCCAAAGATAAAGAAGAATAGAAGCCGTGGTTCTTCTTTCCTTTTGCTGTTCTCCCTTTGTCTTCTTGTACCTCTGTTTCCCATCTGATTCAGTTTTATCATTTTGCTGTAATCCTTTGATGAAAAAAAAAACATAAAATGTTCAGACTAGAAGTTATTAGGGACCTTAAATTCCATAAGCATACCCTTGGGTTATTTTTGGCTTGAATTTTACATATTTCAGTTTGCTAGTTCAGGATACAGGCTGTACACTGGGGATGTGTAAGTTGCACCTGTTCCACTCCCCTTTCTTCTTTTCTCGGTCTGAGAGAATCTCTGCTTTAGGCTTGTGATACATCTGAAACAGACCAGTTATTAGGTTCATGTGATGGTTAGGCTGTGGTGGTGATGGGAATTCCTGGGACATTCAGATGTGTATAATGGAAAATATCGTGATCTAGTGGGAAAAGCATGGGCCTTGGAGTAGCCCAGGGGCTCAACTCTTCTTTCTGTGTAGCTCTGAGTGAGTTATCTTAGCAAGCCTCAAATTTTTCTTCTGCAAAGTGGACATGAAAAATAATGCCTACTTTGTATTCTGCAGAATGAGATAGCACATGTAAAACATTTAGAGAAGTGTCTGACCCTCAGTGAATGTTGGTTGCTTACATTTCATGCAGTAAAGAAAGGAAAACATAGGAAAGAGTGGACATTAGAAGATGATGCTGGGTTTGAGGAAAAACACATTTTAATTCAGCATAGCAGAAAGAGTGTTTGTCTAGAGAGCAGGGACCTGGGTTCTGCTTTCAGCTCTGCCATAAGCAAAATGTTTGCTGTTAGCCCCTCAGTGTGTTTTCTCATCTTTAAAATGACTGAGTGGGAATGCATGACCCCTGTTTAGTCATATAGTTTTGCCTTCGGAAGGTTTTTCTCCTTCCCAGATACTAGTAGTCACAGAAGTCAGCAGTGTGTAAGTCTCAGGGTCCAGCAGCCATGTATCATAGGCAGGCCCATTGTTAAGATGCGCTTTTCTCTGTGCAACTGTTTACATGTACATTTATGGTTTTGTATATTTGTCATGTGTCTGAGTATTTATGCACCTGCCTGCTTGTTAAAGCAAGAACACTAGCATGCATTCATACATTTTTGTGGGTATGTGTGTTTATATATAACTTATATATATATAGTATGTGTGTATATATATAAATATATGTCTGTGTATGAGAAGCAGATGCACTGTAGGCAGATAAATATAGATTCTAATAGAAGCAAAGCATATAAATATAGACATTATATAGAGTGAAAGCAAACAGATCACCACCATTTCATTAGTGTTTGCAGTCTTTGTAATAAAATAGTTGAAAATCAGTGACTGACATTGAAAATATTGATTGAATGACACTGTCAGATCAGAAGGCATGGTAGTAAGGTAAGAAAACCTTTCTCTCGACTTTGAGAAACAATTAACAGGAAAATACGTTACTTTTAATTATTTGATTCATGAAATCTTTCAGATGATATGATATACAGGTAAGTTGCCCTCCATAAACATACTACCAGATAACAAAAAGTAATACTCAGAAGAATACCTGTTTCAGATAGGACTTGACAAAGGAGACAAGATGACTTTCATTTGCAAGCTGGGATTGGCAGCTCTTTCCTCTTTCTAGGTGTGGACAGATGAATTGAATTCATTCCACATTATTTTTTACCAGCCCACTGAAGTCTTTAAGGAAACCCTCCTGAAGGAGGTTTCTTGAAGCACAAGGCCAAAGTCACCATTTTTCAGTTATTTTTGTGAGTGTGCTGTGTGAGTAAAACTGGGCTTCCATCTGCTACTTTCATGTCACTGTTCTCACCAGTCAAAATAATTGGTGGTGAGATTTTTCCTTTGTTTTGTTTTGTTTTAGTGAGGATGTATTGTAAGTTAATTTCAGCAGGTTCCAGTTAAATGTGTCAGTGTTTTTTAATGTTGCAAGTTCTATCTTGGTCACTTTCTTAAATACTATATGAAAAGAAAGAGTAGTTCCATGTATCCCCCAAATCTCATGTTTCTCTAAACAGATTGCATCTCTTGTTCTGCTTTGTTGCAAGAACACCCCAGGAAGCTAAAATTTGAAGAAAGCTCCTGAAATTGTGGAGATACAAAGTCTGCTTTTGCCTAATTCCAGAAAACAGCCAAGGTTGTTGCTGTTGCTTTTTCTGTTGTTTAGATTACTACAGCTCTTCCTTATAAAGATTCGAAAAGGAGACCAGGAAGATGTTCTCTCCTTTTTTTGTGCTTCTTTGAACCTTATTAGTATTTCTTCCTTCCTGCTCCCAATCAAGTTTAGACTTGAGGAATAGGAGGAGGAAAGGACAAAGCAATAGGACTATTAGAAGTTGTGGGATAAATTAGTGCTGCCTAAAGAACTGTGAATTCTTCCTTTCAAATGTTTGCCTGATACTACTTTGTTGTTAAGTTTTTCAGCAACTTGTTACTTTAAACATTATTTTTAAAAGTGTCCCAATGGCCCTAGCCAGTTTCACTCAATGGATAGAGCAACGACCCATGGATTGAAGGGTCTCGGGTTTGATTCCAGTCAAGGCATGTACCTGAATTGCAGGTTCAATATTGCCCTGCTCAGGTCATATGCCTGAGGCAACCAATCAATGTGTCTTTCTCATATTGATGTTTCTCTCTCCCTTCCTCCAAACCCCTCTAAATATCAATGGAAAAAATATCTTCAGGTGAGGATTAACATAAAAAGAAAAAAGTGTCCTAGTGGTCTTAAGAATAGTACACACACACACACACACACACACACACACACATGTGCATGTACACACAGAGGAGCAAACAATAATAAAGTTGTAAAAAATTTATTCCAAAAAAATTTGCATTATATGAGGAAATGGACTATACTTTTCATTTTAAAAATTATTTTAAAAGAATGTTCCATAGCAATGTATGAAGTTGGTAAACTAAAACATTTCACACCCTAGACTCTTCAAAACTGTTGCTATTTACCTGATGAGTTCTAATGTTATCTTCAACAAATGTTAATTTATATGATTATTATAAAATATCTGCATATAAAAGAGTCAATAACCATTTGCTAAATTAATATAGAAAAACTTCTTTATCATTATACACACAAAAAAAATCTAGACTTAAATCATTATGACCTATTTAGATTAGGAAATATTTTAGGATTAAAATTCTCAGGGGAAGTTATGCACACACACACACATTCCTCTTTTCTTGTTCTTTGTTTCTTTTCTTTTCTCCTGCCTTAACATATTTACTGTTTAGAATTTTGTCAAGTACTTTATAGTAATTACCAAAAATGTTTGCAAAGATAAAAATATTGTATACACACATACACAAACATATACACATGCATACATATACACGTATATTAATTAATATATGAATAATTTGATTTTATGTGCATTATATTTTTTAAACTTTAATTTAGTATAAATCTTAAAAAGGAATTTTTATAAACTCTCATATATCTGATCTGATTTAAAAGTTCCTGTGAGATTGTACATTTCCTTATCTATGTGACAAAGAACATTTTCCAAATATGTGTTTAGAAAACAGGAACTTATCAGAGCCAAAAACAAAGTAAGAACCTGTTTCTCTTTAGGAGTCATTTCCCCTTCCCAATTCTACCAGATAATGCAGTGACTCTCATTATTGGCATGGAGAATTTTTTTCTTGCTCGATTGCTTCATATTCTGCTCTGGCTTTGTGGTATATTACAGAACATGGGGCCTGGGAATACATGATCCTTATCCTCACTTGCCCAACTTTTTAACTAGCTCTCTGTCCTTAAGAAGGTTAGCCAATGACTCTGTAACTAGGTTGCTAGTCTATGAAATTTAGGCCAAATTACTTCACAGAGGTTAGTATTAATTGGTATAATATTAATGAAGTATATGGCATGTAATATGTACTCAGCAAATACTAGTTTTTTTTTTCAGGCATATTAACTTTAACTTATGTCTGTGATTTCCCTCTCATATCCCTCCTCACCACTGCATGACATAGGGTAATACTTTACTCATTAGACATTATAGCCAATGCTAGAAAAATAGGAGCAAGGGGGTTAAAAATTATCAATTATCTAATATGCACCCTAAAGATGGGTCTATGAGGAAGGAGTATAAGGAAACCTGTCTAGTAATAGGAATTCCTGTTTCCTGTAATTGTAATGCTTTCTAGTCAATAGGAGTAGGAGAATTTTTAACAAAGTGTTGCTGAAATTCTATTTACATCAATAAAGTGGAATGAAATATTGGTCTAAATGGTGGGCATTAAGCGATTTAAAATATTAGAATACCCTTCCATTGCCTATTTATATACCAAGTTAATATCCTTCATTCCACAGTGGATGTTGCTCACCTTATTTTACTGTAGATTAGGCACCTTAATTAGCATCTACATTTTTTTAGGGAAAAGTGTGTGGTCAGAATTCAAATGTCATTGAAATTACTGAATAGTTACTGTATATTTTGTTTTTTTAAATAATAGGGAGAAAAAAAGTACCTCTCACTCTTAAGATAATCTGGAGATGTGTTTCAGCCTAGAGTTGATCATTTTACCTGAATTGTAAATCCCACAGGAGTTAAGATTTAGAAGGGAAATAGTGACACAGTCTTAGTGACATAGATTGGGGCATCCACGTCCCTGCTACAAGTTCTCTTTTAACTTCCTCAGCCTTCACTTTCTGCATGACTATAGTTTTACTAGGCAACTCTTTGTGATTTTTTTTAATTGAGTTTGGCCTGCATCATGAAGTTACATTAAGTCACTAGGACTTCTCTGTATCTCCTCTGGCTATGCCATTATTAGTCTTCCAATAGTTATATCTATAGAATGAAAAGAAAGAAAAGGGAAAAGCAAAGTGACCTGCTGTAATGAGAAGGGGAGGTGAGGGCTGGAGATCCCAACCCTTTGCTCTCATCAATGAGGAGAGTACTGTGACACTAGGCCCCAGTCCGCTTACTGACAATCCAGAGATCTAGACAATAGTCAACTTCAGTTTCCTACAGGTTGTCAGTATCTTATTGTAGTTTTCTTTATTTTTTAAAATTTAAATATACATCAAGTGGCCAGATTATTATGTTTTCTGAATGCATAATAATCTGGCCACTCAGTATATATCCTATATAATAAAAGGCTAATATGCAAATTGTCCTCTCAATCAGGAGTTCAACCAGCAGGCAAGCTGGCCAACCACCCATGTCCCCTCCCCATGGCCAGGCTGCTGGAACCCACCCATGCACAGATTCATGCACCAGGCCTCTAATATATATATACTGAGTGGCCATGTTATTATACATTCAGAGATCATAATAATATGGCCACTCAGTGTATACCAAAGGCCTATTTATTATATAATACTGAATTTAATCTTTTCCTTTTTAAATGATTTCTGAGGATCTCAAAGCCCATTAACAAGAAAATTATTTTTATGAGGAGGATTAATAAATAAAAATGGGAGAAACAGATAAAAAAATGAGAGGGAAAAATTTGAGGTCAGGAATGGGCAAACATGAGGTAGAAACAGAAAAAGTGATTTTCCTCACACATCCAAAAAAATGGGAGGAGGAAGGATAAGAGGAGAAAGAGACTTGGATTAATGATAACAAATTAGGTAGAAGATAGCTCTGAGTTGAACATCTTACATGACATAAGGATTCCTTGTTTTATAAAATAATCTTTTGAAATCTTTCTCTATGGTATTTAAAATGAGATTCAATTTATACAATTTTCACTTACTCTATGTTGTGGAGAAATGATTTGTGAGCCTTAAATACAGTCCTCAAACTCTCCCAAAATATTTATCCTTGTGAAAATTACCTTCTGAACTTCAGAATATTCATTTATAAAATGAGGCTTGGCAAGTTCTCATCCACTTTTAAGAATCTATGAAATAGTTAAGGTTTGGAAACAGCTTAAATTCCCAACAGCAAAAGAATGGATTAGAAAACCGTGGTACATCTACACAATGGTAGATGTAAAAAAGAAGGAATTCTTACCCTTTGCAGCAGCATGGATGGATCTGGAGAGCATTATGTTAAGTGAAATAATCCAATCAGTGAAAGATAAATACCACATGATCTCATTCATCTTCTTATATAATAAAAGAACAATATGCAAATTAACCATCATTCTGCTACACACACAAGCCATCCCCACCAGCCAATTAAGAGCAAGTATGCAAATTAACCCAACCAAGATGGCTGCAGCCATGGAGTGAGCAGTAGTCTTGGGTTTTCCCAGCGATGGAGGAAGCCAAGCTTTCCGCACCCATGGCAGGCCCAGGTCTCCACTCAAGGCTACGAAGCTTCAATTATAGAAGATAAATAAATCCCAACAAAAATAATGGCAGCCACGGAGCTGGAGAGAACAGGAGGCTTGAGTTGTCACCGGTGATGGAGGAAGCTAACCTTCAGCAGCCCTGGCCTGACTTGGCCTCCTCCGCTCAAGGCTACAAAGTTTCAATTATAGAAGATAAATAAATCCCAGATACTAGGGCCTCCACTTGGGTCACTGGAGGGCATGGCTGGCCTGCAAACCACAACAGGCCCCTTGCTCAGGCCACCCAATGCCCCAAGAGAATCCCCATCCTTATACAGGACACCCTTCAATGCAAACCAGCCGGCCCCTACCCATGTACCAGGCCTCTATCCTATCTAATAAAATAGTAATGTGCAAATGGACTGTCATTCCAGCACACAAGATGGCTGCCCCCATGTGATCAAAGATTGCTGCCCACATGTGGACACAAGATGGCCACCCCAAGATGACCAGCAGGGGAGGGCAGTTGAGAGGACCAGGTCTGCAAGGAAGGGAAATTGGGGATGATCAAGCCAGCAGGGTAGGGCAGTTAGGGCTGACCAGGCCGGCAGAGGAGGGAAGTTGGAGGAGACTGGGCCTGCAGGGAAGGGCAATTGGGGGGGACTCAGGCCTGCAGGGGAGAGAAGTTAGGGGTGTCCAGGCCTGTAGGGTGGGGGCATTAAGGTTGATCAGGCCTGCAAAGAAGGGCATTTAGGAGCAAACAGGCTGGCAGGAGAGCAGTTACACATCAATCAGGCTGTCAGAGGAGTGGTTAGGGGTGATAAACCTGACAGGCAGAAGCAGTTAGGGGCAATCAGGAAGGCAGGCAGGTGAGCAGTTGGGGGCCAACAGTCCAGGATTGGGCCTAAACGGGCAGTCGGATATACCTGGAGGGGTCTCAGAATGGAGAGGACTGAGGGCTACATACACCCCCATTCACAAATTTCATGCACTGAGCCTCTATAGTATTTTATGGATAAAGAAGAACATTACAAACTATTCAACAAAAATAGAGGCAAAGAAGCATCGAACAAACTGTCAAACTGCAGCGGGAATGTAGGAGTGGGTTGGCGGGTGGTAAGAGATCAACCAAAGGACTTGTATGCATGCATATAAGCACAACCAACAGACACAAGACACTGAGGGCAGGAGGATGAGGGCAAGTTCCAGGGGGTAGGAGAGGCCCGGGGTAGATCAGTGGGGGAAAAAAAGAGACAGAGGCATATGTACTACCATTGGTAATACCTTAAACAATAAAATTTAAAAAAATTTTAAAAATCTATGAGATGAAAAAGGACATGGGTGGTCTTGTTGATGTGCTGCTAGGATTTTTTTTCTTTTGCTGCTAGAATTCTTATTGAAGAAAGTTGCTGAATTGATTGGATTATAACAATGACCACTTTTTCTTTCTTTTATAAAGACTTTTTTGAAGATTTTGACTGAAATATACATGCTTCCTTCTATAGAGTTGGCAAGATAATAGTGCCACTTTGTAAAACACTACTATGGCTACCCTTGCAGAACTAGCTTTCAGCTGAATTTTCAACTGGAATTTTTTGAGAGATTATACTTGCAACTCTTTCTCTAGAGATCTTATTCTCCAATTAACTGAAAGATGGCATTTGTGATTTTCTAATGCAGAATTTTTTTCTTCATAAAACTCCTGTTTAACCAAGAAAATAAAAATCAATAAATTCTTGGTTGCACTTCTACAAATTTAAATTTGCATAACCTAATCAAAACTTAACCTGCCTAGCTCTTCAACAAAAAGCTCTATTCTCTCCCATTACTAAATGACTACCCTTTTTATTTTTGCAAAGATGAATTATGTTGATATCCCATGACTTTTCCTTTAGAATGTGTTCAGGAAAATGAAAATGGACTTTACTACACCCACGAATGAAATGAAAATACTCAAAGAAATACTGGTGGACATGAACATAAAACTGCTTATGTTATCAGTATTATAGTTTTGCTAGGAGCCCAGTGCACAAAATTCGTGCACTGGGGAGGGGTCCCTCAGCCCAGCCTGCCCCCTCTCACATACGGGGAGCCCTCAGGGGATGTCCTACTAATGGCTTAGGCCCACTCCCCATTGGGAGTGGACATAAGCCACAGACTGACCTTTCTTTGCGGAAATTGACTGGGTGATCAGGGGAAGGCGCCAACCCCATCACCCCACTGCTGCAGCCAATGCCAGTCACTGCAGCCATCAAGGTATTTTCATCAACACAGACTCCAGTCCCTTCACCATGAAAAAAATGACAACTTTCTTTAGGCATTTTCAAGATGTGCCTTTCATAGGATATGACATTTATTTCCTTATTTTTCTTTTTATCCTCACCTGAGGATATGTTTCCATTGATTTTCCCCCCCTTCCCTCTGATCCCAGGTTCGGCCCCTGCCCAAGCCTAAGGCCTCTGCTCCAGGCTTTAGACTTGGGAAGGAGACTCCCCTCCCCCTCTAATTGTAGGCTCAGCCCATTCCCAAGCCTAAAGCCTCTGCCTGATGGCCAGCAGAGAGTGACCTGGGTGCAGAGGAGGTTCCCAGGACCCAGGTATGTATGCAAATTAACTGCCATCTTTTTTGGGTTTATTTGCATACTCACTCTGATTGGCTAAGGGCATAGCGGTGGTACAGTCAATTTACATGTTTCTCTATTATTAGGTAAGTTTTAAGCCTTTTTCCTGATAAAATGGAACCGAGGTAAACTGATCCCCAAACAACTTATACTTCCTCTCTACCATTATTTTGTGTCTTCAGCCTATGTCCAGCCTACAATTTCCTGTGAAAAACTGGAATATATATATTTTTGAGGCTTTTCTACAGAAATGTGTATCCCATAATAATTTTACTGTTTCAACAAATATTCCTTGAGTATAGAGAATGTGCCAAGCACTGTAGTACATGTTATGTCTAAACCTTAGGCACATAGCCAGTCATTAAAGCATTACTGACAAAGGGTGGAGTAGGCATCTTTTTAATATTTTCTGAACTAAAATGGGTGAAAAGACATCTTGGATGACCAGAAATGAAACCCTATATTTTTGTTCTTTCTTGTAACTGACCTCCTGTGATTTTCCCAGTCACCATTTTACAAACCACACCTGGGAAGGAAACTAGTTTTCTGTCTTGCTCTCTTGCTGGCTACTAATAGTTTCTATTTCTCTTCCTCACTTCAGTGGTTGTTTTCAACCATAGGAGGGCACCCAGTTACAGGAAGGTCCTGTGCACAACAACAGAATCAACTTCACCCTTATATTCTGGCCTACATTGTGGAACTGGGTAGATGGCATGGGAAGCACTGAGCAACCTCGGCAACTGGAAATGTCTATAATCACCCAGTATAAAGTTAAGATTTAAGTGTTCTCCATAGGCATCATTTAAGAAGTTATTTAAATTTCTCTTACAAATATTGTTTATTACTTTAGAATATTTCCCCATTTCTCTGCCATTATCTTATATTGGGCTGTTCTATGTAACCAAATAATATGTGCCATTTCTTCTTTCAAGGTAAAATAGTGACCTATTCAAATATTTCTAGATTCTATGTGCATTTTTTAAGGAGATGGGCATATTGTTCTTTACCCTGATGTGTGCATTGCAAAACAATAAGTGTGACTTGGTAAACTAGTTGAACCATAGCATTGGCTTTTACAGATACATATTTATAAATGTAGAGAGAATTATAGAGAAGTCTGACAGGTTAGTGGAATTACTATCAAAATACTTTGACACGTTAGTATTTTCCGACATTCACCTGCCAGTGATCCTCATCCTATCTAATAAAGGAGGGATATGCTAATTGAGCCTCACACTGTTGCAAACATGGTGGCTCCCACGCCAGTAAGGAGGGACTATGTTAATTGACTGCCTGGCCCTCAAAGATGGCAGCACCCACAGCCAATAAGGAGGGAATATTCTAATTGACTGCCCCATCCTCAAAGATGATGGTGCCCACAGCCACAAATAATGGCAATCAGACCCCTCCGCCCCACCAGGGTGGCAGGCATGTGGCAAGGTGGGTCCTACCCCCAGGTGGTCCTGGCCACTTCGTGCACCTGCCTCAGGAGTCCCCCAATCCTCTCAGCCCCCTAGGCACCCAGGGCCAGCCTGAGGTGCAGGCAAGCCTTGGATGGCAGCTGCCCAGGGCCAGCACAAGGCACAGGCAAGCCTCAAATGGCAGCTGCCCAACCGCCCAAGGTCACCCAAGGCTTGAGCTGCTGGCACTGGCAGCAGCAGAGGTGTGATGGGGTGTTGCTTTCCTCATATGGCTGGGTCACCACCACTCACCCAGACTGTGAGGGAGGCAGGCCAGGCTGAGGGACCGCCCCTCCAGTGCATGAATTTTCATGCACCGGACCTCTAGTTGGATATAAGATTGGAATATTTGGGTCACTAGCTCAAGCCCATTTATCTGAGACCTGAACTATAACAAGAAATCAGAGCTGAAGGAATGAATGAAACTATTCCAGGCATTAGAATTGTTTGTATAAATGAGCTCTTTCTCTCTCTCCTCTGTTCATCCTTTTTTCTCTCCTTGTTCCTCTCTTTTTCCTCTCTCTGCCCTCCCACTCCTTTCTTTTTAGTGTTCTGAATTCATTATATGGCATAGTATAAATCAATAGTAAATGCTAACCGCCTACTCTGCACTCAGTTATGCAACATCACATAACCAGTACCCAGAGACAAAAAGGGAAAAAGCACACACAGCCTTTACATTCAAACGCTCTTGCATAATTTTACTTTTCCACAGCCAAAAAAGGGGGGGGGGGGGAGGAAATAACAGATGGGAAAACTTATAGGTTTTTTCCCTCCTTTTCTCAGACTGTTGAAAGGGAGTTAGTTAATATCCATAGCCATTTCTAGTTGGCCTAGGCTGCAGCAAAACATCCCATAATTGCCAGTGCCTTAACTGGCTTCAAAACAGGCGTTTGTAACCTTCCATGAGATGGTACATTTTCCAGGTCATATAAGACTAAAATTATTCTGAGGTGTTTAATGCTGACTTGGTTTTTACTTATTTTATGAAAAATCAACATTATTTAAAATATGAAATGAATTTTAAAATAGAAAGAGGATAAGGAAGACAGCTGTGTGTGTGTGTGTGTGTGTTTTCATTTGAAATGTATCCTGATGTAACATTTATGTAAAAAGGCAGGTTATACAAACCCTGTCTTTGGGGGCTGTACAAAGCTCTAATATTTTGATTTGTTTCTCTTCCTGACAAAGTATATTCAAACCCAAAGTCATAATTAAAGAAGAAACATCTAGATGCTATAGAGACACTTAATTCAAACTTCCTATAGACTCCATCCCCTAAAGAGTAGTTTAGTTGAAGAGACTGTAGTTTCTGGAGTTCTCATGTAGAACTTTCTGTCATACAATTCCCTGGAACACCATTTGTACTGCTTTTAAGTCCCGTATGTATAATAAACATTTATATCTCTCTCTCTTTGTAGCCCTTTACTCCTTTCCCACACCCCCAACTTTTTCATTGAAGCAACTCCCTTTCCAGTTTAAATAAGAACACAGTGAGATTTCTATGAGATTGATCAGTCTTCCTTCTCAGGTTTAATATTTTGTTTTGCTTAACTGATGTCCTCTGGGAACCAAGGGAGGTTGGAGGAATTTTTAATTTTGTTTTGTTCTTCCTTTATAGTTCTGCCTATAAATAGTTATAAAATGGATACAAAATTATCGAAAGCACAGCACTAGGCATTATTAGGAATCTGCTAGTCCTAATAACCTGCTAGGTCCACACTAGCCACTAATGTGACTGAGGAACCAAGTTTTCCATTTACACGAAATTTAAACAGCTATATGTGCCTAGTGGCTAATGCACTGCGCAGCACAGTAGACTCCAGCATAAGCACCAACTGTACCCCAACCTAAGACCTAAGATGACCAAACGGGGTGACTGTTGAAGCCTGGATGACCCACTCTGGGACCAGGGACGTGGGTACAGAAGGGTGGAGCGATAGGACAGACATGTGAAACACATGGCAAGTCCCTACCAGCCCCACAGCCTCCATTTCTGTGGCTCCTTTGACCACAACACTCTTCGCTCTCATCTCATTCACATTTCTGCTCAAATGTCACTTGCCCAGTGACACCCTCCCTAACCACCCTACTTAAAATGTACCTCGAACCCCACTCTTCCCTCCCTGGACACCCTACTTTTTACTTCTCCAGCACTGAGCCCGATGGGCTGCTCTTGCAGCTGTGTGCCTGCAGCAGATTCCAGTGCCATCGGTACTTTTATTTGGGGGAAGTTGGGCTTGCTGGCGGCTGCACTGGGTCCTAGGAATGTATCACTGAGGAAATGAATGGCATCTGAATTCACTATTTGAGAAGCACTACTGAATTCTAGCTAGGTGCCAGCAAGGGATGAGTGAGACGTGGTCCCGCAAGGGGCACCAGGCTGGGGGACCCACCAGATAACACTGCACTAGGGCACGGGCTGGGAGCCAGGGAACCACAGGAGAGCCTCCACACATCCTCGGACCTTCGGTGGGTTCTCCTCATTTAAAGTGTGTGCAGCTTTGAGGGGCAGAAATGGAACCTATTCCAGGAAGGGGTCACCCAGGCAGAAGGAGGAAAGGTGAGCCATGTCCCACCCACAGGTGCAGAGGACCCCTCAGCTCTGACACTTGGCCTGTAGACCTGCACTGCGCCCCCTGCAGCTCCGCTCCCCTGCTCTCCAGTCCCTGCTCCCTGAGGCTTCTCCTGGCACAACTTACAAGAGGCGGTGGAGAGGCTTCTGTAGAAAGGGTGGGGATTTAGAGCTGGACAAATGCATGTTCCAGTCACCGCTCCGCATCTGGAACCCATGCAGTTAGCCTCTCCACCATCTCCAGTGCAGAAACAATCTTTATGGAAGCTCTGTGAGTGCTCCAGCAGGGAGAAGTTGCAGGGCCAGCTTGGACAGGTGGCTGCTGCCTCCTCTGGGGGAGCTGCTCCCAGGCAGCTAGGAGCCCCTGCAGCAGCTAGGTTTAAGCCCCTTCTCCTCAAGCCAGTTCCTCAACTCCCGTGCAGACCTTCATCTTGTGCACTTGGAGCTCAATCTCCTTCCATTTTCACATCTCTGTAAGGGAGTATCCTCAGCTCATTCTGCAGACAAGGACACAGCCCCAGAGAGCTGAGTGCCTGCTTCAGCCACGACCACACACAGGCCAGGAAATGCTGGGAGAAAGTTAGGTCCAGTGTATGAGTGGTGGCGATGGTGGTGTTGGTAGTTCTGATTGTTCTCAATGCAATAAGGGAAGATGAAAAGTGCACAGGAGAGGAAGGATCTGAGTAGGAATTATTGAGACATTTCTCCTCCTTGTATTTGGGATCAATATCATTCCTTTAGGTCATGACCCACAGGTTGAGAACCGCTGCTGTAGAGCCTAAGACCTTCAGAAAACACAGATATTTACATTACGATTCATTCACAGTAGCAAAATTACAGTTATGAAGTAGCAACAAAAATAACTTTATGGTTGGGGGTCACCACAACATGAGGAACTGAATTAAAAGGTCGAGGCATTAAAAAAGTTGAGAACTACTGCTTTAGGTCATACTTTACTTTTGGATGGTAGGGTCCTATAAAATTGGCTTATTTGGTTTTACTGAAGGTAAGAGATGGTTTTCCTTTACTTTAAAAAAAAAGTCAGGTTCCTCCTTAGTTTGTTTAACTTTCTCTTATGTGTTAGAATTTAAGATTCCTTTTTATGGAAAAATATGATGCATAAAGATAAAAATAAAAGCCAGGAGAGTTTTTTTAGGTGTTTCGGGTTTTACTAGTACTGGCTGAATGTGTGGCTCTCTATTAACAACTGCCCGATCAAGACTCTTCGAATTATCGTGTCTCTCTATTTCAGATGACATGGGGACATCTTCTGTTGTCTTAAATATGAATAATCACTAAGCTAGTATATCTTTCAGGTACTTTATAAACACATTTGATTTCTGCTTTTCTACCTTAAAAGAATCTGTAGCTCAGAAAAGTTTGTTTCTGGAAAAATAATGAAAATTGGTTAGAATATTCTAGTCTTTAACCAGGAAATCATATTCTCAGGTGTATTTTTTCTAACTGTTCCTCTTCATGGATTATAGCTAAATTTGGATCCCAAATTGCAATTTTGTATGTATATTCCTGGTTATCAAAATAAATTATAAACCATCTAAAATGTATTCTTTTCAATATACTTTTAACATGTTTCATCATCTGAAACCAAGTACTTATGTTTGGATATGTAGTTCTGTACATAGGAAGTCATTTAGAGTACACTGGCTCTAAAATGGATTGCCGGGATTTAAAAGAAAACTTAGAATTCTATACAGTAGTATTTTCTTGGTTGTCAAAAATAGGTGGAGATATCTGTTTATGAAAGAACAGAGGAAATTTATTTTGAGTAAAACATCTTTGAACATTTTTTCCTGCCCCAGTTTGTCAAAATAGCTTCCATTTTCATCTTGGTGGATTTTTAATCTCTCTGAACCATCCTTAGGACAAAATTGGCCTTTCAATATCCAATGGATCCCAGCAAATGCATTTCAGCCCCCGTTTTCAGTTGTAACCATGGCCCTGGGAACATACAGGCTACTTACGTTTTTTCGTTTGAACTTTGGGATCCAGGCTTAGGAAGGACTGGCAGGCCTAGACTTTCGATTTCCTGGGCATGCAAGATTTTAGGGAGAGCTTTCAGTATTTTCCAGTTTTTCAAAAGTCCTTCACAACGATTTCAACCTTGCTTCGAATTGCTGTTGGCAGTAGTAATAGATACTTTTAAATGTTGCAACAAGAACCTCAGTCACTGACTTACCCTCTCAAACAAAATCACTCTAGTTGTGCCTGGCACATAGTAGCTGCTTCACAGATATTTTACCTTGTTTTGATGAGCTGGTCTTTTCCCTCCTAGTGCTTATGCAGGTAAGCAATAAGCCACGTGAGTAACCCCGGGGTAAGATGAAAGAGAATACAGAGCTCTTCAGGCTTCAGAAATGGACAGGTCATTTTATTAAAAAAAGCCCTTATTGTCCTGTCTCTGTCTTTGTAAAAGTAGTAAATTGCAAAGGTAATTTTATATAGAGGTCCTCTGTGCTGCATAGACCAGTGGATCATTGAAAAAGCATAATTTTGATAAGCTACTTTGGTAATCCTCATTAAGTTTCATATGCAGATAGATATATTAGGGACTTATGATTCTGGGTCTCAAATAATTCTCTTTGCATTCTGCCACAGGATCCTTTGAATCTTGGCTTTTCTCATTTTCTCCGGTCACTTATATTTTAGACTTTTTATTTATGCAGGTTTTAGGATGAAGACTATAGATACATTTCATATGGAGTTCTTCTTTCATATAGTGTTTCATTATAGCACAATAATTCCTGATCTTTATGAATCAATTTTGGCTTATATTAGTTATGCGGGTTATTATCAAGGCTTCATTCTGGTGGTGACGTCGGAGTGGGAGGTGAGCTCTGGTAAAAAGCCACCTATGGCTTCTAAATTACACAGCAGCGAAAAGACAAACATGCAGAGTTATTGACAGACTGCTGCTTGTTAGGCAAGCAATTTTTAAAATGCAGATTATATAATATTTGGGGATTTTGTTGCTCCACAGTAGAGGCTTTTTAAATGTTAATTTGGGGTTTGTTTTGTTGCTCTGTGACTTAGCATAAAAGGTTTTGGTTTCAAAAGGTTTCAGTTCACTCCTTTTGTGTTACAGGACTGGAAATATAATACTATACATTTACTCATGAAGGAGGATAAGACCAGTAACAAACAACTCATGTAGCCAGGGGTAAATAATCCATAGCTTGTTCTCCAACCACTGCCACAATATTTATATCCACAGCACGAGTAACAAACAACCAAAAACAAGGAAAAACCAGTTTGTTTTTATTTATAAAATGTTTAACCAAAAGTACAGTGAAGTTCAAATGGAGCTGCAAATCCTGGTGGTTCACAATGGTTTGATTTATTTTTTTAAACAGACCATGGATAATTAACCATAAAACATAATTTTCTCAACACAAGTCACAGTGAATTGCAGAAATGGGCAACAAGTCAGTCACAACTGGTTAGAGCCCTTAACCATGCAGGCAGTTACAGAGGCCACTTTCTCATGCAGAGTTATATTTTCATTCTCAAAGGGAGGCATCCTTTACTTTATATAATATCATTAAGTCAGCGTCCCAAATGGGTTCTCTTCTCTGAACACCATCTTTATTAAATACCTAGTATTTATGATTCTCTTTTCATTTCAGGATGTTTCACCATCACTGACTGAGTATTCCTCACAAGACACTGCTGCCTGGTAAGTCACTTCCATTATCTCTAAACGGCAGTCCAAAATAGTGTAAAATGAAGTGAAGGCGTGGCGAGTCCACCACAAGTATAGCATTTGAGCAGAATATATTTTGACCTTAGTAGAGGGTATATATTTCATTTCCTGTTTATTTATTTGAAATACCAGCATTTAGAATGGTGAAACTGATCCCAAGAACCTATTATCACAGATTTTGACAAACATTTTACAATGATTTTGCCACACAGAGGTAGAAGTACCCAAAGGATTTGTTTGGAAGACTCTCCAAAGATATACAGTGCTAGTATATTTTTACAAAGGTGACACCTGTGTCGAAAGAGAGGGTGATGCGGTGAAGTCAGTGCTGACATTTCCCATGTGGAATATAAGATGTTTTGGCATTAAGCAAACAACCACAAAATCCCTCCAAACCTATTCTGTGATGCTTTGAAATACCTATTATTATTCTGTAACATGCTGCAAATGTGAAATGTGCTTGCTTCATTTGGATCAATCTTAAATTCATACATGACTGCTATTATTTATGCCCAGCAATAAATAGCAAGATAACATGTCCTTTTGGAACTGAAACCCCTTCCCCCTGCCTTTAGCAGTGAAGTAAAAGGACCAAGACCAGGGCTGCAAGTGAGCCTTAATTTGAAACTTTGAAGTCTTTGTCTTTTCGTGAAGTTCTAAAAGGTTGGTTTTGTGGCCTTCTGGAATTGTGGAGATTTCGGTGCCTGGAAGGAGGGTACAGGTTAGGACTGAAGGTATATTGGTAGGTCATTGTGCAGGGCCTGGAAGAGCTGAGTTTGCTGGAGCTTGGCCTGTACTGAAATGCACTGGTGAATACACTGGACACGGAGGAGCAGGGAAGGGGTAACTTGCCTGGCATCTTGCAGAATTCCTCCTGGCTCCAGCTTGGCCTGTTTAGTCATGAACATCATATTCATCCAAACCTTTAAAAGTTATACTCTTGACTTCACTTTATATGAGTGTGCATAAAATGAGGAAAATAATCTGTTGGTGTAATATAGATAGCTTTCTAACAGAGTCTTTCCATTACACAGAATCCATAGTTGTCACAATATTACTGTCTCTAATTGTGTTGCACATCTATCTGCTTCTCTGAACTTGAAGGACACAAGCCTTTAGGATTGTACCTCGCCCTCCCTCCACACTCCCACTCCCATGCTTACTTGTTGCACTGCCCAAAAAGAAACATACCAGCGCAAGTGTTAGCAGCTCAGGAAACAGGCTTATTTGGTAACTTTGATTTGTGATCGCCGTTACATTCGTTGCAAAATGATCTCACCACAAAATGGCCTGAATGTCACACTCTTTCTGGCTTGCAAAGAAGCCAGGTCCCCCCCCTATTTCTATCCAACACACAGAAAGCCCTTTATCTTTCTATGATCAGATAAATTTGGTACTGACGTTTCTTTTCCTGTGGGTGTACTTCCCTTGTAGGTATGAAGATTTAAACTCTCAGGGCAGTGCTATGTGTTTGCAGTTTCTCTGTTTTAGTAGATGAAAAGCTCCTTGGGAAAGGAGAGCACATCTTGCCCACTAATGAATAAATATTTATTTTCATTTTAAAATGATACATGCTCATTAAAAATAATTTGGAAAAACACATAAGAGTAAAATGAAGAAAAATTAAAGCAATTATTTCTATAATTTAAATTCAATCATTAATAACCATTTGATATATTTATTTCCTTACTCTCATTTTCCCCTGAGAACATGTTTTTAAAAACACACTGTGATCATGCTTTCTATATTATTTTTTGTCTTGCTTTCAAAAGTTAACCTAAGAATTCTACATGTAAATTACACAGTTTTTATAAATAACATTTTAAATCAACATATACTATTCATGAATAGGAAGAGCTTACTTAACCTAAATGTCCAATAAGAGCATGTTTTGTTTTTTGTCTTATTTTTTTTACTTATTACATTTCCATAATATCTTGCATATAAAGAGTAAATGAATCAACCAATAAATAATGAGTAAATGAATGAATGTTCAAATTGGTATATATTTCTTAAGTTTTTGTTATGAAAAATTTAAAGACATTAATTTGTCTACATTGAACTCCAATCAATGTACCTCTCACCCAGCTTGCACAATTATTAACTCTTGATCTGTCATTTCCTATGCTCCCACCATGTTATGTTGAAGCACATCCCAGGCATCATAACCATTAGTCCATCAATATTTCAGGCCCATCAGCACTCTTGAATATGTTAATGTTAAAAACATTCAGATAAATAGTTGTAATCTTTGTATAGGAGTACTTTTCTTCTGTGTATATTCTTATCATATTTTCTGAAATGTAACAATTGATCATAAAATCTCATTAGTGTGTTTCATAATATTCTTCAGCATATCTGTAAGTCAAAGGGCAGTTTGGTTTACCAGAGAGACATTTCACAGATTTGGCTAGGTTTCCTGGAGGAACTATTATGTTGGGGAGAGGGGAAACTTTCTTTACTTGATTTAAATTTAGGATGATAATTTGCATGCCAGATCTGTGTAACATTGATTATATTCATTATTAGATGTATGATGTGTTATTTGGAGTGAATGGGAAACATTGTCTTCTACTGCCTAGAAGTACAGTGTGGCTTCCGGTGACCCATACTAGAGAAATATGGTGAACTTGCCTCAACCAAATGTAACACTGGATTTTAAAGTTTATAATTTTTAAAGATTTCTCAGTAGAAATTGAAGATTTGTTCCTAAGTGAGAACTTATGAAGTCTGAAAAGGGAGGAATTATATATTAATAGTCTGGATAATTTTTAAGTTCTGTGTTTCAGAATTGGAAGTGGAGGGAGATAGTGTATTGCAGGACAAAGGGCCTTCCCTATGTGCCTGTATCTATTGCTCTAGTTTTTCCTCAGAATATTTCAAGAACCCTCTATGAGTCAGAGTTCCACAGGTGAGGAATGCTCTATGCAAGTTAGGCTCTCCATAGAGACCCTAAAGTTGGGGTTTTGTTCTGACCCTCTGTCTTTCAATTGTAGATCAGGGACTCTCAGTCAGTAGCACTTTGTTGTCCAACAAGTATATCCCACTCATCAGAAATTCAGGATGTGAATAACTGTGTAAAATACTGCATCAGTATAAACTGAATTTATGTGTTACTCAGGTCTATTTAATCTTAGGAACACATTTTCCATTGGCCTCGAAAGTGAGTAGCTAGAATATTGATGTGTCTAACCCTAAGGGAAGAAAAAAAAAGGAGCTTCTACACCACACTAAATCTATAGAAAAATATGAGGTTTACTGTACAGACACACACAAAATATTTCCAGCCAAATTTGGTAGAGGCACGCACATGGTGGAAAAAGAAAGCAAAGAAATAACATAAGCAATATACTATCCCAAGCAAACCGAAAGCATCTATAAAATTTGCCATACTGGATGGTATAAACAATGCAAAAATCTTTCTTTCTGTTTGTTTGTTTGTTTGTTTGTTTTTTGGTCCTCTCAGCCTTCTGCTTCTCATACCCTGACTTTGCATTATCATAATTAAAAAGTGCTCAAAGGTCAGGGATGAATCTAATGTTTGACATTGAGACAGGCATTCAAAGAAAAGATAGTTAGGAACTAGCCACTATAGCATTTTAAAGCTCTAAGGATATTTTACCATAACCTATAATACCCATATTTTAAAGCATGTAACCTTTCCATCATTAATTTAAGATTGATATTTATAACACAAAACTGAACTAAAGGCATTAGTCTTTACTTCTTCCTGCACTGTTTTCTTGCACGTGGTTTTGAATTATGTCGCTTATATCATATAAACCTGAAATACAAACTGCCTTTTAAAGAGAATAATAAGTTTACCCGTGGTTCTTTCTAACTAATGTATTCTACATTTCACCCAAGTGAACTATCAGTACCTCATCACGATAATAGCTATACTACTACTAATTATTATTAATGGCAGCATTTGCTTCTTGGGTGTCTGCATGGCATTTCTTTATGATTTTAGTCTTTGGATCTGGTGTTTGTACAGTTGTTGTTATATTTGTGATCTTATGTGTTCTCAAGCAACAAGACAACATTTCTTGGAATAAAGTAGTATTTCATATCTTATACCCCCTTTTCCCCTCCCTAGTCAAGTTTAGAATCATAGTTGGATAATTCTCCTTATATAGAGCAGGGAATCCTTAGCACTGTCATTACCACCACCATCAAGCCAAGATTTTCATTCTAGACATAAAAACACAGAAACTTGCAAAAGAAAGAATGGTTTATTCATATAATTACATCTATGTTCCATAAAGTTGGCATATTTTCTGGATAAACTTTGTTGGACATGTGACACACCATCACATACAACTATTATAAAGATGGGAATATTGATTTCTCTTATTGCAATAACTTTTATTATTCTACTTCACTGGAAGTTGTGAGAGAAGAATGAAAGCGCCACTCAAAGCAAAGCTATTCCCTGAGATGATTTTGGAGGCAGCTCAGTAAGGTTTTACTTTGGAAATGCTTAGGAAAAGTCTTCATTTTGCCCCCTCTGCACTAGATATTACACAAAGGCTGTGATATAAAGAGCGTACTTTGGATATGGTCTTCTCTTTTGGGGACTACTCCATTAGCAAACTATGCTAGTCTCCATAGAGAATTAGTTCTGTTTGTCCTATCCAACTCTATGATATATTGTTAATGTGCTGTTGATATATACTTTTGGTCATACATAATTTGCTTTCTGGGTTTTTGATGGCCACTCTGTAAATCAACCATATATTTGTGGTGTGGGGCTCTGTAACCTCTGAAAATACTAAGATTAAAGATTATTATAATTCATTATTTAAAAATATATTTTAGCCCTTAACTCTTTCTTGCTCTTTGTGCACAAACAAGCTGATTAGTTAATTATGTCTATGTTTATTTTTATTGTTGCTGCTGTATGCTTTACACATGAAGTAGGAAAAAGGAAAGACTGTAAGAGGTAATTACAATGGCAAAATTGTACTTTCTTTAACTGTTCTCATTTTGTAATGTTTGATTATATCAAGTCCTACACTCTAAAAGTGTATGTGTTGGTTTTTTTTGTGTGTGTTTTTTTTCTAGAAAAATGATAGAAGAGAAAGATAAATGTGGTTCTGTAAAGTGATGTCAATCACAACTTGGCAAATCCTATTCCTCCACTCCTGAAGGACTTTAATTTCTGGCCATCCTTTGATAATCAGGATCTAAAGCAAGAAAAAAAAATCAGAGACTACTTTTGAGACCCTTGGAGGTCTAATCTTTTATGAGGACATGATACGTCTGAGTGGATTCTTAGAACCCTGAGTTAGTTCTGGACTGGCTTATACAGCCCTGGGTACAATCAGAATTCACAGCATTCTGCAGATCAAATAAAAAACCCAGAGGCTTAGTAAATCTTTAAAATTTCCTCCAGGTCATTCTTTCAACAAACTTTTGTCCATGCTTACTATGCGATAAGTAAATGTGAACCCATTAATTTTACTTTCTAACTCATTTTACTTATTTATTTAATTTTTTAAAGCTAGGGCAGATTTTTTTTGTAGATTGCTAAGGGCCCTATGCACATTTGCATGTAACCAAAGTTCAGTCCCTTCCAGGAATTCTGGTTATCAACCAGTGATCTTGCCTTCGTCTTTTCTCATAGTTCTGCCTGTGGAGCCTGTCACTAGCAGTCAAATAAGGACAATTTTGCCATTCTCTCCTGCTGCTCTAATTTCTTTTTTAGTGCCGGTACAAGAATTTGTTATTCTTTATAATTCCCTTTGAAGTTAGAAATCCAAGGGGAATCTAAAACCGACCAGATGTTTCTGCTGCTGGAACGGGAAAAGAGTAAGGATTAAGTTTAACAAAAACTTGGTCTCTAGGAAAGAAAAAAAATCATTTCAGATGGATATGATCTTTAAATCCAATCATTTTCTACATATCTATTAGTTAATCTACATGTATTAATCTGTCATAGAAAATATCATCTATTGATTTACTCTGGGTAAAATCTATAAATTTTGTGAATAGACTCATGTTGTGGTTTGTTCAAGCCTATTGGAGTTTTAGTTATATTGCTCTTCATATTTTCCTCTTATGCTTTACAGTTTCTTGTTGTCATTGCTGTTGTTGAATGATCACTATCATGTCACTTCAGGCTGAGAGGCCCATTCTGCCTACTATCCAAGAGAGGGATGTCAGTGCAGCCTGCAGTTATGGAGAGAAGGAAAGGAGAATTGCCCAAAATGCTTAGCCTTTATGGAATACTGAACCTCTTTTGAAAATATGTAAATCAAAACAAGAATAAGAATAATGAAGGTCTTCAGGGTAAAAAAAAGAAAAAGAAAACTCTTGTAGTCTTTCAGGGAATCAGATTATGTCAGAGACAGCATGAATAAATAGGGTGTGATATAGAGAAATTTCGATACAGTGAAAGGCAAAAGAGAAAAGAGTGTAAGTGAGATGACATTTGTGGGGTTTCTCAGACTGTGTTTTTAAGGCTTCAGGCCCTTATACAAAAGGGAAGAATGATTAAAAATAAAATTGAAAAGCAGTGGGTCTAAGATGAGGGTGCATGAAAACCCTAAACTCACCTCCTTCCATAGATACATCTTACATACACTGACATGTAGAGAATTCCTCCTAAATTTCAATTTAGGGCTGAATGAACAGCTTCTGAACAATAAATGAGAGAGGGACCACATGAAGGTAGGAGAGACCCAACAGGACAACCTTCACTGTAGAATGATTAACTGAGACTCTTCTGTACAGACCTGCCTACTCTGGGGCACAGTGATAAAACAGAAATTTAAAGGGCACCTAGCAGGTGATGACTAGGCTTATCATGGTCATCACTTTGTAGGGTATATAAAGGTCAAATTACCATGTTGTATACCTTAAACATAATATTGAACACCAACTATAATTTAAAAAATAAATTAAAAAATAAAGGGTACTCAGACTATATGTGAAAAAGATCCATTTATTAACCCCAGAGCATCTGCCAAATAGGTGAGGAAATACAGCAATTTTCTGGAAACTATGAAAACTTTCTAGGATCAGAGGTGCTAGGAAGCAACAATGTTTACACTCACTTTCCACCTGTATAGTGTGGGGTGGGATCTTGGTTCAAGCAGTGTATCCATCTGCAGAGCTGCCACATTTTGTCCTGGGCCACCTTGGCCAGCATCCACTCCGTCTCCAGCCAGCCAGCCTGTCAGGGTGTACTCAGAGTTTTGTGCCCTGGGACACCTCAACTTTTGCCTGCCCCAGATTTCCCCATTTGACCTGTCAAAATATCCCCAGAGACATGAACCCTGGGACACCACACCCAGCATTCACTTCTTAGCCAATTGATCTGTCATTGTACCCTTGTCACTGCACATACAGTTTACACAGATCTTGCTCCTACACAAAACCACACTTTCAAGATCAGGAAGGAAAGCTGTTCTATCTAATTTATAGAACAAACATGAAAAGGCAAACAAAATGAAGAAATAAAGAAATATGTTCCAAATGAAAGAATAACTACCTACCCCCAAGAAAACCCTTCAATGAAGTGAAGAAAAGTAAAAATAAAAAAATTTAAAGTAATAATCAAAAGGATGCTCATTGAACTTGGGGAAAGAATAGACTACCACAGTGATAATTGTAACAAAATGTTAGAAAATATAAAAACCAATCAGAGCTGAAGAATAAATACAGTAATTGAAGTGAAAAAAAATGCACCAGAGGGAATCACATTAGATCACTTAATACAGAAGAATGGGTTAGGTACCTGAAAAGGATAACAATTGAAATCACCTAATGAGAGCAGCGAAAAGTAAAAAGAATTGAAAAAACTATGATATTTTAAGGGCCCTTTGGGACAACATCAAGAATGCTGACATTTGCATTATAGGTGTCCCAGAGGAAGAGAAAGGAAGAGTCAGACAGTATTTCAAAAATACTGAAAACTTTCCTAACTTGGGGACGAAAACATACACTTAGGTTTAGAAAGCACAGAATCCCACACAAGATGAACCCAAAGAGATCCAAACCAAGACATGGTATAACTGAAGTTGAAAAAGTAAAGATTAAAAAAAGTATTTTGAAGGTAGCTAGTGGAAAACAATTAGTAAAATTCAATAGAAAACCTATAAGTTCATCATTTGATTTCTCAACAGAAACTTTATAGGCCAGAAGGGAGTGGCAGGAATATTTAAAATATTAAAAAGAAAGAATCTATAACCAATAATACTTTACCTGGCAAGACTATCATTTAGAATTGAAGAAGAGATAAAGAGTTTTCTAGACAAGCAAAAACTAAAACACTTTATTAACAGTAAACAGGCTTTTCAAGAAGTGTTAAAGGGTCTTTAATCAGAAAAGATCATAACCATAAATTAGAAAATATTTGAAAGAAAAAAATCTCACTGATAAAGGCAAATATATAGTAAAGGCAGTGGCCTCTAAAAAAGTTAGTGTGAAGCTTTGTAAGAGGCAGTATTGAGTATAACTACAACAAGTAGGGTATTCACAAAACAAGATCTAAAATATAATTTGATATATATAAATATCATGGTAATTAAAACCAAAAACCTATAAAAGGTAACATAACACTAAAGAAAACCATCACAAGGAAAGAGGCCAGGAGCAGAAGAAAGAAATAGAGAAAAACTATAAAAACTAGCCCCAAAACAATAAACAAAATGGTAATAAATACATGCCTATCAGTAATTACATATAAGTAGACTAAATGCTCTAATCAGAAGATGTTGAATGGCTGGATGTATAGAAAAACAAGATCCATCTATATGAAACCTATAATGATCTCACTCAGATTGAAAGACATACACACTGAAAGTGAAGGGATAGAAAAACGTATTTAATGCAAGTGGACGTGAAAATAAAAGTTGGGGTAGCAATACTTACATCAGACAAAATCGACTTATTTAATTTTATTTTAAAATATATTTTCATTGTTGATAATGTTACAGATATCTTCCATTTGAAAATAAAAGGGAAAATCAAACAATACCTTGAAAGAAATGAAAATGGAAACAGAAGTACCAACATTTATGGGAATCACCAAAAGCAATTCTTGGAGGGTAGGACATAGTGATACAGGCCAACCTCAGGAAACAAGAAATATTCCAAATAAGCCATCCAACTTTATACCTAAAGGATCTAGAGAATGAAGTACAAACAAACCCCCAAAATTAGAAGGACATAATAAAGATCAGAGTGGAAAAAAAGTGAAATCGAAAAAAAAAAAAAAGGAAAGAAATAGAAAAGATCAATGAAACTACGAGATGATTTAAAAAATCATACACAAGTGAACTTGATAACCCCTTGGCTAAACTCATGAATAAAAAAGGAGAGAGCCCCCAAATAAATAAAGTGAGAAATGAAAGAGGAGAAATTACAACTGACACTACAGACATACAAAGGATATAGGTTGTCCAATATGTTACATATCACCATATTGGACAACCTAGAAGGAATGGATACATTTATAAAAACATTTTAAGACTGAATCAGGAAAAAGCATAATATTTGAATGGAACAACTACTAGGAACAAAATTGAATCAGTAATAAAAAAGAAAACAACTTCTAAGAATATTAAAAAACAGGACCAGCCAGCTTCACAAATAAATTCTACCCAACATTTAAAGAAAAATTGGTACATATACTTTGCAAACAATTTTTTAAAAATGTAAGAGAAGAAAGTGCTTTCAAACTCATTGTATAAGGCCAGCAATAGCCTGATACCAAAATCAGACAAAGACACAACTATAAAAGAATATTACAGACCGTTATTCCTGACAAATATAGATGCAGACAGCCTCAACAAAGTGTTACCAAACAAAATTTAACAATACATTGAAAGGATCATATACTATGATCAGTTGGGGTTTATTCCAGGGATATAAGGATGGTTCAATATCCACGAATCATTCAATGTGATCTACCACATTAACCCAACCAAAGATAGAAATCATATGATTGTCGCATTAGATGCAGGAAGAGCATTTGACAAAATGAAACATTCATTTATGATTTTTTAAAAACTCTCAATGAAGAAGGTATAGAGGGAATACCTTTATTGTACCTCAGTATAATAAAGGCTGTGTATGACAAATGCAGTTAACGTCTTACTCTATGGTGAGAAGCTAAAAGCTTTTCCTCTGAGATCAGGAACAAGACAAGGATGCCCACTCTCACCTCTTTTATTAGCATAGTTTTGAAAGTCTTAAATTGGAAAGGATGAAGTAAAACTGTCACTATTTACAGGTGACATTATACTATATGTAGAAAACCCTAAAGACTTCATACAAAAAACTTTTAAAACTAATAAATTTAGTAATTTAGTAAAGCTTTAGGATACAAATTTATTACATGTGTTTTTATGAAATAATAACCAATTATCACAAAGATAAATTATTATCTATGTTTTTATAGAGTAAGAACCAATGATCACAAAGAGAACTTAAGGAAACAATCCCATTTTCAAATGCATCAAAAAGAATAAAATACCTAGGGATAAATTTAACCAAAGAGATGAAAGACCCATACTCTGAAAACAATAAAACATTGTTGAAAGAAACTGAAGATAACACAAATAAATGGAAGGTTATTCTATGCTAGTGAGCTAGAAGGATT
The DNA here is from genome assembly GCA_027563665.1 of Antrozous pallidus. NCBI lineage: Eukaryota > Metazoa > Chordata > Mammalia > Chiroptera > Vespertilionidae > Antrozous > Antrozous pallidus. The sequence continues at coordinate 67,741,872 of CM050514.1, forward strand.
AATATTGTTTAAATGTCCATAATACCAAAGCAATCTACAGATTCAATGCAATATCTATGAAAATATCAAAGAACTAGAACAAATAATCCCCAAATTTATAAAGAACCACAAATACCTTGAATAGCCAGAGTAATCTTGAGAATGAACAAAGTTGAAGGTAATGCATTCCCTAATTCCAGACTGTATACAAAACTATACTAATCAAAACAGTATGATATTAGCACAAAAACAGAGACATAAAGAAATGGAACAGAATAGAGTGCACAGAAATAAATTGACATTCAGATGTTTTATAAATCTACTAGAGGCCTGGTACATGAAATTCATGCACAGGTAGGGTCCCTAGACCTGGCCAGCAATCAGTGTTGATCAGGGCCTTCCTTCCCCCAACTGCCAGCTGCCTGACAGGGCCTTCCTTCGTTTCCCACTGCCCCCTGGTGGTCAGCACTTTTTATAGCGAGCAGTCAGACTCCCTGTCATTAGAACTCCTGAGGGAACAATTTGCATATTAGTCTTTTATTATATAGGATTATTATATAGGATGACAAACAAAGGCAGAATATATCATGGGGAAAAGACAGTAACTCCAGTGTTGGAAAAATTGGACACAGACATCCAAAGAATGAAACTGGGCTACTTTATTACATTATATACAAATATAAACTCAAAATAGATTAAAAACTTAATGAAAACCTGAAACCACAGAACTCCTTGAAGAAACATAGGTAGTAAACTCTTTGACATCTTAGCAACATATATTTTTTTATATATGTCTCCCTGGGCAAAGGCAACAAAGCTAAAAATAAACACTGGGACTAAATCAAATTAGAAAGGTTTTTCACAGTGAAGGAAACCATCAACAAACAAAAAGACAAGGTACTCAGTGAGAACAGATTTTGCAAATGATACATCCAATAAGGGGTTAACATCCAAAATATATAAAGAACTGATACTTCTCAATATCAGAGAAACCCAAACTTAGGAAAAAACGGGCAGAGGACCTGAAGAGACTTTTTTCCAAAGAAGACATTAAATGGACAATAGGCATATGAAAAAATGCTATATCACTAATCATCAGGGAAATGCAATTCAAAAGCACAATTAGTATCACCTGTCAAAGCAGTTATTATAAAAAATAACAAGAGTTGACGAGGATGTAGAAAAAAGTAAACACTTGTCAACAGTTGGAAGAACTACTGGTATAAATTGGAACAGTCGCTATGGAAAACAGTATGGAGATTCCTCAAAAAATTTAAAAAAGAACTATCATACCACCTAGCAATTCTACTTCTGGATGTTTACCCCAGGAACTTGGAAAACAGTAATTCAAAAAGTTATGTGCACCCACATGTTCATTGCAGCATTATTACAATAACCCAAATATGGAAGCAAGTTAGTGTCAGTTGACAGATGAATGGATAATATATATACATACATACACATACATATATACACACACTAATAAAAGGCCACTACGCAAATTGGTCAGGACACCCTCACCGTAATGACCAAACACCAGGCCAACAGGGGAGTTAGTGACGATCAAACAACTGAGCACCAGACTATGTGGGGCGACCAGGCCAACAGGGGAGACAGTTGGGGGTGACCAGGCCAGCAGGTAGAGGGAGTTAGGGGTTACCAGGCCAGCAGAGGTAGGAAGTTAGGGCCAATCAGGCTGGCAGGCAGAGGTAATTAGGGGTGATCAGGCAGACAGGCAGGTAAGCAGTTAGGAGCCAGTGGTCCCAGATTGTGAAAGGGATATCTGACTCTGGTAGTAGCCAACAACAGTTGGACATCTCCCAAGGGGTCCCAGATTGGAGAGAGTTCAGGCGGGGCTGAGGGGACAACTTCCCCCACCCTGTGCACGAATTTTGTGCACTGGGCCTCTAATACATACACACACACACACACACACACACACACACACACACACATACACACACACACACATATAAAACTAGGATCCATAACATCCAAAACAACCAAAGGCTTGACAGAATGCCAGGCAGGGGTGGGTGGGGCAAGGCAGGCGAGGTCATAGCCTCTGGCCCCAGTGACCCACTGTCTAGGTCGTTAAATCCAGCAGGACCTGGCCCTCCCCTCTGTGGACCAGAGGCCCTTTTCCTGATACCATATTCCCAGAATCACTCAGACCTGTTTTTGGAAGTCAGGAAACACTGCATGTGGTCATCCCACCCTGGGGACTCCCAGGGCTTATAGCGGGGGAGGGCCATGGTAGGGTCCCCTTTGTTGTGGCATCCAGAGTCCCATTACTGTTTCCTTGGGGTCCTCACCTTGACTCTGGCAGGACTTGGGCAGGTCCTCTGAGTATCTGAGGTCCCACTCCCTGTACCAAAGCCCCTGAGTCTCTGAGACCCAGAAGCAGAAGTTGCCTGTTTTTGTCATCCCGCCCTGGATGGGATGACTCTGTTCTAGGGCCCAGGGTCCCTCAATCCTCCCTCATTTTCCTTGCCTTGAGCCCTGGCAGGTCCTGGAATCTTTTCTCTGTTGACCCAAGGCCAGACTCCTCAGATCAAGGCCTCACTGCAGGAATTCAGTGTACATCACATCTAGTACCAAGCCCAGTAATTCCAAAGCCTGATGGCAGGTGCTGAGATGGATTCCTTAGGGTCCTTTAGCTCTCTCTCTGATCCATACTTTGACAGGACCTGGGCCTCCTGTCCTCTATGAACCTGAGTCTGCAATCCTCAGACCAAGGGTCTGACTACCCGAGTTCCCTGAGGAGGTGGCACAGTGGGAAGTACATACAAACAGGAAGCCAAACTTTGGTAATTTAAATTTCTACCTTATTCACCTTATATTGTTAAACCCGAAATCTAGACACTGTACCTACTATGATCACCCCCAAGATTTTAAACAAAGCTAAGATAACCAGTTGAGCAACTCTATTCATTAAAGACAGTCTAAAGGAAATGATTTCAACCTTGAAAACAGAAAGCTGCGGAGAACCACGTAGACAGTGGAAAAGGGGATGAGATGGAGACTTTCTCTGGTAGTTGCCAAGAAATGAATGGTTTTCAAGGTGCACAAGAGCAACCTGTACAAGGGAAGCATGATGATTCACATCTCCACAGACAGTCACATTACCTTGAAAATATTTTAGGTAAATCTTATGAAAACTAGCTAATAGTAAAGGATGAGAAAAAACAATGAACCACTGAAATGGATGGCCTAGGGAAACGTTTCAAGGAAGCATCATCTCCCTACCATGTGACCCATCAGAACTGGATATGGGGTCCATAAGTTTGGACCTCTTCACCCCTCCCCATGAAAGTGTCAGGGTGGTGCTTTATGATGTCTAAGTTTCTCTCCCAGAGCTACCATTAGCTGGAGGAGAGGCTTCCTGATTAATTAAAACCTAGGGGATATGGCCCCTCATTGTCCTAGAGAAAAGCATATGTTCAGGATGCCTGGGGTAGGGCCCTGGGAAATTTTGACATGGTGAAGATGACCAGGAAACCACAAACTCCTAGCACAGTTATGTAACAACCAACCCCATTGACCAAAAGAAGGTAAAAGAGGAAGAAGCCCAGTTAACCCAGGTCCAGTGTCCAGGATGAACTTCTCCTCCTCTTCTTGAATGGCATATCCCCAAAACTCCCTGGACTTGCCTGGCAGATTCCATCCTCAACCTATACATTTTCTCATAAAGACTTTTTTCCCTTACATCCCAGCCATTTCCCCACACACCGGTGTCCTTCTGTGCTCACTCTGTTGTCCTTCTAGGTACTAAAGACACCCATGGGGGTGAAAATATGTCTTCAAGGGAGTTCAAGGAAAGGAGCCTTTCCAAAATCCCTACCCCTTCAAGAAAACCTATGGAAGCTATAAAGCCAGTAATATGTGGCCATCATCACAGGCCAAATGAGGAACTGAGTAAATATGATCCAGAGAAAGACCAAGACAATGTAGAAATATTTACCACCTCGAGTGGTAACTTGGGCAGCCAGGAACTTCAGAACAAGGCCAAAGACCTCAGAACTATCTATGAAGTCTCTGAAGTCTGGCCCCCAAGAAATGCTGACAGTGTGGAAGCCAGATTTTTCCCCTACAGGAAACACCAGTAGTGATGATTGAAATAAAATTCATAAGTGGTTCACTTCCAGTGTAAGCATAATTTGCAGACAACTTTTATTGAATTTATTTGGCTAATTTCTATACTAATAAAAGAGTAATATGCTAAATAGACCATGAGACCTTCTGGAGACCTTCCAGATGTCCTTCCAGACAAAGCCATGATAGCAGCGCCAAGGCAGAGGTAGTTAGGGGCAATCAGGCTGGCAGGGAAGAGAAGTTGAGGGTGATCAGGTTGATAGTGGGGGACAGTTGGGGAAAATCAGGCTGGTAGTCAAAGGCTGTGAGGGGTGATCAGACGGCAGGTGGAGGCAGTTAGAGGCGATCAGGCTGGCAGGCAGAGTGGTTAGGGGCAATTAGTAAGGTAGGCGAGCAGTTAGAAGTCAGTGGTCCCGGATTGCTAGAGTGATGTCCAACTGCAGAATCGGGCCTAAACCAGCAATCGGATATCCCCCAACAGGTCCTGGATTGGAAAGAGTGCAGGCTGGTCTGAGGGACACCCTCCACTGTGTATGAATTTCATGCACCGGGCCTCCAGTACTATCTAATAAAAAATTAATATGCAAATTGACCATACCTCCACTTCATCCACTAGCCACTCCTACCAGCCAATCTGGAGCGAGTATGCAAATTAACCCAACAAAGATGGCCATGGCCATGGAGAGAGCAGGAGGCTTGACTTGCCCCCGGTGATGGAGGAAGCCAAGCTTTCCCCAGCCCTGGCCTGCCTTGGCCTCTGCTTAAGCCTACAAAGTTTCAATTATAGTAGGTAAATTTATTTGGCTAACTTCTATACTAATAAAAGAGTAATATGCTAAATAGACCAGGAGACCTTCTGGAGACCTTCCAGATGTCCTTCTAGACACTAAGTGAGCAGAAGGCTTGGCTCCACTCAAGGCTACAAAGTTTCAATTATAGAAGACAAATAAATCCTAGATACCAGGGCCTCTGCTTTGGTCGTTGGGGAATGTGGCCAGCCTGCAAACCATTACAGGCCCCTTGCCCAGGCCACCCCACGCCTCAAGGGAATCCCCACCCTGATCCAGGACACCCTTCAGGGCAAACTAGCCGGCCCCCACTCATGCACCAGGCCTCTAACCTATTTAATCCTATTTAATAAAAGAATAATATGAAAATTGACCATCACTCCAACACAAGATGGCTGCCCCCATGTGGACACAAGATGGCCAGCAGCAAAGGACAGTTGGGAGGGTTCAGGCCTGCAAGAGAGGGCAGTTGTGGGTGATCAGGCCAGCAGGGGAGGGCAGTTGGGAGGAACCAGGCCTACAAGGAAGGGCAGTTGGGTGTGATCAAGCCTGCAGGGGAGGGCAATTGGGAGAAACCAGGTCTGCAAGGAAGGGCAGTTGGGGATGATCAAACCTGCAGGGGAGGGGCAGTTAGGTGTGACCAGGCTGGTAAAGGAGGGAAGTTGGGGGTGACCAGGCCTATATGAAAGGGCAATTAGGGGTGACCTGACCTGCAGGGGAGGGTAGTTAGGGGCAAACAGGCTGGCAAGGCAGCAGTTAGGCATCAATCAGGCTGGTAGGGGAATGGTTAGGGGGTGATCAGGCTGGCAGGCAGAAGTGGTTAGGGGCAATCAGGAAGGCAGGAAAGCAGTTGGGAACTAGCAGCCCTGGATTGTGAGAGGGATACCTGACTGCCCATTTAGGCCTGATCCTAAATGGGCAGTCGGACATCCCTCAAGGGGTCCCAGATTACAGAGGGTGCAAGCTTGGCTGAGGGACACACCCTCCCCCTGTGCACAAATTTTGTGCACCAGGCCTCTAGTATATATATAAAAGCTTAAGTAACCTGAATGACAAGTCACTATGAAGCACGCTGACCACCAGGGTGCAGACACTCAATTCAGGAAGTGTTCCCTGGTGGTCAGTGCACTCCCACAGCCAACCTCGCATGGCAAGCCAACCTTGCCTGGTCCTTCCCCATGGCCTGCAGGCCCTGCCTGGCAGCTGGCAGCCGGCAGGAAGGCCCTAATGGGCCCTGATTGCTGGCTAGGCCTAGGGACCCCACACATGCACAAATTTTATGCATCAGGCTTCTAGTATAGTAATAATAGTCTTAAAAAGGAAAGAAATATTGTGATTTGCAATGACATGAATGGACCTACATGATATTATGCTAAATGAAATGAGTCAGACAGAGAAAGACAAATATCATATGATTTCCCTTATATGTGGAATATAAACAAATGAACAAACAAAACAAAAACAGATGCATACATGGAGAAAACAAATTGACATAAAAGAGGTGGGTGAAGGGAAGGTTAAAAAACAGTGATGTGGAATAAGAAGTACAAATTTCCAGTTATAAAATAAGTTATAGGGATGTAAGGTACAGTACAGGGAATATAGTCAATAATGCCATAATAACTTCGATGATAGATGGTTACTATACTTATTGTGGTGATCACATAGTAAGGCATATAAATGTTGAATATGTCATGCAATTAAGCCAATATACTAGTGTATGTCAATTCTATTAAAACATTTTAGAATATTTAATTGGACTAGAGTCTTAGAAACCAGAGTGTTTTGGGTGTTTGCTTAGTACTTTACAAAAGTGTTGGATTGCAGAAATATATTTTTTATTTGCTCACATTTTTCACAGGGTCTGGATGTCACAGAGCCATCCGGAGCATGCTCTATGGATTTCCCATGTTTCACTAGGCTTCCAGGAGCAAGAAAAACCCATGAATAACTGCTTTGCACACCAAACTTGCTCTGTCGATATAAAGTTTCGGAGTATTTCCCACACATCACAAGGAATGAATACTTACAATTCAGTTTCTATTGCCCCAGCTACCTTGTTTTTAAATAGAAACTCTGAGACCTTTGGAATCATTTTAAGCTTCTTAAGTGGCACATACCAATTGCATATACCATGTTAAGCATTTTTTTCAGCCTTTCAAAAAAGAGAGTAGGGGTAGAGACAGAGAGAAATCACTTAGCAGCTGATTCACTTATTTTAAGCAGCTTTCCCCATCTTAAAATATAAAAAATTCAGGTCCTGGAACATTGGGTGATTTGAATGTTCTGTAAGAATTTGGAAAAATAAGATTTAAAAAAAATTCTATGTTCTACATTTAGGGACCCAGATTTTTAATTATGTCTTTGAAATATGTTGAAATAAGAGAGTTTTAACCTAAATAGTCTTTCCTTTCCTACTTATTTAACATTATTTGGTGGTAGTTGCTGTTATTATTATTGTTGTCAAAGTGGATGGTATGAAAAGTGTTTTTGTTCATCTCACTGCTGATGGAGCTCACCCTAATAATCCAAGACTTGGAACTGGGTGTTTCAATAAAGGAAACACAGTTTGAGGTATTTTCCATTCAAACCAGAATCAAACGTTTTTAATTAACACCATCAGAAATTAATGGGCTAAATTCAGGACAGGGTTCCTACATACCCCACTACTGGGAATAAGACATGAAGAGGGCCCCATTGTGCATGTTTGTTTTGTAATATATTTTTATTTACTCCCTGAAGCCGAAGCCCAGCTGCACATTGCATGCAGAGCCACAGGAGTGAAACCTGCCCAGGGCTGCTTCACTCCAGCAGTTTCATTGTGCTCACTGATTATTGTCCTGAGTCCTTTGTGATTGTAATTGGTTAGAAAGTTTGAAATTAGCAAGTCCTTGTCAGCCCATGGAAGCTTTGAAATCTGGAGGCTTGATACAGCTATCAAGTCCACTGAAGCCTAATGGCTTGTTGGGCTGAGAGCCTCAGAGCCCAGAGCACTCTCCTTCTTCAGGCTTTGCCCCAATCAGCACCCACCACCTCTGCAGTTCCTGGTTTTGCAGGAGGGCTTTGTGTGAGGTCCGTTCTTTTCCATCCCTGAAGCCTATTTGGGGATGAACAGATTGTGGACTGACTAATGGGGGTGGGGAAAATGAGAGGAAATGGGGTAAAGAGTAAAGTCAAGGCTCAAGGAAGAAAAGAAAGGGAAGAGAAAACATAAAAGAAAAAGGAAGCACGATATAAGATGGAAAGAGCTTTGTGATGTTGGTTTCTATGTAACTAGATGCAATGTCTCAGGATGGGACTCAATTTAAACGGTCCCTGGGTCTTGTTTTTTCTTTTTCAGAATTTTTGAAAAACTTGCTCACTTTACTGTCAAAGGGAACCCATATATGTTTATAAAAGGGCCCATAATCTATCTACTACCACTGTCACCGCATTTTCTAGGGATTAGGAATACAGTTAGTTCCTTTATACATTTAAATAGAAGAATGAAGAGTTTATCTATTCTTTCCCTGTAACCATAAAAGTACCTATTGTTGAATCATATGCTCTGACCCCAAACCAGAAGTCTCCAGAAACTCCTGCACTGTTTGGTGAATTTCAATATAAATTCACCTTCAGCCATAGAACTCACAAGAACTTCCTGGGCAGGGTTAGGTAAATTAGATATTGTCAGCATTGATGAAATGTTTATAGTCTGAATAACAGCCTATAAGTCTTTTCATTTATATTGAAAAACTTCAAGCTTAATACAGTTAGGTGCAATCCTTAATTCCCCCCCACCTGACCCCCTGCCATTTCTCCTCTACTGTAATATAAGACAAACAAAATACAAACCAATTACAACAAAACAGGTATTATTGACATGAATTCAGAATGTGAGGAAGTTTTTCAATAGGCCCAGTCGTGAGAAAATAATGCAAAAATGTATCACCATTTTTAGAAAAGCTCCCTAAAGCAGTTCAAAGATTTCTTCCCGAAACAGAAAGATGAATACATATCAACTTCTGGAGGATAATTGATGAATAAGTATCAGGATTTTCATGAAAACTGCTAAGAGTTCGATCTTGACATCATAGCCAAAGATTCAGGTGAGCCTATGAGCAAATCGTAATATTTCTGGGACAGTGTCAGGATTTGCTGGCCTAAAGTTTGACCTCTTGCAGGGATCAGAGACCACCTCCTAGGGTCTGTGAGATTCGGTTGCAGAGTATATTATGTTCAAGCCCCCAAAAGTCTTTATAGGCTATTCTAGAAAATGTGTATGGCACTTTGCCATAGTCCCTAAACTCGCCTCTGATTTCACATCCAAAGCAGTTCTGTGTTAGTCCAGAGACCTACCTCAAGAGTGCTTTTCCGAATTCTGCCCCAGGACCTTATTCAGTGCTTGGAGAGCTTAATAAATCTACATAGGTTTAAGAAAAGGGGATTGGCAGCTTAATTCACTGGGAGTAGCTCAACCAAAGGAGGAATAGAGCTAGAGAAAGCAATGTTCCCGCCTCAGTTTGTTTCAAATGGATACCTTGGGAGGCATTATGTACAAGTCTCAGAGATCCTAGTTGATTTGTGTTTCAGTTGCCAAACTGGTTTGACACATACTTATTGCCTTCGCCTCTTCTCTGACTCACTCACTCCTCTCTGCCACTCCTGCCTCTGAGGTCACCTTCCAGATTGCTACATGTACCCAAGTTCTTGTCTTAGACTCGTTTCTTTGAAGCAAACCCAAAATTAGATAAGTATTCAAATTTGTTATTGTTGTTTTAAACAGTTTATAGCATCTTCTCTATTGTCTACCCAGCACAATGAATCATTACTTACGCTGCATAGGTTGGTCCAAAAGCTGGATAGAAGCCCAATGCTCATATCAATGGATTGTAACATTTGGAGGGAGAGACATTGTTTTGTTTATCTGTGGATCCCTGTATCTACCACTTCCCTAGTACATACTGGATGCTTAATTAATGTTTCTTAGTATAAATGCTTAACTTATACCAATGATTTTTACTGGCAGAAATAAGATATATTTTCGTGCTTCAGTTGAGATGTGTCATAACAAATTTGTGATGAATAATAAATTTATGGTATGTAATATGATTAACATTTTAAAAAATTAAACTAAAACAAACACAAGATTGTTCCTATAATGAAGTTATGCTCATACACTTATTTTTTCTAATATGCTTTATTAAGTTGAAGAAAATGGGGACTGGACTGCCATCATTTGAAGTATTTGGTCAAATTCAACAGGTATTTGTGTGTGTGTGATTTTAAAAAAATATATGTTATAAATTTCAGAGAGGGGAGACAGATGGAGAGAGAGATGGAAACATCAATGATGAAAGAGGATTATTGATCGGCTGCCTTCTCCATGTACCCTACTGGGGATCAAGCTCTCAATCTGGGCATGTACTCTGACCAAGAATTTAACTGTGATCTCCTAGTTCCTAGATTTATGCAGAAAGTAAACTTACATGAAATATTTTTTTTATCTGACAGTTCTACATGTCACAAGTTTATCAGCATGTATGTTCGTACAGAATATACTGGAATGCTAATTAGGGGACTGTAGTCCTACTCACTAACAAGCATGCGCATGTATATGATTGTGAACATATGTTCACCGTTAGCATTAGGGCTGACATTTGATTTGTTTTTAAGGCCTATTTTCTTTGTTTCTTACCTGAACTGTTAAATTATCAGATAAATTTAATAAAATTTTTAATCAAAAGTGTCTGCATTTTTATTTGCTTTGTTTCAGACTGTCTTTCTTGTAGTTTCTTGCAACAACCAGCTAATACATCACTGGAGGTTCTGGTTCCCTTCATTTTTCCTTTTGAGATTGATTCAGTTCAGCTCACTTGTGTCTGTATGGCTACCATTATCTGTCCTCTATATCTTTGCCTCTCAGAGTGTATTATTAGTACTTCTAGTACCACCTGGGAACTTGTTGGAAATACAGAATCTGAGGCCCCTCCTCTGACCTACTGAAAGAGAATATGCATTTTAATAGGATCGCAGATTATTTGTCCAATCAGGAAAATGTCGAGCATATACATATCTGAAATAAAAAGTATAGTAGCAGCTTCTCCATTAATGAACTTTCAACTGACAACCTTTTAACAATATATATGTATTTATATATCTACTAGAGGCCTGGTGCACAAATTCATGCACAGGTGGGGTCCAGCCTGCCAACCTTGACCAAGGCTGATCAGGCCAGGCAGGCAGCGTGAGAGGGGAGAGATACGGAAGGCTGGTTGGCTGGCTTGCCACCCAATGGGGTAGGGGTGACAGCAATCAGGAGTGGGGCTGGCCAGGGGGAAGGGCTGCAGCCAGTGGGCTGGCTGGCCCCACCTCTTGGTCGAACTCCTGGTGGAACTCCTGGTCGGGACAATTTGCATATTAGCCTTTTATTATATAGGATAGAAAATATATATGTATACATATCTGCAAAAGTGTAGAATATGTATATATGCAAAAGTATAGACAATGTGCTCCCACAGGAAGCATTAACAGCTGTCGGAACATTAGTTATTATTATGATAATGCTTCATAACAAACAACCCAAATTTAAGTGGCTTATAACTGTATTTCTTACTTATGTATCTGTGTAGAAAGACCCAAGATGAAGGCACCAGAAGCCTGGGACAAGGTTTTCTTACTGCAAATTTTACGAGTACAAAAGGCCAACCAAATCACACAATCAAAATTAAACCTCTGCTCATGGCATGTCTGCTAATATTCTAATTGGTCAAGCATGTCACTTACCAAACTCAAAACCAAGGGACAGAAGAAATACATATCCCAACTCCACATTAATACACACTGTACGAGAGTGATGGTAAAGGCAGATGGTAAAGTGTATGGCTGCACAGCTATGTTATAGAAACAGTATGAAGAATTAGTGAAAATCAATCCACCACATATAACTTTAGTTTGGACTCAGAAACACAAAATGACTTATGCAGTTGCAAAAGCAATTTAAGAAGCCTGATATGGTGTAAGGGACTTTGTCTCCATGTTTGCTAATAGCACATTTGCAATCACAGTATCTCTAACCACCCTCCAGAGGTCTTCTTTATAGATTACTTTTGAATTTCTCAATAATGATAACCACTGAATAGAGACTAGGGTGTCAGAGAAAACACACTTGGTTAGAAATGAGGAGCCTTGGGTTCTATTCAAGCTCTATCTCTAAATAAGTGTGGAATCTCACACAGTTCTAATGCTGCTGCTTAGTATTATCTCTAAAATAGAAACGTTCCTGCCCCAACTATTTTATTTTATTTTTTATTATGAAAGTATGCATGGGCATTATAGAGTATATACAATAAACTATAATAGGGCAATTAAAATCATCCACAATCATCCATATATAATCTCCTTTCAGACTTTGAGGATATACCTTTCTAGTCATTTCTCTGCCTTTTGTTTTGTTAAAATTCTGTGCACACTACTTTGTATTATACTTTATCTCTTCAATTTATGTTATGAATAACATAATATACTGTTAAATACTCTTTAACACCATTTTACTATTAGCTTCCTATGGTCTGTATTCACTATCCTATTTTGTGAAATTAAATGTTACAAAGTCTTTAAGAAGCAGAATATACTTTAAAAATAAAAGCAGTATTATTGTTACAATCATAGAATTTTAGAGATTGAATAAAAAATGAGAAAGTAAAATTTCATAAAGACCTGCTGTGTGCCTGGAACTTTATTTAAGCCATTTATTTCATTTACTAATCTTTCAGCCCCACAAGCTGTATAGCATGATAGTTCAATTCTGTGATCTGTAGGCAGCAAAGTCTGACTACATAGCCACTTTGTGACTTTATGCAAGTTTATTATCTTTTCTTTGGTTCATTTTCCATAATTTAAATCAGTAACAATAAGCCCTTGCTGGTGTGACTCAGTTGGTTGGAATGTTGTCCTGTGCACTTGCCCAGGTGGTGAGTTTGATTCCAAATTGGGAGACATACATGAGGTTTCAATTGATATCTTTCCCTTCCTCCTTTCATCTCTCTCTTACAATCGATTTCTTTCTCTCACATTTCCTTCTTTCTTTCCCTCCCTCCCTCTCCCTTCTTTTCTTTCTAAAAGTCAATAAACACATTTCCTTGGGTGAGGATTAAAAAAATCGTAATATATGGCAACAATAAATTGTAGTAAGGATTAAATGAGTGAATACATCTAACATTTTTAGAACAGTAATAAGTACTCAATAAATATTGGCTATTATTTTCTACTATTAAATAACTACTAAAGTTCCACTCTTCCATGCATCCTTTCATTAAAATATAAATTCATTTTTATTTCAACTTATTTGGTTTGAACGTTGGTTCTAAAAAGAAGTAACATCATATAAATGGAAAAGTTCTCTAAGCTTTTTAATTCCAGCTTCCCAAACCTCCTAGTAATGTGGCCTCTGGGAATTTACTTAAGATTCTCACAGTCAGTTATGTTTTTATTTAAAATGGATAAATACTAGCCATCTCAGTATTAGTATTTTTATGAGGCTGCAAATGAGATAATTATCTTTAGAGTCTACTACCTTGCCTAGTCAATAAATGGCTTTTTAAATTTTAGACTTTTCTCCCTTGAATTGCTATATCACTTTATTTGTTTTAACAACTAGTATCTCTAAGAAGATAACCCATATTCTTTCTGTTAGCACGGGCACTAACACATCAGTCCAAGACAATAAAAAAATATCTATAGGCTATGGGGAGGCAGAGATGCTACATGGTGAGCTGATGATACAGTTTATCACCACTTTTGCTGACTCCATCATGGCATATATTCTTTAAATATACCTATTATTTGTTTGATTCAATAACAGTAAATATATAATAGACTTCTTTTAAAAATATTTTATTCAAATAAACAGGAAACATTTTTATAAAGCAGCCTTTACTTCTATATGAGCATATACATAGGATTACTGAATGAATTAAAAAGTGAGTGCGTGAATAATTTAATGAATGACTATCTTATTCACCTAACAGTTATTGAGCAATGGTTATAGCACGTGGACATCTATATTTGACCAAGTATATCAGTACAGTTCTTCTTATCATTTTTTATTTGTAAAACTTCTGTGAAAAATTTAAGGTAAATACTAGCTAGATTCTAGAAGGAGTGAGACATAGAGCAAAGATTTTTAATATAAAGTAGAATGAAAAAGTAGCTGTTAGAGAAGGATAAAGAAGGTACTGTTGGAACCCAGAGAAGCAGGTTGATTCTAAGGTGAATGAGAAGAAAATCTTTGAAATGGGAGTCATCTTTCAAGTAGATGTTGGAAAAGGAATGAGAATTTCATCTGCTAGAAGAAAGGAATAAGGCAGTCTGGGCTGATGAAACATCAGGAGAACTAAGGCAGGAAGCCACGATAGAATCTGGTGTGTTTCAGAAATGATGAGGAGATTAGTATGACAAGGCATTAGGACATTGTGGAATTTAGTAGTGATCAAGTTGTACACTTTTCAAGAACAGATGTCTCAGAATGAATTTCTATTGGTTAGTTAATAGGAATCATTAAATGTAACTTTTTAATGAATAGTGACATGCAATCTATGTTTTTCAGAAGGCAGATATTAAATTACTTAACTCATAGTGGGCTCCATTGGTAATGAACTTTGGGTCAGAGAATCATGTAGTTCCAGCAAAAATAAAAATCTTATCTTTGTAGGACAGACATTTTAGTCAATGAAAATGGTACTATATATCAAAAATAGATGCAATACCAAAGTTATCTTTCTAAAACAAAATTTGGTTATATTATTGCTCAACTTGAAAATGTTTCCTCATACTATCTAATAAAAGAGTAATATGCAAATTGACCATACCATTGCTATGCCAAATAAGCCACGCCCACAAGCCAATCACAGGGCAATGGCCCTGAGAGGCCCTTTCCAGTCCTGGGTTAGGCCAGGCAGGTTGTGGGAGGGACCAGCCAGCCATCTTAGGGCCCCAATCGATGGCAGGGCCCTGTGATGGCCCGGTGCCCAGGTCTGGAAAGGGCCTCTCCCTGAGAGGCCCTTTTGGGCCCTGGGGTTAGGCCAGGCTGGGCTGAGGGAGGTGAGGACACAGAGGGGATGAGCCAGGCACTCTGTGAACATGAACACCCACTGAGCCGAGAAGCAGCTGGTGTGTATGTGCCTGAGGTTGACTGGCTAGAGAGCGACCTGGTCATGAGTTGAATCCAGGTGCGTCTCTGCCCGCAGCTCATCACCTCTCCACTGTGTCCGGCCGGGCTTGCCAAATGATGCCACCTGAGGATGGTGATGCTTGCCAAGTCTACGCCTGGTCCTGAGGCTGGGGAGGGTGGTGGAAGGGAGCGTCCCAGCTCCCGCCTTCCAGAGCTCCCGGACTCCATTGCGAGGCCCAGCCATGGGGGCAGGAGAGGAGCCAAGACACAGCCCGTGAGGCAGAGCAGACTAAGCCACACAACCCAGCCCAGCCTGTGTGCAGAGAGCGGCGACAGGGAGTGAGGGAAAGGAGTAAGAAAGGCAAGAGCTAACACACAAGAGGCGGGGATGTCTCCAGGGGCCAGAAAGGCACTGGACCCAGATCATCTGCAGACCCCGGCCTGTATTCCCCCCCGGCATGTGTGGCCCCACTTCTGGGGTAACGGGACCAGAGTTCCCTCTCAGAACACGACCCTGGAGCTGGGCTCACTGCCCACCCTTACGGGACGGTGATGGTCTGGGCGCCATGGGCACGCTGTGACCCAGGATCCAGAGCCGAACTCAGCCTGGGCACCGGGCCCAAGGACTGGGCGAAGGATCCCTGTTTGCTGTCTCCAGTGCTGGTTCTGACCCTGGGCCTCCCGCCCTGTAACATCCAGAAATCCGGGAGACAGAGGGGTGAGCTCAGAGGCCTCGGCTGTCTGACTCAGGAAGAACTCGCAAGCCGAGACCTGGGAAACCTGTGGGCTCGGGGCGCTAAGGAAGCCGGTAAACAAAAGCCCCCACCTACGTGAAGGATGAATTCACCACAAGTAACGGGACCGCGTGGTGTGGTCCGACAGAGACTTTAACACAAATCCACAGAGGAGGCGCCAAGAGCAAAACCAAGAAGCAGCTTCCACTCCCTCATCATTGATGCTTCCATCCCTCTCTTCCTGTCCTTTCCTCTCTGAAATAAAATTAAAAATAAAAATAAAAAATCAGTCGATCACAGGGCCCTGTGATGGCCGGGTGCCAGGCCAGGCTGTAGTCAGAAGAAAAGAGACACATTATATACAGGAATAAACATAAAGATTACAAAATATTTCTCATCAGAAACAGTGTAAGGAAGAAGACAGTAGAGCAACAACATTAAAGTACTCACAAGGGGGAAAATCCTCTCAATTTATAATTCTAGACTGAGTGAAAATATTTTTAAAATAGTTTAAAATAGTCAAAATATATTTGGACTATTTTAAACTATCTTAGAAATAGTTAAAATTATTTGTATGTGTAAAGCTTGATTTTTTTTAATCACCAGCAGATTTGTAGCATAAGAAATGTTAAAAGAAGTCCTGCAAGCAGAAATAAAATTTTGCCAGATACAAATAATGATCTATACCAAGAAGTGGAAAACACCAAAGACAGTATATGCATAGGAAAAATATAATAGAAGTTTCTTATTATTGAAATATATTTAAAGGTAATTACCATAACTGTTTAAACAAATAATAATGTATTGTCAGTTTTATAACATCTGTGTAACTAAAATACATGACAACAATAGCACAAAGATTACCTGGGAAAAATGAAATTTTGTTACAGTGAAGTTTTTATAAAAGATGTGAAGTGGTAAAATATCCTATATAATGAAGAGCTAATATGCAAATACTCATCACTTCTTCATGCCATAATGCCATAATGGCTCAGACACTCAACAGTGGGGAGAGAAGAATGGGGACCAGATAGCATCCGGACTGGGAGAGGAACAAACCACCCACTTCATAGTTTATTGTGGATTATAATGCTTAGGATATAGAAGTTACACACTAAAGGTATATTTGATGAATTAATAAGTTATGCTAATTTCCTAAGGCCATTATGCTTATGTACTCTAGATAAATATAAAACTTTCTTTATTGGCATTATAGTTTAAATAAATCTCCATAATTGAGCCATTTAGTGGCAGAATTTTAGGAGGGTCTTCTGTTATTGAAAATTCCTCTTTTTGAAATTTTGAACTCAATACAATTTAAAGTCATATATGAGAAATAATGATGCTGCAAAATATACCTCAAACTACTGACTTTAGAATTACTCAATGCAAAACCTTAAATGGATATTGTCTAAAATAATAAACAAGATGCCACCCATATCTTCAATGTGGAGGTGAAGGAAATATTGACAAGACCTGCTCCCTGATCGGAGAGTTGATTACAGCAATCATTATGGTCTCCCATTGGCCTTACATTTATTCTGTCCTTAAGATAGCAAGCTTGTTTTTAGTGAGTTGGTTTTTTTTTTTTTGTGTGTGTGTGTGTGTGTGTGTGAATTTTTCAACTCTTATTTTAAAAAAAGAATAAGAATACAGTTTTCAGAGTGATGCTGATAATAGATAATAATGCCAAGGCACCAATGAAGAGTATATTTTTTAAGTTGAATGTGTTCTCTCTCTCTCTCTCTCTCTCTCTCTCTCTCTCTCTCTCTCTCTCTCTCTCTCGGCTTGTTGATTTTAAAGCAAATCTAAACATGTTAAGGGAAAAAACTCAAATTTTGCCAATTTGAAAAGAACAAAAACAGCTAAAATCTTCTTTCAAATTTTCTAAGCCATCATTGAAACTATTAGACAAAAGATTGTACATGAAAGAATTTTTTTTTTAATTCAGGTTGCTTTGCCTTTCTTTAGTCACTTCAAAAGTCTTTGTCAGATATGAAAAGGAAATATAATCAAAATGAATAGTAAATATAATTAAAATGGTTCTTTGCCTTGATATATAAGCTTCTTATGGGCAAAAATCTGTATAAATTTAATACTATGAAACTTAGGTTTAAAAGAAGGAATAAGAGGAGTGGCAGGGAGAGAAAAGGAGAGAGAAGAGAGGAAGAAGTTTGATTTTTATACAAATAGACATAGAAATGATGGGAAGTGAAATTACATTAAATCTTTAATTGCTTTTGACAAGAATCCATAATATTGTTTTGCCAGTAACTGGCATGCACCTAACACACAATATCCTTTTTTACAAGTTAATGGGATGGGCCACATTAGTTTGCTATAAGCACAAGATTTCTGATAACAGAAATAATTGAGAATTTAATTGATTCATCATCAAAACCTAATCCTTACTGCATACCTACCTCAAATTCTTTCTTTCACAGGTGGGATAGAGTTGTGGTTGGAGGTTCACATTCTTGAACACTTAGTTGTGTGACTTTCATGAGCCTCACTTTTCCCCTGTGTAATGTGAAGACTTTGAAATCCTTAGTTCAGAGGCTTGTGGGGAGTAATATACTTGATAGCTTTCCTGGCACATAAGAAGTGCTCACTGAATTTTAGATGTTGGTATAAATGTTATGTTATTCAGATAGTATAAATAAATTTATTACCTGATAGAATTGTTATGCAGATGTAATATGTTAATGCATGTTATTATAGGGGCCTCTAGAACTTATAAAAGTTCAGTAGCATATATTAAATATCCTGAAAGCCCTACCAAAAACCATGAGGATTCATGTTGCTTATTTCCCTGAAAAGAAACACAGTCTAAAGGGGGAAGAAGGGGGATTATGTGTATTAAGAGATAAAAATCAGTAGAAATGAAGCTAACATTTATTAAGCATTGACCCTCCACTGAGCTCTGATGTGGATTATTTCATTTAACCTTCACAACAACTACATGAAATTGGTGTTATTGCTTCTATTTTACACAGCAGGAAACTGAGGCATAGATATCAGTAGAATTAAGCACTAGTGATTTCCAGCATTATACCCTTTTATCTGACTTCAAATATGGAGCTTGTAATTACCATGTTATTAAAAGCAGGCTCTGTGCAAACAAGTATGTAACTGTTCAGAAGGGGTCTAATTTCATCAAGTGGTAGAGTCTGGCTCCCTGTGTTTGAATCCTGACTCCTCTACTTACTGGCTATGTGATCTTGGGCAAATTCTTCAACTCTCTGTGCCAGTGTTTTCTTATCTACAAAATGGGAGTAATACTAGGATCACTAGGTAGAGTTGTTGTGAAGACTAAGTCAATATGTATGATTCCAGTGGTGTAAGGACATCTAGGACCTCAGTAAATGTTACATGATGTTAATATTGTTATGGTAGCTGGTGTTGTATTTAGTGATGCCAATACTTTGAAATTTTTTCTTCCTCATGCCTTAGCATTTGGAATGTCAGGAGAAGCTACTAGTAGTATTTCAAAAGTATAAGTATTAGAAGACTTAAAGTATGCTTCTTTTACATTCAGCCCGACTATGCTTCAGCGTAACAGAATAAGAGGAAAAGCACACGATGTCAGAGGATTCTTTTGTATATTTAGGTGAAAGAAACTCAGTAAAATAGTATGTTTGCTACCTTCACGTGTTTTTTTGGTTTTTTGTTTGTTTTTTTGTTCTGTGGCTGATATTCTCAACCTTCTTATGAACATAATATAAAGAAATTATTGTCATTTTTACTTTTTGTGGACATAAGCAGGTTGTTTTTAAAATATGCGCAGAGAGCCTTTAAAACAGAATCTTGGGAATGCCAAGCCACAGTTCACCCTGTCACATACAGTCCATTTCATTAAAGGAACAGTTATGTGCTTAGCGGCTTATGTTTAGAAATGAAAAAAAAAAAAGTACAGTAACCTTATTCGTGAGAAGAATACGATAATGTTCACTGAACTACAAGAAGCAGTTATCCTGAGCTGTGTCTTTCAGACATTACTGTCAGTTTTTCCACTTTGATGCGTACAGCTGGGCTTGCAATGCAAGGGCAAGAAATGCCACTGTGACTGGAAGACCAGGCCCTTGGCTACCATCTTTGCTGTACCAAAGGAACAGTGTCTGTCATGGAAAGATGGGTTTCAAAGACATTTGTAATAAAATGATTACTGGCAGCACCTGACTGGTCTTGCTCTCTGCTGGTGACCCCGGCAGGAGCAGTTTATCAGACATTCTTTTTCTCCTCCCCTTTTCAGAGCCCCTTTGAAGCCAAAAATCTATACCAGAACACCCATATTTTTAACGCGTGTGTGTGTGTTTATGCGTGTATGTGTTTAAACACACATCACACTTGAAATATTTCAAAATGTTGGATATTATGCCTCAAATGACAGTTTATAAATAAAATGGAATTTTTAATATTTACTACTTTATGGAAAGAAAATCAGTTATAACTCTGGCTTTTTTATTTTTGCCTACCTGTTTCCTTTCCTTACCTCTTCTTTTTATCTCTCTTTCTTTCTCTCCCTACCTTATAGACAGAGTAAAGCTTTAATTTCAGCATTTAAAAGATAGAGTTATAGTTATTGACTTTATTTTGTGGTACTTATTCACCTTAGTCTACAACTGTTTTTACTCACTTAGTATTGAATTTTTTTAAAAGATGTAAATGTTTGAGCTAGAAGTTAATAATTAAAAATAGAACACGGTACCACATGTTCATTTCTCTCCTTACTTGCTTTCTTTCCCTTTTCAAAATGCTCAATTACAAACTTTACTGCATGGAAGTACAGTACCTCTTTACATACACATCGAAACTACCTTGTGTGTGAGTTATAAAACAAGAAGAATTAAAACGTATGTAAGGCCCCAAAGCTGTCCTTTACAAAAGAACCTTTCTTGCCTGACTTAGAAAGTGTTTTGAACGGTGCATAACTAAGTAGAGTAACTAAACAATTGCTTTTGAGCATCTGAAGCTTGCCCATTAAGATTTCTAAAGCCTTTTCTTTTGCTTTTTGTCATTTAAGAAGTGATTCTGTTCAGTATATGAAAGTTCAGGGCTCAGGTCCTTGAGCTTTTAGTAGAAGGGTCTCCATGAATCTAATAAATAAAACAAATACATGTAAGAACTGGGAGCGGTTGAACTCATGTGAGTTTATGCACCAAAGTATTTCCTTTCTGGAGAGAAAAAAAAGGTACCTCTTGTATGCTTTTGTTTTCTAAATTCGTACAGAATGCACCCTAGTTTTCTTTGGAAGATACACAAAAATCAAATTAATTGCAAAAAACTGATTCAAATTTTAACTGGAATTACAGAGAATAACCTCAATAATTTTCAGACAGAAAAATCATTACATACTAATAAGGATGAATTATGAATATATTTCATCTAAAGTTAAAGCATACCCAAGTGCCTTAATAATGTTTAATTTTAGATGTTGCACTGATTAGATATTTTTTATACAAAAAAACAAACAACAACAAAAACCTTTCATAAAGTATATGAAACCTCATGATGTTTGCCTGAGTTGGAATTATAATGTCACTGTCATTTTTGCATTTTTTGGCTTTTATGAAACTTTACTACTGATCCTCTGTCATTTAAATCAATAGAGAACGTGGATTTATCTCCACTTCACCCTTTGTTTCCCTTTTTTGTGATAACAGTTATGCGATATGATGATGTAAAGTGTTTCTACTTATAATGGTCTCAGCCTGTCCCTTGGCAGTGTAAATCTTCTGCCTAATTCACTGATCAGTTAAATAGTCAAGGTTATTATTATTATAATTATTATTTTACATTTAGAGAGCACTTTCCTCCAAGGGGCTCAAGGCATTTTACACAGTAAATTACCAAACAGGAATTAATCCTTATGTCGCCCTGTGAGGTAGGTACAGTCCCATAAATGAAATTCCATAGAAGTCCCACCTATGTCACAGCTCTGAGCTGCACTTTCCCAACTCACAGCAAACCTGCCTAACTGAAGATAAAGAGAATGCTGTTATCATTGCAGGGAATGGTTTAAAGCAAGATCTTTGGGAAAAATGCTTTTTCTTTGGTGCTCTGAGCTACCTGGAAAAGATCACTAATTAGAACCTCTAAGTAAGAATCTATGTCTTGATTTGCAGTTTGTAGATAAGTTTTACCTACATAGTGACTCAAGACAAGTTACAATGTTATCCTATAGAAATTATTTGGGAAGTGAGTTTCAAAGGGAGATTCCAAGGCTTTCTTGCTCAGAGAGTCTAACTTAATGGGTTAGAAAAGGGCCCTGGAATTTGTATTTTCACCCCTGACGACTGTGAGGCAGGTGATACTGATCATCCTTTGAAAAACTTGAGCTTAAAAAATAATTGTTGGTCCCTATTCTGCATATCAGAAAATGATGGCGGGGGCGGGGGGAGAAAATGATGGCACAGGAAAGGAATATGTCACAGGATTTGGCAGAGCTGGTGCTAAAACCCAACTTTTCAAATTCCAAAACCTGTATTCTTTTTATCATGCAACAGTGCTTCCTAGAAAGGGGAAAGAGAGACACACATTAAACAGGATTAAAATGTAAAGGGTAGGAGAGAAGAATTCCATGGAATGAGAAACACTTTGCTCTACTATGGACTGGCATCTCCTGTCTCCTTTGATTGTGATGCCTGGGCAGAGAAGACCGTCTATATCTACAGGGCAGGGCTAGACGTAATGAAGTCAGTTTCTTGGTCTTAGAGCGACTTTGCTCTCCCAGCCTATATGTCAGTCAGCTAGCTCTAATGCACAGGGTGCCTTACAGATTTGCAAAAAAAAAAAAGGTACTCTCCTTAATAGGTGCTACCACCAAAATAAAAAGTGGGTTTTGCCAGGAAACCTAGAAAAACTCTTTTAAAATGAGCTTTCTGTTTACATGAGTGGGTCCTTTATGGAATGGGATGGGTTTTACATTTTTTATTTGCAGCTTCTTACTCCATTTCTAAGACAGGGAAAAAATATAACAGGAAATGGTTATGAACAATTTAACTATTATTTTTCAATTTAGTATTTTATTTGGGGTAATTTTATTCATTTTTTCTTGAATTAATTTTTATTCAGTTTTTAAAAAACAAAGACTAGGACATGGTATTGTAGGAAAAACTGCAGACAGATACAGTGCATCCAAAGCTTTTATTTTGTTCTGAAGTTCTCACTCTAAGGGTCAAAATTCCACACTGAGGTTTAGAGGTGCTTGTGGGATTTATTTGGGGTTTTCAGAAACCAGAAAAATACAGGCCCGTGATGTTATGCATGGTAAAAATTCCCACACTGCATAAACTCACCATACTTTCAGCAGGTACTACTGTAAATTGTAATAAGAGAATTTCCATGCCCTTCTACTTCTCAAATGCATGTATCCCTTAGCTATGAATAAAAATTATTATTATGTTAGTGAAAAATTTTGTGAGTCTCTCTCATATACCTTTTTATTTTTTAGAAATTACCTTCTATCTCTGAATTTTTGTCTTAAAAACAAAAAACAAAACACACCACAGTGATTACTCCCAGTCATTGAAGAGACAAATTTCATTTCAGAAGATCCAGTAACCCTGCGGCCATGGGATGACATAGCCTTTGTCTCTGGCAGTGTAGAGGGCAGCAGCAACAGGAAGAATACATCTGGTGTAAGGTATAGGACATCCTCCTAGAAATGCCTTTTGTATGTGTCCTTCTTAGCATTGGCCTCACAGGACTGTCAGGTTTGATCCCTTGAAGATTTCTTTATACCTAGGATGGATCAAGATTTTTCCAGAAGCTTAAACTATTTGGGAGATCCTCCTTAAGAAAAGGGATACAAAATCATGATTGCATATTAATTACAGGACCTTGAAAGGAGCCATTCAAGTGCGCGGCTCTGGAGTATACTAGTAAGCTCAATTAAATTCACAGAAAATCCACTAATGCATGTCCCCATTTAGGACTTTACAGAGGCTCCCTTAATTTATTTTGTTTCATATAAGAACAAGATTATTTGAGGATAATGCTCAATTTTAAATGGTTAGTCTTTAGGTAAAAAATAATAAAACATTATAAAAATAATGCAACAGTCTAACTGCTTCTCTATGTTGTTCAGCTCTATTTATTCAGGCTAACTCTAATTTGACACAGGTCAACAAACGCCTTTAGAACAAACATCCCTGCATGTAGTCTGGTATTTCAAGCAATACTTGAGATCATAAACTACAAGGCAGCAAAAAAATTTCAAGTGTTTCTTGAAGTTCTTTATAATGGGATTATAGCTATATTATGAAACTAATGTCAGAAACTAGAGTAGGTTGCATTTGACCCATTATCTCTCTTTTTCAAGTTGGAAAAGATGTAAGAGACATGGTTTCCCCACAGCATTTTGCTGCTGCCACCCAATTTTACAATTAATTATGCTGTTTCTTCTTGTTTTTCAGCAAAATGGATTCATCTTTTACTTTTTAAAGAATATTTTAATCATTATTGTTCACTTTATTAATTACATTGTTCCCCTTTTTCCCCATATAGCTCCCCACCACCTGGTACCCATCCCATCCTCCACCCTCACCTCCTCCGCACTGTCCTCTCCCATAGGTGCATGATTTTTGTCCAGTCTCTTGCTGCACCTCCCACACCCCTTTTCTCCCCAAGAATTGTCACTCCATTCCCTCTCTATACCCATGATTCTGTTATATTCACCAGTTTATCCTGTTCAACAGATTTTTAATTCACTTGATTTTTAGATTCATTTCTTGATAGATGTGCATTTGTTGTTCATAATTTTTATTTTTACCTTTCTCTTCTTCCTCTTCTTAAAGAATACCTTTCAGCATTTCATATAATATTGGTTTGGTGGTGATGAAATCCTTTAGCTTTTTCTTATCTGCGAAGCACTTTATCTGACCTTCAATTCTGAATGATAGCTCTGCTGGGTAGAGTAATCTCGGTTGTAGATTCTTGCTATTCATCACATTGAATATTTCTTGCCACTCCCATCTGGCATGCATAGTTTCTGTTGAGAAATCCGCTGACAATCGTATGGGTGCTCCCTTATAGGTAACTGTTTTTCTCTTGCTGCTTTTAATATTCTCTCTTTGTCTTTTGCTCTTGGCATTTTAATTATGATGTGTCTTGATGTGGTCCTCTTAGGATTCCTATATTTTGGGGTTCGGTGCACTTCTTGGACTCCTAAGTCAATTTCTTTCACCAGGTGGGGGAAGTTTTCGGTCACTGTTTCTTCAAATAGGTTTTCATTGTCTTGCTCTCTCTTTTTCTGGTACCCCTATAATTCAGATGTTGGTATGCTTGAAGTTGTCCCAGAGGCCTCTTACACTATCTTCAATTTTTTGAATTCTTTTGGCTTCTTGATTTTCCAGCTGAGTGGATTTTGCCTCTTTGTATTTCAAATCTTTGACTTGGTTCTTGTGGTCCTCTAGACTACTTTTAGGTCTTTGTATAATATTTTTTTATTTCAATCATTGTATGCTTAATTTCTAGTTGGTCCTTTTTCATATCCTCGTAGGTCTTGTTCATTTCCTTGTAGGTCTCGGCCTTTTCCAGGAGCCTTTGGAAAAACCTTATAACCGTGGTTTTGAACTCTATGTCCAGTCATTTTTTTCCCTCCATTTCTTTCACATCTGATTCCTTTCCATCTCTGCATGGTGGCTGCTTTCCTGAGTTGGTCAATTAGCTTTGTGTGGTAGATGTCCTCTAAGGGACAGTGGCTCAGCTTCCCCAGTTACCTGAGGTGGATATGGGTTGCACAGTCTTGTTGAAGTTAAGCCTAGCTTATTGTTGCCAGCACTAAGAGGGTTTGACCTCCAAGCCAATTGGCTGTGAAGTTCAGCTGTGCTCAGGTTGGATGGACGGAGTCTCCGGGCTGAGTCAGCGGCATCAGCTCCGCCCTATGCGGCACCTGGGTCTCTTTGCCTGGTGGTAATGGCTGCAAGCACCTCTGAGAGAGAGCTGCTGCCAAGCTCCACTTGTTGCCGGACAATTCAGCCTCTCCCCAAATGAGTCTACGCACCCAACGTCTCACTCAGGGTTGTAAAACAATGCAGTCTGGTGGTTTCCCAAACGAGAGAGTAAGTCATGAGTCTTCTCTGTGTGGTCATGCAGCTCTGCTCTTCCCAAGTTTACACACATGCTCCCCAAGCTCGCCCTTTCCACAAGCTCGCAGACCCTTGCAGCGCTCGAGTTTCAGCATGCCTCCCCACTCTCCAGTTTTACCCCGTATGATTGTGGGTTCCCCGGACTTCGCCCATAGCTGGGGAATCAGTGCAGTAGGACGCCTTTGCCTCCCCTGTTCGAGAAAACCAGCCAGGTTTGCAGCCTCCCGCCCTATCCGCTCATGCGCGCACAGCTCCAAATCACTGTCTCCATGTGTATCTTCAACGCTGCCTCTCCGCTGCTCCTCTGAGTCACAGTGTCCTATCTTCACTTTCATTTGTGGAATTTTCACTCAGCCAGCTTTCCAGTGATTCTGGATGATGTTTGTTCTTTCGTTAAGTTGTAGTTTTGAAATTGTTGTGTATGGCAGCAAGATAGGTGTTTATCTATACTGACATCTTGGTTCCTCCTCTATACTCAGATTCATCTTTTTTCTCTAGAACAAGATTGTAAGTATCTTGAAAGCAGAAATATAATTTTTTCTGATCTTTTATAGTGCCAGAGCATTGCTGTTTCCTTCCTATTTATTTCCTTATTTAAATTTCTCCCTTTGCCTTGTTTCAGAAGTAAATTTTAGTGGTAGTCTCTTGGCGGAAGCTGCTTAACAATTTTGAATTTAACTGCTATGAAAACATTAAAAACATCTCTACCCTCCCCTTTATTATCCTTGTGACCTTAGAACTTCCCCTTAAGGACGAAAGAGCAAATGTTTGGAACTAAATCTAGAAATTAAAATGGAAAAGATGAGAGGAAAAGATATTGACAGCTCAGAAATGAGTGAGTTTCCATTCTCTGTATGGCTAAGCCAGTAGTGGACAAACCACATGCAGCTCTTTGGCCCCTTGAGTCTGGCTCTTCCATAAAATACCATGGCCTGGACGAGTCTATTTTGAAGAAGTGGCGTTAGAAGAAGTTTAAGTTTAAAAAATGTGGCTCTCAAAAGAAATTTCAATCATTGTACTGTTGGTATTTGGCTCTGTAGACTAATGAGTTTGCCGACCACTGGGCTAAGCCAATCATTTCACCTCTTGTTCCTTTCTCATCAGGAAGAAGTGCCTGTCTAGAAAGCAACTAAGGGGAAAACACTACAAACCAATTTTTTTCTGATGCCATCAAAACAATTTTAACTCCTGTTACCACTTACCAGAACAAAAATTCAAAAGGAAGAGTTGAGGGGAATGTGCAATATCACACACAATACTCAATGCTCACCTGAATGTCAGTTTCAGGCATCCTTTTCATATATATATATATATATATATATATATATATATATATATACACACACACACACACACACACATATACATACACACACACACGTGTGTGTTGCTTTTGACAGGGAGAAATTTTGAGAAATTAAATGTCAGTGATTGAATTTTAATTATTAACAATAACTCACATATTTTATTTTCTTCATTTTAAAATTACATTTATATTGGTTCTTCCTTTCCCATGTAATTAACATTTTTTAACAGTGGAATAGTACTGAGTTAAATAGTTGCAGAATAGTTGTGGTTTCTTTAAAAAATAAATTTCACACCTTAGCGCTTATGTTGTACTCGCTTATGCAGGATGGGCTCTTACACACCCATAGCTTTAGCCTACTTTGTCTGTAGAGAGAAGCAGTGTCAGAAGTGTGTTGCTTCGATCTGCACAAATGAATGCTTGCAATACATATGAAAAATACTATGTGTAGGAAAATCTGTCCAGAGAAAATGACCCCTAACTTTCGTAACTCATTTAGGCCTTTTTTTTCCAGTGTGTTCTCTACTTTCTACAAATCATTTCAAAAGGTCTCCATGTCATGCCAAAACCGGTTTAGCTCAGTGGTTAGAGCATCGAACTGCAGATTGAAAGGTCCCAGGTTCGATTCCGGTCAAGGGCATATCAGTTGGTTGCGGGCACATCCCCAGTAGGGGGTGTGCAGGAGGCAGCTGATTGATGTTTCTCTCTTATCGATGTTTCTAACTTTCTATCCTTCTCCCTTCCTCTCTGTAAAAAACAATAAAAAATATATTTTTTTAAAAAAGGTCTCCGTGTCAGAATAATGTTCATAGTCTATAACTTCATCTTTTTTAAACCCCCTGAAATGGAAAAATATATATATATTAGTTTGGAGTGATGTAAAATTACATGACTGGGTAATGTAAAAATATATGTTTATAATATCTGGCATAATTAGCTGCTGAACAGCTACTTGCTTTACCAGTTCTTTCCTTAGCAATGTACCAGATTTATCAGATTATATATGTATTTGAGGTGGTGCTCCTTCTACTATATTCTTCAACTACTAGGCTGTCCCATAGATTAAATAGCTTAATTGTGGATGCAGCTGATGGTTTAAGGCCTGTGTTTCTGAAAAGTACCAAGTCAGTAAAAGGTTTCTCAATAACAGCATTATTGACATTTTGGACCAGATATAGCAGGTAGATGCATTGTAGCACAATTAGCAGTGTTCTAGGTCTCTAGCTACTAGATGCCATTAGCATCCTTTAGTTATGATCATCAAAATTACTCCCAACATTATCAATTGTCTCTCAGGGTAGGGGGCACAATTTTCTCCTCATTAAGAACCACTGGATTAATGGTATACATTACATGCAATGAGAGGCACTGTCATTGTTCATCTGTTTCCTTTGGTTGTCATTTTTAATGGAGTATAGGAAAATCTGATCCGAAGAAAGTCAATAGTTCTTAGCTATGAATTTCTTTCATAGAACTGTGATGGGTTCTATTTTAGATGTCAAATTACATAGGCAGGACTCAGAGTTTCCTTACTAGTAAATGGCTTACGTGTTAGAGAAAAGTTAGTAAGCTTCTACATAGATGTTTATTTTCTCCTTTTCATGTAGTTATTGGTCTCCTTATTACAGTGATCTTCTGAAAGGCAGACCAACCTGGCAAATTGCTATTGACTTAACTAAACTCCCCTTTCAACATTTACTTCCTTCAAATAGTTTAATAGGTGATATTTTATCCTTAGTAGCAATCCAGTGAAAACTAAAACCAACAGGTAAATCCATCTTGGTGTTGAGGCAGAATGATGGCAAATACACAAACAGGGCTTAACTCCATGGATTTTAGAATGTCAGAGGCCAGAAGTGATATTTGGAGATCACTAGCAAAACAAAGAAACCAAAGCTTTCCTTAAGTAACCCAATTTTGTGTACTTCTAAAGTCTCAGAGAAGCAACCTCACATTGACTATAAAACTCATTAATCCTCATACTAACCTTAGGAGGTAGGTACTGCTACATGCCATTCTTACAGATGCGGAAACTTAGCTTGCTTTAAGTCACACAGCCTGAAAGAGATAGAGGCATATTCCAAATTACTCAGTATTCCACAGTTCATGCTCTTTAAGTCCTTGAAAATATTTTAGAATTTAAAGAGAACTCATGGGGCAGATTTCAAGTATCTAAGAACAAAGTATTTATTTTTATAAAATAAATAAATGAAGGAAATAATTGAACTTTCAGATTTAAGGGAGGGAGATGATTGAAAAGAAAGGGTTTTATTTAATACTAAATAGACAATCGGGCATCCCTCTCACCATTTGGGATGCTGCATGCACCAGTGACTATACTTTTCATACAGGTTAAAGGCATCTTGCTATTGTATGGACAGCTACATTTTTTTTTGCCCTGTTTATAAAAAGTAGTATATAACATGATCTTTCTGAGGCAGTGGTACCATTTTCCTCATCTTCTGGGTGGAAAAACTAAAGCAGAGAGAGTTAAGTAATTGGCTTTGTCACACAGTTATAAGTGTCAGAACCAGGACTGACCACAAAATGTGGAAGTCAGAGTCCATGCATGTCATTGCTGCATCATCCTGTTTTTTTTCTTCAGTGTTAGAGTAGCTTTGCCAGGTTTTAATTTTTAAATCTAGGAGACTGTTCTCGATATATAGGGTAGGATCTCTCAATCTGTGGGGTGACCAGCAGGTAGGGCAATCAGGGGGCCCCTGCGGGCACCCACCTTGGCTGACTGCCTGGCACCACCTGCTAGTTGGCCCTGCCCCCATATCACCATCATTAGTCACCTCCCCCTTGGGAGGGGAGACAGATGCTTAACACAGGAGCTGCCCCCCCAGTAGCTCCAGTGTTGACCATCTGCCCCCTGGTGGTCATTGTGCATCATAGCGACCTGTTATTCTGTGGTAGTTCTACCATTTCATCGATTTGTATGTTAGGTTTTATTATATAGGTTATAAATAAAAGTTCATATTTAATATATTTAATAATAAGTTATATTATAATTGTACTACACTATTTTTTAAAATACATAACACAAAATTTTCATAGTACTTCAGTTCTGTCCCTAGAGTCTGATGTTATTTTATAATTCCTTATTCCCATTTGAGGACTAAGAGAATATTGTCTTGCTCATGAGCAGGGTGACCTGTAGCAGAGGATTTCCCCTCTCCAGGAACAGTTAGATAATTCTACCTATCACTAACACGTTTCCCAGAATATACAAGAACTTAGGTTATAAATAAAGCAAATGCCATTATTTCGTAAATTATGTATTTTTATGCATCATTTTAAAGTATATTATACCCACTAAAAATTCCTGGATCTAGAATACTATGGTTGAAAAGTTTTCTTGATACATAAAATTTTCTAAGCATCAATATTAGTCAATAGGTAAATGCCCTTGATTGTTCAAGTATACCCTGATAATATTCATTAAAACATTTGTGTCACCAATTTTGATTACTTGTAATTAAAAAATAATAATTTCCAGATGATGTTTTACCCAATTCTCTAGTTTGTTAGCTAGAAGTTAGGCTATCATTAATCTGTGGAGGAAGAGGAGCAGAGGCATGGGCACTTTGAGAAATATAGGATTGATCCCATTTCCAAATATGTTTACCACTGCAGCCTGCAATTAGATCATTTTTAATTCATCTCATGATAAGTTGATTCAAATCTAATGACAACCATGTTTCTAGAAATGATGAAATCACAGAGATATATGTACATACACACACACACACATACACATTATATACACTCAAAAATCCTATCTAATAAGAGTAATATGCAAATTAACCAAAACTCTGCCTCACTCACAAGCCATGCCCACTAGCCAATTAGGAGTGAGTAGGCAAATTAACCCAACCAAGATGGCTATGTTCACAGAGCTCGCAGGAAGGTTGGGTTTCCCCAGTAATGAAGGAAGCCAAGCTTTCCACACACCCTGGCAGGCCCAGGCCTCCACTCAAGGCTACAAAGTTTCAATTATGGAAGGTAAATAAATCCCGGCAAAAATGGCTGTGGCCACAGAGCAAGCAGGAAGCTTGGCTCCGCTCAAGGCTACAAAGTTTCAATTATAGAAGATAAATAAATCCCAGATACCAGGGCCTCCACTTGGGTCACCAGGAGGCATGGTTGGCCTGCAAACCACCACAGGCCTCTCATCCAGGCCGCCCCATGTCCCTGATCTGGGACACCCTTCAGGGCAAGCCAGCTGTTACATGTCACATGTAATCTAGACTATCACAGTAGCTTTTATTGTTTCTAACTACTTTTAAAATTTTCTTACCAAGCCCATATGTTTATTATTTGTGTCTTATTATCTTACTGGAAAAAGTATTGGTTATGTGTCTTTGCAAAACACTGTTACAGGTGGGGTATTTATCACAGAAAAGAGATATATTTACCGTAGTCTGTCCTATTTATAATGACAACCTCGTGGATAGTTTTTAAAAAGAAACCCAAACATTTTTTATATATTCCAGGTACTTTAAAACCCTTTTCATGTGCATGTGTTTTTTTCTTGCAAATGAAGAGAACAGTGTACCTCCTCTTTTTATTAAAATAAGAAAGTTGTTAGCAATTTACCAATCTCTAGCATAGAACAGAATCACTTTCTCCACGAGGACGGTCCAGAGATGGGGGACGCTGACGACACCTTGCCATGCTAGCAGTCGGCAGTTGTGCATGGCTGCAGGCAGCCCAGGAACATACCAGAGAGGATGGATCTTGCATTGCCACGATGTGTCCACCATCTGGATACCATTGCTGACATGTACACATGAAGAACTATTTGACATTCAAACTGGGACTCAGAACAGTTGGACATTGAAACTGACACTCAAACTTTTTTTGCTCTTATACATTTGTTTTCAGTATGCAGAGGCAAGATATTTTTGAAGAAAAGAAACAGGGGGAAGTGATTGATATAGAGGCAGGGTGGCCTCGAACAGGCTGTCAAGCTACAGGGGGAAGGCTGGAGTGGAGGGGAGGCAGATGCTGGGGAGATCAACCGAAGGACTTGTATGCATACGTATGAGCATAACCAATGAATGAAAGACTCTGGGACGGGGAGGGGGGCAGGTGGGGACATGTGCTGGGGGGTAGGGGGGCTGGGGGGAGAATATTGGGGGGGAGGAAAACATATGTACTACTATTAAATATAAGTTATATTGTAAATAAAATTTTAAAAAAAGAATCACTTTCTCAGATTTTGAACTACAGTTTCTGATAACCAAACCATGGTTGCCTAAAAAGGAAAAGGTTGTGAAACCTGTCGCCACTTACCAGAAGTTTTTATAAGTTAAGAAAGATCATAAAGAAGTGGCTAAGCAGTCTTTGTTGCCAGGTGAATTAACCATATTCATACGAAATAGGCAACTATAGAAAGGAAGCATAACAGGCATCCTATGTAATAAAAGAGTAATATGCAAATTGACCACACCTCTGCTATACCCACAAGCCACACCCACCAGCCAATCAGGAGCAAATATGTAAATAAACCTCAACCAAGATGGCTGCGGCCATTAAGAGCAGGAGGGAGGCTTGGGTTTCCCTGGCAATGGAGGAAGCCAAGCTTTCTGCCTGTCCTTGCCGGCGTAGATCTCCACTCAATGCTACAAACTTTCAATTATAGAAGATACGTAATCCCAACAGAAATGGTGGCAGCCACGGAGCTGGAGAGAGCAGAGGCTAGGGTTGCCCCAGCAATAGAGGAAGCCAAACTTCTGCAGCTCTGGTAGGCCTAGGCCTCCACTCCAGGCTACAAAGTTTCAGTTATAGAAGGTAAATGTCCCCACAGAAATGGCTGCTGCCAAAGAGTGAGCAAGAGGCTTGGCTCTGCTCCAGGCTACAAAGTTTCAATTGTAGAAGATACATAAATCCCAGATACCAGGGCCTCCACTTGGGTCACCCGTAAACCACCAGAAGTCCTTCACCCAGGCTGCCCCATGCCCCAAGGGAACCTCCACCCTGATCCAGGACACCCTTCAGAGCAAACTAGCAGGCCCCCACCCATGCACCAGGCCTCTATCCTATCTAATAAAAGAGTAATATATGGATTGACCATCACTCCAACACACAAGATGGCTGCTCCATGTGGTCAAAATTCCTGCCCCCATGTGGACACAAGATGGCCAACACAAGATGGCCATTAGGAGAGGTAGTTGTGAGGGACCAGGCCTGCAAGGGAGGGCAGTTGGGGCAAACAGGCTGGCAGGGGAGCAGTTAGACATCAATAAGGCTGGCAGAGGAGTGGTTAGGGGGTGATCAGGCTTCCAGGCAGAAGTAGTTAGGGGCAATCAGGAAGGCAGGCAGGCAAGCAGTTGGGAGCCAGCAGTCCTGGATTTTGAGAGAGATGTCTGACCGCCCATTTAGGCCCAATCTCACCAAGATTGCCTAAACGGGCAGTCAGACATCCCTCGAGGGGTCCCAGATTGGAGAGGGTGTAGGCTAGGCTGAGGGACCCCCCCCCCCGCCGTGCATGAATTTCGTGCACTGGGCCTCTAGTTTATTATAGAATCCACTCATAATATTTAGTAACTGATGTTGGTGAGCAGATTGCTGTTGTCCTTTATAATAGGAGAACCAATGTTAACTTTTAATTTTTCTACTGAGTCAAAATAAATCATGATTGTGGATGTTATACCTCTTCCACAAAGAAATATGTTTGAAGCTAATGGAATTCCACTCAAGACATCACTCTGACCACTGCTAAGAACTGTAGTCTTTTGGCTCTTCCTAGGAAGAGAGACATACAGTGAAAGAAAGTAAATAAAGAAAAACAGGTGGAAAAGGAGCTAGGGTCGGTGATCTGAATGTACAATTGTGATGGATACCCCAGTAAAAATCAGAGAATTCAAGGTACAAAGGAATCATGGAGTCCATTTTGGATAGTTATCAAAAGGATCCAGACTGATCTTCCCAGACTGTCACAGTTGGAGGAAGTGTTCAATAAAAGTTTGCTGAATGAATAAATGAATAAAGTACTCAAAGCTACCAAATCACTAGTTTATCGCTTCAGAGAGTATGGAAAATTAGACTTATTTATGAGGTTGCTATGGTAGCCAGTTACTAACAAATGTCAGTATGACGTCTGCTAAATAACATTTATTAACAACCATGTTTGTTTGCATATTTCTCATAGTCAGTGAATTGTTCTGATGTCACAAGATATTTTGTTTTTTTTTACTAGCTTACATTATGGTAATCTAGGTTGAATTCTTTAACAACTGCTCTGTTTAAGAGACTCTGGGCTATTATGCATAGGAACATGGTACGCGAAGTGCAAATGACTTGACATAGTGCAGAGGATTTAATAGAAGAAACGTATGACACTAGTTTCCTTACTTCTCTTAATAATAGCTAACATTTTCAAGGCCTTTTTCTCTGAAAGAGCCCAGTGACCTTCAAGTCAATTTTCTGATTAAGACTTAAGCTATCCTTTTCATATATTTGAATATTTTGGTTGTCTACATTCACACTGCACCTTTCTGCTCATCTGGACAAATACTGTGTCATCAGCTTAACTTTTTCCTGTCCAGAAAGTTTAATTTCATACACATATTAATTTATTGTGCAGTCTTGTTTTAGATTATCTATTCATTAATTCAGCAAAACTTAACTGAGCTTCTGCCTTACCTCAGGTATAGTCAAAAGCTGGGGTTGAGCAAGTCAGTTATAAATGTGTTGGGCGAGGTTAGTCCTATTACCAACTCCTAAGGAATCCTAACATGGTCTCAATGTTCACCACTTTCCAATTTACCTTTAACTTGTTCCAATCCTATTTTCTTTCCTTGCGGTGTTACAGAAAAGCCATGGCTATGCCAGTTTTCTCACTTTCATTTTTCTGCAATGTATATAAAGCAACTGCTTAGTGGCTCACAAATGCAAATTTAACATTAGATCTAGTCTCGTACTATGCGTGTTTATGTACGTGTGTATGTGTGTGTTTGTGTTCGGGAGTGAGTAATAGACTTATGAGAACTGTTTCTTGCAGATCCAATTCAAGCACTGCTTCAAGAACAGTACACAAAAGTACCTTCATTGGTGCTGAGGCTGGCTTTTGGTTAGTTTGTTGCATTGGCTATCTGCATAGTAACATACTGACACAGTACTACCTTTGTTTCTAAACTCCAGTATTGTTTAATTCTTCTTGGGGTTGGTATATTTACAGACTCTAAGTTTCTTAGTTTTCAGTATGCATCCTGATGTTCTGTATAAACTATAGTAAAGTCTTCTTTGTACTTCAGTTCACTATAGGGTTTGAGGGGGAGTGACAATAAGTAATGATTTTGCTTTATTCCTTGGCAGTGCAACCATGAACTACACAGTGGTTCAGAATCTTAGGTTTTGCAAGAGATTGTGAGAGATTCATATGCAATCTCAAGGAATTGCTAGAGTGCTCAGATTAACTATCTAAATACAAGTTCATGAATCTCATGATCATTTACCTTAGAAGAAACTCTGAAGTCACTAAGCCACTATTTAATGTCAGCATAAACTACTTGGTTTTACTAGAAGAAAATGGCATCCATTTAAGAAGCAAAATCCTAATTTTAAGATAAAGTTAATGTAAATAGAACATGTAAGGGAAGCATCCATGAGACATGTGGCAGTAATTTTATCCTCTGTATATTTTCTTCCATGTAGCTGCTCTCTCCTTTTCCAAATTCACATTACCAACAGATTTTTGTTTATTCACATGAGTAGACAAACTCATGAAATGGTCTCAAGCAGTAAATGGTGTTGGAAGTCAGATAGAGTGAGCTAATCTTTGGTTTATAAATGTGCTGTGATACTGAAGGAATGGCTGCATTATCAATCAACTTTAACTGGGAAGCTGGGGCTGAGAATGAGAAGCTGAAATGGGTAAAGCACAACAATGCTCAGAGCAAATAACATGCCTGAAAAGTAGACTTGGTTATGCAAAAACCAGCTTGAAACTAGTGAATGAAAGGGCCAACTTAATATGTTTTAGAGAGTTGGTTCAGATAAGGTCTCACCCTGGCTTTGACAGGCTATTGCTAAATGGCGGGGGGGGGGGGGGAGGGGGGGGTCACATCCCTTAAAATCACATCTTTCTATCTTTAAGCTGAGCAAAAAGAGTAAGAAGTACATCTTCTTTTCTCGTTACCAGATCTTTTTATTATTATTATTATTATTATTTTGGTCCCAGAGTATACTAGAAAACTAGGCTGGGTCAAATGGTAAGGCAGATCAAAGGGACAAAGAAATAGAAGCCTTGCGCCATTTTTCTTAGGAGCCTGACTACAATATGTATAGTCTACTGAGCTTCAGGCCCCAAATCAAGTATTTTGAGCAGAACCGTCTGGTTTTCTTAGGAAGTTCTCCTTGTTACTTTTCATAATTTAGATAATCCACAGTAACAATTCTGATTATATCAGTTACCCCAGGCTTTGTGCAAAAGCACAAATGGCTTTCAAAAGAAAATGGTCCAAAGCCAACCTCTCTCTCTCTCTTTTTTATCTCTCTCTCCCTCTCCCTCATCCCACTCCCGTACTTTTTTTATTTGTCTTTATATTTCCCAGGTTTTTTTTTCAGTTATTCTGTTCAACGCCCCCCCCCCCTCTAAAATTCTGTCTATCCGATGTAATGCTTTAGAAGAGGGTCTTACTTAAAATGAAAAGGTGCTGTTTCCCTCATCATTTCATGATTCAGGTTTTGATTTTGAATTACATTTCTGATCTGGTTGTACTTACTATGAACAGTTTTTTAAAAGTCTGTTATCTAGGGGCTGCTTATCCAAAAATATCATGGACCGTCACCAGCCATTTGTTTCTCATGTCTGCTCCTTTTTAAACCAGGCAATTACTCTATCATTTAATAATTCTTACCTCAAACTTCACTTGAAAGAAAGCTCATAAGATTTGAGGTGAAAAAAATCCCTAAAAATAAAAGTTAGGCTAGTCTAGGCCAGGGTGGGAAATTCCATTGTGGCTTGAAGCCCATGGCAGGTAGAGTGGAATTTAATGAAGGAAACTGCTGTGTTTTTGTGTCTTTCTGTATGTTTTTCCTTTAAAACCAAGAGCTGGGCAGGCATCCCATTCGACCTGACGTGACCCAAGCAAATTACTTCTTATATAAAAACAACTGTAGACTTTGAGAATGTGAAAATGCACTGTATCCCTCTCCAACTGAGGGAAACGAAAGCCTGAGAAACAGGACGGCCCTGTCAATACTCATTGAGCAGAACTATCACTCAAACCCGATAAAGGGCAATTGGAACAGGCTTCCTTGTGCCACAGAGATTCGTTATAAGTCAGATTTCTTTATTTTTTGTTTACTTAAAGAAGCACAGTGGTATATGGAAAATGCATTTTTAAAAGGCATGTTATATTTAGGAGGCAATAGTATGCACAATTTTTAAGACTTTTCATAGAACTAGCATTTTTATATTTTTAAAAGCTAAAATTAAATTAAAAAGAGAAGTTTTCCTTGGGCTTCCACACACACACATACACACACACACACACACACACACACACACACACACACACACAGAGTCTTGGATTAGCAAAGGAGAAGAGGTTCAGGGTGTGTCCACTGATATTGCATTCAGATGTGTTGTCTTGGCTTGTGTACTGACAGATTTATTTTAAAAACAAAGTTTAAAAAATGCATTGTGTGCGAGTGAAGTCACTTCATAAATCTTTTCCTTTATGAATTATTTTGATCACAAGGCTCGTTGTTTGAATCACTGAAGGACCATTCTCCCTAAAAGAAAAATGCCTTCATTTCCAAACTGTCAGTTCAAAAGCAGCAAGTTCCCCCGAACGGCGTGCAGGGATCCAGCGGGGCAGAGAAAAGGGGACCACATGAGTCCGGGGTCTAACAGAAGGCATAATCCGGTTTAGATTTGCTGTGGTTCACAGAAGAGACATGTTTTGAAAATTTAGATCCAGATTTTTTACTTTTTGAAAGATGACTTAGTTTAAAATAGTGACTCTGGTTCGGAGAAAAAAATAAACAAACAAGGGGGCACAGTCTTTGATGCAGCTGGTCCATCAGAGGACGGAAGATTAGTTAGAATGCTCTTCAAGCTGTTGCTGAATAATGAAGGGTAGGGCTTCCTAGCTGGGCAGTTACCACAGTCTCCTGGGAGTACAGAGGACAAATATTATTACCTAATGTGTACAAAGACTTTAAAAGTTACTTAATTACAAACTCTGAGGAAAGTTGGAAAAGGCAGCAAGGACTGAATTCCACCAGAAGGGCCTGATAGTAGTCACAGGGCTGTACTTAGCCCTTAGTTCTTAGGATTAAATAAGTTAAGTTCTTAACATGAATATCCTACATGAAATAATTACAAGAAAGAAAGAATGAAAGTGACATATTGAAATATTTGCATACATAGAGATTGATAAGTTGGATAAAGGTTACACTGTAGTGACTGTATGATGGATAAGAACCTCCCAAACCAAAGTGTAATGTGCTTGTGATTAAGGACCTGTCTAGTTGATTTTTTTCCACATGGCACCTAGAATGTTGTTGAGGAATAAAAGTAAATAATTAATAATTGGCCTGTTATATCAATTTGCCAAGGTATAATTGGTCAGGTGGAACGGTAGGTGGTTCCAAGTTAAATATTGGAGGCTGATGAATTTGAAACTGATTTCTAAGGACAAGAGGGGTAGACGGAGCTGGACAGGCTGTTTCAGGTTCATTGATTCCTGAAGTATTTCTTGACTGGTCAATGTTTCAAGTTGTGTATAACACAACTTTCCAAATCAATTTCTAAGTACTATCTAACAACATTTTACTCATGTTCCATGAAATGAATAAGAATTGTATGTATGTTAAGGATGGAGAGCAAGTTTACATTACATAGGAAGCAAGTTGCTAATGTAGGAGATGGGAAGACTATTAATAGGAGATGCATATTGTTAGAACAAATGATGAGTGATGTGAATGATTTTGATCTCAATTCTGAGTAGTCAATAAGAGGGAATGGTTCAAATTTAACTACTTTATAAGTTCACGTATATAAAATATTTAACATATGCTTTAAAAATGGTAAGGATGAAAAAAAAATGGTAAGGATGGTGTTACCGATTTTCCCTTTACAAACATACTACATTTTCAGATTCCCTGTCAAAATTGGAACTATCTCATACCACTAATTTCCCAAGCACATTCCTTAAGGTAGTTTTTTTATTTGTAACTCTTTTTTGTTTCATTCATATAGATTATGCTGTTGAATTGAGTTATACTAGTGTTCATTGGACATATTTAGTCGTACAATATATACTATTTTCCTAGGCACTGTGGATTATTTTTTCAAAGATAGAAAATATTACTTTCTCATAATGAACAAGCTATCTTTTAGGAGGGGAAAGCCTATTGAACTTTGATTATAACACAACTTTCCAAATCAATTTCTAAGTACTATCTAACAACACTTATGTTAGTTCAAATTTTGATAATAAAGAAGTGACTTGTACAATTCCAGGACAAACATTTCTGCAGATAACAATTCCAAATTTGGGTTATGATATTTTAGGAACACTAAACTACAATTAAAAACTAACACACAATTATTTGAAAACAATAGAGAATGACCAATAGACAGAATGTGCAGTGAACATTAGTGGGTGAAATTCACATTTATTATAGACCTTGCTATCAAGAACTCCCCAGTCTCTATGGTGTAGGACAGTTAGAATCCAAACAGCCAGCCACAGTCTTAT
This sequence comes from Antrozous pallidus, assembly GCA_027563665.1. Classification (NCBI taxonomy): domain Eukaryota; kingdom Metazoa; phylum Chordata; class Mammalia; order Chiroptera; family Vespertilionidae; genus Antrozous; species Antrozous pallidus. The sequence goes on from CM050514.1 coordinate 67,781,737, forward strand.
TGGATAAAGGTGTCAGAGAATGGAGTTTGGAGTTGGCAGAGTGGCTGAAACTGATGGAAAAAACCTTGGAAAGGATGGAGCCACATAGAGAAGTGACCTGTAAATCTGCATATAAACTCTCCTATTGTCTTGGCTGATGTGAACTGTGCATATGGAGGGGAGTCTATAAGGACCTATAACTCTAAAAGGACTGAGCAAATATATTTGATAAAGAGAAGGAGTTTTGAGTTTTACTAAGTTAGAAGGATTTGGTAAATGTCTGAGGCTTAATTAAAATCCATAAGGGGAAGAAAAAAAACACCAATAAGGGCCACAATCATTCTTTTTAACTATATATGGAACTTTTATCAAGGTAGACCACAATCTGGGCCATCAAATTAGTTTCATACATTTTCAACAGATTGAAATACAATGTGTTCTCTGATCATAATGTAATTAAATTAGAAATTATAAACAATAAAATATATAGAAAATAGCATTTGGAAATTGAACAACAAAATTACAAATGTCCCATATAGTTGAACAGATAAAATCATGAGGAAAATTAGAAAATATTTTAAATCGTGTTATACTGAAAATGTAAAATATTGTAATTTATACCATGGGTTTAAGAAAGGCTTAGCACAAATATAGAGGTTTTATTCCTAAATTGCAAGAAAGAAGAAAGGTTTAAAATCAATGGGATAGATTTCCACTTAAATAAAGAAGAAAAATATGATCATATTAAACCCCAAAGTAATAGAAGAAAAAATAAATAATAAGACAAAAATCCAAGAGATTGAAAACAAACAACATTTATAAAGGCAAAGCTTGATTTTTTTTTTTGAAAAGACAACTAGGATTGATAAGCCTCTAATAAGAATGACCAAGAAGAAAAGATACAAATTACCAATAGCAATAATGAAAGAGGAGATATTATTACATATTCCAAACAGTGAAACGATAGCAAGGAAATACACTGAAACCTTCATGCAAACAATCTCAACAACTGTAATGAAATAGATAAGTTCCTCAGAAAAGTGACACAGGAAACAGAAAATCTGAATAATCCTATTTTTATTAAGGAAATTGAATTTATCAAAAACATTCCTAAAATTACAACCCCAGGCTCAGACAGTTTCCTTGGAGAATATATTTTCTACACAAACTCTCTGAAAATATAGAAGAAAATTCTTCCTGACTTGTTTAATGAGAACAACATAATCCTGTTAGCAAAACCTGAAAAAGATATATGAAAATCATAGGACAGTATCACTCATGAATCTGGATATAATAATCTTTTAAAAAATATTAGCTAATAAAGTCTAGCAGTAATAAAATGGGTAATACCTCATTGTCAATTGGAATTTATCTTGGGAGTGCAAGTTTTGTTTAACAATTGAAAATAAATCAATGTATATTTATCATATTAGTAGAATAAAAGAGAAAATATTATCTTCTCAGAAGATGTAAAAATTATTTGAAATTATTTAACAGGAATATATATTAAAAACTCAGAAAATTGGAAGAGATAGGAACTCCCCTAATCTAATGAAAGGGTTCTATGAAAACCTACAATTAATATCATACTTGATGAAAGACTGAATAAATGCTTTTTAATACAAGTAAAGGATATCTATTCTTACTATTTCTGATCAACATCATACTAAAAATCCTAGCAAGAGTAATAAAGCAGGAAAAATAACTTAAAGGTATACAGACAGGAAAGAAAAAGTGTATCACATATAACATGTTTGTTTGCATTAGAAAATCTTAAGGGATATACAAATAAATTACTGGATTCCATAAGTGCATTTAGGAAAGATACAAAATCATAATACAAAAAATTGATTACATTTTTATGTAGTAGTACCAAATAATATGCATATGAACTTTGAAGTCTATTTACAAAAGCAAGAAATATCAAACATTTAGGAATAAGTTTAACAAAAAAAATATAAGGCCTCTACAATAAAAATGAACTAGGCTTTTGGAAATAACAATTGTTCATGGATGAACACTCAATGTTGTTAAAATGTCATTTCTTTCCAAATTGATCTAGAGAGTCAACAATCTGAGTCAAGATCTCAACAGTTTGTGTGCTTTTGTAATTTTTAGAGAAATCGACAAACTAATTTTAAAATTTATATTGAATTGCAAATAACCTAGACAAAAAAGAACAAAATATTGATGTTCACATTATCTAACTTATAGGCTTTCCATAAACCCAATATAATAAATAGGTAATATGCAAATTGACTGTCACTCCAACACACAAGATGGCCAGGAGAGGAAGGCAGTTTTGGGTGATCAGGCCAGCAGGGAAGGGCAGTTGGTAGGGTCAGAGCCACAAGGAAGGGCAGTTGGGGGCAATCAAACCTCGAGGGGAGGGCAGTTAGGGGTAACCAGGCCAGCAAGGAAAGGCAGTTAGGGATAACCAGGCCTGCAGGGGAGGGCAGTTAGGGGCAGTCGGGCAAGCAGGGGAGGGTACTAGGGGGTGACCAGACTGGCAAGGGAGGGCACTTAGAAGCATCCAGGCTGGCAGGAGAGGGCAGTCCGGGGTGACCAGGCTGGCGGGGGAGGCAGTTGGGGCAAATGGGCCAGCAGAGGAGCAGTTAGGTGTCAATCATGCTAGCAGAGGAGTGGTTAGGGGGCGACCAAGCTGGTAGGCAGAAGCAGTTAGGGGCAATCAAGGCAGGCAGGCAGGTGAGCATTTGGGAGCCAGCAGTCCTGGACTGTGAGAGGGATGTCTGACTGCCCGTTTAGGCCAGATCCCACTGGGGTCCCAGATTGGAGAGGGTACAGGCTGGACTGAGGAACACATCTCCCCCTCCGTGCATGAATTTTGTGCACTGGGCCTCTAGTACAGTAATAAAGACAGATTATACCAACCCCATTGAAAAAACACAAACAGGTCATTGTAACAAAATTGAGAGTCTAGATATCAACTCCAAATATTTGTTCAATTGATATCAACAACTGTGACAACATAGTTTATGTGGGAGAAGGAAACTCTTTTCAACAAATGTGCTTGCACTGGATAGACATATGGAATAATATTAATTCTTGGCCTCTGTCTTACATACTACATATTAAAATTAATTGAATAGAATTAAGATTGTAATGCTTCTAAAATTACTCATAAGAGGGGAAAATCTCATAACCTTTGTTTAAAGGACACAGAAAGCTCTACACAGAAATGAAAAAATTGATAAATCAAACCTTACCCAAATTAGACTTCTAATTATCAAGACAATAAGAAAATGAAAAGGCATGCAACAGATCGGATGAAATATTTGTGATATGTATAATAGCAAAGAACTCATGTCCAGAATATGTAAGGAATACCTAAAAATCAATAACAAGTAGACAAACAAAATTTTAAAATTACTTGAGTATATGTTTCACAATGGAAGATATAAGATGACAATAAGGTCACAAAGAAGGCATTCAGTGCCATTAGTTGTTACTGAAATTTAAAGTAAAATCACAAACCATAGTTCTTGCTTGCTAAAATAACTAAAATTAAAAAAAAAAGAAACTGACTCATTCAGTGTTGACAAGGATAGAGATTGAATACTTGACATTCTTACATTTACTAGTGGGAATGTTCCACTTCGGAACGTTGGGTATCTTATAAAGTCAAACAAATATCTAACCTATTATTTTGTAATGCATTTTTTTTGTGAATTTACCAATAACACATGAAAACTGTGCACTCAGAAAGACTTATACTCTCTAACTAGTTTGGCTCAGTGGATAGAGTGTCAAACCACAGACTCAAGGGACCCAGGTTTGATTCCAGCAAGGGCATGTACCTTGGTTGTGGGCACACACCCAGTAGGGAGTATGCAGGAGGCAGCTGATCGATGTTTCTCACATCAGTGTTTCTAACTCTCTATCCCTTTCCCTTCCTCCCTGTAAAAAATCAACAAAATATGTATATTTTTTAAAAGACTTATATAAGAACATTATAGTAACTTTATTCATGATTACTTAAAACTAAAAACAACCAAACGTAGAAAACTAATATGCAAAACTTGGTATATTCATAGAATAGAATGCTAATAAACAAACAAAACAAAACAGAATGGACTATAACACCGGCAATAATGTGGATGAATTTCAGAAATATGTTATGTAGAAGAAGCCAGGACCCAAGAGACTACACATTATATGATTCCATTTATGTGAGGCAGAACTAATCTATGATGATAAAAATCTGAATATTGGTTATTTATAATGGGTGAAATTGAAAGGGCACACAAAGGAAGGTTCTTTATCTTTTTTAGAATGGTGGTCACACAGGTGTATACAGTTGACCCTCATTATTCATCCTCAGGGGATTGGTTCCACAATTCCCCATAGATACCAAAATCTGAGGGTGCTCAAGTCCCTTATGTAAAATGGCATTGTATTTTCATATAACTCCCCGTACCTCTTTCTGTATACTCTAAATCATCACTAGATTAATTATAATTCAAAATATAGTATAAATGCTATTTAAATAGTTGCTATATTGTACTGTTTAGGACATGATGACAAGAAGAAAAAAGTCTACACATGTTCAATATAGACCCGACCATGGTAGTCCTAACCACATAGTTCATGTTAACAACTTAATTGGGGGGGGGGGGTATTTTTGAACCAATATTGGTTAAATCCCAGGATATGGAACCTGAGTATATGGAATCTGAAGATACAGAGGGCCTATCATACATTTATCAAAACTCTGTATTGCACACTTTAAAATCAGGTAATTTGGCTCTATGTAAATTTTACCATAATTTTTAAAAAATATATGCTTGGCTCTATTCAACTCTTGCCTGACATGATTCATCCATTTTGCTAACAGTTTCCCTGCACCCTGCCCTAATTATATGCTAAGGCCACTCAACCAACTCACTATGATGTGCACTGACCACCACGGAGCAGATGCTCTGACCTGGTAGGTTAGCTTGCCATTTGGCCAATTTGGACTTAGCAAGATGGGCGAACACTCTCTGGAGCTCTCTCACAGTCCCTCCCCGGCCCCAATCATGCACCAGTGGGGTCCCTCGGCCTGACCTGGCCTGTACCCTCTCGCAATCCTGGATCCCTCAAGGGATGTCAGAGAGCCAGTTTTGGCCCAATCCCACAGGCCAGGCCCGGGGACCCCACTGGTGCCAGGCCTCTAGTTTTCTATAACAAGCCCAGATGTGGCCTTGGATGGCATTAATAGTTTGAATAACACTTTTTGTTGTTGTTGTTGTTTTTGTGTGTGTGTGTGTGTGTGTGTGTGTGTGTGTGTGTGTGTGTGTGTGTGTGATTTTCTAAATGTGCTTTAGTTCTTAAGCAAGAGGGGTAAAATCCTTCACATTTACTTTTTATTTGAATACATATTGCAAAGTTAATAGCAAACTCTAGCTTAAAACTTTAAAGGGCTTTTTGGTTCTTCCTTCTTTCTACTATTCAAGCGAAGTTTTCTTTAGTCCTGGTTTGTTGTATATCTTTAAATAGTAATAGGCAAAGAAAAGAATAACTGAATATTCAAAGGTGACAATAAGCAGGATTTTGGTTTCTTTCTAAACATAGGCTTACCACTTCCTTTGTTTAGCTGTGAGGCTGGTGTCCTGGAATTATTGACATATGATGGAGAATTCTGCTTTACCTAAAACACTTTTTTGTTTGTAGCTTATGTAGGTGTCATCAGGTCTTATGTTATTTTACTCTTCTCAACGCACCCCCAACAAATATTGCACAAATCTGACTTTAATACAGCCTTTCTTTTGTAGTGAATATTTTTTAAAGCACTTAATACCTGAAATATGAAATGTAGACAAAAGCACATTAACCTGGCTGAGTTATTTCCTTTCTTGTTTTTTTTTAAACACATATTCTAAGTCTATCAACGCCAGATGGCAAGTACATTTTGATACACTGAATATTTACCAAGTCATGTGGTGTGCTTTTTAAGTATTTTTTACCCTTTCCATCAAATGAGCTGACTCATACCTCATTCATTTATTCCTGCTATTAACAAGTTGCATTTTTAGAAACCTGACCTCAGCCTTATCACAATGATAAATGATGTTTTAAAGTGAAGCATCAAAAGTTCTGAAGGCCTGACTGCCTCTTACATCCCATGACTACCATGTATATTGTTTGATTTTTAAATCTTCATAATGTACCAATTTATTTCATATATTTCAAAGAAACTTTACTTCACTTACATTACCAGGTTAGCATACAGGAATGTTGTGGGAGTATATTTGTACTGAGATAGCTTAGGACCACAGTTGGGCAAACTGCGTCTTGCGAGCCACATGCGGCACTTTGGCCCCTTGATTGTGGCTCTTCCACAAAATACCACAGCCTGGGCGAGTCTGTTTGGAAGAAGTAGCTTAGAAGAAGTTTAAGTTTTAAAAATTTGGCTCTCAAAAGGAATTTCAGTTGTTGTACTGTTGATATTTGGCTCTTTTGACTAATGAGTTTGCCGACCACTGGCTCAGGATATTCGGGGAATTAAAACACATATGGTTGAAATAACTTAAAATGACCATGAAAATAACAATTAAGCAACTGATATTTATGTTCAAGTCATAAATAAAGGGCCCCATATTTTAGGCCAATGAAAGATTTAACCTATTAGAGATAAGCAGTAGGGTCCTGGCTGGTTATAGCTTAGTGGTTGAAGCATCAGCCTGCTCATTGAAGGGTTGTGAGTTCAGTTTTGGTTGAGGGCACATACCTGGATTTTGGATTTGATCCCCAGCCCCAGTTGGGGTGTGTGCAGCAGGCAACCAGTGGATCAGTGGATGTGTCTTTCACATTGATATTTCTCTTTCTCGCTCTCTACCCTCAGCCTCCCTCTACTCTCTCTAAAAATCAGTGGGAGAATATCCTTGGGTGAGAACTAGCTGAGGGAGGGAGGGAGAAAGAGAGAGAGAGAGAGAGAGAGAGAGAGAGAGAGAGAGAGAGAGAGAGAGAGAGAGAGAAAAGGAAGGGAGGAGAGGAGAGGAGAGGAGAGGAGAGGAGAGGAGAGGAGAGGAGAGGAGAGGAGAGGAGAGGAGAGGAGAGGAGAGAAGAGGGGGGAAGCAATAGGTAGGCCTAAAAATTACAACATTTATGGTAGAGTGTTTAAAGAAAAAAGAAGAAAACTAAAAGGACTTCAGAATACTATAATTTTCATCTTCTTTCCTTTTTAAAAAAAATACACTTTATTGATTTTAAAGAGAGGGAGAGGGATAGTTAGAAACATAGATGAGAAACATCAATCAGCTGCCTCCTGCACATCCCTTACTGGGGATATCCTCACAACCAAGGTACATGCCCTTGACGGGAATCGAAACTGGGACTCTTCAGTCACAGGCCGACGCTCTATCCACTGAGCCAAATCAATTAGGGCTCATATTTTTTTCTTGGTCTTCATAGGAATATGCATTTGTGGGAACACTCTCGGAATATTGCTGTAAATGCTGATATTCCTTAATTTAGGGATACAAAAATATAACGGAAAAAATTTTTGCCAGATAAAAGTACATGGCATCGAAAACTGTGAATGGAGTTCAATGTATAATATAAGAATTCTTCTGGGGCTGTGAATCTCTGAAGACTATTTATATGGCTACTTCTCAGTGATTTTTCAGAAATAATAGAGAATACTATGTGTGTTAAGAAGTTAAGAATCAGTGCTTTAAATAATAGAGTGGAAATTTTCTTTGTAAATAGTTTTTTCAAAAGTATTTTTTAAGTAGACAGATATTTGGAGCAAATCAATGGAAGAAATATGAGAGAATCTCCTCAGATGTACCAAAATTCTTCCATGATACTCTTATCCATTATATTTTCAGCTCTGTTGAATAATTAAAGTGGCTTCTATCTTCTGTGTGTGACACATTTTGTGTAGTACCTAGTTTGATGTAGGTTCTGAAAAGTATTGATTGCTTTATTAATTTATTAATGCATATAGAACACTAAATATAGTGCCTAATGCATAGTGTGCATTAAGTTATTAATCAGTATTATCTTAATACTGTTATTGTGATTATTACTACTTTAAAAAGGGAATCTCCAACTTGCCTTTAGAAGTTATTTCTTTTAGCCTATCCTTTTATAAGAGTTGGGAAATTTATAATTTACTGGTGTAAACTTAAAGTAATTTGAATTATGTTCTAGAGGCAAAAAAAAAAAAGATATTCTAGAGGCAAAATACCAACAGTATTGAATTTATTGTTTGGATTGCAATTAGTTTTTATATATAAGAACTTGAGACTGAGTAATTTTATCCCTATGACACAATGACACATGTGAAATTTCTGTTTCATTGTGACCCTCCAACAGAGGAAGTACATCCTGATGAAGAATACCTGAGTCACCAGGCAGAGACTGGGCTCCATTATGCACCCTTTTAGGCTGTGGGGATCTACAGCATTGTTAGTAGTTAGAAAAGAGTCTCAGGGAATTCCACATTCTTTTTTTAAAGAAAGGAGGATTTTTCTACTAACCCTTTCACTTTTAAGCCCTTTTATGTGTAATCAGCTTCTTAAGAACTGGAATTTCTGGAGTTGTTTGTTTAGCTTATTTTATGAAGTTGATTTAACAATGTTCCCAACTTTGTGCCGACTCATCTGATTGAATGGTAAAATTTTGCATTTGGTCAGCATAGAGTGAGTAGTAAAAGCACTGCAGTTTACACATGCACAAAAGTAAGGTTGTCCATATTGTTTATATTGCATTTCTTCCCTTGAAGTAAAATAACAATGAAAGCATATCCTATCTTCTTTGGCTTTTCTGCCAGATTAAACTATGGGGTAATTAAGTTACTGTACTTTTGGGGGGAAGATAGGAAATGGATGGCATAGGTTAAATTGTGAGACACTTGGAATACTATGTAGATCATTTAATTTAGTAACATATTGCTCAACTGCTTAAAAGTACTATTAGATTTAAATCTCTAAATCTTTAATTTCTGAGGCTGCTAGTAAGTCAAAAGAGTAGGAACTGGAATAAATTGTGGTACTTGCTTTAATTTTATTTTAGGAAGCACTGCTTTCTATATTTGCATTGCCTGAGTTTGTTGCCTTTCAGTTGAAATTTAATGATAATCCCCTGACAGTGTACATGATCTTCACCTACTATATTTATGAACTTTGCAATACATCAGGATGAATTCCAGTCAAGCTAATGTGTTTGATTTTTTTCTAAATTTTCTCTGTTATTTCAGATGAAATTTTGCTCATTCTTAATTATTATTCTCATGGATTATTATGTAAAATTTATCAAATGCTATCTTTTAGAGAATAGTCCTAAGAGGTGTAACATTATTGCATAGAGCATAAATTAGTAAAAGTAGTTAACAGTATTTTTGCCCCAGCCTTTATTATCTTAGGAATGACACTTTCTAAATTTAAGATATTGCCATTCTATTCTGTCAATGCTTGGAAGGTTTGAACATGGTGAGTTTTCTTTAACAAGAAAAGATTTTTCTATCTCCTCAGTTAACTAATGATACTTAGCTCATTATGTCTTTGGATATGAACTGTGAAAATTGATATAAAATGCTTAGCATAAAATATGGCACACAATAAGCATTCAATAAATGGTTCCTATTGTTACCATCCTATATAATAAAACCCTAATATACAAATCAACCGAACAGAGGAATGACCGGTCACTATGATGCGCACTGACCACCAGGGGGCAGATGCTCAAAGCAGGAGCTGTCCCTTGGTAGTCAGTACACTCCCACAGGGTAGCGACAGTCAGCCAGAAGCCAGGCTCATGGCTAGCAAGCTCAGCAGTAGAGGTAGGGAGCCTCTCCTGCCTCCAATGCAGGTGGGCAAAAAGGAACAAGGGGTCCTGGACTGCAAGGGGGATGTCTGACTGCCTGCTTAGGCCCAAGGGATCTGGCCTAAGTTGGCAGGTGGACATTCGCCGAGGGGTCCTGGACTGTGAGAGGGCACAAGCCGGGTTGAGGAGACCCTACCCCCCTCCAGTGAATAAATTTCATGCACCATGCCTCTAGTACATAATGTGTTTATAGCTATTAATGATATTTAAAATACTAATAGTGTGATTGGTACAATGCCTAATATGTAATAAGTAATACATATTAATTATGTTAATTAATAGGTTCCTTAGTAAAATTTTTATGAACTGAGGTGCTACAACAATAATCAAAGGAACCTTATAACAAATTCAGTAGTCAATGATAGCACAACATTTCATTACAATTTACACGTAAGGTGCCTCCTTTTATTCTTTTGATAGATAGCCATATCATTGTATAGGTAGAGAACATGATCTATAATGTGGGAACACTGAACCACCATTGTTTATAAAAAAATCTCTAAAAGATTAAATTTATCTAGTATTATCTTGTTTAAGTCTAATTTTTTTAAATTTCCAAATGATAGACGTTAAAGAAATAATTCTTTTTCTTCCACTTCTAAGATTTTATCAATTACTAAATGAAGAGATGTCAACAAAGTCCACTGGTCAATTGTCAAATGACTATTACCACCAGATAGTGCTCTAGGATCAAATATCTTTTTTTTTTCTTTCATATGTTATGATTACTAGCTCCTTACTCCAAATCCAGTTTAGAAAGATATTAAAGAAGTACTCAGTACTGGCTGAGTACCTGCATAATACAACCTGGGGCAAAAGTAGATTTACTGTTACTTGTATGCAAAATACAATAAGCCTATATAATAAAGAGGTAATATGAAAATTGAACCCCACGCCCTTACACAAGATGACTGCCCCTATATGGTCAAAGATGGCCACCCCTATGTGGACAAAGATGGCCGACAGGGGAGGGTAGTTGTAGGCGGTCAGGCCAAAAGGAGAGGGCAGTTGTGGGGGACCAGGTTTGCAGGGGAGGGTATTTGGGAGGGGACCAGGCCTGCAAGGGAGGGTAGTTAGGGGTGACCGGGCTTGCAGGGGAGGGCATTTGGGGGGTACCAGGCCTGCAGGGGAGGGAAGTTAGGGGTGACCAGGCCAGAAGGGGAGGAAAGTTTGGGGCAATCAGGCCAGCAGGGGAGCAGTTACACATCGATCTGGCTGACAGGGGAGTGGTTAGGGGGTGATCAAGTAGGCAGGCAAGCGAGCGGTTGGGAGCCAGCAGTCCTGGATTGTAAGAGGGGTCCCAGATTGGAGAGGGTACAGGCTGGAATAGTAAGAGAGAAATATGCTAATTATCATAACAACTGAGGGTGTAACAACCGGATCACAGATCTGCAGGAGGGTGGGGCAGTAAACTACAAGTGGGCTGCAGAGAGCTGAGGGAGGCAGAGAGCTACAGGAAGGGGCAGGGCAGCAAGCTATGGGGGTGCGGGAGAAGGAACTACAGGTGGGTGACAGAGAGTTACTGGTGCATGGATTCATGCACAGGGCTACTAGTTAATAAATAACAATACAAGAATAAATTCTATGTTTCAAGTACTCACAACTGTAAAACTATTGTTGCCCTGCCTATGTCAATTTAGAGATGACTAGACTGAAGTTTAAACTGGTTGGATAACTTGCTCAAGATGATGCTGATAGTAAGTACTAGAAGTTGGTTTTAAATTCATGGCTGTCTGATGTAAACTCATTCTTTGCCTAGTGTATCACATTACTTCTTTTACTCAGACTAAATAAGTTGCCAAAAGCTTTCCCACAAGTTTAACCTCACTTAAAACCTCTACAACCTCCCAGCTGCCACTATGGCTTCCTATTCTTAGGGCCTTGATCTTTGAGTCACCTAAGGAAGAGCTGTGTAGCTGGAGGAGAAAGAAAAAGAACATTTCTCTCTGTGATAACTCTTACCTTTATTCCCAAGAGGAAAAATGTAAAAGTTCTCCCTTTTTGGAAACCTTGACCAAATGTCTTCCAATTAGTGATTAACTGGCAACTCTAGCCCAGAATTCTAAATCTTTTCCTTTCTAAAGGTAACTCATAATCCTTCTCTTCTATTTATTTTGCATATTGTACTAAAGTCATTTATCTTGTAACATTTTGCAGGTTTCCCTTAGGAATAATCTTAGCAACTGACTTTCATACAAACTGCCTGGGAAAGTTTAAGAGGAGCAAATCCCTTGTAACTAAACAAAATAGAGCATTTGAATGGAAATTTAGTAGGAAATTAGACTGGCATCATTACAGAAAGATGAATGAAACTTTTGTTTTCTTTACATTTGCAGTATAAAAGTCAACTCACTCTCCATTACACAATAGACTGCAAGAAAGAGATTACTCTGTTTTTTTACTTACTGTACAATATAGCTTCTCACCACATTCTATCAGTTCAACCTCCAAAGCAAACCTTAAACTTGGTCTCCCTTTCTCCTTGCCATTGCCAAGTGCCTTATGCCATGACTATTGCAAATGTCCCTAATTGGATTTTCATCAGGAAGGAGAAGTTTTGTTAGAAGTTGACTCTTCTTTCTCCAAATATAAACTCTAGTACAGAGGAGGAAATGTGGCTTTCATTCTTCTTAAATTAGGGCTTCTACTTTTTCTCATCCCCATAAAAGTTTCCCAAACTTCTTTCATCTGCCTCAGTCCTTCAGAGAGAGGATATCAAGGCAAGTGTGGTCTCCTTTTTGGCCCACAGAATCTTACTACTTTCCCACTTAGCTGCTTTTCAAATAGTACTTTCTTGTGTAGAGGTTTTTTGAAAACAGAAACTTGAGGGGGAAAAATGTATTCCTAAATGGTATGTCCTATTATTTATGACTAAGGATGAAAAGATAACTGCTCCAGCAGTACTTCCAGTCACTTTCAGGAATTCCGCTACACATCCTCTGTGTTCTTCTCTGACCTGCCTCATGCTTCTTTCAGACTTGATGCCATAGCTGAGGCCTCTTGTTCATCAACATTTCTTTTCTTTCTAGTTCTCAAATCCACACATTTTGTTTAGTGAAGAACTAAGAAATAAATATTCCTGCTTTGTAGATAGTTTTTACATGCATTCTTTGTAACGGTGTCATGTCAGAGAAAAGTGTCATGTCTATTTGGTAAAGCCAATTGGCTAAATAAATCCAAACTTAATGGGTAAAGTTAATTTGGCTGCACCAAAATAAAAGTCTACTTGTAATAGAAGTCTTTTTTGATCAAGGAGTAATATTAAATATCCATGACTCAACATCCCTCTTTGAGGCATCGGGGAGGAGGGCCAATGCAGGGGAACTAATAATAATATTAAAATAAGTTTGACATTCAAACTATCCACTGTAAAATAATGCTAGTCAGAAAGATATCAGGAAACAATTGGCTGAAACAAATATAGTTTAAACATTTCTGGAATTAACAAATGAGGGCTGTTTTTGGATAGTACTATTAAGATAAAAGAATATAATCTTTGAGTGATTGGGAAGAAGGTGAGATGTGAGGTTGAAAGATCCTCATCATTTGGCTGTACAATTAATCAGATTTGTCAGTAATACTTTAGGTTATTTTCATAAAGTTTTAAGGTTAATAGTAAGTAATCATGGATAGGAATTCTTTGATAATATATATGTATTTGAGAACAGTTGTTAGTGAAGAAAATCTTGGTAGATAAATATTATTTATATTAAAATATCTTATTTGAATTCTAAGTAAAATATCTTCAGTATTCACATACCCATAATGTAGTGTCCCACAATGGGTTCTTTAAAATACTATGTTTTATTTTTATCTAGGCAACTTTTATTAAATTTTTATAGGTCTGAGCTTTGTAATATCACTTTAGCAAACATTGGTAGGGCCCATAGTTTGTGTGTGAGTGTGTATATAATAAGATATTATATTAATAATAAAGATATATGGCTTACTAAAATATGCTATTGAATATCCACTATCCATAGGGAAAGAAATTTTTTTAATTTCTAAATTAATTTTTGTGTTTTTTATAATTTCTAGAGCCAGTGAATTCATTTAAATTATATCCAAACTATGCATTATCCTGACTACCCACACTACATAATTCTGAGATGTTAGGGCTTATTAGTCTCATTTTTCTTTCTGACCACCTTGGCAACATCAATAATTAGACACAAAATGAATGAATTGAAGTAATATGCACCAATTTACATATACTTTAACAGTATAATATTAAGTGAAATTAATTAAATCCCAAAAGCATTATATAGAGCATTACACCAGTTTTTAAAGTGAAAAGCACCCATACATACATATTGCCCACATAATATATACATATATGTATATACACAAACATAAATTTACAACAAGCTATAGATGTAGTAAAGCATAAAAAGAAAAATAGACATGATAAATAAATAATCAGGATAGTGGATACCTAGGTGGAAGAAGCAAGGAAATAAAATTGGGTAAACTATATGGATAGATGTAGATTATTATAAAACTCCAAGCTCTTTTTTCAGAGTCTTAGTTTGTGGTGTTTATTAATTCACTAGAAAATAACTATGTGAATAAAAGTAAACCAATCATGGATCAGTACTAAGTATGCATCAAATACCAAGGATTATGATTAACCCAATTCTGTGCACTTAAGATACCAAAGCAAAGCCATAGTCACTATATTAGCTATCTATTACTTCAAAAAATTACTTCAAAACCTAGTGACTTGAAACAATAAGCATGTATTATTTCTCAGGAACCTCTCCTTATCATGAATTCAGGAGCATCTTAGTGGGGTGGTTGTGGTTTCAGAACTTTCATGATGTAGCAATCAAGATGTCAGCAGGGGTTGCAGTCATAGGAGGCTTGGCTGGTGCTTCACTTCCAGGGAAGCTCACTTACATGGCCCAAAAGCCAGTCTTGCCCGTTGGTTTCAGTTCCTTGCCACATGGACCTTTCCATAGGGCTGCTTGAGTGCCCTTACAACACAGAGGTGGGCTTCCCCAGAGTGAGTGTTGCATAGAGTAAGGATAAGTAGTAATAGCTTTTCTGACCTGGTAATGATACTCACAGCTCATTACTTCTACCATATACCTAGTATTGGCCACACAGACCAACCTGATACACTGTAGACAGGACTATCCAAAGTTGTGAGGAACCAGGAGGCAGGAATCATAAGGGGTCATCGTAGAAGTTGGTTACCACACAAACCATGTGGCTTATCTTGAACATCTAGTTTTTTTGTTTGTTTTCTACTGCAGTTCTTAAATTCCAAACATGTTTCCTTATTGTGCTTTTGGTGGCATTAGAGAATTGTTCTCTCTAAAGATGGAGCAGAAAGAAATTAAATTTTGCTTCTTTTTAATTTTTTAATGAGTTTATTTGAACCAAACTAGTAACAATTGCTAGAAAGCAAAATCTCAAAGAATTGATAAAATGCCAGTTTTACAGCTTATTTTCTACATTAGAATCAACAGAGGAGATAAAGAGGATTATATAAAATCCATTGGTGGTAGAATAAGGAGGTGGAAGAAGGCAAAGTGAGGAGCTATCTGGGACTGGATACAAAGCAAAATGGAGAGACACAAGCTTCTTTTACATTGGTGCATACAGGATAGTTAAGAATAACACTTACAGCACATAGAAATAGTATTCTGGGAACAAAGATAGCAAGAGTTTTTGTAGATTCCTGTTCTGGTGTGGTGGGTGTGCCCTGAGAGTTCTGGAAAAGGAGATTACTCTGACATTTCAAAGGTATGTTATATTAGATGCAAAAAAACAATAGACTCACTTTACGTAAGGATTGACCTTTATCAAGGAAGCTACAGGCCTAACATGTGATTACCTGTCATGACCTGCTTTTAGTTAGGAATTTTTATGTTCAGACCATCTGATATGATTACTTTCTGCCTCCCCTGGGCTTGTCATGTTTACTGTATGGTCCCATTTTTGTCCATAATTCACCCTTTTGGTCATAAATCAATCTAAAGGTGGATAACAGGGTCCAAGAGTTCTAGGAAGGCGCATTACTAGGAAGTCTTACTGTTGTGATTTGTTTTGCTAAAATAGAGGTCCACTGGGGATGAGCAAGGTTGAAATCTTAGATGGAAATCAAAGGCCAAATTTTTCTCAAAAAGAAAAGGCAGGTAAATGGGAGGCAGTAAGTCTTATTGAGAAAAAAACTGGATCATTTCTTACCTGCAAGCTATCATGATCCAAGTTTGCTGTCTGTCTAACTTTTCTGTATTTTGTAACTAGTATCACATTTATTTATAGTTTGAGGGCATATCATATACTCTTCAGTTTTCACAATCTGACCATGCGGTGGGTTACCACTTATTAGTGTTGTTGTTATTATTATTGTTGTTGTTATTATTTTAATATGGCACATTTTCTCATTGGAAACACTCAAGTGTCATTTGTTAATCTGATTCCGCTAGTTGTGCAATTGAGAACTGTAACATTAAGGTTTAATTGGGACCAACACTATAAGAACATAGTAGTATAAATTACAGTTAACTTCTAAAAATTTCCAGATACCAGGAGTACAGTAAGTGTTTTGTAAGTTAATTACCTGTGCAGGCCTTACAAAGGGACATTTTAATAGCCACTTCAATTTCCATCTGAACTGATATAGTTAATAGTCCTTGCTGGGTTAGGAGGTAAGTACATTCCCATAATGGGGTTCTAGGGTTTATACATAAAATTTCTTTCTCAATATTCCTTTTCCAGTAACCTTCTACAACTTCTCTTGTCCTTCTTAGTTTTATCTTTTTACTCATTTAGAAATAACCAACTTATTAGGACAAACTACTTCCTTTTAACTGCTTTCAAACACATATACATCCCTTTCTGCCTGCAATAAAATTCCTTTCAAATTTCAAGAGACACACACAGAAAAAGTATTCTTGATAATACAAAAGTTATACACCATCAGCAATTATTAACAGTTGAGCTATATAAGAACAAGGTTTGAGAAAAGCCCAAAGAACAATTATAGCTATTATTATGAATAATATTATTATAAGACAGGTAAAAACAATCAAACAAATGGGTTTTTAATTTCAACATCAATTATGTAGGTATACAGGCCTCCTCGATGTCTGGTGGTAGCTGTCTAACTCTGATGGTGGCAGCTTCTCAGTCTCGAGGAATGTTTGATGCCCACTGTAGGAGGAGGAAAGTGTCAGAAGCAGGCAGATTTGAGGTTAGGCTCCTTTTTTTCTTTTAAATGAAAAACGTGAATCCATGAGTTAACACCTTTAAATTTAGCTGCACATGGATTAGTTAGTATAATACCTGATAAGGCTCTTCCAACAAGATTCAAGAGTCTTTAATTGGTATCTTTTCCAATGGACAAAATCTCCTATTATAAGTTATTAATTTTGTCTCCCTGGAACACAGAGATCACCAATTTATAATAAACTGAAAATCATATGCCAAAACTTCAGGGTCAGGCTTTGTGAAATTTTAATGCTGTAGGGACTTCTCATTCCTCCTTAAGAGCGAGATACCTTAAAATGGTGATTTACTCACCTGATGGTAATAAAATGTGTAGATTTATGTTTAATAATAAGAAAAACGTGTCTAGTACTTCATAGGTAACTGAAAATTAGCCACATAAATAATTCCTTTCCTGCTAATGCTTCACTAGTTGTCAAAATGCATTCAGGTGAATAAACCACAAAGGGACCAATTGATTGAAGAATGAGCAACATAATGTTGGCTGTCCCCCTGTGTCCTACATCAGTACCCAGCCCTATAAGAAAGGGATTTTCATTAGAGGGTTTTATTTTCCTTATTAGCATTCATTTCATTAACAATGGAAAAGAAAGAAAATTATTTAGAACAAGAAGCCATCAGAACAACAAAATAGCACATGGAACAACTGAGGAAAATTTTTTAGCCCCAAAAGAGGAACGCTCATGAAGGAAGAAGCATGTTCCAACCATATGTTTTCATGTAATAGTTTACAAATGTATCCAACCACATAAAAACTAAAATTAGCCGTTTTGGCAGGAGAGATGACCTCTTTTCTTAACAGTGAAGATTTTAGCATATTTATTTTTCATATAAAAGGAGAGGTGATTAATAATGTTATAAGATGTCATAAAATATTTTTCCTTGAATTTCTGCCCAGCTAATACTTGTAGCTTAAGTCAACTGAAGTCTAATTTAAATTTTTCAACCTTTTGATATCAGATTAAATGGCACTTACTAAAATAGATATAGAATTAGTATATCAACTTATATTCTTTTGAAACTTCTTCCAGTATGTTCTAGGATTACATACCATGATCTCCAAAAAGGTAAAGAACTAGAGAGACAATGAAAAAAAGACTGGATCACATTTCTTAAAAATTCATTCATCAGTTGAGCTTCAAACTTGGGAGGTTGAATCCGAGGAGTCTTAGAGTCCAAGGTTGATGAGTTCTGGAGATAGTGAGAATTAATTAGAAAGCTTTCCAGGAAAGACTAAACACAATTAACTTGCTATGGCTAAATGTTTAAAACTTGAAGTTTGTAGGTTTCCAGACCTGTTCTGATCTCAGCCAGACATTAGTAATCAGAAAAGCGTTCAATATATGGTACCAAGCTATTGCCATCCTCCTAGACAACACTGAAAAATATCAGTATGTCCTAATGCCCACAAATGAAACCCCTACACTACCACATCCACCCCCGCCCCACCAAAGTTACTCTTTTTTCATCCAGAGCTATTTGTTTATCCCTAGATTGCCAATCCTATATAATAAAGAGCTAATATGCTAGTTAGACACAACAGCCAAACAACTGTCCGGATGACACACTGGACTACCATCCAGAAGCCTAGGCTACAAGGGCCGAGCCCCTTGCAGGAATTCTTCCAGTATCAGATAAGCATGATCATATCCCAGAACATCAAAGTAATTAACAATAAGGTGTGAATGAAGTTTACAGGTTCACAAGGCAGATTTGCATTTTAAAAGAGGGGCTTGTTAAATGCAACTGAACTAATAGATGGAATGTGTGAGAGATACTTTTCTCTCCAGGACAGTGGAAGATTTCTAGTGCTCTTTTTCAGCTCAGGGATACCAAGTCCAGTCCTGTTGGCATTCCTTTCCCCTCTGCAGTCTCTTGCCATTTACTCTTCTTATTATCCTATCATATTTGCAAATAGAGTATGTTTAAAATAATGAATCATTAGTTAGAGAGTTGCTTATAGAACCTTGTTCAAGCCTAAAGATCTTAAGGCCTCAAATTAGGTACTAGAGCCTTAATTCTCAAAGCAGTCGGTTTAAACAGCCACAAATGCCATACATTATAGGGTTAGCTCTCCATGTAGTGTATTTATCTGTTATTTAGATGAAGAATAACTTATAATAATTTTTTCTACAATTACTAAAAGCTCCAAAGAAATATCTCTTAAACAATGGGGGGAAAGGATCTCAGAGACTTTTCTAAAATAAATAAAATTATTTTATTACATTTATAAAGATGAGAAAATAAAAATATTTTTTCATATAATTGTGATGTGTAGTAGACTAAGAAAATGAAGTCTGAACACCCAGATTTTTTTTCTGGGCCAAAGAATATAGAATCTCAGAGGATAAAAAAGGATGACAACAACAAGAAGAAAGAAGGATATATATGTATGGATCCAGGAACTCATTTAAAATTGTGACAAGTGAAAAGAATTTTTTCTGCTCCATGAACTAGCCTTTCTACTCCAGCTCCTCTTAGGCCCAGTTTCCCTTTCCTTCTGAGGAAAGAATATCTATGGCAGAAATTCACGGAAGCACTAACAAAACTTTTGACCAAAGTCATATCCTTTAAACTCCAGCCTTTCATTTTCTGGCCACAGTGCACAAGGTCCATAGTCTTTCCTCCCTAGATTGTTGTGAAACATAAATATATCTTCACAGTTCTCACCTAGAAATGTCGGAGGACCAGCAAAAGGCCCAGCTCCAACACGTGTGGCTCAATCTCAGCTGCGGGGGGCAGTTTCTCTGCAGTCAATGAAAGGGCCTAGGAATTGAAAAGGGAAAAATCTGTCTTTATTATAAAAAAAAATAATAGTAACCGTGTTGCGATTATGTTAGCTTTTTACAATATATAAAGCTATTTCTTGTCTGCTTTTGGTTATTTTCTATTGTTTTTTTTGTTTGTTTGTTTTTTATGTCCTTAAAGACATTTTAGAAGGGGTTAATAACATTCACAGAGATTATCTGAATTTGCCAGCTGAGCAAGTAGTTGAATTAGAACTCAAATCTAAGATTCAAGAATTTCATTTCAGATCTTATGCTTTTTTCATTCCAAAAATTTTTAATGGCAGACATGCTTTCTTATATGAAATAGGACTTTAAAAACTGTACTGCCTAAAATTAGGAATCCTAAGTAATTCATAGAAATAAAATTTTCCAAAATTCTCCTTTTAAAATGAAATGGAAAGATTTCTCTGAATGAAGCATTGGGACTAAAATCATGAAGTTTTAGTTTCTCTCTTTCTCTTCACTTTTGTTGACCAATAGTAATTATTTTAATTTGTCTTAAAGAAAATGGTATTGTAAATGATGTTATAACTTTTTGTAGCTCAGATGAGGGTAACTCTATAATTTGTTAATCAAACTGGGACACTTTTGAGAGTGAAAGCAGTCACTATTAATGAAGGTGCCTGTACAATTGGAACTATCCTGGGTAAACTGAGAGATATGGTCACCCAAATTATAGGACATGATTCTGAGTCTGAGGGTAGTGACTTGGAATTAAAAAAAAAAAAAAAGCCAGCAGAATGAAAATCCGTATGACCTGTCTTGACTCCAGAGTTCCCATGAAGTTGGCTCATAAGCACAATGAACACTGTTTTTTTTATTATTTATTGATTAAGATATTACATATGTGACCTCATCACCCATTACCCCTTCCAATTCTTGCCCCCCCCCCCATTAACACTTATGCCCTCACCCCCCTGGTGTCCATGTCCATTGATTAGGCTTATATGCATGCATACAAATCCTTTGGTTGATTTCTTCCCCTTACCCCCACCCTCCCCTACCATCCCTCTGAGGTTTGATAGTCAATGCTTCTCTGTCTCTGGATGTCAGTTTATGTTATTCATTATATTCCATAAATGAGTGAGATCATGTGATACTTATCTTTCTTTGACTGGTTTATTTCACTTAGCATAATGCTCTCCAGTTCCATCCATGCTCTAGTTTGAAGCAGACACCTTTTCCTCCTTTTATCTTCTTCCTCTTCTTAAAGAATACCTTTCAGCATTTCATATAATACTGGTTTGGTGTTGACGAACTCCTTTAGCTTCTTCTTATCTGTGAAGCTCTTTATCTGACCTTCAATTCTGAACACTAGCTTTGCTGGGTAGAGTAATCTTGGTTACTCTAATTCTTGCTATTCATCACTTTGAAAATTTCTTGCCATTCCCATCTAGCCTGCATAGTTTCTGTTGAGAAATCAGCTGATAGTCATATGAGTACTCCCTTGTAGGTAGCTAACTGTTTTTCTCTTGCTGCTTTTAATATTCTCTCTTTGTCTTTTGCTCTTGGCATTTTAATTATGATGTGTCTTGGTGTGGTCCTCTTTGGATTCCTTTTGTATGGGGTTCTGTGCATTTCCTGGACTTGTACGGCTATTTATTTCACCAGGTGGTGGAAGTTTTCAGTCATTATTTCTTCAAACATGTTTTCAGTATCTTGCTCTCTCTCTTCTTCTGACACCCCCATAATTCTGATGTTGGAATGCTTAAAGTTGTCCCAGAGGCTTCTTACACTATCCTCAATTTTTTTTTATTCTTTTTTCTTTTGCATTTGAGTGTTTTTGGCCTCTTGGTATTTCAAATCTTTGACTTGATTCTTGTGTTCCTCTAGTCTGCTGTTGGGTTTCTGTAAGACATTTTTTATTTCAGTCAATGTATGTTTGGTTTCTAGTTGGTCCTTTTTCATATTCTTAAGGGTCTCATATCCTTGAGGGTCTCATTAAAGTTATTGGCCTTTTCTAGGAGCCTCTTGAAAAACCTTATAACCGTGGTCTTGAACTCTATATCCAGTCGTTTGTTTTCCTCCATTTCTTTTGTTTGTGATCTGTTTCTTTCTCTCCACATTTTCACTGCTTCCCTGACTTGGTAGGGTAGCTTTGTATGCTAGGTATCTCGGCCTCCCCTGTTACTTTAGGTGGACACTCTTGGTGCACCCCTTTGTGGACTATGTGAACAGGCTTGTTTCAGATATGTCTTGATTGTTGGTATCACTGGGAGGAATTAGACCTCCAGGCCAACTGGCTGTGAGGATCAGCCGTGTCTATGCTGGGAGACAACCTTATGGGATAAGAGTTACAAATTTGCCACAGCCTCTGAGCTCAGCATGGATGGGGTGGAGTTTCAGGGTGGAGCCGACAGCCTTGGCTTCCAATCAGCCCCACACCATGAGGTCACTGGATCTTAGAGAGTCTGCAGGCAATTGCTGCAGGCATCTCTGTGAGAAAGACGCCCTCAAGCCTGCCGCCAGACCATCCAGTCTCTCCCCCAAGGAATCCGGAATCCCAGACCTTCACCCTGCATGGGGCTCCATGCCATCGGGACTCTTTTTTTACCCTTCCACCAGTCCACGCCAGAGGCACAGTCAACAGTTTGCCCTTACTAAGCGCACTCATGAGTGAGCCTCCGGAGCTCCACCCTTGGCTACTCCCCTGAGATTCCGCCTCACAGCCTCGCTTGGGGTTCTCTGCACACACCCGCGTGCATGCCTCCAGAGCTCTGTGCTTGGCTGTTCCCCCGGGACTCCGCCTTATAGTCGAGTCCCCCCGCAAGGGCCTGGGTCCCCTGGGTTTTGAGTGCAATCCGAACTGGGGTTAACGCAGTTTGGAGCTCCCGTCTCCTTTTCGCTTGAGCATCCCTGCCAGGCGCCCAGATGCCTCCTCTCTGGCTCTGTGCGTGTGCAAGGCACAGTACCTTAGGCTAAGCAGCGGCTCTGATTATCGGTGTGCATTTCTATTTCCTTCTGGTTTTAGGATATCCAGTCAGCCAGCTTCCTGTGGTTGTGGATGGTGTCCATTTTGTTTTCTAGTTGTATTCTTGAAATTGTTGTGAGGGGCAGCAGCCTAGATGTTTACCTTTGCTGCCATCTTGGTTTCTCTTGGTTGATTCTTCTGAACATTGTTGAATGCTTCATTCTCTTGCTTTACCCAAGAGATGGCAGAGTGTTGGGGCATCCATTTAGGACCAACTCAGAGGAAGAGCGCAGCCTGCTGAGATTCAAATGCTCAATATTTTATAACTCTTGGTCGTGGGGGCTCTCATCTAAACTTTGACTATGCACAACCCAGATTCTCAGCCAAAAGACATGTCCTGTGCAGTATTCCCCAGTAAACCTTAGTCACTTTCACAAGGGTCTAAGTGACAAATATTAAACTAGCATTTTATATGTCAGAAGGGAAAAAAATCTATTGTGCACTTAAATTATTTTTACAGTTGATCAAAATAATATATAATGGAAGGCTCTTAATAATCGATGAAAGAATTAAACTGCTAAAATATATTTTTATACACCAAAGCTAAATTTGATAGCATAGGGAGTAACTTAATCTAAGAATACCCTTATAACAGGCATAAAAATAAGTTTTATTTTGCAAAGAGATACTATTTATGAGAATGTATTGCTGTGTGCCATCCATGGAACATGCTGACTTTCAATTTCACAAATAAAATGCTATATTGAAAGGTGACCATGTATGAATAGTACACTTAACAGACTAACACTACCATAAAATGATAGATTGAGGGAGAGTTTGAAATTATTGCTAATGATTGCTGAATTATTTGGAAATTGTTTCTATGAGATTACTTTTGACCACCTAACTTAGGAAGTATTTTCCCAGTGAGTATAAAGTTCAAATTAATTTGGTTTGATTTGAAGAAGAAAAAATATCTTACTTTTCTTGCAATTTAAACTTTTATTTAAGATAGAAAGCTTCCCTTCTGGACAAGGAGTCACAGCCTGGAATTGGTAAAATGTCTACTGGAAAGTGTGGGGAGGCGGGGAAGGAGAGGGAACTAATGAAACTCCATTTCGTTGTGGAATAGTTCACAAAGGAATACAAGATGCATTACATAATGCAGCCCTTTGTTTGTGGAGTCTCTGACCAAATCCTGCAGTGTTAGCTCAGGCTGAATGCTGCCACCAAAGTCCTCCCTAACTCCAGGCAGCTCCGAGTCTTTTTTCCCACTTCCTGCCATGATTACTCTGGCTTCTGATTAAATCGCACCTTATATTTAAGGTCACTAACCTAAAACGACCCGGAGCTGCTTATTTCTCTCCTCAGCGTTCCCCTGTCCTTGTAATATTTGGAAGCCGTGAAAATAGCTTCTGTCCCAACTTATGTAGTCTTTTCTCCAAAAGCAAATGCTATAATAGTTTCCTCACTTGTGGGTTCAAACATTAGGTGAAAGATTTTTGGAAGCTAATTAGCATGCTAAGGAGTCTGGAGCATTTGGGTGAGTCACAGTCATGCTTCCTAAGGGACAGAGAAAATGTCGTTGCTAGTGATATTTAACAAGTGCTGTTTCCTCATTCCATTAAATAGAGCAGGAATTGCATTGCATTGTCTTCTTTATATTTAATAAAAATTGTGTTGATATCATCTCTTCTTTCAAACAACTATCCCTTTGGGGCTTTCTTAAAATATGTTTCTACTAATTTTTGAAAACTGAAAGTTTGCTTTCATTCTATTAATAATTGTGCCAGGTTGTAACAACTTATTCTCGTGGAATTTATTATAGACTCAAATGTTTCTTTTTTAACCTAGTTTAACCCTCTTTTCTTAGCTTAATACAAATTTCCCCCTTGCTTTCAAAGTGAGGATTTTAGTACGTATAATATATTGACTGTCGACTATACCAGTATATCTGAGAATATTAATATTTATTAAATGCTCAGAATGTGGCCAATGCATGGCATGCAGTTAGGAAGAACAGATTGGGCAATTCAAATTATAAAATTTATTTCTTGGTTAGAAATGTATTCCTGACTTGAGTGGCCTAAATAAATAGGGATTTGTGTTTCTCATGTAACACGAGGTCCAGAGGTAGGGAAGTACTGATGTGTAATAAAATTGGAGCCAACCTCTCTGGAATTGTTTGCTTTTTGCCTGCTTGTTGCTTTATGATCACAAAATAACTGCTGCAACTCCTAGCATCATGTCCATCTTCAGAGAGGGAAGAAGAGGGGAAGAGAAGGATTGCCTTTTACATCTACCTTTTCAAAAAAGAAATTTTTTTTCTCAAAACCAGCCTCTCACACAGATTGCCACGTAGATCATACTGACTAGAACTGGGTCACAAGGCTACCCTTGGTTGCTAGGGAGGCAAGAAAGTCAGGGAACAGATTTGTCATAATTAGTTTAGAAATAGCGTAACTCCTCCCGTACTGAGCACATTGTGACTCTGAACACAGGGGTATGTAGGTAGGAAGAATTGGAGGAATGAATATTGGGTGAGCAGTAGTGTCTATTCTAGTTGTACTAGTCAAAAAAAAAGTGTGGGGAGGGTTAATGTGGACTATAAAAACTAAAAGATTATTTACAACGGAGGTAGCACATAGCTAGTCTACAAGATAACTAAAGTAATTAAATTCATTAAAGAATAAGGACACTTTAAGGAAGACCAGAAGCTTAAAATCAGGAACACATATGCTATCTATGGAAATTAACCACTACATTGTAAATAAATTTCCTAATTCTTTGAGGGCAGGAAGTAAGGCTTATTCCTATTTATTTTCCTAGCATCTCGGACACATAGTAAATTCTTATGGAATCATAGTGAATTAACTCATAATATTCCAACTCAGAAGTCCAGACATGATTTAACAGGTTATGGAGATAACAGAACAGAAAATTTAAGATTTAGGACTCCCTTGGCAAGACTCAGATGAAAGGAAACATTAATATAGTCTGAACACTCCTGAATATTGGTTTGAAGTAGTGGAACCTGGAATGCCTAAGCAGGTAGAGCAAGAAATGAAGTTCAAGTTCAGAATTTGAACTTTATCTGTGAATGCCTGGTTATGTTTCTGGAATCAAATCCTGGTAATTCACAAGCAAGTCTCCAACAGGCCCTCCAAATGTTATAAGTAGTTAGCCTATTGCTGTCACTTGCTCCCCTTTTCTCCCAGTTCTCTTCACCATGACCTTTCAATGTGAAAGGGGCTTTGGAAAAATGAAAAGTAGTTCATTGGAGATGCCTAGAGTCCTACTTGACAATAATTGAAATTTTACATTTCTTCAATTTCTATTTTATCCCAGCCATTCTGCTACAGTCTTCAGGAGATTATTAAAAACAAAACCCCTGCCTACATATTGTTTACATTCTAGTCAAGAATTTAAATATCTTGACTGATTTAAGATAAAGAAAAGGGAAAAATATAATACTATTCAGAAAATAAAACAGCCAACTTAGTAAAAAAGAATGGTTTGACTTGCTTTTATTGTTATGGTGCTGATTGAACCAGAAAGCTTAGCCAAGAGTCAAACTTTTTTCTGCAAATATCACACAAGTAACTTCCCCTAAAGGGAAATTTCCTTACTCACTCTAGGCCTGCTTATTTTTTATTTAACAAAGGCTAAAGTGTCTTGTCCTATTTTGTTTACTAAATTCTAGAATTTAGATTTGGCATACAGTCTGCAATGTGGCTTAATAGTAGACTGAAATAATAAATAAAAGTAATTGCATTTTTGAATTGTACCTCCATGAGTATCATATAATTTCAAGCATCTGACATTACTTCTTGTTTTTATGACATTAATTTTACCTGAAAAATATGCCAATAGACTGGGGGATAGACAGTGTTAAAATGTTCAACTTTAGTCACTGGCAAATCTAGCACACTTATGGGCTTTGGCTACTTAATGGGGTTCCCTTGTGACTTTAAGCTTCAACCTCCCTGGTTAGATTAGAATACTTTAGATTATTTGAACTGAAGAATACTTTTTATTTTGAGAAAAGAACATCGATTTTGTTTTAATTGATTGAATAATATATTTGCAGTAGCAGAACTTTAACAACTCTTCTAAAGACTTGTAGCATTATTAATATTGCATTTGGATAAGTAACTCAATTTATCTGGACATCAGTTTTATCATCTGCAAAAGGAGGTAACTGTTGTTACATGGTTTCTAGCTTGTTTCAGCTCTGAAGTTGTATGCTTTCATTTTTTTAAATTCAATTCAACAAATATTGATGGAATATTTATATAAGGCAAACCAATATGGTAGGGTATAAGGATTATTAATGTGATCTTTTCATACAAATAGCTTATAATTTGATACATTCAATACCGAAATGTGTATTTCTGAACACCTATTAGCTTATTCCTTTTTGGGATGTCACTTATGAATGAGGGTATACGATTTTTTACCCTTATTAGTATTTTTTTATATCTTAATTTAGAGAACCAAAAGGGGGAGGAAGATCTATCATTTTAATTATGTGCCTTTGTATCCCACCTTTGGTGCAGAATATTTAGAGCATTCCCCAACCATAATCTCATTTATCCCTAAAGAAGTTCAATGCATATCGAAAAATAAATATAGTTATTTCCATATTAATGATTAGATAACTGAACCTAAATTTCCTCGAGTCATATAATGAGCCAGTGAGTGAGCACAGGTAAAAATCTAGGAGCTCACTTCAAGACTGCCCAGCCAGCTTCCTTTATGTGTGACAGATTATTTTAGCAAGTTCTGTGGAGCCAGATTGGTAAACCACATTCCACACTTGCTCCCTCCTTGCTTCCTTTCCAAATAGCAGCTTAGCTATTGAGGATTTCAGATGCATCAACAGGATAAACAAAAAGGTGGAGGGGAAGAATGGAATGTATGGAACAACAGATGTGGTATGCAAGCTCTGATACAGGGATGTTGTTGTTTGTGGTTTGCATTAAAATTAGCAGTAAACGAAATTGGGGACACCTCCATAATAAAATTGGAGATAGTTAACGAACATTTGACTATAGGCCCAGCATCTGTAAAGAAACCTGCACTCTGCTAGGTATCACTAGGATTTTTTCGCCTGCTTTGAGAGGAGTCAGGAAGATGAGGAATTAATGTCTTTTTACAAACCTAGCAAGCAGCTCCTTGGAAACAGGTGATTCTATTTTCCTTCTTTACCTAAATCTTCCTAGGTAATAAAAAAAGTCAGATCCATGTTTCATCTCCTGGTTTCCTTAGTCAGAAAATTTGCATCTGATGCCTAGGAAAATGTTTGGCCTTCCACAATTGAATGTTTAAACAGGTGCACGCCACACTGGTCTGGCTGAGGAGAGGGAGTCTCTGCCTTCTGGAAACCCTGACGTTAAGAGAATGGTTCTTGTGCCAGCTTTCAAGAGCGTTTGTGTGGGGAAGTTCAGGTGATGCTTAGATCACATTACCTGGTTACCAGCCCACTGCCTCACTCCCATTCTGTGTTCTCAGGGAAAAAAATTGATTTAATAGATTCAAGATATTATTAAATACATTCTGCATTAATATTATATGTCCTCTTTGAATCCAAGTTGCAATACAATAGAATTTCATTTTATAAATAACACCTTTCAAGCTCACACCACAGGGCACAATACAAAAGAATCAAAATAGAACACAAATGCTGTAATCAAATGCAGACCCCAGGAAGGCTGATTAAAAAGGCATGTTGCTGGTAAGAGCAGCCGACAGGGTAAGTGTAGTAGGTCAGAGCAGAAAAGCCAGCTGAATAGAAGGGTGAACTGGAACCAAAGGACGCAGATGCCTGATACACAGGGACTTCCTCCTTTGTCACCATCTCCTTTTGGACTTGGAAATTGCAGGGGAGAGGAGTGTGCTTATGTTGGTTGGGAGGTGGGGATCAAATATATGTAAGGTCACAAGGTTTATCCTCAGTCCTTAAACACTACACAAACCAAAGAAAATCCTAAATACAACCGCAGGCAGCTCTTGTCTACAGTATGATTATGAGACAACGGAGTGAGGCTTGTTATGCTTGACAATACCTCTGCTTTTCACAAAACACAACTGTGAGGAAACAAGTAGAACCCTTCCATAATAGCAAGGTCAGATAGTACCTGAATGGCCAGGCATAGGAAGGCATGGCAAGTGAGTGAGCTGGGTGCTTTGTGGTCTTAGTCTGGTGGTAGTCTTCTCCCCACAGGACCTCTTCTCACCCAGTTGCTTTTAGCTCCTCACCACCACCACAGCCTCTTCTAAAGTCAAGGGCTTGTGCTTTAAAACTCTGCCTCTAATTCTAGGATAAAAGGTTCTGCTCTCTTCTTAAATGAATTAAGGAATTGGGCAAAAATTGGGGAGGTATTTGGCACATACTGCCCCATCTATAACTAAAACCAGTCCTAAAAGTGATCACTATAAACCTTGAGGAATGCACCACCTTGGTCTTTGCTGATGCTTCTCTACTTAACTTTTAGGGTAGGACAGGAGTCATGAGAAAAATTCTCTACAAAATACATTTTTTTTTCCTGAAAAATAGCAACCTATAGTTGACAATCATGGAACACCAAATATGGGTCTACAGTCTATAAAAAGAAAAGGAGAGAGAAAGGGAAAGGATAATTGAGACCACTTTTACCACTCTTGAAAAAGAGTGACTCATGATTACCCAGTTAGTTGAAACTCTGGACTGAGATCACTGATGCGTAAATTTAGGTCAATAGTTTAGTATTTCTGTACATCTTTTTCTTAATATTTCAATTATAAACAATTTAAACATGTGGGCAATATTTGGGGGCAATATTGTACAAATGCTACTTTTATTTAATAGGATATTATTTTCTTTGATTCTGTCAGTATTTATTTGGCTATGCAGAGAGCCAATTTATTATCAAAGGCAAAGGGTAGTATAATAAATTGAGAACACTGGATTTTGTCTCCAGAGTGAACAAATAATAACTATGCTGGTTATCCATGTACTTTCTCTCAGATTTACCCTTCCTTGCCTACTATACCAACATGTATCTGAGACCTTTAAATACTTTTCCTTGCTCCAGGGTATGAGTGTGCTTATCAGTAGAGGGTTCAGAGAAACATTAGAGAGGAAGAAATTTTTCTCCCCTGGTTCCCCTGTACTCCTTTGTCAGGCTCCTCCATTGTGCAAGGTTTCTCCAGGGTCTGGCACCTATAACACACAGCTGCCTCGGTGCCTAGCGGTTAAGGCACAGGTAGTTTCTCCAGTGCCTTGTGACTAGCAGCTCCCCCAGCACCCACCACACAACAGCTCCCAGCCATTTCTCTGCCTTTCATTCATTCATGGCTGAGGCTTGTCCAACCAGGTCTGGATCCCAGTCCAGGGGTGCAGAGGACTCTTCCTTGAACACTCTATCTCAGCCCTACAAATAGTTACGCTCTTTATATTTGCTTATGCTTATATAATTTTGAATTCTCTCTACTTTTTACTAGCTACTCCCTCATCACTTCAATCCTCTATTATAGTTAATAATTCTTTATATTAAACTTTGCCTATTCAAATTGCTATGTGGTTTCTTTCTCCTGATGGACTCCAACTGGTACATAATCAAAGAATATTAAAATAATCTATATTCTTTGGGAGTAAGGGAAAGTAAATATGATAAGCCATCTCTTTATGGAATGGATTAGCATTGGTACCATGTGCCTTATCTAGGTCTGACTGTTAGATGAACAAAAACTTGTGAGAATTTAATGCTAGACTGAAAGGTGAAATATAAAATATGATACTATATGCTATTTCTAATTATACATATTATTCTAAGGACCAATTTTTAAATATTTTACTTAATGTCACATACAGTTCTTAAAAATGTAAACTATAATAAAGCAAACAAGTCTGCACTCAAAAGAAATTTATTGGTCTTTAAAATATGTTGCAAAATAACCATAATAACCCTTTAATGCAAATGTATAGATTATTAATGCTAAGGTAATAATGATATCCATTATTTATTAATAACTCAGAAAGTCCTAGCACCTTACATTAGTTCATGGAATCTTTTTAGCAATAGAGGTGGACATTATTATTATTTCTGTTTTGAAAATTAGAAAACAAGATGGGGAGATTAAGGAACTGGCCTAATGTGATACCTGCGGCAAGTTTCTGAGCTGGGATTTTGAACCTAGATCTGCCTGGGAGCCCTGGTTCTTAACCACTCCACTCTGCTCCCAGAATACCACCACTGAAGCAAATAGCAAGTAGCCTGGGCAAAACACAGAATAATTGTGGTATTGTTCTTATCAAAGATCCAGGACAGGAGACTTCGAAGAAGCCCTAGAATGTATAGCACACTTTGAGATATTTCTGATTCAGGCAAATTGGGTGAACGTTGGTGATCAAATCCCCAAAGTGTTAACAGTGTATCAGAAACCTAGCAGCCTTTATTCTGAGCTGAATTGAAGGCAGATGAAATATTAACAGCAGTTCTAGCAGCACAAAATGAAATATGAGATCCTATATCAGAAATTATTAGTAACCTGTTAAAAGAAATGCTGAAAAATGGCAGTTACCAAATTAAAACTGAGAAACAGAGCTCAAATGGGAAATTTCAAAAAGTTTGGAGGAAAATAAATGACAGATTGTCCTCTTGGCTCTTATTACTATGCCATCCTAAATCCTCCTTGGCGATACATGTGGAGGTGAAATAAGAACTGCATCACTGCCAGTGCTGGCCCTCATATTTGTAGTCCTAAGTGTTTGTGATGGTGTCTGGGATTGATTAGAAAAGTAGTTGGAATTTGGTAGCATTTAGCTTTATCTAAATTGAGGAGTCTAGAGACTCTTATTATGAAAGGCTTCCTCTCATTTGTGAATTGGCCCCTTTGCTCCACTTTTGGATGGCTGGCTTCCTCCATGCTGAGCTGCACTAAATGTTCTACGTGGGAAAGCCATTCTCCTTAAACGCCTTCAAATTTAAAGCATCTATCTGGATGTATTCAGATTTATGATTCAAAATATCTAGCATCAAAAAAAGAAAGAGAGGTTACAAATACCAAATACTGGGTAGTAAATGAAGGAAATATTTTTCCATCGAGAACTGAGAGCAGAAAAGTGACTGTAGCAGAGTTGTTAGGTAGTTGATGCCAGAGAAAAAAAGAAAATGAGCTATAGAACCATAGAATCTTCATGTTGGCAGACACCGTGGAGTTCATGCAGTCCTACCCTATCATTTTTCAATGAAGACACTGAGAAATAGGGAGTTAAGGGACTTGACTTGCCCTAGACACATAGTTGTTTACTGACAGTCAGGCCAAAATCATTTCCCAACTCTCATTCTGGAACTTTGCAGTTCAGTATGCTACTGCCATCCTCTACTGAAAGTTAACACTGACCCATCCTGGAATGCAGAACTCAGCAGAGATGGGAGCAAGGAAAATTGTGAATATTGAGATGGTAATCAGTCTGGGGAAAGAAGAGGAGAAACAGAGGATCCTCCTTTGTTGTGACTTGTTGGAAAAGCTTGTACAGGACAGTTTGTGTCAGTTTACTTCCCACAAAAAAATAGTAAAATATTTAGGTTGTAATTCCTCAGAGCTTATATTTATGCATTCGTATTTTAT
Source organism: Antrozous pallidus (assembly GCA_027563665.1). NCBI lineage: Eukaryota > Metazoa > Chordata > Mammalia > Chiroptera > Vespertilionidae > Antrozous > Antrozous pallidus. Next base: position 67,814,101 of record CM050514.1, read on the forward strand.
TTGCTTAGCGAATTCTCTCTCATACAGGTTAGCTCCTTGTAGATTGGTTTGGGGCAAGTGAGGGGCATTGATGTTGATCCCTGTCATTTGCATGCATTTGACCTTCTCTCTCCAGAGAACTTGTGGGGAGAATCTTCTTCACTTGACACTACTAACCAAGGGTCAGGTATAGGTTTGAGATGTAAGAACTATCTGCTATTAACCCTTGTATTCTATTAACTTCATGCAGAACTTGGGACATATATGTGGGGGCCTTTTAATCATGAATTAGGTAAAATAATTTTCTTTATTTAGAAGCACAGGGTCATTTGAAGTAAACCAGTAGCAAAGGGGATATAATAAAAGTATCTCAATAGGAGTCCTTATGAAATAGCAATACAGTCTTTTAGACCAGTGAAATATTTTTTTCTGAATAGAGCAACCGGAAATGAGAGAATTAGAAAGTATGATGGAAACAACAGATGGAATGCTGTGCATGGAAAGTGATTATATACAAGAGAGGGTTCAGGAGAGGGTAGGTGTGGAGCTGGGAAGGAGGGAGTAATTGAAATCAGAAAAGACAATGCTTGACCAAGTCTAGTAAAATATTCCCTGCCACAATCACTGTTGCATGAAGAGATTGAGCCAAGAGGCCTGAATACACTCAGCTCAAGTTCAGAGCTGCCATTATTGTGGGAGGCATCAGGGAGAGCACATCCGGATTTGTGTTACACAGCAATCACTGTTGGTGTCAGCATTCATCAGCCAGATGGTCAGACCCACAATTAATCAATTAAGCTGGGATGATCAGCTGGACTAAGTTTCCCTTTGGTGAAAAGCTCTCATCATGTGGTCAGGGCCAATAGCACTTTTATCCTGTTGCTTTTAGAGAAGCTTCTAAACATCCCTCTTCTTTTTGAGGCCTCTGGTTCCAGGACTCTGGTAAGCTCCAAGCTGCTTTGACAACATAGATACCCCAAATTGGGATTTTAACATAATAGTTTCACCGTCCTGTGTGTTTAAGTATGTTCAACAGATAGAAATAAGCTTTTGAAAGCAGCATTCTCTGAGGAGTGTTACTCAGCTGATTTTACTAGTCTTTATATTGGCTCTACTCAGTTGGGTGGGACAACACTGGAAATGATTCTTTCACTGGGCACTTATGAGGATGATATGATAGTCAAATAAAAATGATTGCAATTTATTGAGTGTTCACCATGTGACAGATACTGCTGTGTTAAGGACCAAACATCAAATATGGATTCAGCCCTTGTAATAAATTAAATGAGTGTGATAATGTTCCACTTCAAAGAGAAGGAAACTGAGGCCAGAAAATTCATTAGCCCAAGGTTAAACATTTATTAAAGATGTATTAAGTTGACTATGTAGTGAGGCTAAATAAAATTTACTCTACATTTTCTTATACCATGCATTTCTAAGAGATGGCCATTAGAAATATATGGTAGGTCCTTATTATTCCTTTTCAAAGAATGTTAAATATTTTACTGGTGTTTCCTAATTCTGTTGATCTTGCTCTCTTTGTCATGCTATTCTTGCTGTGTACCATTTGACTTGGGATGGCTTTCTTCATTATTTTGGGGCCTTCGCTGCTATTTGCTGCTAATTCTGTTTCCACTTCAGTCTCCTGAATACAGTTCCTCTAAGTTTGTTTCGACACTAAGACTTTCCTTTATCAGTTGGCTTCTAAGGCAAGTTGCCTCCTCCCAAACAAAATGTTGGGTTACTGATTTATTGCTTATGTTGAACCTTATTTCCCCTCCTCTTGCTGTATCACTGCTCAGGAGGAGTGTCGGAAACACCACATGGTAGGAAGTGTTGCTTCCTGATGGTGGGCTGTGCTGACCCCATTGAACTGAAATATGGGCACAGCCTATTTCCCTGGTGCTTCATCGTTGAACTTATGCCTTTCGTTTTTCTCAGCTCTTCTGTACTCTCCTCTTTCAGGCTTTATTTGAGGAGTGCTTCTCTTTAACCATGTGTGACCTGCGTTCTGCAGGCTATTCAAGGACACTATTGACCCAAATATAACTTTTTGAGATATTAGGCTCTTATGTGTTTTATGCAGTATGGGGCTTCTTTTTGCTACTTTAACTGCAGCACTGTGTTTTTCTTTGTTGGTTTCATTACTTACCAAATCAAGAAAGCAACCAAAATACTAGGATAGTACATCCTTGTAAGTAATCACCTGATTTCTCGAATCATGCTCAGAGCACATGGAAGAAAAGGTATTCCAGAAATCTTAATGAGCATCTTTTCTCCTCTAGGGCTCTACCAGCGCCCCATCTTTCTGACTGTGGTACTCTAATTTGTTCTGTCTGTGTTTGGTAGGCAGCTGTTTTGCATTTTTCCCTTGCTGCTCTCTTTTTCTGCAATCCTACAGTCTTCACCCACTAACTGATGAGGCTCTTTCATTGTGACCTGCAGTGTCTCCGCACATTGCCGAGCCGAGCACTGCTGTCCAGGCGGCCTCTCTGCTTCAGTTCGCTCCTGACCTAAACCCCCCTGCTATTCCAGGCCTGGCCTCTCATGACCAGAGACTGCTGACTCATCCTGGCCTGTGCCAAGCTGTGCAGTCGCTTAGCGATGTGGACAGGAGTCGAAGGACTAGAATGAGATCACTGAACTCTTTTCACTTGTTGCTTACGGTACAGTCCAGCATGAGCTGGAAATGTAGGAACCTCAGCCTCCCGAGCAGAAAGAGTAAGTAGATTAAACACACCGCATCACCAAGTCCTCAACAAGCAGCAGTTGGGTGGAGGGTGGGGCTGGCTTTCTCATGGCTGGGGCTAGGGCATTCGGGTTCACCAGGAGTGTTCCTTTGTCCTCTCTTCTTCCTCTCCTCCACAGTCAAACCCTCCCCCCACCCTCCCTGAACTTCCCTTTTGAAAATGTCCGGATGGCACAGCAATGATCTGAGCAGAAATGAAATTTTGCTAATAAGCAGCCTCCGCAAAAAAAATCCTGGAACAGTGACACTGTTGAAACTGCTTAGTTTAGTTTGTCTACTGGGAACGCACAAGAACTTCCCAACAGAATTCAAGAGGATGAAAAAACCTTTTTTATTCTCCTGTTCTCCTTGATTCTCCTTTTTCTTTCTGTTTCGAGGGAGGTAGTTTCAGGAGACATGGCTGCATTCTGGTGTGGTGTAAAGTTTTCCGTCGGGAGACAATAATGTACATTCCTCTGGCAGGACGGGATGGTGTGTGTGTTTTTTTTTTTGTTTCTGTTGCTGTTGTTTATTTATAAGACATTTCCTCTCAGTTAGTGGAAGTTCGATCGTAAGAGGCTCCAGTGATTTTCCTTCCACCTCCCCTCCCTAATTTCTGTGCTTCAGCACTCTGGAACACTGTGAACTGGACTAGCTAATCAGAGCAGGGAGCTTAGCAGCCAGGCCTGGACACTCTCAAGAGACTGTGCTGATTCTCAGTCGGCACTCCTTGGATCAGGAACCACAGTCTTGGTGAGTGGTGAGGTTCCAGAATTTGATGTGTCAAGGATTCTATTCTTGGTGTCTCTGAGGCAGTCAGGAAATAACGGGTGTTTTCAAAAAGAGGGGGGAAAACACAATTCTTTTAAAAAGCTACCAAACAGTCCACCGTAATGGCGAAGATTTCAGTGTGCACAGCCAAGACAACTCTATACACAGTAACAGAGCGTGTGCCAGGAGGACCCGCAGCATAGGTTTCATGCTGCCCACATGGATGTCAGCGTTGACATGCCTAGCACACATGCTGGTAGGAGGAGGAAGATAGGTGAGTGAGTGGGGAGGTTGGTCTTATTCAGGGTGGTAGGAGGGGGAAGTGAAAGTGGGATGCATCATGATTTGAAGTTTCTCTTTGCCAACTTTTCAGGCATCTCTATTCTGAACACTTACATTATGCTCAGAATACCTCTTTACCCAGCTGAGCAAGACAGAATAGTGGAAGCATAGCAAAAGAATATTGTGAATACTGTTCTTTTAAAGATCTTTTTGCTAAAAACTGGTTGCTTTTCAATGTTAGGGAACCTCCCTCAACCCAACCTTTTAGAAAATATTATTTGTCACACCCTCTTCTTTATTCTTCTGCATTCATGGTATCGAACAGAAGAATGCAATGAAAATCCTTATTTGCTTTCAGGGAAATTTATCATTCTGACATAGGAAAACTAGATGACTGTCCTCACAGTATTAAATCCAAATATAGTATTGTCCTCAATACAAGAGACTCTGATTGAATGTGTTCTGGGAAGTTGTCAAAGGAGTAGAATGGGGGTGGTTGCATCCTGTCGAGTATGAGACTAACAGAGGAGTCAACAGACCTGCTTTTGGAGTCAATATGTGCTTCTATGTCCTTATTAACAACTCACACTCTCCTGCAAGAGGAATTTCAGTTGAAATGTGTGTGTCCTTTACCATCAGGTCTTGTTGCTCCTCCAGGGTCATTTGATCTTATAGTGTTTTCTTGTCTTCTTTTCAATTTCAAGAATCGGGAATGTTCCAAATATTGAGTGGAAACAAACAAACAAAAAACATGGTGACTATAAAAGCATTCAGCTCTGTGGCAGCATCTGAACTGAATTGCTCTTCGGAGAGAGGGAGGAGCCTTTGATGTCCCCAATATGGTTCTCATAGGCTGAGACTTCCAAGAACCGCAACCCGGCCTAAGGGGCATTTCCTCCATGTTCTTAAATATTTGGAAAGAGGTGCTGTTTAATTGTTTTCGCTTTCCTTGCTATTAACACACTGTCAGTAGATTCCTCCTAAAAGTTGAAAATGCTTTGGCAATAGTTGATTTTACATTTAACCAGATGTGTGCTGTGTATGTCTATTGCGTGTACTCTTGTCCAAGCAGGTAGAGTCATCCAATGTATTACATTGGTACTTAGCTTCGAATTTTGTTTGATACTCTCCGCGATTCACATTCTTAACCATGTAACTCATGTGTGCTCATATGTAACTGAGTTCCCTACAGAGACTTCCCCCTGTTGCAGCCTTATCGGCTCTGTCAGTGACTCTCTCGAACAGAGTCCACTTCCTATCACAATTCCTATAGTTTCGAAGGCACATCGAACTCCTCAGGTGTCACTATGACAGGAAGCAGTCTTCAAGTTTTATTAAGACCAATATGTGCTATAAGTTTAATGTATATAATTTGCCTGTTTTGGTTAGGCACATTAGTTATGATCATACTATTTGTAAATATGGTGTTTCTTGGGGGTTTGCCATTAGGTTTCTTGTTTGCTAAAGAAATAAGTTGAAGTGGAAAATGATAATATAAAATTTTAGTTACTGCCAAGACACACACACAGGAGGTTGTGTCTTCCTCAGTTAATACTCAGGCTGCACAGACTCCCAGGAGAAATGTCGTTTAGTCTAGAGATGTCTGTTAGGACTGCATTGAGGGCAAGCTGTATTTCTAACACTTGGAAGACATTTTTTATTGAAATCTTTTATTTCTGTACATAAAATGTTGTCAATGTTGTTAAGCAGAGAATAGGTAAACACAAATATCTAAGAAATGACATTTAACAAATATAACTTGCCAGAGAGATTTTCCTTATTGTTGCCAAGATCTGGAGCTCCACGTGGCTGTGGAAGAATTACATGGCTAAACTAGTGCCAAAGAGTCAGAATTTGATCAGTACACCTCTAATAGAAAGGAAGGGTAATGATGTGTTTTGTTCTGCTTAAATGGTTGTGTTAATAGTACCTAATTTTTTTTCAAAACCTGTCTTTAAACTTTCACAGTATACTATTCAGATTCAGTTTTCTAGTGCTCATTCTGAAAATTTTATTTCAGAAGATGCATGTTTTAAAATGTGTATCATCTTGCATGCACATTAGCTATAAGTATTTCCTATATGTTATAGTCATTTAATAAGACAATCACAATTAGACACAAATGACATTCCTAAATAATAGAATTATGATTGACCCAATAAGAAATTATTCTTTATTATTTGTATACAAAATATATTTTTATTCTAATGTGATTCATTTATAAAGGTACATGTTTTAAAAGTTAAGAAAGGATTGATTCATTGTATCATGTGATTGTGTATCTTTGTTATCTTGTAAACTCACATGTACATTCATAATCATATATCTATATTTAAAATTAAAATATAACCAAATATTAGGTAGGCTCATTTTCTTGGAATTCAATGAAACTTTTTTCCAAATTGATCATAAGTAAAGTAGAGTTGACATTTTATCACACTTACAACAAATTTCACACAAATATTTATGAACAGTACCTGTAAAAGGTAAGATTTGGTTAACTGGTAAGATTAGTAATTATTCTTCATCAAATATGCATGTCAGATGATAATCCTAAATTCTATTATGCACAACATAAAAGTATTAATTGCTTTATGTATAAAGTACTTTAAAATTAAATGGAAAGAAATTAAATTATTATCTTAAAATTGAGAATATATTTAATGAATTCACTATATTGTAAGAATGAGTTTATGCACAAATGACCCAGTTTATTCTAGTTTCTCATATATTTAGTTTTACTTTAAAAACTTTAATGCTTTACTTACATATCAGTATCAGCAACTATAATTTTTCAAGTACCTTTAAAGATATCGAGCCAAGTCACATCCTTGTCAAGTCCCATTTTTTCCCTGAAGCTTTCCACAATAACCTGAATGAAAAGTGAATTTCCCCTTCTCCATTGATAGCATTTTAAAAATCTATAACTTCCATTTGTCACTTATGATATACAGCAAGATGTATTCACTGTCAATATATTGGCATATGGACAGCCATGCAATCATTCATTCACTTACTCATCACATGTTCATTGATCTTCCATTCAGATCGAGACAGTTTGACATTATTTGGGAAGGAGATAAATAAACATAAAATGCAGTACCTGTCCTCCAACCACTTATAGCTTCATATATTTAAAAAACCCACTTCAAATCATCTACAGACTCTGGGACATTGGAGGAGAAGGCCCTTTTCACACCCTAAATGGTGCACTGCTGAGATGAAGCACACACAGCCAGGGAGTAACTTCATATATTACAAATTGACTGTAATAAAAACAATAATTGAAATAAACCAAAATGTTGTGTAAGATATGCTTTAATAATATATTATCAATGACCAACCAACTTGGCAATCCCCAAACTACATCAAATTCTGTCTTCTACATGGGAATCTTTTCTAGAGCTTCCAATATATATAAGTGAATTGTATTGGTTTCATTTTCATCTTTTTATTTTTCCTGCTTATTCTCCAGTACACTAAATTTCTAGAGGTAAGAGCCAGAGAGAGAGAGAGAAATGATTCACATAATGGATAATTAACCCTTGAACAATGGAAAGTTAACTCTCCACAGACATGCCAAAAACCGAATGTTTTGCTGTTGAATTTGTTCTCCTTTGGGTGTTAGCACATAGAGGACATCTCCATTAACACCGACTTGGCACCAACAGCCTGTGCATCATCCGGCTATGAATGCCATGCTCACCTCCCAGTTCATTCTGGCAGGATTCATAGTATGACATCCTCTTGGGTAGTGACCTACAATCCACTGCGAGGGGTAAAATTGTATGAGTGCCTAATCCACTTTTGAAAAGAATCTGCTTTATGAAAAGGACCTAATAAGGAAAGACACACATTGTAATAAAAAGTATTAGCACCTTGAACCTCCTCTAAATTGCCTTCCTAGTCAAGAGGAATCAAAACTGTAGTAAATGTTAGAGGTACATCCTGAACCTAGTGCAAAGGATCGTTTATACCTTTTAATAGTGGATTGAAAAGAGTAGCAAAATTTGGGCTACCCATGTAGCTTTAATTTAGGCTCATAACTTTCCTGGGACTCATCTACTACATTTGTCCAATGAAGATAATAGTACCCATTCTCCTTATTTGCCACCGTTGTTATTAGGATTAGATTACAAAGATTGTCTCTCTATTGCATTCATTGAACATGGATTTAACATTACTTAATTCGTTCACTATTTTATTTATTAATTAAAAAACATTTTTGAACTCATACTGTGTGTTAGATATAATTCTAGAAGCTAAAGACTGATTCATTTAATAACAAATATTTATTGAGGAACACATACTGTGCACCCAATACTTTTCCAAAATCTGGATACTACAGTAAACAAAACAAAGAAGTCTCCAATTTCATAATGCTTACTTATTTTTTAGGCAGGGTAGAAAGATGGCAAACAAGTACATATGTAAAATATATAGCATGTAACACAGTGACTGGTGTTATAGAGAAAAGTGAAAAAGGAAAGAGAAAGAAAGATTGAGAGAGTGTGTGTATGTTTGTCAGGGGCAAAGTTGCAATTTTAAGTTGGATGGAGCTGGAATGCCTCATTGAAGGGACAACATTTGAGAAAGGTGATAAAGCGAGTTTTGTGGATATCTAGGCCAAAGCATTTTTGCTAGTTGAACCACCAATGCAAATTCCCCGGACAAAACTGTGTCTGACAAGTTTGAGTATAACAGGGAAGTGTGTGTGGCAGATCAGAGTGAGCAAGTAGGAGATGGTAGGAGATAAGGTAGGCAAGGTCCTGGAGCCTAAGCACATGGCCTTGATATGCTGTTGTGAAAGTTTTGGCTTTGCATTGACAATATGAAATGAATAATAGCTGGCCTCTAACTACTCACTCGGGAAGAGACAGATAGGGAAATAAGTCTGTATAATGCCCTATGTTAAGTATCATAATTGAAGGATGTGTAAGGAACCTCAGAAGCACAAAATAGTGTTTAGCTCAATGTACCTGAGTGGGGGGTCAGGGAAAACTTGAGAGAAGAGCTAATAAACCCATGCTGGGCCTTAAAGGATTTCCCTGGATAGTCAGAAAGAGGAAGAGCATTCAGTAAATGGACCAGCAGAGACGAAGCACTTAAATAGGTAATGTCATGGCCGAGTTGGGGACCAGAATCACTGATGTTTAGTAGAGGAGTGGGGAGAAATGATGCAGAGCAGGGAGATGTAGACAGGCAACAATCATGTTGGCCCATGATTTCCATGCAAAGAAGTTTTAGCTTCATCTCGTGGCATTTGGGGAGCCATTGAAAGATTTTAAGTAGAGAAGGTTAATTATCAAATTGTGTGATAGAAGATCACACTGGCGGAAAGGTGGAGGGCAGATTGGAGGACTGGGAGAATTGAGACAGGAAAATGAATTAGAAGGCAACTGAAATTGTTCAGACAGGAAACAATGAATCCCTAAACTAGGACAATAACTGTAGGAACAGAAAGGAGGATACACATTCAAGAGATAAGAGGCAGAATGGACACAATTTAATAACCTTTGGGCTGGGCATCGAGAGAAGAAGGAATGTTGGATTGCTCCCAGCATTCTGCCTGATACAACTAAGCCAGAAAAATTATGAGGAAGAGGAGGTTTATAGGGTCGGTAAAGATGACAAATTTTCTTTTGAATGTGTTGATTTTGAGATGTTGGGTGGAAATTCAGACTGATAGGCTGTTGGATTTGGTCAGGAAAGCTGGATATAAGCTTGGCAGTCATCTGAATTAACTGCATCATGGTAATAGTTAAAATTGTGCAGTGGACTTTTCTCAAGGAAAATATATGGACAGGAAGCAAAAGGGTATATCACATGGTGATAGAGCCTTAGAGAAAATTATTGTGAGCAACTCATACATCCCAGTACTTCTGCTAGGTGGAGGTGGACCAAGGTAAATGGCACTCAGATGCTGCTCTGGCAGTTTGTACAAACATAAGAGATTATTGTTACTGTCACCACCAACCGTGGGACAGTACTAACAGAGGAAATGCCCAAGTATAACCAGTAAGTCTTACAGAATATTTTATAAGCATGAAGGGATATTATTATAAGGGTAGAATCCTAGAAAGTTTGCTGCATGCATTTTTGCTGTACAGTTCTTTTCTTATTCCTCCAATACTTGAGAGTGTGTGTTCCAGTGTTAGCGTGGGTTCAAGCTATTGGCAAAACAAGCCAGGTGTAAATTATGGTAGAATTGAAATCGATAGCGCTTTGAAGCACTAGAGTGCCCAGTTCACATCAGGGCGTGCGTCTGTGTTCACTGAAACATGGCTATCAAGTGCACCCCAAGTCATTAGATGTGTTATCCAGTGAATAACAGCATAATTATATTTTAGCAGAGCAGCCTTATGATAAATTCCCCTTTAGTGAAACTCCATATACAGAGCAATTTCTCCCGTCCGTGTACATTGCATGGCAAAGAAAGGATATCCTGCTGTGTATCAGAAGGCTGTAATTTCATTTAGGGGTTCTATTGACATAGTAAACGGCAAGAGCAGAGCTCAAGTGGCTATTTAAGTCATAGGAACTTCAAGCTAAAATTACTGCCTGGTCCTAATCGCCACCTCCAGGAGACTCCTGCCTATACATATGTGCTTTATGTTTCTATCTTTGTGTCTATAAATACTCGGTCACTTCAGAGGCTGAGGTGATAAGCTGTTCTAAAATATGACAGGTATCTGTCACCTTTGCAGCTTGTAGAGGCTTAGGGATAAAAGCAGTTTTATTATTCATTGAAGGTTAAATGCTAAAAGGGGCCAACCTCTCCTGACAAGTTCAAGAGATAGGAGTTCCTGTTTCTCTGCTTGAAAAATTCTGCACTCAGTTTAAGATCAGGATCTTCCAACATGTTGAGGCTAGAAGAGTGAGGAGTTAAGACTTACCTGTACAGCAGGCCTTCCAGCCCTTGAGTTATTGCCCAACTCTTTCTCCTCTTTGCCTTGACCCAGCTCACTTGTGAAAACAATAGTACAGGGTAGTCGTAGCATCCAGTAAGGTCCAGGTTATACGGTGATTCTCACAAGTCACTTCCTAGATGTCTGAAGGGGACATTCTGTCTTGAGATATAGTCAAACTGAAAATTGGAAGCCATAATAATTGACCTGAATCTTTATACTCTAAGGAAAATAAATTTATATAAAATTGCAAGTTCTTAAATAGTAGTTACTAGTTGATGCTTTGGAATTGACTCCAGGAGACCAACAAGGAAAGACTCAAGGCTAATTACATATCCCCCTGGTTTTAAATGAAAATTTCATGTTCATGCTGCTATGTTAACAGTCAACTTTGTTAATAAAATTGGACACTAGAGTCCAAACTTTTTCAGTCACTATGGTGCTGATGTTTTATTTGGTCTCTCTTTCCTGGGCTTAGGAGTCATCTGTGTTCAGAAAATAACAGTAGTAATAGAACTTATGGTTTCTCATATGGTAAATGTCTTATAATAATTGTATTAACCCTTATTCACTCTGTAGAGAAATGGAAGATGGAGAGATAGAGAGTAGGACCCACATTTAGTGGCTGGCTGAGACTAAAATTTTACTTTCCACATTACCCTGTATGTTGTTCTACTGCTTCATAACAATATTTCTTTATTGCTTGAATAGTATAATTAAAATGTAGAGCATAATTAAAAAGAGCCAAATCTTTCATCTGTTACCATGATGCTTATATTATCTGTTGTACAACATAACATGACATTGTTACATTTCTGAAAAGGGCTATTGCTCCAGTAAGTACCATAGCCTGAAATCTTATCTATCTCTGGGATGTAAAAAATAAGGTATTATTTAGATATAGGTAAACTGCTACAGCGCTCTCATTGTTCTTCTGCATTTAGGCAGCATAACAGTGATTAAGTATGCAGTCTGCCTTGGTTCTACAACTTACAAGCAGCGCGACCTTGGGAATGCTTTAATTTTTACTGCCTCAGTTTCTTAATTTATAAAATGGGGGTGATGCTTTCATCATAAAAGTACTGTGGGGAATAAATAATCTAATAAAGGTAAAGTAAAACCTAGAATATAGTGAGCTACAATAGATATTAACTGTTGTTATAATCATCATCATTATCCTCATGGTCAGTTTTTTTTGTTTGTTTGTTTTTAACATATTTTTATTGCTTTCAGAGATGAAGGGAGAGAGAGATAGAAACATCAATGATGAGAGAGAATCATTGATTGGCTGCCTCCTGGCTGCCCCCTACCTGGGATTGAGCCCCCACCTGGGCATGTACTCTTTACCCTTGACCAGAATCAAACTCAGGGCCCTTCAGTCCCCAGGCTGAAATTCTATCACTAAGCCAAACCAGCTAAGGCTCGTGCTCAGTTTTTACTATGCTATAGGGTCATGGTTATTACCTTTAGTTAGGACACAACCTACACACATGTAGATATGCATTCACACACACACACACACACACACACACACACACACACACACACACACTCACTCACCTAGGAATGCTTGCTGCCCCAGCTATGGGCTTAAGCTTCACCAACATGTTGATCTGAATGCCTTTGTAGGCAGAGAACACATGAGGAATCCATGCTTTGGCTGAGGTGGTCTTTGTATTGAGATCTTCCTTAACACTGCTTTCAAATACTTGATGCAGAATTACTCAGTTGCTGGACCTCACTCATTGTTCTTAATGTTGTTAATGCTGACATCATTGTCCTCCTAGGCCAGTGGTCGGCAAACTCATTAGTCAACAGATCCAAGTATCAACAGTACAACGATTGAAATTTCTTTTGAGAGCCAAATTTTTTAAACTTAAACTTTTTCTAACACCACTTCTTCAAAATAGACTCTCCCAGGCCATCGTATTTTGTAGAAGAGCCACACTGAAGGGGCCAAAGAGCCTCATGTGGCTCTCGAGCCTCGGTTTACCGAACACTGTCCTAGACCATTGTATTCAGTATTCCTAGTTATTATTCTCAGTCTTCCAATCCAAACTCTCCTAGTTATTGTTGTCTCCTTTGAAAAAAATAGAAGCACTGATTTGAAACTCTGAGTACTAATATACAGTCAATATAGTAGGCCTATCCTTTTATCTGCTTCATCTTTTCTTTCATGAAACCATGACATCATCCTTACAGCTGTGCTATTTATGCCTCTGCTGATGCCTTTTCCTACTTGAAATTGGTGAACTTTAATCTTACAAGTGATTCATTACTTATTTGCATTTTAATCTGTTGCTCTTGGTTCTAACCTTGATTTTGATCTCCATATCACCTTATACAAACTTTTCTACACTTATTATATTTTGGAAAAAAAATGTGCTTATATAAATAATAAGCAAGTGAAAGCTGATATCAAACTGTATCTGCAAAAAAAACAGCATTCAGCAACCTGGGCATACTATGTGTTATATTACTCATTATGCCTCCCAGAATGTCATTAAATTAGCTCCTTGGCGAATATGAGCTCATATATCCTGAACTTAGTCTCTTTTGCCTTATACCTGATATAACCAAAGGCTAATGCTAACAACAATCAAAGTTCAATTATTATAAAATTTAATTGGGTGCTGGTGGCTTATATAAAGTGTGTCTAATAGTAAATATCACATAAAAGGTAGAGGAGCTAACAGCAAAATGCAGCACTGTTGTTGAAGCCAGCAAAGACCACTGATCATTACATGTTGATGTATTTATTGTGTTTCCATTATTGTCGCTATTTTTTTTCTGTTACAAAAAAGGGAAAAATATTTTTAAAAGGGGGAAAATATACAATTTAAATTTAAAAACAGGTATGAGCTAATCTTAATTAGTATCTATCATAATAGTGAACAAAAACACAATACCTGCTTATAAGGAGCTTCTGGTTTGTATAATCTTATTGTGGAGATTAGTATTTAAATCCTAAGACTAGTTAGGTAGAATTATTATTCTATTATTGTGCACCAAAATAAGCAGTAAAGAAAGGTGGTGAGTACTGCAAGAATTCTCATCAGAATGACCCCTACTGGTACATGAATGACTTGAAAATAGAGGGAGAACTTTAGCTGTAGATGAAAAAGCTGAGTGTTGGAGGATAAAGAAAAATGGTCTTTTGGAGAGAAAGGGACATGGAATATGGTGATGTGGTGTCAGAAACCAGGGAAGGAGGGAGAATATAGAAAAATTTCAACCTGGAAGAAGGCAAGTTGGTGGGGATGGAATTAATGAAATTAGAGATGAGATACATTAGAGTTTAGGATATGAATTGGGAAAGGTCAGGTGGAGTCCAAAATTTATTCTTTTTCTGATATGAGAACAATGGCTATCATACAATTAGAACTCAGTAAGGGTTTGCTAAATAATTGAAACATTTTATTTTTTTATATTTTAATCTTTATTGTTCAGTTTATTAATTACATTGTTCCCCCCTTTTCCCCCTATAGCTTCCCTCTACCCAGTACCCATCCTACCCTCTGCCCTTACCTCCCCCGCACTGTGCTCTTCCATAGTGGGACGCCTTTGTCTCCCTCCCCATTTGAGAAACCAGACGGGTATCCAGCTGCCCGCCCTATCTGCTCTCGAGCACACACAGCTCCGAACCTCTGACTCGGTGCATATCCTCAACTCTGCCCTCCGCCATTCCTCTGAGTCACAGTGTCCTATTTTTACTTTATTTGTGGAATTTCCACTCAGCTACTTTCCGGTGATTCTGAATGATGTTTGTTCTGTTGTTAAGTTGTAGTTTTGAAATTGTTGTGTCGGGCAGCAAGATAGGTGTTTACCTATGCTGCCATCTTGGTTCCAATAATTGAAACGTTTTAGAGGTGCAAGCAAAACTAATAAAAATTGAGTTTTAGGAGTAGCCTGACTATGGTACTCAGGGTAGATTGAGGGGATTCAGACTAGTCTGATTCCAGCTGAGTGGCAATTGCAGTCTTTCAGATGTGGAGCTCTCAAAACTAAAATACAATGGTGACTGTGGAGATTTAAAAAAAAAAAAAGGATCTTTGAATAGCACTCTCCATTTGTCTTCCCTACCAACCATAACCTCAGTCCCTCCTAATCATAAATCGAACTGGAAAATATCTCCTAAATGTGGGATCCTCTATTCCTTTTGATTGACTTCAGCAAATCCTTTTACTACTAAGAGGGTAGGGGCAGGTTGGAAAGTGGGCACTAAGGCTCACTCAAGCCTCCAAACAATGAGGTCTTTATTATACTACTAGAGGCCCAGTGCACAAAATTCGGGCACAGATACGGTCCCTAGGCCTGTCTATTGATCAGTCCCAATCTGTGGGGTGACCAGCTGGGTGACTGGGGGACCCTGCTCGCACCCATCTTGGCTGGCCTGCCACCATATGCTCACCAGCTCCACCTCCCCCTCCTCCAGTCTCCCCCACCACCACTACTGGGGTCAGGGCTTTTGGACTTGGGGGCAACTCCTGCATTGAGCATCTGCCCCCCCCCCCCCCGGGTGGTCAGTGCATGTCATAGTGATTGATCATTCTGCAGTCATTCCACTGTTCAGTCGATTTTTATATTAGGGTTTTATATAGATAGATACTAGAGGCCCAGTGCACGAAAATTGTGCACAGAGCAGGGGGATGTCCCTTAACCCAGCCTGCACCCTCTCCAATCTGGGACCCCTTGGGGGAAGTCCAACTGCCAGTTTAGTGGGATCAAGCCTAAACCTGCAGTTGGACATCCCTCTCACAATCTGGGACTGTTGTCTCCTAACCACTCACCTGCCTGCCTGCCTGATTGTCCCCTAACTGCTTCCTACTGGCCTGATTGATTCCTCACTGCTCTCTTGCTAGCCTCATCGCCCCCAACTGCCCTCCCCTACTGGCCTGCTTTCCCCCAACTGCCTTCCCCTACCAACCTGATTGCCCACAAATGCCCTCCCCTGCCGGCTATCTGTGGCAGCCATCTTGAGGTGACATTGCACAAGGACATGACACCACTTAGGCTTTTATTCTATAGGATTCCTGAACAACATAATCTGCTCTCAAAGTTTCAATGCTTCAGAGTAAACTCAAGGGACAGACAGCCTCCTCTGCATTCCCATTTATGAGTTACTGATATGCAGGCCTCTGGGAACTTCATATGACATGGAGTACTGATCAACTCAGGGGGATTTGGGATTCATTCTGGGTTCTTAACTTTTAAGTTCTTTGTTTTTTAATTGACTTATTTTAAAATACTTTAGAAAATAAATATTTATAGAAAATCTGCAAAGATAGCACAGTATCCATAACCTCTCACCCAGATCCCCCTGTTGATAACATCTTACATTATTATGCTACATCTGTCATAGCTAAGGACCCAACATTGGTAAGCACTTTAATATTAAGTAGACTCCACACTTCATTCAAATATTACTAGTTCCCTCCCCACCAGTGTCTTTTTCTGCCAGAGGATCCCATCCAGGAATACATTACATTTAGTTGCCCATCTCCCTGGCTCCTCTAGTCTGTGTCAGTTTCTCAGATGTTCCTTTTTTCCCACAGCCTTTAAAAATTGAGTAGTACTGACCAGGTATCTGGTAGAATATCCCTCAATGTGGGTTTGTCTGATGTTTTTTCTCATAGCCTGGGCTTATGTTTGTTGTTGTTGTTGTTATTTGTTTTTTAAAAGTATTGTTGGGAGTATTACATATGTCCCCTTCCCCCACCCCCTGACTTCTCCCAGTCCCCCGCACCCCTCCAGGCCTTCATCATTTTATTGTCTGTGTCCATGGGTTATGCATATTTCTTTTCACCAATCCACCCTGCCCTGCCTTCCCTCTGAGGTTTGTCAGCCTGTTTGATGCTTCTGTGTCTCTGGATCTATTTTTATTCATCAGTTTATATTGTTCATTAGATTCCACATATGAGTGAGATAATGTGATTGGACTTATGGGTTTAGGGAGGAAGACCACAGAAGTGAAGTGCTATTCTTACTATATTATATGAAAACTACCATTAAAATTTTAAAACTCAATATTTCATTCTCCCTTTGGTTGTATTCTTAATTCTCACTGTCTGACTCCTAAAATAGCAATAGGACCCTTCTCCTACATTTTCTCCATTCCTTCCTTGTTCAGCAGATCAGAACCAAAAGGAAACTGCCAGGGAGACTCCATGCTCGCAGATATTTCAATACCATCCCAAGCTCTTTCTTTACCCCTGAGACAGTCTCAGAAATCCCAAGGGTATTATGGGACTTGGTCGTGAGAAACAATGCTCATCACCTTGTCTTTTGCCATGTGCTTAGATCACCTATTTTTACCATACATCTAGTTGGTCTTTCTTTGGACAGTTCTGACATTGCTTTAAAGATAACAAAGTGCCAGTGTATCATGTCTATATTCAGCTTCCAGTTGACTAAGCATTATGTGTACACATCTTAAGGCAAGTGCCCCATTTTATACTATGGTTACTTAAATGGATGCCTTTTATTGCCTACTCAGAGCTCCTTCTAGATTGGGATCATGCCCTACTTTTCTCTTTATCTTCTGGATTCAGTATCAGATATGCCCCACAGTAGACCACCATACCTATTTTTGGACTCTCCTAATTTGATGAGTTTTGAAAAGGAACAACCCTCCTTGAGCATTCCATCCCGAGATCTGAATCTTTAATGTGGAAAATATCTTCTAAGTGTCTCCCCAGCTAGTCAATCCCAGGTACATACTAGCCTAATTTTCCCCAGCAGTTGGCATAGAAAATGTGAAATTGATGGCTCTGCTTGTCAAACCTGTATGTCTGCACAGTGTAGAGTAACACCATTGAGAGGAAGGGTGTTTGGAAAATTAAACAAGGACTGCCTGAATAGGAAACCTGTCGGCCTGCAGTGGAATGACAGGTTTCTGCCTACAAACTGGGGTTAAGACCTGCATATTGATGCTTCTTTTCACTCATTTGTGAATAATGGGTCTCACCCCATTAGTGGGTGAATGTGTTACACACTAGAAGCTGTTAGGCATTCTCTGTAGGTCTGTAGGAGGGAGCTGTAGATACACATAAATATGCACTTGCTAACATATTTATCTGCCTGTCAGTTCGAGCAGACAGGGCACAGCTCTTTGATGGACAAGAACTACAGGTCAAAGCCTTGCTGGTATTGCTGCTGCTGCTGTGATTGCTGAGGCTTTAACATCTGAGTCCCAAAGGAGGCTAGGGGCGGCTTGTTATTAGTCATTCCAGCCTAACCTAGGAGGCTAGCTAGCTCTGGTCACTGACATAGTTAAAGAGACTTTGCAAATATGGACTGCAGATGCTGTGGCCAGTGAGATGGACACTTAAAGCCATGGTTACCTACCATCTATAATTTTTCAAATATGTCTCGAGAGTCCACACCTCTCTGCTATCTCCAGGCACCCTCCCTAGTGCTGTTCTCAGGCTGTCTGACTCTCCTGGATTCTGCCTGCCAGGCATGCTTCCTGCTGCAGACTGGACTCCTCACTGTCTCTCAGCCTCTACTCCACTCAAGAGACACATTCTCTCCCAGCAGGAAAAAGTTATTGTGCCTCAAACTTCTAAGGGAAATAGCCTACAAAACTAGGTACTTATTTTTGCAGCAGTTAAACAACTATATATATCATTGACCTTGGCCTTTATCATCTCAATATGCAGTATGCCTTGTGAGCAAAAAGACATTCCCTCCCCCCCCCCCCAAAGTTAAAACATACTAGTGATGGCAAACTTAAGTTGTGATTAATTTGGGGTGGGAAAAAGTAGATTAGTAATAATAATACATAATTAATAAATAACTGTACTCACAACTGCAAACCTACTTTTGCCCACCCCTGTATATAACTTGAGGAAAACAAGCAGAGCAAACTTACATTTTTAATCTAGCCCCATGTTGCAGTTTAATTTGATAGTGGGAATTAATTGTATAATGCTTAATATAACTACAGTACAACCATAATTAATAGACATTCTTTATAGTTATGGTCCCTCCCTCTCATGCTTAGAAGAGGGCATGGACCATTCTTTTCCCCTAACTTAATTTCTCTCAAGACCATAGAATTATTGCAAAAAAGTTACAGTAGTATTGCTTTCTGGTTGGCTTGCGTAGTATCCATTGAATAAAACTGACTACAACACACTAGGTGGTGTTCTAGAAGGAACGCCTCCCATTTGCAACAGCAGGGTTGGACCTGAAGAGCATTAAGCTGAGTGGAATAAGTCAGTTGGAGAAAGATAAATATCACATGATCTCACTCATTTGTGAAATATAATGAAAACATAAACTAATGAATAAAAAAACAGATCCAGAGACAGAGAAGCATCGATCAGCCTGGCAAACCTCATGGGGAAGGCAGGGGAGGGTGGGAGGAAGGGGGAGAGACCTACCAAAGGACTTGCATGCATGCATATAAGCCTAACCAATGGACACAGACATCAGGGGGGTGAGGGGAATGAGTGAGGGGTGGGGGAGGCAAAGAGGGATAAGGACACAACACATATGTAATACCTTAATTAATAAAGAAAATAAAAATAAGACACTAGGTGAATTCATTTTAGAAAGCATTTCCTGGCTGTGCCTTTCTAAAAGGTAAGTGACAGAGTGGAGAGTTTTGTCTCAGACAGAATCCAGAAGGAAATTGGCTGACTTGTCAAAGAAATGTACGCTGATATGAAATGGCTTATTTTTATGTGTCAAAAGGTCTAAGAGAGAGGGGGAACTGGGCTCAAATACAGAGGTGTTGTTTTTTTTTTTTGTTTGTTTCCGTTTTTATTTTACCTACTGATTTTTCTGTGGAATGCTTTCTTCTTATTATTAATATCTCTGGGATTCAACAAAGGCAAACTGGTTTTTCTAAACATTACCACAATCAGGGTATAAATTAGTAATTTGATAAATCAGAATGACAGACAAAATAAATGTGAAAAAAATTCAATTAAAGTATGTTGAGAGAAGGAACCAAGATGGCAGCATAGGTAAACACCTATCTTGCTGCCCCACACAATTTCAAAACTACAACTTAACGACAGAATGAACATCATCCAGAATCGCCGGAAAGCTGGCTGAATGGAAATTCCACAAATAAAAGTAAAAATAGGACACTGTGACTCAGAGGACTGGCGGGGGGCAGAGTTGAGGATACACACTGAATCAGAGGTTTGGAGCTGTGTGCGCGCTCGAGAGTGGATAGGGTGGGCGGCTGGATACCCAGCTGGTTTCCTCGAACAGGGAGGGAGACAAAGTTGTCCAACTGCACTGATTCCGCAGTTCTGGGCAAGGTCTGGGGAACCCACACTCACATGGGGTAAAACTAGAGGAAGCATGCTGAAACTCAGGTGCTGCAGAGGTCCGAGAGCGTGAGGAGAGGGCACGAAAATTGGAAACTACAGAAGCTTGCGAGCACTCAGACAGGACTTGTGACTTGCTCTCTCATTCGGGAGAGAAAAAAAAAAAAAAGAAGGAAGGGAAACCACTGGACTGCATTGTTTTCCAACCCTGAGTGAGACTTTGGGTGTGAAGACTCATTTGGGGAGAGGCTGAATTGTACGGCAGCGGGTAAAGCTCGGTGGCAGCTTTCTCTCAGAGGTGCATGCAGCCATTACCACCAGGCACAGAGACCCAGGTGCCGCATAGGGTGGAACTGATGGGAAATCAAGGCTGCCTGCTCAGCCCAGAGACTCCACCCATCCAACCTGAGCACAACTGACCCTCACAGCCAATTGGCCTAGAGGTCAAACCCTCCTAGTGCTAACAACAATAATCTAGGCTTAACTTCAAAAAGACTGTGCAACCCATAAAGGGCTGCAGCAAGAGTATCCACCTCAGGTAACTGGGGAAGCTGAGCCACTGTCCCTTAGAGGACATCTACCACACAAAGCTAATCGACCAACTCAGGGAAGCAACCACCATGCAGAGACATGGAAAAAAATTGGATGTGAAAGAAATGGAGGGAAAAAAATGACTGGACATAGAGTTCAAAACCACAGTTATAAGGTTTTTCAATAGGCTCCTAGAAAAGGCCAAGACCTACAAGGAAATGAGCAAGACCTACAAGGAAATGAATGAGACCTAGAAGGATATGAAAAAGGGACAACTAGAAATTAAGCATACACTAACTGAAATAAAAAAATATTATACAAAGACTTAAAAGCAATTGAGAGGACCGCAAGAATCAAGTCAAAGATTTGAATACAAAGAAGCAAAATCCACTCAGCCAGAAAAGCAAGAAGCAAAAAGAATCAAAAAAATTGAAGATAGTGTAAGGGGCCTCTGGCACAACCTCAAGCATACTAACATCCAAATTATAGGGTTGCCAGCAAAAGAGAGAGAGCAAGACAATGAAAACCTATTTGAAGAAATAGTGACCGAAAACTTCCCCCACTTGGTGAAAGAAATTGACTTAAAAGTCCAAGAAGTGCACAGAACCCCAAACTATAGGATCCAAATAGGACCACACCAAGACACATCATAATTAAAATGCCAAGAGCAAAAGACAGAGAGAGAATATTAAAAGCAGCAAGAGAAAAACAGTTAGTTACCTATAAGGGAGCACGCATATGATTGTCAATGGATTTCTCAACACAAACTATGCAGGCCAGAGGAGAGTGGCAAGAAATATTCAAAGTGATGAATAGCAAGAATCTACAACCAAGATTACTCTACCCAGCAAAGCTATAATTCAGAATTGAAGGTCTGATAAAGTGCTTCGCAGATAAGAAAAAGCTAAAGGAGTTCATCACTGCCAAACCAATATTATATGAAATGCTGAAAGGTATTCTTTAAGAAGAGGAAGAAGGAAAAGGTAAAAATAAAAATTATGAACAACAAATACACATCTGTCAACAAATGAATCTAAAAATCAAGTGAATTAAATATCTGATGAGCAGGATAAACTAGTGAATATAACAGAATCATGGGCATAGAGAGGGAGTGGACTGACAATTCTTGGGGAGAAAAGAGGCGTGGGAGATACAGTAAGAGACTGGACAAAAATCATACACCTATGGAAGAGGCTGGAGTGGGGGGTAGGCAAGGGCAGAGGGTGGAATGGGTATTGTGTGGAGGGGAGGTATAAGAGAAAAATAGGGGGAACAATGTAATTAATAAACTGAACAATAAAGATTAAAATAAAACAATAAAGTATGTCCACTAAGCACATGCTTTTAAAAAAAATAAATTAGGCATTGATATTTGTAAAGTGTAAGTAGATTCTTCAATGGGAGAGAGCTAAGTGAGAACCCCATTTAACTTTTTGCTATTGTTGTAAGTTTTAAAATTCAGAAAATCTATCTAAAATTATTTTAAAGAAAACACTGGGTCATGTTTTGGTATACGAGTATGTTCCTGCTACTGCTTAAAAGCACAGCAGAAAAAAAAAAGAAAGAAGGAAGGAAGGGAGGGAGGGAGGGAAAGAGGGAGGGAGGGAGGGAGGGAGGGAGGAAGGAAAAGAAAAGGCACAATAGCAACATTGAAATGGGACAATTCATTAAGAATGAACAATTTTTTAGATGCTGCGGCAAGGGTTTCTCTGGGGATACTATGGATCAGAAGAGTCACCTGTGAAAAATGCATATTTCTGAGCCCCACATATTCCTAGAGAATCAAAAACTTCCATGGGGCATCCTTGGCATTTATATCTGAAACAAGATATAAATACCAAATATTATGATCAGGGGAGCTTAAGAAACTGCTCTAAGAGATTTTTTTTTTTTTTGAGCACATTAAGAGGGAGAATGATGTATTAATTTATTTCATATAAAGGGGAATCCTATCTAATAAAAGAGTAACATGCATATTTGACCATACCTTTGCCATGCCCACAGCCACACCCACCAGCCAATCAGGAGAAGAGTATGCAAATAAACCCCAACCAAGATGGCTGCCACCACTGAGAGCAGGAGGAAGGCTTGGGTTTGTTAGGCAACAGAGGAAGCCAAGCTTTCCACCTGACTTTGTCTGCCTAGGCCTCCACTCAATGTTACAAAGTTTCAATTATAAAAGATACAGAAGTGGCGGCAGCCACTGAGCTGGAGAGAACAGAGGCTTGGGTTTCCCTGGCAATGGAGGAAGCCAAGCTTTCAGCCTGCTCTTGAGGGCTTACACCTCCACTCTAGGCTACAAAGTTTCACACAGAAATGGTTGCCTCCATGGAGCAAGCAGAAGTCTTGGCTCCACTCCAGGCTACAAAGTTTCAATTGTAGACATAGATTAATCCCAGATATCAGGGCCTCCACTTGGGTCACTGGGGGGCGTGGCCAGCCTGCAAACCTCCACAGGCCTCTCGCCCAGGCTGCCCTTCATCCCAAGAGAACCCCCACCCTGATCTGGGACACTCTTTAGGGCAAACCCAGCTGGCCCCCACCCATGCACCAGGCCTTTATCCTATCTAATAAAAGAGTAATTTGCAGATTGACCATCACTCCAACACTTGTACAAGAGGCCTGTCCCCATGTGGTCAAAGATCCTGCCCCCATGTGGACACTAGACGGCCACCATAAGAAGGCCAGCTTGGGAGGACCGTTGGGAGGTTGCAGGCCCTGCAAGGGAGGGCAGTAGTGGGTGACCAGGCCAGCAGCGGAAGGCAGTTGGGAGGGACCAGGCCTGCAAGGGAGGGCAGTTGGAGGCGATCAAGCCTGCAGGGGAGGGCATTTAGAGTTGACCAGGCTGGCAGAGGAGGGAAGGTGGGGGCAAACAGGCTGGCAGGGGAGCAATTAGACATCAATTAGGCTGGCAGGATAGTGGTTAGCAGGTGATCAGGCTGTCAGGCAGAGCAGTAAGGGCAATCAGGGAGGTAGGCAGGTGAGCAGTTAGGAGCCAGCAGTCCTGGATTGTGAGAAAGATCGGGCCTGGTAGGATTTGGATATCCCTCGAGGGGTCCCAGATTGGAGAGGGTGCAGTCTGGGCTAAAGGACATCCCCTGCCCCCGCCCCATGCAAGAATTTCGTGCACCGGGCCTCTACACACACACACACACACACACACACACACACACATATACACACACACACACACACACACACACTTCTCCTATGCTCTTCCCTGTAATTCAGAGGCATTTAAAATGAGTAACAGTTTTTCTCTAGACCAATGTTGTTATTTTTAAGCATTTCATATCTCTCCTTGTCTCTCCATAACAGTGACCTTCAGATTTTGTATTCCCCTCTTTCTCACTCCTCGCCCCTACCTAATAAATGGTGATCACATAAAAGTCCCTAGATTAGGTATTCGGAGCTTGAATTCTAGTTCTGTCTGACCTTAGACCTTCTTATCACTTTAGTTTTTATTTACATCAGAAACCCCAAGGAGGTTACACAGAATGTTTTTTGTGAACTGTACCAGTTCTACATGGTTACAAAGATTAACTATCTTCTCCACATTTGTTTGGGGCTCATAACCATATATGATTTTTGTGTTTGATTGGAATGTGAGTTCAGATTTAGACATGTACATAATTATTATTTATAGACTTTTACTTATTTCCAAAACCAAGTTGAGACAAACTGCGGAATTTAAGACAAACTGCGGAAAACATATTTTCTGCTACTATTAAAAGCATCTTCCAGGGAAATTATTGACCAGGGTTTTCATATTCACAGCCACCACATGATGGATACTGATTCTTAAGAAGAGTAAGAGAATAAATGAATGAACTACGTGGTAGCTATTCTAGGTGCCAACACGTTCAAGTTCATGGAGGCAAGGAGAATTACACTCTTACAACAAAGTATGGGGACTGGCAGTAAAAATAGTTATTTTAAATATATTTAAATGGGCAATGGCTTCAGGTTGCTACAAAGCTATATAGAAAGTACTTGACTGGGCACAATAATAAAAAGAAAGTGCCACTGCCATTTCAGATGGAGGATAGAGAGATGCATTTGTAGAGGTTCATGTTCCCTAAAGCTCCTTGTCAGCTCAGCATGGCCTCCCTGTGAATCCACATGGACAGTGGTCTGTGCACCCCTTCACACATCAGGGAAGCCTGGGTTTCCTTTTCTCCCTCCATTTTAGCAGTGGGCAGCCTTCAACCTTTTGATTAAGCTAACTTTGTACATAACATGACTTAAAGTCAGTGATGCCAAACATTCTTGAGGAATTTGACTTTTGTGTACTTTGAATCAACAACAACAATAAAAAAGAAAAGTGAATCCCAACTGCTTCCTCCTGCCCTTTTGATTAAGGGAATGGTAAGTCAGCAGGAGAGGTGCTGCTTTTAACAAGCAGGGGTATGCAGAACTGATTGCTATCTTTCTTTGAAAAAAAGTAGGAAAGATTGATGTTAAACAACACTAATCATAGTTGATTACAGGACTGAGTGAATTCATTGATGGGAAAGAGCCATGGCTCCAGAGCCAACAAAACATATTAGATAACAGTCAGGGGAACCATGTTTGGAATAGTTCTGCTCATTTCTGCAACCAGCAAGAAGTGTCCAGGCCTTTCACCACTTCTTGGAACAGACCTGATTGTCTGTTCAGTGCAGTTCTCTGCAGGCAGGGCTCTTCTCCTTCAGTTTTGCCTGGCTGACCCTTTCTCTTCATTGAGGCCTCAACTTCCTTTGATCACTTTAGCTAAAGAAGTGCTTCCTTTACCACCTGGAGTGCCCTACCCAGCTCTGAAATCTCATTTTCTCTGTTCCAGTGTCACCACAGCTCTGTCTGGGACCACCCGCAGTATCTTCAATGGACTGGAGTCTAGACTATCCTTGATCTGTGATAATGTTATCTCTACCTGATGTCCCTTTCTATCCTCTCTATCTTTGCTTGACCTTCAAATTTTAGCTCAAGCATCATCTCCTCTAAACTTGTTATATAAATTCCTCTTTAAAGTCCATATCTGTTTTCTAACGGTACTAAAATATCCAGAATGTATTGGGTGTTTAATTAAAAAAGAATTTCAGTTAATCAACATTCCTTTTCTACTTCCATGTTCTAAAATAATTGCCTCAAACAAATAACAGCACCCAGAGGAAGAAATTCTTACACAGAATGGGTAACTCATTAGCTATCTGCTTACCAAAACAATAATGGAACAAAGGAAATGGCAAGTCACATTTAGGAGCTTCTATCATTGCTCTTTTCTGTGATTTCTAGGTTGTTCTGGTATGTACTCTGACTATAAATATGAGAAAACCTTTATTGGACTGCTGCTATAATTTCTGACCAGTGTATGAATGTGTTGTTTATATCACAAAAATTAGGCTGCTGCCATCTAATTTATTATTAAATAAAATAAGGCTTCTCCTTTAGGAATGCTCAAGTACTCAACATACATCACTAGCTTAATGCTGTCTTCTTTGGCAGAGTGCTAATAATCCTATGTATACCGAATACATCACCTGGGCACTTTAAAATCCTGATACATATTACCTAATAAGTGACTATATTATACATATTACCTCTACCTAATAAAAGAGTAACATACTAATTGTCCATACCTTCATGATTCTCACCAGCCAATCAGGAGTAACGATGCAATTAACTCAATAAAGATGGCAGGTTAATTTGCATATGCAGATGCTGAGTGGCTGGGAACCGGATGCTTGCATTGTTGCCATGGTGATGACACAGGTGTTCTGCATCACCCCAGCCATTTAGGGCTTCTGGGTATTATGGGAAGGTGGAAAGGTGGTTCTGTCCAAAGCGAAAGTGGTGCCGGGAGCCAGGGGTAGGAAGGCCCATTCTTGCACGAATCTTCATACATTGGGCCTCTAGTTTTTTAAATAATCTCATATATTTACCCTCTTAGAGAAGTATGTTTTATTCTTATGTAGCAACAAGTAGATAACCCAATCTTCTCCAACCAACGTATGGAAAGTAGAACATATGGAGAATAAATAACCCTAGGCTTTTAAATTAGATTTGTCCCAATTAGTTCATAGTTGAAAAATTCTAATGTCATTTTAGATTTTGCTAGTAACACCATTGGGCTTAGAAAGGGGCAGTTGTATAATACATCATAAGAATGCTGCCATGCTAGAACCTGAGGCATTTTATGGTCCAAGGTGATGGTGTCTCAGGGATGCCAAATATTGGCCACATTTGCTCAAATATTGGCTGTTAGTGGCTAAAAGATAGGGAACTTGGGAAGCATTTTATCATTGCTCTGACACTTTTATTTTCACTCTTATGTGAGATCATTATTGAGTTTTCAATGCAGTTCTCAATCTTGCATTCTTCAGGCATATCTCGGGATCTTTCCATATCAGTACATAGAGAACTACCTCAGTCATGTATAAAGTTCTCACTATTCTATTACAAACATGTATCATAGTTCATCATGCCAGTCCCTATTTATAAACAATTGTTATTTCCAATAATGCTCCCCAGTGAATCACCTTGTATGTAAATCATTTCATAGATGTGCAGGCTTTCTGGAGGATAAGTCCTGAGAACTAAATTTTGGTCAAATGGTTTTATGCATCTTAAATTTTGCCAAAGCGATCTCAATAGGAGTTATATTACTAAGCTGTCCTATTACCAATACCAGTATACAAAAGTGCCTCTTTACTCCAAGCCCGAACAAAATAGTAGTTTTGTAGACTTTGGAATTCTGCCAACTGCATAGGTGAAAGGAGGTATCTCTCTGTATTTTAAATAGATGTCTTTTGATATGTATGATTTTGGTGTTTATTTTTTTCTATAAGGTGTTTGTTTACTTTTCTATTGGTTTCTTGCTCTTTCCCGTTGTTTCTTGCAATTTATATATTAAGGAGGTAATCCGTTTATCTCCATGTGTTGCCAAAGTTTTTCTCAGTTTGTCATTTTTAAAATTACTTTCCTTATAGTGTATATATATTTTTGCCATACAGAAGTTTTTTTTAAATATAATCCAACTTACCAAACTTTTTCTATAATGGCTTCTAAATATTGAATCATAGGTATAAAGTCTTTCCCATGCCAAGATTATGAAAGGATTTCCAAGTGTTTTCCTTTTAGCACTTTAATAATTTATATTTTATATTGAAAGATATGATCTGTTAAATGAGATTTTTAATTCAGAAGATATTTTCAGGATAAAGGAGGATCTGAAGAAAGGGAAGCCATAATGTTCCCAGAGTTTAATAAGCTGTGGTTGACCTACCATCATTTGCATGGTATACTAAAACTCATTCCTCTCTGCCAATAGGGTGCAATACAATTATGATGAAAAAAGAGAATCTGGATTTCAAAGTTAAAATTAAGAAATACCCATGTTTAGCTTTTGAAGGTGTTCACCTTTCTGTTTTCTTTATTGTTGTTTATTAGTTTTGTTCACATTTTGTTTCTGTGAGAAAGCTGTGTGCTAGCAGAGTTCATAAGCTAATTGCAGTATTTATTGGTTTAAATTCTAGTAGCCAGTGTAGTTAATCGCTAAAATCTCATTAACAGTACATAGAACCCAGCCCTTGTAGTCAGAAACCCCAAATTCATCTGCTGTACCCCCAGAGCATCTCTATACAATGGAAGTAATGAGATCACTATTTCCATAAGTATGAAAGCAATAGAAGCATGTTTAGAAGTGCTTTCAGTTCTATAGAAAATTAGTTCATGAAGTTACTAGCTGGATATTTTTGAATGATATGACACATGAATTTTTGGAGGGAGGTTATATGTAGAAGCTTCCCCCAACCCACTCTAGTTCATATTTGCTTACCCTCTTCAATAGTTTGCTTTCATTGTCAAAAGTGGTCTCTCAACAAGGATTTGTTCTAGATACTGAGGTTATAACAGTGAACAAAACAGACATCTACATAAAAAACTCTTCAAAGAGTTAATATTTGGAGGGAAAGGGCAGAAAATAAACAAATACACATAAAATATTAAGCATGTTAGAAGTCTGTAAGTGAATTAGAAGCAGCAAAGAGGCAGATAGAAAGTGCTGAGAAAGGGGTGTTTCTATGATGACTAGAATCCAAGAGTCCTACACACTTAGCAGTGAACCTTCGAAGATATATAAGGGTATTTCAGAGTTCCAAATACACTGAAATGACTTTTAATATCCTAGGGAAAACCTGAACTAGACATAAGCATGAAAATAGTCATTCGTGAACATATTGGCTCTAGTCAGGATAAATGACAGCAAATGTCAAACTTTTCTATAGATATCTCACATTTGCTCAGGATATTCACCTCTCTCTTATGAGCCAAATTCACCATCAGCTCTTAGTAACTATAGGAGTAGTTCTCAAACTTTCTAATGCTGTGACCCTTTAAAACAGTTCCTCATGTTGTGGTGACCTCCAACCATAAAATTGTTTTCATTGCTACTTCATAACTGTAATTTTGCTACTGTTATGAATTGTAATATAAATATCTGTATTTTCCAATGGTCTTAGGGTTGCCTAAGACCATTGGAAAACACAGATATTTACACTCCGATTCATTAACAGTAGCAAAATTACAGTAATGAAGTAGCAACAAAAATAATTTTATGGTTGGGGATCACTACAAATGAGGAACTGTATTAAAGGGTTGAGGCATTAGAAAGGTTGAGAGCCACTGAACTATAGGATTTGTTATTGAGATGAAGAACCAATGACAATGTTATTGAGAGCTGGTGAGAGTCTTATTTATGTCATGTAACATGATTAACCTCGATAGATGACACCATGAATATACTTTTTCTATCCCTAATATAGTACCTTCCCTGTGGACCCCAAAGCTTCACAGTTGTGACATATTATCGTCCTCTACTGAAATTATGATGCCAGTGGATTGTTTAATGAACTTTCTTCAGATCCAGATTATTGACATAGATGTCCTTTGATTGGCACTGAAGTTCCCCTGATATCTAGCCCTAATTTACCTAAAAATCACCAGTTTTACTTCTTGCCACTCCCTTTCATAAACCAAAAGATTTCTTTTCCCAGTGCATAATAATCTTTCTGTTCATGCAATTTATTGTGGTTAAAATGATTTCCATTTCCTGTCTATACTTTGAATCCCTTCTATTCTTCAATACTTAGTTTGAAGGATTCTTTATCTGGAAACTCCTTCCTTAGCCATTTCTTGAGGTCATTACTCATATTTTATCTAGCTAGCTATTTATTAGTTATCTATTTATTTATCAACCTGTTTATCAATCACCTATCTATCTACCCATCATCCTAATGCATTTGATCATTATTGTATAATGAATAAGTGCTAAAATGGGGGATAGCAGACAGATCTGAGGATATGGGCAAGCAGTAAAATAAAGGTGGTCTTAAGTAGATCCTGTGGTTCGCTTGTGACAAAAATATTAAATAAAATACAAGAGCAGCTTGTGTGAATTGGTTCAGAATCAGAGAGGCTGTCTGGTGACTTCACAGAGAGCTTTCATGTGTGAAATAATCTGGAACATGGTCTCCTTTAGCATTTATGAAGAATATTTCTAGTTGATGTATCCAAGCTGCCCAGTAAGGATATAGACTATGCTGACCTCTCTCACTAGATACCTGTTGGCATGCTAAGACTGAATCTTGTTTCCTACCTGAGCCCTAAAGATAAGAAAGCATATGCACTTAATAAGGTTTTTGTGCCCCTGATTAGTTTACTCCAATGTTTTCAAACAATACTGCTTTCCCCAAGATCTGTGTAACATGTGGTTTATTTCTAAAATTCCATTATTTTTTAATATTTCCCACAAGTAAAGGATGTCCTGAGAGAAAAACATATTTAAAGCATTAATTAAAGAGTAAGTCCCCAATACGACAAGAAAATCCAAGAAGCAAGTTTCAGCTGGTTGTTCAGAAGAATTGCATGCTGGGAGCATATAGCTTGGCCTTAGTCAGTAACACAACACACTCATATCTGATGAGACAAGGGGGAGAAAATAGCACTTCAAACCCAGAGTCAGACTTAGTTATAACTTGAAGGTGAAGTCAGTACTATTTAAAGTTTCATTTTATTTATAGGACTTACCTGTAATGTAGGGTTTCCGGGAAAGTAGGAGACATGGTTCCTGACCCAGAAGCCTTTCAATAGAATGAATATGATGAAGGTAATATAAGTATTGTTGATTCATTTTTAACAGAAATTTATAACCAAACAGTATGAAGGACACTAATGAGTTTACCTAATTGAAAATCACAAATTGAAGGACTTTTCTAACTATTCTATATCAGTGTGGGTTAGGGCCATCAGGTGAAGTATTGTTGTTGCATACAAATTATATTGAATGAAAGGAAAAGAAGGAAATCATCTCTGGAAATTGCTGGAGTAGATTCAGGAATTACCAGACCAAGGAGGCTGAGGAGAGGGAGATAAGAGGACGTAGAAAGTACTGCCAACACACAGACTGCTTCCAGTATAATTCTCACAGACCCAACCTGCACCTGAACCTCTGCCATACATCAAGTCTTCATTTCAATCTGTTAGAAATCTTTTCCTATGGTTTCATAATGTAATTGCTCTGTGATTTGATAATAGAAGTTAAGCCTATACATTTTCATAATCACCTTCCATATAATACATCCATTATGCAAATAAGGGAAACTTGTATAGCAATAATGATAATGTTTTATTTTAGGTATACTAAGTGCTGTCACTTATATTATCTCATTTGGTCCTCACAATAAACCTCTGGGGTAGGTACTATCCATTTTAGAGGTGAGGAATATGAGGTCCTAGAGAAATTTTATAACATTTTATTTGGAGTTTTCTCTCTCCCTTTCTCTCTCTCTCTCTCTCTCTCTCTCTCTCTCTCTCTCTCTCTCTCTCTCTCTCTCTCTCTCTCTCTCACAGTCATACAAAGATATGCATGGTTTGCCCTCTGAATAAGGCATCATGTAAACCTAACCTGGAAGATGATCTTAAGGACAGTTTGGAATCAGCTTGATGCAGATTTAAGTCTTTTCTTGCCTCTTAAGATTTCTGACATTTGGCAAGGTTTTCAACATTTCATAAGTATAACATGAACAGCTTCAGAAAAGTTTGCAATTTAAATGACAAGAGTGTACACAAACCCATACGAAGCACAATGGGAATAAACCATACAAATAAAATGGTTGTCATTATTGTCTTATTTTCAATAAAAGCAGCAACAAAGGTGAGACAGTTCTTAAATTTTGAAAGGAGGATGACATATATAAATGATGAAAAATAGCACCAGTTGTATACATAGAAGAGAGGGTTAATACCCTTCTTCAGAAAAGGATCCTCAACAAATCAAGTACTAGAGGTATTGTAATCATTAGGTCAATTGCCTGAGAAATATCACTAAGTATATACTTCTCTCAGCCTCCTTAGTTTTCAAAGAAGTAGTACCTTGCAGGGAAGCATCGCTGTGTATTTAGAAGATTAGAGCATTTCTGAGTCCTCCGAAAACAATTCCAGCAAGAACTCTGTAATAACTGTGGGGCCCCAGGGGGCCACCTCTGCTCCATCATGAGATGTCATGTACTGTTATTATGAAGTGGCACAGGGATCATGCTGTTTAGTGAGTAATACCAGACGAAGGGAGAGATCTGTATAATTTGGAGAAGTGTCACACATGGCCTGTGCTGCCCCCACAATGTACTGGCTAACAAAAACACTGTGGTGGTGAAGGTGTCTAGGAAGGTACAATGCAGAATGGCTCCCCTGATCTAAACCTATGAAAAGAATCTTTCTTACTCCCAAAGTACAGGCACAAAGGGGCTTTGCAAACTGGATACAACCCACCGAAAATTCGACAGTGGTTATTGTTGGATCAGAGAAATATAAGTTGTTGAGTTTCTTAAAACTTAATTTATGCTTTTCTAGCACTTTCAAATTTTTATAACTATCATGAATTACTTTTATATGATTTATTTTGGAGATATTTCCTTCTAAAATATCATGTATTAAGTTTGTTAATACAGAAAAAAGTAAAGGAGAAAAATTCTTCATAACCTTGCCACTCAGCTATCCTTATTGGCATTCTTTTGTAAACAGATAGTTGGAAAATTCAAATGGAATAAAAAAATACATAAATTAAAGGAAATATTTTTATCCCTCTAGTCAAAAGTGTCTTTTATAACCTCTCAGAAGAAAAACATATTTATGTATATGCTAGTATATTTGTATGCATGTGTCCTCATTTTATTCACACAAGAGGGATTGTACCATATATGTCTTATATCTTATCAAGTAACATATACATCCACTTTATTCTTTTTTAACAATTTCACAGGACTTCTTATATAAGTATACCTTAGTTGTTTAGCTAGTCTCTGAATATGTAGTAAATATTCTTAATTTTATAACCAGAAAATTCAGTACCCTTTTTAAAAATGTGTTTGCTAGACTTTAGTCTGGAATAAACCAAAACCTCTCTGCTTATTATATGGTCACAGCTGAAAGATCACTGTATGTATGTCTGTACATATAGTATGTATGTATATATGTATGCATGTATGTGGTAACATATTACAGATGAATGTACTGAGCTCTAATTTTATTGTATAAAATGTCAGTACAGCTACAGGCAAAGTGAATAATGTCTTTGTGATCTGACTGAATTGTGGCCTCACATGGAAGTTGGCATACTTCTTGAAAGTTTTAATGTAGTCACTGATTACAGTGTCTGATATTTTACTGCAATTTCCATTTGAGTTAAAATTGATTTTGTCCTCAAAATAAAAGCTTTTAAAAACAGAGTAAATAATTCTTTTTTCCATGGCAGGAAATCTAAATCCTTCCATTTTACCTCCTAATATAAAAAAGAAAAGTACTAAGAAATCATTGAGAAGTTGATGCAAAAACAAAATCCCTTTTGAATGGTTGAGCTTTAGAACTTTATTCTCCAAGTACCTGCTCATGTCCCAGGTACCCAAGACAGAGATAGCCAGATGCAGAAAAAACATTTATACCAAGGCCTAATGGGATGCTAGCAAAAAGGCATAAAAATGGCTTTTCAAAATCATTTTGCTTCAGATTAAAACTTTTTTTTCTATGTGCTTTTGAATAGGAGGAAGAATTTTGTTTGTGGCCATTTGCATGATTAACCTATGTTAAATGTGGAGATTGCACAACTCTAATACCAAAAAATAAAATGTGGTTGATTTTTTAAAAATATATACTTTATTGATTTTTTTTACAGAGAGGAAGAAAGATGGATAGAGAGTTAGAAACATTGATGAGAGAGAAACATCAATTAGCTGCCTCCTGCACACCTCCTACTGGGGATGTGCCTGCAATCAAAGTACATACCCTTGACCAAAATCGAACCTGGGAACTTTCAGTCCACAGGCCAAAGCTCTATCCACTGAGCCAAACCGGTTAGGGCGAAAATGTGGTTGCTTTTAATGACAGTGCATGAAGATCAAGAGAAGATACCCTTGATCAAGAGAAGTGATCAAGAGAAGATCACTTTCCAAGTGAAAAAGCTTTATGTACATATAAATTTATTGAATTACATTTGATTTCTAAGGAGCCCTTAGTTGTTCTGATTATAACCTGGCTGGTTTCTGTTATCATGTATCAAGTAATGGAAGGAATTACCTCATATATTTTCCTGGTAGGTGTTTTCTATGGAAAGGCAGGGAGAGACACGAGAAGGAAGAAGGTATTTCTCAATATCTTGTCATAAACCCACTAGGTGTCACTGGTTTTAGTGGGACTCTGGCAAGAAAACTGTCTGAGGACACTTATGTGCCTTGGTGAAAAGTGAATTTCAGGGTACCTTGAGTTTTAACCTCTAATGTATATGAAGAACTGCTTAGGAGACTTCCTCCATATTTATTTGCACCTGTAGTTCCCTTACTTTATTTTGAAATTTTAAAAGAAGTTTTGCAATATTTATACTTGAACTATATTTTGTTCAGAAATCATTTAGTAAAGCTATCCCATAGCGTGTATCTCCCTAAACTTTGTAAATACACAATGAAGTTATGAAAGGTACTGAAGGACTTTGGGAGCAGAATGCATTCCGAAGGCTTGATCTCCCATCTTTTGTGAGGCACTTTTGAAAGCTACCACATGCTTTTATGTCAGGGGTATGGGAGTGACTTTCTTTTTTCTTATCCTGCCTCTCATTCTGTGTTCTTTCTTTCTTCTTGCTCTTCCTTTCTCTCTCCCAGTTTCATGAAAATTCATTTATCTGTGACATTTAAAGACTCTTGTGAGAGGTGTCTGGAGCTGTGGCCGCTGTGTACATCAATAGTATCTTAGAGTCTGGCACTCTGTCAATATTTGGGGTTCTTGGCAACTGCACTTAAATGCAGTGTCTTCCAGCCATTACACTCTTCATGTCTCAGTAAGGAATCTGAATGGATGACATTAGCATGTCAGGTCCTTCCACAATTGGCGTACTTTGTAGACAGTATGAGGGCATCCTCAGTTTGCCCTCCCCGTTTCTCTGTCTGATTCCTTTCTGTGATGTCATTTTCCCTCTCTATAAAAAACAGTAATCTTCAAAAAATACTGGTATGAAACTGAAGAAAAAAGCATCATTGTACAATATTTATTCTGTGGTTTTATAGTATATAGCTACATATGTAGGCATTGCATTTTTAAAATTTTAGGTATTTCTTTTTGCTTAGATTATGATATTTGGATCAAAATTATTGTTCCTATTTTATGGTAAATGTATATTAACTTCCTAGGTAAATTTCCCTAGTTTATATATGAGTTAGTTGAAGAGATAAGGTATTTCTCTGAAACCAAACTATTTACATTTTCAAATGTTTCTTAATGTCCTCTCTGCTAAGCCAGTGAAATGGCCCATTTCTAAATTGATCCATGAAACCGTTATTATGTCAATTTTCCCATAAACTTCCCCCAGATAACCTATTGGTCTTTCGAGGTTTGTAAGGGAGACCGGTAGTTGCAACATTTTTGTTCCTGCACTACTGTGTGCTCTCAACACACCTGTAACCTTGACCATATCTGTATCAAGAATCTGAACTTTAAAGGAAGAAACAAGGAAACTAGGGAGTTTACTGGAGATTTGCATTCAA
Organism: Antrozous pallidus; assembly: GCA_027563665.1. NCBI lineage: Eukaryota > Metazoa > Chordata > Mammalia > Chiroptera > Vespertilionidae > Antrozous > Antrozous pallidus. Next base: position 67,849,649 of record CM050514.1, read on the forward strand.
CCTAGGACAAATATGGAAGAACTTGTTTAGGTCATGCTCAGATCAAATAATCCAGGTATCCAGACATCCACGGAAATATCCTGGAACTCTTAGTGCCCCTTGATAGAGTCATTAATAATAGCTTCTCCCTTGAGCCCACTGGACCAGCAAGAATTCCAAAGTTTAATGAATTCACCCAAGCTTCATGCCAAAGACAGATCTTTCCCAGTCTGGATTTTTAAGTCAAGTCCCTAGCATGTGAGCACCTGTTTTCATGTGGGCTGCCAGCATTTGCTATATACACCATTGAGATCTTAAGATGGCTCTAATTGGGACTGAGAAATGAACTGCCTAGTGGACAGCATTAACAATGCAGTTTCAGTACAATCACTGAAGACAAACTCAGGACCTTTAGCTATACCTCAGAAAGCATAATATGCAGATTTATTTGCCTCGTAATTATGAGTCATTTGGGAGGTTAAAAGTTCATTTGATCAGTTACAAATGCTGCCTCCAGGTTTTACACCATAATATAGCAGTATTTTTTAAGTTCATCCAGTCATTATGTTGGTAAGCGAAATGCCATTGATATTGAACTACATGGACAAAGAGATGTCCCATGAGCCCCAACCACCAGAAATCATCTGTCGATATAAGGACATGCCTCAAACTCAAAAATGAAAATTGAGCATGAGGATTGAGAGAATAGCAAAAAGAAAAAGTATAGGTATACAAGGATCTGTACCTGGTATACATCAAGGGATGTGGTATTTTTCTGTCTAACTCATTTTAATGGAATATAATAACATGTACAGCTTCTAATGAAGAAATAAACATACTCTCCTGCCTCTGTCTGTACTTAAATCTGTTTTTGTGGTCTCAGAGAGGAGGGAGAAAAACCCAACATGCCACATTAACCACAAGGTTTTTATACCACCAAAACTTTATCTCAAGATATAACAGAGAACATTTTCAGTGCCTTCCATGAATGAATCTTGTCTCTATTACAGCCAGTAAGATTCATCAACTGGGCTAAGAACTTAATATCCTATTGCTCTGAATTCAGAATTTAAGAGTATACATTATATCTGTTCTTTATTGTATACTGTGTATTTAATGTTAGACACTATTCTTTTCCAGGGCAGAGGAAGAAACAAGAATGATATGAGAATACAGAATCAGTCTGCAGAATTTATAGCTAAGAACAGGAGGAATTTTAGCTTTTTTGGATCACTTTAGACACACATTAGAATTGTATTTGAAATTCGATGGGCTACAATTTAACCATCTCTTTTTGTTAATACTAAAATCTTCACTTACCTAAAGCAACTTGCCTAAAATCTTCTCTTACCTAAATCCTAGCAACTTCTTTAGCTTTTTCTTACCTAATGTATATTTTGTCTACTGATCACAGAGTGAAATGAGTGAAATGAGCACAGTAGAATGAATGTAATGAGAGTATATCTGATCCCACCTCAGCAGGGAAGGCACATATAGAAAAAGTCTTCAGCTTTGGCTGCCCCTGCCAGAAAAGATCTGCTCGACTCTATAGCTAGCAATCAACAAAGCATTCAAAGGGATTGTGGAAAAGGTCTATCTTAACATAAAATGGAATCTACTGTTATGTAGATATGATAGATATGAGCTTTGTTAGTGTCTCTGTGATGCCTTAGTGGAGACACCACTAAAATAAAGACCCACCATCCCACCCCTATCTAGTGGCCTATCTAGTTCCGAGTCTATGTTATGTGACAGTCACAGGACACCTTTATTCAGAAATCTGCTCTCTCTATTTTTGGCCAGAAAGTTGCTATTCTTGTTTTTAGTTTTGAGGGATTGAATGATTACTACCTCCACCTTCCTAAAATGCCCACTTGCGCTTTTAACTCAAAAGGATCCCAAGTAAGAGGTGTTATAACTACTAAAGGAATGCTTCTTAGTGCTCACTTCAAGATCTACTTTAAAAACAATGTTAGGCCCTGACCTGGTGGCTCAGTTGGTTGGAGCATTATCTCTTACACCAAAAGATTGTGGGTTTGTTACCCATTCAGAACACATACCTAGATTGTGGATTTTATCCCCAGTCAGGGTGTGTACAAGGAGGCAACTGATTGATGCTTCTCTCTCACATCAATATGTTTTTTTCCTCTCTCTCTCTTTTCTATTTTCTCTAAAAATCAATAAAACATATTCTCAGGTGAGGATTTTTAAAAAAAATGTTAGTACCGAATTTCTGATGTACATGCACCAGAATGGGGGCCATTGTCATTGTTCTTGAGGAAGTAAGCTGGTGAAATAGCTATATGCTTCTCAATAATCAAAGTCCTTTTCCCTCAATAGGTATAAGGCATATACTTTTCAGTTTTTGCTCATGTAATAGTGGCCTTGAAGCTACCAGTTTAACTAACAGTGATGGGCCCAGTGATCATTTATGTGTCCACAGTGATGAATGTTGAGTGATGGATGTGAATCTCTTGGAATTGTATGGCTCAGCAGATAAAGCATCAGCCCACGGACTGAAGGGTTCAAGGTTTGATTCAGGTCAAGGGCACGTATCTTGGTTGCAGGTTCCCCAGCTCTGATTGTGGTGCCTGCAGGATGCAACCAATCGATGTGTCTCTCTCACATTGATGTTTCTCTCTATCTCTACCTCTCCCTTCCTCTCTCTCTCTCTCTAAAAATCAATGGAATAATATCCATTAAACTTAAACCATTTCCTTCCTATGGCACTAACTGAAGTATTTTAAAATTTTATTATTTTTTAATTGACTTTAGAACCTGGAAGACGAGAGAGAGAGAGAGAGAGAGAGAGAGAGAGAGAGAGAGAGAGAGAGAGAAATCTATGTGAGAGAGAAACATCAATTGGTTGCCTCCCAAACATGCCCCAACAGAAGATCAAAACCTCAACCTGGGTATGTGCCCTAACTGGTCATCAAAACTTCCACCTTTTTTGTGTATGGAATGAGACTCCAATCAGCTCCGGAGCCATACTAGCCAGGGCTGAAGTGTTTTTTATTCATCTCCAAAAATAAGAAGCCCATATGTGTTGGTGGTATTTGTTATAAAATAGGGAGAGACTTTCACAGAATGGAGTTAGGGGAAAAGCCCCCCTTAGTTAAAAAAAAATCTACCAAGTTCCTTGTACTTGCCAAGTACTCTTCTAAGAACTAGAGATGGGCAGGTAAATAAGTGTCTGTTACTGAAGAGTACTCATAGGCTGGTGAGAGAGACAGACATGGAGGTAGATAACTACAGTGCAGTGGAATAGGCATTGCACTAAAGGTGTGTGTAAGGTACTGTGACATTTATGGGTTATGTCTGAGGTCATGGTATAATTATTCATAGGCTTCTTTAAAATAGCTATAGCAGTCAAGTCTGCCTGGACTTGTCTAGCAACATTTCCACAGGATAGGACAGAAAACCAATGACATTAAGAATGCTTTGCCACATATTTTATCTACATCCAAATGGAAATGAAAAACTAAGTACACTAAGTTTCCTTTCTAACATAGATTGGGGACGGGGGAAAAGATGGGGTATGCAATAGGAATTTAATGAACTGTTAAACTATTAATTCCCAAAGCTCTTGGGATTAAAAAATAGGGTGAGAAAAAACTAGAAGCCATGAGGAGAATTTTAGAAACACAGGTCAAGGTTCAATGTCAGGAAGAACATTTTTTGAAATATATTTTTATTGATTTTTTACAGAGAGGAAGGGAGAGGTATAGAGAGTTAGAAACATCGATCTGTTGCCTCCTGCACACCCCCTACTGGGGATGTGCCCACAGCCAAGGTGCATGCCCTTGACCGGAATCAAACCTGGGACCCTTCCGTCCGCAAGCTGACACTCTATCCACTGAACCAAACCAGTTAGGGCAGAAAGAACATTTTGTACAAAATGTTTGGGTTGCCTATGAGGGTGAGAGCCCCATGGTCCTGGCAGTTCCTACGAACAAACTTAGGTACCAGATCAAGACCCAGACCACAGGTTATTTGGGCCCTCTGCACATTGCCTTGTGGTCTAATGACTCAACATTGTGCATAGTAACTTTTTGAGTACTGTTTAAGTAAGAATGTTATGCTTAGAGAAACCACTATAAGCAAAAAAAATAAATAAATAAAATATCATTCAATTTGTGTGAGGTAAAACCTCTTGTAATTTACTCTGAACATACACTAAAAAGAGACGAAGGAATGATACAGAGTTCCCTCAGCTTATTCTTGTCAGTCATATAAGAAAAGCCACCATTAGATAGGTAATATTCAGAAGACATGCCTCACTCAGAAGTCTCCACCTCTTGGAGACATTCATTTTAAGATAGAGTAGCAGCAGAGTCTTGCTTATCAGAGTGATTTACATAGCTTTGAATTACACACGAATGGGAACCTGTGGCAAAACCATCATTAAAGAAAAAGTAGAAGATGGAACAAATGATACATTCTGTGCAAAGTTGGAACTTTAGACTGTTTCAGGAATCTCTGTCATGATAAGAAAAATGTCCGCCCTTTCCCCCACCTACAAAGAATAGCGGATGAGTGACAAAAGGAGGGTCCCTGAAGGTAGCATGGGAACAGAGGATAGGGGGAACTAAAGACTGTCCACATGAAGAGAAAGGAATTGGCATGGACACAAGATATGGCCAAACTCCCTGCATTCACAGCACAGATACAAGATTAGGTTAAAATCAGTTTCACCTCCTCCCCAGGGTATAAAAGCAGGAACAAGCCAGGCCATGGCTAAAGGAATGGCATCGTGATGGTGTGTGATGGTGCTGGCTTTCCCAGAGGCCTCAGAAGGATAGCAGCACAGCTGGGGCCAGGATCTGCTCTTTTGTCCTTTTAAATCAAATTCTTGAGTATCTATATTTATAGATTAAAATGTCTTCCAGTAAACTCGAGAGGAAAGTCTTCGGAGGGCAATGGAAATGACTAGTTCTTCCGTGGTTTAAGAGGATAAGAGTTCTGGATAAGGGAAAACTAATTTCAAATATCTGCTACTTACAGATTGATGGTAAAGTATTTATATTTCTCTGACTTTTAGTTCCAACATGTGAAAAAAATGATTGCCCATACACCATCGAGTTAGGTAGATTACATTGCACATGTAAATTGTGTAACACATGTAGTGTTGGCGAATGATTATCTATAATAATAAAAGCATAATATGCAAATCTACTGAACAGCTGAACAGTGAAACGACCACCCACCATCCAAACGTCCTTCCGGATGACCTGGATGAAGCCAGGGCTGCGAGGGATGAGGCAGCTGGAGCTGTGAAGGCCTGCTCTTGCAGGAATTTCGTGCATAGGGCCTGTAGTTAATAATAAAATCTTGACTCAGCAAGGACTGTAATCTATTTCTATAACATTCTGTGTCACCCACACCAAGCTCTGCCTCACTTCACGGTATGACTTTCTGTTCGGTCCTGACACTTCACCCTGGGGTCCAGCTTTGCTCTGCTTCTCCAAATCCTGAGAGCATCTGTCTCCCTGCCTTCAAACCTCATGCTTCCATGTTCTTTAAGAGTGAGTGCTAGAATTATTTATAAAATTAGTACCAACAACAGACAAACATCTTAAATCACAGATGGGACACATGACTTTTAGGATATACTGCTCTTGTTCTTGAGTTCTGAGTGCACTTTTTTTTTTATAACATTGACCCTGAGACCACAGGTGAACAAGGAATGGGCATTATTATTTTGTATCTTCCCTCCCAAGGAGTAAAGATGACTCACCAAAAGCCAGTCACTGATACCAGATGAAGAATCTAATGGGGCATTCTTGAATTCTTAATTCAAAACCTGCCAGAGTCTCCATTTACTATGGAAAAGTCAACCTTAGAGAGGATGATCCCTAGCTATTAATGTTCTATTATGATATTAACTTTTATACTTACAACATTTTCTGGATTTGGATGGGCCCTCTGATTACCCCCAGAATACAGGGAGGAAGCAATGTAAATTCCTTTCTCAGCAGTTAAAGCAGTCCTTGTTCAAAAAACTCTCACATGTGTGATCACATGTCAGTGTCCGCCACTCAGTCAGGCCTTGGCTTCTCAATATCTATTCATTACAAGTGAGTTTATGTGTCTTGAAGCATATGGCCTTGATAAATGATCCCAGAGCAAAGGAGCAAGGTATTTTAAGCTGGCCACAATTTTATTGAATCTCACAGGCTTGCTTTGTAGTCACTCCAATAAACTAAATGAGAAATTTCTGATGCTCCAAGCTATCCAGTCCCCGGGACTCAATGTCATGATTCAGAGTCCAACAAGACAACTCAAGAGTCTGCTTTTGTGTGACACTGTGACCACAGGGATAAATAATCGCTTAGTAATTCTCTTTGAAGCATAAAATTCTAAACATGTAGGAACCATTTCCCCTTAATGGGAGCCAGAAATCCTGTAAGTGCTTGTAATGGCATTCACACGTCTGAATGGTAAACAGATAAAAACAGGAGCGCACCAGTTGCACAAATGACTTGCTTGTCACAAACTTGTCATTGCAGTCATCTAACATTTCTTTCACAGAGCCCGATGGAAAGTATGGAACAAACAGACCCTGCTGACGTTTTGGCTCTGCTAAGCCTTCCTCTGAGCTAAAGCATCTGCAGCATCTTCCTGTTCTAGACCCTTTATCTGCTGAAGTTAGCTGATACTCTACATGTCAAAGACATGCTTGACTATTGCATTAACAACTTGATGACAAGCAAGTTATTCCTGCCACTAAAATACTGCTGCTTTTAGCAGGCTGCCATTTTGACCTTCATCTTTTTATACAGGAGAACCCCAGCAGAGCAGAGCACAGGGGAGATACCAGTGTTGTTGCCCAGGCCTGACAGATAAACAGGGACCACCTGTCTAGGCTTAGGTGCAGTGGTGGTGTGGGTGCACCAGGCAGTTGCATCAGGGTTATAGATGGGGTTTTCTAGTAAAACTCCAAATGTCTCAAACACTTCAGACCATCTCAAGCATTCCTGAGATAAAGGGAGCTGAACAGAAATTCATTTCCTATGCTGCCTCTTCAACCCCCCCCCCCCACCACCACCACCACCACCACCAAACATGTGCCCACACATAGGCCTGTATCTACTTTATCGAATGTTAATGGCCGGAAACATTAATGAAAATCATATACCAGCTTAACATAGTTTTTGCCAGTTCTTGGAGTTCCTCTTTCAGTAACCTCTCCTCAACTCTTCCCCATTCAGCATAACATCTGGAACTGTCTCCACCTAATCAGAACCATGCTCTTACCCCTGAAAGAGAGAAATGTCCATTAGCTCCTCGCAGAAGCCTTCAAGAGCCCTGAGGCACCACGGGTTCATCTCCAACCTCCGCTGCCAGCAGGGAGTGCTCATACACTATGTTATTTCTGACTCCTGTCTTTCTGTTTAAAGAGCCTTCCAAGCCCCAGGGGGTACCCACCCATGGTATCCCCACAGTGTGTACACTGGTGGGTCTCAGGCTTATCAGCACACAGACCCGAAATGGAGCCTGTAACAGGAGCCTTGCTTATTGCTTGATTATTCTGCCTCTGCTGGTGCCATAGGCTACCAGACCTTGAAACAATGGAACATTTGCCCTCAGACTTTGGCCTTTTTTCATAAAGCTGAGCTTCTTTTATTCACCAAGGTGTCATGTGCTATATATTCCTTTTAGACCACTCCTTAAGGGCTCATTGATAGTGTCTTATCTGGTTTAAATATTGACGGAAACACTTGCATTCTCAGGCATTTTCTGGCTGGTGCCCTAGGTGCTTTTATTTTTTTAAGTCTTGTGTAAAAATGATTAATTGTTGGTTAGCCATGAGAACCCAAATTTCTTGCCAAAGTAGTGACGGGGCTTAACTTTCTTTTATATTTGGCAAGTTGACCGAAGTACATCTCCCAGATGAAATGTTTCACTCTCATCCCAAATATCTCCCGCTGTAATCTATACCTCAGTTTGTTATCTCAGAGCACAGGTGGGAAGGGTGTGAGAAGAGGGTCCTGTATTTTACACAGCTACATATATTGGCCCTGAAAAAGGAAATGAAAGTAGTTTGAGGCGGCACTTACACTTCTGTAAAAGAAAACAGAAACAAATGATTTAAATTTTAAATGGCATTTTAGTGACTTTTTCTTTTTGAAAGTTCCTAATAGGATTTCTGTAATGATTTTGTGTTTTCTTTTTTTAATAGAACTTAAATGGCAAAGAAACAATATGCTATTTTTGATTTAGGGGAAAAAAGTAAAATCTTTCTTTATGGGAATTCTCTTTTTAAATACACATTAGGGAATAGATAATGGCAACAACAACAAAAATGTCCTTGCTTCCTATTTAGAGGATAGCTAAATAGTGTATGTATATGTGGTTTTTTTAAAATAATTTTTTATTGTTGAAAGTATTACCTATGTCCCCATTTTCCCCCATTGACTCAACTCCTGCCCTCCCCACCCCAGCCTCTATCCCAGGCCTTCAGCACCCTATTGCCTATGTCCATGGGTTATGCATTTATGCATACAAGGTCTTTGGTTGATTACCTCCCACCCACCCACCCTCCCCTGTCTTCCCTGTGGGATTCCCCACTCTGTTCCATGCTTTGAGTCTCTGGATCCACTCTGTTCATCAGTTTATTTGTTACTTAGATTTAATATATATTTATTTACTTGAGTGTTTATTTGTCTATTTTAAGAAAGCAAGGAAGAAAAGAAAAATACTTATGCTGGAGCAATTTCATTAGATTCATAAGCTTTTAGTACAAGAAAGGAATCTGGTGGCAGCACTATGACTATATCACACTCCCACATTAGGGATATGGATACTGAGATGCAAAGATGTTTAATTATATCAGCAAAGACACATAACAGGATTGTGGCAGAGCTGCACCTAAGTCAAGATCCGACAATACTATCAGAAATTAAATTCAGACAATACTATCAGAAATTCAATTTAAAATTTAAAAATTTTCTTTTAAACAGGATAGTCTTATGTGAATGATTTACATTGATGTGCTTAAATCTAATAGAATATTTGCTTTTGGAATAACTAGGGCTATGAACTGGCTAAGCCAACTTAGGGATAAATATTTGAATCATTTGGAGGTATTCCTAAACTGTGTTTTATCTGAGAAATATAAGGAACTAATATTATTTCAATTATTTTTTTACAAGATTTCAAAGAAATACTTTATTTCCATTTAGGAAACTGAAAACAAATATTTTTAAATGGGTCTGTTCCTTTAGTAAGTACTTATTTAAATAGGTCATATTCTAACATTCTTGTAGATAAAAAACCTTTTATTAGATTAAAAGAAATCTGTTCTTTATTCCCACTTGTAGCCATGTTTTGGTTGGTTCTCATAATTGCCATTTTCAACAAAACACTGATTAAGTCAAAACATCAATGGTTTTGTTTGTTTTGGTTCTTTTAGTTTAATACAAGGGGATAAAAAAATGCATTTACCTTTTTGTAGCTATAATAATTATGTACCATATTTTTCATTTATGCAAAACTTATTTTTGAGGGTTTTCTCTTTGTTTCATTTCTCCATTTTTGCATTTTCCCAACATCTGTACCATGGCTGGTGGTGAGAGTAGCAGTGACTGGCGCCTTTCCTCCACGTTTTGAGAGAAAGAGAATTGGCTGGAATAAAACCTTGCTTTCCATGTGGTCGACTTGAAATACTGCATTGAAAAGGTATTTTCTCTCTTTCTTTTCTGAAACCAAAGGTGAAACCCACAAAATAATGGCTATATTGATGCCGAACCACCTGTTGATTCACATCAGAAAAGTCCTAGGCAGTGCATTCCCCAAGTGATCAGTTGCAAGATCTAAATGGAGGGTGTTTTTTTGGGGGGGTATTGGTAGCATCATGACAACAATATATGCTGCTGGTCACTCACTTAAGAAAGCCTAGATTCTATAGGCAGTCAAGAAGTTAATTGAGTTTTGCTTTTGCTTCAACAAAATGATCACTTTGTAAGTATGTTTGACTATGAAGTGCTTATTGATTCCTCGAATATTGGGATATGTTGTCAGGGACAGTGAAGAGAAGGTCACACTGGTGTGTTCTGTTACCTTGATTAATTCTAGTTAGGAAAAGCAGTAGTCTTTCTCTTATCAATTTTCTTAATGTAAAATATTTCAAATACATGGAAGTATAAGGAATAATGTGAGCATGCAAGAATTCAGCACCCAGGTTAAACAATGCTTAATTAGTTTTGAACACTCATTTTAAACCGTTTTTATCTTTTATTTTTCCATTGTAAGTCATAAATACTGAAGTGCACAAGTGAAATGTATAGCTTGATGAGTGTTTATATAAATATACATCCATGTGACAATATCTAATCCAAGATACAAAACATTCGTCACACCCTAGGAAGGTCCCTCATGTCCACTTGCAGCTGATATTCTTAAAGCTTTAACAAAAGGTTTTTTAAAAAGCAAATCTATTCTGGCCTCTGTAATCAAGAATAATTTTACATAAGCCATATATTAGGGCTTATATAAAATGCACCCTACTATATGCAAAACTAGAAGTTATTTGTTGAGTCTCTCATTGCTAGATATTACTTCCAGTGTTTCCTAATCACAACCAATGCTGCAGCTAAAATGTTTATACATGTTTAAACACAGAGAGGAATTGCTAAACTGTAAGAGGCAATGCATTTCAACTTTATTAGAGATTGGGTTGTAAAACTTCTCTCCAATGTGATGGTATCAATTTATATTCTCATGAGCAATCTTTGAGAGCTTTTTGTCAGGCAGTTGGGTATTAAATAATATCTCATTTAAAAAATTTTAATTTATAATCCTTTAGGATTTGCTCATGTATTTTGCCTATTTGTATCTTTACCCATCTTTCTATTGGTGTTTTGGTTTGCTATTATTGTTTGGATGGCTTTTGATTTTGGTTTTTGTTGTTGTAATATTGTGGATTCCCATCCGTTGAGCAATATAGAATACAAATATTTCTTTCCAATTAGTAGTTTCTCTTTTAACTGTGTCTGTACTAGCATTTTTTAAAGAGCTCATTTAAATCAGTTACATTTATTTGTATTTTCCTTTATTATGTGTGCTTTTATATCATTTAAGAAATCCTTCCATTTAACCTTCCTATAGTTATTCTAATAGTTTTAAATTTTTGCCTTTCTAGATCTTTAATCTTCTTGGCATTTGTTTTGTATATGGTATCTTATATACATCCTATTTAAATTCTTTTTCAATTCCACCATTTATCTAATTAGTCATTCTTACCAATAATTTACAATGCAATCTTTCCCCTACATCAAATCTGCTTTTAGTATCTTTATTTCATCAGTGGACCTTTTCTCTATACTTACACTAATACTGTGGTGCCTTACTTACCAAAACTTTGTAACATTCTAGTTATTTAGTGAGGTAAATCTCTGCATTGTTTTCTTTAAAGTCCTCTTAACCTTTTGCAATCCAATATAAATTTTAGGGTTAGCTAGTCAAGTTTGACAAAAGCCCTGCTGAATTTTATTTGTAATTACCTTGACTTTAGAGAATACTCTGAGGATTGTAAAACAATGTTATAAAAATTGTCAATTAACACAGTGTATCCCTCTATTTAATCAGATCTTCCTTCATGTTCCTTAATGTTTTATGAGTTTTCAACCTACAGATCTTGTTTGAACCTATTTTGTCTATTACATATAGAATCTGTTTTTATTTCATTGTTTGCCGGTTATTATTGGTGAATATTTAGCAACTTTGCTGAACTCTCTTATTAATTCTACAGACTTAACTGGAAATTCTCTTAGGTTTTCTACATAGATTCATATGCCATCAGTAGATAATGACAGCTGTTCCCCTTAAATTTCAATTAAATGCTCAATTTCCTTTTCCTGTCATATTGCATAACTAGAATTTCTATACAGTTTTGAATACAAACTGTGATAATAGGAATATCTGTTTCTTTTCTCACTTTAATAACAAGATTTTGGAAATCTAATATTTGCTTAAGGATTTTTGATAACTTAAAACTATTGTGTCAAGGGAATTTTTATCATCTATATAAATAAAAAGCCAGCAACCATAACAGCCATAATGATCATAACAGCTGGTTGCTATGACACACACTGTGGCCAGCCAATGGACCAACTTCTCTGCCCATCCCCCTGCCGGTCTGCCCCTGATTGGACTCTCCCACCCCAATCAAGAGTGGGGCTGCCTGTCAAAAGCCTGCTCCCTTCCCCCTGGACCGGCTGGCCCACCCCCAATCAGCCCACCCCACCATGATAGGCCTGCAGCCCTTCCCCCCAGTGGGACACCCCTGATTAAGCCCCCAACCCTAATTGGGGGTAGGTCCCACTGGCCAATCTCCTTGTGGCTCCTTTCCCCGGACAGTGTGGCCCTGATTGGGCCTGATTGGGGTAGGACCCAATCCGGCCAACCTCCTGCCATCTCCTTCTCCTGACAGGCCCAACCCCAATTGGCCCAAATGGGGCCAGCCAGCTGGACCCCACCTGTGCACAAATTCCTGCACTGGGCCTTTAGTCTCTTTATAATTTGCTAGCATTTTTAATAATAAAAAGATATAGTGCATTTTATGCATTAATAATATAATAAAATTTCCCATGAATATGCTAATATTTTATATGACATCAATTAATGTATTTCCTGATATTAAATATTTCTTAAGTTCCTGGAGAAAAATTTACTTGGGCTTGATGTGTTTTTTAATCCACTTTTGAGTTTAATTTGCTGATACTTTATGTAGTTTGTTTGCAGGGGAAGATTTGTTTTTAATTTTCCTTTTTAAACTGTTATTGTAGAGTTTTCGTATCATAGTATTACCAGCCTCATAAAATAAGTTGAGCAGCATTTCTTTCTATTTCTGAATCTGGTTTTATATTACTAGGATTATGTATTCTAAATATTTGGTTAAATTTGCCTCTAAAATCATTTGGACCTGGCATTGTCTGTCAGTAGGGAATAAGTTGTGTATGGTGGATTTTTATTATTAGTTCAATTACTTCCGTGGTTATTGCTTTATGCAAGTGTTCTATTTCCTCTTAAGTCATTTTTGGGAAGTTTTTTTGTTTGTTTGTTTTAGAAGAAAATGTATAATTAATAGTTAATCTATACTTTTACATTTACTTGCATAAAATTGTTTATTATAATAGTCTGATGATTCTTAATTTTATCTCTATGCCCCCTCTTATTTCTAATATTATTCATATAAGCCTTTTCTCTTCCTTTACTAGTTGTTAGACCTTATTCTGCTTTATTAGTTTTTCTCAAAATCTAGCTTTTGATTTTTGCTTAGCTACTTTACTGTGTGTTTTTTTTTTATATTCTTTATCATTACCTTCTGCTTTCATCAACGTTGTTATCTTCATTCTGCTTTCTTATATTTTAGACATTTTTTATTTCCTGAGTTGAATTATTACTCATTTAAATTCAATACTTTTATTATTTTTGAAAATGAATTTCAGTCTCTAATTTTTTCAAGTTTCTGATTAACATGTTTTGATATGTAATATTTTTTAGTATTAAATATGTTATAATGCCTGCTTTGGTTGATTTTTTTACCCCTTGAGTTATTTAGAACTATGTCTTTTCCCTTTCTAAATATGTTCACTTTATTTCTATTATTGATTCTGAATTTAATTGCAATATTATGATAGTATTTGTTTTATATGGTTTTAAATGAAAAAAAATTCTTGAAATATTTTTGTGACCTGGTGCATGGATTTTACTGCTCGTAAAATCTATAGGTGACTTATCCATTTCTTTAGTGATCATGCTAACATTTTTATATATATGTACACCTAAATACTTTTGTTGGTGGTGGTGGTGATTTTTATACTTAATACTTAATTCCCTTTATGCATGTATTTTAGTTAACACTGTGCCCACCTTTATTCTTGGATTCGATGGCTTTGTTTCTTCTTGTGGAATTACACATTTTAATAATTCTCTACAGAGGTGCCTGGGTAGTACATACTTTTTGTATATCTAAATACATCTATATTTTATATTTTATATTAAATAACAATTTATTTGGGAATATTTGCTAAACATTTGAAAATATTACTCAATTATATCTTAGACCATTCTGTTAATTATCATTACTTAAAAGAAATCTGTTATCAGTCTTTTTCATCTCTTTGTAGAGAGTCCGTCTTTTTCCTCTAGTAACTTTTAAGAGTATTTCTATCTCTTTGATATCAGATAGTTCTGAAATGTGTCTAAATATGGAATTATTTTTAAATATTAGATTTGAATACATGATATATTTTCTAATCTCAGGACTCTAATCCTGGAAAATTCTCAAGTTTCTCATTTTTTTTTTGTTTGTTTTTGGTTTGGGGGGGGGTTGTGTTTATTTTTTGTAATTGCCTTCATATTCTTTTGGGAATCGTTATATATATGTTTCCTAGTGAATTTACCCTATCCCAACTGCTCTTTTATTTTCTGAAGTGTGTCTGATTTTTATTCAAAGATAATTTCCCAATATTATCTTCTTTTTCTCTTTTTTAAAAATATTATTTTCTTTCTGATTAAGATATTATATATGTGTCCTAATCTTCCTATTGTTCCCCTAGCCCCCACTTATGCCTTCACCACCCTGGTGTCTGTCTCCATTGGCTAGGCTAATATTCATGCATACAAATCCTTTGGTTGATCTCTTTCCCCTTATGCCCACCCTCCCCTACATTCTCTCTGAGGTTTGACAGTCTGATCCATGTTTCTCTGTCTCTGGATCTATTTTTGTTCATCAGTTTATGCTCTTCATTATATTCCACAAATGAGTGAGATCATGTGATATTTATCTTTCTCTGACTGGCTTATTTCACTTAGCATAATGCTCCCCAGTTCTATCTTTGCTATTGCAAATGTTAGAATTCCTTCTTTTTTACAGCAGTGTAGTATTCCATTGTATAGATGTACCACTATTTTTTAACTCACTCATCTACTGATGGGCACTAAGACTGTTTCCAAACCTTTGCTATGGTAAATTGTGCTGCTTTGAACATAGAGGTGCATATATCCTTTCTGGTTGGTGTTTCCAGTTTCTTGTGATATATTACTAAAAGTGGGATCACTTGGTCAAATGGGAGTTCCATTTTTAGTTTTTTGAGGAAACTCCATATTGTTCTCCACAGTGCCTGCACCAGTCTGCATTCCCATCAGCAGTACACAAGAGTTCCTTTTCCTCCTCATCCTCACCAGCACTTGTCTTTTGTTGATTTGTTGATAATAGCCATTCTGGCAGGTGTGAGATGATACCACATGGTGGTTTTGATTTTCATCTCTCAGATGATTAGTGACTTTGAGTATGTTTTCATATGTCTCTTGGCCTTCCTTATGTCCTCTTTCAAAAAGTATCTATTTAGGTTCATTGCCCTTTTTTTTTAATTGGGTTGTTTATTTTTCTTTTGTTAAGATGTATGAGTTCCCTGTAAATGTTATAGATTAAACCCTTATCGGTGATAACATTGGCAAATATGTTCTCCCATGCTGTGGGCTTTCTTATTGTTTTGTGGATGGTTTCTTTTGCTATACCAAGATTTTTATTTTGATGTAGTTCCATTTCTTTATTTTCTCTTTAGTTTCCATTGCTCTAGGAGTTGTATCGGTGAATATATTTCTTTGGCATATGTCTGAGATTTTCCTGCCTGTAGATTCTTATAATATTTTTCTGGTTTCCCATCTTACATTTAAGTCCTTAATCCATTTTGAGTTTATTTTTGTGTATGGTGTAAATTGGTGGTCTAGTTTCATTTTTTTAACAATTTTCCCAACACCATTTATTGAAGAGATTGTTGCATGCTGCTTTTCTGGTGATTCCTCCTTTTCTTTCTTTTGGGTGTTTTTTGTCTTCCCATTTTGCTCTCACCAAAAGATCTAGCTGTTGAGTTATGCAGGGTCTGTTCTTCGGGTGGGAGTGGCTCCTTAGATGATCACAGCAGCTGCTGCTCCTCAGTTGACAGTGGCTCCTGTGGAGGGTGCTGCTCGCAGCAATATAGCTCCTCTGGCTGGTCTGGGCAGGCTGCTCATGCAGTTGCTGCTCCTCAGTTGGGGTGGGCTGCTGCTCCTCAGACAGGGGCACATTGCTCATGGGGCTGCTGCTCCACCAATGGGAGTGGACTGTTCAGCTGTTTGCACGGCTGCTGCTCCTGAAATGGGGATGGGTTGTGTGTGAGGCTGCTGCTCCTCAGATGAGGGGCAGGCCAATCACACAGCTGCTACTCCTCCAATGGAGGCAGTTTGCTCACAGGGTTGCTACTTCTCAGACTGGGGTGGGCTTCTCATGGGGCTGTTGCTCCTCAGATGGGGACAGGCAACTCACATGGCTCCTGCTCGTGTGGTCACAGTGTCCTGGGATAAAACAGTGGGTTTGCCAGAGGGGAACATGCTTCAAAACTCACAGGATCCTGCACCTGGGGTTGCTGGAGTCTCGGTGACCATGGGACCAACGCTGAGGCAGCAGGTCCCTGGTGGGGCTGGCTTTAGTGTCCCAGGTGCTATCTGAGGGCACCCTAGGAGGAGGTAAGGCTGGGCTTTCAGTCACAGCAGCTCTCCCCTTCAAAAACGCATGGCCTCTGTGGAAGAGCTGGCCACTCCAGGACTGCTGGCCATGGTAGCAGAGGCTGCCTGGTTAGGCAAGCCTGGTCAGCCTGCCCCCAAGGGTCCTGCAGCATCTAACTGTGCCACACACACACACACACACACACACACACACACACCCCACAGGACCACACATTCCTCTTTGTTCTCACTCATTCCTGTTCTCTCTCTCTCATTGCTGCCTTCTTCCTGCCTCTGTAGTTTTGTCTCGAGTGATAGTAACCCATTTGTGGATGGAGTCTCCTCTCCAGAGTGTCTGGTTATGTGGCTCACTCTCTACCACATTGGCCAAATAGGATAAAATTCACCTCGACAAGACATGACAGGCACACAAAGGGAACACAACATGAATATACTCATGACACCGGTAACCCCCAAATAAATGGCCAGCAGAGAAAAGAGAATGACAGGAGAGGAAAGAGAGCACAAATGATACTAAAAAGATTTTTAAAAATGGTATGAGAAAATAAATGAAAGAAGAAAAAGGAAAAAATTTATTTATTTATTTATTTATTTATTGAGAAAACATCAGAAAACAAACAGATAAACCAAAACACCAGTTACCCAGTAAAGAGGGTGGGAGCAGAATGTTATATACAGAACGTAAGGTTAAGGAATTGGATGAATATAGGGAGGACCCCAGTTCAGTATAGAGGAAGTAGAAAGAGGATTAGTGGATAAGAAGAAAGAGAAAGAGAAGAAAAAATAGGAATAAAAGTTTTTTAAAAAATTTTTAAAAATTATGATAAAATAAAAAAAATAGAATGATGAAAAAATAATGCGAAAAGAAATAGAAAATAAAGAAAAAAAAACAACAAAAAAGGAAAAGAAAAAAAGAAAAAAAACAGATAATAAAAACATAAAATTAAAATGAGGGCTGGTTTAAGATCCCACTTTTCTTTACTTTCTGCCCCTTCTCAGTTTCTTATTGCTGGGACTAAAGGCTGAAATATATTTATTCTAGTAGCAATGACTGGATAAGATAGTTCAATAGTTTCTACTAACTAAATAGCTGAAGCAATCCTATTTCTACTAATAAATGACTTCATTAGCCCTCCCACAAATTATTTATTTGTTTAAATCTGTCAGAATTGGCTTCTGTTTATAATGGAAGAATCTCTTTGCATGTGGACTTCTCTCTCCAACCTTACAGGAATTATCCTGGCTCCTTATTTTAGTTGCCATGTTAATCCTTTTTGTGTCCCAAAATGAACATATTAAGCTCTATCAAATCACTGCATTCCATTTTTAATTAAAAATAGTTCTATCAAATAACTGACATATTTAAAACCAAACTATTTTCCCCAAAAAACTGGTTTTCTTTACTACTTCATTTATTTTAATGTCAAAATCTTTCTCAAAGACTTATTCTTATGATAGCTACACATCTAATAAAAGCCTAGGTGGTGTCGAGCGACACCCTTATATGACATTATCACAAGATGGCTGTCACAGGATGACCATCACAAGATAGTCACCATAAGATGGCCAGCAGGGGAGGGCAGTTTTGGGTGACCAGGCCTGCAGGGGAGGGCAGTTGGGTGCAACCAGGCCAACAGGGGAGAGCAGTTAGGGGTGATCAGGCTGGCAGGGCAGGGCAGTTGGGGGTGATCAGACCACAAGGGCAAGGCAGTTTTGGGTGATTAGGCCAGCAGGGCAGAGTGGTTGGGGGCGATCAGGTCAGCAGGGGAGCAGTTAAGCATTAATCAAGCTGGCAGGGGAGCGGTTAGGGGGCAGTCAGGGTGCCACACAGAGGTGATTAGGGGCAATAAGGCAGGTAAGCAGTTATGAGCCAGCAGTCCTGTATTGTGAGAGGGATGTCCAAATGCCATTTTAGGCAGGATTAGGCCTAAACTGGCAGTCAGACATCCCCTGAAGGGTCCCAGATTGGAGAAGATGCAGGCCAGGTTGAGGAACACTTCCCCCATGCATGAATTTTTTACACAGGGCCTCTAGTTAATTCTATAAGAGGTAAACTCAAGTGCCAGAAAGTTGTACTCTAAAACTTGGAAATTAGAGACATAAGTTTCCTCTCAGAATTAAACCATGAGATTTTTAAGACCCTTGCTAATAGTAGCTATAACATTTATTGCATGATTACTACATTCAGGACTGATGCTAAGTCCTTTACATGTATTATCCTAAGTAGCCATTTATTAATTTTGTTTGGGATAGGTATTTTTATTCTTAGAGATGTTATATCTATTAAGATCTTTTAGTTGTAAATGATGGAAACTTAACTGGCAATTTAAGTGGAAAAGAATGTATTGCAAAAATATCAAAAACTTACAGAAACAGTAGGAAGGTATAAGAAGCCAGTTTAGAAATTGGGTTCCTAGTGCCAATCCAAATCTTAGAATGGCAGCTTTCAGCATCTTCCTTTTTAAAGAAAATCCTTGAAGCTGTAGTTGTACCCTCCAACCTCTCAGTACCTACAGCTTATATACGCTACTAGGGGCCCAGTGCACAAAATTTGTGCACTGGGGGTGGGTGATCCCTCAGCCCAACCTGCCCCCTCACACATACTGGGAGCCCTCAGGGGATGTTCTACTGACCTCTCACCCCTGGCCGAAGCTTTAGGCCTTGGGCACCCAGCCATCACCCTGCAATGGAGCTGATGGTTGGCTCTGCCCTGGCTGACTCAACCCTGGCCTTAACCCGGGCTGCTGGCAACCACCTGGCCACCACCCAGCGACCACCCAGCCCCGGGGGCCCCATGCTAGCCAGATGCCTCAACCTCGCCCCCCAGCCCAGGCCTTAGCCCTGGTGGTGACCGCCCAGCCCCGGGGGCACCCCACACTTGGCAACTGCATGTACCAGCCTCCTGTCCCACACACCACCACTGCGCCAGCCTCCCATCCAGAGACCTCCTGTCCCGAGTACTGTGGCCCCGCCCCCTGCCAGCCTCCCGTGAGCTGTGGCCCCACCCGATGGCCTCACATGTGCTGCATGCCCCAGGCAGAGTTGGACACATTTTTTTTAACAGCCTCTTGCTGAAATAGTGAGCCAGGCTGAGGTCCACCATTTAACACGGAGCCTTTTTTTACTACATTGCTTATTCCAGAGAGCTAAACTCTCAACCACCTCTGTGTGCTTCTGGATCCAGATTTCAGCAGCCTATCTTTAGCACCCTTAGCTGCTTTTGGTTGTTTTACAGAAATGATCACCTTCTTTTTTAGGTTTCTTTTTATTTTTTGTTAATCCTCACCGAAGGATATTTTTTTCATTGATTTTTATAGAGAGTGGAAAGGAAGTGAGGGAGGGAGGGGAGGAGGGAGGGAGGAAAGTAGGGAAGGAGGGAGGGAGGAAAGGAGGGAGGGAGGGAAAGAGGAGGGAGGGAGGGAGGAGGAGGGAGGGAGGGAGGGAGATTAATAGGAGAAGATACATCAATTGCTTGCCTCACACTCATACCCAATCTGGGCCCTGGGCCCTGGGCCAAGGCTGGAGATGGATCCTGCAACCCAGGTATGTGCCCTTGACTGGGAATCAAACTTGATGCGCGTCAATGCTCTAACGACTGAGAACACTGGCCAGGGCAATGATTACCTTCTTTAAAAATCCCAGTTTGGCCCTAGATGGTTTGGCTCAGTGGATAGGACGTAGGGCTGCGGACTGAAGAGTCCCAGGTTCAATTCTGGATTTCAGGCTTGATCCCCAGTGGGGGGCATGCTGGTCAATGATTCTCTCTCATCATTGATGTGTTTTTATCTCTCTTCCTTCCTCTCTGAAATCAATTAAAAGATATATTTTTAAAATCTCTGCCTTTGTGTATTGTATCAACATTTTCATTTAATAATATATCTTGGACAATACTCTTGGTATTTTATATCTCTAATATTTAGGTACATCATTTTAAAACAAATATTTTATATAATACTCATTATTTTTTAATGTATAGTTGTGCTAAGCACTGAACTTTATTTTATTCAATCCTCTCTATAGTCAGTAATTTTTATTCCCATTTTATAAATTAGGAATTTGAGGCAAATAGGCTAAATAATTCCACCTTAAGAAAGAGATTATAGTTAGTAAATGGCAAAAGTAAGATTTGAACTTAGTTTATTTCCACTATTAAAGTCAGTCCTCTTAATTAATGCCTATTGTAAAAAATATATTTGGTTCTATCTCAGAAATTTCACTTAATATCTTCTGTGGTTTTATGTATCATTGGTTCTCTCTTTCTGTCTCTCTCTTAACATATGAGTGCTTTATTGTTACCAATCTAGTAATTTGGAAGTTTTAAAGCATAATTTTTCTTCTAGTAATGATAGCTTTTATTTAAAAAACATGTAGGCCTATTTCCTTTAATTATCATCATTAATGAAATGGTATGTTATATTAAATGAGAAATTTAGGCTTCTCCTTCTCCATTCCTCACACTCTACCAAATTTTCCTATCTATATCTATATCTATATCTATATCTATATCTATATCTATATAAGCCTAAGTGATGGTTCAACCATTTGACCATTCAACAGGTAACTATGACATGCACTGACCATCAGGGGGCAAACACTCAACACAGAGACATAAAAACATGAACAGACTAATGAATCTCAGAGGGAAGGGAGAGGGCGGGAAGAAATTAACCAAAGATCTTATATGCATACTGGGGCCCTTTGGCCTGGCCTGCAAGGATGGGGCCAAAAACAGCTCTCCAATATCCCCCAAGGGGTCCTGAATTGTGAGAAGGCACAGGTCAGGCCGAGGGTCCCCACCAGTGCACGAACCCATGCATCAGGCCTCTAGTTTTGTTATAATATATTCTTTCATGTATAGGTTATTATCCATTTTTATGATGTAGCTGTGGAGAGTATAATCACAAAGAGCTACATCATTTATTTTGGTAGTAGAGAAGTCCTAGCATAAAGTAGGTGCTCAGTAAATACTTGTTATGTATGAATGAATGGACCTGTTTTGCATGTACACCGAGAAAGGAAGCATAGCTGAGATCTCTTTAGAGTTTTCCTCTACTGCTGGATGACCCACCCATTCATTTAAACCTTAGATTTTGTAAATGATTGAATAGGTATACGATTTAATAAATACTCTTGATGTCAATACTTTTGTTAGATAAACACATTTGTTATGAACCAACCCTTTATAAACAATAAACCCCAACTCTAATTAGTCACATTCATAGTTATTTCCACAGTTGCCCCTTCTTCCCTACCTGACCCCTACAGATAATAAATATATTTGGCAACTCCCCTTCTCACATCAGTGACTATTGTTAAATTTTCATTTGACAAATACTGTATGCTTTTTAAATATGAAGCAGTGATTAAATAACAACAGTTGCATCATATTCAATTGCTAATAGTTCATGGTCTTCCAGAATAGTTAATGTTGTTAACTATTTAAAAAGAGGCATTTTGAAGTAGTTCTTTTCGTTTTATTTTTTAAGGATAGTTCTTAAAGTTCCCAATTATACTCAAAGGAAATTTTTTATAGAAGTTGCTAAGAAAATTTGATTTTTCATTGAATATCACTAGATGTTACTAAGAAACTTAATGATGATAAGCAATATACTAGAATGAAAATTTTGATGCTTCTATTATGGTAAATCAGACTAATAAAACAATGTAGATTAATAAGGAAAAGTAAAGCAGTACAAACTAGGTCATTTGCTGATGTGCAAATTTTATGGAAATTTTAATGACATGATCGATTTATAAGAAGTACACATTTTTTATGTTTATAAAAACACTAAAGTCTTGTTCTTGGCATTATTTTAACAGTCTTTCATATGTAAGAACAGATTAAAAATTACTATGTTTCCCTAGCTGTTTCTATTCTTGAAATTGTAAAAAAAAAATGATTTTTATTATTCTCTACTTAAAAGTCACTCAACTTGAAATCAGGAAACTTGGTTTCTAGTCCCAGTTCTGTCATTTAGCTAGCTCTTGAATAATTCTTGAACTCTGAATCAGTGTCTTCATTTTAAATGCACACAGTTTAAAGCCCCTTCCAGTGTTTTTCTCTCTCCCCTCCTCTCTCTCTCTCTCTCTCTCTCTCTCTCTCTCTCTCTCTCTCTCTCTCTATCTCTATCTCTATCTCTATCTCTCTATCTCATATATAAGAAAAGACCAGTGCATGAAAACTCATGCACCGGAGGAGAGCTGTTAAATTAATTTTGAAGAATTTTTAACTTGGAAATGCTTATAAAATAGTGTAACTAAAAATATGTGATCCAAAAAAAACTTGTATACCTGACATGATCCCAAGTTAGAAAAATGAAAGTATTTGCTTATAATCAAAGGAAACACATTAAAATATGAACAGTAGTTAGCTCTGTATGCTAGAATTGATATTTATTTATTTATTTATTTATTCTTAAAATTTTTAATGTTCTAAAAAATACTCTGAATAAAGAAAATAAAAATTTGAACAAATAACAAATAATCTAATTAATTGCAAATTTAATATAATTTACCTTCAGAAAAGAATGTATGTCTACTACTTGTTGCCTCTTAGAGGGTTCAAATGTTTTGCTTTTCTTATTAAGCTTCTGAAATGTCTAAGATGAAAATTTTAGGAATCATATCATATTGACTATATTTTCTGAATTATATCATATTGTTTCTATTGCCCAGTATCTTTCAGAGTCCTTTTTTTTCTTTTTGGATTCCTGTACATTTACCTTAGGTTATCATCCTGCACTTTGATATTCTAGAGCCTCATTTTCCTTAGTCTGTCAGTCAATTATGACATTAATATGCTTAAATTGTTACCACTGGATGAAATTCCCCATCGTTTGGGGGAGCCAGGTTCTTAGGACAGGAGTTGCTGAAAGAAGCATTTTCTGAAGCCCCTTGGGGGAGGGTGGAATGTGGAAGCAGGCTTTATTTGAATAGTTACATTTCTGGGGTTCCAAAGCCCCCTGCCCCTTAAACCAGTCCTGGAAAAGGTATACCTGGGGTTTCAGCAGAGCCAGAAATAGGGCCAATGTCCAGAGTTTCCATTCCATGTTATAGCCAAATGAGGCCAGATTAAAGTTCAAGTGTGGAGTCCTACATGGTCATGCACCATGTGGGCAGAGGGGAGCATGCCCCTGCAACAAAACCACATTTACATGAATATGAGATTATCACAAGGAAAGAAATCTAGATTACATTTTATGTTTCCAATTGTTTTTTGACTTCTAAATTTCTCATTGTTTAAAAAGCTCAATCTAATAATAGAATTTTGAGTAATTAAAATAAGAAAAATGAAGTAAAGGACACAGCCACTGTCACTGTAGACTCACCTTTATTGGATGGAACAAACCACTACTGATAAAATGTATCAGCTACCAATCTTGAGAATTGAATCTGGACTGCTCTTTGTAAGAGTGAATAAACATAACAACTAACTTGGCTCTGTACCCAGAATTTAGCCAAAAAGGAACCCCAGTTGGAATGCCAGAAAAATGAACCAGATAAAGTCTTATCAGATCTAAATATACAATCAATTTAGTCTGCCTCTTTTCTAACAAAACTGTGTAAGTAAAAGAAAAAAAAAAGTGGTTTTTTGTTGTTGTTGTTTTCTTTTTAGTCTAAATTCCTTATACTAGCCAATGGCAAAGTGCTGGAGTAACTAAAAATTTCCAGACCGCACCCTCTTTTTCTTCTTCTGCCAGGGGAATGAGCCACTCGCTCCAGTTCTGCCCTCCTCTGACTCCCTGATTATAAATGAACCCAGAACCATATTCACACAAGCCCATCTCTTTATCAGAACTTAAAGTCCAGTGAAGGCAGAGGCTGTGTCCTGTTTGTCTTTGTTACCTCAGTTTCTGGAAAAGTGCATGATTGCTGGATGACCTAATGAAAGATTAGCAGTTTAATTTAGATTGTTTTAGTAAGTATAAAAATAATCTAAGGGAAAAGTTACTGGGATACAAATGCACATACCCTATGTATTATATAATCAACTAGAGGCCTGGTGCATGAAATTCGTGTACAGGAGAGGGGTCCCCTCAGCCCAGCCTGCACCCTCTCCAATCCAAGACATCCCTCTCACAATCTGGGACCACTGGCTCTTAACTGCTTACCTGTCTGCCTGCCTGATTGGCCCTAACTGCCCCCCTCCACTAGCCTGATCACCCCATAACCACCTCTGCCTGCCAGCCCGATTGCCCTAAACTGCTGCCTCTGTTGGCCTGGTCACCCCCTAGTCCCCTCCCCCCCCCCACCAGCCTGGTCGCCCCTTACTACCCCCTCCCCCCCGCCAGGATGGTAACCCCTAACTGCCCTCCCACTAGCCTGGTCAGCCCTTACTGCTCCCCCTGCTGGCCTGGTTGCCTCCAACTGCCCCCCAGCCAGCCTGGTCACCCCCAGCTGCCACCCTGCCAGCCTGGTTACCTCATGCAGACTGCTGTTCAGTCATTTAGTCATCCCTCACTAACCCCTTTGCTGGCTTTGTTGCCCCACTCAGTCTGCTGTTTGGATGTCCTTCCAGTTGTTTCAGTCATGATGGTCCCTGGCTTTTTATATATTAGGATTCTACTAGCATTTAGGTAAGTTCTTTTACAAGGATGCTATCACAAAATCATGAACACCTTTGGGAGTAAAAATCTTTCAAGAACAGATTTTCCTACAAGGCTATGGGTAAAGCAGTATAGTTCTTAAGAGTTCTTGCGATGATTAATGTGACACCCATAACAAATTACTAAATCTCTTTGAATCTCAATTTCCTCATCTGAAAGATGGGAATAGTAATAATACTTACCTCATAGTCCTTGCTGTGGGGATTGGATGAGATCTAACATTTAATACCTCATGTCTGGGTAGGCCCTGGGGCTGTCATTACTAGAATAAGTGCCTCCCAGAAAAACTGCTTGTACTTGCACACCCATCTTGACAACTAGGACAGAGGGTTCATGTATACAGCAGGGCTCACCATGGATACAGAATTACAGAGCTTAAGTGTGCAAAACCAGTGCTTCTCAGGCATCCATAGCATAAGTTACTTGGGAAGCTCATTTAAAATGTAACATCTGAATTTCACCTCAAGATACACTCATTTATTTTATTTGCTCTTAGGTGAGACTCTGAAATATGTCCTCTTCCCATGCTACTCATGTGGTTCTGGTGTGGCTTGTCCCAGACAAATTCTTAGTAACCCTGGAAATCCTGGCTGCATCCCAGCCTTGATTACAGATCACCTCTAGCCTCAGCATCCATCCCCAGGAATTACACTGTCAATGTTATATGGCCCTGCTAGGGCTTCTCAACTTGTGGGTCGCGACCCACAGGTTAAGAACCGCTGCTGTAAAGCCTAAGACCATCGGAAAACAGATATTTACATTACGATTCATTAAGAGTAGCAAATTACAGTTATGAAGTAGCAACAAAAATAATTTTATGGTTGAGGGTCACCACAACATGAGGAACTGTATTAAAAGGTCATGGCATTAGAAAGGTTGAGAACCATTGCTCTATAGTGAAGTTCTCCTCTTTTTCCATGGAATTGCTATCTATAGAACTTAGATGAATAAGCACAATAGAAGTGCAAAGTGTTAAATGCATGCTTCAATTTAGTCAATGCATGTGCACATTGTAGCAATTAGGATGTATTTAAAAGCATTCTGCTTGAAATACTTTGTTCGCCATTTCCTACAAATCAAATTAGTGAGGGACAGATTTGATTTTGACATCATTTTGAAAATATTTTCTTTTTCTTTTTTTAATTTTCTTAGTATTATATTTTTACAAAGTTCAAAACACAGGCAACTGTAACTAAATTCATAAAAACAAAAAGTTTCACAGTGTAAGAAAATGAAAAACAGCACAGAGTAATATGCAGTAGAACAACGTAAATCATACCTTACAAATATAGTTGTAATAATACACCTTATCCATGTCAGATTAATTAATAGCAAATGCTTATTCAAATAGTAAATAGCACATTCTTTTATTTTGAGAGCCCCGAAGTAATTTTTCATCTCCATTGAAATAAATATGAAAAGATAGATCCATTGAGAAAAATTTTAACTATCTCCTGTTTTCATTTTACTATGTGTAAGGCCAGGAATGAATATAAAGAAAGATTATAAAAAGGTGTTTTCTTTGTTTGCTAAGAAAGCATTCAAGCAAGATTGCCTATTTTTTAAACAGTTAATTTTCCATACTAAAAAATGTTATAGAGACAAACATGGATCTGAGCTTATATCCCAACACTCCACAATGTTTGCGTTATCTATACACACACACACACACACACACACACACACACACACACACACACATATATATATATATATATATATATATATAAACATGCAAATTGACCTTACCTTCGCAACACCCACCTGCCAATCAGCAGTATGAAAATTAGCCCAACAAAAATGGTGGGTTAATTGGCATACACAGGTGCTGAGGGGGCAGGGTGAGACGCTTGCATCATCACCATGGTGACAATGCAGGCATTCCGTACTGCCCCAGCAGGTCTGGGCCTCTGGGCAGCGTGGGAAGGCAGAAAGGTGGTTCCAGGCTGGTAAAAAGGCAGGTGGCTCCAGCTGGAGTGAACGCAGTGCCGGCAACCAGGGGAAGGAAGGCCCATTCTTGCATGAATCTTTGTACATTGGGCCACTAGTCTGTAATTGACAAATGATCCTTAGATTTCACATGTGTAATAACATCTCCATTGCAGAGTTGTATTCTTAATATACATTAATGTATTTGAAGTGCCTGGAGTTTAATATATACTTAATAAATGGCAGTTATTATTCATGCAGGAAAGAAAATTTGGAGGAATAAGCACCCATTCCTCATAAATAATAAGACTAAACAAAAAATATTCTGTCTTCACTATCGCACAGACAATGTATAGGAATCATATAATTTTATAGGATACCTTTATAATCTTCCTGCCACTCAAATTACTGTCCTTAATGTAAATCAGTGACCACAAAATACATGTTGAGAAATTTTCCTCATACTATTAAAGTACTTATTTGATTTACTATAATTTCTTCTTACCAATATTATTTCTTTTTTAAAAATTTAATCTTTATTGTTAAGTTTATTCATTACCTTGCTCCCCTTTTTCCCTCCTATAGCTCCCCTTCACCCAGTACTCATCCCACCCTCCACCCTCCTCTGCCCCCCCACTGTCCTCTCCCATAGGTGCATGATTTTTGTCCAATATCTTGCTGCACCTTCCACACCTCTTTTCTCCCCAAGAATTGTCAGTCCATTCCCTCTCTATGCCCATGATTCTGTTATAGTCACCAGTTTATCCTGTTCATCAGATTTTTAATACACTTGATTTTTATATTCATTTGTTGGTAGATGTGTATTTGTTGTTCACAATTTTTATTTTTACCTTTTTCTTCTTCCTCTTCTTAAAGAATATCTTTCAGCATTTCATATAATATTAGTTTGGTGGTGATGAATACCTTTAGCTTTTTCTTATCTGCAAAGCACTTTATCTGACCTTCAATTCTGAATGATAGCTTTGCTGGGTAGAGTAATCTTGGTTGTAGATTCTTGCTATTCATCACTTTGAATATTTCTTGCCACTCCTGTCTGGCCTGCATAGTTTCTGTTGAGAAATCCGCTGACAATCGTGTGGGTGCTCCCTTATAGGTAACTAACTATTTTTCTCTTGCTGCTTTTAATATTCTCTCTTTGTCTTTTGCTCTTGGCATTTTAATTATGATGTGTCTTGGTATGGTCCTCTTTGGATTCCTATAGTTTGGGGTTCTGTGCACTTCTTGGACTTTTAAGTCAATTTCTTTCACCAGGTGGGGACGTTTTCAATCACTATTTCTTCAAATAGGTTTTCATTATCTTGTTCTCTCTCTTTTTCTGGTTCCCCTATAATTTGGATGTTGGTATGCTTGAGGTTGTCCCAGAGGCCTCTTACACTATCTTCAATTTTTTGGATTCTTTTGGCTTCTTGCTTTTCCAGCTGAGTGGATGTTGCCTCTTTGTATTTCAAATCTTTGACTTGATTCTTGTGGTCCTCTAGACTGCTTTTAGGTCTTTGTATAATGTTTTTTTTTTTAATTTCAGTTAGTGTATGCTTAATTTCTGGTTGGTCCTTTTTCATATCCTTCCACGTCTCATTCATTTCCTCGTAGGTCTTGCTCATTTCCTTGTAGGTCTTGGCCTTTTCTAGGAGCCCATTGAAAAACCTTATAACCGTGGTTTCGAACTCTATGTCCAGTCGGTTTTTTTCCTCCATTTCTTTCACATCTGATTTCTTTCCATGTCTCTGCATGGTGGTTGCTTTCTTGAGTTCGGCGATTAGCTTTGTGTGGAAGATGTCCTCAAAGGTACAGTGGCTCAGCCTCCCCAGTTACCGGAGGTGGATACTCTTGCTGCAGCCCTTTATGGGTTGCACAGTCTTATTGAAGTTAAGCCTAGATTATTGTTGTTAGCACTAGGAGAGTTTGACCTCCAGGCCAATTGGCTGTGAGATTCAGCTGTGCTCAGGTTGAATGGGCAGAGTCTCAGGGCTGAGCAGGCAGCGTCAGCTCCACCCTATACAGCACCTGGGTCTCTGTGCTGGGTGGTAATGGCTGCAAGCACCTCTGAGGGAAAGCTGCCGCCCGCTGCCACCCTCTTCCATACAATTCAGCCTCTCCCAAAATGAGTCTGCATACCCAAAGTCTCACCCAGGGTTGTAAAACAATGCAGTCTGGTGATTTCCTGAATGAGAAAGCATGTCGTGAGTCCTCTCTGCGTGCTCGTGCAACTCTGCGGTTCCCAAGTTTACACGCACTCTCCACAAGCTCGCAGACCTTTGCAGTGCCTGAGTTTCAGCATGCTTCCCTACTGCCCAGTTTCTCCCAGTATGAGTGTGGGTTCCCCAGACCTCGTCTGGAACTGGGGAATCAGTGCAGTGGGATGCCTTTGTCCTCGCAGCCGCCCACCTTCTCCCCTCACTCGCGCACACACGCGCAGGGCTCCAAACCTCTGACTCCACGCATATCTTCAACGCTGCCCTCCACCGCTCCTCAGAGTCACAGTGTCTTTACTTTTAATTGTGGAATTTTCACTCAGCCAGCTTTCTGGTGATTCTGGATGATGTTTGTTCTGTCATTAAGTTGTAGTTTTGAAATTGCTGTGTGGGGCAGCAAGATAGGTGTTTACCTATGCCGCCATCTTGGTTTCTCTCCTCTGTCATTGCTTCTTCAAACAAGTTTTCTCTTCCTTGCTCAGTTTCCTCTTCTTCTGGCACCCCTATTATTATGCAGATATTGTTGTTTTTGTTGTTGTCCCAAAATTCCCTTAGGCTCTCCTCTTGTTTTTTAAGTTTTTATTTTTTTCTAGATGATGTTCTGCTTTCATATTTTTTTTCCTACCCTGTCTTCTAGCTCACTGATGTGGCCCTCTCCTTTTTCTAGTCTATTGTTGATGCTTTCTATTGAGTTCTTTATTATAGCAATTTCATTTTTCATTTCTTCTTGGTTGTTCTTCATTTCCTGTTGATTCTTTTTTTAAAATATATTTTATTGATTCTTTACAGAGAGGAAGGGAGATTGAGAGAGAGTTAGAAACACCCATGAGAGAGAAACATCAATCATCTGCCTCCATCACACCTCCTACTGGGGATGTACCCACAGCCAAGGTACATGCCCTTGATCAGAATCGATCCTAGGACCCTTCAGTCTGTAGGCCGATGCTCTATCCACTGAGCCAAACCAGTTAGGGCTCCTTTTGATTCTTACACATATTTTTGAATTTGTCTTCCATCCTTTTCAGCATCTTTATGACCATTGCTCTGAATTCTTTCTCTGACATATTGCTTGCCTCCATTTCATTTACTTCCTTTTCCAGTGATTCCTCCTTTTCTTTCATATAGGAACTGTTTCTTTGTATCCCCATAATTGCTCCTCTCAAGGTGTCTGGTTATGTAGCTGTTTCTCTCCTGTGTTGACTTAAAGGCATAAAATGTAACACAACAAGGCACAATTCACAGGACACCAAACACAAATATATTCACGATACTAATAACTGCAGATAAAGTTTACCACCAGAGAAAAAGAGAATTAAATGAGAAAAGAGTGCAAAAATGATATTGAGAAAGGAAGAAAATGTAAGAGAGAAAAAGAAGAGAAAAGAAGGGGGGAAGTGTATATATTGGAGGAAACTCCAATAAAACAACAACTAATCTAAAAAATGCAAACAACAAACACCCAGATGAATCTGAGAGGCAGAGCTTTCTCTAGGCTATATCTGACCTTTCCATCTGTGTTTAATTCACCAATTCCCGGTGGATGTTTGTTCGATTCAGCTGTTCCTTCTATCTGCTTTGTGAGAAGGCACAGGGCCTGTCTGTGTATTCGGTGCCACTTTGTCTCCCCCTGAGGTTGGGAAGGCTGGAGTTCTGGTGTTTATGGGTTCACAGCTGAGGCAGTTGGTCCCTAGGCATTGTAGTTATAGGGTCCCGGGAGGTATCCGAGGTCTTCCCAATTGAAGGTCTCCCCTAAGTCTGGGATTCTGATCACAACAAGTCTCCCCTTCAAGATGGCAGGAGATATTTCAGCAGAAGTAGAGGCTGCCTGGCCAGGGGAGCCTGGTCTGCCAGTCCCCAACAGTCCCATGGAATATATAGCTATCCCTCACTCACAAATACAGACACTCCCCACATGTCCATGCACTGTCCTTCTGTTCTCTTACTCACACACTATCTGTCCCATTGGCAGCCATTTTGGATCCCCTTATAATTTCTAATATAAATTATTATCATTCTAGAGGTCCGATGCACGAAATTCATGCAAGGGGCTCAGCCCTTACAGCCTCGGTGGCTGCCTCAGCCCTCCCAGCACCAGCTTTGTCCAGAAGGTCATCCAGAAGGATGTCCAGCTGTCCATTCTAGTTAGCATATTATGCTTTTATTATTATACATTCTTTTGTGGAAGATAGACAGTACTTTGGATGGGTGCAGATTAGTTAAATCTAATTCCTTTTATTTTTCTATACTAATTTTATAGTTTTAGAAACCTGTGTTCGTGGATAGAAGCGAAGGGAAGGTAGAATCAATTAAAAGAGTAGATTCATTTATGCTTTTTAGGAAACAGAGATGGTATCCTGTTCAGTCCTATCTTCAATAACTAACTGTGTTTCATACACAGAAAGTGCTTATTTGATGTTTGTTGAATTAAGTAAATGAGTAGAAGCAAAATACTGAGAAACTATTTACAGAATATCAAAAAGCCAGCTCAATGTAGTATGTGCAGGTAGCAGGCAGAGAGTTTGAGACTTACTTATGGGCACCACTACCCCATTACGTAGGAGGCTCCATGTGGAATAATAGCCATCTTTATTCAGAACCTCTAATTCTTAACTGGAGGAAGCACTTGAACCAGAAGAACCGACTGACCTTTAGTCACAGCCATGACATAAGGGACCATAGGGATTTTCTGATCAAAGGGCCTCATTTCTCATTTGAAGGAACTAAATGCCTTGCTCAAATACTTCGTGGCAATGTTTATTGATACCAAAACTTTGTTTTTGGGTTTTGTCCAATTAATTTGGTATTGTAAATGTTGCCTTTATGTCTCAGACTGTCCCCTTGGGAACCCCATATACCATAGTGACTTCTCTTCCTTTGACCAAGACAATCCAGTGGAAGGTCCAGCGTTGGCTCTGATTAAAATCCTCTCGCCCATTATGCCATTTTCCATAGAGCCTAAATGGCCACAATAAAGGGATTCTTTCATTGACTCTTAAATTCACTTTTTTACCAATATATAATCTATATTAAAATGTTACTATTAACAATTCATCCAAATTACTTTAGGTCCTTTTCAGGTGATTATTAGCTGGAGCTAAAAGGAATAGAAAAGAGAGAACTGTTATCATTTGAGTGAGGAGAAACTGTTAAAAGACTTCTGCCCTTGGGGTATTACTCAGAGAAAGACAAGTAGCCAGAGATGGGAAGGGGATTAAGGGGTATTCAGAGTACCAAGGAAGTAACTCAAGGATCTGAGTCTTTGAGAAGGAGAAGGGAGACACAGAAGCATGAAACAGACTGGAATCTCAGAGGGAAGGTGGGGGAGGGTGAGAGGGAAGATAAGGGAGGGTGAGTGGAAGGAAAGAGATCAACCAAAGAATTTATATGCATACATGCATAACCCATGGACACAGACAATAGGGTGGTGAAGGCTTGGGTGGTGGGGCGGGGCTAGGAAGGAAGGCTAGAAGGGGTTAATGGGGGAGAAAGGGAGATGTGTGTATAGTTTCAACAATAAAGATTTTTAAAATAAAAAAGGAGAGGGGAGACATGAAGAGGTAAAGGAATAGGGAAAAAAAGAAGTAAAATGGGGGGAGAGTACTTTAAGTAGACTTAATAATTTGGTCTTTTGGTTCACTATTTCTATATTTGTGGTTCTTGCATTCAATGGAGAAGCCTTATGTTCAGGTCATTCTTGTCCTGTTACAATTACTACTGCTATTATCAAGTAATGACAAGAATTCCTTGAAACCAGTATAAGTGACATCCATGAAACAAGAAATAAAGCATTTGGTAGGTAAATCCTCAAGAGTGGAGGCAGTGCTGATGGTCTGTTGATAGTGACTTAAACTGGCATACCAGGAATTTTTATAAATGGTTTCCCATGCTTCATTGGATCTGTTGCTGAGACTTTAGTTGTATACCAGCTGTGCATGCAAAATTTCATAATTATTCTTACTGTATTAAGCATTTTATAGCAATTTTAGCTCTAAAATGCTATGCAATGGTTTTTAGGCAAGTGTACCAGACATGTAAGCTGTTCCAATAAAAACATTTCCTTTCACAGAGACACGTGCTTTCAGGATTCCAAACTTAGCTGTCTGCATCGACAGGAGCATCTCTAAGACAGACATCAGGGTTTTGGTGGGGGAAGAAGGGCCAAGTGGGTTTTCTTATACATGCTTTAATTCTCCAAGAAGCCTCATCAGAGCAGGGGCATTTCACTAATTCTACAAAACACTGATATTAGCAAATAGTGCTGCTGAGCCCAGCTGCTCTCCAGCCTGCACTGTGGAGAGAGGCACTGGAGAAGAGCTGGGACGATCTCTGCACCCCTTGGGGTATAATGACAAACAGGCAGAAGGACTTGGACTTAACCTCTCTGCAGAAGGCTGACACCTTTAACACTGCTGCACACGCACACACACACACAGGCTGCTGAGCCCGGTGGTGGCAAATATTGGGCCTGAGCCCAATGCTGGTGTGGAGTTTGAACCCTTGGCATTCTGGCCCAGGGCCAAGTGCTATCAATGGAACCCCACTGACACCTTTAGTAATTCTTCCTAGATTAGGATAGTAATTTACTTGTCTCTTTGATTTCAAGTGTCTGGTTTTGTTTCCAGATGCCTCCCAGCTCATCTGTATTCCAGGGGTTTCAAAAGACTTTAACCCCATTGGTTCTTTCCTTTGTCGGTTCCATTTGGCCCACGCAGGAGGGATACAGAACTATAGAGGCAAGGGAGGGGCTGTGTGTGTGTGATGTATGGGGGCCTGTGGGGAGGGCTTGGTGAGCCTGCAGAAATAAATGAAAGGCATATTCACTTTTAGAAGATGAGCTATTATGCCAGAGCAAGTCAGGATGGAGAATAAGAGGTGATATGCAGGACAATGTAGTGAGAAGTGTCATTAGATAGATCCATCTGTAAAAGCCCTCCAACTAGTGGTAATCTCAAACTCCCCCAAATGATTGCAGTATAGGAATGAGATGGAGAGACTATAGACATTTTATTCCAGTGCCAACAGCACTTGGATTTTAACATGTATGGTAAGAAAAGGCATTTATACAGGAGTGTCATTTTGTGTTTACAAGGGCCTGTCTAGCACTGTTTATTGATTTTACTGCATTTCTTTCCCCAGGACCTTGCAGATAGATAATTGCTAGGAATGTCCATCATTAGTAGAGCAATGAGTGCAACCATCAGAGTAGGAAAAAAATACACACTCAGGACCCTGCAAGCAGGCACCAAATGGGGGAAAGAGTCACACAATAACACGTGCAGCTGTAACTCCAGGCAGACACACACACAACACCCTGTTTAGCCATCGCACTGAGAAAATAGACAGAGCTCCCTGTGCAGTCATCACACATCAGGAAAATATACACATGACACCCCTCTGCTACCATCACACCAGGCAAAAGCACAGACATAAAATGCTAAGTCAATGGGAATGAACAGCTCATAAAAGCCTACTGGAATAGATCACATCACAGCCAGGTACATCTGTTCTCAGCACTAACCATTATCGTTAGCTTAAAATGCTTAAAATCACTGCGCATCCGCAGGTCTTGGGACAGATTATTCCAAGAAGATTCTGCTAAATTGACTTGGCAATGCAGTGAAGAGGACCTCTACTACATTAAAGTGATGCATTTTGCATCTCAAAGGCTGTCAACTATATTTAGGAGACTGTGTGATTGAAGAATAATACTCTAGGATGGGATAGCAATTTTACTAGCACTTCTAACTCTGGGGCTGATCTTTTACCCCAACATGTTGAGATAAGTGTACAATCGAAGGGGCAGCTTTCAGTTGGGAAGGTGACTAATAAAAGCAGAATTGGAATGAGTTTTCATCTGTGCTGTTTTAAACTAGAACTCTCAGGGGAGATGTCATATCTAGAGGTCTCAGTGAGGTCAAACTTCAAGCCATCAGCTTGAGATAAATAAGTGGTAACTACAGTCGTTGCTTCATAGAGTTGTCTGCCCAACTGGGGGGAACAAAGGAACCACCCACCTCTTCTTCTGCCAGTGCCTTCTCTTTATCCTCCTGCCGTGGTCTGTGATGTGATCCTAGCTGTGTGACACAGGGGTTAGTTACAGCACTGCCAGGGAAATACGGCGGGTCCTTCTGAAGAGTGGCCCAAAAAAATAGAAAGAGGTTCAGGCATCCCGTCCTACATTTCCATTACAGGGGTGTTATGTGTTTCTACTGAGCGAGACAAGTTTCAAGCAAGCTTGTTAAGAATGATTTACACCATAATTCTAGGAAAAACAAATGTGACTGAGATTTGAAAGGGAAGAGTGAGGGGGAGGAAGTGCTAGACAAAATGAATCTTAAGTAAATAGGGTGGAGTTGGATTGGTTGGTTTGTTTTTTCTTTGGTGTTTTTTGTTTGTTTGTTTCTTTGCTTTTTTAAACAACAAAAGAGAAGATGTATGTATTATTGGTAATTACTTCACTCACCTGAGTGGAATGAAGTGAAAGAAAGCAGAGTTGCTCCGTGTAAAAGCAAATTTTCAGGAGAGGACAGGTGTTCCTCTTAAATTCACATGACAACATCTTACTGGGAATGAGCAGGACTGGAAATGAGAACTAAGACTTCCACTTACATTTTCCCCCTAAATGTGATGGAAGAGGTTTTGTTAGGGTAAGATGAGCATTTTCCATAAAACAGTGACATGCGGTAATTACATGGTGACTGGGACACACTGCATGGCATGCTGGAGAAGCTGCGTGATACCTATGTGATAACTACAATAACTAGCTAGCACTGCCGTATAATCTCCTGCTAACTATATAATTAGTTTGTGTCACCAAAGCACCCTAATGTATGTCTATTCCAACTACTCTGGTAAGAAAAGAAAAAAAAAGAGTAAACTTCTTTGCAAGGGGGCAAGAAAAAGCTAATGAAGAAAGTTGCCAAGAACAGATATTTTGTAATCTGTGCTAAATCTCTGCTGGAAAACATGAACAGTAACGAAGCTGAGAAGACAGTAAAAGAAAATCGGGGCAAGGTGCCAGACGCCCAGACGGAAGGAGAATGTGGACCAAAAGATTGCGACAATCGGGTAATTATGGTTTATGAATTTCAGCTTTAATCTGTAGTTCAGTGAGTCCTGATTAAATATCTGTTAAACACAATTAAAGTTTGTTTTTGTATTTCACCGTCTTGATCAGAATAATTAGAGACTGCGTGTTTCATGTCAAAAGTAGCAAGAGGAATTTTAGTGAATGAACATCGTTTTTAAAAGCCATTTGTAGCACCAGCTGTTGGCATTATTTTATATTTTAGTGTTATCAGCATAAAGATGGCCCTCTGGATGCTGAATAGTTTCCAGCAGGACAAGGATGTTATGCTGCCGTGATAGGCCTGTGCTGATGAAGCTTAAATGTTTAAGAACTGTTGTTGTTCACTGGAGATCGTGAACAGGGAGTTGTAGGTCAGGGAAGCAGACATTTTAGGGGAGAGGAGAAGAAAGACAGTTATGTTTATTGAAGCAAGGAGGTGAGGGTGGACAATTTTCATAGGATAGTCATTTGTATTAACACCTGTAAATGCTGTTTAGCTTATTGAGACAGAATGTACATAGTGCCTGAGGAAGGGGCCCAAGAAAGGTGTGGTGAGAAGTGTTGGAGCTCTGACCTGGATGGATCTTGGCTAAAGAAACATGTATCTTTTATTCCTAGAGTTAGTACAAGGGATAGCTGGAAGAACTTACCATAGTAATAATTCTTTGGATAGCAATATGAATTCTGCAAAAAGGACAAGTAGGAATATAAGTAGGATTAACTAAAACTGGGGAAAGGGGTAAAATAAGACTCCATCATCCAAAACTAAGATGATGGATTGCATATACATGTGCCAAAAAGTGAGGCTGAAGTGTTGTAAGGCACTGTCTCTTTAAAAATTATATGAAAGTTCACGTAAAACTTTCTATATAGCTTGCATGCTATGAGCTTTAAAGAAACAAAATAAAACCTTGCTTGTTATTTGAAATTTGTGTACTTGGAATATTTTGGTTCCTGTGATAAACAGAATAATGACCCCTCTACCCCCATTTATGTCCTAATTCTCAGGACCTGTGAGTATGTTGCCTTATGTGGCAAAAAGGGGACTTTGCAAATGTAAATTAAGGATCTTGAAGTGGAAAAATTATCCTGGATTACTTGGGTAAGCCTAACATAACCACAAGGGTTCTTTTAAGGAAAAGAAGGAAGTAGGAAGGTCAAAGAAGGAGATGTGACAATGGAAGCAGAATCAGAGCGAGAGTGAGAGTGAGGGAGAGGGAGAGAGAGAGAGAGAGAGAGAGAGAGAGAGAGAGAGAGAGAGAGAGAGAGAGAGAGAGATTCAAAGATGCTTCGTCGCTGATTTGTAAGATGGAGAAAGGATCCATGAGCCAAAGAACGCAGGCAGCCTCTCCTGAAGAGGACGGAGAAACTCTCCCCGAGAGCATGCTTTCTAAGAAACCTAGCTGACATCATCATTTAATAACTACGGACCTTCACAATTATAATAAATTTCTGTTGTTTAAGCCATTAACTTGTGGCACTTCGTTACAGAAGCGAAAAGACACCAGTACAGCCCTCATGAACCTGCTCCTTGAGTTTGATATCCCTTTAGAAGTTTTTCTGTTAGAAGTCCATCGAGGTATAAGAAAAACAAGCCTCAGTGAGTTTAATTTTCTAAGGCCCCCTTTATTTTTCTAAGTTTAATTTTCTCCAGGCTTTCTCTGTAATATTATTTGGAGGTAGCTGAAATGTTAAGAATTAAGAAAGCCTATATGTATTAGAAATTTAAATCATGGGCAGATTCAACCCCATCCCAGCACCACTTCCAGCAGTAAATTCTACTTGAATAGAAATGTTAACTGGAAGAGAGTGAGAATAATTTCTTTAACAATGATAGCAGTTAACATTTGAATACTTATAAAAGGTTGAACATTTCACTTTACTGATATTCAACCAATTTTTAACTACATAAATGACAATTTCATGTGGTCCAACAAACCTAGTGTTATCTCATTTAAACCTTCTAGGACTTAAATAAAAAATTTTCCCCAAAATAATAGCATTGATAAATGTCATAGTTAGGTACATTTTAGGCTAATAAAATGCTTATATTCAACATATTCGGGTAAAAATGAGATTAAAACCCAATTAGGCAAAGGTGTTTTCCAGCAGAGTTCAGGATGCAGACTTATGGCTCATGTGCCATTCCAAAAAGTGACAATTCAAAAGTTATGAGAAAGCTATTGGGTAAAGTGAGCATAACCCAAATAGACAGAGACAATTATTGAAATTTGCTATCTAGAGTCTTGGTATTCCAATGAACATTTATCACCACAGCAGAAGATGGGACAGAATGGTATTGCTTAAAAGGATTCCTAGTTTCCTTTAGTATGGCTCCCCTTGATAATCTGATGAAATCTGTGGGCCCTCTCTCTAAAAGAGGACATAGAATCTTTACAATGAATTTATAGGCCCCCTATAGCCTATCAGTGGACCTCAGATTATACCTGGTTTATCATTGTGTT
The DNA here is from genome assembly GCA_027563665.1 of Antrozous pallidus. NCBI lineage: Eukaryota > Metazoa > Chordata > Mammalia > Chiroptera > Vespertilionidae > Antrozous > Antrozous pallidus. The sequence goes on from CM050514.1 coordinate 67,888,422, forward strand.
CTAAGACAAACATCATAGGACTGACTGCTCTGACATGATTTGAGACCTGAACTGTGCAAGACTTATTATTTAACACATGATTTTGAACCAGTCATTAATGTACACCGAGGTCCATGCTTTTAATTAGTAAAATTAGTACTTCTGATACCAGTGTATAAGGAAAGTACTTAATTTGTTTTTAAAGCATTTTGATGTGCATTTAAAGAACCACTGGTTTGAAAAGCACTGGTATTGCCCTCCCTTAGTTTTTATTTATTTTTACTGTTTAGCCATTAATGTATTCATTCATTTAGCAATATTTGTTGAGTTCCTGTTGTTCTGGGCACTGGCACTGTGAGTATAATAGTGATCAGAACTCACAAAGACCTCCTTCCTAATGGAGCATTCTAGTTAGAGAAGATAGTTCATAAACATACTAACACACAGTGTTGAGTAACATAAAGCAAATAAGAGTGTAACCTAAAAAGATCACATGTAATGAGAATGCATCTGGCTGAGACTTGAATGATGTTAGAAACCAACCATATGAAAATCTGGAGGAAAAGCATTTTAGGTAGACTGGAATAGCAACTGCAAAGACTCTGAGATGAAAGTGACCTAGGTTTGTGAATTATGAAAGATGGTTACTCAGTAAGTGTATTTGAGACGTGATCAGAAAAGGAGTCAGGAACCAGATTATGCAGGCTTCATGGTGGCAAGTTTGGATTTTATTCTAATTGTAAGGGACAGCCTTTGGAGATTTATGTGGTAGGATCTGATTCTACACTTAAATCATTATAGCTGCTGTATAGAGAATGGAGAGTAGGGATTCACAAAGAAAATTAATCCCAACTAATAGTTAAGAAAAGGTCCAAAGGTGAAGGAAGCTAGGACATAATCTCAGAACAGAGGAATAGGTTGGAGGATTTGAGCTGTCTTATGTTGAGCAGCCTGGGTTATGCAGAAACTGGGTTATGAAGTATAGCATCTCCTATGCCTGGTCTATTAGAGGATCATTTTGGCCAAAAAATGTTCTTCCTGAGAGGAAGAGGAAAAGGAAATGTGAGCATAATTCAGTGATGTTTGCAAATGAAGCCATTATTTGATAGGGAGATGATTTTTAAAGTAACCAAGAAAGTCACCAGCAACCAGAATCTCAACAGTTAAGGGACCTATTGAGAATTTGGGTCAATTTTACTAAGTTCATCACTAGCTGCCTCCTCAGTTTCCTGAAATCTGCCTCAGAGCACAGTCATCTCAACTCTCCTGCTCCTTTTGAATACTGTATGGTTTTAAATGTCCTGCTTATTCATTCACCCATCGAAGTAGTCTACAGAGACCATCATGAGATTTGGGGACAAATGTAATTTGAATGAATAGCAGGAAAAGAAAATTTTTTTAAATGTTTATAGATGTTTCCCAATAGAATTAAAAATAAGTCCAGGGGTAGATAGTGCAATGAATTAGGCTTTAGTGAATCATCAACATTGCTTGAATATTTAGTTCTATTATACTTTGTCAACCAATTGAAATCTTTAATAAATAATAAATCATAACAAATACACCCAGGCATAATCGCCTGTATAAAAATAGTGTACTAATAGATAACTTTCAGACAACTTACATTTTCACTAATAAACAAAATTAATTCTCAATGATAATTCGTAAATAATACAAATTGGTAAACTGCCATCATCATATCTAATAAAAGAGTAACATACAAATTAGATCATACCCCCACTATGCTACCAGCCAATTAGGAGCAGGGGGTAGGGCCGAGGGGTGGGGCTGAGCAGCTGAGCCCCGGGGGTGGAGACGAAGCGGCAGCAGCGGCGAATGCTTGGTCCCTGGAGGCTGAGCGTGGAGGCGGCGGGGTAGGGGTGGTGGCAGAGAGTGCCCAGCCCCCGGAGGCTGAGCGTGGAAGCAGTGGGGCGGGGGCAGCGACAGAGAGTGGCCGGCCCCCAGGCACTGTGAGGGGAAGTGGCAGTGAGGGCCCAGCCCCTGGGGCCGGATGGTCCCAGGCAGCTGGGGCTGAGCTGAGCAGGGCGATGGCTGGGTGCCCAAAGCCTAAAGCCTCTAGCCAGGCTTTAGGCCTTGGGCAGGCCGGGGGTGATCCATCAGTTGGACATCCTCTAAGGGCTCCCAGTATGTGAGAGGGGGCAGGTTGGGCTGAGGGACCACCCACCCCCAGTGCACGAATTTCATGCATTGGGCCCCTAGTATATAATAAAAGGGTAATATATAAATAGACTGAACAGCAGAATGACCAGTCACTATGACATGCACTGACCACCTGGGGGCAGGCGCTGAATGCAGGAGCTTCCTCCTGGTGGTCAGTGTGCTCCCACAGGGCAAGCGCAGCTCAGCCATAAGCCCTGAGCCAGACTCATGGCTAGTAAACACCTCCGGGGCAGCACTAAGGATGTCCAACTGATGGCTGAGTGGGCCTAAACCATCAGTCAGACATCCTTTGAGAGCTCCCGGACTACAAGAGGGCACAGGCCGGGCTGAGGGACACCCCCCAAGTGCATGAATTTTATGTACCTAGGCCTCTAGTTGTATGGTATATGAAAATGTGTGTAGAAAATCATTTAGAAGGCAAGAGGCAGGAACCTTTTCCAAAGGGGCATTCCTATGAGATTATAGATTATAGATTCAGGGTAAGAAAAGGTAAGAAAACTACATTAGAGTTAAGGGTAACTAACTGGGAGTGATGTTTACAATCACAATTCCTAAAATAATCTTGCAAATCATATTTTCAGGGAAACATAAGCATAACAGTATAGTATTATGGACCATCCTTAGTCCATGGACTGAAAACAGTTAGGTACTCTTTATGAAAGACATATTGCAAATACTACTGAGCTTAAGTAAACCAGCTTAACAATGGGTTGTATTATTGTTATTGTTGTTGTTCTAATTAAAGTTGAAAAATCCTAATAGAATTACTTGCCCTTCTGCCACCCCCAGGTCTTTGCTGTTTTAAGCACTTTTCTCCCTTCAGTTCCCAAACTGCCCTTTCTCTAGGGAACAGAACATAAATTATCCTATCTAAATTTCAACAATGCTGTTCCCACGTGAGAGCATATCAGAGCTGAGAATACAGAACTTTTAACAACCCGTACTATTCACACCAGCTCATCTGCTACCTCCTAATGAAACTGGTTGTTAATCTTCCCTGATTTGTCTACATCTTTTGGGTAATAAAAGTGTCTAAATCATAATGCATTCTTCCAGAAAAAGATAATCAGGTAACTTAATACTCTCTGCCCAGCAGCACACTGTTTCTTTGTATCCAGTCCTCCTGAATTGGGTTGACATTTCTAGTTGACGCTTGACATCAAAGGTGATTTTGTTCAGTACACTACCTGATCTTTTTTATTGTCTTGTAGTGCATTCCTAATTATCCAGAAGATTTCTTCATTCCTGGCAGTATACTGAGAGATTCCAATTTCATGATCCCATTTGTATATTTCATTAATTACTAAAATCAATCTCTAATTATAAGTTTCTCTTCCCAGGAAAGTGTGAGTCCCATTGCTAGAAATACTAATAATCAGAATTTTGTGAAGACCAAACGTATAGTTAAGTTGGACATAACTCTGAGCTGCCACGGGAGAAGAGAACTTCCAAGTAGATAGATTTCTCCTAACTGTAGTGATTTCATGAATTCATACTTAAATTTTATTAAAATAAAATGAGTCAATATGAGTAAATATTTGGTTTCATTTATGTTGAGCCATTCAACTCATACAGCTTGGGAAACAATTTCTGAGGCAAGACTAAATTGTATTTAGTGAATTAACATGGATGCTGCATCCTGAAGAGTTTTTTAAATTTTCCTTTCAGTTTTGGCTATATCTACTTGACATCACAACTGTCAGTACTTAAAAAGAGAAAAGCATGAAAATATTATAATCTAATAAAGTAACAACTTTTAAAACTTATTTACTAAAAAATTAACTCTAGTCATTAAGTGTTGAAAGTTATCAGGGGTACTGACAAAAAAGATTGGACAGAAATTTAAAATCAAAGTACATTAGGAAATAACATACCTTTTCTAAAATATAAAATCCCTGAAGACATAGAATTGCTAGTAGAACTAAGGGAGATAGAATAAATGAGAAAACACAAGAGAATATCCAGCTTTCAAATGTGATATATTTTGGATTAATTTTTTATAGTGAGAGGGCATTTACCAAGAAATGAATAGTCTAGACAGTGCAAGTTCTCCTATTTCTAGAGAATGTCTAATAGTAAATGTAGGTGAGACTGGGAGAAAAGGGAGGATTTAAAGGAAAAGGTCAATGTAAGTTAGATGAAGAAATAGACCTGATGGAAGATGTTTGAAAATCTTGAGTTCATACCACGAACTATTGTTTATCTTTATTCTACTTTGTAGAAACAATGCATGAACAAATTCAGAGATGAAGGGAAGCCCACAGAAAGCAAACAAACAGTTAACTTTTCACTGGCATGCTTATTCTGTGTGGGTTTTTTTTTTATTGTGTTTATATTGGATAGTGGGATGTTGTTACCTTTCATTGATAAAGAGGATTTAAAAAAGAAAAGAAAAAGGAGAAGTCAACAATGCCTATGTTATCTCCCAATGTATTTTTGAATCACTCTGATCCAACTTTCAGTTTCAAGCTGTTTAAATCTATCTCACTGATGGGTCCAAATCTAGTGCTCACATGTTTGGGACAATTAAAGTCAGCAGGGCCTGTGGTTCCCTAACCCAGGGTTTATTGTATAAGGAGTAAACAGCCACTTGTAATTTAGTGAGTAAGTGCAGGTCTTTCGTGATGCGCATACCAGCCTCACTGAAAACGGATCAATTTCTTTGCTTGGCAGTGGCATTCATAAGGCCCCTATGGAGCATTATCTCATGCCTGAGGGTCATTACTCTTCCACAGAAGCACTGACAGTTGTGATGAATGGCGGTACCTGGGAAGAGGAGTGTTTGGATGTTTAAACAGATTACATTTTCCTTTTAGAGCAGTAGACATTACATCACATCTTAGACTGTCTTCCCAGGTGGACAGTGAGAATGCAATCAGGGCACACGTGAACTAGTGAGCTTCAGGTGTACCAATCATTGTTTCTATTGGGTAAGTGGACTTGACTTTGCACCCTGTCACACAATATCGTATGTGCTGCATAGCAATGGGTGGTAGCCATATACAGTTGCTGAGATGCTGGGCTGTCAACACGCATGAGATTCCGTCGATCACTATTATCTACAACAAGACTCATTACCTGTCAGCCAGTAAACATTCATTTGCACCATCTGCAGTGAATTAAAAAGTGACGAAAAGAATCAGGATCTGTTTTAGTTGCAGCATGATTGTCAAGTTCACTTTTGTCTCTGGAAGTCCTTCAGTTCTTTGAGAGATTTTAGGGAAAAATATATGATGAAGAAATCCAGAAATAGCCTGCCAGTGACAATTGTCAGGTTTTTAACCAGGAATTTACAATTATAATTAACTTCTCAAAGTGTAAGCAAAGTCCAGGCCTTTGTCAGTTCTCCTTCTCAGCACTTCCTTTTCTTGGGTTTTCTGGTGCTCTAAAGCTGAGAATCGGTGTTTCATACTCCTAAATTGATGCTGACTACAGTGAGAACTATTTCATAAAAATATATATTTCAACATAAAATCTTGGGCAAAGCTGCCCTGTATCCAGGCAGGAAGTGATGATTAGTTTCTAATTTACACGTGCAGTGATTTCTTTGGCAAGTGTGAATCCATGTCCTGTGGTAAGGTTCTGTTCCTACTTGAAGAAGTTATTGGGGTATTAACAAGAATCAAAGGTCTATTGGCCCTTGCGGCTATTTAATTTATATATATGCAAACTAACTGCCTTCCAGATTACACAGGTGAATCATGTTTTTGTAGAAATTACAGAAGGAAAGATCAGATAGAAGTGTCACACACAAACCACATGAAAACTAGCAGAAGGATTTGAGTTATTCACTTGCATCACTTTTATTAGCAGAATCTCTTTTTTTCATCTCCCCTTTTCTTCATTATATATTCCAACAACAAGGAAATTACTTTCCTTTTTGCCTGGAAGATGAGGATGCTTGGTGTTTTCCAAAATACAGCTATGAGGAAAGAGACCAGTTCTGAACTGAGGATATTGAAGAGAAGCCCTTCTGAAAATAGCCCTGGCCATGCAGTGGCATTTCACTCCCAGAAATCCATCTCTTCCTCCCACAATGGCCCTTGTGGTGGTAATATAGAAAAGAGATTATATATTACCTCATCTCCTTACAGAGGAAAGGACAAGTGCTATGGGAAAGCTTTGTTCCTTTTAATCATTCCAGGCATCCCTTGTCTTCAATATCTCACTGAAGAGGTCCTCCGTTGCCTTTAGAAAGACTCTCTAGTGAGAGAGGAAGAAGCAGAGTAATGAGAATGATGACCTCATCTGGAAAGGCTATCTAATCAACAGGGAAAAAGTATCTGTGACCCCCAGCCTCAAATCTGTGAAGCAGACACAGGTAGAAGGACAGTATGAAGTTGTAAGTACTTCAAAATCTTGCTTAGTAAATTTTCTATCTGATACTGCAATTGAACAGGAGATATAATCTGTTTTTATATCACAAGCCCATCTTTATGTTTTGGGAAGGAAGATGAAAATTCTATGTAGATGATTTTTAGGGCTACTGACTTTAGCCATGCTAGAAATAAGGAAATGTTCCATTGTGGGAATAAGGAAGCTGTTTTGCAGAACCTAGCAAGGGAATGAGTGAGTTTCATTCTCCCTTCCTCTTCCTGTGTACCCATTCCTGAACTTGTACATTGTGTTAATTCCATTAGGGCAGAGTTAATTGCTGATGGGATCATATAGAAGTGTAAATTTTGTTCCTCTGGAATAAATTCTGATTATATTTGAATCATTTCAGTACTGACAACACATGTTCAAACTATAAGTAGAAGTAATGCACACACTTATTCTATGAATTTATGATCATTTTAACTAATATATTTGACCAGCTTAATTCTAAGGTTGGGTTAAAAAAAAAAGCTGTAACCCATCTCTAATAGCATCAGAAAAGGAAAGCTCAGTATATACTTTTCATAAATGCATATACTGATATAGTCAAATACAAAATCCTGACTTTTCACTGATTTGCTAAGGATCAAAGAAAGATGGTAAGAAGAGACTGAATATTTAGGAAAATGGAAGCTAGGTTATACTTTAATTTATTACAGTTTCTCCTACAAATTAACTTAATATACATGACAGAAATTGTTATAAATTAAGCCACTGTGCTCATGAAGTGTTGATTAATATTTTGTGTATGCACCACATCATAGACATATATATCTATATATGCACATATACATATACATAGATATGTATATATAGAATATAAAATGGTGAAGTTCTTAAAGTCTTACATATGTCAATAATTTTCAGTTGCTTTGGCATTCTTATGATAAAGTCTTGGACTGAATTACTCCTCTACTCTCAATGCCCAGTTAAACATGAGATATTACTTCCAGTTGCTTTCTTGACAAAACTCCATATAACTATTTCATGAAATAAACCTTGATTTATAGAGAGGAGGCTAAATTTTTGAAGCTATGTTAAGGACACTTCTTGGAGTGATCCAACATCAGTATTCCAGCTTGGACATAGTTTTTCTCTTTATGCAAAATAATGTTGAAAATACTATTCTGAGGGCAAATATATAACACAGAGTAATAGATGCAATCTTCATGTGCATTAAACTCTTAAGTTCCCACCTTGGTTATGAACAAACAAATCGAGAATATTGGAAAACGTAGCCTCTGTGTTTAGGTTCATCTTACTCTATCGAATACAAGTGTGTGTATGCGTGTGTGTGTGTGTGTGTGTTTGTTTTAAAACAAACATGGATCAAATTTCCTGGTATAGCAGCCAGTGACCACACCTGCAGCATACACATTTATGTGGGAGCCATAAACCTCAGAACCATGGAGCGAAACATCACTATACTGTTTAGAAATCTATGTCAGAGTAAAAACTTTTGACTTTAACCATAATCCCTATTAATTGGGGGTGTTTGGAAACATTGTTTTCTTTACTTGATGCTTGTATATTCTTTACCTTTATTTTCATCTTTTAAATGTTATTTTTCTTTCAGACTCATATTCAATAGCATTACCTTTATGAAGTCCTTCTTGCCTACTTCTTTTTTCCTCTCATGCAGCAAAAGTCTTTGATTCCTCCTACAGACCTCCCACCCCAACAAACTTTTTGGTGCTTCTTTTATTAAATTTAATGCTTAATTTGCATCATCATCTGTAATTTGTCTGATTCCTCTGCTAGGTGTAAATTCTTTTTTTTAATTTAATCCTTATTGTTCATATTATTAATTACATTGTTCCCCCTTTTTCCCCCTATAGTTCTCCTCCACCCGGTACCCATCCCACCCTCCGCCCTCACCTCCCCCTCCACGGTCCTCTCCCATAGGTGCATGATTTTTGTCCAGTCTCTTGCTGCACCTCCCACACCCCTTTTCTCCCCAAGAATTGTCAGTACACTCCCTGTCTATGCCCATGATTCTGTTATATTCACCAGTTTATCCTGTTCATCAGATTTTTAATTCACTTGATTTTTAGTTTCATTTGTTAGTAGATGTGTATTTGTTGTTCATAATTTTTATTTTTACCTTTCTCTTCTTCCTCTTCTTAAAGAATATCGTTCAGCATTTCATATAATATTGGTTTGGTGGTGATGAAGTCCTTTAACTTTTTCTTATCTGTGAAGCACTTTATCTGACCTTCAATTCTGAATGATATAGCTTAGCTGGGTAGAGTAATCTTGGTTGTAGATTCTTGCTATCCATCACTTTGAATATTTCTTGCCACTCCTGTCTGGCCTGCATAGTTTCTGTTGAGAAATCCCCTGACAATCGTATGGGTGCTCCCTTATAGGTAACTAATTGTTTCTCTCTTGCTGCTTTTAATATTCTCTCTTTGTCTTTTGCTCTTGGCATTTTAATTATGATGTGTCTTGGTGTGGTCCTCTTTGGATTCCTATAGTTTGGGATTCTGTGCACTTCTTGGACTTTTAAGTCAATTTCTTTCACCAGGTGGGGAAGTTTTCAATCACTATTTCTTCAAATAGGTTTTCATTATCTTGCTCTCTCTCTTTTTTCTGGCACCCCTATAATTCGGATATCGGTATGCTTGAGGTTGTCCCAGAGGCCCCTTATACTACCTTCAATTTTTTGGATTCTTTTGGCTTCTTGCTTTTCCAGCTGAGTGGATTTTGCGTCTTTGTATTTCAAATCTTTAACTTGGTTCTTGCGGTCCTCTAGATTGCTTTTAGTCTTTATATAATATTTTTTATTTCAGTTAGTGTATGCTTAATTTCTAGTTGGTCCTTTTTCATTTCCTCATAGGTCTCATTAAGTTCATCGGCCTTTTCTAGGAGCCTCTTGAAAAACCTTATAACCATGGTTTCGAACTCTATGTCCATTCGTTTTTTTTTCCCTACATTTCTTTCACATCTAATTTCTTTCCATGTCTCTGCATGGTGGCTGCTTTCCTGAGTTGGTCAGTTAGCTTTGTGTGGTAGATGTTCTCTAAGGGACAGTGGCTCAGCCTCCCCAGTTACCTGAGGTGGATACTCTTGCTGCAGCCCTTTATGGGTTGCACAGTCTTGTTGAAGTTAAGCCTAGATTGTTGTTGTTAGCACTAGGAGGGTTTGACCTCCAGGCCAATTGGTTGTGAGGGTCAGCTGTGCTCAGGTTGGATGGGCGGAGTCTCCAGGCTGAGCAGGCAGCATCAGCTCCGCCCTATGTGGCACCTGGGTCTCTGTGCCTGGTGGTAATGTGTGCAAGCACCTTTAAGAGAAAGCTGCCACTGCGCTCTACCCGCCTCTGACAATTTAGCCTCTCCCCAAATGAGTCTACACACCCAACATCTCACCCAGGGTTGTAAAACAATGCAGTCCGGTGTTTTCCCAAAGGAGAGATCAAGTCACAAGTCCTCTGTGCACACTTGTGCACCTTCTGCTGTTCCCAAATTTACGTGCACTCTCCACAAGCTCGCCCTCTCCACAAGCTCGCAGACATTTGCAGCCCCCGAGTTTCAGCGTGCTTCCCTACTGTCCAGTTTCACTCAGTATGAGTGTGGGTTTCCCGGACCTCGGAACTGGGGAATCAGTGCAGTGGGATGCCTTTTTCTTTGCAGCCGCCTGCCCTATCCTCTGGCGCGCGCAGGGCTCCAAACCTCTGACTCCACGTGTATCTTCAACACTGCCCTGCACCGCTCCTCTGAGTCACAGTGTCCTATCTTCACTTTTATTTGTGGAATTTTCACTCAGCCAGCTTTCCGGTGATTCTGGATGATGTTTGTTCTGTCGTTAAGTTGTAGTTTTGAAATTGCTGTGTGGGGCAGTAAGATAGTTGTTTACCTATGCCGCCATCTTGGTTCCTCCCTGATGTAAATTCTTTAAGTGAAAGAAATTCTCTCTGTTTAATGTCTTAGACATAGTAGATTCTCCGTAAATGTTATAACTCAAATTGAATCTTTGATTGTAAATAGATTTTTTGAACATTTCCCATACTATTTAGAGGATGAGAGACTATTTAAAAAATAAATATCTCTGATATTCAAAATTAGAAAGACAAGAAAAATAATTTTTAATCCTGTGAGTCTACAAATTTCCTTTATTTCAGATTTTCAAGCATCTTCTACTGCAGATTCTCTTTTAAAAATTATCTGAGATTCTGTGTATTCAAAAGATAACTCACAAAATACGACTTTTTAAAAAGAGAACAAATGTACAACTTGAATAAAATAAGGAGATAAAAATTGGACCAGAAAATAAGAAATTATAATTTTCTCTGTAAACATTGAATGAAATTTCTTACAGACAACCAAAAATAAAAATTAGAAAGCTAATAACACAGCTATTATTTCCAAGGCTTCCTCCATAAGTGAAGAGGAAATGGTGTTGAAGAATGGCATTCTATCCATTTTCATGCTTACAGATTACTGAAGATAAATCCTCTTGCAATCTAAACTTCAGTCTGTTCATAGTAAATGTGAATCATTTTGTTAAGTGTATATGGTCTATGCAATCATCAACCAAACTATGGCATAAGTGATGAAAATACCACTAACCACTGAACCAAGATGCACTCAAGAAATATGTTCATTGCATATGAAAAATAGGATTAAATATAATAAGTGAGGGAAAATAGTAGTAAAGACAGAGTTATATGGAAGTAGAAAGAATATTTTATGGAAGGAAAATTGAGGAAGCACAGTGATAAAAGCAAAATAGTAGAAATGGAGTGGTTGGGATTAGTCAGTCATGCAAGGAAAATGTCAGGTACAGAGTACACTTTGTAAGTGATAGGTTTACCAAAAATAATATCAACATCAGTATTTTTAAAAAGTCAACTTGTAACTTGTTATGAAATTAACTCTGCCCACAGATTTCTAGGAAACAGTATTCTTAGGATGATGATTAGAGAAATGAAAACAGAGGAAAACTCAAAGGAGGACATTAGTAAATTGTTTATGTCCTAAATTGGGCATCATTAGCACTTTTATAGTTTGGTGGAAATAGCTCTGCAAAAGCCAAATTTCTGGTTTCAGAAATAAAATGATGCTATAGTAGGGAATGGATTGTACTGAATCAGACATGAGGAGCCATTGTGATACCAGTAATAGTACCATGGTGAAAAAAATTAACAGTGAGGATATACACTGAACGTTTAAATAGGATAGGATTTTCCATTAATTTGATAAAATTTAACTAAAGGAAGTAGAAAAGGGCAGAGAGAAATTGTTGTATATAATGGTCCCACTTAACTAGGTCATGCACTATAAAATTGATACTGAATCCATCTTTAAGTATTTAACACACACACAAGGTAACCTACTTAAGAAAAGGTCTCGTTTTTAGTTATCAAACTAGTGGACGAAACTATCTGAAAATGAACACAAAATGCCCTTTGATTGAACAAATATTTAGTTACATTTTATAGAAGGATTTGTTTTCCTGAATAAGAGGCACATCTGCCATTATAAAGAATATTTATAGATTGTCATCCTTCATATCTTCTCAGTAACCAAAGGTGAGAAATAAATATAGAAATACCTTGGTATAGTAAGAGACTTTTATATGTTTATTTGCTTCTTTGAGTACTTTTTTCTTTAACCACTACAAAGAACTTACTTTCTTTACCATGACTAGTTTTCTTCAAAGTAGGTTTTCAAGTCTTAATAGTCATGGGAGATTGCTACTCCCATTTTTTGTACTCCTTTTGCTTCATACAGGGAGGGGCAGAAGTAGGTTTACAGTGTGAGTACAGGGAACACAGAATTTATTATATTATTAGTTATTAATTATTGTATTATTTTCCATATAAACAACTGTAAAACTACTTTTGCCCCACCCTGTATTAATGTTTAAGAAATAATTCAGCCACATTTTTTAAACTTAATTTCCTTGTGGTAGAGTTATAGTGGACTCAGTTGTGAACCTACTTGATCTCCCGAGCCTCTTCAGTTCCTTAGACCAGTGGTTGGCAAACTGCGGCTCATGAGCCAAATTTGGCTCTTTGGCCCCTTGAGTATGGATTTTCACAAAATACCACGTCCTGGGCAAGTCTGTTTTGAAGAAGAGGCATTAGAAGAAGTTTAAGTTTAAAAAATTTGGCTCTCAAAAGAAATTTCAATCGTTGTACTATTGATATTTGGCTCTGTTGACGAGTTTGCTGACCACTGCCTTAGACTCAGTTGCATGACAGAAGAGTACTGATATAAGAAATTAGGCCTGCAGGTCGACTCCCACAGGTGTGCATTATATATCAATTGATGGTGAACAGAGGCCATAGCCATTGCAGTGCTTTGTGAAAAATAAGTGTGAATTTTCCTTTCGCCTCTCACCTTCAAACAAGCAGGATCCACAATGTAATTGGTGGTAGTTCCAATACCATGACCATAAGGCCAGAATCTGAGGGGAGCACAAAGCCAGTGCATATGCATGTATGTTCCAGAGAACCACATGGTTTTCCATCAGGACTGATTGTAGTGGAAACTGAAGCCTGCTGTAACCCAAAGCTGGCTTATTCACTGGCTTCATTTAAATGCATAAATGCTATTTGAGAAAAAAGATGCTATCCAAGTACACTAAGAGAAATTACTTGATATAAATTGCATTGAGATGGCACATTCATCACTGATGAAAGCACTGCTATGTCGGTGGTCTGAGAATTGCAAACAATAGAAAATTAATACACAAAAAGCAATGCACCCTTTAAATAATGTTGCAATAAGATCTAAACCAGGCATGTCAAACTTGCAGTCGATGGGCCACATACCTCCTTTTTCAGTGATGGAACTTTCTGTCTCCTTATGGAAAGCCTTGCACATAGTTTTATTGTAAACTTAATACATTCCTACGTAAGAAAGAATTGGGTAATTGAATGAATGTGGTAAGCTCTTAGCTAATATTAGGGAAACAGAGGTGTTGCTCCTAAATCTACATGTCTATACCACACACACACATACACGCGCGCGCGTGCACACACACACACACACACACACACACACACACACACACACCATACTCCTAATCATCTGGATGATCCATCACTGCCCAAAGAATCCTCCACTCCAGCCAACCATTTTATTTTCTCCCATTTACCTGCTACTGTCCATAAGATCCTTTTCTGAGGCCTCACCCAGCACGAGGATTATTTTAATTCTCTTCTTTTGCCCTTTACTTAGATTCTGTTACTCACTAAATTCTTCCTGTTATCCCCAAACAATATCTTCTCGTTTTCTCCTGACTTCTCTTTATTTTCAGAATTTCACAGTGGGTCTTGGAAAGGATGGCTCTCATCCCCTGTCTGAACCCCTGGAAATAGGCCACCCTTACTTCAGGCTGTTTCCATAAAGCAGTCCTTTTAAGCACCTGAAATAATTGCTTCCGTGCACCATCTTCATCTGATTTTTTGGCTTAGGATTCTACACTCTTTCTTTTCTACCTGTAAGTTAAAATCCAAAATTCCTCATCTGGCTATAAAGCTTCTCTACTACTAATTGGCCTCTCTTTCTTCCCCAACTCCAAGGTCCCAGCAACTTCTTTTTCCCCTAAAGTAAAATGAACAGGGCTTTGGTCTAGCAGGTTGGCAATCTTTATGAGCCAACTGAGTCTGTGCCTCATAGAGCTCCATGCACATGCAGTAAGTCTCCTGCTCTTGATGGACCTGCTCTCCCCATCTCAGCCAAGTTCACCGACTTCCCCTTTTCCATTGCCAGACCCTTGTTCATGCTCTGTCTCCACTCTGTGATGTTCTTCCCGCTCTTTCGGAAAATATCTACTTACCACTTTCTTTTACTTTATTTCTTTTATCCTGTTTATCACCCTAATGTATTTATACCTCTGTGTGTGCTCACTTTGTGTTGATCTGTAAGTGTTAATCAGTTTTGACTATCTAGGTTTTTTAGTTCCTTCATTCCCAGCAAGATTATAAACACCTTGAGGCAGTAGAGAGCATTTTCTTAAGTGTAGTACAGAATTCTCCATGTAGAAGTTCAGTAAATGTTTGCTGACTTCTGATGAAACATATGACCACTAGATCTCAATGAAACATTTGGATTCTTCATTCATGATTTATTTTTAAAAATAGTTGTAAAAGGACTCACTGCACATCTAAAACCCACTAATCCAGACCAGAAGCATGGGAGTGTTAGTGGACCAGGTGAAGCTCCCAGGACCCTTACATAGTGTATTGAGTTGGGAGGCACTGGATGTGGTCTGTCATGGGAAGAACATCAAAGGACCTGTTTCCTGGACAAGCAATCACTCTCAGAGGCAGTGGGCCAGCCTTGCCATTCAGTTGAGGAAGTTTGCCAAATGGTGTCATATATTCAAATGGGTTTGTCCTTAAATGAACACATCTGATGAGCATCCCCACCCAGGCTGCTCTCTGAAGATGTAAGTGGGCAACAAAGAACAAGTGTGACTCAGTCAGCTGCCATAGACTGCCTGGCTCCAAAAACATCCACACCCACCCTTCCACACTGTGCAAAATGTGCTGTTTTACTCGTTGTGCCAGCCCAATGTTTAAGAATCATCAATGAATCAGTAAGAGAGAGAGGCCACCAAGATTTTTCCTCTGCTTCTGGATCTTGAGAATCCTTCATTAGAAAATCTCAACTGACTTTCTGAAGGTCCCATGGGGACAGCTATTACTAGGGAACTTCCTTCTGACTCCAATTTAGCCCACCTAATAAAATCTGATGGCAGTACACAGCTTCAGGGCACATAGTTTCAGGGTTAAAGGAAAACTTGAATTAAATTCTGTATCTTGCTCCCAAAGAAGGACCGTCTCTTGAGAGTATACGGAAAGGCCTCTCATAGCCATGAATTAAAGAACCATTTTTTGGAGATGGTTTAGATCTAAGATTTGAAGAGTTTATTGTTTTAACTAGAGCCTTGGATGATGTAGTGTAGTCTTAAGTAACAGGAAAGACCCCCTTCCTCCCCTGAAAAAGGGAAACATCATTGAGAAGCCCTTGGTATCCCTGCTGTGGGTTCTCAATGCTCACATTTTAACTGTGCCATAGCTAACCTCTACCTCACTGCAAGGCAGGAGTTATTATCCCCATTTACAAATGAGAAAATCGCGGCTACAGTGCTGAGGCAGCTTGCACCCTGGTGCATAAGTAATAAGTGGTTGAGGTGAACATCCAGGTTGTCTCTAGTGCCAAAGCCAGTGCTCTTCATCTCCACCACTGCTGCCTTCTAACTGAGCAACGCAATGCACAGGAAAGCTCTTTGCAAACTGTGGTAGTTCATGTGGCAGACAGGAAGTCCTGAGGACAATTTCCAGACTATCCCAAAAAGAGAGTAAATGACTTTTATTCTGAACACTTTAAAGATATAGCAGCCCCTTTGGTTACATACAAAAGGCCATAAGTTATTCTTCTGTGGCATCCAGAAACACCCAGTAACAACAAAGTCCATATTCCTAAGCCAGAGCACAAATGGTCAAAATAGGTTTTCCTTCCTTCATGTACAAGTACTCTCATGGCTAATCCATCCCAAGGAGAAGAAAGAAGTGTGAGCAGAATTCTTGTATTTTAATATATGCATCAACTTAATGAGCCATTTCATTCAGGTTTCTGACCGGGTTTCTTCATGATAATCACACCAAATTGGTAGTAATTCTTCTAAATTTATTGATGGAATAAAATCATCTCCTAGTTATACTGTCTTCCATGTTCTAGACACTAAGCAAATACAGACTGAATGAATGAGTCACAGTTTTTGACATGGGAGATACCCTACATCTTGGAAAATCTATTGTTTAAGAACACTTCACATAATTTTATTGGCCTTAGGTTATACTCTCTCTTCTTTTTGTATATTTCTTCCCCTAAACCACTGTCTTTTTTATTGGTTTGTTTTCATTATTTCAAAAATGGCTCTAGTTGGCAATTCTCAGCATTTTAACAAGAAAATAATCTGTAAGCAAGTACTTATATATATAAATACACTATTATTTTAAAAATTCTTTAATGAAAGAAAACTGAAATGATGAGTATTTTTTAACCTCATTTATCTCTGTGATCAAATTTACTAATCCTGTCTATGGTTACTCTTTTTGAGAATAGCAGATAGTATTGAGCACCCTCAGTACTCAGTAAATAGTTGCTGAATGAATTAATGAATTAATTGCCTCTACTTTATTTGTCATTAGCTTTGTGATCCTGGAGTAGGGAAGGAAGTGTTTAACTTTTACCAATTTCTTGAGATTTTTCATGCTTACTTTCAAAAATATTTTTTGTAGAAAATCTTTAAAGAAAAACACTTTAAAAGTTTTTGAGTTCTCATAAAGAGAACTCTTTTCTGTCTCAGCAAATACTCATTACTTTTAATTTTGCTTTTATGGCCTTTGAAACCTTAGCTTCTTTCTTGGTCTTAAAAGTGTAAATTATATAGTTTTAACTATATGCTGATGTTATTTAATAAAAACTTGGGAATATAAGTCTTTGGATGTAGATATGGAGGGCCATTGGTTTTTCCTAGCAAAAAAGCCCATTTTCTAATAGAATTTATAGTAGCTAAGTGTTTTGTAGTCAGTTTATTAATTGTTAAGAAAATTAAGTATCAAGAAGTAGGCAAGTTGGTCACATCATAACTTAGAGATGCTGAGTGGTGATGTATCATTGATCCAAATACTTCCCTTTCTTCAAAATCTCATCTCACCATTGATAACATAGGAACTAGGAATTTAGTGGTTATTTATGTTTTTCTGGGTGGTGTAGATATGTGAGGTTTATATTGGTCTCAGTAACTTTTATCATTTGTGAGTCATGATTTCAGTACAGATCTGCCCATCTTTTGTTTAAGCCCATTTATGACATTGTAGTACTCCAAGCAGCAAGCCCTGGCTGGGGATATGCCAAGAGCTATGCACTAAGTTACCAGTCTGTTGAAGAAAGCCATTGAAGAATCATATTTATATCTTTGAAAAGGAATGTGGTTATGTTATTCTGAATGGGTCTGATTCGCCTCAACCTTGTCTGTGTACCTCGCTGTCAGAGGAGACAAAGCAAGGAAAGTAGGTGGAACACATGTATCTTTTGTGTACCACTCTGCTAGACCTCAAATGAGATTACTGTTGACAGGGAAAGACAAATTTCCTTTTAATGCTGCAAGGTAACTGCTGCTTTCAGATGCAAAAGCCCTTTCTCCCACCTCCATTCTCCCTCCCTCACCCTCTTCCCTTTAATTCCTGCCTGGAATGGATTCCTCCCAAATGAGGATAATCCTGCCTTAGCTGTTTACTCACTTGGTTACCTTCCTGGGCTCTGCAGAGTCCACAACAGGCTTTGCAGCTTGTATTCATTCCTGCCAGAATGCACTTAGGAGTTTTTATTATTGTTATGGTTGAGGTGGCACTTTAGCTCTAAGCCCTTATATTTATGATTTATAACTTTCTCTCTAAATTGCATGTTGGACTAGAATTTCTCAAGCATGGTCTCTATTTAGTTACAGATGTTTCATAAAATGTGAACAAAATATTGGGCATGGTAACACAATATCCAAATATTCACTTCACTCCCCTACCTTTAGAGTTAGCTGTTACACCTCGATGTCTCATGTATTAAACATACATGGGTACTCAATAATAAGCTATAGACATATACTTAACCTAAGGAAACTATTATGGATGAAACACTGTGTGTACCTTTCAAGAAAATGAATTTAAATGATCATTTTTTGTATTTCAGAAATATCTTTGGACAGTCAAGTAATGGTTAAATTATGGTAATTCATGCTTTAATGGTAAGACTTGATATAGTGCTGTAAACTCCAAAAGAGCTTTGCAAAGCCCGAGTTACATATATTACTTAATTAATCTTCTAAAAAGCCTAAGAAGTAGGTATTATTACTATGATAATAAGACTCAAAGAGGTTAAAAAATTTGCTCAGCTGCCTTGGCTAGTAAGTAGCATTAAAAGGATTAAATCCCTATCTACTCATCTCTAGAGCCTTTGCTTGTTCTTCTAGTTATACCCCTGAGCCTAAATGTTGTTACTCCAGTAAATAGTCCAACCTGAAAACGTTTTGTCGTATGTTGAAAGAATACATATACTATCACAGCCCATAGATTGTTTGTTTTGTTTTTTTTGTCTTGTGTACCTTCTCTTTCCTTCTCTAGAAGATGGCTAATTTATAATAAGTAAAGATTAGCCCAGCCGGTATGGCCCAGTGGTTGAACATCAACTTATGAACCAGGAGGTCATAGTTTGATTACTGGTTAGGACACATGTCTGGATTGTAGGCTTGATCCCCAGGAGGGGGCTGCGGGAAACAGCTGATAAATGTTTCTCATATCTAGGTCTCTCTTTCCCTTCCTTTCTATCTGAAATAAACAAAAACATACTTAAAAAGAAGTAAAGTTTAAGAAACTTAGAGAAGTGGACAAATTCCCATATAAAAATATGGTATTCACTCAAATGAGGCATTAAAATTTAAAAATAATTATGCTTTTCTAGTATTGTTGATCATATAAAACTCTAAGCAGACATCTATAGGTTGAATTCTAATCTATTGACCTTTATATTCTTCCCTAGAAGCTCATTACAGACACATTTAAATTAAACATATTGCAGAAAATCATGCAAGGAATGTTGTAAAATTGAGAGAGAATGGCACTAGAAACTTTCATTTTGCATTTCAGGACTTTTGTGCAATTAGAATCTCAATCTTAACTTTCCATTCACTTAGTTTTTTTTTGCATTTAAGTATATAGATATTGGGTTAAAGCTATGGAAGTTAGTATTTAAGCCTCCATTAACGATTGTAATCCATATTTGTATTATTTTTGCCATAATAATCAAAAGAGCATGTAACCTGGAGAGGAAATAAATCTGGGATTCTAGAGATTAATATTAAATCTTCTAATGTACTGTCCTACCATTCTCTGGAGTCTAGGTTATCTGATGCTACATGCAAGAGCTTATAGGTGATAGCCTCTGGAAAATGGCTCGGGTTTCTTTATTCTCTTAGAATTGTCATAGTAGCTTTGTGCGCATTTTTTAGTTTCATAGTGGGATGTATTTTAAGCAAATGAAGGGTTGATATTCAAATATTTAAAAAATCAACATAAAAACTAAAGGAATTGCTTAATTTGTACATTTAACCCTGTATCATGACTCTTCATTTGAAATATTTGTGATACTGATTCAGTACCAAGCACAGGGGGCAAATGGGACAGAAAGGGCACTAACAGTATTGAAGATGGCACTAGAAATTTGGAGGGCTCTTAATAATTAGGTACTTAAGCTCACCTAGAGAAGTGATTAGTGTTTAGAAGTGGAGATGTGGCCACAGGAACATAGATAATCTAGAAGGAAACAAAATGTCCAGCTTGCCTCAGTTATTTTAAACAAGAGCAGCCTGCACAGCCATGTGGGAATGACCTCATGCTGCTTGCACAGACCCACAGTCTGTTTGGTTCCCATACACTTGGCTATGGTGGTACAGATGTAGCCTAAGCATGAAAATCCTGAGTGAGTTTTGTGTTGTTTTTTTCATATTTCTATCGCTGACTCACCAGATACTCTCAAATAAGCCATTTACTCTCTTGATTTTTCCACTCTCCTACCTGTGACAGAGATGAAATGCCTTCTCCTCAGATGACATTAACATTTAGCACATATCTTTTAAAATCTTGGGTTGAAGACAGTTTACAACTAATAGAAGATGAACATTTATAGCACAGAGTCACTCGCAAGCACGTGGCAGGAGCTCACCAGGGACTAGAGATTACAAACATGGATGAAACATTGTCCTGGAGTGGCTCACTGCCTAGTGGGGGCTAAGAGGGTGGGTAGGATCTGGGAAAGACAGCAAGCAGAATATAACAGGAAGGGTGTTAATACAGTTCAAAGGAGGATGTGATGCTGGATATTTGAAAAGCAATACTAAGTATGTAATGGTGAGTAAATATTAGTAATAATGTGATGTAGTGGAAAGAACACTGGACTGAGAGTTTTGTCTGGCCTTGCTGCTTCCTTAGTGCTCTCCAGAGCAGTGCCCTCTGTTCCTATTTCTTTATCTCTATAATGGGTGTAATAACTGATCGCTTATGCCACAAAGTATATTGAGAATCAAATAAACTTTGAAAACTTCATAGTGCTGTGCAAACGCCTAGCATTATAACTATCATATCACCCAAAATTCTAGAGAACCAACATAATTAAATGGGTGATTCAGACCAAAACACACTTCACCAAAGAGCCAAATAACTGTGGCAGAAGTAAGCTTCGATGCTTCAGTTGTATTGATGATGCCTCTGACTAAATTTTTATTATATGGAATTGATGTGTTCGGGCCACATACTAGCAAAATAATTGTAACTTTTTAAAATTATAAACTTCTGAAGCTAACAGACACAAAATTAAAATTGGAAAGATCCTGGACACTTATACATTAAAAATGACAGGATGAAAAAGAGGAGGATTGTGCTTTCCCAAATGTCAAAATTTAAAATGCTAATAAAATCCAATAAACAGGATATTTACCATGGCTACGACAACTAGCAAAGGTTAGCGTGGATAGGGACTGTGAACCATTGGATGTACTGAGGGACAGCAATCAATGAGAATACCAGCCCTGAATGAGTTTTAATCTCATTGGCATGTACTCAAGTCACGGAGCTGCTTCTTTCATAGACTGAACCTTGTCATAATCGTTATTTATAAGAGATTTTTTTAATGCACATATTATTTCATTACTATGCTTTTTTTTGGCACAGCAGAAGTTACTTTTGAATGTAAGTGAAAAACCCTTCTTACATGATTTAACTCCAATAGTCTGAGTAAGAAGACAGAATAGTCACACACAAATAGGATCTATCTCCACACAGCTTAGGCAGAGAGCAGAATATTCAAACATGTGTATCTTGCACTTAATTTAAACTATGTGGTTGGTTACCTATCTCTTTGGCAATTCAGTATAAAGTTTTATTACTGTGAAATAGAATAGGGTAGGGATTTATGTCACACAAAAATGAATTTCCATGGATGGGAACACACATGAAATAATTTAGGTAAGCAGTATGTCAAATGAAAATTTAAGATGTTAGAGCTGGTGATGCAAAATGAGGAAGCCAAAAGGCGGTTTGTATAATAGATGATAAATATATCACCAGGGAAAGAAAAAGGACCATAGTTGCTATAGGAAATTATTATTAATATTGAAGAATTGTGAAAAATATTGAAAATGAGTTTTAGGACCAAGAAACCAAAGCAACTGATTAGATGAAGGGGATGTATTATCTGAATGTCAACGAAAATTACAACAATTAAAATAAATGTAAACCCTTACCCTTATATCCAGGAATGGATGAAAATCACAGGCCCACCCAGAGTTTCTGTAGGTTTAGCCATTAGGGATATTTTTTTTAACTGTTCTTGAAAAGCCTATCAAAGGAATAGCCATGAGCAAAGGTCCCTCATCTCTGCAAAAATCATTCTTTTCCCTTAATTCAATGTTGTTTCAAAGCTACCCTAATGGTCAGAAACGGTGTGAGCATGCTCACTCTCAGGAAGCTCTTCTGGTCCCATGCTGGCTTACCGCCTACAGCAGGTGCGATGGGAGGGCATGTCATTCTGTGCTTCTTGCCTTTTTAATGTGTGTGAAGGAATTCATAGTAGCAGGCCTCTGACATTGACCTAAAAGAAGTCCTACTATGGATCTGTTTTCAGTTCTCTAGTCCTCAAACTTAGGCTAAAATTTTCAAAAAGGCTGTAGCATTTAACATTTAATTAGCTAATTTGGATAAGGGTGAAAGAAGGATTGGGGGATCTTAATATGTCATCCATGAGGAGAGGGAACACAGAGGGAGGAAGAAGAGGTTTGCCACGCAAACGTAAATACTTTTGATTTAGGACCACTTGTACACAAGGTGGCTACAAGACGTGCAGATTTTGGTAAAATGTCCAGAGGCCTATAAATAATACAGAAGCTCTCAAGAAAGTTCTGGGCTGGAGAGAGAGATTCGAGAGTCATGTGAGAGGAAATGGTGGGTGGAGCCCTGAGACTGGGTACAATAACTCCAGGAGAATTTGTGAGGGAAAAAAAAACAGGAGACTACAAGTAGAATCCAGTACTTAAAGAGCTGGTTAGAAAAGGAGCCAAAGAAAAGATTAGAGGAATTGTGAGAGATGGAGAATGTGAACATCAAGCCAGCATTGAGGAAACCAAGGGTAATGTGTTTCAGGGAGGGGCTGTGGTGAGGCCAACTAAAAATATAACAGAAAATGTCTAAGGAATCTGGTTCATAAGACGTCAATAGTGACATTGCGAGTAAAGTACCAAAAGTGCAGTGATCTTTTTGAGGTAATGGTTTATAGCTATAATTTCATAAGTGATAGTGGTAGTATAAGTCCCATGTAACTCAAGATATTTTCTTAAAAATCCCTCAGTTCTCATATTTCTCAATTTATCTCTTTACTTATCCCTCCCTTTGGTACTATTTTAATTTTTTAAAATATTGAATTTTCACTTTATTTTGAGAGCATGATTATTAGGAAGGCAGTACACAAAATATATCAAAAGGCTGTGGTTGTCACAATAACACTTTCACATGCACACACATGTGCATGTGTGCACACACACACAGTTATCATCCATACTGTCTACCTAAATAGAACAAGACAAAAAAAATAGGATTTTTTTAATCAAAACTGCTTTACCACCATTAATCATTTTCAAATTAGGAATGTCCTATTCAGAGTTCTGTGGAGGATGAGAAAATGAATAAAACATGTATAGTCCTGGACAATCAGCCAATCTCTGATTTAGGGGGCTTCTTGTCTAAGTTAATATTAGTTTTGATAATACATAAACCTCCCAATCTTAGCAGCTGGACACTATAGAAGTTTATCTTTTGCTCATGTAAAGATTGGTAAGGGGGTCCAGGTTGGCAGAGGCTCTGTCATCATTAGCATATAATCTCCAAGTTCACCTTGGGTGTGACATCAGCCAGCGGGTCAAGAGAGAGCAGTCACTGCACGGGAACTTTGCATGGACTAGGCCTGGAAAGACACATGTCACATGTCCCATCCCACTGGTCAGAATTTGGTCACAAGGCTGTGGCCATCGTCAGGGAGGGCTGGGATGGAGTTTAGCTCTGCACCCAAGGAGAAAGGTATTTTTTAATAACTATCCAGTGATTACCAATGGGTCTGAGAAGGCCCGTGGAGTAAGATTTAGACTTATAGACAGTGGTAAAGTCCATGGAAGAGTGATGCAGAACAGGAAAGTGGGAAATGGGATTGATGGGTGAATCAATTCCAGCTTCCTCTCCATATGTAGGTCACAGTGTTGGTTAGGGCATTAGCTTTCAATATAAACTCCTTAACAACATTGTTCTCTCAACTGAGACAATTAGGGTATTTTAGAGAAAATATCTGCAACACATAGTAATTCACTGGATATTGAATTTTAAAGCAGAGAGGAAGGATAGACTTTCTCGTAAAACCTCTCATTTTGGAGGTGAGGAAGAGGACCCTGGTGAGGCCAGGCCCTTGACTTGGACCCAGTGAAGCATCATTAAAACCAGGACAGTACTCAGACCTCATCTTCCATTCCAGTGCTCTTTCTGTGAGGTGGGTACAGGTTTTAGTCATGGGGGAAGGGAGGTAAAATTCTATTCACCACAAGTATATAGAAATCACCATGGATCTTGATCCTAAATTGTTTCTGTCATTGTATTTTAAATTCTACTCTTAAACCAAAGGAAGTCAGCTGATGTAAAATCTCTTTTTTGTTTAATTCTTATTTTTAAAATTTTTGTTTTTATTCCGTGGACCACTATATATGTCCTATTCTCTTGTCTCATGTGGACATTTAACAATCCAAATATGCAGAACAAGGGTAGATGAAATCAACATGTTTACTGTTATTTTTTTACCTAAATATTAGCAAAAGTGGGGAACAAAAGATGAGTGATGAGTGAGTTGTATGGTATAATTGAGTTTGTGTTGCTTTTATTGTTATAAGATTTTAATTGGCATGATACTAAAATGTATATCAAAATACATGTCACAGCTTTTATACAAAAATAATTTTGACTTCAGAACATATTTTCTTATGTGAGAATGATAAATTATCTCCAAACTTGTGATTCTTTACTGATAAAAATCATAAGGTCAGTTCTTTAATTAAAAGATAAAGAAATGTACTCTATGTGCATGTAGTCAAATCATTTGTGTTAGGATAATTTAGTAACCAAAAAATAAGAAAAAAATTATGAAGTGAGATATTCAGTCTATGTTCAGAATAATTGGTCTAAGAATGACTTCTTTTATAGTTTTATAAGGTCCACTTCTAGCAATCTCCCATCTCAGTGCAACAAAATAGAAATAACACTGGATACATCAAAGAATCTGTTCTGAATTTTCATCACTTTCAATCATGGGGTTTAATTATATTTTCTACTTAATAATAGGTTTCTTACATGTAGACATTCTCCTTTCCAAAACAGTAAATATGAGTATATGGTATAGGAAATACAGATATAGTCAGCCCTCCATGTCTTTGGTTTTTACATCCTGGAATTCCCAATCACAGATCTGCAGATGTGAAGGGCCTACAGTGAACATTGTTCTATGCCAGTGGTCAGCAAACTCAGTCAACAGAGCCAAATATCAACAGTACAACGATTGAAATTTCTTTTGAGAGCCAAATACTGACTTCTGCGCATGGGCCGCAAAGTTGCAATCACCCTGTACGTTTGCGCCCGCACGTGGTATTTTGTGGAAGAGCCACACTCAAGAGGCCAAAGAGCCGCATGTGGCTCACGAGCCGCAGTTTGCCAACCACTATCTATGCTATTTTTTATAAGGGACTTGAGCATGGAGGATTTGGGTATCTGTGGGGGAGCCCTGGAATCACCCTTCACAGATACCCAGGGACTCGTGTGTGTGTGTGTGTGTGTGTGTGTGTGTGTGTGTGTGTGTGTGTGTGTTATAGAAATACATATATATGTATAAAATACTAAATTGGAATTGCAATTGACCCTTGAACAATCTGGGGGTTAGACATGCCAACCTTCCATGTAGTGAAAAGTATAACCTTTGATTCCTCAGAAACTTACTAGTAACTACAGTCTGTCCTTTGTATCCATGGGTTTCACATCCATGGATTCAGCCAATTGTGGCTCTAAAAGCAGTAATTTTCATCTGCAGTTGGGAATCTGTAGATGGGGAAGGCTGACTGCACTAATAGCCTACTATTAACTGGAAGCCTTACCAATAAATAGTTGATTAACATATTTTCCATGTTATATGTGTTACATACTGTATTCTTACCATAAAGTAAACCTATGAAAATAAAATCAATCATAAGGAAGAGAAATACATTTACTTTATTTGTGGGGGGAAATCTGAGTATAAGTGAACCCACACGGTTCAAATCCATGTTGTTCAAGGGTCAAGTATACTAGTAAATACGTATTGTTAAATGGTACAGAATACAGCTGTGTATACCCAGATGTTTGACAGTCTTCTCCATGTGTTTCTACAGAGACAGGTTAGATAACTACTTTTTATACTCCTTAGATTATGGTGTTGCAAAGGCTATTAGGTAATGAAATACAGATGAACATATGAAAACCCGATCTGAGAATGCCTGTTGATAGATATCCAGCTATATCTGATGTGAACATATGAAAACCAGATCTGAGAATGCCGGTTGATAGATGTCTAGCTGCATCTGATGTGTGAGTCTTTGATGACAGTGTTCTCTACAAGCCTAGCTATCAAAGGACTTCCTTCTCACCATAGTCCTGGGAAGTGGTGTGGACATTGTCTTATCCACCCAATGTGTTGTCAAGCAGCAGAGGCTTATGGATAAATAAATGCTCATTGAGTGCAAGAAACATTCCACTTCCCAAGAATTGCCCTCCTGTGAGGCTCCAGTCTCATTCTTGGACCTGCCATCTAGTGGCCACTGCAGTAATAAAGTAATGGTAACATTTTGGTCTTCATTTGAAACCTGAAGTTATGTCTCATCTGCAAATAAATATGGAGGCACTCCTATTAAGCTGAAGTCCCCTTCTCTTTCATTAGACACACTGCCATTTTCATGAGCAGCTTCAAATTAGAACATTTCTTATATTCTCAGGAAAACAGATTTTTCACACAAAGTGATACACTTTCCACCTGGAATTAGAAAAGAAGAAAAGAAAGAGAAAGGCAGCCGTCCATTACAGAAAAGAGATCTGGAATGGGCAGGGAAAGGGGTGGAAAGAAGGGACACTGGAGAGTAGGCAAATATTCCATTAAGTAGTGCCACTTGTGAGACTAATTCTTACAAACTGTGCATCCAGCAGAGCAAACCTCTTATTTTGCTGCTTTTGCTCTGATTCCCCATATAATATCCTATTGTTTTCCCTGTCCTATAAACTATATAGGCATTTTATATGATGCATAATGTTGGCAAAGAGATAATTTATACAATTTATAAATGACTTAAGTAGGTAGTTATTTATTATAATGTAGGTATATAGAAATCTATGGTAGTACAGCCAAATATGGTAAGAGGTTACTTTTTTATTTTACTGTTTTTATTATAATCCCTGGCTATTAGTTTTTCTTTTTCCAGGGACTTAGAAGTGGAATGTAGATATGCATAGTAGGCTATTATTATTATTTATTATTTGTCAAAGGAACATGAAATCACAGAGCAGAGGCCAGTTTGTGAAATACATCAGTCAGGCAGTCTCCAGCCCCAAAGACTTCACAATAGAGCTCTTAAGCAGTTCTGAAAAATGCAAGACAGAATGAAAACAGATGGATGAATGATACTTATTCAATATCTTAAATATAGAACTCAGTGGTGCAGGTGTATCTTCAGATGTTATTTGAAATAAGAGACAGAATATCTTGGCATTGTGTCATTTATTCATAAATATTATAAAATTTACATTATTTGAGAAACTATTCTAAATATACAGGATGGTTTGAACAAAAGGTGTGAAAGCTGATCCCCTCAAATGAGAAAAAGGGCCAATCAAATAAGAAGCAGGGACTGAACATAGAGAAAATGGAGAGGAACCACATCAAGAGTGGAGCCAGAGGAAAATAAATCTCAAGGGAATACATGAAGTTTGATGCAAAATAATTGCAAGAATTGCTTTTTTTAGAAGGAGTCATATCAACCAATTAAAAAGATTGCCTTGGCAGCTATGTCCTGAAATACTAAGATTGCCAAGAGTCTCCAGGAACAATGATGGGAAAGACAATGATTTAGTTATGAAAATAGCAATGCAAGGATGTAAACTTTTATCTGGTGGACAGAGGGCATGCATGGTTCTGAAGATGTCATGAAATAGAAAGAATAGTCAGATTTATACTAAAGAAGAATAAATGGTGGGAATGAAGTCAACTTTTTCAGACTGTTGACAAAGACACAAGTCAATGAAACCATTTATTGAAGCCCTGGTATTTGTTTTGAGCATCCATTACCCATCATGTATCCATGTATCCATTATGGATACATTATGTTAGTTGTTATGGAGTGTAGCATAGACGTTAGTTATGATCACTGAGCTGAAAACAAACCTATGTTCAAAGTAAAAAAAAATAAGATTAGCATACCACAAACAATCAGAGTGTAAGGCAGCTGACATTATCAGGCATAGCAGCATTTTTAAGAAGGAATAAATCAGGCCTCAGAGTAATGATGGAAAAGCCATCCAAGGGATGAGACCCAAGCCGAGCCTTAAAGAATTGTTGTGTAGGGGAACTGACAAAAGCATGGGAGAAAAACAATGAAATCATCAGGATAGAAATGAACAGTAGGTTTTGGAAAGAAGTGAAATACCCTTAACTGAGGGGAATGGATAGTTTGAGCAGGAGCGTGAGGAGAAACATAAGATGGTAAAGTGAGGCCAGATGGAGCCATTCATTAATTCATTCTAGAAATATTAATTGGCAGTGTACTATGTTTCAGGCACAAAATAGACAAGTCTTTTCCCCTTAAGGACTTACATTCCAACAAAGGAAAATAGAACCTCTTTCCAACAATAAGCAAACAAATAAAGATAATTTTAGATAGTGAATGGTACCATGAAAAACCGTGTGGCAGGAAGGAGTGCCTGGCAAGAGTGGTAAGGGCCCAATATAGTAAAAATTTGAAAGTAGAAGTTCTTAGGACTTGGGGATCATTTGAATAAAAGGAACAAAGGGACATCACAGATGACTTATAGCTGTCTAGTCTGAGAAATCAAAAGTTTGCTAATTCTAGCCACTTAAACTAGGAAGATGGAAAGTAAGAGAGAAGAGTCACTGTTCTGATAGCCACACCTTGTGGCAGGGTTGTGCTTTATGAACCCATAGATGCCACTCCTAATTTCTTGAGATTTTAGCCACTAACTTACTAATGCCCTTTTTAATTTCTAGCTCATTGCAATTCTTGGTCATGTCTGTGTTTAAATATATAATCCTTCCAATACCTTGCCTCTCAATTCCCTGATTCTCTTGTTATTTGTCTTCTGCCCTACCATAGCTACTTACTCCCACAGTTGCATTTTTTTCCTTTTTAAAAATTACTAACAATTATAACTTTTCCATAAACTTAATTTATTTTTATTTAATTTATTGGAACAATACTGATTAACAGAATGATACAGGTTTCAGACTCTGTATTGTGTGTTCACCACCTCAAGTCAAGTCTCCTTCCATCACCATGTATCCCCCCTTTACCGTCCTCCCCCTTCCCCTACCTAACCTTCTCTCTGATCACCACATTGTTATCCATGACCATGAGTTCCCGCCCCCCTCATCAATCAATCCCTCTGTCCATAAATTTAATTTTAAGCA
Organism: Antrozous pallidus; assembly: GCA_027563665.1. Lineage (NCBI taxonomy): Eukaryota > Metazoa > Chordata > Mammalia > Chiroptera > Vespertilionidae > Antrozous > Antrozous pallidus. The sequence continues at coordinate 67,917,770 of CM050514.1, forward strand.
TCGTATTCCCAACCCCCACCTATTATTTTCACAGCCCAATCCCTCTGTTCCTGTACTACAACAATTTCTGAAGCCCACTAATTCATTGATTCTACCCATAGCTCCTCATATTCCCACTTCTATATTTGGCTGAGTCCAAGGACAATGATTTTAATCATTTCTTTGCATACACCCTGATCTCCCATGGTATTCTCTTGCTTCACTGTCCTTTCCTGATGGATCTCACTATCATGATCATATGCAACTCCCCGCCTGTCCCATGCCTGCATGTCTGCTAAATGTGGCTAAAGAAAAACACAAGTAACTGATGGCTCTCACTTTGAACTCATGATCACTCAAAAGAGCTCTTAATGCTGCCCTGCAGTTGAATTATGCTTCCCTGTCTATTCACTTTCTCACATCTCTGTAAGAGTATTTCAGATCTTTCCCTCTTTCAAACTTTCAGCATTTCCTCACCTATTCTTACTCCCAACTTGTCACCCTTCTTCCTAGTTCACTAAGAAATAGAAACAATCTAAAAAGAACTTGCACAAATGCTCACTCTCCAGCACACCTACCCTCCCACCTGTATCCATGCCCACACATTCTGATTTCTCTTCTATAACTATGGGGTGTCCCTGGCTCAGCCCACCCCTCATTGTGCATTTTGTTGCAACCCCTCTCACATATGTATAAACAGTATGCAAGCCCTCTCACATATGTATAAACAGTGCCACAGAAAGAGCTTCCCTCTTTCTCTTACTTTAGCAGTTTTCCTCTGTCTGACAAATCTTCCAAACATGTGATTTCTCTCATCCTAAAAATACTCTGATGTGACCAACACTCTCCAGCAGTTACTGTCCCATTTCTTTGATTCCCATTATACCAAAACTTCTCAAGAAATGGCTATAATCACTATAGACACCTTCCAATTCTATTTTCTAATCCTCTCTTGATTCTTCTCTATCTCTGCACTCACCAGTATAGAAAACTGTTCATAGTAGGATCACCAGGGCCTTCCATGCCACAAGTCTATGAGCCAATTTGCAGTCTTCAACTTTCTTGATCTCTCAGCAGCATTTCACACGGCTCTTTATTCTTTCTACACTAAAACACTTTCTTCACTTGGCTTTAATTTTCCCATACTCACCTGATATTTTCCCTGCCTGAAAGACTTCCTTTGCTGGCATATTCTCACTTCCCCGATGCAGAAACACCAGAGAGTTCTAGGGCGCAATCCTTGAACCTCTTCTTTATTTCTAACCACTCCCTTAATTATCACACATAAGCGTATGGTTCAAGCTTGTTCAAGGCTTGGTTGAAGCCTTTACTCTGATTTCTCACATATTCAATTACCTACTCAATATCTCACTGTAAGTCTAATAGTTATCACAAATTTAACATCCTCAAGTGCAATTTCTTATTTTACCCAACAAATGACACAGTCTTCCCCACCTTAGCAAATAGCATCTCCATCCTTAGAGTTGCTCAAGTAAAATTTTATTTATTTCCCAACCCTTTATTTCTCTCACAAATCCAATCTCTCAACAAATTCTGCAGGTCTATCTTCAAAATATATCCACATCTAACCACTTCTTATTTTCATCACCACTACTGCCCTGAATCAAACTATTATCATCCCTTGCCTGGGTTTTGCAATAGCCTCCTAATTATGTTCCCTGCTTCTGGTCTTGCCACTTATATTCTACTCTCAAAACGGCAGCCAGAGTTGATTCTTTGTAATTATGTAATGTAATTGCATGTCACTCCTCTGCTCAGAACTCTCTAATGGCTCCCCATCTACCTGAGGAAAAGCCAAAGCCTTTACAGTTGTCCAGAAGGCCCTGCACATTCATTTTCCCTGTTACTTCTGGGCCCTCACTCACTCTTCTCAAGTTTCATTACCCTCCTTGCTTCCCTAACTACCATACATTTCACCTCAGGGCCTTTGCACTTGCTTCTCCCACTGTCTGCAATGCTTCCCCGAGATAAAGCCAGTTTGCTCTCCATCTTTAGGTCTTTGTTTATTTTTTTACTCCTAAGAAAGGTCTTTCATAACCACCATGTTTAAATCTGTACCAACTCCTCTGATTCATTTTTCTTAATAGCACTCTTCCCTTCATGTAATGTTTTATTTATATATTTATTTTCTTACCCCAGGATATAAAGCCCCATGAGGGCAGGTTTTTGGTTTTTTTGTTTGGAGTTGTTTATTTTCCTGTGTTATACTTGAAGAAATCCTCAGTATCTAGAACAGTGCCTGGTTCATAAAGGGTGTTCAGTAAATATTTGCTGGATGAATTAAGAAAAGGAATGAGTGTGGGTTTTTTTTCCCTGAGTTGGCAGGTATTTCTATTAATGTAAAACTTAATATCATGGCATGGGTCCCATGATTCTCCATGGGAAAATTTTCAGATTCTTCAAAATTAATTTTGAAAGCAAGAGCATTTTATGCAAGCTTATCCAGAATATTAGATAGGCTACTACTTCTGTTCAGAACCCAAAGCAGCAACATCTAAAACATTTATTACTTTCTCATTTGGTAAATGTTTATCAGGGAATAAGGGTCTTTTAGACACAAGTAGTGACATGTGCAAAAGGCTCAGAAACATAAGAGAACTTAGTACAATGGACTGTTACAATATTACAAGCGACAGATAATGGAGGCCCGAGCTAATGTGATGCAGTGGGAACGAGAGACCTAGAAATGTGAGAAACATAAATAAGTAAAAGGTCACTAGAATCAAGAAACCTGGTTGATGGGGGAAACAAAATAATGTCTACCTTTATCATTCTATAAAGCGCAAAATGACTGGAAAAGAATTGGGTAAAGGAAATTGAACACAGAGGACATGAGTTGTAAAATTCTCTTTGTATAATATAAACTCAGAATCCCTCATTATTCTAGTTATTACAAATACATTTGGTGTGTTCATTGATGACTCTGATAGAATCATTCTGGAGGGTGTTTCCAGGTTTGACCCTCTCATTCTTCCAGCCCCCTATCAGGTAAAATAGTTTGAGATCCCAAATGTCCTACCTAGTAACTTCACCCTTCCTAAAAGTGATATTTCTTACCTTATACTGAAATTATTGTATTAATAAATAGAATAATATATGTGTGTTTAGATAGACACAGGCACATAATAGTCTAAAAATCAATTAACTATAAATACTGGTTTCTATGCCAAAACCTCCTTTTGTTATTAAAAGAAAATCTATTAGAATTGTAGATCTCATGATTATTTGAGGGGTGATGAAGAGCAACAAATGATTCCCAAGTGGGAAGCTTGGGCATTGGGCAAGTGGTGGTGCTACTCGCCCACATAGGGAACATAGAAGGAAGAGAAACTTCGAAGAGTAGATGATTCAGAATTGGACATATTGAAGTATCCAAATGGTGTTGTTCAGTAGGTCATTTGATATATAGGAGTAGAGGTCAGGAGAAAACTAATGGCTCAAAATATATATTTGAGGCATATTAACATGATGGTAATTAAAAAGGGGAGATGGGGATTCCAATAAGCATTAGATATGTATGTAATGCATGTGTAATACATTTCCAAATATAGACCTGGACATCAAGGAAATTATAATCACTCATGACATTTTTGTAGACTGGTTTTGACTTCAATTCACCCCCTCTCATCCCCTGTACCATCCTGCATCCTATCTCCAACCTTCATTTCTATTTAAAAACATATGAATCAATACCTGCACCCTTTACACTGCAGACATGCTTTTATCTATGTAATAACTGTATACCTCAAAATTGTGCAGAGAGTAAAGGTATATACTTAACACCACATTGTCAGTGAACTCTGAGCTCTCATTATTTTAAGAAACTATGGAATGAGCCTGCTGGCATTGTGAACAATGTTCCATAATTTATGTGTTCTCTAAGAGTTTTTTGTCAGGTTTTATTTGACTGGTGTGCATCATATTCATTTGTTAGGACATCAAACTATTGGGATATTTAAGAAGAAACTGATTTAAAAATGAAAGGGAAATTATCTGTATTCTTTTTCTCTCTACTTATGGGGAAGGAAACAGGCACTAAGTTATTTGGAAGGCCAGCCTCCCTGTAAGTCAGCCACCCTATAGAAATGTAACTTTCAATTTTATTTTTCTCCTAGATTCATTTTTTCTTGCCTTGAATTATTTATTCACTTTTATTTTTATTGAATTTATTAGTGTCACATTTTTTAATAAAATTATACAGGTTTCAGGTATACAAGTCTACTATCATCTGTATATTGTAGTGTTATGTTTACCACCTCAAGTCAAGTCTCCTTCCATTTCCTTTACCGTCTACCTTCCCACAACCTCCTTTCCTCTAGTAATCACTATATTATTGTCTGTGTCAATGAGCCTTTTTTTTTTTTTTTTTTTTTTTTTTTTTTTTTTTTTTTTTTGCTTTGCTTAATTCCTTCTCACCCAGCCTGGCTCCTCCCCTCAGACAGCTGTCAGTCTGTCCTCTCTATCCATGAGTCTGTTTCCAGTTTGTTTATTAGGTTATTTTGTTCATTATATTCCACATATACATGAGATTATATCACTTTTGTCACCTCTACACCATGGTAGGTTCATTTATTTACTTTTTTATTTTAGAACTAGAGGCCTGGTACATGAAATTTGTACACAGAGGGGTGTGTCCCTCAGTCCAACCTGCACCCTCTCGAACCTAGAGGGCAGTTAGATATCCCTCTCACAATCCAGGACTGCTGGCTCCCAACTGCTCACCTGCCTGCCTTCCTTATTGCTCCTAACTGCTTCTGCCTGTCAGCTTGATCAGCCCCTAAACACTCCCTGACAGCATGATTGATGCCTAACTGCCCCTGCCAGCCTGTTTGCCCCTAACTGTCCTCCCCTGCAGGCTTGGTCCCCCCTACTGCTTTCCCCTGCAGGCCTGAGTCTCCCTCAACTGTCCTCCTCTGCTGGCCTGATTACCCACAGTTGCCCTTCCTTGCAAGGCCTGGAACCTCCCAAACGGCCATGTGGCCATCTTGTGTCCACATGGGGGAAGGATTTTGACCACATGGGGGCAGCCCTCTTATGTATTGGAGTGATGGTCAATCTGTAGATTACTCTTTTATTAGATAGGATAGAGGCCTGGTGCATGGGTGGGGGCCAGCTGGTTTGCCCTGAAGAGTGTCCAGATCAGGGTGGGGGTTCCCTTGGGGCGTGGGGTGGCCTGAGCGATGGTCCTTTGGTGGTTTGCAGGCTGGCCACACCCCCCAGTGACCCAAGCAGAGGCCCTGGTATCTGGAATTAATTTATGTTCTACAATTGAAACTTTGTAGCTTGGAGCAGAGCCAAGCCTTCTGCTCGCTCTGTGGAGAAAGCTATTTCTGTTTGGGTTTATTTAAATTCTATAATTAAAACTTTGTAGCCTAGTGTGGAGGCCTAGGCACTAGGGCTGCAGAAGCTTGGCTTCCTCCATCGCCTGGGAAAACCCTAGCCTCTGCTCTCTTCAGCTCCGTGGTTGCCGCCATTTCTGTTGGGAATATCTTCTACAGTTAAAACTTTGTAGTATTGAGTGGAGGCCTAGGCCGGTAACAGCAAGCAGAAAACTTGGCTTCCTCCATTGCCAGGGAAACCCAAGCCTCCCTCCTGCTCTCAATGGCCACAGCCATCTTGGTTGGGGTTTATTTGATCCTGATTGGCTGGTGGGCGTGGTTTGTGGGCATGGCTTTGATCAGAGGTATGGTCAATTTGCATATTACTCTTTTATTAGATAGGATTACTCTTTTATTACTCTTTTATTAGATAGATAATATGCTAAGTGTCCAACCATATGACCAGTTGCTATGATGTGCACTGACCACCAAGGGGCAGATGCTTAATGCAGGAGCTGCCAGGTCTCTAGTGATGCACCCCAACACCAGAGAGGAGGGAGCTGATTTCTCGTGGGGCCATATGATTCCACCTTCATCTCTGGGTTATGTTGTTGTTGGGGCACTGTCAACCCCAAATCTGGTTTACTGCACACTTGTGTTTGAGTTCCACACCCTGTACAACAGCAACTTTGCAGAGTGGCCTCTCACACTCCAGGACCCCTCAGGGGATGTTAGAAAAACAGTTTCAGACTGATTCAGCCTGATCCCTATAGGCCAGGTCATTCCACAGAAGCCCTTTGAACCATGGCATCACCCCAGGTGTAGCCGGAGAGGGTCCAAGGGAGGTTGGCTCCAGGGCATGTCTGGCATCTTGCCCATTCCCGCCCCACTGACTACCTTCTAATTAATTTCCTTTCAATGTGCATGAATCTGTGTACCAGGTCACTAATTATGAATAAATCAAGGCTTGTGTGCAGATCCCGACCAGAGGTGGATAAACTTGTTGAGTTAGGGGTGGACGTTCCTTCTTCTTACAGATTCATGACTAGTCTCTAAATAAGCTAATTTTACTGAAATGGGGATATACTTGTATTTTTAGATAAGCTCAGGCTAATTCCAATAAGCTCTAGAAATTACTCTGACATTGTAGAGACAGACTTTTTCAGGTGCTTTCCCCAGTGACTGCATATACTAGTATACCCAGAAAGGACAAAATTCAGAAATGCCTGTCTCTGAGCATGGTTTAGGTGGGACAGTTCCTTGAGTCCTGAAGGGCATTCGAAAGAAGCAAGGAGGCTCCAGGACTGAACTTTCTCCCAAAAGTATGGAGGCCACACTTCCAGGTACAGCCCAATAGAACGACAGGGCCTGAAGCAGGGTTTTATAACATTGGCCAAAGATCCCCTGATGGGGGCAAACATTGCCCAGGTTAAGAACTACTGGCCTAAAGCACAGTGTGGTATGCATATGAAATGGGAGCTAGAGTATTCCTTTAAAGGCCCCATGCTATTCATGCAGTTAGTCACTCAGCAGGTATTCACTAGGTCCCTGCTATCTTCCAGGCGCTCCTCTGTGTATCAGGCATACAGCTCTGCACAAACAATGCTCTGATCTTGTGAAGCTTACATTCTACCACTCATGTCTGACCAGTGGATCCCTCTCCCTTCCTACAATCTCACAGCAAATACTTCAAGCCAACTGAGGGCCAGGAAAAGAAAAACACGAGTTCATTTTTGAGGACTCTTTTCCGTTTATGAACATCAAAAATGACTCTGATTTAAAAATGAAACTTGGCAACTGATTAGTTCATATGGTTTAGTTTAAAATATGTTTTAATCATTTTGGGTGTTTTCAAAACAAATGGTGAGATTAGGAGAGTTTTTTCCACCTTCTATTTTTGAACCCTGTCTTCTGGAGAGGCCTTCTCTCATGTTTAGTTTTGGTGTTCTTAATATATTTGAAGAACACTTTCAAGTATTTGAAATGTGTGCACATGGATGAAAGGATGAGGAACAGGAAACAGAACTGCATGTTCCCTGCTCTAACAAATGCCCAAACTTTGTCCCCAAAGTAGTATTCAGGCATCACTTTCTCAGGAAGCCTCCAAGACCCCTGACCCAGGTGCTTTCCTGCACTCATCATGTAGCCTCACCACATTTGTAGTTATGGAATGGACTGGGTAGGTAGCCGTTCAGGTGTTTCCTTTAGAATGTGAGCTCAGTGGGGCTCAGAGCCATGCCAGTTTTCTCCGCTGTTGTACTATCTTCAGCAAGGGGCAGGCACATAGTAAGTAATTAAGAAACCCGTGTTCAATAACTGACTGACTGAGAAACCCAGCTTTTGGGGATGTCTGCACAAATACTTACAACCTGTGCTCTCTCTGTGCAGTACACGTCCCCCACTCTCAGACTTCATTGTGTTGATCATTATTTTATAGGTTCTGAAGTGACATGTAAACTCCTAAAATCATGCTTAAATCAGAAAGTCTAGAGAACTGCTTAAGTTCATTATATCTTAGAGATATTTCAGGCTTATATAGAGATTGTAGGAATGAAATGGGACTAACAGGACATGGTATTTAGGAATATTTTTAAATATTACTAATGCCCAGATCATTGTTCAAGAGTTGGGGCTTTAGAAAATAAATGCTTATGATTGTCAGTGGGGCACAGAGTGAAATTACACGATGTGTCTTGTTTTCTTGTTTGATGTCTGTTTCCCCCATTAGAATTTAAGCCTTATGAAGGTGAAGAACTTGTCCTATCAATAACTTATTCCTCTGTGTCTAGAATGGTATTTGACACATAGTGGGTATTCATTAAATATTGGTTAAATAAATAAATGGTAGGCATTCAATCAATCCTATATTGATTGATAAATTGCTCATGAGTACACCAAAACTTCAGTAATATGATGTGTTTATTAATTCATTCAACAAGTATATTTTGAGATGCCACACATCTTAATATCCTACCTAGTCCAGTGCCTAGCACATTGTAGGTACCCAATAAGTATCTGATGAATGAATGAGCTAATTAGTATTTCAGTATACTCAAATATGATTTATTTACTACATATGTTAAAGTACAGGGCTGCCTAGCAAAGTGCCACAAAACTGGGTATCTTAACAACAAATTTATTGCTCTCAGTTCTTGGGGCTAGACACCCAAGATTAAAGTGTGAGCAGACTTGATTCCTTCTGAGGGCTCCAAGAGGAGCCATGCCTCTCTCCTAACTTCTGATGGTTTATAGAACCTTTGGTGTTTCTTGACTTACAGAAACATCACCCTGTTCTCTTGTATAAGGATACCAGGCATATACTTATACCTTAGGAACACACCCTAATTCAGGATTACTTTGTCTTAACTTCATTAATCATGTTTACAATGACACTATTCCCAAACAAGGTCAATTCTGTTATTAAAGGCTAAAACTCCAATAAATGAATTTGGGGTGGGGAAGAGGGGAGACACAGTTCAACTCATGACACTAAAACAATGGAGGTCTTCAGGTCGCAATATTTTAAATGTTAACTTCTAGTTTGAAAAAATAAACTTCTCAAAATAACATTTAGTTTTATGATTCCGTTGGATATTGACATAGTGATATTAACATCATTTGCTGTATCACATGAAAACTTATGTATTTATAGAGGAAACATGAAGAAAGTCCAAGAGGCATGAATGTACATAGCACACTTTGTTAAATGGTTGTGACCAGACAGTGGGTTGTGTGGGTAACACTGCTTGAGAACCTGAAGGCATTTGTATGTGACTCAAAAGCATTTGGACTTGACTTTATAGTCATCAAGGAACCAGCACAGAAGTCAAAACTTCTTGAACTATAGAAAGGTATAAAAAGGGTGAATTTAATGTATGTAAAATATTCGACAATGAACCTTACTTTAAAAAGAAAGAAAGAAAACAAGTAGGTTAAAGAATGGACCTTGGGAACAAGCAATTTAGAGATTTAGGGGTTATGCCATTCTTCTCATTGGAACCTTCTCTTGAAACTATAAAGATAAGGAGAAGCCTGTGGGTCTTTCTTAGCAGTATAATAAGAAACAGCTAGACAGAGAAACCAGATTTTACTGTGCTGAGAAATAAATCCGTTTAGGAAACTTGAAGGTGGTACAAAAGAGGAGAAATTTAGGTCCATAAAATGTGGTCTTTTGTTTGTTAGTTATGGTTATGACTGTTGAAGTATGTTGGCAGGCAGTAGGAAAATACAGAAGAAAGGAGTAATTGATATAATAAGCTTCTGGAGGAGGCCATCAGTGACAGAGAAAAGTCTTTGAAATGTTAGGGTGGGTTATGACAGAAGTGATGGGAATGCACTTTGATGGCCTCTGTCTTCTCTGAAAAAAGAGAGGTTAATGAAGGATAGGAGATGAGTTATAAGAAGTTAATTAGAGTGATAAATGGAAACTGAGAAATGAAAAGGAAACTGAATAGGAACAAATAAATAGTTGTAAAGTACTTCTGAACCCCCAGCTCAAATCAGAAACCAGGACTCTGGAGGAGCATTGAGCTGTACAATTTTTTTTGTTTTTGTTTTCCTTTTTCTCCTGCTTTGCTCAGCAGCCTGGGATCTGAGGAGGACAGACAGGAATGGGTTCATCTAGGCTCAAGAATTGGCTAGGTACAGTTGAGAACCACAGATGAGGGCACTGATGGAGCTGGTGGATGTCTTTATAGTTAACCATGAGGATCTGGACTGCTAGAGAAGAAATTGGATGTTAATAGTGTAAAAGAAAAGAGAAAACAAATGAAAATCAAAAAGTCATAGTGAGAAGGTAGAGTACTTGTTTTCTGGAGGCATATATATCCCAAGAAGGAAGCCTACTGCTGTACACATATCATTTGCCATTGGTTCCAAGGAAACCACCAAAAACAGACTGAACACTTTGGAGGTCATAGACTGTAGTTAGGAACGTAGCCTTGAGGTCAAGGTTTCATTCCCAACTTTGCCAATAACTCAAGGTTGCCATTATTACCACCATTAGCATGTAAGGCTGGTTCTTAGGAAAAGAATGTCCTCATGTATATAAAAGTAGACAAATAGGAACTTCCCATGGGGCAATGAAGATAACTGACAACAGGCAAATGCTTTTTAATTTTCCCTCAGATTCCAAAAATGTACTGATATTTCCCTCAAATTATGCTTTTGTATTTCTCTTATTTTAAATTCCTTTATTTTTTCTGTTAGAGTCCCCAGAGTTGGCACGCTTCTCCTTTCTTCCTCCTGGCTTTTAGGCATTGAATTTTTTGTCTCAGCAACCTTTCCCACCCAATGACCAAATAGTGTTTCCATAAGCTTGGTATTGGAATTTTTCCCCCCAAAAGACAGGGTAACAAGTTGATGTTTAATTAGGGAATGCTTCTTATACACCTTGCAGATGACACTATTGGCTAATCCTTCATGTCCTATGCATTCACATAAACATATGGTATCTCTGTATGGTATTCATAAGGAGACCGCTGCTCCTGTGGACCCTGCTTCTATAGGTCAGACTGGCAAAGTAAACCACTCTTCTTACTTACTGCCAGGTTCCATGCTCTAGTTATCCTTTACTTGCTTGAGTGACTATGATGAACATAATGCTCAGGGTTTAGAAGTTTCCTAAATCCTATGAGAATTTCTAAGCTGCTTCTCTTGATGATGTTTACATCTAAGTTAAAAAAAAAATTTGGAAGGCATTTCAGTAGACAAGTTGAAGAAGTCCCTTTTTTTTTCAAATATAAATCTTTACATAATTTCACCACCACCACTACCCCTTGTTTCTTTTCCTGCTCATGATACTCTTATAGCTCTCTTCTGTAGTGCTAAAAACCAACTGGTCTGGAGGTTAATATAACTAGACATACCATGAATATTTTAAATCTCAAAAGTCCTAGATTCTAGTTCATGGTTAATCATATATAGGTTCTATCCTCTTGTATATATAAATGTACAGTATATTATCACATCTTCTCTAAATTCCTTTTTTGTTGTTGGTGGTGGTAGTCTCACTGTCACCTATTTTCCTAAATGTTTCTTTGTTATAAAGAGGCAGAGCAAAGACCTGAAGAATGTAGGGGGGAGAGTATGAAGTGATGATGGAAAGAGAAAGCACTCTAGGGAAGAAGGGAAACCAATGAGGAGAAGGAAACATAGAGATGTCCCTTTTCCCCAGTCCCTTCAAAGCACATGTATGTTTGGGTTTGATAATCCTCTCTCTCTCTTATGCCCCCACATGACCTCTTCCTTGCCACTTGTTCTACAAAAAAATATTTCTTTCGCTGCCAGGAAATATCTGCTTTCTACGTAATCATTCAAAATCTCCTGCCCTACCAGCTTAACATCCTCTCCTGCCTGCCAAGCAAGCCCCTCACCCCCCTTACCCACTGACCCTGGGGCCTTGGACCCAGTGCCATTATGCCACCCCCACCCCCACCCCCATGCTGAATGGAGAGTGTTAATGGCTGATGTAAGTCTGAAAAGAGCTTAAGCAGTAATTTGGTTTCACTTTATCAACATTCAAAATATAAACAGGTAAACTACATGTTGAATTCATTAATTCTTCCTCCACTGTTTAGATAGCTGAAACCTGCATTTTTTAAAGAGGGATTGATTGGTGTCATGTACGTATTCATTCACCTCTGTTTATGCAAGATAATAAGAATATTAACATGGAGGTAGAACAATGGTGTTTATAATTCCATCAACACTGTTTATGTAAGAAGGAAATATCTAAAAAGGAACAAGGAGAGAACATTTGCTGCTCTGTACATTATTAAATTCTTCCATTTTTTGTTCAAAAGGATATGAGGAGGAATAAAAAGCTGAACAAGCTAAGGAGGCTTTATACCATGTTCACTGACATTGACCTAAGTTATCTAGGTTAGGAAACAATGAAAATAGATGTGGAGGCACCTCCTTATAAGGACCATAGGGACATGTGTTCCATTCATTTCTCTCTGAGACTGAGATGACTTGCATAAGGTTATGACCCATTTTAAGTACTTAAATAGTTCTGGGAAGACTTTTATAATATTTTCTTGGTTGTTTGAGAAATAATAGTTGGGAGTGAAGGGGTTTCTTGTCTAAATGAAAATTAGCTAAGTTAGTAATATAGATCACAAAGGGTCAGATCACTCATGAGGGCTTAATGGATGACCCTGGGCAATTGAAAAGATTGAGTAAGAAATAGGAAGAGAGGTTGTTATATTTATCATAATTTACCTAAGTGGGCTAATAACGTGCCAGTAAGCATTGAGACATGAAAACTCTCTAAAACTTATGTAAGAGTGAAAGATCCTTGAGGGCAGGAGTTGAGTCTAATTAGCACAATAATTAATAATAAACTAAAAGTAATACCTGTTAAATTAATAGATAAATACCTGCCTCTATCTGTGCAATGCTTTGCATGTTCTCCTTTATCTCAAGCAATCCCTCAAGGGAAGCTAAGTTATAAATACAGTTATCTTTCTAGTGAGAGAGCTAAATTTTACTGGTAACAAGGGCATGATTACAAGTTGTTATTGATTTTTTCCTTTTAATCCCCATTCACATACCTATTCCTGTCTACTTCCTTAGGTTACCAGTTGGAACATATTTGCATTAAAATGACAGGAAATAATGTCATAGAGGTAGGGAGTGTTTGGCCTCATATACTAGACCATGGAATCCTAAACATCTGGGAACCTGGAAAAGTCTGATGGGCAGGAAGGAGTCTTTGACATCATAACCACCCTATTGAAGGATGACTGGTAAGGCAGTTTCAGCCAAAGGCTGGAGGCACAGATGTATGTGCCGGAATTAGGCTGCATGTCAAATATAAAATTTCTGACCAGTGTAAATAAAAACAAACTGTGCCTTATTGTACCTTGCCTTTGGGGCCAGTTTTACCCACCTGACACTCCCAGTTGGCAGCCTGCCTTTGAGAGGCTTAAACCACTTCTCAGAGGAAAATGAGGTCGAAAGTTCACAAAAGAATTTGCACTCTCTATGACCATGTCCTACCAAAATGGGCAAATTTGCCACACATGCTTTTGACAATGAGAGCAATCTGATTGTTGGCCTAACTAAGATGGGAATAAGAGATCATTTTCTTGTCCATTTATGTGTAACTCTTTAAACCTCTGAGACCATGAACAAGTATAGCTGAGGGAATAGCCTAGAGGTTTTCTTATCATGTACCATATATGACAGACTTAAAATCTGATAGCTATTTGGGTAGTTTGTAAAAGAACTAGAAATTGTCTGGCTCCACTTGCCTGTCCAGGATGTAGTTCTATGATTTTTCCATGGAGGTTTTTAACAGAACCTCACACTTACTGTCTAAATTAATGATATTCCTTTCTTTTGGCATGACAAAAACCATTCTGCACTATATACATGATGTTAAAGTTTCTTTATTCCAGCATGTGGACACATTCTGTAAAAGCTTTTCCCATTTCATCATGTTGACAAGCTTATTCCATTAAATCACCCTCCATCATCATGTTCCCCTTTCTTTTTCTTTTTAAAAAAGTTAGACAACAGTGATCATCTTAAGAGTTTTCAAGGTACTCACTTTGGCAAAAATGAAAAACTTGAAAATCATAAGCCTATTCCTTGGAATGGAAAAAAGATGAGTTATGTCATTGTCCTTGTTGGAACCTTCTCTTGAAACTGCTAAATATAAGGAGGCTGTGGGTCTTTTTAAATTTTTTCCAGTAAATTGGGATATTTATTTATTTGTTTGTTTTTGTTAATCCTCACTCGAGGATATTTTTCCATTGATTTTTAGAGAGAGTAGAAGGAAGGCGGGGGGGGGGGAGACACAGAGAGAGAGAGACATAGATGTGAAAGATACACATAGACTGGTTGCCTCCCACATGTGCCCAACTGGGGTGGGGATTGAATTAAGGCATATACCCTTGATTGGAATAGAACCTGGAACCCTTCAGCCCATGGGCTGATGATCTATTCACTGAGCAAAACCGGCCAAGGCAAAATGGGATTTTTAAAAATAATTTTTCTAGGTATAGATCCAATTTTTCTACCTCAGTATTTAGTATGTATTACTTATTTAAAATAGAAACAACAGTAAGTTGAATGAATAACATGAAAGGGTTTAATTCAAATATATTTTAGCATTTACACACCTTCAAATAAAATGTTATTTGGTAATGTTTTAGGGTCACATGTAGTTTTGAATTAGAGCAGCTACATCCCAGCCCCCTCCCATTACCATGCTTTCCTCACCGAGAGAAAAAAAAATCCCCTGCTCATACACTGCTGGGTCCTTTAAAGAATGGAATGGATGTATGAAATGAGAAAAAAAAATGCTCAGTATGGGGTTAATTAGTTCTAGAGTTATAGGTGGGTCACCTCCTTAGGACCAAATCCAGCAGGAGAAACCATGCACGTGCAAATTTACAAAATGGAAGAAAGCTATGAACCTGCAGACTCTGGGGCACAAATGGATCAGGTTTAGAAACAGCAAAGTGAGGACTTTGCTCAGTTTCTTTTAATGTGCCTTATTTTCTAGGTCTCCTCTTGGAAACAATATCATTTCTTTCTGAAAGTGTGGGTGAATCCTTTCCCTTTCCATAATTGCATTTGTAGACTGCCACGGGTTGACTGCATGCTAAGATCAGCTCTGCCATGGTTTGCCCTGAAGGATTCCCACTAGGTTCTTTACAATCTAATCCTTTCATGAGGTGAGGATGAAAGAGCAGACAGCATACTCATGAATGCAGGAATTCAGGTATTAATAAGGAAATTTCACAGGCAAGGTTTTTAGGGCAGACAGATGTTGTGTGTGGAAAAGTCTCCTTGACCAGAGGCTAACGAAGAGCCAGGAACTGATGGAGATGAACCCTGAGGAAATCACTAAAAATGAACTATTAGTAAAGTTTCAGTGTATTTATGCTTTCTTACATTCCTGCCTAAATTACTCTGACATAAGTAAGGAGTGTATGGGTAGAAAGTCCCTAAGTGATTATAACTGCTGATAGAAAAAAAATATCTGATGTATGCATGTCTTCATTTGCAGTTGAACTATAAGTAACATTGGCTTCTTGAACTGAGGAAGCAGGTGACCCCCCAGAACAGAGTTCACCACCACACACAAATACTCAGTCACCAAATACCTCCCTCAGACCTTATCGCCTGTGCAAAAACCTGAATTTGGATCTGAGAGATAGTTGAGAAAAATGCAAATTCTCCTGAAGGAAGTATCAAGCAATTAAGTTAATAACTTTTCAGGTAACTGAGAGCAAGGTGGCGATAGGAGATAGAGAGTGACTGAGAGTGTACCAGAGAGGCAGGCAGTCTCAGTCCCAGTTTGTTTCTCTTCAGTGGCCAACCAATGTGGAAATAAGAAGGAAGGGAGGGAGGGAGTCCAGGAGTGAGTTTTATGAATTCTAACAACCTACATTATCAGCATATTGTACCATAGCTTTTCAAAATTCAAGGTGTTGGGTAGTTTGACACCTTTGCTGTTCCCTTCATTCCTGTCTTTTGAATCAGCACAGCAATGGCTACATACACCAGCCATTGTCCTAGTTAGGTTGTCAGTTAGCTTAATGCTGCCTTTATTTTCTGTGGATACTGAACAAAATGTTTCTTTTCAAAGGCCTTAAACCTCTGTCCTCCCAACTTCTGATTCTGATCACAGTAATAACCAATCTCAAGCAGTCATTAGTGAAGGCTAGAACAATATCCTGTAACAAGTCAGCTATGGAGAAATTGGCATAGTTTATCTCTTTTACTCATGTTCTTATGAAAATAATGGGTTGCAAAATAAAACTGCATTTCTATCTGTCTCATTTTTTTTCTAACTGGATCTTTACAAGTTACACTGGGACTGATTTTTTTCCCTAACAAAGGTTGAATAACAACACTTAAAAGCTTTAACAGCCAAAGTCCGTCTTTAGAAATAGCTTTCTTCTATAATGTACTGCCAATTTCTTATGTGTGTGTATTTTGACCTTCCTGATGCCTCTGCTATGGGCTGCCTGTTGATTGGTACATGTTAGTGCTTTGCTTATAAGAGTTGGGCAATAGTTCAGTGATCCAGTCCAAATCTGGGCCACAGAGAGAATGGGCTCATCTTCTATTTAAGATATGTGGCAAACTGCTTTAAGTGAATTTGGTTCAGACAAGGTCATTGGAACTGTTCATCTAATCCTGTGTGCTGTATGTAATGGACACTTCAGCCGAGCTCCAAGCTGCAAGGTAAAGACAAAAAAGCCAGTAACTTGCCACTCCTCTTAGAGCTTTTTCTGGGTCTGTTGTGAGATTTACATTCTTAGTCACATGGGACCCATTTGGGTCACTTAAAAGGACTCCCCTGGTTCTACTGATGTCTTCGAAGATAGTCCCGGGAATAATGATAGTGAGTTCTTATATTATTTTCTGGTCATTTTTTTTTTTTACTTTAAAAAAAAATTGGAGATTGAACTTATATGCATATTCATACCAGGTTTATGAAATATTCAGCTAAATTTCTCAGACATAAAAGAATTGTTAGAATGTTTTACTTTTAGGTAATTATTATGTTTAAACTATAGTAGATTGAAGTGTGTTTTTCCTCAATTCTATTTGTGTCATATACACTTGGCAAATTAAATCATAATTCACAAATTGAAACGTAAGCATTTTTTATACTATTTGAATTTAGTAACTTACAGACTCTCTGTATTGCCTAATACTTTTCAAACTGATTTATTTTATTCAACTGTGTTGGTGATTCTGTACAACTTTTAGAGTCAATGTCTTACGGGATTTTGTAATCAGTTAGAGCTATATAAGATGAAAGAAGTTATTGAATTCATCTTCCTGAGTGGAGGCAGAGCTGCCTTTATTCCAACCAAAATAGATGAGGATCTTTCCTATTTTTAAATTTCTTAACTGCTCTTAGCAATCTACTTTGTTATTTACCACTTGTACATTTAGGTTGTTCATCTTTAAGTCTTAATTTTAATTCTTCACTGGACAGTTTAATATCATTTTT
The DNA here is from genome assembly GCA_027563665.1 of Antrozous pallidus. Lineage (NCBI taxonomy): Eukaryota > Metazoa > Chordata > Mammalia > Chiroptera > Vespertilionidae > Antrozous > Antrozous pallidus. The sequence continues at coordinate 67,935,074 of CM050514.1, forward strand.
CTCTAGGACAAAAGTAACAATAATTATCTTCTTTATAACAGCTCTTCTTATAATTAGAAAACTATGAAGATATACCTCAGCTCTTTTTTTCTAAGTGAAATTATCCCAGTTTTTAAACATTTACTCTTGTTTTTATAGTTCTTTCTGTACAAGAGTGGCAAAAAGGACTATTTTTTATAAGTTTTATAAGTTCTGTCATATACCATGCCTCTGAGAACAGCATTGCATATTTTTATGTTACTGTGCCGATGTGGAAATAGCCACAGCTTTTTCATTATCTGCTGATGGACAGAGCATTTGTGTTCATTTAACCTTGAGTTTGAAACTTGTTCCCCAAAAAAGCAACTGACTCATAGTGTTGGCTAGACCGAAGAATAAAGAGCATCACTTGTCTTAATCTTTAAACTCATCTTGCCCCCACTCCTAAAACTCACTAAAATTAACTTTTCCTTGACCTCTCTCTGGTGCTATTTATTTACTGATTTAGCAATTTTTTCTACCATCTTTGTCTCCTAAAATAGACAGCATTTGTTCAACAAACGAAGTGTCATGCTGTGTTTAGGTTAAGATGCTAGGCTTGGGAGATTCAAGTGTAAACTGTGAGCAAAGGCTCAGTATCCAAGATGTCCCAGGTATATTCAGAGAGGAGCACATAGCCTGTCCCAGAATGTAAGGAAACAGTAGTGAGAAAACAAAACAAACAAACAAAAAGTGAGAGAGGTGGATTGGGGCCAGATTGTGAAAGATCTTGGATGCTCTTAAGTAAATAGTTGGTGGTGACAAGGACAAAAGTAACATTTTTAATCTATATTATGAAAAGATTCTGATGAGTCTTTAAACCACAAATTGTGCCCACGTTGTCCTCTAGGTTTAGTATCTAATAGAATCAGGTATAAGTACCTGCTTAATGTGTATGTTTTATATAGATTTTGTGTCGTGATTTTTCTCTTTCTATTTAAAAAAAAGAAAAAAATGTGAATAAATCATTTGAGTAAAGAAAGCCTTCTTTTCACACTGTTCTAGATGTTTCTTTTTCCCACTGTGCCCATAATTATTCCAAAGCCCTCTGTCCCACTAACATGATACTTGCTGTGTGACACATCAAGGAGTTTCTGGATGAGTTTGCCCTATAATAGGCACAATCTTTTTTGTACCAAATGTCAGGAAATGGCAGTTTGTGAGCAGCATTGTGATCAAGTGTTTCCAATTGATTGCACCACATGATAGCAATGCCAGACTTATTAAGCATCCCCTAAAGGACATCAATGTACTATAGTAAATGGTTCTGGTATCTATTTGGAATCCATAAAGCTACAACTTTAGGACTTTGAGGTATGGAGGGATAAGTTATTTGGGATCAGATTATAGCAAGCTCCTGAATATTATAATGCCATAGATTTTGGTCTATTTTAGGAGGTATAAAAAAACCAGCCTTCCCTAACTGGTTTGGCTCAGGGGATGGAGTGTCAGCCTAAGGACTGAAGGGTCCCAAGTTCGATTCCGGTCAAGGGCATGTACCCAGTGGGAGGTGTGCAAGAGGCAGCTGATGGATGTTTCTCTCTCATCAATGTTTCTAGCTCTCTATCCGTCTCCCTTCCTCTCTGTAAAAAAAATCAACAAAATGTATTTTATTTTAATCATCCTAAATGCAGTTAACAAATTCAGTCCCTGACACCTCTCTCAGCACTACTGTTTTTACTTAATTCTAATCTGTCATACTCAATACCTGTAAGAATCAGGAACGCTCAGGAGGATTTGTGTGTGGTAGAATGGAGTAGCCAGTTGTAGCTCAACAATGTCTCAGGCTCAGAAACAGTCTCCGACCTAATTACTGAACTTTAGCTTCTGAATTCTCTCATTTCATTAGTCATGATTTAATTATCTACGTTTTTGAAGGTAGACTTTATTTAGAGTTAGCATAGCTTATTAGGAAAAGATAAGGCATCACTGTGATTTTCTTATTGTTACTCTCAAGATAGATTTTAAAAAATGGATTGTCTTAAAAAGCAGATCCCAAAATACAAATGATGATTTGTGGCATTTTATGTAGTCTTAAGACTGACAAAAAGGAATGAAAATACTTCAAGAAACATGTCTGCAGAAGACCTCAATGTACCTAGTTGGCAACTGCACCTGCTATGTGTGCACATCTGACTAACCCTTCTATCTGACTTTAACTTGTAAAGCTTTGCCAGGTAGGAAACAGAGAATTAAAAGTTTCCACATGTAGGGTGCATGAAAAGTCATTAAATCTAGCAGAAAATTTCTTGAATCTGTCAGATTAAGGAAATCATGTATCCAGAGTGAAGACGGAATATCAATTGACAGGAACCTATGAAGCTGGCACTCACTCTAACAGGCATGTGAATCTAAAAATCCCATAGTACCTCATCCTTAGAAAACACTGGGAGCCAGAAAGGGATTAGAAAAATCAATAAGGTAAAAATCTTCATCCTGCTATTTGGAATGACTCCCACATAAGAATTAATTAACACAATACTTCTATAACATTAAAAGTAGTTCAAAATATTTTCTTGACCCAAAAAAACAAAGATGTAAACCCACCTAGCTTATAGACAGTCGTTGAAGAAAGATCAGAAAGATTAAAGTCCTGTCTAAGAGGTCATTTCTGTCTTGTCACTCCATTTACCCTCTACAGATGGAACAATAAGTGTTGAACTTCAGGTCTTCCGAATTCTTCAGTTCTGTCATTAGTGCTGTGACACATTCTAGTTTTCTGATTCATTTGTGATGAATAAGCTCTCCCTTTGCTATTCACAATGCTTAAAAGTAACCAATTTTTTATTTCCATATTTTTGTTGCACTATTATTTTCTCTTAGCAAAGTCTGTCTCACTCTTTATCAGCCGGGGTGAATTTTATGTGCAGAAAAGCCCTTGGACAGTACCAGCACTTAGTCTTGGAGTTAGTCAAGAGAAATGAGAAACTGACGACTGGGATTCTGTTTTTAACCCAGCCAGATACCTCAGCTGGCAAGTGGCTCAGCTTCCACACCATAAAATGGGTATAATAATAGCTTTCCCTTACCACTGTGAAATATTTAGAATGCAAATCAAGCCAAACCTGTCTTCTTCCAAAGGCGAAGCTTAAACTAGCCTCCGAAATCCTGAATGAGCCCAGATTTCAAGGGAAAACATAAAGTGGGAACCACCTAGAGGTAGTGTAATTTAGTGGTTAAAAATATGTAGACTTTGGAATGGTACAGCCTCATTCTAACCCCAGCAGCTGTGTGATTTGGGGTAAGTTTCCCAATTTTTCAAATCTCCTTTTAATCTCTCTAGTCAATTGGAAGTAATGGTATTTACTTGTGTAGTTAGGATTAAGTGATAGACAGTTAATGCTGCTTTTCAAATTCTTCTAGTAGAATGACTGATCCAATACTCGGGGTGCTGGGGACATTGCCTGAAGCAGTGTGCCACAAATAAGACTTGTCAGCGAGGTCTCAGGTTTCACCCTAAAAATACATACAGATTTGCATTCTACTCCTCAATATAGTCTTGTTTATTTCACTAAAATGGAAATTCTATGAAGGCAAGAAGAATATCTGTTTTATATCTCCTATAACATTTAAGAAATAGTTACTGAATAAATGAATACATGTACAAATAAAGAGTTTAAATTATGTGCATAGCCACAAGGACAACTGCCCTCCACCAAATAGACAATCATGTCTTTATTATTTATTTTGTGGCTTTTGTACTCCAGTTGCTTGACTCCACCTCCCTGGATAGGCCCATAATCAAACTTGAGAAGCATTTACTTAGCAGGATGCCTGAAGCCACAAAGTACTCAATTAATAGTAATGCTATCATTTATCTGCTCACTACTTCTCTATCTCATTGTTACTAAGGCTCTTGGACTTTTTTAAAAAAAAAGAAAGTATAAAGGATTAGGAAGGTCAGAGTCCGGGAGGCCTTTAATCTGTGCGTTTCTAGCCATACTCATTCACCCAGATAATTTCTATACATTTGGTTACTCGTGACTTCAGCATATAGCAACTTGGAAAAAAATTCCCAAACAAGCATTTCAAACTCAAAGGCTAACACGGGCCAATTAAACAAGGTTTCAGTTTAAAAAAAACTGAAACCTTGTTTAATTGCCCCCCCCCAAAAAAAGCTTCAATTTTCATAGAAATGTAGGTTTATTTTGATAGAGACATGCTGAATTCAAAGGGGTGAAATAAATGAGTAATCGTTAACATAAAATAATAGAACACTGTAATAAAAATTAATATTTTATTGAACATTAACTTACCAGATACTGAATAATTGCACAAATTAATAAGCATAACGCAAATAAACCTTTTTTGTTGTTGTTGTTGATCTCTGAAAGCAAAATATTTCCTGTTGAGCACACTAAACAAGTCAGTACAAGACTAATGACACAGCAATCGGCTGCTAAAATATTCACTGCTGGTATTAGTGGAGAGTAATGATGCACCTGCACATAAGGTGCATAAGGGAAATAAATGCAACACGATTATAGTAACCAGTCATTAATGAACATTGTAGTTCCTTATTAGTATTTATGTATAACAGGGTATTGTAAAAAATTAAGTTACAAAATATTTATTAAAATGTTTCGTCCATGCCATTATATTGGCGAGGCTGCAAAAATATTCATTGTGGGCCACTAGTTTGACATGCTTGTCCCAGAGGCAATGAGCAGTAGAATTGAAAGAGCTATTTCTCCTCCTCCCTTTAGGGTTACTAACCTGGAATTCCTGGATGACCTTCATGGAATCTGGAAGCTCCTTGAAACTTGGTGTTTTAGGGGAGCCTCTAGTGCAGTGGTTCTCAACCTTTCTAATGCCACAACCCTTTAATTCAGTTCCTCATGTTGTGGTGATCCTTAACCATAAAATTATTTTCATTGCTACTTCATAACTATAATTTTGCTACTGTTAATGAATCATAATATAAATATCTGTGTTTTCCGATAGCCTTAGGCTCCATAGCAGCAGTCCTCAGCCTGAGGGTTGTGAACCACAGCTAGAGAACCGCTGGCAGGGTCACGACCCACAGGTTGAGAATCACTAGCAGGATCACCTAAGACTATTGGAAAACACAGATATCTACATTATGATTCATAACAGTAGCAAAATTATAATTATGCAGTAGCAATGAAAATAATTTTATGGTTGGGGTCACCACAACATGAGGAACTGTATTAAAGCGTTGTGGCATTAGAAAGGTTGAGAACCACTGCTCTAAGGGAAAGGATTCTCACTGAGATCTTTATCACTATTACCCTAAAACATTACATAAATTGGGATCAGAATTGACTGGTATTTAAGTTACAATTAGTAATACTTTTAGTTCCTTGGAGATTGATAGTATATAATAATTTCCACTTGGAAATCACGAAACCAAGATTAGACTCCCACAGTCACCCCCTCTCTGTTCTTGCCTCTTCCACCATGTTTTAAGGTTCTGATTCCTCTAGGCCCGTGATGGTGAACCTATGACACACGTGTCAGCACTGACAGGCATAGCCATTTTCGATGACATGCAGTCACATACAGAGAAGTATAGGGCCACATACCGAGAAGGATATTTCATCCTCGGTTACTGCACGGCCAGGTGCAGTAGAGAGGATGAAACATTTGCTATAGTGTAGACACTCTGTTCCGGAGGTCTGTGGGCCAAAACAACAGAATTCCGGCACAGAGCATCTAGTTCTGGGACTTCCAGCTAGGCTCTTAGGAGATCTTTGACCTCATTTCCAGCCGGCAGAGCAGGGAACAGCGGAATGCCACAGGGGTTGCATCTCTGGGGGCCCTGTGATCGCCATTACCAGCAACCACATAACCACAGCAACCATCATCCAATCTACTGTTCTGAGGTGTCGTGGATTTCTAATTAACCATCATTACTGAGATAAGTGAGGGGGAGGCTGGGAGAGGCCAGGGCCTGTGCTATGGGTGCTGTTTCCCGCCATTAGAGATAGTGGCAGCCATCTTAATTTATATAAGGAGCGTCATTTGCAGCATAGTGCAGACTCCATTTCACCACTATTACTGTTGTGCATCCTTATTAACCCCTATTTCTGCTTATTAACCCTGCCCTTTCCTAAAAGACAGTTACATGTGCCATCTTGTGGTCAGTTAGGCTAGTTAACCCCTAATTGCCTGTAGGGCTAACAGGCTATCTATAATTCTATCTTCTGTCACTGCTCCCTTGATGGAGAATCCAAAAAATAAAAAAAACAAGGCTAAGTAAAAGAAGTGGTAGTAGCAGTAGTCGACCCACTCAAGAGACATGGACTGAGATGTATGGCATTATAGAAAAAAGTGGCAGATCATTTTACATTCTATGTATTGAAAAGGTAGTAAGCAGGATGTGGAATCTAAATAGACATTTTGAAACTAATTATTCCCAGCTCTTGAAAAAAAGTGAGGATGAAAGGAAAGAATACATTTCTAGGCAGCTACACCATTCCATCCTTAAATTTATAAAAGGCTCTACAAATTTAACATCTGCAAGTTTGAGCATTGCTCACTCCATAGCTCAGCATGGAAAAGCACTCAGTGAGGGAGAATTTATTAAAGAAACTCTCCTAAGATGTGTACCAGTTCTATTTCATGGTATGCAGAATAAAGATGCAATTATTAAGAGAATATCTGAGTTACCACTCAATAGAATTACTATAAAAGACTGAATAATGAGACTGAACATGAACGTACAATATCAATTAAAGTGAGACACGGGTAATTGTAAATATTTTTCCATATCTTTTGATGAAACTACTGATGTCACATTACATGCTCAGTTGGCCATTATTGGTTAATATTCTTATGGTCTCACAATGAGAGAAGAGTTGATAAAGTTAGTATCAGTGCCAACAAGTACATCAGGAAGCTAAATATATAAGGTTGTTATACAAACATTCCATGACCTAAAGCATTGATATCTCTAAAGTTGTTTCAGTGACGACAGATGGGGCACCAAACATGGTGGGGGAAAAAGTCAGATTTGTTAAATTGTTTACAGAAGCTATTGGACATCCGATTGTGTCTTTTCATTGTATTATCCATCAGGAGGTTTTATGTGCCAAGGCAGGATTCACTGACTTAAACGACAATGTCAGTTGTTACAAAAATAGTTAACTTAATAGCTGCTCACCCCTTTCACAAGCGAGAATTTTCTGCAATTTTACTAGAGGGTGATTCCACCTACAGTGCACTGCTGATATACAATAATGTAAGATGGCTGAGCGGAGGCAAAGTTCTTGAGCGCTTTGTGGAGTGCTTTGAAGAAATTAAGGTATTTCTTGAGGATAAGGATCTGAGAAACTTTTCTCAGCTCAATGATGATAAGTGGATCAACACCCTGATATTTTTTACAGATTTCTATTCATATTAATGAACTGAACTTAAAGTTACAAGGTTTTGGCAAAAGTATTGACGTTATGTTTGGATACATAAAAAAGCTTTTGGAAGTAAACTTAAAATTTGCAAGAGAGATGTGAAAACTAAAATTTATAAGTATTTTCCTCGAGTATTAAAGTATGTTGAGAAGGCCAGTGCAGCTGTACAAATTGAAATGGAACCCTTGCATAAAAAGTACCAGCATGTTTTAGACTTGTTACTTGACTAGTTCAGTGATAGATTTAATCAATTTAGAAGCCTAGAACAGACCATAAAAATAATTAAGTATCCTGATGTAGTAGTTTACAGTAGTTTGGAATTAAATGGTTTCCAATGGATGCAAATTGATGATTTGGAGATGCAACTTGCAGAATTTCAAGATAGCATCTGGGCTCAGGTGTTTCTCAACTTTATGTCAAAACTTGAGAATCTGGAAAGGTGCCGCTTGGAGAATCAAGAGAATTGCCACTATGAACAGGAAATTTGGAGTGCCTGAAACCGATTATCAGACACTTTTAGCACCCTGAAAAATATAGCAATGGCTTTACCGACAATTTTTCCCTCTACGTACTTTTGTGAGACCTTATTCTCATCATTAAATAATATCAAAACCAACAAAAGAAACAGATTGACAGATGAAGTTAGTAGTGCTTGCTTGGGCTTGAAGTGTACAAAATACCAACCTTCAATTGAAGGTTTAGTCAATGAAATTCAGCAACAAGAAAGTCACTAATAGGCAAGTTAGTTAAAGAATTCCCCCTCCCCCTCACTTATCTTAGTTCACGGCACCCCACACAAGTTAAATAATATGAAGACCAACAAAAGAAATCGACTGACAGATGAACAAAGAAGTCATTAAGCAGGTAAGTTAGATAATTAGTTTTTGGTTTATTAAATACAGTTATATATTACAATTACACATTTTTGTTATTTAAACTATAAATATTAGGAAATTATGTTGTGTGTTTTTTTTCTCGAGGTGACACATCACCCAAGTTATGCTTGTTTTTTTGGCGAATTTTGACACACCAAGCTCAAAAGGTTGCCCATCATTGCTCTAGATATTTGTGCTTAGAACCTAGCATGCTCAGTGCAAATGTTTTTAATCTCATGCAAAACTATCATAGATAATTCTTTGCATTTCAGATGAGAACAACCTACAGACATATAAGGTGAATATCCTAGGCAGAAAGGATGCATATCAATAAAATAACAATTTGAACTGAACAAAAATAAACCTGTAGAGATTAATATATAATCTCAAAATTGCCTAGCAGATTGCAATTCAATCAAGAAGACGGGTCCTTTGGACATTTGTGAACATTTATGAATTGTATAAGAACTCTGAGATTAAATATGTAGCCTTAATATTAAATTTGGGATAGGTATTATTGTTTTTCATTAATATATAAAGACAGCAATGATATCCAATAAAATCTGTGATTTCACTTTCCTTGAATTTTTGTCTTAGACGGTGACATAACACACTGTGATTTTTCTCTCCATCTTGGATTCCTGTCATTGACAGCCTCTGTGTCATGTGACATCCAAAAAGAGTTTTGTGGGTTTTTTTATCCCAGGCCTTGGATTTATTAGTCAATCTGGGTACAATTTATATTGATCTCTTCTGATCACATCAAAAAATTAATTTTGACTGATTAACTTTTATGAGACAAAATGTTCCTTGAAATTTAGAAAGGGACAATATGTGCTTAGATATAAGAACATAAATACAAAGTACAATTTAAAAATAGAATATTATATTACTTGGAGTTATTGAGTTTATAACTTGCAACAGAAAAAAAATAAGTGAGCATATTTCATATATAACCATTGATCATGTTTTTGTCTTTCTCTTCAAAGCAAGCTCAAAAAAGGTTGGGGGAGAGGGAGGAAGAAGAAAGAAGGGAGAGAGGGAGCAAGGGAAGGAGGAAAGAAGGGAGGGAGGGAGAAGAAGAGAAAGGAATGAGGGAGGGAGGGAAAGAAAAGTATTTTAAAAGATGCACCTTACAATGGTCTAGGACAGTGGTCAGCAAACTCATTAGTCAACAGAGCCAAATACCAACAGTACAATGATTGAGATTTCTTTTAAGAGCCAAATTTTTTAAACTTAAACTTCTTCTAATGCCAGTTCTTCAAACTCGCCCAGGCCATGGTATTTTGTGGAAGAGCCACACTCAAGGGACCAAAGAGCCGCATGTGGCTTGAGAGCCGCAATTTGCTTACCACTGGTCTAGGATCCTGGCTTGCAGAGATTAGAATGTAACAAAACTTAGAGCTTTGAAGTCTTTGAAGATTAGTTAGTCATTTTTGATACACATTTCAGGTTTGTATGTACTTTCAATGAATCATAAATACTCTAATTATCCTGCTTAAAATTTTCATTGGACTCATCATTTTTGTGAAACATTTTGAAAGCATTGTAGACTCCAACCTCTCTTCACATACGTTATGACTGGATTTTCATCTTAACCGTTCTTGTCCATGAAGAGCAACACCACCTTTACACTTGCATGTGCATGGGCTCTTTCTTTAGAGGAACTTCTGCAATCAGGCTTTGTCCAGAAAATTTGCTGAGAAGTGAAGTCTCTTTAATTGCCATTTTTTTTGCTTTAGCCTTATTCTGTGCTGAGTTATTTAATCAGATCCTTCTTGATCTTTTTTAATATGGTTTGTTTTGCATATTTCTGAAAGCCTTATGTGAACTAGTTAAAATCATGGTGTCAGAGAGACAAGAATGCAATCAGTGTTATGTCCTTGATATATTTGAGTGGACGGAGGTAGGGATACCTGCTTTGTTTTCTCAGCATCCTTGTTTGGTTTATTAATTTCTCATGGATCTTCTGTTACTTGAGTCTTATTCTTCTATAAAAGAATCTATCAAAACAATGGTGAACAGACCAGTCCTTATAACTTATTTGTCGTGTGATTTGAAGATTAAAAAGGGAAATTAATAATTTGAAATATAGAATAAGAATCTGTTAAGGTCAACTCTCAAACCTGAAGTTGTCATCATTAGAGATATGTTTTGGGAGACAGATGTTTTATCTTAATATAATTAGTTGGCTGATGAGATGGGGTAGAGGAGGCAGTACCAAGTCCTCAACCAGCACCAACTCAGATCTTCAACTTAGGTTGACAAGACATGGGAGTGATGAATTTGTCCAGAGAATCTTCTGGGCACTGAATATGTCACTAGGGTGGTAGAGGAACTAAATTTAAGCTTTCATTAAATTGTAATTAATTATTTAAATAAATAAATGTGGCTAGTGGCTACTCTAGTGTGCAGCACAGCCCTACAAAATACTCATATGATTCAGATCAGAATGAGGTTGGCATTTCTTGGAGTGGGAAGTACTGTGTTGGTCAGAGAGCAGAAGGTCACACCTTTAGAAAACGTTATGAAGTTGGATCTCCTTCTATGGGCTCCTGCAGCTCATTCTTTAGGAGCAACCAGCCCCATCTATACAGTATTTAGATTGGCTTTTCTTCTCCCCTTAGTATCATTGGGTTGATTTTTAATTCCTTGTTTTTTTCTCTGATTTTCAGTTCCTTGACCATCAGTCTGCAGCCTGCCCCTTCTCTTTATGTAAGTAAAAGTGGTTTATTTACTTTTCAAAACAGTTTCAGATGTGGGGAATTTGGGTCTTTCTTATCATGTTATCTAGTTGACTTCATTGTGGTTTCCTGCACTTCTTCAGCATGCAGTAGATTGTTCTGTGTTTGGAGTTGATGCTGTTAGTGGGGGTAGCAGTTGCCATCCATGAGGCAGCTAAAAAGACCAGTGGCCCCAGCGACTGGACTTCTGTAAAGACTGCTTTTTACTAGAGCCACAGCTGCTGTTTGCAAAAGTTACTGCTCCTCTACACTGTAGCTCACATTCTTCAGCCAGATACCCTCAACAACGGAGCTGTTGCTCTACTGTCGGTCAATGGCCAATTATGTATTCTTCAGTTATATACTAATCCCTAGGTTCAAAGTTGTTGTTGTTTAAATATATTTTCTGTTGATTTGAGAGAGAGAGAGAAGAAGGGAGAGCAAAAGAGAGATAGAAACATAGATGAGAGAAAAACTTGGATCATCGGCCTCCTGCACAGTCCCCACTGGGGATTGAGCCTGAAACCCCAGGCATGTGCCCTGACGGAGAATCGAACATGCGACCTCCTGGTGCATGGGACATGGGATAACACTCAGTCCACCGAGCCACACTGGCCAGGTGCTTCAGTTGTTTTTAATTTCAGCTTCCAGATCAGAGCTTTCATTTATTGACCAAATTTCTAATATCCTTTTACTGAGAAGTACAAGACTTCAGCCATTTAGGTAAAATTATGTGTGAAATTGATAAGTTCAGGGGGAAAAATTGATAGAGAAGTTCAGGATTATATGCACCAGGAGATTTATAAAAGGTGCCATTCTGTTTCAGAAAAGATGCAGGTCATTTGGAGAGAAAAATACAACTTGATTGCAGATGATACTACAGTAATATTTATTATTTGAAGCCCAAACTAGGCTGCACTGAATGATTTTGGATAGATTTTACTTTGAGCTGCTTGAAAGAGGTTCTGGGTCAATGAACCTAAATAATCAAAGTCACTGCATGAGACCCCACCCAAAAGATGCTACAGGTAGTGGCATCACCTTCTTTGATAAGTAATCATTTATTTATTTAAATAAGAGATTTCTTCCAGCTGTTTCCCACTCTTTGGTGAGCACAGCTGGTTCCTTATTCACGACATCCTATCTTACCTCAGTGAGTTCTCACTCCCAGATATTTCTAGTGTTGTAATCATTTGCACAGAAGGGGGGTCCCCGTGCCTCTTTTGCTTGTGTGTGGCTTCCAGTAATATTCTTAGAAGCTAGTAAAATATATTTAGGGGAGCAGAATCCTCCAAAGGATGCCCAGGCGAAAGTCTAAACTGACAGTTATTTGACAGAAAAAGGAGATTGATTAAACTCCCTGAAGACTGGTGCTGAGCATAATGCATTTATGCAGCAGGGGTGGGTCCTCCCTGCCCCTGACAGTCTTGTTGTTTCCTATTCTCGGTGTTGACAGAGTGGGTCTGTCAGTGCTTCAGAGGGTGTCAATGTACATGCTGATGGTTACCACTTTATGTCTCTGCATCTCTGCCCCAGCTACTGCACACTGCCTATTTCTAGTCCTCTTGCTGGCAAATCATTTTTGTTACAGTTCTTTGTGTAAAAACAGTTCACATAATAGCTCTGTGTTAGACAAGGCATTAATCCTCACATCACCGGGATGAGTCAGCACAGTGCACTCCTGCCTGCACAGCTCAGCTATTATGACGTCAGCATTGTAGAGCGAGCCTCAGACACAACAGAACAGGGGACTGGAGGCCTGTGTCACGGATTAGAGATCAAGAGGGAGACTTTGGAGATAAAAAATGTAATTGAAAGGTTGTCTCTGGTTCATAGGAAAATGTGAAAGTGATTTTATGCTATGTCAACCATCAGCTGAGCAGTTTGTAGAGAGATCCTAGTTTTTAACTGGAAGTAAGGCTGGAGAATAACCTGTAATGGGCTGATAACTCATTCATGTACCCACAAACCTGGTGTTACCCCTGGGCCAATCTTTATGCTCACAGGGATTGTTCCAAATTCTAAGGCCTGCCTTTATCTCAAGGGTGGCAGGGCCTGTGACGGTCCTGCTGTCCTCAAGTGCCCCACACACACTGCTGATAGCTCCAGAGGTGGTGTCCCAGATGCCCATCAAAGGGAAAGGAAAAGTTCCTGGAAACAGGTCAGAGCATTATCTCCCCAGTGCTTCCAACTCCTGGAGTCTCTGCAATGGCCTCCTTCAGCAGGGGCTAAGTTCCGCCTGCTTGACCTTCTCTTCTTGGCACTGCAGTTAGCCCAAAGTCCGAATCTGGATGTGACACAGATTTCAATAGGATAAATAGGGTCCAGATGTTCCCCCAAGAGTTTTCCATTTCATTATTATTTAGCAGAAATGAGGCGCAGCAGAGCCCTCGATAACCTAACCTGCTGCCTTAAAGCAGATCTCACAGACCTGCCCTATTTGGGAAACCAGTTCTTACACGTTAGGCCTCCCTGCAGTTCATACTCTGATCATTCTCTGAATAATACTAATTAATGCTAAATGTTGAAGAAGCATAAAATTCATTCCTTTAGTGACATTATCTGTTAACAAGACATTCTCCATCCCACCATCTACCTCTTTCTCTTACACTCCCCCTGTGTAAGAGAGTCCCCCCTAGTGTCCCCCTAAAGTCAGTCAGTGCCCCTTCAGAAAGTTCCTTACTTCTGGGATCTTCTAGCTTCATTAGACTGTAAAGAGGCTCCTAACATGCCTATAGAAGCTAATACTACTGCTTGGTTTGTTTTTTATTAATTACCATGCACAGCTCTTTATTCTGTTTTTAGTCAACAAACATTTATGGAAAGCTAGTCACTGTGCTTGATACCTGAAACTCCAAAATAAATAAGAAGTGCTGCCTGTTGTTAAGACTCTCCAAGTCTGGTAGTGGAGATAAATAGTAAACAAAAGCTATACCATATGGTAGAAGCTGAGATGGAGGTATCTACAAGTTGTAGCGAGGGTTATAAGAAGGCGTGCCTACATGTAAAGAGGTACCCAAGCTAGGCATTAAAGTCTGAAGAATGAGTTGCAGTTTACTATTTGGATATAGAAGAGGGGCAAGCAAAAGAGGATCGTAATTCGGAAAAAAAACTCAAAGCACTTAAAAAATCAGGATGCTTCAAACAGCATCCAGCTGCAGAGGACAGTGGTTAGTGTAGAGGAACCCGTAGTGGGAAGAGGAGCCTGGAGACAAAGCTGAAAGTGGGAGGAGACAGACCTCAGAAGGCCTGCCTGGTCTTCTGTGCACAGGAAGGAGTCTGTACTTGACGTACAGGCTTCAGGAGCCTGTGAATAATTGTAACCAGGTTTATATTTTAGAAAAAGAACACTCTGACCTCACTGGTGTGGCTCAGTTGGTGGGAATATTGGCTCTGTACACAGAAAGGTGGTGGGTTTGATTCCCAGTCAGGGCACTTACCTAGGTTGCGAGTTTGATCCCCGGTCGGGGAGAATACAGGAGGCAACTGATCAATGTTTCTTTCTCACATCGATGTTTCTATTTTCTTTCCCTTCCTCTCTCTAAAATCAGTAAATAATAAGGAAAAACAAAAAAAGAGTGTTCTGGTCATGGCAGAGGTAGCTGACTGGAAAAAAAAAGAGATCAGATCAAAGGTGAAGACCAAGGGCCTGAACTGTGCAGTGGGGGTGGGAGTGGAGAGGAGAGCTCATATGGTGGTGTTGATATAGGCATTGGCATTGCATAATGCCAGCATATCTTGGCCCAATGCAAAGTCCTTGACTTCTAAGGGAAAGACTGGTGTATTGTGTGGAGCCAAATTTCAGATCAAAGTATATCTTTGTGGGAGCTTCACCAGAGAGCTCAGTGTAAATCTGCCCCCACTCTGAGCTGCTTGCCTACTAGTCTCCAGGGATGTCTGACTCCTTCTCCCATAGTGGACTTGGGGGTGGAGTAGGCAGATATGAAGAAGGCATTCCCACTGTCCTGCTTTTCTCATCTTTCATCTGAGAATGAAACAATTTCTTAAGAATGTCCCCCTAAAGTCAGTCAATGCCCCAATTTTCTATCATTTTCCTTTTGCTGCCTTTTTTTAAGCAGAAGTTTCAAGCCATTGAGCTGAATTCCAACTTATGCACAGCCGGGTGTTGAAACAATTCAGTATATTCATTCCTGCTTTCTGAATTAGAGTTCACCATAAGTGTGCTTTTCTCTTGTTCACTTTGGGCTGCCAGGACAGTTTAAAGGAAATTTTCAACAGCTTTTGTTTCATGTACCACATTCTCTTTTGCAAATGGGAGTATATATGTGGGTATGTTTAAGTCTTCTCTGTGTTGCTGTCTGGAGAAAGGGTTGAGAAGATGAGCAAGACAAGGACTAGGGACCCGCAGAAAGCTCAGGTCCTTTCAGTGACCTGAGTGCAGAATGTAGGCTGGTGATCAGATGGTCAATTATGTGTTTGTCAAAACACAGTGGGCCGCATTCCAGACTGCCAGCTTTGGAGGCCCAGCTTCTGCCAACCAAATGTCATCTGGGAACATGCAACACTGGGCACTGTGAAGGAGTTTGAAATAGACCATGCCACAGCCAACCCACTGCCAGTCTTATAGCACCAATATGGCATGCACAGCCGGGCCCCATGTTTCAGAGCTCAGGAATTCGCTGCACTAAATTCAGGAGGTCAGATGGGTTCATGTTTTCAAAGCCTATGTTCTCTGCTTTGAACATTGTGACTTGCTCCTCAGCAATTTCCAAGGGATTTTTCCAGTCACATCTCTGTGGAAACCACTATTTTTGTGATGGTTATGAGAACCTTGTAAATGTCCCTTAGGAGAGAAAAAAAATAAACTTGCTCTGACAATGACTGTGATTCCAACAGAGAGATTCCAACCCTTTGGAAATTACATGAAAGGTGCATAGCTTTTAAAATACCAGGAACCACCTTGGCAACTTATAAAAAGCAGAAGGGCTTTGCCTGTTTTATAAAGTGATTTGCATATACCTGCATAAATAATGTCCCCACCTGTACTTTTATGCATTTAGGTTGAATAAATTAAATGCAGTGATCTTTAAAACATTCACTGCCTTTCATTGCTCAGATACCATTTTCAGGACCCTTCCTTCTTATTTTTTCATGTGGTAGTAGTAGGGGCTATTTTTTCAATATGTTAGCTAATTCAGAGAATCCAAACACTCTGCAAACCAGTGTACCATGCCAGGAGCATTGCCTCTCTTACTAACATTTCTCTCAGCCTTTCTTCATAAGACCATGGCTTCCATATTCTTTTCATAAAGGAAAATGGGGATGTGTATTACTGAGATGAAACACAGCACAAGAGAGAATTAAGCTCCACTCTTTATTTGTGTATCTAGATTTGCATTGATGCACATCTCAGGGACACACTCCTATTAAGCTTTTCTTTATTTTGCACTGCCACCACCCCTTCAAGAACCATCCAGCCACTAAATCATGTCAGTTATAACATGGGCCTTCAAATCAAAGCCTGGTCAGTGGGCCAACCTCAAGCACAGTCATCCCTTAAGATATTATTGAGCACTAACTATATACAAAGAATCATGATTAGTGGGGAGTTAAAACATAAATCTAGATTACTGCCCTTTCTTGCTCTTAAGGAAGTTAAAATTGAATTAGGAAAAGAAGTTATACCTTTGAATATTCCCTAGGTGTATAAAACAATGAGTGAGAATTCCAAAGGGATGATTCAGTCCAGTAAGTGCTGTAGAATTTATTCATGAAAAAGCCTTGAGGACTGGAAAGCTTCATGTAAAATGTGATTTTGCTGGGTCTTGAAAAATGGCTGGAATGTAAAAATGATGAAGAGCAAAAGAAAGATATTTCAAGAAAAAGCACAAACCTGCCAAGACCGGTTTGGCTCAGTGGATAGAGCATCGGACTGCGGACTGAAGGGTCCCAGGTTCGATTCCGGTCAAGGGCATGTACCTTGGCTGTGGGCACATCCCCAGTAGTGGGTGTGCAAGAGGCAGCTGATTGATATTTCTCTCTCATCGATGTTTCTGACTTTCTATCTCTCTCCCTTCCGCCCTGTAAAAAGTCAATAAAATATTTTTTTTAAAAGAAAAAGCACAAACCTAAGTGTTAGAATTATTGAGGAGATCCAATAAATAGTATTGTTCGTCTCCACTCAAATTCTAAACCCATTGAAAAATAAGATAAAATAACTGATGGCACCTGGCTGTTGTGCTCAGTGGTTGAGTATTGACCCAGGAACCAAAAGGTGGCTGGTTGTTGATTCCTGACCCAAGAACATGCCCAGTTTGTGGGCTCAATCCCTAGTAGGTGGTATGCAGGAGGCTTCCAATTGATGTTTCTATCTCTATCCCTCTAACTTTCTCTCTCCAAAAATCAATAACAATATATTTTAAAAGAAAAAAAGAAGAACTGATGGCTGGGGAACTAAAGTTTTTATAAAGGCCAGGTTGAAGAATATAGCTTAATTTGAGTAGTAAAACAGACTTGCTGTCTCCCTTCCCTTCTATCTAAATATTGGAAAAGCCTGTCCAAAGGAAAATTTAAATCCGCATAAGAGCAACGCTTTTCCAGGTCACTAACTTTAACTAGTTTTAGTTGGAAAAGAAGGGGAAAGAGGCTAAATTTCTGTGCTTATGAACTTTGATAGATCAATTCCACCTAACTCAGGAACATAGACGACATGCTGTCTCACCAACAGGGTGATTTTCCTCCATCGGGAACTGTAAGGATTGAGGCAAGAGACGGGTGTGTTTAGAAAACTTCTTTCTGGAAATGAGGAGTTGGGAAGAGGCATCCCTCCAACTCTGCATCCCCAGGCTGGGGGACAAGAGGAGGGAATGCCGAGTGAAGTGGAAATGAGAGCCAGAGCCAAGAGGCCAAATTTGCCTAGGGGGCTGTACCTGTGGTTAGAACCAGTGGCCATAGCATTATCAAAGTTTTAAGCTAAGGGCTTCTTTTCAGAGTTACCAGGACCAAAACCCCAGGTAGCAGTCATGAAATGAAGGTAATGGACTAAAACCTCATTGGGAGAAAAATACAAAACCTCTCATCTTTTGTTAAATTAATGATAAGAAGAAGAGAGAACATCTTTTGAGTACTTGTCTTGCGTTAGGCACTGGACAAAGTAATGTTAATGGTTATCTTATTTAACTCTTATTAATTAGATGCTAACCTTATTTTTGAGGGTGAAGTGGAGATTTTGCATGTTTGAATAAATTTTCCAAGAATGCCTACTGGGTAATAGACATAGAACTTGAATCCAAGACTATCTGTCTTAAAAGCCTTGGCCTAGTTACATTAAACATAAAATGGGTGTCTAACTAAATGCTGAAGATATAATGGTGAGCAATGCAGACATAATTTATGCCCTTCTAGAGTTTATAATCTGGGGGATAGGAGTCAGATATTAATCAGATGTTCACACAAAAGAGCTTAGCATTAGACACTGTGCTTACTGCTGTGAAACAAAAGTGCCAGATTCTCTAAGAGTAAATGTAAGAGAGGAATCAAAGTGAATCTGGATGTTCAGGAGAAGCTTTACTAGGGAGGTGACATTTGAACTAACATTGAAGAGGAAAAACAAGAATGAGATTAGGTGATGGAAGGGGCTTCTAGACACAAGGAACAGCATGGGTGAAGCCCCTGAACACAGCTCAATAGAGAGAATGAGATGAAGAGCAGCTCAGGTTGAGGTTGAAGAGATACTTGGGGCCTGATAATGGGATCTTTGTAGGTTGTGTTAGGGACTTTCCTCAATGAGGTGGGAAACCAAACTTAAGAAAGACTGTGGTACGATCAATTTTGTACTCAAAAAGGACTAGAGGATGTGTGTACGAATGGGCCTTCCTTCCACTGGCTGCTGGCACCACCTTGGCTCTGACCAGAGCCACCTTTTTGCTCTGGCCCGGAGCTGCCTTTCCACTTTCCCATGCTGCCCAGAGGCCTGGAGTGGCTGGGGCAGTGTGGGATGCCTCCCCGCCTCCCCCCACCATGCTGCTCGGCACTTGTGTATGCAAATTAACCCACCATCTTTATTGGGATAATTTACATACTCACTTCTGATGGCTGGCGGGTATTGCAAAGGTATGGTCAATTTGCTTCTTACTCTTTTATTAGTGTAGACAGGCTACTCTTGGACATTTATCTCAGAGAAATGGAAATATATGCAAAAAACCTACACACCAGTATTCATAGCAGTTTTATTTGTAATGGTCTCAAACTGAAAACAATCCAAATTGCCCTCTATGAGTGACTAGCACAATAAACTGGTACAACCATACTGTGGAATACTTCTCAGCACTAAAAAATAATGAACTCTTAATATATACAACAACTTGAATTAACCGCAGAGATATTATACTGAGTAACAAAAGCCAATCTCAAGATTATATACTTTTGATTCCACTTATAAAGCAGTCTTAAAAGACTAAATTATGTAGGTGGAGGACAGATTAGTGATTGGTGGGGGAAAGATGGAGCTGACTGTGGATATAAAAGGGTAGCAAGAAATATCCTTATGATGGAAGATATTTACACACATACACATATACACAAGTGAGTGCATATAAAACTAGTAAATCTGAATAAAGTGAATGGATTGTACCACTGACAATTTCCAGGTTGTAATATTGTACTATAGTTGTATAAGATATTACTACTGGGCAAAACTGGGTAAAGAGTGTGTCAAATGTCTGTATTATCTCTTCCAACTCTATGTTAAATTTCAATAATCATGAGAGTAGATGTTTAAAAAAGATCAAGCTACCTTTATTGTGGTGAATGGTTTGGAAGGAGTAAAAGTAAGAAGGCTATTGTAGTAGACTAGCAAAAAGAGGGATTAGGGTAGTCACAGTGGAAGTGGAGGTAAATAAATGAAACTGGCAGGTCGGAAGTAATATATACAGGATTTTCTTATGAAGGAGAAATAAGTGGCCACTCTGACTACTGGCTTCATGCTTTTAACACTATATGGAGGACTGAGGTAAAGGGAAGATTATAAGATCTGTTTTTTAGGTACCCAGTGTGCAATACTTTTGAAATAAGAAAGCATATTGAATAGGCATTTGGATGCATACAACTGGGACTCAGAAGTACAGTAAAGGCAAATGAAGCTGTTGGCATGGATGATATTTCCTAAGGAAAGAGTTAGATTGAGAAGAAAGCCCAAACTGAGACTTGAATAACTCTTAATATTTCACCAGCTGGTAGAGAAAAACGAGGTTGTGAAATGCCCTCAGAAGAAGGAACAGCTAAAGAGGTAGTAGCAAATCAGAAAACAGTGTCCCAGAACCCAAGATAGGAGAGTGTTTTATTTTATTTTTTATTTATTTTTTAAATATTTTATTGATTTTTTACAGAGCAGAAGGGAGAGGGATAGAAAGTCAGAAACATCGATGAGAGAGACATCGATCAGCTGCCTCTTGCACGCCCCCTACTGGGGATGTGCCCGCAGCCAAGGTACATGCCCTTGCCGGAATCGAACCCGGGACTCTTCAGTCCGCAGTCCGACGCTCTATCCACTGAGCCAAACCGGTCTCGGCAGGAGAGTGTTTTAAAGAGAGTGGGCAGTAGTGGGAAGTGCTACTGAGAGGCCAAGTAGGTTACAGACTGAAAAATATACTTTTGATATACTAATTTGGAAGTTGTTGTTGACCTTCCCAAAAGCTGTTTTGTTGAAAGTTGATTGAAGCAGTCGCCTGTTTTCAATGGAATGAAAAAACTATGAGAGGTGAAGAATTAGCAATGGTCAGTGTGGATAACTCGTAGTTTTATTGCATAGGAAAGCAAAATGAGCTAGTATGATAATTTGGGAAGGTGAGAGTGAAGTCAAAAAGAAGATTTGGAAAAAATGGAAACATTGGTGTTTTTATATGCTCCTGGGGAGAATACAGTAGAAAGGAGAGATTCAGTGTTCAGAAGAGACGAGGATGGTATGATTGGTAGTATAAATTCCTCATAGGACTGGAGACCTGGAATGCATAAGACAAAAGGAGGGTTACCTGATCTGTTGTTACAAGAATGAAGAAAGAAAGGACAGGGGAAGATGCAAGCCCTGTATAGATTTGGTGCTGTGAGGTTGAGAAGTTCCCCCCAAGATGGCTCCTAGGGGACAAGGTCTTCTAAGAATAAATAAAGACTGGATTTGAGGGAAGTAGAGGTGTAAAATGCTTGTTGGGAAAAGGGCCCGCAAGTTGACCAGAGAAGCACAGGAGGAGCCTCCTGGCAGAGTGGAGGTCGTAGGTGTGTCGATGTTGATAATCTGTTACCTTGTGTGGTTTTCTCCAGTAATTCAGTGACCAAGGTAGAACCTCGAAGGTTTGTATTTGAGTTGCAATTAGGATGTGACTCTGCCAGTATGTGTAAAATGACATTAGGGATTTTAGCTTCTTTTCTGGTTCTGGCTGAGGCCAGAAGGAAAGGGTAATAAATGAGCTCAGTTCAAGTCTCCAAGTCTCTGGTGAGCACAGCCATTGCAGACATGGTGTCTGCTACAGAAAAATTAGAGGTGAACAGAGAGCCATCTATGACCTCAATAGCTCAGTCAAGGAAGATTTGAAGGTTGCCATTTGGTTAAAAAAAAAAAAAAACAGGAACAGGCAATCAGAAAAACTTTAACCAATATCGTTCCTTTTTTTTTTTTCCGTCTTATGCCTGCTTCTTCCTCCCATCCTGGCATCACTCAGTTATGGCATCACTCATATATATATATATATATATATATATATATGTATATATATATATGTATATATATATATATATATATGACAGTTCAGATTTCATCTTCATTTTGCTAAAATGTGATCCTTTAGGAATAATTAGATAACCTACTTGAAGCATAGCATTGCTATCTATCTATACAGAAAGGCTATTTACTTAAAAGCGGGTTGAACAGAAGAAGAGTGGGTAGATAAGAGAGTGGGGGCGGGGAGAACACTAATATCTATAGAAGAACTTGTATAGCAGTTTGTCCTTATTATTCATGGAAATTCCCATTCAAAATTAATAGATGGAGCCTCTGTTTCTAATGGTGGCCTATACACATCAACCTCCAAAAACAGCTCCAGACCTGGAAACATTCGAAAGAACTATATATTATTAAATTCCAGCTTCTAAGAAAGTAAGACAAGATGTGAAAAAGACCTGAAGAATGGGGATATTTCTAATTTCCACTCTAAGTGGGATTCCCTACTCTGATTTATCCTAAGCATTATAAATGTGGCTGGGAAAGAGGTGATGGCAATGAAGGCTTTTCTGTATTTCAACATTTCCCATTCTGCTAAATTCCCTCTAGGAAATAACATTAGGGCCATTAGATTCAAAAGTAAATTGCAGATACATCTGGGATAAAATTTGGCAGCTGTTGAGCAAAGCAGCTGTATTTTTTAATATTTACTTCTATAATTCATGATTCTATAATTCACACTTATTATAAAATATTAAGAAACTATAGGTTAAGGAGAAAACATCCATCATCCCACTATACAGAAACAACTATCAGTAACAACTTTTTAGATCACTCTCAAGTCTCTTCTCTGAATTTTGACATAATTGAGCATAAATTGTACCTATACAGTTGTACCCTATTTTTTAAGTAAATATTATGTAATAAGTATTCCCCAGTATAACTGCAAACTATAATATCTGAATACTTTTCTGTTCTGTAAAATCCCCTAAATATACCTAACTATGCCACAGATATAAATATTTGTGTTATTTCCAGAATTTGATCTTTAAAGTTAAGATGAGAACTACAATGCATCAACTGAATTGTCAAAGTTGAAGGAAAATTGAGGCAGGCAGTGATGTCATCCATCAAGAAAATAGCAGGGCAATGATGTCACCCTATTGTGAGAGCTACTAATATATAATAATAAAAGCATAATATTCTAATTGGACTGGATGTCCTTCTGGACGAAAGCCCAGGTCCCGGGTTCCTGCTGGCAGCCAGAGGGAAGCCTGGGTCCCGGGTGTGGGAGGAAATCGGTGCCAGGAGCCAGGGAAGGAAGGCCTACTCTTGCATGAATTTTGTGTATCAGGCCTCTAGTTGCTAATGATCATGGAACTAATATTTGAATTTTTAAGTAATTGTTGCAAGGTTCATCTAGGATCTTTTTCTCCCCAGAGTAAAAGATCTAATTTTTACAACACAGATGTATAAAGAAGGCAGAATTCATTAAAAATCTCACCTCCCAAAGATAATCACATATTAACACTTTGCCAAATATATTTTCACACATATCTATTTGTCTGTCTCTTTTTCTTTCTTTGTCTTCCTCTTTCCAAAATGAAAGGAAAAGCTACTTGCTGTTTTATAATCTGTTTCTTTCACTCAACATTGTAATAGACATTTTCTGTTTAATAAATATAGATCTATGTTATCTTTTAGACAACTATATTGTACTCCAGTATGTGAATAATTTATGCAATCAATTTTTTTCTTGTTTTCTTGTTGAAAATATTACATATAATAGTACATATATCTCCTTTGTGTATCCCATTGACCTTCCCCCAGCCTCCCCTACCCCCTGTCACTTGCCCTCATCCCACCCCACCCCCCCAGTGTCTTATGTCCATTGGTATGCTTATATGCATGCATACAAGTCCTTTGGTTGATCTATTTCCCTCCCTTCCCAACACTCCCCAGCCTTCCTGCTGTCATTTGACAGTCTGTTCAATACTTTACTGCCTCTGTATTTATCTTTTTATTCATCAGGTTATAATGTTCTTTATTTTCCATAAATGAGTGAGATCATGTGATATTTTTTTTTCATTGCCTGGCTTATTTCACTTAACATAATGCTCTCCGGGTCCATCCATGCTGCTGCAAATGGTAAGAATTCCTTCTTTTTTATAGCTGTGTAGTATTCCATTTTGTAGATGTACCACAGTTTTCTAATCTACTCATCTGCTGATGAGTAGATTCAAAATCTTAGCTATGATCAATTGTGCTTCTATGAACATAGGGGTGCATATATCCTTTCTGATTGGTGTTCCTAGTTCCTTGGTATATAATCCTAGAAGTGAGATTACTGGGTCAAATGAGAGCTCCATTTTTAGTTTTTGAGGAAACCCCATACTGTTCTCCACAGTGACTGCATCAGTATGCATTCCCACCAGCAGTGCACTAGGGATCCTTTTACTCTGCATCCTCGCCAGCACTTGTTGTTTGTTGATTTGTTGATGGTTGCCATTCTGACAGGTGTGAAATGGTACTGCATTATCCTTTTGATTTGCATCCCTTGGATAATTAGTGACTTAGGGCATGTTTTCATATGTCTTGGCATTCCTTCTGTCTTCTTTTGAAAAGATTCTATTTAGGTCCATTGCCCATTTTTTTATTGGATCATTTATCTTCCTTATATTAAGTTGTATAAGTTCCCTGTAGATCTTGGAGATTAAACCTTTATCAGTGATAACATTTGCAAATATGATCTCCCATACAGTGGGCTTTCTTATTGTTTTGTTGATGGTTTCGTTTGCTGTGCAAAAGCTTTTTATTTTGATGTAGTCCCATTTGTTTATTTCCTCTTTAGCTTCCATTGGCCTAGGAGCAGTATCGGTGAAGAAATTGCTTCAGCATATGTCTGAGATTTCTCTACCTGTGGATTCTTCTAGTATTTTTATGGTTTCCTGTCGTATGTTTAAGTCCTGTATCCATTTTGAGTTAATTGTTGTGTATGGTGTAAGTTGATAGTCTAGTTACATTTTTTTCATGTATCTATGCAATTTTCCCAACACCATTTATTGAAGAGACTGTCTTGACTCCATTTTATGTTCATGCCTCCTTTGTCAAATATTAATTGAGCATAGTGGATTGGGTTGATATCCGGATTCTCTATTCTATTCCATTGGTCTATATGTCTGTTCTTGTGCCAGTACCAGGCGGTTTTTAGAACAATAACTTTGTAGTACAGCTTGAAATCTGGTATTGAGATCCCACCTACTTTGTTCTTCTTTCTCAGGATTGCTATGGCTATTCAGGGTCTTCTTTTTTAATTCCAATTGAATTTTTGGAGAGTTCTTACTAGATTTGTGAAATATGCTGTTGGTATTTTAATGGGGAGTACACTGAATCTATAAATTGCTTTGGGTAGTATGGACATTTTAATGATGTTGATTCTCCCAATCCATGAACATGGTATGTTCTTCCATCTGTTTATGTCTTCCTCTATCTCTTTTTTCAGTGTCCTGTAGTTTTCTGCAAATAGGTCTTTTACCTCCTTAGTTAAGTTTATTCCTAGGTATCTTAATTTTTTTTGGTGTGATGGTAAATGGGATTGCTTTTTTAGCCTTCCTTTCTGTCAGTTCACTATTGATATATAGAAATGCCATAGATTTCTTAATGTTAATATTGTATCCTGCTTCATTGCAAATTCATTTATTAAGTCTTAGTTTTCTGATGGAGTCTTTCGGGGTTTTAATGTACAATATCATATCATCTGCAAATAAGGACAGCTTTACCCCTTCTTTTAAATTTGGATGCCTTCTACTTCTTCTTGTTGTCTAATTGCAATGGCTAATACTTTCAGTACTATGTCAAACAGGAGTGGTGAGAGTGGGCATCCCTGTCTTGTTCCTGTTCTTAGGGGAAATGGTTCCAGTTTTTACCCATTGAGTATGATGTTAGCAGTGGGTTTATCATATATGATTTTCATTATGTTGAGGTATGATTCTTCTGTTCGCACCTTGTTGAGAGTTTTTATCAAGAAAGGGTGTTATATTTTGTCACATGCTTTTTCTGCATCAATTGATATGACCATGTGATTGTTATATCTCAATTTGTTAATGTTATGTATTACATTTATTGATTTGCAGATATTGTACCATCCTTGCATTTCTGGGATAAATCCTACTTGGTCATGGTGTATGATCTTTCTGATGTACTGCTGGGTCCGATTTGCTAGAATTTTGTTGAGGATTTTGGCATCTATGTTCTTGAGCGATATTGGCCTGTAATTCTCTTTCATTGTATTGTCTTTATCTGGTTTTGATATTAGGGTGATGCTGGCTTCATAGAATGAGCTGGGAAGTGTTCCTTCCTCTTAAATTTTTTGGAATATTCTGAGGAGGATAGGTTTTATTTCTTCTTTGAATGTTTGGTAAAACTCCTCTGTGAAGCCATCTGGCCCTGGGCTTTTGTTTGCTGGAAGCTTTTTGATACCTGTTTCAATTTCTTCCATAGTTATTGGCCTATTGAGATGTTTAGATTCTTCCTGATTGAGTTTTGAAAGGTTATATTTTTCTAGGAATATGTCCATTTCCAGGTTGTCCAGTTTGTTGGAATAGAGTTGTTCATAGTATTTTTTAATAATCCTTTGTATTTCGGAAGGGTCTATTGTTATTTCTCCTCTTTCATTTCTCATTTTGTTTATTTGGGTCCTTTCTCTTTACTTCTAAGTGAGCTTGGCCAGAGGTTTATCAATCTTGTTTATCCTTTCAAAGAACCAGCTCTTTGTTTTGTTGATCCTTTGTATCATTTTTTTTGTTTTTGTTTTTTGTCTCAATTTTGTTTATCTTCACTCTGTTATTTATTATTTCATTCCTTCTGCTTACACTGGGCTTTTCTTACTGCCCTCTTTCTAACTCTTTGAGTTGTAGGGTTAGGTAATTTATTACCATTGTTTCTTGATTTTTTTAATTTAATAAATCTTTATTGTTCAGATTATTACAGTTTTTCCTCCCCCCCCCCCAAGGTTCATGTCCACCTGGTTCCCACCCCACCCTCTGCCCTTACCTCTCCCCCCAATATCCTCATCCATAGGTATACGATTTTTGTCCAGTCTCTTCCCATACCCTTCCCCCCCCCCCGAGAATTGTCAGTCCACTCCCTTTCTATGTCCCTGATTCTATTATATTCACCAGTTTATTCTGTTCACAGATTTTTTATTCACTTGAGTTTTAGATTCATTTGTTGATAGATATGTATTTGTTGTTCATAATTTTTAACTTACCTTTTTTTTTCTTCTTCCTCTTCTTAAAGAATACCTTTCCCCTGAGTCTTAGTGTGCTTTTCTCTTTTCCTGGTTTGGCAGTGATGAATTCCTTTAGCTGTTTTGTATCTGTGAAGCTCTTTATCTGACCTTCAATTCTGAATAATAGCTTTGCTGGGTAGAGGAATCTTGGTTGTAGGTTCTTGCTATTCATCATTTTGAATATTTTTTGCCATTCCCATCTGGCCTGCATAGTTTCTGTTGATAAATCAGCTGACAATCATATGGGTGCTCTCTTATAGGTAATTAACTGGGGTTTTGTTTTGTTTTGGTTTGGTTTGGTTTTTTGCTGCTTTTAATATTCTCTCTTTGTCTTTTGCTCTTGGCATTTTAATTATGATGTGTCTTGGTGTGGTCCTCTTTAGATTCCTTTTGTTTGGGGTTCTGTGCACTTCCTGAACGTGTAAGTCTATTTCTTTCACCAGGAGAGGGAAGTTTTCAGTCATTATTTCTTCAAATAGGTTTTCAGTATCTTGCTTGCTCTCTTTTTCTGGCACCCTCATAATTTGGATTTTGGTACTCTTGAGGTTGTCTCGGGCTCTTTACAATATCTTCAAATTTTTGGATTCTTATTTTCTTTATGCTTTGACAGTTTAGTGTGTTTTGCTTCTTTGTTTTTCAGGTCTTTGACTTGATTCTTGCGGTCCTCTAGTCTGCTGTTAGATCTCTGTATAATATTTTTTTATTTCTGTCAGTGTATGTTTAATTTCCAGTTGATCCTTTTTCATATCCTCAAGGGTCTCACTAAATTTATCAGCCTTTTCTAGAAAATTCTTGAAAACCCTTATAACCATGGTTTTGCACACTATATCTAGTCGTTTGCTTTCCTCCATTTTTTTCATTTATGATCTGATTCTTTGTCTCTGCGTTTTTGCTGCTTTCTTGATTTGGTAGAGTAGCTTTTTGTGCTAGGTGTCCTATAGGGCCCAGTGGCTCAGCCTCCCCAGTTACCTGAGGTGGACACTCTTGATGTACCTCTTTGTAGTGTGTGTGCACAGCCTTGTTGTAGTTTAATCTTGATTGTTGTTGGTATCACTGGGAGGAATTGACCTCCAGGCCAATTGGCTATGAGGATCAACTGTTTCTATGCTGGGAGAACTTCTGTGGTGGAGATACCCTTATGAGACAAGACTTGCAAATTTGCAATAGCCTCTGTGCTAAGCTTGGATGGGGTGGAGTTTCAGGGAGGAGCAGACAGACTTGTCTTCCATCAGCCCTGCCCTATGAGGCCCCTGGGTCTCAGTGTACCTTGGTAATCACTGCAAGCACCTCTGAGAGAAAGCTGCCCTCAAGTTTCGCCTGCTGCCAGACAGTCCACTTTCTCCCCAAATGAGTCTGGGTTCCCAGAGTCTTGCCTGGAACTGGAGTTCAGCATAGTCAGGAGTTTCTGTCTCCCTCCTGCTTGAGAAAGCCAACCACACACTCAACAGTCAGCCCTCTCTGTGCTCTTGCACCTCCAGACGTCTGCTTCCGTAGCTACCCTGAGTCTTAGTGTGCTTTTCTCTTTTCCTGACAGTCCAAATCCCCCCCCCCATAAGTCTGGATTCCCGGGGTGTCACCTGGAACTGGAGTTCAGTGCAGATGGGAGCTTCTGTCTTCCTCCTACTTGAGAAAGCAAGCCAGGCACTCAGCCACCAGTGCTCTCCATGTGCACTTCTCCAGACCTCAGCCTTTTGCAGCTCCTCTGAGTCTCAATGCACATTTCTCTTTCCTTCTAGTTGTAGAATTTTCACTCAGCCAGCTTTCCTGTGGTTCTGGATGATGTCCGTTTTGTCTTTTCGTTGTGGTTTTGAAATTGTGCAAGGCAGCAGTTTAAGTGTCTACCTATGCCTCCATCTTGGTTTCTCCTCTGTTTCTTGTTTTTTGCAGTAGACTTGTAGAGCTATGAACTTCCCTCTCAAGACTGTTTTCACTGTGTCCCATAGATTTTGGATTGTTGTGTTTTCATTGTCATTTGTTGCTATGATTTTTTTTTATTTCTTCTTTGATCTCTCTGTTAACCAGTCATTGTTTAATATCATGCTGTTTAGTCTCCATGCATTAGGTTTTTTTTTTTTGGATTGTTTTTATTGTAGTTGATTTCCAGTTTTATGCCACTGAGATCTGAGCAGATGCTTAATATGATTTCTATCTTCTTGAATTTGAAAAGACTTTGCCTATGACCCAACATATGGCCTATCTTTGAAAATGACCTATGTGCACTTGAGTAGAATGTATATTCTGTGGCTTTAGGGTGAAATGTTCTGAAGATTTCATTTAATTCTATCTGTTCTAGTGAGTCATTTAGGATTGATGTTTCTTTGCCGATTTTTTGTTTAGAGGATTTGTCCAATGGTACTAGTGGGGTATTAAAGTCTCCTACTCTGATTGTATTGCTGTCAATCTTTCCCTAGATATCCTCCAAGAGTTTTTTAATGTATTTGGGTGCTCCTGTATTGGGTGCATATATGTTTACCAGAGTTATTTCTTCTTGTTAGATTGCTCCCTTTAGTATTATGAAGTGACCTTCCTTATCCCTTTGTTATGTCCTTCACTGTGAGATCTAATATTTCAGATGTAAGTATTGCTATCCCAGCTTTTTTTTTTAATTTCCATTTGCCTGAAAAACCTTTTTCCATCCCTTCACCCTCAGTCTGTATGTGTCTTATTTTCTGATGTGGATTTCTTGTTGACAGCAGATACATGAGTTGTGTTTTCTTATCCAATCCGTTACCCTATGACTTTTGATTGGTACATTTAGTCCATTTACATTTAAACTTATTATTGATAGATGCTTATTTGTAGCCATTTTTATTCTTTACCCCTGTGTTCCTTCTTTGCTTCCTATTTATTTTTTGTACAGCAGAACCTTTAGCATTTCTTGCATTGCTGATTTGGTGGTAATAAACTCCCTTAGTCCTTTTTTGTCTGTGAAGCTCCTGATTTGCCCTTCAATTTTGATTGATAGCCTTGCTGGGTACAGTATTCTTGGATTCAGACCCTTCCTTTGCATGATTTTGTATATTTCATTCCATTGCCTTCTGACCTGATGAGTTTCTGTTGAGAAATCAGTCACTAGTCTGATGGGGGATCCTTTGCAGGTAACTTTCTGTCTCTCTCTGGCTGCTTTTAAGATTCTTACTTTGTCATTGGTGTTTGCTAATTTAATTATAATGTGCCTTGGCATTGGTCTTTTGGGGTTCATTTTTCTTGGGACTCTGTGAGCTTCTTGGATTTGTGTGGGTTTTTTCCTTCCTATATCAGGGAAGTTTTCTGTCATTATTTCTTCAAACAGATTTTCTATTCCTTGCTCAATTTCCTCTCCTTCTGGGACCTTTATTATGCAAATGTTGTTCTGTTTCGTGTTGTCTCAAAGTTCCCTTAGGCTCTCCTCCTGCTTTTTATTTTTATTTTTCTAGAAGCTGCTCTAGTTGGGTATTTTTTCCTACCCTGTCTTCTAGCTCACTGATACAGTCCTCTGCTTCTTCTAGTCTATTCTTGATGCCTTCTATTGAGTTCTTTACAGCAGCAATGTCATTTTTCATTTCCTCTTGGTTCTTACACATATTGTCGAGTTTGTCTTCCATTATTTTCAGCCACCTTATGACCATTTCTCTGAATTCTTTCTCTGGCAGTTTGCTTGCCTCCATTTTGCTTACTTTCTTTTCTTTGATGCCTGCTTTTCTGTCATATGCGGGCTATTTCTTTGTCTCCCCATGGTCTGTCTTCTCCGGGTGTCTGGTTATATTGTTCTCTCTCTCCTTATCCCAGGCGAAATCTGAGCTTTCCATGGTTGGGTGTAGAGCTCCTCTGAATCCGAGTGTTTTTGCCAATTGGGGATCAGTGCTCTGGGGTTCACAGCTGTTCGGTGAGTGCCGCAATTGTAGATTTTCAGGCTTCAGATAACATCCACTTTCCCCTCCAAGATGGCACATTCTCTGAGTCCGAGCGGGTCACCCCTGGAGGGAACCCAGCAGCAGTGGGGGTTGCCCGTTCAGTGGAGCCCCGTCCAGCAGTCCCCACCATCTCCTGGAGTATAGCTGTCCCTCAGTTCTCCAACAAACATTCCCTGTGCGAACCTCAGCTGTTCTTTCTATCTGCTCCAGGACAAGGCTCGGGACATGTCTGTCTATTCCACCGCCATTTTTTCCTCCTAACTATTTAATCAATTAGCTCCTGGTGGGTATTTAAGATATTTGGATTTTTTCTAACTGAACAATGCTACAGTAACTATTTTTATGCACATATGCATTTTTAAAAATTCACTTGCCTAATTACTTCCTTAGAATAAATTTCTACTAGTGGAAATGCCAAAGTTAAATGTATCTATTGCTTAAACTGCCTTCGAGTGAAATTGTATCAATGCACACATCCACCAACAAAAGAAGATCACCTATTCCTCTGCACCTTCACGAATTCTGTAATTGTTCATTGTAATTTTTGCCCTGTCTGTGTATTTTTCATATTGGGATACAAGATGCTTTAGCCACACATAAAACAAAAACAATCTGGAAATGTAAAGAAAAACATATTAAATTTTATTACATTTAAAATCACTATGGTCGAAATATTTTTTAAAAAACTCAGAAGTATATTTGTGATATATTGCTAATATTTTAGTAATGGTTATAATTTAACAATAAAAAGGTGATAACATAAAAATTTGGAAAGGGCATATCAAATGAGCAGCCTAAACACATATTTCATGGTTTAGTTTCATTCTTTCCTGCAAAAGCAGTGCTCCCTAAAATCTGCAGAGCCACCTCAAGTGCCATTTTCTGTGCTCTGATTACAATGCCCACCTCAATGCCCTCCTGGGAATGCTGTGGGAGCAAAGCACCAATCAGGGCACATGCAGGGTTTCTGGTGGGAGTCGGTTAGCACTTCTCCTGGTTATATATATTTATGTTTATTTGGCATCACCATTCCCCAAAGAGCAGGCTAATCATTCCCTCACGAATGTAAAAAGGATCATCTGAGTCTGCCATCAGACTCCAGAATCAGTAAGTTATTGGGAAGGGAGAAATACTGGCAATCTTGCCTGATCCATGTCTCCAGGGCAGAATTGACACTGTTCCTCTACCAGATGTAGATAGAGATTTTTGGATGTTCTCATAAATAAAGTGCTAGAGGCCATGTCATCAGTGTCTTCCGCTTACCCCTCTTCTCTCATTCCCATATGGATTACTACACACTTAATGAAATGGAATTTTTTCAGCAACTTCAGAGAAAGTGTAAGACAGTAAGGAGGCAGAAATGCCACAGTGACAGCATCATTCCCTCCTCCACAATATGAACTGTGACAAGGCGTCTCCCCTTGTGTTTGGGGATAGGAGCATCTTTCAGAGGGGTAGGGGCTGTGCTGAGCTATCTGACTGGTAACTGGAGCATTCCTCAGCACATCCATTTGCAGATGACAAGGGGTAGCATGTGCTCTAGGGCTTTCTCTCTTCCCCTATGGTGAAAACCTGTGTATATTGAGGTTGTGCTTAAATCTGTAGTCTGCGTCCAGAAAGGGAGAAGAGAGACAAACATGGTGAAAATTATATGGAAGGCCTTCAAACCAACCACAAGCCGAGGAGAGTGGAAGAAACCAGGCCTAATGTGTGGCTTGTTCTCCACCTGAGCAGTGGAGCACCCAGAGCTGGGGTGTGATAACAGCTAGGCCTCGAGCAGAGCTGCTAGAGGCCTCCCAGCCAGATCAGTGTTGAATATATGGCTCTCAAAATAATGCTCTTAGCAAACTTCACATATTATACACTTGCCTCCATACCATAGCCCATACGTGAATCCACATGGGGACACAGGCAATGATGAGTAATGTTGAGGGTTATTAATTGGCATTATCCATGTTCCTTATTCAAAGTCTATAGTAGGGCACTTGAGAAGGCATCTTGTATAAGAGGGGTGTACAAGTGATAAAATTAAGATTTCTTTCTTTCATTAAATTCTTCTTTTATGCACTCTTTCTGTATTCTTTTTTATTCCTCATTCCTCCAAGGTGGGATTATTGAGGACAAATCAGACATGTCTACCTTATCCTAGAAAATCACTTCCAGATATTTACTTCAAATGAGCTGCCTTATCTCTCATACTTCGACAGGCTAAAGTGGTTTCTACCTTTAGTTCCGTCCTGTCAATTTCTAGGCTTTTTGGTACATGATAAATAATTATCAGCTCTACTTTAAATCTCACCCTATATTTTAGATGAGAGAAGCATGTATCTCCCAAGAGAATGTGAGAAAGAGGTACATGTGAATTTTTGCACAATGTCCTTAGGTCTGTCTGGTCCTTACAAGCTAGTGAAGGAAGTATAGGAGAAGGATAGGAACTGTCCACTGGGATTTCCCCTGCTCTTTTCCATGATCACCGCTTGCATAATGTCCACTACATAGGTTCTTCACTGACAGGTTTGCCTCTCCACGCAGTTTCATAACAGCACTTTTTAGGGAAGGTTAGGAAGAATCTTAATACTGTTTACTTTTCCCAGATATAGAAAGTATCTGTTGACAATGCCTAAGCACTCTCTATCCTCTGCTTCTAAAGAATCAATTTCTTCATCTTATCACCATGTCACCAGCATCACTTTCCTAGAACAGGAGCAGAAGCCACACCTCACAGTATGTTCGCCCTCCGACAGCCCTGGGAAAAGAGTTTCAGAAACAACCAATCAGAGGGGATATCAAGGCACCAAGAAATACAGCCTTTATAAATGAGTTTGTTGGTTTTTTGGTGTGTTTTTTTTGGGGGGGGGGGATCTCAGTGGTACTCTTTCCCCCTCCTCACATGGAAGTATGTGCTATGAGATTCTTTCCCCCACCCCCGTGTGAGTCTATACTTGTTCTTCAATAAATTTCCACCTTCGCTATTAAAAAAAAAGTCTACTCACATCCTGAAAACCACTGCAGGAACCTGAGTCACCTGAGCCACCTGAGTCTCTGTGTAGGAATATAAAAGAAATCTTACTGGCCACTATTGTTTGGACATTTCCCCTTTTACCCAAATAGCAGAGAACAACAGCCAAAATACTGTGAAAGATTTCTTTTGAGCCATTTTGGTGTTGGATCCTAGATTATTTCTTCTGAGAACATTGGGGGAGCCAGGAGTATATTTAAATTTCGGAAAAATGCTCTTACTAATAAGAAATGAATGTTTAAGATTTGACTGTTGGGATAAAATGCTCTTTTGTGAAGTGCAGTGTCTAACATTCATCTCTACTCCAGCAATGACCAATCGATGGAGGCCTTCTTAAAGAGGAGGCGAGAGATCTGGGGGGCCCACCTGAGAGATGCAGACTAAAACTGGAAGGGGTACATCTAGAAGCCAGGAAAACAATGGAGAGCCATGTTCATATTAGCAGCACCAGCTATCCAAAAATGAATTAGGTTTTAGTTAAGATGGAGTCAGAATCACACAGTCTAGATATTCATCCATTTCCGGGATTGTGCAGGGCTTTAGTTTCTTCTCTTAGCAAATTTTTCTTTTTGTACAAATAACTTGATCTAAAAAGAAAGACTTCCCCACACTCTAACCAGATTATTTCATGGGAACAGTGCACCCCTTGGCAGATCACACTGACTTGTGGACCACCCTCACATCCAGGGAAAATAGACGGAGTGACCCACAGGGAGGGAGTCAGGGCCAGCTGTGGACATGAGCCTTCACCATCTTCTAAACGCCACCCAAAATCAGCTGTTGATTTCCTTTCTCAACAATGGGCATTGGAAAACTTAAAGATCAAAGTTGCTTTTGAGGCCTGAGCCGTTGATGTGTTTATGCAGAGGTTATTTCTAGGTCAGCTACCTTTGGGTCTCAGGACCTCAGAGCAGTCCCACACAAGAACACGCACACACACACACGTGCACACACACACAGTCTGTCCGTGTGGGCTTTTCTCCTGCCTATTAGATGCATTACAAATTTTCTGTTAATGGGGCCTCTCTGAATTCCAACAATAATATTTCTGGAGCTCTCCTGGCTCCCACTACATTTGCTGGGTGCACATTTAATATGTTTTAGCTTTACTGCTTGAAGATGGAATCAGGGACATCTACCTGCACATGACAGTGCTTTGGCTCTTGCAGTTGCAGAACTTAATGTATGTATCAGTAATGAAAATCTTAATTAAGAAAGCTGCATCATTGTCCATGAGCACTCATTCTTCTCCCCCTGCACAACCCTTTGTGCACAGCAGTGTATACCTGGTCCAGACAGACAGAGCCCTCGAAGAGCTTGTCTGGCAGATCTTCTCTTGATTATTAACAGCTACTGAGTGACAAAGTCTCTCTCTCCTTTTGTCTTGAAGCTGAGGCTTGGAACAGCAGAGCACACAGTGTACCGGAGGGTTTTGTTTGTGGGTGTTGTTTTTTTAACTTGCTTTTGTCACGTTGGTGGGTTTAAAAATTTAACAGTGTTGAACAAAACTAACTTAAGTAACTAAGATTTGCTGAAACACTGGCAGATGCATATTTATATGTATACACCCAGGGAAATGTAATTTTCTATATAGAAACAATGGAAAACATTAAAAATGGAACATTTAAGCTGCATGCCCATCTTTCTGGTGCCTTTGGCCTCTGGTGCTCGAGGCCTGCCATAACCCTACTTAGGTGACTTTAGCGGTCACTTCTTTTCTTGCATCCATGGGCATGTGCCAGTTTGTCCTTTGCTCAGAGGGTAAGAAGCTTTAGAAGATGAAATAACCTCAGCAGACAAATAACTGTACCCTAGACTCTGGGTGCTGAGTACACAATACAATATACAGATGATGTATTATAAAAGCATACACTTGAAACATATAACCTTATTAACTAATATCCCCCCTAATGAACTTAATTTAAAAAGGTCTTTGGAAAAGGTAGTCTGCAATTATGTTTATGGAACAATGTCCACTCATGATGTCTTAATAATGGCCAAGTTACAATTCCCAAATTAAAAAGTTAATTCACTTGCAATTCCAGAATAGAAGGATCTGCCCACCTAAATAAAGTCTAGTGATAAGTAGTTAGGACCTGTCTTCCTACCATACCTACTCTGTCCTCATCGAGAGGCTGGCGACACTGATGTGCTGTGTTTATTTGTGTTCCTTCTTAGCAGTCCACATGTTTCAGCTCATTTATTTTGCAAATCACTGTAAAATAGGCTCTGGTCAGATTTCTGCTTATCGGTAGCTTGAGAGAGTTTGGGTAAATATTCTCTGTGTTTCAGGTGAGATATGAGGAAAACCTGATGATGGGAAAATTATTGTGTAATAATTTCTGACATTAAAATCTCATGATTGCACTCAACATTTTAAATTAAGGTTAAATATGAAAAAATAAATAAAAATAGACATGATTTTATACTAGAACCATAACAGGATGTCAGAAGAGATACTACTAGGGCTCTTGGCTGCTAGATGGGAAATCCTGTGAGCACATTGCTTTACTCTGGAAGGTTTTTCTTTTCAAGAGCCATCTGGATAAATCTCCCATAAATCCTGAAACAGCTATGAAGTAATTTCCTAGAAATGTACTGTAGGCATGTACTATAAGGCATATAGTAACCTATCAGTAAATGTTTGGAGAATGAATAAATTGATATCTATGAATGAATAAGGGAAAGAATGAGTTTTGTTGTCATTTCAAAGACCAAATCTGATGATCAGGTACATTTTTTAATTTTGGAAAGTCCTTGATTAGAAGTTTGAAGGTTGCTGAATTTCTAGACCTTGATCAACTTTCCAAATAATAAAACACTCAGCAGACTTATGAAGAATTTTAAGATTTAAAATTTGCATAGATAAGTTACTTTCTGTCTCTTGAACACCCCCCTATACACACACATACATACACACACACATGCATACATGTATGTAAACAATCAGTGGATCACAATGTAAAATGTATTTCTTACAGTGAATCATGAATAGATGTTTGAAAACAACATCAAAAAAGGGGGTGGGTAGAACAAGATTCTATTTTCGCCATTCAACGTATCTACAATTTGCTCAAAATTGAAGAGCAACAAGACCCATTAAATAGGGCAGGTGATAGGCCTTCTGAGGCTATCCCCCCATTGCTGCCTCTTTGCAGAGACCTCAGTGAATTTCCTCATAATTTTTGTGCTTGAAATACCATATGTTGTATCAGCTTTGGCCCAGTTAACAGCTGAGGAATCAAGCAGATTTAGGGCCAAGAAATGGCATGCAACTAGAGGAAAAGGTCTTCTGAAAGCCCACTGCAAGGATGCTCTTCAGTGTAGATCCGGTCACCCTCTGCTCACACACGGAAAAATCTCCACTAGCAGTTCATAAGCAATTCTGTAGGCAATCGTGTGCCCCAGTGGCCCTCAAAACATCCCACTTACATTAGTGGCTAATGAGATGTTCATGAGACAGTGTGTAGGTTGTTACATTTAAATTCCTCTGACTTCCTATTTCAAAAGTGAGTATCCTTAAATATAGTACTAGCATTTCTCTATATGCAAACCTCTGTACATAAAAGGGTTTACATTTTAAAACAAACATGTTTTTGAGTTTTATCCAAATTCAAAAAAAAGCATCTGAAAAATTTAACAGCTGAAAAACACTTTCTCCTTGCTGAGAAAACTTAAACCTTGCTAGGCTTTATGCAACTTAAAAAAAAATCACTTCTGTGCTGAGAACTAGCATGAGAAATCTCAGCATGAAAGGTTGTTGGAATTTTTTTTCTTTGTGGAGCTAAAACCATTTGTTGGTTTTAGAGTGATGCCACAATATGCATATGCTTTGTCAGGAATAAATATGATATAATTTCAAGGGCACCTTCAACAAAAATTAGGGGAAATGCTAAAGGCTCCTTACTTAAGCAGTGACCTAGAGTCTGAAAGCCAATGTCGAGGACATTATTGTGCCATCAAGGTCTAGGAAGGCTGCTAACCCTGAGCTGGTTGTTACTATTCGAAAGCCTAAAGGTATTTGCTTTATTGTTGTCTCACTCAATCCTTACTTAGCCCTTAGCCGCAAGGACCTCACAAGCGAAGCACTGTTCTATGATGGTGTCCTGGACTTCACTATTTGTTTCAGCACGACCTGCATGCATTTGCTGAGCAGTTTCTCAAATCAAAACAAGTCATATGGCTGTGTTTCTAGACAGCCGAACCATTTTCAAGGTAATATGAAATTGGAACCACACATAGACATGTCCATGCAGTTGCATGTTTATACTGACACATGTGTTCAGGCATATGCAGGAAAATAAGAAAGTAGACTGGACAGTGCAAATATAGAAATACAGCTTGCTCAAACATTCATAGTCCGTGCCTAATAGTGCACATATGTAGAAAGGAGTTTATAAAGAAAGCCCTCCTTTAAGAATGTTCTCAGTTTTCTCCTGGGAGTAAAGGATACAAAGTACTTTTTAAAATACCATACTGGCAACTTTTAAAGTATAATATTCTAGCTAGTGAGTTAGATAGGCCATGGAGGGGAGACTAGAACACAGTAGCTATTGTTTACAGGGAGATTTTTGAGACAAACAAGTTCTTCCTTGAAGACAGGCTTAGATATTTCAAGACCTCCTCAGAAAAATTTTTCAGCACCTTCTGTGCTTCAAATCGAGGCAGTTTGTATCATGTTTCAGTATAACTGAGTAGCAGGCTGGCAAATTCCCTGCTTTCTTATTCACCAAAATCCAAAATAGAACTCACAAAATCTCCCTCCTTCAACCCCCTACCCCGCAAACCACCCCACTGTGGCCCCACCCCCGGGAAGGAATAGACAAATATATATATATATATATCTCCAGTAGAGCCAGCCCTGAAAGACAAATTCCCAGCTACAACTGTAGCACTTTGCTCAGTACTGTGAGCTTGCTAGAGCTGTCACATTTTTTATAATATAGATGCGTAAACGGGCTATCCGAGGCTGAGGCATTGCTGCAGCCCCTTCGGTGTTTCGTGTCTACAGTATATTGCACAGGGATAGCCTCCACTGGCCCAAGTAAAAAAATATTTAATTTGCCATTTGACTTTTTTTTTATTCACTCTTCTGTGACTTAATTTTTCATGTTTGTAGAAAATCACCTTTTTCAGACTTTCACAGTATTTTTTAAATTCAGACTTTCATTCTCTGAGTCTTGCTCACATGTACATACAGACACACACCTATTTACAGGTTATACATTTAAAATTATATTTGTAAGTATAGACTAGTTTATAGGTTTTCTAAAGAGTGTGCATAAACTGAGTGACAAGATTATTATGATCTCTGAATGCATAATAATCTGGCCACTCAGTGTATATCCTATCTAATAAAAGAGTAATATGCAAATTGACCGCACCTCCAATCAAGCCATGCCCACAAGCCACACCCACCAGCCAATCAGGAGCAAACTATGCAAATAAATCCCAACCAAAATGGCTGCAGCCACTGAGAGCAGAAGGGAGGTTTGGGTTTCCCCGGCAATGGAGGAAGCCAAGCTTTTCACCTGCTGTTGCTGGCCTAGGCCTCCACTCAATGCTACAAAGTTTCAATTACAGAAGATATATCTCAACAAAAATGGTGGCAGCCATGGAGCTGTAGAGAGCAGAGGCTAGGGTTGCCTGGGCAATGGAAGAAGCCAAGCTTCTGCAGCCCTAGCGCCTAGGCCTCCACTCCAGGCTACAATGTTTCAATATAGAAAGTAAATGTCCCAAACAGAAATGGCTGTCACCACAGAGCAAGCAGAAGGCTTGGCTCCGCTCCAGGCTACAAAGTTTCAATTATAGAACATAAATTAATCCCAGATCCCAGGACCTCGCTTGGGTCGCTGGGGGGCATGGCCGGCCTGCAAACCAACATAGGCCCCTCACCCAGGCTGCCCCACACCCCAAGGGAACCCCCACCCTGATCCAGGACACCCTTCAGGGCAAACCAGCTGGCCCCCATTCATGTACCAAGCCTCTATCCTATCTAATAAAAGAGCAATACGCAGATTGACCATCACTCCAACACACAAGAGGGCTGCCCCCATATAGTCAAAGATCTTGCTCCCATGTGGACACAAGATGGCCAGCAGGGAAAGGCTGTTGGGAGGTTCCAGGCCTGCAAGGGAGGGCAGTTGGGGATGATCAAGCCTGCAGGGGAGGGCAGTTAGGGGTGACCAGACTGGCAGAGGAGGGAAGTTGGGGGCAAACAGGCTGGCAGAGGATCAGTTAGACATCAGTTAGGCTGGCAGGATAGTGGTTAGGGGGTGATCAGGCTGGCAGGCAGAAGAGGTTAGGGGCAATCAAGGAGGCAAGCAGGTAAGCAGTTTAGAGCCAGCAGTCCTGGATTGTGAGAAGGATGTCCGACTGCCCGTTTAGGCCTGATCCTAGTTTAGGCCCAATCCTAGGATTGGGCCTAAATGGGCAGTCGGACATCCCTCAAGAGTTTCCAGATTGGAGAGGGTGCAGGCTGGGCTGAGGGACACCCCCCGCCCCCTGTGCACAAATTCCGTGCACTTGGCCTCTAGTCTACCTAATAAAAGAGTAACATGCTGACTGACCATACCTTCATGATGCCCACCAGCCAATCAGGAGTGAGTATGCAAATTAACCCAACAAAGATGTCAGGTTAATTTGTAAATATAGGCGCCAAGGGGCCTTGGGCAGGGTGGGATGCTTGCGTTATCACCATGGCAATGACGCAGGCATTCCACACCACCCCAGCCTCTCTGGGCCTCTGGAAAGCATGGGAAGGCAGAAAGGCATCTCTGGGCCAGAGTGGAAAGGAGCAGCCAGGGGAAGGAAGGCCCATTCTTGCATGAATTTTCATGCATCAGTCCTTTAGTCCTATATAATAAAAGGCTAATATGCAAATTTTCCCTCCAACCTGGAGTTTGACCAGCAGGCAGGCCGGTAACTGGCTATGTCCCCTCCCCATGGCCAGACCCTTCCCATGCACAAATTCATGCACCAGGCCTCTAATATATATCTATATCTATATCTATATCTATATCTATATATATATCCACTGAGTGACCAGATTATTATGCATTCAGAGATCATAATCTGGCCACTCAGTGTATATATGTTTGTGATAATTAGTTATATTACAGTGGACATTAGATAATCAAACCAATGGGAAACCGTTGTTTAAAACAAAGATGGATGGAAAAATATATATACACCCCTAAGTTCATTAGAAAGTCAGCATTGCTTACAATATTCAACATATGGAAGCAACCTAGATGTCCATTAAGAGATGAATAGATAAAGAAGATGTGATATATGCAATGGAATACTTATCAGCCATAAAAAAATAATGAAATTGTGCCACCTGCAACAACATGGAACATGGATGGCCCTAGAAGATACCATGCTAAGTGAAATAAGTCAGGCAGAGAAAGACAAATGCGAAATGATTTCACTTATATGTGAAATCTAAAAAGACAAAGCAAATAATTAAATAGAAACAGAACCATAGATATAAAGAACAAGCTGATGGTTGCCAAAGAGGAGGGGAATCTATGAGAAAAATAAATAAACCATGAAGAATATTAATCTTTTTGGACCATAATATAGGAATCCTTAAAGGACAGCTTATTTTAAGGAGTACCCCTTTTATTTTCTTACAAATACTTTCTAGAATAATTTTTGAAATACCACTGATAAAGTGAAAGGAAAGAAACATAGACTCTGATCATAGGCTTAGTTAAATTTACAAAATTGGACCAAAATTTTGTCCAAAATTCAAATCTGGCCTCTAAAGGAAAAAACTGAGATATATTGAGGTCTATGCAAAAGTACATAAGATCCAAATGTCATTTACAGTAAGTAGCTCAGAGGTGAATTCCAGAGGTCCCAAGGACTACGACCTGTGTTTGACAGCAGGCGCTGTCTGTTCCTGTGTTCTTTGGGGCAAGTTAGTTAATCTTTAAGCCCTAGGCATTTCAACTATAAAATAACAATAGTAACAGTAATTGCTTCAGGAAACTTCTGTACAGATTAAATGAGCTAATACATGGGAACCATTAGCCCAGTATTGGCCATATAGAAAATGCTACCTAATGGTAATCAATCATCTAAATTGTTTCAGTGTTGGCAGTACCTTTGGAATAAGAGCCTAACCAGGAGGTAGAGAGGATGTACACTTCTGTGTGCTATTTCTGGCATGTTTCTCAATTTATACATCATGATTTTTTATAATCACAATACATACAAATATGCAACCAGAAACTTGTTTCTTCAAGTTAATATTTACTACCCACTAACACTATCCTAGGTACTGTGGAAGTCTGATGCACATCGTCTTACATAATTCTTACCTGTGCTGTGCCCATTTCAGGTGAAGGAAGTGAAGCATCAGGAGTTTGTCCACAGTTCCGACACTAGGCAATAACAGAGTCAAGCTTTGAACTGGGCAGCTAGCATTAAATTTGAACATTGTGCCGAAACTGGTTTGGCTCAGTGGATAGAGCATCAGCCTGTGGACTGAAAGGTCCCAGGTTCGATTCTGGTCAAGAGCATGTACCTTGGTTGCAGGCACATCTCCAGTAGGGGGTGTGCAGGAGGCAGCTGATCAATATTTCTAACTTTGTATCCCTCTCCCTTCCTCTCTGTGAAAAACCAATATATATATATATATATATATAATAACTACAGATAAGCAGAAACCATTGTACATAGTTGTTTATCATAGATTGTTTGCCTTTACATTATCGACATTTCAAACATACACAAAAGTAGAAAGAACATCACAGTAAACCCTCACTAAGCTTCAACAATTATCAGCTTATGTCAAATCTTCTTAGACATAACTGTATTATAAAACAGAAAACAAGCTCTATGTTTAACTAGAGGGGACTGGTTAAGTGTATTATGACATACTCACTAAATAGAATTTTTGAATCATTAAAATGTGCCACACAATAATGAAAAGGTAGCTTTCATAATTATGCAAATTGTTTCATCACAACTATTTTTTAAATAATTGATTTTGGATCTTGGAAATGTAAGATTAAAAAAAAATGTCTTACTACTTTCCTATAGGCTCTAAATTATATATAATGAGCATATTTTACTTTTAATGATACAAAAATTTTTTCTAATATTCAGAAAAATACATAGGTTCACTCATATGTAAAGAGAGAGAGCTAAAAATCTGACTTAACAATGGGAATCAGTTTAACAGAACATCCCACAGAACAGAAATTTATCTCCTCTTATTAATTTTTGTTAAGTTTTATGTAATTGTCTTACATTTACATGCATATTGAGCTTTCTTATAAT
This sequence comes from Antrozous pallidus, assembly GCA_027563665.1. Lineage (NCBI taxonomy): Eukaryota > Metazoa > Chordata > Mammalia > Chiroptera > Vespertilionidae > Antrozous > Antrozous pallidus. The sequence goes on from CM050514.1 coordinate 67,978,228, forward strand.
ATACTTATGATAATTTAAAATCAGTATCATCATCTTGAACAATAATTGTGTTAAGTTTCTACTGATGCTGATGGGAATGTCGAAGTATAAAAATAATGCTGTATTATTTGAGTATTATTTTGTGATTTCCAAGCAGTTCATTATGTCAGTAACCATTGTCCTTAGTCTGTAATATGATTATTTGCTTCTATGCTTCTTTACCACCAGACTGCTCTAATATTTTCAGTCTTCATTATCTTCTTTTACAGTTTTTATCTTCTTCAGCTATCAAGTTACTTCTTGTTGTGCCTTCCTCCAAGATTCTCATTTCTTCTCTCATGCACTATTTCTAATCTACTTTGGAGTAGGAAAACAAGCAATCAAATTGTTTAGGTTGCACATACAGCCTATGCCTCAACCCAGTCGAACACTGGTGAGCTATGTGCTTAGCACTGGGGGGAGAGGGAGAGGTACATAGAAAAACAAAACTCCAGTCCTGCCTCCTAACAGGTTTAATTCCCCGCCCCCCCCGCCCCCCCACAGAACTGAGATATATGCCTGCTTTGTTAGAATCCAGAGTAGGTGATATGCTCTATGAAAGTAGTTCAGAGAAAGTGTTATTGGAGTTCAGAGGGACTGATAGAGGGTTTTACCAGAAGAGGCGACACTGGACTTGGGCCTTGAAAGGCAAGGAGAACTTGAGCATACAAAGGTTGGAAAAAGAATATTTCTGAATGTTCTGGAAGATTCAGAAGGTAAAGGTTCTGCTGAGAAGTAGGTGAATTTAACTAGAGCATGGAGTGTATAGAAGTGAGTGATGGGAAATAAAGTGATAAAAACAGATTGGGACCAGAAAGTGAAAGGACTTGATTACTAGGCTGATGAACGTGGACTTTATTCAGTGGACAATGGGGAGCTATTGAAAGTTTTGAGTAGGAGAGTAGCATCATCAGAGCTGCACCTCAGAAAGATTAATTTGGCCACAGTGAGAAAATGGATTGGAGTGGGGAGACACCAAGGATGCAGACCAGGTAGGAGACTATCACAGTGGTCCAGGAAGAGGCTCTAGGGCTGGGGCAGAGGGAGTGGACTGGAAGCTGATTGATGAGACAGGGCCAGATAAGAATGTATTCATTACATTAGGGGAGCAAGGGAGAGGAAGACATCAAAGACATTGCTACAGTTCTGAGCCAGTGTGGGGCCATAAACAGAAGCAGGGGCAGCAGAGCAGAAGAGGTTTGGGAGGAGAGCGCACAAGTGTAATTTTGAACACACTGAGTAAAGGTGCTGACGGGGCATCTGGGAGAGGCCGGCTGGGCTTTTGGAGACAGGAGACTGCAGTGCAGTCAGAAGGCCAGGCTTGGAGATGAAGATTTGGATTCATCTCTGTCTCAAAAGCAAGGAGGCAAAGAGTCCAGAGTCAAAGCTTACCAGAGACTTTGGGGACTCAGATGTGGTCTGCTTGATGCTTGTTTTGGCTGTTTGCAGGCCTTTCTCACTTTCTTTCTGTCCTTAGCCATAATCAGAATGTCACAAAAGTGCTTGAGGATGAGTGAGTTATTGCTTTGTACATGCAAATACACAACATATATTCCAAAGTAATAAAGTAATTTGAAATATAGCTAATGAGATCAATTTCACAATAGCATAGTCTTTTCTTTACATATAGTGTATTACTGTGTGACCATAGGGAAATCAGTGTACCTTTCTGGTCCTCAGAGATAAAACAATCCAGCAGCTCTTCCCTTCACTGTATACCTTCATGAACAAAAAGGGCCACATACCAAATCTGACAAGCTCAGAGGGGGCCCAAATGACAGGCCTTACAAATTCTAACAAAATGTAACCATACAGGATAGTCTGAACATGAAAATTCCTCGCTGGGCAGGTCATGGCATTATGTCATGTCTCAAGCCTATAGCTTCCTCAGCAAAGGTTTACCTTCTGTGAGCCCTATCCATTGTTCTTATGCATCCAGGATAATATATCTCTGAAATCTCAGAGTGATTTTCTTTTCTAGATCTTCCCCCTCCTCTCTTTCTCCCCCCCTCCTCTCTTTCTCCACCGCCCCCCCTCCTGGCCCAGCGAAGGCAAAACCACAGAGCATAAGACCACAGAACTCCAATCTCCTGGGTACAGTGAAGATGAGATCTTTGGCCTCTATAATTGGCTGCAAGCACCTAGCACCAACATGATGTTAGAATCACTTGGGAAGGGAGGGAAGAGGCCAAGGTTCAGAAATCTGTATTTCTTAAACCTCCCCAGGTGAGTCTGATATGCAGCCTAGGTTAGGAACCACTGAGCTAAATATTCTAGCTCACATTCTAAAGCAGGAGTGGGGAACATCCAGCCCCCTGGCCGTATAAGGCCTGAGAAACATTTAGTGGTGAGTTAATTAAATGTTTGACCAAATATAGCAGGCTAATTTTTAAGTTGATAATTTTAAATGGCCCAAGAATGATGTCATAAATATCCAAATGGTGTTTGGCAGAGAAAAGGTTCCCCATCCCTGTAATCTGAAGTATTATGAATATTTAGACAAAATGTGGGCTTTTTTTTGCCACAGCTCAAAAATAAGAAAACATATCCAAAGTAACAAATTTAGTGTCAAATTTAATTTGTCTATAACTCCCCCTGTCGCTTTTAAGTCAGGAGTCAGATATACAGTATATTTGAAAAGCACTATAATTTAGAAGGCTCCTGGGATGTCATAAAATGTGGACAATTGGGGCAGGGGAAGGATAGGGACTAGAAGGGGAAGAAAAGCAGGGAGGGGTAAGACTGTGCAAATATACAGCATGTTCCTCTTCAGCCTCATCCGCAGACCAGCCCTGACCCAGGATTCACTATGCCTACAATGGATTTTGATGCTCCATCTGTACTTGTTGAGGCATGGAGTCTTGTGCTGTCTCTGGTTATACCTGTCAGATTATATACTAAGCATTTCAGAAGTACTTTACAGACTGCCTTAGTCCATCCTTGCTGCTATAACAAAATACCATGGACAGGTTGGTTTATAAACAACAGAAATTTATTGAATTGGAAGGTTGAAAATCCAAGACGAGGTGCCATCATGGCCACATGAGGGCCCTCTCCAAGGTCCAGACTCCCATAACAGAAGGGGTGAGGGATCTCTGTCGTGCCTTTTTTATAAGAAGAGCAGTAATCCCATTTATAAGGGCTCGGTTCTCATGGCCCAACCACTTCCCCAGAGGCCCCACCTACCTTCTAACACTATCACATTGTGTGTTAGGATTCCAACATGTGAATCTGTGGGACACAAACAGTCACACCACAGCACAAACCCAGCCCAGGTCCAGAGTGGGCTGAAAGAGTTTATTGGCATTCCAATGGGGGCCGATGAGAATGCTCATCAATGGGCTCATCTTTAACATAACTTGTGTTAGTTTTCCATCATACGGTTCATAATATAACTTTCATATAGCTCCACTGTTACAGCATAGTTCATAGGAGATACTTTCTGAAGGTCCTACAGAATCTAAGGTGTGCTGTCCTGGGCCACACAGGTGGGAAGCGGACTGAGATATCAATTATTTCCTCACTTTCTGTACTTTTCCCCCTTCCCTCCACTGAGGAAATGCTTTGCTGAACTTGACAGGTTGGACTGGATGAACCTACACTGGAGAAACAGATTGGAATTTGGCAAATCTGAAAGTTCCTAACTTCCAAACTAATTCTGGCATCCTATTTGCATTTGCACAACAGGCTTTACTGAGGAGCTGCTGTACGTAGGGCATTATGTCAGAAATTAGCAATCAACTGTGATTCTGACTACACACCAGCTACTACCAAAATTCTAGACATAATTTCAGGTAGGATGGAGAATAATAATGTGGCTACTACTTCACATTATGTAGCTCTTAACAGTGTTTTCACGGAGTTATATTTGGTACCCTTTCTCTCCCCCATGGAAGTCCTCTCATCCTCATGTACCCCCTTCCCGCTTCAGCACCACAGTTATCCACTACCTTTCCTTCAGACTGGGGTTTTATGACTTTAATTACACTCAATCAAATGATCTGCTAACCTCTTTAAAGTAATTTACTCCAAGGTGTAAATGAGGTTTTACCCTCTTGGAGATATTTGTGTTTTTAAAAAGAAGTTTAATAGGCAACTGGGTATTTTCCCCCTTCAGTTAGTAACATGTGAAAAGAAATAATTGCAGGGCTCTGAGCCACATCCTCTTTGCCCACTCTTCAGAAACACAAATTTCATTTACATTCCTAAAAGAGAATAACAGGAAATCAGCCAAGCAGCCCAACTTCTTCATGTACCCCTCCTGCACACACAAATTCTCTCTCTCGTCTCTTCTCTCCCTCTCTCAGCTCTGGGTATCACTGTACTGTGAATGTCACAGGACAATCCTGTGTATCAAGACCCCTGCTGGCATCCCCCATGCTGGACCCATACCTTAGTTCCTACTCTAAACCTTGAGTCTTACTTCCATCTGCTATGTATAATCTGATAAGTGCTCTTTAAATGTACCTGTTTAGATTTTGTCCCTCTCCTCTGGGAGATGGTTTTAGTAAAATAAGCGAAGCATAAGCCCTGGAGGCAAATGCCACTTACTCAGCATGTGTTATTTATCATTTCTGAGACTCTGTTTCCCCATATGTAATGGGCATATTAGGAGGATTAAATATGATATATAATAGGATCAGCAACATTTGGTTAATCATTTAATACATGTCATTATTATTATTAATATTATTTTTTACCTCCACTTCCATCAACAACTTTGATTGGATTCCTGCTTCTGGTTCTGCCTTGCAGGATCTAATTCTTGAGCATTATGTGCTAGTTAGAACTTGTTTCCTGGACCTGACCTTTTCAGCTACAGTTTACACACAAAGTAGATAATGGTAGAGACAAAAACAGGACATCATTTTACAGGTATGGCATATTTGTGGGGATAGTAAAGCCAAGATTTGAAACCAGGTCTATTACAGGCAATCAGAGACCTTGGCTTCTGTACCTGTCCTTACCATGTGAATTTTCTACTCTAGAGGAAGATGAATTTCTGAGTCATGCAGTAGTGCTAAACATAAGACTTCACTGATAACAGATTGCATTGAGAAAGGAAGATTGATTCCTTGGGGGAAAGTTGTGTACATTTCAGGGAGGTATTTCCCCACCCCACCCGTGAAAGAGAAAATAGAGCCTTTGAAGTCAGATCTGGGGTTACATCCGAATTCCACCACTTAAAACCCATGAACAGAAAGACTCCAAAGCCCCTATTATAAGCTACTATTAATAAGGAAGCTGAGGCTAAGACACATAATTTAACCAAGGTTAATGACACCTATCTTGTAGACATGTTATGAAGATCCTATATAATAAAGAGGTAATGTGCAAAATGACCATCACTACAACACACAAGATGGCCACCCCCATGTGGATACATGATGGCTGCCAGATGAGGGCAGTTAGGGGTGACCAGGCCAGAGAGGAGGGCAGTTTGGGGGTGACGAGGCCTGCAGGAGAGGACAGATAGGGATGACCAGGCTGGTAGGAGAGAACAATGAGGGGTGACCAGGCCAGCCGGGGAGGGCAGTTAGGGGCAATCAGGCTGGCAAGGGAGGGAAGTTAGGGGTGACTGGACCAGTAGGAGTGGGCAGTTAAGAATGACCAGGCTGCCAAGACCGGTTTGGCTCAGTGGATAGAGCGTCGGACTGTGGACTGGAGGGTCCCGGGTTTGATCCCCGTTGAGGGCATGTACCTTGGCTGTGGGCGCATCCCCAGTAGGGGGCGTGCAAGAGGCGGCTGATCAATGTTTCTCTGGCATCGATGTTTCTGACTTTCTATCCCTCTCCCTTCTGCTCTGTAAAAAATAAAAAAAAAAAATAAAAAGCATGACCAGGCTGGCAGGGGAGGCAGTTAGGGGTGATGAGGCTGGCAGGGGAGGGCAGTTGGGGGTGACCAGGCCAGCAAGGGAAGGCAGTTAGGGGCAACCAGACTAGCAAGGGAGGGAAGTTTGGGGTGACTGGACCAGCAGGAGTGTGCAGTTAGGGGTGACCAGGCTGGCAGGGGAGGGCAGTTGGGGGTGACCAGGCTGACAGGGAAGGGCAGTTAGCAGTGATGAGGCTGGCAGGGGAGGGCAGTTGGGGGTGACCAGGCCAGCAGGGGAAGGCGGTTGGGGTGACCAGGCTTGTAGGAGAAGGCAGTTAGGGACAATCTGGCCAACATGGGAGCAGTTAGGCATCCATCAGGCTGACAGGGGAGAATTAGGGAGTGATCAGGCTGGCAGGAGAAGCGGTTAGGAGTAATCAATAAGGCAGGCAGGTGAGTAGTTGGGAGCCAGCAGTCCTGGATTGTGAGAGGGATGTCCGACTGACCATTTAGACCTGATCCCACCAGAACCGGGCCTAAACGAGTAGTTGGATATCCCCCAAGGGGTCCCAAATTGGAGAGGGTGCAGGCTGGGCTGAGAGACAACTCCCCAACTCCTGCCCCTTGGGCATGAATTTCATGCATTAGGCCTCTAGTTACTTTATAAAAGGTTGGCATAGTGTTTGGTCTATATTTATTTCCTGGAAATCTAGAACTATATTCCTCTTCAAGATAAAAGGAACTTAAAATTTTCCCACCTTCCCTATGACCAAGCTCTATATTTAAAAACTTACGTAGCTGGTATAAAACCTGAAATAAATATTGTTTCTCTCTCATCGATGTTTCTGACTTTCTATCCCTCTCCCTTCTGCTCTGTAAAAAATCAATTAAAAAAAAAAAAAAGAATAACCAGGCTGGCAGGGGAGGCAGTTAGGGGTGATGAGGCTGGCAGGGGAGGGCAATATTTTAAAATTTACATTTTTAACCCTAATTTATCTAATATGTATATCCACATAGATAGGTTAGATGTAAATTAAGTAATTTTTCAACATTGATTTCTAAAAAAGGAAATAATGAAAGGATTCCTAATTTACTTGGCAGTATAGAAGTCTTTTGTTATTATGTAAGGAAACCATAGGGTAATTTGAAGCTTTGTTGTTTAAAAAAAAAAAAAAGCCATAAAAAATTATCACAACATTTCCTGGAGAAATATGGAGGCACTTAATGAAAGTTTACAAAAAAAGAGACTCCATATTTTAATATGTTTCATGCCTAATTTCCAAGTAGAAATATTTCTCCTATCTAAATAATTCTTGAACATTTTAGATAAGTTGAAAAATTGTATGCTGAGTGGGTTTTGTTTTTTATTTCTAATGAATCAGTGATTTTGACCTTAGTTCCATATGCCCCTTTAATTTATGGTGAATAAAGTAATACTGATTTTTCAAAAATTAATACTCAAGCCACCAAGTTTCCAAATTATGATATTTCCATTGGCAAATGAAATAACATGCTGTCCGTGCAGTTAGTGATTTGAGGCAATTTGAACATCATGATAAAAGGAGGGGGATTACAAGCAGTGTTATAATTAAAGGTCTGTTGATTCTTCAGTTTAAATGCCATTGTTGAAAGATTTTTCACTCAGATGTCAAAGTCTGTGGCCAGCCAAAACTTGGCATGCTAGAACTCAGCCCAGGGAAACATTGTGTTCTACAGATTTAAAAACCAAAATCTGTCAAGAACAGAAATGTTGCGCTTGGGCTGGATTCTCATGAATTAGAACCAGCACACAGCCAAACACCACCTCCTCTTTACAAAAGGAAGTAGTGCAGGTGGATGTTAATGGGAAATGTTTGTTCAGATGGAAAACAGAGGGAAATTATCATTAGATACCATCATACAGAGCACCAGGTTAAAGTTATATGTAATTAAAGCGTGTTTCTTTGGGAAGTCTGAAACATTTTAGAAGTTTCTAGTTGATATTTCATGGGAGTTTTAATGGGGAGCAGTCTTTGGCCTGTCATCCCAGATTTGCATATCAAGGCTCAGTTTCTCCATATCTCACCCTTTGTTACAGAGAAAACTTGAAGCAAAATTTTATTTGCTTAAATCATCACCTAGAAATATATTTCCACATAACAGGCTTTCCCTTCTTTCATTTGAAGGTTATGATTGGCTTTTGAACTGCATCTAGCTAGCCCATAGATTTTTTTTATTTATTTAAAGAGTATTTTAAAATAATTTGAGAGCTTGAGAGATCTCACCAAAAAATATCCAGATTTTTTTCAGCTTCTCATGAAAATGTGAAGATCTGGCAGTATTAGATCTACATTTTTACATGGCACCAATTTTTGGAACTGAGTGATGGCTGTTCCCTTCAGATAAGTCATTTCCTTTCCAGTTTGACAATATCTCTATCACCCCAGATTTCATGCCATACTCAGTTCACTCATTTACCAGCCTGACTCCTAAAGACATTAACTTTTCTTGTGGTAGATATTTTCCTTTTTTTTTCCTTTGTGGTATTAAATTTTAAAGGTTCTAAAAATTTCTTCCCAATAAATAATAGCATAGCAAAGACTATACATACCTGGTGCTTAACAGAGCATTATTGAAAATGACAAAAATTAAAAGGTAACCAAAATGTCAAAAAAATAAGAGTTTTTTTTAAATGCATGCTGATATATCCATGGAATGGAATATGATGCAGGGGTTAAAAATATGTCTTGAAAGTTACAAAGCAATGTATACAACAAGAATCCTATTTTGTAGAAAATATATTTGTACATACAGTGAAATGCTAAAGTGATCTCTGGCCAATATTAGAAAAATATGTACATATCTATACTAATATGTACAGTGAAATGCTAAAGTGATTTCTGGCCAATATTAGAAAAATATGTACATATCTATACTAAGAGTCCTCGTACCCTTGTGCAACGCTCTCACATCATCACAAGATGGCCACCACAAGATGGCCAGTAGGGGAGGGCACTTGTGGGCAATCAGGCTGGCAGGGGAAGGCAGTTGGGGGCAACCAAGCTGGCAGGAGAGGGCAGTTGGGGGCCATCAGGCTGGCAGGGGAAGGCAGTTGGGGGTGATCAGGCCTGTAGGGGAGGACAGTTGGGGGTGATTGGGCTGGCAGGGGAGGGCAGTTGGAGGTGATCAGGCTGGCAGGGGAGCAATTAGGCATCAATTAGTCCAGCAGGGGAGCAATTAGGGGGCAATCAGGCAGGCAGGCAGATGAGTGGTTAGGAGCCAGTGGTCCTGGATTGTGAGAGGGATGTCCAACTGCCATTTTAGGCCCAATCCCTGGGATCAGGCCTAAGCCAACATCAGACATCCCTCAAGGAGTCCCAGATTGGAGAGGGTACAGGCTGGGTTGAGGGTCAACCCTCCCCCAAAAATATGAATTTCATGCACTGGCCCTCTAATATATATGTAAGTTAATAAGCCCCAAGTGTAGCTTTTATAGATCCCCTTCCACATGGCTTTCTTATTTCACTTGGCCCAACAGTTGGAACATATCATGAAGCTATTCTTTAATTCTCTGTCTAAAGCTGATTCTTCTTCTTCATTTATTCTTTAGAGGTACGGTCCAGAATAAGACTTCCATATCTGTTTTAAACACTTGAAAAAGTATTCTTGCTTGCCTACATTATAGCTAACCACCATGGCAGAGCAAGAGATGGCCTAGACTTGTTTTGTCCTTCTGCTGACACTAAATATTCAAAACTTTTTAAGAGCATCTTGAAACAGAAAAATTAAACATAAATATGCAACTTAATAATCCGAACACAAAATCTCTTAGGGGCTGGAAGTGAAACTCATCATCACAAAAGCATCAACTTTATGCCAACCATAGGTAGCAAAGCTTACCGGTAAAAGCCGGCTAAGCATTTATGGAAATTCTCAGGATCCAGCACTTAGCACAATGCCTCACCCGATACGAAAGTCCCCCAAAGTATTCATTGAATAAAATATGAATATATTGCACTTTCAGCAAGGAACAATTGACCTGTGCACCAAAAAAAAAAAAAGAAAGAAAAAAAAAAAGTTAATCGTCTTTTAAATAAAACTCAAACAATAAAATTCTGACTTTACTCAGAAAATTTCCAGGTATTATTTGAGTGCTAAAAAGTTAATAATGCCATGGGGGGGGGGGGAATTTTGTGTGTGTGTAATTGAGTGCCATGTATGAGTTTGGGGAAACAGTAGAAAGGAGTAAGAGGCGGCCCTTCAAAGATGAGTGTAGTGTTCTTAGTGCTCTTCCTCCTGGCAACACTAGCTTCTGTGTTTCTGATTTGACTGTTGACCATCTATCTCCACTTCTCTAGAGCATTCTTCACCTCTGGGCTCCACAGCATCTGTTTTCATGGTATCTGAATGATCTTTCTTTGCTCCTTATCCTTCCTCCCTTCATCTGCCCATGGAATGTAGGTTTACTTTTCTGTCTCCTATTACTTCATTCTTGCCATCTGTGGGCAATTTTACAGAACCATGCAGCTGCAGCCACACATCCACATCACCTTCTGGAGATGTGTGTCTGGTCCTGGCCTGCATGCTCTGCTACTGCAGAGAGTCATGGATTTCCAGCTGCCTTCTGGACCTTTCCCCCTGGCTGTGTCACCAATAATATCTCAAACTCTGCTATTATTGTTTGAGTATTCCAGAGGCAAATCAAACCAACCTCCAATATATGTGGTGCTTTTCTATCCCTATGCTTCTATTCTGTGCCCCTTTGCTTTTCTAACCCTATGTTTTTATTCTGTGCCCCATCTCACCAGATTTTGTTGGAACTTTTCCCAGGTTCCAAAGTCCATCTCAGACACTCCCTTCTTCAAGTAACTTTTCTCAGTGTCCATCACTAATGATGTTCCTTAGCCACTGCACTGACAGAGTTTTGTTAGCAACCATTTGCAGTATTCACTTTATTTTGCATTGTATTTTAGTTATGTGGTGTTTATTTTCTCCCACGCTCTGAACATTAGATTTACGGCTTCTTAGTTACCTGTTCCACTAGAGCTTGGTTCTGAGCAAAGTCCTTTGTTCATAGCAGGTGCTCATTAAATACATGATGAATTAAATTGAGTTTCTATATTAATGATTGTACATGTGGTATGATTTGAAAGACGCAGAAAGTTCAATTAACCAAAGTGTCTTCCCAACTTTCCAGGACATGAGATCTGGCTTTGGGGGGCTTTCTCTTTTCCAAATGGGGGTTTTCCACTAAATTGTGTCTTTTTGTCCCTAGCAACTAAACTGTTGACTAATTAATAGTCAAGTTCCCAGACCTTATAAGTTCCATTCATTATCACCTAAAGGGAATAAAGTTTTAAAAGAATAGGCTAGAAGTCAAGTATGTCCTCAAGGGGAAACAAGCAGGAAAAGGACCATGAGAGAGATCAGTAGTAGGAAGTAGCTTGGGCTGTGCCACCTGCAAGTTGTAAAACTAAATGGTAATAATAATTTCTACCTTATAGAGATATTATGAGGAGTAATTAAGTAGCACTAAACACTAATTAATAAATAATAAATTGCTTAGAATAATATCTGACACATACATGTTAATAAATGTCTGCTATTAAGTATTTATATATATGGCAAACATAGTGTGTGTGTGTATTAAATATTTAATATAAGCATATATGTGTATCCTTAATAGGAAATACATATACATATATATTTAACAATTATTATAATTATTTTGATTGTTATTTCACTCTATGAACTTGATGATAGATTCCAAAGAAACTCCTGGATAGCCAAAACCCTTAAGTGTCTGAGAATGGAGTATGTTAAAAAAAGAGAACATACAGATACCAATCTGATACTGGCCAGTGGAGAGGGAGATGGGGGAAATGAGTGAAAAAATTGAAGGGGGGCTCTAACCAGTTTGGCTCAGTAGATAGAGTGTCAGCCTGTGGTCTCAAGGATCCCGGGTTTGATTCTGATTAAGGCCATGTACCTTGGTTGTGGGCACATAGCCAGTAGGGAGTGTGCAGGAGACAGCTGATCAATGTTTCTCTCTCATCGATATTTCTAACTCTCTATCCCTCTCCCTTTCTCTCTATAAAACTTTAATAAAATATATTTTAAAAAATTGAAGGGGAATAAGGAACACAAACTTCCAGGCAGGTATGTAATGTACAACATAGGGAATAGAGTCAATACTATCAGAATAACTTGTTACCGAGACAGACGGTTACTGAACTTGTAATGATCGCATTGTAAGGTACATAAGTGTCAAATCAGGTGAACAAATGTTATTCACCTGAAACTAACATAATATTGTATATTAACTATATTTTAATAAAAAGAATAATTAAAAAAAAAAGGAGAACAGTCTTTGTGAGACCGGGGCCTGACACTCAGCCCTGCCACCTCTAAACTGCATGTTGTGGAAGTTACTCAGCCTCTCTGGACCTCAACTTCTTCATTGGTAAAACCAGCCAGAAGGCTTCATATACACTAATAAAATAGAAATATGCAAATTGACTGTCACTTTGCAACACCCACCAGCCAATCAGGAGTGAGTATGCAAATTAACCCAACAAAGATGGCAGTGGCCCCAACTCCCAGCCTCTCTGGGCCTCTGGGGAGCATGCATGCAGCGCAAAGCAGCCCACTGGGGCAGGACACCTGCTATGAGAGGGTAGCAGGGAGCAGAGAGAGCTACAGGAGCAGGTCTCTGGCTGGAGTGAAGACTGAAGGTGGTGGCCAGAGTGAAGACCTGGGTCCCGGGTGCTGGAGGAAAACCGGTGCTGGCAGCCAGGGGAAGGAAGGCCTGTTGCACAAATCTTTGTGCAATGGGCCTTTAGTCTATACTAATAAGAGGGTAATATGCTAATTAGAACAGACATCTTCCAGACGTCCTTCCTGACAATGTTGGGGGCATGGCCAGCTTGCAAACCACCTGTGGCCCCTCACCCAGGCTGGCCTCACCCCTAGCTGGGACCCCCACCCCAATCAGGGGCATGGCCAGCCTGCAAACTGCCCCAGGCCCCTCATCCAGACCAGCCCTGCCCCACAGTGGGGATCCCCACCCTGATCTGAGGCCCCCTTCAGGGCAGGCCAGCCAGCCCCCATTTGTGCACCCAGCCTCTATCCTAAATAATAATCCTATGTAAAGGGTAATATGCAAATTGACCCTAATGGCAGAATGATCAGAATGACCACTGGACCAGTCACTATGAGGTGCACTGACCACCTCTTAGTCCCTTTCCCCCAGTTGGCAGGCTCTGATTGCCTGATAGCCACCCGCTGTGGGGGTGGGGCCAATGAGCAGGTGGGAACAGCTGACCTCTCGGTCCCTTCCCCTGGCCATAAGGCACCAATCACCCATGGCGAATGGGGAACCAAGGGTGGGTGGCTGCAGGGAGTGGGGCCAGCTGTTGGCAGCTAGGGAAGATGGCCCTGATCACAGGCCAGGCCTAGGGACCATACCCAAGCAAGAATTTCCTGCACTAGGTCTCTAGTCTATATTTATATATATACATAACATATATATAAATGCCTAAGCGACCAGAGGACTGGACGACTGGACAACCAGCCAGTAGCTATGACATGCACTGACCACCAGAGAATAGATGCTCAGTGCAGGAGCTGCCCCCTGGTAGTGCACTCCCACAGCAGGAGCACTACTCAGCTGACAGACTGACCGATGCAAGTCTCTCCCATGGACACTCCCCCTGCACACCTGAGCAGCAGCGGAGGCAAGTGCAGCAGGGCCTGAATGCTTCTCCCTGGCCACCTGCCACTTCACACACTACTTTATGCTATGCAGGTTCAATGCAGACAGCGGGCTGGAGCCCAATAAGCTGGCGGGTAAGGCCCGGCTGAGGAAGTGCAAAGATCCACTGATCCCCGAAGGCCACACCGAGGGACTCCACCAGTGCATGAATCCATGCACTGGGCCTCTAATCTTTTATATTTCCTTTGAGGATTAATGAGCTTTTGTTCTCCCTAATCATTTTGAGATGGAATCTCTTTCTTTTAGTGATCCTATTCTTTTTTTGAACATCACTTTTGTTTTCTTAACAAAGCAAATGCCAGACTTTTTATTTTGAACCAAGCTTACAAGAAACAGGTGGCACTGTTTCGGGGGGGGGGGGGTGAATTGTGGCCATATCAGCTAATAATTTCAAGTTATTAATAATTTTATGCAATGGTAAAATGTTAAAATATGTACCAATTAATATGCACCAACCCTAATAGAGAACAAATACCAAACCAGCTAAATTCTTAATCTGAACAAACTTGCTAGTCAGACCTAGGTTTTCTTTTTTAATGAAATACATTCTACCTCTGGAAATAATTAACAGTACTAATCCACAGGTTTTGCAGTTGGTCATTTTTACAAGAATTCAGATTTTTACTAAAAACAAAAAATCCTTTGCACATAGTCCTATAGGAAGGTGGGGAAGGAGTTGATGAAAGAAGGAAAAAATGATATTGAAAGTATTTCCAAACTCCTGAATATTTGGATCTGAGAGAAAAAGAAGCTTGTAATGTACCTTCTCACATTTAGTCCTGTTCTTGTAGTGCTGTGATGTGGCACTAATGCTCTAGGGGACCCAGAGCAAGTGTTACAAATGCAACCAAAAGTCTCATGAAAATGAGCCTCTTAACAGTATGTGAGCTGGTCTGCAATGGCCTCAGGAAATCCCCCCAGCTATTCACGTCCTTTTTATCCACTGCATTTTGTGACTCTAAGGGAAACTTCACTTCACCTCCTTGACCAGAATTGAACAGACATTGATTTGGTTGCTCCGTGCTTTATTTATTCATTTATTAGCCTTAATCATTTGTATTCCACCAGAACAAAAGAATATATCTTTTCTTTGCATTAATTTAAATTTAAGAATGTGCAAATGTGTGTTTGTGGAAGAATGCATATTTATGTTTATGTAATTTTATGGGGAGCTTGTTTAATTTAAAATATTTTCCATCAAAGCTGTATAACATAAATCCTCACCATCACCATCAGTGTGCAGAATGGCTCAGCTTGACATATTAGCTGAATTTCTTTAAAATGTTGCATGGAAAGTGAGCTTTTTAAAAGAGAATCATGTTTTTCTATTCACTTCTATAATTAGTCGGGTTAAGTGTCACATGGGGAAAAAAATAAGTGGCCCAATGCATAATTTAAAAAAAAAATTAAGAACCACACTTCACCTCAGTGATAATGATGCATTTATCTATGGGCACTTTATGTGCCTTAATTGCCCCCAAGAAATTCCAGTAAGAAGTGGATCCAATTAAACAGTAGGTATTTTGGAAGCATATGCTATATGTAAACCTCTGTACTGGAGGCAGTGGGAAATTCAGAGAAATATAAGTCAGGTTTATCCTCAGGGAGCATATAGTCTAGATAAGGAGCAGACAGGACAGAAGAGGTGGGATTGTATATAACAGTGGAAGATTTAAACAACTGTACAAGATATTCAGACATGTTCTTTGCACAATTATGTTAATGACTTATTTTAAAATATACCACACTGATTGGGTACCATAGATACTTACAGCTACTTAAAAAGCAGTAGTACATGTGATCTTCATGTCAACTCAACTCATATATTTACTTAAACAAAATTTGGGCAATTTAAGCAATAATTAGTTGCATTGTGGCAGAATACATGCTCCTTCTCCTTCAAATGTTGAATGTCCAGTAGCTTTACTACAAATCTTCCTTCAGGAATGTTTGTTGAACTAATAGACATTTCTAAGTAGATGTTTGAGGTTAAGCAACCAAGGAATGGTCTTGAAGATATTTTCACTACTCAGTACCAGCCTTGGATGCCATGATTTCTTCAATTTTATAATCCTCACTTTACTTAAGGAATACATTTAAAGCAGAGTTGGCCAGAGCACAGCCATAATAAATTCTGCAGTAGTGTCTATTTACTGATCAGAAACAACCCAGAGGTCACATAGGGACTTAATCTTCAGTTACCACTTTAACTAAGAGTGGTAATTTTCAGTTACCACTTTAACCTGATCAAGAGATTAATGTTAATTCAGGAGAAAACCATGGAAGTATATACAACTTAAATATTTAAAAATATGCAGGCTACCCTACCCAATATTTATATAATATACTTACTGTTCTGCTGAAGTGTAAATAATAGCAACATTGATAATGCCAAGTAAATGGGATCTTTAGCTTCCAAAACATTTTGGGCACATCACTCACTCTTGATCCTCAACTTGTGTTGTCAACAACTTATGAGATTGGTTAGGCAAATATCCACATTTTACAAAGCAAACTGTATGAAGTTTAAAAAGACAGATGAGTTGCTTAATGACACTGAGCTCTTAAAACGTACAGTCACTTCTGCTGCACACATGACTGGCTCAGAGGAAGCAGCAAACAGAACCTTTGCCTCAACCATGCTGTGCAGCACAGAGTGGGTGCCAGAATGTGTACCTGTGGGCTCCAGTCTTCGGAGGATGGAAGAGCCCTCAGGCCAAAAGGCACGTCTGCCATGATTTTATGCAAGACTGAAAAGGTATAGTTAGTTCTCTTTTATGGGATATTTTCTTCCCACTTATACGGTGCCATTAGTAAATACTGTGAATTTTTATTACTCAGAGATTGGTAAAATCCTGATGATTTTCCATGAAAATTATGGTTGTGTCTCTAATCTGGTGTGTCAGTTTTTTTCAGCCCCCTCAGAACTTCAATATCTACAAAGGTCTCACAGTCCTGATCTGGACCTACCAGGATTTATGGCATTTTTTTCCTGTTAAAAAGTCTGTGAATATAATCAGTTGCATTTGAGCTGGCTTTTTGGAGCTTTTTACTTATTTAGAAATATGGAATGGAAATGATGGAGATCATGGACCACTTTACTGAGTCTGAGTGTCTCTAAGAACGGATAAAGAAGTGTGGTTCTGAACCCCACAAACCCGGCTCTCATTGGCAATATAGAACTCAAAGCTGTCACTAAATTTTGCAATCTGATGAGTAGCAAAGGTAGAAAGACCAATAAAAAAGATGAAACTTCAAATCAAGAAATCAGCATTTAGGTCCAGAAACTTGGTTCCAGTAACATTAGCCAATGGGTCCTCCATTCAATATAATATCCTTTAAAAGTCTACAGACTTCCACCCTTCATTTTGGCTTGAAGAATTGGACCTGACATCTTGAGAGTTATTTTTTTTAACTTTTTTATTGTTATTACTTCAAATCCTCAGTTAATATCAAGGTGATATACTAACACCTTGGTATCAGGATACTCACAATCCAAATTAATGTTTTTCCCATCATAATAATCCTGCACTTATAAAATATTTTCATATTTATGATTTTACTAAGTCCTACATTAGCCTTTTGCGTAGACAGAGGGGTTGTTGTTGTTACCATCATTCCCACATTGTAGATGAAGAGATAAGTAGATTAAGAATGTGATCCAATGTTACATAGATGGTGACAGAACCACAGTTACACCCAGGTGAGCAGGTGACCTTACTCATGTGCTTCAATAACCTTGTGGAACCTCATAGATTTGCTGTATGACACTGATCCTCAGCCAGGCTCTAGAATTACCTAGAAGGCTTTTTAAATTAGATATCTACTTTAGTAGTCTGGAAGAGGGACCAACAATGTATTTCTCCGACAAGTTTTTAGGCAATGCTGATGCTGCCAACAACCATTCTTTTAGGAGCCCTGTCCTACTGATTTTATGCAGTAACTTAATGGCAATGATATATTAAAGCAAGATAGTCAGACAAGAAGGAAGTTTATTTTGCCTGATGCTTCCTTCTTGCTATTTATTTTCTCTATTCCTACCTTTCTGGGGAAAGAACAGAACAAATGTGGGATGTGAGCTAGCAAGAGAATATCACATTGTTTAGAATGAGTTTAGACCTTTTGACACTCAAGATTAAACAGCAGAACCCTTCAGTTTGCTTCTAACTAGAAACTACTGTTGTTCATTATCTTGGAGATATGATTGCCAACCCTCTAATGAAGAGCCAATATAAGACTGGACATGGGCAAATATGATTAGATGGAGCTACAGACAACTGATCCATTAACAATCTTCAGATAGATACTTTCATGTCAACCCAAAAGGAAGTTCTTAATGGCCAGAAGGTGAGCCCCATTCGTGGCCTATCCAAGTCAATACTTTCCTGAAGACTGGTAAGGAGTTCTTGCATCACAAGCTCAGTTTGAGTGAACCAGGTTGTATGTCAGATTTTTTTAAAGCTAAGAAACAGTTCAGCTGTGTTGTGAGATAGTGTTCAGATCAAGGTAGGGCAATCTGGTAGGGCTGGTTCCTCTGGAGGTTCTAGGGGATAATGCTTTTTTTTTTTTTGCCTTTTCTAACTTCTGAAAGACATCTGCAATCTTTTGGTCATGACCCCTTCTACAAATAACTCCAACCTCTTGCTTATGTCATCACATCTCATACTGTTAGCTCTGATCCTCCTGCCTCTCATGAGAACCCTTGTGATTACATTTAGAGGCTACCTAGATAATCCAGGATAATCTGTCCATTTCAGTACCCTTAATTTAATCACATACACGAGATCCCTTTGCCATCTAAGGTTCTGGGGGTAGGACATGGATATCTTTTGTGGGGTCATTATTCAGTCTACCACAGTTCATTTTAGTGTGTTTATCACACTACAGTAGGAATATAGTACCCCTTTGTCAGCCTCAGAATGTAAGAGTTTCTTTAATAAAAATATCTCCTAAAGGGGAGCAGCAGGACTATGAGAGACAAGAGTATGATTGTAAAAACCGTGGAACCGTGGAAACAGCAGAACCCGGTTCCATTACTAGTTTTGTTTCTATCAAGTTGTGTGACCTTAAGTTTATTCAGTAAAATATCTCTGCCACTTAGTTCTCTTCTATAAACTAAAAAAAAGGGGGGCGGGGGAGGGAAAGAGAGAGAATGCCCTGAATACCTAGTAGGTCTAAGATTCTGTGCTTCTATAAAATCTATCAGGCTGTTTCCAGATGGCACTTAAATTTAAAACCAAGTGATTACTTACCTCTAATAAGCAATATAAATTTTTTCCAATTTTCTTGTGAATTTGAAATGTGTTACCCACGGACTTCTTGCTGTTAAAACAGTGGTGAGGCTATGAAAATTGCCAATACAAGTGCTTTTCCCTAGTTAATTCTTAAATATCCTACACAATGATACTACTTTAATCTAAGTTTCACATCCCTAGTCTTATGGTAATAGTATACCCCTTTCACATATTAGAGAGAATAAGTTACAATTGCATATAAAGAATTAAGAGAATTAATAATTGTTGCCTCCAGCTTTTCTGAGATATCATCTACCACCTTGGGTAGGTGTGATACCAGGCAATACATTAAATATGCCAAGCAGAGTGCAAAAACCTTGTACCAAAAATCTCAGTCTCCAGGCATGAGTGACAAACTAGAAGTTGTCACTGAGTGACTGCTGTCATTATCACTGGGGTCAAAGAGGTGGTAAAGGACTGGCATTTTATTTATTTTTATTTAAATTTAATTTGTCTTGGAACCGGACCACTGATTCTCAAAAGGAAATGGGCTAGTTTGATACAAATTCTCTCTACAGCATTAGAGTTATCCCACAAACACAAATTTTAAATGATGATTTACAGAGGGCCATGAAGAATAAGTTGGGGGAAGTTTATAGGAAGGAAAGGTTTGAGAGCTTAACCAGAAAAGGTGCCTGAAAATAAATCAAATTATGGCATACGTTGAATTATGGCATTTATTATTATGTGCGGAGTATGCATGGAATTTTGAGCTGAAAGCTGAGGAAGAAAAGGTCTAGAAACTCTCATGCATAGTAAATAAATTAACCCTTTATTCCCTGACTTTCTATGCGTCCTGTATTTGGTGACTTGTTCATACAAATGTACTCTGAAAATGACTAAGAAACCATGCTCTGCCATGGGTGCATTTAACTATTTGTGTTCATAATTAAAATATATGCTTCCAGGAGATATACTTTGGTATCACAATCTTTTCAAGTATTTCAAAGGCCAGAGTTCTTTGGGAAAAGAAGAAGTGTTTTGTCTGCTTATGACTGACAAACTTCCTTAAACTTATTAAATGGGGATCTCTTATTCTTTTCACCTATGAGTTGAAGACTAATCTAATGTACTAGATTTGGCAAAGAAAAAAACCTGCCAAATAAGTCAGGGTCTAATAACTGGATTAATGACTGTTCTAAGACCCATAGGTTCAATATACTGTGCCATTCAGGACCTATTCTCCTCACTTCCTACTTTAAATAGCACTTTTCATTGCTATTTTTTATTATGGAAACTACATAGTATCAGGAAATGAGCTTATCATGAGCTGGTTACAGCTTTTGAAATATCTTCCCATGAAGAAGAAAAAATAACTGAAATCCTATCACCAAGAAAATGGTTTAAAAATCTGTTTATTTCAGAGCCACACAAAAATCTTAGCTTCAACTAGTTATCTTTATTTTGCAATGACGTCCTTCTTTTGCCCATTCATTCATTTAACACATGGCTGCTATCTACTAATCATTTAGGAAAAAAGAACACCCTGTGGATTATGTAAACTTTAAATATAACTACATGTTTGTGTGCATTCAGATGCTTTTCTAAAGAACACATTTGTGACAGGAAGTGAAGAATGGCATGGTCAGGGAAAAATTAAAGAGACACGATGTAATTATCTGAACTGGAATTAAGCCAATTAATAACCCATGTGCTAACACTACCCTCAAAGTGTTGAAAATGCCTTCAGATATTTCAGTGCCCTGGGTGGTCATAGCCAGTGATCTTCACCTCATCCATTTTCAAAACCACGCAGGGACATGGCTCAGCCCAGCTTCTGGGGAAGAGCTGCCACCCAAAGTGAGAAGAGGAACAGCTTATACAATCTAAGCGCAGGATTCTCTCAAGAGATTACACACAGATTTTTACTTATTTTTTAGTGAGATCAAAACACTGGTGTTGTATGCATTTGCTCATTTATTCAACTCATATTTACTGGTACCTACTGTATGTCAGCCCAGCATCGTGGCTGAGGATGAGGGCTTTGAAGTTAGTCAACTGGATTTTATCTCCAGCTCCACGCTTACTAGTTGTTTGCTTTTAAGCAAGTTACTTAACCCTTCTATGCCTTGATTTTCTTTTCCATGAAATGGGGTTTTTTAGCACCTAATTGATAGGGTTGCTGTAACACTGAAGTACAATAACAATGTGGAAAGTACTAAGCGGAGTGCTTAACACAAGTCAAGTATTCAGTAATATGTTGATTATTGTTATCATTATGAGCCAGGAAATATCCCAAAGTCTGGGAACAAGAGCTTACACCACGCTGAGATGATCCTTGAGTTTAGACTCTGGAACTTTGGGGTTCTAACCTTTATAGTCTGTATTGCCAACTCTTTCTAATAGAAGTTTGTATATGCCACGCCTGCTTTGCTATGTGTATTCATGTCTTGTACCTGCTACTTTGATTAGGACACACTCGGCACATCTACAGTATGCAGTTTTGCAGCTTTCCAACCTAATGTCAAGTCTTCCTCAATAGTAATCACCGTGTAGTGACCAGCCATGGACTTTATATATGTTAGTGCATGTCATCCTGAAAGCAACCGTATGCAATCAATTGTATCGCCTTTCACAAATAGGGAAACTGAGTCTCTGAGTCTCTGCAACTTACGCAGTGTTATAATGATCTGACCCCCAAAGTGCATTCTCTTGTTCCCTCTGTTCACCCCGCATGCATTTAGCAGGCACTTCACTGCTCTGCCCTAGGCTATTGCCTGTCAGGTGCTCTGAGACCTGCAGGAGGACTCACCAGTATCAAAATCACTGACCACGCCTCCCTTCAAACTGATTGACTGTGGAGCACGTGTTTTAGACCTGCCACAAGAGCCATGCTTAAAGAGGTCGGTGTACAAATGAACTAAATTACTCTGGCTTTGGCTTCTCTCAGATTACTTGCCTTTGAGTGGGCTCCCAGGTGTCTGACATTTTTTCAGTTTTATTCTCTCACCCTAAGTAGCAACATCATTGCTGAAGCATGACTGAGAGATAGTTTTCACTTTCCTGTGCTCTGTGATTCTTGTTCTAGGACGAGAGACTTAACCTCTCCAGTAACGTGTGATGGCACTGTTCTCTTCATAAGCACCTCTTTCCCCCTTAAAGAAATTACCTTCATTTATCTGTTGTCAAGAGGGAAATCCTTCCTGAATATGATTATATGTGTCCCAAAAAAGATACCATCAAGTATGTGGGCAGATACTACAGTTTCCCCTTTCTATTTTAGTAGCTCATTTCAATTGAAATATATCGGAAAAGTCACCCATAGCTTATCTTTCAGGTAGAACATCTCTGCCGTGATTTCAAATGACACTGTGAGCTGAAAAACTCAATCTCTTTCACCCACAGTGTGCCTATATTTTAAAAACGAGTTGTATGAGAGCACCACATCTCTTTACATGGTGACATATAGCACATATTCATAGAGAGAATTGAAAATGCTGGAAGGGGTCGTTGTAGATGGATGCACTGGCCTTCGCCAGCCTGGAGTGCCATGCCTAAAGTCTGTCTCAGCTGCACCTTGCTGAGATGGACCCTCTACAAGGTTATAATTTTTGTCTTTGCCCTGAGAAGGAATTAAGGACTTGCATTCCTAGAATTCATAATGGTCAAAAATATTGCTACCTACACATGTTTGAAAACGGAAGGTTTGTGCACCAGCTGTATAGATGGAGGAATCGTGTTATTCACACGGGTGATTTTCATACCTGTTGGGCCAGAATCTTTAGAGAGCTGCTGGTTAGCTGGTGTTCGGGAAAGAGCTCTGCCTTGTGGGCTGCTGGAGCTGGGTTCCAGCGTCGCTGGCATTGCTATTGCCTTCATGATTTATGAGCCCCAGTCTCTGGGCCTCAGTTTCCTTATCTGCCACATTAGGGCGTCAGAGAGATGGATCTCTGTGGCTTTGCCTGGCTCCGGTATCCTCTGGGTCTGTGAATCGCCTTCAGTGTCTGCCATCGCCTGCCTTGCCAGCTCTGTTTGTCACAAAGATTAATACATTTTAACTGTACCTTGGAGTGCTCCCGGGAGAGGAGACTGGATGGATTGTTTTGCACCTATTATTGCATCAGAACTTTTGCCTTTTTAGAGGAGATTGTGCCGTGCCTAAAATCTGCCTGCCTCTCTGCCCACTGACTTTGTCTGCACTGCTCTCTTGCCACGGTGCCGCTTTTTCCAGCATTCTTCTCCCTCCAAGGTCTAGGCTCAGCAGCCAGCTGTACCTGTCTTGTTCTCTGCAGCATCTGTCTGCTGCACTCCTAGAAGATCCTTAATAAACTTTCACACATTACACACAGACCCTAATTTGTGGGCACCTGCACGTAAATATCCACCGTTCATAAAACTAGGGGAGAACACTCACTCCATTTTTTAAAAAACCTCTATCTAGTGCCATTTGTATTTGCACTTTTTGTTTAGTTGTAAGTTTTAATAGTTCCCCCTTTGAGGATTTGTCAGTACGAGCAGTATTGCTTATCAGAACACACCAACAGTCTTTTTGTAATATTCGCTTTTCCCCTTTGGTTCAGCCGAGCCTGCTGACAGATCATTCAAATTCAATTGTTTTATGTCTAAGCCGAACAGCTAATTAAAGTGGGGATGATTAACCTGACTGGCAGTGTCGCTCTCCCTCTCGGGCTCTCTCTCTCCCTCTCCTTTTCTCTCTCCCTCCCTCCTGTTCCAATCAGTCTTTTCTCACACTCTCTCTCCCTCCGTGTCTCGTCTGTCCCTCTCTCTCTCTCTCTCTCTCTCTCTCTCTCTCTCTCTCTCTCTCCCTCCCTCCCTCCCTCTCTCTCTCCCCCTCCCCCCTCCTCTCTCTCATCTCTCCCTCCCTCAGTTGGTCTCTCTCTCTCTCTCTCTCTCTCTCTCTCTCTCTCTCTCTCTCTCTGTCTCTTGCTCTACTGTGTTTTTTTTCCCTCCCTCTCTCTCTCTCTCCTAAACGTGGTCTGCTTGCTGATGGCAGAATGGCACTCGGAGATTTGTGCATTGTGTCTGGTTTCCTACGGGCAGGCTGACCCAGTGCCTCCAGGGACTTATCAATAGACCACTCAGAAGAGACACAGACAGGAGAGAGGAGGAGGGGTGGGGGGAGAGAGAGAATCAATATCAAGAATAGAAGGAGCTCCGAAGCCATTTTTTTTTTAAAGAAGTATCGGGACTTGGGAGAGGGTGACAAAGAAGGTTTTTCAAAGAGGCAGTGGAGGAGGTTCTAATAAATTTGGAAGGAAACAGTTCCCTGTCTTGGGAAAAGGAAAACTCCTGACTGATTAGCATTCACACCAGGTATGAGATGTTCGCTACTCCTTATCACTGTGTCGCAACCAAGATGGAAAAGCCTTTTTTTTTTTTTTTTTTTTTTTTAGGAGACCGAGGGAGCATGTATTTTGCTGTGTTTGTTGTTGGGGGGCAAGGAGGGTGGTATGAGATCTGTGGGCATTTGTGTATGGGAGCAGAAAGAATGGAAGCAGTACAGCGGAGGTGGAAAAGAGTATGGAGTGGGTTCCTGTCTTCCCTGTCTTTGTGCACCCCTGGGGGGTTACCCAAGTTCATTTCTAGCAGGTGGATTTAGATGGGAGTTACTTAACGCTTGACCGCCAGTTTTGAAAAAAAGAAAAAGAAAAAAAAAAGCTGCTTCCTATGTCTATTAAAGGAAGCTCCAATTCATATCTCTCTCTCTCTCTCTCTCCCTCTCTCCCTCTCACACTCTCCCTCTCTCCCTCTCCCCCTCTCTCCCTCTCTCTCTGACCCCCCCCCCCAATCTCTCTTCCCCTCTCTCCCGCTCCCTCTCTCTTCTTTTTTTCCTCTTCTAACCAGACAGCGGGAGGGTTCCTGGCTCCCAGCCAGCCCAAAAGCCTCTAAGTGTTTTGCACTTGTTTCAGGGAGTAGCTGCCCGGGGATTTTTCAGCATTTTCACTAGAGAACAAAGAGTTCTTTACAAAGGGAAGGGGGGTGGGGGGAGTCAGCTTAATGTCTGATATATGTTTTTCTATTTTTATTAGTTTTTTGCCTAAAAAGAAAGAGACGGGAACAGAACATTCACTCTATAAAGACACAAAGACATTCAAAAGAAACCCAGTTATCTTTTCTCCCCATCACCTCAATATATATACATAAAAAATAAAAGGAAATAGATTAATTAAGTTGGGTATGTTGCTCTTTTCTCCACTTTTAATCTTTCTAAACCCCACTGTCCTATGCTCACTCTATGCTGTTTTTTCCTACTCACAATGAAAGTTGTTCAGGATGCATCTCCTCAGACCCTCTCTTTCCCTTTTCCGGGTCCCCAAATCCCGTAGAGGACCGAACAAGAGTCCACCGAGTGATCCATTTATGTTGAGAAAGTCTTCTACTTTCGCCACTTGGGCAAAAGTTAATCGTGGATTTGGGGTTCCCAAAATACCAGTGGGGTACAGTAGTTCATTCGGTCTCATAAGTTTTTGCATTCATATGTTTACAAGATATCACTTGTGTCACTTGTCAGTTATTCAGGAAGGTACGAAGTGAGTCAACATTTGTATTTTATTTTTGTTTCTGGCTAATTACTAAATGACAAAACCCCCAGACTGGTTGCTGCCCCATCCATGATCCATTAGTTCAATTGAGATTTCCCAGTAATTCTGGCCAGGGAGCTTTGTATTCTCATCCGACTAGTTTTTTGCCTCCGCATGTGTATTTTTGCCGTGAATTTGTGCTTGTAGCAAACATTCCAGCGTGCTTATCATTTTCAAATTAATGCTCCAACAAAAGAAAAAATAATCAGCATATGAACTGCCTGTGCAAAATATAGTAAACAATCCCATCTTTTCTATCTGCTGTACATTTATATCTTCATACTAATATTTTTTAATTATATACCCAGTAAAAGGTTTTCTTTCTAAAAGTTCTCCTAATGCATTTATATTTCGATTGTCATTTGAAAATTGTTTTGAGGTACATAATAGACACAAAACTGAACAAGGGGTAAATTTATAAGCACCAAAAAAAATCGTATATGTGATGTGCAGTGCCTAGCCACAGATAACTGTTTTAGGAACTAGCTACAGTTGATTTCAAGATTCAGAAACTCTGTTTTTACTCACTGAAAATATATTTCTGTCCTTGGGAAGGTAAACAGTAGAGAAAATTGAGGTATATACATGTTCCCTATATTTTTTATAATACATTTATATAATTGCTTCTTAAGGGTGTAATTCATATCAAAGCAAAGTGTGATGTCTAGTCAGTAAACCCTACTTGCTGCGAGGTGTGAGCACCTTACGTTTGAAGTAACTTGATAACTAGTTTTTTTGGGAAAACCGTACTATGTATATGTTGCCTCAGTAATGATCCTTCAAAGAAAAAAACAAGAGTTAGGTGGCCAGTGTTTGTACTTGAACTTACTGAAAGACATTAGAATTAGGGGAACTTTTGGCAAATCCAAAATGTTCTAGGGTAGCTCACTTCTTACTGTTGTGTGTTTTCTTCATGAAAATGTTTGTATTGCCTTCAGACTTTTCTATACTTCTGTAGAGATTCCGAATGCTTTTAATAATGCTGGAGGAGAAAAAGATCTTTAAAGAGAAAGCAACCAAAATAAGAAAAAAGAGACTCAGTCTTTAAAAAGTTTTATATTGAAAGCAAGAGCTTTTCTCCCCCCTATTGGCTTGTTTCTGATTTCCCCCCCTGAACTCTTTTGTTGCTGTGGGCTGTTAGGCGTGCATTTTTGTTTTTTTGTGTTGTTTTTTGCTTTGGGGTTATTGTTTTTTTTTGGGGGGGGGGTCTATTTTTGATGTGACCAAGGAGTGTCTTTGAAAGGGCAGAGGATTGTGGTAAAAGGCTGCTCCTGAAACCTGCATCAGCCCCTCTTGATCCCAAATCAGTCAGCTCCTATCAGCTGCTTGTGCTGCCAGGAGGACAGTGAAAGGTGATAGCTGTCATTCTGGGATTCCTCATGGATCTGACCTGAGAGTAACACATTCACAGTCGAGGAGAAAAGGGAAAAAAAATAGAGGAGGAGGAAAGAAAAGCTCTTTGAGCTGGAATACACTGGCCCTTTCTTCCTGTAGGCAATCCGCTCCAGTTCTTGGCGACGTGTCCTGCACTATCAGATATCATATGACTTTTTATTTAGATTCCTTTTCGGAGAATGGCCTGTTTGGACTCTGTTTGTTTTCTTTTATTTAATTTCCTTCTCCCCCTCACCCGCTAGTTTTGTGTATCTGTGTGTGAGAGAGTGTATGTACGCATATGCATATGGGTGTGCAATTTTTATCTTTGTTTTTGTTCTGTTGATCTGATGCTTTATTTGAGGACAAAGCTTTAATTATTTCAGTATACTGGCTTCATCATTTGCCAAAAAAACCCTCATTCTAGGCTTTTTGGGGGGTCGGTTTTTAAACACATCCATTAACACATGAGGCTGGAAATCCTAAATGCTTGTTAGTCTGGCCCCTGGCCCACTCCCTCACCTGGATAGAACCCTCCCCCTTGTCAGCATGCACAGTGGTATAAGTTAGGAAACACCTGTGCTGAGTTGCGAGGGAAATAAAAGTAGAAGCAACTTCTTCAAATCAGCACTCCTAGTTTCACTTTAATAAACTTTTTTTCAATCATTGATATTTTTTTTACACCCTCTGCTGAGCTTGAAAGCATCAGAGATACTGAGAGATGTGTTTGGGGAGCTTTGCTGAGGCCGGCTGAGCACCCCTGGAAAGTAGAGCAGGGGCTGAAAGTCATTCAAAGACTTAGGAATTAAGTGAGAGATTTAAATAAGATCTGTGAGATCTATGGGGCATGCAGGGTTTGGAGTGGTGATAGATGGTAAAATGGAATACTTTAGGGGAACTCAAGGAGGAGAAAGAAATTCCCAGCCACGGGTACCAGGCATTCCTGCTGCAATTAACACTTTAAAAGCCATATTTAATAATTTTTAAATTTTACGTAACATGAGATTTAACCAGTTGGTGTGCCTGCCTCTTCATGCTTGCTATGTAAAAGCAGAGGAATTCTACTGACATTATTATGGGGTTTCTCCTAGATTTTTTATGTATTTCTTTTTCAGTTTTGAAGAGAGTTCAGATTTTAATTAGCAAAAGAAAAATGTAACTTACCTAGGTATGCAAATGTGTCTATACATTATTCTTATTGCTACATAACTTTTTTATATGTACATAATATATCCTGTTTGTATCAGGATTTTTTTTTATTAGTAAAAACTAAGTCTGCCTTGAAGATTCAGAAGACCATCACATTCTTTAAAACCCATAGTTTTTAGTTCCTTGTTACTTTCTCTAAATTTCTTTCTTTCAGACCTTAAGTATCTTAACTGGGGGTGAATGTTGTTGAAAATTTGGAGGAAAATCTATTCCACCACTTTAAGAGTACCCAAAAGGGAAGGGAGAACTATTTTTCGTTCAACAAAAAATTTTAGAAGCCTTTTTCCCCCAGCGGAAAACTCCAAAACAGCTTTGTCTCAGAATGTTAAACTTGGCATGGATCAGAAATATGAGTTTTGCTTTGTTTGAGGAAATTTGTTTTTGAAACAACAATGTTATAAATATTTTTAAATTGCCTGCTGAGCATGCGCTGTCTCTGACTTTATTCATAGTTTTAAACACACACCGAAGTGCAGTCTTCTGAATGGCCACAGGTAAGGCTGTTGATTTGTATGATCTTGCTCAGAGCCACCTTCAGTGAGTCTTCTCAGTTTTCCAGAAGGGAAAAGGGCGAAAGCTGAGTGTAGACCTGGACTCCCTCCTAAAAATCATAGAGCGAGAGTAGATTCCCTCATTAAGGCTTGCACTTTATTCTTAGGGTAAGTACCGATCAACTTTCCTTCCTTATAGGAGTCGCCTGTCTTAACTTTTCGGCTTAATGCTATCAGAGCATGCTTTAAAAAAAAAATAACTCAAGGAGGTGTTCGAGTGAGGTAGAAAATTTGCAAATTTTTAAGGGCATCTATTGTGCATAAATTTGGGGATATAAGAATTTGCCAGTGAAATGATAGCAGTTCTGTGCTTACAGAGCAAAGATGTGCTAGTCTGGACATGCCTGATCTCATCTAGAATCGAAAGCTAAATCTAGGTGGGCCCATAATAATACCAGAAAAGAAACACATGTATCTTTTGTGCAACTTTTTTTTTCTTTTTTAAGACAAGCTTCCAAAGGGAATGACAAAGAAGTAGGTTCTCTCTTGCTTAACAAGTAATCAGACTTTGCTTCTGGAGCTAGATATTTCTAGTTGTTTTGTTTTGTTATTGTCATCACTGTTGAAGTATATTTTTTCTTGTCAGTGATTGTTAACACTTTCCATTTTTTCAGAATGCTTTATCTCCATTAACTCCATTTGATGTTTCCTCACTTGGTTACCTTTCTCAGTTCT
Source organism: Antrozous pallidus (assembly GCA_027563665.1). Lineage (NCBI taxonomy): Eukaryota > Metazoa > Chordata > Mammalia > Chiroptera > Vespertilionidae > Antrozous > Antrozous pallidus. The sequence continues at coordinate 68,007,455 of CM050514.1, forward strand.
GCGATGACCCTCCCAAGCTTTGCAATTCTTATTGCTTCTTGCCAGAATATATTTGTTCATTAGCTGTTTGTTATAGTTATGGTGGAGATATCGTTTTTCAGGCCTTTAAAACTATCCAAGAATATTTTCATTCTAAGGTGAAATTTCTCAGTTATTTTTGATTCAGAACTGAACTTGTCTTGCAAAAGCTTGAAGAAAATCTAATTAGCCATTTTTCAAGAACTAAATATTCTAGTAAATGCAAATGATTTTTTTACAAAGTACATATTGATATGCAATGCTTTTCTAATTTGTTTTTCTCATGCTTTAAAACAGAACCTGAAAATTAAATGTATTTTTTTTGTAAAAGGAAAGAAATCTGCCAAGTTAATGCTGATATTTTAAATGCCCAGTTTAAAATAATTCAGTTTTTATCTCTATGCAACATACCATCTTTCAGGGTAATTCATTAATACTTGATGCAGATATGCATATATATATACAGAGAAACAAATCCACTTTACATTTATATTAGTTATATTATTGCATAAAAGAGGATTGATTAGCATTAATGCCAATTTTTATTAATTTACTATATTTTTATTTTTCATAATTTGAAAATCCATCTGATTATTAAATATATGCATATACTTATTAATAGATATTTATATTTTAATAATTTATCTTAATTTATAAAATATTTGTATAAGTCTTATACACTCCTGAATATTATGCAGCTATTTTAACGTCCAAGTTTATTCAGAACAGTTTACTTTGTTCCATATCTGTTACTGTGTTAAAAAGTCTTTTACTTTTCCAATCTAGAACAACTATGACAATTTTTTCTTGTATGTGCTCTCTATATGTCTTCAGTATTCTGAAGGAAAAATTTCTAGCCTCATAATCTGGAAAGCTTTCAAACAAGTGGGAGAAGTAATTTTTACCTTGCTACTCCCTGGTCTGTCTGTTTGCTCTCATTCACTGTACCACCTTCACCACCAGCCACCCTGAAAAAACAACACTAATAAACATGATATGATCATTTTTCTGATCACAGAATCAGGAAATACCGAAGAAAACTGTGGCATATGAAGGAAAATGCCAAGAGCTTCTCCAATAAGATCAGCTGTTTTCCTTTTTTTTTTTCTGAATTTTGTTTGTGACTTTTTTTGGCTTGCTGAAGCATATCCCCATAATCTTACGAAGCCACAGCAAATTCCCAATGCCACAACTACCCTGTGCAGCGTGGGAGAGCCCAGGAGCGCTGGTCCTGGGTGGCTACAGACATCCACAGCGGTGATACAAGGCAGGCAGAGTAAGTCGGCTGGCTACTCTTTGCTTCTTACCTGGGATGCTCAACTGGGCAGGTGGAGTGATTTTCTTTCTGTCGCTTTTCCCTTCAGCTATCTAGGGTTTTTCTGTCAATAACCAATGGCTTTCTACCTCTTTCCAAAGGTGGTTCACATAGCAAAGCATCCCATTTTTCTTTTATATTGAGACATGGAAAACTTTGGAGACTGGGAAGGGCAAAGGAAAGGGGCTCGGGCTATCTGGGAAATATTCAGTGGCATCAGACTCAAAGTCCGGTGGTTTTGGTCAGTAACTTTTCTGTTCTCTCCAAAGCCTCTGAGAGGCGAAAGTATTGAATGGGATAACTATAGGGTGCAAACAATGATCTAACTGATTCAGTAGATGGAGCTCTCACCCCTAAGTCTGTATTTAAATTATCATCCCGCTCTGGTTGGTGAGGCTCTCTGCTTTAAGGTGTGTTCAACTACACATATAAAATCAAGGCAGCTGAAGAAGAGATTTTCCTGGCACTTTTCTAAAGAGATGAAGCATTTGTTCTAAGACACAAAAGAGGGCATGGGAGAAGTAAAGACAGGGTGGAAAATGAAGTTTATAAACCTAAATTTCTCCCTGATTGTTGATATTCTTAAGTATGAAGTTAAATCCTTGCACATATTATAAAAGTGATTATTACTGGGAATGTAAATAATGTACAGAACATATGATAGTTTGGTTGTGTTCATTGAAAATCTTTCAGGCTCTCTGACTGTGCAGATCTCCTCTCATTTGATCCTGCAGAGGAATCTTAATCCTGCAGTGCAATTGTTTCATCCAATTAGTCTGCAGACCTGGCTGAAATGTTACGGGTTCTGAATTGTGACAGTGCAGAGGAGGGCAAAGCAGCTGTGTTAGTAAGGTGCCTTTAGGAAGCCAAAATATTTTCAGCAGTAAGTGAAAATAGATCTGCAGTATCTGGTTTAATATGGAAAGAAGTGCTTGTTTCTTTTTTTAATTAATTGAAATGAATAACTGCCATGAAATTTGTGTCAGTATTATATTATTCTCAGTAACAAGATAATACGTTTGATTGGTTCTCTCCCTTGTTTCAGAAGGGAAAATATATGTATACTGTATGTAATAAATTATCTTCCTTAGTTCTGTGTCTTCTCACAGATTGGAGATATTGCTAAATATCTCTTATTAAATCTTGATAAGATCATTTGGCCAAAGAAGAACAGGCTTGACTTTAGTACGAAAAGAAATAGCATTTTTAAAGGACTTGGATTTCCTTTGCATACCACGTGTCTGAGTCTGATACGGTCCAGGAAAACAGAGAGGATGAGACAAAATTATTCCTAAGCAGCCGCCGTAGGCCAAACACTGAAACAGTGCCAACCTGGACCAATCAGGCCGGCTTCTCAGAAGATACATGCCTTTGTCAAATACTTACATGAAGAAAAAGAGGGAGGAAGCCCTTGACATTGCATTCGTATGGATGACTCTTCACTAATTTCAATAAAGTCGATGGTAATAAATTCAATTATTTTTTTTATTCTTTTGTAAAACAGAAAATGTGAATTTTCTTGTCCAGCTAAAGATCTGTAAATGTTGCATTCTGACATATTTTAAACAAAACTATCCTTTTGAATTTAACCTACTGAAAAACTTCTCACAGAGAGCATAGAGCAAAATTGATGGAAACTCAAAATCAATTCCAAACCCATTTCTGGCATGATGAGAATAACATTTGTGCTGTGTTTAAAGCAGTTTAAAACAAGAAAATGATAAAATGATCAATATACTTACAGCCAAAATAACCAGGAGAGAATGATCTGCAATCCATTCCCAGACCTGAGACCCTACACTTCTGACTGACTGAACATGAAAATAAATGAATATATCTTTTATAAGGTGACATGATAAGCCTTATAATATAAAGCACTGCCGAGATGCCAAGATTTCAACTCTATTTAAACTATGTTTTCAGAGTTTAGTCAAACAAAAATTCCTATACTTAAACTATTGTGGGTTTATTTATTTATACATAACCTGACCATAGAGACAGCAAAAGCTAAGGAATATAGAGACTGTCACAGTGAACTACATCGTCATTCACAGTCTATGTACTTACTCTACATACTCTATTTTCTCGTTTTAAAAAAGTTTAAACTACAAGCAAAAAGAACATTTTAAGCTATAGCTGAAAGAGAATTAGTCAATGTGGAACAGCCTGAACATTTCTTTAAAAATACTTTTACTTTTGACTAATTTATTAAGCTCAGTACACACATAAATACAAATCATGCCTATTTTATGCTTATTGCTGCAATAGATTGAAAGACTAACTAATAAATTTTGAAACTGTGGATTCAAAGTCAGTGAAATGCTACCGTCCAGGCTTATCTAAAACCTTTTTAGACTTAAGATTTTTGTCCTGTTGAACTATGTTCTACCAATTTTTCCAGAGTATTTAATAGGCTATTGATTAGACAAAGTAAAATTATCCTCGGGAGGACGAAATCCTACCCGAAAAATTAAAATGACAACAAATTGCATAAACACATTTAATTTGGTTGACCAAAGGTACAGTAGGAATGACGATAATTCTAATAAGCAGTGTAACGAATGTAACTACAAAAAGCATGTGTGGTTACATCAGTAAGAGTAAACTCAGTGGGCAAGGTCAAAAGGGTGAGATACAGGAGCCATGACAGAGTGAAGGCTAATGATGAAAGTTACTGGAGATGTTAAAGTTTGTGACTGGCTGCAAAATTCACAGATACCCAAAAGAAGAACCAACCAATTTTAAAAGTAGATAGATAACACATTACTTGTCCCTATAGGTTGTAATTAACTATAGAATTCAGTTTTGCAGAGATCATTTGGCCAACCTCACAAGCTTTGACTGTCACAGTGTGGAAATAATTGTAAAGGACTGTTATGCCCATCACTTAAAGATTCATGTTAGTGCAATTGTTATAGGAACCTGTTCATTATTGTTTGAAGTTGAAAAGCTCTGCTTTAAGTGTCAACAAAGCAAATGTCAGCATCATAGAATCATAATCATTGCATCTTAGAGCTTGAAGGAGCCTTAGATATCTCAATATGTGTGAGGGGATGAGCAATCCTGCCAGAAAGAAATATTGGGATATCTGATATAGGACTACATAGAATTGAATATTTTGCAAATATTTGTATTTGGAAACACAATCTAAAGAAAAGCTTAAAAAACAGAGAGAGGAAAACTCAACAAATTAATTCTGACTGGTGGTCCTATACATTGATTTCTGTGAACCAGGGGTTCTACACAGGAAGAGTGGTAGAATTTATAGAAAAGCACAAGGTTTTATTTCGTCAAAAGGAGCAGGGAGTTTAGCAGGTTTAGAAATGCTATTAGGGCTTAAAACATTCACTTTGCCATAAGAAAATTTAAACTGAGAAGTGGCAAACTTTTTGAAGACATGAAAGGCAAATTGTACTTCAATTTACGTTTTCTAGCTATTACACCACAAGGCTGACCCCTAAAACTGATTTATAAAAATAAAAAGTAGATGGTATTTCAGAAGTAATTGAAGAACAAAGCAAAAGAACCAAGTCCTTGGGGTTTCTATTTCTGTACGAATGACCCCACATTAGATAGGGCGAGAGCAAATATGTGTGGTAAGGATGGGCATTCTGAAATAGAACAGGAAATGCACCCAGACCATGTGCTCCCTGGACACTCTCTGCTGCCAGCAGTTCTCCCCCCCCCATATTCCCCAAGGTAACCTTGTATCTCATTTCTCTTCTTCTTTTTACCCCTAACCCCCAAAACAAAGAAAAGATCAGTGTATCATTTTATCTTTTCAAGGTATGAGTTCTAATCAGGTGGTGCTGATTCAACAAGTTTAAACATATTATAAACTGGGCTACTCCTCATTTCCTAATCACGCACCACATACGTTAACACGTCCCATTCCTTTTCTCCTGGTGTTTCCAAATAGGCGGAAATTCTGCCTTCTATATTTCTATAATACTCTATCTTTTAATGGCTGTTATCATATTTTTAGAGATTACACATTTGTGTGTTTATTTGTAATGTGAGGAACTTGTCTGTGTAATTTTGGGCAATGTCTTTCAATTTCACCAGGCCTCACTTTCCTCATCTGTAAATAGGAAAATTATAACTAGCTTGCCAGGATAGTATAAGAATTCAAAAAAAAAAAAAAAAAAAGGAGTATATACAATGACCAGCACACAGTCATCAACGGTATCATTGTTGGTATTGCTACATATTAATGTTATTAATATTCCCTTGCCCCTAGTTCTTTCCCAACAATATTCTTCTTGAGGTCATAGGTTGATCTTATTGAGGTCAGTATCTCCTCAAACAACAAACACAATGACTTTTACAAAGTAGGCACTGAATGAAAATGTATTCAGTCATTTTATGCAAGTCTATTACTTCCTACAAAAAATCCTAAAATCCTTTCCTGGAAGTTTAGAACAGTGGATGGTCATGGCCAGTGCCAATCTGTGTGCACCATGACAGACTGTCGACTGTCAGTGCCACCCTCTCCTCTCTGGCGGTACCCTCCAACCACTTAGGATCATTCTTTGCAGCATCCCCAGAAGTGTCAGCTTATAGTTCTGGCTCATGTGATTAATGAGCTTGTTATATCTCTGTCTGTAGCCTGAACTAGAAAGTTTCGCTTTGGAGAGCAGGTCAAGATATTGAATTTAATTTTAGTTGCATCTGTTATAAGCCAATTGTGTATTCATTACATTTATAGATTCCCTCTCCAGCCATATATTTTCATGGCTGTTGAGAGCACCTGAATAGGGTTGAATGTCCTTAGATTTTACTTTGGGGGCCTGAAAATGAAGCAATGGGACATTTTTGATAGCTGGCTGTCATCTTTGGCATTTCTTCTCTTTAGTGTCAAATCTGGTCTGTTTGAAGAAGGGGGCAAGTAAGGAATTTTTATCTGACTTGATTATGCATGGTAATTCTGTATTAATGAGGTCTGTCATTGAAGCAGTCCATCTACACCTTTCTGTTTTTCCTGTTATGCAACCACATTCAATGGAAATGGGAAACTTGTGAAAATGGTAACTTGAGGCATGTCAGGGTAGAGATGGAGCGTTAAATGCACAGGTTTAGCTGTAGGCAAGAAGGGCTACAAAATGGACTCGGTGTGTCCATTTGAGGTTACAATGAATAGAGAGAAAATTAAAAAGGGGCAGATCACATGGCCATGGCCAAGGAGACGCTGACAGCAGAGTGTGCTCAAGTCGGAAGAATGTTGCATCTTAATCAGCCAGAACTTCCATTTATTTGTGAGTGAGCTGGTATTTGTGAGGGGAACAAGGTCACATTTAATAAAACTGGTAATTCAATAAAGGGTCTGACTTCACCAGAGTAATGGTGTTGGCATCAAGAGGAGAAAGTTTTGCAGATTTCTGTGTGTGCACTTGCTGTTACTGGTGTTCCTGGTGGGTGGCTGAATCATCCTGATGGCATTCAACAGGAACCAGCTGCTGAGAATATTAAAATGCAAGCATTTATTCCTCTAGAGAGACAGTAGCATCTGCAAAGTTTTCCTATCTCGATAGTGCAGATCATCCCATGGAGCATTCGCTAGGAGTTTTAACTCTCTATTCATTTATACTTTTTTTAAAATCATTATTGACAGTGTCTCCAGTTCTAACTGGAGAGAAGAATACCTGAGCTGCACCAGGGTGTAGACACAGATAGTGAGCACTTGACCAAGGACAGACATTCCCTCTTGGGCTTTACCTGGAATTTATGATTCTCTAGAGGAGTTGGCATCCCCTCCCTTGGCCTGTCCTCACTGCAAAGAGCTGCCCATGTCCCAGTTCTCAGTTAGCTCCACCAGTGGCCTGGAAGGGCCTTGGGTTTCCCCCACTCAATACAGGCTGCTTCTGAGCTCTTCTTTTTACATGTAAAACTTGTGAATTTGTTGCTTTATTAGTGTGATTTGTCATTGTTTTGGGGTGGGGTTTTTTTGAGCTGGTATCAACAGTTGGGGGGAAGGAAGGAGCAGAAAGGAGGTTTGAACTTAGTAATCTACTGTCTTTTCCATCTCAACTATTTATGAATAATGTATTGAACTGATGGAAAAAATGTTGAATATGTTCATTACGAATTATATTCACCGGTGTGTTGCCTAGAATATTAAAGAGCAAAGCAGTTGCAGCATAATTAGTTTCTTACAATAAATGTGCTGGTAGGACAGAGCTCTGTACCCTTGCCTATTCCACTGTGTGTCGTCCCCAAACACACACTACATGTCAGAGTGGTGACTGCGGACTGGGTACCTGATGACTTTTCTTGTGGAGTCTGGGTCCGAGACAGAAGCAGCTTTCTTCCTGCCTCCCTTCCCACTTTCCTTTTTTTTTCTAATCCTCACCCAAGGTTATGTTATTATTGATTTGAGAGAGAGAGAGAGAAACACAGATGTGAGAAACATCTATCAGTTAGTTACCTTTCCCAACTGCCCCAAATGCCCCTAATAGGGGTGGAGCCCACAGCCTGTGTTTGTGCACTGACTAGGAATCAAACCTGCACCTTTTGGTGTACCAGAGGACACTCCCACCAACTGAGCCACCTGGCCAAAGCCGGAAGCAGCTTTCTTCAATGTGTTGATAGTGCAGTCTCCTTCATGAAAAATCCCTGAAGCCAGTATCACCCAGCAGGTGGTACTCAGGCTGTTATTTTGCAGGGTTACAGTTCTTATCATCAGAAAAGAAACTTTTAATTCTGCCTCTTCATATTTAAAAATTAGGTATAGATAATTAATTTGTTGGCAATGTTACATAAATGAGTAAGAATGGCATATATTCCGAAATAAAGTAACTTACATTTAACTTCAAAATTCATTATATGTTTCTCTCTATTTTCTCACAATTATATTTTGTTCAGGACTTATTAAAATAAAGCTCTGTTTCCTAAGCATTTACCAGATAACATTTGGAAACATGAACCAGAAGCTTGAAAAGAGACAAGGAATCTGGGATTTTTTTTAATTCACCCAAATAAACAACAAAATAAATAACAGAGTTAAAAAAAACATAGTTTTTCCCTGACCAAATAACAGTTGGGCCCATTTTTAAAAAAATCAGATACAGCACTGTAAGTGGCATGCAAAGAGGTACCGAAATAGAAAAAGACTATCTGAGGTCAAGAACGTGGAGGATGCAGCCTCCGGCCCAGGAGGGAATAGTTTAAGCTGGTGCGTTCACAGAAGGAGCAGCAAAAGCCCTGCCCTGTCTGTGGCCCCAGGAGGGCAGTAGGGCCTGGCTGAATGAGTTCTGCTTCCCAGAAGCCTTTGCTCCATCTGTATCACCTCAGAACCAATGGACAAGTTCTTCTGAAAGAGGAGTTCCAGACTTCATATGTACCAATGCCATTTCTCATCGTGACATTAAGTCAGACTCACTGTCCCAGCGTCATTTGCACTCCAGAGGTGATTTTTTTCCTTATGGTCTCTTTAAGAGCTGAAAGGAGCAAGTGTAAACTTAGAGTAGTCACATTTAGCAATAGTTTATCATCTTAGAGGAGAGGAAGAGAGAGTGTATGTGAGAGAGAGAGAAAAGAGAGAGGGGAGAAAGAGAGAGGAAAATAGTTTCTCAGGAAATTGCCCAGCCCAACATTTAGACCAGGCCACTCAGAAACAAGAATGGCTCTCCAATTCCAGGGTGGAACAGGAGAGCAGATATGGCAGGATTTCCCCACAGAGCACATCACTTAACCTGTCTGTGTAACAGTGTTTTTATTGAATAAATATAAAATCATCTATCCTCATCTCCTTCACAGCAGTCTTGCCAAGGCTGATTGTGCACATATATATAAATGGTATATATTAGAGTTGTCTGTTTACAACAGGGGAGCACGACTTAAAAATAAATGAATCCAGATTTTATACATGCATCTGTTGTGAAGGTCAGCCATTTCCTTTTTTAATGTTAAAACCTCCTCTGCTAATTACTAATTGTTGCAACACTTGTAAATAATGACTGTATCACCTCTTTGATCTGGAAGAATATTTTTTAGAAATCTAGGCATAATTTTAGAGATCCAAGCACAGTTCTGTCTACTTATGGATCCTAGCATCTTACTCAAGGAAGTACGGACTTATTAAGCAAAATAAAAGATTAGTTTTGCCAATAGATATCTAAAAAGAATCCTAAATCAAGGTATAGTATCAACATATAATTCTGGCTGTAGAAGTGAACTGGTTCTCTAAATTAGACACTTGTATTTTAGAAAACAGGAGAAAGAAAGATGGCAAGGAGGGGCTAAGCCTCAGCCTATACAAACATCTTCGGCAGCTGCTAGGCTCTGGTCTGTCCAATGTGAATCGGGCTCAGTATATATAAAGGCCCTAAGATCACTGAAAAAGAAGACACATTTATCTCTTTTGTCCTGCTGTTATTCTTTTGATGTTCCTCTTCGTTATTTGATCTCTGCTTTCTATATACAGACCTCAGCGGAATGATAATGACATGAGGAGGGCATAAATGTGATTTTTTAGACTGACCGTTACCCTCTAATAGCTTTTCTCTGCTCCATTCCAAACACCCATGAGAGAGAAACTGAGCTTCCGTGGAGGGTGAAGTCAGGCTCCCACTTAGCGTGATAAGGAGAGGGAGCAAGTGTTCTGTAGTGAAACGAGTGAGTTTCTGCTGGGCGAGGACCAGCTTCTCCTGTTTCCTCTGTTTTCTCCCAACCTGAAAAGAGTTATTGTGGTAATTCACCTGTGCTCCGAGCCTCTGTGCACATGCCCAAGACCTGCTCAAGGTAAGACCAGGCAGAAAGCAGGGACAGAACTACCATTCAGGGAGCTCAGTTTCTTTTCAGTGGGGTCTGCTTGCTTTGTTTTCCAGGGAAATTTGTGTTTTGAGATATGATGTTTCAATTCCCAAACATCGATATCCTCAGCATCTTTTGGTTGTGACACAAGTAAGAATTGGTGGCTGCAGCAAATGTAGCAGAAGCTGGTGCGATTGCAGTCTATCAGTTACGGTGGCGGAGTCCTGCTCCAGCATCCTGGGGTGTCCTCGCTCTAGGAAGACAGTTAAGTGAGAGTGCTGAGAATGGAGGTGCATCTTGCTTAATTTTAATCTTGGTAACTGTGGGACTAGAATGCCTGGCTGAAAACAACAACTATAATGAGGGCCGCCTTACTGGGAGCATGACCTGTACAGTCAGTGGCACAGGACTCCACACTTAGAAGGGGCCTCTGCTGCTTTAATGTTCTGCTGTTGTTCATGTGTGTGGGGATTTTTCATAAGAGGCTCCACAGTTTTATTTTTGCCTTAAACACCCAAAATAATGCAGCCAGTCCTGCCTGGGATATATCTTTCCCTGGCATGGCCGCTGAAGGTATCAGTCACATGTGTTTTCCAACCGAAAATGGTTCCCTTTTTTGGTTCCTCAGGAGCTGATTCCTGTGTTAAACTCTGAAGATTTCTGTCCATTCAGTGTGGTTAAGAAGAACCCATCTCTCCTTCCTCTAGACACCTTGAGATGATTATAATCAAAATGGTCTTGATTTGTAATCAGAAACTCTATAGTTGTCTCAGCCAAGTATTTCTTGCTAGAGGTTAAGACTTGGGAGAAATAGTGTGGTGGTAAAGTCTTTGCCCTTTATTGGATAGTTAAAATAGGTTCAACCATTAAATTGAGATTTTTAGCAAAGAACATCTAACATTCAGGTTATTTCAGAGCAGGACTTCCAAACCGTTGCCATACACAGTGTATTCTAATACCAAGCTGATCTCCTCACACTGGACCTGGGCGTCTGTCCCTCTCAGACACTACCCCCCTTGCTGCTGTTGGCTGTTCTGTGTCCTCCTTATTTTCCCGTCTGCCGTCAGCTCATATCAATCCTTTCATCCTTCTTCCTCAGAATGGGCACTAATAGTCTATATGTGATATTAAGAGGATAGTTTGTGCTACATTCTGTACTGTACAAACACACTAGCCCACCACTCCTTTGGTGAATGTGATGAAAGACTGTAAGGTCTAGCTTATATCCCAGAGGTTCATGCACCTGTCACAGTGACAGTTTGTTAGGACCCAGTCTTAACCAGGAAAATGTATGCCTCCTGACTCCCCAGCCAGACAGGCTGTTGATGACTCAGGGCATCCTCAGCATTTCTAAGAGAGCATTCTGCATGGCTCACCCATAGGCCAGTTGATAATCACCTGCAGCCAGGAGGAGGAGGAAGTACGCTGCAGGAACCAGGAACTAGGAGAGTCATATGGGAGAAAGAACCTGACTGGCTACCCTAAATCAGTTAGATTGGACCTATACAATGCTTCCTACCACTAATGATGTCTCCAGGATTATTGGGAGGACTCAGGGAGCCCAACTCAGGAAGGATTAGCTTCTTCCACCTCCTTTTCCTCCTCTTCCAACATCTGATCCTCCTCCAATATGAAAGGAAGGAATCTGATGGAGCGGTGCCAGACTAGGTAGTCTTCCAGAGTTTTAGACTGTAGGTCAGAATAACCTGTTCTTGCCTAAACCAGGTGGGCTGAACTTTTCAGGTTTTTAAATCACTGCAGGCCTCCTGTCTGGTGACAACACAGCCATGACGCAGCACAAGGGTCAAATCATTACTCATCTCCCCAGGTAGGCTCAGTGGGTCATCAGCCCCAAACAAGGCCTAGGGCACAAAGTTGTAACAGAGAATGAGTCCTTTTCGGTCCTGGCCACTCCCTTCCTCCTCTGCTCTGCCTCCAGAGCCCAGGGTCCTCCTGTTAATAATTCCTTTCCAATCACCCCTGTTCCAAAATTATCCCTATCCCTTCCCCCAGCTCCAATTTGAAGCTTTACACTGAGGTACAGGCTTAGGGTTGAAGTGATTAGAGCACCCAGGCACAATTGGCTTAGCCCACCTACGGGATGTTTGCATCTCAGAAGTGTAGGGAATTGAAATGTTGCTCATTAGCGAGGGGGCTTCTTATGCCCCTTTCTTACTGTAAGCGGCTGCCCCTTCTGAGCCAAACACGTCTGCATAGAGTCAGTCCTGTCCTGTTGCAGCTGTATCTATCCACTCCCTTTGTTTTGGTCACATGCTATATGTAATATGAACTCAGAAAAGCAAACTTTCTTCCTTGCGGGGGAAGGGAGTCCGGGGAAGAGGTGTAGGTTCACACAGTGAATAATCTAACCAGGCGTGATTGCAGAAAGTCTTTGTCACAAAAATATGCCACAGTATCATTTGTTTAAATATGAAAATAAGTTTCTAGTATGGACGAAAAAGGGGCCATATATTAAACCTGACAAGCTCAGGGGAGGCTTGTATGGTGGGTGGCCTTACACACTCAGACCTAAAGTAACCACATAGGATGGTCTGAACATAAAATTTTCCAACTGAAAGCAGGTCATGACAGGTAGTCACATCCTAGGCCTGCATCTCCCGTGACAAAGGTCACTCTTTAAGTGAGCCTGTCTATTGTCTTTTTGCATCTACAGTAACACACCTTTGAAATGTCAGAGTAATACCCTCTTTCCAGACTTCTCAGGGCACAGTCTCCCACCAGAGCAGGAGACCACAGTACTCATCATTATCTTGTTCCCCAAATTCCATCTCTATGTGCTGTAAATGTTCAGTGTTAACTGTCCTGCACCCACCAATGTAAAAGAAGTATGTGTCTCTTCATTTTATTTTTTTTCTAATCTCAGAGATTTCTCCACTTTGATTTCTTGCACCTTCTTAGTCTATTACCAATGAATTTCATGTAACTCCCCCCCCCCACCCATGTCTTCTCTGATTCTCATGTATAAAAAGCTGTAGAACTGCCATTCTCCAAAGCATTTTATCAGTCTGTTGAGATTTTGCTTCCTGCAATTGTCAGTTTGGCTCAAATAAACTCTGACTAGACTTTCTCTTAGGCTGGGCATTCTTTTGTGGACACTGTCTTGGATAGCCAAGGCGCTAATGTGAAAGTCATGTAAATAAGTTTAACACCTGGCAGCTTTGCAGTAAATCAAGGCTCCTACCTCCTGTGAGCTCTGAGCATTTTGAAAATTTGAATAATCAGTCATTTTGAGTTTCCTCTTTTTGCAAAGGAAACTCAAATGGGACAGGGCTTTTTTTCCTGATTACCCACCTCACCTGCTGAGCTGGGTTTGGGGCCCCTAGGGACATGTAACATTTATATTTGCTAGTTAGGGGAACTCCTGAGAGCACCTCTGGCCACTGTAGCCAGCTTTTCCATTTCCCAGTCATTTCTCTTTACTAGTTGTTGCTTCTGCAATGTGAGAGAAAATGTTAGCAGGAGAATCAAAGGGAGGCGAAAGAGCATTAAGGGAACATCAGCAACTATTGAAAAGACATTTTGACCTATTTCTGAGTTATCAATTTAATAGTATTTGTTGCTAGGAAATGCGCCAGTGGCGGGTGGGAGGCTGGCTTGCACCAGCAGCCTGCTCTCAGGGGCCCTCCCTTACAGGAGGTGGTAATTCCAGTTAATAAAAGGGTGAACTTCAAACACATTTTAACCAAATCAAATTGTAGTGGGAAATATCATATTACTGATGTTCAAGCCGACTCACAGCTGGGAACATTAGTCAGTATAGAGGCCCCAAATTCTGACTTTTCAGCATTTTCAGAGGAGTTTCTGGCAGTGAGAGAGTTCCCCAGACATATTGTTATGTAGGAATAGGAGGTTTTTAACTAACGTAGGAGCTAGCCTAAGTGAAAAATGTTTTATTCTTGTTAGACTTTTTATACGATTGTCAGATATTTAAATAATATGTAATCCAAACAAACTTCAGGTGGTTGATAGGAAATCTGCTAGAGCCAGGAGTTTTAATTTTTTGGTTGTTTTGGTTTTTTTCTATGACATGTTGGCAAATGATAAAAGCAATTCACTCTGCTCACCAGAGCTGCTGGGCAGAGTTCCCCCAACACTGGTTTCATGCCATGAAAAGCACAAGGCGTGGCGAAGAGCACAGGCTTTGTGTCCTGCTGCTCGGATCTGAATCCCAGTTTAGCCTCTACAAGCTGTGTGACCCGAGGACATTCACCCACCCTCTCTGAACCTTAGGGGCCCCACATAGAAAATGGGTAAAATATCAGTCTTTCATATTGGTACGAGGACTGAATGAGATAACATGTGTAAAGAAATCCATGTATAAAGGGGAACTGCAGGTCATGAAACAGGCTTTCAAAGGTCATCATTATTATCTTCTTCCCTTTTTGTCTATGGTTTGCAAGGTTCTTCTTTTCTAAGAGTCCATGTTTTGCAATAAAATCCAGAGCTTTTAATGTAAGAAAAGGAAACACTGCTGTGAATGCCCTAAAAACTGATCTGAACAGTCCTTTCTGTGAGAATCTCTGTTGGCCACTTCACCTTAGCACCAGTTGGCCTGGACTTCCCTTTCTGAGCCTCCTCTGGGTTCATGCAGTCAGATCATAGGACACATTAACCAAATCAACTGGACCTCCTGATAACACAGACCCATGTTACATGGACACAGGTGAGACATTTGGGGGCTGGAACTCTGTGCCCCTTCCTCACCTATCCTACCCCAGCTAACCTTGAATTAGGAGAGATGTTAGATATCTTCCTGTGGGGTTGCCTCCTGCCCAGAATTTTTCTAAACTTTTTCCATGTGTCTGAGTCTCCATTTTCAGAGAGATTAGTTCTGATTTGGTTCGCCTACACTTTTGAAGCTCTAAAAGCTTTCCATTGTGGGCAGATTGTCTCGAATACTGTATTTGAGGATGGAAAAAGAAAACTCGGCCCAAATGTAAGCACCATTGAATCAGAGAAACAGTATTTTTTTTAACATTGCATTCTTTGAGGATCCAGACAACCTTGAATCCTTTACAAAAGCACATCAGTAATGCCATCCTCCCCCTTAAAAAGATACACACACACACACACACAATGGAAACCCACTATTCATGATGTAAAGGGCTAGAGTGTCCAAGAGGAGTAAACATTGAAAAATAAGGTGAGTCTGTAAGTAAGAAAGACTCAGACCTAGATGTCAGGACATCCACATTCTGTTTTCTACAGCTTGGGAGCCTGCCTTCTCAGATAAATCCCAGCATATCGGCTGCACCCCAAGCCCATTGTCATTATTTCTAGGGAGCATAGATTCTGACTCATCCCCCTTAAGGACTATCAGGGAATTCTTTTCTTTCTGTTGAAAGACATGTAATACCTGAGCCAGGGGCACTTTACATGGACAAAGGGTTTCCCTCACTTGTAAAGATGAAGCCCTGAATCAGGCCTTTCATCGCTCTGGAATGGATAAAAGACCGAACTTTCCACATAGTGTTGGGAGAAAATGGTGTCATCATAAGGCCAACTTCTTAGGAGTTACTAAAAATCACCTTACTACCTAAGGCTGATTCAGACCCCCTGAGCTGGCCCATATCCATATTACCTCCTCCTTCCCCCATGCATGCGTTTGGTAAATGTGAATCACAGGACCACTCAGTGTGAGAAGTGTTGTGTGTGCAGAGTGTATATCCCTTCTCTCACAGCCTAGCTAAACCCTGTGCTCATTGGTGGCTAGTAGACTTAGAGCTTGGTCCAGATCTCTTCCCTTTAGTGCACTGAGCCATGTTAGTAAGTCCACAGAAGGTTGTTCCACAGCAGGAGGTCTGGCTTCATCTGAGGTGTTAAAGCACGTATTTATGTGTCTCAGGTGGCACTGATTATCTACCATCCTCCACTAGCATACATTTATATGGGCTCATCCCTCCCACCACTGCACAGTAAGCTTCATAAAAGCAAGATTGTATTTATACACAATGTGTATCTCCTTCAACACCAGAACTAAAATGTACATAGTGAATATCATAATTTTAACTAATGAAATTAACAATTCCATATACATATTTAGCAAAAAAAAAACAACTATCTTTTGAACTCCACAAATTCCTTCCCAGAAAAGAGCATCACTCAGTTGTATCTGTTAACCTTAAGGATTTTATCCAATTTAGTATTTATAGGCTTTATTTTTCCTACTCTTGGTTAACAGTATTTGCACATAGTAGGTTTTTAATAAGTATTTACTGATTTTATTAACTGAAACCATAGATTTCACATGTCTTTTTTGTTAAAACAGTCATTTTGATCCCATCTACATCTTTACCTTCAGACCTGGTCAACCCCCGCAACACCGCTATCCTGGGATTTCTCTCTAAGTGGCACTTGGCTTAGATTTAAACATGATCATGAGCTTTAATTTGGCCTCTTTATCAGTCCTCTTTGGGGCAGAAGGATGTTTGTTTTTCTGTCTCCTCTTTCTCATAGGATTGTTATATAGTTAAATGAGACTTATCTATAATAATAAAAGCATAATATGCTAATTAGAATGGACATCCTTCCAGACAACCTTCTGGACCAAGCCAGGGCTGCGAGGGAAGCCCGGGTCCCGGGTGCCAGAGGGAAGCCAGTGACGGCAGCCGGGGGAAGGAAGGCCTACTCTTGCACGAATTTCGTGCATCGGGCCTCTAGTGTCTATATAAAAATCATTTAATTCCTGCAATAAAATAATATCAGATGGATAAAGCCAGGTTGAGGAAGCTTTGGCATCCCAGCATACCAGATCATTTTGTACATCCTGTTTTTTGTGCTTATCCATTGACCTGAAGGAGAGCTTTTAGGTTGGGTGCACATGATAGGTAGCAGCTGCATTAAATGGTGTGCTCAGTCCAGAGACAGCTGATTCAATAGGTCCTCTCCAGCCACACAACAGCTTCACCATGACTCTCCAACCTGATTAAAGTCTAAATTTCATTCACACAAAAAGATCTGAAGCAAGTCACGCTCATGCTAGGTCACAGGAGTGAATGAGCAAGGATTTATAAAATAGATACGTTATTCCAGTTTTTCTTTAGTTCTTCCTTAAAGAGATTGTCTCCCAGAAAGCAGGGCATGCGGGGGAGCCAGTCCCTCCTCGGCTACACATTCTGTTGAGTCATGTTTACTGTCCCCCGCAGAAAGGTTCCAAAAGCAAATGCAAGAGGTTGCCGAATGCAGGGACATGTGGCGTGCACGCTACTGAAGTGAGAGGCATAGCACACACCTGCTTTCTGGCTGTGGCAGGCCATCTTGACTGTGCCATGCCACAAGTTAGCATTTTGGATGAGCAATTGCCATTCTGTTGTTTTCTTCTCAACACATGGTGTTCAAAAACAGTTAAAAGAAAACTGTACCCATTTGCTCATCCCAGAAATCTGAAATTTCACAGAAGCATGCCAAATTAATTTTCACATAATATTTTCCAAGCTTTTTTCTTGCACTGAGAAATGATATTTCACTTCTTGAACTCTTGGTGTCCTGAGGTAAATGGGTGCAGTTTCTCTTTAAATGGCATTAAACATATCAAAGCAGGATTATATCTGTCACCGTCTTTATTTTTTTTTTCTAATGGAATCAAAATCCTTCAGGGAGTGTCCCAAATCCGCATTAATGTCTTTGAGTGCTAATGTTTCCACTGGGACTTTTACATTAGCAAAATACAAGAGTGTGGTTTCCGCCCCCTCTGCTGTCGGTATAAGAAAGAGATGATTGCGCATCCCTTATCTCCACGGCCTTCAGCTCACCCGTGTCAAGGTGGTGGAGGATGACTGGAGATTTTTGGTGCTAATGTTTCCTTTTTCACTCCCATGTGTGACTCGCCCACAAAGCTAATGTGAATGCTGTTTTCATCATGGGTGAATCTTTGGAATCCCAGAAGTAAATTTTATTCAAAAATGACTAAATTGAAGTAACCATCAATACTGTCTACCAAGGGTCTGTGGAGCCTGCATTTCACCTTTGGTTCTGATTGTGGAAGAATTAGACAGGCACCCATAATTTCAGGGCGATGCTATTGACATTTTTGTTGTTGCCTTTGGGATGATAGTCATGTGCTCTTATTCTTGAAATACAATTTCTATCTACCTCAATCCCCATTTCTTCTTCCTTTAACAAAGCAATTAAAGTCATGTGTTGTCATTTGATTATCAAATGGCAATGAAACATTGCAGTGTCAGAGGAATATAATAATTATAAATAAATAATTGTAGCGTAATAAAAATAATAAATAATGCTCACATCACTTTTCACTATAGAGTGTACCTTTTTCTTGCATTTGAATATATTCCAGGAAGTTTTCCTATTTCTAGGATAGTAGGTTTATGTGTGGCACAGAAGGGGCTGGAAAGCTCTTGAGTGCCACCCTCCAACCTGTGTCCAGCATCTTCCTTCTCTCAGTATCCTCCTTGCCACAGAGGGCTTTCATTCTGGAGCTGGGAGAGAGCCAGCCTGGGAGCCGAGAGTGCCCTGCACTCCAAACTCGCTCTGCATAATTTCACTTTCCAGAGCACTCTGGAGAAGGACACCACTTCCTTAGACACTCTTCCTATCCCTTCCTCTTTCTGCTTCTTCTGTTGCCCACTTTTCTTGTCTTCCCTTTCTTTTTCTACCCAGCATGGAACTAGTTGGGGACGCTTGACCTGGGCTGCATGTCTGTGTGGATTATGGAGCACAGAGAGAAGGGCGATCTCCCGATACCCGAGCCTACCACTAGGAAAGAAACTGTTTTTATTTAAACAACCTTTCCCTACAGCTAAGCCTGCATATGTGGAAGACAAGCTCAAACTTTTCCCTTCCCACACTGTAAGGAAGACAAAGTAAGCAGAGGCAGTGATAATGTCAACCCTGGGTTGAGAATACAACCTTCATGCACAGTCTGTATGCTCACCTTAAATATTTTCTAGGGTAAATCCTTATCTACTGGCAATTAATAGATAAGTGACTTTGCTATACTTTCTGGGGATGATGCATGATTCTTTTAGTGCTGAAAGAGTTTTGAGGTTCTTTGATTGTTTATGTTTTTTAGAAGCATTAGTTATACAAAAGCTTTGTAATGTCCCATAGACTATCCTATGTAATAAAAGCCCAGTGACCAAATGACAGAATGACCAGAATGACTGGTTGACCAAGTGGCAGACATTCAATGCAGGAACTGCCCCCTGGTGGCCAGTGCATTCTTACATGGGAGCGCCACTCAGCTGACCAGGATGAGCGGCACTCCCACAGCGGCTGATCCCCACAGCCCACCCCCCAACCACTACCACCAGTGCATTAATCCCGTGTATCTGGCCTCTAGTCTATAACTGGGAAAAGATACCCTTTTGTACATGAGTTATTGAAATTTACTACATTAATATTCTTTGTGCTAGGTTCAGTATCCATTTGTTTGTGTGAGCATATTTAAATACCAAGGTGGCAGAAAATGTCTATCTGTATAAACTTCTGCACACTATATAGCACTACATAGAAGATGCTCACTAAAAATATTGCCACCAACATTCTCAGTTGTTTCATCTTTGGAAATGGGATGGTGATCTCTGCTCTGGAAGGTTTTTATAAGGATTAAACTAAAGGCCTGTTGCACATTATTCACGCAAGAATAGGCCTTCCTTCCTTAATATGCTAGGGAGGAAAAAAATCGCTAATATTACCTTAAGACCAAAGACTGATCAGGTCACCTAGATGACCTGATCCTCCACCAGGGAGCGAGCACGTCCCAGCTCCTGGCCTGCCCAGAGCCAGCAAGTCCGAGAGAGCCAGCAAGTCCTCACTTCTGTGTGGAGCACAGCTGGCTCCAGTAGTTCCCTCCACCACCACCCTTTCCCTTATAGCAGGTGTCACGCCCCTCCCAGCCACTCCATGCCTGCATATGCAAATTATCCTCCATCTTTGTTGGGTTAATTTGCATACTCACTCTGATTGGCTGTGGGCATAGCATAGTAATGGTTAATTTGCATGTTTCTCTTTTATTAGGTAAGATGAGATGATAGGTGCAAATCCCTTAGCATAGTACCTGAAGCATAGTAGGCACTCAAATATTATTTCTCTCCTCCATTCCTTTTAAGGGAAACATCTAGGTGACCTGATCAGTCTTTGGTCTTAAGGTAATATTAGCGATTTTTTTCCCTCCATAGCATATTAATCAGATTTTAGCCACACAACTTTTATTCATTTCAAAATAACTCACTAAACTAAAATATAACTCTAAGTGAAATGAGTCAGAGATTTGGATGTGTTTGTGATAGATGTGCTCAGTCAGGTTCTTTGCTTTCCCCCCACCTACACACTCATCCTTGTGCTAAATACCCTCGCAGAGACATGCAGAAGCCCAACAACAGAGCCCTTTTTCTGAGCTACATAGAGAGTGAATCTGGGGTACATACTGAATGGGAAAATCTGTCCAAATGCATAGAACAGTGGTAATCAGTTGCTCAACCTTTAGACTTTGAGTACCAAGGAACATTCCAAATATACCCAGTCATCTCTAAGTAAAGTATTATGTAGAATTTATGCCTTCTCTTCTGATTCAAAAATTAACAATTATGTTTTTTGTTCATCCAAGGAGAATGAGTTTGGCCACTTGATTATTTTAGGTGGTATGTGTTGCAGAAGTAAAACGCCTATATTATAAACTCTTTAAAACAATACCAGCTATGGCTAATCATACATTTTTTACTTTCATAATGCTTGCACATTGTTGGAACTCAATAAATCTTTGTCAAATGAGCAAATGAATATAAGTCAGTGGGTTCAGTGTGACAGTGACAATGCTACAACACAGAGTCCTAATTTTGCAGGCTGGCAATACATCTTATATAAATACTAGGGGCCAGATGCACAGATTCATACACCATTGAAAGGGAATTAATTAGAAGAAATATTTAATAGCACTATTCTCCCTTTATAATAGAAGGGTCAGAGATTAAAGAAAATTGTTAAAATGTATATTAAAATAATATATAAATTTATTAATAAGTAAATAATAACAACATGATATAATAACAAAAACATGATATAAAAACATTGATAAAAACAATGACTGATAAATTGATTAAACTTATTCTAATATCACATTAAGAGTAAAAACACTTTCAGAATGCTTGATCAATTTTCCTTGTGATGAAGTATTTACAACTTTAAGTTTAACATCACATGCTCTTCGAACTCGAGAGAAAGCAAGATATTACTGACTATATCTGAAAATGGGTTTAGGTAGGAATATTCTTACTTTGTCTAGATTGGTGCCAGTGAGAGTTTTGTATGTATTGTGCATGCACAAGTCAACGTTTATTTTTAAATTGCCAGTGCGCATCATATGTACCTACTGGTTGGTCGGTCAGACAGATGAAGTCGTTCACTTAGCCTTTTATATATATAGAGAGAGATATTTTTATGTATAATCTCTCCCTCTCTGTCTATGTGTGTGTGTGTGTGTTTCTATATGTATATACATATGTAATCCTGTATAATAAAAGCCTAATATGCTAAGTGTCCAGTTGGCCATTTAAACAATCAAAGCATAATATGCTAATGATATGCTAAGGACACTCAACCACTCGCTATGACATTCACTGACCACCAGAGGGCAGACAGTCAACCAGTTGACCAATCGCTATGACATGCACTGACCAGTGGGGGCAGCTCCTGTGTTGAGTGTCTACCTACCATAGAGGGAGGCGACCAGTGGTGGTGGCGAGAGGCAGGGCTAGCCAGTGGTGACACTAGGTCTCCAGCCAAGGTCGGTGCCTGTTGGGGCCCCCGATCACTCTGCCCGCCAGTTGCCCCACAGATGGCCCTGATTGCTGGTCAGGCCTAGGGACCCTACCCTATATATTGGGAACAGTCTCTTAGATTTAAAAATTAGAATCTAGCACAGGATGATGCAGTGATGACATGCATGGACTCTAGCTTGCACATTTCATTGTCAGCCCTGATTCTGACATTTATCACTATATGACAAAGCCAATTACTTATCTTCTCTCTGCTTCAGTTTTTCCATCCATAAGATGGGGAAAATCTGCTTCAGAAGGATCATGTTATGTACTACTTTTTATAATCAGGGCAAAAAAAAAATGTAGCTGCCCATACACAGCAAGATGCCTTTCACCTGTATGAAAAGTACGGTCACTGGTACATGTAGCATCTCAGATTTCGAGAGGGATGTCCGAATGCCGGTTTAGGCCTGATATCCCCCAAGAGGTCCTGGATTGTGAGAGGACGTAGGCCGGGCTGAGGAACTCCTCATCCTCCCCCACCCTGCACAAATTCCGTGCATTGGGCCTCTAATTGTTCAAATAAAAGGCCTTAGGGACCCAATTCCATTGGATCACTGATGGTCTGGAATCCCTCTGTGGAATCATTACTAATAAAATTGTCAGCTGCATAATTAACTCTGTGACCATTGGCAAGTCCTCAGTTTCTGAATTTACAAAATGACTAGATTACATAATCACTAAGGTAGAAAACCCTTCCAACTCCACAATTCTATTCTTTCTCTCTAGTGAGAAACAGCATGTGTTTTTGAGAGATATGCTATTGTGTGGAATAAATGCAAGTTTCTTCCTAGTGCAAAATTCACAATGAAATCTGGGGGGCTAGAAACTTGTGCTTGTTTAAAACTCAGGATAGCCGTTGAAATAGGTGTCTTTTCCTTTGTTACTTATTACTTGGACACGAGGACTCAACATGCTGCTGCCACCCTGACCCCCAGAGGAACCTGCCCTACTCTGTCATTCCAGAAGGAAACAAACTGCCCAGATTCCGCTTCAGGAATCCTTAAGGTTACTTCCTGTGCGGTGGGCTGAGCCTGCTGGTTCCAGTCTAGCTTTGTGTCTGCTTTTCTAGGATTGTGGGGGGGTGTTTGGTATTAATGACACAGTCTGCCTTTAGTCAGCCTCATCATTTCCAGAGAGAGGTGTTTCTTGTGTTTGTTTGTTTGTTTGTTTTATTTTAATACCTGCATATTTAATGTTGTGTGGAATAGAGCCTGATTGTCCCCATCAGGAAGGTAGGTTTTCATATCATTAATATGCTGATTTGGATTCATGAAAGAGATGGTAAGCTGCCCATATGGTATAGTACTTCTGGATTGTGTGTTTTTTATTCTCCTTTTTTTTCTCTTTCATTAATAAGAATGAAAAGGCCCTAAGTGTGACCTATGGATTATAATCTCCTTGTATATTTGAACTTTAAAATCCTGTTTGGATGAACAGTTCTCGAGACTTCCATCAGGACAGCTGCTTTTGGGCGTGTCCCTAGTGACTTTATGGCTGTGGGCACTTCTTCCTTTCAGCTCTTTGTGAATATTCTGCCTCCTGGCCCTCTCTCAGAGTCACATGGCATTCGCACAATCACCTCTCCCCTAGTTGGAGCTTCTTGATTACCAAAATCACCACTCTGCCTATATTGCTTCATCTCTCTTCCAGATGCTCCCACATTTCTGAAGAAAAAGACAATCTTAACATTTAATGCCTTACATGATATATTTTGATAAGCACCCAAGTAGTATTAGATTTTGATGAGTGCTAAGGGGAAGACCCAGACAACAGACACCAAATTTTGTTTTTAGAGACTATTTTGCAGTAAATGTACAACATGCAGGGATTGCCAAGTCTCGCACATTTGAATGAAAGAAGAGAGTTGTTGCCTTGTCTGTGTCAGGATCTCCTCTTGGTCTGCAGTGCAGTCCTGCTTTGGTTTAATTAATCCATTAAGGTCTATCTCAGCCCTAGTCAGTAATGATGGAGGGGCTCACCGGAGCTATCGAGAATGGGAGAAATTAGATGGATAATGATTTTTGTGCTGATGATGTGTTCTGTCTTTTTATATAGTTGATCCCGTGAGGGACATATTTCTTTGGTGTATTCCTGCTGATGTTCTCAAGACAGATATATTACAGAGAAATAAATCAGACTGAGATTCTGCCAGTGTCTAATTCTTAGTGTGTAAATTTAGTGTTTTAAAATCAAAACTATTTTTAAAACTATATTTTTATCAATATAATATTAAATAATCAAGAGGATGAGAGAAATTTGAGAAATTCTCATTTGGATATTATTTTTTATTACACTTCGATGCTATTATGGAATATTTATGTTAATAGCCTTCTTCTGATTGCTCCCTCCTCCATGAGTAAACTGTTTAAGATGATTTCTCCTCAGTCCAACTCAACAAGTGTTTACTGATACCTACCACATGCATAGCAGTTGACAGTGCTCAAAAATTGAGAGACTTAAACAGCTTTATATTTCTTAAAGTAACAAAACAATGCAGTTGTTTTTTCTTTAATATAGCTATTTGAAATCAAGATCTAAGGTTGCAAGGCAGTAAATTAATCAGACTTTATTGGTTGAGTACCCACTATATATTTCCCACTACTAGTAAAATTTATATGTTGCTACAATGTATATTTAAAAATAAAATAAATTTATTTAAAGTATGGCTAGACAGATGGAATGCTTTTTACCTTGTTTTAAGGGTTTGGCAATTGGCTGATAATGATCTTGGAAATCTCTCTAGCAGAGCAAGGTCTAAGTTATAATTTGAAAAAAAGGAAAGATGTTCTTTAGTGCATGAGGGTTTATGTGGGAATGGTTCAGAGGTGAAGCCAGAAGGCAGAGGATATTTGCTTAGTGGATGGGTATAGGTGGGCCTTAAGTGGCATTATTTTCTAACATTATATGAGTAAACCTACAGGGGGCTTTCAGTGCTAAGAGTTTGGAATTCACAACTGATCTGAAGTAGAACAGAAATCTAGTGGAAGACTGAAAAGAGAACTATGACAGTCAAACCACTGATAATATGTTTGGATCGAAGAAGTAATTTTCATGTCTTAGGTGTAATGTGATCAGGAGCTGGCCAAGATAATAGTAAGAAATGTTTATTTGAGTTAAGATCAAAGAGAGAATGCTCTCTGTGGAAATTGAGGTACTAACAGAACATCTAATCAGAGATATTCTGAAGAGGAAGTAGTAACTAAGTTAACTTAATTAACCATAACTAAGAGAGGTTGTTTATAGAAAAGGGTGAGTGCAGACACCCCTCAAATGCATGAATATAGGAGAAAAAACAGTGGGCTTTAAGACGTGCCTTATGAAGGACAGATAGGAAAGGAATGTTGAAGGGATAATAGAAGGGATAGGATTGAACCAAGGTTATAAACTACAGAAATCAAAGACAAAGAAAGAACCATTTTGAGAAGCTTTTTACAGAAATAGTAACAACAAATGAAGGAACGTTGCAGGATCACCTCAGCCAACACCCAGATTCTGTGTACGGGGGCAGGGAAGGAGGCCAAAAAGAGAGGAGTGGTCCAGGAAGCAGAAAGGACTTGTAGGAGAACCGGGACTTGGATCTGGGGATCTTTGGTCAGGACCAAGTGCTGCCCCAGTGAGGGACTTGTCTAGTTACCTCTTTGCAAATGTCAAGAGTTAAGCAAAGAAAAGCTAAATTTCTAGTAGGCCAGACTGAGACAAACTAACCTGTATAAATCCATTAATGAGAGAAAAGGAGAGAGTGGTATTAAAATCCCTATCACTGTTTGAGCTGTGGCCAGGACAGTCAACGGGAGGAGGAGAATGACTCGTTTTTAGTATTTCAGAGCAACTTCTTATTGCCTGCAAAGTATCAGAATCATGTGTGTACGAGGGCACTAAGACACACACAGCTATACAATTTTGCAAATGTAGAAGCATATTTATATCTTGTTTAAATATCAACTCCTTTCAACATGGTCCTTAATATTGATGGCAAATTCTAGGGGTTGCATGTCAAATTAAAATAATTAAATTGAACCTAGATTTAGTTGGTTTAAAAAAAAAAAAAGACTGAAACTGAAGGATTCTTTTTTCTAACCTGAACTGAAAGACTGGTTTGCTTTGGACTTTGACTGGCTTTCTTCA
This sequence comes from Antrozous pallidus, assembly GCA_027563665.1. Taxonomy (NCBI): domain Eukaryota; kingdom Metazoa; phylum Chordata; class Mammalia; order Chiroptera; family Vespertilionidae; genus Antrozous; species Antrozous pallidus. The sequence continues at coordinate 68,033,465 of CM050514.1, forward strand.
GGCCAGCCATGCGAAGACTTGGCCAGTGCTGTCGTCCCGAAAACATGCCGTGCTTTGCTTGCTAAATATTTTTAAATCGGCCCCTTTTCTTCAGGAAGACCTCCTAGGTAAGGCCCACAAATGCGATCCCATGCTAACCACCACCATGAAGGCCTCGCTCAGGTTGGAAGACATTCTGTGCGACTGTGACATGTCGAAGGGGGCTCCCCTGCATAATGTGATCCATGTCTGTAGGAATAGAGCTTTGTGCCCATATTAATACATTCTGGAAATTGCTCAAGAAGCAGCTTTGGCATTAGAATAGCAACTTTCAAAGCAGTGAACGTCAGCACTTCTATTTCTCCTTCTTCTTGGCGTGCGTTACATGAAGCTGGAAAGACTAATTGGCTAAATGAAGGGACTCAGTGTCGCAGAGTTGAAATCCTGGCATGTAAATGGAGAGGTGGGGAGAGACTTTGCATGCATAGCTATATGGCCTCCCTTTGTGAATTATCCTAATAGAAATGGTTCTGCCCCTTCTCTCGTTCCCCTGTGAGATGAGTTGGGGTGTGAAGTGCATGGCATAGGGATTCACCGTGCTTTGTATCTGTGATGGCTTGTCCCTGTGTGCATCTTTCCCGCTCCTGAATTGCATGCTTCCCTAAGGTTGCTGAATAATACATTGTTTTAAAAGATGTGTCCCTGAATTAAAGTTATTATGTGACAATTATAATATTGTTGCATACAGCTAAAGACTATAAAGAAAAAAAAACTACCAAGTGTCATTTTTAAAAGCAAACAAGGAAATTTCTTACTTGTTTTATAGGTGTTAAATTTGCGTCCTTGACCTCTGCCAAGCATTTATAAGGACTGATCAACAATGGGATCAAGCGGTTCATACAAAATTGGTTCCTATGACGGTGGTCATCCTAGCACGGAGGGTGCATAAGTCCTTCTATCACAGGATGCTTAGTGTGGAAGTATTTTCAGACAAACTGTGAAGCACAGTGTTAACTTTCATAAAAAGCCAAGGACTCAAACACATTTGGTTCTCTGTTCTGCCTTCTAGCAACACTTTACTAAATTGTCACAGACAAAAGGAGACCAAATGTATGTTATAAAACTTATAATAGGATATCACAGTATTTCAAGTGAGGATTTAACATCTCCTGAAATATGTCAGAATTGTATAACTAAACTAAATCCATGATCTTCTTAACCCCCCCTTTTTAAATGTTTAATGTGAATTATAGATAAAGAACATCTATTAACACATCATCTTACTGATAACCATTATTAAATCACCTCTTAAAATATTTTGGGCCAGGAAGGAGGAAAGCTCTTTGACCTTTGCCCTGAACCCTCTCTAAGCTTTTCCCATTTCCATTAATTATGGAACTTTGAATCCCAAGGTTGATATAACACATGGGGTGAATTAAAGTTTTCTATTTCTTTGTTAACTTTTGTCATCGTTTTATTTTTAAAGCACATTCTATGCTTAGTCAAATTCATGAGAGCTGAATCTGACACGTAATAGTCTGGATTATAAGCACCTCACAGACTAATAATGCTTAGAGGGTTGATCACTGAGAGAATAATTTGAAGTCGCTGGATACCATTTTCTGAATTATTGTGGCTGAAGATTGTGCCCTGGATGCTTGATGCTGGAAGAGGGTCAGGTGACGCAACTGAAAGCTTGGGCGAACTTTAAATATTGGTACAACCCTTTGAGGATGCTGAACCTGACTCAGAGATCAGATTTTAAAGTGTTGCCTTTGACCACTGAAGAAAAGGGTTTGCCTAGAGAAGAACATGGTAGGGCTTACCTTTACAGCCAATTAGTAGGAAATGCCATTTCATGTCGCATTCTACCCAAAAGGGATGGAAGGCAGTGAACTCCAAGTATTGTCCGTCACTGTTATGCCACTCTAAAGGCGATTCACTTTAAATACATAATAACATCTTTTGTACAGCAGTTTATCATATGATTCCATTCATCTCTTCAGTAAGTGAATATGAATGAGTATGCATATGAATGAATAGAAATGTATAGGTACTCAGTGGGAGAGCTGAGGTTCCCTGAAGTTAAGGACCGCACTCAGAGTTACCTGTCTGAACAGTGGTAGAATCCCAACCAGAACCAGGCTCACTGTCTGGGATCCGCACTGTTGTTTTGAAGGCCAAGTGGAGGAAGTGATGGTTAGTTTGATTTTAACCCATTTCAGAATCTGGGCAACATCTTACAAAATGTCTGATGGTGTCCTGTTTTCCTTGTAGATTTCTAGAAAGGGAGCCACAGTTGAGGGTGAAGGGTAAATCTTTTTTCTGACAGGGAAATGTCTTTGCTCTTACAATCTCATCAGCTAAATTACCAGAAAATTCATATTCTGTGTCAAACTTGCACGAGTTGAGTAATGACAGGTAGCAATAGAGTCACAGAATGTACCTCCTTGCTGTGTGTTCCTCACACGTCAGACGCAAATGGCTTTTGCAGAGCTCTCCCTGGTGCTTACATAAAGGTCCTGATTCACTGTCGCCAGGTTTGCAGATCTCTGGCACCAGGGAAGAGGCAGCAACAAGCCCAAGGGGCCTCGGGTCCACCCTGAATCCCACTGTGAGAAACCCCCAGGACAAGGTAGGGAAGCCACAGTGTGAGCAGTGGTCTAAGCAAAATGTAATCAGTTTTCCATTTTTTTCTTTATTTTTGACCCTGCTATCATGCCTAGGGGAAAAAGAACATCTTATTTTAACAGATTAAGAAGGCCTCCAAATTTCTTCTCCTTCTGGGTTCAACAGGACTAGAGAGAGCTACCGAAGGAGCTGTGGACTAGAGATTCCCTCATGCCCAGCCCGTGCCTGGCTGAGCATTGGTCTTTGGGTCATTCTGTGAGAGACTGACTGCACGAGGATGTGGCCACAAACTAAGTGAGGTGGTGGTGGGGGGACACCCAGAGATGTCAACTCGATGAGGGACATTGAAGGAGAGGGAATCTTTTTCCTGAGGAAAACACTTTTTCCAACCACAGAGAATTTTATTTTAAAAATGATAGCTACGGTCTTAAACGACTCTAATGTGTTTTTCTTCCCTTCATCAGGAAATTAGCATTCTGAAAGTTAGGGGGTTTTTGTGTGTGTGTGTGTGCCCTGATGTATGTCTAAACCCAGAGTGCCTTTTTATGGCTGGATGATAAACCCAGCATAATCGCGAGGGGTTAAAACGGAATGCCTTCCAAAGAGAACCTATACCTACTGCAGGCTTGAAACTCGATTAGCCCAGCTATTAAAATCAGGAGGACAAGCTGTTTCTTCCCCGGATACAAAAGCTGTTAGGCTACGGCCTGACCCAGTACAAAAGTTTCCTGAATCTCTCTCCACTTTACTAAACGCCGGCTCGTTGCTGCCGTCTGCAGTGAAGCTGTTTACAGCTCTTTGCTAAGTGGAAAGTTCAAATCAATTATTGTCCATTAGAGTTTAGGTATAACTGATGAAATATCCCCAGAGGAGTATTGTAAATGTATCAAGCCGTCCTTCCCCATTATAGAAATGGGGACGCACAGTGAATTACTTACCTTCTCTCTTACCCTTAATGCCTCTGAAAGGCTGCGGGGCTAACAGAGCCTATCTTGTCTTGCTGGGCTGTAAAGCGAGGACTTCATCATTTGCTGAACATGTGTCATGAGCTGACAAAAGTTTTAGATTCCAACTCCCCTAGAGCCTCCGTAAACTCCCTTGTGGGCATAATGTCTAAGAAACAAAAATATATAAAGAACACCCTAGAAAAATGATTACAACTGCCACCCTAAAGGACCTTAAAATTGGATTCTTTTGGAAAGGATAACTTTCTTGTTAACAATCAAATCGGAAAAACTTGGACTCCAGATTTTCGGCACGGGACAGTAAGATTTAGTGCCAAATAATCAGTGCCAGGATACATTCTTTCCTAAAACCAGGTCTCTGCATCAAGCTTCCGCAAGGCAGAAAAGGAGACCCACTCATCACTCATTTTCCAGATTCTGTTTTGCAGGAACAGCCTTGAACACTGCCTTTCCCCGTAAAGACCAGACCCAGAGGAGAAGGAGACTCTCCTTTGTGGTCCCCTATGATGGGGGATGGGACAGAGGTTCTTAAGTTCCTTTAAAGTTATCTCTTCCCCTTCCTTAGTTCTGCCCCAGAGACCCTAATACAAATATGTGTAGACTCAGCTTATCCTGGGAACACCTGGGTATTATTCCTCTGAGTACTATGATTTTTCCAAAACTAGAAAGTTACAGAAAAAGACTGAGACATCATTCTCTCTTATCAACCTCTCCTTCCTCCATGTGCACAGGTGGGCAAGATACCTTTTTACTCCCAGCTAGTCCTGTTCAGCTCCAATGGCTGTGGAAACAGCCGACACAATTCCAACACATTCCAGACCAGTCATGCTGGAGATAAGAAGCATCTTTAAAATGCAGACTGTTTTCTCTGGGTTTCTCGTAACTCCAAGGATAACCTCCAGAATGTTTCTTTCTGCTGACAGCTCTGTCCGTGGTGCTAAGTAGGAAATTGGCTCTTTTTCTTCCCTGTGGCCTGTACTGCTTACCCCCGGGGTCTCCAGGGGCTTCCAGTCATCTGTCTATGGAGATGCTAATTGCTGTTCAGTAAATCTAGTTGAGATGAAAATCAAGCTTCCAGGATGTTTATAGGGTCAAATTTTCTCCTAGGTTCTCAGGTAATGAGAGATTGCGTGTTGTTTTTCACCTTTGTGTAGGTGGGCCTGTTTTTCATATTTGTTTGTTTAAGTTGACAAGAGTCCTCTGGAATCTACGTCTGACTGTTACACCATCATTCCTTTACCAAATGGTGTACTGTGTCACTCACACAAAGGGAGCAATATGGCTCCAAGCCCAACCAAATCTCTCCCCTCAAATGTGCATCTAGCCCCACATCACGAGCTTCTGGTAATTTATGATATTAAAGAATTTGTTCATTTCTTTTTCTACATTTGTACCAGTGCCCTTGGCCTGCAGCACTCAGCAGGCACAGGGTATGTTTGTCTTCATTCAGGTCTCCTTTACTCTGCCTGATATATCAGTTGCTTTTGAAATTCAGATTGAGCAGTTGTTTCCTCTCTGAATTTTAGAAGAATTGTTTTTCATGCTAAATTTGAGGCTAGAAGAATATTTTACCTTCCAACTTGTCCTTTGTCTTAATGACAAATTACTAAACAACTATACAAGTCCATATCTTTCTTAGTGGAACAGAACATCTGAATTCTATACCTAAAAAACTGCCCAAATATGATAAACTGAAATATGTACCCACAGCACCAAATGTGGGTTTAAAATTATGTTCCTGCCTCATTACTATCTTAGAATGTGTTTAGTCACTCCCTTTCAAATCAGCTTCCCTGTTCTGAAGCCCATTCTGCCTGCCCTCCTTTGAGGATCAGCCAGCACACCCCAGATTGCTAATTTGCTTGCTCACATTTAAGGAGCAGTCCTGATTTTCAAGTTTCTTGTAGCCATTATTTGTGTTCCAAATTATCTGACTGTGTCTGTATTAATTTTCTATTTCCAAAAGCAAACTCCATGTATTTTAAGGCAGCACGGTTTCTTTTTTACATTTTCCAGGGAACTGGTGTTTTTAATGTCATGTGAGGACAACATTACACAATGGATCTTTGGCAGGGATACACAGAAATGAATACCGTGTGCGAACAAACATTAAATGGCAGTCTTAATTACAGAGTTTGACTCTGTTGTTTTTAATGCCCTTCAATTTTATAATTTGATGGAAAATGCATCAACAAAGCTATTTTCTTTCTACCCTAAATGATTAAGGATTGATATACCCCCCGAGCCGTATTAGCTTGTTAGAGCTGTCTGATCAGGTAGGTCCTACATTTTATCCACTAGAGGGCAGTAAGGATACACATCCACACCAGCCAATATGTGCAACATATGGTCGATGTGGAAACATAGTAGCCATAGCTTTCCTGTGTATGAAAAATTCCCATTACAGTGTTGCTTCACTTATAATTATATTGAAAGTAAACACTAATTCACAGACGGACTACGCATATTTTATTTCAACATACCCCACTAGTGTTTTGTCTATTCTAGTTTAAAATGCCCTGAGTAATGAAACTTCTACTACTTCCCTTGGGAAGCTGTATCAAAACCCAACTGTTTTTACTGCTTGAATTTTTTTTTTACATGCACTCAAAGTCTACTATTCCTCCTTCAAGTTCATTTAGAACTCTTATTATGCACTCCTTTTTCCCTTACAATAAGGTTAACTCCATTCTGGAAAGCAAATGTTTGCTGAGCTCCTACTATGTGTAAGGCATCACTAAGTAAATGAATGATCACTCAAGGGTTGCAGCACTGCACTAGATGGGTGTGCCTGAATCAGAAAGCTGAAGGGAAGCTCTCCCAGGTCAAACATCCAAAGACAAGTTGGTCTGCGTTTTAAAGTAAGCGAGATCCATAAAGCTGTCACAGTGCTGGGAAATGTGAATTTGTGCTTAGGTTTCTGTAGCAAAGTATTACAAATGCATGGCAACATCAGCTATCACGTGAAGAACAGTGAGGTGTGCAGCTGACACGGCAGTGGGCTTGTGCCAAGCAAATGACCTGGATTCTTACTAATGAAGGTTTGATGCTTTCTTTTGCAGCTGGCTGTCAGCTTCAGCAGGAAGTATTAGAACCTATTCTGAGGTTCTTTCTACCCAGAAGGATAGGAAATGGGTCTGTGAGTCTCTCCAGGGAAGTGGCACCTTGCTATACATTCTGTACTATTGTCCATTTTCTATCATTGAATTTCTGGGTCTAGTCTGGTCACACTGGGAAAGAAGTCCAAGTTCATGTGCAATCGTCTGGTTTGCATCATTAAGTTCTTGGCATGTACTTTGATTATTAAGTATCTGAGGGGGAGGGTGGAAGAAAGTTAAGCCAAGAAAGTTCCTTTAAGACTAAAACTCATAATTACACAGTTGTTTAAATGCCTTCCCCCACCCTTTACATTAGACATAGCAAGATTTTTTGCTCTGTTGGCTATATTCATCTGGAAGGATTTCTATAAGGCTGTCCTAATCACCAAGAGCAAGCTCCAGATGGATGTGTGTGCAAACAAGAATAGTTCAGACCCCAAGAGCAAAATGTGAACATTCCAGAAACTCTAAAAGTGATACTATATTTTTCATTAACATCCTTTGAGACTCTGTAGAAAGTAACATATTCTCCCAAAATTTTGAAATGAAGTGCTCTTCTTTGACAATTATGAGAGCAGAAATGTGGTTTCACAGACTCTTTCTTGAGGAAAATATTAAGAAAGAATACAGAATGTACACAATACCCTAGCCCAGGTGTTCTATCTCAAACAAAGCTTAGGTTGGAAATTTATGTCACCTGTAATAAAATCCATGTGGGTATTTTATATGGAAGTAATTAAGGGCAAATATGCAACAGCCATTTTTGTGTTTTTGTTTGTTCCAAAGTACCGAAGGTGATTAGGTTATATTGTGAACTAATTACTTTGTTTAAGTCGAAACGAGATTTTGAGGTATACACGAGCCAAACACAAGAACTCATTAATTCATTCCGCACATCACTGAAAGAAACAACACAAAGAAGTTAACGCCTTTATTTTATTATGTTACAACACACCAATGTTTGAACACTGATGAGGACCTAAGTGGTCAAAACATCTGCATTTGGTAAGAAAATAAAACAAATGAACTTTTTCTCCACCATTTTGTACTTTCAGTGGTGTGCTGAAATTCAGAAAGAATCACTAAATGTAGTAAAATGGTGTGTCTTTTTTAGTACATTTTCCTATGGAAAGTTTAAAAGACTCTGCAAACATATTTGAAAACAGTAAATAAATAACGTACAAAACTCAATATTTTCTTAAACTTGGAAGTAAACCACAGTCATTCTGGAGCTTGGGACTCTGTACACCAAGTTTCAAACCAGAGCATATTTTGGTATTTTGATGGTTGAGTTATAATCCCCTGAAAAGAGGGACTGCTTGTGTATAGTAAAGACAGCTGCCGGGGAACTACAACGGAGCTGCTAAAATAAAGCCAGTGTTTACTGGTCACTGCTGGCCAGGGGACCCGAGGCTCAGTAGACCTATTCTGTGGGCACTCTGTGATTGGGGTTCACCCTCCGCGCCCATATTTGGCCAGACTGAAGAAGGAGAGGAAGGGGAAACACAATATACTCATGGAACCAAAAACAAAAGAAAACAACAAAACACTAGTTGTGAGAAGCAAATTGAAAATGTCACAGAACATTTATGACCCAAGGTTACTTGTTCTAATCTTTGATCCTCCGTCTTCCAAGTTCAAGTCCCTCTTTTTTTATTTAAAGTGATGGTAAAGAATTCAAAATATGTATGGTATATCTGACCATGGATCAGTGGTTGATATTCTTGTCTCACTTAATTTCTATTTTAGGTGCTCTTTTATGACATGAATCTCATTAGCTGAGGCAAAATCTTGCCTTGTGAATACCTCCTAAGTCATTGGGTGTCCTACACATGGTCAGATGTTTTCCAAAGATATATTGGCTCAAGTTTAAAACTTGTTGACTTGTTTCCTACCACTGTAACAACTGGGACGGTCTGCAAGGGAGGCAGGATTCTCTTTCCCAAGTAAAAATGGAGAGGAAAATATCTGTCATTTTCATACCTCGGTTGAATGCTGTGAGGATTTGATGAGCTATTTATGTAATCTTAAATTCTTGGGATTAATATCTTTTTGGAAGAATACTCTCAGCTGATTTGAGGGGTAACAAATGGTAACCTTGTTCTTATACCACAACTAGCTATAACAATACCATTGGCACAACATTAGTTTTTAATTATTTTTCCTAGGGGCTCAAATACATTGTTACTAAGCCTATAGTCTCTCTTGGCAGCTCTCTACTTTAACCTAAATTAGAATCTTTGACTATGAAATAGTTTTTCTCTATATCCAAAATATTTATTCATTGAGCAAATATTTACTGAGCAAGTAGTATGTGTGAGCCACTATTCAGGGCCATCATATTTGTATGAGAACTAAGTTTATGATATTAACCTCAGTGAACCCACGCTCTAACCAAGAAAACCAGCCAGACAAGACTCACAAAACTGAAACTTTAGATTTGAAAGGAGTCCTTCACTTTACAGATGAAGGCATTTACGAATAGACAGGTCATTTTGTCCAACCCCACACATCTAACTGGTATCAAGGGCCAGAACCAGAGTGTGGAGCTATGGTCATCACTCTGATGTTCTGTCCACTATATGCCCCTCCTCGCCCACGTCAAAGGGTACCAGCAGCGTAGAGATCATCCTCAGCACCTTAGCTTTATCAGGATGAAATCCAAAGGGCTGAGTTGGCCAGTCTTCATTGGAGTTTTTTCAATAGGAAGATGCTATAAAAGTTAAGTATTATAGTAAAGATTGCTGCATGGAAGGAAAGCCCAGTCAACACATGATGTTGTCAATCTATTAATACATATAACGTCATTGAGAAGTTTTTCTGTGGATTTAGACAATAACCCCTGACATTTTCCTCCTCTTTGAGCTTATCAGTCCCTTTAGTTCAGTTCAGCAGTGACATCATGACATAGCCTTGCCAGGTTCAGGCCTCATTTGCATTGATATTGTCAAATTAGCATTGAGGGAAAATAAGTCTTTAGGTAAGAAGTGTTCTCAAAGAGTAAACTAATTGCTGCTCAGATAATTATTTCAGCACTTTTCAAATGATTTTTTATTGGCCAATGGATAGTCACTATTTGGCTAGTCCATCTCCAAGGGAATATTTGTGAAAGCAATGAGTTGCTCATCAGTGTTACAAAAACCCAGTTATATCTGTGGCTAAAATCCTGGGGGGGGTGGGGGAAGAGGGGAGGGCAAAAAAGAAAAGGAAGCAGAAATATAAAGAAGGAAAGAGAAGAGAACCTTAGAAAAGAATTATTGTATACCACTCTACTTTTACCTGAATTTTTAATAATATACTTCAACAGTATTATACTTACTTGTAAACATATAATTCTGAATATGTAAAAAAAATGACTAGTCCCATGTCACAAGGGCTATTAAGTTACAAGTATTCACCACCATAATCAAGGGCACAAATAATTTCAAAAGGTTTTTTATCTTTATTATGAGAGGCTGAGAGCACCTAAAATGTAGTATCACAGCCTTTATGTTAGCAATACTCTTGCATCACAAGTCAACTAGTATTAAAATTTGCATCCTGTAACTAAATTTAAACTCTTAGAAATAAGGAAGAAATCACCCAGAGTCCAGGAAAGTAAACTGGATTTTTCTCTTAATTTCTTTTCTCCTCGCCATGCTTTCTGTCACCACCCAGATATTTCATCTTCCATTTTATAATCCATTCAACATTATCACTAATAAAACAAGGAGGTTGCTGAAGTCTGTGATAATCCTGCACTTCTCAGATGTTAACTTCATTGACGTATATGCATTTGGATTGGGGAAACTGAGGATGGCTCTTTAGATGAGTCTGATAGAGAAAATTGCATTGTGGTCTGAGTTGCTCTGTAGTAATCCATAGCTGCATTGCTAGCCATAGGTCTTCACCGTCTCATAATCTGCTTATTTTTGTTCCCTCTTAATCATAGCTGGAGACTTCTTAATATAAAGGGTTTGATGTCCACATGATTTCATAGCAAGAAGCTCCTACACACACAATTTAAATACTGAGGGAAATGAAGATCAAGGCTTCCTATAGCTTTAACAGTTTTCACTGGCCTTCTTAAACTGTTAATGGATCAGGTTGCATGGCAGAAAACAGACCCAATATGGTCCTGTTACCTCTAGCTTTGGAGGCAGATAATCCTGAGATCAAATCCCAGGTCTGCCACTTACCAACTGTGTGACATTTGTTAATTCACTTTCCCTCTCTGAACTTCTCTGATCCCTAGTTCTCTCATCTGTACCAGGAAGATAACGATTGCTGCCGAGGAAGTCTGATATGTGTGACTGTGGGTTCAAGAGTTGGTGGCACCTCTGGCCCCAGTGAGTCTAATGGCAGCACTACAGTTGGCCCCTGGTTTTTATGATCATGTGGTTATAAGAAGAGCACCACTTGGTCAGGCCATAGACCTTTCAGCTCTGCCTTCACCTTCTGATCACAGGACCAGGAAATTGTTATATAAGACACAGTTGTCCTTGTTGCTAATTTCAGGAATTAGAGTTCCTTTCCTCCAGACATCCTAGTTTCCCTGAATAAACCACAATAGACTTATTACCCATGAACTTAGCTGAGCCTTTGTGATGTTATTTCTGTCACTGACCTTTAATAAATTTTCTAAGTTTATTGCCCTCCATGTAAAGTAGTTTTTTACTTTGCCTTATTTCTTTAAGGAATAAAAAAATGACTTATAATCTCCATGTACTAGAATTTGATAAATCCATATTCACTTTACCTGGGGTTTTCATTTCTTGATAGACATTTACTGTATCCCTTCCTGGATTTGAGCATTCTAATTGCAAATCTTCATCTTCTATCATGACTATTTTAACTGAGTCTGAGATTTCCCCCGTCCTTATTTGTTTGTTTATTTATTCCAGTTCTTCATCCAGAAACAGTGTCCCACACACGGGCTGCCATTAGGTTGTGCTCAGGTGGTTGTGATTTAACTCCCCCCTTCCTCTGTCAAAATCACATCCTCAATGTGCTCTGGGCTCAAACCAGAATGATCTTAATGTGAATGCAATTGTATTTGAGCCAAGGTTCAGTGTGGGGGCAGCTGGCAAAATGTTCAACCAACAGGACCAAAGAGGAAGAAACCTAGCAGAAAAGATGCTTCTGTCTGTGCGGAGGGAGCTTACGGAACAGGTAGAGATGGGAACGTTTACTCACTCTGGAGGTCTTTGGGGAGAGGGACAAGTCAATGCTTCCCTAGCCAGTTTGTTGCCTGGAATTGGAACTTGGATGGGGAGCACTAGCGGGCCCAGGATTAAGCCTTGGTTAGGCTGGCCGGCCCTTGTTGCAGGGAGAGGTGGGGGCTACCATTTTGACAATGCCAGCAGAAATCAAACACTGAAAAGTCTAAAACTGCTTACCTCTCCATTAGCATTGCTAGCATGAAGTCAAGATTTGAACTTCATGTGACTCATTTTGAGTGGGTGGCAGCCTACTCTGGAGGCAATCATGAACCCGAGGTCGGCATCCTGGTGAGAAATCCCTGCAGGTAGCAGGTGATACCACCAGTCAGCACTGCAATGGGAGAGCTGTGTCCTCAGCTTTGTCAGAGCGCTTCCTGCTTGTTTCCAGTCCAGTTTCTAAGGATATTTGTCACGGTGTTTGGCCTGTACGTGGCACCATGGTCTTCAGGAAACAGGGATGGTCTTCTGTTTGTACAGTGCTGTAGAGAATTCTTTTATATAGATTATCTCACTTTGTCCTAACAACTCATAGTAACTGTTCATATTGCCATTTTACGAATGGGGAAAACTGGTTAAATCCAAGTATGTGTACAAGTGTAGCTAGCACATGGAACAGCAAGAACTGGTCTCATGATACTAAAGCTTATGGCCTTTCCATGCTACCATCAAAATGATAATGAGGTCTTCCCCAGACACAATCTTAAAAATATGCTTTAATTTTCCCTACATGCATTGTATTATACTTACCTAGACTGAAGTTAATCTTAATTAATTTGGACAACCACAAGGCTCGTGAGATCATCCTGAAGACTTGGCATGTTACTGCCTAGAATACCAATAATGCGGAGATTTCCCTGTGTCCCATGACACCCATGTCATATGGAGAGTGGGGAAAAGGCAGTATGTCTGGCACCAACCTTGTGTGGACATGTGATGAAGAGAAGGGGCCGTTTGTCCCAACCTTTTCTTCTTTTCCTGAACTTCTTTCCATATTACAATACCACTGCCACGCCTCAATTTAAATGTGTTTCAATATTATTTTCATAACTCTGTGGCATCTGTACCTTATATTTTTCTGTTCCCTTCCCTTCCTTCTGTTGCCAGGATCCCTGAATGATCCCAGGAAATACTGAAAAGCCCTAGCAGGATGGATACTGGGGAAAGATCCTCGCATTTCAGCTCCCAGATCCATTACACTCCTGCCTTTCACCAGAACGCAGAGTGCTGTGTTTTTTTCCTAACAGAATAAATTAAATATGAAAGAGAAGGACTAATGTAATTCAAATAAACATGTTAATGACCCTATTTTTCCATTTGGTAACTAGACCGGATGTGGTGGAATGCCAGTTTTTTACTGAGCCTGTAATTTAAAACTTTCAACAAGGACACTTTTTTTCCCCTTTTATTTCCATCCTCCACTCCCACCCCTTTTTATTCTTACAGACACTCCTTACTGTCCAATTAGTTTTGGAACATGAAAACTGTCCTCAGAGCTGCCTGGAGTCATAGGGGACCTAGGGTGCTTTATCTCTGTGGGGTGGCTTGTAAGACTCTGGTTTTCCTGGTAATTACCCTGCCAGGGCTCTGGGTTGTTGAGGGGACTGGGAAAGGAGGTGACCAGTGCACTTCATGCACCTCCTTTCTGGCTCTGAACCCCCATTTTGTGGATCTTTGATGTTTTGGGCATACATGCTTGCTGCCCTGGGCAGTACGTTAGCATTCAGATTTGGGGTTGGAAGAGCTGTTAGTGTGTTTTTAACCCTGTAAGTGGCCATGGATTGCCTCAACATTTTTATGAGTCAAAGCTGAGAGCTTGTTGTCATCCAAACTGAAACCCTGCATGTGCCCTCAGATGACTCCCTAATTTATTCTATCCTCTGCCACCTCTGAGCCACTGACTCTTTCTGCACCACCCTAGGAGCCCTAGGAGGAGTCATTTGCCCCAGCACCCTCACGCCCTCTGCAAAAAAATGGACTGCCCAGATCTCACAAATGTCTGCTACATTTACAGGTAGTTGGCTGTGGAGCCTGACTTTGCCAGAGTGCATGTTTAATCCCCAATTTCTCTTTCATCCCCAAATGTGATGTCCCTTTGGCATTTTATTTGCTAGACCAGGTCTCTCTTATTTCTTTTACTTTGGTCACTATCCAGTGTTTGCAGGAAAACTTTTTGATCTGAACACATTTCAGTTTTGTTTTTGTTTTTCAATTTGCACGCCACTGAGGGGAGAGGGGGCCCTGGCCCTGCTACTTCCTGTTTGTTTCTGTTCTGGAGAATGCAGACCATCTGTGTCTCTCAGAAGCTAGTCTACAGCCTTCGTGCTCATTCTGATATTTAACTTCTTCCTTTTTCTCTCAAAATAATTTTCTATTCCTCCTCCAAAAACTCCTAAACCCCTCATTAAATCTTTCTTCCTGAAATTTCTTATCTTAATAGTGCCTCTGGACACAGTTCCGTCCCCATTAAGGCCAGGATTCTAATTAAATAAACAATAATGGGAGAGGGAAAAGGGGAGAGAGGAAGCAGTAGGCGAAAGAAAAAAAAAAAAGCAGACTTACTTTTTTAAATTGGATTTCACTAATTCCCAGACCCAGTTCTAGTCCTCAGACCCATGCTGAACTGCAGCCTCACCTGTCAGCGGGACTATGCTTTTTTCTGAAGAAACACCGTGGATGTTGGCAGTGTGAGGGCCCTGAGAGGGTTCCTCCCAAGTTTATTTTTCAGCCACACAGACTTTGGTTAAGGTTGTACTTTCTCATGATTAAACGGTTATTTCCAGAACTAATAGAGATCTCGCTTTTCTGAGGGCTGCCCATGAATCCCAACGTATGTCGCTCTATAAAAAAGTCCTGTATTCTGTCTGCGATCGTTTTGTTGTTCTCATGCAGTTTCAGCAATCAAGGTCTCTAAACAACTAGATCCCTTTGGACTGTCTCACAGTGCAGTCCAATGGCCTGGTTCCCATCTTCATTTCAAATGCCATTGCAATTTAGAGCATAATATTTCCCCGTTTGCTTTTTTTTTTTTTAATCAAAGAACTTCGATTTTTTCCCCTTTAATTCCTAAGGTCAGAATTAAAAAGCTAAATGGATTCCAGTCTATAATGTGCTCGGGACAGTCCGCCAGTGCAGGGCCGAGGCTGCCCTCCGTGGCTGCCTGCCAGCTTTCGGAGCTCTGGCTTTTGGTCTCCCAACCCTGTTCCTTCACAGCGCCTGCTGGTTCCTGCTGTAGGACCTGCCTGCAGCCACGAACATACCATTTAATCAGTGGTGTCTGAAAATGGACGAGGTGCAGTCAGCAACAGCTAGGCCCAAATCGATGGGCTATTTTTAAAAGGGAAAACAGGATAGAAAATTGCTGTTTCAACCGAGGTAAATCAGATCGTGCCTGCTTGCTTCCCACCTGTAGCTCAGTTGTAGGCAACGCATTCGCCTTGAGGATGGTACTTTCTAGTGCTTCTGAGTGTTCACGTTCACATGAGAAAGCTTGTGCCCTTTTCCTCTTAGGGAAAAAAAAAAATCTTCCCTTTTGCCCCCTCTTCGAAGATTTAAATAAAAGCAGAATACATCCAGCTTTTACTGCCCTTATGTTTTGTTTTTTTTTCCTTCCATGAAATCATATCTGACTGTGACATCACAGTGTGTTGCTCCGGGCAGCGGTGTGCTGTGTAGAGGCGAGGCCCTAATTGGGTTAACGGAACCCACCGGGCGCGGTGGCCACCGAGCGCCGCTCTCCGCACTCCACTCCCAGGAGGCGCGTCTCCGCTCCAGGCAGTGCGCACGGGCAGCAGCCGCCAGACCAGCGGAGGAGGGGCTCCTATTGCCATGGCCTCGTTTTCCTAACGCTGGGCTTTCTCTTTTAGGATATTACCAACCAATGAAATTAACCTTTTAAAGGAAACCTGGGCTTTGTTTTTCAAACTGCGGGGGGTGAGGGGCAAGGCGGGAAGATGCTGCCAGGTTCATTCTATAGCATTGATTTGCAACCAACAAAGGAAACGTCTGCTTAGGAGACACAAATCAATGCAACCAGACTGCTAAAGTGCAAACAGAGATGTGAGAAAATTATTCAGTCGTTCGTCTTCTATGGAATTTCAACATGTACAACTTAAACATTGTTCCAATCCCCCCCCCTCCCCCCAAAAAAGCAAGTAAATAACTAGAGGAAAGGAAGGGAGGACGTGATGACCGGTTCTAAATTCGTCAAGGTTTTTCTCTCCTGATTATGGAAAGGTCAGGCAAGGTTATTCGACTTCTAAAACATTAGCAGTGTTGTGAATGAATTTCAGAACTCATTAACCATGTCCTCAGATGCTGTTGTGGAAAACTGGTAAAAGGCCAGTTTATGCCTGAACTTCTGCTTTCCTCTGCCTAACTGTGGCTGCTGTAAAACTGACAGTTTCTTTATCCAAAAATAATCTATAAAACGTAGACCTAACCCTTACATGGTATTTTTAATCATCTAAACACATTACAAAAATTAACAAATGAATCAAACAAGTGAAAATGTAACTCTAGGAAGCTAAAGATATTTATTTTGTAAAACTTTACCAGTTGAGAGAAAATGGGAAAGAGAAAACGGATCTGAGTTGAGTTAGCCGAAAGTATGAATCATGGAATATTTGATGTAGTCTGAACTGAGATTTCAAAGTGTTAAGAAGTTTCTTGAGTACTGACTTCAAATAAATAAGAATTGTCAGTAGCTTATTAGATGTGTGTATTTTAAAGTTATACTAAAAGGTTCCTCTCTCCTCCCACACGTTAAACATGGTTCTCCATTTTCCCTCCTCCCAACACTCTTAACACTACTAGTTTGATTAGCAATCCTATTTTCAGAGTTAGGGAGTAGGTAAATGTCAACACAATCAGCATCCTAACTATCACAGATTGTGAATTACACTGATTTCTCCTTTGGGGGAAAGGGAGAAAAGATCAGCTGTTACTTTTCTAAACGCTTAAATTAATATAAATAGCTTCACAATTTTTTGGCTTTCCTAATGTCCAGTAATGCTAGCATCCTGTTCCAAATCTAGGGGGAAATTGGAAATGCAGAGAAATTTCCTACCTTGAGTATATGCTTTTGCTCCTGTTCCTATGATAAAGTCAATTACCTAGATTCTCACCTCATCCTAAGAAATGTGCTATTTCTCTCATCTTTATTATGTTAGTTGCATTGCCTGTGAAATGGACTGGATGAAAGATCTACAAATAAAGTAATCAGGAATGGGTTTCTGGGCAACCCCTTTGAAAATAAGAACTCTTGCAATAAAAGAGCATAAATGTCACTCGAGTTGCACAATAATACCTCGATGTCTGATTTCTGGCAGTTCAGACTTGTGAATTACAATTCTGAACAAAGAAGGAAACGAAGACCTTCAAACCCCAAATGAGTGTCCAAAGTCTCTGACCAAACTCTGCTTTCAAGCAGTGTTGTCTCTAGCACTCATTTGTCTGCTTTTCCAACCCAGAGCAGACTAGAAACTGCATCCAGAGGAAAAGGTTGGAAGGACATGGCTCTCAAAAACTGGGACAGTGACGCCAGTGAGCTATGACAGTGAGAGTGGGCTGCCGCTCAGCCTGTGCCATTAGACTGAGTGGGGAGGGGCGAGGACAATCCTCAAGAGAAATAAAACTGTATTGCTAGTGTATTGCTGAGAAAGGGGAGCAGTGAGTAAGCACAAAGATGACCCTGTACCATAAGAAAAAAATGTGGTATTAGTACATTTCCTTTAGGAAAATAGGATATGTAAAAGTTGTATACTGAAAAGCAATGTATTGCTTAAAGAGGCAAGCTTATATTATTAATAATATATATGGACCCTGGCTGGCTGGCTCGGTTGTTGGGCATTGTCCAGTACACTGAAAGGCCATGGGTTTGATTCCTAGTCAGGGCACGTGCCCGGGTGGTCGTTTAGATCCCCAGTCCGGGTGCATACAGGAGCAACTAATTAATGTTTCTCACATCAATGTTTCTCTCTTGCTCTCCCTTCCTTTCTCTAGATAAGTGTTTTCAATAAAAATATACCATCAGGTGAGGATTAAAATATACAGGGTGGATAAAAGTAGGTTTAAAGTCTTATGGAAAATAATACAATAATTGATGAATAATAATAAGAATAAACTCTGTTTCATGTATTCACGACTGTAAACCTACTTTTGTCTTACCTTGTGTGTGTGTGGGGGGGGCAATGGGAAGACTTTTCATTTCCCAGTATAGCTGCTTTTTACAAAATATATATCTTTATTGATTACAGAGAGGAAAGGAGAGGGAGAGAGAAGTAGAAACATCAATGATGACAGAGAATCATTGATTGGCTGCCTCCTGCACGCCCCATATTGGGGATGGAGCCCTCAACCTGGGTATGTGCCTGACCAGGAATCAAACTGCTCATAGGTTGATGCTCAGCCATGAAGCTATGCAGGCCATGCAGTATAGCTTTTTTGTGTTATTCTTTTCATAGTTTTATAGTGACATTACAAACCAATCTATCCAAAACTACTCAAACACCTTAGGAGGAAAGATATTTATTCTTAAACATTTCTTAAACCCAGATATCTTAAAATGAAGATGTCTTCTGTCATTTATCTTATTTACATAATATACATTGTCATCTGGAGTAAGGCACAGTTGCTCATATTTATCTGGTTTACTTTGCAAAGTGACCGAAAGCATGCTGCAGGAAGTTGTTTGTGTGTTTTTTCATTGCTTATGCAACTTCCAAGCAGAAAATGTTCTTGAGACCAGATGGTAAAGAACAGTCAATTGCAAGTCTTATTCTCCAGATGTATTGATGTTTTATGTCTTCTTGAAGCCAGTTCAAATACATTTGTGAATTCAAGTCTTAACTGAGTAACCCTTTCACTTCTGCCAGCTCTTATTTCAGTTGACAAAGAAGTAGGCTAGACTGTTTAATCACGGGATCTCTGAAGCCACTGTGGTATGGGGTGGCAGAGCTATGGCCGCACAGCTCCAACCAGTAGCTCACCACATGTGCTCCTGCACATATCTGGTCACCCCGCAACAATGACTGCTCTGGATTTATGTTCACAGCACCAAACCTCTTTTCAACTTTATCCTTTTTCCTTTTCAGCGGTGTGCTTTTTAAACCTTAAAAATAAAAACAACAACCCACAAACATTTACTCAGTATTTTTACTTGGCATATAGGTTGTTTGTTTGTTTATTGTTTGTAATGTGCTCAGCAAATTGGGAGTTTGCTGGAACACAGATGAGTTAAGATAAAAAGCTGTTGTTGTATTTTTTTGAAATGCCTCTAGTAAGTAAAAATGAAGATACTATATCTGAATGAATGTGAAAAGTTATCCCCTTGTATATTTTTAAAGCTTCCCAAACCATGCTCAGTTCTCAGCCAAATGCAGCCTACCCAGATTGTCTTTGGGAAAGTAGCAATTCATAGAGATTTGCAGTTAACCATATATCAAACTGCACTCTCTCTTCAGTCCCTGCTCACAGCTCACCATTTTAGAATATAGTGAGATATGCCAGAGCCCTACCATCTGTTTAATGGGCTAATTATGTTTGCCACATGCCTACTTCACAGGAATACCATGAATGAGGTTGCCAAACATCATACAAATATATATGTTTGTATATATAGTTACAAAAATATACACATAAATAAAATCATATACATATATAACAGCATCCAGCATTTCTGAGCTTCATTCTATCTTTTGCTATCAGAATATATCCATGCCCATCACTTAAAACCCAGCCAGGCACTTTCAGAGTTTATTATAATGCATGGTGTGGCCTTCAGACTAAGAGGGGCTGGGGATAGAAATTCAGATTCTATATACATACGTGTGTCTTTGCCTTTTGTAGCTGTGCCCCATATTCTCCCTATTAAAATTTTGACATTTTAGTTCCATAATTAAGACAATCAAACTTCATGATACTTGATGTTGTTGTATCCAGTGTTTTAACTCCTTTTTTTTTTGAGAAGGAATATTTTTTCCCTTATTTAAAAAATAAGTCAAGCACTTTATTCCCTTCCATACAAGACTACAACTTTTCGTAACAAGGCTATCACTTTTCTCTTATGTGCCACACCTCTTCTGTCGGGCCTGTTCTGGAAGCTCTCATGTTTAGCCTTTTAGGAGGATCCTGCAACTCTCAACACTCTTTTTCTCTGGTGTTCTCTAAGCACTTTCTAGATAAGTGTTTTCAGTTATCACAAGGGTTAATTATCGCTTGCCAGCCATGAAAATTTTCACGGGGTCCCAAGGTGAGTCAACATGACTTGATTCTTGGAAATAGGGCTTGACCTGATGGGTCTTGGAAGATGGGGAGGATTTTAAGCAGTAAATGGAGGTAAGCAAAAGGCATTCTGGATTTGGGGAATTAAAGCAGCAAAGGAACAGGACAGATGGAAAAGAGGGAGCCCTGAGTAACTGGACTGGCTCATCAAAATATGATATACGCTCGGGATACTGGGTTTCCTGTGTGGAACCTGTGTCCATGTAAAGCCGGCTCAGCCAGCTCTGAGCCATCTTGGCTTTGAGTATGCAATGATCTGAGAAACATTGGGAGAAATATTCATACCAGACTGTAAATCCAATATGTATCATTTTCTTTAAAATTGAAAAACAATAACAACATATTAAACTATTACTGCTGTAACATTGTATTTAATCTTTTGTAAGATACAGAAATATTTGAAAAGCTTTATTTTTCTATGAATGTTAGAATGTCTTCATATACTGCCTTAAATGAAGTAAATTATTCAGATAGAGCTGTTTTGTTTTATTTGTTTGTTTTGTTTTTGTAGCATTATGCTTACCAGAGATTTCACAAACAAGTTAGAAGAGAAAAAATAGCCAGGGTGTAAATATAGAAATAACTCAATCAGATAAGCTTGCATGAGCACGAATGAGGGTTTGTGACAAGGATAAGGAAGAATCTTTGTCAGCGCTAGAATGGTCATGTTTTTGTCTTAGGCATGTAAGTCTGATTTCAGAAGAGACACTGATATAGAAAGAAAGGGGGACTGCAAGGGGGCATAAGTGGTAATTGAGATAACTTGGGGTGGTGAACACACAATACAACATACAGATGATGTATTGAAGAATTGTACACCTGAAACCTATATAATTTTATTAGCCAATGTCATCCCAGTAAATTTAATTTTTTTTAAATTTAAAAAGAAAGAGAATTATTCTGCTATTTCTTCTCCATGTATACAAGGAAAAATGACTTGCATATTTACTGTGTGACTTCTAGAACCCAGAACCCTCACACCCGATGTAAACCACATAGGCAAATCAGGAGAACGCAAGTTATTTACCAAAATGAGAAAAGGGGGGGGGGGGGCGGGTTATTTTGTCAAGTTGTCTTTGTCTTCATCAAATGTTATGACGGGAAACACTCTTAAAGACTGTCTAATCCAGCACTCTCACTTTACATATGAGAAAAGTGAGACTTGGAGAAGTTTGATGACTCATCACATAGTGCAACAGGCGGCAGACATGGCCGGGCACACAGATCTTCTGATGCCTTCCGCCCAAAACTCGCAGGCAGTCATTTCTTCATTCCTATAAAAAATGGCGTGATCACATCATCAGGGTTTTCAAGGTTTCTGGACTTCCAGATGTTTGTTGGAAAGCATAAATAGGTCAGGCTAAATCTGCTCACTTACTCGCTCTGAACTGTTCCCGAGACCTTCTTAAGCTGCTGTGCCTTCTTGAGGAAGGAAGTCATCCCCACTGTCATCACTATCATCAGTTCCTTCTATCCTGCTGATTACCTTTCCAGTTCAGAAAAGCTGTGCTTGGTGTTTTATTGATATTTTGTTTTGTGATAGAGGAGGAAGAACATGGTGAGAGTCTGGCATAGCCCAGTTCCCGTCTGTGAATGAAGAGTCTGTCCTGACAATAGGCATTCAATAAGCACTTACTGAAAGGAGAGGAAAGCAGCCACCCTTTCTCTTTTGCAAAGAAGTCTGTTTCATTTGAAGGTTAACTCTAAGCTTCTGATACAATGTCATGTGTTTGGATGCACCACACATGGTTATTATGATCTACTTATCAGCAAAAACCCAGAAATACTTATTGTTGCAATGCAAGATAATAGTATAATCCACTTTTACCTTTTAAATGTATCTGGCCCACTGAGTCCTTGCTCGGGTGCCAAACACACACTGTGAAGGAACGAGCTGACACAGTGCCCTGACATTTCAGGTCCACATAATCACCTCTGATGCATAGATTGGCCTGGATTTTGAAGCCAAGCGGAGAAGAGGCAAATTCTCCACTCGTGGAGAAGCAGGAACCATTCAGCAATATATTTGCAGTAGTTAGAGCGAAAAGTCTTTTGTGAAGAAAGCTGTGTCATCTTATGGCTGTTTTTATCAAAACCTTTAGTCCACCAGTATTCCAACTCAGGAAAATTTAACTCACAAAGCGGATGAAGTAAGCGGCAGAGTCTGCACCCCACCGCTGTGGTTCTGTTGTTATGTGGGGTGATTTAGTGGTTGAAAACCCTACTTACTGTTCTGCATTTGGATATTTGTGAGAGAAACCTAGAACTCCCTTCCTCCAGAAACCTCATCCATATGGCAGGGAGCAAAGACCAGCAGAGAGCAGTGTAGAGGGCTTGTTACCGACTCCAGCCAGGTCTTCAGGTGGGGGTAATGGGACATGAGTAATCTCCCTTCCTCTTCATCTCTCTTCCTTCCTTTTTGTAATGCTTTTTTTTTTCTCTTATTATCTGCTTCTATTTAACATTATTTTGCTTATTGATTTGGATAATATTCCAAAAAGAAATAGGCAACGTTAAATCCTATTTTGAGGGAACACACATCCATCTTGACATATAACTATATCCATATGGCTTTTCTATTTCTAAACATCTGAAGAGCATGCAGAATAGCCCAGGTGCTGGTCTTCAAAGTGGGTGTGTCCCAGGACATTCTTGCTTAAGTAGCCTCGTTCACTGTTTCATGATGTTGAACAGTCAAAACAGAGAGGCAAGTTTTCCTTCTGTGGCCCCAGTCCAAATGAGTGGCAAGATGTAGTCTCCACCTGTGATTTCCATAAACTCCTCCGCTGTCCAATTTACATGGTGTCCAGAGCTCCTGGGCTTGGGAATACACAGTCAAAAATATGGTGATATTTCTTAGGATGGCTATGACAAGGCAATGAGGAAATGAAGACAGGGATGTTACAGATTTGTGTTCTTTTTTTACCTCCTGCACCTTTTAATTTGCTATCTAGAGCATTTTTAACAAATTAGTGATTTACAGAAAAACTTCATAATTTTCTAAGAGTCCTTTTTTCAGTCTGTCCTATTGTTATTTGGGGTTTTCTTTGGTAATCACCTTAACGGGTGGCTGAGTGGGGATCATGTATGAAAAGACCTCATCATGTCTTACAAGGGGGAGATAGTGCTCATGAGAAAAATACAAGTCTTCAGACTCAGGATTCTCTCTGCCCAAGAAAGTGGCTCAGGTAACAGTGCCCAACACCGTGTAGCCTGCAGGGTCGGGTCATTGAAGCCACCTTTGTTGCTTTTCACACTCTGGACTTTTGTGCAATGACTATAGCCAAGAACCATTGGAATAGCTATCTCCGTTCAAACAAAAAGGAGAGGAGGAAAAGTCCTTTGAAAATTAAACCTAATTGGAGCAAACTAGTAGCCAATCTAAGGAAACTGCTACCCCACCCCTAACCCTCTACACTTCCCTTCCCATTTTTGTTTTTTTTTATATATAGTAGTAGTGTATTAGAGAATGTGTTTGTCTGATATGTTTGGGGTTCCTTGCTGTTCAAATACTTTGAAGAAGAATGCTTATTTTCTACAGTTTATTAAACTAGCTCAGTTAAAAATATTGATCATCAGGCCTTATGATGCATCATTATTCAATATATTCTAAAATCAATTGTTCTGGCCCCTTTCTCCCTGCCTCCTCCCTGCCTGTCTGACTTTACTGTGAAGCATTGGGAGTAGTGTGCATCTGTGTAGGGGTGTGTGTGTGTGTGTGTGTGTGTGTGTGTGTGTGTGTGTCTGGGAGGAAGACAGACTCCCTACCTGTAAATGGCTTGCTATTATTAGACGTTCAGTTACCAGGGGTTATGTAAGACAATTGAAGCTCTGTTTTTTAACAGAGACATGATTCATGCTGCTTGTAGTAACAGTAACCACCTCCAAACAAGACAGAAACCAGACGCAGACAAAGGCTGGGGAAATCAATGCCGGCGCGGTACAGCCACTCTGCTGATGCCCTCTGCCTCTCATCAGAGCACTTGGGGAGCAGGAGAGGAGGCTCTGCTCATGCTGGGTCTTTTCCGGCTCCTCGGGCTGCCAGGTTGAACCATGTGGGCTGGAGTTGTGCACATGAGAATACCAGGCCCAGGAGCAGTGGTGTCTGAGCCCCTGGTCTCCCCGTGTGTCCGACACACCTAAGGGAGCAGTAGTGGTCACAGCACTGGGGCTCAGAATGCTCTGTAGCTTCTGCTCAGAAAGGCTGGAACCTGAGTGTTTGGCTCAGATGCTGAGCTAACTTTGCTCAAGTGGTGCTCTGCAGCGTTGCTAGGAGAGAGAGGACAGGAGTGGGGTTTGAGCTGGTGCCAGTGCTTTAGTACAGCTTCTCACAGAACCTGAGTGGGATGTGGCCTGGCCATCAGCGCTCCCCCCCCCCCCGCCCAGGTAACTCTTTCCTCCTTCCTCCAGCAGCACTCCTGAGGCTGCACCCATTCGGCACCTCCCAGAGTGCAAAGCACTTTCAAGCGCATCAGCTTATTTAGCCTCGTGACTTTATGTGATAGGCAGAGCACACAACATTAACCACTGCTGTTCTACAGGTGAGAGGTAACACATTGTGAGGGGAATCATGTCATTCATTGACTCCTTGCTAGTGGTTTTATAGGGTTCAGAAAAGTTAATGACTTTACGGCGTCACCCAGCTAGTTCTTATCAAGTCCAGGAAGAAGAGGCTAACATGTGATTCTCCATCTAGTGCCCTGCTCCTCAGAGGTGCTACAATACTTGTTGGCAACTGTGGCTTTGAGGGAGAAGGTAGTGCCGGGAGGGAGGCGGGGGGACGCGGGGAGAGACCGGAGTCCCTACTGAAAACTTTGGTTTTAGACTAAGCACCTCTGCTCATTAGCTGGGCAACTGAAACCTCCCTCTCTCCCTCCTCAATCTTCTCATCTATGTAACTCATGATGGGGAGAACTCACTTCTTAGAGAGTATTTGTGAAAGTACCACACAACCTTTAATATATCTAGACCAGTGGAAAACATTGCCACTAGAACCGCATCTCCACCGTGGGTGACACCCATGAGAGAGATGGAGAGATCTCAGACTTCACCCAGAACATAAAAAAGCAAACATCTATTTTTATAACAAAAAGAAGAAACCACACTACTTGACTGCAGAAAGTGTTCATGGCTCTAAGATAACAGTAGTCTGACCCAGTGGCCCATAACACATCCCAAAGGCAGGCCACCCTTTATTCCCATGTAAATATGTAAACTGTCCAGACAGGCAACTCTAAACAGGGGCAGGACAGAAAAATATCTAAGCCATTTAGCTTTACCCACCAAATAGTCCCCCACAATAACAAGTCCAATTTTAAAAACACTTATTTATTGGTTACTAATACTAATAAATTCTCTACTGTGTTGTTAGGAATTTTAACTAAGGACCAACACAGAATTTTTTATTATAGAATTTGTACCATTAGCTTACTATTTTTCACAAATTATAAAATATAGTCTACACCTATTTGAAAGTAAAGATAAATAAACATTCTCATTTATAAATAGTTCTTAATTAATTTTTTTGTTTGGGTACCACCTTGTATATTGGTACAGGAAGGTAGCAAAATACTTCACAGACTGTACTTTTATGAAATCCATCTTCTTTTCCACTAGCACATGAATATCATTTGTTGCTGTAGTTTTAAGGAAGAAAGCTATACTTTATTCTCTCAGAATAAAACTCCCTGACTAGGCATCAAGACACCAAATTTCTAATCCTAACTTCATTACAAATTTTCAGGAAACCCATTAAGTCCCAATTTAGATAACATCTGATCTGGAAAACTCAAAGCCTCTTAATATCTGCATGTTGCACACTTGCCTGAGACATACACCTATTCTATGCTCATGTGATGTGGCCATAAAAGAGCTTTATGGAAAGATGCAATTTCACAGTGTGAGGCTTACAGGTTGTACTAGTGGCAGCCAAGTTGCCTTGACTTCCCCAGACTGACCCAGAGACAGAGGGACGGCAAGAGCACATTCTGTACCTTGTTGCCAAGTCCTCTGTGTACCAGGCACAGAGATAGGCAGTGGATCCTCACACAAGACTGTCTCCAATTTCCTCGCATAGGAAAACAGTCTTAAACAGTCTTTTCTTTTTCATCAAGTTACTGTGATTCAGTGATCACGAGTGGACCTTATCGTTAACAGGCATTTATTCCAGTGGTTCCTTTCATGAGTCCTTTAATGTTCCCAGATCATCCTACACTTCTCCCCATTTGGCATTAACTAATGCAAATTCTTATTTGTATCTGTGTATAGAGCCACCTTTGCTCTTGTATATGTAGCTTTTATCTCTCCAAAGTACATGCATTATCATTTGCAAAAGTGATGACGGTGATGGTGGGTGGTGTTTCTTCCCAACAAGATGGTGGTACATCCCTCCTGGATCTGCAACATCCTAAAGTCTCCCAATAGCTACAGAAAGCAAGTTTCCATCTGGCAGACCCCAGTGTCATCCATTTTTGTCTATGGCAATCATCAACATGTTGATAGCCCCATACTATGCACAAAGTGTATGCTAGGTGCTGGAGTTTCTGAAATTTATAAAACAAGTTCCATACCCTAGAGAATGTACAGTCTCACCTATAATATAGAAAACAAGCATTAAATGATAGCCATTTGGCTAAGCGCTAAATGAGTGGCAGCAGCCTATATGGGCCAAAGCACTTTTCAGGGGGAAAGTTTCAGAAGGGACACATGCTCTAAGGGCCTTGAAGGAGGGATGAAGCCTAGCTGAGGGAAAAAAGAAATTATAGAGACATTCCAAGCAGCCAAAAATGTTCAGGGGCTCAGAGATACAAATGTGCTCTATAAGTTAACTGGTTAGACCAAATGGAGTACTGATGGAAAGAAAATCTGAGAGGGCTTATTTGACATAGATTCAGTGAACTTACATTTCCAGGCTAAAGAATTTGGAACCATGTCCTGCCAGTGTGCTCAGTGGTTGAGCATCAACATATGAACTAGAAGGTCACAGTTCGATGCCCAGTCAGGGACATACCAGGTTGAGAGCTCAATCCCTATCGTTGATGTTTCTATCTTTCTCTCCCCCTCCCTTCCTCTCTGAAATCAATAAAAATATAATTTTAAAAAGAATTTGGAACCAGGGGAAATCCATTAAAGCATATTTTCTCTAAGTATAGTCTAAGGTTAATAAGTGTTCCACTAAAAAGGGTGGGGATTGAGGGGAGAGATCTGTAATCCAATAAGTGTGAACAATGCTGGGGTCTTCAGCATCTTTGATATTCTTATGTGCATTATGAGTTTGCAAGAAGGACAGATAGTATGCAGTGTTTTCTACATTTGTCTGACCAAAGAACTTTTTTTTGAAATGCATCCCAAAGTTCTAGTGTTCTGTAAAACTCACTTTGAGATAAACCACCTGGAATGATTTATAAAGGCAGGAGTTGAAGGCAGAGCCATCTCTCACTGTTATGAGTGGATATGTCATCAACAGAAAAGAAGATAAAGCTGATGGAACCAAAGGGGAGGCTAAATATTATAAGTGGAGGAAATAACCTCCAAGATAGGAAGAGAATATGGAAAGAGTATAGATATATCTTGAGGAAGCAAAAAGATGAAAATTCAGAGATATTGGAGAAGGAGGTGAGAGCCAGTGAGTTCACCACACTGGATGGCCAAGGTCCTCTTACTAATGTAGGAAGGAGTGTTAGCAACTGAAAAAGAGAATGGAACTTGATAAAATAGGATGTATTAAGAGAAAACTAATGTAGGCTTGTACTTCAAAACCACACCAAATAGTAATGAGAGTTCAGATGGCGTGCATGTATAGGGTTTCATAACAGTGGGAGGGAATGGTAAGTTTTGATATAGATTCCCGGGTGAAGAACATAAGGAGTGGTCATGTGTATAGAAGATCAGGGAACAAGGAAACCCAGAGGGTTATTGAGGACAGTGTTAAAATGCTTGGGGATGGGGTAAAGTCAGACTGACAAAGACATCCAATGAAGCCAGTAGTGGCCTACAGATGAACCTATTGGGAAGAGTAGATTTAGACATTCAGGAGGAGGAGTTCTCAAATGGGGTCAGAACATTTGTGGTCAAATGTGAAGTGTTAAAAATGTCAATTGGAATTGAAATGAGAGTTAAGGAAGTAGCTGGAGAAGATGGTGATAAAGGTCTATTGAAAAATAATGGTAGTATGTTTTTGGATTGAAGTGTCCATCAAAATAGAGAGAAAAAACAAATCAAGTGTAGGTTTTGAAGCAGGATAAAAACGGGTTCAAGAAGGCATCAGAGGACCGGGGTGGAGAATCTAGTGTGAGCCTATGTTGAAGACCTCAAATGAAGAGTAGAATGAAGGCAGGAGGTCAGTGGTTTAGTAATCACAGGTTAGTTATAGTTAAGACCTAGAGCCTATGATTACAACCTGGCTGTAAACCCTGCTTTGCTGTGCTCTGACTTCATGATCTATGGCAAATTACCTCACCTGTCTTAAGCATCAGTTGCCTCATCTATAAAATCAGAATATAATTCCCACCCCAAAGAGTGATTATAAGAATAACGTCAAACAATGTGTGAAAAGTGCCCAGCACAGGACCTGCCACAGTGTGATGAAGCAGGAAAAGAGACATGGCCTTCACTTGGGAGACAATGACGTTGTGTTCTCCAGTACAATGCCATTTCAGTGTTCTTGGTACCTGTTTTTTTCTGTTTAGGCACAAACTGCAATAATTAGTCCAGAAAACACACTCAGTGCAAGAGGCAAGGCATAAAACCAACAACATACTGCACCATAAATGGTGCTTGTGTTGGAATCCTCATCACAGAGTTATAATGATGCAATAACCAGGACCTGTGGCTGGCTTTCCTGAGCAGGGAGATTCCACTGTCAAATGTCTTAGAGAAGGGGCTTCCATCATCAGGTATTCATGAAACCCAACAAATCATCATCATTTGTATATATGTATGCGTGCATGTGTATGTATTTAGATATGTGTATATAGCTCACTTGACCCCAAAGATCTCTAATTTTAAAAAAAGAATCAACAGTACCTGACAGTGGGAAGGCTCCTGGGATGTGCAAATCTTATTAACAGAGTTTGTGAATTGTCAAAGAGGAATCAAGAGGTCACTATGGAGAAAATTAACATAGATTTAATGTGACAAAACAGTGGGCCCTTCTATTGGCAGGGCCATCCCAGGTGTCTCCAAAACATCTAAGGTATTTCTTCTGGACATGGGTATTAACTAGTGGTTAATTAAGGAGCTGCATTTCCTTGAAGTAAAACAATTATAGCCTCGGAAAGCTGAGGCTGGGCTCCAGAGTGGTTTGTCTGGCCACAGTGCCTGTGGTACCTTGATTCATTAAATGGTTTTCTCACCA
This sequence comes from Antrozous pallidus, assembly GCA_027563665.1. NCBI lineage: Eukaryota > Metazoa > Chordata > Mammalia > Chiroptera > Vespertilionidae > Antrozous > Antrozous pallidus. Next base: position 68,062,974 of record CM050514.1, read on the forward strand.
GTTTCCAGAAAGGTGGGATTTGTGATGTAGACTTGGGAATTCCTTTTAGGTAATTAGTTAAGAAGTTAAAAGTCAAATAGATTTCTTTAACAGGTTTAATGGTTTAACAGGTTGATGAGCTACTTAATTTACACATCTTTCTGCTCAAGGGACTATTAGTTTTAAGGGACCTTCAAAATCATAAAATCCACCTCCTTTGTTACAAATGGAAAAGCTAAACCACATAGAGGTAAAATGAGTCATCCAAGGTCATCCAGCTATTTCTAGGATTTTACTTTCTTTTCTCTATGTCTACTCCTTTGAACTCTCCTTCATTTTCTCTCTGACCAACATTCTGGTTCTCCACAACTACCTCTCTGCTGATTATTTCTTGGATTGACCCTTGCTTTATGAAATTCTCTGTGCCTAAAATTATAATATAGGTGGTATTTGCCAATTAGTAACCCCTCACCACTAATTCATCTCTACATTTGAGACGAAGAGAGGAGGGAAGTGGCACAATTTTAAATTTACTGTGATCTTTGAGTCAGCTTTATCCACACCTGGGAATTGCTGTTAGACAATTAAGGTTAGTAAAGCTCATTGAATTTCTCAGAGGAAAGGTGTTATTTGAATTATTACCAGATAATTATTGTTAAAAATAACAATAATGTAAAAAATAGGAACTTTACATGTTAGAGACATTATCATTTTAATTTCCAATGTGGGGAGGAAAGCCCTGAGGGACCTAGAAATGATTTTTTTTCATAATATGCTCTATGCCGGAAACTCCTCAAATTCTGTCTAATGCCTGATGACCTGACACACTGCCCCAGAATCAGAAGGCAGTTGAGTCTTGCGAGCTGTTAGCCAAGTTGTTCAGCTTCACCTGCTCCTTAAATACAGCCCTAAGTGGGAAGGTGAGTGTCAGATGCCAGGCCTGTGGTGCCTGGACCAGCAGCCTCATCTGGGAGCTCCTTAGAAATGCAGAATTACAGAGCCTAGAAATGCAGAATTCTCCTCCACCATTCTAGTTTGAGAAGACTGCTGTAAGGTAGATGAGAAGACTTCTCATCTTCTGATAAGGAGGAGCTGGGAAGAAGCCAAATGTATTGACAGTTTCTTAAAGAGTTCCTTCACCAGAGGTCTGTGCTCTCAGTTCTTTCAGTGGCTCTGAGTCATCATGGAAACAGCATAAGCATCTTTACTGCACAGAGATCACAGTGGGAACTAGAATGTGTCCCTGCTGGGTTGGAAGAGTTGCTGTATAGTGAACAAAAAGCACAGATTTAGAATCAGAGAGGTCTGGGTTTGACTATACACAGCTTCCTAATCTTGAAATGGTTATTTAAGCTCTCTGAGCCTCACTTTTCCTCATCTGTGAAATGGATATGGTAACACCTACAGGATGACATTGCTGTGAGGGTCAAATGAGAATATATTTGCATATCAAAATGCCTGGCATGGTCCCTGACAACATTTAGAGTTCTAATAAATGGCAGCTATTATTGTTACTATGATCATTTTTGTAAGCTTTAGTCATGAAGGCCCCAGCTGTCACTTTAGAATGACTTGGTGTGGTTTCTAAAGAATGGGAATAAGACCTCTGCAGGAAGTGCCTCACAGTAATATATGGCTGTGTGTTACATAACAGCTCTGCTCCCCAAGGACTTCCAAGACAGAGCTGCAAAGATGTCAGAAACACAGGCGGGAATGGAAAGGACTCCAGTCTCCTGCCTCTGACACCAGCAAGAGCCGTGCCAGCTGGGTTCCCAGAGCAGACTATTACAGGGGTGATGTAAGAGGCAAGGAGCACAGCTGTATTTCCGATTATGGGAGGCATGTGCGGCCCAGCAGCCTCTCAAAATTATCTTTTGCCTTTAAAACTGTGACTACATTGGTTATGGAAATCATTGAAAAAGAATAAATATGAAACTTCATGAAGTCATTTTCACTGAGTCTTTTTTAGAGGAAAACCACCTGTTAAGCAATAGAATATGACATACCAAGTAGCAATTCTGATTAATAGACCTCAGGTGTGTGCTAAGGCATGAGGGGAAAGAAGAAGAAGGGGATAGGCGATAATTTTCCAAAAAAAATTGAAAAGAAGATCATAATAGCATGATGTAGGATTGAAAAAGAGGAGTTGGATTAGGGAATGGAGAGATTATGTCTCCATTTAATTATAAAATGCACAATTCAAATCAAATGCTAGACATATTTAAAATGTACACTCATCTAATAACACAATTAAATTGTAGGCTTCCAGGCATTGTTTCACTGCAATGTACTAGACATATCGATCAGTGATTTCCCCTATCATTTTAATGTAGTTGCCAGGGGAGACAAGACCAGGCTTGTCTGGTGAAGTGTTGATGGCCTGTCCAGCCATGTGATGGTTTAGTAAGAAGAGCTCTATGAAGAGCTCTTGAGCCCCACTTACTGTTTATGTGGCTCCTGGGGTGTGGAAAGTTAATGGACATTTCGGTGCATCGCCTGGCTCTACCGTACTGGCTGCAAAGAGTGTGATTAATAGTGCCAAGTTGCCCTCTGGCGAGTAGTGGTGAGCAAAGTACTCACCTGGGAGTCAGAGGAAGTCCTGTCATTCTGTAGGCTGCCATTTAAAGGCTGAGTTTTTGTGGCCAAGGAAAAACTACTGAGATTTCCTGACTTGGGTAAACAGTGTTATCCCCACAGGGTGTTAGATTCAGCTTTCTCATCTCTGGGTGAGAGAAAATGACTCTGTTTGAGGATAGGGATGAGATTAACCAATTAATGTCTCTTCTGCCACAAGAGGAGAACAAGGGAAGGAAGTTAGACAGACGTGGGAGGGGTCATCAGCATATTTCTAGAAGTAAATTCGTTATCTAACAGGGGAAAAATAAGTAAAACGTTAAAGTTGTAAATACTGGGCAAAGCTTGATTGAAAAGAAGTGTTGAGGTGGCATAATAGCCAAATTGCCAGGAGCCTGTGTTTCCATAAGGTCATAAATTTAAGCATAGAATTGCTGCAGCATGTTCTCACCAAGAACTTCAGCTGAACCCATTGCATTTGCAAAGCGTGAGAAATTCCTTCATTCTGGTTTTCACTCTGAGTTTATCACCCCAGTGGTGTCTGCAGTATTGTAGTGATTATTTCTGCTGGTAGTGTTAGAAAGGTTGCTTCCTTGTTCTTTAAATCCATCTCATTTTTAAAACATTATTTAGCTATAAAAAGGTAATTATGAGTTCAATTTATTGAAGTGAATAAGTGAAACAAAATTATTTATCTTTTGGACCCTAGCATATCCTTACAGGTGATGCACTCCCTACCCCTGAGTCTGTCTTGTCTGGTTAATGCTGATGGTCTGCTGGACCTATTGGTGCTGAGCAAGCACTGAGAGATGGCTAGAGATTTGTGAGCTTTTATATAAGTTATCATTGCCCAGCCAATAACAAGGATGTGGTGTTGAGCAAGTCAGTGCTTTTAATCTCCTCATCTGAGAAAATGAGTGGGTTGGAATAGATAAGCTTAAAGGTCTTTCCAATTCAGTCTCAGCTTCCATTGACTCTAAGCAAGATTCTTTTTTCCCTTTTGAATGCAGTTCAGCAGACTTCAGCTGAGATCAAACCTGTGTGCTGGGCATTGCATACTACAGGGCATACAAAGTAAAAACTGTCTCTGTTTTCAAGGCATTTAGAGAGGGGGGAGATATAGTATACGAATAACCATTAGAGTCTATAGAATGTGCAAAAAGCTTAGTGCAAAAGCGCTTCAGGACTCAAGTACTTAGTGCAAAAGTGCTTCACGATTCACTTTCCTTTTGGGAAATGCTTCATAACTAAGGTAGCATTTGGATGGCTCTTGAAGCTATATGTGGACTTTGGGAAAGGGAGGCATCACCATGCACATGGTGAGAAGGGGTGGGACTTCACAGCAGTGGAGAAAGGATTGTAGAGCTAAGACTAGGAAATTAGGTTGGGGCTATGTTATAGGGGCCTTGAATGCCAAACTGAGAAGTAAGCAAATGAGCAAAGAAGTAATATATTTAGAGTGGCACTTTAGAAAAAGGAATGCAATATTGATTATGAAGGATAGGCTAGTGGTAAAGAGACTCTAGAGGAAGTGAAGGCAATTAGGAGGCTCCCCCAAGCAATCCTGGTAACAGGTGATCAGTGTTGTGATAGAAAGCAGGTATTGAATAAGGAAGCACAGCCTAAGTAAAAACCACAGAACTTGGCAGCCGATTAGATTTGGGAAGCAAAAGAAAAGGAGTCCTTAGAGAATATTCCTCAGTTGTATGTTCAAGTAACTGGAGTAACATGGCAGGAGGGGAGGACGCTGGAGAAGGAACATATTATGAGGGAGAAGCAATAAATTCTGTTTAAAACTTTCTGAATTTGAAATGTTCATGCTCGTGCAATATTTCATGGAGTACTCATCTTTTCCAGGTGTGTATATAAACACTGAATGAATGAATGAGCCCATTACCAGCATTTATTTAGAATGTTGGTCTGGAGCTCTGTAGACAAAAGCAAACACTAAAGATAGTACTGTGGGTATTCTCTGTGGAGAAGGGATTGTTGAGATCATGGAGGGTGGGTGTAGGCAAAGCCTGAGGAGAGAATCTTGAGGAATATCTAAACTTAGGAACAGGCCAAAGAAGACCAGCCATTGAGGGAGGCAGAAAAGAGAACTGAAGGTAGGAGGAAAGTCAGAGTAATGCAGAGTCCCTATGAGAAGGGAGGAGAGCTTCAGAAATCATGTGGCCAAAGATGCAAAACCTGGGAAAAGGCGTCTGAGTTGTAGCTCTGAGACAGGTGGTAGTTCATTCAGTAGCTCCTGAGATTGAACTCCACAGGTTAGAGGACATGGAGCCTTTGCAGTGAATACTGCAAAGAAGGCAAGAGCTCAGAAATATGGCCAGGTCAGTGTGTGTCTTGAAAATAGTTAAAAGCTGCCTAGCTGGTGTTGTCTCTCCTCTGATCTAGATGCAGCCGCGCTCTGTCCCCTGCCCCAATCAACCCATGCACCAAGAGGTCACCAGTTCCATTCTGGTCAGGGCACATGCCTGGGTTGTGGGCCTGATCCCTATTGGGGGCTGTGCAGGAGACAGCCAATAGTTGTTTCTCATCATTGATCTTTCTCTTTCTCCCTCTCCTAAAAATCAATAAAAAACATATTTTTAAAAAATAGGTAAGAATTGAGCACTAAAGAGAGAGACTGCAGTGGAATCAGGAACACTGGAGGAAAAGTGGGCTATGGCAAAGTTGACTAACACTCCCTCCTCTTCCCCAACCCTTACCCTCCACCACAGCTTCCAACTCAAAAGCATGAAATCAATTCCACCTGCTCTGCCAGGGTGCTGCCAGTGCTGTCAGACCACTCAGGCCCGCAGGGAGGAACACTGAGAAGGGAGCCTGGAGAGCATCCTCTCCAGCCCCTTTCCTGACTTGCCTCCGCTGGTGCCAAGGTGCTCACCGGCCTCTCAGCCAAGTCCTGTTGTTCTGTGTCTATCCAAACAAGTGGTCGCCATGACCTGTTCACTCAGCAGCCTGTCTTTTGTTTGTCTCTCCTCTGATCTAGATGCAGCCGCGCTCTGTCCCCTGCCCCAATGAACATCTGCGCTAGGCCCAAGCCTTGGAGTGATTTACCTGAAGAGTGACACCATTTATTCGGAAACTACTGTGAGTACATTATGCCTCCAATGAAAGGCTTCTTAGTTCACTGTAATTAAACACACACACACACACACACACACACACACACACACACACACAATTGCAAAAGCAGATGAAATTTGAGAGGGCTTCATCTGTTGGATGCTGTGAGGTAATCAGACTCAACCCTGAGGTGCCTGCAGCAGTTCTCGGCTTCCAACCTGCAGTGCGCACCTGAGCAGCATAGCGCCCTCCTCTCCAGAGTGGGTTGGTAGGAGGGGTGCTGCACCCAGCTGGACCTGAGTGCATCATGCATGAGTGGTGCTGCTCTGCTTGCTCATCTGCACCTCTACCTGAAGCAGAGGCAGCTCCTGCCCAATTTGTTGGTCTCTCGCCACCTCACTGTGCCATTTTGCTGTACCTCACTGGAGTTTCAAACCCAGGCCTGCTTTCCTCACCCATTTCTGTCTGTTGTCTGAGCATCTCTGTGCCTGTGCTGTTGCCTCCTTGCTATTCTCAGGGACCAAGGCACATCCTGTGGGGCTCTGGGTTCTTTCAGCCACATCTCACCCTTTGTATCCAGCTCAGCCCTGCCATCTGAATGCATAGCTCATGTACCGGGTTAGTTCCCTCTGTAATAGGCATGTATGTAGGAGCAGTACAGCTCTTGCAAGGCACAGTACAGAAATAAGTTGGAGTAGGAGGTGAAATGCCTATAAGAAAACACTGATGAGAGATTGATATCAAGTATTCATTAATCATTGTTAAAAATAACAGATGAATATTGGGTGTGGTTCTTACTAGAAAAGCCAGGCGTTTACATTATTTAGAGGCTATGCATGCAAAATAACCCAATTTCACACTTTGAAACAAAAACTTACTCTATGTTTCACAGTAACAAATTCTCCTATATGGTGTAAGGCAGGTGATGGGATAGTATTTTCCATGCATCTCTATTACTAGAAAATGCTAAGCCTGGGAGGCTCATGCCCCTCATAGGCTTCAGTTAGGATTTTTCACATTTTCATTTTCTATGTCTTTATTGCTGTTCTGGCAAATGTCAAACCCAAAGGGATAAAGCCAGAGGTTTTTGTCTTGTTCTGTTTTGTGTTGCTTTATACCTTGAACGCCTTGCCACCTGAGTTGTCATTGATGGTAGCAGACGTGCAGGTGACAGGCAGGCCCACCTGCCCAAATGGAGAGGGGGGCCATCGGAGGGCTCTGCAGTGCAGTGGGGCCAGGTGACTAAGTACTGAAGACGTGACACCAGATCAAACAGAGTTCTTCATTTCCTACCTATGCAAGGAACATACTTGTGTCAGCACCTTCCTTCATCCTCATGTTTAAGTGTAAGGTATGCCTTAGGATCCCCACATCAGGTGTTTCTCTGAGTTTTTCTTCATCAGGGAGTAACTGTGCCAGTGTAGGTAGCACAGCCGTACTGGGACGCAGGCAGGTGTTGAGGTATCTGTATCCTCTGGGGCAGGAAAGAGTCTCCACCACTCCCACCTCCCTGTGCTGCACAGAGCCAAGATCCAGACCCAGAAATCAGGACCTAAGGTTTCATGAAAATCACCATTCAGCCCACAAGTGGGCATCTGTTTCTGCCATTGAAAGTTTTTCATCTGAACAGAAAGCCAGCGCCTGCTTTCATATTTCACAGGTCCTAGAGAACGGACAGAATGGGTCTCATTCTTGCAGTCTGTGCTTTTCAAAAACTCAGCTCCCTCATATATGAAAGAGAAATAATGACAAAACTTGCAGTAACCTGCTAGGTACAAAAAGCAATAAGGTGATTAAAGTATAAAAATGTGGACTAATTACAAAACTTTGTTCCTTTGTGGATTGACAATGCCCTAGGCCAGGTCTCAAGGCTGGGAATGGGTATAAAGGTGTGAGTGTTAGATTTTAAAACCTACCCACTCCCACACCACCTGGAAGAGCACGCCCAGTGACCAGCCTACTTGCCTGGACTGTTGTGAAAATTAAATGAGAGAATGTATGTATAGTGTCTGGCTCAGTAGAGATGACTGTATTTACTCAGTCAGCTAAAATTCACTGGACACCTAATATGTGCCAGGTGCTCCTCTAGACACCAGAGTCATGGAAGCAAACAAACACCAACACCTGCTGTTGTGGAGCTTCCACTCCATTTTCTTCTTCTGAAAATGGCAAATAGACGACATAGGTAGGTGGACGTTAAAAGGGAATTGATTCCCTTTTATTTTGCTGTGTTTTTCTTTCCAGAAAGTAAGATTGAGAAGCAAAGGGTGAAGGAACGGAGAGGGAAAGAAGACCGAGACATGTCTGTTAGTCTCCCTCCATCCCCAATAGGCACAAACAAAACCCCAGAACCACTCTCTGTCTTGATTTGTGGCCCAGAGGCTGACCTTTCTGGACTCCATTCCCCAGCTGTCTTCTCCTCTGGCTTTCTCTTGACTTTGCCCTAAAGAAGAGATCAGTAAGAGGTGTGAGAGTGGGAGGAGAGTGAGGTCACAGCATTAATAACCCAGCCTCCTTCACAGCCACACCTTCCTTGCTCCTTCAGGGTAATGGTTTAAAGCTGAGATTTAACAGCTTCCCACCGCTGTTAGTCCCTGATGCTTACCATCCCCTGAGGGTCCCTTAACCTCATCTGAACCTCAGTATAATCCTTTCATTGAACTCTCTTCAGTTCAAACCTTTGAGTGTACCATCTATTTCTTGCCAGGATCCTGCCTGATACAGTAGGGGAGATATACACTGAAAAACATTGTAAGTCAGCCTTGCCAAGAAGGTTAAAAAAAGAGAGAATAAAATGTTATATCACAAAAACATCTTAAATTGATATGAGAACATTAGACCAAGTGGTGAAAGAGTAAATTATAAGAACAGATGATGAGAGAGTGCCGAATGTTGGTTTTAATGAATAGACCACAGTGCTCAGGTTTGATGGGCTTCAAGAGGCCAAGGGTAGCCTGTTCGAGCCTCAGCGTGAAGAACAGCTCTTGGTACAGCTCTTGGTACAGCAGCTCTTGGACCAATGTGAGCAGACAGGAGGGGCCAGGAGGGTAACACATTGCGCACATACAGTGAGATCGCAGCGCTCAAGAGGAGATGCTCGTTCCAGCATTCTTTTCACATTTGCTATAATTACAGCCCGTTTGCCTCTGCCCGAATATATATATTAAAAAAGATTACTAACATAAAGGACGTGCTCTGTTATAGCTGAAAAGACAAAAACCATAGAAATGATACGCTCTGTAAAAAAAGCTGCCATCACTGGGCACACTGACCATGTGCCAGGATGCGCCCCCCACTTGACATGAATTACCTGAATTATCTCATTTACTTCTCACATCAGCCCTAGAAGGTATTTTTTCTACTTTTTTTTGTGAGGAAACAGAGGCCCAGAGAAGCAGAATGGCTTGTCTAGAGCACAAAGCTACTAGGTGGTAGGCACAGTCCTGCCACCAACCCTCACTGGGTGCCTTGTTTCCTTCCACCTGCCCTCTGCCTACAAACCCAAACACCCCACTAAGCCTTTCCCTGTGCACTTTTGGGAAAGAGAGTGAGGAAATGGTTACCAGTCCAAAAAGATGGGGTTGGAGGGGAGATCATTGGTCTAAATTATCATGATCTAATGACTGAGTAATTATTCATCTGAAGGAGGTTCTCACTAATTCCTTCCGATCCAAGCAGGCTGGTGAATGGAAGGCGCGCTAATGTGCCGGAGTCGGGGAGCCTGGCGGAGAGAAAATTGGGAGAGGGAGATAGAAGAGAGCACTCGGCGCTCCAAAGCCCCTGGAGACTGATAAGAGCTCACACAGATAAAATATTTATTTTCCATATGTTGTAGAAAGCACTGCCATCACTGTATGTGCGCAACGTGTGCGAAGAAGTGTGAAATGTATACATCAAATGCCGCCTCTCTGGTTAATTTCCATGCATTTCACATGCATATTACCTACATCTCATCAATATGTTTTAATGCGTATTTCCTTCCACATACAATATGGTCTAGTAAGGAAAGAGCCAACATCCTCCACAGCCTTTCCTCACTGCTATGTTTCAGTCCAAAACTTGTTGCCAGGGCCAGCACAGTGAGAGTTAAAAACCAGAAGGGCCCGCTGGCTAGCCCAACTGCCAGTCACCTCAGAATGCCTTCCTAGCCTTGAAGCTGTCTTTTTCTCTTAACAGGAAAGATGAAAATGGTTTCGTCCTCCTTGGACAATTGGGAGATATTCAGTCAGAATGTCCGAACTAACTGTTGAAAGGCAGGTGCCTGCAGCTACACTTTTTTTTTTTTTTTTTGAATGCAGAGCTCCCACCAGTGTGGCGGGAGGAAGTGCACAATGATTGGTCTGTTTCTCGGTGGAAGTGTTCAGGGTACACCCAGTTTTGCTTTGCATATATTTACAAAACATCTGCCCTTTTCTTGTTCTTAAATCCTTCCCCCTCACCAACCCCCTTTCTCCTTTCTCCCAGTTTCTTTCTTTGTTATTGTTGGCTTGTCTAACTTTTTCATTGGAGCTTTCATTTTCCGGTTGAGGGGCGACTTCATCAGAGTGTATAATTTTAACACTGGGAGGGAGGGAGAAAAGGGGAATGCGGGGGGGGGGGGGGGGGGAGGGGAAGAGAGAGAAAGAGAGAGAGAGAGAGAGAGAGAGAGAGAGAGAGAGCGAGCGAGCTGAAAAGGAAGAAAGAGGCCTAGCGGCCAGAGCTTGGCAAAGCAACCTTTGGCATGGTGACCAGGAGGAAGGTTCTGGTCTGGTGGGTGGTGGGGAGGTGCCTCTCCAAAAGGCTGCCGGGAGCCAGCCAGTGTGCTGCTGCCCTCTAATGGCTCCTGGCAGGAATGCAGAGCCACAGGGGCTAAGAGACTGGTCTTCAGATGTGCTGTTTGTATAATTATTTTTTACACAACCAAAGAAGATATTTTAAATTAATTACTATAGGACTTGATCTTTCCTTCTTAATAAACTGTTAATTGAAAAAATAGTGTCAGAATAACCCACCTGTGCTTTTGTAGACATAGACTGAGGCTATATCTCAGTTTTTCTCAACTTGGAAAAAGGAATCCAGAAGGACTTTCAGAGAAGGTGGGATAGGAATGAATTGCTTCTGAGAACACTGAGTGGATCTCTTTCTCTGGCAACTGGGAAACAGCCCAGTAGCATAAACACAAGTAAAGTGATATTGGGGATATAAACCAATTAAGGTTCAGTTTTCAATACTTCTGTTCATAGAGGTGATCCCAGTGCCTCTATGTTTTGAATGTTCCTCAAAGGTAATTCTTAAGATAACAAATAGGAGAGTGTGGTGCAAGATATCATGTAGGAAGCTGTATGAAATCTAGGGAAGGAAGCAAGGGCATTTATATAAAGAACTACAGGCCCAGTGCATGAAATATGTATGGGGGATAGGGTCCCTCAGCCCAGCTTGCACCCTCTCCAATCTGGAACCCCTTGGGCGATGTCCAACTGCTAGTTTAGGCCCGATCCCACTGGCAGTCGGACATCCCTCTCACAATCTGGGACTGCTGGCTCCTAACCACTCACCTGCCTGCCAGCCTGATCGCCCCCTAACTGCTCACCTGCCGGCCTGATTGATGCTAACTGCTCCCCTGCTGGCCTGGTCACCCCCAACTGCCCTCCCCTGCCATCCCAGTCACTCACAACTTCTCTCCCTTGCTGGCCATCTTGTGGCAGCCATCTGTGACAATGTGAGGGTGGCTATTTTGTGGCCATCTTGTGGCGACATTGTGACACCACCTAGGTTTTTATTATATACTAGGAGCCCAGTGCACGAAATCGTGAGGCCCTGCCCACCCACCCAACACCCGGCCCAGCCCCCAACCCCTCTGGCCTTCTCTGGCTGCTTCAAGCCCCACCCTCAGTCCATAGAGTCACCTCAGGCTGGTCCCGCCTCCTCCAAAGCCTGCAATCAGTTATGACACCTCTTGCGTTACTGTGTAATGGACAATTTGAATATACCTCTGTTATTATATAGGAGGATAATACAATTTGTGCAGTCATAAAAATAAAAGAGTAAGGTTGGCTATGTGCTCATTTTTGAAAAGGCTTCCTTCATTTCTGAAGGCTCACATCTGAAGGCATTGCTAAGAGCAGCCAAGATAAATATTTTTTTTGTTGTGCTTGTCATTATAATTTCATCCCCGTATTTAAATGAATCATGAGGAGCAGCCTAACTTTTGTGAGCAAAATTTCCCTACTCTTACCAAGTGCCCTTCATGGGTTCAAAGTAAAAGCATCCATTCAAGGTAAATTTCACTGCTGTATAAAGAGTAGCAAACTTAATTGGGATTCAGACTATGACTATTCTCAAAATGTACTTTAATTTCTTTACCATTTCATTCTATCAACAAGTATATATTGAATTATACCTGTGTCTAAGCTATTTGGCTAATAGTACACACTACACAGCAAACACTGGGAAGGTAGAAACCAAGCTTGTTCTATTCTAACCCACACTGGCACACCAAAGCCACAAAATGAATACGTGAATAAATGAATGGTGAGAGGGAAGGAAGAGGGGAAAAGTGCATGAACACAGAGAATTCAATAATAATAAGGACATTTCCTTACCCTCATAATGTACAGTGTCCTAGAGGAGGGATAATCTATATCTACACTATTAAAAGAGAAATATGCAAATTAGCCATACCTCCATGACACCCACAAACCAGTCAGGAGTGAGTATGCAAATTAACCCAACAAAGATGGGGTTAATTTGCATATGCAGGCATGGAGCAAAGACTGAAGGCCCTGGCCCAAATAAAGACTGAACACCGAAGACTGAAGAGGCTTGGCTTCTCCACTGCGGCAGAGCGGAGAAGCCAAGCCTTGCTTCAGTCAGAGCAGAGAAGCCTAGCCTCGAGGCTTGGCTTCTCTGCTGTGGCTGGAGTAAAGGCCTGGGTCCTGGGTGCCAGAGGAAAACCAGAGAAAGGAAGGCCTTATTGCAGTGGGCCTCTAGTATCCTAAATAATAAAAGAGAAACATGCAAATTTGACTGTACCTTTGCTCCTGATTGGCTATGCTACCAGCCAGTCAGAAGTGGGGGCAGGGCCAAGTGGCACGAGCCCCGGGCCCCAGGGGTGGAGATGAAACGGTGGTGGTGGTGAGCACCCAGCCCCGGGCACTGTGTGGGGAAGCAGCGGCAGCAGCAGCAGCAGCGGTGGTGGCGGCTGCAGGGAGCGCCCAGCCCCCGGCCACTGCTAGTGCCCAACCCCTGGGGCCGGGTGGTTGCAGGCGGCCAGGGCTGAGCTGAGCAGGACGATGGCTGGGTGCCTTTGGGCCTTGGGCAAGCTGGGGGTGAGCCATCAGTTGGACATCCCCTGAAGGCTCCCAGTATGTGAGAGGTGGCAGGTTGGGTTGAGGGACCACCCACCCCCAGTGCATGAATTTCGTGCACCAGGCACCTAGTATATATATATATAAAAGCCTAAGTAACCATCCGACCATCCAACCAATAGCTATGATACACACTGACCACCAGGGGGCAGACATTCAATTCAGGAGCTGAGTGGCAGCAGTGGTTCTCAGGTGATGCACACAGAATCAGAGAGAAGGGAACAGTGGTTCTTGGGTGATACACCTGGAATCAGAGAGTAGAGAGCCTGATTCCAGAGTGCATCACCCAATAACTGCCCTCTTACAATCTGGGGGCCCTAAAGGATATCAGAGAGCCAGTTTTGACCTGATCCCCACAGGCCAACCAAGGGACCCCAGCAGTGCACAAATTCGTGTACCAGGCCTCTAAAATACATAATTGAAAAAAAATTGAGTGAGTAAAATAAAATAAGGAAAATGTTTGGAGTTTCAAAGAAAGATGGAAGGAAGATGGAAGGGAGGAGAATTTGAAAGAGAAGGAGGGAGAAAGAGAGAGGGGTCTTATCTGGCACAGAGCAATCAAGACAGTTATAAGATGGAGACAACATTTAATAAATATAAAGGGTAAATAGGATTTCAACATAGTTGAAATAGGGGCATTCAAAGCAAGAGAAATAACTTGACCAATGTTGAAGATTCCCCAGGATGTTCTGGAAATATTCACAAAATTTGAGAGTTCAGGATGGCCAACATGTAGGGCACATAAGCTAAGGTAGAATAGGGTCAGGCTGATGTGGTCATCTCAGATTTAGTGAATGCCAAAAAGTGGGACTAGGAGTCAAGGAGAATAGAGATCCAGGAAGTGAGCAATAGTCCGGATAAAAAGTGTCTGGCAATTGCAATGGAAATAGAATGGAAACATGGACGATAAAATATAGAGGAAGCAGAATTGTCAGGACTTGATGAATTGACTTTAAGGCAGAGAAAGGTGTGTGACCCTGGGGACAAACAGTAATAGAAATAAGGACCTTAGAGGAGGCGCTAGTTTTCTTAGGGAAAGAAAGGAATTCGGGATCTCATTAAACTAAAACCTAGAAACCTGGTCTTTGCAGGTCCATGTAGACACTTGGAATCTGGGGGTTAGTTCCACAGTCACCCACTCAACAAACAGTAGATAACACACTACAATTTGTTCCTTCTTTTACATTAGCTTCCTCCATCCTGAAAAATTTGTCTGAAAGTTTCCCTCTGTTTTCATTTGTGCCACCCACCTCTGCTCCTGCCCTCTGGAAAAGCAGGTTTATTTCACAGCCAACTGGACCAGAAACAGAGCATGCTAATCAGAACACCATAATCTGTGAGGGCAGATTTAACTGTCCCACACAGCAAATCCCAAGAGAAGATATTCTGAGTAACAAGTCCATTGCTATGCTTATAGAAATAACGAAAACATGGAAACCGGACTTATAACAGAGGCTGTACCACATGTGATCTTCTACCAAAAAGTAAAACAAAGCACTATCTCTGGTCACCATGCACATAGTTCCAGAAGAGGGCATAGTGCCAAGGAAATTGGGGAGAATTTTCAAGGTATGATGAATAATTCAATTTGACTGAGGCCTAGGGGCTGTGCAGTCCAAGTTAAGCATTTATTTGTTTATATCAGTTGCATTGTCCAAGAAGACTGGACCTGATCAATAGCGTAGCTCTTTTGTTTCCTATTCCTGACCCCAATTACCTGTTGGCAATAATTACTTTCTAAGTCCCTTTATCACTCTCTCCATCACATCCCAAACACCCAGTGTCATTCCTATACTCAAGAGTCATGAAGCCCTGGGGAGGTTGCTCAGTGTCACCCCAATAAGGCCAAGGTAGCAGGTTGGATCCTGAGTCAGGACACATACAAGAATCAACCATGAATGCATAAACCAATCGATGTTTCTCTCTTTCACTTTTGCTCTCACTTTTTAAAAGTCAATAAATAAAACTCTCTAAAAGCAGTCATACACTAAATTAAAAAACAAAAGACATCTCAAGCTTTGGGCGAGTAATGAGTTTGGAACAGAGGATCTCCAGTGACACCTTCCCTCTACCTATGGAGCCTAAGCTCTTCTTTTCACTGTCCATTTGCTATCTTAATAAAACCTCCACCACTACCCCTCCCATCTGTACAGCCTGCAGATTTAGATTATGATTTGAAATTATGTATTGATCTAAAATAAAACTGCAAGAAAGTTGAATGTTCCTAATGTGTTCCATGAACAGAAATTAAAGCTGGAAGGAACCTTTAAGGCCTTCTAATCCAAGCCCTTTATTTTTCAGATGAGGAAACTGAAGCCCAGAGAGGTGAAGTGAGGTGCCCAAGGCCACACAGCAAGTTAGAGGCACAGCTAGTACCGTAGCTCAAGTCTCCTGACTCCCAGTCCAGTGCTCCTCCCATTACTCCAAGAATCCTGTCTCTAAGCTTCCTGACAAATGCTAGAACGGTAAACCTCCACTAGTATTTTTCCAGACCATGTTAAAACTCTGAAGGGGGAAAAAGGATGCCTTCTTGGATAATGTCAGCCATACGTAGCTCAAGCTGTCTAAAGTTCCGGGACAGGGTCTTTTTATACAGCCGACGGAGTCCAAATGTGGTGCTGTTTGCTTGGCCCATATGCTTTCATGTGTTCCCAGTTAGGCCATTACTGGAGTGAAAAGAAAAAGAAAAAGAAAAAACAAGAATCAGCTTGTTTTAAAACAAGGGACATACTGGACTCCCTCCCATCCCCCCTCAGAAAAAAAAAAAATCAAGTTATCTTTAACAGATTCTAAAAATGCCTTTTCCCAAATATGCATTCAGTTCCTTCAAAGGGCCCTTTGTTTATTTTCAGGAAGAAACCCAAGACAGCTGAAAACCAGAAGGCATCTGAGGAGAATGAGATTACTCAGCCGGGTGGATCCAGCGCCAAGCCGGGCCTTCCCTGCCTGAACTTTGAAGCTGTTTTGTCTCCAGACCCAGCCCTCATCCACTCAACACGTTCACTGACAAACTCTCACGCTCACACCGGGTCATCTGATTGTGAGTACACCAGTACAGTGGCGCTCTCTTCTCGGGGCATGGAGCAGGCTTCTCCCCTGGCTCTGGCTCGGTGGCCTTCAGAGCAGGCTGTTTCCATCCGGTCTAAAGTAGCCAAAAATCACTTGCCACCATTTTGTTTCAGCCAACATCTCTATTTTCAAAACTGGATGTTAAAACCAGGTGACCAGCCATTAAGCCTCAAAAGAATGATTAATTACACAGAACCTGCATCATCTTCCATACCATTAACTCAAAAAAAGAAGTTGTGAAGTGGTGTAGCTAATTCTTTTGTCCTCGGGATCGGAATAAGGGCACTTTCCACCTTGACTTAATTGAGCAGCCAAATGTGGATCTCATACTGCCAGTTAGATGCAAGGAAACATCCATTTTGAAATTACTTAACACAAATCAGCTTTGCATTAGTTATTGGAGTCTCATGTAGCTTGGCTGAATTTCTGTCTTTCCAGTTTTTAATTTATTTTTGAAGTGGTTAAAGGATAACATAAATTTACAGAGGAAAAGAGAATGGCTTCCAAGAATTCAAAAGCCACCCAGGCCTCACGTAGCCAATAGGAACTCAGGTTAAAAATATTTTTTAATTAAAAAAACTGCCTAGGGGCTAAATTTGGAAATGGGCAGCTTAATGAGATCGTAGCTATTGAAATCACTCCATTGCTGTTTATTTTTGCTTTCTTCTCACTAATCTGGGAGTCACTACTTTAAATTCTATTTTAAGAAAGTTGATAAATCACATTTAAGAGACTTTTTTCTCTTTCTGCAATGAAACCCAATACTTGAAAAAGAAAGGTATATGTGTGTTAACAAAGGAAAGGAATGGAAAAACTTTGGGTCCAACCCCAAAGAATACTCCTTTTTAGTCTTGAGGTACCTAACAACTATTCTGAATTCATCATCTGCATTAGGGAAGTCTGGTAACAGGCAAACAACTGGCATATTCTTCTTTAAAATGACCCCCCAAAAAGTCTTTTTTTTAATGACTTTATTTATTCTGTCTACAAAGACAAAATATTAATTAGGAAATGAGATTCTAAGCTTCCTAGTGTTATTATTCTGGCAAAACAAACCCAAATTTCTGCAAAGAGGGCCAGAGGTGAATTCATTCCTTCAAGAGACTGCATCCCTTCCTGGCTTCATTGTGATATCTCCAGACAGAGGGACAAGACCCAGGGATGGAGTTGGGGTGAAGATGGTTCTGCGACCACCCTCCAGCTGCCCCGAGAAAATGAAATGAGAATAAGGAGATCCAGATCTCCACAGCCAGAGTAATTTGTACAAAGTGGCTGCCTCTCTGGAGAAACCTGGGGGTCAGAATGGGAGACTGTGCTCTGCTGGCCATTGTAATAGGAACATCCTTGGCCCTTCTTGCCTGGCAGTCTCCAACCCAATAGTAATTACAGGAAGGATTGGAAAACAGCGTGGCACAGTGCCCGTAGACATGTGCACACTGTTTCTGCCTACTAGGAAGGTAGCCTGTTCCTGTGGCCAAGGGTCTGGAGCTTCTGCGTGCAGATCTTCCCCGCCTGGCTTGCTGCCAGACCTTGTGGGAAGATTACATGGAATGGCCTTTGCCTAGAAATCCCCTGTTGCAACAAAGTGTTTTTTTCTGACTAGAGGAAGCACTGGGCTCCATTTTTTGTACTTTCCTATAAGCATCCCCTAAGCAGGCTTTGGTGTTAGCATGGGAGATGTGCAAGGAACTATACAACAAGCATGGTACGCCGTATAGCTTCCAGCGATGAGGCCAGTTCAGTAGGGTGTCTGAATAGAGAGGAGAAACCTAATCTTCAGCTGTTTGAAGTCAGTTTGATTTTGCCATTAAAATGTGAAAGTCTCCTCTGCTCCAACCTGTTGTTTAATTGATTCTACTTTTCTCCAAATATATCCAGATTGTAGTTTGTCCTGAGTTGAGCTTACACTTCGAAGACAATGTTTTTTAGGAAGAATTCTAAGAAATCTGGTCATTTGGAGAGAAGATAGGAAAGAGGTTTATTTTAAGCTGTTAAAGTTTTGGATGTTCTTCTTGCTTTCAAGATTTTTTCTCTTTTTACTTTCAAATGTCACTCTTTCCTTAGATTAATTTAAAAGCCTAATTTCTTTTAGGTTAAATATCCAGTTCCTATTTAAAACTAATAGATTTAGGGCATTTATAAACAGTGCCCTTGACTTATTATCTCTTTAACTTCAGAAACATCTGCCAGCATGCGGTATGCCCCACTTGCACAGGTGCCTGAATTTTTACAGCACTTTTTCATTTGTCATGTGTTTAGCAAAGTGATTCTTAGTCATGCCTTAATGCCCATTTCCTGTCTCTCAGTATAATTCTTCCCAGTGTACAGATGAGAAAACTGACAGACAGATGAATGACTTGCTCGTAATTAACTCATTCAGATACTGAGCGATGTCTGTGGCTTTGCTCTCACAAAGCTGTGGGCAGCCTGGACCCTCTTTGTTCCAAGCCCAGAGATGGCATTCCAGACTGTAAACGGGCATCTTGAAAATGTGCAACTACTCATTTTGGTGAGTGGGTTATAAAGCACAATATATTAACATCCCCACAGAAGAAAAGTCAGCTCTGAATATGGACCGGTAAAGGGTAGGTAAGCCACAGCATCATTGCCTCTAAAGGGCACAGGCCAAATTGTAGAGGGAAGAGGATAAATCTGACCCCTGACATTCTCAGTCGACTATGTAACCTGCTGGGCCACTTCAGATTTGGCCAAAGATCGCAGCAGTGTTCAAACTGTGAAGGAGTATGGTTGAGGAGCGCCTTCTGTTGTGAGGTGATGAGGTAAATATTACTCCTAAGGTTACTATTACTCGCACTAACAATTTCCTTTATCAGCACTCCCCCATACCTCCTAGTTTGTCACCTCTTTACCGTTTATAAAAATCTAATGGCAAACAAATTCAGATGATGACAATGGAAGGCACTGAGATAGGGTTTGAAATGGATACAAAACTGAATAGGCTCTCCCTTCAAATGGTGAAACAGGACTAAGCCACATCAGGAGAGCAGGCAAGGCTCTCTAAGGGGAAGACCTTTCTTGTCAAATAGCAAGCTGTAGCCCAGCACAGTCATATACACGTGATAGAAGCCACCCAAACTATCACTTGCATATTTCTCCCATATCACTTGCCCCAAAATAAGTGCCCCCTTGAAGGAGTGGAGGGGTGCCTCCTCCCTGGGGCAGGGTTCCCTGCTTTTGACTGTAGGCTCACCGATCCTGTTGTCTTTCTTTTGTTGGGAGCTGGCATCCATGGTTGCTTACCTTGCCGTGTTTTGCACTGGTGTCATCAGACTGCCTTGCTTTTTTGTGTCATTGCCAAGATGCACTTATGCATTCACAGTTTTTGTTTATTTTTAATTTAACCTTTGCACATTACCAAACTGTTGTGTGGGTAGGGCTGACTTTAGCTCTGCAGGTAGCATGACTTTGCGGGGGCCAGACACTGGCCAGAAGACTGCTGGGCTCGTCCCTCTCTCTCCTGCAACCCGCCTCCATTGGCCTCTCCACTCCAACCCTTTGCTTCACCAGTCCAAGTCCCCGAGATTAAAATGTTTAGTACACTTGGTTCAGTTTGAACTTTTAAGCATTTTTTTTTTTTAGAGAACAAAACAGAGGATTTTTTATGGCAAGCTCCATTAATGCCACATTAAGGTTGACATTTTAATTACCCCAAAGTCAGGAAATGCAAAGTCCGGGTTCCCACAGCAACAGAAACTGTCCCCCTAAGTGCCGGCCTCACAGCAGATTCTTTCATCTCTGATTACACAATGCGGGGCACAGGGACATTGTTTTTATCCACACATGTGGAAAGGCGCACAGCTGATGGCCTTTGTTTTCTTCCTGTAACTACAGTTGAGGATATGGGTCGTTAGCCTCCCGCCCAGACCATCTATATGTATGATCCTGGAGCGGAGGCCGTTACAGCCCGCATGTGCACACGGTCGGAATTAAAGTTGCTGTGGGAACATTAACGCTGATTTCCGGACTACCGTGCCAATCACATTTAAGCCATAATGCTGTAATTTTTGGCATGTAATAAATGTGCATTTCATGTACACAGACAGAAAGAAGCATAAAATGTATTTTAAAGAGCAATTAATTACTAACTTTGTGATTAAAAAACATTTGGTGCATGTTCCTTCCCATTTAGCATCAGCTGCTGGTCTTAGCCAGGCCTAATAGATGACATACTGTGTCTCATCCTGTATCTCAGATGTACTTACTGTATGTTCCTGTTCTTCTAGATAATTAATTCCCTTAGTAAAGCTGTAGGGGGAAAACAAAATAGAAGGAATATGCAAGCCTGTAAATAGGGTAAAGGATATTTAAAAGGAAATGATCCATTTCTGCAAATAAACCTCTTAGTCCCTGATAGAAAGCCAGAAATCTGCTAAGTGGGTGTAGACTAAGGTTCCTGGCCACCTCAGAGCATCTGGTCTGGACTATAGAACAACAAAAGCTGATTTCCCCCGGAATTCCGGGAATGCCCAGTGGGTAGTGATTTTGCTCCTAATAACTTTTCTGACTTGAGGCTGCAAACATTATTTTACTCTGCAACAACTTTTCAGTTTACATTCAAACTGGAAAAGAAAGGTTGTAGGGAATCAAGTAAGGTACTGGTTTTGCCGGAATACCCCCAATTTAGAAAGTAGTATTTTGTCCTTCCTTTAGGTTTGAATCCATACGACCTATTTGTGTTGGAGAAGGATGTGTTTCAGAATCACTGTTTGACCAAATTCGCGAGCACAAGCAGTTGGTAGCAGTACTGGAAGGCGAGGTGTTGTAAATGCCAAATGCTTGGGCACCTACTCGGAACTCAGACAGACTTTTATGGAAAGGATGTGTAGCTTAAACTCTCAGGTAAAGCTTTCAGGTTTTTGGCTTTAAGGGAAATGTGCCCATGAGGAATCGGAACCTCAGTTCTTGCTGTTCAGTCACTGCCTCTCCTGTTGCCGTTTCCTTTTGCTCAGTGTGGTTGCATGTGGTAGTTACCCTCTGAGACAGACACTTCAGTTTGCGGGGCTCTGACTCACTCTCGCTCTGCCTGTCTGTATGTGTGAACGTGTGTCTGTGTGAGTGAAAACTTCTCCAGCAAGTTTGAAGGTCTCTTTGGCACATCTGACTGCATTTTCAGAAAGTTTCCAATCAGAAAGCTGCTTCAATGTAAAAGCTTCCAAAAACTTCCAGACACACCTGCTCACATGAAGAGATTGGGTTCCTGTGGGGAGCAGGGCCTCCGAAGGCGGTGTTTATGACTGAAGCGCTCTGTTTGGAGTGACAAAAAATTGGAAAACATGTTGCCCCCCCCCAAAAAAAGAAAAAAAAAGACTCCACAAATGCTCAAAATGTATAATCAAACAAAATCTTGATTTGGATTCAGATGCATGCATCTCAGCAGATGTGACTAAACTGACTGGAATCCCCCAGGAGCAGCTGAACTGGATTCGGGTATGTCTTGATAACTCAAAGAGTTATTCTTAGACTTTGGAAGGACAAAAATGGTCCATCTGTGAAGAACTGTAATAGAGACATGGCAAAAAACAGCATCCTCTGAAAGCGTGTATTTATGGAATGTAGGACAAGTTGGACTATCCTGAAAACATTTTGGGGTCACACTAATTTGCAGAGGAAAGAGAGTCAAAATGGGATGGAATAAGCAGCCACAGACAATTACTATCCTATGGCTTGCTATTAACTTCTAGTGGATTCCCTGTCAGTTAAACAGTACACAGAGCATCTTTGGTATAACTGAGTGCTCTCAGTATATCCAGAATGTCCTGCCTTCCTCTTTATTCTACCTCCTGTAAAGAATTATACATTTACCTTTGCGTTGCTAGCAGTTTAAACTGGATTTCATTAACCAAGTAATCCTCTTGCCTGCTAGTGTGGTTTCATTTCTTTGAAGGTATGTTTCCCTTTTTAAAAAGTCACCTTTCTGCCTCTGAGTTAATTGATAGACAATCTCTTTGGCATTCTTTTTATTATTTTCGACAACCTCTTGTTTAGGAATTTCAGTGCTTAGTCCAGCCTCTATTTATTGTCAGGATTTTTTTTCTTTAATTTCTTAGAATTTGGACTTAGTATATTTGACTTTAAAAATCACTTTTCTTGCCTCTTTTATAAAATGTTTCCTCTTTCTATAAAACCTGCCCCTCTCTATAATGCTTATTTAATTGGCTGTCTTCCAGGGTCACTTAATCAGTAATTTCTGTTTGTCAGTCTTACCTCATGCAGTTATGCGTCCTTCGTTTACTCATTCGTCAAATGCTATTGAGGCCCAGCTTCTGTGCCCAGTCTTCAGCTAGGACAGGGGTAAAGACACAAACAAGATGCTGTCCCTCATTTTAAGAACTCACAGAGTTCCCCAACACTTTCCTAAACCTGCTATCCAAAAAGGGGGACACACAAATGAAGTATTAAAGTGTTTAAGAGGCAGAAAAAACTATCAAGCTTCTGAAGAGGGAGTGAAGCAGTGGGGAGGGCTTTGTGGGGACGGTGACTTGATCGTGAAGGAAAAGGTGTGTGTCTGGCGGAAGGGGAGAGGAATGGCATTCCAAGTAGAAGGAACAGAAGCAAAACCACAGAGGCAAAAACACAGCATGGTGCTCTCAGAAATATCACAGTTCAGTTACAATACTCCTACCTTCTTAGGTCTCATTTTAATCACAGGACAGTTTGCATTTAGGTAGAATTATCTGTCATTAAAATTCAGCAGGGCTGAGGAATATGTCTCTTTTCGAGACATTTGCTTTCTAAATAAAACAAGACCCCCACTTATTTTCAAATAGGCAGAGTACCCTTCTTTCCATGTATTCAGTAGATATAGGGAAATATTATAAGGGACTTAGTGATAATTTATTGATGGACAAAGTTTAGAATAACTTTTATTATTGAGAAATGTTCCTTCTTGGAGCTCCAGAGTCACCTTTGTCATATTGCACCTCTGTCCCTCACCCATCATCTTCCAGATTCTAGCAATTTGTCCTTTCATACACTGCTCTCAGGTCCCTGGCGTATTTGGCCTCATGGCCCATGGCCTCGAATTACACCATGCACATTGCTCTCCCAGATACTGCACAAATGGGGCTGTGATTGTCCACATGTAATTATTGGGACAGACTGCTGATTTTCAGGGCTCTATTCTTCATATTGTCATCTCATATCTTGCAGGAGCGCATCTTTAATTCTTATCTGCAGCTGCTAGTGACAGTTTCATATGTACTTCCTGCACTTGTGGCAAATTTCATTAAATAAAGTTAGTGTTCTTCCATATCTGTCAGGCTTTTCACATCAGACTTTTTAATCACATACACCACTGCCTTCAGAAATGGATCATTTATGACCAATTGAGAACATGCATGAAGATTCTAGGAATTCCTTGCTTTCGGGAAATTTTAAGTTAGATCCTTCCACCAATCACCTCACACTAGGTACCACACAGTCAAATCCCCCATTACCCCACCAGCTCTCCTTTTTGCTTTACTTCTGCCTCTGCATCCTTTGTTCTAAGGATTTCCTATCAGTTAGAACTTTTCATCAGTACTGAGAAAGAGTAAAGATGACCTGGTCTCAACCCATTATTATCCAGGTGAGGAAACCAAGGCCCAAAGATGGCCAGCCTCATACCAAAAGGTTCCCAGCAGAGGGGAAAACCCCCAATTAGAACCCTATTAAATAGGGACTCATACTCTACTGCTTGTTATTAAGTCTGGTTCTAAGAGAATGTATGTTTTCTGAATATAAAGGGAGTCAGGACTATTCATCCCATCAGTTTCCTGAATGTTTTCAATGTGGAGGACCATGTCAGAAACCAGAGCCTGTGCTCACAGTCTCATAGAGAAGATAGAGCCCCGCCCCTCATACCTAGGTGCACCAGAGCAGGGATCACTCACGTGATGAGCACGTCTGTGTGCTCAACACTACACCAAGTTCTCTGTGGGTACAAAACAAAGGTGGAACCAAGTAGTCTCTGCCACCAGGAATTTTAAAATTTAGTATATGTCTTCAAATCACTTTTATCTTAGAAGTTAGAAAGTTAATAAAATCCATCCTAATCCAGTTAATAGTGATATCCAGTACAGTGTGTTCGAGAAGTCTCATTCATGCTCTCTTAAAAGATGAATGAAACTTCATGAAAGGTGAAGCATAGAGTAAGGTGTGAGGATTTTGCATTCTGCGGCAGATCTGTGAGAGGCTTGAAGAAGCGTTGCCAGGATTAGGACTTTGCTGTGGGAAAGATCTACTTTAGCAGCGGGCATGTGGGGCATGCATGTATGTGGGAAGGGGTGACTGGAGTGAGGAGAAAGCCCTGGAAGCCTTTCAGTAGCTCCGACTATTGGTAACTTGAGGGTTGCTGGTGGCAGGGAGTGGAGAGAATCGAGACTATGAATGAGGGTAGACAGCTCTGGGAGCTGACTGTTTAGTGAGAGAAGAAGTCATGAAAGATATGGCCAAGATATCAGCAAAAGAAGATGAAAAAAAAGTGTTTAGAGGAAGAGAATACAATTCAGTATTCTCTTATTCAGCATTCAGCATTTCTGCAGTGCCGAGTGTGAGCTACCAGGGAAGACTGACACTGAGTCATGGGGTGGTGGAGTGCAGCAGCAGGTTTGAAATTACGGCCAACAAATACTTAGATTAAGAGGCCTTACTTTAGGCTATGAATGTGGGAGTAAACTCCATGATGGCTTTTGTTGACAGAAAAAGGGGAGATGGAACCTTGGGGAATATTTATAATAACTGATAAAAAAGAGAATGAGTATCATCAAAGGAAGAAAAAGATAGAGGGTCTGAAACATAGGAGGAAAACCAGGATGGTGCAGAGGGACCCTCAGGGAGGGAGGGACAGCAGTGTTGGTGGCTTCCTGGTGGTTGTCAAGAGAGAAGTCAAGTACATCCCAGAAACACCATAAAAAGGAGTTCAGGACAAGTGGGAAGGCAACAATTATGAACTACTTTTTAAAGATGTTTAATAGTTTCAAACGAAATGCTAAACAGGTAACACAAAAGCAGGGTAGTGAATAATTTTATGTTATAGGCACCCCAAGCCCAATTATAGGCTGAAGAACAGAAACCTGTGTTAAGGAAGACTGCGTTTAAACAGGCAGGTGAGGAAGAACTAGAGCTCCAATTTTGCAGGGCAATTGGAATGATAAATATATGTAAATGAAATTTAAAGTCATTACCCAAGCCGGAGGAATCAGTAATTTTATTATATTAATTCTCTCTCTACTTCCTTCCAATATTGCTTTCTCTTTCTTTTAGCCAATAAGTAACAATGTTTGGAAAGAATTGTTACCTGTCTTCAGGTGATTTCACAAATATCCACTCACTTTCTATAGTCTCTGAGCATTAGGCAGAGGACAGGTGTCATATACTTGAAACATTTACATTTTCTAAAAATTTTTCAAATAAGTTATCTCAAAGCAGAATCTTTTTTAAATGTCACATTCTGTGAACTCCTTTCCTGAGAAGTCCGATTCAAGCTCTGTAGTAATTAATAACAAACCTATGTGTTGTTCTCGTGTTCTGCATCATTGTCACAAGAAATCCTCAGGTTCATTATTTGTGGAATTTTTTGAAACTTGTTTATCTCCACTATATTGTTTTTTTGATGGTCGAAGACATCCTTTAGGCCCTGTCACCTGGACACACAGTATCTGCTGTTACTCTACTTTGGGACTGGAACCAAGTGAATTAAATTTTTTTTTATTCTGCTATTAAATTACCTATAAAACTAATAAAGATATTTCACTATTATTATATTACAACTGCATGGAAGAATTTTGAATATGAGTCTTTATAATTTTCCAAGGAAGAATGAATTCAGGATCCATCAAAAAGGACCTGTCTTTCCAACTTCAAAAAAGAATGGCCTTCTATTCATTTATCCTCAGTGGTTTTAGGTAGGTTCATGTTATCCGTTTTATTCCAAGATCTCATGCAGTATTATTCCAGACCACACATAATTTTTAAGAAAGTTTGGTGTGGCACTTAGAACACCACATGAAAAACTTTAAGAAGCAGTAACTGCCCTAACCAGTTTGGCTCAGTGGATAGGGCATCGGTCTGCGGACTCAAGGGTCCCAGTGGGGAATGTGCAGGAGGCAGCTGATCAATGTTTCTCTCTCATTGATGTTTCTAACTCTCTATCCCTCTCCCTTCCTCTCCGCAAAAAATCAATACAAAATATATATACATATTTAAAAAGTAGTAACTAAATTAATGCTATCATTTAGTTTTTGCTGTAATCATTTTCTTTCCTTTATAATCAGCTATTGTCTCTTTGCCTCATATATCAACTGGGCATATAAAAGATACTGGAAGAAAAGTAAATATGAATTTGAGCTGCAGAGCTTGATCCCATGGCTCATGGAAAATACATATGCAAATTCTGAGCTTCAGGCATTAGACGTTAGCCCAGGGAAGAGGAGGCATATACCTTCCTCAGGAAAGTTCTGTAGGCCTCTCCAGGCAGGCCTGAGTGCTTTTTGCTATTTTAAGAAAACCCCCAGATCCCGGGCTCCTGGAGTGGCCTCATAACCCTGGGTTAACATGTGGAGGCCCGCACCGCACAGCAGACTTGCAGTCCTTGAGGCAGAGGCTTTAGGCAGAGGGACCCTTCCCTCCAGAGGAGGCATCCTAAACCTGGAAGTATTCAGCTCCACTGCTAGCATGTCTGAGAGCCATCCCTGAGCAGATGTGCCCACACATGCATGCTTCTATGTGTGCTGCTCTGGGACACAATGTCTAACTTTCATTAGATTAGGGCCAGGGAACTATAATAATGAAAGGCCCACTTCCCCAGGACATGTTCCAATGAGAATCTGCATCTCCAACCTTGGCCCCATGAGTAAACTAAGAAGCAGGGAGAAGTCCAACGTGAACGTCCAAAGGCAGCTGCCTCCTGGAGCTCTTTCAGGAGCCTTCACTCCCTGCAGGGCCGGGCAGGTATGATAGCAGACTTCTAATGCTGTTTCTAGAACATGGTAATGGACTAATTTGCAACATAAGTTGCTCAGAAAATGTTTTTTCACTCCCATGGTCTAGTTATTTGCTCTTTCTAATGTGAACTTCAGCCTATGAATGCATTTTCATGCCTTTACTTCACCTCCCATGCTGCCATTTCCTCATATGCATAATGAGAATGAAAAAGGTATCTCTCTCACTGGGTTATTATATGAATTAGATGAAATTTTGCATGTAAAGCAAAATTTACTAAAACAGCACCAGACAGGCATCCGGCACGCAGTGAATCTGAGCATCAGCTATAGTTTAAGTGTTTTAAATCATTAAGTAAATATGAACTAAAATTGATGCACCATGAAGGAAGGTTGTGGCAGGTGTCCTGTCCTTCCCCCTGAGAATGGCAGAGCCCAAAGCTCCGGGTCGGTAGGAGATCGTGTGGGGTGCCCCATCTCTGCACCTCAGGACAAAGCAGGCCCTCTTCTTGTCCATTCTTGGAGTCAGGCCTGGGTAGACAGGGAAGCCCCTCCATTATTGTTTACCTTTGTTTATTCCTCTATTTGTCTTGTTTTTCCCTAAATTTGGAAGAGGACTAATATTCACTAAGCATCTACTTCGTGTCAAAACATTTCATCATCATTACAAAACACCCCATTTCACAGATAAAGAAACTGTGACAGAGAAGTTAAAAAAACACCTTTCTGGCCGAAACTGGTTTGGCTCAGTGGATAGAGAGTGTTGGACTATGGACTGAAAGGTCCCGGGTTTGATTCCGGTAAAGGGCATGTACCTTGGCTGCGGGCACATCCCCAGTAGGGGGCGTGCAAGAGGCAGCCGATCGATGTTTCTCTCATCGATGTTTCTGACTTTCTATCCCTCTCCCTTCTGCTCTGTAAAAAATCAATAAAACATATATTTAAAAAAAACACCTTTCTGAATCTTTTTTCTTTATCTAAGGAAGGTTTATAATATTATCTATATTATAATATTAACCTATTAAGTTCCTTCGTGTCCTCAAGTGCATTCTAATCAGTGAGGGATTTCCTAATTATAGAGAATGGATTTGTGTCTCTCTTGTTTCAAAATGCATGATAGAACCTGTCCAGAGCTCTATCATGCACCCTCAATTGTCCTTTAACTGTAACCACCGTCCAGCCCTAATACCTGAAGAGGCCAAAGCATCAGGTCCGGAGCATGGGCAAACAGCTGCGCTGCACATCACAGAGCCCTTTCCTAAAAAGAGAGCTACTTAAATCAAAGAAATGCACCTTTTACTTTTTCAAAGACAGTCTGTGCAGTGGCTTCAGAGTGTTTTGAAATAATTCAAAATAGAAGTAAAATTAGGCAAATAAATGTCTTTCACGGCACAGGAGGATTCCTCCTATTTAACCACTCACTAGCCTTCTTCCATGCTGAAGCAGATTGTAGTAGTTGAAAAAAAAATATATAGTAAGATATTCAGTAAGACCTGTTGGCTTGTTGTACCTAGTGAGGCTTTCTTATCCCATGGTGCCCAAATAGTTTTTGGTAATGTGTGGAGATAATTTCAGACATTTGCTTCTCTTAACTCCTGAGTGCCTTTGCTAAGAATACAATTTCAGGGATGCATGGGTACAAAACTGGAGCTCTAAGTCTTTCGGTAATAGTTGCAGATCCAATGCTCAACAAGACTGGATGGATACAAGTCTATATAAATCCCAAGGCAGATCTTTAAAGTGATAACTTACTGAGTCATGATGTCTGCATCTCATATGCAGTATTCCTCAAGTCATATGTTGATGACTAATCAGCAGAATCCAATGACACATATTAGGTGATATAGTATTTATAGAGAAAATATATGTGTAGCTTGAAAAGCAAAGCTCCTCAACCTTCAGGGTTACAAGTACCACGGGGGAGGTGGTGGGGAGAAAGGTAGCAGTTGCAATCTAAGCTGACAGCACTGTAGCCAAAAAAAAGAAGGAATGCATATAACAGTAGAAAAAGAGAGCTTTAAGACAGAACTTCTTAAAAGAAGTTTGGACCTTCAAAAAATATGTTTGAGAAGATTAAGAAGACATACTAGCTAAGATGAATTATTCATATTCCTCAAATAACAATCTAGTGTTTAAATTACTGAATGTTTATTCCAGCTGAGGCAGAAGAATTTGTGAGGGCAGAAATCCTATCTGTCTTATTCACTGCTGGGTCCTTAGCAGACTGCTTCGCCATAGTAGGTGCTCAGCAAAATCTTGTTGAATGAATGAATGAGGTGGGGTGAACTGAGTGAAAGTAAGAGTGTAGTGCATTTGTGAGCATTCACCCATTGGTAAAGTATAAACACTGATTTTCTGTTTTTATTTTTTATTGAGCAGACCTACAAAACAAAGAGCATCCCAGATACCCTCTGGTTTTTATGCTCGGAAAACATAATCATTTTCTGTTGCATGTAGGCTGGTACATGTTTTGATTCTAGTAGCAATATGGCAGGGTTAAGGTCAACTTTGTAGTATAATCTGGTGCCTGTTTTTGATAGATATCATGAAAATAGATACTTATTTTCAAGATGCTCAAACAGATGATTAGATGAAAGCCCCAGCAAACCTTGAAACAACAAACAGGAAAGGTTTTCCCACTCCCACCTCCCATGACGGTACCATCCCGCAGTTTTCTGTAACCCCACACTCTCCTCCTGGTTTCACCCTTTTTCCGATCTCATCTTTGTCTAGCGAATATAGCACATGACTGGCAGGCTAGCAAGGAGACAGTTCTTGAAACACCCACCCCCACCCTGTGCTCTTAAGCTTCTCTGGTGGGAATGGCATGATGTGACCCGCAGCAGGCAGAGCAGGCCCAGGGTCACAGGAGCTTGGCACAAAATCTCAGTGCCTTCCTGCTGGAAGGGCCTCCAGAGAGTTTTCCACGCCCACCCTCATTCAACTGGCTGGACAGTAGAGGGACGTGTAGGAAAGCAAATTCCTGGCTGAATGAAGAGTGGATTAAATGAATGAGACATGAGTTCACTCCTCCAGAAGTCTCTGCCATACTACTTGAATAGAAAGCTACTTCGAAGCCACCCTATTGTCCATGGCACAGTTTTGTACATATGCAGCATTGGACTATAGTTACCATCTGCTGCCAATGCATAGGGCTAAGGAAGTATTGGGATGGGTAGGAGGAGACTAGGAGGGAAGAAAAGAGACACTTAAAACGAGCTAATGATCTCCTTTGCGTTGGAGTCTAAATTTAAGAACATCAGTCTTGTACTTCAAGAACAAAAGCACCAGTGTGTCTTCGACCACACCAGGCGCCGGCACATCAGATAAGACCTGGACTGTGTGGAGTTCAGGCATCGAGCCTCAAGAAACTCTAAAAGTGAAATTAAAGGGGCAGACTGAGGAAGCTGAAACGTGCAAAAGCATAGGGGAAAACACTACCACAAGGGCTCTGCAAATATGAGGGTTACAGTAGTTCAAAAATGAACTACTAATTAAGGAGTCGAGAAATGCTATAAATCCCCAGAATTTAAGGATCTTTAGAAGAAATGAGATACTTCTCTGTACACTCTGAGTACACAGAAGAACCGCAGGCTGAAAGTGACCTAGCTATTGTGCATTGCTGAGGATTTAAATGGCACATTTTAGAGTTACAGGCGGTTGTGCAACAGAAAAAGTTGTTCAGCAAAGCAAATAAGACCAGAGTACATCTCTGGAAGGCAGTGAATAGCTCACAGAGCTTCCTGTAGTTTCCCTAATATTATCTATGTAAATTGTTGGTCTGGGCACAGAATCATATCGATCATTTATATACTGAAATGGCATGTTAGAGAATACTGATTAAGCTGGGGGAGTTACACCAGTGGGAAAAAATTATTACAGTAAAGTTAACTTTGCCTTTGAAAAAGGCAAGTACTGCTATGTATTGTATAGTGGTTCTGTATCTCAAGTTTGAGAAATTTACAAGGTGGAGAGGTAGACATCCTTTTGGGTATGCAAAGAAAGAATCTCTTCAGATATGTATGTAATATAAATTTAGAAGCATTGACAATCTTAGGTGTGCAAAACTCACTTTAGGGAGCACGAAGTCACGCTCGGTGCTTGGAGTGGCCAAGTGTTTGTTAGCTGCATGAGCTCCGTCCTTGATACCTATCTGCCACAAGGGGCAAGTCACACATCCATGGCTCAGCCACAATCAGAATGTTAGCAATATCTTCACTCTATCTGGTGTCTGGTTTCTCTTCCTAGCACCCCTGTGTGCCTCCGCATCCTATTTTATTTGTCCTCCAGCATCTCTGTGAAGCCCTAGCATCTTCATGTTACAGGTGGGGTAACTGGTCCACACAGGAATAACTGAATTCTGTCTTTAAACATAAAATTATTAGTAATCATTATATGACCCAGCTGCTTGTACTATTTCACATTACCTCAGGTTCCCCAAGGACATATTTTCTCTTTCTCATTATTTTTTTTAATTCATTTTCAGAAAAATTGAGTTAAAAACAGAATCTAACAAATATCCCAAGGAGATATTTGGTGTTCTCTTTTCTTTCAAGAATAAATTAAGACTTTCTCTGTTCTTCTCTCCTGGCTCTCTCTGTAGACAGTCAAAATTCCATGCCAATTTCCAAATGAATAAGGGCTCATTCTAAGAGCCAGATCACAGTCCCCTCTATTGAGGAAATAGTCTTGTAAATTCATGTCTGGAACCCATAGAAGTTAATTTTGGTTAAAACTTTAGCAGTTTGACCTGGAGGTTTTTAAACAGTACTAATATGTGACCTGGTTGTGAGTTCAGCAATAAATTATACTCAGAATGTGAAAGGCCAAAAAGAAAACTAGTGTCTTTTATCCTCTCTGGTGACCTACACTAAATACTGCATATTTACTTTGTAAATGAGGACACCCAGTGGCCACCAAGTGAAAATATTCCAAACAATCCCTGACGTTTAGGCAAATGTAAATCCCCATTATCATGATAGATTCCTCTGTAACATCTATCGCTGAGCAGCATAGCTTCCCTAAGGTAAGCCAGCGTGGTGGGAGTTTGGCCTGATCTTGTTTATGTCATTTCACAAATTGTTTTTTTCTCTTGTAGGGTGGTTATAAGGTATGGCTGAGCTTTGAATTCCACTGAATTCTCAGCTGACAGAAGGACCATTGAGGTGCCTCTTGGGGGAAATGGAATCAGAAAGATGGGGACAGAGTGGCATGTGTCAGAAATGAATGAGCACAGTTTGTGGGAAAAACAGTGAACACATAAAAAGCCAATTGCCTTAGACCTTAAATTCATACTGAAAAGAGAATTGTGGCTATTCCCTGATGAGAGGAGATAGAGTAACAAAGGGCAGGAGTAGACTACATGGAATATCAGGGATAGAAAGACCCCCTGGGGCTACAACATGTAGATATACCTCAGAGGAAAGGTGTACCCGAGATTGCCTCTTAATCTCAGCATTTCTATTAAGTGCATTGGAGAGTTTGCCAAACGAATACTCAGATAGGAACTACTCAGTGTAAAGAAAAGTATTGGGCAGTGTGAGTGATTCATTCATTTGGAGTCATAATTATAAGTATAATAATGCAAGGCAGTAGCCTTGTAGAAGCTTAGAGTCTTCTCATAAAGATAGGCGAGAGAAGAGAGAGAGAGAGAGAGAGAGAGAGAGAGAGAGAGAGAGAGAGAGAGAGAGAGAGAGAGAGATTGAGAGAGAGAACAATAATAATATGGTATGAAGGACTAAATGTGCTACTTGTCTAAAAAGTTCAGATTTTTTTTTCAAAATTCAGGTACAAGAAATATTTCCTTATTTTTCTACAGCAAATCAAACCCAAGGCCACCAAGTTAGTAAATTCAGTGAAGTTCCAGGGTTCCTTCCCCTCTTCCCTAGACCTGCACAAGACTCATGAAATCTAGGGTAGAGTCAGACTATTAGTCCATGGTGGTCTCCATCATTGACATTGCTTGTCCACCGACAAAGATGCCATTGAGCCTTGTCCATCTGACTGCCTGAAACTGCTATATTAGTTGGTTTTAGAGAAACCCTTCATGGAGGTTCTTGGGCATGGGCCCAGCCCCAAGATCATCACTGTTAATCTCAAGTCAGTACATTTTTCATTTAAGCCTCTAAGGGTGTGACTTGACATGTAATTACCCAAACTAGAGTCCTGTACAAGTAGAGAACTCAAACCTTGTCATATTCCCCCTTTGAGGGGAAATTGTTTTTCTCACTGTCAGGCCACCTCAGTCTAACTCCAAAGCAACATGCCCTGGCCCTTGTGGCTCAGTTGGTTGAGCATCGTCCCATGCACTGAAAGGCTCAATTCCTGGTCAGGGCACATGTCCCAGTAGTGGGCTTGACCCAGTTAGGGGACTGCACTCATCAATGTTGTGCTCTAATGTAGATGTTTCTTTCTCTCTCTTTTCCTCTCCCTCTAAAAGTTAATAAATACATTTTTTGAAAAAACATCAGCCTTCTGCTCCTCACCACAGAAAGGGACAATCTTAATTCTCCATAGAGAAGGTAGATTCCAAAATGAAACTCTTTGTCTTGAGGTTTTGCTTTTAGAGCTTAATTTCTGATTTGGGCTCTGAAGCCACACCTCCCATGGGCAAGGTAGCCCAGAACTGTGCACAAGGCTTGGCCTTTCTTAATTGCCTTATAATTATGAAAGTTCTCTAATTCAGTGGAGTAAAAAAAACTTGTTTCAGCTTATTACCACACCAAGCAATGGGAACTAGGGAAAGAGAACTCAGGATGGACTCTAGTATTCAAAGTCTCCACAGAGAAGGAAGAACTTTGAATATGGTTCTTGAATGTACTTAAGTTTTGGTAAGTAGGGAAAACACAATAATTTCAGAATCTGGGGCAAATTCAGCATAAGAGAAGGAAGAATGCATGCAATACATGCAGGATGGCAAAGTGTCCAGCTTCTTGGATTAGCAGAGATTTTATTTCAGTGAAGTTAGATGAGATAATTAGATAAGTACCTGTAGCTACAGAAGACTTACTGCTTACTACCCCTTTTTTCTATAACATGTAAATAATATAATAAAATATATAAATATACTGTAAACATATACAGAGAATCCATATCATAAAAGGCCAACTACTAGACTCACCAGGAGATGCGTTGATGGGTCCTGCAGCGGCCGTGGTGGGCGGGACTTCTGGAGCGGAGTGAGGCACTGGCAGCATCTGAGGAGCACCGTGGGCTGCTGGCAGCATCTGAAGAGTGTGTGAGGCTTTGCAGGGCAGCGGACATGACCCTGATAGCAGGTTAGGCCTAGGGAACCCTACATGCGCACGATTTAATCTTGCACTGGGCCTCTAGTCCTATATAATAAAAGCGCAGAGACCTGAACAGCAGAGCGACCAGAATGTCCAGTTGAACAGTCACTATGACACGCACTGACCACCAGAGGGCAGATGCCCAATGCAGGAGCTGCACCCTGGTGGTCAGTGTTCTCCCAAGTGGGAGCACTGCTTGGCTGACTGGGATGAGCGGCACTCCCACAGTGGGCCGATCCCCACAGGCCACTCCTTAGTAGAATAATAACAAAGTATGCCTTCCCCTTCACTTATTTATCAGTGATATCTGAGCCTTTACATTCTGTCTACACTTAATTTAGGATCTTCTTCATCCTAGCATGAGACAAAAGGAACTTCCATCTTATTTTTTCTTAAGGAAATCCTGTGCCTAGTTCTATAATGGATCACCCTAGGTGGGATGTAGAGATGTGATTTCAGCTGTGCTCTTAAACTGGCCACATTAACGCACCACTGTGCTTCCCTGTTAACTAGTCATTCAGCAAAACAGTTATTTTTTCCCTTCGATTTTCTTTGTTGCTTTGAGATAGAAAACCTTCATCCCTCAGTGAAACAGCCTAGCAGGTTCAAGTCCACACCTTCCATGGAGAAATAGTGCAGCCCCTCCTACCAGCAAACAGCTATGCTTGATAACCAGCTGTCACTTTGGAAGCAGCTTATTTTTTCTAGAAAGGCACAGGCAAAAGCAACGTGAGACCTGTGCAGCAACAGAGGACAAAAGGAAGTTCTGTGAATTGGGAAGCTCTGATTATTTTAGTCAAAAAGCTTTGTCTAAATGACACTATGGAGGTCTGTTTTCTCACTCATTGAATTTCAATTAAGTAAAAAAAATTAATTTCTTACCTAATTTCATTGATGATATTTTTTTAAAAAAAGAGAATGCCATTCCTGGGAGTTATGTGTGATATTCAAACTCACTAGAGTTAAAATTTTATTTTTCTTTTAAAATAAGCATATGATGTTGTAGAGATCAAAAGAACAGATTAATAAGAAAATGCTGGTTTTTATATAAACACTTTTTAAATTTAATAATTCCTTTTCAAGCAAAATAAAGGACAGAACTTGTTAACTTGTACATTCGAAATACATGATCCTTCTTCAAGGCCTGTGCAAAAGCCACATTCAAACTGCATACTTTGTGAATTTAAGTAGATCCCTTTGTTCGCTTTTGTATCCCACCCACAGATGTAGCATCTCTGTGTTTTTGTTCCCAGATTTAGGGAACAAAAGAAAAGGTTACAATAGGGCAGCAGCTAAATTTGTAAGGAAAGAGCTTTAGGGGAAAAAATCAAACTCCCAAAAGGTGTCTCAAAAGGTTTATGATATAAGAGGATTTAAAGGCATCAACCTCAGATTTCATTGCCTTTTCTCCTTCGTCCAGCAGGTCCTCCCTCTTCAAGAAGCCATTTCATTTCAGCTTTAGAATGAGGGCATAGGTGTATCTTAGAATGCTGTCTACAATTAAAGCTACCCAATGCCTTTGTTCACAGAGTAAAAGTTGGTTTTCACAAGAAAGGAAAGAAGGTGTTTGAACTTCCACTGGAATCAAATGCTCAAAGTATAGAATTCAGAAAACATGTAGGTTGGTAGTACCTCAAACTGAATATTTAGATTGGTTCCATAAAGTGGATAGTCAATTGCTTGCTTATTATTTGACTATATTCTTACCTCATAACTATAGGTATTTAAGTTAATTTAAAAGAATTTTCAATACATTAGTAAATATGTAGGAAAATATACCTTTTTACCATTTTTAAAATTTTTAGTTTTTCAATACAGTTGGCATTCAATATTATTTTATATTAATTTATGATGTGCCACATAGTGGTTAGACATTTATATAATTTTGAAGTGATTCTTCCCCCAAGTCTAATACCCAGCTGGTACCAAACATAGTTATTACAATATTATAATATTACTGACTATATTGCCTGTGCTGTACTTCACATCCCCATAACTATTTTATAACTACCAATTGTATTTATTACTCCCTTCACCATTTTTACCCATCCTCGACACCCACCTCCCATCTGGCAACAGTCAGATTGTTCTCTATATCTATGAGTCCATTTCTGATGTATTTGTTTGTATTATTCTTCAGATTCCACATATAAGTGTGTATCTCTCTTCCTCTGACTTATTTTATTTAGTGTAACATCCTCCAGGTCCATTCATCTTTTACAAATATAAGATTTCATTATGTGTGTGTGTTTTTTTACTGCCAAGTAATATTTCATTTATATATGTACCACTTATTTATCTAATTGTATATTAATGGGCATTTAAATTGCTTCCATATCTTGGTTATTGTAAAAAATTCTGTAATGAACATAGGGATGCATACATTTTCAAATTTGTGTTTTGGATTTCATTCAAAAAATACCCAGAAGTGGAATTTATATGTCATGTGGTAGTTCTGTTTTTAATTTTCAGAGAAACACCCATACTGCTTTCCACAGGGTCTGCACCAATTTGCAATCCCACCAACAGTGCAGGAAGATTTTGCTTGCCCCATATGCTCACTATCACTTGTTGATTTATTGCTGATAGCCATTCTTACAGGTATGAAGTGAT
Organism: Antrozous pallidus; assembly: GCA_027563665.1. NCBI lineage: Eukaryota > Metazoa > Chordata > Mammalia > Chiroptera > Vespertilionidae > Antrozous > Antrozous pallidus. Next base: position 68,099,853 of record CM050514.1, read on the forward strand.
ATCTCATTGTTGTTTTAATTGGCACTTTCCCAATTAGTAATGTTGAGCATCTCTTCATATACCCATTGTCTATCTGTGTGTACTTTTTGAAGAAATGTCTGGTCAGTTTCTCTGCCCCTCTTTTTTTAAATCCTCAACTGGAGGTATGTTTTTATTCGAGAGAGATAGAGATAGAGATAGAGATAGAGAGAGAGAGAGAGAGAGAGAGAGAGAGGCCTTAATGTGAGAGAGAAATATCAATCAGTTGCCTCCTTTATGTGCCCCAAGTGGGGAGTGAACCTGCAACCTAGGTATAGTGCCCTGACCTAGAATTGAACCATCAACCTTTTGATGTATGGGCAGGGTCCTAGGTTTCTTTCTTCTTCTTTTTTTAATGCAATTGTAATAAGATTGTTTTCTTAATTACTCTTACTGATAGTTCGTTATTGGTGTATAGAAATGCAACCATTTGCTGAACACTAATTTTGTATCCTGCTACTTTACTGAATTCATTTAGCCGTTCTAGTAATTTCTTGATGGAATCTTTAGCATTCTCTTTATATAGTACTAGAGGCCTGGTGCATGAATTCGTGCATGGGTGGGGTCCCTCATCCCAGCTGGCTATCAGGGATGATGGGGGCCATCTCGCCCAGTCTCCGATCTGTGGGGCCAGCTTGCCAGGGAGATGGAGCGGGAGGTTGGCCAGCCACAGGAGGTTGGCTGTGGGAGTGCACTGACCACCAGGGGGCAGTTCCTGTGTTGAGCATCTGCTCCTGAGGATTAATGCACATCATAGCAACTCGTCAACTGGTTGTTCAATCTTTCAGTCACTTAGGCTTTTATATATAGAGAGGGGGCGTGGACCTGAACTGCTGCTTGGCGTCAGAGCATTCGAAGCGGCTTGGGGGCGGGGAAGGAACATCCCTGCCCCCAGCCGCTTGGCTGCTGCACCCATAATCCCTCAGTGGCTGGGGTGTTCTGGGACACCTGCCACTCAGGGCCTAAGTGCAGCACCGGGCTGGGGAGCATGCAGGGACCCCTGGGCAGCACACCAAGGTCTCCGTATGATTAGAGGTCAGCAGCCAGCCCTGTCATGGGCACCAGGTTGGAGGCATGGACCCGAACCGCCGCTTGCAAGCAGCTGGGGGCGGGGTTGGAACATCCCTGTCTCCGGAGGCCAGCAGCCAACCCTCTCATGGGCACTGGGCTGGGGGCATGGACTCGAACTGCCACTTGGGTATGTCATTTGTGGACCTCTTTGGGTGGGCTGGCCACTGGGTTGTTGGTTTTGTGGCCTCTTGGGAGTGTTTCAGTGCAGACTAAGGTCAGCCACTGCCTCACTGTCTGTGCCTGACCCAAGGCCACCTAGCAGAACTTACTGAGCGATTCATCATTGACAGCTGCATGTGCTGGGCCTGGAGGTGCATGGGAGAGGTCATGCTGCAACTCAAAGCCAACTGCCACCTGTGCCAGGCCTGGGGCCACTCGGCAAAAGGCACAGTGCACGCTGAGGGCAGCCACCACCTGCCTGGGCCTTCAGACCTTGGGGAGTTTTTAAGAAAGGTTGTAGCATGAACCAAGGCTGCCTGTGAGGCACAGCTCCAAAAAGAGCCAAGGGCAATATGTGAGTTGGATGGAACTTGGCCTCAGGAAATCACCAAAGTTGTGTGAGTAGTGTTCACAAGGTTAATGCCAATGCAGATTTGGCCTTCATCTGCCCCTGTGCTGTATGATGGGAGGGCTCAACACAGGGACAATGGCAGCCCTCATCCTGAAGCCACACAATTCAGGTTCTACCTGCACAACTCTGATGCCTTTTGAGCTGCTGTCCCTTCGCTGGAGCTGAGGGTGAGTGTCTGTGAGTGATTGAGTCTCTGTGTGGGCCCTTTAAGAGCACAGCTTGGTTTCCAGCAGCCCTCTGTCTGACTGAGGGGAATAGCTACAAGTTGGGCGGGATGAGGTCTCAGGGAGTCACCAGGGTGAGGTGAGCAGTGTTTTCCTGATTAATGCAGACTCATATTTGGCCCTGCCTGCCCCTGCAGGCTGCATGAGGGTAGGGGGCTAACAGATACACAGTGGTAATCCTCTCACACTGCCCCAAGACACACAGTTCAGTCTTTCCCCATATGTCTCTGGCACCCTCTGAGCTGATGTCTTTTTGCTAAAGCTCAGAGTGAGTGCTTATAAGCAAGTGAGTCTGTGCTTAGGCTCTTTAAAGGACTTTTGTGTTTCCAGTCACCCTCGGTCTCATGGGACAGAATTGCTACTGCTCTTCACAGCCAAGTGTTGTACAGAATACTCTTCCCAGCACTGAATCCCTGAGCTACAAGTGTGGTATGGGGCTGAGACCCCTTGCTCCTTGGTGGTGACCTCTGCAGACAAGATATCCCTCCCAAGTTTTAACATCCACATGAGGGCATGGGAGCAACCTATTTTACCTCTCCCTCCTACCAGTCTCAAAGTGGCCTATTCTTTACATCCTCAGTTATAGGAATTCTGTTCAGTTAGTATTCAGTTGGTTCTTCAGGTTGATTGCTCCAGAATTGAAATTATAATTTTGATGTATTCATGGGAGGAGAGGAGCACAGCACTTGCTTACTCTGCCATCTTGACTGGAACTCACAAGGAAATGTATTTATATCTAAGTATCAAAAAGAAATCAGAATAGAGGTAAAATAAAGAATTGACACTAGTATGAGGCTGGGGGTACATTTTACATAGAAAAGCATACCATGAAGCCCTATGAAATTGCCCTAAATTTTGATTTTGAGTTCGTTATGACATTCACAGGGTCCAGAAAGATAAAAGTAGAATGAGCTTCTCCTGGGCAGTGAAGTCTGGGGGAAGTTGATTGATTAATGTACATTTGAAATATCAAAGGTCCTTAAGGATGAATTTCTTCCACTGATGTGAGTCCATCAGTGAATATTTCCATTATTAATGACTGAAAATTCAAGTGGCCACACAAACAAATTCACCCATCACTTGTATTTGCAATGTTAGACATATGGTCATGTATTTCTTAGTCCCCTCTGAGAAATGACAGCAGACTTCATCTGAAATCAGGCAAACCAAAAACCTGGGCTACCTGAAAAACACTGAGCCTCCAGAGCCCAGTGAAAAAGACTTCCCTAGAATTATTTCTTCCTTTGGATTCCACTATTAATATCAGTCTAGTCCTATCCTTCAGACAAAGTTTAAGGCTTTTACCTTTGGGTAGAATGAAAGCAGAAAAGGAGGAGCAGTTCTCTTTTGGAGATGAGCCTGAAAATTATGAGGCGTGTTTTCCAGTTTCACCATTTTGGCCTCTTGTTGCCCATATTTGAAGCTTAATGACCCACAGGATGAGAACCACTAACAGGGTCGCCTAAGACCATCAAAAAACACAGATATTCACGTTACTATTCATGACATTGGCAAAAATTATAGTTATGAAGTAGTAACAAAAATAATTTTATGGTTGTGGTCACCACAACATGAGGAACTATATTAAAGGGTCACAGAATTAGAAAGGTTGAGAACCACTGGTTTAATAGAAGAAAAGAGGGAAAGAGAGAATGGAGAAAGGAAGGATGAAAAGAAAGGCAAGGAAGGGAGAGAAAAGTATGAGCAGGCGGCCTGTTTGAAGTACTACAGAGCTTGCAGATGAACTCTATCTTGTTGGCTATATTAGGATTGCATATTTAGTTTGTACTTATGTTTTATCCGATATATACCACAAAATCTTATTTTTACAGTAAAAAAAAAAAAGTTAAACATTGTTCCATAGCTCTTCTCTGGATTTGTGTTAACTGTCCAAGGGAATCCACTCTGATAAAAATCTGATTTAAACCAAGTTTTGCTAAATAATAGTTGGCGTCAATAATCATAAAACTGTGGCTCATTATATTCCACCCTATCTCAGCTAGGGTTAGTATTATCTACATTTCCCTTCTCTTTTTTTCTCTCTTCCCTTTCAGTCTCATTTTTATTTTTAAATCATTCTCTTCTGAAATGTAATAACTTCTGTCGGTTTGGCTTAGGCTATTGAGCTTGTCATATAAAATAACATCAGCACAACTTGAAGTAAATGGGAAACATCAGCTCAACAGACCTGATCCATCAGAGGCAGTGGTGAAGGTTGTATCGGTCACAGAGGCTTTGATTGTTGAAAGTTTTTAAGACCTGCTAAAAGAGAGATAATTGAATCTCTCAATCCATGGGTCCTAACTTGGGAGAACACAGACCTGTTTGAGATTCTAATAAAAGCCACTGACCTTATTCCTTTGAAAGTAGGAATGTGTCCATTCATGAAAAAAATGTAGATGCGCCTCCTAAAGCCTTATATACATCTTAAGGAATTATGAATACTTAAAATGTGTTCCAGAAATGTTACATGTATGAAAGATATATGTAAGTGCAGTATTGTGATCATAGATATAATGGTGTTGTAAACACTTTAAACAAGTTAATAATTTTTAATATATCTATCAAACTAGCATAGGAAGTTATGCCTACAAAATTATATACGGGCTATCACCAACTTTCATAGGTGGTATATTTCTGAAAATATGTTTGAAAGTTAAATTTCTGAAAGTTGAACAATTTATTTATGTTTTATGAGAAGAATTCTGTTACCAATTATTTTTTAAAAATCACACAAAACCATGATGATCTCTAATGGTTCTTGTACCCTGGGCCTAGATAATCTGGAAGATAGAGGAGATCAGCCCCTGGCAGCTGGCCCAAAGCATCCCCTTTCCACTCAGGAATGGGTAAGTAAAGCAGGGCTGCGCTCCTTCCCACAGGCTGGTAACCCTCCCATGGTTCACAGGGGCAATGGCACCTGCTGTTTGCGAGGTGGTTGGAGCCAGGGTAGGAAATGAGGTCTTGCTCTGCCAGTCGCCTTCCATTCACAAAGTGATTTCCCCAGTGTCGCCAGCCACCCTCCCTCCAAAGAGTGTGAAGAAGCCATTGAGACAGAGAGGGCCATCTGCTCTAGATGGTGGAAACCATGCTAGCAACCATGTCACCCTGTAGCACATGGCCTTGGGTAGTCTCCCTCAGAATTTATGTGAAGTAGACACTGAAGTTCCACCGCCAGCAGAGCAAAAGATGTTGCTTTAGGGAGTAAAGGGCCTGATTCACCACGTGTATCCCTGTGTTATCCAGAGACAAATGGCTCTTTCGTGGTGTGACCAACGTGTGATGGCTTAAGATCATCACTCACCAGGTCATCTAGGAAAGAACAACTTCAGCATAAAGGTATCAGGGTATAAGGTGGAAGAGTGTGATGGAAGAGGCTGGGTTGTGGAGGCCTGGCCACCCTGGCCCTATTTCATGTACTGACCCACTTTCCTCATGTGACCCTGGTGGCCCAGATTGAAAGCTTAAGGGCTTTTCGGCCCTTTGGATTTAGGGCTGTTGACCGAAATTCCTATTGGTTTTAATTTGAGGGCTGGTGTTTCCTCCCAAATCACAGAGACTTCAAATTCCCATCTCCCTCTACAGCATCTCTGGCACTATTCTCATTTTACATATCCGGATGGAGGAAGCACTGGATTTCACACCTAATTAAAAGAGAGTATATTGCCTGCTGTTTCCTTTCTTGTTCATTTTCCCTTGTGCACTGGCAGCTTTTTATTCTCATGCTAAGTCCTATCCCGGACCCCCACAGCTTAAGGGACAGAGCAGCTGGGTTCCTACAAAACAGAGAGCTGGGCCCTCTGTCACCTATTTCAGCACAAGCAGGCATTCCCTTTTGTGCTCGCTCCTGTTTCAGCCCCGTCCATATTGTGCTCACCCAAGGAACATAGTAACTTAGAATGCACGATCACTTTCAGAGTAGAATTCCTCGCATGTTTTTAGTTAATGCCATCACAGGATGCTTCTGTATGTGTACTCCAGTGAAAAGGAGACAGGTTATTATTTTAAAACACTCAAAAACTATTTTTATTCACTTTTTTTCACTGCCATCATTTGTGTTCATACCACTGTGGGGGTTTTAGGTGGGGTGGCCTTTCCAAGTATGCACCATCTTTGTAAAGTTGTATGGTTTTGTAGAGTGTGAGATTGTTTTCTTTTTTCTTTTCTTTTTTTCCTTTTTTTTTTTTTTTTGAATAGCCCAAATGCCTATTCAGTGCCAATCTAGGAAAGAATGGAGTCAGCATTTTCACACCATTCCTCCTTATACAGTCCCTGAATAATCATCTAATCAAGATTTGTTTTCAATGGGGACAAATCTACAGTAGAGTATTTCAGATTTATTCCATTAGAATCTATACATTATTGCCCATTGGATGAAAAGGACATGTTTCACAAAAGCCTGGACATTGCTTTGCTGTGGCAGAAACTTTTTCCCACTGTACTAGCATTAAAAAATAAAAGAAAGCCTGGGAAAGGAATTGCTTTAGCATTGTGTGCTGGAGGAACGAGGCACACTTGAATGGAGAGGCAGGGCGTCTGTTCCCATTTCAGCAAACCCACTCAGCCCTTCCTGGCTACTCGCTGCCATGCAGGACCGTGTGCTGGAGAGATGTTTGGAAAGGTTTCCTGTAAAAATCCAGAGGCTTGTCAGGTTGTATATGAGTGCAGGTTTGAGTTTGTCTCTGTGGTTTTTAATGAAGATAGTGACACCATTAGTGCAATAATCAGAACTCAGACCATTTAATAGACATTGTGTGTTTAGCTCTACAGTGTTACCTGATTGCTTAGATAGACTCAACCACTAAAATCAAACAAGCAGTTTAAATTTTCCTCATGAGACTGTATGTGTGTGTGTGTGTGTGTGTGTGTGTGTGTGAGAGAGAGAGAGAGAGAGAGAGAGAGAGAGAGAGAGAGAGAGAGAAAGAATGATAGTTTTTGCTATTAACCATTTCCATCTCTAAAGTAACCTCCTTCATCCCTTTCAGTGTCTATTTCTTCTTTGTACTGAGATCTAGGACAGTCCTCGATCTTTGGGCAATCCAAGTTTTTAATATAATAATGGGCCAGGCTGCCCACCTCCATGTAGCTTACTGCTGCATTCTACTGGGAGCTGTTTGATACTTCCCTCAGAGATAGTGATTTTTTCAGAGACTCAAATAGTTTCAGTGGTTATGGTTTTCCTTAAATGAAAGAGACCTTGGTGATGTTAACATTGTATTTAGAAAACTCTACATGTTAGGGCCAAGAAAAGTTGTTTCACTTCTTGAATTTTTTTATTTATAAACTTAAATATATGTTCTTTATTAGATAACTGAGGCTATGTTGAAGTCCCAAGATTTCAACAAAGATGAATGCCATGCTAATTCATAGAGATGTATAGAAGTAGCTGGAGGGCATGCTAAACAAACCTTTTTCACATAGCTTCACAGCAGCAGTGGATACCAAAGGGCCAGACTTCATTCAGGGGCAAAGCATGCAAAAATAGTTAAGGAGAGAAGAACATGAACTCTAGAACCAGACTGCCTGGACTGAAATGCCAGCTCTACTACCAACTGCCTGTTTGACCTTGAACAAATTTCTTTTCTTCTTCTTCTTCTTCTTTGTGTGTGTGTGTGTGTGTGTGTGTGCGCGCGCGCGCGCGCGCCAAGGACTGACTTTCCGTAGATCGCAATAAGGAAGCTGTTCTGCTACATATGAAACCTTGACCTAGAATCAGGTCGTCTACAAATGGTTTAGCACCAGTTGAGCAAATTTCTTAATTTCTCTGGCCTGCTTTCATCACCTGAAAAATGAAGCTAATAATACCACCTACATCACAGGGTTGTTCTGAAGATTAAATAAAATAATATACATATAATAGTTAGACCAGTATATAAGATTTGACACAGGTAAGCTCTAAAGAAATAATAATAAAAGTTTGCTCTTATTATCATGGTACAAATGCATGGGCGGGGAGTCTCAGAAAGAGCATAGAGTTTGGTCTGCTGATTTTTCTCCTGAATATTCCTTCCTGGGTTATTGGAGCCTACCTCTGGGGCCATATTTTGTATTAACACAATTAAAGAGGATTCACCATGAATCTTTAATCTGGCAAAGATCATTTGTTTTACATGAGTGAAAAAATAATAACAGTATCCTAATGATTTTAGGAAGGAATAGACCCAGTGGAAGTTGAAACAAGAAACAATCAATTCTCTTCCGTAAAAATTTGTGTAAGTCATATCACTGAGAGTGAACAAAGAGCCTGTAGGCATTTATTACATTAAGTGGATATGTGTGAGGCTGACTAAATGTGGAAATGGGAACCAAAGAAATGAATGGCTATATAAAAGGATGTGGTCACACCAGCGAGGACAGCATGAGGAGACTGAGTGAAGCAAGGTAGAACTTGTAGCTGAGCTCAGACTTCCCTGCGCAAGTCCTCTCTCTTAAGGTAGAGGGGAAAGACCCTGAGGAGCTGTCTGCAGGCTGTTACCTCTGGGGTTCTGTCCAACAAGATACAGTGAGCTGGGTTACAGGCCAACAGTCAATAGTACCTGTGCCACCTGGTTTTGAAAGCCCACTTACATGATCTCCCTCTCTCAAGCTGTCTATTCAGTCAGGAAGAAACAATGGGGAATCTGACTGAAGAGTGGTTTGAAGAGAGGGATTCCGTAGAGCCATTTGAGAGGTAAGGTAGAAAAAGAAGGAAGCCCTAAGGCTGACTGTTATAGCCACCTGTTTTCTTTCTCAATCTGTGACCCAAATGTCACTAACATTATCCCTCATCTGCATAGCCAGGGACATAAAGATGGTGATGAGTCAGGCTGTCCACTACCTCTGCAGAGCTGACCGTTGCCTTCCAACCAAGAGTGTTTGATATTTCCCTCTAGCAAGTACATGGAGCACCCAGTTACCTAGGGCATTCAGACATCCCACTCCTGGTTTAGTCCTGCTATCCCAACTTATTCTTAACAGTGTTCCTTTCACTCTCACAATGCCCGGTTGGAATGGTAAATATGATCACTGAGTGTAGGCCAGTCTCCCAGATCAATGTTGCCGTCTGTCTGACCTTTTCAACATTCCTTCCTCATTAAACCTCAGAAAATTTAGAAAATCGTCACATTGCATACAGCCACTATAGAAAACTCTGACTGTCAGAGATTACAAGAAAAATGTCATCATTAGAATGTTCTGTAGATACAGAAGGTAGCAGGCAAATGCCCCTGAAGCTGGTAGGTTGCATTCTATAACTCATTCCTGTATTGGAAAATGTGGTAGCAGCTGTTGAGTGAACATCTTAGTCTGGAATGACTTTTCCAAGAATCTTTGTATACATGGTGTAGGTTTGGGGAATGTGCCACACAAATTAATAGCAAGGAAATGAATTTTTCTTTACTATAAATATTGTTGTAGTTTAGGCATAAAATAAGGAACTTTGGTAAGTTAGGGGAAAATATAAGCTTTTCCAAAGGACATGGACTTAGGCCTGTCCAACGTAGTACTGTTCCTTGAGAATAAGTCTTCCAGTTCTTAGTTCGATTCAATACCTCAAAATAGCTGGGACTGTTTGGGACACACTTCAAGGACTTCTTCCCATAGGACATCATACCGGAAGCATGACCTCTGTGCAAATCCTGCCCATCTGGCGCAGAGCCCTTTTGTGCCTGTCAAGGAGGTGCTTCTAGGAGCCATGAGCAGTTCCCACCTGAGACCCCGGAGTCAGAAAGGCCGTCAGCTAGCTCTGACCCACGCTCTGTTTTGTGTCTGTCTTGCCACGCAGGTGACATCAGTTGCAAGGGGATGACCGAGCGCATTCATAGCATCAACCTTCACAACTTCAGCAATTCCGTGCTCGAGACCCTCAACGAGCAGCGCAACCGTGGCCACTTCTGTGACGTGACGGTGCGCATCCACGGGAGCATGCTGCGCGCACACCGCTGCGTGCTGGCTGCTGGCAGCCCCTTCTTCCAGGACAAGCTGCTGCTGGGCTACAGCGACATCGAGATCCCGTCCGTGGTGTCGGTGCAGTCGGTGCAAAAGCTCATTGACTTCATGTACAGCGGCGTGCTGCGCGTCTCGCAGTCGGAAGCCCTGCAGATCCTCACGGCCGCCAGCATCCTGCAGATCAAAACAGTCATCGACGAGTGCACGCGCATCGTGTCCCAGAATGTGGGCGATGTGTTCCCGGGGATCCAGGACTCGGGCCAGGACACACCGCGGGGCACACCTGAGTCAGGCACATCGGGTCAGAGCAGCGACACGGAGTCCGGCTACCTGCAGAGCCACTCTCAGCACAGCGTGGACAGGATCTACTCAGCGCTCTACGCGTGCTCCATGCAGAACGGCAGCGGCGAACGCTCCTTCTACAGCGGCGCGGTGGTCAGCCACCATGAGACCGCGCTCGGCCTACCCCGCGACCACCACATGGAAGACCCCAGCTGGATCACGCGCATCCATGAGCGCTCACAACAGATGGAGCGCTACCTGTCCACCACCCCAGAGACCACGCACTGCCGCAAGCAGCCCCGGCCTGTGCGCATCCAGACCCTGGTTGGCAATATCCACATCAAGCAGGAGATGGAGGACGATTACGACTACTATGGACAGCAAAGGGTGCAGATCCTGGAGCGCAATGAATCCGAGGAGTGCACGGAAGACACCGACCAGGCTGAGGGCACGGAGAGTGAGCCCAAGGGTGAAAGCTTCGACTCGGGCGTCAGCTCCTCCATAGGCACCGAGCCCGACTCCGTGGAGCAGCAGTTCGGGCCTGGGGTGGCGCGGGAAGGTCAGGCTGAGCCCGCCCAACCTGAGCAGGCTTCGGAAGCCCCTGCAGAAGGTGCTGCGCAGCCACACCAGCTGGAGCCAGGCGCCTCCTCTCCAGAAAGAAGCAATGAGGCGGAGATGGACAACACGGTCATCACTGTCAGCAACAGCTCCGACAAGAGCGTCCTGCAGCAGCCTTCGGTCAACACGTCCATCGGGCAGCCATTGCCAGGTACCCAGCTCTACTTACGCCAGACAGAAACCCTCACCAGCAACTTGAGGATGCCTCTGACCTTGACCAGCAACACACAGGTCATTGGCACAGCCGGCAACACCTACCTGCCGGCCCTCTTCACTACCCAGCCCGCAGGCAGCGGCCCCAAGCCCTTCCTCTTCAGCCTGCCACAACCCCTGACAGGTCAGCAGACCCAGTTTGTGACAGTGTCCCAGCCCGGCCTGTCCACCTTTACTGCACAGCTGCCAGCGCCACAGCCCCTGGCCCCAACTGCAGGCCACAGCACAGCCAGTGGGCAGGGCGAAAAAAAGCCTTACGAGTGCACTCTCTGCAACAAGACTTTCACCGCCAAACAGAACTATGTCAAGCACATGTTTGTCCACACAGGTGAGTGCAGGCCCCCGGAAATCTGGCAGCGGGTGGGTGGGAGGGGACGGTGGGAAGGGAGGGGCAGGACAGCAGGTAGAAGGGAAGATTTGAGATCACATTTCAGATTTTTAAGGAGACGCCACTATATAAGCCATCCTTTAGAAATCCCAACTGTGCCCCCATCATAGAAACAAAGCATCCTGCCACCAAAAGACAAAATCACAGAAACCCTTTATAGAGAAGGGCTAAAGGGGGAAAAGCTTGATAATAGGCACAACATCCTTTAAATACATTGAACTTTGACTCAAGATGCTTATAACTAGAAAAGTCCTTGGAGATCCTATACTACAGTAATCTCATTTTACAGACAAAAGTTATTAGGTAGAGCAGGAATGAGGGTTTTAGTCTGCAGTAAATTCTATATGAACCAATTAGCTCGGAAATGCCACAGCAAGGCTGATGCAAGCTTAAGCTGCATTTGTGGTCCCTAAAATGAAGAGGAGTGATACTCACTCTGTTTTCTATTGCAACATCTTATTCTTCATTTCAACATCTAATACCAGTCTGTTCTGGGTACTACCTTTTAAAAGGACAATAGACTAATTCAGAGCAGTGTGACTGGGGACGCAAAACCTTAGCATATGAATCACAGTTGAAGGGTCTGGGATGCTCAGACTGCAGAAGACTTGGGGCATTATATAAGCCATCCTCAGTCCAGCTTCAGGGGCAGCATAATGTAGTAGTTAAGCTGAAGCTTTGGAGCCAGATTGCTTTGGTTTGAATTTAGATTTAGTGTCTACTGAACTTGTCACCCTCGGAAAATTACTTAACCTTTCTATACTCCAGTGTCCTTGTCAATATAATGGTAATAGTAGTGACAGATCTTTATTTTAGTGCTGTTTTTAGAGTTAAATGAATTAATCTGTAATGAAGTTATTTAAAAAATTCCTAACACATAAGCACTCTATAAGTGATAGCTGTTGTTAGCACTATTAAGTTTATGTAAATGGTTGGAACGGAAGAGAGAGTAAGCTTGTATTGTTTGGGGCCAAAAAATAAAACTGGACCAATGACTGGAAACAATAAGGATATTCTTTCCACAAAATAAAATGATTGTTGACAGTCAGAGCCACCCTAAGATGGAACAGACAGCCTCCAGAGGGAGTGAGTTCCTATAATAATTAGATGTGTTTAAGGAGAGAATGGATAATCATTTCCGAAGGATGTTATAGACGTGATTCAATCATCAGGTGAGTAGTTGGACAAGATGGTATTTCATTCCTGGATTCTGATTCTAGAGCTAAGATCTGGCCTCCCAGCTAGTACTCTTTCCTAGCTCCACAATGGGACAGACACAGAAGCAAGAACCATGAATATCTTCCATATTAGGGACCACATATGTGATAATAATTCTCATAGAGTCTCTTATCCCTAAAAAATACTTTTTCCAACAATGATTACTATTTTTGAAATTCTGATTATGAGAGTCACTCTTCTGGTAAACCTCTGGTTCCAGAATATCCCTGTTAAATGATAAATATGTTGCCAGGGGAAAGTTACACATTGAATTACATACAATACATGATATCAAATTAGTTCCTCAAAAAGCAACCTTGTTTCTCATATCAGCTAGCAATAATAGCCAGAGCAATAGACACAAACCAGGTGCACAACAAGGCAGAGAGCAGCTACACTAGAACATTAAAGTGAACTTTTCCATTTTCCAGTTCAACTTAAGTCAGGACATCATGTATGTACCTTTATGCAAATGCGTTGTTTTTAAAGGTGACAGTTTTCACACCTCCTAAAGAACATATTGATGCACTGCTGAATTTAGGGAGAAAATCGGGTAGTGGTGAGTCATGATGTTTACTTGGGATAAATGTGAATGCACTAATATCCAGAGATCAAGGAAATTTTTCATGTGGTATGGGTATCATCATTATTTGGTAAATTATTCAAATAGTAATATTTTTTTATGTGGCAATTTATGATTTACAAAGTACTCTCATATAGTTTATGTTCTTCCCTTCTCTAAAATAGCTGTCTTATAAACCATAAAGCTAAGGATTAAGGGCAAAAAGAGACCATTTGTGGAAGGTTCTTCTTAGCCAAACTTGACTTTGCTGGTCTTGAATAAACATTTAGTCTCTTCCAGTAGACCTAGCAGAGATGAAATTCATACATTCTAGTAGATCACATATTGAAATAAGGCTTTAAATTTGCAACATAAAAATTTCAGTGTACTACCAAAAATTGTCTTTTGGGTGCATAAACACATTTATCCAATGGATTCACCAGAGAATTCTGTGGTTAACCCAAATAACTAGATTTGCCCATAAGAAAACCAGCAATGGGTTTGCATATTTATGCATCATAGGTTCAAAAGCTACAAGTAAAATCATTTTATAAAACTAAGTAATTCTTAAAGTGTAGCCTTTGGATATGTAGTAGACTATTAGAGTCCTCAGTAAATTATGAAGGTGTTTCTATTGTTGTGCATAACTTGGCCACATCTGAGAACAATTAATAATGTACATATATCACTCTAGCACCTCATTTAAAAGAAACATCACGCTTCTCTTTCATCCCAGAATTACTTGGCATGTCAGTTCGGAAGGACTATCTATCTATCAAGACTTTGTCTCACTGAGAACAATTAATAATGTACATATATCACTCTAGCACCTCATTTAAAAGAAACAGCACTCTTCTCTTTCATCCCAGAATTATTTGGCATGTCAGTTCAGAAGGACCATCTATCTATCAAGACTTTGTCTCACTGAAGAGACCATAACCTAACAAAGTTTAAGAATAAGTGGTCTAGATTTTCAAAAGGCGAGACAGCCTGCTCTATGCAGGATCTGGGTTCCCTGTGGCCCACATTTTAAAACAAAGTTCTCTTTTTGATGGAAAAACATCAAAAAAGTGGGGCCTCCCAACTTCACAGAAGCCCAGTAGAAATGATAAAAAATTTAGAGCAAAAAGTCCAAATGCTGGTCTAGAAAAACACTAGAAAGTACGGGGAGTACCTGGCAGAATAGGAATGGATTCGGTGTTCTTACCTATAGTCTAACCAAAAAGAATCCTGCCAATAAATAGTATTAACAGAGCTCAGTGAAAAGAAATGTGGGCCTTGGCATCACAGCTCTATGTATGGTAACTGGCTTTGCATTTCAGTAGTTTAGTGTAAGTGATACTTGCTTTCAGTGACTGCAGAAAATCAATTTTGAAATTGGATTCCAAGTAAAAATCTGTGTAGCTGTATGATAATGATCCACATATTCATCGAAGTGTTTGAGACAAGTAAGTAGTCTATGGTATTTACTTTGGAGTAAAGGTCTACCTTAGAGAACCAAGGAAGTACTGGTTATAAAGCATATTCCAAAATGATTATAATACTAAAACATAGAGTGAGGACATAAGTGAAAGATGATTGTACTGGAATTAGATTATTTGGGTTGAGTTTGGTTTCTCTAATTGTGGCCTTATGTAAGCCACTTAATTTCATAACCCTCAGTTTCTTTGAGTTTAAAGTGGAAATAATAATTTGCCTGCCATTTGAGTAGCTATAAAGGTATGATGCATGGGAGAGCTTTTCATGAAAGGTAAAGTACTACTTAATGTTTAAAAAGATTATCATCATTATTACTTTATCCCCTCCTCCCAGGAGACATTAAGTTTCTTTGCTCTGTATCCAACCTCTGAATAATAAGCTCTCGACATGTTTCCTTCCTCCATGGAATTCAAATGCTGAGGCAATGTGATACTACTTGGGTTTCCCTTGAACTGCCTTCATAAAATGAACATTTCTCCCTGATTTCTTAAGGATTATTTTAAGAGTGAAAGAAAAATCTCTCACCTGATTGCTCTTTCTTCTGCCAAACAAACCATAGTAGGACTTCATCTCTTCTAGGAGTTCCTCAGTTCATTTTACAGCATCTTTTAAAAACGTGTGAGGAAGGACACCAAGACTTAATAGAATCAGAGAGAAAAAAAAACAAAGATAACACAAAGCATCCTTCCATGAAACAAAGCAGGACTCCTCTATGCTTCCTCCCAAGAGAAAAAAACAAAAGTCAGGGGATGGGAATGGAAGGAGAAGACTGGGGTCATGGAGGCGACAGTGTGGGTTGGAAGGCCAGTAACAGGGAAGGATACCTTTGGTCATCCAGTGGTATGCAAGGTCTCGGGTCCTACCCAGATCTGCGTCAGAACTTCTGGGGATGGGACTCAGAGTCTGTTTTAATGAGCCCTGCACCACAAGTTCAGAGTCACTTCTCTAGATGGTCTAGGTGGTCAAGAGGATGACATCTGGATGCTTTCGTTACACAGCATTGTTCTCTAAAATACCGATCATAAGAATCCATGTGTTTGGAAAAAATAACATGGAGTTATGGATAGCATCTTGACTTTATTATGGAAGCAGCTATCTCTCATATGAGAGGTAAACTAAGTTTCTCCAATTGCCCAGGTACTTTGGCACATGAGAACAGAAATAACTTTATATATATATTACATAAAGATTTAATATCTTATACTTCAAGTATACTCAGCATAATACCTTGTCTATAATAATCTATAGTAATAAAGGCATAATATGCTAATTAGACCAGACATCCTTTCAGAAGACTTTCAGGACGAAGCCGGGGCTGTGAGGGGAGCCTGAGTTCCGGGTGCCAGAGGGAAGCTAGTGCTGGCAGCCAGGGAAAGGAAGGTCTAGTCTTGCACAAATTTCGTGCATTGGGCCTCTAGCAGAAAATAAACATTCAACAATATTGATCAGTGAATTAATCAAATTCTTCTCTGACAATGTCTGATTACTTCTAATTACTTACTATGTTACATACCTCCATAGAAATAATGCAAAAATGCTTTGCACATTTATATATTGTTATCTTCATAAATGTGAACATGTTTCATATATCATGTTCTTTTTGTTCTTACTGCTCTATGTAACAAATTGCACATATAATAAGGCTGACCAAGATGTCATTCAAGATATTTATTTACCACCAGGTCTAGGGTTATCAAACTCAGCAAAAACAAACAAACAAACAAACAAACAAAAAACAGGATACCTAATGAAATTTGAATTTTGGATAAGCAGTATTTTTTAGTCTAAATATGTCTCATGCAATATTTGTGACAGACTAAAAAATCATTGTTTATCAGAATTTCAGCTTTTACTGGGAGTCAGGTATTTTATCTGCAATGCTATCCAGGTAGAACTTACTTTTAAAACCCAACCTTAGGACTTTTCACTTTGAAATCAATAATGAATATAGGTTAGCATATGTAGTTGCTTAAAAAATATTTGCTGAGTAAGTGAATGAATGTTCAGAAATGTCCAGTTGAATTTAATTTAAGGAACGTATACATAAATGCATTACTTTCTCAGCAAGGCTTGAGTTTCTTTTCTCCTTTTTCATTTTTATTTGCTAGGGAATATATTGTGTCTGTGTTCCAACTTATGTTTTCTTCACTAACAAATGGCAGATGTTTGGGCCTTTTTCTGAATTATTTTATCAATAGCCCATTCAGTGGTTTTTAGCCCGTTAGTGTCCTCTGCACATATGATAATTTTTTTACTTTGAGAAGCTCAGCAATTTAAGCATGAATTTGATATAGATATAGCAATGATATAACATAACAATATCATCAGTAGAATAAGAATAGTGAAATCGAAATAATAAAGTGATAATTCTCAAATAGAGGTTGGGTTTTTAATTAGATCAAGTTGTGGAATAATGAGTGAGTATAAAGTTTGAAGTAAGAATGTGCTAGTTTTACCACTTTCTGAGTGACTTTAGATAAATTCCATAATCAATCTGAGCCTCAGATTTTTGCCACATCAGATATAGATCTTAATAGTAGTTACTTTACATAGTTGTTCTGAGAACCAAATAACATAATTTATGTAAAAGCACTTAACTATAAATGCTATAAGTTATCAAACCATTTAGGAACATCTATGTTATGTATTATATATAGCAGCATCATACATTTTGCAGCAGAATCCAGAGAGCAGGAAATTGCATGGACTAGGGTCATACTCTCAGCTATTACTAACTTGCTGAGTAACCTTCAGGATGTTACTACACCTCTCTAATGGAGATACCATCTTCTGGGGAGGTTAATATCTAGCCTACTCCTAAAGTTGTAAGAAAAGTCAAGTAATCTGGGTGAAATTCCCTGAGATCTTCAAAATTCTGCTTAACACCAAAATATTTTAGTTGTCATTGAAGCCCCCGATGTTTTGTGAATGCAGTGTGTCTCCAATAGGCAATGCCACTCCCCAGCAGAGAGTTTCATAGGCCAAGCTGACAATGGGTTGGCATCCCAGAACTGGAGAGAAAGGCTGGCAGGCAGTTACACCTCAGGTGTGCAGGCCCATCACCAACTGGACTTCTCAGTAGAGAGCAGATTCTGCAGTCAGTGAGGACTGATTCCCTCTGAGCACCCTTTCCATTGTTGTCACTGAGCCTTTCCCATTTTCTGCTCCAATCTTGACTTTCCCCGTTCAGAAGACCTGTAATTTCAGGGACGCCTTCTGCATTCCTTGCCTGTAGCCACCTTCCCTGATGCCTGCTCTCTCACCACGCACACAGGTTTGGTCTTCTGATCCCTCACTGTGCTTACCTGAGGAGGTGTTGTGCCAGAGAAAATGATGGGGAAGCCTAGAAAATGAGAGAGACGGGTGGGAACAATGCTCAGAAAAGTATTCAGTGTTCTTTCTGCAGCCCAGGAAAAGCCTAGTTAGAATGGGAGAGAATCAGCAGAATAAATGCGTTCTTGTTGAGCCCCCAATATAGAGGTCACTATTCAGAATTGGGGTGGCTGTGCCCATTAAGATATCTTTTACTTGAACTTTGGGCAGAGTCTCTGCATCTGTTAACATAACAGTATCTTTCTTCCTTCTCTCTCTCTCTCTCTCTCTCTCTCTCTCTCTCTCTCTGTTCACTCCCCCCCCCCCCCCCACAACACTCTCCTCCCATGGTGGTAAATTGTCAGTGCTGGTACATGAGAAGGAGCTGAAAAGTAGCTCTTTAGATAGCATGCATCAAAAAAGGGAGAAAAGTTATGTGTTCACCACCCTACCATCATTGGAGTAGTAAAAGACATTACCCTCCCCCCGCCCTGCTCCCACCTATATTTCTCTGCTTGCTGTTTGGTGTCTCCATCCCCCAGAGCTCAGTTGTTGCTTGCTAAGAAAACCTCTGTCTGTGCTAATTGCTGACATTTTATTCATGGCACCACTTCTCTCCATTAGCGTAAGTAACTGAGAGTAGTCTATATACCTTTAACTCTGAATTACATAGCTGCAGTATAGACTATCTGACACATTGTTTTCCAAATCCTGAGTTGGCTTCCCCACACCATGCAGTCCGTTTCTCCATTGGTTTCATTTATCATCAGTTCCTTTGTGCCAAAGAGAACATTTGAATTTTTCTTAAAATGGTCACATACTCTGAGCTGCCTTATCTCTTTAATTTCTAAGATATCTTCACAAGACAGGTACTTACTGTATTACTCTCAAGTTACAGATAAGGAAACTGAGGCTTAGAGAGGTTAAGTAACATGCCCAAGTCATCAGCCAAGGAAATTGAATTAATATCTGATTCCTACATCTGATTAGCCTCAAAGTGGATCATTTTAAAGCTAAGGGGCTTATGTGAGCTTCCCCCTCACATTATAATTCTAGTGTCTGTTTTGTACTCATAGTGTAGTGTTTTGGGTTCTTTGTTTTGTTTGTGCTTTAAATCTAACAAATCGGACTTGCCATTTCTGGCCTTAGGTTCAAACCTGGAAAACTATCCACCACCACTCATCTTAGCATCACTTCTCCACACAAAGCACCAGCCAACAGGCCATGTCCCTGCCATGTGTAATGCTGAAAGCCCCTGAGGGATTTCTATAAGTAACGTGCAGGAAAATAATAGAAAGGAAAAATATTACCATTTCCACTGAGTGATATTATTTCAAATCCAAACATATAGAAATGAAATTTGTGGATACCCAACTACTCTAAAAATACACCGCATTTAGTAAGACTGTCCCTTTCCTCTAAGGGCCTCCCAAGCGCTTACTTTGCAAACATGTCTCCTCATTAACTGTGATACCATTTTCTGTGGCAGGGAAGGGAACAGCACACTTTGCCCCATTTAAAATGCAGGACTGAGGATGCACTAAGGGATTTAAGCAGGTCAGACACTGACGAGGCCAGAACTGGAATCCTCGGGGGTGATGGGCCAAGGTGGGCAGAAAGCCACCAAATCTGCAAAGGACCGTAACAGGGGTTCCATCCTGCTCCTCCCTTTCAGAAGGGACACACACCCATAGAGATGAAGACACTGAGGAAGCCCAGAGTTGCACAGGTAACTAACTCCCAAAACACCACTCAGTGCATGCAAACTACATACAGATCTGTGCTACGAAGGGAAAGCTGATAACTGTGCAGAAACAACTTACAGGCAGATGAGAAGGGTGTGAAGTGAAAAGCCTTCATCAGTGACCTTGCCAGGAGGAAAAAGGCACCAGAAGGTAAAAGTTTCAAAGAATGAGAGCTCTTTAGCATAGACAAAGTTTTAACTTCCTAGCAGCCACATACCATCTGGAACTTAAGAAGGCATATGTCCCATTAAAGGCGACAAGTGGGCACGTTTTAAAAGGTAGTTGGCTGGCCTATCATGGCCTCTAGAAAGTGTCCCAAGAGCACCAGAAAGGCAAAGACCAGCCTGAGTTCCAAACATGTTTACAGCTGACAGAAACATTTCAACTAGAAATAACAGGCATGACTCTCTCCCCTAGAGTCTTTCATTTCAAAAACAAAAAGATGTATCTATATAAATAAATACTGTGCTGAGGCAGAACTCTTCATTTAGGAATGATGCTTCCTGAAATTCCCTCATTTTAGTCTACAAGGGAAACAAATGTTTCTCTTCTAACCCTGTGGTCCTATGGATCATTGTTTCCCAACATTAAGAAAATGGGAAAGGCAATCAGAAGAGAGTTGAGAAGAGCAGGCCACAGGCCAAAATGTTTGTGAATAAGTAAAGGAAAAAGAGGGCAAAGGTCCATGAAATTAAGAAATTTTGTGGAGTAATTCCTGAACAAAGCAGCCATTTCTTACAATCCTCTGCTTTGAAACGTATCCTTTTGTGTTTACAAACACAATGAAGAAGCTGTCTGGTAGGATAAACTTTCATAAAACAGACCATGAGTGTAAAGCACCACTGCGGAGTCTGGCACATATTAAGCACCCAAACATGGTGAGTGTTTTCATCTTCATTATTACTATGACACCTAATGGGGGGAAATGGAAACACAAAGGTGCAAATTCTAATTGAAGTTAACTCAGATTTAACAAAGATTCCCTACCGGGATGCATTGTCCAGATGTTGAAATATTACCTGTAAGAACTTCAAAGGCTTTGGGGTCTTTAGGCTGGATTGTGGGAGAATACATAGAAGGATTCACTTCTTTGAGGTGGGAAATCAGGAGTGAGGTGGGAAATGGGAACACCGTAATGCAGTTCATCTCACTGTCAAGAGCAGAGCTGAGAACAAACAGTACTAACAAGAAAAACAAGTCCCTACTTGGCCAAAGAGATGTCACAGGTCTATGGACATTTACTTATATCAGAACACCTCATGTGGCCATTCACTGATAATATTTATACTTACCTTACTGTCTTTTAACAAGCTTGATGATTAGTTCGGTTTCTTAAGTCAACAACAAACCAAAGCAGTAATCTGAAGGGAAAGAGGAGTTCCAGCCAAGAGACTAAGAGTAAAGGAGAAAACTATTTTTAAAATTGACCCAAGAGTTCACAAAAAGCATATGGAAACATTTAATGGGCAGCAGAGAGAGGGAGGGTAGTGTTGTAATAAGAATACCGTGCGAGTATTCCCACACCGCTCTTGGTGGTCTGCAAAGTGATTTCACATGTTTTTTTAATGTCAACACCAGCACAGTGAGGTAAGTAGGACTGTGTACCTCAGAGGCATTGGAGGTCTGTCAGAGTGTTGGGGCCATATGTTGGGACCAGGATTGGAGCAGGACCGTTTGAGAGCATTGTGTTGTTCACCACCTACCCAGCCTCCTCACTGGACAAGGCCTATCTGCAGTTCAGTGAAGTCAAGACAGAAAAGCTAGTTAACTCTTTAGTTGTGTTTTAGGAAGCTTTCTGTGTAAACTAGATAAACTTGAAAGTGTAGCTTTTCAGAATGACTTATTCCTATGATGGCCAATATTTGCCAGGCCTATAATCAAGGCATGAGCATGTTTACTGAACAGAATACTGGAAATGGAGAGCTGAGCTATGTGATCACTGTGTTTAGTTCCCAAAGATTGTAAAGAACCCCATGTCTCCAAAGATCTTTCCTCTCTTAGTTCATATATTTTTTGATAACGTTAATGGAAAACACATATAAATCCCCTAATGATGACACTGAAAATGACCCTCTTAAAGTAGCCCTTCCTTTTCTCCACAGGATGGCCTTGGAAGACTTTTAGTGGGGAATGTCTTGTAGCTTTCCAAGAAAGCCATTTCTGACACAGGGAAACAGGAAATTCTAGACTTCCCTGGCATCACCTTAAAACAAGGTTTCTCAGCACACAAGAGGCCAGGAAGGACTGGATCTTTCCAATCAAGAGGGATCCATTAATGAAATAGACTATTTTTTTAATTTTTTTTGTTTTTGTTTTTTGTCGTCTTGTTTTTCTGTCTCTTTCTCCTCCCTGCCCCCTTCACTGTCTCGCTCTGTCCTGCCTGCTGTCTCTTCCCACCTCAACAGGTGAGAAGCCCCACCAATGCAGCATCTGTTGGCGCTCCTTCTCCTTAAAGGATTACCTTATCAAGCACATGGTGACACACACAGGAGTGAGGGCATACCAGTGCAGCATCTGCAACAAGCGCTTCACCCAGAAGAGCTCGCTCAATGTGCACATGCGCCTCCACCGGGGGGAGAAGTCCTATGAGTGCTACATCTGCAAAAAGAAGTTCTCCCACAAGACCCTCCTGGAGCGACACGTGGCCCTGCACAGTGCCAGTAACGGGACCCCTCCTACGGGCACGGCCCCGGGAGCCCGCGCTGGCCCCCCAGGTGTGGTGGCCTGCACGGAGGGGACCACTTACGTCTGCTCCGTCTGTCCAGCAAAGTTTGACCAAATCGAGCAGTTCAACGACCACATGAGGATGCATGTGTCTGACGGATAAGTAATATCTTTCTCTCTTTCTTATGAACAAAACAACAACAAAACAAACAACAACAACAAAAAAAAGCTATGGCACTAGAATTTAAGAAATGTTTTGGTTTCATTTTTACTTTCTTGTTTTTGTTTTGGTTTCGTTTCATTTTGTACTACATGAAGAACTGTTTTTTGCCTGCTGGTACATTACATTTCCGGAGGCTCGGGTGAATAATAGTTTTCCCAGCCTCCCTCGGATGGTGGCCTTAAGGCCTGGTAGTGCTTCAAGGGGTCCACTGGTTGGATCTCTAGCTACTGGCCTCTAAATACAACCCTTCTTTACAAAAAAAATCTTTTTAAAAAATTTAAAAAAAAAATTTTTTTTTCACTTGTGAAGAGCACTACAAAAATATATACCGAAATCTGAAAGGCCGACTGTCTTTAAGTACACCGCTTGCAGTGTTTCAGTGGACATTTTCATAATTCTGGCCACTTGGACTTCACAATAACCAGTTAAAACTGTGGAATATCACTTCTGGTTGAAAACCCAGAGGGAAGGTCCTGCTGTTTTCCACCTACCACGCTGTCTGATTTCATAAAAGGGCTGTGGAGGTGGGAAGGGGCAGTGGGTTTGGTGATGTGGGAAAGGGGAATGGTAGGCTTCTCCCCCAGATTCCGCTTGGGCCCACACACCAGGGCCCACCTCCTCCATGTCCCCCCTTTCAGCAGAAGCCAGGAAGACTTGGACAAGCGTCAAGCAACAGTGGCTGTCGTATTTATTCAGTGTCTTTGCTGAGCCACAGCCTCAGCACAATCAAGAGGGACTTTCATGAAAGGCAGGAATGCAGATAAAACAAAGATATCAGAGGTTTGCGCCTATGTTTCTAGGTACAAGAGAAGGATTATTTCCAACAATCTTTGGGAAAAAAATACAAAAAAAAGTGTCAGGATATATTCTTGTGGAAGAGAAAGAGAAATGGAGGGTGGGGGAATAATAAAAAGTTCTTGAGGCTTTTTTAATTCAAAATTTTATAGAGGGCAAAAGTGACGTTTACCAGATAGAATGCTGATTTTTTTAATATATTTACAACAGTATTTGTGTAAAAAAAAAATGAGATTGTTAAAAGTAATTTTTTTTTCCATTTTGGTTTTGCATACACTGCCACCAATCCCTTCTCTTTTATTTTATTTCACACACATATATATATTTTTTGGTAAGTCAAGACTGTTAAGGTTAGCAATACTGCTTCCAGATAGAAAGAATAAAAGGCAATTAAAGTTATATTTGAAAGAAAGGAAGGATATTTTCTTCATATTTTTTTTAATTTTTCTTAATTTTTATTATTGTAAGTGTTGCCTGGGTTGATGAGGGCCCCTGCGGCCGCCCATCCCTGCTGTAATTTGAACTGCTGCTTTGTATTTTGATATGTAGTTCTTTGACTTTTAGGAAGCTTAGGTTGCTCCACTGAATTTTTTTTTCAACTGATCCACTTAGAATTATGTTCTTTTTCATGGGAGGGACTTTAACTTTCAGAAACAGATTTCTTGGTTCTCTACAAGTTCATTGAGATTGAATGATTCTAGAATTTCCATAGACTTTACTGTTTTCTTTGATGAAATACTAGTAAATTAGAGGTCTTGACAAATGGCTTCTTTCCCTTTGTGGTCAGCCTGGGGGAGGAGCTCACAGAACTCCATGCAGCTCCTCACCCTTCACATCTGCAGAGACCAGTGAGAGCAGAGCCTGTGACAGAGCAGGAAGCCTCGATGCCAAAATTACTTTCTTCCTTTCAGATTTTACCTTCCGACTATTTCCACTATGGTTGAGAGGGTGAAGTAAGATGATCGTTCTCTATCTGATTTATTAACCCTTGTTTTTTGGAAAGATTTTCGAGAAAGTAGCATACTTTCCAGATGCCAATATCCATCATTCAAAGGCCACCAATCCATTGCATCATCCTAGGTGCCACTCTCTCTCCCTAATTGGGATTTCTCTCTTCAGTCCTGATCAAGGTATTATAACAAAGGTTTTTCTATCTATAGACAGTGTCCTGAAGGGATTCCAACCCAACTGTAGGAATTCTTAAACCTAACAAAAATGCCAAAGGTGATTGCATTGCTGGGCATATTTTTAACACACTTAAGGGGGAAATTAAAACTTTCAACAAAGCAGAAACACCAAAATAGAATTGTAAAAGATAAAAAATAGATTATTTTAGTTTCAAAATTAGTTTGCATTTAACCGATATTTCTTTTAGCAACTTATTTTCAAGACCTGTGCAGCAAAGGAGAAGTCTTCCAAGGGAAATAGCTCTGTAATGACTGAATTGGTTTTACCCATATATTTTAGACTTTTGGTTAAATGAAATCTTTTCCATAAGTTCTTGGTGATGGTTAGTAGGGTTAGTTCAGCTGGAGTATATGTGAGTATGATTTGTTCCTGTGTCCTTCATTCAGTAAATATTTTGCTAGAAGTTTTAATGTTGACTTGGATGGTTAATTGACTGTTGCATATCACCCATCATGATTTCTAAAAGGAATACTGCCAAGAACTGTGTGTCCAAATTGACCTGCTTTAAAAGTTAGTAGGAAACAGATTTTAAAATAAGAAAAAGTCCATTTTTCTCTTAAAAACTTGGCTTTTTAAAATAGCAATTTGTAAGATTCTCATATTTCCACTTAAAACCAACAGGGGGAGCATTAGTTAACTAACCATGTCATGGAATTGTTTTGATATTTTGAAAACAAGTCATTTAACCCACAAAATAAGAAAGAAAAATTTGACATTAAGAAAAAATTTTTAATCCAGAGGGAAATGACATATTGCTCAGTATACGTTATAAACAAAAGCCAAAAGCCCCATTAAAATGTTTTCAATTATTTGACAATAGATTTTAAAATAGTGTCCTTATTTATTTAAACCTTAGCAAAATAGACAGAATTCATAATACCTCCAAGAAAGTTGAATTTGGATGCCATTATGAGCTGCAGATTTAGCTATCTGCTTCTCAAAATCAAAGGAGACTCATATCCTTAATGCCAATTTGCCATGTAAAAAGCTAAGCAATTGGGTTAGAATCCACCTTTAGTTATAGAACATGTAGGGGGAAAATTCCAGTTGAGCTTTAAAACCTAATATTCATTACTTTCCTTCAAAGGAAGTATGTCTTTTTTTTTAACAATGTCAAAGGATCCATAAGAATTTTTGGTGAGGTGATGTTATCATTAGGACAGTATGGACCATCCAGGTTTGCATAGCAGTAGACTTTTTCTGCTTGTTGTTATGTGTGTCTATTCCTTTCAAACATCTCACAGCCAAAAGTCGTTGACAGATTGTTCTCTGGAGAGAGAAAGAGGCTGGGCTGGAGGGGACAATCTAACTTGGAGGAGCAATGAGCTTGCTGTGGGGCCATTGCTGGGCGTTCTGGCCTCTGAAAAGGCTGCTTTCCAAACTGACCTGCATTTTAGAAAGTAAGCCATTCGTACCTATTTCAAAAGGATAGAGATGCGTCTAAATCATCAATCTTTACTTTTAAATCACAAACATCTTAGGAAATAGGGAAACATATTTTGCTTTGAGAATAGAGGATGAACATGAATCCTTTTATTTTGTGACTTCAAATCCAACAATCTTCTTGCATTCAGAACTTCATGCTAGGATGCTATAAGTGCTAGGAATTTTTTTTCAGTAGCCAGTGGGAAATAAATAGATAAAATGGGAGCAAATATTCCAGATTTAACACCTCTTAGGATAAGTATGGGATGAGTACAAGAATTGATATGGAAAATAATTATTTCTTAGCTATTTATGATTTTAAAATGGTCAGCTGAACAAGGGTAAGAAAAATGTCAAAAAGGAATATGTTTCCCAAAGTATTTAGATACAGTGTATGAAGAATAGAATTTATAGGCACCAAAAACTTGGTAGCATCTCAGCATAGTGGACAGCCCCCTGTTAAATGCCAATATTTTTATCCCCAACACCCCAAATCTGTAAAATATAGCCCTAAAAAGGAAGAAATTGGAACACCTGGATCTGATTGAGAAATAAGCCAGGCCAAAACAGCAAACAAACAACAAAAATCCTGAGATAAAACTATATAAAATGTGTTTTACAATGTTTTAATTGAGTTATAAATTTTAGCTCCTAATAAGACTTTCTCTTTCCCAAATTTCCAATGCTCTGAATCTGTTTGTGCCATGAGAAACTGGTGTATAGTTTCCTGCTTATGTTCCAGCTGTGAGTCATCCCTTCTTCCTAGGCATCTTGGAGGTCATGATAGCTCCTGGTCCTAGAAAGAATGACTTGGATTTGCTTTGTTTAGGAGTCATAGAGGTTTTATTTTGTATCATCCCAATATTCTACAAGGACCAAGAAAACCCTTTCCCAGCCTATGAACAGTTAGAGTTTGGGCATTCTGTTGTGAACAGAGAAAAGGTTCCCTCTGAGTGATTTGTTTCACATAGTCCTAATGGCTTGAACTACGTGTTACTAGTACTTTCATCCTACAAGCACACCAACAGCATGTGCCCAGCCCATGCCCCAAATCAGTGTTTTCCCTCAGCACAGCACAGAAATTCAAAATGAGGTGTGCTCCTTATAAATCTCTCAGATCCCCAAGAGAACATAATAAAGGTTCATGTTGCTTCTTAGTTGTGGCTCCCATAATGCTCCCAACACCTGTTGCCCTTAAGAAAGGGGGCAATGAAATAGATCTGGCCAGGCTTCACACTAGACGTGCCCATTCTGGAACCTTCCTCTGTTGTTATAAATGTTATTTAATGAGTTGGGCCTGGGAGCATCTATAGCAAAGGTATTAGATAACCCATCTGCCTCATATACAGCCAGTGTGCTGCTGCAGCAAAAAGAAACACAACGAAGGTGCAACGTAAGAGCAGACACCACCTGAGATGCCCTCAGGATTGAGGAGAATGGGAGAGGGCCCTTTCTGTTGTGACATGACTCTTAAAAGAAATCTCCTGAAAGAATTCTTTAATTGAGGAATGAGTTGAACTCCTGGGTAGTGGAAGCCCTGGGGAAAAGAACAAAAGGATTGCAAAATATATTCAGGACCAAATAATGCAAAACCAAAAAACATCCAATCACAACACGAGGAAGTTTGGCAAGAGGTATTTAGTGAAATCTCTGGGTCTTTCCATGGGTAGGGTCAAAGCCTTTCTTTTAAGTGATTTCTGGCTCCAAGAAACCTCTTTATTCACTAGAAAAGAACTTAATTTAAATGACTAATTTTGTCCCCCAGAAAAGAAATTTTAAAAAAGAAAATAGGACACTGAAGATAAAACCATGTGACTTGGTGACAAACAAAAAGAAGTGCACACTAGCATTTCAATAGACTCCCTACTCCATAGAAAAAGCAAAGCAACCCAATGCCTCAAGTCTGCAGTGCCTGAGGAGAGTGTGTGAGCCTGCCGGCCAGACCACCAGGCTTCTGGGGCTACACCCAACTTCCCAGCTGGGATAGCGACAACTATCTCTCTCTGTTTTCACGAAGAAAAGGGCTGTTCTCCTAGGTGCCCAGGAAATATGATTACATGGAATAAACTTTCAAAAGCAATCTCTATCCTGGTACTTAGGCTGCATATGAAGGCAGAAAAGGGATACAGATGCGCCCTTGCTTTAGGGAAAGAAAATCTTCATATTCCCAAGGGCTCTCTTTGTAGAGCTGCCAGTTCTGAACCAGCTTAAGCCTCCCCAGCAGGAGAAGCTGTGGTGACCCAGTAAACATAGACCGTGGAAATTACTAACCAAAGCATCATTTCTAGCACTATTAAGATGATTAGCCTGACCAAAATACTCCAAAGATTTCTCTAATCCTCTGAATACTCTTTCTCCTTGGACACTAAATCCATAATGGTCAGTGGTGTACATTAACAGATTGCAGAAAATCGCACAGGTTCTTTTGCAGAAGCAGGTTGAAACCAGAAACATCATCTTTTCACACCAGTGACTGAAACACCTGGATTCCAGGGTTTCTTCAGGCCCAGCCTCCTGAATACTTTCAGACTAAAATCTAATCTGAAGTGACCTCAGTTAAGGTATTTTCACAAGAGGCTACTTGTAGTAAAGAAATATTGCCTTAAATCAGAAAGCCCAGGGGAGAGGACAGAAGAGAGAGAAATTGGAAGAGTGTGGGGACATGGACTGTTCTTGGTTTTTAATAGTTGCATTATCACAAAAATGAGACCTGTTTCTGACTGAAGACTGTGTTTGGGGGGAGGCAACAAACTTGTCGGAACTGGCTACTCTCGGAAAGCAGCTGCTATTTCCTAGCTTATTTCTGTGACATAGATCTGGGCAAGGTGTGAAATAGGTATCATCTTATCTAATTAGTGAATTGCATAAGAGGATCACAGGTGTCTAAGATTCCATTTTTAATCATTTTCTTAAAGGAGAAAAATCTCAACAAAATATTTCTTTCCTGTTTTTCTCTCAGTTTTAGTGAGCATCTGGTTTATCTGATGGTTCTTTGTTAAATGCAAACTCACAGTTTTCAAGGCTCCAATGAAGGAGCCTAATCTGAAATCATAGGGAAAATCTAGCCACAATCATGGGAGTCCTGGGTTTTGAGATACCTAATTAGGGTGCAAAAAGTCCCTACTAGTCCTCTTTCAAATTCAGAGGTTTTCTTCTTTCAGAATGCCTCAATGAAATCCTGATACACTCAAGATACAAAAAAATTTTTTTTACCTCATAGTAGACATCTATTTCTACTATTGTTGCAACAGAAGTTTGTTACTGCCCAGCAAAATCAGTGCAATTTATATGTAGATTCTAGTAATGAAAGGGACTTAACCCAACCAGCATGTCAGCTGCTGTCCAAAATGTGCAAATAAGTGTACATTATGCATGTACACACCCAGCATGGGATGCTCTCAGCACAGAAGTGTTCCAAATTCATATTCCCCAACAACAAGATGGGTTCTAGAACTTCTAGTCAATCAAGTGTCTCAATGTCTGTTTCTGCTCTCTTGCCTTAATCGGGTGTATCAGTGCTGTCCACTGTCTATGGTGAGGCTTTGGAGCATTCTGCAGGAGCCCCACCCATCAGTCATTTCTAGGACCCCCTTCCCTGAAAGCTTGAAGGTATTTGTGTGTAGCAGGAGTGCACTTAACCACCTCTGCACGTCTGTGGGATTTACTGATGTGTATGTGAACATATGTGTTTGTGTGTGTACTTGTAGTCCTGGAGAGTGTATGTGACTCCCACGGAGCACACACAGCAGGAGGTCCTGTGCATAGATTCAGTTCCTTCTCCCCACCGTTGCGTTCCAGACTTGTGGCTCCCTTCCCAGGAAGCAGTCACCTGCCCACTCTGTTGCTTTTCGTAGCGTTTCAGAATTGGGAGAAACAAGGCAGCTTGTTGGATCCACAGCAAACCCACAGTGACAGGCTGTTTTTCTCTAGAGGAAGGTAGAACAGAAGTACTCAAATGGTGAGGAGACGAGAGGGAGCAGCTGTCTGGGGCATCTGCCTAGGCTTGGGAGGCAGGGCACAGAGGCCATGCAGGCAAGGCCCGTACAAGTTTGGGCCTGAGCCATTGCAGGTTTTTCCTCTCTGCAACCCAGTGTGTGCACACCAACACCCAGCCACTTACAAGTTTTACTCCCAAACTAAAGCTTCCTAATCCTGTCTGCATCTGCAGGACACCATCAGCTGTGTCTCCTGACACCAGTGTGGCCTTTGCCGAAGTCTTTCCAGGAGTGGCTTGTTTACCATGCCTAGCAAACCAATGGACTCTCGGGGGAATAATTTTTGGTAATCACTAAGAATTGATGGCTCTTGCCTGTCTCAGACATTCAAGTAGGCACTGTTCTGAGTAAATAGGCCTGGCTCTCGGAGCTGACTTTGAAGGTGGCCTGGAAACAGATTCAATTTCCTTACTCTGATGCCCTTCTTTTATAGGTCATTTATTCTTTGTTATGACATGTAGGTTATTTCCGCTAATTTACAGAATTCAGAGGACATTTTCTTTCCTCTTCTATTTTGGTGACTTCCCCCTCCCCCATTAAGTAAGGCTACTAACTTACGGTTGCAATTTTTTCTTTGTTATTTTTTTAAATGTATATTGTCTTTCTATATTCAAAATAAGTCTGTGACTGTAACCATAGGTATTTCTTTTTACTGGAAAAAAAAGGTGTGTTTTTTTTATTAACAGTACTAGTGACTTTGTGGAAGAATATGAGTTACTATTAAAGTATGCTTACTTAAGTACAGTACACTACATTGCAGTATTTCTGAAAGCTAGAACATACACATTATATATAACAACTCTATTGAAATATATATTACATTATATTCATTTTAACTTTTGAATCTGCCTATGATCATGAGTTGATTGAAATATTATTTCTTTACATTTATCACCCATCACCAACCTGCCGCAGTTAATCTGGTGCATTTCATAATAATCATTACTGCTCTAGTTTGCTTTTTATATTATCAGCTTCAGTATTGTCTTTACAGGTTTTTAGAATTTTTTTTAAGCTCAGACTTAGCAAATGTAGGAAAGTGAAAACTTTTTGTAAAAAAAAAATTTTTTTTTGGTGTGGCTGATACAAAGAGGTTCATAGTGTAAGTGATCTTGTTTCGCTGACCCTCTCAATATCTAAAGAACAAAAGAAAGTGCATATGAATGTATCTGTGATTTTCCCTTCTAGGACTGTCACTGTCTGTATTTGCTTTTAAAAATATGACCAAGCACCTGCTTACCCTCCATATGACCTGACCAGCAATTACAGGCTGCTTTTCAAAGGGCTGCTCATCTGAAAAGCATCCGGCAGTGAAATGCCTAGTTTTTCCAGCTCTATTTTCAAACATTGATTTTTAAGATTGGTTCTGTACTGACAGCTTCCTGTTTTCAGTATGCTTGCCATTGTTTTAACTAGTCTCTAATGCTTCCCTGAAGGCAGCTTGGCAGTAGAATATTCATTTCCCTAAGAGATTAAAAAATAAATAAATCCAGAGTTTTAGGAACTTTTCATGACAGAGGCTAATAGAAATAGAACTCAGCAAGTTTCATACAATTTTTCTAGTCTGCAGAATCAATAAAATAAATGGTGGCTCTTGGGTACCTGGCCCTCAGTATGTCCATTTGTCTGTTGAGATGGGGACTTGGTTCCTTCTAATTTAATCAGGCCATCGTGAAACTTTGGAAATCAGGCATCCTATCTTCCTAGCAAGAAATATTGTCAAATATTATTTTCAGGGGGAAAAAAGAGCTTTCTCAGCTTTCCTCAGCTATTTAATCCAAATGCCTGGAAAACTTCACAGTTGGATAAACTTTACATCCATCCTGGGGCCTGAAACCAGCCTCACTCTCTTCATTCTGTATTCAGGATAAATAAAATCAGCTGTTCATAGTACTCAGTGTGAAAGCCCTTCCCACACTGGACTGATAGTAAGGCTTTTTTTTTTTTTCAGCAAGAATAACGCCAATTTCTTCCTTTCATCTTCCCCGATATGTTTTTATTTTCAAATCCCATCCTGTTCTGCTGTGCCCCTCCAACAAGTTCGCCCCCACCTTTTTACCCAGGCTCCCCTCCATGCCCTCTGCTTCTGAAGCCTGGTATCATTAAGGAACTACCTACTCTAACCACTTTTGTAGGGCTAACATTGAGTCTAATAGCAAAATTATTCATCTGCCTCTCCAAATTTTTCAACTAAATATATTTCTACTAGACAAACATGATTATAAATTAAGAGGGAAGCTCTTCCTTTTCCAATGATCACATAATACCCAAATTATATCAACTTTATTATTTCCCACATTTCTCTTTATTTCTTGGTTCTCTTTAAGACTGCTTTAAATTACCTCTTCATGTTATTACCACCCTAGGAACTCTTAATAATTAGGACCCCTGAATGCCCATTTCTCTTCCTTGCCCCAACCCCATTGTGAATGTCCTTTAAACTGTAGGTATTTAAAGAGCATTGACATGAGCTCATCCACTTGAGACTGACAGGCAGAGTGAAGCGACTCTACCCTGTACCTTCTCATTCTAAAAGTTATCAATATTCTTTGGAGAGTGGGAGGACCTGACTCACAGTTTTAAATGTCATCTGCACTAGCTGAGGTCATTAATTCTTCTCACCTTCACATTTGGCCAAAGATAAAGAGAAAAATATTTTCTGATGTGTTGTTTTTTTCTTTAAATACCACAGTGTTCAAATTCCTGATATGAGTAGACTATCTCTGAGGGAGGAAAAAAAATGTTAACTATTTCATTACCTGCCAAGTGACATATTACCAAATATTACATTTACAGAAATCGAGCAAAAGGGGTGACATTTCAAAGTAATGTTGGCAACTGCTCAAGCCTTAAATGAGCTCTTCTAAAACAAGGAAAGCCACTGCCATTCAAACACATTGTAGGAGACAATCAGGAAGAATTTTTGTCATTTGTTATCTTTTGGAGAAATATAATTATTAATTTATTTAGAGTTTTAAGCACTAATTTACTAAGTAATTAAAAGATTCAAAAAGTTTCTAAAGTATTTTGCAACCAGCTATTTTTTAAACATAAATTTAATATATGCTTAAATAAAATAAGGCTGACTAGATACTTGAAGGACCATGTAATACACACCCCAGTTCCTGAACAGTTACCATATAATTTGGTCATTGTCTGGATCTCATTTCAGTGTGTTACAATTGCTTGGTTGCTGGAACATTACCCAAAGGACTGATGCTTTTCTGGTCTGCCCCTGTACAGGATGTTTAGAAGTCGATCTGAACAGCACCTCCAATGCAGTGTTTCCTGACTCCCAGTCCAACACTCTTCCCATGATGCCACATTGCCTCTCCGCTCTTATGAAGACAAATTCTGTGACATTTAAAATGTTGCCTGGTTTTTAATGCATGGAGGTGTGCATTCATTCCTTGTTTTACCCATTAACAAACAGAATCAACATTTAATATCAGAAGTTCTCAATTGGACTTGAGGCTTAACTCAGCATTTTGCTTAATCGAACCAGTGTGTAACATCAGCTCCCAGAGAGCAATGCAATAATGAGAAGGTTCAAAAGCTTCCCAAGTCGCATATCTAGTAGGAAACCAACCTTTCCTAAAGCCAGAATGTATGGAGCTTAGGACCATGATCATCACTTGGCATGTTTCCCAATGGGTCCTCTCCTCTTCTTTTGTCTATTCTGACCCCTGCATCTTTTTTTTAAAGTACTCTACATCTAAAGTGCTCATCTCCCCAAGCACTGGCATCTAGCACCCTAAATACTATCATTTAAAGTATAATGTGGTGTAGGAGGGGGTCTGGTTCTGATAGGTGTCAGGTGGTCCAGGTAATGAGAAATGTTTCTCCAGGAGGCCTTGTTGGCATTGTTCCTCCTAGTCCCCAAGAAGAGTTCTAACCCTGACACTGGGGTTTCTCACCACAATCTGCATTAGTCTAGATAATGTCTGAATTCTGTTTCATATTCTAGAGACTCCAGGGTGTGGATTTCTCACTGCTTACAAGCTTCCTGCTTTCCTAAGCTGACCCCTGCCATGAGCACCAATAGCCCTCGCAGTATCTACTGCAGCAAAATCATGGTGAGAAATATTATAAAATGTATTTGGGAAGATAGAAAGGGACTTCTTTCTGTCTTTCCCCCATTAAAAGCTTGCTTCCTTCCACAAACCCCACCACAATGTGTTTCAGAAAGTCTGCATTTCATTTTACAGATCTGTAATTTTAGTATTTACCAGGAGAGCTTAGGAAATGTTCTGAGATTGAGGCTGGTAGCAAACCAGTTTATTTTCTGCACTGGACTTTAGGGCACGTGTGACAGATGCAATTCCTTCAAAGAAAGTGAAACTAACATAGTCAAGCCAAGGGATGATACTTTTACACATTAAAACAGTTGTGTGTTATCTATAAACCTTGATTGAAGCATAATTATTATTTTTTTAGAAACCTGAAACTGGAGGGATGTGTATTTTCATAAAGCTTGTTTGTCAATTTATTTGTTTTCCTTTATTTCTTTCTTCTCAAGATAGTAAAAGATTTCTGACTCTTTAGCTTGGTGGTGCAGGCAGCAGTCAGAAACCTGTGGGCCTGCCACCTCCTCTCCCTCTAAGAATGAAAAGCCTTCCATCTGCCAGTAAGGAGTCTTTCTCATGAAAACCTTTTCTTCTCTTCTAGTAGCACTTGAGAGCCTTGTGAGAGAAATTGTCTCTGCACTTTGAGAATAGAATAGTTAAAATGATTCCCTGAGAAAGAAACCCCATTTAACCTAAACTGATAGGTCTTGGGCCAAAGAATAGGAGTTGATTGCAGGTAAAAGTCATGTATTTTACACTACATATCCTTATTGTCCCCTCAAATTTTGAAAATGCAGCTGGGAATAAGTTAATTTAATGAAAATTCTCTTTGGGTATTTCTTATCGCTATCAAGTGATGAATACCCAGGAAAGGAAAAGAAACAGAAAGGGTGCTGCTAAAAAGCTAAAATCCATTGATCTATCAATTTCTAAAATTGTTCAGATTTCTTTTCTGCTCATTTCAAATATGTATGTGCTCCTGAGGTCTTCAATGGAGAAACATCCACTTCTCCATTGTTTCTCATCTCCCCACCCAGTGCTGGGGGTGGCAGCCACAGGGAGATGGGCTGCAGGGCCATACCTCACCACCCAGACCCCCGCCACACGAGAAGAAGCCAAACTATAAACTATTTTTTAAAAAGGAATTGTAATATTTCGTTTGAAAGCATACTGCTTTCAAATCAATCCGATTTACAGATAGCCTGACAGCCTTTTTATAACCTACCTTTCGAGCTATAATTTGCATTCTTAGCTCTTTAAAATAATTGCAATTAAATGAACAGAGAAAAAGCAAGCGGAAACAGGACAATATGCTGAGACAAATCTGAGGCAGTTCTGGATCCTAGAGCTGGTCCTCAGGTCACCAGAAAGTTAGCACCACCCACCCTTTGCCACTCTTGCCCATCTCTCACCATTACAGCCCCAAGACTTAGTAAGATACCTTCACTTCTTTGTCATTTAAGTCTTAATACTATCAAACCCTCTTGGAGACATTGTAGACACCTATGACTGCTCTGAGCTCTAACCTGCTCTCGAGGGCATATGCAGAGAGAGGACTGAAAATAAAATAATGGTTCAAATTTGGTTCCAGATTTAGACATAGTCTAAAGTGCTCTGTGGGTATGCACTGCCAGGAGTTCGTAAGGCTGGTTACTCTGCCCCTGCTCCCCTTGGGACGAACTATGATTTGGAACCATCTGTGTGTTGATCTGTATGAGAAAATGGTCTAGGGACTTAATCATAGGGAACAAAAACAGCCTGTAATTATTGGAATCGAGAGTCTAGGTCAGTGGTCGGCAAACTCATTAGTCAACAGAACCACAGTTTGCTGACCACTGGTCTAGGGCATTGACACTCCTTCCGTAGTCCCCCTCAGTTCTCCTGAGGGGCCTATTAAGATATGAATTAAGGTTAACTTTCCTGTATCTTAATATCAAATTTCTTTTTTGCACTATTGTTGAAAGAATTGTGCTCTTCGGAGTACATGAAAGCACAGTTAGTTAAAGGCAAACAAAAGCAAAGAGTTGATGGACTTGAGAAAATCTAACACTATGTTTTAAAGTAATTTGAGTGTATTGGACCCACTGTGCCCAATACCCTATAATCTATTCTGAACTACATGGTGATTCTCCTGAGACTTCCAGCGTGCATGTGTAGGTATGAGCAGAGAAGCAAATTTACATTTGGAGAGTGGGGAGCCAGACAAACTGAAAGGCTTATTCCTGAGGATTATCAAATGCCAAGTATTTCTCCAGAATCACTCATTACTGTCATATCCCAAACTAATGCTAGACTAATACCAAGCGAGAAGTACACCCTATTAGATATTCTACTATGAATGTTTTTCTTACAGAATAATACAATAAGAGGTACAATGCAGACTTTCAATAATTCACTTTTATATTTAGTACCTACACTTTTGTGTGTGTGTGTGTGTGTGTGTGTGTGTGTGTGTGTGTGTGTGATTGACCTATTTGTACCAATTTTCAACCTATCATCCTGATAGGGGCCTTGAGAATTTTTGTGTATGTGTATTCAGATCTGTATTTTGTGTGTATTCAAAAAAAATAGTGAGTATTCAGACAAAACAAGAGAAGAATGAGGCAAGGGCGATGGTGGTGGTCAGTGTAAGGAAGAGTGTGTTCCTCTAGTCTCTGTTTCTGTGAGGTAAGGCTCCGCTGTCTGCAGCCCTCGTGGAGGAGCTGATTGCACTATTCATCACTGTTAAATTTAGGACCCTGTTTTGAGAGACAGGAAAGCTTTATCTTTTCCTGTACCCACTCCCTTTGGCATCAGAGCCATTTGATATGATGAAATCCTTTCAATGAAAACCACTACTGACCTTTGCATTAAATAGTTATTTCCCTCTTCTAAATACTACCCCAGTTTCCACCACCCCTATTACCCTTTCTTTCCTGCTGATTGGCTTAACATTTTACAGAATAATACATAGGTGCATGTGAATTGTTTCTCTCCCTTGAGCTGAAACAAACAGGGGCAACAAAAGAGATGACTCACCAAAGTGTGAGGCAGAGACTGAATTTCCCACTTTGTGGCACTGGTAACCTGGTAGAGCTGTGTAGGGTTGAGCTTGGGTTTGTAATAGGGCTTTCTTTCTTTCTATTTTTTTTTTGCACTAAATATGACTGCACTGCATTGCACTACTGAAATGTATTTACTTGTGCTGGGAGAGAGAGTGTGAGGTATGACAAAGAAAGAAACAAGTTATGAAACTAGAAGCGTCATAAAAATAGAGGGTTATTTCCATCATACTTGGTGGTAGCAGGGTTGGTGAAAATCTGTTCAATCTGCCAATCCTTAATCAGGCTTAGAAACTGCCATGTGGATAGGATCTGTTTTCCTATCAAAAGGAAGTTGGGTTAGTGGAGTAAACTTAAGATGTTTAAGGAGCAGTTTGGCCAATGTCATCTCCAACTAAGCTTTCAGTAAAAGTTGCAATGGTAAGGAAGCCAACCGAGGCGCTATGAATGCCCTTGCTCTGCCCTGCACCGCTGAGGCCCGTGCCCAAGCACATTTTCCTGCCACGGTGTCCCCCTTTCAAAAAACACACAACTGTTTCCCTACTAGAGATGTGTTTTCAGCGGGAGCATGCTTTCCCATCCATGGGTGATACCTAGATCAGGCGAACCAAAGAAGGAGGCCATGGGTGTGATGACAGTAAGGGAACAGTGCAATAACCACTGAGAACCATGAGATGAAAGGCTTATTTTGGAACATGCTGGCCCACTTTGACACTGGAGGAAGGGTTGGAGGACAAAACAGAACCTACTTACTAACTGCTCTGTCATAGACTGTCCTTTATTAAGCAGAAGACCTTAACAGTGCCTAAAAGTTTAGTTTTGAAGTTATTTGGGGGGATGGTTCAATTTTTAATTGGATCTTCTTTTATTGCCTTGTTTAATCTTAGATGGAATTAGAGTTTATGGCTCTGTAGAGTCTATTAATAAAAGAATCTTACACCACAAGCAATGTTGAAGATGCTGAAGGCTTCCCGGATCCAAAGTGACAGCTTTGAAAGTTCTGGTTCAGTGAGAAAGGATCACAGCCCATCTGAATGGCTAATGTTGGATTTCTATGAACACTGTCCTATATAGGGGTATTATTTGGAATACTCTCTGTCCTAAGATTACCATATTTACACCTATCTCTCTCTCTCCTCATTAGGATCCATCCAAGTCTACTATTCCAAGATTTAACAAAATATTTAAGGAAGCTGTCAGCCTTGTTAGTCAGAAAAACTCTATTTAGAGCTTTCAGAACTAACATAACCAAACCTTTACGCACTTAAAGCATTATTTCCATTTTAAATAAGAATCTCTAAATTCAGATTTCTTTACAGATACTTAGAGATGTGTGCTCGGTAGGCACCAAAAGGACATTGACTGCACCAAACCAAAGTGATAGAAAGAAATAATTGACCTTTTAAAATATATTCACATTGACTGACCTGGGATACTTCTCTGGAAGCTTTGGGGAAACACCTTCTTTCTTGACACTCACATGCCCACTGCAGTTTTGTCACCAAAGATTTCAATCTCTAGAACCTGACTTCCTCTCTCCCAGACAAAAGTAATACAAGGAGCTCAAGAGATATGCCTTGGTGGACAAGGGATGGCACTGTGGTTTTCATTCTGTTCACAGTGATATTTCCAGGTGATTTCTTCTTAGAGGAGCTGCTGAACTATCTTTAAAACTTAGGGTTTGGCCAGAGGTTTAAGAAATAAGAAAACATTTAACAATAGTGCCTGACACTGTAAACTAGTCTTTATGTGAGTCATGACCTGGAGATGGATGGAGAGAAAGAAATTTCCATGGAAGAGAGTGAGCTCAATCCTTTCAGAACCAAGCAAGAGTCATTGGTAAAATGTGGATCACATGGACCCAGAGCAGATAGGTGCTCTGTGTCCAACAACAGTGGCCAGTGGGGGCGGGGAGTTCCGATAGTGGGGCAATGAATTAGAGTATTGACAAAACCACAGGCTGGGCTTCACCATGGTTGCCAGAGTGGTTGAAAATGTCCAGGCCCATGACAAGGGCTGTGCTTAGGCTGAGCTGTTGTGATAGTGCCTTTCTTGTTGCAGTGAGTACCATGTCAATAATTTGTTCAGTTACACTTTTCTGGATCATTGTCTCTCCCCGCCCCCACCCCCCGTCTTCAGAGGAGGTCTAAAGGGATAGTGTTCACTTGGGATGAAGGGATAGGATATTGCTCCTGGAATGCTGTCATTTGATGATATTTGCACTAGATTCTAAACTCTACTTTAAACTGGAGCAACTGAATGAGAGAAAAACCAAGGATGGTTTGAAGTGCAAAGAAACCAAAAGCAGTATTTTCTGACTGATGCCATTTCTTGTTCTTCTTCCTTTTTCTCTGAAAGAAAAATCTTCATACTTGTTGATTATCGAGCTCAACTCTTACCAGTTCTTTCCCTTCATATTCCTTTTGCTGCACTGGGGCCTCAGTGTGCATTTATCCTCAGGTGGGAATGGCCGCTCAGCTGTGCGTCTCTCCTCTGCCTCCTCAAGGCCTGTGGGAGTGGGGATCCTCCAGAGCCACCTAGCCCTCTGGAAGGCCAGAAAGCATAGGTGTCATATTGAGAGCTGAGATGACAAACGTTTGCCAGAGGACATTGGGGCCTGTAGCTAATCCTAAAGATGCTCAGAAAGAGAAATAAAACAATGTATTGAGGAAAACAAATAGAGGTGAGGGTGGAGGTGGTGCCCAAAGTTTGCTTATTGCAACTCTCCTCTTTCCCATCTCACTGCCATGTACTCATGTATCGGAATTATGTTTCATCTCATGTATTTTATGTTACCAGAAGAATTACTTGGTTCCTTAGTTTCTCTCTTTATCAGTGGGCTGGTAACCCCTCCGAAATTAAAAACAGATTCCATCAGCTGCTCCCCCATGGCCTACCAGTTTCTCAGATGTTGCCCACCTGGTCTTGGCCAGTCAGCTAAGATAACATGGAAGCTCTGGCTGGTTCAACCACCTGTCCACTTTATTTTTGTTTTGTTTCCATTTCCATTTGAATTTTGAGTGGTCCTCTGGAAAGGTGAAAATCCTGGGGAAGGTTTGGAGGCTGCAATTCTAGGGCATAGCTTGTCAGGAGTTTATGATCCAAAATATATCTTTCTATATTTTCAGTTTAATAGGTTGCCCTGATTATAATTTATATTATATTTGTGGTTATTTTTATAAGACTAGAGTAAATTTGCTATGTCTATTTGAGTACTTTTTTTCTATTTCCCCCATATGGATGCAGTACCAACCTGTTGATAAAATACCTTTTTATTATATTATTAATATGTAATTCTACTGTAGACCAAAAACATAAAAACAAATTTGACCATTTTAAATATATAAAGAACTAGTGAGTTAAAGATTAAGAATTGAAGGAAAAGACAGAAGAGCAGTGGTTAGCTATGTTGAGTTAGAAATCTAAGAGTAGCCTTACCTATTTTTTAACCAGTGCTTGCCAATCATACCATAGTTGAGATTATATAGTCTTGGCTCCTTCATTCTTATGTTTTATAATTCTTGTTTGTCTGTTTTTCTTTTATATAATTGAGGTTGCACATCATGCTATTTTTGGAAATGCCTGATTTTATT
This sequence comes from Antrozous pallidus, assembly GCA_027563665.1. Classification (NCBI taxonomy): domain Eukaryota; kingdom Metazoa; phylum Chordata; class Mammalia; order Chiroptera; family Vespertilionidae; genus Antrozous; species Antrozous pallidus. Next base: position 68,140,471 of record CM050514.1, read on the forward strand.
ATATTGTACTTTTATCAGTCATTTTCTTTAGAAGGATGGGGGGAAAGTTTTATTTCTTCTTTTAATTTAAAATTTGTTTAATGCACTGGAAATAAAATTGGACACATTTCACTGTTTTAAAAAACAGAAACAAAACAAAACAAAAATCACAAAGAAAAAACCAGCAATCTAATAAGCAGCGGGGGGGAAAGCTATGAAAAAAAATCAATTTATACACACAATGAATACACATACAAAATGAGAAATACCACACAAAAGAGAAATACCATCAAATAAGAAAAATACATCATTTAAGCTACATTGCTGAAAATTCAAAAGAAACCCCAGGTTCAATGGGAATAGGGAAAACAGAGCATTCCTTTGAGGTCTGAGATCTTGTCATTGTTCCAATTAATGCTCAACCAGGTAAAATGTAGGCGAGAAAAACCAAGGATGATTATCGACTTCAACTCGATAGGCAACTATGGAAGAAGTCACCCAGCCTCCTTCATACCACTGGAGCTCTTCATCACCTTGTATCCCATACTCGAGCTCCATTTTGAGAAAGAGAGGAAAAAAAGACATGATATGGTTGAGAAAGTGGCTTGTATAGAAGTATGTGTGTATGTGTACCATACCTATGGATAGAGCTTGGTCCTCTGCCCACATACTACCTCATGTGATTCTTTTCTCCGTGAGGATTTACAGCAGATAGATCAGCAACATGGGAGACTGTAAGTGACTCCTAGGATATCAGCTATTGCTAAACAATCTCTTGATCTGGCTTCTCCAGCAGTCCCAGGTACCAGCAGAGCCAGTTCGCTCATACATGTGCACAGTAGTGGAAAGGCAGAGATAGTTTTTCTAGCCAACTGGCTGGACCATTTGTTCAATGTTTGCTGGGTTTTTCTGGTTTTGTTTTGTTTTAGAGTAGGGGTGGAGTGGATGTAACTTTACAATCCTAATACAGTAATTGTTTTGCATCTTCCATGTTTTATGCAAAAACAGACATTTAAATCAATAAACAATTGTGCCCTAGACTGAAAGTTAATGTTTAGAAAAGGAAGAAAAAATTGTTGGAATTTTTTCTACATTTTTTTGTGAAGAATCTTTTTTGGAAAGGAAGGATACATATTTTTGTTGTGTAATATTTTCTATTTTTGAATGCATTTTATTGGTACAAGACTGTTTTTTTGGTGAAGACATTATTTAAAAAAAAAAAAGAAAAAAAACTAATCGAGTTTGCCCTTAAGGATATGCTGCAGTTTTGAGGTTAAAAAAAAAAATAACTGATTCAAGATGCGTGTTAAAAGTTGGGATTATATTGTTGTTTTTTGTAATTGTTACAAGAAGAAGTTTGTACCCACTGCTGTTTATTTTGTTTCAGATAAGTAAGTAAAGGGATTGTTCTTGTTTTATTCTTTTTTTTTAGAGAAAAAAAAGCTATTTATGAAATGTCAAAAACACTGGACTGTGAGTTTAAGTGTGGAAGCATTTACCACCCTGTGTCTTCGACCAATTATGGGAACCCTTTTCTCTTCCCCCCGCCTTAGCCTTGCCAAATGAGAAAAAAATATAACACCAGTCAGATGACCGAAGCCTCTGAAGCCCTGCTTTAACTTTTATGGTTTGAATATGTCGGAAAACCAAAGTTAAATTTGTTTCTGAAATCCCACTGTCCGTAGCCCTTTTTGTGTGATGCAGCCAGCTGCCTCTGCCTCTCTGTCTTGGGCCAGTGCCTTCTTCAGGCCTGAGGCCACCTCTGACGCCAAGAGAGGCACAAATGTGGTGAGCCTGTGAGCTGAGGTCTCATGAAGCAAATGTGAATGGGACTTCAGCCTCTCAGCGGGCAACCATGCTTTCCAGCCCCGGGGCCAGGCTGCTGGCAGCAGGCTGCTTACGGTGCCTGAGGAGGAGCTTCTCCCCATCAGACCCTCTCCTGCACATCGCTCTCCGAGTGGCTTTGCCTTTCCAGCGCCCACATTCCCCAGATGGGGTGGGAGAAGAGGGCTTCCGCTGAAAGGAAAGACTCTGGGTGCTGGCCAGGCAGCCCGCCCCGGGGAAGGTGGTGCACAAGGATCCTGCCGGCTCCTCTTGGGTTCTGTGGGTCTGGCCATCTGCTCACTGTGAAGGTGGAGAGGCAGAGGGCCCTGAGGCTGTTCAATAGCTTTTCCATATTTTTTCAACATTGAAAAAATAATTTTTAAAAACTGTGATTTTTTTTTTAATCATTTGGCTGGAGGGAAGGGAAAAGGGGAATACCAAAAGCTGTAACATGATTAACTGGAGATATGTAACTGGGGGCACTTTCTAGACCAAGACAAATGAATTCCGTTCTGGACCTTAAAGCAGCCAAAATCTTGAGACTGTCAATGACAGAAAGCTGAAGAGAGGCCTCCTTCCCCCCTTGTCCTTTTTCTCTGTCTCAGAACCTCCTTTCCCCTTTTTCCTTCCCCAGCTTCCTCGGGACGACTGCCCCAGCAGCCCTTGGACTCCTTTGTTGTGTATCTGCACTTGCGTTCATACACACACACACACACACACACACACACACACACACACACACACAAGCACGCGCACAAACTTGCAAAATACCATTTTTCTGGGACGGAATAAAATCATGTGCCTTCATTTTTCCCTTTTATAGGTAGATGAATCTCTTCCTTTTTACCGTTTAAAAACAAATAGGGGAGGTTGAAGTGTTAGTGGAAAACTCGGGCATCATCTGAGAAGTAATTTTTTTTTAGCACATTCCCCCTAAACATTGATTGCAAACATGTTCACGAGGCTCTTTGGACATTGAGAACATGACATAACTAGATACCTGACAGTCCAAACCCTTTTGATCTCAGAGAAGTTCCTGAAAATTCTATTTCATGGGCTTCTTTGATTTTTATCAAAAATGAGGTGAGCAATGGCGAGCAGCCTTGTTCTTCCAATCCGGTGCTTTTGTGTGTGGCGTGGGGTGGGCATGGGGGCGTGGGTGTGTTTAGACAAAGGGTGCATTCCTACAGATCTTGGTGCTGAAGGGCCTCAAATTCCTTTCAGAGACCGCATTTGACACATTTAAGTCACACAAATGAGTGGTATCGCATGCAATATTTTAATGGAACCATGGGAGAGGCTCTTTGAAATGGTTTTTTGCATCTTTTGTAACATTTTGATTTCTCTGGTGCCTTATTCCTTCTCAATGCTGGCACTCACCTACCCACAGGGAACTGACAGAAAGTCAGCCTTGGGAGTGGGGATGCATGGGCGATGCTTGAATGTGCGGGCACATGGGGAGGCTGGTGTCAGTGGGTGGGCAGGGGACTCGATGGCGTCACTCAGCTGGAGCCAAGCAGGAACTGCACAAATCCATACAAAGTTCATTCTGACTGTGAACCTCCCGCAGACTCATCCTTCCTCATCTGAGCTTTCCTTCCTTCTCCCTCTTCTGTCTCCGCCTTCTCCTAAAGGTGCTGCTGCTGCTGCTAAGGTGCCCAGAGTCCAGAATGCCCAGTAATCACTCAGGCTCAAGCCTGGCACTGCCACATCAGCCCCTGGCACGACCAGACCCAGGTTTCTCTTGCTTGGGGCTGAGAACCGTCAGATTTTTCTCATCAAAAATGTTTTCCAAGGAATCAGTGAATTATAATTATTCTGCATTGAAAATGCACTTTAAAAAAATAAATGGAAGCTCCACCCTGTTTGAAATAGGCAGAGGGAGCAGAAGAAAGATAAACATATGCTAGTGTGGGAACCCAGTTCAGTTTATCTCCAGTTGAAACAATATACACTATATGATGTATAAATGTATACACACTTCCTGTATCTCCATATATACAGTGTATATATTATACATGTATAGGTGTGTATATGTGCACATATACACACAACCAATCCAGATGCTCATCACAAATCCAGATGCTACACAAACAGCAGCAGAGGAAACAAGGTTGGACTCTTGCAACAGATCACAAAAAATAAAAACAGCTCTTTGCAATGACTTTGGTCATTTCTGTATGTTCATAAGGAATGGATTGTAACAAAGAAAAAAAGGAACAGTGTTAGTGAAAGAGGAAAAATGAGCGAAACCATCTTGATCCAATGGGAATGCAGTAATGTTCTATACCATTTCATCTGTTATTTCTTTTAGTCATATTGATTTGATTTCCGTTTTTGGCTATTAAATACACTTTTAAGCTCAAGTGACCCACAACAAACTGAGTAAATCAACTACAGTGGAAGCCCTTTTCAATGGAAGATGTCAGAAATCTCAAAACCATTGGCCTGGCTCAGAACTACCATGTGCAAATCAGTACCCTTAATGTTTGAAATAAAAACTGAAAAAAAGAAAAAACTTTTTTGAAGCACCTTACTGTGGCCATCCATTCGAGGAGTGGGTGCCACTTTTTTCTTTGAGCACCTTATTGACGTGTTTTGCTATCTGCTGTCTTTCTGTTACCTGTTGGCTGAATGGCTAGCTGTTAACACTCACATGTGCACAGACCCGACGTCTGGGCAGGTGTGTTCTCAATGAAGTTTACTGTGGTGACTGCTGAAAGGTGAACCCATTTCCTGATGTTCCCGCCACAGTGTTGTGATAAGATTCTAAGAGACCCTGTTTCCTGCACAGAAATGTTTCTTATCACATTGTATCTTCATATGGAAAGGAATATGGTCCCTTTTTTGCAATTGCTACTGTACACATGCGCGCGCGCACACACACACATGCATAACCATATCCATTCATCCAAGTGGTATTTTCAATGTCTGTGTGGGTGTCACTGTTTATGCAGTTTCTATTTCCCAGTGAATTTTGAGGGGAGGGCAACTTTTTAAACCAGATTGTCTTTTCAGACTGAAGACCTGGGATTTGGGGAAGAGTTTGGAAAGAGGAAAAAGCGAGGAAAAAGAGAGCTTTAAGTTAGAATAACTTCCCAAGAGGAACTGGGGCTCAGTGACTGCAGAGACACTAGCCTCCTGTCTTTGCAGATGGGCATGGAACACTGCTTGTATCAATCTGTGTACCATACAAACCCATGGACACACAAACACACATCCATCCATCCGTATACACGTGGTATGGGATGAGCAGGTCAATAGTTTTGAGAGGGAGTTTGTTCCTTTTTTTTTTTCTTCATTATACTCTTAAATTGTTGTCAGTTATCAAACAAACAAAAAAATTGTTTTTCAAAAACCTTGCATACGCCTTTTCTATCAAGTGCTTTAAAATATAGACTAAATACACACATCCTGCCAGTTTTTTCTTACAGTGACAGTATCCTTACCTGCCATTTAATATTAGCCTCGTATTTTTCTCACGTATATTTACCTGTGACTTGTATTTGTTATTTAAACAGGAAAAAAAAACATTCAAAAAAAGAAAAATTAACTGTAGCGCTTCATTATACTATTATATTATTATTGTGACATTTTGGAATACTGTGAAGTTTTATCTCTTGCATATACTTTATACGGAAGTATTACGCCTTAAAAATACGAAAATAAATTTTACAAGGTTTCTGTTTTGTGTGGAAGAGTAATTGATGTTGCTAAGAATGATGTTTGTTTTTTGGGGTTTTTGTTGTTTTTTTTAAATGTTACCAGCACTTTTTTTGTAAGTTTCACTTTCCGAGGTATTGTACAAGTTCACACTGTTTGTGAAGTTTGAATATGAAGGAATAATTAAAAAAAACAAAAAACTCTTCTCTTGGTTTCCTACTGTGTCTTCTTTATATTGTGACAGTTTTTTTGTTTTAGGCAGTTCTCCACATTCTTTTATCTATTGTGATCTAGGTCTAGAGATTATCCAAATAAGAATTACCCCTAAAAGGTCAGAAATTTTCTAATATATTCTCCTCTTGGCACAAGAGATAGGAATTCCAAGACTGGTAACATTGAGGTCATTTAGGGAAATATAATGCAGATTTATGCATTTTCCTTCTCCTATCCAAACCTCAAAAATGATCGCATGGCTCATTCACTGTTATCTTTTTTTTTTTAAATATATTTTATTGATTTTTTTACAGAGCGGAAGGGAGAGGGATAGAAAGTCAGAAACATCAATGAGAGAGAAACATCGATCAGCTGCCTCTTGCATGCCCCCTACTGGGGATGTGCCCGCAGCCAAGGTACATGCCCTTGACCAGAATCGAACCCAGGACCCTTCAGTCCGCAGTCCGACGCTCTATCCTCTGAGCCAAACCAGTCTCGACTCATTCACTGTTATCCTAATCATGCACCTTTGTTCCTTCCTCACATGTAAACCAGTCTCTTGTGGAAATAATCAATCCTATCTAACAATATAATAAAAGAGTAATATGCAAATTAACCATCACTCCAACACACAAGATGGCTGCCCCCATGTGGACACAAGATGGCCAGCAGGGGAGAACAGAGAGAGGGACCAGGCCTGCAAGGGAGGGCAGTTGGGAGTGATCAGGATGGCAGAGGAGGGAAGTTGGGAGCAACTGAGCCTGCTGGAAAGGGCAGTTGGGGGTGACCAGGCCTGCGGGGGAGGGCAGTTAGCAGCAAAGAGGCTGACAAGGGAGCAGTTAGACATCAATTAGGCTGGCAGTGGAGTGGTTAGAGGGTGATCAGGCTGGCAGGCAGAAGTGGTTAAGGGCAATCAGGAAGGCAGGCAGGTGAGCAGTTAGGACCCAGCAATCCTGGACTACGAGAGGGATGTCCAACTTCCCATTTAGGCCCGATCCTATCGGGATCTTACCGGGATCGGGCCTAAACGGGCAGTTGGACATCCCTCGAGGGGTCCCAGATTGGAGAGGGTGCAGGCAGGGCTAAGGGATACCTCCCTCCCTGTGCACAAATTTTATGCATCAGGCCTCTAGTCCTATATAACACTGTTCCCATCTATCCTGTACCCTTGTACCCAAGAAATGTTCGCAGCTCAAAATGCATCCCAATTTGATGACTGTGGAGACTCCTACTACATAGACCCTTTCTCAGAGGCCACTCTACCCAGGGAGCTCTCTAACCTCATCACTCTTGCAGCAATTGCTGGTGCAGTGGAGAAGACGTACATGTCATTTGTCCCTGGAAAGTCAATCCAACTGAATTAGATTCACCAACTCTTCAGTAAAGCATCTCTATTCCACTCGGCACTGCATTGTATGAAGGAAACAGAACACATTACTTTAGGCCTGGTAAATCTTAAAATCTAACCTCTGAAATAAAGGTTCATATAAAATCAAAAGCTAGATTTTACTATTCAAACTCACAGTGTCATAGGAATTTATAAATTGGCAAAGATAAATAAGCAGGGCAAGTCAAGGAAGGATCCAAGAAATAAGCAGTCTAGCTTGGGGACTCCTGCGACATGCAAGCTTTGAGGAGGTGAGCGCAGGCAGGCATTTCCACCAGTGTGAGCACACAAAGATATCTAGGCCTGGACTTGGGGCGGGGAGAGTCTAAAGGAGAACTCTGGGCTGAAAGGTGACCTCTGGGAATTTAAATGGTGACCTCTTGCAGCTCAATCACTGAACCACCAAGTTTACCTGATAGTCTATGAAATAGAAAATAAAGAGGAAGAAAACATTTTCATGATGCAAAATTTGTTCCTATTGGATTTCTGTAAATCCTAGCAACATCCTAATGATACCAGCCAACTTCACCCGGAGCCTTCAGACCTCCTCTCTGCCTGCTGAAACATGGGGGCTACAGTAATAGTCAGTGGCACATAGGTTGTTCATATGGCACTTAACAGTTTACAAAGTTCTCCATTTACTTATCCATATTCACAGTTTCCCTGTGAACCACTGTGAAGTAGATATTATACCAGTTTATAGGAACAGGGGTTCAGAAATATGTGCTTTTCCTGTTATAAAATCATTAGTAAACTAGTGCTTGAAGTCAAGTTTTCTGAAACCCAGTGATATGTGTACCACACCAGGATCTCTCAAACTTGGGTAATGAATATACCTTTATTTTAAAAAATGATACTTCCCACAAACCCTCTTCCAGAGGAGGAATCCGAAATTACTTTTATTATAATATTTAAAAATTAATAAATAATATGGGCTATAATTACTTTTATTATAATCTATCTTAAATATGTTCAAACATACAACCAGGTTAACCTTATAGCTATTACAGAATTATAATATTAAAATGAAAATAAATAAAAGTAAATTTTAAATAAATTTAAAATACAAGTAAAAAAATAAGAATATAAACTATAAAATTCATAGGTTAAAATAACAACATGGATTTGCTGTATTGGGTGATGCCTTGCTGAGCCTGAGTCCCTGCTCCCTGAGTGAGGAGAACTGCAGGCCCTGCACCATCTTTCCAGCCATCCCTGCATTGCGGTGTGCCCACTCCTCCTACCCCTTCCCTGCCTCTCGACTGCTGCAGAATCTTCACTTGGAGCAAATGAACTATTTATTAATGGAGACTCCATATACTGAAACCAACTTAATTATAAATATGGATTCTGATGGTAATGGCAGCCCTCTGTAATAGGAAGGTCATAGGTATCCGAGATATGTTTGGCTTTTTAAAAAGATGATCATCTCACAACACAAAGTTTTAAAATACAGATACTTGCAGGCCCCAAGGATATAGCTGCAATTCTTAGCATTCTGTCAAGGAATTCAAGAGGGGATTCAAGACAGCCTAAGGTCTCTTCCTGTATTTAGGAGTTGGATCATTACAGATGCCTTGGTTGATCCCAAAAGTTGGTGTTTTCTTGGGGACCTCTGTGGCATCATAAGCAGAGCCAGGCACACGTGCTTGTGAGACATAATACAATATTCATGTGAATTCAGCATTTTACAGCTTAAAGAGTGAACCACATTAGCTTACTGTATCTTCCTAAGAACACTATACACTAGATATTATTATTATCACTGTATAAGTGGGGAAACATTTGTAATGAGGGTTGGGAAGTGAAGGTGCTCATTTCAAAGTCATGCAGCGAAATGTCAATGCTTGGCACCTGGACAGGTGTTGTCTCCCAGTCCATGACACATCACAGCTACTTCTCTGTTGATCTCTATAAAAACAACTAGACTTTTGGCCCCAGAGAAGGTGTTCTTCACAAGCTACATGAAGTCTGGATGACCAGGGCAAGTCCTGTGCTGCGTGTCTCTTCTGGCCTAACACTTATCAATTGCAAACTTCTAAACAGCCCTCACCCTGAGCACCTTAACTGGACCAGTTTTCTACCTCAGGTATCTTTTGGAAAGAGTCTGAAATAAATTCACATCCTGCTTTTAGCTTCATAGTTTGTCTTGATCAAAGGAAGGCTACAGGACACTAGAAGACAACCTCCATGTTTCTTCATGGTCAGAGTTCTCTCAAATGCATAACATCCAATAGCCTATAAACACATCTCTCTGTGTTTTTTCCATATGCAAGGCATTCACTCACAATATACTAGCTACCAGTCACATCACTGCTTACCTTTGTTTGAATTTAAGTTAATTAAAATTAAGTACAATTTTAAATTCTGTTTCTTAGTCACATTAGCCACCTTTCAAGTGCCCAATGGCTATGTGTGGCTAGTGGCTGCCACATTCAACAGCAAAGACACAGAACTCTCATCACAGAAAGTTCTCTTGTATAGTATTGTCCTAGACTCTATGCAAATTAATTATCTGAAACATCAAGGTATAGAGTTCTGAGCCCCAGAAAGCTCAGGCTCTTGCACACATAAGGTTCCCCTGGGCCTCTTGAGAGGTCTGCAATGGAGTGGAGGTGGGGAATTATAGTTACAGCATTGAAGTAGGACTAGAAAGAACCAGAAGACTGACCAAAACTCACACCCCATGCTGCCAGCTGCAGCCATGCTGCTGGTTCTCTCCTCGTTGTGGAGTACCGTTTGCCCACCAGAATACTGCCATTCATGCGCTGCGCCCCTCCTGTCCAGTCAGCACTGATGGGATCTGTATGAACCTAGCTGTGTGACGGTTCGCTGGAATTCCAGTGTGGTGGAGAATGGACAAGTCATGATACAAAATTGCATGGTAAGTTTACGTCCACTCATGAAGATTATTTACGTCAAAGCTCCATGCCTCAAATTTCAAATACCTCTTCAATATAGTTCTATGGATTACAGATCAGACTCTACATGCCCAGGTTTAGAATGTGGAGTGGTAAGGAGTAAGGAATCAATAAATTTATTTCTCCCTGAACTCTCATCATTCAGTGATTCCCTTTTATTCTCCTCTTCTCCTGTCAAGGAATTCAAGAGGGGATTCAAGACAGCCTAAGGTCTCTTCCTGTCAGCATTTAGAGGTCCCCTACCTCAATCTTCCATGTGATTCCTCCCTATATATTTCTAGAAAGACATAATGAAAGGGGGAAAAAACCTCCAATCAAGCCCTACTTTGAATGAGAAAGAGAGACCATCAGTCAGAGACTGATACCATCCCCAGATACAAGCTTGGCTCAGATTTAGAGTCTAGCAAAATGGTCCAGTAAACATATAATGGAAGTCACATATGTACTTTTAGATTGTCAAGTAGTTCACATTAAGAGAATAAAAAGAAACAGGGGAAATCAATTTTAATAATATATTTTATTTAATGCAACATATCCAAAATATTGTCATTTTGACACGTAATCAATATTTTAAGTGACATGTGATAATTTACATTTTTATTCACTCTAAGTCTTCAAAACCTGATGTGTATTTTACACTCACAACATATCTCCCTTGCTCATAGCTGCATGTGGAGAGTGGCTATTGGGCTGGACTGAGCGTGACCCCAGGAATTTGGCTTTGACAGGATTGTCTCCTCTGGTTCTCCAAGGAAAATGTAGCTCATTGAATTCCACTTTAAAAATTATTTTCTGTTGAATTCAATCTCATTTTAGTCACCTGTCCCACTTACAGCATCTCTGGGTCCTTCTGTGTTTTTATCAACTCCAAATGGAATTTGTAAATGTTTCCAGTTGCCACAATCATGTTCAATTAACACCCAACTCTCAGTCTATCTCGACTCAATATGTATCTCCATCAAAGCAAAACAACACTCCCTTTTCATCATTGCATCTTCATTCATTTCCTGTCCACGAATTGTATTCCACTGCCAACAAATTTGCACTAGTTTTGCAAGAAAAGTGCTGTGTACTGACTGCCCTAGCAAATAACAGTGTTGTTCGTGTGTCTCTCTTCCAAACAACTTGGCACTCTGGACAGATTTCAGCTCATTGCTCCTAACTTCTGACCTGTTTGGTTGGAAAGTGAGAACATAAAAATAAAAATCCAAGGAGGAGTAGGAGTTCAATTGTCTTCTTGCTCAGCCTGATTCTTGGGGAGCCGGGCAATGCTTTATGTTAATGGTTGGCAGGAGACAGCTTTGCCTTGCATTCTCTCTCGGTTCCTGTGCCTGTGAAAGAAAATCACTCACCTGTAAGCCAACCTTCCTCCTTGTTTCTCTGAGACACAGTGGGAGGATAAAAGCCTAAATCCCACCTGAACAGAAATGAGCAGCTACGATGCCACCCAACTCCAGCATAAAGAGGCCAGGGCTGAATGTAAGCCTTCAGAGAAGATAGCTTGGGGATGTACATTTTTAGAAACTATGGCCTTCATTTTATATTTTTCCCTAGGAAGAGTCCTTATTTTAAAAAATCTAGGTTTTCCTTTTACTAGGAAACAGATTCTTTTTTCAAAATTCGGTGTTAGATTGACAGAGAAAGGGCTGGGTCACTGCACAAGGTCCCGCAGGCCCCAGTGAGCATGTACCATTTCTGTGGCTCCTCCAGTGCATGGCTGAAAGAGCCTGAAGCCCCCATATAGCCCATCACCATACACCGAGTAGTTCCAATAAGAGGAGATTTGAATCACTGCCAAGAGAACAGAATCTGAAGTCTCCTTGGTTCCCTTGGTACCAGGGTCTTCCTTGTGAGGCTTTAGCGCTCGACTTTGGTTTCTACAAGTTCCTCGGGTAAAAACCTGCTCTCAGCAGACCAAACCCCTCTGTTCCCCATCCTCCTGGGCCGCTTCACCACAGGTATGTCTATCCTGACCACCTCACTCCAAACTGGCATATCTTCCCACAGGCCCAGGTCTTATATCCTTACCCCCTACCACCTTCCCATGGGAATGTTATCTCTCCACTTAATGGGAAGTTCTCAAAGGGCTGAGACTCAAGACCATGGTTTAGTCAGCCTCCATTTTCCCCTCAGACGCTGGGACCAAGCTTTAATCTTAAAATGCCTTGAATGTGTAACTGTTGATGGAGATGACAGTGAGAAATGAAAAGAATGTGGCTTTGCAATCACACTGTCATCATCCCCCACAAAACCCTGACACCTGAGCCCCGCCCAGTACTGTTAGGAGGAACACGTTGTCCAGTCATTGAATTGGCTCAAACTACTAGACTCAAAATCAGGTCACACTGTTTTCAATATTGCATTCATAATCAAGACTCAAGCTGCTCACCTGGGTCTGCCACAATAGAGTGGAAGGGAAGGGGAGAGGAAATGCAGACAGGGATGAGAATGGCAATCATCCACTCGACTGTGCACGTGTGCACGCACGCGCATACACACACACACACACACACACACACACACACACACACACACACCCCGCAGTGATGGAGAGTGCAGACCCTACAACCCATTTGTAATAGTACAGTCAAGCTGTTTCTCCCAGAAGATGCCCCTGGCCGCTAACCGGTCTCTGCTGGGAAGCTGATGTCCCCGAGGCTTCTGTAGCTCAGGACGTTGAAGTAGTCGTGTGGCTCGTCGTAGTCATCATCCCTCTGCTCTCGGCATGAGCCGGCAGCGGCAGCTTCTGCCTGGACGCAGCTTACAGGCGAGGCCAGAATCCCGAGCCCCCATGCCTCCTGTCCACATGGCTCTCTCCTGAGGCCACTTTCTGCAGAACGAATTCTGAGAAATTTCTTCTAAAAACAAACAAATGACAGAATATGTAGGGGTGTCATTCAAAAGTTGCTCCCCAACTGATAACTAATTATAATGATCTCTCTCTTCCTTTCTCATGCGCACGCGCACACACACACAGAAGTTGTGTTCTTACCAACACCAATCTCTTGACCCTAACTTTCTCAGTTTTGTCACAACTGGAGTTCAGTACTAACCACTCCACCAAAACAAAACTTTCTACACATGCAATGCACCTCTCACCATTCCTCCCTATTCACAAAGCCTAGTGAGGCAGCTTGCACCCCACTTCTCTACTCTTTGTCACCCCACACACTGATGACCTCTTCCTTTTTAAACTGCTCTTTCCCCAGCTTCAGTGGCACCTTCTCCCTGGTTCTCCTCCTCCTTCAGTGAACCCCATCTGCACCTTCAGCCAGCCCTGCTCTTTTTCCTGCTTGCACATCAGCTCCCCAATTAAAGGGGTGTCCAGGGTTCTGCCCTCTGCTTTCTCACATTCAACACTCTCTCTGAGACACTTCATCTAAATGTACATCTACAACCACCTTCTTCCCTCTGATGATGCCCAAATCTCCACCACACTCGTCCAGGCCTCTGCCCTGAATTCCAGGCCCAGATGTCCACTTGCTAAGTGGGCTTGGCCACCTGATGACTCACAGCTGGGACTGCAGGACAAACACTGCCCCCTGAGAGAACTTGAGGAGAAGGACAGTAGTTTGGCAGTCATGGTCTTGGTGCTGGACACAGCCATCTCTGCTGAACCTCTCAGAAGGTCCCCTGGGGGCACGCTTGCCAATAGCTTTCTGGCAGGTAACAGTCATTCATTTAGTCTAGTACAGTGGTCGGCAAACTCATTAGTCAACAGAGTCAAATATCAACAGTGCAATGATTGACATTTCTTTTGAGAGCCGAATTTTTTAAACTTAAACTTCTTCTAATGCTACTTCTTCAAAATAGACTCCTCCAGGCTGTGGTATTTTGTGGAAGAGCCACACTCAAGGGGCCAAAGAGCCTCATGTGGATCTGCTGGCCTAGTAGATCCATGCAATACAAATATTTACTGAGCACCAGTATTATGAGGTGTTATGATAAATAAAGTATGTAATAATTATAAGAACATTCTATATAGTAACAAGGTGATATGCAAATTGACCCTCACACTTTTATATCACAAGATGGCTGCCCTCATTTGTCACAAGATGGCTGCCCCCATGTTGTCACAAGATGGCCACCACAAGATGGCCACCCCACATTGTCACAAGATGACCAGCAGGGAAGGGCAGTTGGGAGTGATCAGGCTGGCAGGGAAGCAATTAGGTGTCCATTAGGCCAGCAGGGGAGTGGTTAGGGGAGATCAAGCTGGCAGGCAGAGTGGTTAGGAGCCAGTAGTCCCAGATTGTGAGAGGGATGTCTGACTGCAGGATCAGGCCTAAACTGACAGCCAGACATCCCCTAAGGGATCCCAGATTGGAGACGGTGCAGGCTGGGCTGAGGGACACCCCCCCCCCCCAGTGCACAAATTTCATGCACTGGGCCTCTAGTATATTTATTTATAAGAATTAATTAAATAAAATATTTTAATATTACTATTTGCCCTTTCTCTATAATAGAAATGTCAGATATAAAAGAAAATTAGTAAAATGTATATGAAAATCTTCCTACTGTCAGAGTCTGGGGCATGTCACGGGACCCAGAGTTAAGTCCCTGCCAACCTGCACATGTCTGGAAATCACATGAGACCCAGACCCAGCCAGCCCCACCCCCATCAAGCACCTCTGGGTGGGGGAGGTGCAGCCTCAGGTCCCCCAGTGCACCCTCAGGTTCCCTGGCCTGGCACCAGGGTGGACGGTGCAGCCTGAGGTCCCCTGGCTTGGCACCAGGGCAGGAAACATGGCCTGAGGTCCCCCAGCCTGGGCCAGGGTGAAGGGTGTGCCTTGAGAACATTAAGGCCCACTGGGTGGAGAACATAGCCTGAGATCTCCCATCAAACCCCACCAGGAAGGGTGGCACAGCCTCAGGTCCTCTGTCAAGTCCTGCCTAGTGGGGGGGCACAGCATAGGGTCCCCCATCAAGCCCCGCTGGTCCCCTAGTGCCAGGGTTGGAGGCATAGCCTGAGGTCCCCCAGCCAGCACTGGGCAAGGGGTGCACTTTGAGGTCCCCCATCAAGCCCTGCCAGGCAGGGGGCATGGCCTGAGGTCCCCTGTCAAGCCCACCAGGCAGGGGGCACAGGCTCAGGTCCCCTGCCCCGGCCTAGCGCCACACAACCTGCTGATTGTTCCTTAAGGCTTCTTACAGGAACTCAGTCTCCGCTGTGGCTGCAGCTATCTTGTGTTAAGGAAACCCCGTCTCTGCTGTGAGTGCCCCCATCTTTGTGATGGTCTGATGGTCAATTTGCATATTACCTCTTTATTAGATAGGATGGCTATTACTATATGCCATGAAATATGCCCAAGTGACTTACTTGAATTATTTTGCCTAAATTTTCTCGCAACCCCACAAAGGCAGCACCATACTTCTTTCTGATTTACAGATGAGAAAACTGAGGCTGAGCAAGGTCAGGTGACATAGCTACTCACGTGGGAGAGCCAGGATTCCAAACTAGATCTGTCTGATTCCAACGCCATATTCCTAAAGACTGCAATCTGCTGGCTCTCGGGGTCAGTGGGGAGCACTCTTGGTGCCCTGCCCAGATCCTCAGTGCCTGACCTATGCTCCCACTCCCCAGACCTGGGCATATAGGCTGTGAGCAGCTCCCAGCTGGCCCTCTCTGCAGACTTGCTCTTGGACCCTCCCTGCTGAGCAGCCTGCAGCCAATGACTGAGGACGGTGGGTTTTTTAAAGCCTCAGGATGCAACCAACGTTATATACAAGTCTTACTTCAACCGAGTCTCCGGCAGAGACCACATCATGCGGAGCGTTGCTCACCCATTCTGCTTCCTTCAGTACCTTCACCTGAGAGCTCATCTAGGGAAATCCCTATTGCCAGAATCCAGGAGTCAGGCCCTCGTTCCTGGGTTTTCACTAAAACAGTTGCCCTGGAATGGCCCTGGGTGGAATGTAGAAGGAGAGCCCTCACCACTGGATGGGAACAGGCACCCCACCCCGGGGCCAAAATGGAAGGGGACACAGATGGAGGGGGTTGTGAGCTGATGCCACGGCTCTGACCTTGGAGAAGTGTGGGGTAAGAAGTGATTACGAGGACTGTGGGGTCGGGTGGCTTTTGGTAAACCCCTCTGAGAAAAGCAGACAGATCTGTCAGCAACTGAAAGCAAAGTGAGAGTCAAAGGTCCTCCCAGCAGCATTTACAGAGCATTCTCCCACTGCAGGCCGGCACCGCACCTTGTCTCCAGGGAGACGGGACTGATGAGGGGAAGGGAGGATTGGGGAGAGGGAGGCAAAGCGGGGAGGGAGAACATATGTAATAGAGTCAACAATAAATTTTAAAAAAAGAAAGACAGACAGAACTTCAAACGAGGCTTAAGCCTGGGCAAGTCGTATACCAGGTTCCTGATCTGAAAACAGGGTCCTCCTCCTCCTTACTTCTCATCCCACAGGGCGGTGGGCAGCCCAGCACTGAGGGACTGTTAACGCTAAATGGGCTGATGTGCACCATCCCTCACACAGCAGATGCCCCAGATGCATCACAGCCGAAGTAAGTACATCAAACCCCAGGGGACTAGCCGAGGTCAGGCAGGAACTAGGAACTGCAGGTGACAGCGAGACTGGAAGGAGACAGGCCCAACCTCTCAGGTGTTCCCAGATAAGGGAAGGCGCAGAAGAAGAATGCAAACAACTTCCCCAAAAGGCAGAACAAGGACCGTGAAAAAGGCACGAAGGACAGTGGAGGGTCCCATCTATGTTTGTCTCTGGACAGAAGGAGAATCTGAAAGGGCCAGGATGACTGGTGGGGTCCAGCGTCTTACCTTTCTGGTCAACGTGACCGCCACTGTGACCACCGTGCAGATGACCACCAGCAACAGGACCCCAAGCAATGAGATCAGGAACCCAGCGTGGTGCCCAGCACCTAGAGGGAGGACAAAATAAGAGAAATGGACTGAGGCCAAAAGCAAAGGGGAACCATTTCCCAGGGATGCCTGAGCTCAGGGCACAGAGGTGGGGGCTGGCCAGGCCTTTCTCTTGCCACAGGACTGGACCACTAACTCGGCTGCTTGGACAACAGACCCTCTGCTGGGCCCACCATGAACCACTGACACGCAAGCCGTTGTGTACCTCACAGGTTTACACCAGAGCAGGCCATTGTTCACCCCCTCCTCAACGTAACAACATCACTTTGGGCAATACTCGTGAAATAAAACAAAATAGTAACGTCCCGGAAAAAATGGAAAGGGAAAAATTTTCTTTTATTAAACTTCGTATTTATAATCATACTAGTAGGACATTTTAACTTAAAAATTAAAATAAAATTGATATTAAAATGCAAAACAGAAAAAGAGCACATAACTTTCACCTTAAGCCTATGACATTTATTCCTCGGGGGCGGTGAGACTAGGTGGGAGCAAGGCCCAGGGGCTGTTTCCTTTACTGTTCTCCTTCATTCACACCACAAATCCTTTTCAAATATATATTTTATTCATTTCAGAGAAGAAGGGAGAGGGAGAGAGAGATAGAAACATCAATGATGAGAATCACTGATCGGCTGCCTCCCGCAGGTCCCCTACTGGGGATCGAGCCCACAACTCAGGCATGTGCCCTGACCAGGAATGGAACTGTGACCTCAACCACAAATATTTATCAAGCACCTGGCACAAAGCAGGTGCTTCATCAATGTTTGTGATATGAGTTAAAGCATGAACAGGAGAATGTCTACGAACATAAAATGTAACTAGAAGGAGGAAGAGGCAGGAAAGGGATTTTGAAGACATGATATTTTATCCAAGGAGCGTGTGAGAGGAATAGGACAGTTACTCATGTGTGCTTGCTGCAGGGGAAGGGCTTTCAGACTGCTTCCCCCATCTCCACCTCCTTTCCCAGAAGGTCGGGCAGAACCCAGGTGCCCAGGGAGAAAAGAGGAGGGCGTAGCAGAGGCCAGGCCCTCTTCCCTCTGATTAAGGGCTGCACTTGCCAGGAAGGTGGCCTAGGAATGCAATCCCTTAGAACAGTGGTCGGCAAACTGCGGCTCGCGAGCCACGCGTGGCTCCACTAACCTAGGCTCTCAATTCCAATAATTTCAGGCTGTTGTTGTTCTTTGTGATTAAGCCCCTATTAGAACAAGGGCAGGGCCCACAGTCTCCACATGGTACCGGAAGGGATAGAAGGGAGAGCCCAAACTCCCAGCACGTGGTTCTCCTACCCTGAGGATTCCATTCCCTGCTTGGGCCACAGGCGGGAGGAGGGGGCAGATGGGAAGCAGAGGGGTCATGGAGGGCAGTGGCAGGGGGCAGAGGGCCTGCAGAGAGCTATCCACAAAACAGAAAAACATGTAGGCTCTTATCCACATGCATAATTGGCCTATGTGGAAGCAAGCATTTGAAAAGAAACTATAAGGTAGCAGTTTCACAGATTTTGCTAACTCATAAAGCTTAATCTCTAACATAATCAGCAAATAGAAGTTCAGAGGGTGCCGTTCCGGGAACCAGAACACTTGTGTTAAAGTCAGCACTTATGCTCTGAGCCACTGCAGGCCTCTGCTTCCACTGCCTCAGTCAGACAAGCAGTGCATTCACCACTGAGAGGTCCCTGGTGCTTCCCATGCATGTTCCAGGTACCGTCCTACGGGCGTCTGCTTGTAGTGAGTAATTCAATCCTGCCAGCACCTCACCGGGTCTGACAACTGCGTCCTTTCACAGGGGAGAAAAGCAATGCACGGGGTGTCTACCTAATCCTGTCTGTGGTCACCAGCAGCACCGGGATTTTGTACATCGACTCCCTGACATCAGCCGGAGCTCACAACCACTCCACCGCACTGTCTCTCAGGTACGGTCAGAATGCTTTCCCTCCGTTCAGACAACTGGTTCAAGTGTCCAGATGGATAACAGACGTGAGGATATTTTGGAAACTATGAAGCATGATCATAAATTAAAAATAGAACTATCATTGTGACCCAGCAATTCCACTTCTGGGTATTTATCCAAAGGCATTCAAAACACTAATTCAAAAGATATAAGCACCCTTATGTTCATCGTGGCTCTATTTGCAATAGCCCAGATATGGAAGCAATCTAAGTGTCCATGAATACACACAGAAGATGTGGTGCACTGGCACAGTGGAATATTAATCAGCCATAAAGAAGAATGAAATCTTGCCTTTGTACAACTTGGATGAACCTGGAGGGTATTATGCTAAGTGAAATAAGTCAGACAGATGAAGACAAATGCCACATGATTTCACTTATATGTGGAATCTTAAAAAACAAACAAACAAATAAATGAACAAACAAACTCATAGATACAGAGAACAAACTGATGGTTGCCAGTTGGGGGAATGAATGAAAAAGGGGGGTAAGATGTAGAATTGCCAGATATAAAAATAATCACAATGATGTAAAGTACAGCACAGAGAATATAGTCAATGATATTGTCAATGATACTGTTCACCTGAAACTAATATAATATTGCATCTCAACTGTAATTGAAAAAATTCAAAAACCTTTCTAAAATGCAAATTATTGTACATTTACACTTAGCACACAGCTTTGTTTCTAACCAGCTCTAATCCCTTATAAATTTAGGACATAATTCTAATCTTCATGACCTGTGCTAACCTAAGAAATGAGAACATTTTCTAGATGACCATATCTTATCTAATAAAAGAATAATATGCAAATTGACCATCACTCCAGAACACAAGATGGCCGCCCCCATGAGGTCAAAGATGGTTGCCCCCATGTGGGCACAAGATGACCACCACAAGATGGCCTACAGGGGAGGGCAGTTGTGGACAATTAGGGGTGACCAGGCCAGCAGAGAAGGGCAGTTGGGGCAGACCAGGCCAGCAGGGGAGGGCAGTTGGGGGAGACCAAGACAGCAGGGGAGGGCAATTAGAGGTTGACTAGGCCTTCAAGGGAGGACAGTTTGAGGTGTCCAGGACTGCAGGAGAAGGCAGTTGGGGAAGACCAGGCCAACAGGGGAGGGTAGTTGGGGGAGACCAGGCCTGCAGGAGAGGGTTGTTGGGGGTACCAGGCCTGATATCCCCCAACTGCCCAGGCTGGCTGGCATAAGTGGTTAGAGCAATCAGGCAGAGGCAGATAAGCAGTTGGGGGAGACCAGGCCAGCTGGGGAGGACAGTTGGGGGGACCAGGCCTGCAGGGGAGGGAAGTTGTGGGTGATCAGGCCATCAGGAAGGGCAGTTAAGGGTGACCTGGTCAGCAGAGGAGGGCAATTGGGGGTGAACAGGCCAGCAGAGGAGGGCAGTTTCAGGAGACAAGGCCAGCTGTGGAGGACTGTTGGTAGGACCAGGCCTGCAGGGGATGGTAGTTGGGGACGACCAGACTGGCAGGGGAGGGCAGTTGGCAGGGGAGCAGTTGGGCCAGCCAGGGAGCAGTTAGACGTCAATCAGGTTGGCAGGAGAGTGGTTAGAGAGTGATCAGGTTGGCAGGCAGAAGTGGTTAGGGGCAATCAGGCAGAGGCAGGTGAGCGGTTGGGAGCCAGCAGTCCTGGATCATGAAAGGGATGTCCAAACCGCCCATTTAGTCCTGATCCCACAGTGATTGGGCCTAAATGGGTGGCTGGACATCCCTCAAGGGGTCCCAGATTGGAGAGGGTGCAGGCTGGGCAGAGGAACAACCTCCACACCATGCACAAATTTTGTGCACTGGGCCTCTAGTCTATATATATAAAAGCCTAAGCTTGCCGAGACCGGTTTGGCTCAGTGGATAGAGCGTCGGACTGCGGACTGAAGGGTCCCGGGTTCGATTCCAGCAAGGGCATGTACCTTGGCTGCGGGCACATCCCCAGTAGGGGGTGTGCAAGAGGCAGCTGATCGATGTCTCTCTCATCGATGTTTCTGACTTTCTATCCCTCTCCCTTCTGCTCTGTAAAAAATCAATAAAAAAAAATATATAAAAGCCTAAGCAATCAGACAACCAGTAGGTAGCTATAACATGCACTGACCACCAGGGGAAGACACTCAACTTAGGAACTGTCCCCTGGTGGTCAGTATGTTCCCACAGCCAACTACCCATGGCCAGCCAACCTCCTGTGTTCACTGCCCCTGGCCAGCCAGCCCTGATGGGCCCTGGCACTGGGCAAGATAGCCCTGATCTGCCCTGATCACTGGCCAGATCGAGGAACCCTACCTGTGCAAGAACTCATGCACAAGGGCTCTAGTCAATATATATACATAAAATGTCCTTTTTATACCCAAAAGTGTGGTTATCAACTTTGACTGCTCATTTGAATCACCAGGGATTCTCTTAGCTCCTATCAGGTCTTGCCTCCACCCCTAGAGATTTCAACAGAATTGGTCTGGGATGGGCGCTGGCACCAACGCTATTTAAAATCCCCCAGGTGATGTGAATGTGAGCAGGGTTAGGTGGCCCTTCTCCACTGCACATGGCAGGGGTGCATTTTCCATCCTAGAGGATGAGGTTCGTCCTCTGCTCTGCTCTGCTCCAGAGGGCATACCTGAGCTTCGTAGGACCTCCAGAAAGAGCCTCCCTCTGTAAATGCCATCTGGAAAGGTGTGATAGATGCAGGAGTACATCCCTGTGTCGTTCGTGGTCAGTGACTGCAGGGTGAGGCCCAGGTTGGGGCGGGGGACCACTCGCTCCCTGAAAGCTGGGTAGATGAACCACCCAGATTCAGCATGATGAATAGCCAGAAACTGGTCCTGCTTCTTCCAGTCGACCTGAGTCACCATGGCCGTGGTGGAGGAGAGGTGACACTGTAAGGTGACAGAGCCACCTTCCTCTGTAGACATGTTCCCCATGGTCTCTATTCTGCCTGTCACGGCTCCTGGGAGAGGGAGAAAGCGTGTGTGAGTCCAAGTCAGCAGCTGGCCCGATCCTTCCTGTAGAAATCCAAGGGACTTTGTGACCAGAACTTGCTTTTGGAATGGTCGCCTCTCCAGCCTACCTGCCACTCCCCTGCCCGGAAGATGGAGCACATCCCGGATGCTCTGCTGGCATCTAGTGTCATGACCAGCTCACGGGTGATTTTCAGCTGCCCACTTTACAATACAAACCCTGGCAGCCACTGCTTCTGTTTCTTCGTATCTTCCAGCAGCCCAGGGCTGGGCTGGACACATTATTCTTTGAAGGAAAACCTGGCTGTTTGGTTGGTCACCATTGGGGTGCCTGGAATACCCTTCATGAACTCCAAAGGGAAGGCGAGTTGGTTGAGAAACTGGGTCTCCAAGCAAAACCACCCTTTGGGCACTTGCCACCCTCAGATGGCTCAAAAGCAAAACAAAAACGAACACTGCCATTTGTAAATATTTGTGCCCCCTTTTAATACAGAAGGAAATAGATGTCTCATGAATTCAATCTAAAATGTTAAGATCTCTGGAATAGGTGAAGAAAACATGTTGATTCACAGAAGAAAGGGCGAAAGGACAGGAGTGAACTTTTACAAGTAAATGGGTCACCCTCCTGCTTAGTCCCTTTCTCTCCCTTGCTTCCTTTCTGGGGTTGGCCAGTCAGACTGCCCCCACACCCCACACAGCCCCAAGTCCTTCATCTGCTGCCCAGAACAAACCTGTGCCTTCTTCTCAGAGGAGAAAAGCGGGGCACAGGGTTCTGAACACTGTGGTTTCCTTCCCGCAGACCGATAGAGTGTTCCCTCCCTGCCTCCCCTTTCCGCCTCCCTGCTCTGCCCCTTCCTCGGGTTCTAGGCTGGAGTTTCCCTCCCTACCTGATGCCAGGAGGGGAGCCTGCCTCAGCCCCTGGACCCAGATCAGGAGGAGACACCACTGCATGCTTCTGCCCAGGGGGCCTCAGGAAGCAGATGTGGCCGCCTCTGCCACAGAAACTGGCCGAGTGCAGCTGGTGAGGCGAAACTGAGCCTATGAGGAGAGAGGGTCTTGGAAACACCGAGTTCAGCAAAACCAAAGGCAGATACTGTTCTCAACAAGCACCCGAGCCACAAGAAAGACCATGGAGGAAACACACTAAAAAAATAAGCAGCGATATGGGGAGAGGTGTGCCGCCTGGTCTTTGGGTGCTATTAGTCAATCTACTCATTTAAATTTTATGACTGTACTTTTTTTCTTTTATCAGCCTTTGTTTAACAAGCTCAGGGCATATGTGTCATGCCCAGGCTTTATAACCAATGGGGTTCTCTGACTCCATCCTACTGAAAATGTGCAGAACTGAGAGAAACTCAAGTGTGTGCACTCTCAGGCTAGACACTGCACTGGAACTCTGAGCCAGGGAGCAAGAACAGTGACTACAGAGACAAGACTTGTGTGGGACAAAGTCTTGGACAAACATAGCCACACTTTCCTTGACTGAGGTCCTCTTCTTGAATCTTATATCTTCTTTCTTGTTCATCTGGGCTGAGATTTTATTGAATTCTGGCTTAATTTCTCTGACCCAGTGTTATCTGAGGAGACCAGAAAAGAGAGTTTTTTTCTGCCTGGCAACCCCATGAAACCCAGGAATGCCTGATCCTGGAGAGAGATCACTTGGCCTTTGCTTGAAGCTCCACTTTATTGTCAAATCCTACTGCTGGGTCATCCTCCCTCCCTCCATTCTTTCCTCCCTTCTTTCATGTATTTGAAAGTCCCCAAAACCTACAAAGGACCAGACTCGACCACAGGCTCTGGAGATATGAGACACATTAGTCAGAGGTTGCTCTCCAGTGAAGCCACACTCTGGGGAGAGGAGGCAGAGCCCACATTCACCTCCTCCAGGGCTCATCACCTCTGGACATGCTCCGTGCTGTATGTACTGAAAATAGCTCCACCACAAGGAGCCTCTGAAGCCCGGTGCTCTGCCCCCTCCAGTCCAGCCAAGCCCCTGAGCTTCCACACCATCCAGGCTCCTGTCCCCTTCCCCCCTGATGCTACATCTCAGACCAGCTTCTTTCCCTCCCCGGGTTCTGCTGATTCCCAACTCTACACCACAACCCACTCATCACCCTCTAACCCACCTCCAGCCCCTTAGACAATATATGCCTCACCAGCCTCTCTGGCTTCCCAAATTCAACCTGTTCTTCCAGGTTCACATCAAGATACAACTCTACCCTTTTCAACAATCACAGTCCCTCTAGCTAAAGGAGCAACAGTACCTAATGTGTGTCCAAGGGAAGGTGCTGAGGTTGAACTTGTGGGTCCACAAGCACCCTGGTTGTTAAGCCAAAGGAGCCATGAGAGAAAGCCGAGAGCAGCCAGTGGGGCTCAAGCACTGAGAGGGGCATGCTGGGGTCCAGGTTCTTACAAATGCGCAGCCTGTGTTCCTGCAGTGGGGTGGTTGCGAACCATACAGGCAGGACCTGTCTTCGATAATGAGGAATTTAAAGAAATTTAGATGGGGGGGGGGGGTTAAGATAGTTAAAGAATTGTTCTATTTGTTTCTAAGCAATCAGTCCAAAGAGGAACACAGTTGAGCCCATTCTGATGAATGATGCTCTCCAGAGACGTTTGAGGTGATTACCAGACTGTAGACTAAGAAACACCTGGGTCCAGATTCATCCTGGTATGGTGACCTTGAGAAAGTTACTCAACTTCCTTAGGAGTCCATTTCCTCATCTGCAATGAGAAGAGTAGCATCCCTTGCCTGCCCTTCATAAGGTCTTTGTGAAGAATCAGTGAGCGGATGTGAGGTGGTATTTAGCACAGTGCCTGGAGCACAGGAAGGGCTCCATACATCAACCACAGTGTTGATAATAACACTACTTAAGGAGGTAAAAGAGAAATCAGAGAAGAATATCTACCTATGCAATGTGTTTTGCCAGGAGTAAAACCCTGATCTCTGAACTACAAGTTCTCTACACAACTTCTTCATTCTGTTGTGTGCATCTGATATAAGACTATGAGGATAAAATGCTCCTGCAGAGAAGTGGACCAGCCAGACCCAGGGGAGGTCTGGGAGGAAGGTGAATGACCCAAGAGTCTCCCCAGGGGACCTCCCAGAAGTCCCTCTTGGAGCCTCCCACTGGGTGTGACTCCACCTGGAAGCTTGCTGGTATGGCCACCTCAGCAGTGGCTGCACAGAGCTCAGCAGCACAGCTCTGAGGTGCAGGTCTGGACTGGGAGCTCTCAGGGCCACCAGAGCCTTGAGGGCCAGTGGAGGTCTCGGTGGCATGGCATGAACCTCTGGGGTCAGTCAGATTCTGACTCATGTTTCCATTTTAAAGTTCTAAAAGGGGGTCGCCAAAGTTTTTCTGCGTGTGTGTGTGTGTGTGTGTGTGGCCCAGTGCACAAAATTCATGCATGGGGGGGGGGGTTGATTTCCCTCAGCCCAGCCTGCACCCTCTCCAATCTGTGACCCCCTCAGGGGATCAGGCCTAAACTGGCGGTCAGACAGCACCCTTGCAATCTGGGACTGCTGATTCCTAACCGTTCATCTGCCTACCTGCCAGATCACCCCTAACCATTCTGCCTGCTAGCCTTCTTGTCCCCAACTGCCTGTCCCCTGCTGGCCCAATCATCTCAAACTGCACCCCCACTGCCAGCCTGCTCACCCCCATTGCCCCCCCCACCAGCCTGCTCACCACCACTGCCCTCCTCTCCTAACAGCCTCTGCCTTGGCCCCACCACCATGGCTTTGTCCAGAAGGTCTCGCAGTCTAATTAGCATATTATCCTTTTATTAGTATAGACTAGTGACCCAGTGCACGAAATTCATGCACAGTAGGGGGTTCCCTCAGCCCAGCCTGCCCTCTCTCACAGACTGGGAGCCCTCAGGAGATGTCCTACTGATGGCTGAGGCCTGCTCCCCATTAGTCTCACCACCCTCTGTGGGAGGTGACTGGGCTGATCAAGGGAAAGCGCCAGCTCCATTGCCCTGCTACTGCAGCCACTGCCAGCCACTGCAGCCACCAAGGTGTTTTCATCAACTTGGACTCTAGTCCCTTCACTGTGAAAAAATGACAACTTTCTTTAGGCATTTTCAAGATGTGTCTTTCATAGGATATGACATTTCTTTCTTTTTTTTTTTTATTCTCACCTGAGGCTATGCCACTGGGGATGGGGCGGGAACATCCCTGTCTCTGAAGGCCAGCAGTCAGTCCTGTCGTGGGCGCCGGGCTGGGGGGCATGCAGGGACCCCTGAGCCACACACGGCAGTGGCCACCAGGGTCTCCGCATGCTCCAGAGGCCAGCAGCCAACCCTGTCGTGGGCGCTGGGCTGGGGGCGTGGACCCAAACTGCTGCTTGGCTTCAGAGCACGGGAAGCAGCTGGGGCAGGGCAGGAACATCCTTGCTCCCAGCGGCTTAGCTGCTGCACCCATAGTCCTGCAGTGGCTGGGGGTGTTCTGGGACACCTGCCACTCAGGACCTAAGTGCAGCACCAGGCTGGGGGGTGGGGGGGCATGCAGGGCCTGGGGAATGTGTACCACGGGCCTGCCAGGACTGGCAGCACAGCGTCCGCTCTCCAGGACCCCGGCCATATGGAGGCCGCACAAGGGGTGTGGCCGTGCGGCACGCAGCCCCGCCCCTTGCGCTGCCTCCGCTCCCACCCCTTGCACCACCTCGGAGCGGACTGGGAAAATGGGAGCCGCGGGTGGGGGCTGCAGGCCTTCGGGGATTGCCAGCACAGCATCTGCTCCCCAGGCCCATGTTGCCCATTCCCCAGGTCGTGCAGCCCCACCCCCTGCTCCTGATTGGCTGGTAGCATAGCGAAGGTATAGTCAAATTTGCATGTTTCTCTTTTATTATATAGGAATGTATTGTTGACAGTTTTACAGATGTCCCTCATCACCCCTTTTGTCCCCCTTTGCCCAGCTCCTACCCCACCTAGGCCTTCACCACACTATTGTCTGTGCCATAGGCTATGCATGTAAGTATACAAGTTCTTTGGCTTATCTTTTTTTATCCCCCCAGCCTGAGATATGTCCATCTGCCCTCACTGCTGTGGTTGTGGGCTAAACAGATCTAGTTAGTCTTGAGGCAGCTGGGTGGGTGAGGGCACTGAGGAAGGGACTCCATTTGCATGTAAAGGGGAAGAAGGGCTGGGATGTAAAACACTCCCCAGCCCCCTCCAGGCCTTTCACAGCCCTGTGAGCCACAGGAGCCCCACGTGAGCCCAGTCCCTCCAGCCTCTGCAGCTGCAAATCTGTGGCTGTACAGGGATCAGGGAAGTGGGAACAGAGCTGAGAGAGGGTGCACTTCCTATGAGACCTGTGACTTACGCCCTGGAGACACTACCTAGTGTCCTCTCAGGACACAGACCACTCTCTCAGTTGTGTCTTTGAGTCCTCCCCCTGGCGGGGAGTTCAGGGATATCAAGGCTTTCTTCTCTTTTCCTGGCCTCTAACCCAGTACATGTCCTGCAGGTGCAGGGCTGGTGACCTTCTTAGCCACTGGCTCTCACTCTGTCTCGCAACCCGGCGCCTCCTAGTGGTTGGCTGTCCTGTGGCCAAAGGAAAGGGGCCAGAGGCCCCTGAGGCCTGCAGGTCCACAGAGGCCTGTGGGAGCAGAGACAGGGAGGGGAAAGAGAAGAGAACACAGCTTCCCAAACACCCAGAGGAGCGTGTCCTGTGTCCCCTCTCCCCCATCTATCATTTGTCATAACAAAGCCACCTCAATGAAACTGAGTAATGGGGGGGAAGGGGGGTGTTGAAAGCCCCTTGTGGAGAGAACTGCCTCAGACAATCAAAGACAGTCTCATAGGAATGTCTGTCACCTGAAACATTTTTAAGTCTGGGGGCCACGGGTTTGCTGGCTGCAAGTGGCTCTTGGTGAATGTATATGGGAGAACTTGGGGGTGGAATTGTTGACCGTTAGCTCAAGCTCCCTCCAGTGAGGTGACTCCAAGGACCTACCTGACAAATGCTGCCAAGATGTCAGTGGACTATGGGAAGTTTCCTTTGCCTTCCCAGCTGTGAAAATAAAGTACCCCCTCCCCGCAGCAGAGGTTGGAATGCAGAGTCAGAAGAATCTTTGGGAAGAAGCCTGCACCTCCCTTAATAGCCCTACTACTCTCCGACATCATTCCCTGCTATTCCTCCCCCTCCCTAGACATAATTATACTATCAATCCAGCCCTAGTTCTGTCTGCCTTGAGAAAGTATCCTCCACCCCTGGAAACTTACGTGCTGCTTCCTACTCCCTAGAGTCCTCAGCATTGAGGACCACAAAGATTAGAATGGAAATTCAAGTGTACGTATCAGCCTATCAATGTTTCTCTCACATCAATGTTCCTACCGCCCCCCTTCTCTCTTTCTCCTCCCCTCTTTTTCTCTCTAAAATCAACAAAAACAGAGCCTCAGGAGAGAATTAAAAATAATAACTATATAAAACTATTTCTAGTTGTTGATGCTTATATGAATAGAAAAGCCAAGAGAATCAGTTGGGGAGGGGGGAACCCACACAAAAATAAATTTGAAGGATATAAGATTAATATAAATAAATAAATAAATAAATAAATAAATAAATAGTCTTTCTATGTACAATCATTGACCAGTTAAGATATTTTGGAAGAGAATCCCATTTATAGCCCCCCCCACACACACACACCAAATAAAATACATAGGAATAAATTTGACCAAAAATGCGCAAAAAAACATATGAAAAAAACTTTGCTCAAATGAATTATCTATCCAAATATACTTTTAAAGAAAACCATACAAATTCTAAAGAAAAGCCGAGATGATTTCCTTTAAAGTCTGGAAGGAAAGAAAATCTTTTTAACTAGGATTCAAACTAGAATTATAAATACAGTTTTGTGAGGAGTGTGACTGCATACATTTTTATTTTAAAAAATAAAAGTTTTTGCCTTTAAAGCAATCATAAAGGTCAAATGAAAAGGGCAAGCTAGAAAAGAATACTTGGAACTTAATTCACAAACAAATTATTCATCTCCTTAACATAAAGAGATTCTAGAAATCAAGAAGAAAAAGACCAAGAACATTGAACAGATTAAAATGGATGAACTGACAATTCCTGGAAAAATAGATACAAATGTTCTTTAAGCATATGGAAAACTCCTCAGTCCCAGTCATAAAAGAGAGATATGCAATAAAAGTACACTGTGAAACCATTTCTCACCCACAAAATTAGCAAAAAATCAAAATTTTTACAGTATGTTCTACTGGTGAGGCTGCAGAGAAACTGGTGCTATCATATATTGCTGTTAAAATTTTAAAAAGATATAACTTTTTAAAATTTAATTTTGTCAATATCTATTCAGATCTCAGCTATGTTTACTGTTTGACCCAGGAGACCTACTTCTAGAAATCTGTTCTAAGGATATAAGTGCATAAATATGAAATGACATATCACAAAGTTATTCATTGAAGCATTATATGTACTAGCAAAAAAAAGAAAGAAAGAACTCAAATGTCTATCAATGGGGGCCTGGTTGAATACACTATGATACGAACTTCCTTGCCGAATAAATTGTTACCTCCACATAATGGGAAACTAGGCAACCAAAGAATGAGAGCATCTCAATGTGTTGATGTGGAGTGATCTCCAGAGGCTCTTAAATAAAACAGCAAGGTGCCAAAACTATGCTACCATAGGCTACTTTTGTGGAAAGGGATAAAAGGGAATAAATATATGAGTACAAAGTTGCTTATGTTTATAGTAAGAAACACTGTAAAAATTTTTTAATCCTCACCCAAGAATTGTGATTTTATTGATTTTGTTTTTTAGAGAGAGGGGAAGGGAGTGAGGGAAAGGGGAGAGAGAGAGAGAGAGAGAGAGAGAGAGAGAGAGAGAGAGAGGTGAGGAGAGACATATCAATTGGTTGCCTCCCATATGGGCTCAGATCCAGGATCAAACCCACAACCTAGGTATGTGCCCTGACCAGGAATCGAACTGCAATTTTGGTTAATGGGACAATACTCCTACCAATTAAGCCACCCAACCAGGGCCAGAAAATATTTTTTTAATTGGTTACCATTAGGTGGTGGGAAAGGGGGTGGGAGGAGGGCATTGAGATGGAAGAGAAAAACTTATTTGGGTATAGCTTTCAACTTCTAAGACATGTAACTCTTTTACATATTCAAAACATACATATTGTATAAGAACAAAAAAGCTAGTCCATCCTTCAAATTGAAAGACAAAAAGAAACAAAGTAATCTAATTTCATATAAAATTAACTAGGAGCCCAGTGCACAAATTCATGCACCTTGAAAGGAACTGTGGGCCACAAGGCTGTGGTGGGTCTTGGCCTATCCTCTGTGCCCCCATCCAGTCCCTCCCGCTGCAGCCCCTGGTCTCCTGTCTGCCTGAAGCCCCACTCCCTCAGCCACTCCCACGTGCAGATAGCACCAGCCCCGTTTGCACCCGATGACAGTGCAGAGTGATTGGGACCAGTGTCAGCAACAGGTGTGAGCAGCAGCTGCTGTCCCAATTGCCCCTCAGGAGCAGGGGGAGGTGGAGAAGCCCTCAGGTGTGAGCACTGAATAAGAACAAAGAATTTTCAGTAACCACCAGAGGCTCACCCAGATCACAGCGATCAGAGCCCCGCCTTGGTCTGGCACCCCCACTCACCTCCTCCTCCATTCCACCATGGCCGATGCCTGTCATGTTTTGTGTGCACCTCCTGGTGGTCAGCACACGTCATAGCGACACGTTGTTTGGTTGTTCTGCCATTCAGTCTATTTGCATATTAGGGTTTTATATATATCATAATCATATAGAGAAGATAATCATTTCAACTGAACTTAAAATTTAAATCTTTTATTTTCTTAGTGGGATACATTTTAGGATAAGAAATATATTCTGTTCATTCAATGGCATTATTATTTTGAAAGACCAAAACAACAAATAAGTAACAACATTAAAGTTGTTTAAACCACGCTCTTCAGACTAAGAGAAAATAGAAGTATAAATTAAAATAAGTAGGTAAAATCCTACTTATTCTAAATTTGAATTATCAATGCAAAACCATGATTTAATAGAATATACATATTTTCTAGCTAAGCCCATTGAAAGAACTGAAAAACAGCAATACTCCAGGAGCCAGAACACAGTTGAGAGACCAGAGTTTCTGAGGGAAATGGCTGACTCCAGGTTTGGGGCAAGGAATATATTAGGCAAATGTGGGGTATCTCATTGTAAATATCTTTCAAAGATTAATGGGATCATGTCAAAAAGACCAGACTAATTTGTAGGGGCCACAATTGGGCCAGAGTTGGGCCAATTAAATTGTGAAAAAGAAAAATAGCTATAAGAATATATTAAAGGCCATAAATCTATAAGTGACACTCTCAAAACAGAAAACTCCCCCCAAAAAAACCAACCCTCATTTGTCACTATTGGAGGTAGTTACTACATCAGCTGCTTGTTCTGAAAATTGGTAATTAAAGTTAAAAGCATTTATTTTGTCTTTCCGTAGGAACTGTATATAAGGGTAATTAAATAGTCCCAGTTGCTCAGGGAAACGGCTCCTTCGCAAAATAATTCCAGCTAATAAATGTAGAATAAATTTGGTAAACGGGAACGGAATAGTTGATTCAGTTACCAATCACCAGTAGAAACCAAAACCATTCCTTAAAATGTGATGACAACGCTGATGTTCCCAGGTGCCAAGGCCGCACTCAGGAGTTGCTTGCTGCCGCAAAGGGGGACATGTAACTGCTCAAAAGAAGGATCAAGCTGCCCCTACTCTATCCAGGGACTAAATCTAAACATCACTTAAATCGTTATATCTGTATATATTTAAGTTCATTTCCGAGAGGAAGGGAGCGGGAGAAAGAGAGAGAAACATCAATAATGAGAGAGAATCATTGATCAGCTGCCTCCTACACATTCTCTACTGGGGACCCAGCCCACAGCTTGGGCATGTGGTCTGACCTGGAATCAAATCATGACCTCCTGGTCTGTAGATGGACACACAAACACTGAGCCCACTGGCTGGCCAAGCATCACTTGTATTTGAACAACCAGACACACCATGTTGTGCAGTGGCACTCCATACGAAGTGTACAATATAATCTGTGAAATCTTCTTGCCTAGAATGTATAACCTGAATCTAATCAGGCCTTTCGGCCTGACTTCTAGTTTACAGGAAACCCCATATAGCACATAGGCAAACAAGTTAAATTACTCCACTACAAAGCAGAAAAAAACGCAAAATGTGGGGCAATTGCTTCAACAAGACAATGTGGAGAGAAAAAGAGGGGAAGGAGATTGTTTTAGGTAAACATAAATTTAGGAGATATGACAGCCAAATGCAATTCATGGTCCTTGATTGACCTTTGGTTTAAACAAAGACATTTTGAGAACAACTGTAAAAAATCAAACATGGATTGAGCATGAGTTCTATGATTAAACTATTACTAGTTTGGTGAAGTGTTTATTATGACCTGAATTGTGTTCCTCCCCTCCCCAAACTCACATGTTGAAGTTCTAATTCCTAGTACCTCAGAATGTAATTAGAGATAAGATCTTGGAGTGGGTAATTAAGGTAAAATGAGATCTTTACAGTGGGTCCTAATCCAGTATGATTGCTACCCTTACAAAAAGAAGAAATTTGGACAGAGATATTGGCATATGGGCAGAGGGAAAAGCAAGGGAAGAGACAGCGAGAAGGTCTCTTCTCATCTGCAAGCCAAGAAGCGAGGCCTCAGAAGCAGTCAACCCTGCTGATACCTTGATCTGGAGTTCCGGTCTCCACAGAGACAATAAATATGTTATTTAAGCCACCCAGTGTGTGGTATTTTGCTATGGCAGCCCTAGCAAACTTATACGGGGTGGGGGGGGGGGGGATCATAATTTGTGTAGTAAAAAATGTTTTAGAGATTTCTACTGAAATTTTTAAGTGTAAAATGTCATAACATCTATAATTCTTAAGTCCTTAAAAAATAATGAAGAAACGGTGGCAAAAGGATTGGTAAATTTGGGTGATGGGCATGTGGGTATTAATTATCTTTCCACCTCAAAATGCAAAGAAAAAGTTAAAGTTAAAATAAATGAAATGTTCAAATGCAGCTGGAAGAAGGAAGGCACCAGGCAGGATGAGGGAGCAGGAGGACAAAGAACCCAGCGGGAGACCCCTGCCTGTCGGGGGATTGAACTCAGCACCCAGTCTTTCAACACATCTGAACTGAGATAGGGAGTTTGGAGTGAAAGTGTACATTGCACCTGAGAAATTGCCGGTAACAAGGCTGTGAGAAGGGAACAATTAAAAATGAATTTCGTTTGGCTGTAAAGCATTACTAATTTCAGTCGCTTACATGAACTACTAAACATTTAAGTATAAATACTGTTTAGTGTAATAATAATTATGCATGCAACTGAAAAATACAGTTGGAAATATATAATTAATTTAAATGTCATCATAATTAATGGAGCTTTCCCCATATTTAGCCAGCTTCCTCATATTGGACAGGCAGCTCTAGTCTGAGCTAAGGCTGCTTGATTCTCTGTCATAACAAGTCTAACAGCTGACACATTTCCCCGCGTCAGTCAGTCAACAAATATTGAGCACTTAACTATGCAAAACGGCTATGCGAGGCACCATGGTTGATATGAAGAAGAGAAAGTTTACTCAAGGAGTTTACAATCTAATTAGGAAGTTTAATACCCAAACAAAAATACTGTGAAATGTAGAATAAGCCGGAAGTGCCCATGACTGGTAGAGACGAGCAGAGGACGATTTATGGGACAGTTATGTATCCCAGGTAAAGGTGGAAGAGGTAGTGGGGTGGATGGAGCAAGAAGATGACGCCTGAGTAACACAAGGTCCAGGGTGTGGGAGCAGTAACAACCTGCAGCGCGGGAGGGTTCTCCCACCTGGCCGTCCCCGGGCTCCTGGCCACAGCGCGGAGGCTTACACCAAATGCTTACAGACAGGTATGGAAAACCAGGCAGTCGAAACAGGTTTGGCTCAGTAGATAAAGCCGCAGACTGAAGGGTACCAGGTTCGATTCCGGTCAAGGGCATGTCCCTTGGCTGCAGGCACATGCCCAGTTGGGGGAGGGAGGGATGTGCAAGAGGCAGCTGATTGATGTTTCTCTCTCATCGGTGTTTCTAACTCTCTATCCCTCTCCCTTCATCTCTGTAAAAAAATCAATAAAATATTTTTAAAGAAAGAAAGAAAGAAAGAAAGAGAAAAAGAAAGAAAGAAGAAAGAAAGAAAGAAAGAAAGAAAGAAAGAAAGAAAGAAAGAAAGAAAGAAAGAAAGAAAGAAAGAAAGAAAGAAAACAAGGCATATGACGGCTGCAGATGGTCTGTGGCTCAAGGGAAGGTGTGAACAAAGTGTCAGGAAAAAGGGGTGACTGATTCCTAAGGCGCCGGTCTCATGGCAGAGGGGTGGGGGTATGTGCATTGCGAGCTCCTTTGGTCAAGCAGGTCAGGTGGTAAACAAGTGCTCGATGCTCCTCTGAAAAAGCGGGGGACCAGCCTCCAGTGGGGCTGCAGGGCCGGTGGAAGGGGCGGATGGTGCCCCACAGCCACCCGGCCCAGCCTTAAGGAATTGAAGCTGCCCATGTGGAAAGTCTGAGAAAACTTTCCCAAGAGCCCAGACAGGATCCGAGGTCCGAATAGCGTCCTGCGGGGGGAGGAAGGTCAACACAGAAGTGCAGCCTGCGGCCTCCGTTTGGGTCTCAGTAAGGCCTGCACCCGCGCCCTCCTGCAGGCAAGCCCCCCCACCCTCCACGCCCCACAGCCCCCCTGCACTCCATCCACAGTGAAGAGCGCTGCCAGGGGAGGTTTCCCGCGGGGCTGAGCCCCTTGGCGCAGCTTCCTTTCTGATGTCACCCCGCATCAGAAACCCCAGCCTCCAAGGTCAGCGCTGCCACCTGGGTTCCTCTTCCTTGCAGGCTGGCTCTCCCAGGGGTGGGGAGCGTCGCCCGGAAGGCCGCTGAGGTCCGTGCAATCATGCGGTCTGGCCCTGCCCAAGGTTGAGTTATTAAATGTCTGACCAAGTATAGCAGGCTACCTTTTTAGTTGATAATTTTGTATGGCCCTCAATTGATATTACAAATATCCAAATGGAGACGGACATACCTCGATGTGGGGCTGGGGGGACAAGAAGAGATAAACCAAAGAACTTACATACTTAGATGCATAGTCCAGGGACACAGGCAGTAAGTAGGGTGGTGAAGACCTGGGTGGGGTGGGCAGGGGTTGGGAGGAAGGGGCAAAGGGGGAGAATGGGAGATATCTGTAATACTATCAGCGACAACAAAATATCCAAATGGCCCTCGGCAGAAAAAAGACTCCCCACCCTGCTTCTGACCCAGTTTCCCACCCTTACCGCCTCCTCCGCTCCAAACTCTCCCATTCTGCCCTTGACTCTAATCAGCAATATTGTCCTTTTTGAATCACTGTTTTTCAAAGTGTGTGCCTGGCTTAAAAACACAAATTCCCAGGTCCCGTCCTAGGGGGCGGGGATGGGGAGTGGGGGGGACCAGCTTCCGTGGGGGGGGGGGGGGGGGGACGGGGTGTAGGATCGGTGTGGGGAAAGGTTGGGAGAGGGGATAGGAGGGTCAAAAGTCTACAAGGTGAGGAGCGCTCCAGATGATGGTCAGTTGCTGAGGTCCATCTACAAGTCCATCTCCCTCCAGGTCTTGAGGAGCAGCCTACACTGCCTCAGCATGGCAGCGGCCCACCTCCCCTCTTGCATATTAATTGAGGCATCCCAGGCCCTGGCCTCTGTGCTCAGTTGGGTGGGGGTCTCCTCTGCACAAGAGGTTGCCAGTTAGATCCTGGGTAAAGGCACAGGCAATGTTTTGGGAGGCAGCCAATCATGTTTCCTTCTCACATCAATGTTTTTTCCTCTCTCCCTCTCTCTCTAAGAAAAACTAATAACTATGCTTTTGAAAAAAATTAACTATTCTTTAATATGTGTGTGTGTGTGTGTGTAATACATATATATCCCAGCCTGAAGCAGCAATGAAGCTTCCTTTTTACCTTTATCCTCACCTCTTAACTTCTAATGTCACCCCACACACACACACACACACTGCTCCTGATTCATCCCATCTGAATTTCTTAGAAATAAGTTATTTTTTCTTTTATCCTTAAAACAGTGGTCTCCACATGTTCTCCATTTTTATTTCATACACCATCATTTAAAAAGAATTTCAGCAGCAACCTCCCAAGTGTATATATTTATATAAAGTATGCACACAGATGGCTGTAGTTATATTTTGTACATCATAAAACTCAAACTGAGAATAGAAAAAATTAGAGATTAGGTAAAATATTTAACAAGTGCGAGGTCTTCGTGACGCACGGCGGTGACTCATCTTGTGCAGATTACATCAGCGACATCAGCTTTGGAGACTGCGAGGCTACACGTTCGTTGCAAGGACCCTGCTCCCACCGCAAGTTTCCACACCGCAGACACGTGGGCCGCCGGCAGTGCACGTTAGATTATTGCAGCAGTGTGACAGCGGATGGTTAACGACAGATCTCAGAGAAGGGGAAAAAAGTGCCAGGTTTGTAGCCTTCGTCAATGTCAGTGGTGTAAATACCCCCACCGTGGTGATTTCAAGCTACCAACATGAACGTGAGGTTGGGGGATGCACAATCGTCTGGAGTAAGCCAGCTCCAGCCCAGCTCCAGCCAGCTCAGGCCAGCGCCAGCCAGCTCAGGCCAGCGCCAGCCAGTTCCAGCACTGGGTTTTGTGCCCAAAGCTTCTTGTCAGGTCTATTTTTCAGGTAATTCCCTTTCTTCTAGGGAACTGGTTTCCTAATTAAGGATTTTCTAATTAACTTGCTCCCTTTCAATGTCTCAAAGCCCCTCCTATGACTGGGGTAATTCTTCAGTCCTTCAGGCTTTGGTGGGGCCTGCAGGTCTGGGACAGGAGCCAGAGGATCACCTAGGATTTGTCCATTCGGAGAGAGAGCTGGGGGAGAGAGAAACAGGGACAGCCGCACCTTGGAAGTCCCTACCAGCACGCCCTATGTTGAAGATGTGGGTTTAGCCTGGCCGGTGCGCCCCAGTGGTTGAACATCAACCTATGAGCCAGGAGGTCAGGGTTCGATTCCTGGTCAGGCCACATGCCTGAGTTGCAGGCTCAGTCCCCGGTAGGGGATGTGCAGGAGGCAGCCGATCAAGGACTCTCTCTCATCATTGATGTTTTTCGCTCCCTTCCTCTCCCTTCCTTTCTGAATTCAATAAAAATATTTTTTAAATAAAGATGTGGGTTTATGCAAAATCACCACCTATATTGGGGACACTGGGGGTTAGACCTCTCTAAAACCCATGCTCCTTAACTCCAGTAGTTTTTGCCTCCCAGCTGCCCCTTCCCCACATGAAAACCCCAAACCTGACATTTGAACTTTGAGCCAAATGAAAGTAAAAAGTGTTTATTAATGTATGACTAATGTGAATGGAGGCTGTACTAGGTGCCAGGCACTGTTCCAACCGCTTTCTATAGTAGGTACTGGTAGTATTCCCATCTGCAAATCAGGAAACAGGTTTGGGGAAGTTAGACAACTGCCCAAGGTCGCATAGCTAGTCAGAGGTATGACTTGGATTTGAACCCACTCAGGCCGCCCTGCTTACAGTGACTCATGCTCTCCTGCTGACCTCTGCGGTCCGATGTCCTCGCGATGACAGGCACGGAGCTGGGCTCCGCGTGGGGTAGAAAACCCAGAGAAATGTGGCCCTGTCCTCAAGATGCTTTCAGAAAGCTCACAGGCTCCTCAGGAAAGTTAGACTAATGTAAGTGAAGTAATTAGGCAATCTTAGCAGACAGCCTGTAATTAGCTATAATGTAATATTCCCCACGGCAAGGAAAAGTGCTTCCTGGTGAGGTGGAGACCTAACCTCTGCCCTCAGAGCTATAATCACTCTTTCAAGAACCCAGAATCTAGGTCAGACGGGCCTGCAGCCTGCACTCGGGTGCCGCATTCTCTCCCCCAAGGAATCCCACTTGACCAAATGGCATAGCCATAAAGCTACATTAAGCTGCATTGTGTGCACATTTTTCCCCCAGTTTTCTCAGACTAATGAGAAAATATTTTTTAAACCTCTTTTTAAAAGTTCTTGGTTCTCATTAGCCACAAAAGTCCTATGTCAGCTCTGGCCCTTCAGCCTCTCCCTCTGCTAGTATCAATTCTTCAAAGTCGCTCTATCATAGATGGACAAGGTGGATAGAAAATTAGGTATGCCTAGAGAAATTAGGATAGAAAATTAGGTATGTCAGAAGTCTAGGCTTGTTCCTATTCCCACTCCTGTGGAACAAACGACCCCCAAACTCAGTGACTTAGAATAGCAGCCATTTCTTGCCTTTCACAATTTCTGTGAGTGACAAATTCTTGGCTGGGTGAGTGTATTAGTGTGCCATGGCTGCCACAGCAAATGACCAGAGACTGGGTGGTTTAAACAACAGAAATCTACATTGTCCCACAGTTTTGGAAGCTAGAAGTCTAAGACCAAGGTGTTGGCAGGAAGGGTTGATCTCTTCTTAGGCCCAAGATGAAGATGCTCATGTAAAACCCACATTAGGAAACCAAATCTCAGTTAAGTTTCTGTGCTCAGCGCTCCCAGAAAAGGAAGCCCTGGGTCAACCCATCAGGGCTTGCCTGCTTAGTACAGGTTGCCTGACATGGCACCATGTTTTCTCTCTTCCCCAAATAAGCAAAGTAATCCAACCAGGAAATGCCCAGGATAACATCTGTGTCCTCCTCATTTTGGTCTTTAAAATTCCTCTTGCTTTGTATAATTCTTTGGACCTCTTTCTATCTGATTAATTTGATGCTATCTGATTCACAAATCTATCTAATAAAAGAGTAATATGCAAATAGACCATACCTCTGCTACACCCACAAACTGCATGCACCAGCCAATCAGGAGTGAGTATGCAAATTAACCCAACCAAGATGGCTGTAGTCACAAGCGAGCAGGAGGCTTAGGTTTCCCCAGCAATGAAGGAAGCCAAGCTGCCTGCACACCCTGGCCGGCCCAGGCCTCTGCTCAAGGCTATAAAGTTTTAATCACAGAAGATAAATAAATCCCAGATACCAGGGCCTCCGCTTGGATGGCCGGCCTGCAAACCACCACAGGCCCCTCCTCCAGGCCAGCCCATGGCCCAGGGAAACCCCCACCTAATCCAGGATACCCGTTAGGGCAAACCAGCTGGCCTCCACCTGTGCACCAGGCCTCGATCCTATCTAATATAAGAGTAATATGCAGATTGACCATTACTCCAACACATAAGATGGCTGCCTCCATGTGGGGACAAAATGGCCACCACAAGATGGCCAGCAGGGAGGACAGTTGGGAGGGACCAGGCCTGCAGAGAAGGGCAGTTGAGGGGACCCAGGCCTGCAGGGGAGAGCAGTTGGGGGCAAAGAGGCTAGCAGGGGAGCAGCTAGGCATCAGTAAGCCTACCAGGGGAAGGGTTAGGGCGTGATCAGGCTGGCAGGCAGAAGTGGTTAGGAGTAATCAGGCAGGCAGGCAGGTAAACAGTTGGGAGTCAGCAGTCCTGGATTGTGAGAGGGATATCCAGCTGCCCATTTAGTCAGACATCCCTCAAAGGGTCCCAGATTGGAGAGGGTGCAGGCTGGGCTGAGGGACACACACTCTCATACACAAATTTCATGCACTGGGTCCCTAGTCCTATCTAATAAAAGAGTAATATGCAAATTGGCTGTACCACAAGCCACGTCCATCAGCCAATCAGGAGCAAATAAACCCCAACCAAGATGGCTGTGACCATTGAGAGCAGGAGGGAAGCTTGGGTTTCCCTGGCAAGAGAGGAAGCCAAGTTTTCCTCTTGCCATTGCCGACCTAGGCCTCTACTCAATGCTACAAAGTTTCAATAAGATATATCCCAACAGAAATGGCAGCAGCCACGGAGCTGGAGAGGGCAGAGGCTAGGGTTGCCCAGGTGATGGAGGAAGCCAAGCTTCTGCAGCTCTGACTGGCCTAGGCCTCCACTCTAGGCTACAATGTTTCAATTATAGAAGGTAAATGTCCCAAAAGAAATGGCTGCCACTATCGAGCAAGCAGAAGGCTTGGCTCTGTTCCAGGCTACAAAGTTTCAATTGTAGAACATAAAATAAGTCCCAGATACCAGGGCCTCCACTTGGGTTGCCAGGGGGCGTGGCCAGCCTGCAAACCACCACAGGCCTCTCGCCCAGGTTGTCCCATGCCCCAAAGGAACCCCGAGACACCCTTCAGGACAAACCAGCTGATCCCCACCCATGCACCAGGCCTCTATCCTATCTAATATGCAGATTGACCATCACTCCAACACACAAGATGGCTGCCCCCATGTGGACACAAGATGGCCACCACAAAATGGCCAGCAGGGGAGGGTATTTGGGAGGGACCAGGCCTACAAGGGAGGGCAGTTGGGGGCAATCAAGCCTGCAGGGGAGGGCAGTTAGGGGTGATCAGACAAGCAGAAGAGGGAAGTTGGGGGTAAAGAGGCTGGCAGGGGAGCAGTTAGACATCAATCAGGCTGGCAGGGGAGTGGTTAGGGGTGATCAGGCTGGCAGGCAGAAGCAATTAGGGGCAATCAAGAAGGCAGGCAAAAGCAGTCATATTTGTGTGCAAAAATTATAATCTAAAATTACCAAGACTGCAATCTAAAATTTCCAATAGCCCTCATTAATCAAAAAAAAGGGGGGGGGGATAGTTGGGTAATATCATGTAAGAAAAAATATCATGTAAGTAAAAAACATCTAGAAAATTCTTAATCCAGAAAAGTAACTTCCATTAGTAAAGCCAACAGCAGGACACCCATGAAAAAACACACATGGTGTCAAAATAAGCCAAAGGAAAATCATTTAGGCAAAAATAAAAAGAATCCCAAGTCTAATTTGCAGAGAGGATACCTTTGTTAACTTTTGGTCGAGAATGTGTTTGTGTGTTTTCAGAGAACAACTCCAAGACCATGTGGGTTCCTGTGACTGTGAGGAACTGATGGATCTGTTCCAGTCACGAGGACGGTCCAGAGATGGGGGACACTAATGACATCTTGCCATGCTAACAGTTAGCAGCTGTATGTGGCTGCAGGTGGCCCAGGACCAAACCAGAGAGGATGTAACTTGCATTGCCACGATGTGTCCACCATCTGGACACCATTGCTGACATGTACACATGAAGAACTATTTGACATTGAAACTGGGACTCAGAACAGTTGGACATTGAAACTAAGACTCAAACATTTTTTGTTCTTGTACATTTATTTCTAGTATGCAGAGGCAAGATATTTTTGAAGAAAAAAAAAACAGGGGAGAGTGATTGCTAGAGGCACGGAGGCATTGAACAGGCTGTCAAGCTACAGGGGGAAGGCTGGGGAGGGTAGGGGGCGGGTGCTGGGGGAGATCAACCAAAGGACTTGTATGCATGCATATGAGCATAACCAATGAATGAAAGACACGGGGAGGGGGCAGGTGGGGACATGTGCTGGGGGTAGGGGAGGCTGGGGGGAGGATAATGGGGAGAAGAAAAAGGAAAACATGTGTCCTACTATTAAATCTAAGTTATACAGCAATATATATATATATATTTTTTTTTTAAAAAAAGAAGGCAGGCAAGTGAGCAATTTGGAGCCAGCAGTCCTGGATTGTGAGAAGGATGTCCGGCTGCCCATTTAGGCCCAAGCCCAGTGTGATTGATTGGGCCTAAATGGGCAGTCGGACATCCCTTCAAGGGGTCCCAGATTGGAGAGGGTACAGGCTGGGCTGAGGGACAACTCCCCCAATCCTGTGCATGAATTTCATGCACCAGGCCTCTAGTAAGTGAATAAAATCCTTTCTTTAAAAATTTTTATAATACTTTTTTTAATTAATTTTATCAAGGTGACATTCTATATAATAAAGAGCTAATGTGCTATTAGACCAAACAGCAGCACTACTGTCCAGACATCCTTCCGGACAACTAGCCAGATGACTTTACAGACAAAGCTGGGGCTGCAAGGTTCGGATGGGGCTACAAGAGGCTGCAGGGGCCTGCCAGGGCTGCGAGGGCCAGGGGGGGGGAAGGGGGGCTCGTGGAGGGGCTGTGAAGGCCAAGCCCCTTGCATGAATTTTGTGCATTAGGTTTCTGGTCATTAAATAAAAACCTACCAGATTAGTAAAAGGGCCAGGGAAATTTTTCTTTAACAGGTTTGTATATATTCTCCATATGTCTTCACACGGTCTTCCCTCTGTGTGTCTATGTCCTAATCTCTTCTTGTAAGGACACCAGTCACATTGGTGTAAGGTCCACTTCTATAACCTCCTTTTACCTAAATCACCTCTCTAAAAGCCCCATCTCCAAATGCAGTCACATTCTGTGGTCCTGGAGTGTGCGGTGGGGGTGTTACAATTTCAACATGTGCATTTTGAGGGGATATAATTAGGCTATACAAGTAAGGTGTGTTTTTTCTTTGTGCAAGTATTGTTGCCACTCAGTGGGACTCAGTTGGCAGTCAGGCTGATGGGAGCCTCCAGAATGGCTTCAGTCACATGTCTGGTGCCTCGGTAAGGATGGCTGGGAAGCTGCGCCTGGCTGTGCCAGTTTACTGCGGAGCCTTCACACGGCCTCTCCGTCTGGCTGTCCTGGGGTAATCAGATATTCTACATTCTAGGGCTGGTGACCCTAGAAACTGGGCAAGACCTTTAAAGATCTGGCCTCAAAAGTCACATGGCACCACCTCTGACATGCTCTGCCAGTCATATCAATCACAAATCTGCCCTGATTTGAGGGGAAGTAACATGGGCCATTAACATGGACCCCCACCTCTCAATGGGAGGAATCTCAAAGAATTTAGGGCCATTGTTTTAAACTGCCACAGTTGTTTACGGTTCTGCCTTGTTATCCACAAAATTTCATCTTGTCCCAGATGAAAAGAGTTTGATAAACACGTTATTCTGACCTGCTGGGTTCCTCTCTGATTCTTGAGGAATGGTGGAGGTGGCTCAGGTTTATAAGAACCAACGGTCCCTTTCAGGCCCTGGTCTGCCATATGACGTCATTAATCCTTCAGACCCTCTTTAATGGTCCAAACCCTAAGACGTGTGGGTCCTTCTTCACTAACTTGGCTGCTATGCCGGGCCCTGACTTCCTTCCGTCTCCATCCCACCCTATCTCTTCACTGTGATCCCTTCATTGTCCTTTTTGAGCTATTTACTGGGCTCAGAACTCTCACTTCTGCACCTCAGAGCCACTGGTTTGTATCTTACATTCCACTTGCTCTCTTTCCGCCTTTTTGTTGTAAAAATTGGAATTTGGGTGTGTCTGACCCAGATGGGACAGGCCTGCCAGAAAACAACTTGCTGGAGAGACTGGAAATCCCAGGGGGAAAGCCCCCTCAGAGAACACAGGAGGCACTTGCAGACTGACTGAGGAGCAATGCCTCGGTTCTCAGAATCTCTGTCGTCAGAGCCTGTCAGACCCTGAATGACAGTGTCTCTTGGCGTCCCAGCTCACATCGCTTAGACACAATCTGAACCCTGGATCCTGGTGAGATGAAAGGCTTGAAATAAAAACTGAAAGGTCTGTTTGAAATATGGTAGCAATCATCTCAGGTAGAAACTTCTGTTTGGGTTCTGTACTTATTTGTTTGATAAAACAATAGGAAGTTATTTTGATTTTCTGAACTTATGTATGCTATCCCAATACTCCACTGATGATGGTTTGAATATCCCATTGATTGTGATCTCACTTGTCATCAAAGCATGTTCTTCTGGGAACCAGGACAGCTCAATTATCCTAAATTGTCTCAGTAGCTACAGATAATGAGTTTCCGTTGACTCAGTGGTCCCAGAATCTGGATAGCACAATTATTCTAAATTGCCCCAGTGGTCCCAGATAATGTTTCGGTTGATTCCGTGATTCATAGATACTTTAGATAACTAACTTGCTTCATTTTTGCTTATGTAAAAATGCTTTTCGCGAAACAGGTTCCTAATTCCAGATCCAAAGATGTAATTGACACCTTTGTGATTTTCTGCCCATATAAGCCAGGTGTGGCAAGCTGTTCAGGGCTGCGAGGTTTGGAGCACTGAATGGCTCCCTTGAATGCCGCCAGCTTTTAATAAATGACTCCATAATTCGACTTCTTGAGGTGTCCTTTGTAAGATGGGGGTACACTACAACATGTTCCCCTCCCTTGTAACTGAGTGTGTCACTGAGAAAGGGGCTCTTCTTCCCTGATTCCATGGAAGAGGGGTTCCCAGGCATCCTGTGAGATGCCTGTTTTCAGGGCCATAAAGACTCCACCAAAGAGTGAACCAAATGGGGAATTCTAAGAAATCAGTAGAAGAGGATCTTC
Organism: Antrozous pallidus; assembly: GCA_027563665.1. Lineage (NCBI taxonomy): Eukaryota > Metazoa > Chordata > Mammalia > Chiroptera > Vespertilionidae > Antrozous > Antrozous pallidus. The sequence goes on from CM050514.1 coordinate 68,184,546, forward strand.
CAGGGGCAGGGAGCCCACACCAGTGGTTAGGGGCACAGAGAGTGACATACATTTGTTTCTTCAGAGGAGGCCTGGGAAACTCAGAGAAAAATCATCACTTTGCTCCTTCTTCTGCCCTTGTTCCCTTTCCCACCCCCTACATGACCAGTGTCTCCTGGCCCAGTGGTCTTTCTTGCAAGTTACCAGCAAGCTCCTTCCATGAAGCAAGCCAATTCTACCTCTTGTAACTTCACTGGGAGTTGTCTGAACTCCGTTTCTATAAATTGGGAGTTACACCACCTGCACATTCACTTCACAGGGCTGCTTTAAGAGGCAAACTTTTTAAATGAATCACTATGTAAATTTAAGTGTCCTAACTAGCCTGTCTTTGAATATCTCCTTTGTGACTTCAAAGGGCAAAGAACAATTTTAACAGCAACTTCTAGACTTCACCTTCACCTATGTATATTGCTCTTTCCCCGCCACAGTATAGACCTTTTGAATGCAGCGACAGGGTCTTATGTATCTTCTTATTCCTTCATGCACCAACTGCAGAGCTTAGCAAACCACTGGGACTTAACAAATCATTAATAACTAACTTAATTTTAAAACCAGCCCACCCTGTTCTTCTTCATCATGAGGCATCTCTTTAACTCATAACCAGCCACCTTTTATCTCTTTTCTGGATTAAGGCATAGCATTAATGACCAATAATTAAGTTTCACTAACACCTTTGTGGGACCATGGGGCTGCACTTGTTTCCTTCCCCAGTGACTGTCTTTCTGATCAGAGGCTGTGAGTGTGAATCATTCCCTGCTCCTGCGCACAGAGGAGTTTCTGCCAGGTCTGGGAGCCGCACGCCGGAGCTGCTCACTTTACATCTGCACATCTGTAGATGGGGCTGCTGCTGGCTGCCTCTGCAGAGAGGCCTCTCAATCCAAGTGGATTAAGATTGGCTGGGTCTTCAGAGAAAGGCACACTGTCAAATCTGTTTCTGATTGTCTTCCCAGGGGGTGATAGCAGTGGAGGGTTTAGGAAGTGAGCACACCGCCAAGTGCTACCATTTTCTTTCATAGGCAAACGTACCCTTCTTGCTTCAACACAACTACAAGGAATGTCCTTTCCAGCTCTCATCTTAGATGCCTGTTGTTGCAGCAGTGACTCATTCTTCCCCTCTCCTGGCAGATATCTGAGGGGTGTTTACGGTCTGAGGGTGAGGAGTGGGGAGGTAATGTGTGGAAAGGGTTGTCGGGGTGCTCCCATTTGAATGGCCTTTAAAAAAGTCCTTACTTCTGTTCAAAGAGCTTGAGTTAAAACAGGAGCTACCTGAGAGTTTAATTTAACCTAATTAAATGTACTAGGGTACCCAAGTCTTAAAAAAAAAATCCTGGGGGGCATGCAAGAGGCAACTGACCAGTGAATCTCTCTCATTGATGTTTCTATCTTCCTCTCCCTCTCCCTTCCTCTCTGAAATCAATTAAAATACATACATTTTTTTAAAATCCTGGGCTCCCTCTTAGGTGTGTAGTATCATGGAAAAAAATGACAGGAAGACGTGTGGTTGAACTTGTACAGGATAACTCTGCTCCAGTTATGACCATGCACTCCAGACTCATTTGCATACATGAGTCATTATGGGCGAGTCTGGACCATGAACCCCCGGCTCATTTGCATAGGACAAGGAGTCCTCTTTTGTCAGTGACATGCTCATTGGGTACTAATCTACTTCTTCCACCCTGACAAATCCCTTCAGGCCTGTACAGTGGATGATGTGGGCGAGATTCTTCATGTGGGTGACCCACAGCACTTCAAACGCCATGTTCAAAACTCTGAACTCAACATTTCTACTCCAAACCTGCTCATTCCCTGTGCTTTCTGTTTCAGTTAGTGGCACTCCATCTACACAGTCATCCAAGTTAGAAACCTGGAAGTCATTCTTTTTTTTTATTCAGTTTATTAATTACATTGTTTCCCCTTTTTTATCCCCCTATATCTTCCCTCCACCCTGTACCTATCCCACCCTCCGCCCTCACCTTCCCCTCCCCAATGTCCTCTCCCATTGTTGCAAGATTCTTGTCCAATCTCTTGCTGTACTTCCAACAACACCCTTCTCCCCAAGAATTGTCAGTCCATTCCCTCTCCATGTCCATGTTTCTGTTATAGTCACCAGTTTATCCTGTTCATCAGCCTATCAGTTCACTTGATTTTTATGTTCATTTGTTGATAGATGTGTATTTGTTGTTCATAATTTATATTTTTACCTTTTTCTTCTTCCTCTTCTTAAAGAATATCTTTCAGCATTTCATATAATACTGGTTTGGTGGTGATGGACTCCTTTAGCTTTTTCTTATCTGCGAAGCACTTAATCTGATCCTCAATTCTGAATGATAGCTTTGCTGGATAGAGTAATCTTGGTTGTAGATTCTTGCTCTTCATTATTTTGAATATTTCTTGCCACTCGCATCTGGCCTGTATCGTTTCTGTTGAGAAATCCGCTGACAATCATATGGGTGCTCCCCTGTAGGTAACCAACTGTTTTTCTCTTGCTGCTTTTAATATTCTCTCTTTATCTTTTGCTCTTGGCATTTTAATTATGATATGTCTTGGTGTGGTCCTCTTTAGATTCCTATATTTTGGGGTTCTGTGTACTTCTTGGGCTTTTAAGTCAGTTTCTTTCACCAGGTGGGGAAAGTTTTCAGTCACTATTTCTTCAAGTAGGTTTTCATTAACTTGCTTTCTCTCTTTTTCTGGCACCCCAATAATTCGGATGTTGGCTTGCTTGAGGTTGTCCCAGAGGCCCCTTACGCTATCTTCAATTATCTGAATTCTTTTTGTTTCTTGCTTTTCCAGCTGAGTGGTTTTTGGTTCTTTGTATTTCAAATTTTTGACTTGGTTCTTGTGGCCCTCTGGACTGCTTTTAGGACTTTGTGTAATATTTTTTATTTCAGTCTGTGTATGCTTGATTTCTAGTTGGTCCTTTTTTTTATCTGTGAGGGTCTGGTTCATATCCTCAGAGGTCTTGTTCATTTCCCTGAGGGTCTCATTCATTTCCTTGTAAGTATCATTCATTTCCTTGTAAGTCTCATTCATTTGCTGGTTGGTCTTGTTTATTTCCTGGTAATTCTCATTAAGTTGATCGGCCTTTTGTAGGAGCCTCTTGAAAAGCCTTATAACCGCGGTTTTGAACTCTATGTCTTGTCATCTTTTCTCCTCCGTTTCTTTCACACCTGATTTCTTTCCATGTCTCTGCATGGTGGCTGCTTTATGTGGTGGATATCCTCAAAGGGACAGTGGCTCAGCCTCCCCAGTTACCTGAGGTGGGTACTCTTACTGCAATCCTTTATGGGTTGTATTCAGTGTTTTTGAATTTAAACCCAGTTTATTGTTGTTAGCCCTAGGAGGGTTTGACCTCCAGGCCAATTGGCTGTGAAGGGAGACTGTGTTCAGGTTGGATGGGCGGAGTCTCTGAGCTGCGCGGGTAGCGGCAGCGGCAGCTGCGTCCTATGCGGCGCTTGCACGCGGGTTTCTGTTGGATGGGGATGGCTGCAGACACCTCCAAGAGAAAGCTGCTAGTCTCTTCCCCTTGCCAGACAACTCTGCCTTTCCCCAAATGTGCCTGCACACCAAAAGTCCAGCCCAGGGCTGTAAAATAGATGGTTTCCGGAACCAGGAGACAAGTTTCCAGGGGGCAAGTCGTGGGTTTGCGCAACCCTTGGGACTAGGAGCCTCTGCCGCTTCCAGAGTGCGTCCCTCGGACCTCGGACCTCACCCGGTTCTGGGGAATCTGTGCAAGGGGACCTCTCCCCGTACCCGGGATCTCGGACCTCGCCTGGCTCGGGAAATCTGGGCAGTGGGACGCCTCCGCCCTTCCCTGTCGGAGAAATCCGGCTGGTCGCTGCTCCAGCCCCAGCCTGCCCGCACAACCAGGGTGGCTCCTAACCTGTTTCCGTCTGAAAGGCTGCGCTCCCGCCGGTCCTGAGTCTCAGTGTCCCACCTCTGCTCCTATTAGTAGAGTTTTAACTCAGCCAGCTTTCTGGCGATTCTGGGTGCTTGTCTGTTCCGCTGTTATGTTGTAGTTCCCAAATCGTTGCGTGGGGCAGAACAATAGGTGTTTGCTTATGCCGCCATCTTGGTGTTCCTCTGGAAGTCATTCTTAATGCCTAGCTTTTCTCTACCACCACCCCGAACATCCAATTTTCAAGTTCTTAAACTTTTGGAACCTTTCCCATGTCCACATCCCCAATGCCCCTGCCCAGAACGAAGTTCTCATCATCTCTCACTTTGCCTCCCCAGGAGCTCTTGGGATGAGCCACCTAAAACTCAAATCGGTACCTGTTGTTATTTCCTTAAGTCATGCCTGTAGTTTCCCTAAATGTAGGAAAGAAAGTCCAAAGATCTTTAACAGTGGTGTGTCATCCGGCACTCAAGATCCTCCACCTGCATAGGGCCCGCCTACATCTTCAGTCATGCATCTCTTTATTCACTTTTGTACTTTATGCATCTGCCACCACAAATTTATCATTGTTTTTCCTTTGCTACTTGACTGGAGTATATCTGGTATTAGATAATTAGGTAAAGATTTTCTATTCTACTTAGGTTACTCTTTTCCTCGTCTTTCACTAGAGAGAGAAGAATTAGGGGAGGTGGGTTTTCTTGGTCTTTGCCTGTTGGGGTTTCCAGGTTGATGGTGTCTCCACCACTCTGAAATTTCGGATATAGGAAAAGGAAAAACCTAGGGAACTCACCAAGGGCAGTATATCCTTGTCCTTCCACCTTTCACCATCTTCCTGTGTTTGTTGTGTTACATCTGGGAAGTTCTTAGCTGTAAGAGAAAGGACTACTGAGAAATGCAGCTATTCTATTTTGGCTGGGACGAAAGTCCATCAACTTAGCTATAATAAATAAATCAAAGGGGCTGCTTGAGAAATGTGTAGGGACCAGCCCCGCTGTGTAGTTTGAAGGATGCATTCTCCTCTATTTTGGAGAATATTGAAGAGGAAAGCCCTGCTCTGGGGTTATGAGATGTACTCTGAATATCAAAGTGATAAGGAGTTATTCTCTATCAAATTCCAGAGAGGAGTTTATTGGAGAAAAATCTATAAAATCGAACACTGTTTTATGAAGAGTCTGGGAAGAGAGAGTGGGCTGGGATCAATCAGACTGTCTTAATAAGGCTAACCAGAGACCATCACCACAGTAATTGGTCCTACCTGTACCAAAGGTAAAATAATCTCCAAGGCATCACAGGATTGGCTTCATTAACCGCCCCCTCCTTGTGGAAGGGAAGCCAAAACTCTACATAGGGACAGTTTAAGTTCTCATATAGTAACAGCCACACCTGTCCAGCCACTAATAAAAGAGACTTCAAGTTGGCAACTTTGGGCAACAATATGCAGCAGCCTTTAATTGGACAAGAAAACAAGAAGCTATGGGCAAGGACTGGGTGGTCCAGAAGGAAGGCATGGTTTGGGAAATCCCGTACTTAGACTTTAGTATGGACTGCGTTCAGGATCCCTCCTTCTTCCCCTTTGCCCACGTCCTGTGGCTAAGCACGACTTAGGAAGGATAAAGAGGGAGAAGTTAGTGAGTTCTTAGAGGTGACATGATCACCCCATCCAGACACTTAAAGAGTGCCACGATGCACCCCACTCTTTGGCAAGGACTTAGAGAATTTTGAAGTAGGGAATCCTGAAATACATTGAATTAAAATGGAGCACAGTAGTCCATCTGATATTTTCCCTTTAAATCTCAAATTGGAGTTACAAATGTAATTATGATTCTATGAATTAATGCATTTTCCTCTGAAAGCATTTATTCTTTCATATTTCCTTCCCACTTGGAAATTTATTAATGTTTCATTCTTGGACTTATATGACCCATATCCTACAATCTCAATGCAGTCTTAGACAGCCTGAAAGTGGTAAGAGGCAAACACATAGGTCTGGAAAATCTGATCTACTCCCTCACTTTCCAGGTAAAGAAACTGAAGTATAGGGTGAATTTCTCAAGGTTGTTTAACAAGTCAGTCCTATCTCAAAACCAGGCCTCCCCAACTTGAATTACCAAACCCTCCTAGCCCAAGAAACAGTGAAACTTTCTGTTTCTTATTTGTGAAGCTTCTTAGTGGCATATTACAGAGTGAGACTTTGACATCTCCTAACAACCCCTGAAGCATCTGCTGTTGGCCTGGTGATGGGAAACATGCCAAGAAATAAACGTTTATTTATTTGTATATGAATAATTGAGGAGTCGGGCAATCTGTCAGCAAATGGTAGACAAGTAGAACAGACAAAAAGCACATGGGAAACCTCCAGTCAGAAAGAATATTTCCCGAGAAACACAGCAACCACCATGGGGAGGGGCTTCAGAGCCCACTGGGCATCTAAGAGACAGGTGTTAGCTCATCACAGCAGCACCAGGGCCCAAAGGCTACTCCCACAAGCAGAAAAGGAGGAACTGGTCTTGGAACTGAGGCAGAAGCAGTGATTTGCTTTTATTTTCAGAATGAAGGGCTCTCAGGAGGCAGATACAGAGCTGTCTCACACAAAGAGAAGAGGGGTTTGGGGTTTTATTGTTTGCTGTTCGTTAGCCTTTATATTTTTTGAAGCAGTAGGTGGTGATGAAAGATCTCTACATAGGCAGGTCATTCTCATCTTTGGGCCACACTTCTCTTAGGACTAAGACTTAGTCAGAGGGTATAAAACACCTTTTTCTGACTTATAAGAAGAATCAAATTAGACATGTGTTTGCTTATGGACCACATGCAGGGACAGTGTTTCTCAGTCTGGGAGGTAAAGATGAATTCAACAGGAGCTTAGGATCTGGAGAGAGTCAGGCTGCACACACCATTCACCTTATTTCCAGGCAGGAGGTGAAAAGTGATGATATCAGGTAAAGGATGAAGGATAAGAGAAATTCAAAGGAGAGTTCATTCCTAACATGGACAATGAAGGAGAATCCACATTTTCAGAGGAAATAACATTTCTTGGACATTTAGAGAAAGAATAAAACATCAAGGAAAGGGCAGGCACACTGAGTCTGGAAAGGGAAGATACTGCAAGAGATTTGTTCCACAGGAGAAAGAAAGAAAGAAACTGAGTTAAAAGGTTTCTAGAATCTGACTGATGACCACAGTGTTTGGGGAGATTTAGTTGTTTCTTTGTTTCCTTTTGCATTAAATACACTCTTAAGCTCCCATTGGTCTCCTCTCCCTGGAGCCTGGGATGGGTGGAGTCCCTGGGGCCAATCAAAAGACCACCAGCAATTGAACTCACCTCTCAAAATATTTTGGGACAGAAAGTGTGCCAGCATTGAAATATATCCACCATGTCTGTCTTTTTAAAAGTCACTATTTTGATTTCCATTTTCTTGCCTGCATGCCATGGGACCCTGTTGCTAAGAGCCCAGAGTCCATCAGCTTTTTCAGTTTCTCTTCCAATATCTCCTTTCACAAGCATTTAAAGGGCCAGCTGCAGAGAAAATCAAGATGGTGGCATAAGGTATACACCTGTACGTGCTGCCTCTCACAAACACACCAAAGCTACAACTGAAAGACAAAACGTCTATCATCCAGAACCATGGGAAGGCTGGCTGAGTAGAAGTTCTACAACTAGAAGAAAAGAGAAAAGAACATTGAGATTTGCACAAGCACGGAAAAGCTGATGCACGGAGGTGTGCATATTGGGCTGGTGACTGGAGACTGGGTGCACTGTTTTTCCAACCCAAAGGGAGACACAAGTTCCTTATTACTCTGAACTCCAGTTTCTGGTGAGACTCTGAGGACCCAGACTCCTACAGGGAGAAGCTGGACTGTCTGCCATCGGGTCGGAAAGTGAGGGTGGCTTTCTTGCAGAGGTGTGCGCATGGATGATTGTTTACTGTACTGGGGTGTGAGATGCTGGAATGTGGAAACTCAGGGACATGGAAACTCGGAGACGCAGAGACGGCTGACTGGCAGCCATCATTGTTTGCCATGCCCTAACCTAGTGATTCCCTGAGACCCCACCGCACACAATTTATGAACCCACCCAAACTCTGCAGTGGCTTTTGCATATAACTGGCCTTCCCTATCGCAGCTTAACCTAACAAACTGCAGCTCTGGTCAGAGAGTTCCAAAACCTCCAAACCCCAAGCAAAGAAAAGAAATCTGCAGATCTCGCTGTCACTCCTGCTGGGGGTGCCTCACGAAGTAACTGACCTGCACCCCATTGGAGATCCAAAAGCCAGTGTACCTCATGGTCAGTGTGAGATGACACCAGACTTCAACTCCTCACATCCATAAGTGACACATTCAAGAGGCAGACTCAGTGAGCACTAAAGCCCCACTGAAACAAGTCCTGCCCCATATGGGTGTCTCCTGCACAGCAGTTCTTCCATTATAGACACAGTGGGTCCTCACAGCCAATTGGCCTGGAGGTCAATTCCTCCCAGTGTACCAACAGCAATCAAGGCTCACCTACAACAAGACTTTGCACTCAGCACACAAAGGGGTAGGCCAAGAGTGTCCACTTTAGATAATTAGGGAGGCTGAGCCCTGGACCCTACAGGTCACCTACTACAGAAAACCACCCCATCAACACAGGGAAGCAGTCAAAATGCAGAGACAAGGAAACATGTCATGAATGAAAGAAATGAAGGAAAGCAAACTACTGCACATAGAATTCAAAACCACATTTATAAAGTTTCTCAAAAATCTTCTAAAAACCTCTGAGGAACTTAGTGAGACCTTTAAGGATCTTAATGAGAATGCCAAAAAAATGGAAAAGGACCAGTCAGAAATTAAGTATTCACTGTCTGAAATAAAAAATACACAGAAATTCAACAAAAGATCCCAAGAATCAAACCAAAGATTTGAAATATGAGGAAACAAAAAAACACCCAACAAGAAAAACAAAAATAAAAAAGAATCCAAAAATATGAAGATAGTGTAAGGAGCCTCTGGGACAACTTCAAGCATACCAACATCAAATTATGGGGATGCTAGAAGAAGAGAGAGCACAAAATATTAAAAACCTATTAGATGGCTGAGAGCTTGTCATCTCCTATGGACACCAGTCCTTAGGCTAGGCCCTCCTTAACCTCCTGTGACACCATAATACCCTTACATGATATTATTCTACAATGTCATTATAGTTTTTTATATTTGACAACAGCATATTATACAATTATCCCAAATAAACTTACAAACTAATTCTTTGAATGTTGAGCAACAATTTTAAAAAGGATGGGAAAGAAATTAATCCCTTTCAGAAGGAATTAAGGCACTGGGAAGGCACTTGAGCATTCTATATTGGCCCCTCTTGCCCTTTTTTGCCAAGAGGGACCCTCTTCTTACTATCCAAATACACACAGCTGATGCCTGAGCTTTCAGTTCTGTCTCTCACTCAATGGTGTGAGCTGGGCCCTCTCTGGAGAGGAAACCTGGGTCCCCTGAGATATGTGATCAGTACTGGGACCCCGCCAGCAGGCAAGGGTACCCCAAGGCAGATGCTGGACATGGAGGCCATGGGGGCATAGACTACAGAGGAGACAGAACTGAACCTCACATCACCCTGTTTGGCCCCAGAGGATGGCTGGTTAGCCAGAGACAGGTAAGATTCCTCAGGGAAGGAACAACCTAAGACAGGCACAATCACAGAAGGGCCAACAGGAGAGAACTAAAAGGTCAACAGAGGTGGGGCACAGACCCTCACCCACAAACCTTGCAGGGGCCTGAACTCTCACCCCTTGTGAGGGAGGTCTCCTGACCCCACCGCTGCTTCGCCTCCCACGCACAACTCAGACCAAGTCCCAGGTGGTAGACAGAGACTGGGCCAGCAATAGCTGCTCTATATCTAAATTCAGTCTATTACCAGGAATGCTCAGGACCTACTCAAGAATGGAAATAATTCTTTCCACTAATATTTACAGGGTAAACTAAGATTTCTGCTTGAGTATTAAAATTGACAGTAAAATCAAGTTTTCAGATTAATTTAAATTGGCCAAGTGAAACAAGTGAAACTCAAGAAAATTTAAGTGTACTGGACAAAAAGCTGCTCCTAAAACATTAACTAAAATATTTATTTGTAGTTCATCTCACTGTAAAATTGCCTAACATCCAAAGAACCTAAAGCAGTCATATTTGTGTGCAAAAATTAAAATTTAAAATTACCAAGAATGCAATCTAAAATTTCCAAAAGCCCCCATTAATCAAAAAAGGGGTAGGGGGAATAGTGGGCAATATCATGTAAGGAAAAATATCCTGTAAGTAAAATACATCTAGAAAATCCTTACTCCAGAAAAGTAACTTCCATTTGTAAAGCCAACAGCAGGATACCCATGAAAAAACATACATGGTGTCAAAATAAGCCAAAGGAAAATCATTTAGGCAAAAACAAAAAGAATCCCAAGTCTAATTTGCAGAGAGGATCCCTTTGTTAACTTTTGGTCGAGAATGTGTTTGTGTGTTTTCAGAGAACAACTCCAAGACCATGTGGGTTCCTGCGACAGTAAGAAACTGATGGGTCTGTTCCAGTCATGAGGACGGTCCAGAGATTGGGGACACTGATGACACCTAGCCATGCTAGCAGTCGGCAGCTGTGCGTGGCTGCAAGCGGCCCAGGACCAAACCAGAGAGGATGTAACTTGCATTGCCACAATGTGTCCACCATCTGGATACCATTGCTGACATGTACACATAAAGAACTATTTGACATTGAAACTGGGACTCAGAACAGTTGGACATTGAAACTGAGACTGAAACATTTTTTGTTCTTATGCATTTATTTCTAGTATGCAGAGGCAAGATATTTTTGAAGAAAAGAAATAGGGGAGGGTGATTGATATAGAGGCAGGGAGGCATTGAACAAGTTGTCCAGCTACAGGGGGAAGGCTGGGGAGGGTGGGGGCAGATGCTGGGGGAGATCAACAGAAGGATTTGTAGGCATGCATATGAGCATAACCAATGAATGAAAGACACTGGGGCGGGGAGGAGGGCAGGTGGGGACATGTGCTGGGGGTTAGGGGAGGCTGGGGGGAGGATAATGAGGGAAAAAAGGAAAACATATGTACTACTACTAAATCTAAGTTATACTGCAAAAATAAAAATTTAAAAATTAATTTAATAAATAAATAAATAAATAAAAACCTATTAGAAGAAATAATAACAGAAAACTTTCCCTACCTGGTGAAAGAAATAGACTTACAAGTTCAGAAAGCACAGAGAACCCCAAACAAGAGGAATCCAAAGAGGACCACACCAAGACACATCATAATTAAAATGCCAAGGGAAAAAGAGAGAATCTCGAAAGCAGCAAGAGAAAAACAGTTAATTACCTACAAGGAAGTACCCATACAACTATCAGCTGATTTCTCAACAGATAATATGCAGGCCAGATGGGAGTGGCAAGAAATATTCAAAGTGATGAACAGCAAGAACCTACAACCAAGATTACTCCAACCAGCAAAGCTATCATTTAGAATTGAAGGTCAGATAAAGAGCTTCATAGATAAGAAAAAGCTAAAGGAGTTCATCACCACCAAAGCAGGATTACATGAAATGCTGAAAGGTATTCTTTAAGAAGATGATGAAGAAGAAAAAGGTAAAGATAAAAATTATGAACAACGAAATGACAACAAATGCATGCCTACAAGTGAATCTAAAAATCAAGTGAATAAAAAATCTGATGAACAGAATAAACTGATGAGTGTAATAGAATTGGGGGCATAGAAAGGCAGTGGACTGACCGTTCTTGGGGGGAAGGGGGTGTTAGGAGGGCATGAAGAGATTGGACAAAAATCTTATACCTATGGATGAAGACAGTGGCGGGGAATAAGGGCATGGAGTGGGGTAGGGAATCAGGTGGAGGGGAGTTATGGGGGAAAAAAAAGAGGAACATCTGTAATAATCTGAACAATAAAGATTTATTTTAAAAATTAAAAAATAAATAAAAATAAAGGGCCAGCTGCATAGGCTAGCTGTGGTGAAAAGAGTGTGACTTGCTGCATCCAAGATACCTATGGGGTGCGACTGGGGCGAGGAGAGGCAGCAGGGGTTGGGTGAAGGGGTTGGCAGCAGCAGGAGGGGATTATCTGAGCATGGCTGGGTGCCACCTAGTTCTCTGCCATTTTCCAGACCTGCTCCTGACCTCTCACCTCCTCTCCTCTCAACCAGCACCAGTGAAAAGGGGAGAAGGGGGTGTTGCTCCACAATAGGCCCTGGATGTGCTCACACTGGGAGTTCCTCTTCCTCCTCCTCCTCTGCGCTTTACACAGATTCATGATAGATGGGTCCCATGCTGGGGAGGATCTCTCTGAGAGAGTGTGTAGGATGAATCTGGAGAAGGCTTGAGGCCTGTCAGCACAGACTAACCCGGGAAGGGCCTACTGCTAAGTGGAAAGACATCCGATGGCACTCTGCCATGCTCAGGGGCCTCCAGGTAGAAATGGCCTGCTCCAGGTCTTCTCAGTGACAGAACTGGGACTCTTCGCTGCTGTGTAGCTGGAAACATGGGCCAGATTCTAAGACACAATGATGGAAATGCTTCATTTATACTAACTGACAATAGAATGGATCTAGAAAATAAAATGTACACTGAAACACAGAGCTCACCCGTTAACCAGATTGAAACACCTCCTGAAAGAGGAGGGGACCACAGAGAAGTAGAGGTGATAAAGCAGCTGTGGTTCCCAGAAGCTGGATTTCCTGTGGCTTGTAGGCAGGATGACCTTCACCTCTCAGGCCTTCTGCAGGGATATCCCCACGGGGCTGGAGCAAGCTCAGCCTGGATCTCATGGTGGATATCCTACCCAAGGTGCTCTTCAAAGCCAGGCAAACCAGCCTTTGGAAAAGTTAAAAATAAAAGGGGTAATATAAATATTATATAATGTTTATAAATAAACACACATTATATATATATACATATATAAATGAAAATATAGAAAATGTATAACATATTCAAGAAATGGTAAATATCAAGTTAACTGCTAGTAAACAACATAGGTATTTCCAGAAGTGGCATAAGGTTAATTGAATCAAGAAGAAATACATAAGAGGTTTCCATGACATCTGTAAGATTTTCTTTATTAAGCTGCACGGTAACTATATGGGTACTCATTATATTATTGTCTCTAAGCTTGAAATGAAGTGTTTTTAGAACATTTGAATATGTCTCATTTAAAATAAGTTGACAATTCAATCATTGTACAATTCAATGGTTTTTACTATATTTACAGAGCTGTACAACCATCACTACAATCTACTTTTATAACAGATTCCTTATCCCCAGAAGAAACCCCATACCCACTAGCACTCAATCACTATCCCTTCCTCCTAACGGCCACCCTACTTCCTATCTCTATAAATTTACTTATTTTAGACAACTCATAAAGATTCGTCCATATTGTAGCAAGTATCAATATGTCACTCTGTAGCTGAATAAATTCAGATTTATGTACAGATTTACCACATTTTGCTTAACCTTTTATCAATTGATACATATTTGGGTTGTTTCCTCTTTTCCTATTAGAAATCATGCTGTTATAAACACTCAGGTACAGATTTTTGTGTGGACATATTTTCAGATTTCTTTTGGGTATCTACCTAGGAGTAAAATTTCTGAGCCCTACAGTAACTCTGTGTTTAAATTTTTGAGGCACTACCAGATTGCTTTCTAAAATGGCTATGCATTGTACATTTCCGCCAGAATGAGGTTTCCAGTTGTTCCACATTCTCACCAATATGTGTTATTGTCTTTTTAATTTTAGTCATTTCAGTGGGTGTGAAGTAGTATCTCATTGTGGGTTTTTCACTTCTCAAATGGCTAATAACATTGAGCACCTTTTCATGTGACATTGGCATTTGTATGTCCTTTATGTAGAAATATCTATTCAAATTCGTTGCCTATTTTAGTTGGGCTTTTTGTCTTTTTTTTCAAATATGGAACATTTCACAAATTTGCATGTCATCCTTGCAAAGGGGCCATGCTAATCTTCTCTGTATCGCTCCAATTTTAGTATGTGTGCTGCTGAAGTGAGCACAGGGCTTGTCGTCTTTTGAGTATTGAGTTGTAAGACTTGTTTATATATTCTGGGTACAAATTCTTTTTCAAATATATAATTTACAAATATTTTCCCATATTCTATGGGTTGTCTTTTCACTTTATCAGTGGTATTCTTTGAAGCACAAAAGTTTGTAATTTTAATGAAGGCAAATTTATCTATCTTTCTTCTGTAGCTAATGCTTTTAATGCCACGTCTAAAAAATAAATACCTAATCCAAGATCACAGAGATTTACTCCTATGTTTTCCACTGAATTTTATAGACTTAGCTCTTACACTTGGGTCTATGGCCCATTTTGAGTTAATTTTGTGTGTCTAGTGTAAGGTAAGACTCCACCTATCTTTTGCATATGAATTCAGTTGACCCAGCACCATTTGTTGAAAATATTATTTTTAATATTGTTCATTCCCAGCATAATTATTCTTTTGAATGAAAGAAGCTTTCTTTGTTTTTCTAAAACTTGTTTGTAAGGACACAGTCATATGTACTAGATTAGGGCCCATTTTAATGACCTCATTTTAACTTGATCCTCTTCTGAGACAATATTCCCAAATACAGTCATAGTCACAGGAACTGGAGGTTAGGACTTCAACAGGAAGATCAGAGGCAGGCAGAGGACCCAGCACTCAGAGAGTCAATGACCATCAATCCTCTTCTTCCCACTGCTTTCCAGAACCTTCAAATTTGCCTCTCCTTCTCTAGTCTCCAGACCCCCTCTTCACTTTCATAACCAGCTCTGGCTTGGGCAGGTAAGGGCAGTGGATCAGGTCCTGCTCAAACTGTTGTCACCATCCTCCTCATGATTGTCTCCCCTCCTCACCGGTTCCCGGGGGTCTCAGCAAAGCTGGGCCCTTAGTTCTGGAAGATTCTGCAACATAAATTGTGAGCCTTCTGATTACCCGACCAGAGTACCCTCGGGCTGCTGAATAATAGTCCAGTCTGTGGAGAAGTGGTTCACTCATTCTCTTTCCTGGACTCTCTCTGGCTGTTTGCTGTTGTGAAAGGAGAGTGCTGTAGAAAAAGAGAGGAGACAGGAGGGCAGGGGAGGGGAGGAGTAGGGGGGAGAGAAGGAGGGGGGGAGAGGAGGGAAGGAGAGAGGAGGGGAGGGGAGAAGAGGGGAGAAAGAATTAATGCACAGCTACTTTTCACACTTTACTGAAAGCCAAGCCTATGGAAATTTGAATTCGTTTCTCTGTGTGGAGACATCTGAAGTACAAAGGCCTTGTATCTGTCACTTCTGTCCAGTGGCAGGAGAGTTTGGCAGTTGAGGGCAGATTTATTGAAAGCACTCTTTGTTTCAAAACATTGTCTCTAATCTTGGGGAACATAAGTCTTCATGAGAAATATGCAGGTTCAAGTCATGAAATACTTGGAGTTTGTAAGAAATTTAAATATTAAAAATACTGCGGAATGAGATTATTGTATATTTAGGAGCTAAAGGTCCACATATAAATGGCACATTCTACCTGCATCATTTAAGACTAAGGCTTTAATTTTTTTTTAAATCTTTCCTCATGTGGTTTTGAACACCCATCACTCACTTTATTTCTTCTTCACTTTGATATACTTGTTTCTTTTTATTCATTTTCTCTGGAACATTGGGATGATTGTGTAGCTGTGTGGCTTTCCCAGGTGAGCCTTCTTTTCTCCATGGTTTCTCAGCTTATTTAGTCCTCTATAGAGGGGTTTCTCCAACCCATGCCAGCAGTTACCTAAAAGTTTAATTAGAGCTAAAATAAACTAAAGAAAATACAGCTACTTTAAACTAATGAAAAACTCAGGACTTTTTTAATTAAAAAAATGAACACAATATATTAAAATGTAAACATGTTTTACATTTGACATGTTAATTCAAATTCTAGAAATCTAGTTCAGATACATATTCTAACAAATGTGTAGAAATATGTGTACAAAAAACAATCACTGAAAACAAAATTTTGATGAACAAGAAAATAAATTATGGCTTATTGGTTCTATTAAATACTATGAAGCAATAAAGTATCTCTGTATGTGCTGATGTTAAGACATCTCCAAGATAGGGTGTTGGTAAAGAGCAAGTTGAATGTAATAAATATAGATCAGGGGAGACAAACATAGCACTGTCAGCACTGGCTCTCTCTGCAGACTGGGATTGACCAGGACTGTAGGGAACTTCCACTTTTTACTTTATGTACTTCAGTATTGTTTGCACTTTTTAGAATAAAGAGCATGTATTATTTTGACAATAAATGTTTCAAATCAATTAATTAAAATGGCATCTTGGAATAAAAGTGAATCCTACTATTTCTTCAAAAGCATGAATTTTACAGTATTTTTAAAGTCCCGGTGTTACTATGCCTTAGAAGATTAGATCAAGGATTCAGAGCTACTTTGCCACATTCAGTAAATAGTAAGGCAGTTTTTAAAATGCAGCAACATTCAGATATGTGCAAAAAAGGTGAAACTAGACCACCTTCTTACATCAAGCACAAGAATAAACTCAAAATGAGTTAAAGACTTAAATGTAAGACTTGAAACCATAAAAATACTAGATGAAAACACAGGCATTAAAATCTTGGACATTTCTTCTAGCAATATTTTTTTCTGATATAGCTCAAAATAAATAAATAAATGGGATTACATTCAACTAAAAAGGTTTTGCACAGCAAAGTAAACCATCAAACAAACGAAAAGACAACCCACTGAACATATTTGCTAATGATACATCTGATAAGAGTTTAATATTCAAAATTTATAAAGAATTTATGCAACTCAACACCAACAAACAAACAATCCAATTAATAAATGGGCAGCCCTAGCCAGTTTGGTTCAGTGGATAGAGTGTCGGCCTGTGGACCAAAGAGTCCCAGGGTTGATTCCAGTCAAGGGCATGTACCTTGCTGCAGGCTCCTCCCTGTCTTGGACCCAAACAGACATTTCTCCAAAGAGGACATACAGGTGGACAATAAGACATATGAAAAGACGCCCAACGTCACTCTCAGAAAAATCCAAATTAAAACCACGATGAAATATCACCTCACACCTGTCAGAATAGCTATCATCAATAAATCAACAAACAAGTGTTGGTGAGAATGTGGAGAAAGGCAACTCTCATGCATTGTTGATGGGAATGCAGATTGGTGGAGCCACTTTGGAAAGCAGTATGGAGTTTCCTCAAAAATTAAAAATGGGACCACTTTATGACCCAGCGATTCCACTTCTGGAAATACATTTGAAGACACCTGAAACACTAATTCAAAAGAATAGATGTACCCCTATGTTCACTGCAGTGTTATTTCCAATAACCAATATTTGGAAGCAGCCCAAGGGCCCATCAGTAGATGAGCAGACAAAAACAAAAACAAAAACAAACAAACAAACAAAAAACACAAAACTCTGTTACATTTACACAATGGAATACTACTCAGCTGTAACAACAACAAAAAAAAAAAACAAGAAAATCTTACCTTTTGTGATAGGATGGATGGACCTGGATAACATTATGCTAAGTGAAATAGCCAGTCAGAGTCTATTTATGGAATCTAATGAACAAAATAAACTAACAATAGAAACAGACTAATAGATATAGAGAATAGACTGACAGCTGTCAGAAGGGCAGGGCATTGGGGGGCTGGGTGAAAAAGGTGAAGAGATTAAGAGAGAAAAAAACCTCATAGACACAGACAACAGTATGGTGATTACCAGAGGGAAGGGCGAGGGGGTAGAAGAGTGTAAAGGGGGGATAAATGGTGACAGAAGGAGACTTGACTTTGGGAGGTAAACATACAATACAATATACAGCTGATGCATTATAGAATTGTGAACCTGAAACCTATATAATTTTATTAGCCAATGTCACCCTAATCTATTCAATAAAAATAAAAATGAGCCAACATATATATATATAGAAGAATACATGTAGAATAATTTCTTTTTAAAATGACAATTTAGCCCTAACTGGTTTGGCTCAGTGGATAGAGCATTGGCCTGCGGACTTAAGGTTCAGTTCTGGTCAAAGACATGTACCTTGGTTGTGGTACCCAGAAGTAAAACCCTATTCGAGTATTTCAGTTCTAGTAGTTTGCCCAAAGGAATTGCTCCACAAGAGATGAATTTTGTAAGTTTCATTCTCCTTTAACAAGAGAAGTTGGTGGCTGTATTGTGATATAAATAAATTCTGCCCATTTGGGATCAGCTGAAAGAGAAGTAAGAAGATCTAACTGGCTTTGGGAAATGTCTTAGTTTGGGCTGCCATGACAAAATACTATAAAGTGGGTGGGTTATAAACAACAAAAATTTATTTATTACAGATCTGAAGGTGGATAAGTTTAAGGTCAAAGCACTAGCAGATTCATGTCAAGTGAGAACCACTTCCTGGCTCATAAATGACTATCTTCTCACTGTGACCTGCATGGTAGAAGGGACAAGGGAGCCCTGTGGGGTCTCTTTTATAAATAAAAGTGTTAATCCATTCATGAGGGCTCCATCCTATGGCCTAGTCACCTCCCAAAGACTTTTCCTCACATACCATCACACTGGGATAAGGGTTTGACATGTGAATTTTGGAGAGACACAGTCTGTAGTGGAGGAGAAAATATTGCCTTGAGCTCTTTTTTCTGTGAGAGCCATTGAGCAACCTTCCTGGTCACATAAGTGTAGACTAAGCAGGCTTTGGAGTAAGTGCCCAATGTTTTTAGACAAACTATCTAATAAAAGAGAAATAAGCAAATTGACTGTACCTTTGCTATGCCCACAAGCCACACCCACCAACCAATCAGGAGCAAGTATGAAAATTAACCCAACAAATATGGCAGCAGTCATGGAGCTGGAGAGAGCAGGAGGCTTGGGTTGCCCCCCGCCCACCCCCCCGCAATGGAGGAAGCCAAGGTTCCCGCCTGCCCTGGCTGGCCCTGACCTCTGCTCAAGGCTACAAAATTCCAATTATCGAAGATAAATACATCCCAGATACCAGGGCCTCCACTTGGGTCACTGGGGGGCATGGCTGGCCTGAAAATCACCACAGGCCCCACACCCAGGTCACCCCATGCCCCAAGGGAAACTCCACCCTGATCTGGGACACCCTTCAGGGCAAACCATTCAGCCCCGACCCATGCACCAGGCTTCTATCCTTCCTACCTAATTAAAGAGTAATATGCAAATTGACCATCACTCCAACACACAAGATGGTTGCCCCCATGTGGTCAAAGATGGCTGTCCCCATGTGGACACAAGATGGCCACCACAAGATGGCCAGCAGGGGAGTGCGGTTAGGAGAGACCAAGCCTCAAGGGAGGGCAGTTGGGGGCAATCAACCCTGCAGGGAAGAGGAGTTAGGGATAACCAGGCTGGCAGAGGAGGGAAGTTGGGGGTGACCAGGCTGGCAAGGAAGGGCAGTTGGGGGGACCCAGGCCTGCAGGGGAGGGCAATTAGGGAGGACCAGGTCTGCAGGGGAACAGTTAGGTTTTGTTTTTTCCCCCCACAATTTCTTTTATTGATTAAGGTATTACATATGTGTCCTTATCCTTCTATTAACTCCATCAACCCTCCCCCCACTCATGCCCTCACCTCCCTGGTTCGTGTCCATTAGTTAGGCTTATATTCATGCATCCAAGTCCTTTAGTTAATCTCTCCTCCTTCCCCCCTCCTTCCCGTATCTTCCCCCTGAGGACCAGCATTCTGGTCAATGCTTCTCTGCCTCTGGGTCTGTCCTTGTTCATCAGTTTATGTTGTTCATTATATTCCACAAATGAGTGAGATCATGTGGTATTTGTCTTTTTCTGAATGGCTTATTTCACTTAGCGTAATGCTTTCCAGTTCCATCCATGCTTTTGCAAATGGTAAGAACTCCTTTTTTACTGCAGTGTAGTATCGCATTGTGTAGATGTACCACAGTTTTTTAATCCAATCTGCTGATGGGCACTTAGGCTGTTTCCAAATCTTAGCTATGGTGAATTGTGCTGCAATGAACATAGAGGTGCATAAATCCTTTCTGATTCATGCTTCTAGTTTCTTGGAATATATTCCTAAAAGTGGGATCACTGGGTCAAATGGGAGTTCCATTTTTAGTTTTTTGAGGAAACTCCATACTGTTCTCCACAGTAGCTGCACCAGTCTACATTCCCACCAGCAGTGCAAAAGAGTTCCTTTTTCTCCGCATTCTTGCCAACACTTGTCATTCATTGATTTGTTGATGATTGCCATTCTGACAGGAGTGAGATGATACCTCATTGTTGTCTTGATTTTCATCTCTCGGATAATTAGTGACTTTGAGCATGTTTTCATATGTCTCTTAGCCTTCCTTCTTTCCTCCTTCAAAAAGTGTCTATTTAGGTCCGTTGCCCATTTTTTGATTGGATTGTTTATCTTCCTTTTGTTAAGTTGTATGAGTTCCCTATAAATGTTGGAGATTAAACCCTTGTCTGTGGTGACATTGGCAAATATGTTCTCCCATGCAGTGGGATTTCTTATTGTTTTGTTGATGGTTTCTTTTGTTGTGCAAAAGCTTTTTATTTTGATGTAGTCCCATTTGTTTATTTTCTCTTTGGTTTCCATTATTCTAGGAGCCGTATCATTGAAGAAGTTCCTGCGGCATATGTCTGAGATTTTTCTGCCTGTGGATTCCACTAGTATTTTTATGGTTTTCCTTCTTATATTTAATGATGCATTTTGAGTCTATTACTGTGCATAGTGTAAGTTGATGGTCTAGTTTCATTTTTTTTTTTTTGCATGTATCTGTCCAATTTTCCCAACACCATTTGTTGAAGAGATTATCTTGACTCCATTTTATGTTCATGCCTCCTTTGTCAAATATTAATTGGGCATAGTGGTTTGGGTCGAATTCTGGGTTTTCTATTCTATTCCATGGATCAATATGTCTGTTCTTGTGGCAGTACCAGGCTGTTTTAAGAACAGTGGCTTTGTAATACAACTTGAAATCTGGTATTGAGATCCCACCTACTTTGTTCTTCTTTCTCAGGATTGCTGCAGCTATTCAAGGTCTTTTTTTTTGTTCCAGATGAATTTTTGAAAATTTGTTGTAGGTCAGTAAAATATCCCATAGGTATTTTAATGGGGGTTGTATTGAATCTGTAGATTGCTTTGGGTAGTATGGACATTTTGATGATGTTGATTCTACCAATCCATGAACACGGTATGTTCTTCCATCTATTTATGTCTTCCTCTATCTCTTTTTTCAGCGTCCTGTAGTTTTTCGCATACAGGTCTTTTACCTCTTTAGTTAAGTTTATTCTTAGGTATCTTAATTTTTTTTGTGTCTGATGGTAAATGGGATTGCTTTTTTAGTTTCTGTTTCTATAATTTCACTATTGGTGTAAAGGAATGCCATAGGTTTTTTGGTATTAATTTTATAGCCTGCTACATTGCCAAATTCACTTATTAAATCTAATAATTTTTTGATGGAGTCTTTAGGGTTTTCTATGTACAATATCATATCATCTGCAAATAAGGACAGTTTTACTTCTTCTTTTCTAATTTGAATGCCTTTTATTTCTTCATATTGTCTGATTGCAATGGCTAGTACTTCCAGAACTATGTTGAACAGGAGTGGTGATAGTGGGCATCCCTGTCCTGTTCCTGTTCTTAGGGGAAATGGTTTCAGTTTTTGTCCATTGACTATGAAGTTGGCTGAGGGTTTTTCATATATAGCTTTCATTATGTTGAGGTATGATCCTTCTATTCCCACCTTGTTGAGCGTTTTGATCAAGAAGGTGTGTTGGATTTTATCAAATGCTTTTTCTGCATCAATTGATATGGCTATGTGATTTTTATCTCTCAATTTGTTTATGTGATGTATTACATTTATTGATTTGCGGATATTGAACCATCCTTGCACCCCTGGGATAAATCCTACTTAGACATGCTGTATAATCTTTGTGATGTACTGCTGGATCCGATTTGCTAGAATTTTGTTGAGGATTTTGGCATCTATGTTCATGAGGGATATTGGCCTGTAATTCTCTTTCATTGTGTTGTCTTTATTTGGTTTTGATATTAGGGTGATGCTGGCTTCATAGAATGAGTTAGGGAGTGTTCCTTCCTCTTGAATTTTTTGGAATAGTCTGAGGAGGATTATTTTTTGTTCTTCCTTGGATGTTTGGTAAAACTCCCCAATGAAGCCATCTGGCCCCAGGCTTTTGTTTGCTGGAAGTTTTTTGATGACTGCTTCAATTTCTTCCACAGTTATCACCCTATTGAGATTTTTAGAATCTTCCCTATTGAGTTTTGGAATTTTGTATTTTTCTAGAAATATGCCCATTTCTTCTAGGTTGTCTAGTTTTTTTTAGTAGAGTTGTTAATAGTATTTTTTAACAATCCTTTGTATTTCAATGTGGTCTGTTGTTATTTCGCCTCTCTCATTTCTGATTTTGTTTATTTGATTCCTCTTTCTTTGCTTCTTGGTGAGCCTGGCTAGAGGTTCATCAATCTTGTTTATCTTGTTTACCAGCTCTTGGTTTCATTGATCTTTTGTATTATTTTTTTGGTCCCTAGTCATTTATTTCTGCTCTGATCTTTATTATTTCCTTCCTTCTGCTCACTCTGGGCTTTTCTTATTGCTCTCTTTCTAATTCTTTGAGTTGTAGAGTGAGTTTATTTACTATCGTTTTTTCCTGATTTTTTATGTAGGCTATAAATTTCCCTCTTAAGACTGCTTTCACTGTGTCCCATTGACTTTGGATTGTTGTGTTTTTGTTGTCATTAGTTTCTGGATTCTTTTAATTTCTTCTTTGATCTTATTGATAACCCAGTGATTGTTTAAAAGCATGCTATTCAGTTTCCAAGTTTTTGAGATTTTTTTATTGTTTTTATTGTAATTTATTTCTAATTTTATGGCATTGTGGTCTGAGAAGATGCTTGGTATGATTTCAATCTTCCTGAATTTTGGGAGACATTGCTTGTGACCAAATATGTGGTCTATTTTTTAATATGTCCCATGTGCACTTGAGAAGAACGTATATTCTGTGGGTTTTGGGTGAAATGTTCTGAAGATGTCAGTTAAGTCTATGTGCTCTAGTGAATCATTTAGAATTTCTGTGTCTTTGCTGATTTTTTGTCCAGAGGATTTATTCAGTAATGTCAGTGGTGTATTAAAGTCCCCTACTATGATTGTATTGTTGTCGATCTCTCCCTTGATATCTTTTAAGAGTTTTGTTATGTATATGGGTGTTCCTGCATTTGGTGGATATATCAGGGTTATATCCTCTTGTTGTATCAATCCTTATAGTATTATAAAGTGGCCTTCCTTATCTCTTGTTATGGCATTTACTTTAAGGTCTATTTTGTCAGATATAAGTATTACTACTCCAGCTTTCTTTTCATTTCCATTTGCCTGAAAGATATTTTTCCATCCCTTCACTTTCAATCTGTATGAGTCTCTTGTTCTGCAGTGGGTTTCTTATAGGCAGCATATATATGGGTTGTGTTTTTTTATCCATTCAGCTACACGGTGTCTTTTTTTTAATCTTTATTGTTCAGTTTATTAATTACATTGTTCCCCCTTTTTTATCCCCCTATAAATTCCCGCCACCCTGTACCCATCCCACCCTCCACCCACACCTCCCCCTCCCCACTGTCCTCTCCCATTGTTGCAAGATTTTTGTCCAGTCTCTTGTTGCACTTCCCACACCCCTTTTCTCCCCAAGAATTGTCAGTCCATTCCCTCTCTATGTCCATGATTCTGTTATATTCACCAGTTTATCCTGTTCATCAGATTATTAATTCACTTGATTTTTAGGTTCATTTGTTGATAGATGTGTATTTGTTGTTCATAATTTATATTTTTACCTTTTTCTTCTTCCCCTTCTTAAATAATATCTTCCAGCATTTCATATAATATTGGTTTGGTGGTGATGAACTCCTTTAGCTTTTTCTTATCTGCAAAGCACTTTATCTGACCTTCAATTCTGAATGATAGCTTTGCTGGGTAGAGTAATCTTGGTTGTAGATTCTTGCTATTCATTATTTTGAATATTTCTTGCCACTCCCGTCTGGCCTGCATTGTTTCTGTTGAGAAATCCACTGACAATCGTATGGGTGCTCCCTTATAGGTAACTAACTGTTTTTCTCTTGCTGCTTTTAATATTCTCTCTTTGTCTTTTGCTCTTGGCATTTTAATTATGATGTGTCTTGGTTTGGTCCTCTTTAGATTACTATATTTGGGGGTTCTGTGTACTTCTTGGGCTTTTAAGTCAGTTTCTTTCACCAGGTGGGGGAAGTTTTCAGTCACTGTTTCTTCAAGTAGGTTTTCATTACCTTGCTCTCTCTCTTTTTCTGGCACCCCCATAAGTCAGATGTTGGCATGCTTGAGGTTGTCCCAGAGGCCCCTTACACTATCTTCAATTATCTGGATTCCTTTTGTTTCTTGCTTTTCCAGCCGAGTGGATTTTGCTTCTTTGTATTTCAAATCTTTGACTTGGTTCTTGTGGCCCTCTGGACTACTTTTAGGACTTTGTGTAATATTTTTTATTCCAGTCAGTGAATGCTTGATTTCTAGTTGATCCTTTTTCATATCCTTGAGGGTCTCGTTCATATCCTTGAGGGTCTCATTCATATCCTCGTAGGTCTTGTTCATTTCTTTGTAGGTCTCATTCATTTCCTTGTAGGTCTCATTCATTTCCTCGTAGGTCTTGTTCATTTTCTCATTGGTCTTGTTCATTTCCTTGTAGGTCTTGTTCATTTTCTCATTGGTCTTATTCATTTCCTCGTAGGTTTTGTTCATTTCCTCATAGTTCTCATTAAGTTCATTGGCCTTTTCTAGGAGCCTCTTGAAAAACCTTATTACTGTGGTTTTGAACGCTATGTCCAGTCGTCTTTTTCCTCCATTTCTTTCACACCTGATTTCTTTCCATTTCTCTGCATTGTGGCTGCTTTCCTCAGCTGGTCGATTAGCTTTGTGTGGTAGATGTCCTCTAAGGGACAGTGGCTCAGCCTCCCCAGTTACCTCAGGTGGACACTCTTACTGCAATCCTTTATGGGTTGTACAGTATTTTTTAATTTAAGCCCAGCTTGTTGTTGTTAGCCCTAGGAGGGTTTGACCAATTGACTGTGCAGGGATACTATGTTCAGGTTACCTGGGCGGAGTCTCTGAGCTGAGCAGGCAGTGTCAGTGTCAGCTACGCCCTATGTGGCTCACGGGTCTCTGTGTTGGGTGTTAATGGCTGCAGGCACCTCCAAGACAGAGCCACCGCTGGTCTCCACCCATTGCCAGACAACTCTGCTTCTCCCCAGATGAGTCTGCACACCCAATGTCTCGCCCAGGGTTGTAAAACAAAGCAGTCCGGTAGTCTCCCGAACTAGGGAGCAAGTCGCCAGGGAGCAAGTGCACTTTAAGTGCATAACTGCTGTTCCAAGCTATGCGCACTCTCCTCAGACTCGGAGATCTCTGCCGTGCCCGGCTTTTAGTGTATGCACTCTCCTCAAACTTGGAGACCTCTGCCGTGCCCACTTTTAGGGTATGTACCCCGGACCTCAGACCTCGCCTGGCACTGGGGAATCTGTGCAGTGGGATGTCTCCGCCCTTCCCATTGGAGAAATCTAGCCGGGATTGCTGCTGCCAGCCCTAGAGCCCATGCACGCCCCACGACTCTGCACTTCTGGCTCTGCGCGTATCTTCAAGGCTGTGCTCCGCCGCTCTTCTGAGTCTCAGTGTCCCTCCTTTACTTTTATTTGTGGAATTTTCACTCAGCCAGCTTTCCAGTGATTCTGGATGATGTTGTTTTGTTGTTATGTTGTAGTTTGGGAATTGTTGCGCGGGGCAGCACAATAGGTGTTTACCTATGCCGCCATCTTGGTTCTCTCGGTCCAATGGAAATATTACATGGTGTCTTTTGATTGAGGCATTTAGTCTGTTTACGTTTAAAGTTATTACTGAAAGGTATTTGTTCGTAGTCATATCTATTTTTGTGTCTGCATTTCTTCTTACCTGTTTATTTCTTCTTTTTACAGTATTCCCTTTAGCATTTCTTGCATTGCTGGTTTAGTGGTGATAAACTCCCTTAGCCTCTTTTTGTCAGTGAAGCTCCTGATTTCCCCTTCAATATTGATTGATAGTCTTGCTGGATAGAGTATTCTTGAATTCAGTCCTTTGATGTGCAACACTTTATATACCTCCTTCCCATCCATTCTAGTCTGATGTGTTTCTGTTGAGAAATCATTTGATAATCTGATGGGGGTTCCTTTGTAGGTAACTCTCTATCTTGCTCTTGCTGCCTTTAAGATTCTCTCTTTGTCACCGAGACCGGTTTGGTTCAGTGGATAGAGCACCGGACTGCGGACTGAAGGGTCCCGGGTTCGATTCCGGTCAGGGGCATGTACCTTGGCTGCGGGCCCATCCCCAGTAGGGGGAGTGCAGGAGGCAGCTGATCGATGTTTCTCTCTCATCGATGTTTCTGACTTTCTATCCCTCTCCCTTCCGCTCTGTAAAAAGTCAATAAAATATATTAAAAAATAAAAAATAAAACTCTCTCTTTGTCATTGATATTTGCCATTGAAACTATGACGTGTCTTGGTGTTGGTGTTTTTGGGGTTGATCTTGCTTGGGACTCTGTAGTTGTGTAACTTTTTTCTTCCCCATATCTGGGAAGTTTTTGGTCATTATTTCTTCAAACAGATTTTCTAATCCTTGGTGCTCTTCTTGTCCTTCTGGCAGCCCTATTATACGTATGTTACTTTGTTTAATGTTGTCTGAAAGCTCCCTTAGGCTTTCCTCCTATTTTTTAATTTTTTTCTCTAATTACTGTTCAGTTTGAGTTTGTTTCTGCACCTGATCCTCTAACTCACTAATTCGGTCCTCTGCTTCTTCTAGTCTACTGTTGAAACTTTCCATGGTGTTTTTGATTGTAGCTATAACATTTTTCATTTCTCCCTGATTCTTACATAGGTTGTTGATTTTCTCATCCATCTGATGTATAAATTCCACGACCATTACTCTGAATTCTTTTTCGGTCATGGTGCAAGCTTTAGTTTCCCTAATTTCCTTTCTTTGCGATTCCTCATTTTCTTTCTTCTGGGTATTGTGTCGTCTCCCCATTCTGACTATCACCAGAAGGTTCAAACTTTGAGTTGCGTGGACCTGGGCTGTGTGCCATGGGAACTTCGCACCACCTGAGTGTCACTGAAGTTCTCCGACACTAGGGCGTGTGGGTGCTGTGGATTGGTGGGAACCAGGCTTTCTCAGGGTCAGTGTTCCCAGGGTTCTGTGTGGTCTCGTGTGCACACCTAGAATCAGGGACCCTTTCTGCACCACGTTCTTGGTGTCTGTTGGAGATGGTACCAGGAGTCCAAGTTTCCCTGTGTCTGCACCAAGAACTGAGTATCAGAGTCTGTTGCCTCGTGAGGTTTCTCATTGAGGGTCAGGGTCCCTGTGTGTGCATGCACCAAGATTTGGAGTCACTGGCTCTTAGTGTGCATGTGCTCTGAGTCAGGGATTCCAGGCACATGAGGTAAGACACAGAGTCAAGTCAATTGTGCTCAGTGCTGCCTCTTGCTAATAGAATTTGGATCTTGATCACCATGGGGGACTGGGGTGCACAATAGCTCTGTGGTGTGCCTGCACTATAGAAGACTGACTTCCATGAGTGTTTGCCCTATAACCAGGTCAGGTGACACTGATGCCCTGTGGGTTTAATCACCTGGTTGTGATTGCATTGCAGGAGGCCACCTCCAGTCTCTCAAATTCTCTTAGCAGTACTGAGGCTCCTGATCGAGCTCTCAGGCTCCACGGCCCTATTCCCTGTCTGGGAGTTACGGCCACAGGCATGCGCATCAGCGCAGAGCATGTTCCCAAGCCCAAGACCCCCTGGGATAGCCGAGAAAGCGACTTTTCAAACTCCAAGTTCCAATTACTGTCTGGGCACTTCAGCTACAGGTGTGCACACACACGCACACAAGGAGCGTTCTCCCAAGCCCAATTTCCCCTGGCATATCTGGGGAAGAGACACTTCAAGCTCCAAGCTCCAATTACTGTTTGTGTGCTTCAGCCACAGGTGTGCGCACAGGCGCAGAGCATTCTCCCAAGTCCAAATTCCCCTGGGGTACCTGGGCAAGTGAGTTTTTAAACTCCAGGCCTGTGGTTCCCTGTATGGGCTAGGGAAGTTGTGGCTGAAGTGAGGGGAGGGTCTATTGGTTACTATGGAGCTATCTGTAATCCTGCAGGGAGGGCGATAGGCTCCTTGACTCACAGAAATCTGCTGCTAGGAAGTCTGGATTCCTGTTGTCTGTTGGTCTGAAGCTGTGGCTGTAATTCTCTGTCCCTAGTGGCTGCAGTTCATTATGTTTCACTCATATACTAGAATGCTTTATAGTGACTTAAAATAATGTTATACTAAATATTTAATGAAAGAAAAAATGTAGATGAGGAAAAAAATAGCCTGCTATGTTTGATCAAACATTTAATTAACTCACCCTTAATGTCTTGGCAGGGCCAGACCAAATGATTTCATGGGCTTTAGGCAGCCCTCGGTCCCGATGTTCCCCAAACCTACTTTCTAGGTCATTTTTCTTTTCTCTGTAGCTTCTTTAAAGATCTGTTTATCTTTGATACTCTATAACGTCTACATGGTATATCAAGGGGTAGCTTGCTAATTTATCATACTTAGTATTCGTAAGGATTTCTGAATCTTAAGATTCCTGTATTTTATCAATTCTGGAAAGTTTTCATTCATTATAACTTTGGATATGCATATCCTCATTATCTATTTCTATCATCACTTGCTGCGATCCCAATTAGATGTCTGTTTTACCATCTCACTTTATCTTCTCTTTCTTTTAACTTACCTCCCATATTTTCATTCTCTTTGTTCCTCCATACTTTCAGGGTTATTATTTCACATTTATCTTCAAATTTATTCATTCTCTATTCACCTGTATAACTGCAGTTTAAAATGCCAGTGTTTATATTTTTCAGTTTTACAAGTTTTAATTGGTTCTCTTAAAATAATATTCTTAGCAATATTTTATATTTTCAATACTTCTTTTATATTATATTTTGTATCCAACATTTCTAGAATCTGAAGTTCTGATTTTGCTTCTTAATGTTTCTTGATTTCTTCCTGGGACATCTTATTTCCATACGTATTTTGTGATTTTTAATTATGAGCTAATGTTGATTGAAGTTATATCTATAGGAATTCTTGGAGGCCTAAAATCAAGGTGCATGCCTTCAGAGAAAATTTATGTGTCCTCCTATCAGGCACCTGGAGGCACTACCCAACTCAGACTATTTTGAATTCTCAACTTGGGATTTTTCAGCTCATATTAGCAATGGGAATTCCAGCCTTAAATCTTATGACAGTGACTCATGGTCACAAATTTCTCAGTAGAAATTTATCCTTCCTAGTATCCCAGGGCTAAGATAGGCAGTTGGACTTACTGGGCTTTCTTTGATAGGCACTTTTCCCCCCTATTCTCTCTTTTCACCAAGGGTGCCATCTTTGCAGAGTATTTTCTTTAAGCAAGAGTCTTTGATCCTTCTTCCCACCTTGCTCACACCTTGAGATTTGTCTTCTTTCTTTCAAATGTAGCTTTCTTTGACTTGTGCTTTCTCGTCATTTTTGTCCTCTAGGAATTTTCCTTTCTTGCCAATGCAACTATATATTTTTCAAAATATATAATTTTTCCCATTTTACATTCTTTTTAGGTGCATGGCATCAGAAGCATTTTTTAAATATATAGTATTCTATATTGCCAGAAAAAGAAAATCTATTTTTCATTTAGTTTTCTATATCAGGTTTCTCCAGTCTTTAGAATTTACCAAAGAGTAAATTTACATATATATATATATATATATATATATATATAGTCAATATATACAATATATATATATTGACAGAAGCTTGCCAACTTTTCATTGTATAAAAAAATATTTTAAAACAACAAACAAATAAAAACCTAACTACCTCCTACTAACACTATCATTCCATAGTAGAATGTTGGAAAGACAAATTATAACTTAAATTCACTTAATTTTGTATTTTCCTAAGATTGGTGACAACTTTATTGTACACCATCATTGGTCCATGGAATAGCATTTGGAAAGCACTGAGCTATGTCACATGTCATGAAAATTAGTCTACTTCTGCTCACTGTAAAATCTATTAGCCAGAAATTCCAACTACCAACATCAAGCCAACTTCCAACTGGGCAAATACCATTAACATATTTGTTTGAAATTGATCAAATAATGCCCAGCTTATACAAGAAAGAAAGCATGAGGTATCAAGTCAAAATCTTGAGTCCCACCTCCATTGGCCTCTTAGCCTCCGTTTCTTCAACTGTGACAATACATTAATCTTAAGGAAACCTTGAGGACTAGTAGGAGGAGTCTTCATTGAGGTTATTATCTTCTCTATTATTCCCTTTCCTTACAAAACACAAACTGAATTCCCCCAAGAAAGAATAAGTGCCAAACTCAAAACAATAGGACTTTCATTTCAATATGGATCTAGAACAGGCAATGTGTCCTATGGTTCTTTTTATTCCTACCAAAGGAAGAAGTTAGGGCCAACTCAGACTTCCAGGAGAATAAAATTTGCTGGCAAGAGAGATAAGCCTGTCAAAATTTAAGCTCCACAGAAGCTGGGACTTTGTTCATGGCCGTATCCCAGTACCTGTAACAGTGCTTGGCACATGAAAAATGTTCAGTAACTGAATGAGGGATAAGAAAACAAATCAGGGCCCTGCAACATAATGAGCCAAAACAAAATGACTCTCAAAATCACCCTACAGGACAGAAATCTTGTATTCTAGTTCTCAGTCAGATGGATCCTTATCTCCCCACCCACCCCCACCCTCTCTGGTCCCCATCCTCCCACCAGGCAGTCCTTTTCCAACAAGTTCTGACAGTCCTAGAGGCAGAACCTGGCTTTGAGAGAAAACAGGCAGAATTAAAATCAACATGTTGAACCACCTATTCAGAATCCTTGCAATCTGTACGGGAGCCTGGCATACAGTGACTGCCTGTACTGTGCTCGGTGCTGGCTCTGAAGGCCCTCACGAGCATCAATCAGTGACATTGAGGATGGCCAGCTAAAAATGATGAAAAATAATGCTAGTTAACATTTATTGAGCATTTTCATTATGCCAGGCTCTATAGAGTCTATATTAATGGGCTTACATGATTTTATCTCATGTATTGCTCAGAGAAACCCACCCAGTTAAGTATTACTTTTATTCCCATTTTATAGAAGCTGAGAAAGGTGAAATAGCTGTTCGGGGGTAACATAGCTCATACTCTTGTCTGCAAAAGCCATGCTCTTATGGCACTATGTCTGATACAGATTTTATATCACTTTAAAGTCTTTGGCATGGGCCAGATGTAAGCATATCCATATTGTGATGTGACTTTGTTTAAATGAATTTCTTTCCTTTGATTTTTTTTATCCTGGGACAGAAGTTGAAAAGACAAATATGGGAAAAGAAAACCAAGTCTAAAAGTGAAAATAGAATTTGAACTGGCCTGGGGTAGAGAGAAAAGAACAAAACTGGGCTCCTTTCTCATATTATCTTTTTCCTCCTCTAAATATCTTTGTCCTGTCCCTTTCTCTTCTTTAACCCTCCCCCTACCCTCTGTCTGAGGTATTATTTCTTACCTCCATCACTGCTGTAAAGGCTTCCCAACTGCTCTCCCTACATCTGCTTAACCCCTTCCCATCCTAGTGATCCTTCAAGAAAGAAAGAAAGCATGGGTGTTTTTAAAATTGTAGAGAATTTTTTTTAATATATATTTTATTGATTTTTTACAGAGAGGAAGGGAGAAAGATAGACAGAAACATCGATCAGCTGTCTCCTGCACACCCCCTACTGGGGATGTGCCCACAACCAAGGTACATGCCCTTGACCGGAATCGAACCTGGGACCCTTCAGTCCGCAGGCTGACGCACTATCCACTGGGCCAAACCACTTTCGGCTGTAGAGCAATTTTTTTTAAAATATGTTTTTATTGACTTTACAGAGAGAGAGGACGGGGGTTGTGGGGAGAGAAAGATAGAAACATTGAGAGAGAAACATTGATCTGAGAAACATCCATCAGCTGCCTCCTACACACACCCCTTCCAGGGGATGGAGCCCACAGCCTGGGCATGTGCTCTGGCCAGGAATCAAACATGCCACTTCTTGGTGCCTGGGTTAACACTCAACCAATTGAGCCACGCCAGCCAGACTGTAGAGCAATTTTCAAATGCTTATCTGATCCTGTTCATTCTCCCACTTAAAACCTTTCAATGGTTTCTTTTTTCCCTTATGAAAAAGCAAAAATTTCTAATGGGGCCCATTGGGCCCTGGTTGTCCTGCCCTTACCCATCCCCCAGCCATGCTGCCGCTGTTCTTCCACTTCAGTTATAGCGCTCCTCACTTCCGGTTCACTCGCCTGATTCACTCTTCCATCACTTCTCTAAGGAAGTCCTGACTCATCTTTCAGACTGCTCAGCATTGTGTCACTATGCAGGTGCCTGCTGCACATGGAGATGTGGTTAAGTGAGTGAGTAAAAGGATGAATCCATGGTGGTCCACATATCAGGCCTGTCGGCATCTGGTTTTCCTTTTGAATCCTCCTGAATGAGAGACTGGAGTCCTTTCACCTCCTGCTCTGCCATGATTGGCTTCAGTCTGGATCAGATGGGGCCTCCAGGTGGGGCTCATGGCTTAGCTTTGAATGACTTCAGGGGTTGGGAGTATTCTTGGAAGCTCATCCTAGAGCCAGTTCAAATAATTTTGTAGCCAATTAGAATCTCTTAATATTCTGTTTAAACTCATTAGAGTGGTTTCTGTTATATGAAGCTGAATGCACCAATACGAGGCTCAAGGAGAAAACTTTAAGCCTTTGGGGCGCTGGGCATAGACTTGTTCAGTCTACCTAGAGGCCTTGTTCCAGCCGGGCCAATTCACATCTATGAGAACTGGTCTCTAGGCAGCACCCTTAAGGCACCATACCACACAGCAAACCCATGTCCAGCCTTTAGGGACATCAGACTAAAGGATCATTCATGAGAATTATCACCCAGAGGCTCGTCCTTAAATTGATGCTTCTAATTGCCTTTTTTTGCCATCCCTGTTTACTGACTGGCTTTCTCTTTGTCTGTCCCATGAGTCAGCTCATGGGCTCTCCCAAAGAACTCATTACTCCTATTTCTTAGGCCATAAAAAGAAAGGGTGAGGCTACTTCTACCAATCACTTCAAGTGTAAATAGCTACCTCTCCTATATGCCTCATACACTCTGTGTACTATATACTTCAAAATATTTTCCCACATTGTATTAGACTTACCTGTTTACTTTTTTATAATTCCCACTAGACTGTATCTACATCAAAGTGAGGTCAGAGAGAGCCTATTTTTTTTTTGGATTATTGACTCCTGGTGCTTGACACCATGCTTGGCATGTAGCAGATGCTCAACAAATAGTTCTACAATTGGTTAATGAATACTTAAATGTCTGATGTAAATGTGGAGTTTCTTTCTATATCCCAAGGACTTTCCCCAACTCCTCTGGCTAAACTGAACAAAACACTGCTACAGAAAATTGCCAAAAGTCCACTGCTTGAATAAATAGACACTTCCAGATTTTGTCACTCATATAAAAATTACATCATTTCACATCTCCTTCAGAGAATGTAAAAGTTCTATAAAGCTAAGCTATTGTGTAGCCTCTGCAAAGCCTTTTATTCAGGTTATGGTTTTCTTTGGCTTGGAATTGAATATATCTCAATATTGTCTATTAATGTATAATTGTGATGAGAATTCTGAAGTGCAAAATAAAATTCTTTGACCACATCACAATCCTCCTTGGCAGCTCCTTGTCTTAAAGATTGGCATTCACAGATCTTCTGTTATAGTCATGATTCTGCTCTAGCAAACAACACACAAATGAATAGCAAATGGTGTAAAAAAAAATCTCAAACACCTGTGTGTGTTTGTTTGCTTTTGGCATTTCATTCAACTGCTAGCTATAAATTAATTCTCCCAGTCAAAATTAATTTCTCCCTCTTCTTGCCCAATAGTACTTTCTTTATTTTACAATAATAGCACCTAGCACTTTTTCTTATATTTACAGAATAACTTGCTTAGGAACTACTACACCATTTATTCAAAGACTGGAGAACAACCAACTATCATTAAAATGAGTGTCTTTGATAGTTAATTAGCTTCGCTTACTAGCTACATGACTGGTTCTCACACACCAGGCTCAAAACGCTTGCATTACATTAATACTACAGCAATATTATAAATGATATTAGTGGCCCAGTGCATGAAATTTGTGCACTGGGAGTGGGTGATCCCTCAGCCCAACCTGCCCCCTCACACATACTTGGAGCCTTCAGGGGATGTCCTGCTAACCACTCACACTAGCCTGCCCAAGGCCTAAAGCCTCTGCTCGAGGCTTTAGGCCTTGGGCACTCAGTCATTGCCCTGCAATGGAGCCGATGGCTGGCTCCGTCCCCGCCATGCCCCACCCCCGGCCTGGGCCTTCACCCAGCTAACTCGAGCCCGGCCTGCAAGAGGGGGCAGTTGGGAGCAATCAAGCCTGTAGGGGAGGGCACTTAGGTGTGACCAGGCCAGCAGAGGAGGGAAGTTGTGGGTGAGTGGGTCTGCAGGGAAGGGCAGTTGGGGCGGGGGGACTCAGGCCTGCAGGGGAGAGCAGTTGTGGGGGACCAGGCCTGCAGGGAAGGGCAGTTATAGGTGACCAGGCCTGCAGGGGAGGGCTGTTAGGGACAAACAGGCTGGCAGGGAAGCAGTTAGGCATCAATCAGGCAGCAGAAGCAGTTAGGGGCAATCAGGAAGGCAGGCAGTCAAGCTGTTGGGAGCCAGCAGTTCTAGATTGTGAGAGGGATGTCCCAGATTGGAGAGTGTGAAGTCTAGGCTGAGGAACAACCCTCCCACCCCCATGCATGAATTTCATGCACCAGGCCTCTAGTAGATAATAAAATCAGATAATAAATTAAATATTAGTAAAATAAAATAGATAAGTATGAACAAAGTGTTGGGACCAAGATAGACATAATCAATTCTGCATAAAAGGCTCTAGAAAGACATAGAGCAGGTTCTCTTTGAACTGGGTCATTCAGAAGGCACTGGAAATAGCCAATCAGAGAAGCAACATAAAAACTCTATGGATGGGCAAGCTTGAGCTGGTTTGAAGAGCCAAACATGTCTTGTGTGGCAGAAATGAGCGTGTTTATCATGATAGCTAAGGGGCATGGAGTGGAGAGCAGAGATGAGACTGGATGTGGTGACTGGGGCCAGACTGTGCAGCTTCTAGGCCATATGTGCTTCCCCCGTATTCTCAGAGCTGTAAGGGATCTCAAAAGGCCAACTGGCATAGCTGTGCAGCCCAACCTAGTAAGACAATAGTTTGCTCTCACACATGGAGCTTCCACAAACTCCATTGATTTGAAGTGTATGCTGGTCTGTAGATGGCCCCCAGCTGACCATTTCCAGTTACTTAGAGATCTTTCTGTTACATTAACCAGTCAAGTCAAAGAGCTAAACAAACTGGACTTGTCTGGCTTATGAGTTATCAGAAAATAAATCCTAAATGGGGCCAGGAGTTGTTTTCAGCAACCACAGCTTTCGAGCCCAACAGTAAACTGGGCAGAACCCAGCTCCTGGCGTTCACTGTGGGCAGGGCCCCGCTCCCAGTGTCTGGTCATGTATTCAAGCTTCAGAATGAGGGGAGTTGGGGAAAGACTGGGTGACAGGTTCATCCTGACCTGATTTGCTCAGGGGATTGCAGATCTTAGAGAAAAGGGTCCCTTTGTCCCTGTCTCTCAGGGGAGTAGGGTGAGGGCAGGCTTTCTACTGAGACATCCAGATTTCACTCCCAGGTAATAAAGGCAGGAGTGCGGCCTGCAGGAGGGAGGAAAACCTTGCTGGACCACAAGAAAGGCGGGCAGGAACCCAAACCAAAGGGCTATTCTGGACTTTTCCCTGTGGTTCTATCAAGAGAGGTAAAGCACCCTGGGCGAGGTCCCACTGCTACTCTCATCGCATCGACCTGTTTCTGCCTCCAGTCAGGTCCTGCCCTCCAGGGTCTGATGGAGACAGCCAGCACAGCCCTTTGCTCAGCATCAGCCTGTGCCCCTGAGCTTGGTCCTCGCTGTAAGGAGGCCACACTCCACAGCAATGGCTAATGCCTCCCAAATCCTCACCACACCCTTTACATAAAGGGCCTCACTTAATCCTTCCAGCACCTCATGGAGTACGTGCTGTTACAGTCTCCATGGTTTTTGTTTTGTTTTGTTTGAAATCGTTGTTGAAAGTATTGCATATATCTCCCTTTTCCCCCATTTACCTCTTCTAGCCTGCCCCTGTCCCCCACCCCAGGCCTTCACCACCCCATTGTCTGCATCCATGGGTTATGCATTTATGCATACAAGGTCTTTGGTTGATTACCTCCCACCCACTCACACCTTATCCTATGCTTCTGTGTCTCTGGCTCTACCTTGGAAATAGTGGCGCAGAAAGCTGAAGTGGCACCCACTACAGAGCATCAGGCTGGGATGTGGACCCAGATATTCCAGCTCCAGGCCAAAGGCTTGGCCGCAACCCCGCCCTGCTTCTCAGGCAGAAATGAAGCTTGATCAGAGAAGCAACACAGGTCCATTCTAGGAAATTTGGGAAAAAATATGGGAAAGACACACAAAGGAAAAGGAAAACCACCTAATACCATCACTTTCACCTTTTGGGAAAAGGTAAAAATAAAGGAAAATGGAAAATCCCTTCTTATTTCTAATGTTAGCTCTCAAAGGTATCCACTGTCCTTCCAAACTTATTTCCTTTCATGTTTACACAAAGATGTGTAGGCACATAATGTCTGTTGGCGCATTGCACAATAAGATTACTTGTGTGCATTGCCCTTTCACTTAATATGACATCTATTTTAATGATTGCATAGTTATCCACTGTCTGCTCGACCACAATTTATTTGACCAGAGTTATAATAAATATCTTTGTCCATATGCCTTTATGTGCTCATGCTAGTAATTCTGAAAGATACACTTCAACAGCTCTCAGAGCGTGTGCATTTTTCATTTTGCCAATTGTTAAATAACCCAGTGGGTTTTAACTCTTTACTTTATGTTGGCAAAACTGGGGTTGTTGATAATGAATCTGCATTATGTAATGAAAATCACACATAACTTATTTAAGCATAATTATATACAACACTGAATAAGTAAAAGGGGTTTCTGATGCACATTTCAAACCCTTCCTCCCTAAGAAACTGGAGAAATACTTCACTTGTGGTGGGTATGAAAATGTGTCTCCTGCTTGCCCTGCCAGAATTTTCCTAATCTTGCCCCATATAAGTCCACATTGGACTATAACTTTCTTGTATATGTGACTTTGTTTATGATTTTCTGAAAATGTTCATTCTCAATATCTTTACTAGTTCAAAATGAAGGTTTTTTCCATTCATAAATTTTATATTTTTATTCTTAGGAACAGTGAAAGAATCTTAATTCACTAAAAACAAGCAACACTGAGCAGTTTGTTACTCTTCTTGAACTAGATCCTTATACTTTATTAAAGAATACTGCTCAGAACATATTTCAAATACCAAATCTTCACTGATAACTTTCCTCAAATGGCTGCATCCTCCAATACCCTCCACAGAATGTTTGCTGTGGATGTTTCTGTTTGCCTGGCCTGCTCCTTTGTCTCAGAGCTGGTGACTCTGAGGGCTCCATGTACTCTGTTCAGCGAGGTGAGGACAATGTCATTGTTTTGTTTTCACAGAGTAACTTGCAGATTGAGTTGAATCTGGTCAAAATCTTCATCTTCCCTCCTCCACCATTGCTCCTCTCAGCCAGCTTCCACTCAATGCCCTTCCAGCCAAATGCTCATTTCCTTAGGGACCCTCTGCTGTCAGCCAAGCCCAGGACACCCACTTTCGGATCAGCAAAAACCCCTCTCCTTGACTCGCACCTCCTGTGCAATTGTTACTCTCCCTGCCTGAGAGATGATAGTTCAGCCAAATGCAGAGCTCATGGGGCTTTGGAATCAGAAATGTGGGGATGGGACTCCTGACTCTTAACCCTGTTGGCTGTGTGCTCTTAGAGGCATTGAGCCTTTCTGTACTGTAATTTCCTCAACTATAAAATGGGGGTCATGAAAACAGTAAACTCACAGGACTACCGAAAGAAACTGCTATACAGTGTCTGGCACACACAGACGTAATAATTTATAACTATTCCTGTTTCTACTCTACAGTCAAACTTACCAAATGAGGTGTTCCTGGTCATGTCCTATAAGATTTTAGAATTGTTTCAAATTTGGGAATTTTATCAAGTTTCTTTCATATGAGCTCTGAAGAAGCTCTGGCTCCTCAGCTTCATTAGCCTCAGTGTCAATGCCCCTCTGCCGGTGGCATGTAATGGAATGGGACATTTATACATGGCTTTTCAGAGAGGGTCACATCGCCAAGGCAGGGCCAGTCGGGATCTGCAATCTTGAGACACTTATTCACATATGGGTGCTCTCTCTGCCAGCCTCCTCCACTCCAGACCAGCATCAGGCAGTGACCCATCTGAGCTAGGTGCCTGGTCAGCTTGCTGACTGGCAGACATAGTTTTAGGAAGGACATTCCAGACATGTTGCCCCTCATACAGTGAGGAGGTCCAGAAATGTGTAGGATTTTTCTGGTTATTGCAGTGCCTGTGAGGTGTGAGGCTCTACTGACATTGAGTGGGCAGAGGCCCCAGGGGCCATATAGCCTGCATTGATTGGGACAACCCCCACCCATTGAAGAATGGTCCCTCCCAAAATGCCAACTGCACTCCTTTTGAGAATCAGCTGCAGGGCTTAGACCTCAGCATGTTATTATTGTTGTTCTCCATCCTGGTGAACTGGCTGGAGCATGAGGTGAGCTGTCGGGCTCCCAGCACCCCTCAGCATGGAGGCTGGGTTACAATTATAGATGCCCCATTCCACGCCTCCTTCTCTGGGCCCATATCGGGGTTCACTCGTTTGCCAGTGAAGCATCCATCTTATATAAAAACTGCTGTTTAAAATGTTAACCCTGCTATTTTGGCTTCTGTAAATGCTTGCTTGCTTAAATAATAAGGAAAAGAAGACTACTCCCATTCTAGAGAGGCCATGGACTATGCCCCAGACAGAGTTGTCAGTGCTGACACCAGGCCAAGCCTTGAGATACGGTCTCATGGCCCCTTCCCAGCACGTAGGCTTTCTTTCCCAGAAGACCCAGAAGTTTCATTCCAAATTTGGGAGACAAAAGAGCTAGGAAAAGTATAAGTAGAAAAGGTTTCTCTGGGCCTCCATGTGGGGGCCCCAGAATTTGAAAGGCACATTTTCTCTGGCCCTGCCCTTAATAACATATAACTCCCTTTCTCTAAGCATGGCTTGGTTTTTTTTCCGGTCTTGCATAACACCAGCACAGAAGGGGCAGGAGGGAAATGCATATTTGCCTCATCCATAAAGCTTTGACTTCAATCACTAGGTGGTGCCCGTGCTGGTAAACTCTCTTTTGGCTTATGGCCCAAAGAAAAGGCAACTCAAGGTAAAAACCATTCCACTGGACACTGGGCCTCACAAGGCGAACACAACCCACTAGCTCCATGGCCCCATCTGGTACTGATCTCCCCCTACTCGACTCCCATCCTGAGGGCTGGCAGTGTGCCAAATATGGGCAGCCTCTATGTCTCGTCAGAAGAACCCAAGGAAATAATAATTAACCATTAACACTTTCTAAGGGCTTACTATGTGCTGGCTCTGTGCCAAGCACTTTATATACATTATCTCACTTAATAACAAGTGACATAAAATAAAGCTCACATGAGAAAAAGGCAATGCCACACATTCATGCTAATCCAGCCCCTCGGCTTTTGTGGGTGACTCGCTCTTGACGGAAGCTGTGCTCTGGG
Source organism: Antrozous pallidus (assembly GCA_027563665.1). Classification (NCBI taxonomy): domain Eukaryota; kingdom Metazoa; phylum Chordata; class Mammalia; order Chiroptera; family Vespertilionidae; genus Antrozous; species Antrozous pallidus. Next base: position 68,224,429 of record CM050514.1, read on the forward strand.
CCTGCTGCACTCCCAGAATCCCTAGGTGTCTCGGCGGCTCAGGATGCGCAGCTGGGAACCACATGGGGAGGATTTATCGCTCACAGGCCTTCTGTCATTAACAGAGATAAATCCAGGTATTGTCATTACGGTAATGGCCTCTGTGACTAAGAGGAGTTAAGTAGAAAGTCAGCGAATGTCAGATATCTTGAAAAATCTATTCACCATGAAGTCACCTTCTAATGTGTTTGGTGGAAACAATAACATCCATTTTCACTCCAGACACTGCTCTCTGAGGTAAATAATATCTCGAGGTGCCTCTCTCCTGTAAGTCCCCTGAAACTGTTTCTAATTATTGTCAGAGGCACGTCGATTACCAACAGAGCCTCCAGGCAGCCCTCGATGTGGCTCTGATTAGAAACATGTTTTACTTCCATTTCTTCCGTCAAGCCCCTCAACCTCCTACATATTAATTGCTCTCTCTTGGCTGTGGGCCTGTTTCCCTCACGCTCCTCTCTGAACCGTGCCTCTCGTGCCTAAGTCCGTATCTTTGTCTGGCTTGGCCCTGCACCTCACCCTCTTTGATAAGCAACTCAGGACCTGCCAAAGAGCTCAATCTATCCCTTCAAAAATACTGGGGCTCTGGTAACCCAGAGAGCTGATAATCCTGCTTCAATTAAAACAAATAAAATGCCGGGCCAGGTACCATAATAAGCATAGGACACCACTGCATCTCACTGAATCTTCTAGAAGGACCCTGAGAGGGAGGGACAATTAGCGTCTCCGTTTTACATTTAGGAAAACTGAGGCATAGGGAGGTTAAATAATTCTCCCAGAGTCACATAACCAGCAAACAGAGAACCTACAACTGCCCAAATGGAGACTTGTCTTCACTCTCAATTCTCCTTGTACTCCTGACCCAGGGAAAAGTTAGTTGGGCTTTCTCTTCACTGTCTGTTCCCTTTCTTATCATGACCTCTGTGTTCCTCCTACTCATTCCTTGAAGATTTTGGGTTAGTTGGACTCTTTCGAAACCTCACCTGGGCCCTCTATTTGTATTAGAACTATTGGTTTGTTTGTTTTTCCACATCCAACTAGCCTTCATAAAGTTGAGCTCTAGGGGCACCAATCTTGTCAACTACATCAGGAAGGGTGGTCCAGGAACTTTGTGCTGCCCCCAATTATTTCACCTCCTCTCTTCTGTTCTATCCTACCTCAACTCGCCTTCCCATGATGGTGCCCCTGCCTAGACATCACCAACACCTGCAACGGCAGCTGCGAGGTTGCAGTCTCTCTCCCCCACCACTGCCTCCTCTCTTTGCAGCTCTCTTTTTCTACTCTTCCAGCTCCAACTGTCATTGGTCCTGTCATACCAGGACCTTCAAACCATTGAACTTGGCCCCTTTTTATTGTCCCTCATCCTTGCCTTGCCTCCTGCCTTCTTTACCCAACTGAGACTTGTAGGCCATCATTGTATTACCCCTCTGTATGCCTTCAGCTGTGCTAAGCTGGCAAAACCCTACACCTTCTTCAAACCAGCACTTCCCTTGACTACATGCCTGCAGCTGAGCAGTTAAACAAGACTAAAGAATGCAGCCATGCTAACGAGTCTCACTTCCGTGTTATCACAAACCTCACACGGGCCCTCGGTGCTGCCTGGTAGCCTATGACATTTCTCTAGTCCACACACTGTCCCAAGACTATGTCTCCTATTCCTCTCTCTCTTCAAGCCCCAAGCACTTTCTCTTCCCCCTCAGGAACTCTTAGCTGAGAACTTCACTTCCCACTTAAATGAGAAAATTGGAGCAAGTTTCTACCATCACATCTACCATCTTTCTGCATTTCTGTCTGTGTGCTTTACCTTCCCTCTTGTTGCTGTTGGATGAACTGTCTGACTTCTATCCAAAGCCAGCCTGCCAGTTTGCACAAAATCTCATCCCCTCATCCTTTAGTATCAGTTTTCCTTCTCTACTGAATCAGTACGCAAACATGATCTTATTTCTCCAGCCAGAAACACAGCTTCCTATGAACCCACATCTAACTCAAATTCCTATTCCATTTCTGTTCCCTTTGTAATAAATCTCCTTAAAATGGTTGCTTTTACTCATTTCAATTTTTCTTATCTGTCTTTTCTTAAACACATTCAAGGAGACTTTTGTTCCCTCCATTCTACTGAAACATCCCTTATTAAAATCACCAATGATCTCCCATTGCTACAGTGGTAAATTCTGAGTCTAAATTGAATTGCCAGTACTACTTGACTCAGGTGCTCACCCCCTTCCTTCTTAAAATGCTTTCTTCCCTTCCGCATCACCACTCTCTCACCAGGTGATTAACCCCATCTCCTCTACGTGTTCCTCCTCATCTCCCTCAAGATTTATATAAAACCTTAGGAATCCCCTAAGGTTTTAGTCTTTGGATTTTTCTCTTCTCTAGCTATAATCATTCCTTGGTGATGCTCTAGCCTAGATCTCTCCTTTAGCATGTAGTCAACTGGCCTCCTTGCTGTTCCTGGGACCTGCTCCTGCCACGAAGGCTTTGTATCTGCTTCTCTTTGATTCTTCCCAAAAAATAGTTTGCTCTGCTGGATTGATCAAACACTGAAACACTGTTACCTTCACCACCCTTTCTTTCTATCCCCACCCAATATATTTTTTCCATTGTATCTATCTCTATCTGGAATATTATAAATGTAGTTGTTTATTTATTTGTATTTGTCTCCCTTCAGTGGAACCTAAATCGCATGAGAGCTTGAACTGCTCTCAATGTCTAGAATAGTGCTGGGTTCACAGTGGGCACTCCTTTTAAATGTACCTTGAATGAGTGAATTTGTTATTTGAACCCGAGCAATCTGACTCCAGTGACCTTGAGTCAGAGCAGTAGAAGAAGGCCATCCCTGTCACAGGGGACTCCAAAAACTATTTGAGAATTTGAATAATTGAAGACCCCACCTAGAAAGAGCAGAGTCAGAAAAACAAGTTGTTTATCATAACCTTATTTTTGTCCCCTCTCTAGTGGGCTGAGAAACCCAAGTTACACACCTGTGTTACCATGAGATGCAAAACACCTTGTGTCCTGAGAACATGTGATCTGACCTGACATGTAATTGCATCCACAGACCACTAAGGGTTTTGTGTGAGTTTGTTTTTTTAACTCACCAATTTTTATATTAACTGCCATATTGTTGCCCCATCTCCTACCTTTTCCCTGTGGGATTTTTCCTATCCAAGCACACCTGTGCCGTGCATCGATAAATCTGTGCTCATGCAGACAGTACTATCTTGCCCTGCTTAGTTGAGAAACATGTCCATAGCACTATAATCACAGCCATCTGAGCAGAGCTGGGTGGAATCAGCCCTCAGAGGTCTACTGAAGTAAAGATGGGCTTTCAGCCCTGCGCGCTCGCGCGCTCTCTCTCTCTCTCTCAGAGGAAGAGGAAGAAGAAGAGGAAGAGGAAGAAGGAGGAGGAGGAGGAGGAGGAGGAGGGAGGGGGAGGGGGGAGGGGGAGGGGGAGGGGGAGGGGGAGAAGATTTTTTTTTTTTTTTGCATTCACCTATATTTTGGTGCCAGGACTTGCATGAGAAAAACACTTCTTTCTGACCCCTGTAGTGATCAACTGATGCCTTGAAGCAGGAAATTTGATTGCCCTGTCTCAGACTGAGTCTCTGTTTTACCAATCGCAAAATGACTCAACCTTTTTCAAAAGCCAGCTGTGACCACGAACCCTGTGACCTCCTGTGGTGGTAAATTCAGTTTAAAAAATAACAATGATAAAATAACCAAGGTTATTGATGTATTACGCTTCAGTTATCAACTCTTTGGGGGCTGAAGAAAATAAAGCAGGTTGGCTAGACCGAAGAAATTGGTGATACACATTTCCCTCCCGGAGAAGCAGTGACTCCCCAGGACGGCTTTCTCCCTATACTGTTCCCATCAGCAAGAGTGTGCTGGCACACAGGCTGATGAGCAGCATGAAACTCATGGAGTGTGCCCTTTCCGCTTCCAGCCTCAGAGCCTGTCCTCCCCTGCGCTCACAGGGCTCTTGCTCATTCACTCGCCGCTCACACTGATTTAGAAGATCAAAGAAAAACTCCACCGACTCACCCCTACCCAGACCAGTGCGAGGGCTGGTCCAGGGTGTTCGTTAAATATTTCTAGATTCGAATCTATTCTTCTCACCCAGTTCGCCGACTCGCTCTCTCTCTCTCTCTCTCTCTCTCTCTTCCTTGCTCTCATTTTTCAAAATATAAATAAATGAATTCTGGGTTGGCTGAGATGTCAGCAGTGTGACTGCTGTGCAGACGGATCCTGCTGGAGCTGGTGCTGGCTCTCTAGGGAGCAGCATGAAATGCTGGCTTTCAAAACCTGAGCAGCGTGTAAATGGCAGCTAAAAAGGAAATGCAGATCGGCGCTGAGTGTTAATTGTCTCTTCCTCTCTTCTTCACACACTTCAGAGCCGGTGGCGGCAGCCGACAGGAAAGCAGGCCTGCCCCCTCGTGGGGTGGGCTTTCTTTCTTTCTTTCAAGCTGGACTGGGAGAATAACACCTAGCGTCCAAGTCAAAACATGGAACAGGATTTTGTTTTCTTTCTTTCCTTCCTTTTTTTTTTTTTTTCAAGTTCTCATCTGATGAAAGTCAGAGAGGTGGCACCGAGCTTGTAATGAAAGTAGGATTCTGCTGAGAATGAGTCGATGAGATGTGACACATAAAGGGAAAACAGGATGTCTTTGTTTTGAAATGACAGGCGATAAGCTACAGGGAGTGCCTGGTGAGATTTTAGTCCATAACTAGGTAGCAACCTGTCAAATACAGGTCCCTTAAATGCATCACAAGAATTCTCACTTGAGATAATTTCAATTCCAGCTCTGCTTGGTTGAGTGTATGAGTGTGGGAATGCATGCATAGCAAACAATTGAATGCCCAAGAAACACCGCCATGTCCTGTCACAGGTGCGCAGTAATCACACAGGGATGAGGGCTTCATTCCCTGCATTACCTCCCTTCCTTAGGCAGTAGTATGTCTGAGGACCACACCCCAGGCTCTGAGCCGTTTATTCTCCTCCCTGAAGACTTGTGTTAGCTTTTTCCCAAGACGGTTACCAAGCAGAATCTTGATGGACTATCTTTTCTCTTTATGCATTTTGTCTGAATAAAGTAGGGTTATTTGAATTTGTGCAGATTTGAATAAAATAGAGGTGATAGAGAAGCAACAGTTGACTATCAGTTGGCAATGAGAAAAGAAGAATCTAGAACTTTTTTTTTAATCATAAAATCCTGGTTCCCTGGACCTTATGAAAAGGCTGACTCCCAAGCTGGAACAGAGTTGCCCAGTGACAACTCTGTTCCAGCTTGCCTGTTTGGAGGCAAAGATGAGCAATCACCAATGAAAACAGCCATTGTCTGGATCCATTCTCATGGATCCAGAATGTGCAGGTGAACTGGTCCCCACCCTGCACTTCACCCACATGGCCAAGAAGAGTATGTGGTGACACTTTCCCTCCCACTGCTACTCCAGCTCAGCTGGGTGGTGGGCTCCTCACTCCAGCCTCTCCTGGCCGCAGCACAAAGTGAGCTGGGCTGAGGATGAGAAAACCATCAACTGATCCTCCTTTGTTAATACAAAGTGGACTCACTCAAGCTGTATGTGTGTGAAGTAAGGAAGCACACAGACAAGAAATGTCTTTTGAAGGAATTGGAAAGAAGGTAGTTGTGAGGGTGGGAGGGGGCTCATCTTGCTGGCCCACTCCTTGAAAGAGCCTCCCTGGCTATAATGGGGTCCAGGCATAGGAAAGTACACTGGGCAGCCAGGTCGCTCTCATTAGAAGTGTAAGGTTCTACGCCGCCGTGAGAGAAACTGCAGGCAGGAGTCCGAATAAGTGAACGAATTAATCAGGCTTTATTGGGGGTCTCCGGGCGGGTTCAGAAGCTTGGGGGAATGGAGCCGGAGAAGCCGCGCCATGTGACTGGGGCCAGGGGAAGGGGAAAAAGAGAGGGGACCCAGCCGGACCTCCTCCCGGACTGCCTGGGAGAGCAGTCCGGGAGAAAAGGGTCCCATGTGGCGCACTGAGGCACATTTTAAAGGCAGGGGTTGGGCCCAGGGCAGAATGGGAAGGAGTGGGACACAAGGCACTCTGATATGTGATAGATTGGTGGCTCAATGTCTCTGTCAATTACATCATAACTCTGCCCACCAGTTGGGGGGGGGGGTTATCTATCAAGAAGCACCTCCTGAGTCTGAGTCCAGTCACTTACCTTCTGGTTACAGCCTAATCTCCCAAATCTGTTTTCCTCCCAAAAAGAGAATGGCCCCCACTTGCAGGTCACCTAGACAGAATAACCACAAAGTCACCACTGGCTATAAAGTGTGACTTAGTCCTCCCAGCCCTCTGTGCACAGGGAGAGTCTGTCTCTCAAGAGGGATACCAGAGCAGATGTCTATGAGCTCATATCCCACTCTCTGCAGAGGTGGGATAGAATGGACTGACATTTGTCTCACCATTAATTTAATTCCAGTGGTATGTTATGGGTAAGCCAACAAGAGCCTCAGGCAAGGTCTCAAAGCTGCTTAAATGTCACTTGCTGCTTAGTGAATGCAGAAGGAAGCTGCTGTCAGAGACACTGTCTCTCTTTAGTCACATAAGCTGGCAGACCTAGCAAAGTGGCTCACTGTAGCCTGGTTTCAAGTTGATCATGGCAACCAAAAGAGATGACATGGTCACTACTGCTAGCCCAGCCCTTCCCAAAGGTGATATTTTAAATATCTTTGGGGGAAAATTGCATTGGCTTATAACCCGGGAAGCCTTGATAAGATGTAGCTTGTAAGTGAGCAGAAATTGCCAACTGGTTGCTTTGTGCAGAGCATGGAACTGTGTGCCCTGTTTCTGATGCGGAATATTATTTAAGAAATAAAATAAAATAAATATATTGGCCTAGCACCTAAGCCAATATGAGGTTCTTACCAAAAGAACAGTAAACATGGTGTTAGTTATAAGTTGTTGTATAACAAATTACCCCTCAAAATTAGCAACTTAAAACAGTAAACAGATCAAGACTTGGCACAGCTCACTCAGAAGCCCGTATCTCAAGGTCTCTCACAGGCTACAATCAAGATGCTGGCTAGGGCTGCAGCCTCATCAAAGACTTGACTGAGGGAGGATCCACTTCTAGGTTTTTACCTAGTTGTTGGCAGAAATCAATTCCTCACTGTCTCGTGGACTAAAGGCCTCACGTTCTCACTGGCTACTGGCCAGAGTCTCCCTCAGTTTTTTGCCACATGCTTTTCCCTCAGTTTTCTTCACCTTATAGGTCACAACATGGCAACTAGCTTCCCTCAGAGCAAGCAAGCCAGGGGCTGAAACAGAGAAAACAAGATGGAAGTCACTTTTTTTTTGCAACCTAATCTCAGAAGTGGCATCCCATCTCTTTTGCTACATTCTATTTATTATAAACGAGTCATTGACATTAGCCAATGTTCAAGGGAGAGGATTATATAAGGGTGTGAATACCATGAACAGTGCATCATAGACACTTCCCATCACACATGGGCCCAAATTATGACTCTGCCATTTATTGCAGGACCGCAAGCCATTTTTTGCAGGACCTCAATTTCTCCCAGGGTTGCTGTTTTCCTCTGTGAAGTTAGGTTAATAATGCCTAATTTTCATGGTTGTGATGAAGATGAAAAATAATGAAATGTGACTGCTATACCTCAAAACAAAAGGACATCATCTCAATTTAAAAATGGGCAAAGCACTTGAATAGGCCTTTTTCCAAAAAAGATATACAGTGGACAATAAATACATTAAAAAGATGCTTAATATTATTAGGCATTAGGGAAATATGAATCAAAACCAAAATGAGATGACATCTCATACCTAGTAATATGGCTATCATTTAAGAAAAATGAGGAAGCAAGTGTTGGTGAGGATATGAAATCATTGGAACCTTTATATGTTGCTTGTAGAAATGTAAATGGTACAATGGCTATAGAGTTTTACTTTTCCTCAAAAGTTTAAGCAAAAATACCATAAGACCAAGCAATTGTACCCCTAGATAAACATTCAAAATAATTGAAAACAGGGACTTAAACAAATACTTGTATTTAATGTTCATAACATTATTCACAATAATCAAAGGTAGAAATACCCAAGTGTCCATCAACAGATGAACAGATAAACAAATTGTGATACACATACAATGTTCTTCATATACATACCTACACAGAATAGAATCAATGGAATATTTTTCAATCATAAAAAAGAACAAGGTTCTGAAACATGCTACAAAATGGGTGAACCTTAAAAATAATGTAAGTGAAGTGATCAAGACACAAAAAGACAAATATTGTATGCAATATCCACTTATATGCAATATCTAAAATAGTCAAATTAGATCACTAAATTGGCTGGTATTGCTCAGTGGTTGAGTGTCGACCTATGAACCAGGAAGTCAAGGTTTGATTCCTGGTCAGGGCATATGCCCCTGTTGTGGACTCGATCCCCACTATGAGGCAGTGGAACGATTATTCTCTCTCATCATTGTTTCTATCTTTCTCTCCCTCTCCCTTCCTCTTTGAAATCAATAAAAATATATTTAAAAATAAAATAAAATAGGCAAATTTATAAAGACAGAAAGTATATTAGAGATTACCAGGGACTGGGGGAAGGGAGGGATGGGGAGTTATTGCTTACAGGTTACAGAGTTTCTGTAAAGGATGATGAAAGGGTTTTGGAAACAAAATAGTTACATTCATCATTACTAATGTAATTGATGCAATTGAATTGCACACCTAAAAATAATTTAGGCCCAGCCTGTGTGGCTCAGCAGTTGAGCATCAACCCAGGAACCAAGAGGTTGCCTGGTTAGATTCCCAGTCAGGGCACATACCTGGGTTGTGGGCTCAATTCCCAGTAGAAGATGTGCATGAGGCAGCCAATGGATGATATTTTTCTCTCATTAATGTTTCTATTCCTCTCTCTGTAAGAATCAATAAAAACAGAGTTTGAATCCTGGAGGGGATGTTTGAATTCCGGAGGTTTGGGGACAGAGGAATGCATTAGAACATGTGCAGTAATGTCAACTCAAAAGAGAGTTAAGAACTCTCAGACACCAAGAACTTCACAACATAGTAATAGTTATCAGACTAATCTCTTGGCTTGGAAACTGAAAGAGGACCTAAGCTACTCAAAGAACATCTCGAAACACGGACAAAACAGTCCAGTGGAAGATTCTGAACAAGCTGATGCTGATGAGCAAGCAGAAGATGCTCTGCAGATAGCAGTAAGATACTTTGAGAAAGGGAGTGCTGTAAACTCTCGGATATTGAGATGCATGATTCCAGCAACTCTAATATCAGAAGGTTCTGTGGTTAAGGTGGTCTCCTGGCTTTGTGTTGGCAAGTGTTGTGGTAGCGCCAAGGTACTTTTTCATCTTTGGCTGGTTGCAATGTTTGACTTCATTGATCACAAGGAGAAAATTAACTTGCTCTATGGCTTCTTTTTTGCTTCATTGCAAGATGATGTACTGTGCCCTTATGTCTGCCATTTCTTATATTTACTTACCAAAAAAAGAGAATGTCAAATCATTTCGTGTGAGAAAACTGCTTGATCTTCAGGCAAAAATGCAAAACATTTCAACAGAATAAGAAGATTCTTACCATAAATAAGATCTTGCTGATTTGAATGAACTGAAACTGTATGTTCAAGTGTATGATTTAGTACACGATTGTGTAAAATTTTTAAACACAGGGGGAGGAACCAAGATGGCAGCATAGGTAAAGACCTATTTTGCTGCCCCACACAACAATTCCAAAACTACAACTTAAAAACAAAACAAACATCATCCAGAATCACTAGAAAGCTGGCTGAGTGAAAATTCCACAAATAAAAGTAAAGATAGGACACTGTAACTCAAAGGAGTGGCGGAGCGCAGCCATGAAGATACGCGCGGAGAGAGGTTCGGAGCCGTGTGCGTGTGAGCAGTAAAGGGCTGGCAGCAGCAAACTCAGCTGGTTTTCTCCAACAGGAAGGGCAGAGGCGTCCCACTGCACTGATTCCCCAGTTTCAGGCAAGGTCTGAGGTCCAGGGAAGGCAAGTTAAAACCTGGGCACGGCAGAGGTCTGCAAGCTTGAGGAGAGTGCCCATAACTTGGAACAGCAGTTTGAGTGTAAACTTGGGGACAGAAGTGTGTGACCACACAGGACTCGTGACTTGCTCCCTCATTCGGGAGACCACCAGACTGCTTTGTTTTACAACCCTGGGCGAGACTTTGGGGGCACACACTCATTTGGGGAGAGGCAGAGTTGTCTGGCAATGGGTGGAGACCGGCGGTGGCTTTCTCTTGGAGGGAGGTACATGCAGCCAGGTTCATGCACAGAGACCCATGCGCCACATACGGCAGAGCTGATGCTGCCTGCTCAGCTGGGAGACTTCACCCATACAACCTGAACACAGTTTACCTTCACAGCCAATTGCCCTGGAGGTCAAACCCTCCTAGTGCTAACAACAATAAGCTGGGCTTAACTTCAACAATACTGTACAACCCATAAAGGATTGCAGTAAGAGTATCCACCTCAGGTAACTGGGGAAGCTGAGCCACTGTCCCTTAGAGGACATCTACCACACAAAGCTAATGGACCAACTCAGGAAAACAGCCACAATGCAGAGAAGTGGAAAGAAATCAGCTGTGAAAGAAATGGAGGGGAAAAGATGACTAGACATAGAGTTCAAAACCACGGTTATGAGGTTTCTCAAGAGGCTCCTAGAAAAGGCTGAGACCTACAAGGAAATGATGAAGACCTATGAGGAAATGAACAAGACCTACAAGGATATGAAAAGGGACCAACTAGAAATTCTGCATACACTGACTGAAATAAAAAATATTACACAAATTCCTAAAAGCAGTCCAGAGGAACCAAGTCAAAGATTTGAAATACAAAGAAGCAAAATCCACTCAGCCGGAAAAGCAAGAAGCAAAAAGAATCCAAATAATTGAAGATAGTGTAAGAAGCCTCTGGGACAACCTCAAGCACACCAACATCTGAATTATAGGGGTGCCAGAAAGAGAGAGAGCAAGATAATGAAAACCTACTTGAAGATATAGTGACCAAAAACTTCCTTCACCTGGTGAAAGAAATTGACTTAAAAGCCCAAGAAGTGCACAGAACCCAAAAATATAGGAATATAAAGAGAACCACACCAAGACACATCATAATTAAAATGGCAAGAGCAAAAGATAAAGAGAGAATATTAAAAGCAGCAAGAGAAAAACAGTTAGTTACCTATAAGGGAGCACCCATACAATTGTCAGCAGATTTCTCAACAGAAACAATGCAGGCCAGATGGGAGTGGCAAGAAATATTCAAAGTGATGAATAGCAAGAATCTACAACCAAAATTACTCTACCCAGCAAAGCTATCATTCAGAATTGAAGGTCAGATAAAGTGCTTTGCAGATAATAAAAAGCTAAAGGAGTTCATCACCACCAAACCAATATTATATGAAATGCTGAAAGATATTCTTTAAGAGCAAGAAGAAAAAGGTAAAAATATAGATTATGAACAACAAATACACATCTATCAACAAATGAATCTAAAAATCAAGTGAATTAATAATCTGATGAACAGGATAAACTGGTGAATATAACAGAATCATGGACATAGAGAGGGAATGGACTGACAATTCTTGGGGAGAAAAGGGGTATGGGAGGTGTAGCAAGAGACTGGACAAAAATCATGCAACAATGGGAGAGGACAGTGGGGGTGGAGGTGAGGGCGGAGGGTCGAATGGGTACTGTGTGGAGGGGAGCTATAGGGGGGAAAAGGGGGGAACAATGTAATTAATAAACTGAACAATAAAAATAAAAAAATAAAATTTTTAAACACACAAAAAAGAATCAATAAAAACATAATAAAATATATAATAATAATAATAATAATAATGTTAAGGGTGAATTTTATGTTATATATATTTGACCACACATTTTTTTAAAGATAATAAATATAGCGTAGTAGCTGCTCAACAAATTGTAGACTTAAGTACTTAACCATCAACAGAGACCAGGCAGGCAATAGTTTTGAATGCGCTGGACTATGGCCCTGCTAAATCTGGGATGTAAAAGAGGTTGTGAAGAAGGGAGGCGGGGCGGGGGGGGGGCAAATATGCTCCCACCGACAGCTCCTTCCTTGGTTGTCTTTTCTGGGCACTGCATTTTTCAGAAATTCTAAACTCTAATAATCTGAGAGGAACGAGGGGAGAGATTACTATCTTCCCTATGATAGTTTGGGGGACAGACAAATGCTTGTGGCCTCAGGTAAAACTCATATAAAAGCAAAATTTGCCTTTGTTAGATCATCCTCTTTTTACCTCAGATCCCCATCAGGATTTGAAGTGATTTCACAAAGTATTCTAACGTTGCCCAGCTGTCTTTCCATGGCAATCTGGACCAGTGGTTAAACGCTCAGGCTTGAAGCCAAGTGTCATGGGGTTTGAATCCCAACTCTGCCATTCTTGAAAGAGTAATCTCTCTAATGCTTGTTTCTTCCTCTGTGAAATTATAATAACAATGCTTAGCTTATAAGGTGTTATCCTATCTAATAAAAGAGTAATATACAAATTAACTGTACCTAAACTACATCCACAAGCCATGCCCATTAGCCAATCAGGAGCAAGTATGCAAATTAACCCAACCAAGATGGCTGCGGCCACAGAGAGAGCAAGAGTCTTGGGCCCCGACAATGGAGGAAGCCAAGCTTTCTGCCTACCCTGGCCTGCTTTGGCCTCTGCTTAAGGCTACAAAGTTTCAATTATAGAAGATAAATAAATCCCAGGGCCTCCAATTGGGTTGCTGGGGGGCATGGCCAGCCTGCAAACCACCACAGGCCCCTCACCCAGGCTGCCCCACACCCCAAGAGAACCCCCAGGTCACCCTTCAGGGCAAACCAGCATAGAAAATGACCAATCAGAACCAAATCTGGGTGAACTCTGAGGAGCCAATAGGTGCCTAGGAGACAGAGCTGTTGATGCTGATTGGCATAGAAACTGACCAATCACAACCAAATTCTGTGGAATCAGGCCTAAACCAGCAGTCAGACATATCTCAATGGGTCTCCGATTGGTGAGGATACAGTCTGAGCTGAGGGAAACCCCTCCATGCACAAGTTTCATGTACCGGGCCACTAGTCTATAATAATAAAAGCATAATATGCTAATTAGACTGGACATCTTTCTGAACATCTTTCCTTCTGGACAAAGCCACAGTGGAAAGGGGTTGAGGCAGAGATGGCAGAGGCCCCCAGCCATGGTGGTGGTGGGCAGGAGCCGGGGCCAAGGCCATTGTATGAATTTCATGCATCAGGCCTCTAGTAAATAAATAACAAGAGAAAGATACAGCATTGAACCTATGAACCTTTCTGGGTTCTGGGGGCATGTCATGAACCATCCTAACCTGGTTTTAATTCCTTCTCCACAATATTTTATATTATTTTGAAACAGGTATTGTAGTAGCCAGTTTGCTGTAATCAAATGGAACAGACTGACATATCTCAGATGGTATAGAAAGAAATTAACCAAAGAACTCATACGTGTGTGTGTGTGTGTATAACCAATGGACACAGATGATAGTATAGTGCAGGCCTGGGTGGGAGAAGGGGTAGAGAGAAGGGCTAAAGGGAGGGGGAATTAGGGAACATTTGTAACACTATAAACAGTAAAATAAAATTTAATTTAAAAAATAATAATTGCTTTTATTTTCAAATATTTTATACCCTATCCATGCCTCCTTACATTAAAATATTCTAAATTAAAGATATTAGACAATTTTACCCTAATCTTCAATTCTTGGTCTTCTGAATGCAAATGTACCTTTTCATACTAAGGAGAAAACTTTCTTTGAATTTATTGATCCATATAAGTTAAATAAATATTTGTTTATGCAATCTTTATTAAGTGCTAATATGTACCAAGAAGAAAACAATAACATATTCTCCCACTACCCATCATAATAAGATCAGGAGTAATAATAAAGTACCAATGTCATCAAGCTTCCACTTGAATGATTCTAGTGATAAATAACGTACTACTTATGAGGAATCAAACTCAGTAATGGAAAGCTCTAATTGTTAGAAAGTCATTCCTATACTGAGTTGAGTATAGGTGAGGATTAGTTCCAACTTAACATCTGGCATAGGTTGACCAGAAAGGCAAAAATTACAGACCCTGCCAAGGCTATTCCATACCAAATACAGAAAACATATCTTTTGGCACAAGAGACAAAGTTCTCTACAGAGTTTTCTTCTGACTCCAGCTACTTCTCCACTCCCTCAAGCCTTCTGCATCTCTACACTAGTAACACATATTTATAAAATACGTAAACATTTACTTTATACTTTTTTCTTCATTTTCAACTTGGAGGTTGAGAAACTAACCATTTCAATCTCTTTAAAGAACCCATTTTAACTAGTATTTTACAGTAAGCTAATAATTGTTGAGCACAACTTGATTTCCTAGAAATAAGTAAGCAGAGGAAAATTACTGAATCTTTATAAAGGCTCTGGGATTCTAAAGAAAAAAAATTTGGTTCCTATTTCGGTATGGCAAATTGAGATCCAACTATATGTAGACTGATTCTCCTACATATAAACAGCTATAAACTTTACACAAAATACAAAAGGTCATCTGAAGGCACTGAAGAGTGAACAAAACCAGGTAGATTCTAGAGAAGTAGTGGAACTTTTAAATGAACACATGGTGAGTTTCGATTTTTTATTATGAAGGAAGGCTGCAGTCAGTAACTACTCAGAGCTGCTAAAACTCCAGTAAAAATTAAAACCAACCTGTTTGAAAGAAGCAGAAGACAGAGTTGGAAGAACCATAGCCGCTGGAAATTGAGAGGTGAATCCCAGAAGAGAAGGAACCCCAGTGGATGAGCCCTAAATTCTGTGTATAAATTCTGTGTAAACCTCTGGTTAACTCCTGAATCATACATCTGAGGAGAAAACTCCAACTAAAAGGCAAGGTCTACATTTTTAGTGCAATCAAGTCAATTATCTAATGAACCAACAAAAACAAAACAAATAATTGGAAGAATATGGCAGAATCCATACCTACATTCACAATGTCAGGATAAGATGAAAAATTACTCACTATACAGATAACCAGGAAAATGTGACATTCTCAGGAGAAAAAGAAATTAATGGAGAATAACTCCAAGATGATCCAAATGTTGGATTAGAAGACTAGCAACTATTGTAACTACTAGAGGCCCAGTGCACAAAATTCATGCACAGGGGTGGGGGAGGGGGTGTCCCTCAGCCCAGCCTGCACCCTCTCTAATCTGGTACCCCTCAAGGGATGTCTGACTGCCTGTTTAGGCCCGATCCTAATCCCTCTTACAATCCAGGACTGCTGGCTCCAAATTGCTCTCCTGCCTGCCTGCCTGATTGCCCCTAACTGCTTCTGTCTGCCAGCCTGATCACTACCCAACCACTCCCCTGCCAGCCTAATTGATGCCTAACTGCTCCCATGCCAGCCTGTTTGCCCCTAACTGCCCTCCCCTGCAGGCCTGGTCCCTCCAAACTCCCTTCCTCTGCTGGCCGTCTTGTGGCAGCTATCTTGTGTCCAATGGAGGAGCCATCTTCAATCACATAGGGGCAGCCATCTTATGTGTTGGAGTGATGGTCAATCTGCATATTACTCTTTTTTTACATATATTTTATTGATTTTACAGAGAGGAAGGGAGAAGGATAGAGAATTAGAAACATCAATCAGCTGCCTCCTGCACACCCCCTATCGGGGATGTGCCTGGAACTAAGGTACATGGCCTTGACTGGAATCGAACCTGAGACCCTTCAGTCCGCAGGCCGATGCTCTATCCACTGAGCAAAACCAGCTAGAGCTGCATATTACTCATTTATTAGATAGGATAATTGATAAGTTAAAAAAATTATGCTTTTAGTGAATTAAATGATAGGAAATCTCAGCAGAAAAATATAAACTTATTTTTAATGTAAATTCAAAAACTAAAAAATTACACATTTTTAAAAATCACTGCATGGACATACAATATGTTGGAGATAGTAAAGAACAGTTATTTTAAAGATAAGTCAATAGAAACCATCCAATTTGTGGAAGAGAAAAACAATTAGAAGAAAAAAATAAATGGAGCTTTCAGAGACCAATGGGAAAATATCAAAAGATCAAACATACATACAATCCCACTATGAAGAAAAAAAGCATAAAAAATAGGTATAAAATATTTTTTTAAAAATTGACAAATTTTTCCTAATTTTGGTGAAAAACATAAATTTACAGACTTAATTACAGGCAAAATAAATACTAAAAAGCATCATAGTAAAAGAGTTACAGAATAATAAGTAGCAACATCAGGGTCAAACTGCTGATTTTTAAGAATAAAGAGAAAATCACTAATATACTGAAAGAAAAAAGTCAGTCTTGGATTTGATATACAAAAAAATTATCCCTCAAAAAGGAAGGTATAATAAAAAAAAAAAAAGAAAGGATTTATTATCAGTAGATATGCAATATCGAAAGTTATAAAGGAAGTTCTTCAAGCTAAAGAAAAATGAAACCAAATGGAAATAAAATTCTCAGGAAGTAATGAAGAGCATCAGGGGGTAGGGAGTAGTCGAAGGTAGAAGAGGGCATAAAGGAAATAAATGGTGATAGAAAAAATAAAATAAGGAATGAAGATCATCAGAAATGATTAAATATCTGTTAAATACAGGGTGTCCCCAAAAAGTGGATACATACTTTAATAGCTCATAGTTTAATTTTGAAAATAAAATGTATTTTAATAAACACTGCCTTATAATTATTTAAAGTGTGTGTATACACACTTTATATAGAAGACCCTATATATAGAACTACTGATTCTCTTAATTTTCATAAAATACACACAATTGTCTAAAGTATAAACAATAATATTACCTTGTTGGAGTTTATAAAGTATGTGGATGAAATACATCCAACCATTATAGCATAGAAGACAGAGATAGAAGCAAATGAACCTTATGGTCAAAAGATGTCTCCATTTCATGTGAAGTGGGGCAATATGAGCTATAAGAAGAAACTGAAAAGTTAAAATGCATATTATAGGAGTAGGGGGATAGCTGTGCTCTGGGAGAAGACAGGGGACTGGTGGGCTGGCCTCCCCAGCCTGAGCGGCCCCAGTACTGCTGGGTTCTCTCCCTGAGCCAACTGCGGGGGGAAGCGCGCGGAGGCAGACCACGACATCTTGAAGGGGAAGGACCTGAAAATATACAGCTGCAGTACTGGCTGGACGGCTGAGACTCCGGAACACCGGCGCCCAGTTGGCGTGGACGCGCGCAGAGTCCAGGGAGCTCTAAACTCCAGCAGGGAAAGGTCAGATTTCCCTGGGGGTACTTTGGGCGTGAAACTGAGAGGGCTGGCAGACTGGGATATCTGCACCTTGGAACTCAAAGCCTGGAGATCTGCACCTGAAATAAAATCTGTGGCTGTTGGAGCTGGTAAACATGGGAGAGGGCCCTTGGAGCTGGTGGCAGAGTTAATCCCTGGAGAGCAACCAATTTGGACCTGATAGAGGAGGGAGACCCGGAAGATTTTGGGAGGGTCCTGGCTGCTAAAACAGCAGCCACCATTAGAGAGGCGGTATTGAATACCACAGGGACAGCAAAATTTTAGTTCAGGATAGAGAGGACCAATAGACCCAGAAGTCAATCTAGAAACACTGCCACCCAGGGGCCAAATCACAAATTGACTCTTGTGTGACACAGTGAATTGATTATATTTTCTCTTCAACCTTGGGAATACAGTCTATTTTCATCTACTCTTTAGTATCTTTTACCCTACCTCAACTTTACCTTTATGCCACCACTCTCTTGCTAACCTTTCCCTGTTTAGTGCCTTGTTTCCCTTACACTTTTCCCGCTTTAGATTTACCTTAATTCTTTCTTTTTACCCCCTGTTAAAATTTCACCCCACTTATATATCTAATCTCCAACCACCTACTCCAAGTCCATATATACCTCTAGCTTCTCTGACTTCACTATCTTAAAGTGTTTTATCCCTGTCCTTTTGTTGTTGTTTACTTGACTGTTGATTATATCAAATTTTTAAGCAGGTTTATGAGATTGATTTGCTTATTCTTTTATTTTGGTTTGTCTTGTAGGAGGGGTTATTTTTATTTTTGGTGTTGTTTCTTGTTTTGTTGTCCTCATTTGCAATGTTTTTTTAGATAGATTTTTGCTTCTGTGTTCCCTCACCTCCCTTGATATTAGTAGTTGTATGTAATTTGTATCAATCTCCAAGTACTTGTTGCGGGTTTTGGTTCAGATTAGGGGCTGTCCTATAGGAGTTTTCACCCCACATTTATAATTTACTCCTTTCTTCTCCTTCTTCTTCTTCTTCTTCTTCTTCCCCTTTTCCCATTATCATGTTGGCATTCCTGTCTTTCCTTTTTGTGAGTGTGTGTGGGGGGGGGGTCTCTTTCTTTTTGTGTGAGTGTGGCTGTGTGAGTGTCTCTGTGTGTCTGGGGAGGTTCTCTTTCTTTTTTTCTCACCTATCACCGAATTTGCCTTTCTCTGGCGATCACCTTTATTTGGAATTACCATTACTGTGACTACATTCCGGTTCAGTGCCTGGTGCGTTGCACCGGGTTGTGTTGTATTTTGTGCCTTTAAATCAACACAGGAGAGTGAGAACTACATAACCAGATACACAGAGAAGAGAGACCATGGGAAGACAAAGAAACAGCCGACATATGAAAGAAAAACAAGGCTTACCAGAAAAGGAGGTAAACGAAATGGAAGTTAATAACCTGTCAGAGAAAGAATTCAGAGAAATGGTCATAAAGTGGCTGAATAGAATGGAAGACAAATTTGATAATATGATAAGAACCAAGAGGAAATGAGGAAGACCAAGGAAGAAATGGTGAAGAGCCAAGAAGAAATGAAAAGTGACATTGCTGAAGTAAAGAACTCAATAGAAGTATTAAGAGTAGACTAGAAGAAGCAGAGGATCGCATCAGTGAGCTAGAAGACCAGGTAGGAAAAAATAACCAAGTAGAGCAGCTTTTAGAAAAAAAATTAAAAAGCAGGAGGAGAGCCTAAGGGAACTTTGGGACAACACGAAACAAAACAACATCCGTATAATTGGGCTTCCAGAAGGACAGGAAACTGAGCAAGGAATAGAAAACCTGTTGGAAGAAATAATGACAGAAAACTTCCCTGATATAGGAAAGAAAAAACCCACACAAATCCAAGAAGCTCACAGAGTCCCAGGCAAAATAAACCCCAAAAGACCTATGCCAAGGCACATTATAATTAAATTGGCAAACACCAATGACAAAGTAAGAATCTTAAAAGCTGCCAGAGAGAGACAGAAAGTCACCTACAAAGGAACCCCTATCCGATTAACAAGTGATCTCTCAACAGAAACCTATCAGGACAGAAGGCAGTGGAATGAAAATTACAAAGTCATGCAAAGGATGGGTCTGAATCCTAGAATCCTATACCCAGCAAGGCTCTCAATCAAAATGAAGGTCAAATCAGGAACTTCACAGATAAAAAAGGACTAAGGGAATTCGTCACCACCAAACCAGCAATGCAAGAAATGCTAAAGGATCTGCTGTAAAAAGAAATAGGAAGCGAAGAAGGAACACAGGGGTAAAGAACAAAAATGGCAACATATAAGTACCTATCAATAATAACTTTAAATGTAAATGGTTTAAATGCTCCAATCAAAAGACATAGGGTAATAGACTGGATAAGAAAACACAACCCATGTATCTGCTGTCTACAAGAAACCCACCTCCGAAAAAAAGACGCACACAGACTGAGGATGGAAGGTTGGAAAAAAGTTATTTAGGTGAATGGAAATGAAAAAAAAGCTGGGGTAGCCATACTTATATCCGACAAATTAGATCTCAACATAACAAGAGATAAAGAAGGCCACTTCATAATACTAAAGGGAGCAATCCAACAAGAAGAAATAACTCTGGTAAACATATACGCACCCAATACAGGAGCACCCAAATATATACAAAAACTCCTAGAGGACATCAAGGGAGAGATAGACAACAATACAATCATAGTAGGAGACTTTAATACCCCACTATCACCATTGGACAGATCCTCTAAACAAAAAATCAGTAAAGAAACATCAATCCTCAATGACTCATTAGGCCAGAAGGAATTAATTGACATCTTCGGATCATTTCACCCCAAAGCCACAGAATATACATTCTTTTCAAGTGCCCATAGGTCATTCTCAAAGATAGACCATGTGTTGGGTCATAGGAAAAGTCTCTCCAAATTCAAGAAGATAGAAATCATATCAAGCATATTCTCAGATCACAGTGGCATAAAGCTGGAAATCAACTACAATAGAAACAATCCAAAGAAATCAAACACATGGAGACTAAACAGCATGCTATTAAACTATGACTGGGTTACTAGAGAGATCAAGAAAGAGATAGAAAATATCATGGAAACAAATGACAATGATAGCACAACAATCCAAAATCTATGGGACACAGTGAAAGCAGTTCTGAGAGGGAAGTTCATAGCTCTACAATCCTACTGCAAAAAAACTAGAAACAGCGGCAATAAATTATCTAACCCAACAACTCAAAGACTTAGAAAGAAAGCAACAAGAAAAGCCCAGTGTAAGCAGAAGGAAGGAAATAGTAAAGATCAGAGCAGAAAAAATGACAGAGAGACCAAAGAAACAATACGGAAGATCAACAAAACCAAGAGATGGTTCTTTGAAAGGATAAACAAGATTGATGAACCTCTAGCCAGACTCGCCAAGAAGCAAAGAGAAAGGACCCTAATAAATAAAATCAGAAATGAAAGAGGTGAAATAACAACAGACCCCATTGAAATACAAAGGATTGTTAAAAAATACTATGAACAACTCTACTCCAACAAACTGGACAACCTGGAGGAAATGGATATATTTCTAGAAAAATATAACCTCCCAAAACTCAATCAAGAAGAGTCTAAACAACTCAATAGACCAATAACTGTGGAAGAAATTGAAGCAGTCATCATAAAGCTTCCAGCAAACAAAAGCCCAGGGCCAGACAGCTTCACAGGGGAGTTTTACCAAACATTCAAGGAAGAACTAAAACCTATACTCCTCAGACTATTCCAGAAAATTCAAGAGGATGGAACACTTCCAAACTCCATCTATGAAGATAGCATCACCCTAACACCAAAACCAGATAAAGATGACACAATGAAAGAGAATTACAGGCCAATATCCCTCATGAATATAGATGCCAAAATCCTCAATAAAATTCTAGCAAATCGGATCCAGCAGTACATCAGAAAGATCATACACCATGACCAAGTAGGATTTATCCCAGGAATGCAAGGATGGTACAATATCCGCAAATCAATAAATGTGATACATCACATAAACAACTTGAGAGATAAAAATCACATAGTCATATCAATTTATGCAGAAAAAGCATTTGACAAAATCCAACACCCTTTCTTGATAAAAACTCTCAACAAGAGAGTTTCATACCTCAACATAATAAAAGCCATATATGATAAACCCACAGCAAACATCATACTCAATGGGCAAAAACTATAACCATTTCCCCTAAGAACAGGAACGAGACAGGGTTGCCCACTTTCACCACTCCTGTTCAACATAGTACTGGAACTATTAGCCATTGCAATTAGACAAGAAGAAATAAAAGGCATCCAAATTGGAAAAGAAGAAGTTAAGCTATCCTTATTTGCAGATGACATGATATTGTACATAAAAAACCCGAAAGACTCCATAAAAAAGTTAGTAGACTTAATAAATGAGTTCAGCAACGTAGCAGGCTATAAAATTAACTCCAAGAAATCTATGGCACTTCTATTCACTAATAGTGAACTTACAGAAAGAGAGACTAAAAAAGCAATCCCATTTACCATCACACCAAAAAAATTATGAGACCTAGGAATAAGCTTAATTAAGAAGGTAAAAGACCTATTTGTGGAAAAATACAGGACACTGAAAAAAGAGATAGAGGAAGATGTAAACAGGTGGAAGAACATTCCATGTTCATGGATTGGGAGAATCAACATAATTAAAATGTCCATACTACCCAAAGCAATCTATAAATTTAATGCACTCCCCTATTAAAATACCAATGGCATATTTCACAGACCTAGAAAGAACTCTCCAAAAATTCATCTGGAACAAAAAAGGCCCCGAATAGCCACAGCAATCCTGAGAAAGAAGCACAAAGTCGGTGGGATTTCAATACCAGATTTCAAGCTGTATTACAAGGCTACTGTTCTCAAAACAGCCTGGTACTGGCACAAGAACAGACATATGGATCAATGGAATAAAATAGAGAATCCAGATATCAACCCAAACCACTATGCTCAATTAATATTTGACAAAGGATGCATGAACATAAAATGGAGTCAAGATAGTCTCTTCAATAAATGGTGTTGGGAAAATTGGACAGATATATGCATAAAAATGAAACTAGAGCACCAACTTACACCATACACAAAAATAAACTCAAAATGGATACAGGACTTAAACATAAGACAGGAAACCATAAAAATATTAGAGGAATCTACAGGAAGAAAAATCTCAGACATATGCCAAAAGAACTTCTTTGATGATACTGCTCCTAGGGCAATGGAAGCTAAAGAGAAAATAAACAAATGGGACTACATAAAAATCAAAAGCTTTTGCACAGCTAAAGAAACCATGAACAAAACAACAAGAAAACCCACTGTATGGGAAAACATATTTGCAAATGTTATCAGTGATAAAGGTTTAATCTCAAGCATCTACAGGCAACTCACGCAACTCAATAAAAGGAGGACAAATGATCCAATAAAAAAATGGGCAACAGACCTAAATAGAATCTTCACGAAAGAAGACAAAAGGAAGGCCCAGAGACATATGAAAACTTGCTCAAAGTCACTAATTATCCGAGAGATGCAAATCAAAACGACTATGCGGTACCATCTCACACCTGTCAGAATGGCTTACATCAACAAATCAACAAATGACAAGTGCTGGCAAGGATGCGGAGAAAAAGGAACCCTCGTGCACTGCTGGTGGGATTGTAGACTAGTATAGCCACTGTGGAGAACAGTATGGAGTTTCCTCAAAAAACTAAAAATGGAGCTCCCATTCGACCCAGTGATCCCACTTCTAGGAATATACCCCAAGAAATTAGAAAGGCGAATTAGAAAGGATATATGTACCCCTATGTTCATAGCAGCACAATTTACCATAGCTAAGATTTGGAAACAGCCAAAGTGCCCATCAGCAGATGAGTGGATTAAAAAACTATGGTACATTTACACAATGGAATACTACGCCGCGGAAAAAAAGATGGAGCTCCTCCCATTTGTAACAACATGAATGGATTTGGAGAGCATTATGCTAAGTGAAATTAGCCAGGCAGAGAAAGACAAATATTACATGATCTCACTCATTTGAGGCATACAATGAATGACATAGACTGATGAACAAGAATGGATCCAGAGACTGAGAAAAATCCATCAGAATGTCAAACCTCAGGGTAAGTGGCAGGTGGTGGGAGTAAGGGGAAAAGTCAATATATTTGAACTCTTGAACTAAGGTAAGTGATTTATGTTTTTATATCCCTGACAAAGTTTATATAAAGTTATTAAAAAATGGCAGCTAGTTTGAGATTGAATTGACATGGCCTAGAGCTTGTCATATCCTATGGACACCAGTCCTTAGGCTAGGCCCTCCTTAACTTCCCGTGACATCATAATACCCTTACATGATATTATTCTACAATGTCATTATAATATTTGATATCTGACAACAGCATATTATACAATTATCCCAAATAAACTTACAAACTAATTCTTTGAATGTTGGGCAGCAACTTAAAAAAGGATAGGAAAGAAATTAATCCCTTTCAGAAGGAATTAAGGCTGCTTCGCCTCCCACGCACAACTCAGACCGGGACCCAGGTGGCAGAGACTCGGCCAGCAATAGCTGCTCTATGTCTAAATTCAGTCTATTACCAGGAATGCTCAAGACCTACTCAAAATTGCAAATATTCCTTTCCACTAGTATTTACAGGGTAAACTAAGATTTCTGCTTGAGTATTAAAATTGACAGGAAAATAGTAATCAAGTTTTCAGATTAATTTAAATTGGCCAAGTGAAATAAGTGAATACTCAAGAAAATTTTAGTGTACTGGACAAAAAGCTTTCCCTAAAACATTAACTAAAAAATCTATTAGTAGTTCATCTCACTGTAAAATTGCTTAACATCCAAAGAACCTAAAGCAGTCATATTTGTGTGCAAAAATTAAAATTTAAAAATACCAAGACTGCAATATAAAATTTCCAAAAGCCCCCATTAATCAAAAAAGGGGAGGGGGCAGTGGGGTAATACCATATAAGGAAAAAAATATCGAGTAAGTAAAATTCATCTAGAAAATTCTTACTCCAGTAAAGTAAATTCCATTTGTAAAACCAACTACAGGACACCCATGAAAAAACACACATGGTGTCAAAATAAGCCAAAGGAAAATCATTTAGGCAAAAATTAAAAAGAATCCCAAGTCTATTTTGCAGAGAGGATTCCTTTGTTAACTTTTGGTCGAGAATGTGTTTGTGTGTTTTCAGAGAACAACTCCAAGACCATGTGGGTTACTGTGACTGTGAGGAACTGACGGATCTGTTCCAGTCACGAGGATGGTCCAGAGATGGGGGACACTGACAACACCTTGCCATGCTAGCAGTCGGCAGCTGTGCATGTCTGCAGGCAGCCCAGGACCAAACCAGAGAGGATGGATCTTGCATTGCCACGATGTGTCCACCATCTGGATACCATTGCTGACATGTACACATAAAGAATTATTTGACACTGAAACTGGGACTCAGAACAGTTGGACATTGAAACTGAGACTGAAACAGTTTTTGTTCTTATACATTTATTTCTAGTATGCAGAGGCAAGATATTTTTGAAGAAAAGAAACAGGGGAGAGTGATTGATATAGAGGCAGGGTGGCCTTGAACAGGCTGTCAAGCTACAGGGGGAAGGCTTGGGTGGATGGGAGGTGGATGCTTGGGGAGATCAACTGAAGGACTTGTATGCATGCATATGAGCATAACCAATGAATGAAAGACACTGGGACGGGGATGGGGGAGGGTGGGAATATGTGCTGGGGGTTAGGGGAGGCTGGGGGGAGGATAAGGGGCAGGGGGAAAGGAAAACATGTACTACTATTAATTATAAGTTATACTGCAAAAAAATCAATTAAAAAATATTTTTTAAAAAATGCATATTATAGCCGAAACCGGTTTGGCTCAGTGGATAGAGCGTCGGATTGTGGACTGAAGGGTCCCGGGCTCGATTCCGGTCGAGGGCATGTACCTTGGCTGCAGGCACATCCCCAGTGGGGGGCGTGCAAGAGGCAGCTGATCGATGTTTCTCTCTCATCGGTGTTTCTGACTTTCTATCCCTCTCCTTTCCGCTCTGTAAAAAAAAAAAAATCAATATAATATATTTTAAAAATAAAAAAAATAAAATCATATTATAAATTCTATAGCAACCAATAAAATCCTATATAATAAAAATATAATATGCAAATTGACCATCACTCCAAAACACAAGATGGCCAAATCCTGTGGTCAAAGATGGCTGCCCTCATGTGGACACAAGATGGCCAGCAAGGGAGGGTAGTTGTGGGCAATCAGGCCAGCAGGGGAGGGCAGTTAGGGGTGACTGGGCTGGCAGGGGAGGACAGTTTGGGGGGATCCAGGCCTATAGGAAAAGGCAGTTGGGGGAAACCAGGCTGGCAGGGGAGGGCAATTAGGGGTGACCAGCCTGCAGGGGAGGGCAGTTAGGGGCCATCAGGCCAGAGGGAAGCAGTTAGGCATCAATCAGGCTGGCAGGGGAGTGATGAGAGGATGATCAAGCTGGTAGGCAGAAGTGGTTAGGGGCAATCAGGCAGGCAGACAGGAGAGCATTGGGAGCCAGGAGTCCTGCATTGTGAGAGGTGGGATCAGGCTTAAACAGGCAGTCAGACATCCCTCTAGTCATCCTAGATGGAGAGGGTGCAGGCTGGGCTAAGGGACACACAACCCCATGCATGAATTTCATGCGCAGTGCCTATAGAGTAATATAAATAGGTATAGTTTTAAAAACCAACAACTTAAAATGTAATTCAAATATATATATATAAATAATCCCAAAGGAAAGGCTTACCCTATCACAGGCAAAAATGTCTTCTTCAGGGGAGAAGTTTCTCCACAATACTCTTGCTTCTTTCATAATTCTCAAGAAAAAACATTTTTCTATAAGAAGCTAGAACCAATAATTAAAAGAGAAAACAATATTAAAAAAGACTTCATTAAGAATTAAAACAAGCAGATCATTGTGATAATTTAAAACACTCATAAAACAAATAAATAGCAGGTTGGATATTGCAAAAACAAACAACAAAACCTAAAGAACAACATTAAAAACATTGCTATTAGAGGAAACAGAAATGGTGTGGCATTTGGGGGAGAAGTATAAGAGGGCAGGTCTAGGAAATCCCACCTGGGAACAATAAGTGCTATAGAGAGCAAGAGTTTACAGACGGATAAATTGAACTGTGATGTTTCTCCATTTCTGCTCCCCATGGAAGACTGCCTATAATAATTTATAATGAAAAATAATTTATAATCACTGTTTTAATAGTAATAGTAATAATAATAATAATAATAATAATAATAATGCCAAGTATAATTCTCTAGTCAGAAAGATGATAAATAATCTAAAAGATAATAAATAATAAAAATAACCTGGATATAACATCTCTAATTTTATTAATAAAATCTGGGACTTGAGAGAAGAGACAGGAAAGAAGTAAATGAGTAATAATGTTTTTACCCATCCCAGAGATTATCACTATACATTTCTTTCCTAATTAAATTAAAGCTATGAGATGTCATTTTATATAAACAGTAGGGGCCAGGTGCACGAAATTTGTGCGCTGAGGGTGGGTGATCCCTCAGCCCAACCTGCCCCTCACGCATACTGGGAGCCCTCAGGGGATATCCTACTAACCACTCACCTCCAGCTTGCCCAAGGCCTAAAGCCTCTGATGCCTTGGGCACCGAGCCATTGCCCTGCAATGGGGCTGATGACTGGCTCTGCCTCGGCCACCTCGGCCCCGCCCCCCAGCCCAGGCCTTAGCCCCAGCAGCAACCGCCCAGCCCCAGGGGCACCCTGCACTTGGCACCACACTGCGCCAGCCTCCTGCTCTCCACGGCCCTGCCCCTCACACCACTCGGCCCCACCCCTTGTGCCACGCCGGCCTTCTGTCCCATCCCTCGCACCATGCTGGCCTCCAATCCCGCATGCCATGCCACACCAGCCTCCCACGTACCACAGCCTTGCCCCTCGCACCACTTGGCCCCTCTGCTCCTGCAGCTCAACCCCGCCCCCCGCTCCTGATTGGCTGGTAGCGTAGCGAAGGTATGGTCAATTTGCATATTTCTCTTTTATTAGATAGGATGGCAGAAAAAAGAAAGTAAAAGGAAACCTAACATAAATGAATTTCAGAAATGTATTTATTTAAAATAATAAATATTGCATCCAAAAGTTTTTCTTTGAGGTTAAAAGATAAAAATTAAGAAAATAACATTAAGAGGGTTAAATGGGTGTGTGAGTTTTTCAATGTTTCCTAATGGGCATCAGTTTAAGTTCCTAAAGAAGCTATTCATAAACTATCCCTTAAGCATCTGAAGATACCACCAAGGCTAAATGAAAAGAAAAAAAAAGTTTTTTAATGGAAAAAAAAAGTTTAAAACTTCGGAGAAAATTAACATGAACAAGCTGCTCTGAAAGGAAAAATAACCTATAAAAAAGACAAATTAGTTTCAAGAGGGGAAAACTAAATACATCACGGGAATATGATTAAATCTAGCAATTATGACAAGCCCAAAGAAACTACACATGAATACAAAATAGTTGGTCCTCTCCATCTTCCTGAAATATCAGAAAGTTTGCTTCATTATTTCATAAAATGTTGCTTGTTCATTTCCATCAATTTCTCAAAACAATATAATTTACTTCAGTTTTATAATGTGACTTTCTCACATGCACTTAGCTTTCCCTGAATTTCTAATTGTATTGCTTTGTTGTTTCTGCGTTGTTACTTTTCATTTATAGAGATATTTTTTACCTTCCTCTTATCAGTAACACTAGAGGCCCAGTGCATAAAACTTCATGCCCTGGAGGGGCGGTCCGTTAGCCCGGCCTGCCCCCTCTCACAGTCTGGGAGTCCTCAGGGGCAGGAGGCACCCCATCACACTTTTGCTGCTGCCACTGCGAGCAGCACAAGCCTCAGGCAGCCCTGGGGAAGCTGGGCAGCCACCATCCGAGGCTTGCCTATGCCTCAGGCCAATCCTGGGCAGGTGGAGGCTTGAGGAGACTGGGGGATTTCAGAGGCAGGTGCACAGAGCAGCCAGGCCTGCCACCTTGCTGCGCCTGCCACCCTGGCGGGGCTGTGGAGACTGGGTGCCATCATCTGTGGCGGTCGGTGCCACCATCTTTGAGGGTGGAGCAGTAAATTAGCATATTTTCTCTTCATTGGCTGTGGGTGCCTCCATCTTTGTGAAATTGTGAGGGTCAATTAGCATATTCCCTCTTTATTAGATAGGATACTTCATACCTCCGGGTTCTCAGTGATCAATTGATAATATTCATGCCTGTCTTTGAAGACATTTATCATAAATCTTCTGATTTTGTATTATAATTTGAACTGTTTAATTTTTGGCCTGCTAACCAGTTGCTAAACTAAAAATTTTTTAAATTTCATTTTGGGGTTAGTTTCAATAGTTATTAACTTCTCATAATGGGGGCAGGGAAATCAATCAAAAATAACCAGAACAGACACAGGCATTAAATTTAGCAGATAAGGACATTAAAACACTATGACAACTGCATTCTTCATATTCAAAAATTTAGAAAGAGGCATGCAAAAAAGAACTAATTGAATTTCTAGACACAAAAGCTACTATATGGAAGATAAAATATTTGTTGGATGGAATTGATGTCAGGTTAGACATCGCAGAAGAAAAGATTAATGAAGCTGGCATAAAACAGAAACTATCAAAAATGAAACAGTAAGTATTTTTAAATATAAGAGGCAGAGAGAGAGAAATAAAAGTCAGTCAAATTAAACAGAAATAAAACTGTCATTTTCAAGTGACATGATCATCTCTGTATAAAATCCAAAAGAACCCAAAAAAACAGCTAATAGAATTAATAAGTGTAAATAAATATCAGAATTAATAAATACAAGATTGTAGAATACCACATAAATATGTAAAAAGCAATTGAATTTTTATATACTAGCAATAAACAATTGGAAATTAAAATTATAGAATAATATCATTTACAACAGCATTAAGAATATGCCTTGGAGATATGTCTGACAGAGTGAAAGAACTGTACACTAAAAACTATAAAATATTTTTGAAAAAAAAACTAAAGAAGACCTAAATAAATGAAGAACTATACTTTTGTTCATGTGTTAAAAGATTCAATATTGACTTATAAGGTCCACCCTAATGAGCTATAGAATAAATACAATCCCAACCAAAATCTCTGTAGACTTTTTGGGTAGCAAGTAATAAGCTAATTTTAAAGTTCCCATAAAAATGTAAACATATCCACACAAAAATTTTTAGGTGCATGCTTATAGATGCTTTATTTGTAGTAATCAACAACTAGAAATGGATAAACAATGGAATACTACTCAAATTTAAAAGAAATGAAATTATTCACACACAACACACACAAATACCAAATAACTATGTCAAATGAAAGGCAGAAAAGAGTACATGCTGTATAATTCTATTTAAATGAAATTCTTAACAATGCAAACTAATGTATAGTGATGGAAAGCAGAGCAGTAGTTGCCTGGAGATGGTTTGGATAAAGAAAGAGATAGCTTGGAGAGGTCACAAATGGGCACAGGGGAGTTTTGGGGAGTGATGAATACTCTCATTATTTTGACCACAGTGATGTTTGCAAGGGTGTCAAACTTATGTTAAAATTTATCAAGTTCCATACTTTAAATACAGGCATGCATCGGTTTATTGTGCTTTACTATAGCGTGCTTCACAGATGCTGAGTTTTATACAATTTGAAGGCAATACCCTCCACCAGCAAAAAGATTAAAACTTGCCCCTTCATGATACATTCCTTATTGAGATGGCCTGGAAATGCACCCACAATATCTTTGAGGTATGCCTCTATGTGAAGCTTGTCAATTACCTCAAGTTTTAATAAGAACTTTAGGGGTGCTTATGAAGCATCCTAATAAAAGACTAATATGCAAATTGTCATACCTCTGCTATACCCACAAGTCACACCCACCAGCCAATCAGGAGCAAATATGCAAATGAACCCCAACCAAGATGGCTACGGCCACTGAGAGCAGGATGGAGGCTTAGGTTTCCCCGGCAATGGAGGAAGCCAAGCTTTCCCCCTGCCCTTGCTGGCCTAGGCCTCCACTCCAGGCTACAAAGTTTCAATTATAGAAGGTAAATAAATTTCAACAGAAATGGCTGCCACCGCTGAGCGAGCAAAAGGCTTGGCTCCGCTCCAGGCTACAAAGTTTCAATTGTAGAAGACAGCCGAGACCGGTTTGGCTCAGTGAATAGAGCGTCGGACTGTGGACTGAAGGGTCCCGGGTTCGATTCCGGCAAGGGCATGTACCTTGGCTGCAGGCACATCCCCAGTGGGGGGCATGCAAGAGGCAGCTGATCGATGTCTCTCTCTCATCGATGTTTCTGACTTTCTATCCCTCTCCCTTCTGTAAAAAATCAATAAAATATATTTTTTAAAAAAGTTTCAATTGTAGAAGACAAATAAATTCCAGATACCAGGGTCTCCACTTGGGTCTTTGGGGGGTGGGGGCGTGGCTGGCCTACAAACCCCACAGTCCCCTCACTCAGGCTGCCCCCATGCCCCAAGGGAACCTCCACCCTGATCTGGGACATCCTTCAGGGCAAACCAGCTGGCCCCACCCATGCAACAGGCCTCTATTCTATCTAATAAAAAAGTAATATGAAGATTGGCCATCACTCCAATGTATAAGATGGCTGCCCCCATGTGGACACAAGATGGCCAGCAGGGGAGGGCAGTTGAGAGGGACCAGGCCTGTAAGGGAGGGCAGTTGGGGCTGATCAGCCTGCAGGGGAGGGCAGTTAGGGGTGACCAGGTCAGCAGAGGGAAGTTGGGGGTGAATGGGCCTGCAGGGAAGAGCAGTTGGGGGAGGGGGGATCCAGGCCTGAAGGGGAGAGCAGTTGAGGGGAACCAGTATTGCAGGGAAGAGAAGTTAGGGGTGACCAGGCCTGTAAGGGAGAACTATTGGTGGGGACCAGGCCTACAGGGGAGGGCAGATGGGGACAAATAGGCTGTCAGGGGAGCAGTTAGACATCAATCAGGCTGGCAGGGGAGTAGTTAGGGGCTGATCAGTCTGGCAGGCAGAAGCAGTTAGAGGCAATCAGGAAGGCAAGCAAGCAGTTGGGAGCCAGCAGTCCTGGATTGTGAGAGGGATGTCTGACTGCCCATTTAGGCCTGATCCTGGTAGGCAGTCAGACATCTCTTGAGGGGTCCCAGATTGGAGAGGGTGCAGGCTGGGCTGAGAGGCACTCTCCCCCAGCCCTCTGTGCACAAATTTTGTGCACCAGGCCTCTAGTAGTTTACATAAGAGATACTTCATCGGTCCTCCATCGTGGGTACCAATTCCTACAGGTCATTCTGCTCAAAATGTGCTCTCAAGTCCACACCAACCTACCAAAGACCAGGAGTTTTGGCACAAAGGGAATACTCCCTTCCTGGTTTTGTAAACTTTGGTTTATAAAGCCTATGGTTGCACAGTTTTGAAGTTGTGTGAATGTTTCCCTTCTTTTCATCAGACAGCTAAATATTTTTTTAATCTTATGATCCAATCAACCATTTCCCCAACAGTCTTAGTTCGATAAATATGGGTGAGTCAGATCTCTATCTACATCATGGTTATTTTACTAGTATATGCAGTGAAGATATTTTATCATTTTAAACTCTTTTATCTACATACCAGAGGCCCAGTGCACAAAATTCATGATTTGACAACTTCTGGTCATCCTTCTAGACAAAGCCACAGTGTGGAGGCTGAGGCAGAGGCAGTTAGGGGCGATCAGGACAGCAGGAAAGAGCAGTTAGGGGCAATCAGGCCAGCAGGGGAGAGCAGTTAGGGGTGATCAGGGCAGGCAGGCAGGTAAGTAGTTAGGAGCCAGTGGTTCTAGATTACGAGACAATAGACATCCCTCAAGGGGTTCTGGATTGCAGAGGGTTCAGGCCAGGCTGAGGGACACTCCCCCATCCCTGTGCATGAATTTCATGCACTGGACCTCTAGTAATATGATAAATATAAATGTTCTCTATTTAATCCTTTTTGAATCCTAATTGCACTAACATTGCAATATACTAGCTATCTCTCCCCAACTTTGCATTAACTTCCAACTGGAAAGTAAAACAATCTAGGTTTTTGACCACAGGCCAAACTTTTAATAAGAGTCATTCTATGTCTTCTTTTATCTTTATTGTTCAGCTTATTAATTACATCGTTCCCTTTTTTCCCCCCTATAAGTCCCCTCCACCTGATACCAATCCCACCCTCACCCTCACCCCTCCACTGTCCTCTCCCATAGTTGCATGATTTTTGTCCAGTCTCTTGCTGCACTTCCCACACCCCTTTTCTCCCCAAGAATTGTCAGTCCATTCCCTCTCTATGTCCGTGATTCTGTTACATTCACCACTTTATCCTGTTCATCAGCTTATTAATTCACTTGCTTTTTAGATTCATTTGTTGATAAATGTGTATTTGTTGTTCATAATTTACACTTTTATCTTTTTCTTCTTCCTCTTCTTAAAGAATATCTTTCAGCATTTCATAGAATATTGGTTTGGTGGTGATGAACTCCTTTAGCTTTTTTTTTTTTATCTACGAAGCACTTTATCTGACCTTCAATTCTGAATGATAGCTTTGCTGGGTAGAGTAATCTTGATTGTAGATTCTTGCTATTCATCACTTTGAACATTTGTTGCCACTCCTGTCTGGCCTGCATCGTTTCTGTTGAGAAATCCGCTGCAATCGTATCGGTGCTCCCTTATAGGTAACTAACTGTTTTTCTCTTGCTGCTTTTAATATTCTCTCTTTATCATTTACTCTTGGCATTTTAATTATGATGTGCCTTGGTGTGGTCCTCTTAGGGTTCGGTGCGCTTCTTGGACTCCTACGTCTATTTCTTTCACCAGGTGGGGGAAGTTTTCAGTCACTATTTCTTCAAATAGGTTTTCATTGTCTTGCTCTCTCTCTTTTTCTGGCACCCCTACAATTCGGATGTTGGTATGCTTGAGGTTGTCCCAGAGGCCCCTTACACTATCTTCAAATTTTTTGATTCTTTTGGTTTCTTGCTTTTTCAGCTGAGTGGATTTTACCTCTTTGTATTTCAAATCTTTAACTTGGTTCTTGGGGTGCTCTAGAGTACTTTTAGGTCTCTGTATAATATTTTTTATTTCAGTCAATGTAATGTTAATTTCTGGTTGGTCCTTTTTCATATCCTTGAGAGTCTCCTTCATATCCTTGAGGGTCTCGTTCATTTCCTTGTAGGACTCATTCATTTCCTTGTATGACTCATTCATTTCCATGATGGTCTTGATCATTTCCTTGCAGGTCTCATTCATATCCTTGAGGGTCTCGTTCATTTCATTGTAGGTCTTGCTTATTTCCTTGTAGGTCTCGACCTTTTCTAGGAGCTTCTTGAAAAGCCCTATAACTGTGGTTTTGAATTCCATGTCCAGTCGTTTTTTTTCCTCCATTTCTTTCACATCTGATTTTTTCCATGTCTCTGCATGGTGGCTGCTTCCATGAGTTGGTCAATTAGCTTTGTGTGGTAGACGTCCTACAAGGGACAGTGGCTCGGCCTCCCCGGTTACCTGCGGTGGATATGGGTTGCACAGTCTTGCTGAAGTTAAGCTCAGATTAATCGTTGTTAGCACTTGGAGGGGTTGATCTCCAGGCCAATTGTCTGTGAAGTTCAGCTGTGCTCAGGTTCAATGGGCGGAGTCTCTGGGCCAAGCAGACAGCGTTAGCTCCACCCTATGTGGCCCCAGGGACTCTGTGCCGGGAGCAATGGCTGCCAGCACCTCTGAGAGAGAGCCGCTGCAGAGCTCCACTGGCTGCCGGGGAATTCAGACTCTCCCCAAATGAGTCTGCACACCCAGTGCCTCACCCAGCGTCAGAAAACAATGCAGTCTGACAGTTTCCCGAATGAGAGAGCAAGTCGCAAGCGCTCTCTGTGCGGTCAGGCAGCTGTGCTGTTCCCAGGTTCACATGCACTCTGCACAAGCTCGCCTTCTCCACAAGCCGGCAGACCCCTGTAGCACCCAAGCTTCGGCGTGCCTTCCCACTGTCGAGTTTTTACCCCGTATGATAGTAGGTTCCCTGGACTTTGCCCAGAGCTGGAGAATCAGTCCAGTGGGACGTCTTTGTCTCCCTGTTCGAGAAAACTGGCCGGTTTTCAGCCACCCGCCCTATCCACTGGCACATGCACTCCTCCAAACCTCTCTCCACGCGTATCTTGAACGCTGTCCTCAGCCGCTCCTCTGAGTCACAGTGTCTTATCTTCACTTTTATTTGTGTAATTTTCACTCAGCCAGCTTTCCGGTGATTCTGGAAGGTGTTTGTTCTTTCGTTAAACTGTAGTTTTAAAATCGCTGTGTATGACGGCAAGATAGGTGTTTTACCTATGCCGCCATCTTGGTTCTCTCCCCTCTATGTCTTAATTTTCTCTCTGTCAATCTTTGTTACTACTAGTAATAAAGACTGCTGAATAATTGAAATATTTGTATAATGTTTATTGACTGTGATTCCAGACATTTAACATGGCCTCATTTGATGCTCACACTTTTGCAAGGGTGCATCGCCATCCTGGGGCATGCCTGGTAAGCCAGCACAATGTCAGCTTGCATCTCCTAACCAGACCAAGGCTGCACATACTTGATCTTTATTTCATAGAGCTTTTTGAAAGTATTTCCTAGTTACTGCAAATAAGACAAAAGTGAACTAAAGTAACTTATAAGAAATAAAATTCTCCCTTTAGAATTCAGGGTCTTCCTCTAGAAAAGGTTTAGCTGATATTTAGTAGCAGATTCATAAGCTCCCCAGCACCTCCCCCGCCTCCCCCAACACACACACACACCCACTTCTCATCTTTCCCCAGCTCCCCACAAGGCCAGGACTTGATGAGCTTCTGGCTCAGTCTCCAGTGGTTCCTTTTGAAAGAAAATCATTGATGAGTACATTAGAGTTGATTGGAGATACCTGCCTGGGGGAATTGCCTAAGAACTGAGCACAGATAAGCTTTCTCCTGTCTTAGGAAAATTGTCCCTCCTTCATTGTAGATGACTAGAGAAGAAGGTTTTGCTCTAAACATCAGTGACAAATGATTTGAAAGCAAGAGGAGACTTTTTTTTTACTTGAGTGATTTCAAAAGAAAAAAGTCTTTTCAATATCATCCAAGACTATGTCAGCCTTTCCTGTGGAAGAAGGTAAGGTAGGAAGTGACTTTTGTGAGACAAGAAAGCATGTCAAAGGAACAGAGAAAAGTAGGGATTACATCCAAGTTCATCACATAGGAAACTGCAGGCAGGATGCACCATGGCTTTGCAAGATCAGAAACACGAGCATTCCTGACACATCTTTAGAGATCATGGAGGACAGAAAGTACGATGCATTCAGGACTCAGTGTGCCTTCTGAAACACAACCAGACAGGAAAGCCTTCATCTGGATGGAAACAGAACAAGGAAACTGAGTTGGGGCCCTGGCTGAGCAGCTTAAAGCATCATTCCAATACACAAAGGTTGCAGGTTTGATCCCTAGTCAGGACACATACAAAAAACAACCAGTGAATACATTAAGTGGAACAACAAATTGATGCCTTTCTCTCTCTCAAGTCAATCCTATCTAATAAAAAAGTAATATGCAGATTGACTATCACTCCAACACACAAGAGGATGCCCCTATGTGGCCAAAGATCCTGCCCCCAAGTGGACACAAGATGGCCGCCATAAGATGGCCAGCAGGGGAGGACAGTGGGAGGTTCCAGGCCTGCAAGAGAGGGCAGTTGTGGGCCATCAGGCTGGCAGGGGAGGGCAGTTGGGAGGGACCAGGCCTGCAAGGGAGGGCAGTTGGGGGGCAAACAGGCTGGCAAGGGAGCAGTTAGACATCAATCAAGCTGGCAAGAGAGTGGTTAGGGAGTGATTAGGCTGGCAGGCAGAAATGATTAGGGGCAATCAGGGAGGCAGGCAGGCAAGCAGTTTGGAGCTAGCAGTCCTGGATTGTGAGAAGGATGTCCAACTGCCCATTTAGGCCCGATCAGGCAATCAGACATCCCTCGGGGCATCCCAGATTGGAGAGGATGCAGGCTGGGCTGAGGGACACCCCCGGTGCACAAATTTTGTGCACCGGGCCTCTAATAAATATAATAAAATAAAAAACACTGACTTGGAGGAGGACAAAAGTCTTATTAGCTGTGTCATTTTGAAATATTCTTTAGAGCAAGCTTTCTCTCACTAAGGTAAAAGAACATAGATGTTGATTGATATCTTGACCATATTTTATGAATCAAAAATTAGAACACATGACCTGTCAGCTACGAATTTACTGTTAGGACAGAATATTTTTTATTTAAATTGACCAGGAGACTCTCCAAATGTATGTTGGCAAAGGAATAGGGCAACAAGACAACCTAATTTGTGTCAATTCAATGAACTCCACAAACAAGCTAACTGAAATGGGCTTACATAATCAGACTATGTGTGTATTTAATGCATTCAGGACTCAATGTGACCAGGGGTGGGACCAGCCAGGGGAGGAGCTGAGGTAGGTTGGCTGGCCAGCCCTGCCTCTATTGGGGTTGGGGGGGGGGCAGTCGGGGGGAGGTAGCCTGGGGGAAGGACTACAGAAAAAACTAAATAAATAAAATTTAAGATGCTTAAGATTTTATTTTCTAGATTTTTATATTGTACCCCACTGTGTCGTTAATGAAGGAAGCCAAGATTTAGATACACAGAAGCCCCAACAAGGGGAGGTGAGAGTGTTTGAGAAAACTTCCAGTTAGAATACAAGGAAGGTGTGCTCCTCAGCTCCTTCCTCCTCACCCCACTTCAGCCACAAAACCATAAAAGGCTCTCATAGGCAGCAGGAATGCTCTGGGTCAGCAAAGCTTGTACAATAAAAGCCTGGAGTAGTCTCTATTGACTAGGGAAACCCTCTGAGAGGCAGGTAGAGGGGGCCTTTCAGGCTGGGAAAGCAGCCCTTCTTCAGTCCAGTCAGACGCAGGTCTCTGACCCCACACACAAGTGCTAACTCTTTGCTATTCTCTTACTTCCTCTTCTCATCCCAGTTATTCAAGTGCTAGCCACTGTAAAGAATCTAGCTTAGTACTTCTCAAATATATATATAACAGTCACTAGAACACCAGAACGACCAGAACGACCAGTAGCTCTGACTCCCACTGTGGCCAGCAAACTGGCCCATCAGAGGGCGGGCCAGCCAGTCAACCTCCTGCAGTCCCTCCCCCAGGCTACTCCACCCCTGATCGCCCCCCCTCAACCCCAATAGGGGCAGAGTTGGCCAGCCAACCTACCTCAGCTCCTCCCCTGGCTGGTCCCACCCCTGACCACCTCCCCATCCCAATAGGGGGTGGTGCCAGTGGCCAGTTTCCTGCAGCCCCTCCTCCTGCCTGGCCCCACCACAGATTGACCCCACCCATACCAATCAGTGGTGGAGCTGGCCAGCCAACCTCCCACAGCCCCTCCCCTGACTGCTGACCCTCGATTGGCCCTTCCACCCCATTTGAGGGTGAAGCAGACCAGCCCACTGCCCACAGTTCCTACTCATGGCTAGCCCCACCCCCAATTGGCCACCAACCTAATTGGGGGTGAGCCCCACTGGCCAATTGCCCTCAATCCCTCCCACCAGCCAGCCCAGCCCTAATTGGGCCCTGATATGGGCAGGCTAGCTAGTCAACCTCCCATTGTCTCCTCCTCCCAACAGGCCAGGCCCCAATCTGCCCCAATTGGAGTCAGGCTGGCCAAACCCCACCCATGCGTGAATTCATGCACTAGGCCCCTAGTCTATAATAATCTATAATAATAAAAGCACACTATGCTAATTAGACTGGAAAGCTGAACATATTTCTAGATGAAGCCATGGCAACAAAGGCCAAGGCAGAAGTGGTTAGAGGCAATCAGGCAGGAAGGCAAGCAATTAAGGGCGTGATCAGGCAGGCATGCAGAGTGGTTAGGGGCAAACAGGCAAGCAGGTAAGCAGTTAGGGGCATCAGACAAAAATGCAGAGTGGTTAGGAACAATCAGGCAGGCAGGCAGACGAGGGGCTAGAGGTCCTGGATTGTGAGAGGAATATCCAACTGCCGGTTTAGGCCCGATCCCGCACCTGCTGGACTGGGCCTAAACCGGCAGTTGGACATCCCCCGAGGGGTTCCAGATTGCAAGAGGGTACAGGCTGGGCAGAGGGATCCTCTCCCTTCTCCACCCCCTTCTCCCTCCTACCCCTCCCCCCCCGCCACCCCCCGCACATGAATTTCATGCACCAGACCTGTCAAAAAAAAGTCCAGGCTTTTTTTCTTTTAATTTACAATCTACACATTGAATTGATGAAATAGGAAGGGAGGGAAGCATATAAGAGTAAAATTTAAATATTAAGTTCAACAGATATAAAATTATTTAGTCAAACTACTATAAATGTTTGAATGCTTACTCTCAATTTCTGTATTTATTCTGTCTCTGACCAGTAATATTTGCCTGCCAGCACCATTTGGGAAACCATACTTTAAACTCTAGAGGATATACACTTTATGTCCACCTATTCATTTATACCCAGAAAAAACTAAATATATAAATTTAAGATGCTTAAGATTTTCTTTTCTAGACTTTGATATTGTACCCCACTGTGTTGTTAATGAAGAAAGCCAAGATTTAGATACATATAAGCTCCAACAAGGAGACGTGAGAATGTTTGAGAAAACTTTCAAAAGTGTCATTAGGGCCCTGGCTGGGTGATTTAGTTAGTTGTAACATCATCTTGTACAAGAAAAGGTTTTGGGTTCAATTCCTGGTCGGGGAGCTTATGGGAGGCAATCAATCAAGGTTTCTTTCTCACATTCATGTTTCCCTCTTGCTCTCTTTCTCCCTTCCCCTCTCTATAAAATCAATAAAAACATGTACTCAGGTGAGGATTCATTTAAAAAACAACCCCCCAAAAAATGTCACTAGGTAACCCCAGATCTTAGGATTGGAAGCTCAACTAATATCTGTCATGCAATAGTCACCTAGTGTCAGATGGATATTAATTAGGCTTATTGAAATGGTCATTTTGTAAGGAATATAAATGTCTAAGTACTATGTTGTAACACCTGAAACTAATATAACATTGTATGTCAGTTGTAATTGAAAAATTTTCAATTATCAAATAAATAAATAAAATGGTCACCTGAGAGAGGTAAGTGCTATATGAATCATTGAAGGACAGCCTGGTCTCCAGTGAAAAACTGAGGGAGACCAGAGAACAATGAAGAGACTAGACTGTCCTTCAATGATTCATGAAGAAATATAGAGAAATTTATAACCTGCATGGAAATAAAAACAAGTATATCAAGACACTGAGAGAGTAAAAACACAATCATAACGTGGCCAGGCCAGACCATATATAAAAATTGAACTTAGTCCCACAATATGCCACAACCTGCCCTAGAATCCAGCCCCTTATCTACAAACAAACAACCCAGGCAGCCAGCTTGGTCCAAGTCAGACTTTCAGAAGCAGAGATTGCTGTCTCTCGTGATAGTCAGGAAGCTAAAAAAACAGCTTATGTAACTATTGGCCCCAAATGACCAGGGCTTGATTAATAACTGACAGCTTCCCTAATTTTTGTCCCCATTTCCAACTCAGGGCCAATCAAAGAAAGCCAGACAAGCACCCTTACCATCACATTTGTGCCCCACTTCTAGGGGCACGTCTACAGTGCCCCATGCCAACCTCCAACTGGGCCAGACCTGAAGCCCCCATTTGCCTCCATCAGGGTGCCTGATCTTGAACCTCTGCCTAACTTTAAGGCTCTGACAAAACCCAGGTGACCAACGCTGACCCCTCTGCTACAGCAAGCTCCTTCGGTTTTCTTAATGCGTCGTTCTTCACTTATTTCCACAATGTGCTTATTTTTATTTGGCGAGCTCAGTGCTGTGGTAGAGGTTCCATAAGCATTTCAGAGAAACCAGCATTCTCAATAAATGAGTCCATTTCTGTCACTGGTTTAGCAACTCCCTTTTCTTCATGCCCATATCTAATCTACTGGTAAGTCCTATCAACTCAATATCTAAAATGTACCCCAAGTGTAGCCGCTTCTCCCCCACCTCCAGCACCACCATCAGAATCTAGAGAATCATCCATGTGCTCCTTGGTTGCCACAGTGGCCTGTGTACTGGTCGCTGCTTCCTCTCTCACTCCTGCTGTGGCCCGTTGTCCTGCAGCAGTCAGAAGGATCTGCATATCAGACATAGCATTTATCTCCTTAAGCCTCAAAATGCTTCCATCCCACTTAGAATAAAATACAAACTCCTATGCCACCTGGCATATTGCCTCCACAGCCTCACCTTGTTACACCCCTCACGTCATCCACTACATTCCAACCACACCGGCCTTCTCAAATGTGCCAAACATGTTCCCGTCCAGGGAACATGCACCAGCTGTTCCCTCTGTGGGGAATGCTCTTCCCTGACCTTTGCATGGTTGGCTGCTTTTTTGCTGTTCTGATATGAGCTTAGCCATCACCTCTTCAGAAATATAAAGAAAGCACCTACCCTACTGTTGACACCCATCACTGTCACAGCACCCAATTCCACCGCCCTGCAGAATGCTCACCACCACCTGAGACTTTCCTTTGTTAGTTGGTTTTATCCTCCACCTCTTTCTATCAGAGCAGAGATAGGTGTGCCACGATTATGCACTCTGTCGTCAGGCCTAAAACAGGCCTGGAATAGAGTCACTGCTCAATAACTATTTGTTGAACAAACAGGAGGAATGGATGAATGAAGGAATGATGTGTCTGAGGCTTTGGACTCTGGTAGGTGAACTGTTCTCCTTTACCATGCTTTAGCTCAGGCGTAGCTGCTATGCACTATAGGGCCCAAATCATTTCCCAGCTTCTCTGGAAAGTCTTCCAGTTCCACTCGGATGCTGTGCCTTTACCTTCTCCCCCCACACAGCTATGTCTGAAGGGTTCATTTGGGTTTGATCATATCTGACCTTGAAGCTATTCTCTTGCAGCCTGTAGCCTAGTTCTGTTAAACTCTTCCTTGCTTCCTAGTTTAGCACATGTGCATTTTCCACTCACCCAAATACACTTCTTTGTACCTTCCGTAAAACAGTTCAGTAAACATAGTGGGCACTCAATAACTAGTTGTTGAATAATTTTTAAATGTATATCAGGTAAAATTAGGGTTGCATAGAAGTCGTGCAGGATAGAACCCACATGAAATAAGGTGAGAACTCAGAGCACTTCGCCATCGATTCCCGGCTGCTGTAAATGGCCCAGGTTTCCCACGGCCCACTCATTGGTTTGCTCTGTGTGAAGCCTATTTCATCTCTTTTTTCCTCTCCAGGATACATTCTGTGCTGCAACAGCAATGCTGTGCATGGACTGGAGTAACATTTACTGAGGACAGACTTATATGCCCAGTGGGCAGCCAGCCAGGAATTGCAGCTTGGA
Source organism: Antrozous pallidus (assembly GCA_027563665.1). Lineage (NCBI taxonomy): Eukaryota > Metazoa > Chordata > Mammalia > Chiroptera > Vespertilionidae > Antrozous > Antrozous pallidus. Next base: position 68,266,258 of record CM050514.1, read on the forward strand.
TGACATTTTTTTTATTGTTTGGCAGAGAGAAAGTTGCTTCACCACCCCAGAGCTTAAGCACCAGTTCACCTGGTTTGATGAAGGCTCCTTGCTAATTTATTGAAGTTACACTCCTGACGACTCAGTACTCACTCCCCTAGAGTCTGATTTGTGATACTGGCTCCTTCTAAAGTATATTTAAAAAGCTAAAATAATGTTCTCAGGAGTGAATTTTCAAAAAGGATCAGCAATTCCACAGGTTGTTCCCAACTTTTTTCCCCATCTGCTGTGACAGCAGGTGTGATTTCACAAGCCCACTCCCATCAATCATCCTCTCCAACCTGTCTCTGGTGCCTGACAAGGTGTTTATGTGCATAACAGGGAAAGCATCACTGGATCTTGCAAAGGACTAAGGCTGCTTTTCACAACACTCTGAAAGAAGACTTCCATGGAAACCTGAGTGCTATGTTCAGGTGAGTGATTCATTTCATTGTCACAGTCTCATCTCTTCCAGAGAATGCAAACTCAAAGCCCTTCAGGGGCGAAATAGGCACTAGGGAAGGGTAAAGGAAACTAGTGAAAAACTGGAGAAAACTGCGGCCAAAATGGATAGTGCATGCTCCATCAAAAATATATTTGCGTTCACTTTACATTAAATGTGCTGGCTAACTGGTAGTTTCTACCACCAGTTTTCAATCTCTGGGCATCTGTTAAGTATTCTAGCCTGAGGCCCAAGCACTTATGCTGTTTAAAGGATCTTATAATTCATAAAATTGTGGACAATTGGAGCTGGATGTGATCTTCAAGTTGTATTCCAACTTCATCATTTCCAAGTAAGGAAACTGAGGCCCAAAAGATTGATAAATCAGTCACAGGTACACAGCAAGCATGTAACAAGGTTAACAAAACTCTGGTCTCCAACTCCAAGTCTAATGATTTTTCAACTCCTTGCCATAATTTTTCCTGTTAGTTAATATAAATATCCCTTTAAAAGGTTTATTGCAGTGATATTAATAATAAGAAAAGACCCCTCCAAAATTTCAATAGTGCTGAGATTTAGAAACTTTGGGTTAGCAGGGGCGGGGAATGTCCAGCCCATGGGCCATATAAGGCCTGGCCTGTGGAATCATTTATTCTGGACCTGCCAAATCGTTAGGGGTAAGTTATTTAAATGCTTGACCATCTATACTAATAAAAGCCTAGGTGGCCCTCGCGCCCTCACATGACGCTCTTACATCATCACAAAATGGCTGTCCCCATGTCATCACAAGATGGTTTCCACAAGATGGCTGGCAGGGGAGGGAAGTTGGAGGTGATTAAGCCAGCAGGGAAGGGCAGTTGGGGGCGATTGGGCCAGAAGGGGAGGGTAGTTGGAGGCCATTGGGCCATCATGAGAGGGCAGTTGAGGGTGATTGGGCTAGCAGGGGAGGGCAGTTGAGGGTGATTGGGCTAGCAGGGGAGGGCAGTTGGGGGAGATTGGGCTGGCAAGGGAGAGTAGTTGTGGGCAATCGGCCCAGCAGGGGCTAGCAGTCCTTAATTGTGTGAAGGATGTCCTGTGGGATAGGGCCTAAATCGTCAGTCAGACATCCCCCAAGGGGTCCCAGATTGGAGAGGGTGCAGGCTGGGCTGAGGGACACCCCTTCCCTGCATGAATTTCATGTACCAGGCCTCTAGTCCTATATAATTATAACCCAGGGACCAAACCGGGAATGACCGGTTACTATGACACACACTGACCACCAGAGGGCAGACACTCAATGCAGGAGCTGACCCCTGGTGGTCAGTGTACTCCTGCAGTGGGAGCACCACTGGGTTGACTCAGATGAGGGGTGCTCCCACAGCAGGCAATTCCCACAGGCCATGGCCCCCCACCACCACCACCAGTGCATGAGGCCTCTAGTATTCATATATGCATAGACCATGGACATGGGCAATAGGATAGTGAAGACTCTGGGTTGGGGGAGATAGGACCTGGGAAGAAGGGGGGAAATGATGAGAAGGGGGAACTAGGAGATATCTGTAATGCTATCAACAATAACAAGTACATTTTTAAAAAGTGATGAGCCCTAACCAGTGTGGCTCAGTGGATAGAGCATTGGTCTGGGGACTGAAGGGTCCTGGGTTTGATTCTGGTCAAGGGCATGTACCTTGGTTGTGGGCACATCCCCAGTAAGGAATGTGCAGGAGGCAGCTGGTCAATGTTTCTCTCTCATCAATGTTTCTGACTATCTCTCTCCCTTCCTCTCTGTAAAAATTCAATAAAATATATTTTTTAAAAGTTATGAACTTATTTACATAGCTTTATATTGCTATTCAGAGTTAAAAATAATAAAAATAAAAAATATATGTTTGACCAAATATAGCAGACCAATTTTTAAATTGATATTTTGTACGGCCCACAAATTATGTTATAAAAATCAAAATGGCCCTTGGTAAAAAAAAGGTTCCCCACCCCTAGTTTAGAGGGTACCCAATATTTCTTTACTAATTTTCTTTCTCTTACCAAGGTTAAAAGCAGTAATTAATGCCCTGGGAGGAAAAAAAAAGAAGATATTCAAATGATAGAGAATGGATTAAAATGTTACATCAATTCAATAAAAGAGAATTTGATAATTAAAGATGAAGACAATAATGTAAAATGTGTCCAAATATTATCCACAATTATTTTACACTAGAGGCCCAGAACACAAAATTTGTGCAGGTTGAGAGGGGGAGTGTCCCTCAGCCCAGCTTGCACCCTCTCCAACCTGGGTTCCCTCTCACAATCCAGGACTGCTGGCTCCCAATGCTTGCCTGCCTACTTTCCTAATTGCCCTTAACTGCTTCTGCCTGCCAGCCTGATTACCCCCTAACCATTCCCCTGCCAGCCTGATTGATGCCTAACTGCTCCTCTGCCAGCCTGTTTGCCCCTAACTGCCCTCCCCTGCAGGCTTGGTCACCCCTAGCTGCCCTCCCAGGCAGGCTTGATCACCCCCAACTGCCCTCCCATGCAGGCCTGGTCGCTCCCAACGACCCGCACCAGCTGGCCATCTTGTGGTAGCCATCTTATGTCCACATGGGGGCAGGATCTTTCACCACATGGGGGCAGCCATCTTGTGTGTTGCAGTGATGGTCAATCTGCATACCACTCTCTTATTAGATAAGAGAGAGGCCTGGTGCATGGGTGGGGGCCAACTGGTTTGCCCTGAAAGGTGTTCCAGATCAGGATTGGGGTTCTCTTGGAGTGTGGGGTGGCCTGGGCAAGGGGCCTGTGGTGATTTGCAGACTGGCCACTCCCCTCCAGCAACCCAAGCAGAGGCCCTGGGATCTGGAACTTATTTTTCTTCTACAATTGAAACATTTTAGCAGAGCCAAGCCTCCTGCTCGCTTCATGGCAGCAGCCATTTCTGTTGGGATTTATTTATCTTCTATAATTGAAACTTTGTAGCCTTAAGTGGAGGCCTGGGCCCGCCAGGGTGTGTGGAAAGCTTGGCTTCCTCCATCGCTGGGGAAACCCAAGCTTCTCTCCTGCTTGCTCTGTGGCTGCAGCCATCTTGGTGGGGGTTAATTTGCATACTCACTTCTAATTGGCTGGTGGGCATGGCTTGTGGACATGGTTTGTGGGTGTAGCAGAGTGATGGTTGATTTGCATATTACTCTTTTATTAGATAGAATGATAAACAGACTGAGACATTAAGATTTCAACTATGTAAAAGTTTATGTGGTCAAAGACTAGAGTGAAGTTTGTAAAATGAAACTAATTCAAAAGGCAGGATTATTGTTATTCTTTTTTTGATCATTTTAATCTACACTAATAAAAGAGAAAGATGCAAATTGACCATATCTTTGAGACACCCACCAGCCAATCTGGAGTGGGTACACAAATTAGCCCAACAAAGATGGTGTTGAGCGGCCAGGAACCAGATGCTTGCATCGTTGCCATGGCAACAATGCAGTTGTTCTGCACCACCCCAGCCACTCAGGGTCTCTGGGAAGCGTGGGAAGGTGGAAAGGCAGCTCTGGCCAGAGCTGGCAGCCAGGGGAAGGAAGGTCCATTCTTGCACAAATCTTCATGCTTCGGGCCTCCGGAACTGTTATAATATTCTTTATAGGATTTTAGTTGATTCTCGGTAATATGGGGATTCATTTTAATGTCAGGGCCAGCTATTTGCCACTTCCTACCTTTTTCCTTGCTAGTAAAACCATGTGTTTTGTTCAGTTATCCAGACTTTTCCCTGGAGACTCCAAGAATATCCTTCTGTCAACCTCAATGTTCCCATTTCCTTGGTTCAAGTATGGACACATGATGTCAGTTTGGCAAATGAAATACAAAAAGAACTTGCTAAGGAGCTACTTAGGAAATTTTAAATTTTTTTTAAATTTTATTTTATTTTATTTTTGCAGTATAACTTATATTTAATAGTAGTACATATGTTTTCCTTTTTTCCCCCATTATCCTCCCCCAGCACATGTCCCCACCTGCCCCCCTCACCAACCCAGTGTCTTTCATTCATTGGTTATGCTCATATGCATGCATACAAGTCCTTCAGCATGTTTCTTTCTTCACCTCCAGATGTTGCGATGGGAATACAAAGATCTGGACCTGCAGCAGCCATCTTCTGCCCAAAGGCAAGCCAGCCTATGCTGAGACTGGCAGAGCAGAAAGATATAAATGATCCCTAATGAATTAGTATGAAGTCACCTACCTCTGGACTTCTTAGGTGAGAAAATCACCTCCTCATCATTTAATTCAGTTGAGAATGGCATTTTCTGCTGTTCACAAAAGCCAAAACAACAAATGTGATTCTCCCCCTTGTATTTTGGAACCCACACTTTAATTATCTTTATGGAGAGGGGAGTACAACCTTCATATTTTCTTCTTCTTTCCTCTTCCTACAGCATAGACAGCATGACTGCATTTCAGTTTCCAAGTGTCTGGTTTCAGGGGTGTGACTAGGATGGATATAATAAGCATAATTCATTTGCCTGAGCTACCAGTTTCAGTTCTACTACATACTCAAATATGACCACAACCTGATGAGCATCAGCACTTTTATGTGGCATCTTTAAAACATAAGAGATTTGGAACCAGTTTGAGAGAGAATTCATCTCTTTAGAGAAAATAAGATAAAAGAGGAAACAGACATTTCTAGGAAGAAAGATATCATCCCAATAAATCGAGTTTTTAACTCCCCCAGGAGTTCTAGTGGCACCAAATGACCTTGTTTGGATGCTTGAATTTGTCCTTTCTCAAACCAGCTACTTTGTAATAGTCTGTCACTTTTCTGTACTCAGTAAGTGACCATATTTGAGTCATGGCGGTGCAGTAGGATATCTGTATAATAATGATAAGTTTACAATGAGGCTGTAGAGGAAACAAAATGCAAAATTATTGTCATTAACATCCAAGTTCTACAAGTCCTATCAGCTGGGGAGAACTGAACTCTTGAGGATTAGAAAAATATAACCTGTAGAGAATTACTGCAGTTGAATTTCATACATGCTGAGTATCTTGACAAATCAGATATGAAGTTAAAGAGGTTCCTTTGTGTTCTAGGGCAGGAATCAAATCATGATAAAGGCACTTATCCAAGAAAGGCATGGTGTGTGCGCACTCAAACCCCAGTTTATCACAACATAGTAACAGTATATTTTTAATCTTAGAGAACATTTTCTCCTGGGAAATCCTAAACTTCTTTAAAACTATATTTTACAAAATAAACATATACTTTTCATACATATTTAGACATTTGAAAAGCAACAACACAGCCTATGCTATAATAGAATGTTGCCAGCTATGAAAAAGTTAAAGTATCTCTAATATTCCTCTACCTTATTCTCCCATAATGTCCTTGGCCCACTAGAGTAAAACTGTTGAAATATGCCTCCCCCAGTCTAGAATCTCCAGACCCCTTTTGGACTCCCCACTTTCTTAGCCATTTCTATTTCATCATAACACTTCTTTTCCATCTGCTTCATCTCCAACCCTACACATACAGCCTCCTGATTTCCAGGGGGCCAATAAAAGCAAATGGAAAACAAGCAATAAATTATTTGTCTAGTGTCTATAGCTGCATCTGCATGACAGATTTGTTCTTTACACCAGTGCTTCTCACACTCTAATAAAAACCCTGAGCATCTTGTTAAGATGCAGATTCTGAATTCAGTAAGTCTTGGGTAGAGTCTTCATTTCTAGCAACATCAAAAGTGAAGCTGGCGCTGCTTGGTCCTGGTTCATAGCCCATACTTTGAGTAGCAAGATTTTATAAAATTTGTAAGATAAGCAGAACGTGAGATTCAAACAGAACACACTAAATAATTAAATGGCAATTGCTTTAAAAGGTTATCAAATTTGATAGAATTTGAGATAAGCTCTTCTGAATACTAAATATGACAAGTTCTAGAAAAACTGAGCTTCTGTGTATCTATTATTACCACTACACAATAAAATTATTGGTTTACAACAATACATTATTTTTTTTTTGCTCATGAATCTAAAATCTGGGCAGAACTTTCAAGAGACAGCTTGTCTCTGTTGTCCACAGCATCAATTGGAAACAGCTCAATTGGATATGGGAGAAGCCACCTTCAAAATGATTCACTGTTGTTGTTCTTAAATTATTCCATTTATTGAAGTAAGTTTGGTTAATAAAATTATATAGGTTTCAAGGGTACAATCCTATTATACATCATCTGTATGTTGTATTATGTGTTCGCCACCCTAAGTCGTTTCTTTCTGTTAGCATTTACCTTCCTCTATCATCCCCATCCCCCTTTTCTTCTTGTAATCATCATTCTGTTATCTGTGTCCATGAATTTGTTTGTTTTTTGCTTAATCTCTTCACTTTTTTCACCCAGCTCCCCAATGCCCTTCTGACAGCTACCAGTCTGTTCTCTACATCTCTAAGTCTGTTTCTATTTTGTTTGTTCCTTAGATTCCACATATAAGTAACAGCATATGGTATTTGTCTTTCTCTGACTGGCTTATTTCACTTAGCATAATTCTCTCCAGGTCCATCCATGCTGTCACAATGGTAAGAGTTGCTTCTTTTTTATGACCGAGTAGTATTCCAATGTGTAAATGTGCCACAGCTTCTTATCCACTCATCTATTGGTAAGCACTTGGACTGTTTCCAAATCTTGGCTATTATAAATAACTCTGCAACAAACATAGGGGTGCATATATTCTTTGAATTCGTGTTTCAGGTTTCTTTGGATATATTCCCAAAAGTGGATCGCTGGGTCATAAGGCAGGTCCATTTTAATTTTTTGAGGAAACTCCATACTGTTTTCCAAAGTGGCTGCACCAGTCTGCATTCCCACCAGCAGTGCACAAATATTTCCTTTTCTTTACATTCTCACCAGCACTTGCTGTTTGTTGAAGTATTGATGATAGCCATTCTGACAGGTATGAGGTGATTGTTTCCTTGTATCTTTAATTTACATTTCTCTGATGATTAATGGTGTTGAGTATCTTGTTGTATGTCTATGGTCCATCTGTATGTCCTTTTCTTAATTTTTAAAAAAATATATTTTATTGATTTCTTACAGAGAGGAAGGGAATAAGATAGAGAATTAGAAACATAGATAAGAGAGAAATATTGATCAGCTGCCTCCTGCACACCCCCTACTGGGGACATGCCCACAACCAAGGTATATGCCCTTCCCCGGAATCGAACCTGGGACCCTTCAGTCTGCAGGCAGACCTTTATCCATTGAGCCAAACCAGTTAGGGTTGTATGTCCTTTTTAGAGAAGTGTCTATTTGGGTCCTTTGCTCATTTTCAACTTGGATTATTTGTTTGTTCGGTGTAGGATTGTATAAGTTCTGTATAAATTTTGGATATTAATCCCTTATCAGATGTATTATGTTCTCCCATACAGTGGGTTGCCTTTTCATTTTGTTCATGGTTTCCTTTGCTGTGAAAAAATATTTTAGTTTGATATAGTCCCATTTGTTTATTTTTTTTTCTTTTGTTTCCCTTGCCAGAGGAGATATATCAGAAAAAAATATTGCTACAAGAAATGTTTGAGATTTTACTGTCTATGTTTTCTTCTAGGGTTTCTATGCTTTCTAGGGTTTCTATGGTCTTACATTTAAGTCTCAAATAAGTTTATTTTGAATTTATTCTTGTGCCTGGTATAAGAAGGTGGTCTAGTTTCAGTTTTTTGCATATATCTGCCCAATTTTCCCAGCACAATCTACTGAATTGATTGATTACTCCATTGTATGATCTTGCCTCCTTTGTCAAATATTAATTGACATAAGTATAAGGGCTCTCTACTCTGTTTCATTGACCTATAAGGCTGTTTTTATGCCACTACCGTGGTGTTTTGATTACTATGGCCTTGTAGTATAGTTAACAGGTAGCGTGATTTCTCCTACTTTGTTCTTTTCAAGATTGCTATTGCTCTTTGGGATCTTTTGTGGTTCCATATAGATATTTGAAATATTTGTTCTAATTCTGTGAAATATGCCATTGGTATCTCTTTATTTATCTACTTATCTTTATTGTTGAAAGTATTACAGATGTCCCCTTTCTTAATAGGAATTGTTTTGAATCTACAGATCGCTTTGGGTAGTATGGACATTTTAATTATGTTGATTCTTCCTTAATGGTACATGCTTTCACTTATTTGTATCTCCATTCAATTTCTTTCTTCTTATAATTTTCTGAGTACAGGTCTTTTATATCCTTGGTTAAATTTATTCCTCGGTTTTTTTTTTTTTAATGAAGTTTAAATTGGATTGTTTTCTCAGTTTCAAATTCTTTATAAAAAAATAACTCTTTTATTGTTGAAAGTAATACATATGTCCCCTTTTTTTCCTCCATTGACTCCCTTCAGCTGCCCCCACTCCCACCCAATCCCACCCCCCACGCCCGGCTCCTCCCGGGCCCTTACCGCCTCAATGTCTGTGTCCATAGGCCATGCATATGTGCATACAAGGTCCTTGGTTGATTATCTCCTACCAACCCATCCTCCCCCGCCTTCCCTCCGAGATTCCACACTCTGTTCCATGCTTCCATGTCTCTGGATCTGCTTCATAAATTTTTTTGTTACTTGGATTCCACATATGAATGAGATCATGTGATGCTTCTCTTTCTCTGACTGGCTTATTTCAACTTAGCATGATATTCTCCAGGTTTCTCCATTCTGATAGTTTGTTATTGGTATATAAATTGCAACTAATTCCTGTATATTTATTTTGTATCTTTCTTTTTTACTGAAATCATTTATTAGTTATAGCAGTTTTTGGTGGAATCTTTAAGGTTCTCTATATACAGTATCATGTCATCTGTAAATAGTCAGAGTTTTACTTCTTTCTTTCTAATTTGGATGCCTTTTATTTCTTATTCTTGTTTGGTTACTGTGGCTAGGCCTTCCAGTTCCTTTCTTGTTCCTGATGTTAGGAAAAACAGTTTTAGTTTTTGCCCATTGAGTGTGATGTTGGCTGTGGGTTTGTCATATATGGCCTTTATTATGTTGAGGTATTTTCCCTCTATTACCACTTTGCTGAGAGTTTCTATCATAAATTGGTGCTAGATTTTATCAAATGCTTTGTTTGCATGTATTGATATGATCATGTCATTTTTTTTCTTTATTGTTGAAAGTATTGCAGATGTCCCTTTTTTCCCCTCAGTGCCACCCTCTATGAAATTGCCAGCTGCCTGTTAGGCTGAAAGAGCCTCTGGTAGTGAGTTGCATGAGTAGGTTCTCAGTAAGTCACAAGGTAGGGGCAAGTGGTGTTCACCAGTGGTATTCACAGATTCACACTCAGAGCTAGTGCTGAGCCTGAGACCACTCAGCAAAAGTCTCAGTTCACTTCAAGGCCAGCCACCACCTGCCTGGGGCCTGCGGACCTTAATACTGGGACAGTTCTCAGGGACTCATCAGCTGAGGGAGGCCAGCAGAGTTCATCAGAGTAAAACAGATTAAGATTTGGCCATATGGAGGGAGGGCTCTGCACAGAGACGGTGTTGCTGATCAAGCATGTGAGGCAAAAATAGCCCTCACCCCAGAGCCACAAAACTCAGTCTCCATAAGAACCAAGATGGCGGCATAGGTAAAACACCTATCTTGCCGTCATACACAGCAATTTTAAAACTACAACTTAACGAAAGAACAAACACCTTCCAGAATCACCAGAAAGCTGGCCGAGTGAAAATTCCACAAATAAAAGTGAAGGTAAGACACTGTGACTCGGAGGAGCAGCTAAGGACAGCATTGAAGATACATGCGGAGAGAGGTTTGGAGCACACACCAGCGGAGAGGGCGGGCGGCTGAAAACCGGCCAGTTTTCTCGAACGGGGAGACAAAGACATCCCACTGGACTGATTCTCCAGCTCTGGGCAAAGTCCAGGGAACCCACTATCATTGGGGTAAAAACTGGACAGTGGAAGGGCACACCGAAGCTCGGGTGCTGCAGGGGTCTGCCAGCTTGTGGAGAAGGCAAGCTTGCACGTGACCTTGGGAACAGTGCAACTGCATAACTGCATAGAGAGTGCTCTCAACTTGCTCCCTCATTCGGGAAACCATCAGACTGCTTTGTCTTAAGACCCTGGGTGAGATGTTGGGTGTGCATATTCATTTGGGGAGAGTCTGAATTCCCTGGTAGCTGGTGGAGCTTGGCAGCGGCTCTCTCTCAGAGGTGCTGGCAGCCATTGCCTCCAGCACAGAGTCCCTGGGGCCGCATAGGGTGGAGCTAATGTTGTCTGCTTGGCCCAGAGACTCCGCCCATCCAACCTGAGCATAGCTGAACATCACAGACAATTGGCCTGCAGGTCAACCCCTCCAATTGCTAACAACGATTAACCTGAGCTTAACTTCAGCAAGACTGTGCAACCCATATCCACCTCAGGAAACTGGGGAGGCTGAGCCACTGTCTCTTGTAGGATGTCTACCACACAAAGCTAATTGACCAACTCAGGGAAGCAGCAACCATGCACAGATATGGAAAGAAATCAGATGTGAAAGAAATGGAGGGAAAAAAACGACTGGACATGGAATTCAAAACCACGGTTACAGGGCTTCTCAAGAGGCTCCAACAAAAAGTCGAGGCCTACAAGGAAATAAGCAAGACCGCAAAGGAAATGAATGAGACCCTCAAGGATATGAATGAGGCCTGCAAGGAAATGATCAAGACCAACGTAGAAATGATCAAGACCAACGTGGAAATGAATGAGTCCTACAAGGAAATGAAGGAGACCCTCAAGGATATGAAAAAGGACCAACCAGAAATTAAACATACACTGACTGAAATAAAAAATATTATACAAAGACCTAAAAGTGCTCTGGAGCACCCCAAGAACCAAGTTCAAGATTTGAAATACAAAGAGGTAAAATCCACTCAGCTGAAAAAGCAAGAAACCAAAAGAATCCAAAAAATTGAAGATAGTGTAAGGGGCCTCTGGGACCACCTCAAGCATACCAACATCCGAATTATAGGGGTGCCAGAAAAAGAGAGAGACCAAGACAATGGAAACCTATTTGAAGAAATAGTGACTGCAAACTTCCCACACCTGGTGAAAGAACTAGACTTAGGAGTCCAAGAAGCGCACCGAACCCCAATATATAGGAACCCTAAGAGGACCACACCAAGGCACATCATAATTAAAATGCCAAGAGCAGCTGAGACCGGTTTGGCTCAGTGGATAGAGCGTCGGACTGCGGACTGAAGGGTCCCCGGTTCAATTCCGGCAAGGGCATGTACCTTGGCTGCGGGCACATCCCCAGTAGGGGGCGTGCAAGAGGCAGCTGATCGATGTCTCTCTCTCATCGATGTTTCTGACTTTCTATCCCTCTCCCTTCCGCTCTGTAAAAAATCAATAAAATATATTTAAAAAATAAAAATAAAAAAATAAAAATAAAATAAAATGCCAAGAGCAAAAGACAAAGAGAGAATATTAAAAGCAGCAAGAGAGAAACAGTTAGTTACCTATAAGGGAGCACCCATACGATTGTCAGCGGATTTCTCAACAGAAAAGATGCAGGCCAGACGCGAGTAGCAAGAAATATTCAAAGTGATGAATAGCAAGAATCTACAACCAAGATTACTCTATCCAGCAAAGCTATCATACAGAATTGAGGGTCAGATAAAGTGCTTCGCAGATAAGAAAAGCTAAAGGAGTTCATCACCACCAAACCAATATTATATGAAATGCTGAAAGATATTCTTTAAGGAGAGGAAGAAGAAAAAGGTAAAAATATAAATTATGAACAACAAGTACACATCTATCAACACATAAACATAAAAATCAAGTGAATTGATAGGCTCATGAATAGGATAAACTGGTGAATATAACAGAAACATGGACATAGAGAGGGGAGGGACTGACTATTCTTGGGGAGAAAAGGGTTGTGGGAAATACAGCAAGAGATTGGACAAAAATCTTGCAACAATGGGAGAGGACAGTGGGGAGGCGGAGGGGATGGTGGAGGGTGGGATAGGTACAGGGTGGAGGGGAGATATAGGGGGATAAAAAAGGGGAAACAATGTAATTAATAAACTGAACAATAAAGATAAAAAAATAAAAATAAAGTGAATTAATAATTTGATGAACAGGATAAACTGGTGAATGTAACAGAATCACGGACATAGAGAGGGAATGGACTGACAATTCTTGGGGAGAAAAGGGGTGTGGGAAGTGTAGCAAGAGACTGGACAAAAATCATGCAACTATGGGCGAGGACAGTGGGGAGGGGGAGGGGAGGGCGGAGGGTGGGATGGGTACCAGGTGGAGGGGAACTATAGGGGGGAAAAAAGGGAACAATGTAATTAATAAACTGAACAATAAAGATGAAGAAAAAAACTCAGTCTCATCCTGTCAGTCTCTGCCACTGCCTGAGTCTGCCCAGCACTTCTCTAGAGGTTTCCATAAAGTCTGAACTAGGGGCCCAGGCTTTCCAAAGCCAGGTGATGCCTCCATAGGGAGTGAGCTTGGCAGGGCAGAGCCATCGGCAGGCATTTGGAAGGTTGGGGCTAATGCATTCCCCCAGGCTGATGCTAATGGAGTGGAATGCTCCACCCAGTAAAAAGGGCATCTGTGGGCGGAGCGGAAGGTGGGCTCAGTACAGGGACCTTGTTAGCTGTCCCTCCAGCCCTCTCCCTTTATGACTCCAGTCTGCTCTGAGCCACTGTCTTTCTGCCAGAGCCCTGATGAGTGCACAGAAATGAAATTTTGTGCAGTGGCCCTTTAAGAGGCCACCTGGTTTTCTACCAAACCCCACCCACACATCCACGTAAATCCCTGGTAGGTGGAATCCTCACTGATTTCCACAGCCAGATGTTACATGAGTGCCTCTTCCTGGCTTTGGTGCCTGGGAATCTGCTGGGGCCTCTGCTTCATCACTTTGTCCCCATAGCTGGTTGCCACTAGACCAGAAGCCTGCAGTATGATGGTGACAGTGGTCCCCCCTCCCCCCAGTGTTTACAGTGTGTGTGTCCCCATCAGGGAGATTGGGCATCTCTGACATGTACTGTCATATGCATTGCCTCTCCTAGAAAGTGCATGTGTTATCCCTTTAGAAAACACAGAATTTCAAGAGTTTGATGAAACACAGGAATGTTACACTTTTCTCTGGCCTTAGGTTGTGAAGAATGCTTTCCAACTTGTGGTGTGTCTTTCCAGAGTTTCGAATTTTTCTTGTTTTTATTTTGGGCAAAGGAAGAACCAGCCACTGCCTGACTGACTCCTGGCCCTGGGATCACACTTAGCATAGAGGTCTCTACCCTGAGATTATGCACATACTTACTGAAAGGGCTTCATTTTCTACATCTGATCTCTAATCCACTTGGGATTTCCCTTTCAAATAACCAAAATGTGATTTCAAATAAAAACAAACAAAAATATGTGAACAGACACAAAAGGCACCTACTGTAGGAGTTCATTTATAGGAAACATCCAGAGTAGGTAAGGACAGAGACAGAAAGCTGGTGCAGGAGGGGTGCAGAGCGAGTACTTTTGGTGCAGGGTTACTTTTGGCATGATGCAACATTCTGCAACTAGACAGTGGTGATGCTTGTAAGCATCATGAATGTAATTCATGCTCAGGAATGGCACAACTTAAAATATAAACAATAATTTTTATTTATAATTTAAAATAAATCATACCATAAAGAGCATAAAAAGAAAACATAAAATTAACAAACAAAAAAAGGTCAAGGGAGGGGGATGTGGAGACAAATTCTAGTGGGAGTGGGAGAGCAGGTTGAACAGTTGGCTCTAGAACTGGCACTGAGGCGTTTTTTAGAGCCAACTCCTTGTCTCTGGCAGGAGCCAGGGCAGGTTCTGGCCATGGTTCTTCAGGCAGGGATGGTGAGGCCTCAGTTAAGTCAGGAGATGTTGCCCAGACTGGCCACAGTTCCAGGGCTACAGCTGGAATGGCTGCATGAGGTGGCACAGCCACTGGGGATGGACACTCCTCCATGTCAGGAGTGGCCTCCAGGTCTGGTCCTCCATCTGGCTAGCATCTGGCTCCTCCAGATGTATGACAGGTGTTGGAGAAAGAGCGACTCTGCCTCCCTGGCTGGTCCTGGAGTTGTAAGAGGAGAAAGGATCACCTAACCTTTTTTCTTTCTTTCTTTCTTTTTTTTTTTTTTTTTTTTTTTTTTTTTGCCTTTTTTTCCATGTGTCCTCCCCACAAAGGCAGGACACAGCCAGAACCTTCCAGAGAGCCACAGCCCAAGAGCCACCATAGGATGTCCTCCTTGCTGGCAGGTGAGTGGTCTGAGGCCAGTCTTAGCTCCTGGCAAGACACAGCCTCTGGGGGTCTTTCTTATGTGTCTGGCACCACCCCCTCCCCATAAGCTCACATTCACCTCATCCCACCTCCCCCACCCTCCTACCACTGGGCTTTGCCTCCAGGGGTACCAGTCCTCTGGATCAGTTGATTGAACACAGCCACAAGCTCAAGGTTAGAGTTGGAAATCATGATCTGCCTGTGCAACTTAGGAGGAGGAGTCCTTCTCCAGCCATTCCCTGGCTTTGGTTCCCCAGAGTCCCACCTTACTGGTGGCCACATCCGCTTTGAGCCTGCTCTGGCCCTCAGTGGTGGGGCACACCTGCCCCTCACTGGTGGACAGCTGCTCTCTGATGTCTTTGGTTGAGCTCTGCAATGACAGTGACCAACAGCCAGTCTGGAGGCCTCAAGCCAAACCCAGTCCTAATTGCTGCTGTTCCTACCCATTGGACCTTCTGCTCTCTGAATTAGGCCCAGTCCTGTGTGGGCATAGACTTCCACACAGTGGAAATGAGGTTCACTTCCAGGTCTCAGGATAAACCTTGGGCAGACGGTGCCGCCCAAGTGTTTCTCAACAGAAATACTTGAGGCCAGAAGGGATTGGCATGAAATATTCAAAGTGATAAAAAGCAAGAACCTGCAATCAAGACTATTTAGCAAGGCTATCCTTTAAAATGGAATGAGAAATAAAGAGCTTACCAGACAAGAAAAAGGCTAAAGGAGTTCATTACTACCCAGTCTTGAAGAAGAGAAAGGAGAAGGAGAAGGAGGAGGAGGAGGAAGGAATAGGAGAATGGGGAGGAGGAGAAGGAAGGAGGAAGAGGAAGAGGAGAAAGAAAAGAAGGAAGAGGAGGAGGAAGAGGCAGGGGCGGGGAGGAAAGCAGAGGAACATAATTATAGACAATTAGATGACAACAAATATTTACCTGTCAATAAACACTTTAAAGGTAAATGGCTTATATGTTCCAATTAAAAGACACAGAGTAGCCAAACTGGTTTGGCTCAGTGGATAGTGTCAGCCTACGGACTGAAAGGTCCCAGGTTCGATTCCAGTCAAGGGCATGTACCTTGGCTGTGGGCACATCCCCAGTTGGAGGTGTGCAAGAGGCAGCTGATCGATGTTTCTCTCCCATTGAGGTTTCTGACTTTCTATCCCTCTCTCTTCCTCTCTGTGAAAAATCAATAAAAAAATATATATTTTTTTTAAAAGACACAGAGTAAACAAAAATAAATAAATAAAAGACACAGAGTAGCTGGATGGTTAAGAAAATCAGACCCACATATATTCTGTCTACAAAAGACCCACCTCAGAGCGAAAGACACACATAGCTTGAAAGTACAGGGATAGGAAAAGGTCTTTCATGAAAAATTTTAAAAAGCTGGGGTAGCAATACTTATACCAGATAAAAATATTGTAAAACAAAAGCTATAATAAGAGACAGAGAGGGAAATCTATATTTATAAAAAGGCAGCTACCGATAGTGGGAGAACACCAAGATGGCGGCATAAGCAAACACCTATTGTTCTGCCCCGCGCAACTATTTAAGAACTACAACATAACAGCAGAACAGACAAGCACCCAGAATCGCCAGAAAGCTGGCTGAATGTAAACTCCACTAATAGGAGCAAAGGTGGGACACAGACTCAGGACCGGCGGGAGCGCAATCTTTCAGATGGAAAGAGGTTAGGAGCCGCTCTGGTCGCGCGAGAGGGCTGGGGCTGGAGCAGGGACCGGCTGGATTTCGCCCACGAGGAAGGGCGGAGGTGTCTTACTGCCCAGATTTCCCGAGCCAGGTGAGGTCCGAGATCCAGGGTAGGAGAGGTCCCCCTGCACAGATTACCCGGAACTGGGCGCGGTCCGAGGTCCGGGGGACAAACCCTGGAAGCGGGGCGCGGTGCGCAAACCAGCGACTTGCCCCCTGGAAACTTGGTTCCGGAAACCATTTATTTTATAGCCCTGGGCTGGACTTTTGGTGTGCAGGCACATTTGGGGAAAGGCAGAGTTGTCTGGCAAGGGGAAGAGACTAGCGGCTTTTTCTTGGAGGAGTCTGCAGCCATCCCCATCCAACAGAGACCCGCGCGCGAGCACCGCATAGGACCCAGCTGCCACCGCCACCGCTGCCGCTGCGCGCAGCCAAGAGACTCCGCCCATCCAATCTGAACACAGTCTCCCTTCACAGCCAATTGGCCTGGAGGTCAAACCCTCCTAGGGCTAACAACAAAAAGCTGGGTTTAAATTCAAAAACACTGAATACAACCCATAAAGGATTGCAGTAAGAGTACCCACCTCAGGTAACCGGGGAGACTGAGCCACTGTCCCTTTGAGGATAGCCACCACATAAAGCAGCCACCATGCAGAGACACGGAAAGAAATCAGGTGTGAAAGAAATGGAGGAGAAAAGACGACAAGACATTGAGTTCAAAACCACGGTTATAAGGCTTTTCAAGAGGCTCCTACAAAAGGCCGATCAACTTAATGAGAATTACCAGGAAATAAACAAGACCAACCAGCAAATGAATGAGACTTACAAGGAGATGAATGATACTTACAAGCAAATGAATGAGACCCTCAGGGAAATGAACAAGACCTCTGAGGATACGAACCAGACCCTCACAGATAAAAAAAAGGACCAACTAGAAATCAAGCATACACAGACTGAAATAAAAAATATTACACAAAGTCCTAAAAGCAGTCCAGAGGGCCACAAGAACCAAGTCAAAGATTTGAAATACAAAGAAGCAAAATCCACTCAGCTGGAAAAGCAAGAAACAAAAAGAATTCAGATAATTGAAGATAGCATAAGGGGCCTCTGGGACAACCTCAAGCAAGCCAACATCCGAATTATTGGGGTGCCAGAAAAAGAGAGAGAGCAAGTTAATGAAAACCTACTTGAAGAAATAGTGACTGAAAACTTTCCCCACCTGGTGAAAGAAACTGACTTAAAAGCCCAAGAAGTACACAGAACCCCAAAATATAGGAATCTAAAGAGGACCACACCAAGACATATCATAATTAAAATGCCAAGAGCAAAAGATAAAGAGAGAATATTAAAAGCAGCAAGAGAAAAACAGTTGGTTACCTACAGGGGAGCACCCATCCGATTGTCAGCGGATTTCTCAACAGAAACGATGCAGGCCAGACGCGAGTGGCAAGAAATATTCAAAATAATGAAGAGCAAGAATCTACAACCAAGATTACTCTATCCAGCAAAGCTATCATTCAGAATTGAGGATCAGATAAAGTGCTTCGCAGATAAGAAAAAGCTAAAGGAATTCATCACCACCAAACCAGTATTATATGAAATGCTGAAAGATATTCTTTAAGAAGAGGAAGAAGAAAAAGGTAAAAATATAAATTATGAACAACAAATACACATCTATCAACAAATGATCATAAAAATCAAGTGAACTGATAGGCTGATGAACAAGATAAACTGGTGACTATAACAGAAACATGGACATAGAGAGGGAATGGACTGACAATTCTTGGGGAGAAAAGGGTTGTGGGAAGTGCAGCAAGAGATTGGACAAAAATCTTGCAACAATGGGAGAGGACATTGGGGAGGGGGAGGTGAGGGCGGAGGGTGGGATAGGTACAGGGGGGAGGGAAGATATAGGGGGATAAAAAAGGGGAAACAATGTAATTAATAAACTGAACAATAAAAAAAAGAATAAATAAATAAATAAATAAATAAATAAATAAATTAATAAAAAAAAATAAAGAAAAAAAAATAAAATACTATAGTGACTTTGAAAAAAAAAAAAAAAAAGGCAGCTACCATAAGGGCCACAACAACCTAACAACTGGTCGCTATGACAGCCACTGTGGCCAGTGAACTGGCTTAATCAGGGGGTGGAGCCAGCAGCCAACCTCAGTCCCTCCCCCCGTGGCCAGCCGTGTCTCCATCAGCCTGCTCCACTACAATAGGTCCACACTCCCTCCCTCCAGCCAACCCAGCCCTGATCACCACCCCATCTCAATAAGGAGTGGGGCTGGGAAACCAACATCCTGCAGCCCCTCTCCCTGATCAGCACCGCCCCTAATCAACACCCCACCTCAGTAGGGGATGGGGCTGGCTGGCTAACCTCCTGCAGCCCCTCCCTCTGACTGGCTATGCCCCTGATGGGCCCTACCATTCTGATTTGCCCCCAACCCCTCCCCTCAACCGACCCCACCCCTGATTGCCCCCCCAAAAGGGGGTGGGGCTGGCCAGTCAGTTTCATGAAGTTCCTCCCCACAACCCACATCAGCCCCGCAACCCTGATCAGGGACAGGGTCGGCTGGCCAACCACCCATGGTTCCTCCCCCAGGCCACTGGCCCCTGATTGGCACCCCATTCGGGGGCGGGCCTGGCCAGCCCACCACCCACAGTCCCTCCCCATGGCCAGCTCCACCACCAATCAGCCCCCCAAACCCAACTGGGGACAGGGCCCACTGGCCAATCACCCACGACCCCTTCCTCCAACTGGCCCAGCCCTGATCAGGCCCTGATTTGAGCAGGCTGGCCAACCAACCTCCTGCCATCTCCTCCTCCTGCAGGCCCAACCCTGATCTGCCCTGATTGGGACCAGGCTGGCTGAACCCCACCCATGCACAAATTTGTGCACTGGGCTTCTAGTTACATAATAATAAACAAGAGGATTTAAGCCTAAGAAACATTCATGCACCCAATATAAGAGCACCTAAATATGTAAAGCAAATCTTAATGAACATAGAGGGAGAAAATGATAGTAATACAGTCACAGTAGGGGATTTTAACAACCCACTGATATCAATGGGTAGATCTTCCAGACAGAAAGTCAACAAGGACACAGTGGTCTTTCTTAAAAGACACACTAGACCAGATGGATTTCATTGACATTTTATCTCTCTTATAGTTACCAAGTTGATGTTGGCTTTCAGCTGGAAGTTCAGCCAGAGCTTGTACAGCCATCTTGATTTTTCTCCATGTGGGCCCACCTGGAGACTTTTTCATGGCAGGTGAGTGAGTTTCAAGACTGTGTCTCAAGATAAAGAAATAGAAGTAAACACATGGCATTTTAATGGTCTAGCCTTGGAAATCACATAGCATCACTTCTGTTGTACTCAATTAGCCAAAGCAAAGTCTTAACCAGGTTCAAGAAGAGAGATGTAAGACTCTACTTCCTGAGGGTGAAGTGGCAAGGTTCTGGAAGAGCGTGAGGATGGGAAATATAATTGTGGTCATCTTTGGAAAATACAATCTGCCATACTCACGAAGCCAAAAACCGTTCTTTAAACAAGTGATAAATTAATTAAGATAAAACTTTCTAACTCTACCCCAGCCCTCATCCTATGTATATGCACTTCAGGAAATATAGACTAGATTGGAAGAAACTGAGAAAAGGAAGAAGAGTATAAGAATATCTGATGGTGAGTAAAAAAAAAAAAAAAAACCAGGAAGAAAATAGGTGAAAAATGAAGAAGGAAATGTTACAAAGGAAGTAAGATGCAAGCATACAGAAAATTAGATGTAAATATGAAGACAAATATCATTTATTTACTTTTTTAGTCTTACTCTTCTACTTGTGAAAGAGTGGAGTGGGTATCAATCTGATTGGTTGGGAAGCTTCCTCCGTTTTTTTTTGTTGTCATTCTCTGGTAAAAGAGAAGCAAGAGTGGAGCCCAGGACCGGATAATAATAAATGAATTTAGCTATTCTTTTCTTTCAATGCATTTTTTTTTACAGCAGCAGAGTGAGTTTACACACAAAGCCTAGGACTCTCTCAGACAGCTCTCATTTATGGCAAAATCATTGTGTCATTTGAGAGGAACAGGGGCTGGTGTTGGGAAGAAACAACAATATTGCCTGATCCACTTACTGCAACTTAAGTCCTGATTCCAGTAAAAAATATACAGATGGGCTCTTCTTGAGAGTAGATACAGATACTTGTGCAATTCAAGGTCATCAATCTCAATCTACCAATTTACAGTGAGGAATGCTAGTTTTGGTAAGATGTGGAAAACAAATGTCTCTCTGTTATACAGGACCCTGCAAACTGGCTCCCAATACTGCCTCATTTGGTCTCCACACTGTCCTGCTGAGTGGGAGCTCTGGGGAGATTTAGAGTGGTGTGAGAAAGTGATGAGATTTACAGTCCATGTTTGATGCTGAAGGCAAGTGTCCCTTGATTAAATCAAGGAATTGCTACTGTGGAGCAACATTACAAAGACCAGAAAGGAATATCTTCACCACAAACTCAAAGCAATTCCCTTTCAAACAAAACCTCTGAGCATGCCTATGAATCAGACACTCAATACCTTCTTAACTTTAAACCTTCCACTTCAGGTTCAAAAACTAATGCCTTTCCTGAAGAAGCACTATTGTCTAGGACATGAGAATGTTCCATCCATGCCATTGAAATGGGTTCTTGAAAGGAAGATGAGGAAAAGAATCTGTATTTTTTTTTAATTTCTGCCCAAGCATGTCTGTTCTATAGGTATCTTGGAGTTCGTCCCAGAAAGAAATCTCAACATCTTCAGTGGCAATCATGAATAAGAGTTCCATTTACTTAAAAGAATGAAACTTGTTCAGTGTAGTATGAATAAAATTTGCCAGATTAAAAGTAAAAATTTTTATCTTCACCTAAACTTCACCTGAAAGTAAGGACCACTTCACTCACCACTCACCTTCCAGTCTTAGGGCATATCAATATAGCTAACAATGCATTTGTGTCCTATACATAATGATCAACATTCAATATGGTACCTAAACTCCCTAAGCCTCTACTAGTTTGCTATGGTTGACAAAACAAAGTACCAGAGATTGGGTGGCTTAAACGACATAAATTAATTCTCTCACCATTTTGCAGCCTAGAAGTTCAAGATCAACATGTCAGCAGATTTGGTTTCTCCTGAGACCTCTCTCCTTGGCTTGTAGATGGTTCCTTTCTTGATATGTCCCCACAAGTGTCTCCCTGGTACCTTTTTCCTCCTTTAAGGAAATCAGTCAAATCAGATGAGGGAAGACCATAATGGCTTCACTCTAACTTAATCACTTCTTTAAAGATCTTATCTCCATGAAACCAAGATGGTGGCATAGATAAACACCTATCTTGCTGCCTCACACAGCAATTTCAAAACTACAACTTAATGACAGAACAAACATTATCCAGAATCATAGGAAAGCTGGCTGAGTGAAAATTCCACAAATAAAAGTAAAGATAGGACATTTACTGCCCTCCACCGCTCCTCTGTGACTCAGAGGAGCGGTGGAGGGCAGCATTGAAGATACGCGCGGAGTCAGAGGTTTGGAGCCTTGTGAGCCCACACAAGCAAGTGGAGAGAGCAGGCGGCTGCAAAGACAAAGGCGTCCCACTACACTGATTCCCAGTTCCGAGGTCCAGGGAACCCACATTCATACGAGGTGAAACTGGACAGTAGGGAAGCACGCTAAAACTCGGGCGCTGCAAGGTCTGCAAGCTTGTGGAGGGGGCGAGCTTGTGGAGAGTGCACGTAAACTAGGGAACTGTAGAAGGTATGCAAGAGTGCAGAGAGGACTCGTGACTTGCTTTCTTGTTCAGGAAACCACCAGACTGCATTGTTTTACAACCCTGGGCAAGACTTTGGGTGTGCAGACTCATATGGGGAGAGGCCAAATTGTCCGGCAGCAGGTGAAGCTCGGTGGCAGCTTTCTCACAGAGGTGCTTGCAGCCATTACCACCCGGCACAGAGACTCAGGTGCTACATTGGGCGAAACTGACCCTGCCTGCTCAGCCTGGAGACTCCGCCCATCCAACCTGAGCACAGTTGACCCTCA
This sequence comes from Antrozous pallidus, assembly GCA_027563665.1. NCBI lineage: Eukaryota > Metazoa > Chordata > Mammalia > Chiroptera > Vespertilionidae > Antrozous > Antrozous pallidus. The sequence goes on from CM050514.1 coordinate 68,288,735, forward strand.
CAGCCAATTGGCCTGGAGGTCAAACCCTCCTAGTGCTAACAACAATAATCTAGGCTTAACTTCAACAAGACTGTGCAACCCATAAAGGACTGCACCAAGAGTATCCACCTCAGGTAACTGGGGAGGCTGAGGCACTGTCCCTTAGAGGACATTTACCACACAAAGCTAATCGACCAACTCAGGAAAGCAGCCACAATGCAGAGACATGGAAAGAAATTAGATGTGAAAGAAATGGAGGAAAAAAACAACTGGACATAGAGTTCAAAACCATGGTTATAAGGTTTTTTAAGAGGCTCCTAGAAAAGGCCAATGAACTTAATGAGACCTACAAGGAAATGAACGAGATCTACAAGGATATGAACGAGACCCTCGAGGATATGAAAAAGGACCAACTATAAATTAAGCATACACTGACTGAAATAAAAAATATTATACAAAGACCTAAAAGCAATCTAAAGGACTGCAAGAACCAAGTCAAAGATTTGAAATACAAAGAGGTAAAATTCACTCAGCCAGAAAAGCAAGAAGCCCAAAGAATCCAAAAAATTGAAGATAGTATAAGAGGCCTCTGAGACAACCTCAAGCATACCAACATCCGAATTATAGGGGTGCCAGAAAAAGAGAGAGAGCAAGATAATGAAAACATATTTGAAGAAATAGTGACTGAAAACTTCCCTCACCTGGTGAAAGAAATAGACTTAGGAGTCCAAGAAGTGCACCGAACCCCAAACTATAGGAATCCAAACAGAACCACACCAAGACACATCATAATTAAAATGCCAGGAGCAAAAGACAAAGAGAGAATATTAAAAGCAGCAAGAGAAGAACAGTTAGTTACCTATAAGGGACCACCCATAGGATTGTCAGCGGATTTCTCAACAGAAAATATGCAGGCCAGATGGGAGTGGCAAGAAATATTCAAAGTGATGGATAGTAAGAATCTACAACCAAGATTACTCTATCCAGAAAAGCTATCATTCAGAATTGAAGGTCAGATAAAGTGCTTTGCAGATAAGAAAAAGCTAAAGGAGTTCATCACCGCCAAACCAATATTATATGAAATGCTGAAAGATATTCTTTAAGAAGAGGAAGAAGAAAAAGGTAAAAATAAAAATTATGAACAACAAATACACATCTATCAATAAATGAATATAAAAATCAAGTGAATTAAAAATCTGATGAACAGGATAAACTGGTGTATATAACAGAATCATGGACATAGAGAGGGAATGGACTGACAATTCTTGGGGAGAAAATGGGTGTGGGAAGTGCAGCAAGAGACTGGACAAAAATCATGCACCTATGGGAAAGGACAGTGGGGGGGAGGTTAGGGCAGAGGTTGGGATGGGTACCTGGTGGAGAGGAGGTATGGGGGGGAAGGGGGAAAATGTAATTAATAAACAGAACAATAAAGATTAAATTTTAAAAAGATCTTATCTCCAAATATAGTCGCATTCTGAGGCTTTAATATATAATTGGCATGGGGAGAGTGGTATAATTCAATCCATAACAGCCTCTGTAAACTTGGTCATCCTGAGGATTTATGTAATATGCAATCAAGAATATGAATTATAAAATGCTTTATAAATATGTCATAATACAAATCTTGTATCATTGATATCATTACTTTTGTCACTATAATTATCTCTACGATATATTGTAAATCTCTTGGGTAGTATAAATTTTCCACCTTTCAAAGAATTATTGCATAGTGGTTAAGAGAATATGCTCTATCATTGGCCTTGTGGCTTGGTTGGTTGGAGCATTTTCCCATGCACCAAAAGGTTGTGGGTTCAATTCATAGTCAGGACATGTACAGGAGACAACCAATTAATGTTTCTCTTTCTCTCTCTAAAATCAATAAAAGCATATCCTCTGGTGTGGATTTTTTCAAAAAAAGAGAAAACATGCTCCAGAATTAAAATGTCTAGATTCAAATTTTGGCTAGCTTTGACCTTCAAATTTTATTTTAACATCTCTAAGCTCAATTTTCCTATCTATAAATTGGTGATATAAAAATAATAGATACATTTGAGGGTTACTGAAACTATTAAAAGAGGGAATGCAGTAAATGACTAGCTAATAGCACATGCTCATTAAGTGATGGTTGTTAGCAGCAGCACATAGAGCTTGCTGCTGCTGCCGCCTCTTTCTCTGCCAGCAGAGGTCCCCACACTGAGACTGGCTTCCTCATGACAGTCTGCACTGCAGCTGACAAGCACATCCCCTGTCATTAGAAAAAGCAGTGAAAGAATTAATACTCTGTCTGAGGAAGAAGAAATCAAACAAGAGAACAGGGAATAGTTAAGGTTCCATGGTAAATGTTATGTGAACAGGTGATTGACCATGAGGTAAAACTGCCCAAGTTCTAGTGCTGCTTCCAAAACAGACTTGCATCAGCATCATCCTTAGTTGGATCTCACTTTAGCCAATTCCAAAATTGAGTTAATAAACATTACTCACATATACTCCAGAAGAAAAGTAAGAATGAATTGGCAAATATTTTTGTCAAGATCTATGAAAAAAAGTGCTGCTAAATGAACATTTAACATTTCTCACTGTGTTAAGCTTATTTCATCTCTATCACATTATATTCCACGCCTCAGTTTTTCTTCCACTGTAATATATTTTCTTTAACCTTCTTTTCCCACGCAGGCTTACACCTCCAAGTTCAATTATTCTGTCAGTTGTGTTTAAAATTGTACTGATTTCTATTAACCACTTGTGGTATGAATTTGTTCCTTCTGCTGATCCAGTCATCTTCACACCCACCAAAAGCTGGAACGACAATTAAACTAAAGAAGATGAAGACATTAAAGCATAGAAGGAAAGACAGTGGGAAAGTGGGATTAAGAAGAGCACTGGGGGGAAAACATACATGTGCTGAAAATCATAGCACAGAGCGGATAGGGGCATAGAAGGAAGGGTAGAGCAAAGTAGAAAAAGGATCCTTCATCTGCTTATTACCCCTCTTTCAGCACCAAGGACAGAGGTTCTGATGGCTGCCCCAAGCAACAGTCAGGTCCCTCCCAAATCTTCCACAGAAAACGGATGCATTCGAAAGCAGCTATGACACATGCAGTAAGGTCTATTAGAGAAGCTGGGAAAGCAGCACGCAAGTGATGTCACCTTAGAGGCAAAAATGGGTGATTTTCTTTCTGTTCATGTCCACAGTCTCTGTGTCTTGGGAAAGGCAAAGTTTGCTTTGCTTGGGCATGTCTGCTGTTAGTAAATGGCTTACAGGAGTTGAAGTGCCTACACTTCAGTCTTCAGAAATCAAAAGAAATCTTCAAGGTAAGTAGTTTTTCTTTTCGTTCCTACTTTAATACGCAATGTTTTTCTGGAAGGTTATTTAATCAGTTTGGGGTTCGGGGGTTCTCTAAGAATATGCATTGAAACTCTGGACTCTCTCTTACTTAAAAATCTAAAATCCTGAGGAAACTGATAGTATTTTTTTTCTCATTTGGGGAGGAGGGGGGGACAATAGAAATCTGTTCTCTTTTTCCCCCATAAAAATTAGATCCCCATGGGTTCTAGTAGCTAAACCAAGACAGAATTAAAAGATGGAAAATAAAAAATAAAAACTGTTACTATTCCTGGGGTTTGTATGAAAAATTGATTGTATTCCTCTTAATAGTGTTACTTAATTATAAGGGTCTATTATTTTCAACTCCCCCAATTCAGTACCCTGGTAATCCAGGACTGAGGGTTTGGAGAGGCACTATTTTCAATGGTCTATTTAAAGCACAGCTCTTTCCAAGTCAGAATTCAATTATTCCCAACAGAGATATGCAGCACTTGAGATGATGATTGTGTATGTTTTCTGTAATGATGGCATATAATTTTGAGGGTATTGTTGTTGTTTAATTGTGGAATTTTCATTACTTACTGTAGCTTATTGGGTCAATGGAAGTTGTTGCAATTAGGCATTTGTTCCAGTTCATGCATTTAGTTTAATCAAACACTATTAAAATGTATGCACAAATAATAGTGCCATAATAGCAAAGTGGAACTTGGATTTTAAATTTATTTTGCGTACCCGTTTGTACTTTATAGGTGAAGTCCTTTGTTTACTAATACTAAAAGATCAGTAAGATGTCCATCCCTGGGTAAAAGTAAAGAATTGCTGCTTGGTATAGCATTGGTTGGATCTCTTGTAGCCAAGGAGAAGCAGATACAATATGAGAATCTTACTTAGACACTTGTTTATTTATAGCTGAACATTTTCAAGGGTCTGCATGGTTAACAGTGAGCAGGGATGTTGAGCAGAGAAAGTACTGACAGTATCCAAATGAATATCTGATATTAAAGCATCTATTCAGAAGGCTGCTATTATGAAATATGAATTAGAGCAAATACTGAACAGATTTTACTCAATATTAAATTCAATTTCTAATGCATTGAAGTTTGTCATCAATTAATATTTGCTCATTGATTGGCTGGTACATTGATTTCTCCATTTTATCTCTGATTAGAATGATAGGATGCTCAGTCCTTAGTGGTTGTAATGAAAAGAGGATGCTTTGCTTTCCTGAGCAGGTTTAATTAGGGGGAAAGCATATTACCTTAGCTCTGAGATCTCAGTAACCAGCTATGGTTTTTCTCTGTACATTTGCCAATAATGTAAATGTGCTCACATATGTAAATATGCTATGTATTTCAATGCACTTGTGAATATTCATTAGGAAAATAAACTAGACTGTAATTTTCAAGAATAAAATGCCATACAAATGCTAAAGACTACATTTAGTAATAATGACAATGTAACTCCTACTGTTGCTATGTGCAGTGTGCACCTGCATTAACTTCACTGAGCTGGGTCAGGTGATGTGCACAAGATACTCTTAAAGGGGGAGGTTTTAAAATTAGTCTCCATTTCATTGTCTCTCTCACCCAGTAGTGGGTAGTTAAGAACATAAATTCTGGAAGCAGACAGCTCTTAGGTTGAATCAGCTCCATCATTTACTGATGTACAACTGCTAGAATATACTTAACCTTTCTTTTACTTTCTCCATCTGTAAAAATGGGGATAGTAATAGCAACTACTTCCTTTATTGGGTTGTTGTGAGGTTTAAATGTGATAATGCTTATAAATATTAGCTCTAATTATTAATTTTTAAGACAAGTCTGCATTGAAGCCCAGAACCAAAAATATCTCTGGAGACTAGAGGTCAGAATGTAACTGAGACCCTGGCCGGTAGCTCAGTTTGTTGGAGCATCACCCAGATGCACCAAGATTGAGGGTTTGATCCCCAGACACAGCACATACAAGAATCAACCAATGAATGCATAAGTGGGTAGAACAACAAATTGCTTGTTTCTCTCTCTGTCTCTCTCATAAAACTAATAAATAAATTAAATTTTCTAAAGAATGTAATTGAGTAAAAGATTAGAGACAGCAAAAGGCAGAGATCCACAACACAAGTGATTTGGTCATGGAACCCGCTACCTAGGTGTACTGTTCCAGGTTTAGGAAAAACTATCTCTACCTAGGAATGACTACCACATCAATTTCACTTCCAGCATGGACATCAAATAAGTCATGAGTTTTAGATTTAAGGAAACCAGAGATCAAAAAGCTGAGTTCAATGTAGCCCTCTAGACATTGTGTAATCTTGAAAAAGTTACTGAACCTCTATCTCTCAGTGTTTTAATCTATAAAAGGCACTATCAATATCTATCTTCAGGGCAGCTATAAGCATTAAAATGAGATGATATATGTATAGTACTAACGCTTGGCACACAGTGGCAGCCATAGATGGTATTGACTGTTGTCTGCAGGAAGAGGCTGAGAACTAAAGGTATTTGGTTTGGGTGTTGTTGTTTTTTTAACTCAATAGCCTTAAGGAAAGAAAAAATATTACAATACTGAACATATTAATAAGTATCTTCCTAACAAATTCAACAGAAGCCTGGTATAGAACCAGATGCCAAAGAGGCACCCCACAAGTGTCTCGGGTTGACTGTAGTTTAGAACTGAGGTACTTCAGCAAAGCAGGACATCTAGCAGAGCTGATGGAGACATGACCACTCTCTGTCCCTCTACTTTTTGAAGATTATGCTCTCACTCTAAAAAAACGCTAAAATAAAATATAAAGATCAAGATTAGTCAATACTTTATAAGAAATTCAAAGGCTTATTAAAATTTATAAGTAGTGTTATATATAATGAATCCAAAAGAGTAAATAAAACCAGCAGTAATCTTCTAGTCCTTGCCTTCTCCACTTTCTCACCTCCCATCCACTCTTCACTGTTCACGCTCTTTGCTGAGGTCATCAATAATCTCCTAATTTCCAAGTCCATTAGATACTATGCAATTGTACTTTATTTGATGATCCTTTTACTTAGTCCCACTTTTCCTTTAACAATAATAGCTGCAATATTTCAAGTTCTACTTGCCAGACATTATGCTAGAGCCATGATTCCCAATGGGGAGAGCAATTTTTACCCCAGAAGGGACAAATGAGAATGTCTACAGACATTTTTGACTGTCACAATTTAGGGGAAGGGGAGTGCTCCTGTCATCCAGTGGGTAGATGTAAGGAAAGTCACCAATCATTCTAAGACAGATGCACAGGACAACCCCTCACAAACTCAATAGTTACAAGCCTTTGCATCTATCATTTTATTTGATTATCATAATAACCCTGTGGAATGGATATGATTATTCTCATTTTGCTGGTGAGGAAACCAGGCTATCATTAGGAATTACTTAGAGAGTGATTATTAAGTTAATGAATTATCTAGGCTTTTTGCTTCTCCTACCTGAGACCAGTACTATTTGTTAGCATATCTACCAGAGGGAGAAAGAAAGGAGAAAGCCCAGCCAAGCTTCATGTTATATAAGCGATGCTGGTTTAAAAAAAAAAAAAAACTAAGGAGGGAGGAAGTTGAAATAATTAGCTGAGAGATAGAAGTGATTTAGCATCTCACTCATTTTCTGCTTTCATCTTCCACACCCACCACTCATCAGGAACTGCTGGACAACCTGCTGCTATAAAGAATCAAAGACCGGAGACAGTACAATGCAAAATAAAAAAATAAATCAGTGGTGGTTCCAACATCAGGCTCAGAATTGATTTTCAGAGTTGAAGGTTCCCCTTCGCATAATTAGTCATTGACATTTAGCTGTGCTATTTTTAATTAGCTGTCAAACCTCTGCAGAGTAAAATGTCCAGCAAGATGGTAACAAATATCCCCAGGTTTCCTTGTCCTTCTTACCTGACAAGTGAGAGGAGGCAACGACATTAGCCAACTGCACACCCTGGAAATAGTGATTTCTGGCCACTGCCTTCCAACGTGGCCCCTTTGCAGATGGAAAGGCTTTGTGGGATTTAGCCTACCACAAAGGTGAAAAGTATCCTTAACAATCAGAAAGCATTGTATTTTTCCAAAAGCTCTTGGCAACAGCAGTGCTAGCTCCAGGATAACAGCTGCCCTTCTCCGAAGAATGAGGAAATTAAAATTGTTATCAAAAATTATTATTATGCTTTAAAATATATCAAGTGCAAACAGTGTGCCAAAATAAAGAACAATTACTTTGAACAATTCTCTGCATTTGATCCAAATTGGCCTCCCCTGACAATCATTTATTCATTTTAACACACATTCCAGACTGAAATCTGAGGTAGGAAATGACAACCACGATTAGGCTAATCTCCTAATCAAAGCAGAGCTGCAGATATGAGGAGGGGCATCCGCCAGCCTCTACCTCTCCAGGACCTGGAACAGAAGTTCCCATGGAGGCCCATATGCTCTAAGTCTGATATTTTAGCCATAACCAACAAACCACTGAATAGAGTGTTTCATCCTTCTGCCTTGAAAAATATGGCTTCCTAATCTGAAAGAACGAGTTTGAATTTAGCATTCCTGGGCCCTTAAGAGTTCTATACAAAATGTGAGAGCAAGAGGAGCTGTCCCCCTCATCCATCCTGTCCCAGGGACTCTTTCCTCTACTCTTCCCACCTCAGGCTACACCCAAGCTATTCATCTGAGCTCCCAAAGAGCTACCACATGAACCCAGGGCCCCTACATATACATGGCACCATCTACACTCAGGGTGACAGATCCAGAAAATACCAGTGCTGGCCTACAAACAGGCTCCAAGCTGGTTGGGCTGAGAATTTTGTGATCTTAGTGCCCAGAGCATGTTCTAAAAGGAGAATGTGGAACCAGCCAATGTAGCTCAGTGGTTGAGCACCAACCTATGAACAAGAAGGTCATGCTTTGGTTTCTGGTCCAGGTGGCAGGATTAATCCCCAGTATGGGGCATGAAAGAGGCAGTTGATCAGTGATTCTCTCTCATCATTGATGTTTCTATCTCGCTCTCCCTTTTCCTTCCTCTGAAATAAAGAAAAATATATTTAAAAAACAAAAGGGGAGTGCGGGCTCTTGGTGGACCTGCTCCTTGGTGCTAAGACAGGGTGTGGTCTCATCCTGTAGGGAGAATGTGACCAGATGGGGTCCAGAGTAGGAGCCTCTAAAGCACAAAGCCTGGGGCCCGAGTGCCTCTTGCCCAGGTCTCAGGGCAGTGCCTTCACCAGCACCTGGTTGTAATGCTCCAATACTCTTGGCACACAGCCAAGCATTCCCATAGTTTTCTTCAGGGTGTGGTGACTCTTGACCCCCTAGACACACAAACTTGGCTCTATTTGCCCAGTGGGCCCCAACAAGCTGGTGTCAAGTGCAGCTGATGGGCTCTGATGCCTCTCCCACTCTAAATCCAAAGTCCCCACAGTTTGAGCACTAGATTTTCCCAGTGGGATAGTAACATGACAGTTGTTATGGCTTTCAGATGCCAAGAAGAGTGTTGGGAGAATTAAAAGGCCTGTGTGCTAGTTCTAATAAACTGTGTGACTTAAGACATGTCATTCATCTCTATGGGTCTCAATTTCCCTGTTTGAAGAGTGAGAGCGTTTAATTAGGTCAGAGGATGAAAGGGAGTGGTGCATGGGTCACTGGCCCACGGATGTGGAATTCATGGTGGGTTGGGAGTCATGGGGACTTTCTAGGGCTTAAACATTCCTCTAATTGGTAACCAATCTTTAAAATTTAGGTTTCAAATGAAATTCCACACATGGATTTTCCCTAAATATAAAGACCACTACATAGCCTCTAGACTCCATTATTCTCTCCCAACCCTCCTAAGTCCTATGTGAGATACCAGAGAGAGGCTGGGAGTCTGAAGGAAGTTAAGGAAGACAGAAGGAGGCAGAGTAAATAGCAAATGGTAGCAATAGAGGATGGGAGGGAGGAAACAAGGACAGGTGGGTGGGAAGCTAAAAGAAACAGACCAGTAAAAGAAAAAGAGTTAATGCTTATATCACTTTCGAGATGTCAAATTTGGCTTTCAATGTCTTGCATATAAAATAGCTCCTTAAATATAAATATAACTATATAAATATAATGAACAACATAAACTGATGAGCAAAACTAGATCAAGAGACAGAGAAACATCAATCCAACCATTAACCCTCAGAGGGAAGGTAGGGGAGGGGAGGGGTAAGGGGGGAAAATCAACGAAGATGACTAGACATAGAGTTCAAAAGCACGGTTATAAGGCTTTTCAAGAAAAGGCCGATGGGGAGAACCAAGATGGCGGCATAGATAAAACACCTATCTTGCCATCATACTCAACAATTTTAATACTACAACTTAACGAAATAACAAACACCTTCCAGAATCACCAGAAAGCTGGCAGAGTGAAAATTCCACAAATGAAAGTGAAAATAAGACACTGTGACTGAGGAGCGGCGGTGGACAGCGTTGAAAGATTCGCGCGGAGAGAGGTTTGGAGCACGCGCCAGTGGAGTTGGTGGGCGGCTGAAAACCGGCCAGTTTTCTCGAATGGGGAGACAAAGACGTCCCACTGGACTGATTCTCCAGCTTTGGGGGAAGTCCAGGGAACCCACTATCACACGGGGTGAAAACTGGACAGTGGGAGGGCACGCCGAAACTCGGGTGCTGCAGGGGTCTCCCGGCTTGTGGAGAAGGCAGCTTGCGCGAACAGCTCGGCTGCGTGACCGCGCAGAGAGCGCTCTGCGACTTGCTTTCTCATTCGGAAAACCATCAGACTGCTTTGTTTTACGACCCTGGGTGAGACATTGGGCATGCAGAGTCATTTGGGCAGAGTCTGAATTCCCCGGCAGCTGGTGGAGCTCGGCAGTGGCTCTCTCTCAGAGGTGCTGGCAGCCATTGCCCCTGGCACAGAGTCCCTGGGGCCACATAGGGCGGAGCTAACGCTGTCTGCTTGGCCCGGAGACTCCACCCATCCAACCTGAGCACAGCTGTGCTTCACAGACAATAGGCCTGGAGGTCAACCCCTCCAAGTGCTAACAACGATTAACCTGAGCTTAACTTCAGCAAGACTGTGCAACCCATATCCACCTCAGGTAACTGGGGAGGCTGAGCCACTGTCCCTAGTAGGAAGTCTACCACACAAAGCTAATTAACCAACTCAGGGAAGCAGCCACCATGCAGAGACATGGAAAGAAATCAGATGTGGAAGAAATGGAGGAAAAGAAAACAACTGGACATGGAATTCAAAACCACGGTTATAGGGTTTTTCAAGAGGCTCCAACAAAAGGTCGAGGCCTATAAGGAATTAAGCAAGACTGCAAAGGAAATGAATGAGTCCTACAAGGAAATAAACGAGACCCTCAAGGATATGAACGAGACCTGCAAGGAAATGATCAAGACCAATGTGGAAATGAAGGAGACTCTCAAGGATATAAAGGAGACTCTCAAGGATATGAAAAAGGACCAACCAGAAATTAAGCATACACTGACTGAAATAAAAAATATTATACAAAGACCTAAAAGTCCTCTGGAGCACCCCAAGAACCAAGTTAAAGATTTGAAATACAAGGAGGTAAAATCCACCCAACTGAAAAAGCAAGAAACCAAAAAAATCCAAAAAATTGAAGATAGTGTAAGGGGCCTCTGGGACAACCTCAAGCATACCAACATCCGAATTATAGGGGTGCCAGAAAAAGAGAGAGAGCAAGACAATGAAAACCTATTTGAAGAAATAGTGACTGAAAACTTCCCACACATGGTGAAAGAAATTGACTTAGGAGTCCAAGAAGCGCACCGAACCCCAATATATAGGAACCCTAAGAGGACCACACCAAGGCACATCATAATTAAAATTCCAAGAGCAAAAGCCAAAGAGAGAATATTAAAAGCAGCAAGAGAAAAACAGTTGGTTACCTATAAGAGAGCACCATACGATTGTCAGTGGATTTCTCAACAGAAATGATGCAGGCCAGATGGGAGTGGCAAGAAATATTCAAAGTGATGAACAGCAAGAATCTACAACCAAGATTACTCTATCCAGCAAAGCTATCATGCAGAATTGAAGGTCAGATGAAGTGCTTCGCAGATGAGAAAAAGCTAAAGGAGTTCATCACTACCAAACCAATATTATATGAAATGTTGAAAGATATTCTTTAAGAAGAGGAAGAAGAAAAAGATAAATGTGTAAATTAGGAACAACAAATACACATCTATCAACAAATGAATCTAAAAATCAAGTGAATTAATAAGCTGATGAACAGAATAAACTGGTGAATGTAACAGAATCACGGATATAGAGAGGGAATGGACTGACAACTCTTGGGGAGAAAGGGGGTGTGGGAAGTGCAGCAAGAGACTGGACAAAAATCATGCAACTATGGGAGAGGACAGTGGAGGGGGGTGAGGGCGGAGGGTGGGATGGGTACCAGGTGGAGGGGAACTATAGGGGGGAAAAAGGGAACAATGTAATTAATATACTGAACAATAAAGATTAAAAAAGAAAAAGTAAAAAAAAGAAAAGGCCAATGAACTTAATGAGAACTACGAGGAAATGAATGAGACCTACAAGGAAATGAATGAGACCTACAAGGAAATGAACAAGACCTACAAGGATATGAACGAGACCCTCAAGGATATGAAAAAGGATCAACTAGAAATCAAGCATTCACTGACTGGAATAAAAAATATTACACAAAGTCCTAAAAGCAGTCCAGAGGGCCACAAGAACCAAGTCAAAGATTTGAAATACAAAGAAGCAAAATCCACTCGGCTGGAAAAGCAAGAAAAAAAAGGAATCCAGATAATTGAAGATAGTGTAAGGGGCCTCTGGGACAACCACAAGCATGTCAACATCTGAATTATGGGGGTTCCATAAAAAGAGAGAGAGCAAGGTAATGAAAACCTACTTGAAGAAATAGTGACTGAAAACTTCCCCCACCTGGTGAAAGAAACTGATTTAAAAGCCCAAGAAGTACACAGAACCCAAAAATATAGGAATCTAAAGAGGACCACACCAAGACACATCATAATTAAAATGCCAAGAGCAAATGATAAAGAGAGAATATTAAAAGCAGCAAGAGAAAAGCAGTTGGTTACCTACAGGGGAGCACCCATACGATTGTCAGCAGATTTCTCAACAGAAACGATGCAGGCCAGATGGGAGTGGCAAGAAATATTCAAAGTGATGAATAGCAAGAATCTACAACCAAGATTACTCTATCCAGCAAAGCTATCATTCAGAATTGAAGGGCAGATAAAGTGCTTCACAGATAAGAAAAAGCTAAAGGAGTTCATCACCACCAAACCAATATTATATGAAATGCTGAAAGATATTCTTTAAGAAGAGGAAGAAGAAAAAGGTAAAAATAAAAATTATTAACAACAAATACACATCTATCAACAAATTAACCTAAAAATCAAATGAATTAATAATCTGATGAACAGATAAACTGGTGAATATAACAGAATCATGGACATAGAGTGGGGATGGACAGACAATCCTTGGTGAGAAAAGGGGTGTGGGAAGTGCAGCAAGAGACTGGACAAAAATCTTGCAACAATGGGAGAGGACAGTGGGGAGGAGGAGGTGAGGGCGGAGGGTGGGATGGGTATAGGGTGGAGGGGAGCTATAGCGGGATAAAAAGGGGAGAAGAATGTAATTAAACTGAACAATAAAAATAATTGCCCTCAGTTACCCTCCTCTCTCTCTCTCTCTCTCTCTCTCTCTCTCTCTCTCTCTCTCTCTCCCTCTCCTTACCCCCTTCCCTGATTTACTATTCTCCACAATACACACTGCATCTTTTTTTATCCTGTTTATTAATCTTTTCCTCCTGAATAGAAGATTCAAGATGGCAGAAATTTTTTAAATCCTTACTTGATGGTCTGTTTTATTGATTTGTTTGTTTGTTTTTATTGATTTTTAGAGAGAGAGGAAGAGAGGGAATGAGAGAGAGAGAGAGAGAGAGAGAGAGAGAGAGAGAGAGAGAGAGAGAGAAGGGAGAAACATCAATCACTTGCCTCCTATACATGCCCCCACTGGGGGATTGAACCTACAATCTAGATATGTGCCCTGACTGGGAGTCAAACCCACAGCCTCTTGGTGTATGAGACAATACTCCCAGCAAGCTGAGCCACCCAGCCAGGGCAAGAAGGCAGGAATTTTATCCTTTTGCTCATTTCTGTATGTCTAGTGCTTAGAACAGTACTTGTCATAAATAAAGTTCTCAATAAGTATTTGTTGAAACAATAAATTAGATTATGTATGCAAGTAGCCCAGCTACAAAATGTCTGATTTTACCAACATTGTTCTCTGTCTCCTCCCAGAATACCCATTGGGGTCACTGCTCTCCCTCTGGGCTATGACGCCACTGAGTCAGCTGAGTGGTCACATCAACTCCACCTGTGGGACAGACAACTTCACGGGGGCCAGCCAGGCTCGCCCGCATGCCTACTATGCCCTGTCCTACTGTTCGCTTATCCTTGCCATCATCTTTGGCAATGGTCTGGTGTGTGTGGCTGTGCTGAGGGAACGGGCCCTGCAGACCACCACCAACTACCTGGTCGTGAGCCTGGCTGTGGCAGACTTGCTGGTGGCCACCTTGGTGATGCCCTGGGTGGTGTACCTGGAGGTGAGTGAGCCCAGGTTCCAGCTGCCCTTGTGACTGTATTTGTCCTTGTCTTCCCTGAGCTCCTGGCCTTCTGGGCTCAAAATGCTCCCTTCTGGGACCCATGGTCTGGGGGAGGAGGGAGAGCTCCTATCCTTCTCCCTTTTATGAGGGAGCTGGAGATTTTGAGAACAGTCATTTTTCAGCATCATTTGCATACATCAGAACCAGGGAGCTGGGAGTTAGTCTGTTCCCAGGTCTCCAGTATCCAGGTAACCAGGCTTGAGTGATAGATAAAATGCATGAAGTTGATTCTCTGTGCCAGGCATGTCTCAAAGACATGAGGAGTTGGAGAAGACAGTCAAAAGGCACCTTCATCAATACATAGAAGTGAGAGTGTACAGGAGGGATTCAGGAGAAGGGTGGGGAGGACAAAAGGAATTATAGAAAAAAAATGAATGAATGAGGAGAAAAAGTCTGCATATGGATCAGACTTCTTTAGATGGTTCAGCTCCCCTCAGACTTGGTTCTTTCCTCCTGGGAATAAGCTCTCCACAGACTGCTGCTGAAGGAACAGACCAAGCCTTCAAAGTTGTGTATATACATATATATTTAAATATGTTTTTATTGATTTTAGAGAGAGAAGAAGGGAGAGGGAGAGAGAGAAAGAGGCATCAATGTGAGAAACATCCATTGGCTGCATCCTATATGCCCCCTACTGGATATTAAGAATGCAACCTGGCATGTGCCCTGACTGGGATGACACCCAACCACTGAGCCACACCAGCCAGGCCTAAATTTATATTTTTGATGCTTCCATTAACAGTACCAAGCCCTCACCAATCAGATAATGTAGCAGACGCCACAGAATTATTTTGGAGAGAAGTATTTCTTAAATTTGAAAGTGTTTTCATTCAAAAGTGTTAAGCAGAGTCAGGAGGTGATCAAGACAAAACATCCATTTGCTAACAAAGAAATCAGGATGCCTACAACCGTTCAGGAAATAGATATTCTTACCGAGAAAACATGCAATTTATTAAAGAGTTTTCTTAAAGGCATCTTAATATACTATTAATATTTCTCCTCTGCACTCTGTATCATTCTAAAGAGGTATCCAATGAGTGATCAAAATGATGCTATGATTAAGAGAAATTAAAATTCATCAAATTAATATCTCAGTTAATATGAATAGTGAAGATGACAGTTAATTAAGTATGACATATCACAGGAGAGCAAAATCCTCCAACATAGACTGCCTAAGCTGGTTTTTGTATTAAAGAATGACTGGGAACTAAAATTAGACTTATGATCTCAACAGGAAGGTATAAAAAAAAGAAAATAACAAAGAAAAGGAAAAGTAGAAAAACAACTAGGATGATTGGAATAAATTTAACAGCTCAAGGAGCAATTTTTAACCATTTCCATCTCATGGTACACATAAACTAATTACTAAAATTCTGCAGCACACCAAAAAAATATGTTATATTTTTTGCTGATCTGACAAAAATAGGTATATTTTTATTGATTTACAATAATAATAATAATAATAATAATAATAGTAATTTACACTTTTTGCTCCAAAGTGACTTTTAAAAAAATCTGGTGCTTATATAAAGATTGCTGGTACAAGAATTATCAATCAGATGCAACTTTATTAGGCGACATGACCACTAAGATGCAAATCTTATATGACATATATTTATGGTTCAAGACAGGGCATTCACACTAGATGGCTATTGCTTTGTTGGTTGTTGTCATTTTTTATTTGACAATCTAAGGGAAAAGAGGTCAGTAACCCTGACAGAATAGTCAGGTATCACATGCTTTAAAAATTATTGTGGTACACTGGTTGAAAATCGCTGCTCTAAGCGAATACTCGGAGGAAAATATATCCACTATCCTTCCCAGGTAAGATAATCCTGATGGCAAAGGGTCTTGTAATTATCTTGATTTTTCTGTCAACCCCAATTAGGCTGAGACAGTCTTAAAGTCAGAGGCTATGTATTCTTTTTTCCTGTAGTCCAAACACACTGGTACATCATATGTGCTAAATAAATATTTGAGGCATGAATAATTAAATGAATTTTTTCTGCAATGTCTGCATTACATGGTCAATTCCTACTTATATCAGTTGCTGCTGTGCCTATTATAACAATCAACTATTTTTTTTACATTCAATAATAATGAGACTGAAAAGGAGTTAAAAGCATGTGATATTTCTGCTCGAAGGTGGGGCACACTTTAGGTGCTATAACCTAGTATGGATTAGTCAATAATTCAGCACACCACCATCCACCCTCCAAGATGTTTCTGCCCATCCCTATACCTTACAAGAGTTCTTAAGTCTTTTGGAAAGATGAACGTCAGAAACAAATGCAGGAAGAGGACTTTCAGTCTAATAAGCACTTTAATTGCCTCTGAAATGAAACCAGGGTCCCAGTGTCTGTGACAAGGTCATTCAGGTGTACTCTTTGGTTGTCCATTTGTGATTGCTTCTAGGACTTTGGGTGAACCATATTAGAACGTCTCTATGGATATTGGTATAGGAGAGGCATATTGTGACTTTTCCACATAGATACTATGGCAGCCCCTTTGGCCATACCTACCAAAAAAAAAAAAAAAAAGACAATGCCCCCTTCCACTGCTGAGCGTGAAGGACAGCTGAATCTGCAAAGAGTAGGCATGAAATCTTGCCTACTCCCTGCAGGTTGGATCTATATGCTTTCTCCTAAGAAAAGAATTCTGGCGGAGCCCTTGGTCTTCCCTCATGAAAACCAATATGCCCTCTGGTATAAGTGTTCAGTAATCAAGAGCTTGGACCAATAAGTCTACAATAATATAAAGGAGATTTGAGGCAGCAGAGGCATCTCTCCACTAAGAAAAGGGCTTTAGCACTTGCACTTGGTCCTTCTCACTTGCCCCTAAGCTCTCGTCAATGCACCTGAATATCTCTGCATCACTCCCCCCAAGATTCCACTCAGGATAGGTGGGGACTGCAGAGAAAAAAAATAGCTGTTTCTCTAGAGTGGCTCAAAACTTCTCACTAAGGGACTTCACTTAGGTCTAATTAGCCAGAAATGAATCATAAAGCCACTTTTGGCTGAAATGGACAATGAGGGGGGGAAAGTGAAAATGTGGATTTCATTGAAAAAGATGTGAAGCCTGAGCCTGGGCTGGTGGGCTCAATGGTTACAGCACCGGCCCTTGCACCAAAGAGTCTTGGATTGGGTTCTCTTTTGCGATGTTTAATGCATTTACATAAGAACAGAAAGGCAACCTGAGCAGCCAGGGCAACATCTGGAATATTAAACTCAAAGTGCTTGGGTCACAGTGTGGACAACCTGACTTGCAGCTTTAATCCCCTGCCTTCTCACATACATGTTTCTCTCTCTCTCTCTCTCTCTCTCTCTCTCTCTCTCTCTCTCTCTCTCTCTCTCTCTCTCTCTCTCTCTCTCTCTCTCTCTCTCTCTCTCTCTCTTTCCCTCCCTCCCTCCCTCCCTCTCTCCCTTTTACTCGTTCTTAAAATCAATGGGGAAAAAATATCCTTAGGTGAGGATTAACAAAACAAAAAAGTTGTGGAGGTAATGAATTGCTGTGAGGTAGGCAATGAAATGTCACATATCACATAACATCATGTTTCTGATGGAATTCACTGGGATGAATGTGATTCTAACAGACTCATGCTATGAGAAAGACTCAGAAATTGAAGTCAGAAGATGTGGGAATTAAGTGTTTAAGACGAAGGTGACAATTATTCTTATCTCATAGGATATGTGTTAGGCTCAGCTGTCATTCAATGAGGAAGTGTTTTGGTAACTAAAAAGGGTAATCTCTAAATATCTCAGTTAAGACATGTTTAGTTGTAAGTAAAAGGAAATTTACCTCCAATGGACTTAAACAGTAAACAGAATGCGTTGTCTCTCCCGCCAGGCTCTTTAAAAGTCTGGTGATAAGTGGGCTGCAGGCACAGCTGGAACAGGAGTCCATCTCCACTTCTCTGCAGAGAAAAAAAAAATGATTCTCTCAGCTCTGCCTTTTTCCACTCATTGGTTTTTCCCATCGGCAGGGGGTAAGCTATAAGCCTCACATGTGCACAACACAAGCAGGAGAGAAAGTCTATGTCCCCAAATTTCTAGTAGATGCATCAAGATGTGCTTTGATTTGGGCTGGCTTGTGGCATAAGACTTTCTCTGAAAAAAATCACTGAATAGCAAAGTGGGTTTTGCAAATAATTCCTTCCATAGAGCACATCAACTGCACAGGAACCTCAGGGATTCCCAGTGGAATCTATTGGAAAGAGGGAAGGGCATAGTCAGCAAGTGAGCACCATGTGGTTTTCATTGTTGTCATTCTCATCACTGAGACATACAAGAGCCTGGGCTTGGGTAGTGCCTCAAGGTGAACACTGGCCCTCTTCAGTTTTCTCTATCCTCAGGTTTAGCAGAGAAGTTAGTGAGAAAAGCCATACAGGTGGCCTCAGCGTAGTTATATTCTAGAGGGCTCTGGCCTGGCTGTCTCTTTAATTCAGTTTGCAGTATTTTCTCAAAAACTCTTTTCTGTGCCACATCAAATAGCTCTATCTTAGATTCCCTCTCAAGCTTTTAATTTCCAGCTTTAGAAGCCACCAGCTGTTTGGAGCTTTCCTCTCCAAACACAACCATCCCATTTTGTTCCACTCAGTTAAGCACCTTTTGTGACGTTTAATGTACTTATATCAGGACAGAAAGGCAGCCTAAGCAGCCAGGGCAACATCTGGAATACTAAACTCGGGGTGCTTGTGTCACAGTGTGGACGGCAGAAGAGACTCAGGCATTAAGTAGTGTAGAAGAGCAAAACAGAGCAGGGAGGGTTCAAGCAGGGAGACTCGCTTCAGAGCGTGATGACAGGAAAGAGCAGCTCTGTTTGGGGAGAGGGGAGCCTTGGGGCCTTGTAATGATTTTGATGATTAGAAATAAAGGAGAGTCTGCATTTCACATGGGCTCCTTCGTGATTTTGATGCACTCCAAATCCAGAGAGTTGAGTTTGTCCAGATCTACCAAACTGGAATTTCCAGAGGGAGGCCTTGGAAGTGTACAGTATATAACCAGTCTCCCAGCCCCAGCCTCACTCCCTCCCAAGGGATTTGAGCAGCCAGCCAGCCATCTGCTGCAAACTGACATTTAGAAACTACTAATCTGAAAGAAAAAAACACCCATTTCACAGATGAAGATATTGGAATTCAGAGAAATGCACCTCCTATCTTGCCCCACAGCAATCCCCTCTTGCAAAAAATACACACACACACACACACACACACACACACACACACACACATACATATATATATTCAAATGTGGCAAACAAAAATAAAATGAAAAAGGCTAATCTGAGAAGTAATTCTATCTTTACTCTTTGCTGTCCCCTCAAAGCAACTAAAAATCCATCCCTTTGAGCAAGAATTCTTAGTCTGGGGAATCCATCAACTTGTTTGTAAATAAAATTACTTCCTTATTTTCACTAAACTGAAATTTAGCACATCCACCAATTATGAATGTAGGCATCAACCTATATTAGAAGAAATCCTTAATATCACCTATAGAAATCACAGATATTTACATTTTAGGATCACATTGCAATTGTTACACACACCTTGAAGTACCATTTAATTCATCAGGACTTTGAAATTATAGGAATTTTGGCCCTGCCACTAGCTCTTGTCATTGAATGCATTATTAAAGAAGCACATAAACTTAAAATACTTTGGTAACTATATTTCAATATAATTGGTATCCTTTGTGATCTATTGTATTTTATTATATGCATCTAAAAACATTCTTCTCAGGAGAGGACGATAAGGCCAAAGATTCCCATAAAACAAAGAATGCTTAAGGAGTCCACTTTGGGACAACCATTTCTGAAGATAGTGCCAACACACACCCAAACACACACACACACACACACACACACACACACACACACACACACACACAGAGAGAGAGAGAAACTTACTTCATACACACTCTCCAGACCAGCACTTCCCAAACTTACCAGGCAGCAGGAATCACTCCAGGGACTTATTACTCTGAGTGGGGCCTGAGAATCGTTTTGTTTAGCAAGAACCTCAGGTGCTTTGGGAAACGCTGCCTTACAATCAGTAATTTTGAGGAATGGTGCCGCAGGCTGTGTTTGTTGAAAAAAAGCAAGAAAGAAAATCAACAGCCAACTTCTGTACCTGAAGACACTTTGTTGCTTGCTTATTCCCACTTTCTGTATTGCCAAAGGGAGCTAGTTATATTCATTAGCAAGTGAGAGTAACACCACCTGGCAGCTCGCTTATTCTGAAGTGAGTTATTTATTAGAAATTTAGGGGGAAGGTAGAATCATGTCTCTAAAGAGGCTTAAATCAATCAGACTTTTTTCCTGCTATAATTTCAAAAATCACTTTACCTTTCACGTTCTCCTAACACTTTCTACTTATCTCGCTGTCAGCACTTAACACTTTGTATTGCAGTTATTTTCTTAGTGTCTATCTCCTGAGCCCTCAATTCACCCACACCCATTGATACATTTCTCCCCCTAACCTGCACACACTATATTCTGAGGCCCTGGGGACCAAAAAAGAAAAAAAAACACATTTAATTCATTTCAGTGTACGTACCCAAGCAAAGTATTAGGCACATAACGGGCACTCAATAAACATTGGATGTACGAGTGGATAAATGAGCAAATGCCAGCTCTTCTTCCTCCTATGTTATCAGGATGAAGTCAAATTGTACATCTCCCAGAAGCGGAGTGTTAAGGTGCTGACCTGTGAGAGGCAAAATAGAGTTCTGGTTAATATTAAGGGTTTGAAATGCCAGCTCCTTTTACTAGTGATGTGTCTTTAGGCAAATTGTCCAGTGCCTCTCAGTCACCATTTTGTTATCTATAAATTGGAAATACTGTTTACCTTATTGGGTTAGTATGACTATATATATATCCTTTGTAAAAAGTTTTTTAGGGTGGGGGCAGGTGGAAGAGGTTATAGGAGGGATAAATGATGATAGAGGGGAAAGCAAAATAAAATAAAGAGAAAATAAAGTTTTTCATTCTCAGAATTCCTATAAATTCATATTTGACCTTTATTTATATAGATCCAAATGGGTGAACTAAAAGATAGAAAGTAGCCCTGCTGGCACTAGCTTAGTGGTTGGGCATCAGCCCATGAATCAAAAGGTCACTGGTTCGATTCCTGGTCAAGACACATGCCAGGTTGTGGGCTTGATCACCAGTTGGGGGCCTGCAGGAGGTAGTTGATTTGTGTTTCTATCTCTCTCTTCCCCCCCAAATCTTTCTCTCTAGAAAATAGATAAATAAAATGAATTTTAAAAATAAAAGAGAGCCGAAACTGGTTTGGCTCAGTGGATAGAGCGTCGGCCTGTGGACTGAAAGGTCTCAGGTTCAATTCCAGTCAAGGGCATGTACCTTGGCTGCTGGCACATCCCAGTAGCGGGTGTGCAGGAGGCAGCTTATTGATGTTTTTCATCAATGTTTCTGACTTTCTATCCCTCTCTCTTCCTCTCTGTAAAAAAAAAAAATCAATAAAATATATTTTTAAAAATTAAAAGAAAAGAAAAAAAGTAAATCCATAGCCAAATGAGCAAAAATTATGACTTCAGAGCTAGTTTGGACTTCTCAGTGATACTTTTAAACAAAATATCTTTGATCAGAGTATGTCAAAATAGGGTCTACAGATCACCAAATCTATATATATAAAAAGGCAGCTACCATAACGGCCATTACGACCTAACAACTGGTCGCTATGATGCCCACTGTGCCCAGCGAACCAAACCAATCAGGGGGTAGAACTGGTGGCCAACCTTGTGATCCCTCTCCCCTGCCAGCCTCCCCCGGATTGTACTCTCCCACCCCGATTAAGAGTGGGGCCTGCCAGCCAAATGTTCCCTCCCAACCCTCCCCCACCAGCAGGGCCCCTAATCAGCCCATCTCACCATGATAGGCCCACAGCCCCACTCCCAGGTCGGCCCCACCCCAGATCTGCCTCCTTACCCCGATTGGGAGCAGGGGAGGGCAGGCCGGCCAACCACCCACAGGCCATCCCAATGGCCAGCCCCACCCTAAATCCCCCCCCCCCCAATTCCAATCGGGGTTGAGGCCCACTGGCCAATCACCCAAGGCCCTTTTCCTCAGCCAGTCTGGCTGGCCAACCTTCTGCCATCTCCTGCCCCTCACAGGCCCAGCCCCAATTCACCCTGATTGGGGCCAGGCTGCTGGACCCCACCTGTGCTTGAATTTGTGCACTGGGCCTCTGTATAGTGATAAAACCAAATGCTATAGCACCATCTTTAAGCACTATCCTTTCAACAATGTCTCCTTTTTCCTTGAGAATCTACTTCAGAGGCAACTGGACCTATTTTTTACTCTCCCTTCCTGGTAATTAGCCATTGGGCCTGCCCAGCAAGGACGCCCAGCTACAGCCAGGTACACAAAGCTTCACAGTTTTGTCCTTGAGAACTATGATCCCCAAGGTTGGCAGCCCTACAGATAGGAAGCTGGCAAAGGAACAAAAGCTTGGCCCTGAGAATGGCATTAGTGGCCATTCTGAAAGTGACAGTCTCCCTGACAGATCTCTCTCATACAATAAAGTTACATAATTTTTTAATAAACTAGAAATGTGCTAGAATATAAATTAACTTGCCTATTTTGCTGACTATTTTCAAGTATTATAGGAAGTTCTGGAGCTTGAAACGTATAGGTAGAAGCATGAGGTCAGAGTCATCCTCACTGATTCTGCAAGTGGTGGAGAGAATTGGGACCCCTTTTGAATGCCCTAGACCCTGTCTTTCCCCCCAGTTCTTGTTGATGGGGACCCGGTGCTGAAGGCAGGCACATTGACACAGACCTATCTTACATAGGTTTTTAGAGATGTTGCTCCAAGATGCTTCTAAGCTTTAGAACCAGAAGCCAGATAGAATTGCATTTCGGAGTTAAGTTTTGTGAAAAGCGTGTTCGCTGCATATTTCTTGGGTCTATCATGAGCTCTCTACTGGTCGAAGGGCTTCGGAGAGGCAGCTTTGGCACAGTGCCCACATCTGGCTCGTTTACTACCAGCTCTGCATCGATGGGCGTGTCACTTAGCCACACGAGCTTTCCTTGTCTCCTGAGTTTGAACTCAATCAGTGATTCTCACATTTTGGTGTGACTGGGTGGGATGGAGTACTTACTTTAAAATGAAGATCCAGTCAAGCTACAGGGGGAAGGCTGGAGTGGAGGGGAGGCAGATGCTCGGGGAGATCAACCGAAGGACCTGTATGCATACATAGGAGCATAACCAATGAGTGAAAGACTCTGGGGTGGGGAGGGAGGCAGGTGGGGACATGTGCTGGGGGGTAAGGGAGGCTGGGGGGAGGATATTGGGGGGGGGAGGAAAACATATGTACTACTATTAAATATAAGTTATACTGTAAATAAAATTTAAAAAAATAAAATAAAAAATAAAGAATTATTTGACACTGAAAAAATAAAATAAAATAAAATAAAATAAAATAAAATAAAATAAAATAAAATAAAATAAAAAATAATAAAATGAAGATCCATGGGCCCCAGCTCCAAAAAGCCTAACTCTGGAGGTTCAGGGAAGGGTTCAGAAATCTTTATCTCTAAAGTGTTCCCCACTGTGAGCCACATTTGAGAAACATTGAACTATTTGATTTGGAGGGTCCCTTTCCACTCTAACTTTCTAACATTCATCCTTTCTTGACCATGACCAATCTTGGGCAGCCTGTCGCTCCCTTGCTGTTAGCCTGCCCTAGGTGATGATGATGTTCCAACAGGGAGGGCATGTCAGTATTGTGGGCGGCAGCCTGGGGAAAACATGGAGTTGATTGGGTTGTGTCCCTTTGCTCACATCCTCATCTCTGATGCCCAGGTGACAGGTGGAGTCTGGAATTTCAGCCGCCTTTGCTGCGATGTTTTCGTCACCCTGGATGTGATGATGTGTACAGCCAGCATCCTGAACCTCTGTGCCATCAGCATCGACAGGTAGGGCTGGGGTTCCCACCCTGGCTTAGGAGAAGGGTTGGCCTAGACCTGGTGGGGAGGCTGCTCTTGCTGTATTGGAGACACAGGCTTTGCATCTGAAGGCACTGGGGTGACTGCCAAGTAGAACTTCCCACTGGGACATGCGTTCCTCTTTTTCTTTTAAACTCTAGTTGTGGGTGACAGGAGAAGAATGGTTGTTCTATCGGCTTTCCTAGCCTTTCCTTTCCCCCAGGTCACTGTCGAGGAGTCTGCTTTTGCTTTCCACCATCCTTTGGGGGTTTTGTGATTCCAGATGGGTCACAGGCACCTTGGAGCTTTAGTTTGCATCTAAATAAGCACTTTATATCTGAGGTGGGGGACAGGATGAAAGGTGAGCTGATTTGGGTGGGGAAGAAATTTTCCGGTTACTATTTTGTTCGGTTTGAGTAAAAGGAGGGCAGAAAGGAGTCTTTTGTGTGATTTCTGGACATTTATTAAATACATGTGATATTTACAGAAGTAACAGACAGCCTCTGGTTTGCTGTATCATCACCTCCACCAGTAAATCTTTATGCTGCTCCCTGATGTGTCTGTTACAGTGCCTTGGACAAAGAATATTAAACTGAATTCAGTGGCCCCTGCCCAGGTGTAGCCAAAGCTTATATCACAAATACACATCTTCAGAAAGGACTGGGGCGAGTGGGAGAAGGTGAGCCTTGGAGGGGGAGGGAAGAGCTGCGGAAAGAGAGCATCTAAGATGCCCAGGAAAGCCCCCTACTTCCTGACCTTACTCTTTACCCCCTTGAGAAGGCACCTGTACCCTCCATCCTCACACATTCACATGCAGCTGGTGGGTGAGGCTGAGCAGGTTGTGCCTTGCACACGGGTGTGGGGACAGAATTCGGCCAGTGCTTCATTTGCCAAGCCTTGAATCCACCAGGAGAGGGTGCCTTTTCTCATTTGCAGGAGAGCACCCTTTTGCTGGCAGCAGCCACGCTTAACACACACTTTTGTTTTCACCACTGAAGACACAACCAACAAGAATAAGCCTTGAACCGGTTTCTGCCCAGAACAGGAAAACTCCCAGAAAGCATAGCACTCACCTACCACCTTAGACGCCAGTGGAGGAGGATGCGCCTTTCTGGGCTTCCATTTCTATATGATCAAATCCTTGCCAAACCTCAACCTGGAGCCTCCTTCCTATTCTAGGAATGAAAACCTCCTGTCTTGGAGGAACTGTCTCCATTATCCTCCACCGTGTTAAATTCTGTTCGTGTGATGCCGAAGAACTGGTCAATTCATTAAAAATGCAGTCATTCAAGCAGATCTTTGGTCTCCCCACAATGCTAGTCACCAGTCTGACACATTGACCAAATGGATTCAGCATTTTTTGGTCAGGAAGCCCTGGTCTGTAATGACAGAGGAGTAAGAGATAGGAAAGAAAAGGAAATGTTGAAAGGGTTTTTGAAAGCAAAGAATACCATTGTCATTAGGTCCTTAGGCATAGCTCTGATGCCTAAGAATTGGATTAAAGCCGCCTTTTCTTCTCAACAAAGCAGAGTGGGTGAGCGCAAGGCTCCACCCCCTTGGCTCCTTGCCTCCCCAGGGGCCACATCCTAGGTCGGAGCAAACACGGGGAAGGGGCTGAGAAAGTGTCAGAGGAGAAGGACATGATGTGAGCGGGGAGAATGCAGGTCCTCATCCAGAAGCCTGGGAATAATGCAACCAAATGCATTCACGGGGAGTCCTTTAAGTGGCTCTCAAATGGCACCCATCACACAGGCAGCCTCTGCGTCCTTGTGGGAGCACAATAGGTACCAGATGGGTCACAGGCACCTTGGAGCTTTAGTTTGCATCTAAATAAGCACTTTATATCTGCAAAGGGCTTTCTAATCATTTGCAAGAAGCTTTTTTCTTCAACAATTCCAGGAGGGGAGTCCACAGAACTAAAGATTTATTGAGCCCCCTGTCTGAAGAAATAAAAGGGGGTGAAAAGCAGCCCTCACAGAGCTCTGGGCTCATTAAACCCAGGCCCTCCACCAGCCCGGCCTCCCACCGCCAGCTTCCTCAAGAGGCACCGTCGTTGGGTCCCCCACGCACACCTCCACCCTGGGACAAGGCTTTATTTCAGGCGGAGGTTGAATTCTGGGAGGATCTGGAGACCTTTGGTTAGAGTGACAAGCCCACAAACCCCAGTCACAGAATTGGGACTCAGACAAGACATATACTTTAGTTCATTTGTGCAGAACTGTTACATGCTTGCACCGAGTCCTACAGCCTTTTGCTCAGGTCTGGGGCTAGAACCTGAGCACCCCAGTTCCCTGCCAGCACCTGCCATTGATGGAGGTGGGGAAGGGGCATCCTGGGAGAGGCCTCTGGCTACCACAGCAGCCCAGCTCTATAGGTGCTATTTCCCTGGAGTAAACAAGGCAGAGTTCCTATGTCTTTAATGCCCCAGCTACCTCTGTGCTCATCCTAACTTGCCTGATAATAAAAGCAATAATAAAAATAGCTACCAGCTTTTCATTGTTGTGAACTCTCATAACACCCCAGCCAGGTAGGTGTATTATCCCAGTTCCCAAATAAAGATGCTGAGGCTAGACTGTGTAGATAAGCTTGCCCAGGTCACACAGCTGGCAGGCAGCAGGATCAGGGATTCATCAGCCTCATTCTCCTCTGCACACTGCCTTGAGCAGAGGCGCTTAGCCACACTGTGGGGCCTTGGCTCAGGAGCCACACTGCCTGCCTGCAATCCTGGTCCTACCACTTAACAGCAATTCGACCTTGGGCAAGCCAATTAACCTCTCTGGGCCTCAGTTTTCTTATCTGTTTAGCATAATAGCAAAAGGTTGATATGAGGATTGAATGAGTTATTATCTGTAAAGTACTTCATACAGTTGCCTAGCACATAGAAAGTGTTATACGCTTGCTTGATAAATAAATAAAATGTTTCCTAAAAATCAAGAATAAGGGGCAGACACCAATAAATTAACTGATATGAACATTTACAGGCCCCTTGAGCTTGCACAATAATGACAATTTGCATACATACTACAGTACTGGCTTTTGAATATTTAACATGTACCAGGCATTGTGCTAAAAAGCAAACAACAACAAAATCCCTTCACATTCACTATTCATAAGAGCCCTATGAAGCGAATCACTCTCCCCATTGTACAGATGAGGAAGATAAGTCTTAGAGACTCGCAGTTAAGTAGAAGAACTGAAATTTAGACGCTAGTCAATCTGTTTCCGAAGCCCACGGACTTAACCACCTTGCACACTGCCCGTGTTCAGGCCACGCCAGAAGGAGTCCAAAGAACTAGGAGCTCAAACACCGGGAGAGATGGCCTGGCAAGGGAGTGGCAGAGACAATGCAGCATCTGGGGAGCAGGCTGGGCCAGGGAACCCCGTGGTGAGCGCATCGGATCAGCGATCAGCGTTCAGAGGCAGCCCAGAGCTGGCTCCCTGCTGCATACAAGCCCAGCCCTGCCCTGGCCTGCGGTCGGTCATCTGCAATCGATTTGGGAGAATCAGAGCTGAGCAGCCTGTTAGGTGGGAATTCAGCGTCTCTGCAGGCTCTAGGAACCAGGGGCCTGAGCTCTGCCTCCCTGCCTCCCCCTGGGCCTGGAGAGCCCCCAGGTGTGCCATGAACTTCTCACCCGGCGGAGCTGGCGGAATTTTTGCTGCATTCTGGTGCCCTCCGATGGCGGATTCCGGAACAGCCTCTGTGTCTCAGTCCCTAAGGAAAACCCTGGAGGCAAGTTGGGGGCCTCATTTACTCTAAATGTTTAATCACGTTTAGAAAATAATTAGAAAAGAGTGTAATGTAACAATCTTAAATGCAGTCTCATATCTCACTTCTTGCCCAAGTTAACAAGAAGTGAACAAGATATTTTCCCTAGTGCAGACTTTCTCAAACTTGTCTAATCATAAGGTGCACTTACTTGCTTGTTAAAAATACACATTTCTGGGTTTCACTCCAGAAACAATCAAAATACCCAGAGACGTGTCCTGAGAATATGTATTTTAACAACACCCCCCCCCCCCCAAGGCAAGTGATAGAATCTGGTTCACTGGGGAAACTCGGCTCTGCACATAAGCACAAGCCACCCTTCAAGCCCTTTCCTGAGGACACCCTCGACTCCACAAGGCCTCAGAGCTGCAAGAGCTGGCTCTGCCACCACTGGCTGTGGGAGCTTGTGCTCATCATGTAGCTTCTCTATGTCTCTGATTCCAACATTATAAAGCAGAGCTAGTGTTCCCTACACTGGCTGGCTTATTAAAAATGAACAGGAGCCTGCATGGAGTTGCTAAACATTAAGGCGTGTTTAGGAACGTACTCCCCTCTCAGTGGTGTGCTTGGAGTCAGCTGGTGATGGCTAGCAGAAGCTAATGGGCAAAATTTTAAGAATTTTATGAGCCAGTTATTGAACCTTTGGTGTATCTTTAAATAAGTAAGGTGGGAGAATGTGTACCGTGGAAATTGACAAATGGTACAAACTAAGGCTTTCTTTACCCAGAAAGCCAGTTGTTGGCCCTTTAACGGCACACCACTGGATGTATGGGATAATCAAGCTTTTACATCAAAGGACATTGTGTAAATGGAAGGTCTGGGCCTAACTCCTGGTCTGGACAAGCGGAAGTGGATCATATATTTCCTTCCCTGCCCTGACAGCTGCTTGCCTATGACAGCTGCAGGACTCAAGGCTCAGTCTTCTCCAGTCCATGCTAAGGGCCAGACTGGGGTAGACATATTTGACTTGAAGGCTCAGCTCACTGCCCCAGCAGGGTCTGAAGTCCTGAGAGGGGAAAAGGCCTGGAGGAATGCCAGGTGCTACTTGCCTTGCTCCTTCATCACCAAGTTAGGAACTCAAGGGAAGATTCGCAATGTATGTGCATCAGGAGAAGAGACCTGGGTGGTCACGGGCCTCCCTTAGGGTTCATGGTAGGATCTTAATTAGACCTTATTAAACAAGGGCTTCTATTTCTCCCTCTTGAGAAAGAAGCCACCTCTGTCACAGACCATGGTGCCAAGGTCAAGTCCTGTAGAATTTGCCTGCATCTCAGTCCTCAGAGCTGACTCTCAAGCTGCTTCCGGGGGAATGCAAATGTTGACACATGACCTCAAGCCAGATGCACAAAAAGCAGGTGATTCAGGCACATATACGAGGAGCATCAGGGAGCACTGTTCCAGCCCACCAGCCAGGGGTCTGTCCTTCCCTTCCTCAGCCAAAAGCCTGGGGTGCACAGAGGCTTAGCTCCTCTGAGCACCTCCTATCTGCATCCGGTCTCCCGGTTCTCTGGAAGCTGAGAAAACAAAGGGGAAATGAGCATGTGTAGACCCAGCTATACCCATTCTATCCCTTGGGTCTGGCTAAGATTAGAATTGTTCTCTTATAGGGAAGGAGGCCTTCAGAATCCATGAGGAAATCAATCAATAGCTTTTTGCTACTTGCTTCAGGCAAGAACCTATGGGGAATAGCAAGGCTGTAAGATGATTTGAGCCATCAAGTAACTTAAATCATATGGGGATGACCTTCAGCCACGAGGCAAGTTCAATAATAAGGCAAGACAACTGCATGCAGAAGAGCTACATGATTGATTGGCATGGAAGTGCAATGTGTTCAGAGTTAGAGGTCTCTGTAAGATAAAGAGGCCTGGGGATTTTGGAGAGCTAATCAAGAAGGGCTCCCCAGGGAAGAAGGGATAATGATTGGACACAGACACCAGTCTCTTCTGTTGCCCTGAAACAAATTGTCACAAATGTACAGGCTTAAATTATGCCCATTTTTTAATCTGACAGTTTCTGTATGCCAGAAGTCTGTGAATAACGTAGGTAAGTGTCCTGCTCAGGATCTCACAAGGCTGATGCCAAGGCATAGGCTGGATTGTATTCTCATCTGGAGCTTGGGGTCCCCTCCCAAACTCATTCAGGTTGTCAGCAGAACTCAGCTTCCTTGCAGCTGTAGTTCAGAGGTCCCCACTTTCTTGTGGTTGTCACCCAAGAGCTGTTCTCAGCTCCTGGATGCCTTTTGCCATTCCATGCCAAATGATCTTTCCCAAACTTGACAGTTTGCTCCTTTATAGCCAGCTAGTTGGGTAATTTCTCATGCTTTTTTAATCTCTCTGTATTAAGGAAGGGCCCCATTCTTTTTAAGGACTTATCTGATCAGGTCAGGCCCACTGTGGATAATCTCCCTTGTGATTACTTTAATCTCTTGATCAGTAATCGAATCATGGGGGCAACATTATACTGTATTCACATGTTCAGTCTACATTCAATGGGAGAAGGTTCAACAGGGATATCATAATGGGTAAACTTACAGGACTTTTTCCCTCTGTTTAAAATGTTCTTCCCTAAAAAAATAAAAATAAAAATAAATAAATAAAATAAAATGTTCTTCCCTTATCTTACCACATTGCCAGGTTCTTCTTGCCCCTCTCATTTCCCTGCCTGGTCTATGTTGGTTTACCCCTTCTTTACAGCCACCGTTATCCTCAAACATGTCACCCAGCTTATTTCTTTCTTGATACTCTTCATTGTATACTCACAATTTTTTGGTCCATCGCTCCACTCAATTCCAAGTACCATAAGGACATAGACAATATCCCATTTGCACATCTCTATATTTCCAGAATAGGGCCTGACATATGGTGGGGACTCAATAAACACTGAATAAAGGTTAAATGAATGAGTGAGAAAATTATATGGAAGGGCCAAGGGAGAGGCAAAAGGCCTGAGTATTGGGTATAGATGTCTTGGGAAAAAAGCAGGAAGTAGAACCAGATTAAGAAATGTGGTGAGGTAGGCAAATCTACTTTAGTTAACTTGAATTTGAGATGACTATGGAACAAGTGTCTGGGTAATAAGTCCAACAAGCAGCTGGAAATGTGTGTGAGGAATTGTCATAGAAAAGATAACAATATCCAACAAGAATGGTGCTTTGATTATGTAAAAGCATGTACTGTAGACTGAAGATTTGTGTCCCCATCCCAACCCCCTAAAATTCATATGTTTAAATCCTAACCCCAAAGGTGATGGTATTAGGAGGTGGGGGCATTGAGTGGTGATTAGGTCATGAGGGTAGAGACCTCATGAATGATATTAGTGTCCTTGTAAAAGAGACCCCATCGAGCTCCCTCAGCCCTCCCACCATGTGAGGACACCGTGAGAAGACAGCCATGCATGAATCAGGAAGCAGGTCCTCACCAGATACTGAATCTTCCAGTGCCATGATCTGAATTGCAAAAAAAAAGAAAGAAAAGAAAAGAAAAGAAAGAAAGAAGGAAGGAAGGGAGGGAGGGAGGGGGAGGGAGGGAGGAGGAAGGAAGGAAGGAAGGAAGGAAGGAAGGAAGGAAGGAAGAAAAGGAAATGCATTTGTTGTTTAAGCTTCCCAGTATATGGTGTTTTTTATATAGCAGCCCAAACAGAAGTCAGCATGAAAACTGAATTTTATTCCATTGGATAGTGTTCATCTCTATTTTCAATATCTCTGTTATTTGGAATAGTTGTCACTGAGAGAGTTGGAATTTATATTAGAATACAAGCTGGGATAAACATCTACTTTGGGCACATTTCTGTCATTGTCTCAGAACTGTGGGATAAACTAAAGCACACACCAGCACCCAGAGTGTTCAGGGTTTAGGGTGATGACTCCAGGGCTTAGATCTTCTGGGCCATCAATCAGGACTAGATGAAGAAGCTCTCCAGCAACCCACTGCTGTCATGCTAACTTTTAATTCTTTCTCCCTTTCTCTGATCTCCCCACCTCAATGCGTTCTTTATCATATCTCAACATTTCAACTATTTTCACCTTTTCTCTCTTTTTCCATCAAAATTATTTTTCTCTTGCACATTTACCAACCTGATTATTTTTTTAGAACCTCCCTTAGCTTGTCTCCCCTGGCCCTTCTCACCAAGTCTATCTTATCCTCCCTCCCTTTCACAGGTACACTGCAGTGGTCATGCCAGTTCACTACCAACACGGCACGGGACAAAGCTCCTGCCGACGAGTGGCCCTCATGATTACGGCCGTCTGGGTGCTGGCCTTTGCTGTGTCTTGCCCGCTCCTCTTCGGCTTTAACACCACAGGTAACAATTATGGCCCACGTCCGAAACCCACGTGACGCACAGCACATGTGAATGGCTACAAGTAGTGCTCACTCCTGAAATTTCTGACCCTTGGTCAGTGCACTTTGTATCAAATGAAGATGCTTTGACTTCCTTTGTTGGTTATAATAAAAATATAAAGCAAACATCATTGATTATTAGCACAGGGATAAATTTCTGCCCCAATTAATGAAAAACCTTGCTTATTCCTATTTTGAAAGAAATGTCAATGTATTCGTTTGAAGAAATGCACCAATTAAAAAACTAAGCCATATTAATAATTTAGGTGAGGTTTGATAATGAAAATATTACAATTCATAAATTACAATGAAAAGTAACATGTAAAAGCCCTCAAGTAGGATACACATTTTTAATTTTTGCTCAGTAAGAATTATTTCTAGAATTTTGGAACTAGTATAGATTCCTAAGTTATTTATAGTTATATTTCTTATATTTTAATATACAAAAATTCTAGCCACAATGGTTGGCATGAGGTACAACTTCTGTTGGAAGGATGGATGGATGGATGGATGGATGGATAGATGGATGGACAGATGGATGAACAATGTGTATATCTGAGATATTTGAGATTTTAGATATGATACCAGTCCAAATTTACACCTTGTATGGATCAATGTCCTCTTGTATATTCCATGTCCATCTTTTCGCCTCAGAAATTTCATGTGTTGGACAAAAACTATTTTCATATAAGAAAGCTATAGGTATTGATTGGTGATAAATACTGAGTCTTTACTAAGAGAGAACTGATTGACTCTTTTT
The DNA here is from genome assembly GCA_027563665.1 of Antrozous pallidus. Classification (NCBI taxonomy): domain Eukaryota; kingdom Metazoa; phylum Chordata; class Mammalia; order Chiroptera; family Vespertilionidae; genus Antrozous; species Antrozous pallidus. The sequence goes on from CM050514.1 coordinate 68,321,528, forward strand.
CTAATGTTAATTTGGATTTCTTATTTTGTCCATTTGAATTAGTTCATTTAATTCCTACTGTCTTCCAGGTTCGTGGGTTTCTGATATTTGTGTACAAGCTAGCTGAGTGTTTAGGTGTTATGCAGACATTACATGTAACATATTACATATAAATACAGGAAAATACTAACCTATAAATAGTCTTCAAAGAGCCATTTATTTACTGGACAATAATTTAGAAGTCAAAACACATTTAGAAAGACAGACAGAGACTCTAGAGTCAGAACAACCTAGATTCAAACTCCAGTTCTACTACTTACCAGCTGTGTCTCCATGAACAAGTCACATAACTTTTCTAAGATCCTTACTGATCAATTTGGAATAATAATGTACTAGTAGTGGAGCATAAACTTGAGCAAATTCAAATGTGTAGACTTAGTCTGTATATTCAGTTAGGAAGTTTTCAATGTTTGCTGTTATATATGACTTCTTAGAAATAAGCCCGGCAACTTCATCTCTAAAATTACACGGTGCATTTGAACTCTTTAAAATGTATCATTCGTTTTACTTAGTACTGCTCAGAGCTGTAATCAAATCATGTATCTTTATATGTAATTCAGGGGATTTTTCTAATCAAATTTCAACTCCATAATTTTTACTTTACTCATTGACTTTAGAATCTAACCCTACATATGGTGTAATTCTACTTTACCTCCTTTATAGACTTTTTTACAATTAAATAAGGATCAAATTGGGACAACATACATAGATATGCCAGTACCTACCAACTATTCAAGGTCAGCCTTGTTTCTCTGCCACATTAAAGATTAAATAGCCAAATTATTCAACAAGTACTTGCCTGGTTAACTCAGGGTATTCCTAAAATACAATGTTATTATCATCTTATTATTACTTATCAATGTTATTATTACTATTTAACATGAGTTATTTTGTTATTTTCACTGAATGACTCTTTATACACACAAGTACATATGTACACACACACACACACACACACACACACACACACACACACACACCAAAGTAACATTCCCCAACACGATGATAGGGACTGACTGGCACTAAAGTACCAGTTTTGATGAGTTTTAAGTATGCTTTCTGAGTAAGTCTGATAACTAAGCCACCTTATATATCTTTGCTTCTATACAAAAATGCATTCTAAGTTGGTATTTTTAGTACGATTTTTAGTATGGGGCACTCACTACCACTGTTAGACCAAGGCATTGCTTAATCCTCCGCACCTCCCTCTACCCCTCCTCCCCACTCCTCGGTCAGCAGCAAATCCCCACCAACATTTGCAGGACTAAGTAGGACCTTATACTTATTCTTGGGACTGGTGGAGGGGTCTTATTCATTCTCATACACACAGGCATACACACCGTGCTAAGAGTTAAAACAGTCGCCAAATCTGGCATTAGAGGTCTCAGTTAATGTCAACATCTAAAGTGAAGAATGATAAGCTCATTGCAGTGTTGTTGCCACCAATGAGATCATTATTGTTCCAGAAACAAAACTCAGAGAAAATCCTTCCAAAAGGATTTTCAAATATAGAATTGAGATGGCAGAGCATGCCCATGACTTAGCATGTACACTCTCACTTCTCTCGTAAGCTCTCACTCTCTCTTACTTTTAAGACTACTAATAAGGCTATATGGTAAGCCCTCCACTTACTTATATTTTATGCGAAAGTGCCGTGTCCATCAGAAGACCCCATTAGACATCAGCTAATGGTGGTATTGTTATTACATATTAGGAATGGTTTCTGCACCTCAAAATTTAACTATGCACCTGTTCCAAGGAAAAATCTGAACAGTTGTAGTTCAGGGGGTTATAGAGGAAACCAGTTGTCTCGTCCGAAAACTCAAGCAAAGCTTAAGGCGGGAGTCCCAGCATCCTTCTCTGCCTCAGTCTGACCTTCACAGAACAGCATCATTATCTTGATAGATGTGGGTTCCTTCAGCACCTCTTCCATCTCAAAGGAAGTTCCTAAGCCATTCAAAAGCCCAATATAAATGACTTCTCTCAGCTATGTTTTTCTACTGTCTCTGTGAAAAGCAGAGGAGAAAAGGGCAAGACACTGCCAATAACACCTGATATTGGAAGTAAATAAACTTTCACTAACAAGTGAAACACAGAAGGACATTCTGACAGAGTTTTTTCTTTTTATTAAATGGGCTGCCATGTGGGATTGTGAATTGTCAGAGAACAGAAGGTAGCGAAAAGTTGAACTTCAGTTTCTTTCAACTTGGACTTGTTCCTATTGATGAGGAAAGGTCAATATGTATTTCTGGATTTATATCTAAGGCAGGGTCTTGAGTGACAGAGGGTTTCAAGGCTGTGGGGCCTGGCTGCCCAGCGTTGCCCCTGCTCTCAGCAGAGGCCTGGAAGTTTAGCCCAATATCACATGATCCACAGCCCCCAACAGCCATGAAGCATGGAGTGCTGGTGTTAGAGAAAAGCCTAAGGATCCCTGAATGAGCAGCCCATTCCTTTAATTTCACAGACAAGAGAAATAACTAGTACTTAATTTTTTGCTAAAGCAGATAACTATTGTATTATAAAAAAAATTCTAGAGTGACTGAGCAATAGCTGGTAATTAAGGTGTAAGAAATCTTCAAATCTTAAAGCTAAGAAAATCCTATCAGCTGGCTTAACTTTTCTTCAAAATAGACATGGAGGAGTGTTATTATTCGGTTTTAGCAAAATAACGCCTCACCTGACCTTCAGAGCACTGGAGCTGGGAGGAGTATGGATGAGAAGCACAAAGTTAAAAGAATAGCAGACCGAGACCGGTTTGGCTCAGTGGATAGAGCGTCGGACTGCGGACTGAAGGGTCCTAGGTTCGATTCCAGCAAGGGCATGTACCGTGGCTGTGGGCACGCCCGGTAGGGGGCGTGCAAGAGGCAGCTGAGGGATGTCTCTCTCTCATCGATGTTTCTGACTTTCAATCCCTCTCTCTTGTGCTCTGTAAAAAATATAGTAAAAAAAAGAAAGAAAGAAAAGCCTTTTAGACTCATTAGCAGAGCTACTGAGTGTTTTATCACCCCACATAGTGCCTCAAACAGAGTAGGTGTTCCATAAAATTATGTAGAGTGACATAATTCCTCCTCCTTATCATTTCCTCTTAAATGTTGAGATGAGTTGGGATAAACATCTCAGTCTCAGAGAATGAGGAATAACCCCTTGCCCCCCCCCCTTTATCCTCCAGTCAGTGATTCTTAATGTGTTTATATAAAACTAGTGGCCCTCGCACAAAATTCATGCATCAGGAGGTCCCTCAGCCTGGCCTGCACTCTCTCCAATCTGGGATCCCTCTCACAATCCAGAACCACTGGCTTCTAAGCACTCACCTGCCTGCCTGCCTGATGCCCCTAACTGCTCTCCCCTCCTTGTCTGATCCCCCAACTGCCTATGTGCTCTCCCTTGCTCGCCACACCTTTAAACCTGCACAGGGATGCTGAGAGCTCTCCGCCAAGGCCCTGCCCCCATCCTGACACCCCCCCTCTGGGCGGGGCATCGCTGCAGGCCTGCACGTGCTTCCTCCAGGGGAGGCTGCCACAGCCAATCCTGACAACCATTCTGACTCTCCACTCCAGGCCCGGTGGTGCTGGCCTATGCGCATTTCCGCTGGCGGGAGGGGGGGGTGGGGAAGGTCGGGGGCAAAGAGGGCATCCTGATGGTACAAGTCCTCTCCTCAGTCCCCACCCCCCAGCTCCTGTGCGCACGCACCTTTGACTGGTCGTGACTCCGACACCATAATGGACAAATAGCATATTCCCTCTTTATTATATAGGTTGCTCATCTGTCTACTTTGCACACGTATTCATCATTCATGTATTCATTTAATAATTATTGGGGTGACAGCACAGTGCTGTGGATTTTTTTAAATTATTGTTGAAAATTTTACATATGTCTCCTTCTCTCCCTTGATCTCTCCCTATCCATTCCCACACACCCCCCCCCCCCCAGCTCATGCCCCCAACCCCATATTGTCTGTGAGAACAGCTCTGTTTTAATTAACTAATTAAGACAAGGTACCTCCTGGGGCATCTCTCAGCCCTTGTGAAGGCCTTACTGCCCTTGCCTCCTTGGACTCAGCAGAAAGAAGCTTCCAGAATTCCTGGTGTGGGAGCTTTATTCTACCCTGCAAATAGGACCTATTCCCAGGTCAGACCTGGTGGGGACTGGAGTAGGGTCCCACTTGCTGGCCACTTGCCTCCTCTGCACTCTGCCTGCTGACAGTCCTCCCAGGATTCGGAGAGGCTGCCAAATGTGATGTGAGGGCAGGCAGCAGGGGAGGAAGGATGGGATGAAAATGTAGGATCAGTGATCATACATAAAGGCCTTCATTGATTAGCGACCCTGAAATCACTATGTGCTCTCTTCACTCTCTGTTTCTTATACATATGCTTTCTATATTTTTACTGCAAAAATAAATATCTGCACATGATAAAACATAAGGTGTAATGGGAGACATATGCATACTTATATGTATCTCTCCCTTCTACCACAATTGTTAAGTCCTTCATCTCCATCCCTAGAAGCAAACGCAAGTACCTACAATTGGGCATGTGCACACCCACATACATGTTTGTGTGTTTATCCATTTTTACACAATAGAAGCGTAATATAGCTACTTTTGCTCCTGGCTTTTTAAAAAGTAGTAGTTACTATATAGAATTTAGAGGTCAGCCTCCCAGAGCCCAGGGGAGGGTAGAGAAGGGTAGAAGGTATATCTGGAGGGACAAATGGGGACTATCTAGCACACCAAGGAAGCAACAAGGTGAATAGCAGGGATGTAGCCTTGTTACCCCTCTAGCCCACTTCTTACTAGAAAAACATGCTGAGGGCTTTTCATCATAAATCATGGTCAGACGCTAATGACAGGACAGCTCATGGCTGTTTAAAAGTTGAGAAGACCACCTGTTGCCACCCTGTTCCTACCTCTAACCCTACCCCCCTCAGGCCAGAAGATGCCAATCTGTGGCCACTCACTGCTCAAAGCTTCATGAGCCATTTCCTGAAGGATACTGACACCAGCTTTGGTAGGATGATACTAATATGACCTAAATGTCATCCCCTCCCAAGAGAATCAGAGCATTGGCAAGTAGCTCATGAAGGTTTTGGTGGCAGTGGTGTCATCAAAATCCTCACTAAGCTCTGAGCACTCTTTTTGGCTGTTTGTTTTCATTCTTAGCTGTTACTTCCTCCTCCATCCCACAACCCCCCCAAATATTGTTCCCTCTAAGTCTCTCTCCAAATTTCTATTCCAAGTGATCCTGTCCCTTTTCAGTTCAAAAAGATCAGAGGAGGTAAAATTTTAAAAATAATAGTAAAGAATAAATAATCGTTGCCATTTTCTCATTTCCGCTATAACAACCAAGACACAATATCTTTTAGAGATAATAAAACTGAGGCTTGGATAGTTAAGCAATTTCTCTAAGATTGCACAGTTAATAAATGGCATACCTGGGTCTCACACCTTGGGCTGCCTGCCGTCTGCTACCTCAGAGACCAAGAAGCAGAATGAGGGGCCATGTGGCCACGGCCTTTTTCCTGCCAACTCACACCTGAGTCTATACCTTCTGAGACCAGATTTGGGTTGGAGAATGCCCAGTTCTTTATGAAGATTGGCCAGGTGTACTAACAGCTGTTGCTGACAGTGCTGAACAAAACACAAACATGCCATATCCCACTGGGTAGAGAGAGGTGGAGTGTCCAAATCACAGAAAAAAGATTGGTTTTGGGGTCAGAGTGGCTAGAGAAATGTATTCAGGCTCCACCCCTTTCACTCTGTGTGATGTTGGGCCACTTACTAATCCTCTTTGAGCTACAGCTGCTCATCTGAGAATAAAGTCAGTAATAGCACCTGTGTCACATAATGTCTCCATAATAATTAGATAAGATCATGTGGATAAAGCCATTGGCATATCACCTGCAAGATATTAGTTTGCTTTCCATTTGTCTTTCAAAGGGGGCAAGCTCCAGGCCCTCTTCTGGGCATTGGAAGAACCTCGACAGCTGTTAGTGATGAAGGCAAAGCTATAAGGCCCTCCTAGGAGGAGTGGCAGGAGCATTCCAGAAAATAAAACAGAGACAATGAGCCTCCTCAATTCACACTGTCCACAATGACAATATCCTTACTGGTCCTCTTCCCATCTCACTGCTGACCATTGCTGGAATTCCTTGAAAAATAAAATGCCTGTCTCACATTCAACCACCACCTGCCCCATATCCTGGATTCAAAATGGAGACCTGGCATTCTCAGCAAAGAAGGCTTCCTCCATTCAGTGCATACAGCAATCCTTTCAGGCCTCCACTCCACAGGCCCCTTTCTGGGGCTGCATCCTTCCGCAAGCCTCCGGCTCGTTGCTCAGTGCCTCTTGCCCCAGCCTCCCAGGCTGCATTCCTCCATGGCACTCAGCACAACATATGAAAGAGACCATCTGTCTGTCTAGACTGTGAGCTCCTTCAAGGGAAGACACAATGTCATGCCTCTTCACAGTCCCAGTGTCTGGCATGCAATCACTGGTTTTCTTTTTAAGTGAATTGTGAGCAACACAAAGCTACATGAGAACTCCTACCTTCAGTGAGCTGATAACATAGCAATCAGGAACTGTGTGCTAACTACACAGAAGAGGCAGAAGTAAAGAGTTGTGAGGCACAAAGGAAGACAGTGTTGCTTCTGAATAAGAAACTCAAGTAAGCCTCCCTGGATGAGGCAGCAGGTGAACTGGGGCACCATGAGGGTATAGGTGGGAATCCCTGCTCCTCCAAGCTCTGTGTGGATCAAACGGTGCAGATACCACATGTGGTTTGGGGCCATATTTTGTGCTCCCATTGAGGTCTCATATTTGGCAAACTGCTTTGCTTTCTCCTTTTTTGTTACAGGAGACCCCAGTGTCTGCTCCATCTCCAACCCTGATTTTGTCATCTACTCTTCAGTGGTGTCCTTCTATCTGCCCTTTGGAGTGACTGTCCTTGTCTATGCGAGGATCTATGTGGTACTGAGACAGAGGAGACGGAAACGGATTCTCACCCGACAGAACAGTCAGTGCATCAGTGTCAGGCCCAGTTTCCCCCAACAAGTAAGCATGTGGGAGGAGCAGAGGGAAGACAGCACCCAACTCTGTGACCTCCCAGCCTTGTGCCCAGCAGTGAATGTTTTTGCCTGAACTGCCACTTTGTAGACACACACATCTGACCCCCACCTTCTAATCTGCTGGTGTTGGCTCTGCTTTAGAGATAGTAAATTCAATCCAAAAAGTTCAGTGATAGTCTTTCCTAAAGCACATGTTAACTTGGGAAGATCATAGGATAGTTTCTAAACATGTTCTGCTTCCATTCAAAGTCTTTCATTGTCCCCAAATGGCCAGAAGTTCAGATGTCACACAGGTTTCAAAGTTTTAGGGTGACAGTTGCATCAGGCATTGCTAGAAGGTTCCTAAGACGGACTTTCTCACCAGATCACTCATTCAAAAATTTTCGGGGTTCATAAAAATCTCCTTTCTTCACTATATAGTCCTTGTATCCAGGCATTGACAAGCTGGTGGACTGGGATGCTGATGATGCATTTTTGGGATCTTGTTAGGCTCTGAAAAGGAGGATTGTTGCCTCAACACTGACCTTCCAATTTCTGGGATTTTAAGTTCTGCTTATCCCAGTGCCCAGTGTCATAGTAGTTTATCCACAATGTACTTAAAGCATGAATGGATACATACCAAACACTTGAAGTTTTCCAGGGAAGGGACAGCAGGAATATTATTCAGCTTCTGCCTTTATGGAGCTTGGACTCTAAACAAGCAAATAAGCACACCTCCACCCAAACTTAATGAGCAGCCCAAAACTGAATGAGATGTTTGCCAAATGTTAAGTGAGGACCATTGAACCCTCAAATATTGAATGCCTTTGAAGTTATGAGAAGAAAGATATCAATATGCTCAGGAAAGAGGTTCAGAGACAAAGTAGGAACTGAATTTTATCTTTAAGGCATTTGGATATCTAGATAAATCTGCGTGAGGGTCAAAGTCCCAAGGCTTGAATAGAACAAGAATATTGGTCCTCATGAAATAGGAGGTCGGCAGTGGAGGATAAGGATACAAACATATTGTATTTAAAGCATTGTCATCTATATGGTTCAACTGTGTAGAGCTTAATCTACAACTATTTTTCCTTTAACCTACCCTAGTCTTCCTGTCTTCGGCTGCACCCCATTCGGCAATTTTCACTAAGGGCCAGATTTCAATCAGATGCCACAGGGAAAATGGTAAGCAAATCATGCCTTTAACTGTAGGAAAAGTATAAGCAATGTTTTCTGAAAGATCCTGGCTTTTTTGATTCCACTTCCATTCCAAAATAGAATCTAGCCCAATCCCACACTTGTATCTACAATATAGAACAGCTCTGAGATCCTGCCTGATTTGAGCTTCTGAATAAGAATCAGCAAATGACACTCAAAAAACATATGTCTATTGGGTGAGATACCAATGACTGGAGCCAAAGCCTCTTGGATGTGATGTGAGGATGCCAGCCAGAGCCACCTTCATTAGAGGATACTAGGCATCAGTGGAACATATATATGAACAAGGGGAGGCTAATGTGAGACTTTCAAGTGCCCTACTTGTCATTTAATATAGAGAGAAACAAGATAATTTCATGGTCACCTTGACCCTTGTCCTTCTAATTCAAGCCAGCCCTGTCTCCCTAAGCAAGCCAAGTGCAAAATGGAGCCTGAAGGTGTTAAGTATGTATTCCTTTCCCTGAACTGCACAGTCAATTAAATATTCAAAATAAGGCTTCAAGCCCTAACCGGTTTGGCTCAGTGGATAGAGCATCGGCCTGCAGACTCAAGGGTCCCAGGTTCGATTCTGGTCAAAGGCATGTACATTGGTTGTGGGCATATACCCAGTAGGGAGTGTGCAGGAGGCAGCTGATCGATGTTTCTCTCTCATCGATGTTTCTAACTCTCTATCCCCCTCCCTTTCTCTCTATAAAAAATAAATAAAATATATATTTTTAAAAAAAAATAAAGCTTCAAAAACCCATAATGAAAAAAGTCTGAACCTTGCCCAATCTTTATATAGTTATTTAACCACTTTCTACATAAACCTTGTGTAGCAGATACTCTTGCTGTTAATGATTTTTAAAATATCTATATATGTATTGTGAATATAGATAACAGGTTTAAACTTGCCTATAGCAGATCCAATGTCAGAGGAAGCTCTAAGGCAAAAGGAGAAAAGTGGATTTTAGAGTATCCACTTGGTTGCTTGGTTGTGAAATGTGAGGTGGAGACAATTGAACACCCAAATATTAAATGCCTTTGAGGTTATGAGAAGAGAGGGATCAATATGCTCAGGTAACTTAGCTCTTATACTACTAAGAAGATAGCAGAGGTCAAGAGTCTGGCACTGCAGGAATATGGAGAAATGGGTTCTGTCATGCCATGTGAAAGGAGAGGGTTCTGCCAGCCAGATCCAAAGGAATCCAGTGTTTTCTCCTGTCAGTCTTGGGGGTAGTGATTAGGGTTCACAGAGTTGAAAAAATACACTTGCCAATATATCCTCTTAAAAGAATCACTTTCCTTCTATATGACTGAATGTCCACAGGTCAATGTTCTCAGATCTGAGATTTCCTAAGCATTCTCAGTAATTTGTTCCCAGTCCCCTAGATTCAGAAATAATGCTTTAGAAGGTAAATATTGTCACTTTTAGAAGATCATTAGATGCCAGCACAATCATAAACATAACCATGCTCATTCAGATAAAACACAAATTTTTAATCATTAGAAAACCCCATCAAAATGAAATCTACCTACTCCACGACTTCTGTGAGGATCAAATGAGATGAGGCATGGGAAAACACTTCATAGACATTTGGTTAAAGTATAAAATGTTTTCACCTGGCTATAAAGCAAATTGTGTTCCTGGGCTGAAGAAACTCTAAGGAGGCTAGTCACTAGGGACAAGAAACCAGGTGTTGCTATGTAATGTCATTAGCAGTGCCCCCAGCCACTGTTTCTGGGCTGTGGGCCACATTTTGTGCCATGGAGTCTCGGCAGCATGGCTGCAATTTGGTGGGGTATTGCTTCAGCATGGTTACAGGGCCTGTGTCTCACTTGGGGGAAGCCGAACATTGCTTTGTGGGCACCAGGTCTGTGGTGCCATTTATTGTTAAATGGCCTGTCCCTAGGGAGAGGAAGCGGGGCATTGCTACGTGACGTCATTACCCAGAGCCCAGAGCCACTGTTTCCAGGCTAGGCTGGGCTGTGGGCTGCATTTTGCACCATGGGGTCTCAGCAATGTTGGCTGCAATTTGGTGGGCTGGCACTCTGAGGTGGTGGCGGGGCCTGTGTCCCACTTGGGGGAAGCTGAGTGTTGCTTTGTCAGCTCTAGGTACATGGTGCCATTTCTCTGAACATGGCCAGTGCACATCACGGCAGTTCCTACATTGAGTGTCTGTCCGCCGGTGGTCATTGCACATCATAGCAACAGGTTGGATGGTTGGACACGTAGCATATTAGCCTTTTATATAGAGAGAGATATTCAATATGCAAATTTTTCTCAATTGTCTATAAATTTTTAGTTAGTTTATTTGAATCAAAATTCAAGTAAGATCCATATTTTGCAACTAGTAAATGTTATTGTTGTCATCATTGCAATTTATATGTTGAAGAAACTGAGTAGTTTGTCCAGATTTTGTTGCTTACATCCCAGTAGTTTCAGTAACGTGTTCCTCTGTATATTCCAGCCATTCTAACTTTAAAAGGCCAGGCTATAATCCTATGCTCTCCTCCTCCAGAGATGATTGTGATTATCACATGTTGTACATGTGGCAGGTACTTTTAAGTGTAGTCAGAAGTAGATTTCACTTACCTAACTTTCCATGGTCCAACCACTCTCAGATGCACCCTCTGCAGGTGTGTGTGTGTGCGTGTGTGTGTGTGTGTGTTCCAATAAATCTTTATTCACCAAAATGAGCAGCGGGCCAAATTTGACCTGCAGGCTATATAGCCTCTCAATGCTTGGCCTTTATAAATCAAAGGGAAAAAATTATTGCACTATTATTGATCATGTAAATGTGTGGGGGAAAGATATATTAGCAATTTTGCATCATAAATTGATTATCTGATTATAACACATTTTTTCTTTTTTCTTTATTGATTAAGGAATTACATATGTCCTTATCCCCTTATTGCCCCTCACCCCCACCCCCACTCATGCCCTCACACCCATAATGCTCTCCAGTTCCATCCATGCCATTTGCAACAGCATGGATGGAACTGGAGAGCATTATGCTAAGTGAAATAAGCCAGTCAGAGAAATATAAATATCACATGATCTCACTCATTTGTGGAATATAATGAACAACATAAACTGATGAACAAAAACAGATCCAGAGACAGAGAAGCATTGATCAGACCATCAAACCTCAGGGAAGGTAAGGGAGGTTGGGGGTGAGGGGGCGAGATCAACTAAAGGACCTGTATGCATACATATAAGCCTAACCGCTGCAGGTTTTACACAATGTTGGATTCCCCTTCCTTCGCTGCCTCCTCTTTTTCTTTCAGGGGGATTCACAAGGTAAGCAATATCTCCAGAAATGTCAAAACCCTCTCTTGTCACACCTGCAGCCCCTCTCCCCTGGCCGGACACACATGGAGCTGAGGCGTTACTATAGCATCTGCCAAGATACAGCCTTTGGGCCACCAAGCTTCCAAGAAGGGGAAGGAGAGCTGAAAAAGGAGGCGAGCACTCAGAACTCCCTCAGCCCTACCATGGCACCCAAACTCAGCTTAGAGGTTCGAAAACTCAGTAATGGCAGGTTGTCAACATCCCTGAAACTGGGGCCCTTCCAACCTCGGGGAGTGCCACTTCGGGAGAAGAAGGCAACCCAGATGCTGGTCATTGTGCTTGGTGAGTTTGGATCAGGTTGAACTGAGCTGGGTTAGGTTGAGTTAGGTTAGTCTGAGTTCAGTGCAGTCGGAAGAGAATTAAGGTAACCAAATTTGACAGAATTATAAGTCCAATGACTGTAAGTTTATCATATGACTGAAAAGGGTTTGTGTATAAATGTTAACTGGTGGAAACTGCAAGACCTAGACCAAAATTCATGAAACTCGTCAGTTCATCTTATCAGGCTGCGTTTATCCACGGTGTTTGTTGTCTATCACATGGACTTATAATAATGGATAAATTAAATAATAAGTAAGATAATTATTAAGTAAAAATGTGTAGTATTTACCAGATATTTAATAAATGCTCACTCTAAAATATTAAGTAAAAATAATGGTGCAAAAAATGATGGTCATGTGGTATGATAAAATCTAGATTATATTAAATACAGAGAGAAAAAAACCTGAAAATTAATTCATCAAGATGTCAAAAGTGATTGACTTTGCATGGTGGGTATATTTCTTCTTTCTACTTTTCCATATTTACCAAATTTTCCATAATGTATAAAATCAGAGCTAGTTTTTATAGTAAAAATATATAATTTATTAAATAAATATTAATTTACTTAAATTTTAAAAATTGAGAAATCACAGGTACCACATAGAGTGAAGGTAATTCATCCTCTTGATTATCATTGACAAATCATACCTCCTCATTCCTCAGGGGCTTTATAAGAATCCCTTGATGTAATCTCCTCAACAGCAGGAATTGTGTCAATTGTGTCTTTAGGGTCTTCTTTTCTGTAAATGCCTAACATCAAGTTTTGATGGATAAACATTAAATAAATATTTGGTTTAAATTAACAAGTAGAAAAAACTAGTAAAGAACTACCTAAAAATCAAACTAGAAAATTGATTTAGGAACAAAGGCCTAAGATATTTTGATGTTTTTTCATTAAAAAAAAAAGTGGTTAATCACACCTACTTCACAGGGTTGCTTTAAAAATTAAATGGGTATGTAAAACTTCCTGCATAGTAACTGGCATAAAGGAAATAAGCATGAGTCATTTTCATGCCATAACAAAACAAGTACGAAAAACTGTAACCCAGTTTTTCTCTCCCTTTGCAACCTAGGGACCTTCATTGTCTGCTGGCTGCCCTTCTTTTTGACCCACGTCCTCAATACCCACTGCCCAGCATGCCACGTGTCTCCACAGCTTTACAGAGCCACAACATGGCTGGGCTATGTGAATAGTGCTCTCAACCCTGTGATCTACACCACCTTCAACGTTGAGTTCCGTAAAGCCTTCCTCAAGATCCTGTCTTGTTGAAGGAGAGGAGAGAACACCTCCTGTGTCCACCTTTAGCTTCCATGCCACTGGGCCACTGGCCAGGGCGTGCTCCTAAAGACTCTGCTATGACCTCTGGCATGTAATAGGAAGAAGATTGCTGGAGCCAGGCGTCTCTGAGTGGCACATGTAATCAATTGCTTCCTGCAAAACAGAATGTTCTACCTCCCCAGCTAAAATCTGACTTCATCGTGGTAATCTTCAAATGGTTGGAAGGCCCCTGAGTGATAAGCAATAATTCAGAAAGAAGCTAATAAAACATGACTCTACACATATATGTAATCATCATCAGAGGCATGATCCATTACAGTGAAGAAAAAATGAACCGATCTTATAATTTTCATCTTGCCAGGAGTCCTTGAAATGTCAGCCAATGAGCTATCTTGCACAGCCTTTCTTCCTTCAAACCTCTAACTGTCAGGCTAACCTTGTGCTAATGTAAACCCACTCCTTTCTTGTTATTCCTTTCATTCATTGTATTTTGAAATATAATGGCAAGGCCAATGCTGCTACCTCTTCATGGGATCTGTAGAGACAACACTGACCCTGAAGGAGACATTGTCCCACATTGGGACCTAAGTTTCATTTCAGATCTTGCTACCCATGTATTTTAGCTCTAGCTATGAAGTCCTTTGGTTCCATCCCCTTACACTCAAAGAGTCTCAACTCCAGAGTCATTCAACATGGCGGTGTTAAGTAAAAAAGGAATGACAATCCCACTGTAGTATCATTCTTGAACCTTGTGATTCAGAACATGCCTTAGATATGCTTTTCATAATGTTCATAAGGTTTTCCTCCCCAGGCATCTCCATCTCCTGCGTAAAAGAGATCCAGTACTTTCAGACTCTAAAACTCATTAAGTATTAAGTGTCTGCAAAATGCCTATTACCTCCCAGGTTCTGCATATATGACAATGAAAAATACAGATCCTGCCCCCCAAGAGTTTGCCACCTGCTCCTGTGTTTGCCCATTTACTTGTAGAAGGGGGTAGGGACTCACCTGGGAACTGAGGCACCAGGCAGGGAAGCTGTCCAAAGCTATCATGTGGACAGTCTTTGTAAAGCCCTAGCAACGATCCTAACATCACCATTCCCACAACTGAGATGAAGGGTATATAGAAATACTGTGTAAATGTCACTCAAAATTTCATTTAGAAGCTAGAACTGGAATATCCTCATCATTTATCTTTTCATCTTCAGAAGCCATTATTAATTATAGAATTAACATATAATTTGTGGATAATTTATGAAATGTTATCATCCCAAACCTCAAAAAGTTTACTGTTAGTATTAGTGCATAGGCATGACATACCTGCTGCAATGCTCTTAAACTTTAAAGTAGACTAGAAATTTACAAGGGCTCCAAGGCTTCCCTTTCCCCTTTCCTCTAGCTCTTACGTGTACAATTCAGCAGAAGGAAATATTTACCCCTGGTGAGTCAGTCACCTGTTACTCCTAAATGCTTTAAATGCCAGCATTTATTAAATTTTATTGTCTACTAGAGGCCCAGTGCACGAAATTTGTGCATGGAGGGAGGATCCCCTCAGCCCAGCCTGTACCCTCTCCAATCCGGGACCCCTCAGGGGATGTCCAACTGCCAGTTTAAGCCCAATCCCAGCGATCAGGCCTAAACTGGCAGTCGGACATTCCTCTCACAATCCTGGACGACTGGCTCCTAATCACTCACCTGGCTGCCTGCCTGGCCGACCCAACTGCCCTCCCACCCCCGCCAGCCTGATCTCCCCTAATTGCCCACCCCCATGACCTGGTCACCCCTTACTGCCCCCCCCACCTGTCTGGTCACCCCCAATTGCTCCACCTTCTGGCCTGGTCACTCCTCATGGCCCCCACCCCACCAGCCTGGTCGCCCCACACAGCCTGCTATTCAGTCGTTTGGTCATCCCTCACTAACCCCCCTGCAGGCCTGGTCATAGGCCACCATCTTGTAAGGGTGTGATGGTCAATTTGCATATTACCTCTTTATTATATAGGATAACGATGTGTATATTGTAACTCAGTAAGTAATTCTGATTTATGCTAGTTTTTGTACCTTGTGCCATTTAACTCAGGTTTATGGTGCAAGCAGAACTAGGGACTGAGACAATTAAATATCTGAAGAAGTAAAAGTACATGATTCCTAAATTTTTCCATGAAAAATTAACTGAAAATAGGTTGGAAAATGGGGTAAAAGATCACAGAATTCCATGTCAAAATCAGAGTTCTAGGATAGAAACATAAACAGCATTAATATTAATAAATTTTTGGTGTGAGGAATTACAGCAAATATTTTGTATCTTATCTCTGCATCAAGTCATTCAACCCTAGTGATAACCTTAGCAAGATAAACTCCATCTGCTGATGAGGAAACTAAGGCAGAGGAAAGTTAAGAAATTTGCCCCAAGTCACATATGGTAAGTGACAGAGCTGGGATTCAAATATATTTCTATCCAATTCCAGAGCTCATACAATTAACCACTTCCTCCCACCATAGAGGTGAAAGGATGGGAAGAAACAGGTGGAAAGAAAAAGATGGAACAAGATCCCTGGGAGAGCCTCACTTTATTCCACCCGCCTCCACCTCTAGGCTCTCCTGAGAATGCAGTCCAAGGGATCACTCTCCCTCTCCTGCCAAGTTTTGAAACAGTCACATGGGGAAATCCATAATCTTTTTTTAAATATGTTTTTAATTTCCAAGGGAGAAGGAGAGAGAGAAATGCCAATGATGAGATCAAATCACTGATCAGCTGCCTCCTGCATGCCCCTTACTGGGGATCAAGCCTAAAACCCAGGCATGTGACCTGACTGGGAATCGAACCCTGACCTCCTGGTTCATAGGTCAAGGTTCAACCACTGAGCCATGCCAGCTGGGCCATAATCTATTTTTATAAAATCATGGGACAGTCCTTAGGGAGCATTTGGTTTCACCTGTCCTTCATTTACAGAAAAATAAACTGAGGCCTAAAACTGTTGTCCCATGTTGGTAAATGGAAAACACTCAAATCTGCTGAATCCTAGTTCAGTGCTCTTTCCTGGGAGTCCTATAAAAACTATGAATGCCATACAGGTAGAAGAAGGAAGTCATGTTGTCACCTCCACTGTAAACTGAGAGGTATTTTTTCTCTAGATAGTGGCAAGTAGGAGACAACATTGCCTTCCCAGAATTTCCTTCTCATCCAGAAAGAGACTCCTGGGGGAATCCCAAGCATTCACTTCAACCTCCTCATCCTTGGATTCTGCATCCTACCTCCTCTACTTCTACAGTTCCTACAGGATCCAGCAAACTTAACCTCAGAGCTCACTACTTTCAGAGCCAACAAGGCCAAAAATCCCAGGAGAGAAGTTGTCCTGATGAAGCAGAGCAGAGTTCTTGGAGCAAACCAAATCTGGGGCCAATGTAGCCTTGTATCTGCCTATACCACTTGGGTGAAAGGCAAATAGTATGGAAATCCAAACAGATTACAACCAACATTCAATATTAGAGCTTAATTAAATATTTCCTTCTTCCAGAACACCATTCTCCAAAACTCCAGTCCTTATTCATTTATTAAATCAATCACAAATGTGAATTGATTGCCTTCTGTGTCCCAGGCACAGAACTTGATGCTAGGAAACACGATTGAGGAAGAAATAATCCCACCAGGCCAGCATGGCTCAGTGGTTGAGTGTCGACCTATGAACCCGGAGGTCACGATTTGATTCCTGGTCAGTGCACATGTTTGGGTTGTGGGCTCGAGTCCCCATTTGGGGGCATGCAAGAGGCATTCAATCAATGATTTTCTCTCATCATTGATGTTTCTATCTCTCTCTCCCTCTCCCTTCCTCTCTGAAATCAATAAAAATATCCAATATAATAAAAGCCTAATATACAAATTGTCCCCTTTACCAGAAATTTGACCCCTTCTATGACGTGTGCTGACAACCAGGGGGCAGCATGAAACATGGTGGGCTTCAGTGATGGAGTGTTGGCAGCAGGTGGCAGTGGAGGCACTGCCCGCCCTGATGGGCCCCAACGAGAGAGGGAGATCAGAGAGCGGGACTGTG
The DNA here is from genome assembly GCA_027563665.1 of Antrozous pallidus. NCBI lineage: Eukaryota > Metazoa > Chordata > Mammalia > Chiroptera > Vespertilionidae > Antrozous > Antrozous pallidus. The sequence goes on from CM050514.1 coordinate 68,338,810, forward strand.
GCAGGATGGCAGAGCAGATGAACAGGTGGCACCAGGCCAAGGGAGATGTGAGTGGGGCCCAATCACCCTGCAGGCGATGACCAGCATCCATTACAGAGAAAGGGCAAATAGCAGTATTTCTTCTAATTGTTTTCCTTTCAATGTGCACAAATCTGTGCACCAGGCCACTAGTATATGTGTGTGTGTGTACATATGAAGACATAGTCCTTGCCAAGTCCAAACTTGTTGTCTGGGAGGTATGGAGGGGAAAGGCAAAATTCATGTTTATGGTAAGGACCCACTTGTTGTCTGTAGTAAAAGAAATCGATAGTGTTTGGAAATCTCATAGGCAGCCTTGAGATGGCTCCCTAGACAACAATTATTAAGATTGAGACATCATTAAAAAATAAAGGGTATTCCAGGCAAAGGAAGCCTCTGAAGAGCTAAAGACAAAACAAGAAAGGAGCATGCAAGGAATCTCAAGCCCACCTGGCCATAGAGAAGGGCTCCTAAGGACAGGACAGGAAAGGGAAGGGCCTCATCTTTGGAGCCCTCCTCCAGCTTTGCTCAGGTGTCAACTGAGCTGGTGGTGACACCTCTCAAAAAAGACTTCCAGAACTTACCTCCACTTACCTCCATGTGGGCAACATACACCATAGAACAACCATCACTGACTTGACAGTGATCTTTCTGAGCTACAGTGAATTTCAACAAATGCAGAATTCAATTTCAATTACTTCTTCTTTTCTCTACAAGAGAGGAAATAGCTATTTGAATGAATGTAGAATTATAAATGGTTAAAATTAAGGCAGTTCTGAGAATTTGGAACTGAAATCAAGAGAGATCAGGCAAAGAGATTTATTTTCCTGAAAGTGTGGGTCAGAACTAAGCAAAGAAGCAAAAAGGTTAAAGGATTCACTCAGAACTGGCTGTTTCCTGAAGGTCCTGACTCCCAGGCCTATGCTCTGGTTCTTTAGTCACTGCTGACATCAGAAAACTGAAAAAGCTTAATTTGAATCAACACAGAGAGCAGAGAGGGGATGACAGGCAATTAACTTGATGCCTCCTTTCTACCTAATTCTCTCATCAGGAAGGGAGTGAGTTTCCATGACTACCTCCTAACACAGACTCAGTTGAGGGTGATGCTGGTGTCAGCTCAGCTCTATATCACACACTGGTAGAGGCAGAATCTGGGACTACTTGCTCCATCCACTCTCACCTCAATTAATCACCCAGTCACCTTCCTTGTGCATCAAGTCCCTGCTCTGTGCAGAGTCTGCTAGGTACTGGGAGGAGAGGAGAGATGGGTGTAGGCCTCTGAGAATGGATGTGCCCTCAGGAGTGTGCTGAGCTGAACCACCTTATAAGAAAGACAATGGACAGAAATAAGTAATGGGCAAGAGTTCTAGTGTTAGCATGGACAAGTGACCTTGAGCAAGTGTTTTAACCTCTGTGAACTTCAACTTTCTTATTAGTAAAACTAGAGGCCTGGTGCACGAAATTTGTGCACGGGGGGTTGGAGGGGTGTCCCTCAGCCCAACCTGCACCCTCTCCAATATGGGACCCCTCGAGGGATGTCTGACTGCCCATTTAGGCCCGATCCCAGTAGGATCGGGCCTAAATGGGCAGTTGGACAGCCTTCTCACAATCCAGGACTGCTGGCTCCAAACTGCTCACCTGTCTGCTTCTCTGATTGCCCCTAACCGCTTCTGCCTGCCAGTCTGATCACCCCATAACAACTACCCTGCCAGCCTAATTGATGTCTAACTGCTCCCTTGCCAACCTGTTTGCCCCCAACTTTCCCCTCTGCCGGCCTGGTCACCCCTAAATGCCCTCCCTTGCAGGCCTGGTCCCTCCCAACTGCCCTCCCCTGTTGGCCTGATGGCCCACAACTGCCCTCCCTTGCAAGCCTGGAACCTCCCAACTGCCCTCCCCTACTGGCCATCTTGTGGTGGCCATCTTGTGTCCACATGGGGGCAGGATCTTTGACCATATGGTGGCAGCCCTCTTGTGTGTTGGAGTGATGGTCAATCTGCGTATTACTCTTTTATTAGATAGGATAGAGGTCTGGTGCATGGGTGGGGACAGGCTGGTTTGCCCTGAAGGGTGTCCTAGATCGGGGTGGGGGTTCCCTTGGGGTGTGGGGCAGCCTGGGCGAGGGGCCTATGATGGTTTGCAGGCCAGCCACGCCCCCCAGCAATCCAAGCAGAGGCCCTGGGATCTGGGATTAATTTATGTTCTACAATTGAAACTCTGTTGCCTGGAGCAGAGCCAAGCCTTCTGCTCGCTCCGTGGCGACAGCCATTTCTGTTTGAAAGTTTGTAGCCTAGAGTGGAGGCCTAGGCTAGGTTTGCAGAAGTTTGGCTTCCTCCATCACTCTGGCAACCCTAACCTCTTCTCTCTTCAGCTCTGTGGCTGCTGCCATTTCTATTGAGATTATGTATCTTCTATAATTGAAACTTTGTAGCATTGAGTGGAGGCCTAGGCCTGCAATGGCAGGCAGAAAGCTTGGCTTCCTCTGTTGCATGGGAAACCCAAGCTTCTCTCCTTCTCTCAATTGTGGCAGCCATATTGGTTGGGGTTTATTTGCATAAATTGCTCCTGATTGGCTAGTGGGTGTGGCTGTGGGTGTGGCTTGATCAGAGGTATGGTCAATTTGCATATTGCTCTTTTATTAGATAGGATGGGAAATCTGAAGGCCTGGCTTTCCTCACTAAACCATTTGCAATTTAGATGGCGCTGGCAGGCTAGAGTGTTGGCCTGTGCATCAGAGGGTTGCATGTTGGATTCCCAGTCAAGGGCACGTACCTCCTGGTGCAGTGGCATGTGGAAGGCAAACAATTAATGTGTCTCTTTCACAATGATGTTTCTCCCTTTCTCCTCTCTCTCCCCTCCCTCCTTCTCCTTCCCTTCCACTTTCTCTAAAAAAAAAGTCAATGGAAAAAATATTCTCACTCCTTGGGTGAGGATTAATAAAATAACAACAATAAACTTTAGGTAAATCATGTAGTAGAAGTACTTTGTCAACATCAAACTCTACTTACACATGTAAGAGACAATAATTATAATTGATATTAGTATTAGTATTAGTATCATTTTCCCCCTAAGCAGCTGTTTCTATCGTACCTTTCTTTCTCTTTGCTAATTCTCTAATTGCCTCAAGTTATTAGGTGCAGTCTGTTCAGCCTCCCACATGAGATCTTATTTTTCTCTTATATTTTATTCCCTAATGATACTTGGCTGAATTTGTAATCAGATGGTTAGGCAAATGGATAGTCCCAACAGGGCACCCTTTCCCTGTTCACACAGCCAAGTGCCCAAATATGGCCTGATCTCACACCAGGACGATGCTGATACTGGATACTTAAAGCGATTTGGGGGCCTCAGTTCCTGTCCTGGCCAGGGAATGAGGAGTAGAGCACATCTGTTCCTCAAGACTTTCCTCTTTGTTTCTCATGATGTCTGAGCCTAACACCATTTCCTCTTATTCCATCTCTTCCTGCCCTAGAAAAGTCCATTGGGTATACTGCGCTAGTTTCCCAGGTCTGTTATCACAAATTACCACTTACTGAGTGGCTTAAAACAACAGAAATTTCTCCTCTGAAAACACAGATATTTACATTATGATTCATTAACAGTAGCAAAATTACAGTTAAGAAGTAGCAACAAAAATAATTTTATGGTTGGGGGTCTCCACAACATGAGGAACTGTATTAAAGGGTCACGACATTAGAAAGGTTGAGAACCACTGGCCTAGAGGTTGCTGGCAATTCTTGGTGTTCCTTAGCCTGTACAGCGTAAGTCCAGACTCTGCCCCGTCTTCACCTGTGTTCTCTCTGTGTGTCTGCATCAGAATTCCCATGTTATAAATCATTGCATGGAATGTCACCTTAATCCAATATGACCTCATCTTAACTTGATTACATCTGCACAGACTATTTCAAAATAAGGTCACATTTCAGGGATTAGGACTTGGACATACATTTTTGCGACACACAAATCAATTGATAAAATGTGGTGAGAGTGGTCTGAAAGAAGAGAGCTTGGAACTTGACAAATCGGGGAAATGTACAAAAGCTATGGCATTTGAATATGAGGTTAGATTTCAGCCTTGGCATTTAGTCCCTTTGTAGTTTGAGTCAAGTCTGTAAACTCCTGGAGCTCAGCTTTCTTATGAGTGATGTCCGGATTCCTAAACTATGATAAGGCATGCTAACAATAATTCTAGAGGATATACTAATAAATCATCTTCTGAGTCCTAAAAACCTACAATCATGCTTATAAAAATCAAAACTGTAAAGGCAATTCTTAGTTGCTTCTCTGTGTCTTAAACGGGGGCTGGGGATAGAATTAGACAGCAAACTCATTGGGGCTGAGGAAAGTTAGGAGGGAATATCATGAAGCTCTCCTACCCCGTGTAGCACCACTCCAGACTGACTAAGGTGAAAAACTGGTTTTCCCTTTGAGAAAACCTGATATAATTGTCTTGTGTTATACTTTGAGCAGATTCCATATTAAAGACCTTTTAAAAAGCTTGCAGCTTATCACAACTTATAATCATGGGATTTGAGAGTTGAAAGGAATGTTAGCTGGGTCCCCTAGTTATTGTAGAAATTCTCTCTAACATCTCTAACCCATGATCAGCCAGCTGTATTAAGGAGCTGTCTCACTTCTTTGCAAGACATGTGACATGTATTATTTTAAAAAATCCTTCCCTCCTTTAAGTCAAAATCTGCTTTCTTATAAAATGCATCTTTTGACCGAAACCGGTTTGGCTCAGTAGATAGAGCGTCGGCTTGTGGACTCAAGGGTCCTGGATTCAATTCCGGTCAAGGGCATGTATCTTGGTTTCACACATCCCCAGTGGGGGGAGGGGGGGCGGGGGTACAGGAGGCAGCTGATGGATGTTTCTCTCTCATCGATGGTTCTGACTTTCTATCCCTCTCCCTTCCTCTCTGTGAAAAATGAATAAAATATATTTTTTAAAAATGCATCTTTTGGTCCTTATTCTTTCCTTTAGCACGGAAACCTCTATTTTATCTTCCCAACAACCTCCCTTGTGAAATTAAAACAGTTCTCTAAGGCTTCAATCCTTATATCTCTACTTAAAGTAACATTTTCTCACACTCTATCTTGGTTGCTTTCTTATGGATGTTGCCATATTGTTAGTGTTTCTTTTATAGCAATGTTTCTTCTTACATTTTGTTTAACCAATTCAGAGTGTCATGGACTCACTTTTCCACATGATTGGAATATTTGGTTTTTAATGACCCTACACAATTTGCCTAGACTCTTTGGGACTCATATTGAAACTCTAAGATCAAGATTTAAATGCCTAATGTAGCCCAAACCAGTTTGGCTCAGTGGATAGAGCATCGGTCTGCGGACTGAAAGATCCCAAGTTCGATTCCAGTCAAGGGAACGTACCTTGGTTGCGGGCTCATCCCTAGTGGGGAGCATGCGGGCGGCAGCTGATCGATGTTTCTCTCTCATAGATGTTTCTGACTTTCTATCCCTCTCCCTTCCTCTCTGTAAAAAATCAATAAAGTGCCAAGACCGGTTTGGCTCAGTAGATAGAGCGTCAGACTGCAGACTGGAGGGTCCCGGGTTCGATTCCAGTTGAGGGCATGTACCTTGGCTGCGGGCACATCCCCAGTAGGGGGCGTGCAAGAGGCGGCTGATTGATGTTTCTCTCTCATAGATGTTTCTGACTTTCTATCCCTCTCCCTTCCTCTCTGTAAAAAATCAATAAAGTGCCAAGACCGGTTTGGCTCAGTAGATAGAGCGTGGGACTGCGGACTGGAGGGTCCCGGGTTCCATTCCGGTTGAGGGCATGTACCTTGGCTGCGGGCACATCCCCAGTAGGGGGTGTGCAAGAGGCGGCTGATCGATGTCTCTCTCTCATCGATGTTTCTGACGTTCTAACCCTTCTCCCTTCTGCTCAATAAAATATATTTTTTTAAAAATCAATAAAGTATATAAAAAATAAATGCCTAAACTATAAGTTTAATAGATATGCCCTTGGAGATACCTGCACATGAAGGAAGTAGGGTTCAGAAGAGGAAGGAGTTGACCTGTGGCACAGTCACACAAACACTCAGCCATCCGCTCTGAGGTCTGGAGCGGGCAGGGCCTTTATGGACCCAGCCAGTAACTGGACGAGAGGAAACTTCTGGGAAGGAGGTGTGACAAAGGCAAGGAGGCTCATTCAGTTGAAAGCTTTTAGCTGTCAACATTCCTAAGCAACTGGGAGAACAAATTCCTTAATCCTGCAGGGGGATGTGAGTGGCACAACACAGAATATATGGAAGACTTATTGTAGTTTACCCTCTATGCCCTCGGCTCCACTTTCTTCATAAATTAAAATTCTACAAAGAGCTTCATCAAGAATCTAGTTGACTTCTTTTCCCCTGGAAGGTTAGTGGGATAAACTACAATCTCAAGGCCAAAGTAACTGTCATCATTGTCTTTTAATTTCTATTCTAGATTCCTCTCCCTACTGATTAGCACTCTACTGGTATCGGTGGTTTAGCTGGGACATGGTGTCTTTCTCAGGTCATGGCTGCTGCATTTATCCATATACCATCAAAATTAAACAAGGGAATGAAAAGTGACACCTCAATGGGTTATCTCAGTACCAAATATATTCCTCCTTGTCCCTATTCCATAACATCATACCTAACTTCATCTGATTCAAAAGACCCCATTCAGAAATAGGTTGGCTTGCAAAATATTTGCAAAAAACACATTTCTGATAGAGGACTTGTATTCAGAATACACAAAGAACTCTTATAGCTCAATAATAAGACAAACAATCCCCCAAAACTGGCAAAGTATTTTAATAAACATTTTATTTAAAAGATATAAAAATTACTTATAAACACATTTAAAAAATTTTTGCAACATCATTTGTCATTAGAGTCAGACAATAACAAATGTAGAGAGGATGCATAGAAATGAAAATCCTCATACATTGTTGATGGGAATGTAAAATGATTCAGTCACTTGGGAAATGGTTTGGCAGTCTCAAAAAGTTAAATGTAAATGTATCGTATCAGCCAGTGATCCTGCTCCAGGGCATCTACCCAAGAGACATGAAAACAAATATCCAAACACTTGAACTCTAATATTCTTTGCAGTACTATTCATAATAGTGAAAAGTTGGAAATAACCCAAATATCTATCAGTTGGTGAATGGATGGACAAAATATGGTGTATCAATTCAACAAAATACTATTTAACAATGAAAAGTAACAAACCAGTGATAGATGCTGTAACATGGGCAAATGTTGGAAACATTGCAAAAAGTGAAAGAAGCAAGTCACAAGAGACTACATACTGTATGGTTCCAGTTAGATAAGATGTCCAGAAAAGGCAAATTTGTATAGACAGAAAGTAGATTAGTGGTTTTCTGGGGTAGAGGGTAAGAAAGGGGATTAACTATAAAAGGGAGTACGGATCTTACTGAGATGATACAAATGTTTTAAAACTGATTTGTTGTGATGGTTATACAACTTGGCAAGCTTACTAAAAATCACTGAATTATACATTTGAAGTAGGTGAATTATACACTATATAAAGTATGCCTCAATAAAGTTATTAAAAAAAGAACAAGGACTTCTAAATGTGCAGAATCTGGAATTGCAGGGACAAGAAGTACAAAATTCCTCAAGTGAGTTGGAGGCGCTTCTCCTCCACTTATTGTTTCCCAGATTCATGTATTCTACTGGTTTGGACAGCAACGAATAATGGGCTGTGATTTAGAGTGTATACTTTGTCTAAAGGCTGGTACAGAATCATCAGAAGGTACCTTCAAGCTGATGCCTCAATTGTACATTCAACAAACTGTTGCACATTCCATTAGGTTACTAATATATCACAAAAGCAGTGAATCTCACAGTTATGTGCACACAGCCATACCTTCACTGATATAAGCAATTACCTTGGTTGGATGCAGTATTTGACAGTATTCTATTCCAATCAATCAAACATTACATAAGCACTGTCTGGCTGAAGTTGTATGAGCAGGAAAAATAAAAAATAAAAAAATATGGTAGAATATATATCAACTAGAAGCCCAGTGCATGAAATTCGGGTATGGGGGGTGGGGGGCAGGGGCAGGGGATGTCCCTTAGCCTAGCCTACATCCTCTCCAATCTGGGCCCCTGGAGGGATGTCCGACTGCCCGTGTAGGCCTAATCCTGGTAGGATCAGACCTAAATGAGCAATCGGATATCCTTCTTACAATTCAACACTGCTGGCTCCAAACTGCTCACCTGCCTGCCTCCCTGATTGCCCCTAACCGCTTCTGCCTGCCAGCCTGATCACCCGCTAACCACTACCCTGCCAGCCTAATTGATGTCTAACTGCTCCCCTGCCAGCCTGTTTGCCCCCAACTTCCCTCCTCTGCAGGCCTGATCATCCCTAACTGCCCTCCCCTGCAGGCTTGATCGCCCCCAACTGCCCTCCCTTGCAGGCCTGGTCCCTCCGACTGCCCTCCCTTGCTAGCCTGATTGCCCACAACCGTCCTCCCTTGCAGGGCCTGGAACCTCCAACGGCCCTCCCCTGCTGGCCATCTTGTGTCCACATGGGGGCAGGATCTTTGACCACATGGAGGCAGCCCTCTTGTGTGTTGAGGTGATGGTCAATCTGCAAATTACTCTTTTATTAGATAGGACTGAGGCCTGGTGCATGGGTGGGGGCTAGCTGGTTTGCCCTGAAGAGTGTCCCAGATCAGGGTGATGGGCAGCCTGGGCGAGGGGCCTGTGGAGGTTTGCAGGCCAGCCACGCCCCCAGCGACCCAAGTGGAGGCCCTGGTATCTGGGATTAATCTATGTCTACAATTGAAACTTTGTAGCCTGGAGCGGAGCCAAGCCTTCGGCTCGCTCTGAGGTGGCAGCCATTTCTGTTTGAAACATTGAAGCCTAGAGTGGAGGCCTAGGCCAGCAACGGCAGACTGAAAGCTTGGCTTTCTCTGTTGTCAGGGAAACCCAAGTCTTCCTCCTGCTCTCAGTGGGGGCAGCCATCTTTGTTGGGGTTTATTTGCATAATTTGCTCCTGATTGACTGATGGGCGTGGCTGTGGGCGTGTTTTGTGGGTATGGCAAAGGTGTGGTCAAATTTGCATATTACTCTTTTATTAGATAGGATTCCACTCAATTCCCATCAAGACAAACCACAAGATGGGAAGGCCCATTGTAATAAACTTGTACATTAAGAAGCTGATTGGTGTCTTCAAGAGTTGGAGCCAATAAAGAAGAATGAAATCTTACCATTTGCAACAGCATGGATGAACCTAGAGGGTATTATGTGAAGTGAAATAAATCAGTCAGAGAAAGACAAATACCATAGGATTTCACTTATATGTAGAATCTAAGGAACAAAATAAATGAACAAACAAAATAGAAACAGGCTCATAGCTACAGAAAACATACGAATGGCTAGCAAAGGGAAAGAGGGTTGGGGGGCTGGGTGGAAAAGGTGAAGGGATTAAGAAGAACAAATTGGCAGTTACAAAATAGTCACGGGGATGTAAAGTACAGCACAGGGAATATAGTCAATAATGTTGTAATAACTATGTATGGGCCAGGCGGGTACTGGAAATATCAGAGGGAACACTTTGTAAAGTATATGACTGTCTAACCACTATGCTGTACACCTGAAACTAATACAAAATAATATTGAACATAAACTGTAATTGAAAAATAAAATTTAAATTAAAAAATAAAGCTAATACTTGTAATATTAAAACAAGAGTGGGAGCTCTATTGGGAGCTCGGTGCTGGTGTCTGCTACTGGCAGGCTGGGTCTTCAGCGGTGGCAGTGATTATATCAGTGGGAGCCCATGTTTCGGGGCCAGGCATAGCCTCCATCCTTTTGTCACCATTTCTCAGGCCATGGTCGCTGTGCTTGTCCATTACCATCAAAATCAGGCAAGGGAGTATTCTTTTCTGTCTCCATTACTCCATTACCTTCTCCTGAGGACCAAGGTCAATGATTCCTGTGAGGATGGTGACTCCGTTTCTCATCTGCTCGTCCATGAATGTGCCTGCCGTGCCAGCACCGATGGAAGTTGGCTGACATCAACCAGCTAAGACATTTTGTTTCCTACGTTCTGATTCTGCAGAGTCTACCGGCCAAGTCATTCACTACTACCCACTAGTGATATATAGTCTTATGTCGAAATGCTTCTTTTGGTGGGCATAGTGCCTGAGGCTTTATCCATTAGAAAAAATTCCCCTCATTCCTATCTTGTAGAGACACCCCTGAGTGGGGCTGTACCGTGAAATGAAGCACTAGTCTGTTTTTTTGGCTTGCAACCCCATACTGATCTTACCTATCCATAAACCAACCTCAGCTTTCCCCCTTACCCCATGTGCCCATAAGTATGAGCTAAGTAAGGATGAGGTATCAGTTCAAGAATGATGGATGACACAGAAGTCTGGGTCACCTACTGTGTAGCTCATTTGTGCTCTCTCATTCTGCTCAGGCCTGATCCCAGATGTACAACTTTTTATCTCATGATTGTTGTTGGGGATCTGACCAGACTGATGATGGGTAATTCTGGTTGCATGGATATTTGGTATCTCATGGTGAGGCATTCTATTTCTACCAAGAACCAGTAGCACACTAGGGACTGTTTTTCACAAGGTATATAGCTCTCTGCTGCAAGATGGCCACCAAACACCTCCCAGCTGAGAGTATTATTGCTTAACTTCTGAAGGAGGAATCTAAGCAGACAATAGCATCCACTAACCATGCTCTAAAGCTCCCAGGTGTTTCCCATTAAAATTCTACTAAGCCAAGTGTCACCCATCTTGAACTTCTAGAGTAAATGTTTGGAGCCTGGGTTGGATCCCATATTTGTCACCTGTTTGGCTTGTTGGTTTTATCTTAGCATTCCAGCCTGTGAAGTCATTTTAAATTTTAATTCTATCTTGTGTATTAGACTTTCTCTGAGATTTAAATTATCTTCAAATGGAACGTTGCCATGTTTTTTGATAAAACATTAAGGCTTATCTCCTAACAGTCAGACAATATGTGTAGGTCTTGCACAGGTTATCACACCAGCCATAGATATTCTTACATGTGTTTTATTATCTGGCCTGCAAGTTATTTTCATATCAGGGACACTATGAAACTATTTTTGAATTGTTTGGTGTGTGGTTTTTTTAAAATTCAATATATCCCAGTGTATCAGTTAGGATTTCTTTGCCCCAAATATTAGAAAGCGCTGGCTCAAATTGCCTTACATTTTAAGGAAGTTTATCATTATCACTTATAAAGAAGTCTTTGGAAGTATGAGCTTCAGGCTGGCAGAGAGTGGTTCAGCAATGTCCTCATGGATTCAGCTCACAATACTGGCTTTGCTCTTACGCTGGCTCCCCACCACCACCTCCATAAGCACAAGGTGACATGGAGCCGTTCCAAGAGTTCTGTCTGATCTCAAAATGTCCAACAGCAGCAGCAGAACCAGTCTTCTCCTCCTGTCATCTCTCCGCCTGTTCCCCAGCAGATTTCCCTTTGTGTCTCATTAACCAGGATTAAGACACTGTGGCACTGCAAAATCCATCCTGGCAAAGGGAATGGAAAACCAGGATTAGCCAGGCCGGTGTGGCTCAGTGGTTGAGTGTTGACCTATGAACCAGGAGGTCACGATTTAATTCCTGGTCAGGGTATATGCCCGGGTTGCGGGCTCAACCTCTAATAGGGGGCATGAAAGAGCTGATCATCCTCTCTCATCGTTGATGTTTCTATCTCCCTCTCCCTTCCTCTCTGAAACCAATAAAAGTATACTTGAAAAAGAAAAAGAAAACTAGGATTGGCTTAGCCCTAGACTGATGATTTGTAGCAGAATGGATGTCAGGGTTCACTGATCCATAACTGGTGGAATCTAATCTGTTCCCATTTAAGAAAAGCCTTCAGTCTTCAAGCACTTCTCCCATTTGCTGTAATCCCTATGGATTACTGATAGAGGCTCTGAGAACCCCTCTGCATTGCGAATTATTCCAATTTCCTGCCATTCAATTCCTCTACCTCTAGAAACCTAAATCCAGTTAGAGAGGTTCCATGTTTTCTCACACTCTCACCTACATGGGACTTCAATTCTCACTTGAGCTTCCTTTCAAAATTAAAGGTGATATATCCTGGTGTCCCTTTCCTCTGGTTCCTACCTCTGAGATGGCTTCTCTTTCCCCCACATCCCATAGAACGTCAAGCTGAATCCATAGTTTATTTCCTTAAGAAATCCATTCACACTAAGCAAGTAATAAATTTTTGTGGAATTTACCCAAAAATATGAGCAGAGTGGGAGAGGGAGGAGAAGCTTTGTCTCTCTCCTATATCTTCTCCTCACCACCTTTCTCCCCAATTTTGCCCCCAGGGCTTCCAAATCTTCCCCTGTCTTTGATGCCCAGATGCTGGGAATGTCCATTCCTTGCTCAAGTGGGTGAATATTAATGTATTCCTTCCATCCCTTTTAAGAGAAATACAATTTTCTCCTTTTTTTTTTTTTTTTTTTTTTTTGCATGTTGAAGATGACAGAAGCAAAATAAACAATAGGAAAAAGTAAGAACTGCTTAACTTGGGAACATTGGATGGACCACCTTACTTACACAAAGAGCAAGTTGCTCCAAGTGTGACCTCCTCCTTACCCCAAGCAAAGCTTTTAGGGTTCTTACGACAGCCGTGAGCACTTTGGGAAAGCTAGTTTTATTCCTGACTTTAGCCTCCTTTATTCTGTTTCTGAAGGTTCATGACAATCTTTTGTGTTCCAATTTATCTAAATCCCCTTGCTCTGTCTTTTGTTCATGTCCTTTAAAAACAGCTGCCAAGAGCTCCCCATACAACCACCTCCTTCTTCAGATGTCCCCCCTTTTCAACAGGATTATTTCCTATTACATTATAATCAGGATTTTAGTGTTTAAATATCCCACCTCCCCCAACTCATAAATTCTTTCTAAAGTCTCACATCAAAGAATCACACCTGTGGTAAATACTCTTTTGAAGTGGAGAGATAATTTGTAATGCAAATAATTACTTCTTTATTTATCTCATTTTCAAGGAGGATTTTCATATATTAAATTTTCATAAAGACAAAGTAAGGGTGAATTATTTCACACATTTTTCCTTCTCCGTTGCTTATTCTCCTCCCCCTCCCGCTCCCCTTCTGTCCTTTTCTCCGCTGGTTGTTTTCCTCCTGCCAGGATCCGTGTAAGCCCCTTGGGTTCTCTCCCCTAGACTCTGCTTTTGTTGAACTGAAATAGCACTTTCTATTCTTGTTTTGGAGCACACCTTTGTTGTACCAGGCAAAGGCATCTACTACCAGCATCCAAAGTACGAGTGGAGGCCAGTGAAGAAAGCACCTCTGTAACGCCTCATACCTCCATTTCCTAACTGTCCTGGTCTATCCATATCAATTAAAAGACCACCTTCCTCAGCTGACAAATTTTAAGGAGTAAATCTTTATCCCTTTACTTCCTCGGGAGTAAAATGAGGACAATGATCACTGTCCTGTCTACTTTATAGAGTTGTTGAAAAAAAAAATGTATAAGAAAATATAAAGGAAAGCATGACCTACCTATAAAGGAATTATCTGCTACTTGTGCTTAATCATAGATATATTGTCTGAAAGGGCAGAATTTTTGAGTATGAAGAAGAGTTGGAAGGTCTTTAGGGAGGATGTTGAGCCAGGAAGTCTGAGCACTGAGTTCTTTAAATCAAGAATTGTTCCGTCCCTATGCACTTTGGGTGAAAGAAAAGACTGAGAAAATATGAGTGCTGTATGAGATAACAATTTACTGTCCCCTTAGGTCACTTATTTCACTTTTTTAAAAATTATAAAGACAAAGCCATCTAGAAAAGTAGGATAGAGAGAGGAGAGAAGAGATAAGGAATTGCTCAGGATTTGCCAAGGAAAGTGAGGGAGAAAACTGTAATACAGGTTTGTTGGGAGCCTCACGGTGAGTGCCACTCAATCTGAGTTAGTGTGAGCAGATCTAGGCAGCCAGGGAACAGGCGAACTCAGCTCATTGTTTTGGGCTGTAAACCTAGTCCTACAATTATAATTAGAAAGAAAAAAGACTGTAACCGTTTTATTTTCTTCATTTATAGATACTGTCATCTAGTAATTTTTCACATTTTCTCATTTCTTAGGACAGTTTAATCACCTACTTTTGTGGTTGGGATATGACTTGATAGATTATATGAGCAAACTGAAGCTTTCTAACTGTAAAATATATGTAATTTTGGAGTTTGCTTCTGATGTGTAAGTTTCAAGAAGGCGAATGTTCTCTGTGGGATGTTTGTCACTGAATCCTGCCAAGTGTTGAGAGTGCCTGACAGTTGTAAATTTTTCTTGACTGGATGAAAATTTGGTATTGGAGGGAATTAGGATGGTGATGATGCATAAAACTGACCAATATCCCTGGTGCCAAGATTAGGTGAGTCCCTGATCAAGAGGTGGTTTGTATGCACTGCTTGGTTGAATGAAATTCCATAGACTTTTGTAGACCCAGGAGAAAAAGAGAGAATCACATGATGGGGCCCTGGAAAATGAACACTATTACTCTCTCCTTCCCCTCTCCTGATGCAAACCAGCAACCCATAAAAAACAGTGGGCCCATTATAATTCTGGGAGGGGCAGAGGCCAGAAAGACTATAAATGGCATAATACTTTATAAAGGGCTTGGTCTATATCTGTGATGGCGAACCTATGACTTGTGTGTCAACACTGACAGGCATAGCCATTTTCGATGACACACAGCTGCATGCAGTCACATATAGAGAAGTATGGGGCCGCATGCCGAGAAGGATGTTTCATCCACGGCTACTGCACAGCCAGGTGCAGTAGAGAGGATGAAATATTTGCTGTAGTGTAGTGTAGACACTGTGCCAGAGGGCTGTAGGCCAAAACAACAGAACTCTGGCACAGAGCGTCTAGTTCTGGGACTTCTGGTTAGGCCGTTAGGGGATCTTTGACCTCACTTCCTGCCGGTAGAGCAGCAGGGAGCAGCAGAATGCCATGGGGAACACATCTCTGGGGGCCCTGTGATCGCCATTACCAGCAACCACATAACCACAACAACCATCATCCAATCTACTGTTCTGAGGTGGTCGTGAATTTCTAATTGACCATCATTACTGAGGTAAGTGAGGGGGAGGCTGGGAGAGGCGAGGGCCTGTGCTATGGGTGCCGTTTCTCGCCATTAGAAATAGTGGCAGCCATCTTAATTTATATAAGGAACGTCATTTTGCAGCATAGTGCAGACTCCATTTCACCACTATTACTGTTGTGCATCCTTATTACTCCCTATTTTTGCTTATTAACCCTGCCCTTTCCTAAAAGACAGTTCCATGTGCTATCTTGTGGTCAGTTAGGCTAGTTAACCCCTAATTGCCTGTAGGGCTATCAGGCATTCTATAATTCTATCTTCTGTCACTGACCCCCTACCCCGCCATGGAGAACCCAAAAAATAAAAAAACAAGGTTAAGTAAAGGAAGTGGTAGTAGCTGACCCTTTCAAGAGACATGGACCAAGATGTATGGCATTATAGAAAAAATGGCAGATTATTTTGCGTTCTATGTACTGAAATGGTAGTAAGCAGAATGTGGAATATAAATAGACATTTTGAAACTAATCATTCCCAGCTCTTGAAAAAAAGTGAGGATGAAAGGAAGGAATACATTTCCAGGCAGCTACACCTTTATAAGAGCCAATCTAATTCCTTCCTTAAATTTATAAAAAGCTCTACAAATTTATCATCTGCAAGTTTGAGCATTGCTCACTCCATAGCTCAGCATGGAAAAGCTCTCAGTGAGGGAGAATTTATTAAAGAAACTCTCCTAAGATGTGCACCAGTTCTATTTCACGATATGCAGAATAAAGATGCAATTATTAAGAAAATATCTGAGTTACCACTCAGTAGAAATATCATAAAAGACCAAATAATGAGACTGAACACAAATGAACAACATCAATTAAAAAGAGACATAAGTAATTGTAAATATTTTTCTTTCTCTCTTGATGAAACTACTGATGTCACATCACATGCTCAGTTGGCCATTATTGGTCAATATTCTGATGGTCTCACAATGAGAGAAGAGTTGATAAAGTTAGTATCAGTGCCAACACGTACATCAGAAAATATCAAGTACATCAAAATATGTAAGGTTGTTACACAAACATTCTGTGACCTAAGCATTGATATCTCTAAAGTTGTTTCAGTGACGACAGATGGGGCACCAAACATGGTGGAAAAAAAAGTTAGATTTGTCAAATTTTTTACGGAAGCTAATGGACATCCGATTGTGCCTTTTCATTGTATTATCCATCAGGAGGTTTTATGTGCTAAGGCAGGATTCACCGACTTAAATGACTTAATGTCAATTGTTACAAAAATAGTTAATTTAATAGCTGCTCGCCCCTTTCACAAGCAAGAATTTTCTACACTTTTACTGGAGGGTGATTCCACTTAGAGTGGACTGCTGATGTACAATAATGTAAGATGGCTGAGCCGAGGCAAAGTTCTTGAGCACTTTGTGGAGTGCTTTGAAGAAATTGAGGTATTTCTTGAGGATAAGGATCTGGGAAACTTCTCAGCTCAATGATGATAAGTGGGTCAACACCCTGATGTTTTTTACAGAGCTCTCTGTTCATATTAATGAATTGAACTTAAAGTTACAAGGTTTAGGCAAAAGTATTTACATTATGTTTGGATACATAAAAGCTTTTGAAAGTAAACTTAAAATTTTCAAGCGAGATGTAGAAACTAAAACTTATAAGTATTTTCCTCGAGTAACAAAGTATTTTGAGGCCAGTGCAGCTGTGCAAAATGAAATGGAACTCTTGCATATAAAGTACCAGCATATTTTAGACTCATTACTTGACCAGTTCAGTTATAGATTTAATCAATTTAGAAGCCTAGAGCAGACCATAAAAATAATTAAGTATCCTGATGTAGCAGTCTACAGTAGTTTGGAATTAAATGGTTTCCAATGGATGCAAATTGATGATTTGGAGATGCAACCTGCAGAATTTCAAGACAGCATCTGGGTTCAGGTGTTTGTTGACTTGAGGTCAAAGCTTGAGAATCTGGAAAGGTGCCGCTTGGAGAATCAAGAGGAGTGCCAGTATGAACAGGAAATTTGGAGTGCTTGGAACCAATTACCAGATACTTTTAGCACCCTGAAAAATATAGCAATGGCTTTCCTCACAATTTTTCCCTCTACGTACTTTTGTGAGACCTTATTCTCAACGTT
Organism: Antrozous pallidus; assembly: GCA_027563665.1. NCBI lineage: Eukaryota > Metazoa > Chordata > Mammalia > Chiroptera > Vespertilionidae > Antrozous > Antrozous pallidus. Next base: position 68,356,047 of record CM050514.1, read on the forward strand.
AAATGATATCAAAACCAACAAAAGAAACAGATTGACAGATGATGTTAGTAGCATTTGCTTGGGCTTGAAGTGTACAAAATACCAACCTTCAATTGAAGGTTTATCCAATGAAATTCAGGAACAAACAAGTCACTAATCGGCAGGTTAGTTAAAGAATTCCCCCTCCTCCTCACTTATCTTAGTTCATGGCACCCCATACAAGTTAAATAATATCAAGACCAAAGAAAAAACCAAACCAACTGACAAATGAACAAAGAAGTCACTAAGCAAGTAAGTTAAATAATTAGTTTTTGGTTTATTAAATACAATTATATATTACAATTATACATTTTTGTTATTTAAACTATAAATATCGCAAAATTATGGGTTTTTTTCTCGAAATGACATACCACCTGAGTTATGCTCAGTTTTTTGGTGAATTTTGACACACCAAGTTCAAAAGGTTGCCCATCACTGGTCTACATGATCTTTCTGAACTGGGCTTGAGACATCTTTGCCAATTCCCATGATGTCCACAGTCACAATGAGGTCAACAAAGCCTCCTAAAAATGTATCCACAAAGAGAATGACCTCTGTGTTCAAGCATCACTATTATCCCAGCAGCTGCCACTGCCAGAGTGGTAAAATAATGTCTATTAGAATTCTCCAGAGAAACAAAACTAATGGGAGGGGTCGGGAGAGAGGGGATTTTTTATAGCAATTGGCTCACACAATTATGGAGGCTAGTAAGTCCCATAATCTGATCTGCCACCTGCAAGCTGGAGGCCCAGAAGCTGGTCATATAATTCCAGGTCAAACCCAAAGTCTTGAGAAAATTAAGAGAGCCCAAGGTGTAAGTTTCAAGTCCAAAGTTCAAGAACCAGAAACACTGATGGGGTGGGGGAGTGTGAAATGGATGTCCCAGCTCAAGCAAGAGAGCAGCAAATTCATCCTTCCTTCTTGTTCTACTCAGGTCCTTAACAGATTGTATGAAACCTTTGCTTTTCATTTATATGTAAACTAGAGGCCTGGTGCACAAAATTTGTGCACTGTGGGGTGGGGGGGTCCTTCAGCCCACCCTGCATCCTCTCCATTCTGGGACCCCTCAGGGGCAATTGGACATCCCTCTCACAATCCAGAACTGCTGGCTCCTAATAACTCACCTGTCTGCCTGCCTGATTGCCCCTAACCACTTCTGCCTGCCAGCCTGATCACCCCCTAACCACTCCCCTGCCAGCCTGACTGACACCTAACTGCTCCCCTGCCAGCCCGATCACCCTCACCTTCCCTCCCTTGCAGGCTTGGTCACCCCCAACTGCCCTCCCCTGCCAGCCATCTTGTGACAATGAGGGGGGAGGCCATCTTATGATGACATGGGGGAGGCCATCTTGTGATGCGAGGGCATGAGGGTCAATTTGCATATTACCTCTTTATTATATAGGATATATGAGTCTTTGACTGTACAAAATTGCCATCTCTGGGTCACTCCTCAGCCCTATCATCATTAAAATGCAGCTACAGATTTCTGGGACCAATAGGGTAAAGAAAATAGTTATTAGGTCATCCTGACTCACAGCTCTAGTGTAACAGACAGTAATTATGGGAGGGGCCCACAGGGCAACCAGGAAAGGTGATCACACAAGGAAGTTTCGTTTGGCACAAGCCTTCACCTATATCTGGCCTTAGTTCTTGATAAGAAAAATACATTTTTGGGAGGTCCTGGAGTAAAATACAAAAATCCTGGGCTTTCAAGTCACAGTACCCAGTTGAAATCCTGGATCTCCTGTTTTATATCCTTAAACAGGTTATTTAACTGCTCTGAGCCTCAGTTACTTCTCTTATAAATGATAGATTATCAACTTCAGAAGATTGCCATGAACAGTAAAGAAGGTAATATTGTAAAGCACAGGAAGTACTAAGTAATGTGTAATGAATGAAAAGAGGAATGGGATAAGCCAGGTGTTAAAAGTAGAGAGGCAGCAGTCATACTATAGACATATATAGAAAACTAGCTTCATAGTCCCCTTTTAATTATTCCAGTGGAACCATGTGTTGCAACCTGGCGCAGGAGTCGAGGTGCAAGCAGGAGAGTATTGAGGAATTAGCCTTCCTTCAAAGAGCTGATAGCATGGTTGGGAGGGGAGGCTTACAGAACGGAAGGCCTGAGCAAAGCAAATGCCCAGGGACTGGTTGTTGGTGCCTTTATGAACAAGGGAAGCCAGAATAGAAGCCCTTCTTCTAATCCTGAGAGTCGGGGTATCTAGAAAAGCTAACTTTTTGTGGAAGATTTTGTTCTTGGACTGGACCTTGAAGATTGTAGGATTAAGATATGACCACTCAGAAAAGGTGAGAAAACTGTAGTGGTTGGATAGGGTCAGATGATGACAGGTCTAGAAATTCATCAGCCAGTTGAGCCTTGCTCTGGATGACATTGGGGAGCCATTGAAGGTCTTTACCAGGGAGTGTCCCAATCAGATAGTATTTGTGACAACTTAGTCTCCTCGCAGTCGAGCTAGAGGAGGAATAAAGGAGTGGGAGGGGACAAGAAGGGAACAAGGGCTAGATGGATGGCAATCTTCCTTGAATCATGTCTTAACTGCATCTTCTGAGCCAGTCATCGAGTCTTGTTGAACACTCCTTTGAAATAACTTCTCCCCATTGCTTCTATACATTATTTCATTTAGCCAAGGAAGCAGTTTTCCAGCTGGATCAACTGGAAGATTGGTGCCATGGACAGAGGCAAGAAAGTTGGAGAACTAGCTTGATTAAAGATAAACAATAGATTTGTTTTTTGACATGTTGAATTTGTGGTAGTCGCTGAATGTTCAAATGGAAAAGTAAAGTTGAACTGACTTTTCAACATGACTGGAAGTGACTTTAATACTCAAACAACATGAAATTCGAGAGTTTAATCAAAATCAGATACTGAAAAATATTGAACATACTCTGTCATCCTAGTCTTTTCTCTGTTGATGCAGAATTACTGTGTGGGGAACTGAGTATAGTCGCATATTTTGTGTTTCCTTCAGCTGGCGCTATGGGGAATCATAAATGGAATTGTGATGGAAATGTTATATAAGATTGTTAAACAAAGAGCAGGGAATATTAAATGCTAAAAATGTGGGTAAATATTTTAGCTTTTTGGAGGTGTGGTTTGAAAAACTCCTATCAATTATGTAATTGGATTTCCTGAAAGGATTTATGACCAACATAAATGATTCTGGGATGGGTCTGAGCAATATTTTAACAATTTGGAAGATGGTCTCCTTTCAGAGAGGAGAACTCAGCCTCTGAGGGTAGACCATCTTCTCATTCCATCCATAAAAACTGCAGGAAAACTTCACTAGACCACTGGGCTCACGATGTTCAGTCTTGAGGGCTAATCCTGCCTAGTTTCCCCATAAAAGAAGAATCTTGCAGATGTTTGCTGTTTCTCAGTTGCTGGAGGACCCCTAACCCCCTCTTTTAGTTTCTCTCCCCTTTATCTCCTTCCACTCGTGCCTTATTGATAACAACTATAAAGAAGTAGTTATAAAATGATTATGAAACTTTTACTTGAAGCAGAGATGATTATGTGGTTTGGGAGGGAAGGGGGAAGGGACTAAATAAAAGGTGATGCTAAGCTGTTAAAGAAAGAGATGAACATTAACAGCAACATCTTGATTTTGTTAAGAGGCGAGCTGAAGCCATCTCAAACAGGCAGGGGACAAGGTGATAATAAGAGAAAATGTGTTTCTCTGACAAAGAAGCGGACAGCAGGGGACAGCACTTCAGAGAAAGAGGTGAACATTAGGGAAAGTGTGCAGAGAGGATGTGCTAATCCCTCTGAATCACACTGGTAGAAGCTCTGGCTGTTTGAACTCCTTGGCAACTTCAGCCAGGGCTCAAAGTGGAGCGTGAGGAATGAGAACAAAAGGAAAGTTCACTCTGTGAATTCCTCTTGTCAGGGCAAGGGAAACTGCTTTGAGGCCAGCACTAGAAGATGTTAATGGTAGGAGAGAGAACCCAGTAAAAGAAGAACAAAAATGTCAGGTCATTGGGAGCTTGCCTAGCATAAAGGAAATAAAAGCACCACTGACAAGACACTCAGCCAGGATCCCACCACATACTGCTGCGCGGGTCACTTCTAACCAGTGCTCAGTAGGCTCAGTAGGCTGCAGCTACTGCCTCAACTGCTTGGAGGATTCGCGTTCCCTTGACAAACGTAATTGAGCTTTCACTGTGTCAGTGAGGACTAAATGCTGGAGGGTGCAATGGGAGCCCTTATATCTTTGTAGCAACTGGTTTTGTGAAGTCAGAAGGATCACTGTGAAGTGAGAACTAGGAAATATTACCGCCCCTGGAAGGGCAGAGCCAGCAGGAATAGGGTAAGATGTAGGATAGCCAAAGTGGTATCTGGGAAGAAATATCTGGGAAGGTGTACCAGTTAATAATGTGGGGTTTTTTCAATAGATGGGAGCAACACATACTAGAATGTTGATAAATATGCGATCTGATATGTATGCTATTTTGTTGTATTCACAACAAGCTTCAAAACTTCCTATGTCAAATTTGCTGAAAGTGTTAACATCATAAATATTTTTTACGATTAAAAATGTCAAATTTTGTGCCAAAAAAAGGCACTTGCGGGAAGTTTTCTTTCATTATTTTGAAGAAAAGTGCTGCTGAAAGTTATCATATACTTCGGGAAGCTTATGGTGAACATGGTCCATCTCAAGCTACTTGTGAACGCTGGTTTAAACGCTTTAAAAGTGATGATTTCGATGTGAAAGACAAAATGTCCAGGTCAAAGACCAACAATTAAAAGCATTATTGGATGAAGATGCATGTCAAAGTAAAAAAACAACTTGCAGAAAGATTAACAACTGAAAGGCCAAATCACTTCGGAAAGAAGACAAGGCTCTGCATTTGGTGGGATCAGGAAGGAGTGGTGTGTTATGAGCTTCTAAAACCAGGTGAAACCGTTAATACACTACGGACAACAAATAATCAATTTGAATCATGCTTTGATTGTGAAATGACCAGAATATGCCAGAAGAAACAGCAAAGTAATTTTGTTTCTTGATAACGCACCATCACACACTTTAAAACCAGTTACACCAATCAGAAAGAATATATGCACTCCTATGTTCATAGCAGCACGATTTATCACAGCTGAGATTTGGAAACAGCCTAAGTGCCCATCAGCAGATGAGTGGATTAAAAAACGGTGGTACATTTACACAATGATGTAATACAACGCTGTGGTAAAAAAGAAGGAATTCTTACCATTAGCAATAGCACGGATGGAACTGGAGAGCATTATGCTAAGTGAAATAATCCAGTCAGAGAAAGATAAATATCACATGATCTCACTCATTTGTGGAATATAATAAACATAAACTGATGAACAAAAACAGACCCAGAGACAGAGAAGCATCAATCAGACTGTCAAACCTCATAGGGGAAAGATCAACCAAAGGACTTACATGCATGCATATAAGCCTAACCCAGTGGTCGGCAAACTCATTAGTCAACAGAGCCAAACATCAACAGTACAACGACTGAAATTTCTTTTGAGAGCCAAAAACTGACTTCTGCACAGGGGCCACAAAGTTTCAATCGCACTGTATGTGCACGCCCGCACGTGGCATTTTGTGGAAGAGCCACACTCAAGGGACCAAAGAGCCACATGTGGCTCACAAACTGCAGTTTGCTGGCCACTGGCCTAACCAATGGACACAGACACCAGGGGGTGAGGGTATGTGGGGGGGGGGGGGTTGGAGGAGGTAATGGGGGGATAAGTACACATATGTAATACCTTAATCAATAAAGAAAAAAAATTAAATAAACATTTCAATAAATAAATAAAGACACATTAAAAGATCTTGCCTGGAAAGCATTAACCCACCCACTGTATTCACCAGACCTCGCTCCTTCAGATTACTTCTTGTTCTGATCGCTCACGAACTTTCTGAGCAGCACTTCAAAACGTACAAAGTGGAAAATTGGGTCTGAATGATTCGCCTCAATACAAGAAAAGTTCTACTGGGACAGTATCCACAAATTACCTGAAAGATGGGGGTAGGAGGAATGTGTAGCTAGCGATGGACATTACTTTGAAGATTTCTCTTGAAATTAACGTGTTTTCTTTTATTACAAAATCCATCATTATTAACCCGTACATCTAGTACGTCTGTGCAGACTCCCTAAGAGGAAAGACATAGCAACTGCCAGTCTTCCTCCCCCAGGCCTAACAGTTCCCATCCATTAGATGATGCTTCCCTCCCCTTTAGGCCTTTTAGAGCGGTCCTGGAAGTTGTGTGGAGATCCTGCTATGAAGTTGGGAGAACATGAGAATCTCTGCACGTGGGAACCTGTGATCAGCTACAGGAGCTAGGAACTCTAGGTGCTTTTTCTGTGTATTTTATGAGCCACTGAGAATTTTTAAGTGCATTTCCTCCAGATTCTAACTCAAATGTTGCAAACTAGGCACACGTAGGTTTTCTTGGGCTACCAGAATTTTTTAAAAATTGATCCAGCCAAAACCGGTGTGGCTTAGTGGATAGAGCGTCGGCCTAGGGACTGAAGGGTCCCAGGCTCAATTCCAGTCAAGGGCATATAGCTTGGCTGCGGGCAATCCCCACTGTGGGGGAGGGGGGGGTGCAAGAGGCAGCTGACCGATGTTTCTCTCATCGATATTTCTGAGTCTCTATCCCTCTCCCTTCCTCTCTGTGAGAAATCAATAAAAATATTTTTAAAAAATAAATAAATAAATAAATAATAAAAATTGATCCAGCAGTTAAAAATGGCGAGATTTCCCCTGGAAATCCAGCTTTTTGGTTTCTCAAGAGTCTGGGAAGATCTGACGCATTGGAGGCACTGCAGTGGTTAGCGAGGGGGTAGCAACTGTCCCATTTGGGTGGACACCTGTGCTCTCTCCAGGTGGGCCATCTCTACCACTCACACTAGGGTGACCACATAATTTGTTGTCCAAACTAGGGCACTTTTGAGAGTAAAAGGGGGTGCTATCAGTAATTATGCCTGTACCACAGACATAAACCGTGATTGTTGTGGACAGTAGACTGTGAGGATGTATGGTGATCCGAACACATAGCTTACACTGGGCTTGCTCCTCTTCTGTGCCCACTGTTATTTGGATTATGTGGTCATAAGTCAGGAACTCTTATGAGGAATAAGGGAGATAAAAGGTGTAAAATGAGAAAGAGACCTGAAAGGTTTTTATTTTTTTAAAAAAAGGAAATGGAAAATAATTTTTAAATGAATGCCAATTACATCAAACCTTCAGGTAAAGGCAGAGCCTTGCTGGTGGCTGGCTCAGCATGTGAGTTTGACCTTCCTGGCGGCCTGCCCCACACAGTACTGTCAGTTTTAATAAGCCGTAATCCCGTAGCTACGAGCGAGACTAATCAAACTGCAGAGAGCAGCCTGTTCCTAATCAGAAAGGCACAGGGTAATCATTTAACTCTGTGGGTTCTCAGTCAGCTCCAAGCTGCCTCAACAGAAAAAAATATCCTGTAAGATAGTTGCTCACACACTCTAATCTTAGCCTTTGGATGGTCTTTGTTAAGAAGTTTTTATTAAAATTCTTTAATTATACTAATATTTGATTTTTAAATGTTTTAGAAGATTCTTTTCCCTTGATTCCCAGAGAATAAAATATTCCTTCCACAAAGGCATATGGGAAACCTCAGACTCCTATTGATTATCCAGGAGTCCACTTGAACCTATCAGAGACCCAAACTCTTTCAACACCGTTCAGGGTGGGGGCAGAAAGGGATTTGGGGACATGGAATGGCAGCTCACATTGGGCACTTAGACCTACAGGTGATAGCGTGGTACTGTAGCTACACATGGCAGTGCCAGCTATTCCGTTACAGGAGCAGGAGCAAGGGCCGTCGCCAGCAAAGCTCCAGAAGCTCCTGTACCTCAAGACAGTGGCCCCTCTTGCTTCCTTAGTCCTTTAACCCAGGAGCAAGTCACAAGCAAGAAGCTATTTAGTGCAATGGGAACTGTTGAGTTTTAGTCAGATGGAGCCAAAGTCAAACTACTCAATCTTCCAGAAATTCCTGGTACGCACTCAACCTTCCTGAACTCAGTAACAGGAATAAGAATATCAACACCTCACAGGCCTTGCTCTACAGGTCAATGAGATGTACATGGAAAGCATGTACTGAGGTGCCTAGCACAGTAAAAATGCTCCGAAGACTGTAGTTATTATTTTCATCATGTGCTAAGCATGGCCTTAAGGTCCCCTAATTATATAATTTAAAGAGAGAGGCGCATCCTTGACTCTCCCTGGATTCTGCATTTAGTGTGAGCACACTTAAAACAATGACTACAGATGGAATAAATGTAGAAAAATCTTTTTTTATTTCTGGTACCATGGAAATTTAATGTTTTGTTTAGTAGATTCACTACTAGTTACAGGAAACAAGACAGTATATTTTTAGTTAAAAATTTTTATTGTCCATTGACTTTAATAGGTTTACAATAAACATTTTTTCAAATATGCCAATAAGAAAAAGACCCAGAAAAAATAGACAATATTGGACAGAAACTTCAGTGTTTTAACATAAAACTCGTACATTTTATACAAATTCTGGGATATTTATTAATAGTCCTCCAACAATGGATTTGGTATTGAACACGAATATAAACATATGAACAAGTCCCATCCAATATATTTCAAAACAATCAGATGCTTGAGAACAGAGATTCTTTCATAAATACCCGTATCCTTCATGGAGGAGAGAGGTCATAGGAATGCCCATGAATTCCAAAACAGAATTATTCCCATCTAATGAAGGTAAACCATATAGATGGGCATCCAACACATAAAAATGTAGTAACCACATAACTTTTTTAAATGCTTAGTAACACCCACTAAAATGAACAAACAGCAAAATACAGCACAATAACATAAAACAAATGTATTTCACACTACTACAAACAAAACAAAGGCCTCTTTTTGGTCCTGCTGTTTTGACAGAAACTATGTGTATAAATGTCTGTGTATATATATTCTTTTTTTAAAAAGATTTTTAAAATTAATTTTTAGGGAGAGGGAGAGAGACGCCGATGGGAGAGCAAAACATTGATCGGCTGCCTTCATGCATGCTTCACACCAGGGGACTGAGCCCACAACCCAGGCATGTACCCTGATGGGGGATTGGACCAGCAACTTTTCGGTGCATGGGACAATGCCCAACCAACTGAGCCACACCAGACAGGGCTGTATAGGTATGTTCTTGTAGAAAACTTCGTAAATATAGAAAAGCACACAAAAAAATACAAATCACTTGTCATAACCATCAACACAAATGTCACTCACTCCTTTGGGAAGAGCAAAAAAACTCACAGAATTAGAGATGATCCAGGAAGCTCTTTCCAGCCTCAGGATCTGCTAATGCCAATTCACCAACCACTTCAACATCCACAGGCCAAACCTCTTTACAGGCTCTGAAATGTCTCTACTATTGTCTGACTCCTGGTACCGCTGCATTTTCATCAGGCCAATGGTGATCAATAAGCAAGAACTATAAGTAAGGCTATGACTCTGACCTAAAACTCTTTGTTTCCCAAATATTAGAGTTAGATGGAATCTCAGAAGTTCAGTTAGTCCTATCCACATGGCTGTCCTCATTTATTCAGGAGGAACCAGGCATGAAGAGGTAGGTGAGTAGCACTGGAACCCATCCTCTCACTGCCAGTCCAAAGCTCTATCCAAGTGAACATATGATGGAGGAATCTCCCCAAGTTATAGCTATTATGTGGTCAGACTATTATTGAACTGAAAGGGTAGATTATCGTGCACCTGCACAACCAGACATAGCTAGGGAAGCTTCCGGTTAGCTCTAGGGAGACAAGTCACAAATAGACCATGTAGCCAAATGAAGGAGTGTGCAGTGGTGCAAATGGTCAGAGGAGCAATGTGTGAAACCCATGTTCCATGGAGATGTATGCCTAGTTAAATCGAAAGAGCCACTACTGACTAACTATGCTGCTGGAGCAGCTTGGAAGGCAGAAGTACCCAAAAGAGGCCCCTGAGCACATGGAATTAAAGAAAACGCCTGCATGAAGCAGATTCCTTCTCCAGTCATTAGGCATGAGTCCACAAGGCCATGCATGCTACTCATGACCAATCATCTCCCCTTAAGCTCCAATCCACTCAGTGTACCCTCAGATTCTCATCACTGCCACTTCAAGGCTATCTCTTTACATCTACAGCTTTTGACTAAACAAATCTCTACTGACTAAAAGAGTTAGCATAGAAATATTAAAGGTCATGGTTCAATTCCTTCTGATCAATCCAGGTCACTTAAGTCTTTAGAAAAAAGCTCTTTAGCCTCCTGTGGGCAGAGTTTGATACAGATGTTCCTTATCTGAGCAGACCGTATTCTCAAATGTAAATGATGAAAGCTAAGATCGTTTCTTGTTCTCTGCTTCCCACATGACAACAGTGGAACTGGCTCAATGTGAAGTCAGACCTGTATACCAGGCTCAAGATGCTTGCCTGCGGATGAGCTCCTTCAGCTGTGCCAGCCTGTCACTCTTTAGTGCTTCTCGGATAGAGTGGAAAAACCCAAAGTAGTGTTCAAAGTTGTGTATCATAAGCAGGACCCCGGCCAACAGTTCATTGGTCACCAGTAGGTGGTGAATATAAGCACGAGAGTGGTTCTTACAGCAGTAACAGGAACACCCTCTCACCAATGGGTCAAAGTCCTCCTGGTACCTGAGAAAGGAAGTTAGAATGACATTCCAGAAAGTGAGGAATATAAGAACTCCACAACCGAGGCTACCTATTCTGCTGGTGCATAACTAATATGGTTAATAACATCACTGCCAAATGTACTGCTGGACACCTGCTTAAGAGGGCAATGTGGCCCAAGTCAACAGAACGCAATGAGCCAGGGACTTAGCAGTCCTCAGCTGGCTATAACCTCCTAGCCTGAGGCTTACAAGGGAGCAGCAAAGAGAGTGCTGTGGTTGCTCCCTCAGGCTGAGCACTGTCGGTCACACTGTAATATGAAGAATGCGCCGTTCTGATGGATGCATGTTTCTCCTTTGGCCACCAGAACTAGATTCAGAAGACACCGTCCGACCTTTTACTTGCATATCGTTTTGCAGTTTACAAACCACTTTTACATATACTATCTCTTTGATCTCCAACCACCCTTGGAGACAGGCATTTCTGTTGTCATTTTACTGATGAGGACCCCTAAGGGGGTTATGAGGAAGGGCTCTGAAGCTACAATGCCTGGGTTTGATTCTTGGATCAGAGCTTACTTGGGCAAGTCACTTAACTGCTCTCTGTTTTTGTTTCCTCATCTATAATGGTAACAGTGCCTACCTTACAGACTAAATAAGTTAATATAGGAAAAGGCTTGGACACTCCTGAGCATACACTGAGCATTGTATTACCTTTTATCAGCTATTAAAAGGAAGTCAAATGAGTTGGCCAGTGTCACACAGGCATGAGCAGTGCTAGGATTCCAACTCCAAATTCTCCATAACTTCAAATCTAGTGCTGACAATAAGAAAATTCTCATTTCCAGCTAACTCTATCACATACAGAGAATTTTAGTAGTAACCATTTATGTTACTGTACATTTAAAAAATAGAAATGAAACTCCCTGGCTATTTTTTAAGATGTTAAATGTGGTAACCATCATTATTTCACTCCTACAATCAAGAAACCCCTAGAGAATAGATGAAAAGTACGATTTTCATAATCTTTCATTAATTTCCAAATCTGTACTATTACTAGATGGCATTTCTAAGTCTGAGTCCCTAGAATGTCCCTTCACATAAGACCAAAAACACCACGCACTAAAGTAAGTATACCAAACTCACAGATAAACCAATCACTGGTTCCCTGATTGTTAGCACTTTCAATTAAATACATACGAAGTTACAAGATATCCTAATTCATTCGTTCTAGAGGCAAATGTTTTCTTTAGGATTTATAATCTGTATATAATAACCAAGATGACTTAAGTGTCTTAAAAATTTTTTTTAATGTATTTTATCTTGAAATCCTTATTTTGTGTCACTATTTAAAGTATTTGAAAGGAGGAAAAAAACAACAAACAATGGGTTTGGTCTAACCTTTACAACAGCTCTTCTAAAACAATAGTTATCTAGCCTCAGTTTTCTGTTAAGACAAAATATACACCAATTCATCTGCAGAAAAAGGAATTTCTGAAACTGAATTTGGGAAGGCCTAAATAACACCCAACTATAAATATTTTATAAAATCATAAACTGAAAAGGGAACAGTAATGTTAACTTTTAAAACAGACTGAAATTTAAGTCAGAAGTCAAAATCTAAACTAAAAAAAAAAAAAAAAATTTCTTACTTTTTTTCCTTCAGATTAATTTCAAATGATGTCACTTCTTGGTTGCCACTGGCTGTTTTCATTTTCTTTGACTGATCCACAGATTGTGTTTCTTCCTGAGTCCCATTTTGTTGTAATACTGAAGAAGAAACCAACAAAAAATCTTGAATGAAAGTCAGATAAAGAGTGGCCTTTGGGAGTATCTTATTTTAGTTGCTATTTCATGCCCTTAGACCCTGTAATTCCACTCCTGAATCATATCTCAAGGAAATGACGTAAGAAAAACAGCAATGTGGCCCAAGCCAGTTTGGCTCAGTGGAGAGTGTCAGCTGCAGACTGAAGAGTCCTGTGTTCAATTCCAGTCAAGGGCACACATCTTGGTTGCAGGTTTGAGCCCTGGCCCTGGCTGTTGTGCATGCAGGAGGCAACCACTCAATGTCCCTCTCATCACTGATGTTTCTGTCTCTCTTTCCTTCCTTCCCCATTCCTCTCTGAAAGCAATAAAGATATATTTAAAAAGAAAAATAGCAATATATACAAAATGATTACAGACCCATTATTTATAAATCTATAACATAAAAATTTGAAGATTCAACAATGCCTAAACAAATTATGGTTCTAAGTAAATAATATACTCCGATTGTCAAGAAATGATTTTTAAAAACTAGTTACTGTGTTCATGTGAATAAAAGTGTATTGAAGTTATATCATATTTTAATGCACATGCAAACTAATTGGGCCTTAAAACTGCCTATGTCCCAAATAGATTGAAAGTAGACTATGGTTTAAATTTGTGTATTATGTATGGAGACTTGTCATCCAGAGAACTCAGATTATCCAGAATTAAATGGGGACTTCAATTGTTCCCTTGAACTCTTTGCTTTAAGAAAAAAACACTCCTGGAATAACAAGAGAAGCACCAGTTCCCAAGCACAGAGCCAGCTGCCCTAACAGGGGCAAACAGATGAGTATTTCTGAGAACAAGTAATAACAATCTCAGGGTTGGCCCAAGGAGAATGGGCAGATGGTCCTAGGAAGGTAATTTGGTCCAAGTTAAAGGAAAAAGAGAAGTGCGACCCCAACACTGAGCACAGGGATATGTTTTGCTGCCATGAATCTGTGTGGTGACCTGGGAACTCATAAAAGCCTGGTTTTGGGGAAATCCTTCTCACCGGGGAAATTGCTGTCTATATTAAACAACTTATTCCTTTGTAATTTTCACTTTGTAATTGGCAAAGGACTATAATTTACTATACACACACGTGTGATTAATAATACTTTAGTAAGAATGTTCAAACGGTTTCAATTTTCCTAATCATAAATAAAAAGCTTTCTCTGGCCAAAGAGGAACAATATCAGGTTCTTTTTCAATTTTGCATATACATGGTACAGAATGACTAATAGCTACCTGGTGGAAATAATTAAGCTTGTAAATAAAGTCATGAACATTTATAAAGTGTTTATGTATACCTATCCACAGACATTATATTCTGGTCTGTCTAAAAGACAGTAAAATTGACCAATCTGATTTATTTTGTTTTCAGAGTAATTCCAATTAGATTAATGCTTAAGTTGCTCTATAAAAGTGTAACATCTTCTCAATGAAATTTTGAAATCTTATGGGGAATAAAATGAACCTTTAAATGAAGTCTCTAGACCTAGTCAAATTTAAGGTTGGCGGTGACAGAGGCTGATTTCAAAGGACAGCAGGACAGGAAAACACGGCACACCTAGGGAGGCCCAAGGGAACACTGGGCCTGCAACAATCTCCGGAAAAACTGGGCAGGTGCTTCAGGGACCCCAGCCCAAAGTCAGCAGCCCAATTCCTTCACTACTGCCAGTTAAATGGAAGAATCAGAACCTGCTTTTCTCGACTTCTGATTAACTAAACAATAAAATAAAATGGCAGTGTTTCAAAGCAATAATCACAGGGGAGAACAGCTCTCACATCTCAGTGTGCACACAAAGGCAAAAAAGCAAAAGCAATGCTAGGACCAGGGGGGTGAGACTCCCTGTATTTTAATAGCAAAGGATTTGCAAAAAGCAGACAAGAACTCTTTTGTGAAAAACAAATTAACTTTTACCAAGCAATTCAAAGGTTTTCTTTTCTTAGATTTTCATCACTATTCACTTTGAATGGTCTTTTTCAGGCTGTTAATAGAAGAGGTTTTGTGTGTGTGTGTGTGTGTGTGTGTGTGTGTTTGCTTCTGCTAACTCCAAAATTATTTCCTAATATTGATGAGCTATGTGTATAGTATTAAGTACCGGGGTTGTATGGACCAACATGCCAGAGCATACAGATAAGAAACAAAGATGGAGTTTTACAAAAGGCTGGCTTTATAATATACACATATTTCTGGCTGGAATCACAAGCCAAAACTGATAGGAAAAAGAAACTTAAGGCTAACACTGAGATTAACTTCAAAAGACCTACATGTCTGCTCAGGATTCGGCTGGTAATCAAAGCTGAAAGTCAGGGCACCTCCCCGCTCAGTCACTTGATAAGGGAAAAAGCTCTCAAATAAGTCCACTCCTCTTTCAATACACTCCAGCACTTCATCTGGCAGGCTAACACCGCAGATGAGCCTGTGAAAATAAGAACACTCACATGAGGACAATGCCAGGACTCAATGAAGGCATTAAAATAATAATGAAAACCATCAGTCATAGTTAGCATAGCAGGCAGCAAATAATAAGATAAGGGGAAAGAACCTTTATTTGGGAGGCAGAGAGCTGGGCTAGAATCCTAGCTCTGCTATTAATTTACTTGCTGTGTTCTTTGGGAAAGTTTCTTAACCTTTCTGAGTTTTTGTTTACTCATTTTAAAAATAAGAGCATTAATACATACATCACAGAATTGTTAGGAGAACTAATGAGATAGTTGAAAAAAACACATAGTGTAGTTTCTGGCCCCAAAGAGAAACTCAATAAAGGTTAGTTTTCTTTCTCCTCTCATCTGTTCTAAACAACCTCCCTAGCCTGAGACTGAACTTTATAGCCTACCTATCCACATGGAATTTTTTTAAGAGTGCAAAGCTGTGTGCTTTTGTTCCCCCTCAGATACTTCTATATTTTAACTGTATGTTGCCTGTAATTAATTTTTATAAATGGTTCCAGAAAGACATTTTTATCTACTATATTCTTCACAGGCTCATTTACAAAGCAACTCTTGCTCTCAGAATTTCAACTATGCCCACAGAATCTAGGAATCTAGTTGGCTTTATTTATGCTTCTTTGTATTTTCACCATGAATAAAATGTCTGCACGGTGGGATGAGGTGGTAATTTCAGAGGTACTGGGCAAGGCATTCTGATAATATTAATACTCAACCAAGGTTTTACCACTAACACAACACCGGAAGATGCTAGGTCAGGGCTGGTTGGCTGCTGTTTTTTATGTTTGTTTTTCTACTCATAGTTCCTTTTATGAACTGAGAGAGAAAAGCTTACAGACTCTCTGATTTCTAAAAGAAGTCCAAAAAAGGCTTATGTAATATTAAACAACCAGAACCCTTAAATATACACTGGTTTTTCTGACTAGTTTCCCTCAAGTAACGTAATGTCTTAGACCTCCTCTCCAACTGGAGTTTCTACACACTTATAGAAAGAAAAACAATCCCAGCTTTCAAATCCAGTAACAGACATCTGTGAGCACTTAACTCAGAGAAGTCCAGAAAAAAAACTAGAAATACTAAAACTAAATTGTAGTCTGTACTGGAATGGACTAGGAGGGAGAGCAATGCACACAGACAAGGGGTTAAAATCGGGGCAAATGCTGCCTGGGGTGATGAAAAGATAATCATTCTGGCTGGTGTTTACACAGGCGTGTATGTGTGAAAAACCATCAAGCCCTATATAAGGTTCATACACTTTACTGCAAGTTATAACTGTTTTTTAAAAAGTCGTAAAATTGTATGTTAGATACTAGCCAATAGCCCGAAGGGTATACTGTAGCATGCCATAATCAGACTTCTTATGATATCTATAGGAAAGAGCATAAATGTTCACACCAAGTGGGAAAAAGACTATTCTTAAAAAATAATAATAATTGGGGATAGTCTAATAAGACATCAGGTGCACTCAGAAACTCGGGACTTTTAGCTTCGAATCATGTAGATCATTTCTTCTCTCTCACCAGCACACAGTAAAACCTGGGATTTATAGAAAGAACCAGTGTTGCCAGCCCCCTGAATTTCAAAATATGATACCACTGCCTCAAACCTACAAAGTTCTTATTAGCAGTGCCCATCTTCATTCTGCTAGGAGCACAGATCCATCCTCAGCTCTCCCTGAGAAAGGCCAGAGTCCCCATAGCTTATACCTGTCCCTGGAAACCATGTTCTAATGCATAAGGAACAGTGCTTATATTTGGCACAAGAATGAGGAGAAACAGTATGACACTTGTCCTCACTTAAAATGAGCATCAAATAAATTCATTTATATGGCAACTGTCCTCTGGTCTACATCTTGAACCAACCACAGGACAGCCTCGACGGAAATTCCTCCTATGGTCAGCCTCAGAAGACTCAGCCCAGAAAGGACATCACCAAAACATCGAAAGAGCCCTAAACCAGTTTGGCTCAGTGGATAGAGCATCGGCTTGCGGACTGAAGGGTCCCAAGTTCGATTCCAGTCAAGGACATGTACCTTGGTTGTAGGCACATCCCTAGCAGGGGGCATGCAGGAGGCAGCTGAGTGATGTTTCTAACTCTCTGACCCCTCTCCCTTCCTCTCAGTCAAATCAATAAAATATATATTTTTAAAAACATCGAAAGACATGCCCATGTAGACTGCACAATACTCAACCCCCAGCACTCCTGCTCTGCCGCCCATGAGGCTTAGCCAGCATTGTCACCCAGCACTAGCCTCGGTTTGTCTTCCGGCAGCTCGGCAGTAACTGCCGACAGCAAGTCCAGTCTAGCGTCCAGAGTTGTCGGGTTCCCTTGAAAGCCGTCCAGAAGGAAGCCACCTACAGGCCGCTTGGCTGTCTCTCGTGCTGACCTCAGCCTCTCCTCCATCACATCTCCACCTTCAATCGCTCCAATGACCGTACTTTTCTGAAGGACCTAAGGTAAAAAGGACTGAACAATTTTAACTGTTTCCAGGAATGGAGACCTTTGTCTAAATGAATCTCACAAAGAAGCCCAATGGACAGACAAGGTCTCAGTGGGAAGCATGCAGGAAATGGTGCTGCCTCTGCCCTGAGAACTTTTAGGGCTCCAAAGAGCACAATTTGAAAGCCCCCCAAGTATGAAAAGACTGTGTGGAGAAACTGAAGCAATCGATATACACAGCCATGCTTTAGCTTAAATTAAATTAAATGCAAGCTGAGCAGGTACAAGAGGAAAAAGACAAAGGGATAGTTTCAATTTGTGTAATGACTATCCAGGCCTGCTTGAGGTCCCCACCAACTAACTCGTTATTAATTAGAGCCAACTTTAGGAACTTCTAAAGTTGGGACAATGGACTACACATTTGGAAAACAAAAACAAAGACAAAGAAAATCCTACTGTACATCATCATTAAAAATAAAGCTAAACATAAAAAAATATAGTTATGCAATTATTAGAATATATTAAATATTTGTTAAATCTTGGTCTGAGGAAGGCCTTCCTCAGCAACCTAAAGCTTACAGTAAAAGGCTGATATATTTCAGTACAAAAATACTAAAACTTCTCTAGTAAAATACACTATCAACAAGGGCAAAGGAAAACTTACTCTTTGGAGAAATAGGTAAAGATCTACACCACAGGAAAAACTCCAAAAATCCTCTAAGGAAATGACAACCCTATTGAAATCTAGACAGATATGTAAATATGAACTTCCGAAAAAGAAATGTAAATGCCCTGTACACATATGGAGAGCTTACTAAACCTCACACAGTGAGGAAATGCAAACTGGAAATAACTAGATACCATTTTTGCCCATCATACAGACAAAAAAGCTCAAAGATAACATAGTGAAAGTGAAAGTGATAAATGTACTTATATACCCCAATAACAAAAAAGTAAAAAATAGTCATGGGAGGGCATGTACACAACATATACCACAGTGTCTGTAGTTTCATTTTTATATCCTAAAATTTCACTTCTACAAATTTCTACTACAAATATATTCATGAAGAAAGAGTTTCAAGATACTGTTAAAAGGAATAAGGAAATTTCCGAACATATGATTGTAGTCATGCAATAAAAACCACATATATATGTAATGTTCATGTGTATGTGACTGTAAATATAAGCCTCACAAGGAAATGCACAAGTCAACAGTGGCTCTCTGGTAGAACAGAGGGGTGGGGAGGGAGCTTGGGAGGCTGTGAAGAGGGAATTTTCTTCTTAGTTAAAGCAGGAGGGGCATCATCAGACTATCCCTCCAGAAAGAACACTTTGGATACTGTGTGGAGAGTGAATTAAGAGGGAGTATGAAAAAAAAAATGAAAAAAAAATTAATAAAAATAAAATAAAAAGAGGGAGTACGGCTAACGGATGGGGCAGGAGACAATATGATAATCTTGAGGCCCTGGACTAAGGTAGTGCCAGTGGGTGAAGAGGTGTGGATCTGAAACCTCATCAGGCGGTACAATCAACAACTGATTAGTTGTCCAAGAAGAGGATGAGGACAATCTAGGATGACTCCTGGCTCCTTTTTGGAAGTTCAGGGAGATGCTGAGAAGAGCAGACAGATAATCCTAAAGAATAGCAAGGCTGAGACAAGATGAACATCCTCTTTTGTGTATTCTGAGTTTAAGGTGTCAGTGGGACATATACATTTAGCCACTGTGTAAGATACACAGATTTGAGTGCCCAGGCTAGCATGGTAGACAGCTGGCACTGGGCTGCCACTCCCAACTCCTGCTTCCACAGCAGACATGGCTAACAGACCGCTCTCTTCCTGCTCGTACCAGGCACAGCTCCAAGCACCTAGGGATGAAACCTGTTCACCATCTCCGGCCTAGGGAATGTATGAAGAGGAAGTCCAACAACACAACCTCGGGAAGCCTCAACACTTAAGGGCGCTCAGAATAAGAGGATCCAGTGAATAAGAGGGAAGGAATCATTGGAAAAGGAAAAGCTGGATGCAGACATACAAAGCAGACAGTTACACAGGCTTGCTCCTTTATGTGACTGACACAGCCCTATCTGAGAAATTCCCTTTCATGGGTATAAGAAGCAGGGTCATATATAATTATGTCTAAAATGGAACACATTAAACAGTGTAAGAGGCATCATAAATAATCATATCAAGACAATAGCATAAACATAAGGGATATGGAGAGGAATCCCAGCATTTGACCAACACACGGAAATAGTGTGACCTGGTAAGGCTAACTATAACATAGAAGAAAGACTTGAGGTGCAGCTGGCCTTTCTACTAACCATGTCCTGTCATACTCTGTCCTTTTTACTCATCAAACATTACTCATTTTACAGATAATTACTGGCTCAAAACAATGGCTCGTGAGCAACACTAGCAACTCAGACACATAGCAGTGTCCCAGGCTGAACTCCTACTACAGATACTGAGAGTTCTATTCTGAATGACAACTAAGTTTCCTCCAATCATTTCGTGTATACTAACTGTATTAGTCAAATTACATTTTTATGAGTAAATGCAAAATGATAATGTCCCTCAAACTGAAGCACCTGCCGTAGTGGGAACTGATCGGTGCCCAAGATGGCCACCTAAATCATCAGACCCTGATTCTCCCCTCTGGTCACTATCTCCTGAACCCCTACCTCCTCTGCATTCTCCTAGGGAACTCGTCCTTTCTCAACGTCCCCATCTCTGCTATCGGGAGCCCTTATTTCCTGCTACAGCTTCTCTCCAGCCACCATAACCATTCGCCATCAGTATTTACGGAGGGTGTCAGGAATTTTACTACATGACGAAGATACAAAAACAACACACAGAAGTTGAGCTTAAGGAGGTCAAGCTAATAAAGACAAGCACATACTAGTAAATCATTGCAGTGCAATATGATTCGGGCTATAATATAGCTACATACAAATTAAAGGAGTGGCAACGAGAGAAAAGAACTTCCTGGGAGGGTCAGGGCCATTATTTTCTTCGAATGGAATAAATGAGCTGGAGCTGGGAACAAGAGAAATATGGCTGAGAATAAGAAAAAGGCAAAAGACCAGAAGGAAGTCTGCATGCAGGCACAGCGCCATGAAACAGGATAATGCCTCAGGGAACCGCAAGTGCCAACCCCAGGAGAAAGCAGGCCACACTGGGTGGAGAAACAGGCAGAGGCCGGGTCTCTGCAGGCCGCTCACACCATGTAAGAGCTGAAGTGGAGAACCTCAAATTCTTTTAGGAAAGTGGGCAGCCAGTTCATATTTGTGCTTTCCGAAGATCTCTCAGACGGCAGGGCTAAAGATGGATTGTGTGGAATGGAAAAAAGAGGCAGAAAGAACAGTTAAACGATAAGTGTTTACATAAGAAAATCTGAAGTTATGAGGCCGTAAGATGGTGATAGGAGAGGTGAGGGGGCAGATTCGAGGTATATTTAGGGAGATGGAATTAAAGGGGAGTGAATATTGGAGATTAATTTAGATATTGAAAGGAGTCTTGAAAGACTCAACTTTCTGGGTTGAGAAAGTTGGTGGCTGCCAAAAACTGAAGCAAGGGTATTGACAGAGAGCAAAAGGAAGAAGAGATTTGAAGAGAAAAGATATGGAGTTTCTTCTCCGAGTTTAAGATGTACATGAGAAATATTCTAGTTAGAACCCAGCTAAAGCCCTGTAGTTATGTGATCCTGAAGCTAAGCAGTGTGATCTTGATTGTACCTAGTATTTTAAAACTATCAGCAGTAAAAAAAAATAAAAATAAAAAAAATAAGGGGAGACTGCCTAATGAGAACACATACAGCGGTATGTAAAGAGAACCTCAGACAGAATCCTAGAGAGCAATTATAAACAATGGGTCAGGAAAAAAAGAATAGGAGACACAAGAGACCAAGAAGCAAGGAGCAGAGAAGTAGGAAGAACAGAAGAGGTGGTATCCCGCAATGTCAATTAGCAAGTTTCGAAGAAAGAGCAGTGAGATGCACAGCTTTACCTCTGACTCTTCCTGCAGCCGCAGACAATGATCCAGAAATAGCAGCGATCGGTCAACAGACTTCCTGGCTCTTTTTATGGAACTTGCTTCTGCACAAGATGCTTCTCCATCTGAGAGACACTGGAACCAGTCTGGCTGAAGGGACTGCTGAATTGCCATGAACTTGGAAGCAGTCAATTCCACTCGTCCTCCAACACCCCATACAGATACAGACTGCCAATGGAGAGACAATGGGGAGTTAGCAAGAGTGACATGCAAATAATAGAATGCCAACGCAATTCTGAATTTAATTCTTTACAACTAGAGATGGTAGCAGTTCAACATCCTAGACATGGTATAAAAGAGGGTTCCTATACTATACTCCAAATTCTCTAAGAACCTTGTTGCTCACAGAAAACCCTTCTAAGCCATATAAACCAACGTCTGAGCTTGCCCCCAAGAATTCTGTTACACTTTCCTAAAAGCCCAGTCTTCCAGTCTCCCCCACCCCTTTACCCATGCAGCTCCTGAATACACCACAGACTTTGATTCTTATGTCTTTGATCACATCGCTCCTTTTGACTAAAGTAGCTTCCCCCTACTCCTTTGCCTGGTACCCTTCAAGACAGAGTTCAAATATCACCTACTCTAATGTGTCCCCCAAACTTCCCTGGCATGATCAATTCCCTCATCCATGTTATTCAGAAATGTGTGCTTACTTCTTTATAGAAATGATAGCCCTTAGCACACCATTGTATATTTGACTAGAGTATCCCAATTCATGTTGTGCCTCAAAAGCAGTCCAGGGCCTTACACATCATTAAGCAATTACCAAGTTGAGTTACTTACAGAATTATGTGCTAAGACATAAATCCCATAGTACACAAGAACCTCTATTTGTTCCTTTGGTTATTTCTTCTCCTACAGCACTTCTCTTCTCAGAAACAATTGACAAGGACATAGGTGGGAAAGTGACATGCAGACTTTATTTTAACATATCCTCTCTCCCTTACAAACAGGGTAAATAACAGACATCAAAATACTTTCTTTTGAATACAAATTACAAAATAAAAAGAAGTGCAAAGCAGATGAGTAATTTAAAATAGTAATCTTAGTAAGATTAATACATATTGTTGACATCAATAAATTGGGTGCAGGGAAAGGGATTACATTTATAAAGTAAGGGGTGGGCAAAGGAGGTTTGCAGTTGTTCATATGAAAAAATGTATAAAAGTAATAATACAAGAATAAACTGTGTTTCACATACTCACAACTGTGAACCTCCTTTTGCCTAGCCTGTACTGAAACCTTGCCACAACACTGTCCTCAAGGACAATGCAATGGGGCCATGTCTCAGGAGAAAACTTTTAATGAAGTCCTTTTGATATTCTTCTTCACTAGCTAAAAAGTGGACCCAGCTTTTTCAAGTTCTGTTCTAAAAACAAGCAGTATTACACTGAGGTTCTACTATATATAGTTGGACATGTGATAACACTCATCAGCAACTTTCCCGACTCCTCCTGAGGTTGTTAAAACTGCAAATAAAGCATGGTATCAGAAGACTACTGTTTTCTACTATCATAGCAATTTCTTTTTTTGGAATGTACTTAACCCTTTGCCAGCCCCAAAGTTTTGCAATAATGAGCAAGCTGAGGATACATTCTTTACCTTAACCCCATCCTCAGGCAGATCTCCTTTAACTCCTATAAACCACCCATCCAGCTATATTCAGAAAAATAAAGAGAAGGCAGGAATGGGCCAACATCCCAAGCTGTAGGATCCTAGTATTTGAGGGATACAGGAGGCTGACTTCCTGGGACAAAGTTGTAGCCTTGGAGGAAAGTTGTATACCTTGTTTGTTACATAACCAGCTGGGCAGGGGCTGACTGGATCGTGCAGGGAGCAGTACAAGAGTGACTCTGGCATACCTGTATAAACATAAATAAGAACCCTTGAAAGCACTTATATCAACAATTATACTGTGTTATACCAGAATAGTTTCATGCCATATACTGCTGGATAAAGCAACACTAAGCACAGTAAATGGCTCATACATGCACTTAGAACTACAAGAGACCTGATAGCATGAATGAAAAATACCTTGAAACCTGCTAGTCTAAAAAAATTAATTGCAGAGAGAACATCAAGATGGCGGCATAGGTAAACACCTATTGTTCTGCCCCGCGCAACGATTTAAGAACTACAACATAACAGCAGAACAGACAGCACCCAGAATCGCCAGAAAGCTGGCTGAGTGAAAACTCCACAAACAAGAGTAAATGTGGGACGCTGAGACTCAGGAGCGGCGGGAGCACAGCCTTTCAGATGGAAACAGGTTAGGAGCTGTCCTGGTTGCGCGCACGCGGGCTGGGGCTGGAGCAGCAACCCCAGCCGGATTTCTCCGACGGGGAGGGTGGAGACGTCTCACTGCACGGAATCCCCAGCGCCATGCGAGGTCCGAGATCCGGGGTATGCGGAGACGTCCCACTGCACAGATTCCCCAGAGCCAGGCCAGGTCCGAGGTCTAGGGGACACACCCTGGAAGCCCGGCGCGGCAGAGGCTCCTAGTCTGCGAGAAACCTGGAGGCGGGGAAAAGAAGTTTCCGCGCAAGGGTCACGCAAACCTGCGACTTGCCCCCTGGTTCCGGAAACCACCTATTTTACAGCCCTGGGCTAGACCTTTGGTGTACAGACACATTTGGGGAAAGGCAGAGTTGTCTGGCAAGGGGAAGAGACTAGCGGCTTTCTCTTGGAGGTGCCTGCAGCCATCCCCATCAAACAGAGTCCCGCGCACGCGAGCGCCGCATAGGACGCAGCGGACACTGAGGCTGCCTGCGCAGCTCGGAGACTCGGCCCACCCAACCTGAACACAGTCTCCCTTCACAGCCAATTGGCCTGGAGGTCAAACCCTCCTAGGGCTAACAACAACAAGCTGGGTTTAAATTCAAAAATACTGAATACAACCCATAAAGGATTGCAGTAAGAGTACCCACCTCAGGTAACTGGGGAGGCTGAGCCACTGTCCCTTTGAGGATATCTACCACATAAAGCAGCCACCATGCAGAGATATGGAAAGAAATCAGGGGTGAAAGAAATGAAGGAGAAAAGACAAGACATAGAATTCAAAACCATGGTTATAAAGCTTTTCAAGAGGCTCCTAGAAAAGGCTGATCAACTTAATGAAAATTACCAGGAAATAAACAAGACCAACCAGGAAATGAATGAGAATTACAAGAAAATGAATGAGACCCTCAAGGAAATGAATGAGACCCTCAAGGAAATGAACAAGACCTCTGAGGATACGAACCAGACCCTCACGGATAAAAAAAAGGACCAACTAAAAATCAAGCATACACAGACTGAAATAAAAAATATTACACAAAGTCCTAAAAGCAGTCCAGAGGGCCACAAGAACCAAGTCAAAGATTTGAAATACAAAGAAGCAGAAGAATTTATTCTCCAGCTATCACTACTAAGCTTTTCCTATAAATAAATGGACACATACATCTGCATTTAAAATCCTAGTTCTGGAACAAAAGAAAACATTAACATATCAGAATGTAGCAGTACATAAACTCTTTGTCCTCTACCTTATGTTTTAGGTTCAAGCATGACAAAACTACTTTGGATCTTAAGGAGTTTCCATGCAGTGTCTCACTTCTAGGTCTTTGCTTTATGCCTGGAATATCTGCCCTGTCTACTACCACCCCCTCCTGGCCTGGCTAACTCCTACTCTTCCTTGATCTAGCTAACGTGCCCCTCATCTTCTCTCTCAAAAATTCTTTTCTTTACTCTGACCTCCTTCCACATGCACCCTACAGCAGGTTACATGCTTCTCCCTCTGGGTCTCATGATACATGTACATATCCCTAATCCTGCAAATGTAGTCACCACTCTACTGGAATTACCTGTTTGTCTTTATCCCAACTAGATTTTGGGTTCAATGAGGGCAACAACTGTTTCCTATTCATCTTTAAATCCCCAATGTTTGGTTTTCATATGCTCAATAAATGCTTACTAAATTAATGAACAAGCAAATGTATGAATGAAAGATCAAAGAATAAACAGCACCTCCAAACTCCAACAAATTAATACATCATAAGGCACACACAAATAACTTAATTAATTTTACCTATAAACTTTCCAACTCCTTCCTTATATTCTGTCAAAACTTCGTGATATTCTGCCCTGTAAGTAAAATAGACAAATAGACAACATTTAACAATGAATCATTCCACAGACACTCTATATAACAACTGAAGTCCTCTTCTCACCCAAACATGCTATGTGACAGTAAATGTAGTCTTGAACAACAAATACACCATTACTCGAGTCCCAACTCTCCAGGCTAGATGCATTAGCCAGAGTAAAGGTTTTCAATCTGCAAGTGGTTCTGTGAGAAGAGCAACTGACAAAGTTCAACTGCTCCAGAATATCTTGGTTTCTTCTTCCCCATCCCCTTCCAAATCAGTTTGTAATTAATACAACTAGAGGCCCAGTGCACAAATTCGAGCAGAGGTGGGGTCTGGCCAGTCCACCCAAATTGGGGCTGATGGGGGGGGGGGGGGACAGAGGTGCTACAGGCAGTTGGGGGGGAGGGATTTGTGGCCAAGCCACCCCTTGGTGGAACTCCCTGTGGAGGGGACGATTTACATATTATCCTTTTATTATATAGGAGGATATTGCAGAGTCATTTCATCTAGAGCAGATTGTTCAATTAAGAACAAGGTCAATATGCACAATATACAAAATGGTCTAACTCCATTAGCTCTGTTTCCCTAAATAGCACACGCAAGTACATGTGCAGAGACAGAGAAATCTTTGAGGCTGATGCATAAAGGCAGCCCCTACCCTGTCACCCCTGGGAGCAGTGGCAACGAGGAACCTTGAGTTCAGAGGAAAAGTGAAGCCGCTTTAACATGGAGGTCTGACCCATGCCTTCCAGATTAGGGCCAGATGATGTATAACATTTGATATATTCTGATTTCATCCTAAAAAAATCTACAAATTTTACACATATAAGGAAGAAAGTCTTTTGCTTTGCTGTACCTTGTTAAGGTAACTAAGCTGCTGCCAAAGTTGAAACTTGGACTGGTCGGGTCCACTACTTACAGTGATGACAGTGTAAGCTGAGCCATGGCAGGAACCCCGTGGATACTATGCAGCGTGTGATGGGTCAGGTGTGGGGCAGAGCCGGTCTTGGTGTAAAGAAGGCAGCCAGGAATGTCCATAGTGCGGTCCCCCGTTTTGCCTAGGTTTTTTATTTTTCCTAGGCGACAGCCATTAGCTACCTTGGTAAGACTCAGTTTCATCCTGAGGGATTCTCCAGGTCCTGATAAGATCATTAAATTCGGAAGAAGTTTCATGAGATCTAAAGGCTAAACATTTTGCAAAGATAACAACCTACAAAAAAATTAATTATAGCATGTTAATGACTACTTCTAGTCTAGGATTTTTTCATATATCCAGTAACAGGAGAATGAGAAAATTCCCAGAGCAATATGATGACATCAACCCCATTTAAATTCAGTTACTGAATTTTTGTTTCACCTGATAAAATCCAAACAAATGGAAGGACCAAAGTGAAGACTCATCACAGAAATAGTGCTATGAAGCCAAGGCTCACTCTCAGCCTTACAATGTACAGAGAAAAGTCGCACTTGCTTAGGAAATACTGATTATTTCACACATGAGTAAACTGAGGCTTATCAAGTCACCATTTGGGAGATGTCAGAGCCAGGACTTAAATCATAGAAGTCTGACAGTGGAGGTTTTACTTTTATAGGCTGGAAGTCCATTAGAAATCCTCAGTCTTTCCCATGAACATATGCAATGTTTATTTATGTTACTCCATTGTTAAGATATAATTTTAAAGTCATATATTCCATTTTGCTCCATTTATTTGCCCCACCTATTTACACATTCATTGGTTGAGTCTTGTATGTGCCCTGACCTGGATCGAACCTGCAACCTTGGGTATCAGGTCCACGCTCTAACCAACTTAACTACCTGCCTGAACTACCCACCCAGGGCGTATATAACACAATTTAATCAACCATCGCCATTCCAACAGACACCGAAGTCAGAGCGTGTCCTAACATCACTGCAAAATTCTGAGGGCACGGCTTCCCTGATCTCATTTTCACCAATCTCAAGTCTACTTTAGTTTGCGTTTCCTGGAAGAGTTCTACACATACACACTGATTTTTTTTTTTTATCGTTACCAGACTCCAATGATTTAAGTATTATCGCCCCCATTTTGCCGAGGGGGTCCTAGAGTTATTAAGCAAATTGCTTGAGGTCCTACAGCCACAAAGCAGCTGGTCCAAAGCTCCCGCTCTAAACATCTACCCTGCCTTAACGGACTGTCCACCGAAACATCTGTGCTCCAGAACGGACTGTCCGCCGAAACATCTACGCTAGGTCAATAATAACGGATTTATCGCCACTCCAGGAGGCCCCTCCAGCTCACGCGGAGCGCTTGGCTCAGCGATGCGGGTTCATCCCACCCTCTCCAGTATCCTGGGCAGCCCGGGGGGAACTTTCGGCTGACATCCTGACGCTCAGCAGAGGCCAAGTTGAAAGCAGCTCCCTTTTATTCAGAGATGCGGTGAAAGTGCACACCGTTTGGGAGCATCTGGACAAGGAAGCCATCAGGAGACTCAGAGAAGGAAAGGGGATTCGTGATGGGGAACACAACAGTTAGTGCAACACAACCAGGAAGTGTCTGGGCGCGGCGCGACTCATTCACCCATAGTAGTCCCTATACCATCTAGGAAGAGAGGGCACTCACCTACAAACCTCCCAACTTTTTTTTTGTCCGGGGACCCCTCAAACTTCCCACAGCTCGCTCCCACGTGTCCCGCTCGCAGAATCCTCGGCCTCCCAAACCACCGCCTCCGGTGCCGAGCCAATCAGGAAGCATTGCGTCATCAGCGGGCGCCAGGGAAAGGCAAAAGTAATCTCCCAGCGAACTCGAGCAAAAGCCAGGACGTTGGATGGCCCTCGTTGCCACAGGTAACCGAGCTAACTCGCTCCTCCTGCGCAAAGCCTCCTGGGAGTGGTGGTTCGCCGGCGCCCTGTATCTGCCTTCCCTTGCGGGCGGAGGAACTACATTTCCCAGGGAGATGCGGTAGCGAAGTGGGCAGAGGAGCGGCTGTTTCAGCTCAGGCCAAGGTCCCGACCTGAACCTGGAAAATGCTGCTGGCGCCCCAGGAAAGGTCTTCCTCAAGGAAGAGGACGGGGCTGAGTCGCTGGAAACAATTAACAAGGAAGCTGAGTCCCAAGGTGATCCTTCCCAATCCGGAGTTACGGGGCGCGGGGACCGGCTTCCAGGCCAGCCGCGTCCCCGCGTGTGCTTCCTCCCTCTTCCACCCAGAGCATCCTTATCTGGCCCGCCCCTGCCTTTACCGCCCTGGAGCCAGCATTGCCCTGGTGAAGGGGCCCTAGAAACTCTGGGGTCTGGGTTCCTTGCGGCCTTGGTGGGCAGATTCATGAAGAACTTTCCATCTAACGCTTTTTACAAATCGGAGAGTCTGGTAGCGCTCGTCCGGTTGAAGAGTATTCAGGAACTCTTGCCTCTTACTACCATCCCACAATTTAGAGAAATTTCCTCACATTCATTTTTATTTTTTATGTTTTGCAAATCAGGGAACTGATCTTTATTGGAAGGGAAAGATCTTCACGTTAAGTTCTCGGCCTGATATACAAAATACCTAAAATGAATTCATAAATGCAAGTGTGGACTGAATATGTAAATACTTGATTCTAAATTCAACCATCATTTTTAAAATAGACCCTCTTTGTATTTGTTCCCACTTTTGATGAATTACCATCCCATGGAAAACTAACCCCATTTTAAGCTTGAAACATATGTAAATGACATGTGCAAAGTCAGTCACAGGAGGTGTGCTTTCCACAGACTACCTTTTTAACAGCCACAAAAATAAATGCCTTAAATGTAGGTGAGAGTACCAAAATGGAGCTGGCTTCTCAGCTTTCCGCTCCAGAGCAGTTTCACCAGCTGTTTTCACCCTTAAGTTATACTTTCTTAAAAATCTAATCTACGGACATGTGGCCTTTCTGAGGGCTCTAGGCAATTGTGCTTACAGCTTATTCTAAATATACCAACTAAATAACGCACTGGATATATTTCACTTGGTGAGTATCTTGCCCCAGATACTGGAGGGTGCAGATTGGGACATTAGAGAGTTGGAAACAGTCTGCGTCTATTGTAATGTACCAGTTCCATTGGATCCAAAATAGGTTAGAAATATAGATTTGATGATGAAAAGTAAAAATTTGGGACAATTTCTTAGGACTCCAGAGGAAGGATTTTTGCTGCTAGTACTCATCGTTACTGCCTAGAGGATGAAATGGTAAAATCACAAGAGCTTCTCAAAATTCAGTTGCGCTTTAATAGAATCAGCGCTTTGTTGCAGTAACAAAATTATTCAGCAGCACAGCTGCATTAATAATTTCTCTCTAAGGCACTCTGAAGGTGAACTATTATGTAAGTGAAAGTACTTAATCTTTTCCTCCTCCAAATTTACATCGTCCCTTATTTAAAAATCCACCAGAATTATTAGCAAAGCAAATACCTCTATTCATTAATTGACTATTAGGGGGAATTCTCCAACCTTTTGAATGTTACAGAGAGTGAAGAAAGGAGGTGTATGACTTGTCTGATTAATATGTAACTGACCTTGGTAGAAATTTATGTGATTTCTACTTCATTTTCTGCCCTGTAAAACAGTAGAAGATTGATTATCCCTCACTGCACCTCCTTCCCCCAGTTCTTACTGGACCAAACAATATCCCTAATACACGTAATATAAGAAGGCCTCATGCCCTTACTGGTGTGACTCAGTGTATAGAGCATCGGCCTGTGGGCTAAAGGGTCCTGGGTTCAACTCTAGTCAAGGGCATGTACCTGGCTGGGTTGCAGCCTCTTCCCCGGCCCAGGGCCCATGCAAGAGGCAATCAATCGATGTGTTTCACATCAATATTTCTCTCTGTCTCTCCATCTCTCTTCCAATCTCTATAAAAATCAACGGAAAAATATCTTTTGGTGGGGATTAAAGAAAAAAAGGGGGGGCAGCTTCATGCTACAGGCTACTCCTGAAAAAAGGGGGCCTAAGGAGAAGAAGGGCAGGCCCTTCTCTAAGCAGATTTGCGTCTGTGACACTTGAATAAATCTGGCGATCTGTGCTTGGCTTTTTATAAGGAATGTAATACCTAGCATTCCTCTATCTTGGCTCTTAACTCAGGATAGTTTGAATATTCTCATTCTTGGGCACTACCCCAGAACAAGTGAATCAGAATCTGGTGGGCCTTGGCAGGAGATAAAAACATTCAGAAGATGTCCCAGAGAAGGCTCCGTGTTTCTTCTTCCTGTCATCCTTCTGGGTGCTTTTGTTGCTGAAGTTTCTAATGAAACAATTTGAGGAAAGAATAAAGGACGCTTTCATGTACTTTAGTCATAAGGATAGATTAAAATGGCAAAGTTGGTAATGATATTGCTATGTATTAATATTCTGTATATATTCTCCACAGTCTGCTTTTGACCCTGGCAATGTGGGACACTGGATTGAGGTAAGGATATTGCACAAATTAAGATAGAAAGACATTTGAGAGTCAGACATAATCAGATGGAAAAGAAATACAAATAGGTCTCCACTTTGCAACATATGTTGTTTTTGCTCCCATGTGACTATATTTGTTGCCTCAGTTCTTTAGGCAAGGAGAGGAGAGGAGAGACCTTCCTCAGATCACTGAAAAGACTGCTATAGTTACATTAACCTCTGGGACCCACGCACTAGGTAAAAGCTATGTGTGCATCACAAGTAAGAATCTTCTAATGACTATAGCAATGCAAAAATGGAGTGGGCATTTTTATAAGTGTTTTCTATCATAGAAGTTTTCAAGTGGATTCTAAATGGTCAATGTTAATGACTAATGAAAAATATGTTTGATTCAGTGAGGGGATTGGATTAGATAACCTCTGAGACCTGAAATGTATATATTTTTTAGTCCAACTACCATTTAAGTTGAAAATACCATTAAATCACTTGAGGTGAATGCCTCTGAGTATCACTTTGGCAACTTGCCATACTCGGTTCATTTGTGCACCTTATGATTTAAAATCATGTGGCTTTTCCTGGGAAAAATATTCTTCTACCTGGTAGCATTTTGAAGAGTTATTACTTATCTGAATTGATAGAAATTATGAGCTTCAGGCCAAATGGAACCCAGGCCAGATATCATTGTTCACCATTTATTCATCCACCAGTATTTATTAAGTGTCTTCTAAGTGCTAGCCTTCTATTTGGGGCACTAGAAATATTATTGTACACAGGGCAGGTACAGGGTCTGCCTTCCCAGAATTGATAGTGAGGGATAAACAAAACTGTTGGGAGAATTACAGGTGTAATGAAGCACATGAGGGGTCGCTAATATCGGTGGAGCCATTTTCCTCTTTCATGTAGTTGTTAGCCAGCTTGACTCAGTTAGATATTTATCATTCCTCTAAAATTTCTGCAGTAGCACTTTTTCCTTTACATTCTCAAATCTCACATCTTGAAAAAAATTAGTAAGTCCTCAATTGGTTAGATTTTATTATTCCTCTGAAACTTCTGCAATAGCTTTTTTCCTATTGTGTCCTCAAATCTCCTGTCTTGGAAAAAAAAACAACAGTAAGTCCTCATTTGACCCCGCCATCCTTTCTGATTGCCATACAGTTTCTTGTTTTTGTTTTGTTTATTTAACCTCTTTGAATATGTAGCCTGGAATTCTTGCCATTGTGTTTTTATTATCCTCTAGGGTCCACAATTACTTTACTCCTGTTTCTATTTCTTACCACTCTACAGAAACTGTCATAAATGACTTACTGACCAAATCTAATGGTCTCTTCTTTGCCCTCAAACTTTTTAATGTTCATTTGCTCTGATTATCACTTTATTATTCTAGAAATCTTATCTTCCATTATCTTTTTTAAACACTGTTTTCTCTTGCCTCTCCTATCTCTCTGTTAACTTGTTTATCTTCTTTTCTGATTTTGCTCCCTAGTATATCACAACTGTAGGTATATCCTAAACAGTTATAACCTCTGGACCTGAGACTTCCAAATCCATTTGAGTGGACCACATTCTCAAAAACAGCTAAGACCTTGTGATGTGGAAGGGGGCGGGGATAATATGGAAAGGATGTGGAGCATGGGGAAGGTTTAAGCAGGGCTTTCTTCAAAACAGAAAAGGAAGGTCAGTGTAACTATAGCACTGGGGATTGACTGAAGTAGGTACTCCCAATTTTTTGCGGTACCAAGAATTGATAGATCAGATTGATCCAGTCCTGAAAGTTCTCAGTGGAAAGGCAAAGGAACAAGAGATGTGAGGCTTATGTAAGAATAGAGGCTCGGTGCACGAATTTGTGCACCGGTGGGGTTCCTCAGCCTGACCTGCAGGAATTGGGCTGAAACCGGCAGTCTGACATCCCCTAAGGGGTCCCAGATTGTGAGAGGGCACAGGCCCAACCGAGGTACCCCATCGATGCATGAATCCGTGCACCAGGCCTCTAATATACATATAAGATCTTTGGTTAATCTCTTCCTGCTCTTTCCCTCCCCCCTTCCCTCTGAGATTCATCCATCTGTTCCATGTTTCCGTGCCTGTTACATTAAGCATCTGCCCCATGGTGGTCAGTGTGCATCATAGCTACTGTTCAATTGGTTGAACGGTTGGACACTTAGCATATTAGCCTTTTATATTTATAGACTAGAGGCCTGGTGTATGACATTTGTGCAGTGGGGAGCGGGGGTGGGGTCCGTCAGCCCAGCCTGCACCCTCTCTCCTTGGCCCTAAGCAGGCAGGTGGACATCCCCTGAGGGATCCTCAGTACTGGCACAGAGGCAGGAGAGACTCCCGCCACCACCGCTGTGCTCACCAGCCATGAGCCTGACTTCAGACTGAGCGGTGCTTCCCTGTGGGAGCACACTGACCAACAGGGGGCAGCTCCTGCATTGAGCATCTGCCCCCCTGGTGGTCAGTGCTTTTTGGTAGATTTGCATATTAGGGTTTTATTATATAGGATAGTAGCTGAATATCCACACAGAATAGGAAAGAAAGGGGACCTTTCAAAGGACTTATGGGTTGAGGGAAAGAGGAGGCATGTGGTGACTGGAGGACTTGGTTAGATGCAACACCAATGTAATGGAGTAGGGAAGTGAAAGAGAGGCATGGATAGGAGGTTGATGTTGGAAAGGAGGTTATCATCATTTGGTTTGACCAATGGGAAATTCTGTATAACATGGTTCAGGATGACCATGTCAATGGGTTGCTAAAGTGCAATGAAAGGGAAAGCTGTTGGAATACAGGAGATCAAGCAAACCTTGAGGCTGGGAAATGTGTGTGGGTCTTCCTTGAGGATGTTGAAGTCACTTAGAATCAGACATATGTGGTAGAACTATTAAGTCTTGGAATAGCTTACCCAAAATGCAACTGTCTACTACAATTTATAATTTATCCTCATTCTGATTGGATAGACTAACTCATCTTACTGCAGTACATTCTGCTTCTTAGAGCTTTTCAAACATTTTCATCATGTCAGCTCTTCAATCTTGAACCTTCAGTGGTTCTACATGCCATCAGATGAAACTCTTAATCAAGACTGGCATTTAATGCCTCCTATCAGTCTACCTCTAACAACCCTTTTACTGATACTCTGTGTGACTTCCTGCCAGGATAATTTCCTTTCCCTCCATCAGGTAAGACTTTCTTTGCTTTGACTATATTGATCCCCATCCTGGGATATCCTTCCTCTTTGAGAGGCTAATTCAGATCCTTCCCTTAAAGCTCAGCTTAAGATGCCCCTCTCAGTAAACAACTCCCTCTCACCTCAACTGCCTAATCTCTTCTTATACTCTTCTTTGAAATTATTTTGACACTTATACATACAGTGGTAAGTTATTTGCTTGTATACAGAGTTATTTAAAAAGAGGTGGGTACTTTCGAAAATATATAATTCCCAAAACTATTATATATGAACATGAAGTTTGCACATTCAAGAAATTCATGTTTGTACTTCCCAGCCTTGAGGAAATAATAGCTGCTGTTTCTGCTATTGATGGTGGTATTCTACAAAGAAGTCTAGCATGGCACATCCGGAGCACATACAGGCATGCCTCACTTTCTTGTGTTTTGCTTTATTGCACTTCACAATTAGTATGATTTCATCAACATTGAGGCAAGATCCTTTACCAGCAAAAGAATTATGACTTGATGAAGGCTCAGGTGATAGTTAGCATTTTTTAGCAATAATGTATTTTTTAGACATAATACTATTGCACACTTAATAAACTACAGTATAGTATAAATATAAATTTTTTTAAAAAACTATGTTTTTATTGATTTCAGAGAGAAAGGGAGAGGCAGAGAGGAATAAAAACATCAATGATGAGAATCATTGAGAGGCTGCCTCCTGGACACCTCCTACTGGGGATCGAGGCCGCAACCTGTGCAAGTGCTGTGATGGGCAATCAAACTGTGACCTTCTGGTTCATGGGTGGGTGCTCAACCACTGAACCACACTGGCTGGGCTAAACAGCCTATCTAATAAAAGAGTAATATGCAAATTGACTGTCACGCCAACATACATGATGGCTGCCCCCATGTAGTCACAGATGGATGCCACCATGTGGACACAAGATGGCTAGCAGAGGAGGGCAGTTTGGGGCGATCAAGCCTGCAAGGGAAGGAAGTTGAGGGGGACCCAGGCCTGCAGAGGAGGGCAGTTGCAGGGGGTCTAGGCCTGCAGGAGTGTGGTTAGGGGTGATCATTCTGGCAGGCAGAAACAGTTAGGGGCAAACAGGCAGGCAGGCAGGCAAGCAGTTGGGAGCTAGTAGTCCTGGATTATGAGAGGGATCCCAGATTGGAGAGGGTACAGGCTGGGCTGAGGGACACACACACACACACACACACACACACACACACGTGCACAAATTTCAAGCACCAGGCTTCTAGTAACTTTTATATGCACTGGGAAACCCCACAATTTGTGGGACTTCAAAAATCATGGAAATAATTGAGATAGTTCCTTTACAATCTATATGCTTACCTATAACATAGCTACTAAGAAATAAACTTTGGAAGGTATTTATGCTTTTGTTTAATCACCCCTGTATTGCTTTGGAATTGTTTTTGAGTTATCGCATACATGTTATATGAAACAAACCAAGAAACAGTGAACTCTTTCAGAACAGAAGATTTGAGTTTTGCTTTTCCCTTCATGTTCACTATAAAGCTGGTAACAGAGCTACTATTCAGTAAACTAGTTTAAAGAATAAGTTGTTCAATTGACACAATGTTTATTTCATTAAAATATAATTTAAGATGGATCTCTCCTATGTTTTATATGTTTATTTTGAAAATACATGGTAAAGATATAATATTTTAAAACAAGGAAATATAGAGATTATTTTTAAGCCTTAGTATCTTCTACTGCTTGTGCCCAGTCATCTGAGTATCTGGAGGAGAGCAGTCAGCAGAGGGGGGGGAAGTTCAGTGTAAAAGGTCCTGAGCTGGGAACATGTTTGCATATTTGAGGAAGAAGGAACAAGGTGGTCAGTGTGGCTGAAGTAGAGGGAGCAATGGGAAAAGGAGCAGAGGAGGGGTTGGAGAACTCACAAAGGGCCTGGCGGTGCAGGACCTTAAAGCACATTATAAGGACTAAGACTTTTATTCTGAGTTGCATAAAATAGGGACCCATCGAGTTCTAACATGAACTCTAATGATTTTGAGTGGAGTTCTAACATGTTATGCCTTTCATTTTGAAGGGATCTCTCTGGCGGGAGACTATTATAGAAAACTTGTAGGAAATTGTGGTGCCTTTCAGGGTAATAGCAGTAGAGGTGACATCAAGGGGCCAGATCCTGGATACATTTTGAAAATAAATTTCCTGATACATTGTTTCTGGAGAGAGAGGGAGAGGGAGAGGGCGAGGGGGAGAGAGAGGCGGGGGGGGGGGGAGAGAGAGAGAGAGAGAGAGAGAGAGAGAGAGAGAGAGAGAGGAATTTTAAGAAGCATTTTTAGGAACTGAAAGAATGGAGTCATCACTACCTAAGTTACGAGACTGGGAACACAACAGGCATGGAGAAAAGCTGGTTTGTAGGGAGGGGGAAAAATGGGGGCTTAATTGTAAAGTTAGTTCTTTTATAATGTGCAGGTAAGCCACAGTCCAAGAAAGTTTGTTCACCTCTGCCAATTCCTCCCTGAACCCCTGAATTTGGCCAACTTTTTACTAGATTCTTACTGTTGAGTTAAAATATTTTGAAGACTAAAGTTCAGTGACTGTGTATCCCAATTTTGTTGCATCTATAGTTTGCCTCTATGGTGGTAGGTTCCTTACAGAGTAGTAATTTGAGGAAATATAGCTGCTCTGCCTCTGGCTCACATTCATATGCAAATCTTAATAGCATGGAAACTAATAAAATATTATATATTTTTCTAAATATTCAACTTTCAGCGTCCTATAACTAATGCTTTAAACAAAAGTTACCTAAAGTTTACATAACATTTTGTTCAAATGTAAACATTGTGAACACCTGTTAAAACTTGGTAAAATGTTATCACTTCATGTTTATTGAATAAAATTATTTTAGGTGGATGTTTAAGCCTCACAGTTCCTTCAGAAATGGAAAAAATGAAATTATTTTAGTAGCTGGTTAAAAAAACAAAAAACAGCCGAGACCGGTTTGGCTCAGTGGATAGAGCGTTGGACTGCTGCCTGAAGGGTCCTGGGTTCGATTCCAGCAAGGGCATGTACCTTGGCTGCGGGCACATCCCCAGTAGGGGGCATGCAAGAGGCAGCTGATCGATGTCTCTCTCTCATTGATGTTTCTGACTTTCTATCCCTCTCCCTTCTGCTCTGTAAAAAATCAATAAAATATATTTTTTTAAAAACAAACAGATTCTTGAGGACTAGAGAGAAATTTTCTAACTTTGAATAAATTCATCATCTTATTGAATTTTTTTCTGTTACATTGAAGACGGAGGAGAAAACCTCAGAATTTGGAGTTTCAAAATCATTTTCAGCTGGAAATTCAGCTGAAGACACTGATTTATCCAGAAGGCTTTGGGGACAAATGATAGATTTGGAAACATCTGAGCAAATAGAGGATCATGATGAAATCTATGCAGAAGGTAAGAGAATTCTATTTTTTGCTGTGAGATTAACAGCTCTTTGGAGTACAACGGATTAAAGCATAACCTATAGTGAATTTCTAAATTTAGAAAGAAAGCTTTTCTTTCTCTTGTCTTTAATTTGCTTATTTTACTGCCCACAAGCAAATTTACATATTTGTTATCCACCCATTAGTCACTGAGGTATCTTAGTTATCAGATAGATTATCGGGGTATCACACTGCTTGTATTCAAGTAACCTTTATTTTAGTTAATAATGACCCCAAAGTGCAAGAGTGGGGATGGTGGCAATTCAGATATGCCAAAGAAGCGGTAGGTGTTTCCTTTAAATTAAAAAGGCAAGTGTAGAACAATAAGATATTGAGAGAGAGAGAGAAAGAGAGAGAGACCACATAACTTTTATCACAGTACATTGTTACAACTGTTCTATCATCATTAGTATTGTTAACTTCGTATTGTGCCTAATTTATAAAGTAAACTTATTATAAATATGTATGTATAGGAAAAACATTACACATAGGATTTGGTACTCTCCACTGTTTCAGGCATCCACGGGGTGTCTTGGAACATTTCTCCCATAGATAAGGGAGTGAGGGGATACTGTGAACCCCTCTTTATCAAAGAATAGTATTTAGTAGATCTGAATTATTCTGTACATAAGTTATTATTCATATAAATATCTGAATTATCATACACAGGTTACTCAACAGATAGCTCCTCCCTTTCCCTGCCTTTCTCTGAAAGCCGATGTTTGCTGCTATTATACTTTTTTGTTGTTTTTAATCCTCACACAAGGATATGTTTTTCCATTGATTTTTAGAGAGTGGAAGGGAAGGAAGGAGAGGGAGAGAGAAACATTGATGTGAGAGAGACACATGGATTGGTTGCTTCCCATACGCATATGACCGTGGCCGGGGATGGAACCTGCAATCTATGTATGTGCCTTTGACCAGGAATTGAACCTGTGACCCTTCAGTGCATGGGCTGACATACTAACCACTTAGCAATATCAGCCAGGGTGCTAGTATATTTTTTACATTTAGTTTC
This sequence comes from Antrozous pallidus, assembly GCA_027563665.1. Classification (NCBI taxonomy): domain Eukaryota; kingdom Metazoa; phylum Chordata; class Mammalia; order Chiroptera; family Vespertilionidae; genus Antrozous; species Antrozous pallidus. Next base: position 68,394,645 of record CM050514.1, read on the forward strand.
TACTACCTTGATTCATTTTTTCCTGTTTTATATATCATGAATTCCTACCCATATTAAGTATCTTGTAGCATCATTCAATGTGTAGAAACACTCCATTCCCTCAGAGCTTTGTGATAATGCTAATAATTGATAAAGGTAATGCTGAAGTAGACATTTTTTTTGAAATCCCATTGTCCTACCCATAAAAACTGTTTGATATTGATAATAATGATAAAGGTAAAGCTAAAGTAGACATTTTGTCACCTATATATTTAAGAAGATTTTCTGAATACCACTAAGAAAGAAATCCAAATGGACTTGACTCCCAGAATATCCCACTCAGTTTTTATAGTCTTTCTCCTATGTCAAAAACCGCTCCTTCCTAGTTTCCTGGAGGAACTTGGAGAAACAGTGGGAGATGAGGTGGCAGAAGTAATATGGGGATCAAGTTTAGAGCAGTGGTTCTAGATTAGGTGGCATCTAATACTTCTCTCTTCAGCCTCTAAATACTGGAGATTCTCAAGGTGAGTCCTTCCTCCTTTGGCAACCCCATCCACTTCTACAGCTTCAAGTACTATCTATATGCTAACAACAGCCCTATTTATTTCTTCAGCTTGGACCTCTTCCCTGAAATACAGATCGGTGTAGCCAATACCAATTTGACATCCCTATTTGGATGTCTCATAAGCATCTCAAAACTGAACTCAAGTCTAAAACTGAACTGATCTTCCCCCCAAAGCTGCTGCCCCCTGGGCCTTCCCTGGCTCAGTAGGTGGTATCTCCATCCTTGCACTTGCTTAGGCCAAAAACCTGTAGATTTCTTTCTGTCACATCTCATATCCAGTCCATCATCAAGTCAAATCAACTTCACCTCAAAACATTATTTTTTATAATAACCATTTTTAATACCTCCACTCCTAGGCCACCATCACCCTTCTCCTAGATTTTTGCATTTGTCTCCCACATGGTGTGCCTTGCTTCCGTGTGTGTCCCCTTATGGGCCATTTTAACATCATCGTCGAGTGATCTCTGCTCACAACCCTCCTGTGGCTTCCCATTGCATTTAGAATAAAAGCCAAAGTGCCTAGAATGGTGTCAAGACTCTAAAGAAGGGGTTTTCAACCTCAGCACTATGATAATTTTTGTTGTGGTTGCTGCTGTGTACATTGTAGGGTGTTTAGCAGCATCCGTAGTCCCTACCTGCTGAATGCCAATGTCACCTCCCCCAGTGATGACAACCAAAAATGACTTCAGACATTGCCAGATGTCCACTGGAGCACGATTTCACCCTAATCTAGAACCACTGCTCTAAACTTGATCCCCATATTACTTCTGCCACCTCATCTCCCACTGTTTCTCCAAGTTCCTTCACTCGCTCCTTTCCAGCCACTGCCTACTTACTATTTCTCCAACACTCTAGACACTCTCCTGTCCTAGGGCCTTTGCACTTGCTTTTCCTCTATGTGGAATATTATTTCCTTACGTAGCCATGTGGTTCACTTCCTCACTTGCTTTCCTTCTTTGTTCAAGTATCTTCTCAGTGAGGCCTCCTTTGAGCACCCAATTTAAAAATAACAACATCTGTCTTCCATTTCTTATACACCTTTTCTCTTTCCCTGGCTCTGTTTTTCTGACTTATTTTTTATAGTCTCTCTACCCCAGTTAGAATGTAAGCTTCATGGTCTGGTAGGTTTTATTTTTTTCTGTTTTGTTCTAGGACAGTATGTGACACATGATCAATTAATATTTACTGAATGAATGAAAACAGTGCATGAAGAAAGGTCTCTGAAGTAGCTGAAATATTAAAAGTTGTTTTTGTTTTATTGATAGCTCAGGAGCTGGTAAATGACTGGTTAGACACCAAACTCAAGCAAGAACTAGCAAGTGATGGGGAAGCTGAAGACACTGTATCCAGTATCCCTCCTGTGTTAGAAGCCAGTGGTCATTTGAAATATGACAGGTTTGATGGTAAGAACTGATCTAATCAGTCAAAGCTTTAACACCCAATTAATGTGTCTAAGAAGTATTTTCAGTTGTTTCGAATAATGTTATTTGACTTTTCTGTGTGTTAGTTTTATAATTGGCTTTAATTTTTCTTGATTCAATTTAAATTTTATCAATATCCTCAGTAAATTCATGATTTTTTTTAAATTAAAATATTCTATTATTTATAACTCTTACTAGAGGCCTGATGCATGAAATTCGTGCAAGGGTAGGCCTTCCTTTCCCCGGCTGCTGGCACCAGCTTCCCTCTAGCACCTGGGACCCAGACTTCCCTCCAGCTACCAGTACTCGGGACCTGGGCTTCCCTCTGGTGCTGGCACCCAGGACCCAGGCTTCCCTCACAGAGGGAGGCCCTGCCCACCACCTGCAGCCCACTGGTTGGTGGCCTGGGCCTCCCTCTTTGGGGCAATCGTGGATTCTCCTGATTGATACCCTGCTGGCCGGTGGCCTGGGCCTCCTTCTGCGGAGTGATCATGAGCGATGGCCAGGCCCCTGACCAATTGCATTGCACCCACCTTGGCTGGCCTGGCACCAGTGGGTGCCATAGCCCAGATGATCATCTGGATGGTTGTTCTGCTGTTTGGCCATTCGGTCAATTTACATATTATGCTTTTATTACATAGGCTAATTACAATAGTAAATAATGCTGTTTAAGCGTGCCTCTTCCTATATATTGTTAGATGGCTATTTAGTTTATTTTTTTATCTTTATTGTTTATTAATTACATTGTTCCCCCTTTTTTTCCCCCCTATAGCTCCCCTCCACCCAGGACCCATCCCACCCTCCGTCCTCACCTCCCCCCCTCCACTGTCCTCTCCCATTGTTGCATAATTTTTGTCCAGTCTCTTGCTGCACTTCCCAAACCCCTTTTCTCCCCAAGAGTTGTCAGTCCGTTCCCTCTCTATGTCCATGATTCTGTTATATTCACCAGTTTATCCTGTTCATCAGCTTAATTCACTTGATTTTTAGATTCATTTGTTGATAGATGTGTATTTGTTGTTCATAATTTTTATTTTTACCTTTTTCTTCTTCCTCTTCTTAAAGAATATCTTTCAGCATTTCATATAATATTGGTTTGATGGTGATGAACTCCTTTAGCTTTTTCTTATCTGCGAAGCACTTTATTTGACCTTCAATTCTGAATGATAGCTTTGCTGGATAGAGTAATCTTGGTTGTAGATTCTTGCTATTCATCACTTTGAATATTTGCCACTCCCGTCTGTCCTGCATCGTTTCTGTTGAGAAATCTGCTGACAGTCGTATGGGTCCTCCCTTATAGGTAACTAACTGTTTTTCTCTTACTGCTTTTAATATTCTCTCTTTATCTTTTGCTCTTGGCATTTTAATTATGATGTGTCTTGGTGTGGTCCTCTTTAGATTCCTATATTTTGGGGTTCTGTGTACTTCTTGGGCTTTTAAGTCAATTTCTTTCACCAGGTGGGGGAAGTTTTCAGTCACTGTTTCTTCAAGTAGGTTTTCATTGTCTTGCTCTCTCTCTTTTTCTGGCACCCCCATAATTCGGATGTTTGCATGCTGGAGGTTGTCCCAGAGGCCCCTTACATTATCTTCAATTATCTGGATTCTTTTTGCTTCTTGCTTTTCCAGCCAAGTGGATTTTGCTTGTTTGTATTTCAAATCTTTGACTTGGTTTTTGCAGTCCTCTGAACTGCTTTTAGGACTTAGTGTAATATTTTTTATTTCAGTCAGTGTTTGCTTAATTTCTAGTTGGTCCTTTTTCATATCCTTGTAGGTCTTGTTCATTTCCTCGTAGGTCTTGTTCATTTCCTCGTAGTTCTCATTAAGTTCATTGGCCTTTTCTAGGAGCCTCTTGAAAAACCTTATTACTGTGGTTTTTCTAGTCGTCTTTTTTTCTTTATTTCTTTCACACCTGATTTCTTTCCGTTTCTCTGCATTGTGGCTGCTTTCCTGAGTTGGTCAATTAACTTTTTGTGGTAGATGTCCTACAAGGCACAGTGGCTCAGCCTCCCCAGTTACCTGAGGTGGATACTCTTACTGCAATCCTTTATGGGTTGTACAGTTTTGTTGGAGTTAAGCCCAGCTAATTGTTGTTAGCACTAAGAGAGTTTGACCTCCAGGCCAATTGGGTGTGAAGGTGAGCTGTGTTCAGGTTGGATGGGCGGAGTCTCCAGGCTGAGCATGCAGCATCAGCTCCGCCCTATGCGGCACGCGGGTCTCTGTGCCAGGTAGTAACAGCTGCACACCTTCGAGAGAAAGCCGCCGCCAGTCCCCACCCATTGCCAGACAACTCTGCCTCTCCCCAAATGAGTCTGCACACCCAGTCTCGCCCAGGGTTGTAAAACAAAGCAATCCGGTGGTCTCCTGAATGAGGGAGCAAGTCACGAGTCCTCTCTGCGTGGTCGTGAAGTTCTGTCCCCAAGTTTACACGCAAACTGCTGTTCCAAGTTTAGCACACTCTCCTCAAACTTGTAGACTTCTGCTACGCCTGGCTTTTAGCGTGCCTTCCCCGGACCTCAGACCTCGCCTGAAACTGAGGGATCAGTGCAGTGGGGCGCCTCCGCCCTCCCCATTGGAGAAATCCAGCCAGGATTGCTGCTGCCCGCCCTACGCCCTACAGCTTGCGCGCGCACACGGCTCCGAACCTCTCTCCAGGCATATCTTCAAGGCTGTGCTCCGCCACTCCTCTGAGTCTCAGTGTCCTATCTTTACTTTTATTTGTGGAATTTTCACTCAGCCAGCTTTCCAGTGAATCTGGATGATGTTTGTCTTGTTGTTATGTTGTAGTTTTGGAATTGTTGTGCGGGGCAGCCCAATAGGTGTTTACCTATGCCGCCATCTTGGTTCCTCCCTGGATGGCTATTTACTTTAGAGACTATATTTAAATACCCATATATCATTTTATATTTATAAAATGCTTCTTATATCATTATAAGGAAAATAATTACTTATACGCATAGCTAGTTAAATAGTTAACTTGTGATGATTCTTCAAATGTAGCCAAAGAGCCTGAGATTTTTCCCCTGAGCATCATGGTCGGCATAGTGACGGTGGTGGCAGCTCCTTATGCATTACTCATGCCTTGGTGAATCCACCTGGCAGCATTCCCTTTGTTAGGACTACACAGATCCCCAGCTCAGGAACCACAAAGTCATGAGCTCTTACAGTTAGAGGAATCCTTCAAGATTACCTACTCTGAACTATTCTCTTCACCCCGCAGATAGAGATCTTTCTCTAGTATACCTACTGTGGGTGCTGAAATCTCTGCCAAACACCTCCCAGGATGGAGAGGCTGCACGTGGGAGGAGCCTGTTCAGCTGTTGTGAGGCTCTGATTGTCACAGCATTCTCTTACGAGAAATAGAATTTTGTCCTCAGTAACTTTTACCCATTAGTGCCACAGAAAATAATATTGTGTTCCCTCTTCGATTGATGTTTCTCACATCAGTGTATCTCTGTCTCTCTGTGTCTAAAACCAGTAGACATTTATCTGCAGGTGAAGAAGAAAAAAAAAAAAGATTGGCAGAATGAATTAAAAATATGACATAACTATATCCTGTCTATAAGAGATACACTTTAGTTTCAAATATATAAATAAGTCAAAAGTAAAAGGATGGCCGAGACCGGTTTGGCTCAGTAGATAGAGCGACGGACTGCGGACTGAAGGGTCCCGGGTTCGATTCCGGCAAGGGCATGTACCTTGGCTGCGGGCACATCCCCAGTAGGGGGCGTGCAAGAGGCAGCTGATCTATGTCTCTCTCTCATCGATGTTTCTGGCTTTCTATCCCTCTCCCTTCCGCTCTGTGAAAAATCAATAAAATATATTTAAAAAAAAAAGTAAAAGGATGGAAAAAGAAATACTATACAAACAGTAGCCAAAAGAAAACAAGAGCAGCTTACTAATATCAGAAAAAAATAAAGATAAAAGAAATGCTATAGAGACAAAGAAGGGCATTTTATAATGATAAAGGGTCAATCCATCAAGAAAACCTAGGTACTAACATACATATATATATATATATATATATATATATATTTAACAAAAGTACCCCAAAATATGTGAGGCAAAAACTGATAGAACTGAAGAGAGAAATAGATTATTCAGTGATGAAAACTAGAGGCTTTAATACCCCATTTTTAATAATGTATGCAACTACATGGTGTACTAAACAGAACATCAACAGGGAAGATGTTCAATATGTGAGTCATTAGGAAAATCAAAGTTAAAACTACCATGAGTAACCACTTACACATTTTGAAAATGGTTTAAATTAAATATTGGTCAGGATGTGGGGGAACTAGAATACTTTGATACTGTTCATGAGAAAGTAAAATCATATAGCCACTTTGGAAAAAAACAGTTTGGCAGTTTCTTGAAAAGTTTCTCTTCTCAGAAGAGAAAGCATGTGTTCATACAAAGACTTATTTACAAATGTTCATAACAACTTTGTTTATAATAGCCCAAATCTGGAAATAACCCAAATGTTTATCCACAGATGAATGAATGAATAAATTGCAATATGCCCATACAGTGGAATACTACTCAGCTGTAAAAAAAAAAAAAAGATAAACTATTGATATAACATGGATGAGTCTCAAAATAATTATGCTGAGTAACAGAGGCCTGACCAAAAAGAAAAAAAAAAAAGAAGAGTACATAGCTTATGATTTGATTGTTACAAAATTCTAGAAAATATAACCTAATCTATAATAATAAAAGGGTAATATACTAATTAGACCAGACATCCTTCTGGACAGTCTTCCAGACAAATCCAGAGCTGTGAAGGAAGCCCAGGTCCTGGTGCCTGCCAGCGGAAACCCAGGGTCCCGAGTGCCAGAGGGGAGCCAGTGCCGGCAGCTGGGGGAAGGAAGGCCTACTTTTGCATGAATACCGTGCATCGGGCCTCTATTCTGTAATGACAAAAGTAGGTCTGGTTGCTTAAGATAGGGCAGAGAACATGGGGAAGAGTGGGAGAGAGAGATTACAGATAAGCATGAGAACCTTCTGGAGGCTGACAGAAATGCTAATTATCTTGACTGTAGTGATGGTTTAGATGTATGTCAAACATTATTGTAAACTTTAAATATTTACAGTTTATCTCTAGCCCATTTGGCTCAATGGATAGAGCATTGGCCTTCAGACTGAAGGAACCTGGGTTGGATTCCAGTCAAGGGCACATGCCCAGTAGGGAGAGTTCAGGAGGCAGCCAATCAATGATTCTCATCATTGATGTTTCCATCTCTCACCCCCTCTCACTTTCTTTCTGAAATAAATAAAAATATATTTAAAAATAAAAAATTAAAAAGTTTCCCTTGAAATGGAAGTCTGGCTTAAAAATAAATAAATAAATATATACATATACATATACGTGTATATATGGATGTTGTTATGTTATGTATATACATATGTGTGTGTTTACAATTTATTTGTTAATTATAACCACAGTTAAGCCTTTTTTTTACCTTTGTTGTTCAGTTTATTAATTACATTTTCCCCCAATAGCTCGCCTCCACCCAGTACCCATCCCACTCTACGCCCTTACCTCCCCCCCCCGTCCTCTCCCATAGTTGCATGATTTTTGCCCAGTCTCTTGCTGTACTTCCCACACCCTTTTTCTCACCAAGCATTATTAGTCCATTCCCTCTCTATGTCCATGATTTTGTTCTATTCCTCATTTTATCCTTATCATCAGGTTGTTAATTCACTTGATTTTTAGATTCATTTGTTGATAGATGTGTACTTGTTGTTCATAATGTACATTTTTACCTTTTTCTTCTTCCTCTTCTTAAACAATACCTTTCAGCATTTCATATAGTGTTGGTTTGGCGGTGATGAACTCCTTTAGCTTTTTCTTATCTGTGAAGCACTTTATCTGACCTTCAATTCTGAATGACAGCTTTGCTGGATAGAGCAATCTTGGTTGTAGATTCTTGCTATTCATCACTTTGAATATTTCTTGCCACTCCCGTCTGGCCTGCATCGTTTCTGTTGAGAAATCTGCTGACAATCGTATGGGTGCTCCCTTATAGGTAACTAACTGTTTTTCTCTTGCTGCTTTTAATGTTCTCTCTTTATCTTTTGCTCTTGGCATTTTAATTATGATGTGCCTTGGTGTAGTCCTCTTTAGATTCCTATATTTTGGGGTTCTGTGCACTTCTTGGCTTTTCAAGTCAATTTCTTTCACCAGGTGGGGGAAGTTTTCAGTCACTATTTCTTCTAGTAGGTTTTCATTATCTTGCTCTCTCTCTTTTTCTGGCACCCCAGTAATTCTGATGTTGGTATACTTGAGGTTGTCCCAGAGGCCCCTTATACTATCTTCAATTTTTTGGACTCTTTTGGCTTCTTGCTTTTCCAGGTGAGTGGATTTTGCTTTTTTGTATTTCAAATCTTTGACTTGGTTTTTGCGGTCGTCTGGACTGCTTTTAGGTCTTTGTATAATATTTTTTGTTTCAGTCAGTATATGCTTAATTTCTAGTTGGTCTTTTTTCATATCCTTGTAGGCGTTGTTCATTTCTTTGTAGGTGTTATTTATTTCGGCATAGTTCTCATTAATTTTCTTGGCCTTTTCTAGTAGTCTCTTCATAAACCTAATTACTGTGGTTTTGAACTCTATGTCTAGTCGTCTTTTTTCCTCCATTTCTTTCACAGCTGAGTTCTTTCCTTTTCTCTGCATTGTGGTTGCTTTCCTGAGTTGGTCCCTTAGCGGTGTGTAATAGGTATCCTCTAAGGAACAGTGGCTCAGCTTCCTTATGCAGCGCCCAGCGTCAGCCTTAGGTCCGCTCTACTTGGAGCACAGCTTCAGTGTCTAATGGGTGTGCAGCGTCAGCCTTAGGTCCGCCCTACTTGGCGCACAGCTTCAGGTCTATGGGGCTCCTGGCGTCAGCTTATCTGTGCGGCTCACGGGTCTCGGTGTTGGGTGGCAATGTAAATCCACCGCTGGTCTCCCATTGCCAGACAACTCTGCCTCTCCCCAAATGAGTCTGCACAGCCAAAGTCTCACTCAGGGATGTAAAACAAAGCAGTATGGTGGTCTCCAAGCAAGTGAGTCGCGCGTTCTCTGCCCGCGTTCTCTGCCCAGTTGCGCACTCCAATTTACTCGTGCACTCTCCCCAAACACACAGACCTCAGACGTGCGGCGTCAGGCTTAGGTCCACCTTTCCCCGACCTGGGAGCTCACCTGGAACTGGGGGGTCGGTGCTGTGGGAGGCCTCCGCCCTCCCCACTGGAGAAAACCAGCTGGGCTTGCTGTCTGCCACCCGTCCCTCACCGCTCACTCGCACTCCAAACCTCAAAGCTGTGCACCGCTGCTCCCAAGTCAAGGCTGCGTCCCACCTCTACTTTTATGTGCGGAATTTTCACTCAGCCAGCTCTCCGGTGATTCTGGACGTTGTTTGTTCTGTTGTTGAGTTGTAGTTTCAGAATTGTTTCGTGGACAGCTAGATAGGTGCTCACCTATGCCGCCATCTTAGTTCTTCTCTCCAGTTAAGCCATTTTTTAAAAAGCAGTAGGGTCCTCAAGGATGTTTAGATTAAAGTAATATATTTTAAATCTGACAGTGAGGTAGTCTTTAGTGACGTGGGTGAGGGCAATTTATGAGTAGAGGGTATTTTTTCCTCTTAGTTGTAGTTTATTATTGAGTGCTATACTCATAAGTTGGCATTATCAGTTACTATTTATTAGACACTCACAATATTGTATTTTTATTGTACCAGGATTATTTATATAAATATGGGAATTATATTAAATTTTAAAATTTTTAAACTTTTTTGTCATTGTTCTGTTTCTTGCAGATTTATGTGGCTGCTTGGAGGAAGAAGAGGAAAGTAGCACTGTTCAAAAATTTATAGACCATCTGCTCCATAAAGATGTGGTGGATTCTGGGATGTTGGAAGATATCGAAATGAGTGGAAACCATGACAAGAAGCAGCAGAAGGATCCTCGTCTTACCATGGAGATAAGACATAAGCAGGTGGGAGGGAAAAACAAAATTAAAATGGATAACAGGAAGCAATCTTTGTATAATACATTTAATAAGCTTAAATAAAGACTGAAGCCTTATTATGAAAAAGGGTGCCATCTGTCGTTTGGTTAGAAAGAATAAAAATAAAATATAAGAACTTCAGAAGAAAAATAATGCTCATAAACTGAGGACAGGAAACTATTTTAAAAATTTGACCAACAGAGTGTTGGGCTAAACTTTATTAATTTGGATGTGGTACTTCCTGTTAGAAATATGTAGATTGGGTTTTACTTGAATTTTGTTTTTTAATTAAGACATCAATACATTGATATCATGAATATTCTGTTGATTGTTATAATGGTAATTCTTTCCTAGACAACTGAAAAATTCACTCATTTTGTGATTATAATTTGAAAGGAAGGACAGATCTGAATTTAATCTAGTTCAACTGTTTTGAATTAGAAAGGCATATGGAAACGTTCTTTTCATTACAGGGAATAGTAGGTTACAGGAAAAAGATGCATCTCACACTTTGTAGAGGAGCTTCAGGAAATCGGAATGACCCAACCTTTGCCAAAAGTTCAGAACTAAGACTAAAGTGAATTAATGTTTATACACATGTGCCACCTTTTATAACACTGAATCTCTGGTTGCTTTAAACCAGAAGGTGTGCCTAATCGGCACTGGGGATGTTAGAAAAACTGGGTAGAGGTATTTCCTAGTTTCGATTTATGATAGAGAGGAGAAAAAAAGTTTTAATAGGAGATAGCCATTATCTAGAACTCCTAACTGGGTGGTAAGATACGGGTAAAGTTAAGTGAAGCAGGAGGGAAAGGACCACTCGTTAATTCATAGCTAGTCAAGCATCTAAAGAATTAATAGGCTTTTAAAATTATTGTGCTTATTTAGAAATACCTGTGAAGTTCATGGTTTTGGTTTTCAGGTACAATCCAGAATCACTAATATACAGTATTTAAATCATCATAGAAATGAATAAAGGATTGTGGTGATCCTTAAGGCACTACAGATGCTCCTTGACTTATGATGGGGTTACATCTCAATAGATATGTCATAAGTTGAGAATATCATGAGTCAAAAATACATTTAATATATCCAACCACCTACCCTACCTTAAACATGCTCAGGATACTTGCATTAGCCTACAGGTGGGCAAAATTGTCTGACTGCTGCTGTTGGCATCATGAGAAAGTGTCATGCCATATATCACTAGCCTAGAAAAAGAACAAAATTCAAAACTTGAAGTATGGCTTACTGAACATGTATTTCTTTGTGTCCCATTCTAACATAAAAAAAAAAAATTGTAAGTAGAACCATTATAAATCAGAGTACATCTGTAAATCATTGTTCTATCCTTTACAATGTAGCCTCCCCAAAATATATATCTTTTCAAAATTATAATTAGTATGCAAGCATGGTCTAAATAAATAGCACTAATTTGGAAAATCTTACTGATGGAAAATCATCCTATCTAATAAATTTGTGGCAAATTTAACCCTACCTTTGCCACACCCACGGCCACGCCCACCAGCCAATCAGGAGCAGATTATGCAAATAAATCCCAACCAGGATGGCTGCTGCCACTGAGAGCAGGAGGAAGGCTTGGGTTTCCCTGGCAACAGAGGAAGCTAAGCCACCTGCCAGTTGCCTGCCTAGGCCTCCCTCAATGTTAGGAAGTTTCAGTTATAAAAGATACAGAAATGGGGGCAGCCACAGAGCTGAAGAGAACAGAGGCTTGGGTTTCCCTGGCAACGGAGAAAGCCAAGGTTTCAGCTTGCCGTTACCGGTCTAGGCCTCCACTCTAGGCTACAAAGTTTCAAACAGAAATGGCTGCTGCCACAGAACGAGCAGAAGGCTTGGCTCTGCTCCAGGCTACAAAGTTTCAATTGTAGACTTAGATTAATCCCAGATACCAAGGCCTCTGCTTGGGTCGCTGGGGGGTGTGGCCAGCCTGCAAACCACCACAGGCCCCTTGCCCAGGCTACCCCCCACCCCAAGGGAACCCCCACCCTGATCTGGGACACTCTTCAGGGCAAACCAGCTGACCCCCACCCATGCAACAGGCCTTTATACTATCTAATAAAAGAGAAATATGTAGATTGACCATCACTCCAACACACAAGAGGGCTGCCCCCATGTGGTCAAAGATCCTGCCCCCATGTGGACACAAGATGGCCACCACAAGATGGCCAGCAGGGAGGGCCATTGGGAAGTTCTAGGCCCTGCAAGGGAGGGCAGTTGTGGGTGATCAGGCCAGCAGGGGAGGGCAGTTGGGAGGGACCAGGCCTGTAAGGGAAGGCAGTTGGGGGCAATCAAGCCTGCAGGCGAGGGCAGTTAGGGGTGACCAGGCCGGCAGAGGAGGGAAGTTGGGGGCAAACAGGCTGGCAGGGGAGCAGTTAGACATTAATTAGGCTGGCAGGATAGTGGTTAGCAGGTGAATAGGCTGGCAGGCAGAAGTGGTTAGGGACAATCAGAGAGGCAGACAGGTGAGCAGTTTGGAGCCAGCAGTTCTGGATTGTGAGAAGGATGTCAGATTGCCCGTTTAGGCCCGATCCTGGGATCGGGCCTAAATGGGCAGTCAGACATCCCTCAAGGGGTCCCAGATTGGAGAGGGTGCAGGCTGGGCTAAGGGACATCCCCCTCCATGCCCCCCCATGCACGAATTTTGTGCACCGGGCCTCTAGTTACTAAATAAGAGTTCAGAACTTGGCAGCTGACCCATTAGATTTTCAACTTTTACATGGTACAGATTATTCCCTAATTGTTGAGAGTCATCTTACCTGACTTCACTTAAAATTTCATATTGGTCCTTACCAGTAAACAAATGAATTTTCTCCATTCTTCTGATAAATAGTGGGGTTCTGGAGCAGAATGGGTCTATTCTAACTTAAAATGTGTTCCCCAGTTTTGTAAATCCCTTTCTACTTCAAAGGCTGCATTTCCCCCTTGTATTCTCTTCTAAGGTAAAAGAAAATCGCTTAAGACGGGAGAAAGAATTGGAGCGCCAAAGAATTGAAAAGACCCTGAAAAAATCTGCCTTGTTAGAGGCTCAGTATCTGGTGCAAGAAGACAAGAGGAGGAAGGCTCTGGAGGCCAAGAAAGAGGAGGAGGCGATTCAGAGGGAGATGGTAAAGCTGCGGAGGGAGATAATTGAGAGGAGGCTCACAGTGCAAGAAGCATGGAAAATGTAAGCCAGCTGTGATGAACAGTGTATTAAGCAGTCATTTTGGAAGCACTCTAAAGTTTTTTTTAAATGCACAAACATTAAAATTGCAAAAACACAACAGAGAAATCACCCACTATTACACCATCTTAAATTAATGCTTTCACTTTTCCATGTATTTCTTCCTGATCTTGGTCTTTTCACATATTTAATTGCAGCTATAAAGTACACCTAATTTGTTATTCTTTTTTGTGTTCCACTATTTATGCATTTATTGGTTGATTATTGTATGTATCCTGACTGAGGATCAAACCGGCAACCTTGGCATATCAAGACAACACTCTATCCAAATGAGCTACCCAGCAGGGCCTTAATTTGTTATTCTGGTTGCAATTACCATATTAACTGGAGTCTGAAGATCTATATCTTACTCCATTGAGTTTCTATACCATAATTTATGTAATAATCTCCCCTTCTTATACTGGTAAGCATTACAGGTATTTCAGATTTTTTTCAACAGTAGTGCACAGAGCATCCTTAAGCACAAAACTTTTTTATTCTTTTGAATTATATTCTTAGATGTGTAATTACTGAGTCAAATGGGATAGGCCTTTTTATGATTCTTGAAACATTGCCAAACTGCTTTCCAAAAGGGTTGGACTTATTTATACTATTGCTGGCAGTAGGCCAGTTTTCTCAGCATTGAGGAGTATCATCATTTCCAACATGATTTGCATTTTTAATAGGTATTATAGTGGTTAGTGTGAATCTCTTAGGTTACCTGAACATTCTAAGGTTTAATTGTGCCTCACCTTATTGTGAATTGCATCAGTCTTATCCTCTGATGATCATCCGGAGGTCACCCTGCCCCACTGCCACTGATAGAGATAAAGAGTGTGTGTGTGTGTGTGTGTGTGTGTGTGTGTGTGTGTGTGTATATGCCTAAGTGACCAGCCAACTGGCAAGTAGCTATGACGTGCACTGATCACCAGAGGGCAGATACTCAACCCAGGAGTGGAAACCACAGGCATGGAAACATGGAACAGACTAATGAATCTCAGAGAGAACGGGGGAGAAGGGAGGACAGGAAGAGATTAACCAAAGATCTTATATGTATACTAGGGGCCTGGTGCATGAAATTCGTGCACTGGGGGTAGGTGGTCTCTCAGCCCAACCTGCCCCATCTCACATACTGGGAGCCCTCAGAGGATGTCCTACTGACAGCTTGCCTCTGGCCCAGACTTTCCATCCTTGGGCAGGGGACCTCGGCCAGGGAAGCCCAGCCAGCAATCGCCCTGCAATCCAGGTGGATCACTGCCTGGCCAAGCCCCCAGCCCGCCTGGTCTGCCTGAGGCCGTTGGCACCCAGGGAAGCAATGGCCCTGGGATCCGGGCCGATCACTGCCTGGCCACACCCCCAGTCCAGCCTGGCCAGGCCCCAGCCCACGGGGCCTTCCAGAGGCCGGGGGGAAAAGGCCTCTTGGTGAGGCCTTTTCGCCCCCTGCTGGGGGCACCCAGTGAAGCGATCTCCCTGCTATCGTGGCTGATCGCTGCCTGGCCGCACCCCCAGCCTGGCCCGGCCTGCCTGAGGCCGAGGGTGAAAAGGCCTCTTGGCTAGGCCTTTTTGCCCATGGCCTGGGGCACTCAGGGAAGTGATGGCCCTGGGATCCCGGCTGATCACTGCCTGGCTGCCCCCAGCCTGGGGCACCCAGCGAAGCCATCACCCTACGATCTGGGCCAATTGCCCGCCTGGCCTGGCCTGCCATGAGCAGCAGCCATCTTGGTTGTGTTTTAATTTGCATATAACTCCTGATTGGCTTGGGGGCGTGGCTTATTTGGTGTGGCGAAGGTATGGTCAATTTGCATATTACTTTTTTATTAGATGGGGCTAGAGACCTGGTGCATGGATTTGTGCACTGGTGGGGTCCCTTGGCTTGGCCTGTGCGGATCAGGCTGAAACCAGCTTTCCGACATTCCCCATGAGGTCCCAGATTGCAAGAGGACGCAGGCCAGGTGCATGAATTTGTGCATCGGGCCTCTAGTCTTTATATATATATAAGACTAATACTCTAAGTGTCCCTCCAACCATCCAACCAGTCGCTATGATGCACATTGACTGCCAGAGGGCAGATGGTCAACACAGGAGCTGCCATGACGTGCACTGGCCATTTACCAAGAAACAGCACCATGGACCTGGCACCAACAAAACAACACTCAGCTTCCCCCAAGTGAGACACAGGCCCCTCTATCACCCCAGAATGATAGCCCACCAAATTGCAGGCAATGCTGCCAAAACCCCATAGCACAAAATGCAGCCCATCGCCCACCCCAGAAATGGTCACTGTGGGTACTGTGTAATGACATCACATAGCAAAGCCCGGCTTCCTCTCTGTAGTGACTAGCCTCCTTGGAGCTTCTTCAGCCCAGGAACACAACTTGCTTTATAACCAGGTGGAAACATTTTACACTTTAACCAAATGTCTGTGAAGTGTTTTCCTATGCCTCATCTCATTTGATCCTCACAGAAGTCATAGGAGACTGCATAGAATCCTACTTTCTTTACATTGCCGGAAAACAAATTTAGAAAGTTTAGAAACTTGACCCAACTGAAAAGAGGGTGGACCTTCTTTTTCTCACTGCACAGAATATGGTCAAACACTGCTGTAGTTAAATATTTTACCCTTTGTTCTCCCTGCATAATCTACAATAATAATCTGCTTCATGTTGATATTACTGCTGTGTTGCTGACAATTACCTGAAAGAGAAGTTGGAGTGCTTCACTGACCTGGACAAAGTTCAGCTAAATCAGAAAGCAGGTCTAATTAAGCAAGTTTACCTGTATATATAAAAGGCTAAGTTGACATGCACATGCGCATTACATATAAAGCTCTTGCTGGCACCAATCACATGCGTGTCGATTTGGTTGACACTTCTCTTATAGAGAAAGGGCTAATAGCAATGTTAAAATATTCTAATTAATTGCCTTTCAATGTGCATGAATCCAGGCACTGGGCCACTAGTATCTAACATAAGAGGAAAAACAAAATAGTTCTCACAGGATGTAGGACTGTTATGAATCTTCATGAAAAAATGAGCTTCATAAATGAAATAACTGATGTATTTGTTGGGAGAAATAGCATTGATGTATGAACTGCAAAAGCCTTGGAACATCGTGCCTGCAGCGGCTGAATACTCAAACTGAGATGCCAGCAAGACTATTAGATAATCCCTCCCACCCCGTCAGCCCACACAGCTTTCCCCCTGTGTTCCTGATTACTCTCATTCTACTCAGTTTGAAACCGCTCGGCAGTGGACTTGTGCTTCACTTTCAAGTGCCAGGCTCAGGCCTCCTCCAGACGCCGTTCTTTTTAGAAAGCAGTCACCAGGGTTTCACTGAGTTCTTGCTGAGGTCAGCCTTGCTTTTCAGATTGCTCGTAAGCCCTGACAAACCTAGGCAGACCTAAAATAAATTGTGAAGCAAGTAACATTTGATGGTAGCGGGGAGCTCTTCTCCGGTGGGCACTCGGCAGATGTTGCCTGACCTGTCATTTCTTTTAAATGTTAACAGTCAGACCCCTGGTTACAGTGAGAGAGGTATTGTGCTACTAGATGGATACACTGATTTAAACATTCCAGAAAGCAATTTGGCAATAAACAAGAGCAATAAAAATGTTGCTATCAGGACCTGGGAACGTTGCTATCAGGAACTGGTTCCCTACCAGTTCTAGGGAAACTGCCCTAAGAAAATGAGCAGAAATCCCGACAAAGATTTGTGCACAAAGGTAATTAAAGTAATATTATTTGTGATAATAGACATTAATAAATAGTGGAGAAATTAATAAACAGTGATTCTGTAATGAAACAGCACTGACATGTTATCAGTGTGTTTTTTCCGGGAGGAAATATAGATGGCTTGTGTACCTCTCCATTCTTTCACAATGAGCAGATAATACTTTCACAACAGATACTTATTTTTTAAAAATCAGATCCATGGCATTAGAACTGTATTTCTTTGAATGTCCACTATGATCTGCCTGAAACCTTCTAATACAATGTTGTTGTGGCATTGGTAAGTTTGGAAAAGTTCAGTTAAATTGTATTGTTGGTAGGGTTTTTTAACTTATTTGTAAGTCAACCTAAATCTGCTCCATTGCATAGTTTCAAAGGAGCTTCCTTTAAGAGATTTATTAATTACAAAGGGAAAAATAGCAACTTTGTGCTGGAGAAACCGCCTTAACCAAGTGATGGTTAACATCACTGGTAATAAGATATAACACTGTGTGTTCCTTTTAATGAGAAAGGAGAATTAGTGAGAAGATGTCTGCAAAGCACTCAGGCATCCCTGTCTCAATTTGAGTTCCCAGAAATGTAAAGTGAAGTGGAGAAAGACGAGGTGACTTGCCTGAGTTTTCACAGCTGATTTGTGGCCAAAGTCCATGAATCTTGATTCCTGACTTAGTTTACTACCACATTAGTAGTATATATATATATAGACCTTATACCTATGCAATTTAATATACTCCAATAAGAAGGCAGTGACTATGAACTTAAATGAATATAAGAAGGATGTCTTAGATGAGAAAGAATCGATAAGTGGGCGAGAAAGAGGATGACCAGAAAGATGAGCAACAAACTTACAGACTCTTGTTACTTGCCTGAAGGCCTTTTCTTTATTTTTATTAAGTTCTTTATTTTCTCTTTTTAGCTCTTTCAAGATTAATATAAATTCTCTTCTTACTCAATAACACCTGTTTCTTTTATTATCTTTCTCCCTAGAACCCTTGTAAATGCCTTATTATAAAAATCTCATTCCTTTTTTGTGCCAGCCTTATAAGAAGGGAGAGAATTTATGTCTGTATTAGAGAATACCTAGTAGTTGTTAACTCTCAAACTTTGGTCAAAATATCACTCAATATTAAACTCAATAAAAATTCTTTATTAAAATGTCTATAGAGCTTTCTACTTCTCAGAGTACATTATAACAATTTTATTTCATTTTACCTGTATTTTATTTTAAAAAGGAATAAACTAAGGTTCAAAAAAACCTATTATGAGTTTTAAAGCCAGTTCTAAAAATCTGTGTCTCCTGATGGAAAAGTCAGTATTCATTCCACTATGGTCTGTTGTAATTACTCATTGTTAAGTCTGTTGTTCATGTATGTATTTTTAAATTGTTATAATAGAGAGAAGAAAAAGCAAGAAGAAAGTTATTCAAAATATCCAGAAAAAGGCATATTCCAAGATGTTCATATTCTTCTGGAGGCAGAAAAAATGGCAAAAGAGAGAAAGAAGAAACTGAAAGAGTTATTAATCCAGACTTACAAGGAAAATCACCAGGTGGGAATGTGATGTTTCTTTACTCAGCATTCTGTAGCATAAATGACAAAGGCTCCAACAGAGATGGCACAAAGGTACACTAAGCCCAACCGAGCCAAATTTTTTTTTTAAGCTAGACATATTTGATGGTGGCTTTTTAGACTGATGGTCAAGAAGTCATAAGAATTCAGATATATAACAACTAGAGTTTGGTCAGAGTTTTGGCTTTAGGAATAAAGAGGGAAGTGTGGTAGGAGGAAATGTTAAGATTTTGGATTAACATTTTTAGAAAGATTGGCAAAGACTCGTAGATGCTGTGTCATTTCTGAGACTGACAGAGTTGGTGTGACCTCCTGCAGTAACAGGTCAGATTTCTGAAAGAAAGTAGGAAGCAAATGAGTACTCAGGGGGCCTTCTTGAGAAACGTAAGGAAAAAGTACCATAATATATTACCCAACCAGTAAGAGATGAGTAAGATATGTGTTTCCAATAAAATTAACTTTTAAATTTTATTGGGGAAGTCCACTATACAAGAAGAAACAATAATGTATGTTTTAGATAGAAGTGCTAGGTATGAATTTTAGACACATAACAATTTTACAAATTTAGTGCCCTACTAAAACAGCTCAATTTTAGAAGGACCAGCCAGTGTATGTAAACATGAGGTTGTGAATGAGTTATTGCCACTTTGTCACAGATTCTGCATGATTTGAACCTATACTTTATTATAGTTTTTATTTTTAAATAATCTTATACATACAGAATAGTTGCAAAAAACAGTACACAGGGTTTCTGAATACCCTTCACCCAGCTTTCCCCAGTATTAATATCTTGCATAAGCATAGTATAATTATCAAAACTAGGAAGTTAACATTGGTATTTAGTTAAATACCATTAATTAAACTGTAGCTTCTCCTAGAGACCTGGTGCACAGATTCGTGCATCAATGTGGTCCCTTGGCCTGACCTGCATGGATTGGGCTGAAACTAGTTCTCCAACATCTCCCGAGGGGTCCCAGATTGGCAGAAGGCTCGGGCCAGGCCAAGAGATTCCACCAGTGCACAGTTGGGGCCAGGGAGAATAATATTTAGAAAGCAAGATGGAACTAGGTATGTTCACTGCTCCTGGAGTGTCATTGTTTCTAAGCCCTCCCCTCTCAGCAGACATAGTTGGGAAATATGTGTATGTGTACTAACCCACACATGCACAAATATTATATTTATTTGTGTGGCTGTCAGTATGCATATTAAAATCCATAATTTCACACTGGTGCTTCCAAGTCCAGTGCAACACACAGGATCATACTATCCTTCCCCTTTCTGTATTTGTAACTTATTTCTATATCTATCTGTATATTATATCATATAATAAAAGACTAATATGCATATTGACCGAACAGCAGAAGGACTGGTCATTATGATGCACACTGATCACCAGGAAGCAGATATTCAATGCAGGAGCTGCTCCCTTGTGGTTAGTTCACTCCCATAGGGTGAGCAATGCTCCGTCAAAAGCCCTGAGCTGGGCTTATGGCTGGCAAGTGCAGTAGCAGTGATGGGAGCCTCTCCCTCCTCTGTAGCAGCGACTGCCGGTTTAGACCTGGAGCAGGCCTAACCCGTCAATTGGACCATCCCCTGAGGGCTCCCATACTACAAGAGGGCAGGCTGGGCTGAGGGACCGCCCCCAAGTGCACAAATTTTGTGCACCAGGCTTCTAATATATAATAAAATAACTTCAACCCTACCCTAACCCAGCACTACAGCTTTTAACATAGCCTTTCCTCCTTGCTTGTCTAGAACTTCTTTCTCTGACAATGAGTAACCTAAAGTTTATTATCTAAATATATTTATTTACTTATTTGATCTTAGTATATTATAAAGTAGTTTCAGAATACTTAACCCATGTAACTATGGAAATAAATTTACTGAGTATAATATTTATACTGTTATTTTTGTTTTTAGCCTTAGCCAAAATATTGTTTTCCAAAATTACTTAGGTCCTCCTTCCCTTTCAATGTGATGATTGTTAGTGAACCTCTAATTTAGATTTCCCCAGTGTGTATGGGTATATCTGAGACAGGGGGAAAATCTACCACGATGCTTGTCAGGCTTTTACACTGACTTGGCTGGAGACAGGACGGTCCTCAGGTAAATGCCATCAGAGTAGCAGGCCCTCTGGACTCATTCTCCTGGTCCCAGCCCACATTCCTGCCCTATTCCAAAGGAACCTGGAGCTGCCCTTGGGTAATGAAACTTGGATACTCAGCAGCCTAAATATGGCCACAGGATAAAAAGGGGAAAGAGACCTAGCTGCCTTGCAGTGAGCAGCTAAATAACAGGAAGCTCCTGTCAGCATCCTCAGAATGGGTCACTGGCACAAGCCCAGCAGCTGTCTCTGTATTTTCTTTTTCTTTTTTTTTTTATTTACTTATATTTAATAGTAGTACATATGTTTTCCTTTTTCCCCCCCAATATCCTCCCCCCAGCCTCCCTTACCCCCCAGCACATGTCCCCACCTGTCCCCCTCCCCACCCCAGTGTCTGTCATTCATTGGTTAAGCTCATATGCATGCATACAAGTCCTTCAGTTGATCTCCCCCAGCATCCGCCTCCCATCCTCCCCAGCCTTCCCCCTGTAGCTTGACAGCCTGTTCAAGGCCACCCTGCCTCTATATCAATCACTTCCCCTGTTTCTTTTCTTCAAAAATATCTTGCCTCTGCATACTAGAAATAAATATATAAGAACAAAAAATGTTTCAGTCTCAGTTTCAATGTCCAACTGTTCTGAGTCCCAGTTTCAGTGTCAAATAGTTCTTTATGTGTACATGTCAGCAATGGTATCCAGATGGTGGACACATCGTGGCAATGCAAGATCCATCCTCTCTGGTTTGGTCCTGGGCCGCCTGCAGCCACGCACAGCTGCCGACTGCTAGCATGGCAAGGTGCCGTCAGTCTCTGTAGAGTATTTTCAAGAAGACTTTAAAGAATATGTTTTAAAGAGTTGCTGTAGTTTGGATTCCATTAATTCCTGTACTTTTTGTGCTTTGGCTCTGGATTTCACTTATTCCCCAAACATTCTCCTTTTTTTTTAAGGCGTGTTTTTTTGTTAATATGTTTTTTAAATTGATTTCAGAGAGAGGAAAGGAGAGGGAGAGAAATAGAAACATCAGTAATGATAGAGAATCATTGATCAACTTCCTCCTGAATGCCCCCCTACTGGGCATCAAGCCCACAACCCAGGTATGTACCCTAACCAGGAATGGAACTGTGACCCCGCAATTCATAGGTCAACACTCAACCAGTGAGCCACACCAGCCAGGCAACTCCCCAAACAATCTCTTAACATCACATTTGGAGTATGTTATTTAATAGGAGACTTTCTGAAAGAAACAGAGCAGGCTCTCATTAAAACACTATTTATGCACCTTTCCTACACATTTCATTTCTAAGCCTCACTGTTTTATGAAAAAAATCTATAGATTTTTTCAGAGAAATTTTCTGCTTCTAGCCTATCCTATTTTTTCTTTGATCTTACAGTGAAATCTCTTGGGGAGATTCAGCAATCCACATGTCATTGCTAATTAGCAGAAACAACACGGGGGATTAACTATGAAGTTCTTACACCATTTTGAAAACAGCCTTCTTAATTTTGCACCCTACTCTGAAATACATTTCATGTTTTCTTATTAAGATAAGAAAGTCTATAATCTTACCTGCTTGTAAAAGTTGAAGAGAACAGTGACAGATGGGTTGAAACTAAATCTTTATTCTATGGGGAACCAAAATTGCTTATTTGGTTGGGTTTTTGTTAGAGAATCATTGTTAATGTTATGTTTGTGGCATTGTGCCTTCCAAAAGGCCACCCCAGACTAAACCAAGGGAGCATGGTTATGTATGTAAAAAATGCCTGGATTTTTTTCTGACAAGGTGATGAGAACTGTAGTTAAGTACCTCATTTTTATAGCATAATTTCTTCCCAAAGATCTTAGTTTTATCAGGACTGCCTACATACTACTGAAGCAAAACAATTTCTGAACTGAAATATAGCAACCATCCTTTCAGTGTTGTGTGTTTGGGGAAGGAAATGAAAGAAAAGCCTCTTTGGAAATAAAACAAAGAGAAATGTCAAGCACACATGAAGAATATTGGGAGTTGTGTAAATCTGTCCTCTAAGTTTATTGCCAAGGACCATGTGTGGTATACATATAACATGTATGTGTGGTATACATGTATGTGTGGTATACAACTCTCTGGACAACTTCCAAGTAAAATTCTAGGATTGGTAAGGTTGTTTATTTTGTTATTATATTCTTTCTTACCCTCAGCCAACAAATAACCCAGATTTCTCATTCTCACAGAAGGGACAGGGAGGGCCAATTTACTAAAATATTGCACTGGTGTTTTGTTTTATCAAACATGAAGACTTTTTTAATCCCACAGGTTCCATTCATGGAAATATAATTTTTTTCTTTTTTAAAACTAATTAAATTATGCTTTGAAAATTTAAGAAAAGAACTTTTGGCACAAATAAAGTTCATCTTCTAAACTTTTACAGCATAGAATATTATTTTCTTTAAACACTTGACATTTCAGGTGAATATATTTACTAGTATAAGGATCTTGAGACCAATATAGGTGAGGAACAAATGACATCATATCATTGGCTTATTGTTGGACTACTGTAGAGGTGAATCGAGCATTTGTCTAATATATTCTGAGGTAAGCTGTACTTTTGGCAGTGTGTGTGTGTGTGTGTGTGTGTGTGTAGAGGGAAGTAGGAATTCATAGGGGGGGAAGAGGGTCTAGAAGAGGATGAAAGGAAAGGAAAGAAAAGGTGATGGGGAGCAGTAAGTCTGCCTTCCCTCTTAAAATATGGTCCAGACGTTGTTGGGAAAGGAACCCTATCTGAATGGCTGGTGATAGCTGTGTTACAGTCATTCTTTAAAAGATCCCAGAGAGTCTTACTGGCTATGAGAACTGTAGTTCTCATACTGTATGGCAAGATTAGGAAATTGCTCTCTAAAATTCTACTAGAGTGAAGCAGAATTAGCTCATTACAGGAGTATTATTGATTGAAACTTCTTAACAAAATTAAGAAGAATTTACAAAGTGTCCTTCTGTTAGCAATACATTTTGATGCTTTTATGGGTAAAATGGTAAGATGTCTGATGTCTAGGATTTATTTTTAAATACTCCAGAAAAAAAAAAGTAGGGAGAGATAAAATAAGATTAGCACAATGTTGGTAATTCTTTTTTATTATTAAATATACTAGAGGCCCAGTGAATGAAAATTCATACACTGTAGGGTGGTCCCTCAGCCCGGCCTGCCCCCTCTTACAGTCTGGGAGCCCTCAGGAGTGGGATGTGACCTGGCAACCAGGGGAAGGTGAAGCCCCCTTCCCAACTCTGCTGCTGCCACTGCCACTGCCGGCAGCGCAAGCCTGAGCCAGCCCTGGTTATTACCTGAGCCTCGGGCGAACCTGGGCAGCTGGGCAGCTGACATCTGAGGCATGCACCTCGGACATTGGCTGGGCAGCCACCATCCGAGGCTTGCCTGCTCCTTGGGCCAGCCCTGGGCAGCCGGGAGGCTAAAGGGACTGGGGAACTCCAGAAGCAGGTGTGTGGAGCAGCCGGGCCTACCTAGAAGTGGGCCCAGCCTTGCCGCACACCTGCCACCCTGGCGGGGCTCAGGGGACTGGGTTCCACCATCTTGTGGCTGTGGGCACTGCCAACTTTGAAAGCATGATAGTCAATTAGCATATTCCCTCCTTCTTGGCTGTGGGCACCAATATCTTTGAGGGCATGACAGTCAATTAGCATATTCCATCTTTATTAGATAGGATTGGTGTGACATTAATTAAGAGGATAATTCTTGAAGCTGAGTGAGGGGTTTAATTCTTCTGTTCTACTTTTGGATGTATTTGTTAAATTTTTATAATTAGCATATTTTATGTTTAAAAATAAAGGAAATAAAAAATACAGATGTAAAATCAGCATCACATCTTCTAGCATATAACAAGGTTGTAGTTTTTTGTCTGTAGCCAATAGACATAGGTAGCATTTCACACAGCAATGGTTGTCAAAGTTTAGGCCTCCAGATTTTTGCGTGGAACTCAACAGCATGTCAAGTCTTGGCACTGTGTATTTTCCCTAATGTGTTTAGTTATGGAGCATATGTATATGTCTGAGGATAGGAGACACAATGATTTCCTCTGTTTTCTTTTGAAAATTATAAAAATTAGGAGTAGGATACTTCACAAGGTACCACTTTTGAGTGCTGCTCCTTTCTGGGGCTTTTATTTAGCCATTATCCTCTCTCCAACCCCAGATACTTCATATGGTCTCTGGCATCTTTCACCCAGCTACTGTAGTCCACAAAAGGAAAAAAGAAATTGTAGATCACTTCCTTGTATAGCAGATACAGTGTCTGTTCCTTTTGGCCTGGGAGCAGCAAGGAGTCAGTTAGGGCCCTGGAGAGAGGAGGTAGCATGGTTCCTAACATTCGTGCTTTGGCCAACTCCCCTAGACCACTAGTTGCACTTCAGTTAGTGCCATTTGGTAGAAATAAATTGTAAACTTGTTGACATTTTTGTCCTCTTTACAATTCATTGTTTAATTTTCCATAGCAGAGAATTTTGATGCAATTATCACTGAGCTTTCTGACAAAAGGGAAGTAGCTGAGGAATTTTGATGAGTTACCCACTTCATTAATCAGAACAAGCATCTCTAGTGACAGGGTTAAAATTACAATGAAGATTACATAGCAAATTGCTGTTCCACCCAATGTCAATCACTCCCAGTGACAGTGGTGTGATTACACTTCAGGGAAGAGCTTTCTTGCCAACACAAGGAGGGCAACTCCAGTGCAGGTAATAAATTTGACAGGGTGAACTGTCATTTCTTATCGTGAGCAGAATCCTTAATGACCAAATGATGTCTTATAGAGGACTTTGAGAGAAGAAAAGCATTTCACTTAAAAAGTTTCTAATTTTCATTTTGTAGTATTTTATTTTTGAAATTATTATAGATATGTACTTGGAAACAGTCTTTCCCATAGTGATTTCCAGTATTTTATTGACCTGTATGAAGCCTTAATTATCACCATAACTATGTAAAGAGGTGTGGAAGTTAATAAAAGAATGTATTACTATGCAGGGCTAGGCAAAAGTAGTTTTAAAGTAGTGAGTGTGTGAAACATGGAATATATTCTTGCATTATTATTTATTTGTTAGGTGTTATATATTTCTTATTAACCTGCTTTTGCCCATCCCTGTATTTGAAAATCTATCAGAAATAAAAACATGGTGCAGAGAAAACTGAAGCTAGGTAAGAATGGAAAGAGGTCAGACTGGTTGTCCAGTTAGTTAAAACATTAAGTTCTGGTTTCAGCAGAGTATATTTCTCTTCCAACCCAATTGTGGTTTTAAATACTAGTTCTGTTTCAAAGAGCAAAGAGATAAAGCACTACTACAGTTCTAGAGTATAGAACCAAAAAGGAGAAACTGACCTTGGAGAGCAGGAACTTATAATAGGAAGAGTATAGATCATGACTATGGACGTGTGCCATTTCTCGTCCCTTCTAAATCAGAGTGCTTGCATCTCCCAGAGGAGACAGAGAGTATTTTCTTTTTCCAAATGTTTTCCTTTAAGCACATTTGTGGTACCCCTGCTTGCCTGAATAATATTTGCTATGAATCATTAATAACCAACTAGCTATTCTTCATTCATAATTTTGTTAATTAAAATTTTATTTTTTTAAATTTTTTAATTCTTTATCTTTATCATTCAGTTTATTAATTACATTGTTCACTTTTTTTCCCCCTATAGCTCCCCTCCACCTGGTACCCATCCCACCTCTCCCCTCACGCCCCTCCACTGTCCTCTCCCATAGTTGTATGATTTTTGTCCAGTCTCTTGCTGCACTTCCCACACCCCCTTTTCCCCCAAGAATTGTTGGTACATTCCCTCTCTATGTCCGTGATTCTGTTCCATTCACCAGTTTATCCTGTTCATCAGCTTATTAATTCACTTGATTTTTAGATTCCTTTGTTGATAGATGTGTATTTGTTGTTCCTAATTTACACTTTTATCTTTTTCTTCTTCCTCTTCTTAAAGAATATCTTTCAGCATTTCATATAATACTGGTTTGGTGGTGATGAACTCCTTTAGCTTTTGCTTATCTGCGAAGCACTTTATCTGACTTTCAATTCTGAATGATAGCTTTGCTGGATAGAGTAATCTTGGCTGTAGATTCTTGCTTTTCGTCACTTTGAATATTTCTTGCCACTCCCGTCTGGCCTGTATCGTTTCTGTTGAGAAATCCACTGACAGTCCTTTGGGTGCTCCCTTATAGGTAACCAACTGTTTTTCTCTTGCTGCTTTTAATATTCTCTCTTTGTCTTTTAGTCTTGGCATTTTAATTATGATGTGCCTTGGTGTGGTCCTCTTAGGGTTCCTATATATTGGGGTTCAGTGTGCTTCTTGGACTCCTAAGTCTATTTCTTTCACCAGGTGAGGGAAGTTTTCGGTCACTATTTCTTCAGATAGGTTTTCATTATCTTGTTCTCTCTCTTTTTCTGGCACCCCTATAATTCGCATGTTGGTATGCTTGAGGTTGTCCCAGAGGCCCCTTACACTATCTTCAATTTTTTTGGATTCTTTTGGTTTCTTGCTTTTTCAGCTGAGTGGATTTTACCTTTTTGTATTTCAAATCTTGAACTTGGTTCTTGGGGTGCTCCAGAGCACTTTTAGGTCTTTGTATAATATTTTTTATTTCAGTCAGTCTATGCTTAATTTCTGGTTGGTCCTTTTTCATATCCTTAAGAGTCTCCTTCATATCCGTGAGGGTCTCATTCATTTCCTTGTAGGACTCATTCATTTCCATGTTGGTCTTTTTTTTTTTTTTAATTTTTTTTTTATTGTTCAGTTTATTAATTACATTGTTTCCCCTTTTTTATCCCCCTATATCTTCCCTCCACCCTGTACCTATCCCACCCTCCGCCCTCCTCTCCCCCTCCCCAATGTCCTCTCCCATTGTTGCAAGATTTTTGTCCAATCTCTTGCTGTACTTCCAACAACACTTTTCTCCCCAAGAATTGTCAGTCCATTCCCTCTCTATGTCCATGTTTCTGTTATAGTCACCAGTTTATCTTGTTCATCAGCCTATCAGTTCACTTGATTTTTATGTTCATTTGTTGATAGATGTGTATTTGTTGTTCATAATTTATATTTTTACCTTCTTCTTCTTCCTCTTCTTAAAGAATATCTTTCAGCATTTCATATAATACTGGTTTGGTGGTGATGAACTCCTTTAGCTTTTTCTTATCTGCGAAGCACTTTATCTGATCCTCAATTCTGAATGATAGCTTTGCTGGATAGAGTAATCTTGGTTGTAGATTCTTGCTCTTCATTATTTTGAATATTTCTTGCCACTCCCGTCTGGCCTGCATCGTTTCTGTTGAGAAATCCGCTGACAATCGTATGGGTGTTCCCCTGTAGGTAACCAACTGTTTTTCTCTTGCTGCTTTTAATATTCTCTCTTTATCTTTTGCTCTTGGCATTTTAATTATGATATGTCTTGGTGTGGTCCTCTTTAGATTCCTATATTTTGGGGTTCTGTGTACTTCTTGGGCTTTTAAGTCAGTTTCTTTCACCAGGTGGGGAAAGTTTTCAGTCACTATTTCTTCAAGTAGGTTTTCATTAACTTGCTCTCTCTCTTTTTCTGGCACCCCAATAATTCGGATGTTGGCTTGCTTGAGGTTGTCCCAGAGGCCACTTACACTATCTTCAATTATCTGAATTCTTTTTGTTTCTTGCTTATCCAGCTGAGTGGATTTTGCTTCTTTGTATTTCAAATCTTTGACTTGGTTCTTGTGGCCCTCTGGACTGCTTTTAGGACTTTGTGTAATATTTTTTATTTCAGCCTGTGTATGCTTGATTTCTAGTTGGTCCTTTTTTTTATCTGTGAGGGTCTGGTTTGTATCCTCAGAGGTCTTGCACATTTCCCTGAGGGTCTCATTCATTTCTTTGTAAGTATAATTCATCTCCTTGTAAATCTCATTCATTTGCTGGTTGGTCTTGTTTATTTCCTGGTTGGTCTTGTTTATTTCCTGGTAATTCTCATTAAGTTGATCGGCCTTTTGTAGGAGCCTCTTGAAAAGCCTTATAACCGTGGTTTTGAACTCTATGTCTTGTCGTCTTTTCTCCTCCATTTCTTTCACACCTGATTTCTTTCCATGTCTCTTCATGGTGGCTGCTTTATGTGGTGGCTATCCTCAAAGGGACAGTAGCTCAGTCTCCCCAGTTACCTGAGGTGGGTACTCTTACTGCAATCCTTTATGGGTTGTATTCAGTGTTTTTGAATTTAAACCCAGCTTTTTGTTGTTAGCCCTAGGAGGGTTTGACCTCCAGGCCAATTGTCTGTGAAGCTCAGCTGTGCTCAGGTTGGATGGGCGGAGTCTCCGGGCCAAGCAGGCAGCGCTAGCTCCACCCTATGCGGCCCCAGGGGCTCTGTGCCGGGGGCAATGGCTGCCAGCACCTCTGAGAGAGAGCCGCTGTGGAGCTCCACCGGCTGCCGGGGAATTCAGACTGTCCCCAAATGACTTTGCATGCGCAATGTCTCACCCAGGGTCGTAAAACAAAGCAGTCTGACGGTTTTCCGAATGAGAGACAAGTCGCGGTGCGCTCTCTGCGCCGTCACGCAGCCAAGCTGTTCGCGCGAGAGCTGCCTTCTCCACAAGCCGGCAGACCCGGCAGCACCCGAGCTTCGGCGTGCCCTCCCACTGTCCAGTTTTCACCCCGTGTGATAGTGGGTTCCTTGGACTTCGCCCAGAGCTGGAGAATCTGTCCAGTGGGACGCCCCTGTCTCCCCGTTCGAGAAACCTGGCCGGTTTTCAGCCGCCCGCCCTCTCCGCGGCGCGCGCTCCAAACCTCTCTCCGGGCGAATCTTTCAACGCTGTTCGCCGCCGCTCTCCGGGTCACAGTGTCTTATCTTCACTTTTATTTGTGGAATTTTCACTCAGCGAGCGTTCTGGTGATTCTGGAAGGTGTTTGTTCCTTCGTTAAGTTGTAGTATTAAAATTGCTGATTATGACGGCAAGATAGGTGTTTTGCCTTTGCCGCCATCTTAGTTCTCTCTCCATGTTGGTCTTGATCATTTCCATGTTGGTCTTGATCATTTCCTTGCAGGTCTCCTTTATATCATTGAGGGTCTCGTTCATTTCCTTGTCGGGCTTGCTTATTTTCTTATAGGTCTTGACTTTTTCTAGGAGCCTCTTGAAAAGCCCTATAATCGTAGTTTTGAATTCCATGTCCAGTCGTTTTTTTTCCTCCACTTCTTTCACATCTGATTTCTTTCCATGTCTTTGCATGGTGGCTGCTTCCCTGTGTTGGTCAATTAGCTTTGTGTGGTAGATGTCCTACAAGGGACAGTGGCTCAACTTCCCCAGTTACCTGAGGTGGATATGGGTTGCACAGTCTTGCTTAAGTTAAGCTCAGGTTAATCGTTGTTAGCACTTGGAGGGGTTGACCTCCAGGCCAATTGTCTGTGAAGTTCAGCTGTGCTCAGGTTGGATGGGCGTCAGCTCCGCCCTAAGTGGCCCCAGGGTCTCTGAGAGAGAGCCGCTGCCGAGCTCCACCAGCTGCCGGGGAATTCAGACTCTCCCCAAATGAGTCTGCACATCCAATGTCTCACCCAGGGTCGTTAAACAAAGCAGTCTGACGGTTTCCCGAATGAGAGAGCAAGTCGCGAGTGCTCTCTACGCGGTCATGGTCACGCAGCTGCGCTGTTCCCAAGTTCACACGCAAGCTGGCCTTCTCCACAAGCTGACAAACCCCTGCAGCACCTGAGCTTTGGCATGCCATCCCACTGTCCAGTTTTTACCCCGTATGATAATGGGTTCCCTGGACTTCGAGAAAACTGGCCGGTTTTCAGCCGCCCGCCCTATCCGCTGGCGTGTGCTCCTCCAAACTTCTCTCCGCTTGTATCTTCAACGCTTTCCTCAGCCGCTCCTCCAAGTCACAGTGTCTTATCTTCACTTTTATTTGTGGAATTTTCACTCGCCCAGCTTTCTGATGATTCTGGATGGTGTTTGTTCTTTCGTTAAGTTGTAGTTTTAAAATTGCTGTGTATGACGGCAATATAGGTGTTTTATCTATGCCGCCATCTTGGTTCTTCCTTTTTTATTAAAATTTTAATGGGATTTATTTTTTAGTAAGCAGGATAAAAACCAAGCTGCCCAGCTGGTGTGGCTCAGTGGCTGAGCCTCCTATGAACCAGGAAGTCACAGATCAGTTCCCAGTCAGGGCATATGCCTGGGTTGTAGGGGGCATGCAGCCGATCAGTGATTCTCTCTCTTCCTTGATGTTTCCGTCTATCTCTCCCTTTCCCTTCCTCTCTGAAATCAATAAAAAAACAATAGCAACCTGGTGTTAAGAAAGCAGCCATTTGACACAATGTGAATGGGTCTTGAGAATATCAGGCAAAGTGAAAAAAGTTAGAAAAAGTTAGGAACCACAGAAGATGGCTGCCGACAGGAAGGCAGACTGCAAGATACTGTGTGAGTGATAAAATAAAGGGAGAACGTGTGGTCGCACAGGGAGTGTTTGTTGGTGAGTTGAGGGACAGATAGACTCCAGGAGACAGTGGGAGACTGCTGGATGGGGCTTCCCTGACCAAGCAGCCCCCACTGCTGCTGGGTTCTGTACCGGAGTGACCAGATAGGATGTGGAGACCGTGACATCTTAAAGAGGAAAGAAGATGTTATCAGAAGCTTGAAAAGCTACAACTACAGCACCCAACAAACAGTTGTGAATCCCAAAACATTGGTCCCCAAGTGGTGCAAGCACACGGATTAAGAGGTACTCCACACTCCACTGCAGAAAGGACCTTCACCTGGGATAAGGTGAGGTCTCTGATCCTGGCAGGAGAGAGAAACACGGACATGGGAGCTGAAGACCTGAGGAAGTCTGCACCTAGGAAAATCGGTGGCTGTTGGGTCTGGCATGATCCATGAATGTAGAAGGGAGTCTACAGAGCTGCTAACAGAGGGAACTCTAAAAAAGCAACCCATTTTGATCTGGATGCAAAAGGACAGCCTAAAAATTTTTAAAGTGTACCAGCTGCTTGCAGCAAACAAAAGCCCGGGGCCAGTTGGCTTCACTCAGGAGTTTTACCAAACATTCAAGAAAAACTAAAACCTATCCTCCAATTATTCCAAACAATTCAAGAGGAAGGAACACTTCTAAACTCATTCTATGAAACCAGCATCATCCTAATACCAAACCAAATATAGACAACACAATGAAAGAGAATTATAGGCCAATATCCCTTATGAATATAAAGCCAAAATCCTCAACAAAATTCTAGCAAAATCGAATCCAGCAGTACATCAGAAAGATCATACACCATGACCAAGTAAGATTCATCCTGAGGATGCAAGGATGGTACAATATTCGTAAATCAATAAACATGATACATCACAAAAACAAATTGAGAGATAAAGTCACATAGTCATATCAATTGATGCAGAAAAAGCATTTGACAGAGTCCAACACTCTTTCTTGATAAAAATTCTAAGCAAGGTGGGAATAGAAGGATCATAACTCAATGTAATAGAAACCTTAGATGATAAACCCACAGCAAACATCATACTCAGTGGGCAAAAACTACAACCATTTCCCCTGAGAACAGGAACAAGACAGGGATTCCCACTCTCACCACTCCTGTTCAACATAGTACTGGGAGTATTAGCCATTGCAATTAGACAAGAAGAAGAAATAAAAGGCATCCAAATTGAAAAAGAAGAAGTAAAGCTGTCCTTATTTGCAGATGACATGATAGATATTGTACCAAAAAAAAAAAAAAAAAAAAAAAAAACAACCCTGCAAGACTCCATTAAAAAACTCAGACTTAATAAATGAATTCAGTAATGTAGCAGGATACAAAATTAATGCCAAGGGAGAGAGAACCAAGATAGCGGCATAGGTAAAACACCTATCTTGCTGCCATACACAGCAATTTCAAAACTATAACTTAACGAAAGAACAAACACCATCCAGAATCATCGGAAAGCTGGCTAAGTGAAAATTCCCCAAATAAAAGTGAAGATAAGACACTGTGACTCAGAGGAGCGGCGGCGGACAGCGTTGAAGATACCCATGTGGAGTCAGAGGTTTGGAGGAGTGCGCACGCCAGCGGATAAGGCGGGCAGCTGAAAACCGGCCAGTTTTCTTGAACGGGAGACAAAGACGTCCCACTGGACTGATTCTCTAGCTCTGGATGAAGTCCAAGGAATCCACTATCATACAGGGTGAAAACTAGACAGTGAGAGGGCACGCCGAAGTTCGGGTGCTGCATGGGTCTGCGGGTTTGTGGAGAAGGCAAGCTTGTGTGGAGTGCACCTGAGTTTGGGAACAGCACAGCTGTGTGGCCATGCAGAGAGCACTCGTGACTTGCTCTTTCATTCTGGAAACCATCAGACTGCATTGTTTTGCGACCTTGGATGAGACATTGGGTGTGCAGACTCATTTGGGGAGAGGCTGAATTCTCAGGCAGCTGGTGGAGCTCGGCAGCGGCTCTCTCTCAGAGACCCTGGGGCCGCATAGGGCGGAGCTACCGCCGTCTGCTTGGCCCAGAGACTCCGCCCATCCCACCCGAGCACGGCTGAACGTCACAGACAATTGGCCTGGATGTCAACCCCTCCAAGTGCTAACAACGATTAACCTGAGCTTAACTTAAACAAGACTGTGCAACCCATATCCACCTCAGGTAACTGAGGAGGCTGAGCCACTGTCCCTTGTAGGACATCTACCACACAAAGCTAATTGACCAACTCAGGGAAGCAGCAACCATGCAGAGACATGGAAAGTAATCAGATGTGAAAGAAATGGAGGGAAAAAAAAGACTGGACATGGAATTTAAAACCACGGTTATAGGGCTTTTCAAGAGGCTCCTAGAAAAGGTCAAGACCTATAAGGAAATAAGCAAGACCTACAAGGAAATGAATGAGACCCTCAAGGATATGAACAAGAACTGCAAGGAAATGAACAAGACCAACGTGGATATGAATGAGTCCTACAAGGAAATGAATGAGACCTACAAGAATATGAACGACTCTCAAGGATATGAAAAAGGACCAACCAGAAATTAAGCATACACTGACTGAAATAAAAAATATTATACAAAGACCTAAAAGTACTCTAGAGCACCCCAAGAACCAAGTTAAAGTTTTATAATACAAAGAGGTAAAATCCACTCAGCTGAAAAGGCAAGAAACCAAAAGAATTCAAAAAATTGAAGAGAGTGTAAGGGGCCTCTGGGACAGCCTATTTGAAGAAATAGTGACTGAAAACTTCCCACACCTGCTGAAAGAAATTGACTTAGGAGTCCAAGAAGCACACCGAACCTCAATATATAGGAACCCTAAGAGGACCACACCAAGGCACATCATAATTAAAATGCCAAGAGCAAAAGACAAAGAGAGAATATTAAAAGCAGCAAGAGAAAAACAGTTAGTTTCCTATAAGGGAGCACCCATACGATTGTCAGCGGATTTCTCAACAGAAACGATGCAGGCCAGACTGGAGTGACAAGAAATATTCAAAGTGATGAAAAGCAAGAATCTACAACCAAGATTACTCTATCCAGCAAAGCTATCATTCAGAATTGAAGGTCAGATAAAGTGCTTCACAGATAAGTAAAAGCTAAAGGAGTTCATTACCACCAAACCAATAGTATATGAAATGCTGAAAGATATTCTTTAAGAAGAGGAAGAAGAAAAAGATAAAAGTGTAAATTATGAACAACAAATACACATCTATCAACAAAGGAATCTAAAAATCAAGTGAATTAATAAGCTGATGAACAGGATAAACTGTTGAATGTAACAGAATCACCGACATAGGGAATAGACTTACAATTCTTGGCGAGAAAACGGGTGTGGGAAGTGCAGCAAGAGACTGGACAAAAATCATGCAACTATGGTAGAGGACAGTGGAGGGGGGTGAGGGCAGAGGGTGGGATGGGGACCAGGTGGAGGGGAGCTATAGGGGGGAAAAAGGGAACAATGTAATTAATAAACTAAACAATAAAGATTAAAAATAAATAAATAAAAACAAAAACTAAATTAAAGTCAAGAAATCTATGGCATTTCTATACACCAATAGTGAACTTACAGAAAGAGAGACTAAAAAAGTAATGCCATTTACCGTGACACCAAAAAAATTAAGATACCTAGGAATAAACTTAATTAAGGAGGTAAAAGACCTGTATGTGGAGAACTTCAGGACACTTAAAAAAGAGATAGAGGAAGATGCAAGCAGATGGAAGAACATACCATGTTCATGGATTGGTAAATCAACATCATAAAATGCCCATACTACCCAAAGCAAACTATAGATTCAATGCACTCCCCATTAAAATACCAATGGCATATTTCATGGACCTAGAAAGAACTCTCCAAAAATTCATCTGGAACAAAAAAGACCCTGAATTGCCACAGCAATCCTGCAAAAGAAGAACAAAGTAGGTGGGATCTCAATACCAGATTTTATTGTATTACAAAGCCGCTGTTCTCAAAACAGCCTGGTACTGGCACAAGAACAGATATATATAGACCAATGGAATAGTATAGAGAACCCAGATATTGACCCAAACCACTATGCTCAATTAATATTTGACAAAGGAGGTATGAACGTACAATGGATTCAAGACAGTCTCTTCAATAAATGGTGTTGGGAAAATTGGACAGATACATGCAAAAAAAATGAAACTAGACCATCAACTTACACCATACACAAAAATAAACTCAAAATGGATAAAGGACTTCAACATAAGATGGGAAACTATAAAATGCTAGAGGAATCCAGAGGCAGAGAAATCTCACACTTATGCTGAAGCAATTTCTTCACCGATACTGCTCCTAGGGCAATGAAAACTAAAGAGAAAGTAAATGGGACTACATCAAAATAAAAAGCTTTTCCACAGCAAAAGATACCATCATCAAAACAATAAGAAAGCCCACTGTGTGGGAGAACGTATTTGCAAATGTTATCTCTGATAAAAGTTTAATCTCCAACATCTACAGGGAACTTAATAAATGGAAGATCAATAATCCAATAAATAGAATCTTTTCTAAAGAAGACAGAAGGAAGTCCAAGAGACATATGAAAACATGCTTCAAGTCACTAATTATCCAAGAGATGCAAATCAAAATGACCATATGGTATCATCTCCTACCTGTCAGAATGGCAATAATCAACAAATCAACAAATGACAAGAGCTAGCAAGGATGGAGAGAAAAAGGAATCCTTGTGCACTGCTGGTGGGAATGCAGATTGATGCAGCCACTGTGGGAAACAATATGGAGTTTCCTCAAAAAACTAAAAATGGAACTGCCATTTGACCCATTAATCTCACTTCTAGGAATATATTCCAAGAAACTATAAACACCAATCAGAAAAGATATATGCACCCTATGTTCATAGAAGCACAATTCCCCATAGATAAGATTTGGAAACAGCCTAAATGCCCATCATTAGATGAGTGTATTAGAAAACTATGATACATCTACACAATGGAATACTACGCTGGTATAAAAAAGAAGGAATTCTTACCATTTGCAGCAGCATGGATGGACCTGTAGAGCATTATGTTAGGTGAAATAAGCAGACAATGAAAGAAAAATAGCACATGATCTCACTTATTTATGGACAATAAAGTACATTATAACCTGATGAACAAAAAGATAGATACAGAGGCAGTAAAGCACCGAACAGACTGTCAAATTACAGCAGGAAGGCTGCAGAATGTTGGGAAGTGGGGGAAGAGATCAACCAAAGGACTTGTATGCATGCATATAAGCTCACCAATGAACACAAGATTCTGGGGAGGGGAGTGGGATGAGGCATGCAACAGGAGGTAGGGGATGCCGGGGAAGGTCAATGGGAGGAAAAAGGAGATATATGTACTACTATATGTAATACTTTAAACAATAATAAAACAAAAGTTAGGAACCATGTGATTTTACTCATAGGTGGAATATAAAACTGAAAGCATCAAATGAACAAAGAAGATAAACAAAAATTCATAGAAACAGATAATAGTATGGTGGTCATCAGAGGAAAAGTACATGGGTGGGAGTTAGTAAAGGGTAAAGGGGGTCAAATATATGGTGATTTGACTTTGGGTGGTAGGCACACAGTAAGAATATATAGGTGTTATATCATTGAATTTACACTTTAAACCTATATAACCTTATTAACCAACCAGGGACCCAGTGCACAAATTTGTGCACCTTGAAGGGAACCGTGGGCTGCTAGGCTGTGGTGGGCAGAGAGGCATGTCTGACCCATTATCTGTGACCCCATCCTGCCTCTCCCACCCTAGCCCCCTGTCCCTGTCTCTCAGCAGCTCTATTTCTGCCACCACTGCTCACACCCACTGACAGTGCAGAGTCATTGGGGCCGGTGCCAGTAGTGGGTACGGGGAAGGCCAGCACTATCAGCAGATGCAAGCAGCAGCTACTGCCCCGTTCTTCCCTCAGGAGCAGGGGGAGGTAGAGAAGACATCAGGGACAATCAGGCCGGCAGCTACTGTCACACCCCCTGATGACACCGAGCAATGGGGACCAGCGCCAGGCACGAAACAGGTGTGAACAGCATCTCTGGTGCTGGCAGCAGGTGCAAGTGGGGCTGGTGCCATCAGCAGCACATGCGAGCATTGGGCAGGACCAGGGTTCGTGGGAGCAAAGAATTTTCAGTAATCACCAAATGCTCGCCCTGATAATAGCAACCAGTTGTTCAGTTGTTTTGCTGTTCAGTCTATTTGCACATTAGAGTATTGTATATATAGACTAGAAGCCTGGTACATGAAAATTCATGCACTGCCCCCTCTCACAATTCAAGGACCCTCAGGTGACATCCTGACAGTTTAGGCACATTTCCCCAGTGAGTGGGCATAAGCCACAGTCTGACCTCCCTCTGCAGGAGGCAACCAGGCCGATCAGGGGAAGGTGCCACCCCCATCACCCCACTGCTGCTGCCACTTCCGGCCACCATGGCTGCTGACTCTCTTCAGCCTCTGCAGCCACCACAGCTGTTTGGAAGGATATCCAAAGACATCTCATCTATCCAGTCTAATTAGCATATTACCCCTTTATTAGTATAGTTGTTACTGAATAAGAAAGGGAGGGGCAACAGCCCTAGGGACAAAAAAGAAGTCTGTCACTTTCTTGCTATTAACTTCAGTGTAGTGAAACGGAATTATTTTAAAATCTAAACTTAAGTATTTTAAAATAGATTGTAGAATTTATTCTTAAGATATGTTCTAGCAGTGTTTCTCTAACCCTAGTAAGTTATATATCAACTTCTGTCTCTTTCAGCATTAAAACACACACACACACACACACACACACACACACACACACACACACACAGAACATGCCTTCCTTTTGAGAAGAGACCTTTTTGTCTAAGAGATGAGGGTTCTCAGGATGCTAGAGTGTTTCAGTTTTAGTTTTAGGTGTACCAATAACTCTTTATTTTGTGATTTTAGTCATTAGACCTTCTTTACTTGAAGTTCAGTTTGGTAAGGTGAAGTATAATGATATCTGCAGTCTTCAT
This sequence comes from Antrozous pallidus, assembly GCA_027563665.1. Lineage (NCBI taxonomy): Eukaryota > Metazoa > Chordata > Mammalia > Chiroptera > Vespertilionidae > Antrozous > Antrozous pallidus. Next base: position 68,432,678 of record CM050514.1, read on the forward strand.
TTTGTAATTATTTAATACTAGTAAATACGAATTAATACTATTAAAGTAGTACATGTAGGGTGCTTTGAACTTTGGAGAAAAGAAATGTGGAAATCCAACAAGGAAACTATTAGTATAGTGTTATTATCAAAGTGGATTATGTTTGTGCTATTTCATCATTAGACATATTCTAGGAGATAAAAATCAAGTCATTCAAGATGAATCTCTTAAATGAGTCTGGTAAATAGAGGATATTTTCTTTTGACTATGGCAAACAAGTGAACATTTTTCATGATGTATTTTGTGGGATAAACAGATGATAATGCAAAAAGCATAACCCTTCTGCCTGGCAGCTGTGTTTCTTCCTTGTTATGACTGAAGGATATCTTATATTCAGCAAATCTCCTTCTTCTGTTCTTTTCTTCTTTCACCTCTCTCCCTCCTTCTACTGAATCTGAGATAAAGGCTCAGAAACTGTGCCCTTGTTTGACATAATAGAAGAGGAACAAGAGTGTATTAAAGTTTTTTATGGTTTCTCCTGATGGGAAATAAAGATTTTGTATTTTGTTTAAATGGGAATATGACTATTCCTATGTAGAAAATATTTCTGGCCAAGTGGCCTATTTCTAAAAATTCTATTATTGGGAAAAAAAACAAGATGGCAGCATAGGTAAATACCTGAACTGCTGCCTCGCACAACAATTTCAAAACTACAACTAAAAGACAAAACGAATATTATCCAGAATCACAGGAAGACTGGCTGAATGAAAATTCTACAACTAGAAGGAAAGAGAAAAGCACACTGAGACTCACAGGAGCTGTGGAAGGCAGAGGTATGGAGATGCGTGTGCGGAGAGGGCTGGCAACTGAGGGCGCAGTTGTCTTTTCCATTTGGGAGGGAGACACAAGCTCCTGGCTGCTCTGAATTCCAGTTGTGGGTGAGACTCGAGATCCTGACTCTCACAGGGAGAAACTGGACTGTCTGGCAGCGGGTGAAACTCAAGGGCGGCTTTCTCTCAGAGGTGCTTACAGCGATTACTGCGGGACACTGAGACCCAAGGGCCTCTTAGGTCAGGGCTGATGGGAAGGCATTGCTGTTTGCTGTGGCCTGAGATTGCTCCAAGAAGCCATTGCTGTTTGCTCCATCCTGAGACTCCACCCCACCCAAGCTGAGTGCAGAGGCTTTTGCATATGAATGGCCTGGTCCTTTGAATTTTAAACTTACCTAACAAACTGCATCTGAGTCAGTGAGACCCAGAACATCCAAAAGAAGGCCCAAGGCCCTGCAGCAGCTTGAATTGCTTCACAGCTGGGCCTCATCTGTGAACCTCCAAAACCCAAACAAACAAGAGGAATCTACATATCTCTCTGTAGCTCCTCCTGGGTGGCCTTAGGCAGAGGCTAAATTAGCTCCTCCTAAGAGATCCAAGAGCCAGTGTACCCAGTGGTCAGAATGGGACCATCCAGATTACAACTCCTTAGATCCATAAGGGACACACTCAGGGGTCAGACTAAGTGATCACCAAAGCCGAAGTGAAGCAAGTCTTGTCTCATAAGGGTGTGTCCAGCACAGAAGTTCTCCCATCATAGACACAGCTGATCCTCACTGTCAGTTGGCCTGGAGGTCAATTCCTCCCAGTGATACTGACAACAATCAAGACTTAACTATGACCAGACTGTGCACACAGCCTACAAATGGGTGCACCAAGAGTATCCACCTCAGGTAACTGGGGAGGCTGAGCCACTGGGCCCCATAAGACTCCTAGCACATAAAGCCACTTTATCAACTCAGGGAAGCAGCCAAAATTCGGAGACAAAGAAATATGTCACAAATGAAAGACATGGAGGAAAGCAAACAACTGGATATAGAGTTCAGAACCACGGTTATTGGTTTTTCAAGAAGTTCCTAGAAAAGGCTGATAAATTTAGCAAGACCCTCGAGGATATGAAAAAAGACCAATTAGAAATTAAGCATACACTGATTAAAATAGAGAATAATAGACAGAGATCCAATAGCAGACTAGAGGATCGCAAGAATCCAGTCAAAGATTTGAAATACAAAGAAGCAAAAACCACCCAACTGGAAAAGAAAAAAGAATCCAAAAATTTAAAGATAGTATAAGAAGCCTCTGGGACAACTTCAAACATACCAATATCCAAATTATGGAGGTGCCAGAAAAAGAGAGAGAGCAAGATACTGAAAACCTATTTGAAGAAATAATGACTGAAACTTCCCCCACCTGGTGAAAGAAAGAAGACAAGTCCAGGAAGGAATCCCAAGCAAAAGGAATCCAAAGAGGACCACACCAAGACACATCATAAGTAAAATGCCAAGAGCAAAGGACAAAGAGAGAATATTAAAAGTAGCAAGAGAAAAACAATTACCTACAAGGGAGCATCCATACGCTTGTCAGCTGACCTCTCAACCGAAACTATGCAGGCCAGACAGAAGTGGCAAGAAATTTTCAAAGTGATGACTAGCAAGAACCTACAACCAAGATTTCTCTACCCAGCGAAGCTATCCAGAATTCAGAATTAAAGGTCAGATAAAGAGCTTCACAGATAAGAATAAGCTAAAGGAATTCATCAACACCAAACCAGTATTATATGAAATGCTGAAAGGTATTTATGAAGAAGAAAAAGGTGTCTGCTTCAAACTAGAGCATGGATGGAACTGGAAAATATTATGCTAAGTGAAATAAGCCAGTCAAAGAAAGATAAGTATCACATGAACTCACTCATTGATGGAATACAATGAACAACATAAACTAATGATCAAAAACAGATCCAGAGACAGAAAAGCATTGACTGTCAAACTTCAGAGGGATGGTTGGGGAGGGTGGGAGTAAGGGGAAGAGATCAACCAAAGGACTTTTATGCACACATATAAGCCTAATCAATGGATATGGACACCAGGGGGGTGAGGGCATAAGTGGTGATGGGGGGAGAAGGGGATTGGAAGGGGTAATGAGTGATGAGGACACATATGTAATATCTTAATCAATAAAGAAATTTTAAAAATTATGAATAACATATTAATCATCAAGTGAATCTAAAAATCAAGTGAATAAAAAATCTGATGAACAGAATAAACTGGTGAATATAATAGAATCAGGGACATAGAAAGGGAGTGGACTGACAATTCTTGGGGTAAATGTGTATGGGGTGTGGGAAGAGACTGGACAAAAATACACATATGGATGAGGACAGTGTGTGAGGGGTTAAGTGTAGAGGGAATCAGGTGGAGGAGGTAAAAGGGAACAATTGTAATAATCTGAACAATAAATAATTTATTTTTAAAAAGAAATAAAAACAAATTATAGCATATACTTCCTTATATTATTAGACTTTTAATTTATTCTCTCTTCTTATGACACCTTAAAATCTATATCTTAAGCAACTTTGTTCCGAGTTCCCAAATTCAAACACAGTGGTGTGCTTACTAAATGTTGAAATAGTGAAAGATAAGTATTTTTATAAAGAAAGAAGCAGTAAATCAGGTTGACTCTGAGAGTGCTACTAAGTTCTCATTGGTGGGCATCAGGCATCTCTCAGACCTCCCACAAAGGCACCTCCTATGACGTTGCTTTCCATTTAGTGCTCCCCATACTTGGTAATATTCCCAAACTTGCCATTCCCATTTATGGAGCCAGGTCTTTCCTTCCAGAGGTTCCCAGTCTAGTGCAAAGCAGTGAATAGGTGATTGTAATGCAGTGTGTTGAGTGTCTTGACTGAAGAGAGCATAGATTGCTCTGGAAGTGCACTGACATTTGGGGAGAGTAGTTGGGTAATAGGAGGGGTCTCTAATGGAGGTGACTTCTGAAGTAGTCATGCAGGGAGAAGAGGGGAAGGGAGGGATAAATTAGGATGACCGTACAGAGAAAAGTGTGAAACAGTATGGTTTGTGTAGGCCAGGAGATGAAAGTAATTTGATGTACTACGAACATAACGTTTTCTGTGAAAATAGAAGATATAGACAAGGACTGGATCTCAGATTTTTTTAGACAAGGGCCATGAGCACTTCTCTAGGGCATCCTTGGGGTCAGCAGACCTTTTCTGATTATTGTTACATGCATACAGTGGAAGACTGTAGGAAGCCTGACTGTCTAGTCTCTCTAGGCCTGCTCCACCAAGGTCCTAACATAGTTAGAGGTTGCCCAGCTCAAGCTACTGTTTTTAGTTGTCTTGTTCCCAGAGACCAGAGAACCCATTCCATCCTTATGGGACCCCCATATTCATTTATGCAGGCCATCAGCAGAATTAGTAACAGGGATGAATTAAATGGTTGTTATTTTAAATTCCAAGATGGCCTGGCACCAGAAATCGTGTCGGAAGCAGGTCTTTCAAGTCTCTCAAACAAGCTCTCTATCTTAGACTTTAAATGTGGCTGTTACTCCAGCTCCCCATAGAACTAGTGTCTTACAATCAGGATGAAATATTTAGTTTAAGTCATGAGACTGAGAGTGCCTCAGTTGCATGACTTGAATATTTCTTGTCATTATTAGCATAAAGTAATTGTGTCTGGTCTGTTTCCCTGCCATTAAGATAACAGTTGCTAAACTTGTTAGAAAAAGTGTGAGGCAGAAATCTGAGGAAGCAAAAATAGAGCTTCCTGCGGCCTGAGCAAAGTTCCTTCCCTTCTCTGCTGCCTTGCTCCCTTTCCCACTACCTTGCTCTCTCCCATCTCCGCTGCCTCACTTCCATCTCCTCTGCCTCACCTCACTCCCTCCCTTCTTCACCCCCTGCCTGCTTCCCTCCCTTCTCCCCCGCTTCGCTTGTTTCTTATCCACAGCTTTGCTCTCTTCTGCAGTGCTTGGCTTCCTTCTACGCCGTCTTCTGAGTGTGGATATTCAAATTAACCGCCATCTTGGTTGGGTTAATTTGCATATTCGCTCTGATTGGCTTGTTAGTGTACTGAAGGTACAATCAATTTGCATATTACTCTTTTTATTAGATAGGATTAGAAACACTGGTGGTGATTTTTCAAATGTTTCCATTGTAGTGTCAGAAGCGCTATTTCTCTGCCTGGCACAAGCTCATTCTTGACCACAGGATTAAGCTTGGGAAAGCTGGAACTCTGTCCAACTGGAAGTTTCAACTGAAAGTCCTGAAGGCCTGGAGAGACTACACGAGATCTCGGAGGCTGGAGCGGGAGACACAAGCCCTGGAGAGTGAGCTCAGGGAAGAAAACAGGTACCATTATTTACCATGAAAACCCTTCTAGTGCATTTATCTGGGACAACTTTCCTCTTGATGCATCCAGAAATGAATTCTCAAAGCTCTGTTTACTGAAATCATTTCACCTGCTTATAAAATGTGCTAACAATTGGTTTCCATTGCATCCCAAACTAGAAGAATGTAACTGAAAATTATAAGCAGAAAAAATATTTAATTAAAATATATTAATGTGCACACTTTCCTTTTTTAAAGGAAGCAGGTATGCTTTTTCCCTTGTCCTCACATGTAGCAGCATTTCACTTGGACTGTTTTATAATTCAAATGACAGAGTTTGGTTTATATGCCAGTAATTAACTTTGGTAGAAATCACTATCTGCACATAGAATATTAATTAGGGACACAGGGAACATCCATCTGGGAGGACAGACCTGCCAAGAGATTCCTCCCATTCCCTCATTTTTTGTTCTTCATCTTGTGTAGAGGTTTTGACACCTTTTTATCAACTTCCTCTGTAATTGCCACATCCTTTGTGGCTAGGGTTCAGAATCTGGAAAGGGGGCTGTGCACAAATGAATACACTAGACAAGAAATATGAATTTAGAACGCCTGGGGGGCCAGGTGGAAAACCCTTATCTAGTGGAAAGGCTCCACTGGGGCTCAGGCCCTGTTAGCTTTTATTCAGTTTTAGAACACACATCTTGCCCTTAGTCAGGCTGGCAATCCAATAGCAGACTATCTTAAAGATCAGTAAATATTAGTAAAGATTTACTTTGAGACGATTAAGTCAAGAAATTGCTTGAGTCACCATTATCTCGACAGAACAATTGGTGCATAGCTTTTAGCCCTTATTAAAGCTCAAGGTCCATCAGCCTTCGAGTTCTCTGATGCGCTTTCATGATAGTGTAGACAATGACTGGCTTCCAGCATTCCTCTTATTCTTGTGAATGACAAAATTTGTCTTCAGGTAAAACTTTCTTTGCTCCATCATCTTAAATACATTCTGTTCTTTTCATTTCCAAGTTTAACTTTACATTCTTGAACCAAAATCATATATGTAGAGAGGGCAGTTCATGTTTTTATATTTTCTCACTTCTCTACCAACAACCCTGTTATTCATTCAGAGTGAAAAACTAAAGGAATGGTATATGAAAGCATTGAGCATTATTATGTAGAAGGGAATGACAACCCCTGGAGTTGTACAACCATGTGACAGCATTAGGCCCTGGGAAGGATATGTACGAGACTGATACATGGCTCCTTGTCCTCAAAGAACTCACAATTTTGTGGGGAAAACAAGATCTAGAAACAGTAGAGATATAGAATAGCATTATACCAGTAAACTGTGTAAAGCATCCCCCTTCTGATAAGACCTTAACAGAGGGAAGTGTCGCTGTAACTAAGGAGACTCCTAAGAGTGCCAGGAAAGATTTGATCAAGAAGATGGGTCATGAGCTGGGCTCTGCACAGTAAGTAGGATGCTCCTAAGTGGAAATGGGGAGATGAGGTGATGGCACGGAGTGTAGCCGTTCATGTTGGCTGGAGATCACCAAGCATGTGGTTGTAAAGTTCTTCAACTTGCAAAAGGCTTTGAATGCCAGGACAAGGAGTTTAAATATTCTTTTGTAAATAGAGGCAAATTCTTGAAGGTTTTTAAGCAAGAGGGGGCCAAGTCGATTTTACTTTCTACAGTGTGCTATAGAAATTTTCATTTAAAAAGTCAACATAGGGAACTCTTTCATAATTCATTTCTAAATTCTCAGGACCTAGTAAATGATATAAGGGATTAAGTCTGACTGAAATAGGAATAGCTGGAAATGGATTTGTTGGAAATAGATAAAGAAGGGAAACTAGAGGTATTATAAAAGGGAAGCCACAGGAGTAAGGGCATAAGGGAGTAGAAAGTGAGATATTAAAGTTAAAAGTGGCTTGTGAAGTTTACATGCCAGAAGACACCTGTAGAAAAAAATCTAAAGAACTTGAGAGTACATTGACATTAAACTGTTTAAATATAACAACACTAAATGGGGATTTCATAATGTGCCAATTTTTATTAAGATCTCAGAACTTTTTGTCTCATAGCTGTGAATTATTTTCAAGTGTCTCTTTTTAAATGTTCAGAATGGGTACTACTTTTTTGTTTTAATTCTATGTTATAAAGCCATTACACACCTACTCACACTCACACACTTGCATTCCATTAAATATACACAAACATTCCTTTAAACACATTTGTAAGATAATCCTTTTTTTTTTTTAATGGAGGAGAGAAAATATTTAACTTAGAATAATTTTTTACCACAAAACTTTAGAGCAAAAATATCTTAGAGCAGGAAGGCTATCTGAACGCTTGTCTCATCCAGCCCCTCATTTTACAGGTGGTAAAAGTAAGGCCCAGAGAGTGAAGTAATTCTCTCAAGGTCATCAAGTTAAAGCAGGTAGTCCAGGACTAGATCCTGCTCTTTTTGATTCAGAGTCAGATGCTTTTTTCTATACCACACAGCTCCATATTAAGAAGCTTCCAGGTGATGGTTCCCTAAGACAACCATATTTTTCAACCAAACTGTAATTCACGTAAGCTAGTTGCAGATGAAAAATAAGAGAAGTAATTAACAAATGACAAGTCATGCTGAAATATATGAGAAGAAAGGATCTATTAGACACAAACAGTACTTTGTGCTGCTTTCCTGAATATCCCTGATCCTTTGCATCTTGTTTTTTGTTCTAGAAATTGATTTAGGATACTAAGGTGGGTGATTTTGCTCAAAGAAGGTCGGAATATTAAAGGTAGAGTAAAAAACTCAAAGGTAGCTGCTGCAAGCAGAAACCAAGAAATGTCCTTGGGTTCCAGAGCGTTGGGTAGTCCCACTTCCAGCATTCTTTTGGGCAGTCATTTATGGAGCACCTCTGTTAACATGTTATATTGCCTTTCCCTCCATGGACTCCGGGGTATCCAGAGATTGAATGGCATCTGAAGCTGGTAAACCTCATGCTATATCCATCAGAGAGGCAGGAGGACAGACTTGCAGTGTCTGGCTCATGTTAAAGCTCTAAAACAGAAATGGATTGTCTTCCACGTTTTCCCTGGGGGCTACCTGATGCGTTATTGAAAACATTTAGCTTTTTCCATTCCTTTTCCTGCTGAAGCTGCTCATCCCAAATGCAGCTGTTAGTGGCACTGCTGTTTTTATGTTCTGCATCAGACCTTGGCATGCAATCAGATCACTAGTATGTGGTTACTTATTTGTCATTTCTCATTTTCTTCTTTTTCTTTATTTTGTTTATATTTTTCTCATCACCATTTATTCCCCCCTATATCTTTCTCCACTTCCACCTAACTCCTGTTCCCCCCACTCTCTCCATCCCCCCCCATGGAATCACCACACCTATGTCTGTGTTCATGAGCTCATTCCCTTCTTCCTCATTTCCCTTTTAAAAATTCAAGATATTCTTTCAATACCTAGAAATGTCCTAAGATAGTGTTATTACATGAGAATTTGTTCTATATAGGAGAGGCAGTATATGGCTTTTTCTTAAAGAGTGGCATCACTTAGAGGAAGAATCTGAAGCTTAGAAACCTTCAGTCACTTGCCCAGTGTTCCCGTAGTGTTCTGTCTTCCAGGTTCTATAATGAGCACCAACCACTAGGTATCATTTGAATTGTTGGTTCTAAGCATCATGGTTCATATTTAAATTCCTATTTAAACCTTTTGTATTTTATATTCTTAAGTCTTTAGAAATGGTCTTTATCTGCATGCAGTTATATAATTGTGATGATTATGCCACAAATTCCCTGATTTCATCTTGGTAGCATACTGGGACAGGATGTTTTCCATACGGGAACTCTGTCTTTCATTCAGTGATTATCTGTAGACTGTGTCTGAAACCATTTCTTTAGCTTAGCATTCCCAAGTAAATCACATCTGGTTGTGCTTTTAAGAAATTTAAGTGATTTTTCACTTTCAGAAATATTTATGTTTTCTGTGTCATCTTTTTAAAAGTATAAAAGTTGGGAGGAACAAAGATGGCGGCATAGGTAAAACACCTATCCTGCCATCATACACAGCAATTTTAAAATTACAACTTAACAAAAGAACAAACACCTTCCAGGATCACCAGAAAGCTGGCCGAGTGAAAATTCCACAAATAAAAGTGAAGATAAGACACTGTGACTCGGAGGAGCGGCTGAGGACAGCATTGAAGATTCTCGCAGAGAGAGGTTTGGAGCGTGCACGCCAGCGGATAGGGCGGGCAGCTGAAAACTGGCCAGTTTTCTCGAACGGGGAGAGAAAGACGTCCCACTGGACTGATTCTCCAGCTCTGGGCGAAGTCCACGGAACCCACTATCATACGGGGTGAAAACTGGACAGTGGAAGGGCACGCCGAAGCTCAGGTGCTGTGGGGGTCTGCCGGCTTGTGGAGAGGGCGGGCTTATGCGTGACCTTGGGAGCAGCGCAGCTGCATGACTGCGTGAAGAGCGCTCTCAACTTGCTCCCTCATTTGGGAAACCGTCAGACTGCTTTGTTTTACGACCCTGGGTGAGACGTTGGATGTGCAGACTCATTTGGGAAGAGTCTGAATTGCCCGGTAGCTGGTGGGGCTTGGCAGCGGCTCTCTCTCAGAGGTTCTGGCAGCCATTGCCCCCGGCACAGGGTCCCTGGGGCCGCATAGGGCGGAGCTAACGCTGTCTGCTTGGCCCGGAGACTCCACCCATCCAACCTGAACACAGCTGAACTTCACAGACAATTGGCCTGGAGGTCAACCCCTCCAAGTGCTAACAACGATTAACCTGAGCTTAACTTCAGCAAGACTGTGCAGCCCATATCCACCTCAGGTAACTGGGGAGGCTGAGCCACTGTCCCTTGTAGGACGTCTACCACACAAAGCTAATTGACCAACTCAGGGAAGCAGCCACCATGCAGAGACATGGAAAGAAATCAGATGTGAAAGAAATGGAGGGAAAAAAACGACTGGACTTGGAATTTAAAACCACAGTTATAGGGCTTCTCAAGAGGCTCCAACAAAAGGTCGATGCCTACAAGGAAATAAGCAAGACCGCAAAGGAAATGAACGAGACCCTCAAGGATATGAACGAGACCTGCAAGGGAATGATCAAGACCAACATGGAAATGATCAAGACCAACGTGGAAATGAATGAGTCCTACAAGGAAATGAATGAGACCCTCAAGAATATGAAGGAGACTCTCAAGGATATGAAAAAGGACCAACCAGAAATTAAGCATAGACTGACTGAAATAAAAAATATTATCCAAAGACCTAAAAGTGCTCTGGAGCACCCCAAGAACCAAGTTCAAGATTTGAAATACAAAGAGGGAAAATCCACTCAGCTGAAAAAGCAAGAAACCAAAGGAATCCAAAAAATTGAAGATAGTGTAAGGGGCCTCTGGGACAACCTCAAGCATACCAACATCCGAATTATAGGGGTGCCAGAAAAAGAGAGAGACCAAGACAATGGAAACCTATTTGAAGAAATAGTGACTGAAAACTTCCCACACCTGGTGAAAGAAATCGACTTAGGAGTCCAAGAAGCTCACCGAACCCCAATATATAGGAACCCTAAGAGGACCACACCAAGGCACATCATAATTAAAATGCCAAGAGCAAAAAGACAAAGAGAGAATATTAAAAGCAGCAAGAGAAAAACAGTTAGTTACCTCTAAGGGAGCACCCATACGATTGTCAGCAGATTTCATAACAGAAACGATGCAGGCCAGGCGGGAGTGGCAAGAAATATTCAAAGTGATGAATAGCAAGAATCTACAACCAAGATTACTCTATCCAGCAAAGCTATCATGCAGAATTGAGGGTCAGATAAAGTGCTTCGCAGATAAGAAAAAGCTAAAGGAGTTCATCACCACCAAACCAATATTATATGCAATGCTGAAAGATATTCTTTAAGAAGAGGAAGAAGAAAAAAATAAAAGTGTAAATTATCAACAACAAATACACATCTATCAACAAATGAATCTAAAAAGCAAGTGAATTAATAAGCTGATGAACAGGATAAACTGGTGAATGTAACAGAATCACGAACATAGAGAGGGAATGGACTGACAACTCTTGGGGAGAAAGGGGGTGTGGGAAGTGCAGCAAGAGACTGGACAAAAATCATGCAACTATGTGAGAGGACATTGGGGAGGGGGAGGTGAGGGCGGAGGGTGGGATTGGTACCAGGTGGAGGGGAACTATAGGTGGGAGGAAAAAAGGAAACAATGTAATTAATAAACTGAACAATAAAGATGAAAAATAAATAAACAAACAAATAAATAAATAAAAGTATAAAAGTTGGCTTATCTGGAATATTGTCATTGCTGAAGTGAACTGCAAGGGTCCTGGAGTGGACCCAGCCTTGTCTCCGGACCTCTGGCTTCTGTGTTTCCACCTTTCCACCTCGACCCACAAACACAGATATCTTAATTAGATCTTCACATCGCCTGCAAAACCATTATAGAGTAGGCTCTAAGCACTATAGTGAACATGCATTTTTGGTACCTATTGTCTTATTTTTGAGTTTTTGTTATGCTTCAAATATATTTTTTCATTTTGCCTTTTGATCATGTCCAAATAATCTTTTCCCTGACAGTCAAAAATCTCAGTTTTGTTTTGGCTTGTTTATGCTGTAAAAACATGAAATTAACACTTCAGGTAAATTTCACACTCCTCCTTTCTAAGCAGATTGTTGTAAATCAAATTTCACATTAATCAGAGCAATATACATTCTCCTGTGAAAATTTATAATTTTCACTTAATTATGTAAAGTGCTGTAGGGTTTTTGGAGCTTTGTTTTTCTTTGTGTGGTTTTTTTTTTTTTAATACGTTTTTATTGATTTCAGAGAGGAAGGGAGAGGGAGAAAGAGAAACATCAATGAGGAGAGAGAATCATTTATTGGCTGCCTCCTGCACACCCCCTACTGGGAAATGAGCCAGCAGTCCTGGCATGTGCCCTGACCCAGAATTGAACCATGACCTCCTGGTTCATAGGTCAATGCTCCACCACTGTGTCTCATGGGCCAGGCTAAAGCTTTGTTCTTACCTGTGTTGCTACCTTATTTATTATTCTTATGTCCTCTAAAATTTTTATTTCAAGGTTATTCAGTCTCATATTAGATACTTTATTTTTATCAAAGTATAATAAAATACAAATACTTATAACCACCTACATTGTACTTTCATTACAAAATCTATCAGTCAATCACTATTTATTGAATGCCAATTCAATTACTTAATTTATTAGAAAGAAGCAATCCTATCTAATAAAAGAGTAATATGCAAATTGACCATCACTCCAACACACAAGATGGCTGTCCCCATGTGATCAAAGATCCTGCCCCCATGTGGGCACAAATGGTCACCACAAGATGGCCAGCAGGGGAGGGCAGTTGGGAGGGACCAGGCCTGCAAGGGAGGGCAGTTGGGGGGACCCAGGCCTGCAGGAGAGAGCAGTTAGGGGTAATCAGGCCTACAAGTTAGGGCAGTTAGGGGTGACCAGGCCTGCAGGGGAGGGCAGTGAGAGGTAACCAGGCTGGCAGGGGAGGGCAGTTAGGGGCAATCAGGTGGGCAAGGGAGTGGTTAGGGGGTGATCAGGCTGGCAGGCAGAAGTAGTTAGGGACAGTCAGTAAGGCAGGCAGAGGAACAGTTGAGAGCCAGCAGTCATGGACATCAGTATAAACAAAATTATGTCAAATGCAAATGTGAGCTTTGGTAGAAAAATGTAAACAATTTATTTTGAAAATTATTTTGTTTGCAGTTGAAGAGCTCACTCATTTTGCTTCAGAGAACCTTTGATCTACTAAATAAAAACAAGACCGGTGTGGCTGTGGAGAGCTAGTGATCTTGAGGGCTGAAATTGGACAGATACTTGGAAGGAAAAGAAAACACCTAGGAGAAAACCAGAGGATGAAGGATTTTCATTGTCACATGAACATTTGCATATTTTTTCATTATTGGTACTTCAAATATGAACATTGTTTTAAATAACATTTATTTCATAGTCTCTGATGGCCTTAAGAATCTATATGTTTGCTTCTTATCCTAAGCTGTGAATTTCTCCAGCAAAACATGAACTACATTGTGGAATTGAATTTCTGTGATGCAAAAAGAAAATGGGACAGTTTGGCCTCATTTTTATAGGGAGGTTTGAAGTTTGATGCTTTATCTGTTAGCACAGAATCAGTATGTGTCCAATTGGCTGCTTTCATAGCTACTCTAGACTACTCTAGAGTCACAGACTTTATTTAACCTATGCCAGAGGAGTTGAATGAAACAATCAATTAGTGAGATTAAAGTTGATTGAAATGATGCATTTCAGGATAAACACTAACAGCAACTCTGCAAAGAGCATTTTTTTCATTATACTTAACTAGAGGCCTGGTACATGAAATTCGTGCAGGGTGGGGTGGCCCCTCTGCCCAGCCTGCACCCTCTCCAATCTGGGACCCCTCGAGGGATGTCTGACTGCCGGTTTATGGCTAGGATTGGGGTTAGGGTTAGGGTTAGGGTTAGGAGGTACAGGAAAACCTCATATGGGTTAGGTTTAGGGTTAGGGATAGGGTTAGGGTTAGTGTTATGGTTAGGGTTATGGTAGGGAAGTTTTAGGGTTAGGGCCAGGGTTAGGGCTAGGGAAAGGGCAAGGCTAGGGCTCGGATTAGGGTTATGGTTATGGATAGGATTAGGTTTAGTGTTAGGGTAAGGATTAGGATTAGGTTTGGCGTTTGGGCAGGGTTAAGTTTAGAGCTAGGGCAAGATTTAGGGTTAGGGTTAGGGTTAGGGCCAGGGTTAGGGCGAGGATTAGGGCAAGGTTAGGGCCTGGGCTAGAGCTAGGTCTAGGGCTAGGATTCGGGTTAGGGTTACTGTTAGGGTTAGGGTTAGGGTTAGGGTTAGGGTAGGGAAGTTTTAGGGATAGGGGCAGGGTTAGGACTAGGGAAAGGGCAAGGCTAGGGCTCGAATTAGGGATATGGTTAAGTATAGGATTAGGTTTAGTCTTAGCGTAAGGGTTAGTGTTAGGTTTGGAGTTTGGGATAGGGTTAAATTTAGAAGTAGGACTCGGTCTAGTGTTAGCTTAGGGTTAGGGCTAGGGCTAGGGCTAGCATTAGGGCTATAACTAGGGTTAGGATTAGGTTAGGTGTAGGGTTAATGTTAGGATTACTGTTGGTGCCAGGTTTATGTCTAGGGCTAGGGATAGGTCTAGGGTTAGGCCTAGGACTATGGTTAATATTAGGGCTAGTGTTATTGCTATGGTCATGGTGAGGGTTCTGGCTAGGCTTAGGGTTAGGAGGTGCAGGAAAGCCTCATAGGGCTAGGATTATTACTAGGGATAGGGCCAGGTTAGGGTTAGGGTTCGCGTTCCTCTTAGGGTTCGCATTAGGGTTAGAGTTAAGGTTAGGGTTAGGGTTAGGGTTAACCTTGGGTTAGGGTTAGGGTTAGGAGGTGCAGGAAACCCTCATATGGGTGAGGGTTAGCGTTAATGTTAGGGTTAGGGTTAGTGTTAGGACCAGGGTTATGGCTATGATTAGGGCAAGGCTAGTGCTAGAGCTAGAGATGGGGCTAGGGTTAGGGTTAGGGTTAGAGCTAGGTTTAGGGTCAGTGCGAGGTGTAGGGCTAGAGATAGGGGTAGGGTTAGATTTAGGGTTAGGGTTAGGGCCAGGATTAGGGCAAGGTTAGGGCCTGGGCTAGAGCTTGGGCTAGGGCTAGGGTTACGGTTAGGGTTAGGGTTAGAGTTAGAGTTTAGTGTTAGGGTTAGGGTTAGGATGTACAGGAAAATGTATGTTTTTTTAAGGAAATAGAACATATTAGAACAGAAATATCTGAGTGTGTCTCTGATAATAGGGTAAATACTGTTTGATGAAACTTTTGTTTCATTTATATATAGTTTAGTTTCATACATGCACACATGCATACAAACTTGCATATTGAGTCACAGTATAACATTTTTTTCTTACTGTAGGTGGCAGTCAAAGTCATTTAAGTATATAAGAACCATAGAAAGGTTTTCCTGACACATTCGCTTAAGAACTTTGATTTTTTTGTTATAATACCCGAAAGTCCATGAGAAGAGCTAAACATTGTTTATTTGACAGAAATGGATATGCATACTGTATTATAGAGAAGTCATTTGATTCCCCTTTACAAGATAAAATCAAGTAGATAGCTAAACAATATTAGGTTTTAAACTCTGAAGCTAACCTTTGATGCAACTTAAGTTCCAAGCTCTATACCTCACTTCTTCAGGGACAGTAAGCATCTACTTACAGATGGAGCTCAGGAAAACCCAGGCTTGAATTCTCAACGGCTGCTTCCAAGGTGTCCCCTAATGTTCATGCAGCTTCCAGGAGCTTTTCATTTGGAAGAGAGTGAACATGAATCCCTACTAGCTGGGAAGAAGCTCCATGAGAGCAAATGCCTGACTTTGCTTTTCACACATATCTAGTGGTTAGCAATTATCTTCACAGGGCAGTCCTTCCATCATTTAGTTTAAAGGGTCTGTAAATGAGTCCTTCTTTTTAGATAATAATTCCCTGGCCAAGTAAGTCCTCCTTTCCCAGATCTACCTTCTTAGGTTCAGGTTGATACTTGTAAGTCTTATACTTAATTGTTGACAATTCACTTCAGTTTTGTTCCTTTTCCTTCCTCCCAAATTCCTGTCTTCCTTAAGTTTCCCAGATAGCTGGATATCTCACTCATCTTTTGAAAAGTACTTACTTATATACCTGCTAGTGGCCCAGTGCACAAAATTCTTGCACATTAAAAGGGAATTAATTAGGGGAAATATTTAATATTGCTATTTGCCCTTTCTCTATAATAGAAGTGTCAGAAATGAAAGAAAATTAGTAAAATGTATATGAAAATTTCCCTTCTATGAGAGTCTGGAGTGTGCCACAGGACCCAGAGTCAAGTTCCCACACACCAGCGTGAGCCTCAAAATCGTACAAGACCCAGACCCTGCTGGCCCCACCCCTGTCAAGCCCCACCAGATGGGGGGGGCATAGCCTCAGGCCTCCCACCAAGCCCCAGCTCACCTCAGGTGCCCCAGCCCCAGTGCTGGGGGGGGGTGGGGGCACAGCCTCAGGTCCCCCAGTGCTGGGGCAGGGGACATGGCCTCATCAAGCCCCACCAGGTGGGGGGGGGGGGTAGCCTCAGGTCCCCCAGCCCCAGTGCAATGGGCACAATGACCATTTGCTTATTAGCTATTATATAGAATTATTTTTTCTCCTTCCTCTCCAAAAGCCTTTAGAAGCTATTTTATGGTAATCGAAAAATGTAATGTGTCTGTGACATGATAGAACAGAATAGTCACTCTTCTGAGGTAATGTCTTAAAGTGCCAATGCTCTCCATGAGCAGATCCTTTACACCAGGGAATTTTATAAAACAGTTCCTTTTAGCTTAAATAGAAGGATATGGTGGAGCTAAGTGGAGCATTTCTGGGACTCCTCTGGACTTGTGTTTCATTTATATCACCAAGTAACAAGCTGTAAATTGCTTATCCTTTTTAATGGAAGTGTTTTGTTGCTTAGAAAACAACAACTGGCCACTGAGCATAACAGGAAGCACATTCTCCAGCACCACTTTAGAGAGTGGCAGCGTTGGCATCACCAGAAGCAAGTTCTCCGGCACCACTTTACAGAATGGCAGCATTGGCATCGTGCAGAGATCCTAAAGAGAGAGCTGGCTCTAACAAAGAAGGAAACCAGAAAGAAAATGGGTGAGCTGTTGAAGGCAGCATCACTAGGAAAACTCAGTGCAGCTGGCTCTGTAGGCACCAGTCTGCTCAAGGAGGCAATGGCCACGGTGGAGCCACTTACAGGAGAGGTACATTACTTTTCTTTTGCTTATCCTTCCTGCTTATTAATCACTTGCCTTTGAGCTTTGCACTTGGGTAGCTTGGGCTACAGATTGCCTCACCTAGGCTATCTAAAAGATGAGCTGCTGTAATGCACAAAGGTTAACTTTCAGTCAGTGTTCATTTTCTTGAACTGCATCCTCTTTTATGATCCTATATAATAAAGACCATCCTTCCAACTCACAAGATGGCCGCCCCCATGTGGTCAAAGATGGCTGCCCCCATGTGGACAGAAGATGGCTGTCACAAGATGGCCAGCAGGAGAGAGCAGTGGGAGGGACCAGGCCAGCAAGAGAGAGGAGTGGAAGGGACCAGGCCTGCAAGGGAAGACAGTTGGAGGCAATCAGGCCTGCAGGGGAGGGTAGTTAGGGGGGACCAGGCTAGCAGGGGAGGGCAGTTAGAGGCAATCAGGCTGGCAGAGGAGCAGTTAGGTGCTGCTAAAAGATGAAAGATCAGGCTGGCAGGCAGAAGCGGTTAGGGGCAATCAGGCAGGCAGTCAGGCGAGTGGTTGGGAGCCAGTAGTCCTGGATTGTGAGAGGGATGTCCGACTGCCCCCAAGGGGTCCCAGATTGGAGAAGGTGCAGGCTGGGCTGAAGGACACATACATCCCCCGCACCATGCACAAATTTTGTGCACTAAGCCTCTAGTCTGTACATATATAAGCCTAAGTAACTGTTAGAACTGGACAATCAGATGGTAGCTATGATTTGCACTGACTACCAGGGGGCAGATGCTCAATGCAGGAGCTGCCCCCTGATGGTCAGTGCACTCCCACAGCCAACCTCCCATGGCCAGCCAACCTCCCATGGTCCCTCCCATTGGCCAGCCAGCCCCAATCACCCTGATGAGGACTGGGTCAAATAGCCCCAATTGACCCAATCACTGGCCAGGCTGTGAGACCCCACCTGTGCACGAATTCATGCACCAAGCCTCTAGTCACATATAAACTTTGGTGTAGCTCAAGCTTAGAAGGGACCTAATAGAGGAAATTTAAAATAACTGAAAGAAAGACTACTTTAGGAACAGACAATATAAAGCATTGTTTATAACTTCTGAACTCCTTTTATTTGATCATCAGACATTTTCTTCTTAAATAGGCCTTGTGAGCTATAAGAGGGGAATGTTTATGTTTTTATTTTTCTAGTGAGAAAAATCATAGATATTAATTGTAGCAGTTTGGTAGGAGAAAATGACACTATTTCATTGTTTGGAGATAACCATCAGTAACATGTTGAAGTATAGCCATCTAGTCTTTTCTCTATTCAGGTATATGCAAAATTTGCTCTTCAGTATTTTATTTAGCTTTGAATTTTTCTTCAGTCAAATCATTGAGAACATTAATCTGCCATAATACAGGAAAAGGAAGACCATGTATTTTTCTTTGTTAAAAATAATGTCATTGTTCTGCTTTCCTAAAATATTTCTTTTGTGTTTTCATAATATCACATGAGAATTTTTTTAAGTCGGTAAGTCTTCAAAACAGTAGTTCTCAACTGAGTATATACTGCAGAATCAGAACACTAATTCAGAATCTCAGAGTGGAGCCCTTATATATTTTTAGAGTTCTGCAGGTGAGCCTGATGAATATTCACCCACGAGTTAAAGATTACCATTCTGTGCCATCATATTGTAATGGCTGCATGATATTCTGTCATGATTATAAGGTACAATCTGTTTACTTCTTCTTCTACTACTGGACATTTAAGATGTTTCCAGTTTGCCACGATTGCAAACAGAGCTTTAGTGAACATCCTTGTAGTTAAATCTTTACACACATCCATAATGTTTTACCTTGGATAGTTAACCTAACAATAGAATGCACATTTTAAAGACTCTTAACAAGTTGCCCTTCCAGAAAGGTTGTACCATAGAAAGTGCCTGTTTTCTTTTCTGATAACATATTTTAATATATTTTTCATTTTTACCAAGTTAATAGGTGAAATATTTTTATATTATTGCTTGAACATTTGCATGTGATATTTTTTTCTGTTAGTGTTGTTGTTTTCAGTCCTTATCCAAGGATATTTTTTTTCTGTTAGTGTTGTTGTTTTCAGTTCTTATCCAAGGATATTTTTTTTCATTGATTTTCAGACAGAGTGGAAGGGAAGGAAAAGGAGTGGGGGAAACATCCATGTGAGAGAGACACATGGATTGGTTGCCTCCCGCACACTTCTCGACCAGGGGCAGGAATCAAACCTGCACCTGCAACTGAGGTACAAAGTACGTGCCCTTGTCCAGGAATTGAACCCGAGGCACCCTAGTGCACAGGCCAAAGCTCTAACCATTGAAAAAACCAGCCAGGGCCATGGATTTTTAATTACTACTGAGGTTAAACATTTTTTATATTTCCCATTTACATATGCATGTAGTACATGAAAATGGATATAATAAGATAGATAAATAGTGACTGTCTCTTCATGCCCTTTTTTCTACTTGACCATGTATCTTTTTCTTATTTATAAGAGCTCTTTATATTTTTAAGACCATTGGTGCTTTTATTATTATATGTTTTGCAAATATTTTTCCTTCTGTCATTTGTCTTTTTGGTTTATTCATGGTGTTTGGTGCTATACACCCTTAAGTTTTTATAAAGGCAATCCTACCAGTTTTTTTCTTTCATAATTGCACTTGTGTTTGAAAAGCCTTTCTAAGGAGGAGCTCTACCCACTCACCTCCGCCCCAGGCCCTTCCATCCTTCCACATAATGCTGTTAAGTACTTAACTCAGATTTGTGAAATTAAAGTGGGCACTAGAGTGTCTCCAGCCTTGTTTTTTTTTTTTTTTATCCTGACTCCTGCTAGTAATTTTCATTTAAGCTTAGTCTCTCAGCAAAGGGGATCATGAGGGTGCTTATTGTGCCTTATGTAACAAACTGGTCCCTTCCCCGAGGCAGTTTACCTACCTCTGTGTCAGTCAAAGGATTTTGTTTCCATTAAGACCCAGGAGAGTCTTCTATCTTGGGAAATAGCTGTGTGGAACCTTTTACCTTACAGAGTTCCACTGTTATCTTTCAATGAAAAAAAGGAAGTCAGCAGAAAGTTGTTTTTTTTCTGTGTAAAGCAGAAAAGTTACTAAAATACTTACATAATTTACACATAAAAAAAAAAGGTCTCCAAGTATCTGAAATAAAAATCAAAATAATTTATCTAGATTGTAAAAAAAAAAAAAAATAGAGCAAATGAAAATAAAGGGCTGTAATAGACTCTGTAAGTTACTAGATAAACTCTGATCTTTTCCAGACTGTACAGTATAACATGAACAATGAAAATATAAAATCTTTAGTTAGATGCACATGCATTAATTATACAATCATAGGAACTCGTGTATCATAAACACATATATCTTCAAATTTTTCAGAATTAGCAGTTAGCTAATAGGTGATTTTCTCTGATTAAGTCAGATTGTTCAGTTCTGTTCTATTAAGTACAATCTGTACCAGTTAGCTTTTCTTTCTTTCTCTAATTTCACCTTAAAGAGTTACTATGATCCAAAAGAAATCTTGTTCTGTATTCAAGGCTTTTACAGCCTTGCTGGGTTAATAATATGTCATTCCCACAAAGTTTAAAAGGGCCTAAAACATGTACCCCGCAGGTGTTCCCATGAATAAATGTCCACTGACATTTCTGAAGTAGGTTATTTTAAAAATATTTAACATGTCAGAGTTTCCATATACCACATCTTTCACTTCAGCTAAATATAAAGAAAATATTTCCATCATCATGAAAAATATTTTTGAGAATCCAAGTATGGCACCTTGTTAGAACTAGAGGCTTCTAAGACATATAAGATATAGTTCATAGCATTTTTATCCTTATACCACTGCAGATGGCAAAATCAAAAACTGCTTAGAACTTAGACCATGGCATCAGACAAACCATTCTAGAAGATACATTTTTAACTATGACATTACTTTGGCTAGGATAAATTTTTCTGATTAAAAATTCTGTTTTCTTTCCTTCTGTATAGAACTTGTAATTGTGATGATACCTCAGTCTATTAAATGACATGTAAATGATAAAGCTTTGAAAACTATTAAGCCATGTGCTAATACAAAATATTATTAAATAACATTATTCTTATGTAATACAGATATTTATCAATGGGTTTGTCAGTATTTCCCATAAATAGATTGTTTTAGAATAACTAGAGATTCTAAACTTTAATCCAGGCCTTAATACTATCTAATAAAAGAATAATATGCAAATTGACCTTACCTCTGATCAAGCCATGCCCATAACCACGCCCATGAGCCAATCAAGAGCAAATTATGCAAATAAAACCCAACCAAGATGGCTGCAGCCACTGAAAGCAGGAGGGAGGCTTGAGTTTCCCCAGCAAGGGAGGAAGCCAAGCTTTCCGCCTGCCCTTGCTGGCCTAGGCCACCACTCAATGCTACAAAGTTTCAATTATAGACGATATGTCCCAACAGAAATGGCGGCAGCCACGGAGGTGGAGAGAGCAGAGACTAGAGTTGCCCAGGCAATGGAGGAAGCCAAGCTTCTGCAACCCTAGCACCTAGGCCTCCACTCTAGGCTACAAAGTTTCAATTATAGAATTTAAATAAACCCAAACAGAAATGGCTGTCGCCATGGAGTGAGCAGAAGACTTGGCTCCACTCCAGGCTACAAAGTTTCAATTGCGGAACATAAATTAATCCCAGATCCCAGCGCCTCTGCTTGGGTCGCTGGGGGGCATGGCCAGCCTGCAATCCACAACAGGCCCCTCACCCAGGCCACCCCATCCCCCAAGGGAACCCCCCACCCTGATCCAGGACACCTTTCAGGGCAAACCAGCTGGCCCCCACCCATACACCAAGCCTCTCTTCTATCTAATAAAAAGAGTAATTTGCAGATTGACCATCACTCCAACACACAAGAGGGCTGCCCCCATGTGGACACAAAATGGCCATCACAAGATGGCCAGCAGGGGAGGGCTGTTGGGAGGTCCTGGCCTGCAAGGGAGGGCAGTTGGGGGGCGATCAAGCCTGGAGGGTAGGGCTGTTAGGGTGACCAGGCCGACAGAGGAGGGACATTGGGGGCAAACAGGCTGGCAGGGGAGCAATTAAACATCAATTAGGCTGGGAGGTTAGTGGTTAGGGGGTAATCAGGCTGGCAGGAAGAAGCGGTTAGGGACAATCAGCGAAGCAGGCAGGTGAGCAGTTTGGAGCCAGCAGTTCTGGATTGTGAGAAGGATGTCCGACTTCACGTTTAGCCCCAATCTTACCAGGATTGGGCCTAAACAGGCAGTCGGACATCCCTCGAAGGGTCCCAGATCGGAGAGGGTGCAGGCTGGGCTAAGGGACACCCCCTCTAACCCCGATGCACAAATTTCGCGCACCAGGTCTCTAGTATCAAAATAAAGACCCTGTAATTAATTTACTAGTGGCAAGAGAAGCATTGAAATAACTATTATTAATGAGCTATTTTAATGAGTATTATTGATTTATAAGGATATTTTTTGGTTTTCAAACATTCTTGAGAAAGACTATATCCATTGCCACAAATTTTTTAATTTTCTGCAAAATTCAGTTAATTCATGCAGATTAAAATTCCTGTGATATATATATCTGGAGTAATCTTGTCTAATTTATAAATGAACTATCCAAATTAGACATCTATGAGAGCACACTTTTCTGATTACAAATGTTCTGGCCCATGTAAGTGGTTTGTGCAGCTGTAGCTGTTCTCTCCCTGCCCCCTTTCCGCACCCCACACACACACTTTACCTGGCCAGCAGCATTGCACATTCTAAGAGTGGCTCCCAGGGTGAAGACTGATGGCCTGTGAGACAGCCAGGCCAGGAGCACAGGCAACTCAGACTGGGATGCTGGGCAGTTGTGCCATTGAACAGAGCAATGCTGACTAGATGAAGTTGGATCTCAGCAGCACAGTCCTTTAAATAGCTGAGCTCTAGAATCTTTTCCTTCTCTCTCAGGTGACTGCCATGCCTCTTTTGTGGGAAAAGCCTCCCTCAGAGAGCAATGATTGTATGCCTAGCCCCTACCTGGGAAGACCAACAAAGAGCACCTTGCAAGTTCCCCTGCAGAATGTCCCTCTGAACACCTCTGACAATAAGCCGCGCAAGACCTTGGATGGTGAGGCCTCCCAGCAGCCTGACAGTGACGAGAAGCTCAGAACCACCAGCCAGAAAGCAAAACCCATTTGCATGGGTCATTTCCAAAATCGCCATGTCTTCCAGCAGCGGCTGATTGAGAAGCAAAAGAAAAAACTTCAGGAGCAGCACAAAACCATTCTGGAGCTGAAGGAAAGCCAGAGGCTGGCAAAGGCTTGGTGGGCAGCAGAGCGTGATGCAGCCCTCATGGACACACAAGGCCGTCTGCTATCAAACCCCAGAGAAGAACCTGAAAGAACCTGCCAGGTGCTTTCAAAGTATGTCCATTGTATCAGAATACTCTCTGGACTCCTTATTTGGAGTTTTTCACTTTGTGGTTATAGGTGTTTTTTCTCTCTTTCCCACGTCCAGCGTGGAGACTGGGTTCGGTTTCTGAGTAGAGGAGCTGGGGATAAAAAAAAATGAAATATAGAAGAAAAAACGCAGAAATATAAAAGTAAAAAGCTGGGGCCGAGTGGGACATCTGTTCTCTCTGATGGAGAGTCAGCGACTCCGAGCCCAGGAAGCCCTGTTTATTTATATTCCACAATACAAAGGGGTTTCTCCAAACTCAAAGGAGTTTTGGTGGGCCCAGGCCTTATTTATTCCCCCATTCTCGGGGAATAAGACTGCATTTACATTTCAAGTCCCTTTCCCCGCCACCTGAGACAAAGTTAAGCCCAAGCTGATAAACACATCAGCCTTCTTGGTGAAGCATGTTTTTCCAAGACGCGGGTTTGGCAGGCGCCTTGGATTTAGCCGGACAAAGATTTAAAGAATGCTCAAGGTGTCTTGCCTGGGGGCACCCCCCACAGTAGTAGATGGGCTCCTGAACTTTACCTAGCTTCCAGGCTCCATGATTTCTGCTTTCCTTTTGTTGTCCACTCTCAGACCATATAGGCCCATGCATTGTGATTGGCACATGGCAGATAGAAATAGGTCTTTAAGGCAAACGACTGCCTAGAAGGATCCACATATACATTACCATTGGTTTTGCAGCTGCCCTTGTCTAGGAACTCTGTTAGACCAATAAAAGATAAAAATACTTACTCGGTCTAGATTGATTTATGGATTTTTGATCATGTTAAGGGCTGAGAAGTCAGGTCAGACAATATCGGGTCCAAATAGAGCAATTATCTAGCTTTATCAGGATGGCAGTTATCTAGTTTAGATTTATAGTTGTTTTTGGATAAAAGTAAACATTTTTGAGCCTGCAATAAGAGTCCAAATTTCTTAAAAGCCATTTAGGATGGTTTCAGAGGTGCTTGAGATATACTTAATATGTGTGACAAATGGTAGCATAAGAAGTGGGTGACACTATTGATTTGGAGTACTGGGATGAGAGTTGGAGTGCCTAACACACTGGAGATGCAGGCCAGTCACTCAACTTTTCCATGTCTTATTATGCCAATTTATCCAGTGGGTGTAATAATGCATGATTATCTTAGAAAAGATTAATGAGTTCCTCAGGTGCAAGGGCTTTGAACAACGCTGGTTATTGGTCTGAATTTTTTTTTTTCCTTCTCCAGTTCTCCTGTTGCTTCCCCTGGGACTGAAGGTAGTAGAAGCAACTCCCAAAATTATCTTTCTGGACCCAGAAGGAACCCAAGGAAGCTGATGGCACCCCATCCCATACTTAAAGGCAGGGCTGTCTTGGTTTGGCCTTGGTGGTGGTTATCTTTCCTTGTGGAGTAGAGTATGCTGGGACTTTATTCAGGCCACTCTTGGGTTTTGAGCATGGCAGAACCTGGTCAGTCTAAAGTGGGTAGACACATGAGAAGTGGAATACACCAGAGCATTCCACAACTTTTTTCTTGCCTCTTCTGCCAAACTTTGGGCCTTTCCAGCCAATTAAAAAAAATTGCTAAGAGATGTATCATTTTCCTCTAATTTGAGATTTATATTGTGATTTTTTTAAAAATGGGACAGATACACAAATGAGAAAACTCTTGAGTAGCTGCCTAAAATAAACATTGATCAAGATCAGCTATCATTATATTTTGTTAACATTAAAATTTATAGCAATTTATGTTGTCATGAGTTGTGTCTTGATGATAGGCTTTTAGTAATGAAATCTATAAATCACACATTTTAATTTAATAAGATTGTTGATAACATAGAAATAATTATTTAAACCAAACAATACTATTGGAAGAGAAGCATTCCTTACAACCCACCAATGAATCTGCTAATTGTTTTTACTATATACTTAGTCAACCATTGTACATGTGTTTGTATGTGTGGTAGGCACTTTGACAATTGGATTGTGTTGGGGTTTTTTGTTTGTTTTTTAAATATATTTTATTATTTTATTTTTTTACAGAGACTAAGGGCGAGGGATAGAGAGTTAGAAACATCGATGAGATAGAAACATCCATCAGCTGCCTCCTACACACCCCCTATTGGGGATGTGCCCGCAACCAAGGTACATGTCCTTGACCAGAATTGAACATGGGACCCTTTAGTCCATAGGCCGACACTGTATCCACTGAGCCAAACCGGTTAGAGCAGATTGTGTTTGGTAAATCTCAGTTTTCTCCTATGGCAAGATTGCTGCCCTAACCAAAATTGAGGTCATCAAAGGACACTGTGCCTAAAGTTCATTCCTGTTAATGAAGAAATTAGCAATCTTTGCATTGACTCTGCTAGGACAGCAGTTTATGCCATCTGTGTCCACTGAGGATAATTTTAAAATGCCCACTTATTACTTTTTTTATTATTTGATCAACAAGGCTACCTTGCAAGTAGTCTTCAATGACTAGCTAGCTCCAGAAAAGATAGGAAGGGACATATTACCAGAGGCTCCACTTCTCAGGATTCTCTCACTTTAATCCTCTAGTCTGCTTCTGCCTCCTTAAAGACATCCTTACTCCTGCCATCTGTGGCAACCCACTATTCTTTTCCAGCAAAGCAGACACTTAATATTTGTAAGACATAGCTGAGTGAGTGTTTTGTTTATTAATTCTTAAAACTTGGACTCAAAAGTTCTCCTCTATGACACAAGGAACCAAAAGTAACCATTGGCTGACTTGAGTGAGCAGAATTTGGTACTCCTCCCACCCATGCTCCTCTTCCTGTGCAAGTCCTGGCTGATGACAGTCATATTATCAGACCATCTTGCACATTTGCTTCTTTTTGGATTGATATTTAATAGACTGTCAAGAACAGGAGTCTGACACTCAAATTCGTTCAGATGCCAGCTCCCCAAATGCTTAGTACAGTTCCATTTCCTGCCCATCTGGATATCCAGGCCTTAAAACTAAATTAAAATATATTCACTGTGACCCTAAACTTTAGTTTGTGGTTATTGTTGTTTCATAAAGACATATGTATCATGACTTGGGAAAAATTAGTGGATTCAATCGGAGTACTCCTATTCTCAAAGTATTTATTAGGTATAAATAATATCTTCTACATTCATTAAAGGAATTATCAAATTAAAATTATGGTTTCTCAGTTTCATATACTAAAAATATCATCAAGGCACATTATCTAACTTAAACCAGTAAGCATTATTCTAATAGAAATGTAAGTAAAAACATAATCTGCAAATTGCTCATCATTGTTGAGGAGAAGATTATAGGTCTTTAACATACAGGGGATATACATATATACCTATAGTCTATATGATTGTATTTTATGTAAATTTTATACATTTATTTATAAGATTATGAACACTAAACTTAAAAGAGAACCTTAATAACACCAAATTTTACTGTAAAATAGACACATTTGTTGTGCAGTGCCCCTTATATTTTTTATATTGGAACTCTTACTGTTTTCTAGCCATGGAAGAGAGAGCAGCTCAGCGAGCTGAACGTAGGCGGATCTTGGCAGAGAAGAAACAAAAACAAGAAGAGGAAAAATTGGTAATAAATCAAGAATGCAAACTGAGGCACAAGAAAGGATTTGTATAAGTGTTTATTTAAAAAAATTTAAGCCTTGCCGAAACCTGTTTGGCTCAGTGGATAGAGCGTCGGACTGCGGACTGAAGGGTCCCAGGTTCGATTCCGGCAAGGGCATGTACCTTGGCTGCGGGCACATCCCCAGTAGGGGGCATGCAAGAGG
This sequence comes from Antrozous pallidus, assembly GCA_027563665.1. Lineage (NCBI taxonomy): Eukaryota > Metazoa > Chordata > Mammalia > Chiroptera > Vespertilionidae > Antrozous > Antrozous pallidus. The sequence goes on from CM050514.1 coordinate 68,459,869, forward strand.
CAGCTGATCGATGTCTCTCTCTCATCGATGTTTCTGACTTTCTATCTCTCTCCCTTCCGCTCTGTAAAAAATCAATAAAATATATTTTAAAAAAAAAAAATTTAAGCCTAGCTTCCTTAAGCCTATTGAGACAATAGAGTTATTCTAACTTTGGAAATGGCTTTTGGCCTACTGGTTTGAACTCTGTAATAATTTTAGAAAAATAAAGGGGAAAAGATCAACATCATTTGTGTAGCAGAAAATGTTACAGAAGTCGATGAGAACATTGGAAGATTGACAGATAACCAAGACTAGTGTGTTATAAGTAGATGTCCAACCTGACAAGTTTGCAAAGGTGGAGAGTTCTTATCTTGCAAAGTTTTGACCTGGACTGTCAGAAGTAAATGTTGTACCTACTAAGGAAAAATAGGTACTACTAAAAGTTTTGAGGGGTTTTTTAATGACAGTACAAATTTTATCACATCATATATAGTTTGGACTTAGTATTTCACAGACGAAAAGAAGATCTAGAAAGTAATCATTTTATAATAGTAAGTTAATGGTTTTATTCATGCTTAGTCTCATCTTCCCAAGGAGAAGAGTATTCTTTGGAGAAACTTTCACATTACACAATAGACCACCTGTTGGTTGGGTTTTCTACTTTTATCACAAATGCAAGCTTCTTCCAGAGATGGGGTGGACACTTTGGTAGATACTTCTCAATCTCAACTTAAGGATCATATTTCCATACAAATTGAGGGTTCTGATTTTTACAAATTCTAATCTTGATCAGACCCAGTTAAAGGCCCAAGAGGAGGAGCGTCAGAAGAAGGAGGCAGAAGAAAAGAAGACTCAACTCGAGAGAAAACGAGAAGAGAAGAGACTGAAGAAAATGGTTAGTAGTGTCTATCTGGTCAATTGCCTGCCTCTTGAAGCCTATTGTGTGTAATGCTGTAACCCTGTGCACTTTCTCCACCTCAGAACTTCTGTTTAGAACACTCTTTTCTCACCTGCACCCTTTTTCTCTATTTAGTGAAAATCTACTCTTCTTTACATTTTAACTCCATATGACTTCTTTCAGATTAGTCTTCCCCCACCTTCCTCTTTACCCAAGGTTAGGGTAGGTCATTCTCTGTGGACTCTGAGTATATTTCCTTCAAAGTATTACTAGGCCTTTCATTACACATCTATTCTATGGTTGTTTTATTCATATCTGCATCTCCTAAACTGCAATCTCTGTAAGAGTAGAAGGAGCAGTCTAAAATAGCTCACTATCATACTGGCTAGCAGTGGACTCAGCAAATGTATTGAATGAGTAAATAAATGAACAAATGAAAGAAAATACACAGAGAAAAAAATAAGAGATAAAACTCTTTCTTTCAAGATCATTAAATTCTAGTTGAAAACATAAGTCCTTAAAATACATATCTATAAAAGATGGTATACTAGTAGTATAGCACATGCTGTTTTGTGCCTCCCAGACCCAAAGACATCAGGAGAGTTATTCAGGCAAGATCCATAAAGATTTGGGAGAAAATAGAGGCATTTTCATAGGAAAGAGATTTGAATTGGAAGTTGTATTAGGGTTCTCCAGAGAAAGAAAATATATATAAAGTGTACCTGTTAATAATGAACATTGTTTTAAATTTCTTTATTAAGGTATTACATATGTGTCCTCATCAGCCATTACCCCTTCCAACCCTCCCCCCCCCCGTCACCACTTATGCCCTCACCCCCCTGGTGTCCATGTCCATTGATTAGGCTTATATATATGCATACAAGTCATTTGATTGATCTCTTCCCCTTATCCCCACCCTCCCCTACCATCCCCCTGAGGTTTGACAGTCAATGCTTCTCTGTCTCTGGATCTGTTTTTGTTCATCAGTTCATGTTGTTCATTATATTCCATAAATGAGTTGAGGTGATGTGATACTTAGCTTTCTTTGACTGGCTTATTTTACTTATCATAATGCTCTCCAGTTCCATCCATGCTCTAGTTTGAAGCAGCCACCTTTTTCTCCTTTTTCTTCTTCTTAAAGAATACCTTTCAACATTTCATATAATACTGGTTTGGTATTGAGGAATTCCTTTAGTTTCTTCTTATCTGTGAAGCTCTTTATTTGACCTTCAATTCTAAATGATAGCTTCGCTGGGTAGAGTAATCTTGGTTGTAGGTTCTTGCTATTCATCACTTTGAAAATTTCTTGCCCCTCCCTTCTGGCCTTCATAGTTTCTGTTGAGAAATCAGCTGACAATCGTATAGGCGCTCCCTTGTAGGTAATTAAGTGTTTTTCTCTTGCTGCTTTTAATATTCTCTCTTTGTCTTTTGCTCTTGGCATTTTAATTATGATGTGTCTTGGTGTGATCCTCTTTGGATTCCTTTTGTTTGGTGTTCTGTGTGCTTCCTGGACTTGTAAGTCTATTTCTTTCACCAGGCAGGGGAAGTTTTCAATCATTATTTCTTCAAATATGTTTCCAGTATCTTGCTCTCTCTCTTCTTCTGGCACTCCCATAATTCTGATGTTTGTATGCTTGAAGTTGTCCCAGAGGCTTCTTACACTGTCCTCAAATTTTTGGATTCTTTTTTCTTTTCCAATTGAGTGTTTTTGGCTTCTTGGTATTTCAAATCTTTGACTTGATTCTTGCATTCCTCTAGTCTGTTGTTGGGTTTCTGTAAAATATTTTTTATTTTAATTAGTGTATGTTTAATTTCTAGTTGGTCCTTTTTCATATCCTCGAGGGTCTTGCCATATCCTCAAGGGTCTTGCTAAACTTATCGGCCTTTTCTAGGAGCCTCTTAAAAAACCTTATAACCGTGGTTTTGAACTCTATATCCAGTCGTCTGTTTTCCTCCATTTCTTTCGTTTATGATCTGTTTCTCTCTCCGCACTTTCACTGCTTCCCTGAGTTGGTAGGATAGCTTTGTGTGCTAGGTATCTCAGCCTCCCCTGTTACCTGAGGTGTACACTCTTGGTGCACCCCTTTTTGGACTGTGTGTACAGCCTTATTGCAGATAAATCTTGATTATTGTTGGTATCACTGGGAGGAATTGACCTCCAGGCCAACTGGCTGTGAGGATCAGCTATGTCTATGCTGGGAGACAGGCTTATGTGCCAAGTCTTGCAAATTTGCCAAAGTCTCTGTGCTCAGCTTGGATGGGGTGGAGTTTCTCGGTGGGGTGGAGTTTCAGGGGCGAGCCGACAGCCTTGGCTTCCAATCAGCCCCACCCCACGAGGTCACCGAGTCTTAGCCTCCACGGGCAATTGCCGCAGGCACTTCTGTGAGAAAGACGCCTTCGAGTTTCGCCTGCTGCCAGACCGTTCAGTCCCCAGTGAATCTGGAATCTCAGATTTTCGCCTGGCACCTGGGTTCAGTGCAGTTGAAACTCCTTTCTCCCTTATGTCAGACACCAGCCACACAGTCAACAGATCGCCATTACCGTGAGCACTCGTGTGTGCCCCCAGAGCTCCTTTCTCCTTCCAGACACTGCCAGCAGTCTAGTTCATCCTCTCTGCGTGCACTTGTGCACACGCCTCCAGAGCTCTGCCTTTGGTTCTTCCCCTGAGATTCCACCCACAGTCCAGATTCTCCCCATAAGGGCCTGGGTCCCCCAGGTTTTGAGTGCAAACTGAACTGGGTTCAGCACAGCCTAGAGCACCCCTGCCAGGTATTCAGACACCCCTCCTCTCCAGTTCTGCGCGTGCACAAGTCTCCTACCTTACTTAGGCTTTGCAGAGGCTCTGATTATCCGTATGCACTTCTGTTACCCTCAGAACTAACAGTCAGCCAGCCTTCCCATGGTTCTGGACAATGTCCGTTTTGTCCTTTAGTTGTATTCACAAAATTGTTGTGCGGGACAAAAGCCTAGGTGTTTACCTATGCCACCATCTTGGTTTCTCCAATAATGAGGATTTTTTTAAATAGATGGAGTTATACATATGTTGATATACATGTGATTTGATATATATGCTATTTTGTTGTATTGACAACAAGCTTCAAAACTTCATATGTCAAATTTGCTGAAGATGTTAACATCATAGATATTTTTACAGTTAAAATGTCTAATTTTGTGCCAAAAAGCATTTGTGGGAAGTTTTAATTCATTATTTTGAACAAAAGTGCCGCTGAATACTTCGGGAAGCTTATGGTGAACATGCTCCATCTCAAGGTACTTTTGAACACTGATTTAAACACTTTAAAAGTGATGATTTCTATGTGAAAGACAACACCCAGGTCAATCAAGAAAGTTTGAAGACCAACAATTATAAGCATTATTGGATGACGATGCATGTCAAACTCAAAAACAACTTGCAGAAAGATTAAACATTGCTCAGCAAACAATTTCCAATCATTTACAAGCAATGGGAGAGATTTTAAAGGAAGGAAAATGGGTGCCACATCAACTGAATGAAAGACAAATGGAAAACCAAAAAGTTATCAGTAAAATGTTGCTTCAACAGCACGAAAGAAAGTCTTTTGCATCAAGTTGTGACTGGTGATGAAAAGTGGATTTATTTTGAGAATTCCAAATGCACGAAATCGTGGATTGATCCAGGTTAACCATCAACATCGACTTCAAGAAAGAAGACAATGTTCTGCATGTGGTGGGATTACAGAGGTGTGATGTATTATAAGCTCCTCAAACCAGGTGAAACCATTAATACTGATTGCTGCTGGCAACAAATAACCAATTTGAACCACGCTTTGATCGTGAAATGACCAGAATGTGCCAGAAGACAGGGCAAAGTAAGTTTGCTTCATGATGACACACCATCACACACTTCAAAACCAGTTAAAGACACATTAAAAGATCTTGCCTTGGCCCTAACCAGTTTGGCTCAGTGGATAGTGTCAGCCTTTGGACTCAAGGGTCCCAGGTTTGATTCTGGTTAAGGGCATGTACCTTGGTTGCGGGAGGTGTACAGGAGGCAGCTGATCGATGTTTCTCTCTCATCGATGTTTCTGACCTTCTATTCCTCTCTCTTCCTCTCTGTAAAAAATTAATAAAATATTTTTTAAAAAAGATCTTTCCTGGGAAGTATTAACCCACCCACCATATTCAATCAGACCTTGCTCCTTCAGATTACCACTTGTTCTGATCGATGGCGCACACACTTTCTGAACAGCACTTAATAACAGACAAAGAAGAGGAAAATTGGGTCTCTGAATGGTTTGCCTCAAAACAATAAAAGTTCTATTGGGAAGTTTTCCACAAATTATCTGAAAGAAGGGGGAAATGTGTAACTAGCAATGGACATTACACATGAATAAAGCACTTCGGATGTTTCTCTTGAAATTATCGTGTTTTCTTTTATTACAAAATCTGCCATTATTAACTGGTACACCTAGTGTGTGTGTGTGTGTGTGTGTGTGTGTGTGTGTGTGTGTGTGTGTGTATAATATGTATGAAGCGATTTGTTATATTTTACTCATATGATTATGGAAGCTGAGATGTCCCACAGTCTGCCATCCAGAAGCTGGAGACCTAGGAAAGCCAGTGAATTAATTCCAGGCCAAGTTTGAAGACCTGAAACTCGAAGGCTGATGGTACAAGGGCAGGAGACCATGTCCCAGCTCAAGCAGGCAAGCAAGAAGCAAAAGCAGTAAATTCCTTCTTCTGCCTTATTGTCCTATTCAGGCTCATAAAGGATTGGGTGATGCCCACACATATTAGGAAGTTCAATCTACTTTACTGAGCCCATGGATTCAAATATTAATATCATCCAAAAATACCCTCACAGACACACCCAGAAATAATCTTTAGTCTGGCCACCCTGTGGCACAGGCAAGTTGATACATAAAATTAACCATCACAAGTTCTCCCCATTGTCATAGACATATGAAACCAACATAATCTTCAAATAAGGACAATAACAGCATCATAATTCTGCCTAACATGATACAATCAGAAATGCTCTAACCTTTGCCCCAGAAAATGAGGTAAAGTCTTTGTGTGATGTTTACTCTTCTCCTTGATATCCCATAACTTAAATACTATAATGTAAAATAAATAACACTTAAATACCATAATATAAAGCTAATACATCATATGTTACATAATAAGAGAATCAGAAAGGCAAGAAAACAAAGATACATATACAGATAAATATATTCATAGCAAAATAAAAAATGAATACTCATGAAAATTATAGTCTTTATTTATGTAACTGGCCAAGAGAGTATAGCTAGTATTTATAACTCACTCCTGTTTGCCTTCAACAAGCACCTCTGCTAATCACATTTTTTTACCTGGTGAGGTGACCCAAACCTTCATTCTTGAGTAGTCCAGTGTAGGGGGACCAAGGCCTGCAGGGGAGGGCAGTTGTGTGGGGAGGGGGACCAGACCAGCAGCGGAGAGCAGTTAAGGGCGATGAGGCTGGCAGAGGAGGGCAGTTAGGGGTGATCAGGTCGGCAGGGGAGGGCGGTTGAGGGGGACCAGGCCAGCAGGGGAGGGCAGTTAGGGGCAATCAGGAAGGCAGGCAGGCGATCAGTTGGGAGCCAGCAGTCCAGGATTGTGAGAAGAATGTCCCAGATTGGAGAGGGTGCAGGCTGGGTTGAGGGATACCCCCACCCCATGCACAAATTTCCTGCACCAGGCCTCTAGTGTGTGTGTGTGTGTGTGTGTGTGTATGTGTGTGTGTGTGTGTGTATGTGTGTGTGTGTGTGTGTGTGTGTGTGTGTATTTGCAAGCCTGGCATGTTGTCATGTTGTACAGGACAATAGAAATTTCGATAAACAGGCTTTTAATGTGGAGACATGTGCCAATCCAGCCAGGAGTTGGGCTGTTTTTGAAGTATGTTAATTATTGCTATTGTTGAGGTTTGTTGTTGCTGTGGGTACAATACACTTCAGTTTCCTCTAGTGACTTATTTTGTCTCCTCTTTTGGCCCTAGGTCTTCCCTTTGTACTATTCCCCAGAGAGAATCTGTCTCTTAGCAGCTCTCTCAGCTGTACTCCGTTGTTATTACTGGAGGTTTGTTAGCATGCTGAGTAGGGTATGGACGAGGATTCTCTGATGTTCTGATTAAATCTCACTCTTTAGAGTGCACAGTATTGGGCATTCAGGAGGATTTCTGCTCCTACTGTAGAAGTAGAGATTTTCCCTGCCCTCCTGTTCCCTTCTTTTAGTGTCCAGTGTACAGTCTGTGAGCTGAAAGTCCATCACTCCCTGAAGTTCCCCCTCCACTTAGGTGGTGGCCTGGACAGAGTTCCCTTCCCACAGCTGCCGTGGCATTCCACTAGTGCTCTCAGGTGGTGCCACTTGCAGATGAAGTCTTTTTTCTCCTAAGGAAGAATGGTCTGGGCAAATTTTGCACTGGTTGCTTTTTCTCCCGGCCAGCAGAACCATGGTGGGAACTTATCTGGAATCTCCTAGATCCTCTCTTTGAGAGCCTGGTGGAGTTCCTAGAACAAAGCCTGCACAAAGGAGGGAACCTGACTATAACTATAACCCTAGAGCTTCACCTTTCTCATGCTGGCCTACCCTTGGCCTCCAGCAATTCACCAAAATTTCTAGTTTAATCATCTTACTGGCTCATATGGTGTATGGTGGCTTCTGCCTTAGATAAGCAAGTGCTTGGGTCCTATGTCTCCCTACAGGTGCCTGTCTCTTCAGATTTGTAATGGCTTCAATTCTCTGATTGGTTCATAAAAAGCTATTAATTTGCTACCTGTCCAGCTTTTTCTTGCTGGAAGAATACAGCTTGTATAAGGCAAGAAGGATGAGAAATACATTACTGACCAATAAGTTGTTTAATTTCTCTCACTATACAAAGCTGAAATCTTCCTTTTTAGGAAACAAGAAATGTAATTTCAGTCCCAAACAACAGACAAAAAGATGTTGTCACATAGACTAGTTTCTAGTGAGTCAGTCAGTTGTTTGTAGCTGTCTCAATTGAGACAAATGCATTTACAGACTAGCTGTGTTTGAGCTTTCTTTGCCAAGAGCTTTAGCTCCAAAATGCCCTGGGTATTTATCTCCTTTTGCTCTAGCATAGATGCTCTACACAGTGTGTTTCTCCACCCAATTTATCTTTTGTGGTCTTATTCCTTTGATGCATTATATTCTGCACAGGTGCTTCTTCACCTCCTTTTTACTTTATAGAGCCGTTCACAGTAAGTGACTTTCAAGGCCATGGCAGTGTTATTCTTCTGGACATCAAAAAAATAATTACATTTCTGAACTTGTGCCTGACATTTCAAAGTCAGTCATATTCTGTATGTGCTTTATGGAAGCCTGCTTCACCTCTTTTAGTTGGGTACTTTTTGCTCAAGTTTATCAGCAAATTGTTCAACAGTGGTACCATAATTTCTAATTACATAATCAACCTGACTATTGATATGGTAAAGAAGCTCTCTAGGGCACTCACATATATTTCTTTGGATAGAAAATGCAAGATAAGTCCGATGATAGAAGTTTAAGGATAAAGGAACTGGAAGAATTTCTCAAGAAAAAACTCATGTCCTATTTGTTCTCCACATTGAGGAAATAGTCCTCCAGGTTCAGGATCAAGACTTGGCTGTCCTCTCTGAAAGATCCTTGTTACCTGCAATTCCCCTGGACCAATTCCACCTGGGACAGCATGGTCAATGAGAGTCCAATGGTGGCTTAGTGTCCTTTTGTGTCAGGTGCAGCAGTAACCTGGCCACTCACAAGTCTCACACAGTGACCTTTTAAAAATAAAAACCTAAACCCCTCCTAACATCTCAGTGCTCATTGTTGTTAAAAGCTTACCTTCTAGTAACCCTTATCAGACAGTGATTTTTATGGCTGTATAAGTATGCTTTTGATTGATAGACAGTTGATAAAGTTTGTGGTTGAAATGATAAATTTATCAGAGAAGACCAGGTAAGATTTTAAGTCTTCCATCATTGCTTAACAAGCATATTTGTTTGTTTAACAAATATCTTTAGAGAATCTACTATGTACTAGGCGTTGTTCTGGGTGTTAGAAAAGAGCAGTGGAGAAGACAGACAAAAACCCTGCCTCAAAAGTGTATATGCTAGCTGGGGAAAACAGGTAATATGTAACAGCTAAAGAAGTAGGGAAGGGAAGATCTGCTAAGGGAAGCAAGATGGGAAAGATCTCTCTGGGAGGTGATATTTGAGATGCTGAGGAGGAAAGTCCTCCACAAGAGAGACATGTTAAATGTGAGATGCCTATTAGACATCCAAATAAATATGTCAGATATGTGGTGAATATATAAATCTAGACACCAAGATTATACTAAGAAATCTAGGAGTCAAAAACATGTCAATATTTTCCATATTCTGAAAGTGAATGAAATCAATTTGGGAGATTTACTGTATAAAGAATCTATATTAATAAAAGGGTAATATGCAAATTGGTTGGGACACTCTCATGCAATGACAAAACAGCAGGCTTCGTGGGGCGAACCGGCCATTGGAGTCCGGGGGCCGGGTAATTAGGGGCGACTAGGCTGGGGGGGGGGCAGTTGGGAGTGACCAGGCTGGTGGGGGGGGGCAGTTAGTGGCAACCAGGCTGGCAGGGGGGCAGTGAGGAGGAACCAGGCTGGCAGAGGGGGCAGTGAGTGATCAGGCTGGCAGGCAGAGGTGGTTAGGGGTGATCAGCTGGCGGGGGGGAGAGGGGGAGAGTTAGAGGCCATCAGGTAGGCAGGCAGAGACCATTAGGTGCTATCAGGCAGGCAGGCAGGCAGGCAGGTGAGTGGTGAGGAGCCAGCCATCCTGGATTGTGAGAGAGATGTCCTGAATTAGAGAGGGTGCAGGCTGGGCTAAGGGGACCACCCCTCCCTGCCATGCACAAATCTGTGCATCGGGCCTCTAGTAAATATATAAGTGATTCTAATTCAATAGCATCATGGTCAGAAAAGACACTTAATATGATTTTAATCTTATTAAATTTATTAAGACTTGTTTTTTGGCCTAACATATAATCTATCCTGGGGAATGTTTCTTGCGCACTTGAGAAAATGTGCATTCTGCTGCAGTTAGACTTAATGTTCTGTATATGTCTGTTAGGTGCATCTGGTTTAACATGAAGTATAAGTCCAATGTTTCCTATTGATTTTTCTGTCTGGATGATCTATCCATTGTTTAAAGTGAATTATTGAAGTTCCCTACTGTTAATTTATTGCTGTCTATTTCTCCATTCAGTATGTTGGTATTTGCTTTCCATATTTAGGTGCTCTGATGTTGGGTACATAAGTATTTACAATTGTGATAGCCCCTTGATGAGTTGACCCCTTTATCCTGATATAATGACCTTCATAGTCTCTTAATTTTTTGGCTTAATGTCTATTTTGTCTGATGTAAGTATAGCCACCCTTTATCTTTTAGTTTCAATTTTCAAGGAATATCTTTTTCCACCACTCCATTTTCATTCTCTGTGTGTTATTTATTTGTTTGTTTATTTTTCATTGTTTTACATCTTGTTGAATTTTTTTATTGTCTAAAGTTTTACATAGGTCTCCTTTTTCACTGATTGACCCACCTCCCCTGACCCATTCCCACCCCAGGCAAACCCCCACAGCCCCAGTGTCTATGTCCATTGGTTATGCTAATATGCATGCATCCAAGTCCTTTTGTTGCTTTCTAATCCCCCATCCTGCCATTTGTCTCTGGATCTATTCTTCTTCATCAAATTGTGTTGATCATTGTATCCCACATATGAGTGAGATCATGTGATATTTATCTTGCTCCAACTGGCTTATTTCACTTAGCATAATGCTCTCCAGTTCCATCCATGCTGTTGCAAATGGTCTGTGTGTGTTCTTAAAGATGAAATGAGCCTCTCATTGGCAGCATACAGTTGGGTCTTCTTTTTTATAAATTCAGCCACTGTATGTTTTTATTATAAAATTTAGTCTGTGTACGTTTAAGTAATTATTGATCAGTGCAGACTTATATTGTCTTTTGTTAACTCTTTTCTTTCTGTTTTATAGTTCTTTGTTCCTCTCTTTCTTTCTTCCTTTGATGTGATGATTCTTCCAGTTGGTATGCCTTGATTCCTTTCTCTTTTTGTGTGTGTGTATATATCTACTATAGGTTTATATTTTGTGAGTACCATGAGGCTTACGTACAATGTCTTATAGCTGTAACAGTCTATTTTAAGCTGATAACTTTGAATGCATGCAAAAGCTCTATTTTTACTCTCCTGTTTATGTATTTGATGTCATAATATATATTTTTACATTATCTTTTAACAACTTATTGTAATTATAGTTATTTTTAACACTTTGTCTTTTAACCTGTATCTAGAGTTATAAGTGATTCATTTACTACCATGTACAATATCAGAGTGTTCTGAATTTGCCTTTGCTAGAAAGTTTTATACTTTAATATGTTTTCATGTTACCAATCAGCATCCTTTATTTCAACTTGAAGAAGTCCCTTTAGCATTTCTTATAAGGTTGATCTAATGGTGATAGATTCTTTCAGCTTTTGTCTGTCTGGAAACCCTTTATCCTTCAATTCTAAAGGACACTTTTGTGGGTAGAGTATTTCTGGTTGGCAGTCCTTTCAGCACTTCGACTACATTACTCTGCTCCCTGTGGCTTTCATGGTTTCTGCCAAAAAATCCACTCATAGTCTTATGGGATTGCCCATATGTGTAACATGTTGCTTTTCTCTTGCTACTTAAGATTCTCTCCTTGGCTTTAACTTTTGACAGTTCCATTATAATGTGTCTTGGTATGTGTCTCTTTAGAGTCATCCTATATAATAAAGAGCTAATATGCTAATTAGACCAGATGGCAGAACGACCTTCTAGAAGGCCCAATAGGTGGGTGGGGGAGAGAACAGGGGTGGAGGTGGGAGGTGGGCACGGGGCCGAGAGGCAGTCAGGGCTATAAGAGCCAAGCCTCTTGCACAGATTTCATGCATCAGGCCTCTAGTAGATATACTGTATATATTCTTTGAGCTTCTTGGATTTGTATGTCTGTTTCTTTCCCCAGGTTAGGGAAGTGTTTAGCCAGTAAGAACTGTTTCTTTGCTATAGTTTTGTGTGTCTTGTAGACATAAGCTCCAGTGTTTTTTCAAATCGAGATGTTTTGCGTGGTTGTTTTACAAACTGAGGTTTTAGATGTGCAGTTCAAACTCAAGCTGGGAGTTGGGCATTCCCTCCCTATTGTATGGTGCCAACTATGAGTTTATGACAAAAGTATGTCTCAGCCTTTCAATGTAGGTATTTTCTCACTCTCCCAATATGGAAGAGTCATTCGACTGGTTTCTAGATTTCTTCCAGAGGTAATTCTCTGTGGGTAGCTGTATAATCAGTGCATCTGAGGGAAGAGGGACATTCAGGAGCCTCCTATATTGTCATCTTGGTCCCTCCTCACCATTTTTACTTCTTAATTTTTTTTTCCAGGCAGAACTGGAGAAGCAGAAGAGAATTAAGAGGAACCAACAGCTGGAAGCAATAGCCAAAGATCATTATGAAAGAGTGTTGCTAAAGAAAAAAGGTCTGGAGCCTTGGAAGAGATTGAGAATGCAAAGCAAGCAAAACATCCAGGTATAGTGTCGTACTCAGATCCCTCAAAATTAGAAAATTGACTTTTCAAAAAGCATAAAATTAGATTTGGGTGTTGTTTGGTGATTGAAAAGCCAGAAAGATAAATAAAGTGGGTGTTTATATTTATTTGTTTTGGATAAGAGTTTAGATTTCATCTCCCAAGGTAGAGAAAGATTTCTGTAATTGAATAGGTTGAAAAAAGCTAGAGTACATTTTTATTATAGATCTACCAGGTAAAACAAATAGAGGCCTTTCTCACTATTAGCAGTGCTTAATAAAAGAAAAAATAATTGCATAGATCTGTTAGTCAGGTTTCTGCTTCAGTAAAGCTGCATAGCAAACAGCCCCCAAATACCAGTGGCATATATGTATTTCAGGCATTTATTTCTTACTCACATGTCGGTGGACCAGTTGTGGATTGGCTTCAGGTCTCTCCACAGTCACTCTTTCTGGCTATAGCAGCTATTCAGGGCATACTTTTCACCTGGCAAATGTCTGAGGTACAAAGGCCAAACCCTTTTGTGTAAACCCATGTGAAACCTCTGCTTGTATCCTGTTTACTGACATTCTGTTGGCAAGAGCAAATCATAGAGCTAAACTAAAAGTCACTAAGAGGTGAAAGAGGCTCATCTCCATTGGGAGACACTATGAAATCATATACAACGAATATAGCTACATAATCCTATTACAAGGAACAGCAATCCACTCTGCCACGCAAAGATATATGAAATCAAATACCATAAAAATTATCTAGTGCATAGATCATTCAACTAAATGATTATGAAGTTCAAAATGCATAAAATGTTGCCTTTTTATCTGCCTTACCAATCTATTCACACTTCATTCTCCTTGTTCTCTTCCTATTTTCACAGTTTTGTTCCTTCTTTTTATTTTCCCAAATGCCCTTCCCACTATCTTTCTTCTGTCCCTGACTCTTTTTGTCCTCAGCCTCCTTACCAGTGGCTCTGGAACCATTGAGTATTCCAAAACACCTGAGGGTGCACATTTGTGGTGGTCAACCTGAGCGCAGGGGAATCCATCCTATCTGGAGGTCTGGACCCATCTGGGCCCCCAGCCATTACTAATTTGCTTTGGCTTTTCTAGTAGTGAGATGGGCAAGCTGACTCCTCAGTCTTCTCAGTGAATGAATCTGGAAATGAAATCTGAAATTTGAATTAAAATTTGCTTCTTATCTATATATATAAAAGCCTAAGTGACCAGAATGACCAGAATGAGCGGTCACTATGACACTGACCACCAGGGGGCAGATGCTCAACACAGGACCTGTCCCCAGCCCACAGGCCCTGATCGCCAATGGGGCCTGCCAGCCAACCTCCTGGTCCTTCCCCCTGGCTTGCAGGCCCCGATTGCTTGATCACCTGGGATGGGGAACTGGGGATGGGTAGAGCAGACACAGCCCCTTTCCCAGGGGGGTCAAGGGCTTTTCCCTTCTTGGGGCTGGCGGCCCACCTCCTGGGTCCTTCCCCCCAGGCTGGGATGGGAAATTGGGGGTGGGTGGTGACAGACGGGCAACGAGGGAAGGAGGAGACAGGGAGGTGGAGAACCTGATCACCAGCCAGGCCTAGGGACCACACCTGTGCATGAATTTCGTGCACCAAGCCTCTAGTAATATATAATCACAAAAATTGGTAATATCAGATAATTTGCTATCCAGTTGAGTGCTCCTAGTTTTATCTGGCTTTTATCTATTTCTTGATTGTTAACTAGTAATACACAAAGGAAAGACAAGCAAGGATTAGCTCTTCTTTTTTGGTCCTTGTTTTTGATGGAATAAAATCAAGGAAGGTATGAAATTTAGAAACAAAATAGAATTTATGAGTGAATAATCAAATTAAATTTTAAAAATTTATTCAAAAGAATGTGAAAATAGAAACAGGAGTTTGAGCTCAAAATAACAATTATAGGCTTTAAATATAGAAAAACCCAATTAAAATAAAAACAGAAAATCACAGATCTGAAACCAGCATTTCCAAAATTTCTTGATCATAAAACCATCTGGAGAACTTATAAAAATGTACTTTCCTGGTCCTACCTCCAAGTATTTTCAGTAAGTCTGGGTTCTTGGCTGGGGTGGGGAGTGGGAAGGGGGGTGGGTATCAGGGACTCTGCATGTTTAAAAGGTAGCCCAGGGGATTTTGATACAAGTTGTCTCATATTTTGAGAATCACCTCTCTAATTCATACAAGTGTATTTGTCTTCTGTTGTTGTTATAACAAATGACTACAACCTTAGTGACTTAAAACAACACAAATTTATTATCCTAAAATTCTGGAGGCCATAAGTCCAAAACCGGACGGACCTACTAGGCTAAAGTCAAACTGTGAGTGGGACAAGTTCCTTCTGGAGGCTCCAAAGGGAGAATGTCTGTCTCCTTTCCGTTTTCAGCATCTAACAGTCACCTGCAATCCACAGCCTCTTCCTCCAATCACTCTAATCTCTCCCTGATCCTCCTGTGTCCCTCTTATAAGGATCTTGTGATTTCATTTAGGACTCTTTCATATGATCCAGGATATTCTCACCATTCTAAGATCCTTCACTTAGTCACACCTGCAAAATCCCTTTTGCCATGTGAGGCCACCTACTTATAGGCTCCAGGGATCAGGGCAAGGCCATCCCTGAGGGGCCGCTCTTCAGCCTATCACAACAGAACAGAATTTTAGAACATTCATAGTCCTTTGCACCTCCTACACTTTCTAGACAAGGGAAGTGGACCCTAAAGAAGCCAACCGGCTAGCTCAGAGCCACAGCGCATTGGTCACAAAGCTAGAGCTCAGCACCATCTTCTCCCAAGAGTCCTGCCCATTCTGGCCGCCTTGTGTGCTGTAGAGATTGGAAGGTCATGTACTAGTAGGTGTCAGGCACCAGTTGAAAGTTAAAAAAAATAAGTAAAATGGAAAGTTGTGGAAGGCAGTAAGAGGAAGGGATGGCTTCTTCACCCATCAGAGTTGGCTTCCAGGAAGGGATAGAAAAAATTAAGGAAGGAGAAGGGTCCAGTTACATAATTGCTCGTTTGTTTCTATCATTTTCTTCAGAAGGATTATTTAGCATTTCCCCTTAAACTCACATATGCTTGTTAAACAAATAAAATTAACTTCCATGACAATTGTATTTTTAAATAAGGTTTACTGGTCCAAAATGCTAGCCAAAAGCATAGATTCTAATCTAAATCATCAGGAATATGCTGAGTAGAACAGTGTGCCCATGTTCCCAGAGTTTTGCAAGCATTTCTGTACATGGAGCAGAGGGAAGACGGAAGAAGGGTAATCTGAAAGAATGTTCATTAGCTGCAGGCAAAGATGGAGGGAAAGAGGAAGCAGGACCAACACAGAGAAATGGTCTCTCCTGTAGATTAACTGTGAGCAACAGTCTGGAGAGTGCCCACACGTGCAAACGAGCTCCTGGAGTTAGGTGGTGGCTGGTTGAAATAGCCACCTGGAAGTCAACCTGAAGCTCCAGCAGGCAGTGGGGAAATGTGAGCAGTCATTAACAGGCTAACAGTTCTGTCTTCCTCTCACTTCCCGGTCACTGTAATTTAATTTAGACATTTCGGAATTCTCTCTCTCATGATATGTTCAATTTATTCCAACAACCATTTTTAGAACTTTTAAGGAGCCTTCTGAGAATCATTTTCTTTCTGGTTATCTCTGTTTTCCCAGAGGATGGAGAAGGGAGGGGAGGAGGCTACGGTTTCTGGCTGCCCTTGCCTTTTCGTCCCCAGACAGAAGTCAGGACAGGCAGCAGCTCCGGTGCCACAGAGACCTCTTGTCATGCTCATTTTGACCAAGAAGTATGACTGCCAAGAGATTGGCTTGGGTCAATCACATCATAATGCTGGGTGGCTAGACAAGGCTTAAAAAATGTGTAATTGGGGAGAACAAAGTGGGAAGGATTTTTTTCATCTTACCTCTTGAAAGAATATACTTCCTTTTTAAAATCTATAAACTCTGAGTTGTATGTTTATTTTGAAAGAATGATGCTCTGAACCTTTTAAGTTGGTAAGACATTAAATTATTCATCATGTTATTTTTCTATCAGATGGTTTTGTGGTTTATTGATAATGTCTAAATTTCAGTGCTGATGACAGCTCATTCTATAAAACTAATTGAAAGTATTGGCATTTCCTCAGTTAGACAGTGGTTAAGTACATAAAAAAGAGAGGTTTGTTATGGAATTGTTGTCTGAGCTCCAACAGAACAAACTGAGAATATTGCCAGCCACCCACTTCAAAACTCGGTTGCAAGCGAAAGAATGGCTTTGGAGACTGTTTATTCCATTTCCCTGATAACCAGCCAGTTACTGTAGTCTTCAGGGAGTCAGCACGGAAAGGCTATGCGTGTGATGAATCTAAACCCCCCTAAAATAGTCAGTAGTCAAAGCTTTAGGGACATAGGCTGACTGTCCTTAAGATATTCTACCTGTGGTTTGCAGCATCATTTGGCAAGAGAATGAGTGTGTGTTTTCTCAAGTGATCTACAATACAAGGAATCATCTCCTTTTCTTATTTCTAAAATGATGCAGGTGGCCAGAGAACATCACTCTTTGTCCCTACAGAGGAAATGCCTGCTGAGCTGGTTCCGTTGTGGTCAGGAGAGCCTTGCCAGGAAGATGGCCCGGGCCGATCAATGTTATTCCCAAACGTTGCTTAGGAGAGTCGTCCAGAGCTGGCAGCAGGTAAGGCGCGGAGAAGGGAGCTTTGAATACGTCTCTACTTAATCCATGTAAGAAAATTAGATGCAATCCAGAATGTCCTGTCATTATGTTTTTCAAGAACAATATAAAGTAGTCCATCCAATGCATTGCTTAGAAATGAATGTGGAAATATCAAATTAACTTTTTGTTAATATGAAATCTTAAGCCTCTTACTTTTCACACTGTTCGTCTCTATACATTATGACATTATATCAACTTTTGATTTTATACTTATTTTTTATCCCATAATTGCTCAAGTGATTTTACTAGAAATCTACACTCTCGATGTTGTAACTATTTCCCCCCTCTGGTTCCATTATTTCCTTCAGACATTACAGAGGCTGTTTTCTTGGCTGCCACGTTCTCTTTATGCCTTCATTGTCTTTGTTCCTTTGTCTTGGGGTTCTATTCCCTTTTGTGCTGTTTATTTGCTCTAATTCTTTGTGACATTATTTGACTCATTTCTGCTCCTTTCTTCATCCCCAGTACCTGACTGCCCTGGAGGAAGAAGTACAAACACTGTGTATGCATTTTCTTCAAAAGAAGATTTGGAGGGCCTGGCTCAACGTGGTCAGGGAGGCCCGGATCGACTCTCAGAGTAAGCACAAGCTTGCTGTGGAGCACAGTGACAGGTGAGGGTCTGATCTCTGAGGAAAGTCACTCTCTGACTGCATAATTGCCCTGCGGTATATTCTGTACCTGGAACATGTCCGAAAAAGGAGGTGGAGGCTAGGAGAGCTGGGCATTCAGTGATACCAGCAGAGTTGAGTGTTCCAGCTCACCCATTGACTTGGTGATGAAAGCAAGATAGTAACCCACCCCTGGAGCTCTAGGGGCCCGTTTTAAAATGAGGAAGGTGCCTGTCTTCTCTGCTTCCCAGGGGAGAATAAAATTAAGAGAAGTACATGAAACACACTTAAGCAAGTGTATGTGTTCTTCATGTCACATAGGTTTAGAAGTTCAATTTTTTAACATTATTGTGAAATATGACACTAATACAGAAGTGCTTAAATCATGTAAGTCCACCTTAATGAGTTACTATAAAGGGGACATCATGTCACCACCGCTGAGGCCCAGAAGTAGGACATTGCTGGCCCCAGAGTCCCTGCTGGCTTCTGCCCAAAGGCCCAGCCTTCCCTCCTCAAGGTGAACTACTCCTCAGTTTTCTAAGGAGCATGACCTTGCCTTTTTTTTTCCCCACTTCGGCCTCCCTAGTGAAGACTGCAGTCTTCAAGGCTACAGTTTAGTTTTGCCTGGTTGGAATTTTATGTAATTCAAATCACACTGTATGCCATATTAATATAATATAGTGATCTCTTATTTAATCTAAATTCCTTGGGGAATAAGGTGTAAGTTTCCCTTTGTTTTGTGTGATTTTAAGCGTTTTGGATAGAAATGCCCTAAGTTGTATTATGCACTTCCCTTTGAGAGTAAACAAATGGTCTGTCCTTCTTTGGTGACTGGTGTCTGTCATTTCCTATGAACTTAATGTGGCAGATGCCTCCCCATTCTGTGGTGTAAAGATTGGTGTGTAGACACAGGAGTGGCACCTCCTCACACAGGCCTTCCCTGGCCACCTAAGGGAAAGTAAAAACAACCTGTTGGTCACTCCCATCCACTTCTGTGGCTTTCTTTTTTTTTTTTTTTTTACAGCATTTCTGAATTGGAATCGCCTGAATTCCAATTGTGACTTACATGCCTTTTTAATATGTTTTATTCACCTAAGGCTTATTCTTACATGTACTTCAGATGGAAAGTCGACTTTTCCTTACTATTTCACATTTTCTCCCTTTTTATTCTTAAAGGAGGATTCTCTGGATCACATTTCAGACATGGAAGAAGTTTGCAAAATTTATGAAAGAAGAAAGACTAAGAGAAGAAAGGCGAGAGCAACTCCGTAAGAAGGTAGCTGAAATCCTTCCGGACTTCCAGAGGCTGGCCCCACCGTGACTCTGGCTGTCCCGCGTCAGATACCCGCCCTCGTGGAGGCGGCCTCGGTGTCCAGGGAGCACAAGCCAGCCCGTGCTGAGGATGGAATGTCCGCGGTCCTTACAGGTCTGTGTCGCACACCCACCCACATGCACATGCACATGCATTTACCTGGTTGTTCCGTCAGCTATTCTTTGGATTAAAGGACTTCTTTTTTGAGTTTGTATTTCCTTCTTTTATTTCTCTTGGGTTGCTAATCAGTTCACTAAAGCATTTATCCCAGCAGGATCAGCCACAGGAACTGTTCCTGTTCCACTGTTCAAATGCAGTGTCTATATTTTTAGCATCATAAACTTTGAAAAGGATGTGTTTGCTTGCCTGAGCTTGTGGAGGAAAATGTCCTTATAGCTTAACGTGAGTTGTTAGCAAATGTAACTTTAATTAAATAAAAATTAAAAGTAGTGAGCACTTAGAAAAGGAGTCATATTGGCCAGGCACCTAGTTAGTACCTTAGCATCCACAAAAAGCATTCTGCCAGACTCCATCCTTTCTGCCCACCCTTAATGGAAAACCACGCATCAAAGGCACTCTTTGCAGTGCTGCAATGGATAACTGCATATCCTAATTTCAGAGAAATTGGGGCACCAAACACACTTTTCTTCAGTGCACCTTGATAAGTAGAAACAGAAATCCAGCAATTTGCTAAAATATCTGGTCATGCTCCCAATTGCTATTTTTAAATATTTGATCTGGCTTCTAGACCTCAGTTTGATCTACTAGTATATGTCAAGATGTTTATCTTTCATTCAAAGAATGTTTTAATCTTTAAGGTGCTAAAGACTATAAAGATATTCCCTTTTGTGAACTGAATTATCTGCTAGAAATTTTCTTTTTCATTACAAAACACTTTTATTACAACAAATTCAAGTAGTAGATAAAAGCACAGAGTAAAATGAGAAAGTCCCTTGTATCCTGAGGTAACTGTTATTTGGTAGGTTGAAAATGAGTTGGTAAAGTAAAATTCTGTGTGTTCAATAAATTCTGTCATCATCTCTTAACTTCTTCGAAGGGATACCTAGCTATAGCTATACCACCTGCAAAATGATTCTGTCCTCTGTGGAAGATATGTGATTTACTCAGACATGACGAAAGACCCTAAATCAAACTTTATTTCTTCTACAATATCCCTGTCTCCAGTTATCCTCTAAAAACTTAAGACTGATGGCCACTATAGAAAATGGGACTAACAATAACTCATATTTAATCTCTCTTCATCTAAATCACTTTATTCTTAACTGTGGAAAGTTTTATAATACTAGTGTTAATGTGCACGAAACTCGTGCACATTAAAAGGGTATTAATTAGAGGAAATATTTCAATAGTGCTATTTGCCCTTTCTCTACAATAAAAGTGTGAGAGATAAAAGGTAATGAGTACAATGTATATGAAAATAATACATAATTTCATTAATAAATAAATAATAACAAAATGATATAACAATACGAATCCACAATAAATTGAGTTAATTTTCCTGCATTTAAAATAGGATTGAACATATCCCTCACAGAGAGATGAAATCCATAATACTGCATTTGGGTGACTCGTGTTCTTACATTTTGTCTAGTATTATTGTTGAGTACACTGTTGTCTCTGAGTCTTAATGCAATATCTGTTCCCCAACCTTTTTTACCATGTGGAAAAAGAATAGGATATATCACTGCATCTAATGTAGGAAACAGGATACTGATTCGTTTCACTTTAGTGGCATTTGGATTATTGGTATCTGGTTTACAATGAAGAGCAAGTCCCTTTCAAAAGGAGGTTCTCCATCTTCGTTTCTGAATATGACAGCAACCTCGGTTACACGGGGAGAATTATATCTACCTGGGTCACTAATACGATCATATTTAATTACATAGTTACTTCCGTGGGAGCTATACCTTTTGCTGCTGCTTCAGATTGGGCTTCCTTTTCTACCTCATGTAGCATCTTGTACGATTTTGTTAATTCATTTATTTCATGCATGAGGTTGTTGATGTTGATCATGAGTCTTTCTGAGCAGGCCTGGTTTGCTGGAATTGCTAATCTTTTACGTGTAGCTTCAGCTATATCCAAAATATAGAGATGAGCAAACTTCTGAGAAACACCATCAAAAGGATGTAAAGTTCCAGTACGATGATAAACTTGTCCATGTATACTAAAACAGTATGGCCCATACCCTGATGGCGATGCAACATTTGCACCCATGGAAGCAAAAGCAAAAGAACTATTTATAGATCGAATGTTTTCCATGAAATTTTTACTGTCAGAATCTTCGTTTGTCATTAATCTTTTTAAATATGGAGGGTAATCTGGAAAATGTATATCATTTGGACAGACTTTACCTTTGCTACAACATCAAGTAAATTTCCCATCAGATGGTTTTTCATCAGAGAAATTTAGTGATAAGCAAAATTCACATCTAACAGTCATTTCACAACTGTGTTCGAGAATTGCATCCTCACGTACTCCATTTTCGCTGAGAAGGCAGTTCCTACCACTATTGCTAGTACTTATACTTGCTGATGACTGTTCTTTAGACATATTCTGTCTTCGCCACCGCCTTCTTTCAACTTCAAAGACACGTTGTTCTTTAGACATTTCCTGTCAAAGATGTCGGTGTTTTTCGGCTTTAGAGCGACCATTTTCTAATAGCTGCTCTTCAGATACATTCTGTGGCAGGCGCATGTCATTCTTCAGACATTTTCTGTCGATAACGTCGGCACCTTTCTGCCCCAGAGCCTCAGTTAGTCTCAGTTGCGGCGATTTCTCGCTGCAGCCGCCACTGCTGCCGCCTCGTTCTCTGCGCCCGGGGAACTCAGTCAGACGCAGCTGTGGTGATTTCTCACCGCCACTGTCGCCACCACTGCCATCTTATTCTCTGCGCCCCGGGGCCTCAGTTAGATGCAGCTGTGGTTCGCCAGCACTGCCACTGCTTGGTCTCCACGCCCATGGCCGGGCGCTTGATACCTTCACCACTTCGTCTCCACTCCTGGGGCCTGGGGCCCACACCTCTCGACCCCACCCCTTGCTCCGATTGGCTGGTAGCACAGCCAGTCAAGAGCCAAGGTACAGTCACATTTGCATGTTACTCTTTTATTAGATAGGATTGGCTAGTATTAGCACCTAGAAATCAAATACCAGTTTTATTTGAATACCAAGCCTGTACATGTAGGTGAAGCCCTTAGGTAAGCGTTCAAGGTTTCTGAATAAACCCGCAGAGCTTAAGTTTTCTCTCTTAAGCTCTCTCTTTTTATTTCACCTCAAGCATCATTTAGAAATTGAGTCTTTAGCATATTCTGACTGAGCCAGCAAGAACTTTTTATCTTCCTGTAGAACCTTCTAAGGAGACATAGGAAAAAAATTAGTAATTGACCTATGTTTCTGGCTGGGCTGTGTGTGTGTGTGTGTATGTGTGTGTGTGTGTGTGTAAAACCTGAAACCATGGTATGTGCCCTGACTGGGCATTGAACCTATAGCCTTTGGTGTATGAAATAACGCTTCAACCAACTGAGCCACACCAGCCAGGTCTTGCTGGGCTATTTTAAAGATATGATTTGAAATTTTACTGCTAACAAAATGCCCAATAAGCAGTATCCCTGGCCTACAAAACTGGAAAAGTAACCACCAGGAATATGATAATTTTAGGTCCACAGGCTGGAGACATCCATGTCATCAGAGACATCCCAGCTACAATGCAGGCTTCTCTTAAAGCAAAGGAGTTCAGGAGGCACACCAAGAAACACCAACTAGCCTCCTTAAATAAAGCACTTTATTTTCCATTTAAATAACTTGGTCACACACACACACAAATAACTTTGTCACAGTACATTATTTTACACAAATGGCAGTAATTTTTCAAATCTCTATCTGGAGGGCCTTGTGTCTGAGTCCAAGGTGATAGGATGAATACAAGCATAAAAACAATGTAAAATGTGTAGCCCACAGCTTCCAGAGCTGGCTTAAGAAATCCTCTTTGATGCTGATGGGTGAGTTACATGAAATAAGTTTAATATTAAACAAACATACCTGGGCTTCCTTTGTTCGATAACATCGGACCCAGAAACCTAATCAACTGAAAAGGCTCAAGCCCTAACAACTGAAACCATCACATCACCCAAACCACAGGATCACAACGAGTTGAGCTCCACCAAGTTCTACAGCCTGCTTCTAGTCAGTGACTCCAGGGAAGACATGCAGGATTTTATTTGTATCAACAACTAGAATAGGTTTGGTTTCCAAGCTTTGCCTTTAAAGCAGGGGTGGGGAACGTCTGGCCCACGGGCCGCATGAGGCCTGAGAAATCATTTGGTCTGGCCCTGCCAAGGCAACAGCAGGCGGGACTTGAAATTCAATAAATCTGGGAGCTTTTTTCCTAACAACATACATCTATATTAAGTGAATTCTATTAAGCGAATGATGTTATAAATATCCAAATGGCCCTTGGCAGAAAAAAGATTCCCCAACCCTGCTTTAAAGCATGGATTTCCTAGAAGTAGAAGGTGCCATCAGGAAGACTACAGTAGTAATGAGTCCCAAGCCCAGCTAGGAAACAGCCACAATCTCTAGGAAATGTGTCTTCATTAAGCACTAGGTCTTTGGCCTGGTGCTGATGCTGCTACCGTGAGATACTTAGTGCCCACTGAAGTGGGATAATTGTCCATTAGCAACAGGATCACATTTAGCTGATTGTACAAAAAGTTGCTATTAGTCACAGCAAACATTTACGATAGCACGCTGAATTCTTCTCCAGCCTTAAGCCAAGCACAGCTCTCTCCTCACCCTGTGTCACCTCGGCAATCCTCCTATATAATAAAAGAGAAACATGCAAACTTGACCGTACCTTCGCTCCTGATTGATTATGCTACCAGCCAATCAGGAGTGGGGGCGGGGCCAAGTGGCACAAGCGCCAGGCCATGGGGTTGGAGATGAAACGGCGGTGGCGGCAAGCGCCCAGCCCCCAGGGCCAGGTGGTTGCAAGCAGCGGGGCTGAGCTGAGCAGGGCAAGGCTTTAGGCCTTTGGCATGCTGGAGGTGAGCCATCAATTGAACATCTGAGGGCTCCCAGTATGTGAGAGGGGGCAAGTTGGGTTGAGGGACCACCCACCCCCAGTGCACGAATTTTGTGCACGTGCACCGGGCCCCTAGTGTTTAATATAAAATGGCATGCTTGTCAAGCTGCTGATATGAAAACCAGATTCCAAACAAGTGCCTCAAGCAAAAGCCTCTCTCATCCATTGCTTATTTGAGGAAATTATCTTTTAAAATGGAGGGTACCAAAATAAGGCTAAAATAAAGTCAAGTCATAAACATGCTTGCCTAATAAAACATTAATTTTTTAAACATCCTACTTAAAACTGTGCTCCTACGTCATATTTTTGCTTAAGGTAATTGAGGTTTATAATATAAATCTAGTATCCTACCCAATGGAAATATACTCTATTAAGCAGGTGGTCAGTATTACAAAGAACCTTGTATTTTCTGGCAGTGGAAGATTCTAGTATAGAAAATTTTCTCTTGCTAAAAATATTCAAAGTACTGAGAACTATTGCATAAGAGAAAGTTTGTAGCAATCTCTCTGCTAGGCAGATGGTATTGTGGAAGACGACAATTACTTCATTCGCGGAAGGAAAACATTACTTGGATAGCACAGGTTTACCGTATGCTACACACAGACACGGGGCTGAGGTGAGACAAGCAGCACAGTGTCCCTGAAACACACTCATGGCTCAATGAGCAGGATCGGAGGAACCTACTCAAGAAGTGTTAACAGTCAGTTAACAACGTACTCTGGGGTGTCACAAGAAACATTTTAAATATTGAAGGACTGCCCAGCCAGCATGGCTCAGTGGTTGGGCATCGACCTATGAACCTGATTCGATTCCCAGTCAGGGCACATGCCTGAGTTGCAGGTTCAATCCCAAGTAGGGGACATGAAAGAGGCAGCCAATCAGTGATTCCCTCTCATCATAGATGTTTCTCTCTCTCTCTCTCTCTCTCTCCCTTCCTCTCTGAAATCAATAAAAATATTTTTTAAAGAAAAAAATATATTGAAGGATTTTTCTTTTCCTGTTATGCAATTCTGGCCCTTAACTATTTCTCTGCAGAATCTTTCAAATGGGCTCATTTCTCTTCCCTAGGAATAGCACACTTGGCATGAAAATAATGCTGATTAGAATATAGATAATTTCCTAAGCTCCACATCCAGTGTGTTTATTAACAGAGGCTGAGGATGTGAGGGGGAGAGAAGGGGACCCTCTTGTCTGGAATTATGTTGGGGTGGCTTGCTCCCACGGCCACAAGACTGCTGGAATATAGGTTTGCAGGCAGCAGCCCATGGCCACCACCACCGAATGTTTCCCTGGGAATCATCTGTTCACTGAGGCTCTGTCCTTTAAAGGGCAAAATCCCTCCGATAGTTTCGGAGCATAAAAAGCGTTAAAAATCTAGGAGTCCGGCCAAGGATGTCCCAAAGCCCACAGAGCACTGCTCGTGGAGAGCCATTTGTCTGCTCTCCTCCCGGCACAAACACTTCGGCAGACTTTCACCCCCACAGAACCACTGAGCTTTGCAAAGGTTTGGGCTTTCTTCTGTGAACTGCCAGTCATGACGTTCTCAGGGAACTTAAAACGAGCCTTTTTTCTGTGTTTGTTGATCCTCTCTTGAGGATATTTTTCCCGTTGATTTTTAGAGAGAGTGGAAGAGACAGAAACATCTATGTGAGAGAGAAACATTGATTGCTTGCCTCCTGCACAACCCTAACAGGATCGAGCCTGCAACCAGTGTGCCCTTGACAGGAATCAAACCTGGGACTCTTCAGTCTGTGGTTCGATGCTCCATCCACTGAGCCAAACCAGCTAGGGAAAAACAAGCCCTTTAATTCCAATAAGGCAGAACAATACACAAGAAGTCCTTATCCTAGTAAGGGACACTGAGTTGCCCCATCCAGGTAACATGAGTATCCTATCTAATAAAAGAGTAATATGCAAATTTGACTGTACCTTCGCTACACCCACCAGCCATGCCCACCAGCCAATCAGGAGTGTGGGGGCATGGCCAAGGCAGCCTGGGCCTGGGGTGTGTGGCTGAGGTGGCCCGGGCCTGGGGGGCGGGGGGGGGGCTGGGAGGCATGGCTAAGGC
This sequence comes from Antrozous pallidus, assembly GCA_027563665.1. NCBI lineage: Eukaryota > Metazoa > Chordata > Mammalia > Chiroptera > Vespertilionidae > Antrozous > Antrozous pallidus. The sequence continues at coordinate 68,486,155 of CM050514.1, forward strand.
AGCCTGGGCCACAGAGGGCGTAGCTGAGGCGGCCTGGGCAGTGGGGTCCGAGGCAGCCCAGGTCTCTGGGAACATGGCTGAGGTGGCCCTGGCCTGGGGGACGTGGCTGAGGCAGCCCGGGCCTGGGGGCTTTGGGGGCGTGTCCGAGGTGGCCCGGGCCTCAGGGGTGTGTGTCCGAGGCAGCCCGGACTTGGGGGGGCATAGCCAAGGCAGCCCGGGCCACAGAGGGGGGGCTGTCCAAGGTGCCCTGGGCCTGGGCGGGCGGGGCCGAGACCCGAGCTAGCTGGGGGCGAGCTGGCTGGGGCTAAGGCCCTGGCCGGAGGGGTGGGGAGGTGGGGCTGGGATGGAGCCAGCCATCTGCCCCATTACAGGGCAATGGCTGGGTGCCCAAAGCCTAAAGCTTGGCCAGAGGGCTTCCAAGTATGTGTGAGGGGGCAGATTGGGCTAAGGGATCATTCACCCACAGTGCACGAATTTCATGTACCGGGCCCCTAGACTATATAATAAGAAGGTAATATGTAATTAGACCAGAAGACCTTACGGATGTCCTTCCAGACAAAGCCATTGTGGCTGGGCCGAGGCAGAGGTGGTTAAGGGCAATCAGGCCAGGAGGGGAGGGCAATTGGGGGTGAGCAGGCCAGCATGGGGGGCAGCTAGGGGCAAGCAGGCCAGCAGGCAGGTGAACAGTTAGGAGCCAGTGGTCCAGGATTGGGAGAAGGATGTCCTCCAAGGGGTCCCAGATTGGAGAGGGTGCAAGCCGAGCTAAGGGACACCTGCTGTGCATGAATTTCATGCACTGAGCCACTAGTGTGTGTGTGTGTATCTTACCTAATGATAGACAAACGATGTAAATTGACCGTACTTCTGCCCTGCCACCAGCCAATCAAGAGTGATATGCAAATTAACCTAACAAAGATGGTGGTTAATTTGCATACACAGGTGCCGAGTGATGAGGGCAGGACACTTGTGTCATTGGCATGGCCTCTGGGCCTCTGGGCAGCATAGGAAGGCAGGGCTGGAGCAGAAAGAGGTGGCTTCCAGAGCAGAAAGGGGCGGCTTGTCAAGCTGCCAACAATCAGACATCCCCAAAGGGGTCCCTGATTGGAGAGGGTGCAGGCAGGGCTGAGGGAATCCCTCTTCATGTACAAATTTCATGCACCAGGCCACTAGTCCTATATAATAAAAGAGTAATATGCAAATTACCCATATCTTCGCTACACCCACAAGCCAGAGTATGCAATTAATCCAACCAAGATGGCAGTTAATTTGCATATATGTGCACAGAAGTTGGCATAGAAGGAAGCCAAGCACTTCAGAAGGGAGCAAAGCTGCAGAGAAGTAAGCAAACGGGGTGGGGGAGAAGGGAGGGAGCAAGGCAGAGGAGATGAGAGGAAGGAAGGCACCAGAAAAGGGAGCGAGGCAGCGGAGATGGGAGCAAGCGAGGCAGCAGAGACGGGAGAGAGTGAGGTAGTGGAGAAGGAAGCGAGGCAGCAGAGAAGAGAGGAAGCTTTGCTCAGGCCGCAGGAAGCTTTATTCTTGCAGGAATCTTCCTGCAACAGGCCTCTAGTATATATATAAAGGCCCAGTGACCAGTCGCTATGAAACACTGACCATCAGGGGGCACTCAATGCAGGGGCTGCTCCCTGCTGGTCAGTGTGCTCCCACGTGGGAGCGCCACTCAGCTAGAAGCCAGGCTCATGGCTGGCAAGCACAGCGGAGGTGGCAGGAGCCTCTCCTGCCTCTGAGGCAGCACTAAGGAGTGAGCAAGCGAGCAGTAGGAGCAGTGAGCCAAGTAGTAAGGAGCAAGCAGACAGGTGGTTAGGAGCAAGGGGTCCCAGATTGCGAGAGGACGCAGGCCAGGATGTGGGACCCCTCCCCCATGCACAAATGTTGTGCATTGGGCCTCTAGTCTTACCTAATAGACAAAAATGTAAATTGACTGTACCTCTGCTACGCCCATAACCACTCAGAGTGAGTATGCAAATTAACCCAATGAAGATGGTGATTAATTTGCATACATAGGCCTGTGTCCTGGGAATATCCTGGCACCCAGGTCACTGTGAGGTAAGCCATCAGAGCCAAGGGAGCAGGGGCAGAGCTAGCGATCTGAGGGGGCTGAGCCTTGGCCAGAGGCTTTTGGCCTGGCAGGCCGGAGTAGGGACAGAGCCTGCGATCGATGGTCCCCTGCCCTCAAGGGGTCCCAGACTGGAGAGGGTGCAGGCTGGGCTGAGGGACACCAACCCACCACAACCATGCACGAATTTTGAGCACCGAGCCTCTAGTCTATATATATAAAAGCCTAAGCAACAAAACACCCGAACGACTGTCAACCAGTAGCCATGATGCACACTGATCACCAGGGAGCAAACGCTCAACACAGAAGCTTCCCCTGGTGGTCAGTGGCTCCCACAGGAGGAGTGCCACTCAGGTGACTTCCAGGCGCCAGGCACAGGGCTCATGGCTGGCAAGCTCTACTGTGGTGGCACGAGCCTCTCCTGATCGGGACTGACTGGGCATGAGCCTGCGGCAGCAACAGCAGGACCAGGATGAGCAGGAGCAGCAAGTAGGAACAGCAGGAGGCGTTGGACTACCAATTTTGGCCCGATCACCACAGAACAAGCAGAGGGCCCACACTGGCGCACAAATCCATGCACCAGACCTCTAGTCTATATATATAAAAGCCTAAGTGACCATCCAACCATTTTCCCGATAGCTATGATGCACAATGACCACCAGGGGGCAGACACTCTGACCAGTAGAGAAGGGAGCCCAATTCCTCATGAACTGGCCGTGGGTTAGGTTGCTGCTGGGTCACTGTCGACCCAGAATCTGCTTCACCCGCACCTTGGACCCAGAGAGGTCCCTCGTCCTGGCCTGTGGGGATCGGGCCAAAATCAGCTCTCCAACATCCCTTGAGGGGTCCCAGATTGCAAGAGGGCACAGGCCAGGCCGAGGGAACCCAATGATGCACAAATCCGTGCACCAAGCCTCTAGTCTTACCTAATAGACACACATGTAGATTGACCATCACTCCACTACGCCCACAACCAATCAGAGTGAGTATACAAATTAGAAGGCCGAAAATGGCAGCTGCCCAGCTGCCCAGCTGCTCCAGTGGTGGAGTGGCCAGGCGGGGCATGACACCTGCTATGAGAGGGAGGGCGGGGGCAAAGGGATCTAAGGAGTGGAGCGCCACAGCGAAGACAAGACTGCAGTCTCCGGAGTCTGCAGCGAAGACAAAGATGGCAGACTGGCCGGAGTCTGCAGCGAAGACAAAGATGGCAGACTGGCCGGAGTCTGCAGCAAAGACGAAGAAGGCCTGGGTCCCAGGTGCCGGAGGAAAACTGGTGCTGGAAGCCATGGGAAGCAAGGCCCATTGCACGAATCTCTTCATGGGCCTCTAGTGTGGTTATAAAGATGGTGATCATTCCCGATTCTCCCAAATTATTGGTCTTTTGGGGGGACTCATCTTCATCATGTCATATTTTGATTGTTTTTAAAGATATGGCAAGAGGCTAAAGTTACTAACATTTCTATGAATATTATTATTAACTAGTGGCCCGGTGCATAAAATGTATTTTAATATTGCTATTTGCCCTTTTTCTATAATAGAAGTGTCAGAGATGAAAGAAAATTAGTAAAATGTATATGAAAATAATATATAACTTTATCACCCACAGGGACACAGCATTAAGTCCCGCCAGCACCACAAGACTCAGAGTCAAATCCTGGGTTTGGGCATCCGGCTCCCTCCTCTGTCCTATCAGAGCCTGGGCCGGTGTCCATGGGGACACAGCATTAAGTCCCCCGGTACGGCGAGACCGAGAGTCAAAACTCCACCCATCCACACACACCTCGCCGAGCATGCAGCCCCGCTCACCTGCACGTGCCTTGAAATCGTGCGAGACCCAGACCCACCGGTGCCAGTGGGGACTCAGAGTTAAGCCCCTGCTGGCACCTGCAGAGATGCAGTGTCAAGTCCCCGCCCACCCACACGCCACCCGCGCGCACCTGAGGCACACACAGCCTTCTGGTAATGGGTTATTACAGCGTGAGGGCGTCACAACCACTGGCTTTTTATAACATAGGATTGCTGGACAGTCGGAGTTGGCTATCCATCTGGCATTCAAGAGACTACAACTAGAGATTTCTGACTACTTGTGCTGTCCATTCTGTTATCACTATCTCTCTTATCACAAATATACACAGAAGGAATTTGTTGTATCAGATCTAATGATTATTCCAAATGAATACTTGACTAGGCTGGGGAGAATGCATCACTGTAGAAACCACAGCCTCTGCTAACACCCCCGGATTTGCTGTCTGGCTCATCCCAGGAGAATTTGGAGCCTATCATTTGTTAACCATCTCTGTGAAGAGCAACAACAAGCTGTCTTAGGGACAGCCTCAATCAACGGCAGGACCAGGGATGGTGCTAGCTGCAAAGGGTAGAGTAGCAGGAAGTTAGTCCTATTTCCCCTTAACATGTATAAACCTCTTGTTACATAGGATGCACAAAAAGACTGAACAACCTGGCAATATCTTCCCTATATCAAGTTATAAATCAAAGTGAATTTAAGGACTAATGAGTTACCTTTGAAAAAAGGAAAAAGCTTGACTTGGCTGGTGTGGCTCAGTAGTTGAGCGTCGACCTATGGACCAGGAGGTCACTGTTCCATTCCCAGTCAGAGCACACATCCGGGTTTCGGACTATATCCCCAGTGGGAGGCATGCAAAAGGCAGCCAGTTAATGATTTCCCCTCATCATTTATGTTTCTATCACTCTCTTTCCCTCTCTGTGAAATCAATAAAAACATATTAAGGAAAAAACAAACAAACTTGACTTGGGGTAGTGAACACACAGTATAATATACATTTGAAGTATCGAACTGTGTAACCTGAAACCTACATAATTTTATTAACCAGTGTCACCCCAATAAATTCAATTTAAAGATTACAAGTACAAAACCAAATATTTCAAGATGGTTTCTTCCCCATCCGAAACTGCCTCATCTTAATTCTGTGGCATAAGAGGCCCATTATACATAAATATTTAATCCTTCATACATTTTCAAGTTTTGAGATATGATTAAAGAAATAACTTGATATTTTAGGAAGAACTGGAGAACAGTAATCCATTAATTAGTGGAAACCCCATATACCCTGTTTTATCTCCTGGTGAGAGACTTTTATCTAGGGAAAGGTGAACGAGAAAGTACAAGTTAAGGGGGAAGATGTCAATCAACCCCTTAAATTTTAGAGTCCATGCCAGAATAATGAGAATGCCGGGAGAGGGATTATTGCAACGTAGTGCTAGAGCTGACCGCATTCAAATCACTTACACAAACAACAAAAAAATCAAGCCCTTAATATTTACTGGCCACTGTACCCAGGAAAGGTAAAGTGTTCGCTGCAGGAATGCCTGTTTTCCTCTTGCAGCCATCATCACAGTGTGGCTAGCACCTTACCAGGAGACATGGAAAAAGGAAGAAACATTAATGCCTATTGGCGTTACTCAGAGTAAATTTAAATGACAAATATCTAAGAAATAAGATGCGTCACCCAATCCCATGACCACTGTACATTACGCTAGCAATAATTAGCTTCGTAATTGGTATCAACTCTCCTTTTAAGACCAGGTAACTGTAAATCCATCCGGTCATCTGCTGCCCTGAGTAGTCTCTGTCTAATGCTGCCAAAAGAGAAACTCCCATAACTGTACAGCATAGTATTTGGGGATCGTTTTTCCACTCTGAAATGCCTAAAAGGAGATTAAAAATAATGCCTTCAATATTCTGAACCACAAACACTTCTTTCAGTCTGGGCGTTTCCTTATAATACTTCAAACCTCTCGGGTGCTTTATTTTCCACTGCTTTTCACATATCTCATCCATCATGAGACCTCACAGCTGCTCTGGGGGGACGCCAGGGCAGACGTCAGGACCCCACTTCACCAATGAACCTGAGATTTGGGGAAGTGGCTCGAAGAAGGGTCATATGGCTATTAGGAATTAAAAGAAGGAATAGGAACTATCCTAATCCAAGACTCTTCCTCCCATACTGAGGGACAGAATTGCTTCGATCAATTTGTGCATCAGCAATCCACATCCTTTTCAGCTTCTGGTGACTGAGTTAGTTAACAAGGCTCCTGGAAAGGAATGGCTCTACTGTTACTGCTTCGATATAAAAATCTCTGAAGCTGTGAAGTCAGAAAGATTCACTCCTCCAGTCCAGTCTCAACCTGAGGGTGACCCTATAATGCCTCTAAGAAACTAGGGATAAAAGCGAGCATCCCAAGTGCACACTGAAGTGTCGGATGGAGGGAAGCAGGGGGATTCCCCCGCCTCCACCCCCACCGTGGGCGCACAGAAGGCACGTCAGACAATGTCCTCGGCAGGGTGCTGGAACGGGGCGGTGCCCAGGGTGGAGAACTGGTGCCAGTTCCGCAGGAAGCCCCTGTTGTACTGGCCTGTGTCCACGATGAGCCCACAGAGGAGCCGGCGCCCCGTCTTCTGCTGAAGGGCCTGCTGCACTTCCCTCTCGGTCACGTTGTAGCTGATGTTTATCAGCTGTATCAGGAAGATGTAGCCCATGCCTGCGGTGATGATGGCAGAGTACCACACGCAGGTGAAGGTCAGCGCCGAGCTGGGAAGGGGAATGGGCGGTCAGGGTTGCCGATTCTTCACATTCAGAAAGCTGTCCCTGTTCTAACCTTTTATCCAGTAACACTTCTTACCGAGGACTTTGGCACCTTCCCCAGTCATCCCACTGCACAACAGTCTTCTATCCTCAAAATGACCTGCTTAAAGTATGACCATTAATGAACATGTTCTGTTTCAGTTTTTAATTATTAGCGCCTCTTTTTCCGGTATTTTTTACTTAGAATAGCAAAGACTGTTTTCTGCACTTTGTATGCCCCACACAACCAAAATAGGGCCTGGAATAACAGGATTCAAAATCTGTTTGTTGAATGAATAATTCCTAACTTGTTCTTAACTCAGGAGAAAACGAAGGCACCACAAGATGGCTATAAACACCCTCAAGGAAGCTGTGGGTGGGAAGTTCCTTAATTTCCATGCTTTTTCAGTCCGAGGCTGCTGAATACACATACAGAGACAACGCCCAACGCCAAAAGCCCTCCACATGTACGATGTGTAGGAGCACCAGCATATTTCAAATTCTGCTTCCTACAGCAAAACACAGGACAAGACAGCTCCTTTCAGCTCCGACAAGACTGTGAGGCGAGGCTACTGATCAATGTCTGCCAACTGGTTATTTTCATGCAAACATTTGCAAATGAGTTACCTGGAAATAAATTCATTCAAAATCTAAGCCAAAAAGACCTGAGATGATTAAATCACCACAAAGATGAGAAAAACCGAGGCCCAACTGGGAGATATGAATGTCCGTCCAGAGCAGAAAGGACCAGTGGCAGGGCTATTTTGTTTAAGTGGCCCACAGAAAGTTGCTTTGTAACATACCTGCTTTGTGACAGACATGCTCTGCTTTAGGACATCTGTCACAACCCACTAAGAATAGTAGCTACTGAAAAATTTCACAACCTACAAAGACTCAACATGGAAAAAAAAAAAAAGAGGAATTTATTATCCCCGAGAGGGAGGACCAATCTATTCTAATAAAGCCCATAAAAGTCTAGATCTGTAATGGCAATGGGGAGATCTGTCCAGGAACTAATACAAACAAATATCTGCACAGAAACACTATGCAGACAGAACAGGGATTGACTGTTCTGAAAACAAAGAACAGGCTAGAGGGGCAACCTGTGCAGGGGAGGAAGTGGCTCGGACCATCACTGAAAAATCCCAGCTTCTTCCAAAGCATGGAAATCTTTACAATCTAGAAATGTGCCCAAACGAACAAAGCTGAAGGAAATTTTGACCTAGATACCACAGTAATCATGAGTGGTAATTCAAAAAAAATGTAGAACAGGAAAAAGCAATAGAGGTTAAATAGAAAAGGAAGGTCATACAAATTATAAATACTTCACAAAAGGGTCAGAAGCAATAAATTAATACTGGGCCAAAAAGCACTAGGAAATAGCAGTAAAGTGAGGAGTTCACCGATTATGACAAAACTAGTGGCCCGGTGCACAAAATTCATGCACATTAAAAGGGGACCCAAATTCAAGTCCCCACCCACCCATATGTGCCTCAAAATCGAGTGAGACCTTGACCCGTCTCCACCCATTGAGCTACATCCAGACCCAGCCAGTCCCACCCTTGTCAAGCCCCACTGGGCAGGGGGTTTAGTCTCAGGTCTCATGGCCTGGCGCCAGGATGGGGGACATGGCCTGAGGTCCCCCAGATAGGGCAGGGTACGTACATGCCTTGAGGTCCCCCATCATGCCCCGCTAGGTGGGGGGGTGATGGGGTGCAGCCTCAGTTCCCCCGGCCCAGCACTGGCAGGGGGGCACAGCCTCAGGTCTCCCATCAAGCCCTACTGGGTGGGGATGTGGCCTGAGATCCCCCGACTCAGCACTGGGAGTACACCTTGAGGTCCCCTGTCAAGCCCTGCTGGGTGGGGAGCATGGCCTGAGGTACCTTGTCAAGCCCTGCCAGGCAGGAGGGTGCAGCCTCAGGTCCCCTGGCCCAACACCAGGAAAGGGGGCGCAGCCTCAGGTCCCGCATCAAGCCCTGCTGGATGAAGGGGTGCGGCCTGAGGTCCCCTGGCCTGGCACTAGCACAGGAAGCGCACCTTAAGGTCCCCCATCAAATCCTGCCGGGCGGGGGGGTGGGGGGGGCATGGCCTAAGGTCCCCTGGCCTGATGTCAAGGCAAGAGGCACAGCCTGAGGTCCCCTGTCAAGCCCTGCCAGGTGGAGGGCAGGGCCTGAGGCTCCCTGTCAAGTCCCACAGGGGTGGAGGAGGGTGTAGCCTCATTAAAGCTCCTTAAGGGAACTTGGCCTCAACTGTGGGTGCAGCCATCTTTGTGACAGAGTGATGGTCAATTAGCATATTCCCTCTTTATTAGAGAGGATGGCCCACACACACCCTGGGGATGGTAGTTTGTCGAAGTTTCACTTGGTTGGGCATGTGAGTAGTCATCTGACTTGGAAGTCCCTGATTGAGCCTGTTGGTCCTACTTCTGCAGTACTAGTTCCTCCCCTTTGAAGGGTCAATGATCCTTTCAACTTCACCCTGGAAAACTGCACCTATCCACTACACAATTTTGTTGGCAATTTCAGGGATTCTCAAAAGCCCCATAACCTGTCCCTAACATAGTAGCAAATCATAGCCCCTTACAGTGAATGGCAACACCCCTCCCCTCCTCCAGGGCCTCTGAGCTAGGGTGTCCATATCTCACCTGTAATCCGCATAAACTCCAGGACAATAGAAGAGAGCTGTGAAGACACTTCTATCTCTACAAATGGTGTCCAAGGTCAGTGTGATCCCATACACCGAGGTGAGCAAGAAGATCGAAAGGGCAAGTATAAAAGCTTGATGATTGCATTCTCCAACACAGCCATTTATCCTCAAAACAGCACAGGGAGGAAAAGCAAACATGTTTTTAAAAGTTCTCTATATAACTCAGATAATAAACAAAAAAAGTTTTAAAATAGGAATAGTGTGAATTCCAGTTATTACAAAGCTATCCTACTTTTCAATTTTAGAGAATTAAAAACTTGTTCACTAAGAGACACAGTCTCTGCTCCTCACAAAGTGAAATCCTATCATTTGTGTAAGTACAAGACTAAGTAAGAAGCAGAACCTGGCTAATTAATATTTCTAAATATTAGAAAGTGAAGTCTTTAGCCAGCTATGAAGCTAGCTAATGCTATAATTACCATGATACAGAAAGGATGATAGCAAACTTTAAAAAGCTAAATCAGAAGTGTTACACAGACCCCAACCGGGGAGCTCCGTAGGATGGAGCATCGTCCCCGAAGTGCCAAGGTTGTGTGTTCAGTCCCGTCAGGGCACAGACAAGAGTCAATCAATGAATGAATGCGTAAATAAGTGGAACAACAAATTAATGTTTCTCTCTCTCCCTTCTTCTCTCTAAAAAAGATCAAGAAGTGTTACACAGTATCAGAAATTATATGTTAAAAATATATTAGTAAAAAGATCTGACTGGTGTGGGATGGAGAACTACCCGATGATACGCAGACTACTTGTCAGATGAAAGAGTCAGTCGCACCATCTGTAGATCACGCAGGACAGAATGTACAGGGACCCCAGGAGGCCCCAGTAGGTAGAAATCTTCTTTTGGGCGAGACTGTCAGGCCTTCTGCAAACCAGAACTCGTAAATGGGCCAGAGAGAGAGAAATGACAAAGAGAAGTGGAAAATCTAAAATTGAAAGTTCCTATTTACGCCTAAAGACAACGTCCCAGAAAAGAGCTGTCCCTATACTTGAAGTCCGCCCAATGCCCTCTGGCCTTCCTGCACCTTACCCTCTGGGGCATCCCCTTCTGGTGCCAGGTAACCAGAATCCTAGTCCTAAAAAGCTAATTCATTGACCTAGAATGCCTTAAGAGCAGTAAAGTTGCAAACATGCTACTATGGCAGTCACATCTGAATTAATTACGACCCCTTTGGTTTAAGATTTACTCAGTAGAGCTGCAACGCTAACTTTTAAGAGTTGCCCTTTGCCTCTTTGGTACCCAAAAAGCCCATCTCCCCGCCAATAACCAAATAGGGAGTTATCTGGCAAGACCTCCCCTCAATAATGTAGGCCAGTAGCATCAGAATGATTAAGGATGTATAATGAGAGGAGAAAAAAAGTCACCTGAAAATATGGGAACACTTGCTTGAACTCTGTGTTCGAGAGAAAATAAGCCTACACTGATTTTGATAAATTCTTTTTTAAAAAAATCATTCAACTGTAGATGCTTCTCTTTTAGAAAGAAGATAAATGAGGGGCAGCTCAAAAGAGAATGGCAAAAAAGAAAAAACACCTTCAGGAAATGACTGTGAAAGAACTCAATTTGTGAAACTAGGAAAAACTGATGACTAAAGTGGGAACATCGTAACAGTCCACAAATATCTACAGGATGTAAGGCTGGGAAGGAGAGAGATTTTAGGATGACACAAAGGATGATCAAACACCACTAGAGTCTCACGTGAATTTACACTTTGCACGCCTCCGATTTTTCCCACATACCAGACACAATGATGATCCATTCTCCTCACACAGATGCCACATATCCGGCAATGCCAGGCCCGGGCAGGTCGCACGAGCTGGCACTGGGCACACCAGTCTTCCTTTGCCTTCATGGGGCTTCCAGCCAACAGCCTGGAAGAGCCCTTCTGATCATCCCTCAGGGTGCGGTTGTTGAGGATGCCCGACACATCCGCGCCAGGGAACCCTTTGGTCTTCTGCCCTTTTCTGTTCAGGCACTCAGTTCGGTTGCTGCCCAGAGATGTGTCCGCACTGGCTGGATTTCTGAGGTAGCCTGGGTTCTTCTTGGCTCTGTACAAGGCTAAGAGGATCAGGAACAGCCCGCAGGTAAGAAGAGCCAGCTGGGTGGGCCCCACACGCCCTTTGGGAACCACTTCCTGGAGGAACACGTAGTACATGTAGCCCAGAGAGAACAGTCCGAGGCTCAGGAAGAACAGAGTGCGCTCTTTCCTCCGGTGAGTGAGGTAGTAGTACCACAGGGCCAGCACGGGCAGGGAGGTCAGAACCACCACCCCCAGGAGGAAATGCCAGGAGGCCACTCGGAGGAAGATGGGCAGGAGGATGAGAGGGGGGATGATGCTAATGTTAACTTTTCTGGCTCCTCGAAGCCAAGGAATTCGGAGGCGATCAGAGATTGTATCCATGATTCTTTCGCAAGTCTCTGGCTGCACAGATTTACACGTAATCCATCTATTCAGAAAGAGCACAGAGAGAAGGTACTTCATATGGGTTTGTGGAATTAAAAACCAATGAACGCTATAGGTCAAGCAGCAGGATAAATGACAAAGGGGGCCAAAGGCCAAGTATTCTACTGCCTGACTACTACACATGCTATTTTCAAAATCGTGTATCATTTTTTAATATAAACCAGAATATAATGTTTAGATACTTAACAGTTAAAACGACTTCTCCCTGAAAGAAATACATATAAATATGCACATTCCATACACATACTGTCTAGACTTGGGTAGGTGTAGAGACATAAAAGTCTCGAACAAATTCACAAGGTAGCTGTGAAGGCAAGACAACACGGGAACTCAAGAATTATTAGGTAAGTGACAAAGCAGCAAAATCACCCAGCGAACTATGATGGCCAAACATCAAAAGGAGTTCTCAAAGGAGAGCGAACACTTCTGAGTGGAGTCATCACAGGGGTCTTTGCGGAAAAGGTGGGATCTGTGCTCGACCTTGACGTCTGGCTAGCATTTGTACACAGGAGGAGGGAGGGCGGGAGTCTTTCTAGTGTAAGACACACAGTCTGTCCTGGGCCCAGGGAGTGAACCTGTTCAGCAGGGGGAGGAGTCTGCACAGGAGAGAATGGAGATCAAACCAGTGTGAGTCACATGACCCGAGCTTCGAGGACACATGGTATATAGCTGACCTTTTTTTTTTTTTCATATTTAAACTAGTAAGGCAAGGAACAGTTTAAAGAATGATCACACCGATTTTAGACCATTTTTAAAAAGTAGAGCTAGACCTTGGACGCGGGATAACAATATGGGAGGGAGTCCTACAGAGCAGTGGGAGCCTCTCTCCAGAGCAGTACATGGAGGGAGCAGAGAATTCAGCACAGCCCAGTCCTCAAGGCTGGGAGGGAGAAGAGTTAGGTTAATAGAAGAGCTGCGATCTTCAATGATGCATTTGTCCACTCATTAGCACAAAGTGCTCCATTTTCTCATGGGTTTTTAGACTAAGTCTAAAGAAACTATAAGGACTGTAAAAAAGGTCATAGGCGCTGTCCAGCAAGAAGTATGAGGCACTCAGGTGTCAAGGTTGGTACTAGACCGCAGTGGTCCCAAAGGATGTCTTCCATGCCAGATGAATGCACAAAGTTTTAAATCGGCAATCTGCCATTGCAATGACTTTTTAAGCAGAAGGAGTTATTATTAATAGGAAAAGCAAGTTTCCAACATTCTCATTCTTCCCACATTATGCTTTCCATATGGCAACAATGTTTAAATATATTACTTAGAAAAGGGGGGGGGGGAAAGCCAAGTTATTAATGTTTGATACAAAATTCTTTCAGTGATGTTAGAAATTATTTTTCTGGGTAGTAATTTTCATCACTGGGACTAATGGTGAAAATAAAAGCCAAATACAATACAATGGAACAAAAACAGTGCTGCCTCCGTGTTGAAAATAGCCAGTGCAGAAGAGGGATCTCCTCCCCAGTAACAAGGGGTGAGGCCAGTTCCAACTGCAGGAAACTGATCTGTCCGCCCTCAAGGCCCTTCGCACCAGGTCCCACCTGGTCAGCCTTCAGTCCTGAGATCACTGAGAATGTAGGAACTTCCTGGTGCAGTGCTCCTTCTAAAATTACAGATTCTTTTTTTTACACATTTTATCTGCCTTCTAACCCCTTTGGCTGCCTGTCCTCTCCATCTTCTCCCTTTAAATGAAAAATAAGGTCCTAGTAAACTGAGCTGAACAGACAGCTGTGCACGACTGAGAAATTCATCTTTATAAAAGCCTTACCCTTGACGTGTATATATAAGACTACTCTCAATGTTAAATCCTTGCAAACAGAATCAGAGCCAATTCCAGTGTTCTGGGGGGCTAAGCTGAAAGTATCCATTGCAGTTCTCAAAAGGGTCAACGGGCTCAGCGACGAGAAACACTCTGCTCTTACCTCTCACACCCTTCATCCAGATCTTGGCAATCACACAAAAAAGCGGCCACGTGGTTCTTCTCCCCATTTCGATCTATGTACTCGCAGCAGCACAGGGGCTCCAACTCTGGTTCTTCCGCTTTGTTTTTCTTCACTGACTTCAAACTGCCCTTCTGTGCCATGACTGCCACCTGTCACCATGAGCCCTCAGAAAGTAAAGGAGGAAAGAACACAACTCACATCTTCTAAACACATTCACGCCAGTCTCTGATCAAAAGCCAACGCCTGCGAAATCCAAAAGGAGAAGAGGGGGAGGAGGGTCCGGTTTTCATCCGGCTTCTCTGACCCGGGGTGGCCAGACAGAAAGCACTCAGGCTAGACAGAGGCTTTGAGCCGCTCTCACCGCCCCATCCCATCCCGGGGCAGGCTCCAGGGGACCAGCCGTTCCCATGGCGACAGTGGACCACGCCGCCCCGGGACTGCCGGGACGCGGGTGGCGGGGCTCCCCAGCTGGTGCGGGCTGAGGAGGGCTGCGCGGTCCCCGCCCGAACCTGGGCGCCGATGGACACTCACCCTCGGGGCTGCGGGCAGGGACGCGGGGTGCATCCGCTGGGCCGGCGAACGCTCCCGGCTGCAGGGGCCGCCGACCCGGCTCCAGGAATGCCCACCAGCAGCGAGGGTGGCGCTCGGGTCGCCGTCCAGTCCCGCTCCTCCAGCCCCGCGCAGGGCTCGCCCTCCGCCCCCGCCAGCGAGAGACGCGGGCGGGCCGAGCGCCGCCGCCTGAAGAATGACCTTGGGAGGAAGTTACCTGCGCTCCGGGCGGAGGTGCGGCTGCCGCCCGGGAAGCCGAGGCGGAGGGAGGGTCGGCTCCTCCTGCGGCGCGGACGCGTGCCCGGTCTCAGCTCCGCAGGGCTCCCGGCGTGAGGGCTGGAGTCCCCGGGCTCCGGCTCCGCTCGCCGCCGCCGCCCACCTGTGACCACAGCCCGCCGCGCCCCGGGATGCGCCCCCTTCTCCGCGGCGCCCCGCCGCCCCGCCGCCCCGCCGCCCCGCCGCCCCACGGCCGGCCCGGGCTGGCGCGGCAAGTCCGCGCGCGCTTCCTGGTGTCCCGCCCCCGGCGCCGGGGATCCCCGCCCGCCCGCCCGCCCACCCACCCACCGCCCCGCGGGGCCGCAGCGAGGCCCCTCCCTCCGCCCGGAGGACGGGAGGACCTGGGAACCGGCTCCGGCGAAAGGTCCGGGCGGCGGGGAGCAGGACTGGCCCGCACCTCCGCCCCAGGCGCCGCGGAGACCCGGCCCGACCCCACCGGTGCCGGCGGGCGGCGCGTGGGCGGGGCGGGCGCCGAGGCCCGGGCCCGGGGAGGGGCCGAGGCGGAAATGTGGGAAACCCGAGAACCCCGAGGATTTCCGAAGTACGTGACGCCCGTGGGGCCGGGCGCTCGGTCAGACGCCGCATCGGGTGGCGGGGGAGCTCGCCGCCGCCGGAGGCGGCCGAGGTTCCGCTCCGAATCGCTGGCCTTCCCTTAGGGCCCTCCCCGCCCCGTCCGGTCTTTACCCAACTTGTTCCTTATCTTCCTGGGGAGCGAGCGGTCCTCATTAGACCCGAGGGCCAGCTAGTGTTCTCGTTCCCACAGGATGCATATTTAAATGAAATTAATGTAAGGAGTCCTCTTTGGTTTCCACACATTTTTTTTAAAGTACAGGTCTATGCACATGTTTTCACAACAGCAGACTATACTTTTTGAGTTTTGTGTTTTTGTGGGTTTTCTTTTTTCAAACAGAAAGGGAAGAAAAGAGGACAACTCAGATTCTGGGTTTTATTGATATTCAATTTATATAACACTCAAATACCGTTTATTGAATTTTGCATACATACGTGCTTAGTCGTAATTTATAAAGCAACTTTGGTCATTTTCTTTGAGGTATGTATTGAAGTACAGGTTTTACAGAAACATCTCAAAAATATTCAGCTTGACACTGATTATTTTTGTGAATTTAAGAGAACAAGGTTTCAAGTTTATAATCCAGTCACTATTGCTCAAAAGCCAGACCCTTCATAAATCCTTATTTAAAAACAAAACAAAACAAACAAACCCAGGTAGGTACACTGGTTCCCTAAAGTAGCTGAGTTGGGATTCACTCAAGGAAACCATTTTCCTTCTAATGGAGTCTATACTTTGGTTCTCTACAGGCATCTCAAAGACGACTTTAGCATATGGCTGTGGTGACTCTGGAAGGAAAAAAGAAATTTAAAGGCAATAAATTGTTGAAACAGTACAAATATATACACAGTATTCTGCACTACCTTGCTATTCTGGAGACATCACTTGTATTGAGACATATATGCCTAAAACCTTTTTATGAAAGAGCCAAAGCTTGTGTCTGACCACTTCAGTCAGTATACTTGTATTGGGAGATAATGAACCCAGAGTTTTATTAAAGAGCTAAAGTTTGTGTCTTACAACTGACTAAAACAAGCCACTCACATGAAGGAATAAAGGAAGCTATCCGTGGCTACTGAAAACAAATCCACAAATTAGACTGCTAAGCTAAAGCCAAGCTTAGTTCAAGTATTTATTTGATTACTAAAATGCCCAGATTTTAACCTAATCTGGTTTTTAAAACTCAGAGCATGATTCTTCATTTTGAGTGTTGGTATTCTACATATTTCCTTTACTGAAATTGACTCTTTGATTCATTTGATGTATGAAGAGGCAAGATAAACTCATCGCTGATAGCTACTTGAAGAAAACTTTCTTTCATGAAGATACAATATGACTGAAGAACTTTTCAGATAATTTATCAATGTGCAGAATCAAAAAGTCTATTGAATTTGTGTGCTAAATAAATGAAGACATTGTCATATTTACAGAATGCAAATCTAGAAATGTATATGCCTGAAAACTGATCCTTCAAAATTTGTAATGGCTTAGAGGTTTCTTCTTATATTGTCTTTAGCCTGTTGAATGTGTATCAACTGTGAAAGCAGCCAATTGGACACATGCTGATTCTGTGCTAACAGATAAAGCATCAAACTTCAAACCTCCCTATAAAAATGAGGCCAAACTGTCCCATTTTCTTTTTGCATCACAGAAATTCAATTCCACAATGTAGTTCATGTTTCACTGGAGAAATTCACAGCTTAGGATAATGTATAAGAAGCAAACAGATAGATTCTTAAGGCCATCGGAGACTATGAAATAAATGTTATTTAAAACAATGTTCATATTTGAAGTACCAATAATGAAAAAATATGGAAATGGTCATATGACAATGAAAATCCTTCATCCTCTGGTTTTCTCCTAGGTGTTTTCTTTTCCTTCCAAGTATCTGTCCAATTTCAGCCCTCAAGATCACTAGCTCTCCACAGCCACACCGGTCTTGTTTTTATTTAGTAGATCAAAGGTTCTCTGAAGCATAATGAGTGAGCTCTTCAACTGCAAACAAAATAATTTTCAAAATAAATTGTTTACATTTTTCTACCAAAGTTCACATTTGCATTTGACATAATTTTGTTTATACCGATGTCCAAATAGAAGACTGAATATGAAACACCTGATTCCTTCGGGTATCCATGTCAGTATGATTGCTACAGAGTTCTTGCCATTTGCTCTAGGATCGCACTTCTTCCTACATACTGTGTATTCTATCTCCCATTAGCTCTACAATCAAATTATCCAGAGGGACAGGCTGGCTTGTTTCCTTAAAAGGCTTCTGAAATTGCAGTGGTCTCACCATCTCCTGAACAACTCAGGTTTCACTTCCAGGCCTGTGCTTGCAGTTGTCCTCATCCACCCAAACGGACCCATCCCCACTGTCTCCATGTAATTTTCCCTAATCATCTGCCTCTAAACTTTCAATGACATTTAATTTTGTACTTTTTTATAGTCTTTAACAATACACATGGTCCTTTGATTTCTCTAATAAAATTGTAGGCAACTCGAAAGCAAGAATTAAGTCTTATTTTTCTTTATATTTATTTATTCATTCAAATATTTATAGTCTGTCTGGGTATCAATGGTGAATCAAAGAGCCACTCTTGCCACTGTCTCTGCCTTCGTGGAGCTTATAGATTAGTAGGCAATATAGAACTAAAACACATAATCACAAAATATGCTTACACACTGTATTGAGTTTTTTTTTTTTTTTACTTAAGCAACTGGAGGATGGTACTATCATTTTCTAAAATTAGGTCAATCAGAGGAGAAATTAGTTTGGCTCAGGATGAAAACAGAATTCTGTTTTGGACATGATCAGTTTGGGATGCCTGTTATCATCCAGGTGGAGATGCCAAGTCAGCAAGTGACTGACAACCTGGAGCTCGGAGGAGAGATTAGGTAAGAGATGGATTTGGGAGTCACTGGCATATGTGGTATTCCAAGCCAGGGGAGTGGATGTGATCGCCTAAAGGGGAAGCAGAGGAAAAGGAAAGAGAATCTAACAGAGCATGGAGCACTAGGTCAGAAAGAGGTCAGGTATAGGAGAAGGTTTTACAGCAAAAAGGAGTTTCCCATTATGCTAAATGAAAGAAGCCAGTCACGAAAGATTCCATTTATAGGTTATTTTGGGGGTGATGCAAATGCTCTGGAATTAGTGGTGATGGTTGCATAACCTTGTGAATATATTAAAAAGACTTTGAGAGGGTAAATTTTATAACATGAATTATTTCACAATAAAGCTGGAAGTTTTTAGATACATTTTAAGAAAAGAGTGGTCAGCTCTCAAGATGTTGACACTGTAAATGGAAAGTAAAAGAAAGATAGATTTATGCTAAAAGCTAGAGGTAACTAGGGGTCTCAGCTCAAGCTATATCGGTGGAAGGCAGAGGAGAAGAAGACAAGGCAGGAGTGAGTTGAACAACAGGAAGTGGGTTAAATACATGCATCCAGTTTTGCTCCCTTCTGAAACCCCACTAGAAAGAATATGTGTGTGTTTTTTTATATTAATTTTGGAAAGAGGAAGGGAACGATAGAAAGACAAACAAACAGACATTGATGTGAGAAACATCAAGTGGTTGCTCCCATATGCACCCCAATCGGGGATTGAACTTGCAATCTTTTAGTGTACCAGACAATGCACCAACAAACTGAGCTACAAGGGCCAGGGCAGGACTTGTTGTTGCTTTTAAAAGACATAAACCAAAGGCTAGGAGAACAGAAAGAGTGACAACAGCAACACAACTTGGGAACCTGGAAAGCAGATGTATGATTTTATAGGCCTGAAAAGGCTGAATCCTAATCTAACACTAGAGAAAGCTGAGACCAACCAAATTTACCCTGAAGAATCCTCAAAAGCCTCAGGAATTGATGGCCAGGAACCTCTGGAAGTGAGAAGGGGCTAAAATAAGGATTGGATGAACCTTTGGACATCTGACCTCTCTTACTAAGTGGGCAGAAATCTAAAATTTTATTTTCTGGACAGGATAAAACAGAGGTTCTCTGGCTATCTGGCTCAGGGGATACCAAGACATCGTTAAAGATAGTGTTACCAGCCGAAACCGGTTGGCTCAGTGGACAGAGCATTGTCCTGCGGACTGAAAGGTCCCAGGTTCGATGCCGGTCAAGAGCATGTACCTTGGTTGCGGGCACAACTCCAAGAGGGGGTGTGCAAGAGGCAGCTGATTGATGTTTCTCTCTCATCGATGTTTCTAACTTTCTATCCCTCTCACTTCCTCTCTGTAAAAAAATCAATAAAATATATTTTTTTTAAAAGACAGTGTTACCATACCAAAAGCAGGGGGATTATAGGAAAAAAGTGTATACTGAATATTGAAAATATCTCCTCTGCCCTGACCTCCCCATTTCTCTCTCACTCAGTTCCTAAAATCTGACAGCCGGCCCTCAAATCCTTCAGATAGGAGACTAGAAGAGTATTCTCTGTGGAAACTGACCAATCCAAGAAGAAACACCTAAAAATACTGAGATCAGGATTTCTCAAACAGCCAAATCTATAGAAAAGTTCAGGGTAGACCAATATGATGCACACGTTGAAAGCTTCTGATCAACATAGCCAAGGACTACAGACATCAAAAGAAATTCTAACACTAAGGATGGAAATTAAAACAGAAGGGAACGAATTATGACGGAAAGTGAGTATGCAAGAAGAATAAAAAAATTGTTTATTAGTAACACTAGAGGCCCAGTGCACGAAGTTCATGTGTGTGTGCGGGGGGGAGGGGGGGGGGAGTGTCCCTCAGCCCAGCCTGGACTCTCTCCAATCTAGGAACCCTTGAGGGATGTCCGACTGCCCGTTTAGTCGGATATCCCTCTCACAATACAGGACTGCTGGCTCCCAACTGCTCACCTGCCTACCTTCCTGATTACCCCTAACCACTTCTGCCTGCCAGCCTGATCACCCCCTAATCACTCCCCTGCCAACCTAATTGATGCCTAATTGCTCCCCTGCCAGCCTATTTGCCCCTAACTGCCCTCCCCTGAAGGCTTAATCGCCCCCAACTGCTCTCCCTTGCAGGTCTAGTCCCTCCCAATTGCCCTCCCCTTCTGGCCATCTTGTGGTGGCCATCTTGTGTCCACATGGAAGCAGGATCTTTGACCACCTGGGGCAGCCATCTTGTGTGTTGGAGTGATGGTCAGTTTGCATATTATTCTTTTATTCGATAGGATAGAGGTCTGGTGCATGGGTGGGGGCCAGCTGGTTTGCCCTAAAGGGTGTCCTGGATCAGTGGCTCAGGGGATACCAAGACATCATTAAAGACAGTGTTACCAGCCGAAACCGGTTGGCTCAGTGGACAGAGCATTGTCCTGCGGACTGATAGGTCCCAGGTTCGATGCCGGTCAAGAGCATGTACCTTGGTTGCGGGCACATTGGGGTGTGGGGCAGCCTGGGCAAGGGGCTCATGGTGGTTTGCAGGCTGGCTACGCCCCCTAGTGACCCAAATGGAGGCCCTAGGATCTGGGATTTACTTTTCTTCTACAAAGCAGAGCCAAGCCTTCTGTTGCCTTCATGGCGGCAGCCATTTCTGTTGGATTTATTTACCTTTCATAACTGAAACTTTGTACCCTAAAGCAGAGGTTTGGGCCAGCCAGGACAGGTGGAAAGCTTGGCTTCTTCCATCTCTGGATGTACCTCAAGCCTCCTGCTCTCTCCAGCTCTGTGACTGCCGTCATTATCTTCTATAATTGAAACTTTGTAGCACAGAGTGAAGGCCTGAGTCGGCAAGGGCAGGGAGAAAGCTTGGCTTCCTCCATACCCTGGGGAAACCCAAGTCTCCTTCCTGCTCTTTGTGGACAGCAGCCATCTTAGTTGGGTCTATTTGCATATTTGCTCCTGATTGGTTGGTAGGCGTGGCTGAGGTGGGTATGGCTTTTAAGTGTAGTGGATGTAGTCAATTTGTATATTGCTCTTTTATTAGATAGGATAATCAGAGAGATAAAGATATAGCTATTTTAAAAAGATCACGATCCCATTTTCAGAAGAACAATAACTCTTTGAAATTAAAAACTTGTTAGCAAAAATTGAAAAACTCAATAGAAGAATTTGAAGATTGATTAAATCACAGAGGAAGCAGCATTTTTAAAAAGCAGAGATGGAAGCTGAAAGAAAAAAGGTTACAAAGATTAGACAACCTGTCCAATTAATTGAAAGGCAATATCTGAGTTTTAGGAGCTGTAGAAAGTGGAAGGAAGAAAGCCATCAACTATCTAACTTAATACTTCCCAGAACTAAGAGGCAGGATTTTCCACATTAAAGGATTAGGAATGATAACATCCTCCAGAATTCTCAATAGTAACACTGGAAGCTGAAAGACAATGGAGCAATGACTGAAACCTTCTGAGAAAACATTATTTCCAAGATAGAATTCTACCTCCAGCCAAACTATAATCAAAGGACACAATAAAAAATTTTTCAGACAGGTGAAATCTTAAAATATTTACCTCCATACTCTTTCTTAGGCGGCCTCTAAAGGATATGCTTCATTAAAAAAGAGGACATAAATCAAGAAAGCAGAAAACATGGGCTACAGGAAATAAAGATGGGCAACGGGAATCCTCTGGATGATAGCTATGCATCCACACAGAGGGCCACCAGACCTGACTGGAGCCAGTCAGAGGCTCCATTGATGGAATGCCTGAGGCGAAGTAAGATTATAACAGATTTATACAATGGGATGAAATATTCGTAAATAATATTGATAAACTAATGAAATTCAGGGATAAGAAAATAAAAACTAATCATGGTTTAGTCTATGATGTAGCTCAGAATAGCAAAATTGGTCAAAACAAAGCAAACAGTAAATAAATATTGACCTAACAAAAATTATAACTTCATTTGGGAGAATGGAGTAATTAGAAATGGGGGCAAGATGAGGTGAAAGGAAACAAAACCCGTTTTCTTTTTTACTTTCCTAATAGGAAGTCTAAAGGTAATGTCTAAAACTGAAAAATCAAGACTTATCGAGTAAGTAAAATACATCTAGAAAATTCTTACTCCAGTAAAGTAAATTCCATTTGTAAAAACAATTGCAGGACACCCATGAAAAAACACACATGGTGTCAAAATAAGCCAAAGGAAAATCATTTAGGCAAAAATTAAAAAGAACCCCAAGTCTATTTTGCATAGAGGATCCCTTTGTTAACTTTTGGTCGAGAATGTGTTTGTGTGTTTTCAGAGAACAACTCCAAGACCATGTGGGTTCATGCGACTGTGAGGAACTGATGGATCTGTTCCAGTCACGAGGATGGTCCAGAGATGGGGGACACTGACGACACCTTGCCATGCTAGCAGTCGGCAGCTGTGCATGTCTGCAGGCAGCCCAGGACCAAACCAGAGAGGATGGATCTTGCATTGACACGATGTGTCCACCATCTGGATACCATTGCTGGCTTATACACATAAAGAATTATTTGACACTGAAACTGGGACTCAGAACAGTTGGACATTGAAACTGAGACTGAAACATTTTTTGTTCTTATACATTTATTTCTAGTATGCAGAGGCAAGATATTTTTGAAGAAAAGAAACAGGGGAGAGTGATTGATATAGAGGCAGGATGGCCTTGAACAGGCTGTCAAGCTACAGGGGAAGGCTTGGGTGGATGGGAGGCAGATGCGGGGGGGAGATCAACTGAAGGACTTGTATGCATGCATATGAACATAACCAATGAATGAAAGACACTGGGGCGGGGAGGGGGGAAGCTGGGGATATGTACTGGGGGGTAGGGGAGGCTGGGGGGAGGATAAGGGGGAGGGGGAAAGGAAAACATGTACTACTATTATACTGCAAAAAAATCAATAAAAAAAGACTTATCAATACATCCTATCTAATAAAAGAGTAATATGCAAATTGACCATACCTCCACTATGCCCAGAAGCCATGTCCACCAGCCAATCAAGAGTGAGTATGCAAAATGGCTGCAGCCACAGAGAAAGCAGGAGGCTTGAGTTGCCACTGGCGATGGAGGAAGCCAAGTTTTTTGCTGCTCTGGCCTGCCTTGGCCTCCGCTCAAGGCTACAAAGTTTCAATTATAGAAGATAAATAAATCTCAGATACCAGAGCCTCTGCTTGGGTCGCCAGGGGGCATGGCCAATCTGCAAAACACGACAGGCCTCTCACACAGGCCACTCCATGCCCCAAGGAAACTCCCATCCTGATCCAGGATACCCTTCAGGGCAAACCAGCTGACCCCCACCCGTGCACCAGGCCTCTATCCTATCTCATCCTATCTAATAAAAGAACAATATGCAAATTGACCATCACTGCAACACATGAAGATGGCTGACCCCTTGTGGACACAAGATAGCCACCACAAGATGGCCAGCAGGGCAGAGCTGTTGGGAGGGACCAGGCCTGCAGGGGAGGGCAGTTAGAGGTGACCAGGCCTGCAGGGGAGGGCAATTATGGGGAGAACAGTTAAGGACAAACAGACTGGTAGGGGAGCAGTTAGGCATCAATCAGGCTGGCAGGGGAGTGGTTAGAGGGTGATCAGGCTGGCAGGCAGAAGCGGTTAGGGGCAATCAAGAAGGCAGGCAGGCGAGCAGTTGGGAGCCAGCAGTCCTGGATTGTGAGACAGTGTCCGACTGCCCGTTTAGGCCCGATCCAGGTAGGATCCAGGTAGGATCAGGCCTAAAAGGGCAGGCATCCTTCAAGGGGTCCCAGAGGGTGCAGGCTGGGCTGAGGGACACCTTCCCCCGATGCATGAATTTCATGCACCAGGCCTCTAGTGTTGTTTATAAATGTGGAGGTACACATCAACAGTATAAACTAAGAGTTAAAGACTGTTGTCTTTAGGAAAGTAATAGAGATGAGGGTTCTGGGATTGCTATTTTCTCTACAAACCTTGTAGAACAATTTAATTCTTTAAAATACATGAACTCGTTATTTGGGAGAAAATAAAAACTTTTAAAAGTGAATGAGTTATGAAGACACCAAGATGGCGGCATAAGCAAACACCTATTGTTCTGCCCCGCGCAACGATTTAAGAACTACAACATAACAGCAGAACAGACAAGCACCCAGAATCGCCAGAAAGCTGGCTGAATGTAAACTCCACTAATAGGAGCAAAGGTGGGACACAAACTCAGGACCGGCAGGAGCACAGCCTTTCAGACGGAAACAGGTTAGGAGCCGCCCTGGTCGCGCGCGGGCTGGGGCTGGAGCAGGGACCGGCCGAATTTAAGCGGGGCGAGGCAGAAGCTCCTAGTCCCAAGGGTCGCGCAAACCCGCGACTTGCCCCCTGGAAACTTGTCTCCTGGTTCCGGAAACCATGTATTTTACAGCCCTGGGCTGGACTTTTGGTGTGCAGGCACATTTGGGGAAAGGCAGAATTGTCTGGCAAGGGGAAGAGACTAGCGGCTTTCTCTTGGAGGGGTCTTGCAGCCATCCCCATCCAACAGAGACCCGCGCGCAAGCGCCGCATAGGACCCAGCTGCCGCCGCTGCTGCCGCTGCAGTGCAGCCCAGAGACTCCGCCCATCCAACCTGAACACAGTCTCCCTTCACAGCCAATTGGCCTGGAGGTCAAACCCTCCTAGGGCTAACAACAACAAGCTGGGTTTAAATTCAGAAACACTGAATACAACCCATAAAGGATTGCAGTAAGAGTACCCACCTCAGGTAACCTGGGGAGACTGAGCCACTGTCCCTTTGAGGATATCTACCACATAAAGCAGCCACCATGCAGAGACATGGAAAGAAATCAGGTGTGAAAGAAATGGAGGAGAAAAGACGACAAGACATAGAGTTCAAAACCACGGTTATAAGGCTTTTCAAGAGGCTCCTACAAAAGGCTGATCAACTTAATGAGAATTATCAGGAAATAATCAAGACCAACCAGCAAATGAATGAGAATTACAAGGAGATGAATGATACTTACAAGGAAATGAATGAGACCCTCAGGGAAATGAACAAGGCCTCTGAGGATACGAACCAGACCCTCACAGATAAAAAAAAAAGGACCAACTAGAAATCAAGCATACACAGACTGAAATAAAAAATATTACACAAAGTCCTAAAAGCAGTCCAGAGGGCCACAAGAACCAAGTCAAAGATTTGAAATACAAAGAACCAAAATCCACTCAGCTGGAAAAGCAAGAAACAAAAAGAATTCAGATAATTGAAGATAGCGTAAGGGGCCTCTGGGACAACCTCAAGCAAGCCAACATCCGAATTATTGGGGTGCCAGAAAAAGAGAGAGAGCAAGTTAATGAAAACCTACTTGAAGAAATAGTGACTGAAAACTTTCCCCACCTGGTGAAAGAAACTGACTTAAAAGCCCAAGAAGTACACAGAACCCCAAAATATAGGAATCTAAAGAGGACCACACCAAGACATATCATAATTAAAATGCCAAGAGCAAAAGATAAAGAGAGAATATTAAAAGCAGCAAGAGAAAAACAGTTGGTTACCTACAGGGGAGCACCCATATGATTGTCAGCGGATTTCTCAACAGAAACGATACAGGCCAGACGCAAGTGGCAAGAAATATTCAAAATAATGAAGAGCAAGAATCTACAACCAAGATTACTCTATCCAGCAAAGCTATCATTCAGAATCGAGGATCAGATAAAGTGCTTCGCAGATAAGAAAAAGCTAAAGGAGTTCATCACCACCAAACCAGTATTATATGAAATGCTGAAAGATATTCTTTAAGAAGAGGAAGAAGAAGAAGGTAAAAATATAAATTATGAACAACAAATACACATCTATCAACAAATGAACATAAAAATCAAGTGAATTGGTAGGCTGATGAACAAGATAAACTGGTGACTATAACAGAAACATGGACATAGAGAGGGAATGGACTGACAATTCTTGGGGAGAAAAGTGTTGTTGGAAGTACAGCAAGAGATTGGACAAAAATCTTGCAACAATGGGAGAGGACATTGGGGAGGGGGAGGTGAGGGCGGAGGGTGGGATAGGTACAGGGTGGAGGGAAGATATAGGGGGATAAAAAAGGGGAAACAATGTAATTAATAAACTGAACAATAAAAAAAAGAATAACAAAAAACAAAAAAAAAGTGAATGAGTTATGAAGGATAAAGTAATGACAGGCAGAGCAGACAACTCTAAAAGAGTTCAGCTGTGAAAAAGAGTAGAGAGATGATGAGTAGATAGGAAAGGATATGCATGGTATAGGTTTTTTTAATGTAGGAGATAACAGAGCACAGTCATGTGTTGATGGTAAAAACCCAATTGGGTGAGGGAGACTGAAAACGGGGAATCTAAAAGGGAGATGCATGCAGTCTCCTGCTAACGTGCTGAAACTTGCCTCCCATAGGTTGAGGAATGAATGTAATAGGAGTGGAGAAGATAGGTGTGCAGCTATAGGAGGGTCTCTAGACTGGGTTACAGAAAGAGAGGAAAAGTCTCTTTTTCCCTTAATGCATAGTCATCAGTTGAGAGTGAGGGGGATATGGGAAGACATGAGAAAGAGAAAAGTGAGAATATGATCTATCCCTGCTGAGAGTGGGAGTAAAAAGTTGCTGAGGAGCTATATATACTGTGCATCTGAAGAGTACTTCATTGAAGTTGTAACCTTCGGTGCCCTGAGTGATATCCTAAGAAATGCTCAATAGTTTGAAATGCTAAAAAACAAACTTACACATAGAAGAAAAAGATGAAAGGTAACAAAATGTTAAAAGTAATTATGTCTGAATGCTAGAACTTAGGTTTTCTTCTATTCTCTATTTTTCAGTTTTAAAAAGTAAGCATATACATATATTATAATGGAAATATTCATCTTTATTTTTCAAAGGGAATCCTAAATTTTGGCTCATGGAACTAACTGGCATATATTAATAATACTGTGTTCAAGAGATAATGTTTATAAAAAAAAACACTGAAATATAGTATTCATTCTTCAGTGGAAAACTGGTAAAAATAGGGCACATTTATATAGTTGAATTCTATGCAACTGTTAAAAGTAGAGAAAATGCTTTATATACTGATAAGGAAATATCTCCAAGATATGGTCAACAGATAAAAACAAAATAATGACAATGTATACAGTAACTATTAACCAGGAGTTAATATTAAGCTTAAAATTTCATATAGAAGGATTAATAAAAAGAATCAGGTTGGTGTATATATGATGATATGGAAACATCTTCAAAATATATTACCAATTAAAAAAAATAAGAAATGCAATGGTGTGTGCAGTATACTCTCCATTTTGTAAAAAAAAAAAAAGGGGGGGGGCAGCTATCTTCCATATATATGAAAGCCTAAGCAGCCATTACAACCAAACTACCAGAATGGCTGGAATGATGTGCACTGACCCAGACCTTGCTGCTGGGGCCCTGGCAGCCCTAGATCTGGTTCACCTGGACCCTGGGGGGAAGAAGAGCCTGATTCCTCGCTGAATAGGCCTTGTCTTAGCTTGCTGCTGAGGGCAACCATGGTGGTCCCTCCCCACAGCCGGCCGGCCTCTCGATTGGCCCCAATCACTGGCCAGGCCGAGGGACTGCACCCATGCACAGATTCATGCACCAGGTCTCTAGTAGATGTAATATGCAAAATCCAGAAACTGGCAAGGGTAGTACCTGTAGGAGGAAGTTTCTTCAAATAATGACATACAAAATATCCTCTTACAACCAGAGAGGTACAAGCGGACACAGGGCTGCCTACCTCTTCGAGCATCACAATGGAGTCTCGGAGCACTCCTTTCAAACGATGGGCCTGATTGTTATGCTTTTCACTCTTTTCTGTTCTTGACACCATGTCAGAGGCCAAACTGAAAGAAAAATACCATTTAAAAATCAGAGGAACAGCTGCTAATCTTTTATTTCTACAAATCACTAGTGCTCCATAAATTTACAAACAAAATAGGAAACGAAGGAACAAAAACTGTGACCACAGAAAAGTTAGCAGGCCAAAATCTGTAAAACAGGAAATGAGTTTTACATTAAGGAATTATTGAAATAATAAGAGGTTGGAGAGAGGAAAAACTTACTTTAAAGATTTCTCTTCTTGGAGGTGGAGATGGTAAACAGCTTGAGCAGCATATTCTATCCTTGACAGCTTCATAAACAGTGTCACATTTAAAAAAAGCAGGCACAGCAAGCTGGGCAGAGCAAAGCACACCTGGTCAGTCCCCTCTTATCCAGACCTAGAGCACTGCTAATGCAGAGTAAACATGCCAAGCCTTCAAAGATGTCTATTACCTAACCAATTACCAATTATTGTTAGTATTTAAATCAATTAGTCCTATTATATAACATCAGTACTTTTAAGTATTAAATGGACACTGAGAAAAAAGTTGGAAAGTAACTGGAATGACAATAGTCCCTGACATCTCTCCTCTCTGTGTTGAGGTGTGACCCCCAGCTTAGACCTCTACCAGGCAAGCTTTCAATATCGTTTTTTGTGTGCTTTTTGGCTTAAGCAGTTATAAGCCCATAATGCTATACTTCAAACAGAAAATGAAGATCAATATGTACTAATCTTAGGTAGATCATGATGTACCTGTTATTCCCAGTGGAAACCAAAATAAAAATTTAAAAATAGCCATTCAGCAAAAATTTCCACAAGTTCAACTTG
Organism: Antrozous pallidus; assembly: GCA_027563665.1. Classification (NCBI taxonomy): domain Eukaryota; kingdom Metazoa; phylum Chordata; class Mammalia; order Chiroptera; family Vespertilionidae; genus Antrozous; species Antrozous pallidus. The sequence goes on from CM050514.1 coordinate 68,514,894, forward strand.
AACAAAGAAAGTATCAAATACGAAATATATATTAATTGTATCAGCTATAAAATGTTACATGCTACATGAACTTACTTTGTTTGTTCTCACAGCAGCCTTTCAAGTAAGTGGATATATTTTTAAATATACATATATGCAAATATATATGTGTCATATATCATTTTTTTGTTAAAATATTGATTTGCTCTTACAAATATACAATATTCCCCTTTATACATCCAGAAGAGGATATTTTTTAAAATGAAAACTAATGTAGTAGCAAGAAAATAAAATTATGAAATTATTATGGCACTGAATGATACATATATGAACATTTCAACATTTTGAGTATAAACTTTCTGCAAAGTAATAATTCAAGAGACCACTGATAATATTTTCTATTCAAAATTGTCATGGCAAACTGAATCAGAATATGAAAACCTTTTTATAAAACTCAAAGACACAACAATTATTTCCTATGTTCTGTAATCTATAATTAGAAAAAACAGCTGATATAAGAACTTCATTCCAAAAAAAAAAAAATCCAGAGTATATCACCCCATCAGAACCAATTAAATGGAATCTAATGGACTACCTCAAGATTCACACATGGCCATGTAGATGACAGGACTCTAAACATGACTGATTAAATGGACTCCTACAGAACACTCTGAGATTCACACTAATTGCCCACTCTTTCTCTTCATGCGACCCTCAGACCACTTTGATCAGAATAACCAGCAGTATTTTAAAATACTGATTCCTGATCCCTACTCAAGACCTACACACAATTTCTGAAACTGAGGCTGAGAAATCTACATTTTAGCAAGTGATTCTTATTCACAGTAAAGGGCAAGGACTGCTGGTCTCATAAAAAAGAGTAAAATTGCATTATTGGGATTTCACCAGTCTGCATATATAAATAAACTAGAGACTTGGTGCAAGAAATTTGTGCATGGGGGTGAGGGGTCCTTCAGCCTGGCCTGCATCCTCTCACAATCCAAGACCCCTCAGGGGATGTTTAGGCCTGATCCCCATGGCAGTCGGACATTCCCTGAGAGATGTAGCAGTGTGCCAAGCAGCAGGCAGCGAGGGAGGACCCCAAACTGGGGCTGGGCGCTGTGCTGCTCACACTCATCCCGGCCCGCTGTGCCTGCTGCCGCCACTCCCAACTCGCCAGCTGTGAGCCTGGCTTCTGGCTGAGTGGCACTCCCCCTGTGGGAGCACACTTACCACCAGGGGGCAGCTCCTGCATTGAGCATCTGCCCCCTGGTGGTCAGTGCGCATCATAGTGACTGGTCGACAGATCATTCCATTATAATGGTCACTTAGGCTTTTATATATATATATATAGATATTCTGTTTAAATTTATGGAACATCTCATAAAAACTTATGATACAAGAAATAAATCAAATTCGTTTGAAAACTAAAAACATTTACTGAATGTGTACTTAGCAATCCCTCAAATTTAATACTTCTTCCGAAAATCGTACATCAACAACTATGAAACAGACGACTATAAAATTACTGTATCTGTAGGCCCAAACTGGTCAAATAGTGGCAAGTTCTACAAAATAACATACAAATGCATCAATCCTTTCATAAACTGTTAAAAGTGAAATCTTAAGCTAAATAATTATTCAAAATAAATACTTACGAAATACTCAACACCACAATAAGGGCTGTGTGATGTCTTTCTGTTTCCTTTTTCTTTCCTACAGATAACACACAAAGAAGGCTGCCTTAAAATCAAAATTATGATTACAACCAATAAAATTTTAACTTCATTTGAAAAGAACTAGGAAAGAAATTTTTAAAAATTACTTGTAAAGACAAAGTGACTTAGGGTGAATTCCCTGCACCTTTTTATGGTTGCTGATATTCTGAGTAATATGAAACACATCTACAAAAAGAAAATTTACATGAGTCCTCCAAATTTGGCCTATACTACATATTAATTTGCTCTAAAGTTAAATATGCAATTCAATACATCATGCCTGATCTCCAGCTGAGTTCTATCTCAGCTACAATATTCTATCTCGGCAAACAATATTTGAGCTCAGTTTATGTATAATATTACCCTCCTTAAAAAAAATTTTAAGTCATCTTCATCTGTTCTCTATTGCCCAATACTTTGAAATTCCAAAATTGGACCATTGGCTCGAGCATAGTCACACTAAAAAATAAGAAGGTCAAGGGAGGGGGCAGTGGGAGTGGGTGGGTGTGGACAAAGGGGAGGAAAGGGGGACACCTGCAATGTCAACATTAAACATTTTTTTATTTTTAAAAAGTGGGATAAAATATCCTTAGAAGAACATTTTATAATGTAGAAGAACAAGAAGGTATTGGAGCTTTACAGTTCCAAGAGGGAGGAAATAACGTTAGTAAAGGCAGGATGTCTTTAATATTGAGAACAGCAAGGATAGTAAAGTCAAATTCCACCCTAGCCCATTTTGCTCAGTGGATAGAAGGTCAGCCTGCGGACCGAAGGGTCTGGGGTTCAATCTCATTCAAGGCAACATACCTTGGTTGCAGGCTCCTCTCCAGCTTGGAGCCTGGTCAGAGAGTGTGCAGAAAGCAACCAATCGATGAGTTATTCTCACATCTATGTTTCTCTCTGTCTTTCCCTCTCTCTTCCACTCTCTTTAAAAATCAATGGGATGTCATCTCCTATGGACACAAATCCTTAAGCTAGGCACCCCTTAACCCCCTGTGACACCATAATATAGTTACATAATATTATTCCACAATGTCATTATAATTTTTGATATTTGACAACAGCATATTGTACAATTATCCCAAAGAAACTTACAAACTAATTCTTTGAATGTTTGGCAGCAATTAAAAAAAAGACAGGAAAGGAATTAATCCCTTTCAGAAGGAATTAAGACACTAGAAAGGCACTTAAGCATTTTATATTGGCCTCTCTTGCCCTTTTTGCCAAAAGGGACCCTCTTCTCACAATCCAAGTGCACACAGCTGTTGCCTAAGCTTTCAGTTCAAGCTGAGATTGAAGCCTCTGGATGGCTGGCACCATGGATCTGTCTCTCGACCAATGGGGTGAGCTGATCACTCCCTGGGAAAAAAAACCTGAGTCCTCAGAGATATGGGATCAGTAATGGGACCCCACCAGCAGGTGAAGGGATCCCAAGGCAGGTGCTGGGCATGAAGGCCGGGGGGGGCATACATTAACAAGGAGACAGAACTAAACCTCACATCACTCTGTTTGGCCCCAGAGGATGGCTGGTTAGCCAGAGATGCATAAGATTCCTCAAGGAAAGAACAACCTAAGACAGGCACAGTTGCAGAGGGGCCATTAGGAGACAACTTAAAGATCAACAGAGGTGGGGCACAGATCCTCACTCCCCTAACTTTGCAGATCCTCACTCACCCTTTCTGAGGGAGGTCTCTTGCCCCCACAGCTGCTTCGCCTCCCATGTGCAGCTCAGATCGACACCCAAGTTACAGACAGAGACTTGGCCAGCAACAGCAGCTCTATATCTAAATCCAGTCTAGCACCAGGAATACTCAGGGCCTACTCAAGAATGCAAATAATCCTTGCCACAAATATTTACAGGGTAAACTAAGGTTATTGTTTAAGTATTAAAATTGACAGTAAAATAGTAATCAAGTTTTCAGATTAATTTAAATTGGCTAATTGAAATAAGTGAATACTCAAGAAAATTTAAATATACTGGACAAGGAGAACTAAGATGGCAGCAAAGGTAAAACACCTATCTTGCTGTCATAATCAGCAATTTTAATACTACAACTTAACAAAAGAACAAACACCTTCCAGAATCACCAGAAAACCCGCCGAGTGAAAATTCCACAAATAAAAGTGAAAATAAGACACTGTGACTCGGAGGAGCGGCGGTGAACAGCATTGAAAGATTCGCGCGGAGAGAGGTTTGGAGTGCGCGCCGCGGAGAGGGCAGGCGACTGAAAACCGGCCAGTTTTCTCGAACGGGGAGACAAAGGCGTCCCACTGGACTGATTCTCCAGCTCTGGGCGAAGTCCAGAGAACCCACTATCACACGGGGTGAAAACTGGACAGTGGGAGTGCATGACGAAGCTCAGGTGCTGCCGGGTCTCCCGGCTTGTGGAGAAGGCAGCCTGCACGCGAACAGCTCGGCTGCGTGACGGCACAGAGAGCGCACCGCGACTTGTCTCTCATTCAGAAAACCGTCAGACTGCTTTGTTTTATGACCCTGGGTGACACATTGGGCATGCAGACTCATTTTTGGAAAGTCCGAATTCCCCGGCAGCCGGTGGAGCTCGGCAGCGGCTCTCTCGCAGAGGTGCTGGCAGCCATTGCCCCCCTGCACAGAGTCCCCGGGGCCGCATAGGGCAGAGCTAACACTGTCTGCTTGGCCCGGAGACTCCACCCACCCAACCTGAGCACAGCTGAGCTTCACAGACAATTGGCCTGGAGGTCAACCCTCCAAGTACTAACAACGATTAACTGAGCTTAACTTCAGCAAGACTGTGCAGCCCATATCCACCTCAGGTAACCGGGGAGGCTGAACCACTATCCCTAGTAGGAAGTCTACCACACAAAGCTAATTGACCAACTCAGGGAAGCAGCCACCATGCAGCAACATGGAAAGAAATCAGATGTGAAAGAAATGGAGGAAAAAAAACGACTGGACATGGAATTCAGAACCACAGTTATAGGGTTTTTCAAGAGGCTCCAACAAAAGATCGAGGCCTATAAGGAAATAAGCAAGACCACAAAGGAAATGAATGAGTCCTACAAGAAAATGAACAACACCCTCAAGGATATAAACAAGAGCTGCAAAGAAATGATCAAGACCAACGTGGAAATGAATGAGTCCTACAAGGAAATGAAAGAGACCCTCAAGGATATAAAGGAGACTCTCAAGGATATGAAAAAGGACCAACCAGAAATTAAGCATACACTGACTGAAAGAAAAAATATTATACAAAGACCTAAAAGTGCTCTGGAGCACCCCAAGAACCAAGTTAAAGATTTGAAATACAAAGAGGGAAAATCCACTCAGCTGAAAAAGCAAGAAACCAAAAGAATCCAAAAAATTGAAGATAGTGTAAGGGGCCTCTGGGACAAGCATACCAACATCCGAATTATAGGGGTGCCAGAAAAAGCGAGAGGCCAAGACAATGAAAACCTATTTGAAGAAATAGTGACTGAAAACTTCCCACACCTGGTGAAAGAAATTGACTTAGGAGTCCAAGAAGTGCACCGAACCCCAATATATAGGAACCCTAAGAGGACCACACCAAGGCACATCATAATTAAAATGCCAAGAGCAAAAGACAAAGAGAGAATATTAAAAGCAGCAAGAGAGAAACAGTTGGTTACCTATAAGGAAGCACCCATACGACTGTCAGCAGATTTCTCAACAGAAACGATGCAGGCCAGATGGGAGTGGCAAGAAATATTCAAAGTGATGAACAGCAAGAATCTACAACCAAGATTACTCTACCCAGCAAAGCTATCATTCAGAATTGAAGGTCAGATGAAGTGCTTCGCAGATAAGAAAAAGCTAAAGGAGTTCATCACCACCAAACCAACATTATATGAAATGCTGAAAGATATTCTTTAAAAGAGGAAGAAGAAAAAGGTAAAGATGAAAACTATGAACAACAAATACACATCTATCAACAAATGAACATAAAAATCAAGTGAATTGATAGGCTGTTGAACAGGATAGACTGGTGAATATAACAGAGACATGGACATAGAGAGGGAATGGACTGACAATTCTTGGGGAGAAAAGGGTTGTGGGAAGTGCAGCAAGAGACTGGACAAAAATCTTGCAACAATGGGAGAGGACAGTGGGGAGGGGGAGGTGAGGGTGGTGGGTGGGATCGGTACAAGGTGGAGGGGAGCTATAGGGGGATAAAAAGGGGAAACAATGTAATTAATAAACTGAACAATAAAGATAAAAAATAAATAAAAATAAAATCCTTGTTTGCTAAAAGAAAAAAAATATATATATATACTGGACAAAAAGCTATTACTAAAATATTAAACTAAAATTTCTATTAGTAGTTCATCTCTTCATAAAATTGCCTAACATGCAAAGAACCTAAAGCAGTCATATTTTTATGCAAAAAATAAAATTTAAAGTTACCAAGACTGCAATATAAAATTTTCAAAAGCCCCCATTAATCAAAAAAAAGGGGGAGGGGAATAGTGGGGTAATATCATGTAAGGAAAATATATCCTGTAAGTAAATTACACTTAGAAAATTCTTACTTCAAAAAATTAATTTCCATTTGTAATGCCAACAGCAGGACACCCATGAAAAACACACAACGTGTCAAAATAAGCCAAAGGAAAATCATTTGGACAAAAATATAAAGAATCCCAACTCTAATTTATAGAAAAGATTCCTTTATTAACTTTTGGTTGAGAATATATTTGTATATTTTCAGAAAACAACTCCAAGACCATGTGGATTCCTGCAACAAAGAGGAACTGACAGGTCTGTTCCAACCACAAAGACAGTCCAGAGATGGAACTGGATGACACCTTGCCATGCTAGCAGTCAGCAGCTGTGCGTTGCTGCAGGTTGCCCAGGACCAAACCAGAGAGAGTGGAACCTGCATTGCCACCATTTGTCCACCATCCAGATACCATTGCTGACATTTACACATAAGGAACTATTTGACATTGAAACTGGGACTCAGAACTTTTGGACACTGAAACTGAGACTTAAACATTTTTTGTTCTTATATCTAGTATGCAGATACAAGATTTTTTTAAAGAAAAGAAACGGGGGAAAAAATAGATACAGAGGCAAGAAGCATTGAACAGACTGTCAAATACAGTAGGAAGGCAGAGGAGGGTGGGGGCGGGAGCTGTGGGAGATCAACCGAAAGGACTTGTATGCAGGCATATAAGCATAACCAATGGATACAAGACACTGGGGCGGGGGCAGGTGAGGGCATGTGCTGGGGGGTATGAGAGGCCGGGGGGAGGTCAATGGGGGAAAATCATTTACTACTATTTGTAATATTTTAAAGAATAAAAAATATATATATTGAAAAAAAATTAAAAATAAATAAAAATCAATGGGAAAATGTCCTCTGGTGAGGATTTTAAAAAAGAAGTCAAGTTCCATCTTTGCAATTTTGCTGGACTGGCCCTGACAATATATAAGGATTAAAAACATGTAATCACTGTAATACATTCAAGGGTAGAACTCAAATGTCTTTAAGTGCTGAGCAGGAAATTAATGAGTGAAGTATCCAGGCTGGGACAAATGATGGGGACTGGTGACTGGGGACATGGTTTAATGCAGCAGCTACTATTAAGTTCCAACTAACTGTTGCTATGAAAGGATTTGGTCCAGGGGTATCAGGTCTGAGTTTGTATGCAAAATGTCCATTTTTAAAAATACCATGTGATCCAATAAGATACTCCTATTAACCATACGCATACTATTTTGAAACTGCTCAAGAGACATCTTCTGCTTCATATCAGTACACTAAAAATCTTCCACCAGATAATAGCTACCTGCAGTATCCCCTTTGTCGTCTAAAACCCCATCTCCAGAAGAACGTTTAGGACCCGTGTCTGCTGTTCGGTTATATGTTCGCCTTCTCCTTCGTAGGCCACTAAGTTTTCCAGGGTCTTCAATGGACTGACTCAACACAGATTCTTCCATTAACAAATATGATTCTAAGAAGGGAAAAAAAATCTTTAGGTATTGGAGAAAGCTTCTTAACTGTAAGATACAGTGGATATGGTACTTGCTTTTTGTTATTTGTTTTTTTAAGCTTTAGAAACTTTAACAATTACTTGGGTTCTTATAACCTACATTCATACCTCACTCTTAATGAAAAGTTTTAGAGAGTACAGTGATCCCATAATAAGGCTTCATTGTTCTAGGAAGAATGAACTATATTAATAAGTGATGGGATCATCAGAGCAAATTTGCCATGTGCTATATTAAATATTAATGTAACGATTTCAGCTATAGAAACAACAAGCTACCCACTAATATTGGATCATTAGAAAGATTTCCAAGACAGATTATGGTATTTGATGGTCAATTTCAAAGGAAGAAGTAGCAAATAAGATTTCTAATTTACAATAAGGGTTTGCAAAAAAGGAAGCCCAAATAAAGAAAATTTGCAAACAACCTAAAAAACTCATCTTTGTCAATTGTTTCAACCTTTACCTTTACAAGATTTTTTTCATTAGCAGCTCATTATCCAGGGTCAAACTAATTTTTTATTTTCATTTTCTTTGTTCCTGATTAGGAGTTTAATAATGAAATAATCAAAGAGAGAAAAGCGAGGAAATAAAATAATAATCTAGAGGATGATAGAAAAAATTACCTGAGTTGACTGACCACCAGCTTTGCTTTAACTAAAATTAATTATGCTCATGTAGGTATATTTTTTTCTCATGTATATTTTAAGGAATATCCAAACAGAATTACTGTATTACTTCCCCTAGTCTAGTACCCACCTCCACAAATTCATGCATGTATATGATACCATTGTGTAGTATGCCTGCACAAATCCAGGAAAACTGCATTGGTAAGGCAGATGTGGGTTGAGGACTGTCCATACATTAACAAACACGGGTGCACATGTATGATCTGGTATGTAGACCCTCACTGCAGTCAGCTTCCTTACCTCCCTGCAGAGTCAGGCAAGTGTGATATCTCCTAACTGTGACCTTGGGCTAATCATTTAACCTCTTCCTCTGTGTTTCAATACTTCTTGTTTAGTAAAATAGAAAAACATAATACCTACCTCATAGGTTATAATGAGTTGGTATTTATAAAGCACATAGAGCAATATCTGGCTTACAGTAAGAATGATATAAGTATTTGTTAGACCAATGAAAATTAAAAGTTTGAAATTCCAAGTGGGGTAGTCATAACCACACTTCAGTGGGAGTTATTCCAACATCATCTACTAGTTTCTGCTATGAATCCAAATTAGTAATTAGTCCATTTTGTTAATAAATGCTATCTTTACAAAAATAGATAAATCAAGAAATTTACAAACCAAGCTGTTTAAAATAATCTTCCAATGAACTCCAGGAATTCTTCTCAATTACAGATTTGATAATAGCCCATGGCTGTTTTCTGTATTTCAAGTCTGTGGAAACTCTAACAGGATAAGAATAATATTTATTTAAAGGACAGAATTTAGTTATAGTAACATTGCAATTAAATATAAGATTGTATTCAGTGGGGAACTGAAAGGATTTAAAGTCATTTATATTATAAAAGAAAATATGTTCACTGATAATGACTTCTCTCAAAAATTACTATGTTTGATTAATAACATCATCAAGTTTTCCTTCTAAGTACTTGACATTTTATTTCTTTCCTTTCTCTCGTCCTGAGGTTCCTTTACTTAAATAGCAGAAAAGGCTAAAAATAAAGTCTAAATTTTCTAAACACCTTGTATAAAAAATCTCCAGTGCTCACAAATTAGTTGAAAATAACTACATTGGCTAAGACTAGGCCAAGCATCTGATGACCCATCACTAATTTTAATGCACTGACATTTCTTTTTTCCCATTGTAACCATGTGCTCCTCAAGAACTCCCAGGGCCCCGGCCATTAAACAGGGTCCCGTGCTTAGTTCTGGCTACTAAATTGTGAGCACAGTTCTTTCTGTAGCAGCTGAAATGACACATACTCTTGGATTGTGTAGCTCCAGGATGTCTAAACCTGCATGAGCTTGGATATGGACGGAGTAGCCCCATCTCTCTGCTGATCAATGGTGGATGTGTAATTTGAATGAAAAATAAAGCTTTGTTGTGTAAAACTACCACTAAGATCTTAGGACTACTATTATGTTACCAGAGCATGATCTAACCTATCTCTCCTGCCTAAAACATTCATCTGCAGTAGCTCACCTCAACCGGCATTTCTGCTCTGAAGATGGGAAGATGTGGTATCTGTTCACGGTATAGAAGTAGTCATGGTAGGGGACGTCGTGCGTCACCACTTCTGCATCTACCCAATAAAATTGTGTTTCCCGGCTTTCTTTATACAGTGTCTGCCAAAATACGATAAAAAATGTTTTTTGCATGTACATGTTTAATATGTCAGATTCCCTGTCCATTCCGAACATACATATTAGAATCCCAAGCCTGTGTGCAAAGCCAGAAGAGCCGTCACGTTAGCTGTGCTGTCCATGACGTGAGCTGACATTGTTTTATGAACTGGTGCCTGGGAAAGGCATTTTCTCTCTTCCCACATACGTAATTCTTCTGGAATACCAATGAGGGGACATACCTGCTTTTCTGTGGCAGCGGTGCACTTCCCAGTGAGCGGATTATTAAGAATTATGGTGTAGGTCATGGTTCTCAGTTGATTGCCTCCAGGTTCCACATTCCAAGGGGTATATACTACATCTAATCACAGCAAGCATAAAATGAGTTAGTCCTAGAAATCTGAAGGATGTGACTTGAAATGAATGAAAGAGGTAGTTTTTGAAGTATTTAAATTTTATTTTTGACCAGTCCAAAAGTAAAAGTAATTGTTAGGCACTCTTATATGTGATATATAAGATCTATTACCTCTATTAGGTGTGGGGAAACTTTTTTCTCCCAAGGGCCATTTGATATTTATAACACCATTCGGAGGCCAAACAAAATGGTCAACTTAAAAATCAGCCTGCTCTATTTGGTCAAACATTTCATTAACTCACCCCTAATGCGGTGGCAGGGCCAGACCATATGATTCACGGGCCACGGGCCACAGGTTTCTCTGTAAGTGTTGTCTATTAATAGGTTTTCTACTTCTCTTTCTGAGGTAAAAGTAAAAGTTGGTTCATCTGTAGGCTTCTTTTCAAAGTCCCCAGTCACAGCCCTCGCCAGTGTGGCTCAGTGGTTAAGTGTCATCCTACACATGGAGAGGTCGCTGATTCTATTCACGGTCAGGGCACATGCTCAGGTTTGTGGACTTCATCCCCAGTAGGGGGTATATTTCTCTTCCTCATCAATGTTTCTCTCTCTCTCTCTCTCTCTCTCTCTCTCTCTCTCTCTCTCTCTCTCTCCCTCAAGTCAATAAAAACATTTTAAAATAACTTGCCCAGAATCTACAGAGAGAAGTGATAGCACCAGCCTTATCAAACAGAGACCAAAAAACACTCAGCATTTCCATCATTATGGAAAAATGTGGCCTGGATCCCAACTTGTGGAGAAATCATGTCAATGAGAAGTCATATAATGTTAATGGCTTAGCTGCTGAAATCTTTAAATAAGGAGGGGGTGATGGAATACAAATAACTATGTAGCCTATATATAGCACACGTCACAGGATAATCTCTGTATTTATAGCAAGATCTTTGTCAAAATTCTCTTTTATTTGCTTAACAATAACACAGTGAGTAAAAGCACACTTTGAACAGAAATATATCTTTAGACTCTAACACTATACGGCAAATGTCATCTTACAAGCCAAAGACTAGGAAAGCAGAGGTAACAGCATCAGGAACTCTATTCAAAGATATGACTAAATCGTCTAATGCTGTTAGCACAAATGGACTTGGGTAATTCATACCTCTGGCTGCTATTCATCAGCATCCTAAAATATAGGAGCCTTTAGTTGACCCATTACCTATCATCAAAGAAATGAAGCCAGGCATCATGATCTACCCAATTTTACTCAATTTCCTTCATACAACTAGGTCTAGGGATTTAATGAGGGACCCTAAAGCTGCCTTTTGAGTATACGGAAAATCTTCCAACCAAATTTTAAAAAGTAATATCACAAACCATGGAATATATCACCCAGATTTTGCTATACAAATTATTTATTTACATGAAAGCTATAAAATTCTAAAATGCTATTCAAAGGTTACTTTGGTCATATTCCAGCCTGTTTCGGAAAAATTATATAAATAATCCATTGTGAATCAGCAATAGAATGGAAAGATATTGTTGAATTCTGCTGTTAAAACTATTTGACAAAGCCATCAACAAGGACAACAAAAAGTGTCTTCTACTTGTATTTCCACCAGTGTTACCAACAAACGTACTGAATCTCATGTGCCATGACATCATCTAACTAACAACATCTTGGAAAAGTCAAGTTCCCCCGGAGTAAAGCTCATCAAGGTATAAAAAATTGGGCACGAAATTTTAAGAAAAATGGCAACAGCATACAAAAAAAGGTAAGAGAGCCAAATATTTCATTATTGAGTTGAAATAATGAAAATCAGGAATGTAAGAAATACTTTAAGAATCCTTTGATGTGATAAGGTTTAAAATTAGTGAATCTTCACAACTATTAAGATGGCTACTATCACACAAAAAAATGAAAATAACATTTTGGTGAGGATGTAGAGAAACTGCAGTCTTTTTGCATTGCTGGTAAGAATGTAAAATGATGTCACCAACACAGAAAACAGGCAAAAAATTAAACATATAATTACCTTATGATTCAGAAATTCCATTTTTAGGTATATACCCAAAAGAATTGAAAGCACGGGCTCAAACAGATATCTGTACATCAGTGTTCACAGCAGCATTATCCACAATAACCAAAAAGTGGAAACAGTCCTAACCAATGCAGTCACCAAGGGGCCACAGTTTGATTCCCAGTCAAGGACACTTATTTGGGTTGTGGTTCACTCCCCGCCCTGCCCCTAATCCAGGATGCATGCGGGAGGCAACTAGTCGATGTGTCACATCTCTCCTCTCTCCCCTCTCACCTCTCTCTCTCCCTCTTTCTCTCCCTCTTTTTCCCCTGTGTCTCTCTCCCCACTCTGTCCCTCCCTTGCATTCTCTGAAAAGCAATGGAAAAAATATCGTCAAGTGAGGATTAACACACACACAAAAAATGGAATCAGTTCAGAACTCCATCAATATATGAATGGATAAACTAAATGTGGTATATACATACAATGGAATATTATTCAGCCTTTAAAAGGAATGAAATTATGACATAATAAAACATGAATAAACCTTAAATACACTATGGTAAGTGAAATAAGCCAATTACCAAGAGACAAATATAGTATGACTCCATTTACAGGCAGTACCTAGCATAGTCAAATTAAAAGAGAAAGCAGAATGGTGATCACCAGGAGTTGGGAGGAATGGGTAATGGATACTTATTGTTTACTGGATACAGAGGTTTCAGTTTGGAAAAATGAAAAAGTTTGGAGCTGGGCGGTGGTAATGGCTGCATAACAATATGAATGTATTTAATACCACTAACTTGTATATGTTAAAATGGTATCTTATCTTCATACATTTACACAATAAAAAATTGGTAAATCGAGGTGATAGGTATGTGTATTTTATTAGACTATTCATGAAACTTTTCTTAAGATTTACATTTTTCAAAGTTAAAAAGTTGAGTAAAAGGACAAAACTAAGCTTTGAAATACATAAGTAGTCATATAACTATAAACAAAGGCTTAAAAGAATACCAATTTAAAAGCTCCCTAAATAAAAAAAAATTGTAATTATCCACTGTTAACCATTTTAGTGCTGATTAGATTAAATCTGAAAGTTGACTATGAAAATATTTTCATTATATTCATAATATTTTTAAAGCTCTATTTCTATTGATTTTGGAGAGGGGAAAGGAGACGGAGAGGGAGAGAGAAGCATCAATCGGTTGCCTCCCTTATGCCCCTCAACCAAGGGCCAAACCGACAACCTGGGCGTGTGCCCTACAAGATTCAAACAGGCAGACCTTTTGGTGCACAGGACAGTGCTCCAGCCAACTGAGTCACACTAGGCAGGGCCACAATGCTTTTTTTAAAAGAAGCCTTTGAAATCCATTATCAAGAAATATAACAGATAACGTAGAAAACATCATAATGGTGTGCAATCATAAACAGATTCTCTCTTTTGGAGAAAACCTTCCAAGTAATTCTAGGTCTAAATAACAATATGCCTATAACTGTTTAGATTTAGAACTAGCCAGAAACCTTCACTTCCCAAAGCCACCTACACACCAGATAGCACATATATTCATCCACACTGAAGCTAGAAGTGATGCCGGACACTAAACACAGTTGTGATTCAAAAAACAAACTTTGGAGAAACCAAGATGGCAGCAAAGGTAAACATCCGAAATTGCTGCCTTGCACAACCACTTCAAAACTACAACTAAAAGACAAAACAGACATCATCCAGAATTATGGAAGGCTGGCTGAATGGAAATTCTACAACTAGAAGGAAAGAGAAAAACACACTGAGACTCACAGGAGCTTCGGGCATAAAGTGCAGAGGTACAGAGGCATGCTGGCAACTGAGGACGCAGTTGTCTTTTTCAATCCAGAGGGAGACACAAGCTCCCGACTGCTCTGAACTCCAGTTTCAAGTGAAACTCTGGGGACCCAGACTCACACGGGGAGAAACTGGACTATCTGGCATTGGGTGGAACTCAAAGGCAGCTTTCTCTCAGAGGTGCTTGTAGCAATTACTGCCAGAAACGAAGACCCAGGGGCCTCTTAGGGCAAGGATGACTGAAAGCCATTGCTGTTTGCTCCATCCTGTTGATCCCTGAAACCCCACCTCACCCAAGCTGTGCGCAGAGGCTTTTGCATATAAATGGCCTGGCCCTTTGCAATCTAAAATTACCTAACAAACTGTAGCTGGATCAGAGAGCACAGAACTTCCAACAGCAGCTTGCATTGCTTCACAGCTAAATCTCATCTGGGCATCTCCAAACCTCAAACAAAGAAGAGAAATCTTCAGATCGCTCCATATCTCCTACTGGGTGGTCTCAGGCAGAGGCTAAATTTGCACCTCCTTGGAGATTCAAGAACCAGTGTACCCAGTGGTCAGAGTGGGACCATCCAGATTACAACTCCTCAGATCAATAAGGGACACACTCAGGAGGCAGACTCATTAAGCACCAAAGCTCCACTGAAGCAAGTCCTGCCCTACAAGGGTGTCTCCAGCACAGAACTTCTCCTATCGTAAACACATCTGATCTCACAGCCAATTGGCCTGGAGGTCAATTCCTTCCAGGGATACCAACAACAATTAAGGCTTAACTACAACAAGACTGTGCACACAGCCCACAAAGGGATGAACCAAGAGTGTCTAGCTCAGGTAACTGGGGAGGCTGAGCCACTGGGCCCTATAGGACACCTAGCACACAAAGCCACTCTATCAACACAGGGAAGCAGCCAAAATGTGGAGACAAAGAAACAGGTCACAAATGAAAGAAATGAGCCAAAACCAGTTTGGCTCAGTGGATAGGGCATCGGCCTATGGACTGAAAGGTCCCAGGTTTGATTCCGGTCAAGAGCATGTACCTTGGTTGTGGGCACATCCCCAGTGGGGGGTGTGTAGGAGGCAGCTGATTGATGTTTCTCTCTCATCGATGTTTCTGACTTTCTATCCCTCCCCTTTCCTCTCTGTAAAAAATCAATAAAATATATTTTTAAAAAAAGAAATGGAGGAAACCAAATGACTGGATAGAGAGTTCAAAACCAAGGTTATAAAGTTTTTCAAGAATTTTCTAGAGACTGCCAATAAACAGATCCAACAGCAGAGAGGATCCCAAGAATCAAGTCAAAGATCTGAAATACGAAGAAGCAAAAAACACCCAACTGGAAAAGCAAAAAGCAAAATGAATCCAAAAATATGAAGATAATGTAAGGAGTTTCTGAGACAATAACATCTGAATTAGGGGATGCCAGAAGAAGAGAGAGAGAACTAGACATTGAAAGCCTATTTGAAGAAATAATGACAGAAAATTTCCTCTATCTAGTGAAAGAAATAGACTTATAAGTCCAGGAAGCACAGAGAACCCCAAACAAGAGGAATCCAAAGAGAACCACACCAAGACACATCATAAGTAAAATGCCAAGAGCAAAAGACAAAGAGAGAATATTAAAAGCAGCAAGAGAAAAACAGTTAGTTACCTACAAGGGAGCACCCATACGATTGTCAGCAGATTTCTCAACAGAAACCATGCAGGCAAGACAAGAGTGGCAAGAAATATTCAAAGTGATGAACAGCAAGAATCTACAACCAAGATTACTCTACCCAGAAAAGCTGTCATTCAGAATTGAAGGTCAGATAAAGAGCTTCACAGATAAGAAAAAGCTAAAAGAGTTCATCACTACCAAACCAGTATTAAAAGAAATGCTGAAAGGTATTCTTTGAGAAGAGGAAGAAGAAGAAAAAGGTAAGATAAAAATTATAAACAACAAATACATATCTATGAACAAGTGAATCTAAAAATCAAGTGAATTAAAAATCTGATGAACAGAATAAAATGGTGCATATAATAGAATCAGGGGCCTAGAAAGGGAGTGGACTGACAATTCTCAGAGGGAAAGTGGTGTGGGGGTGCAGGAAGAGACTGGACAAAAATTGTACACTATGGATGAAGACAATGGGGGGGGGGTAAGTGCAGAGAGTGGGTTGGGAACCAGGTGGAGGGGAGCTATGGGAGAAAAAAAGAGAAACAACTGTAATAATCTGAACAATAAAGATTTATTAGAAAAAAAACTTCCTTTAAGAATAAAATGCTAGCTCCTCGTAAACCTTTTTAGCCATAAAACAGCAGTGCAGTGTCAACAGGCTTTATCTTTAAAAATTATGAGAAATAATGTATTCAACTCTTCTGAAATGTCAAATTCAACAGGCAAACATGAATAGCAAGAAATTACAAAATAGATTCAGAAGATATAATAAAAGACTTTTTAAACTATGAAATTCTTTATATAATCACAAGACTCTAATAACTAGTAGCTTTGCTACTCTACTATGAATCATAAACAACTATTTTTTGTGCCTAGAACTGGTAGATATTTGAGCTTTTCTGAGTTTTGGGCATTCTAAATAATGTTGCTATGAATAATAGTACAGGTCATTCAGAGTACACATGTATCCATTTCTGAAGGATATATGCCTAGTAGTAGAATTGCTGAGTCAGAGAGACTGTATAGGATCAGCTTTAGCAAATTCTGCTAAACCATATTGCAAAGTGATTGTACCAATTTACACTCTACTAGCATCCAGCTGTTCCACAACCACCCCTTTAAAATAGATTCAACCCAACTGAATTGCTACATTAATTAATAAGTAGAGCTTTAGTTTTCAAAGGCTCTGAATGGATCGGACTAACTAGACAACTAGTGTTTATATGTGAATTTAACCGAAATACTTAAAACACTAGTTTACATATCACCAAAGTCAAGTCAGACCTGTCTGATTTTCCCGACAATGTAAATCAATTTATATAGGCTCAACCTTCTGGAGAGAATAAAATCTTCCTAAATTTTTCGATAAGAACACAAAAACCAACCTATTATATTTCTAGAAGTGGCAAATCTCTGCATAAATCGTGAACCGGTGAAAAGCAATTCAAACATGTTATCAGCACTGATGTGAAAATCACGGTCGATAAAAATTCTTCCATGAAGATCCTTCTCAGAAATATTTTCTGTGGGGGGAAAAAACAACCATCAGAGAAGAAACCAAGGAAAGGTAATTTTAGGGTTTGGTTTTGTTTGCTTGTTTTTGGTACAAAATAGTTTTTAAATGTGATTACAGTGACCAGTACATTCAGGTCACAATAAAAACTCTAATTGGTGTATATATGTATGTCTACTGTATAACTATAGATAAGAGTATATAGTTAATTAAGCTATAATGATCAACATTTCAGTTGTCATTACCCAAAAGATAGAGAAATATTTAACTTTGTATGATATAAAACTCCCATTCGTATCATTCAAAAGAATATTTCAAAGGTTTCAAGGGCAAAACTAGATGCATGGCGCAGCATATACCACCGCACTTAGCATGATGCATTTCTGAGTGCTCCTGCAGTCAGTAAACATAAAGTATGAATGGCTCTAGTACCTGCTGCACTCACTCACTAGCCTTGAATACATTCTTAAAGCTCACTCCTCTAAGTCAGGTAATACTGTATTCACACCTTATATTTAATGCCACCCATTAAAAGAAAAAATCCTTCTGAAAAGTATGCTTCAAAGTTAAATAATGTCCAATAAAAGATTACATATTTTCTGGGAACCTAATAATGATAATGAGGTTGAAAACTACTGGCCACAAATGAAGAAGCAGTATCTGCTCACCTCTCCTCATAGTCCTAGGGAACATTGTATAAAATAGCCCATGCTTCTGTGGCACTTACTATACGCCATAAATTGTGCTAAGCACCTTATAAATATTCACTCATCCTCACAGCAATCCTGGGAGAAAAATAGAATCATCATTGTTTCCATTGCACAGATGAGCAAACTAAGGCACGGAGTGATCACCAAAGCTCCACAGTTAGGAAGAGACTGAATTGGAACTGGAATTCACTACAGCTCCAAAACATGCAAACTTAACCTCTGCTTAATATTTCCAGGAGTTTAACTTAGAATAATCAGAAAGAAAAGACAGCTAGGAATAGGAGCCTGGTAAAGTAAGGGAAATAGAGTCAAGTAATCCAATATGTAATTTTAATAATTTCAGGACTGGGGTTATTTATTATTTCAAGGATTATGCAATACAAAATGGAAACTGTGCCCCAAACTCCCCATATTTCAGAAATCAAGCTCTAAGAATTGTCTGTGTAGAGCATTCACCAATATTATACCACAGGAAGCAGTCGGGGAAACTAAAAGACTTGTCTAAGAATCAGAAAACCTTTTCTAGCTCTGCCTTCATCTCAACTATTGCTTTTTCTCCATCATTAATTGATTGTGTCTCTCTACATTACTACAGATGCATAGGACTTAGAGATATCAAATAAATATTGACTTACTCTTGTAGGTGAAAGCTCTTCACTGCAATTTCAAATAATGGCTCCTTACACATAGAAATGAATCACTGAAACTAGGCAATTTGCTAAGATTTTGTGAGTCAGCTTCCCAATTAGGCTTGATAAATAGCCTTTCTGACATAGAAGTAACATATGTTCATTGTAAAAATAATTCAGATATTTACAAAGAATACAAATAAGTACAGGTGATTCTCTTGATCCAACTCACGTCTTCACAGAACTTATCCCAACTTGTAATTATATTTTTGTTGGCTTATTGACTTGCCTATTTTCTCTCTCCTGCATTGAACTCTAAGTTCCACATGAGTAGGAACCATGTTGACTTTTTTTTTTAAAGATATATTTTATTGTTTTTTTACAGAGAGGAAGGGAGAGGGATAGAAAATTAGAAACACTGATCAGCTGCCTCCTGCACACTCCCTACTGGGGATGAGCCTACATGCCCTTGACTGGAATCGAACCTGGACCTTTCAGTCCGCAGGCCGATGCTCTATCTACTGAGCCAAACCGGTTTCGGCAGAACCATGTTGACTTTAAACACCAATGTATATTATGTGCTTGACACATAATACTTTTGATTGAACAAATTAGAATTTGTGATATCACTAAAGGAAATTAACAATAACACCTCGTATGTAAATTTGTTTAGAGGCTATTGAAAACACTAAAAATATGTTAGGGTCTATTTTTATTTATAGAACTCTGAATTTGCAGCCATACTTTTAAAACATTTTATTTTTTTTTGAGTAACTATAGATGTACAATTAAGTAAACTAGGCTTTAATACTCCCCCTTGCCCCCGCAGCCAATAATGATGTCCTTTTCTGAACTAAGAGCCAATCCAAAATGCCCTGGAGCTATAATTTTTCAAAAGTAAAGTTCTTGTTTGCATTTAAGAAGGAAACAAATCCCACTCATATAGGCATTTCAATATAATATTTTCATATTTCATTTAAGCCCCCTTATGAGGTAAACTGCTCTGTATCATAAAGACAAAAACAGAATTTGTATTATCACTAAAGGAAAGTCACAGTAATGCCTCCGGTATGTAAATCTGTTTGAGGAAGTAAGGGTGTGAAATAAACTATTCCCACCTGGGACTAATTGTGTATGGGATGCATGGTATTTAGAGCCGCATATCCAAGGAACACGGCTTTAGCACCGCTGTGGCCTGAGCTGGCAGCTGGGATGGACACGGGGAAAGGCACACAGCTCAGCGTCGCAGCCGGTCACCGTTTCCGGTGAAGAAGAGGTATTACTTCAACATGCCAGTCTGAACGTGCCCCGTGGACATGGTGGGGAAATTGGGAGCGAGAGATCGGACACGTGGACACGGATAAAACTGGAACGTCCTGGCAGCGCACTGAAGGAGCATGAAAGATGTGCTAGGTAGGCATGCAAGAAAAGCAGGTGAGTCTGAGCTTCACTGGGGACCGAGGACATAGTCTGTTATATCTTCTTCCATTTTCTAAAAACTGGTGACCTGCCGTCTTCTTGACTGTTTGAGGGATTTCTTTACACCTGAAAAGCCACGTTTAATTTGATAGTGTTGTTCAAAAACCTGACTCGGGTGACAGTGTCAGGGTTACCCCGTTTAGCTGCTTGCCTGACATGTTAGAATCTAGCAGCTAGACTATGTCATGGCTTTTTCTTTGGCTTTCCCCAGAGGTATACTTGTCCTCACCTTTATTAATTAATAAGCATCACTCGATAATCCGATTCCTGTTTCTCTTTGCATGGGTTGGCCTCTAACTCTTCTTGTTCTGTCAGCTGTAGACCATGCATTCCAACTTTGCTATTTTTATGCACCCCTCCCCCCACTTAATCTTTGCCTTAGTTTCCATTCTCAGCATAAGTCACTTTGGTTAGGGAAGTCTCCGCTATACAAAACTAAATTTAACTTCTATCACATGACACAGTGCAGGTGTCTCAGGCCATGAACTAGTTTGTCTGCTTCTATTCGAGGCTCCACCTCCTGGGCAGACTACCCCTGGCATGACAGAGGCAGGCATGGGGAAGAAGCAAATCCTAAAAGCAATGTAAATATTAGATCCTTGAAAACACAGCCATTGCCCTAACTGGTTTGGCTCAGTGGATAGAGCGTCGGCCTGCGGAGTGGAGGGTCCCAGGTTCGATTCCAGTCAAGGGCATGTACTTTGGTTGGGGTCACATCACCAGTGGGGGGCAAGCAAGAGGCAGCTGATAGATGTTTCTCTCTCATTGATATTTCTAGCTCTCTATCCCTCTCCCTCTCTGTAAAAAAATCAATAAAATATATTTTTTAAAAAAGAAAACACAGCCATTAACCTCCTGGTACTTGTGGATGTGGATACATTACATAGTGTCCACTCACCTTCATTTGCCAGGAAACTCCCATCATCTTCTCCGATGGTTTGAACCACTCCCCAAAAGTGGGCAAATAGTGAGCTAGGAAAGTCTATCAGCAACAACCCTCTAAAGAAACAAAGTTCTGTGGTTTTGTCTGTGAATTATTATATATCAAAGTTTTAATATATTAATATCATTGTGATCTGTTAATACATTAAAACTTAAGCATTGTGCCTAGCCTTTTGTTCAGCAGCTGAAAGCCCAGAACCGACTTCTAGATGTACGGAAATATCCCTAAAAAGGGGACCTTCACTCTTGGTGGGATCTAAATGTCCTAGTGCAGAGTAAGAGCTTTGAAAAAGAAGCCAATCACAGCAGATCCCAGGCTCTCCCTAGTGGGGCTCCAGGGAACTCCACAGCAAGGGGACTGCTCTGGGAGTATTTCAGGCCCCGCATGAGGTAGTATATGATGCTCTGTTTTGTTGATTCCCCTCAAGCTTACATGGGCCTGGAAGGAGTCTCTGTATCAGAACAGTCAAAGCCTCCTTCCCAAGGAGTACAGAATATATGTGGTAGAAAAGAAATCCTCTCATTTTCTCACTCAACCTGCTCCTAACAGTAGATTTTTAAAAACTATCATTTTAAATAAAGTGAGGCTTGGTCTAATCTGCCATCTCCTAAGCTCCCTCTAAATCCCCACACATGTTTCCACATTTCTTGGATTGGTTTACTCCTTTTGACCTTTCCCATGGTCTCCCCAGTTCATGGACTTCAAGAGTCTTCAGAACCTCACAATTTTCAGAAACTAACAAACAAAAAATAGATTCACTATAAAAACCACATAATACATTTGATAAACCCAAGATTCTGGAACCTGCTTAGGGAAAGCAATAGCAGTACTTGATTTATTGTCAAATGATAATTTAATTAAAGCACTTTAAAGAAAACCTGCACAGAGGCCGAATGTTGTATGGAAGGTCTTACTGCTGAGAAGCCCAATGGTATCTTTAAATGGGTGCCAGCAAGTTGCAAAATGTGGTCAGGGTTCACATGCACTAGCAACCATACTGCTGTTATTCTTTCTTTATTTCTAGATATGGATGCAGTGTATATGAGTCTTAATGGTATCCTTTATGTAACCTATCATTAATCTTAATTTATAGGAACTCAATAAGGAAACTACTTTGAAGCACTGTTGCTGTAAAGAGCAGGTAAAAAAGGAAAAAGAATCCTTGTTTTGGTGTCACTTACCCATCTGGCCACTGGGTGCCAGAGTAGATCTTCCTAAAGTCAGAGGTTCAGCCAGGCAGGGGATAACTAATTCAGACCTGCTGCCTGCCAAAGCATGAAAGGTAAGAACACCAGGATTTAGGGCCTCAATGTCTTTAAAAGGCTTTCTCTTAACCATCTTTTCAAAAAGAACTCAACAACTGTCTTCTTAATGCAGCCTGCACTTCCTAGGAAATAGTGGATTTTTACCTCTGCTTTTAAGAGCACGGGTTTAGTTTTATTCAAGATACTTCAGGGTTCCCAAACCAAGGTCTAACCTGATTTGTATTGGGTTTTCATGGACTTGGTTTGGTTGAATTTAGATTTGATTTTAGATTTGGATTTAATTCGAATTGGATTTAGACTTGACTGGAATTTAGTTTGGATTTTCATGGATGTGGTTTTCATGATAGTAGAAGACTTCAGGGATTCTCAAACCAGGTCTCACCGAAACAGCAGCTAGACTAGCACATTCATATGTCCTACAGATCCAAACCCCAGCAGTGCCCCTGGTCCTATCCCGAGCATTGCTGGGAGGAAAGCAGGTCTGGAAAAAACCCAGACGCTGTTCCCATTCCTCAACTTGAAAGCAATCACTGCCCCGAACCTTCCCCAGTGCTTTCCTACTCCACTGGCTTCAATGTCAATAATCTTACAATGTTTTGTTGTTGTTTTTTAACCCTTAAAATGCCCAGTGAATAAGTATGACAAGCCCAAGTTATTGATACTTAGAGAAAGCAGAGAGAACATGATTTGCTGTTGTTCCTTTAAGCAACTGCTTTTTATTTTTATTCTCTAACCTCTGTCTCCCTCTCCCTCTCCCTCTCTCTTTCTTCCCTCCCCCCTTTCATCTTTGGTGGTTAAAATAAAGTATAATTATAATGTAACATATTTTTATTGAGATTTGCTTTCCACTGCTGCTCCATCTCCATTGACTGAAGGCTTGGGATTTTAAAAAGCTAAATGTGATGGAGATTTTCAAATTCTGGCTTCTGGAAAGTAAAGATGAGTTAGGTTTAGCAGCCTCTTCACCATATATTCTGTTAACTTCCTTCCTTTTTTGGTTCTTTGTAGAGTGAGACTGTACTTAATGCAACTAAATTCTTAATCTGCACACACCTAATACAAAGATTAACATTAAAAGACATAATTGAAATATTAAAATTTATAAGAAATTCTTTACCTTCATCAACAGAATCTGAAGTGCTGCTTTTGTCCAGAGAAAGATACTCATTTTTATTCAAGTCCAGTGATTTTGATGGTGCTATACTTAATCTCTTTTCTGAAGTTAGTAAAGGACTCTTTTTTATCTGTTTCTCGCTTTGGGCTTCCTCTTTCCTTAACTCCTAAAAGGCAAACAATCCAGTTTATGAAATATGTATGTTATATTATTATCTTTAATAATAGGGACACTTTGAAAAATGTGTTTGTTATGTTTGCATCCCATTTCCAATTCAGCCTGTAAAACACTGGCAAATAATACATATCATTGTAAAGTCATCTTCTTAAGCGATAACAAACAATAAACTTACGAACATCATATAAATAACTCACAGAGAGGTAACATCATGTGAATCACTTACACAGAAGGGAAAGGGGGCAGAGGACAAAATAATAGAATATTTTGTTCCATGGAGTGGGCAGAGGTGAGGAGTAAAACCCAGCTAGTGTCCCCAGGCAATACCTGCCCCATCATCTCAAAGAAGACTCACCCATCTCTCAAGACCAGTAACTAAAGGGGAAAGAGAAAGAAAACAGAGACATAAAAGTCACATAAGAGTACAGTAGGGGAGAGAGGCTTAAAAGGGAAGATAATTTCACTGCAAACTCATAACTCAGTTGTCTTTGCTGTTAAGGGACTAAGGGATTGGGCATTAAAATACATTCAATATATGATGCCATCTATATTTTCAGGGAGTGGTTTAATAAAGATATATCATTTCTATAAAAATTAAATATTAGGCATTACAGTATGAATGCTATTGCTAAGCTGGTATTCGAGTAGAATAATGTTATAATCAGGCTTAACAAAACTGTAAAAAATATAAAGTATATAGCAAAGTACTTCCTTGCATTGTCTGTATGTAAGCCGATGAAAGAAAGCAAAACATACAGATACAATCCTTACACTTCCTGCCCATGACACACAGGCCCATTGGCAACTCAGAAAGCAGAATAACCACTGGGACTCAGGACACAATTTAATAAAGGATTAGATTATCCTAGTCTGAGGACTGATTCTTCAAGCAGAGGCTACTGCTAAAATAAAGACTTAGTTTACTCTGAAGTTCCACACTGTAAAACAATATGCTTATTTAGCTGACCCAGAGTGTCTGTAACAGATGCTAAATAGAGTAAGTTTCCACACATATCTCTTCTATTGTCACTAATTCAGATACAGCTCCTATCCTAAATAATAAAGAGGTAATAGGCAAATTGACTGTCACACTCTTATACAAGATGGCCATCCCATGTGGTCACAAGATGGCCACCACAATATGGCCGGCAGGGGAGGGCCGTTAGCGGCAACCAGGCCAGCAGGGGAGGGCAGTTGGGGGCAACTGGGCCTGCAGGGGAGGGAGGGTTGTAGGAGGGGACCAGGCCTGCAGGGGAGGGCAATTGGGGGGGACCAGGCTGGCAGGGGAGGGCAGTTTGGAGTGACCATACTGGCAGGGGAGGGCAGTTGGGCGCAATCGGGCCAGCAGGCGAGGGCCATTAGGGGCAACCAGGCTGGCAAGGGAGGGCAGTGGGGGGTGGCCAGGCCTGCAAGGGAGGGCAGTCAGGGGTGACCAGGCTGGCAGAGGAGGATAGTTGGTGACAATCGGGCCAGCAGGGAAGGGCAGTTGGGGGCAATTGGGCTGGCAGGGGAGCAGTTAGGCATTGATCAGGCTGGCAGGGGAGTGGTTAAGGGGCAATCAGGTTGGTAGGCAGAAGTGATTAGGGGCAATCAGGCAGGCAGGCAGGTGAGCAGTTTGGAGCCAGCAGTCCTGGATTGTGAGAGGGATGTCCCAGATTGGAGAGGGTTTCAGGCTGGGTTGAGGAACATCCCTTCCCAATCCAGAGCACGTATTTCGTGCACCAGGCCTCTAGTTGTAAATAATATAAATAGATATTTATAGGAAAAGTAACAGTCACTGTTTTTGAGCAGTTAGCATCTGGACAATTTATTTCTTTATATACTTTTCTAATCTCCTGAATTCTTAGAGTATTAATCTTATAACTTAAGAGATATCTACTTTCATCTTGGAAAAATGTTATTTCTGACCTTTTTACTTCTAATTTTGTTGGCAGTAAAAATGAAATAAAGTGACATGATATTTGTTGAAATTTGAGAATCTCATAATACTGCTGTTGAATGCAAAAGGTAAAAAAGGACCAAGCTTCTATATTACTTGTATTCCATAACCTGAAAACATCTATGAATGTATGATCAATCTTAAAAAATTAAACTATTCCCCCCCCCAAAAAAAATTAAACTATTCCCTGCATTCCATTCCCTTTCCTTAGAGAAAATATGACTTCCTTTAGGGATAAAACCAGAAGAACCAAGAGGTTAACTCTTCCAAGAGCAGCTACAGGAGACCTTATTAAGGGGGCAGTAGGAAAGACTCAAGTAAGATTGGTAGTTCTGAGAACCCAGTCCTCAAAGTCAGACTTTTGTAAAAGGATGAGAAGACTCCAAGAGATCCCCTGTCCTGTTACCTCCCGAAAATTGAGTGGTTTGATCTTCTTGGTGAAAACATAGAGAAAGCAGCATTCAGAATCCCTTTCTTGTACCAGTAGGAAGTTCTTCGGGGACTCCAGATGGATCAGTTTTGCAAGAAACCCCCCACAAAAAATCAGACCAAGAGAGATGCATGATCGGTGCCTGAAACTAGCTGATACCTTGGTGGGCTTTCATAGAAATACAGTCTGTTTCCATGTTTTCCTAGCATTTATTCACAGGAGATGCTGGGAACTCCCTGGGAGAAGGGAGGAAAGGTCCAGTGCTGGCCACACACAGATTTGCCTTCAATTATCCCACCTTGTGGTTACTGAACACTTAATGTGTGCTAGGGACCGCTCAAAGCATGATCCCACATATTAACACATTCAATCCTTACAAATAGCCCCATGAGATATTATTGTCCTCATCTTCAAGGAGTTGAGAAAACAAAAGCAGAGAAAGGTTACGTAATTAAATTAACTTATTTAAAGTCATACAGCAAACGGCAGAGGTAGGATTTGCAGCCAGTGCTCTGGTCCAAACCAAAACATTCTGCTTGAGGCCCGTACTTGCCGTCCCAATCAGAACAAAAGCTCTAGGGAAGGCACAAACTTAGCACTCAGAGTGTGGTCTCTGACCGCCGTTCTTCACTAAGAACCATAGAGTTCAGTGAAAATAGTTGATACTAAGTCTGGAACAACATTATACAAAATGTGCCTGGGACGTGTTCTTGTGCCAGAAAGAAAGGAAGCCATCAGAAATCACCCATCATTTTGACAGGATAAAGGAGCCAATCTGAAGGGCCTCTGAAGGGACAAACTGAGTATTAAAAGTAATAATGACTCCAAGTGATAGAAGCTCGTGGAAAGATCAGATGTTGAAAAAAAATAAAGGAACTACCTAACTCTGAAAGCCAGTGGTTACCTGGATGTGCCTGATTCAGCAGTCAGCTTAAGAAGCGTCTCCTATTACACAACCATGCTGCTCAGGGCTCTCATCCCCCTTCAGAACACACTACCACACACACTGCCTACCCTGGAGAAAATTCTGTGACTTTCTTCACCTTATTGTATTTTTTACACATATTTCTGTTGATTTCAAAGAGGGAGAGAGAGACAGAAACATCAATGATGACAGAGAATCATTGATTGGCTGCTTCCTGCACACCCTCCATTGGAGATCAAGCTCGAAATCTGGGCAAGTGCCCTGACTCGGGATCAAATAATGACCTCCTGGTTCATGGGTCAACACTCAACCAGGGGCCGGGCCATCTTATTATACGTTTAGTGATGTCCACCGCCTCTTAGACTGTGCTCTGCCCGATAGCTCTGCACCATATCCAGCTCTGAACAGAACCACATCTGTATACAACGTCTGCTATTTACACACTTAACACTCCTAAAATAAAGGAAGCAGCGTGACATCATCAGTTTTAAATATTTTGTATACTATATTTTCATTTTATCTTATATCATGATTAACACAAGGCAGCATCCAATATATTTTTAAAGGGGAATCACACACTAACCGCTTTTGATAGATTTCCATCGATTGACTCTGTTTCTGAAGCTCGATTAATTGATGCAGGGATAACACTGATTAACTTGGATAATTTTTCATCTTTCTCCCCACAGTCATCCAAGTTGCTTCTTTCAGGACTTCTGTAAGAAACACATACATCATTATGGAAATATAAACAAGGTCACTGCCACATAGATACGTGATTTTGTCTCCTCTCTGAAGACCTTTTCTATTATAAAGCACTTTGAAAACAAATGGTTTTTTATAATGTAACAAATAAGCCTCTATTTATAACATAGCTATCTTCTTAAATCACATGCAAATTGGCTTTATTTCTGAAAGTAAGTAATGCTTATGTGAGATTTTATAAATTTTAGAAACCATTAAAAAATTAACCAAGTCCAGGTGGCTGTAACAGCTAATAAAATAATTATTATAACTAATAAATAATTTATTATAACTGATAAAATAATTATTGTTTGTTTGCATGTCAGTTGTGGACAACTACAAAGCTCCAAAAGATACATGGTGGATGTTTGAGTTGGATGCCAGTCAGACCAGAGGTAGTTTGATATCCTTCCTTCTGATTCCGTCCCTGAGCAGTGGACGCTCCTTAGGTCTCAGCCCAGAGCCCATTAATCAGTCCGTACTCCCTTCTTGCTTGTCTTATTCCTAAGAACAAAGTTTAGAGAGCAGCTTTCAAATGGTCACTGGGAGAAGACTACATTAAATGTCCTGGAACCTGCTTTTCCTCTCTCAGGGAGCCAAGAGAAAGGGAAGTCTATTAAACACAAAAGGCACACAACTGATCTAATCGACCTTACTAGGAAATTATTACCATGTAAAATAATTGTATAGACTTAAAATAAATTTTAAAATAAACAGTCTGACATGTGAAGCCATACTGTCCTGAGGAAGGAACAGAAACACCAAAGGGCCTTTACACTCTATTCTTCTCCACCCAAGTAACACTGAGGTTTACTACCAGGTCACGTTTGGCCCCGTAGAATGGCCAGGCTCCGAGGAAACCAAGCAAGAAAAATGGCTCCTGGAGGCCAGCCTACCACCTGAGTGTCTGAACCTCAGGATTTTAAGAATGGAGTTGAGTTGTGAAGTATAGAAAAAAGGAGAACGGAGAGTGAAGGAGAGATTGAAAATGAAGAGAAAAAAAGATTAGGAAATAAACGTCTCAGACAGATATGCTTCTTTCAGAGACTAGAAGAATGGCGAAAGAAGCAGAAAAGAGAATGAGGATCCTGCCACATCTTTCTTAGAAAGCACTCAGTCACCCAGAAAACAGCATCTTTTCTGCTGACTTCAAGAACTTGCACCTTAAGAGTGTATAAAGCAGCTGGTCAAAAATCATTTATTCTTTCTTTCTTCAAACACCAGAAACATTTTGAGTTATCAGGGGCCTTGGAGATCATCTAGTTTAACTGCCTCATTTCACAGATGAAAAAGCTAAGTGATCTGCTTGAGGCTGCTCAGCTACTTGGTGGCAGGGTCCAGACTAGGATCCATATCTTTTTTACCGCTATCCAAGGCTCTTTGCATTGTTATCAATTGCTTTTCTGCCCAACTCCAGTACCTGAAAGAAACTAATAAGCTTGACAAGGAGAGCAGCACAATAGAAAAATTTAATGTTACAGAAAACTAATAAAATATGCATGTGTAACCATGTTAAAAAAAACACTGTAAAATATTGATGCTTAACTGAAACACTAAAATAGGATCAGCATGACTAGAACACTAGATGGAGTGAAAATCAAGGCTTTTGAAAGATTTCCATTTTAAGATTTATTTGCTATAGAATTTTTAAAGTAAGTTTTATTGTTGTAATTCACTTACCATAAATGTACCATATTTAAAATATACAACACAGTGGTTTACAGGGTTATGAACCCATCACCAATATCTAATTTTAGAGCATTTTCATTACCCCAAAAAGAAACCCTTGTACACATTAGAGTCACTCCTATTTTCCCTTCCTCCCAGCCTTTGGCAACTACTAATCTGCTTTCTGACTCTATGGATTTAATTATTCTAGGCTCAATTTCATATAAATGGAATCATACAGTATGGTCATTTGTGACTGGCTTCTTTCGTTTAGCATAATGTTTGCTTTAGAATTTTAATGTATTATACTCAGTTGTTTTTATTGCTATAACCTCAATTATCATTATATAAAATGCATTTTTATTTCTACAGGTTAATAAAATGTCCACTCTTCCAAATGAATTCCCATCAGACAAAAATAATCTCTCTCTACTCTGAATTTCTTTATCACATTATCTATTGCTCCTCTTGGCCCTTATCATTTTCAATTATTTGCATTACCCATAGTACTGTAAGCTTCCCTACTTAATGCATTCTATATTTGCTGAGTGCTAACTACATCTCAAGCACCAGGCTAGGGTATCCTTGAGGAAAAGTTGTGGTATCTTTGTATCCTTCAAAATACCTATCAGCTTATTTAGCTTATACCTATCAGTATAAGCACAGAGATTTCACTAAGCACTTCTCCAGATCCTTAATTAAAAAAAAAAAAAGTTTACTAAAATCACACTTTAAGCAAATGCTAGGTGACACAGTTATAAAGGTTTATTTCCTTGTATGTTTTGTATTTGCTTACCAATTTAATAAACTATTCACTGTTCTCACCACTCACTCCATTCCACTACAGAGGATGAAGGCAAATTTCACCCAGGGTGAGCAAATAGAAATTCTGAATTAGTAAAGTTTAAAATAATTCTGCTTTAATTATTAAGAAAGCTTGACATTTCAGAACATTGTTGTACCTTAGCTGCACATTTTCCTCAATCGACACGGACAGGTTTTCCATCTCTTCAGCATTTAAGCCCAGCTCAGCGCCATAGTTCTGCTGGAGCAGCTGCCAGAATTCCTGTCTGGTCAAGCTCTAAAAGGACAGAAAAATTACACTGCGTATTGGAAAATGTAAGATAGTGTAATGTAGTGATTCAAACATGAATTCTGAAGTCAAAATGACCTGATGTGCAACTACTAGATGTATGACTTTGGTAGTTTTTTATCTTTATAGATGTCAGTTTTCTGTTTCTATAAAAAATATGGGTTAACAGAATTTATCTGGCCGAGTCGATACTGGGAATAAATAAAGTAACAATTTTAAAGTTTGTAATACGATAACTACTGTAAATGGAAAGATGTTTGAAGTTTTCTTTTTATAAAACAATGTGTTCATGGTTTCTGGCAATTACTAATCTGCAGTTTGTATTCTGCAATCCTACCAGTCTACCAGGACCCTGGATCTCCATTCAGAGTTCTAATCATGAAACAGAACCCATCCTCTTAACCCATAATATATCTGAATATTACAACCACTTTAAAAACCTTACATAGCAGTAGACTTTAAATTATATTTTCCTAAAACATAAAATGCAAGAGGTTGGAATTAAGAATATTTTATTTATTTGTAATAAAGCCCAGCTCATTCTTTCTTTGCAGGTATCATTTCAGCGTTAAAATCACCTAATACAAAAAATTCACATTACATAGTAAAACAAAAACAGTAAGAGTGTGATAACCAATGGTCTCATTTTTTGAAACATTACTGATGGTAATCACATGATTAAGCAAGGGAGAAGGAGGCAGTATAATACTTGAAGCAACTGTTGGCAAGATTCTTTCTCTCATCCATTCAACAGATAATTACTTAGAAGTTATCAAATGTGTACCCCTGCACTAGATACTAAGGAGGATAAAATGCTCTCAAACAACTTACAGTACAGTTGAAGAAACACAGGAAACTTTTAAATAAATTAAATATGACAAACCCAATATGCTAATTAGACTGGACATTCTTCCAGAGAAAGCTAATTAGTGACACCAAAAGAGACTAAAGCAAGTAGATAAACAAATGATAAATATTCAGACAGTGAGGGAAGCCTGGGTCCCAGGTGCCTGCCTGTGGCCGGAGGGGAGGGTCCTGGGTGCTAGAGGGAAGCCCAGGTCCCAGGTGCCAGAGGGAAGCCAGTGCGGCAGCCAGGGGAAGGAAGGCCAACTCTTGCACAAATTTCATGCATTGGGCCTCTAGTAATATTAATATGTACTTAACACTGTAGTAAATACTACACGGGTTTGGGTGCTCAGACAGAAGAAGGGTCTTCAGCTGAGCTAAGAGAAGAACATGAAGAGGGAAAATGGAAAAATGAGAAAATTCTTGGCAAGGAAAACCAACATACAAATGTTTAACTAATACATGAAGAACCAAAGTAGTATTTGCTTTGAAGTCAGGTAATAGTTTATCAGCCTAAGTGGGATAAAAATTTTCAGTTGGGAAATAGTAGGAATAAATATATATTTAATGGGGCCTTGAATTCCTCCCAGATATTCCCTATGACAAATACCACTTTCCTTTTTTTTTCTTTCTCCTTGCTTCTTCACTCTGTCTAGAAGCTATGATGTCTTTGTTTGTTACATTACACTTGATAACCTTCATTACATTTCATGGAACCTCAAGAGTTTAAGGATAAAATTTCTTCACATTAGACCAATCCTTCCCAATTTGCCAGGCTCAGACTACTAGGATTCCATAAGAGTAGTTGATGAAAATTCAGATAATATTCTCAATATTTCAAAAGTCAGAAATATCCAAATGGTTACCTACAATAAAATTATTCAAACTAAGTAAAATGTCAGGCCTCTTTGTTTGGGGCTGAATTAGATTAACCTAAAGTGGTTATGTCAGACATAATAAACTCTCATTGGAAATAATATATGACTAATAAACTATAATGTTCTAACATTTTATTATTTAATATACACCATTTATTTGGTGGACAAAAAGTCTTTTGAAGTATAGTGTCCATAGAAAAAAATTAAAAGGATCACTGGTGTTAGAGAAAGTTAAGAAATCACTGTCCTTGATCCTAAAAGTATCCCATACATTTTTTTTAAATTCCACTCCAGAAGAGCCATTTTTTACTTTTTTCTTCACAATAGCAGTTACTTCATATTAAAAATTAGCTCACTCTTCTAAAGACATTATCTTTGAAATACTTTTAGTGTCATAAATAGATGGTTAACATTATAAAGAGAAACAAACAATATTTCAATATAGTACTTGTGGAATATTAACCTCTTATAAAAACTCTTCTGAAATAATAGATATTAAATGACACCAAAAGAGACTAAAGCAAGTAGAAAACCAATGATAAATATTCAGACAGCTTCCTAACAGTGAAAGTAATAAAACTTGTAAGTAAAATATTAACAACAAAAATTCAATTTTATTTGACTACATAAATAAATGATTTAAATATATTATCAAATGCTATCAGGAAGTTAATAGCAGGGAAATTTGTAATTTCAATATATTTTTAATCTATTAGTTTTAAAAATATGTATATATAAAAGGTTAATGGTAAACAAAATAGAACTCACAACTCACCAGCTTATAGACTTGCTAATTTGTTAAAAATGACATTTTCTTCAAAGTTGACCAGAAGTCACAAAAGTATGGTGATTGAAAGCCATGCTGAACATTCAAACATTCAAACATATATCCTACAGATTCATTGTTATTTCAATAATCAGCAGCATAATCAAGGTTGAGTAACCTTAAAACACAACCTAAATTTTAAACAGAGGCTGACCACCTACCTGCAAACAATGGAGCGTCTCCCGGTTCAGCCTGCAGAGTACTTTAGCAAAATAACATGAACCAAGCAGGAACCAGATAAGGCTCAAAAGTCAGGAGATCAATTTCTGGGCCAGAAAGCTTTGTATTCTAAGTATGCTGCACAGTCTTTATCCCACAGCAGAGTTCCAATATTTAACGACAACCATGTAAAACCATTGCCTCAGTCTTCTAGTTTTGTTATGAGAAGCTTTTCCTTACAAAAGACAAGTTGTATTGTAGTTTAAAGCACATTATTTGTCACTTCCTGGTTTGTAGTATGAGCATTCTTTCCAAGTGGCAGGTCAGAATGCAGAATTGGAAGTTATACCTCACTCTACAGGTTTCTAAACCACGCCTACTAGAAGAGCTAGGTAAACAGGGTTTCATTAAAGGGACAGATCCTTATTTCTTCAGATTAGAAACAATACAATGCAAGAAGCTACCTTACTTATTACCCAATTATGTAAAATGCCTGTTGCAATGTTATTTTAATCTCATTTTAAAAATTAAATATATTAAGGGTTAACTTTTCTTCTCCATGCAAATGTTTTTATTTAGTTCTAGCAATGTCATTACCTCATATACCACTTCTTTAGTACTGATGTAGTGGCCCCATCAGACTCCTGCATTAACCCTTCGCAATTATCAAAGATTGAGTTTCCTGAGTAGCAGAAATGGAATGTCAGGAAATAGCAGGACGAGTGAGCTATCAAATGGAGCAATTCTAAAGAGCACACGGCACATCTTTCATCACTGAAAAGTTTACATCTTGATCATTCAACAATTCTTTCCTTTAAAAATATTTTTTTACTTTATTCAAAATAATTTCCTGTCCAGGACCTGGACTATAATAAACACTATAGTGAGTCTCATCTAATAATTCCAATTTATTTCCCAAAAGAGAATTTTTCTTCTAAATGAAAAATCGAAGCTTGCCCTAATTTCTACCTAGTTGCTCCGCTTAATTTAGTAAGGTGTATACACACGACAAATGCTACAGTAGCAGAACGAGAGACCAGAGAGACAGTGGAGAGTAGCATTCGATCAAACTAAAGAAAGAACACAGGGCAGCCCCGCGTGCTTTCTTTAGTTTGATAGAGAGCTACTCTCCACTATGGTAACCAAACAGCTATGAGAAAATGTATATTAAACATACTGTAAATTATCTGCATATATTTTTGCTAAATATAAAAATTCTTACAGTAAACCACTGGTATCTAGAGCAGAACTAAATATAAAATAGATGTGAGGGGAAAATAGAGCCTAAGACTGAGCCTCAAGAAAGCCGGGCATGCAAAAAGCTGAGTAAAAGAAGAGTGACCAGCAAAAAAAGGAATGAAATACCAGAAAGGTAAGAGGAAGTTCCAGAAGGAATGTCTGGGAAATCGAGGAAAGAAGGTGTGCAAAATAGAGGGCATGTGCAATGGTGTGAGATGCTACTGAAAGATTGAGGAAGATAAGCACATGACTAGCAATGCAGAGGCGTGGAGCAGCCTGGCAAGCCAGTTCACCAGGACTAACACTGATGATGGGGAAAGATGGGAAAAAGAAAAGAGTGGGTGGGAAAGGGGGAAGCAGCCGCATCGTGAAGAGTCTCATATGCCACTGACAAAAAAGTCACTCGTTTCACACAGAAAAGTAATAAGAACTGTATTTTTAAAAGATACACTTTTATAGATATTTATCTAAAGAATATAAAAACACGAATTCAAAAGATATATGTACACCTGTATTCATTGAAGTAACCTGTGTTCAGCGACAGATGAACACATAAAGATGAGATAGATAGATAGATAGATAGATAGATAGATAGATAGATAGATAATGATGCAATACTACTCAGCCATAAAAAAAGATGAAATATATTTCAAAGTCAGGAAGGGTGATAGTGCCAACTTTGTTCTTTTTTCTTAGAATTGCTCTGGCTATTTGGGGTCTTTTGTGGTTCCAAACAAATCTTTTTGTTTTATTTCCTTAAAAAACAGCACCGGGATTTTGAAGGGAATTGCATAAAATCTCTATATTGCTTTGGGTAATATGGCCATTTTAACTATGTTGATTCTTCCAATACATGAATATGGAGTATCTTTCCATTTCTTTGTGTCTTCTTCAACTTCTTTTTAATAATGTCCTGTAGGTTTCAGTACACAGGTCCTTCACATCCTTTGTTAATTTTATTTCTAGGTATTTTATTCCTTTCATTGCAATTACATTTAGAATTGTTTTCTTCATTTTTCCCCCTGAAATTTCACTGTTAATACTATGGACCCAGTGCACAACTTTGTGCACCTTGAAAGAAACTGTGGGCCACTAGGCTGAGGTGGGCACAGGAGTGGGTCTTGGCCCATCTCCGCGCCCCTCCCCGGCCCCTCCCACCATAACCCCCAGTACTCTGTCTGCCGGAAGCCCCACTCCTGTTGCTGCCGCTCTCATGCGCTGATGGCGCTGGCCCCACTTGCACCTGCTGACAGCATGGAGTGATTGGGACCAGTGCCAGCAGTAGGTCCAAGAGGGGCCATCGATAGCAGCAGGTTCAAGAGGCAAATGCCGGCCCAATTATCCCTCATGAGCAGGGGGAGGTGGAGAAGCCCTCAGGGGCAATCAGGGCCCACAGCCACAGCCGCTTATACCCACTGACAGTGCCAAGCATTTGGGGCCAGCACCAGGCACCGGCAGCAGGTGCAAGCAGTGGCTCTGGCGCAGGCAGCAGGTGCGAGTGGGGATGGCACCAGCAGCAGACACAAGCGCAAGACAGGACCACGGCACACAGGAGCAAAGAATTTTCAATAACCACCAGAGGCTCACCCCAATGACAGCAACCGTTTCCCCACCTTGGTCTGGCACCCCTGCTCACCTGCTGCACCAACCTGCCATAGCCCATCTCCACCATATTTCATGTGCACCCCCTGGTGGTCACCACACATCATAGCAACCAGTTGTTCAGTTGTTCAGTCCCACCACTCGGCCTATTTGCATATTAGGGTTTTATATAGAGAGATATAGAAACACAGTGGATTTTTATGAATTAATTTTGTATCCTGCAACTTTACTGTATTTGTTTATTGTTACTAGTACTTTTTTTAGTTTTTTGGTAGAATCTTTTGGGTTTTCTATCTAAGGAATCAGTTGCAACAACATGGATGAATCTTGAGGATATCATATTAAGTGAAATAAGTCAGGTGGAAAGAGACAAAAATGACATGACTTCACACATATGTGGAATATAAAACAAAAAAAGTAGCAAACTAATGAAACAAAAAACTCATAGATACAGACAACAGAATGATAGTTATTAGAGGGAAAGTGGGGTGGGAGGAGGACAAATGGGTAAAGGGGATAAAATATATGGTATTGGGAGGAAACTAGGCCTTTGGAAGTGAGTGCAGGAAACCAGTCATTGCCTCACCAAGAGAGATGAAAATAGAATAATCAGGAAGCCTGTTCAACCTTAATGGCTCTGAAAGGTCAGAGCTATTCACTCATTGTTTAGGTGAGACATTGGTAGTTGAAGAAGCTCCCACTTGTTAGTCTTATGTTAATTCCTACTGATTGACTATTATTGGAATTTCTTGACCTAAAGGATATGGCCTAATAAAAAGGGGATAGCAAGACGAGTGCTGTGGTGTCCTCCCCCTAGAGGTGGACTCACACCTGGCCCCCATTATTCCCAAATTGTTGCTTTTCTAGTCTCTCTTCATTTGTGTGCGGTCTTCTCCAGATCCCAAACCCTGACCCTGGAACTCTGGACCATGTGGGACATGAAAAGGGTTCCCACAAGTGAGTACACAATAGATTATTCCTATATAATAAAATACTAATATGCAAATAGACCGAATGGCAAAACAACCAGTCGCTAGGATGTGCGCTGACCACCAGGGGGCGTGTGCAGAACATGGCAGGCAGCAGCTGCAGTAGGATAGTGGAGCAGGTGAGCGGGGGGGGGGGGGGGGGGGTTGCCAAAGCAAGGTGGGGCACCAGTCACTATCATCGGGGTGAGCCTCTGGTGGTTACTGAGAATTCTTTGCACCTGCTGCTGGCGCTGGCCCCACTCGCACCCACTGCCGGCACTGGCACCAGCCCCGATCGTTTGGCACCATCAGCGAGTGCGAGTGGCAGCTGCTAGCCCCAATCACCCCTGAGGACTTCTCCACCTCCCCAGGCTCCTGAGGGAAGATTGGGGTCAGCAGCTGCTTCTCACACCTACTGCCAGCATCGGCCCCACTTGCACCCACAGCCAGCGCCGGAGCCACTTGCACCCCCTGCTGGTGCCCGGCGCTGGTCCCAATCACTCAGTGTCATCAGCAGATGCAAGTGGCAGCTGCGCAGGCCCCAATCACTCTGCACCACCTTCAGCAAATGGGAGCAGCCGTGGCGGCGGTGGTGGTGGTGGTGGGAGTGGGACTGCTGGCAGACAGGCGACCAGGGCTCTAGGCAAAGGGGCCAGGTGGGGGTGCAGAGGCTGGGCCGAGACCCACCCCTGTGCCTACTGCAGCCTCGCGGCCCATAGTTCCTTCAAGGTGCACGATTTGTGCACTGGGACCCTAGTACAGATATAAAATTATAATGTTGTATAACTGAAATTTATGTAATGTTATAGAGCAATGTTAACCGCAATAAAATAAATTAATTAAATATACACTTTTAAAGCTACTACTACTTTGGTAACAACTTAAAAGGACAGATTAGTGTGCTAAAAAGTGGTAGAAAACTATTTTAATGGTTTAAGCTAAAAAGATGAGGGCTTTGGTGACCGATATGACATGGTTGACAAAGAAGAGGTAAGAAACAAGGATACGTCCAGGTTCCTGGTGTGGGTGACTGGGTAGGAGGCATACTTCATCAACAAAGGGAAAGTAGGTCGAGTTCTGCAAGCCAAGAAAGTAAAACAGAGGGGAGGAGGAACCAAGATGGCGGCATAGGTAAACACCTGTCTTGCTGCCCCACACAAAAATTTCAAAACTACAACTTAACGACAGAACGCACATCATCCAGAACCACCAGTGGAAATTCCACAAATAAAAGTAAAGATAGGACACTGTGACTCAGAGGAGCGGCGGAGGGCAGAGTTGCGGATACGTGTGGAATCAGAGGTTTGAAGCTGTACGCGCAAGCAGAAAGGGCAGGCGGATGCAAACCCGGCTGGTTTTCTCGAATGGGGAGGGAGACAAAGGCGTCCGACTGCACTGATTCCCCAGTTCCAGGGGGGGTCCGAGGAACCCAGACTCATACGGGGTGAAACTGGACAGTAAGGAGGAAGCACACTGAAACTCGGGTGCTGCAGAGGTCTGCGAGTTTGTGAAGAGAGCGCATAAACTTGGGAACTGCAGAAGCGCGCAAGTGACAGAGAAGACTCGTGACTTGCTCTCTCGTTCAGGAGAAAAAAAAGAAAGCAGGGAAACCATCGGACTGCATCGTTTTACAATCTTGGGTGAGACTTTGGGTGTGCAGACTCATTTGGGGAGAGGTTGAATTGTCTGGCAGTGGGTAGAGCTCAGTGGCAGCTTTCTCTCAGAGGTGCGTGCAGCCATTACCACCAGGCAAAGAGACACAGGTGCCGCATAGGGCAGAGCTGATGGGAAATCAAGGCTGCCTGCTCAGCCTGGAGACTCCACCCATCCAACATGAGCAGAGCTGACCCTCACAGCCAATTGGCCTGGAGGTCAAACCCTCTGAGTGCTAACAACAACATTCTAGGCTTAACTTCAACAAGACTGTGCAACCCATAAAGGGCTGCACCAAGAGTATCCACCTCAGGTAACTGGGGAGGCTGAGCCACTGTCCCCTAGAGGACATCTACCACATAAAGCTAATGGACCAACTCAGGGAAGCAGCCACAATGCAGAGACATGGAAAGAAATCACATGTGAAAGAAACAGAGGGGAAAAAAATGACTGGACATAGAGTTCAAAACCACGGTTTTACGGTTTTTAAAGAGGCTCCTAGAAAAGGCCAATGAACTTAATGAGACCTTCGAGGATATGAATGAGACCTTTGAGGATATGAATGAGACCCTCGAGGATATGAAAAAGGACCAACTGGAAATTAAGCATACACTGACTGAAATAAAAAATATTATACAAAGACCTAAAAGTACTCTAGAGGGCCGCAAAAATCAAGTTAAAGATTTGAAATACAAAGAAGAAAAATCCACTCAGTTGGAAAAGCAAGAAGCAAAAAGAATCCAAAAAATTGAAGATAGTGTAAGGAGCCTCTGGGACAACCTCAAGCATATCAACATCCAAATTATGAGGGTGCCAGAAAAAGAGAGAGAACAAGATAATGAAAACCTATTTGAAGAAATAGTGACCAAAAACTTCCCCCACCTGGTGAAAGAAATTGACTTAAAAGTCCAAGAAGTGCACAGAACCCCAAACTATAGGAATCCAAAGAGGACCACACCAACACACATCATAATTAAAATGCCAAGAGCAAAAGACAAAGAGAGAATATTAAAAGCAGCAAGAGAAAAACAGTTAATTTCCTATAAGGGAGCACCCATAAGATTGTCAGATTTCTCAACAGAAACGATGCAGGCCAGATGGGAGTGGCAAGAAATATTCAAAGTGATGAATAGCAAGAATCTACAACCAAGATTACTCTATCCAGCAAAGCTATCATTCAGAATTGAAGATCAGATAAAGTGCTTCAAGAATAAGAGAAAGCTAAAGGAGTTCATCACCACCAAACCAATATTATATGAAATGCTGAAAGATATACGCATATATCAACAAATGAATCTAAAAATCAAGTGAATTAAAAATCTGAACAGGTTAAACTGGTGAATATAACAGAATCATGGGCATAGAGAGGGAATGGACTAACAATTCTTTGGGATAAAAGGGGTGTGGGAGGTGCAGCAAGAGACTGGACAAAAATCACACACCTATAGAAGAGGACAGTGGGGAGGAGGTAAGGGCAGAGGGTAGGATGGTACCAGGTGGAGGGGAGCTATAGGGGGAAAAAGGGGAAACATTGTAATTAATAAACTGAACCATAAAGATTAAAATATTTTTAAAAGAAAGTAAAAAAGAGGGAACAATACAAGAATACAAATACTTCTACACTGCCAGGTTATTATATGGAAAATGTGGCTAAAATAGCAATTTCACATTTATTTTTCCTAGGTAGGTTTGAATGTTGCACTTCTAGATTTCCAAGTAACTTCCAAAGAAGTCATCATTGGAAAGGGGCATAAGGAAGAATAAAGGGGGTTGATAAGGCTGAGGAGTATGAGGAGACAGCTGGATGACACTCTTCCGAAAGGTCTCCAAAGGTGACATTAACTTCGTCGACTGACCACTATCTGGAGAATGGCCTCAGCACTCTCAATGTCCTAGAACTGCACTCAGAGTAGCTTCCTTAATGAATCCACACTCACAAACTGCATAAGCTCACTCAGTGGTAAATGTGCAATACACAGTAGAGGAATAATCCTTCCTAGTCATGAAAAATCTTTTATTCCACGTCATTCACCCAGGGCGCCTGAATATCTTGGAAGTCAGAGATTAGCAATCAGAACTTTGTACGATAAGCAGGGAACCAGAGTAAAGGTACACAATTTTAAGGGACGTTACTTTCACATTGGTGGCACCTGATGATTCATCTCTGTACATTACTCCAGTGATCAAAGTCTGCCTCTGGGACTATACTTTTCTGTCCTAAATCCTAAATTCTTGGCCTAAGTCTGGCCAAGCCTCCTCAGAGATATTTGTTTCTTTATACTAATAAAATCAATCAATTGTTTGAATTCTTCTTCTTTTCCCCCCCCCCCCCAATACACCCGAGGAATGCTAGCAATTCCCAAAATAGAAGCTGGAGTGACATGTATCAGAATTTGAAGAAGGTGGGTCTATAGACATTAAATAGGCTTCCCTTATCCCTAATTCTGACACATGCCCTCTGTCCTGAGGGAGTGACTCTGAAAGCCACTCTCTCCCTTTAAGCCTTAGAATTAAAAATGAGTGCATATATCTGCTCTATGAGACCCTAAATTTAAATATTTACTCTCAAAATGTATTCTCAAATTTCCAGGAAGAGCTAGTTTACTGGTAGCCCCCATGTACTAGCAAGGGAGACCCACTATTTTGTGAGAGGAAAAAAATAGTGCAAAAAGAACATTTTGATTTTCTACACATCCTGTCTATATTATTAGTATTAGTAAATCCTAAGTCCAATAATAATACCACTAGGAACATAAATGGAGTCATACTAAGGATTGAGCTTTAACAACAACAAAAAATCGTTTATGTTTTAAGCCTTGTTAAAATTAATAACTTTATATTGTATATACACCCTATTTTCTCGTAATTCAAATATGCATAAAATAAGATTTCTTTGGCAATTGAGGATAGTGTTTCTTGATAATCATTTGTTCTTGTGGCAAATTTAGGTTTAAGAAATTGAGTTAAATGAACAGGGTATACCCTCAATGTTGTTTCTGCAACTAAATTCCTGTCTGTTTTCTCCCCATCTTTTGCCTTTTGTTTGATCAGAGAACTGAAAATGTCTTCAGTGAAATGATTATCAGAATATAAGTCATTGAGATTTCACTAAACTGAGTCACTCAAAAACTATTTATTGAGCACTAGTTACGTGTAATGTAACCCTATAACTTATTGTCCAAACAGGCACACTTCTGAGGATAAAGGAGCACTACTGACATTTACCCGACAGTCCCAAACTGTACTGGGTAAAGCGAGCTGCGTGCCAAACTAGCTATGCAGTCAACAGTGAGCTTGTCACTGGACATACACAGATCTGGTCCTTACCCTCAAGGTGAGTTGTCATGAAGCAAAAAGAAAAAAAAAGAGTATTATAATTGTAATGACTGTGATAATACAGAAAGGTGAAAGAATGGATCTGACTTCAGCTCTACTAATGAGTTTCCGTTAGAAGTCAGGGTGGGAAAGAACCAGGCAGAAAGATTATGTTTGAAGACCTAGTGTTGGGGGAAGGGAATGGGGGAGCATAACATTGAAGAACAGGGAAGGTGCACTGAGATGGGACTGGAGTGGTGGGCTGATTCCTATTCAAAATGTTAGATTTTTATCCCAAGGGAAATGGGTATTAAGCACAAAGCTAATATTAGCAGGTATACATTTTAAAAAAAATTTTTATTATTATTTAAGGGAGGAAGAAAGAGGAAGTGAGAGAGAGAAACATCAATGATATGAGAGAATTATTGATCTGCTGCCGCCTGCATGCCTCATATTGGGGATCAAGCCCACAACCCTGGCATGTGCCCTTAACAAGAATTGAACCATGACCTCCTGGTTATTAGGTCAACGTTCAACCACTGAGCCATGCTGGACAGGCCAGTATACATAGAAAAATGTATGGTCAAAAACCTGTTTCTGTAAAAAAAAAAAAAGCCCATCTGGCGTGGATCAATGCTTCTCTATCATCCTTGCTATCTCTACCCCCTCTTCTCTCTCTCTCCGTTCCTCTCTGAAATCAATAAAAATATACATGTGTTTGAAATCCTATATAATAAAAGGCTAATATGCAAATAGACCAAACAGTAGAACAACTGAACAACCAGTTGCTATGACGTGCTCTGACCACCAGGGTGCATGTGCGGGGGGAACATGGTGGGGCATTGGCCGCGATGGGAAGGTAGAACAGCTGAACAGGGGTGCCAGACCAAGTTGGGCCACCAATCGCTAACATTGGGGCAAGCCTCTGGTTACTGAAAATTCTTTGCTCCTGCACACTGCAGTCCCACCTGGCATTCACACCTGCTGCTGGAGCCAGCCCCGCTTCCACCTGCTGCCAGCACCAGCCCCGCTCACACCCACTGCTGGTGCCCGGTGCCATTCCTGATCACTCAGTGCCATCAGCAGGTGCGAGGGT
Organism: Antrozous pallidus; assembly: GCA_027563665.1. Classification (NCBI taxonomy): domain Eukaryota; kingdom Metazoa; phylum Chordata; class Mammalia; order Chiroptera; family Vespertilionidae; genus Antrozous; species Antrozous pallidus. The sequence continues at coordinate 68,557,952 of CM050514.1, forward strand.
GGCTGCCAGCCAATCACCTGAGGGCTTCTCCACCTCCCCTGCTCCTGAGGGGAGATTGGGGCAGCTGCTGCTGCTCACAACCACTGATAGCACCAGCCCTGCTTGCACCCACTGCTTTCACCTGCCCCAATCACTCCACACAGTCAGTGGGTACGAGTAGGGGCTGCCAGCAGAAAAGGGCCCAGGGCTGTGGTGGGAGGGGCCAGGTGGGGGCATGGAGGATGGGCCAAAACCCGCCCCTGTGCCCACTGCAGCCTCGTGACCCACAGTTCCTTTCAAGGTGCAGAATGCATGCACTGGGCTCCTAGTAAAAAATAAAAGGCCTTATAATAAATATTTTCAGTCCTGTGGGCTATTGGGTCTCTGTTGAAACTTCTCAGCTCTGCTGTTGTAGTGTGAAAGTAGCCACAGACAACACACAAATGAATGAGAGTGACTGTGTTCTAATAAATTTTATTATTAGATACTGAAATTTGAATTTTATGTAGTTATGTCATAAAATAGTATCCTTCTTTTGATTAAAAAACACACATTAAAAATGTAAAATCAGCCCTAGCTGGTTTGTCTCAGTGGATAGAGTGAGGGCCTATCTTCTGAGGGGTCCTGGGTTCACTTCCAGTCAAGGGCCCAGGCTGCTGGCTGCATCCTCAGTGTGGGGTGTGCAGGAGGCAGCCGATCAAGGATTCTCTTTCATCACTGTTTCTCTCTCTCTCTCCCTCTCCCTTCCTCTCTGAAATCAATAAAAATGTGTGTTTTTAAAGGTGTAAAATCATCCCTACTTTGCAAACCATACAAAGACAGGTGGCAGGACATTGGCTCTGGTACAGAACACAGAGGCGGGACATGGTTTACACTAAACAAAATAGCTGAGGCAGGGTGGAGAGGGGAAAAGAGATTTCTCTTAAACTATGGATGCACAGTTCTTTATAAAATACACAAAATATCAATTGTTTATATCAAAGAATGGAGCAGCCACTATTCTCTGGTCTAGTAAAAGTGTGCTAAACTTAAAGCTTATGAACTGAGCTTAAGTGCTATAAATTACTGCTTGAAATATCACAGTGACCGTTTAAACACATCTACTCATTGAGGGCTAATGTTAAGCTAATTCAGATATCTGAAATAAACTATCCTTTCTGAAGCAATGCATCAGAGGAATCTTACAAATGAAAAAGGGTATCTTTTAAAAGCATTCTTTCTCAAATGCACCATATTTGCCTCCAGCTTTTTCCCCCTATTGTGGATGTATTTTATTAGAGAAATACACACACGTGCGCGCGTGCGCGCGCACACACACACACACACACACACACACAATTTTAAAACCATTTTGTTATATTTAACTTAATCTTTTTCTAGATTAATTTGCTGTGTTTTTAAGGCTTTCTCATGTAAGAAGTAAGCAAAGTAAGACATATTTGCTTGTACTCTCAGATTCCCTAATATAAGTAAACATGAATATAATATTCTGAACTTAGGCTCTCTAAAAATATTCCGACTATACGTAAAATGCATTATTCAAATTAATGGTTATTTTATATAGTTGTGTGGTTATGCTGTGCACTTTACAGATTTTGCTCTTTTCTTTCTTTTTTAAATAATAGATCAAGAAGTCTGACTCAGTGTTGCTTTATCACTTTAAAAACTAGAAGACATCTGCAACTTGGAAAATACAGACAACACTCAAACTATACCAAGCACCTGAAACTGTGCCTGGCACCTAATACCTAGTAAGAGGGCGTTGCTATTATTGTTATAAATATCAGTGTTAAAAAATTGTTCAAAGACCCCTAGGAGAATACAGGAAGGGTAGTTTTGTTTTTGTTTCCTAGTTCTTTTTCTGGGTGAATTCTACAGTTTCAAATCTGAGATCTCGCCTTCAGTTTTCACTAAGTTCTGTGTATGTTTAACATATTCATTTTTGTTAGTACAGAGCAGAAATGGTCACCATTCTGTTCATTACAACGAGAGCACATTGTCCCATAAAAAGTAGTTGCATGTTGAATGTTAAAGTTAACCAGAGAACCCAAAGATTTGAAAGGTGTGACCGCAGTACAAATGTGACACTCCTCAGGGACACATCAGGGACACAGCTGCGGTCAGGATCTTTCCCTGGAGGGTTGGTTCTGTTTGCCTCCGAGCCGGTCGGGTGCAGGTCTGCTGGGCGGTGGGCCCTCCGCAGAAGCCTGGAATCCCCTTTCTCCCACTTGGCGCCCTTTACATTAAAGTTCCGATGGCACTTTCTCCCGTGGCTCACCTGTAAGCCTGACCTTTATGCCTTCCCTGCAGGTGGTGTTTTCATAAGGGTATGACCCAACCAGCTCTCCTGTGATTAGCGCAAATCTGACTTTGGGAGGACACAGAACTTGCATCACCAAAGGCAGGTTGCAGTGCTGGGCTCCTCATTAGAGTAAGGAATGCCCCTGGGGCTCCCGAGCCCTCTCAAGACGAGGCCTGGGGGATGAGTAAGCCGGGACCCAGGGCAGCACTCATTTCCAGCCCGAGCTCCTTCGAGTGAGAGCGGACACAGCAATTGTGACAGCGCCCCTGAAGGTGGCGGGGCTGCCTTGGCGGGTACAAGGCTCCCGCAGCACTGCCAGGAATGCGGCCGCACCTCCATCAGGGGCCCCGCACTCTCGCAGGTGACAGCCACGCATGGCTGGTCCCCGCACCCGGGAGTCCGCAGTCCCCAGCACCACCCAAAAGCCGGGAGGCTGCGCTTGGGCCTCGGGGGAGCTGGGTAGTGCGGAGTCTGGATTTGGGGGTTCCCTGTCAGCCCCGTCTATTCCCTCCGGAATGGAAGACGGGCAAGGCTCGGCAAGCTCCCCCATCTCCACCCGCTTCTCTCCGCTCTCCCCTCCATCTCTGCACTTGCAGGCCCACTCTCTGCGCTCCCCAAATTCCGGGAAAGTGAAAGCAAGCATCTGAGTAGGGAAGACACGTCCTCAGACGCCGCCCGCCGGGAAGTTAGAAACTCCTTCAACCCAAGAGCCCAAAAGCCCAGTCGGACCACTGGAGGAGGAGCTGGGCTGGGGAGGGAAAGTGCAGGCCTCTCAGGTTAAGCTCCCGCTGCAAAGGAGCCTTTCATATCAGCTGGAAATCTCTACTCCCCCCACCCCCACCCATTTTGTAATGGAACAGTTCAATTGAGCTGTAATTCACCTACCATAAAATTCATAAGCTTTCAAAGGTTGAGAACCGAGTCGGGTCGCCTAAGACCATGGGAAAACACAGATATTTACATTACGATTCATAACAGTAGCAAAATCACAGTTATGAAGTAGCAATGAAAATAATTTTATGATTGGGGGTCTCCACAACATGAGGAACTGTATTAAAGGGTCATAGCATTAGGATAGCATAGCTATCACCACCAATTTTAGAACATTTTCATCAACCCAAAGATACCAAATCCATTAGCAGTCACTCCACATTCCTCCTTCCCCCTGGCAACAGTTTTTTTTTTTTCAATTTCTATGAATTTACCTATTTTGGACATTTCATAAAAATAGAATCATATAACATTTTCTTTGGGGCTGGCTTTGTTCACATAACATAATGTTTCAAAGTTCATCTCCATTATAACATGTATCAGTAATTCACTCCTTTTTATAACTGAATGGTATTTCATTGGATGAATATACATTTTGCTTATTCATTCATCAGTAGAAGGACATTTTGGATGATTCCTTTTTGGGGCTATTATGAATATGAACATTTGAGTGCAAGTTTCTGACAAACATATGTTTTCAGTTCTCTTGCACATAAACCTAGAAGTGGCACTGTGGAGTCATATAGTAATTCATGTGTTTAACATTGTGAAAAATTGCCAAAAAGCTTTTCATGGTTTTCAGAATTGTATAATCCCACCAGCAATGAGGGTTCTAGTTTCTCCACATCCTCAACAACATTTCTTAGAGTCTGTCTTTTTTTTTTTTTTTTTAGCCATCCCAGTGATTGCAAAGTGGTATCTCACTGTGGTTTTGTTTTGCCTAATGACATTGAGCACTTTTGCATGACCATTTCTTCTTTGCAGAAGTCACTATTCAAATCCTTTGCCCATTTTTTAAAGAGTTACTTATCTTTTTCTTGTTGAGTTGTAAGAATTCTTTATATATTCTGAATACAAATACCTTATCAAATATATAGTTTGTAAATATTTTCTCCCAATCCATGAGTTGTATTTTCATTTTCTTGATGAATTCCTTCATGCATAAAAGTTTTTATTATTTTTATTAAGTTCAATTTAGTTTTTTTTGTCACTTGAGCTTTTGCTGTCATATCCCAGAAACTACTGTCTAATCCAAACATTATGAGGATTTAGACCTATAGTTTCTTCAAGATCTTACATTTAGGTCTATGATCCAATTTGAGTGATATTTTGTATATGATGTGAAGAGTCAAAATTCGCTCTTTTGAATGTGGATATCTAATTGTTCCAGCACCAGTTGGTGAAAAGATTATTCTTTGAATTGTTTTGGCATCTTTGTTGATAAGTGTAAGATTATACTTCTGGACTTTCAATTCTATTCCATTAATCTGTGCCTAGACTTACACCAGTAAATCTATGCCCTGGCTACTGCACTTTGTAGTAAACATTGGAATCAAGAAATACAAGTCCTCCAATGTAATTAGGACTGAATTGTGTCCCCTCCAAATTCCTGTGTTGAAGCCCTAACTCCCAATGTGATAGTATTTGGAGATGGTGCCCTTGGGGGATGATCAGGTTTAGATGAGGGGAAGAGGGTAGGGCTTCATGATGGGATTAGCGCTGTATTTAAAGAGAGACCATAGAATTGTTCTCTGCCTCTTTCTCTATTTCCCCATGTTAAGTGACAGGGAGAAGGGGCCCCTGTGTAAGTCAGAAAGCGTTCTCATCAAAACCTGGCCATACAGGCATCCTGACTTCAGACTATAAAATAAAAGCCTAATATACTAAGTGTCTGATCATTTGACCATTTGACCAGTCACTATGATGTGCACTGACCACCAGGGGGCAGATGTTCTGCCTAGTAGGTTAGCTTGCTGCTGGGGTCCAGCCGATCGGGACTGGGTGAATCGGGCCAGACATGCCCTGGAGCCAATTTCCAGCAGTCCCTCCCTGGCCTCAAAAATATTTATTTTACTTAATTTCCTTTCAATGTGCACAAATCCATGCACCAGGCCTCTAGTGAGAATATAAATTTCTGATGTTTAAGCCATTCAGCCTGTGGCATTTTGTTATGGCAGCCTGAGCTGACTAAGGCGGGGTCATAAGGGTGAGGCCCAAGTGTCATAGGACTGGTGTTCATATAAAAAGAGGAAGAGACACTGAGAGTGTGTGTGAACAGAGAAAAAGCCATGTAAGGACACAGTGAGAAGACTGCAAGCCAATGAGAGAGATCACACCAGAAATTCACCCTGCTGGCACCATAGTCTTAGACTTCCAGCCTCAGAACTGAAAAGATAAACTTCTGTTGTTTAAAGCACTCAGTCAAGTCTGGTATTTTGTTGTGACAATTCATCCAACTTTATTCTTCTTTTGCAAAATGGTTTTTGGCTATTTTGGATACCTCACATTTCCAAATGAATTTTAGGCTCCACTTGTCAAATTCTGCAAAAATGCCAGTAAGGATTTTGATAGGGATTGCATCGAATCTGCACATCAATTGGGGGCTCAGGAGTATTGCTATCTTAATAATATTAAGTCTCTTATCTAAGAGAATCTTTTCATTTACTTGTCTTCTTTAATTTCTTTCAACAGTGTTTAGTAATTTTCAAGTATCCATGTTTTACAATTCTTAAAGTTATTCCCAAATATTTTATTGTTTTTTATATTATTATAAATAAACTGGGTTGGGTTTTTTTTTTATTGTTCATTGTGAACATACAGAAATATAATGGATTTTTGTGTTTTGATAATGTATTCTGCAACCTTGCTGAAGTTATTAGTTCTAATAGGTATCTATTGGCTTCCTTAGAAATATATACATATGTCATCTGACAATGGGGGTAGTTTTATTTCTTCATTTTTTAATCTGGATGTGTTCTACCTTTATTTTTATTCCCTAATTTTCCTGGCTAGAACCTTCAATACAATGTTAGCTAGAAAAGACATTCTGTCTTAATCCTGACCTAAGGAAGAAAGTGTTAGCCTTTCACCATTAAATATATCAGCTGTTAGCTACTGGTATTTCAGGTCAAAGAAATTCCCTGCTAACCCTAGTTTGTTTTGTTTTTTTATCAGGAAAGAATGTTGTCAAATATTTTTTCTGTATTAAGATGAGTTTTGTTTTGTTTTTTAAATATTTTTATTGATTTCAGAGAGGAAGGGGGGAGAGAGAGAGAGAGAGAGAGAGAGAGAGAGAGAGAGAGAGAGAGAGAGATATGGAAATATCAATGAGAGAGAACCATTGACTGGCTGCTTCCTGCAGGCCCCCCACTGGGGATCAAGCCCACAAATGAGGTATGTGCTCTGACCGGGAACCAAACCATGACCCCCGGGTTCCCAGGTCCATGCTCAACCTCAGCCATGCTGGCCAGGCATGTCCTCTATTCTCCTAATATAATGTATTACATTGATTTTCATATGTTGAATAAACCTTGTACAAATCTCGGTTCTAGAATATAATCTTTACTGATGTTGCTGGATTTGGTTTGCTAACATTTTGTTGAGGATTTTTGTTTCTATATTCATGGACATAATGAACATAAACACTGCAGTTTCCTTGTGATATTATTGGTATGATTTTGATATTCAAGGTAATACTGGACTCAGAGTGGGTTGGTAAGTGTTCCCTCCTCTTATATTTTTTTAACACTTTGTGAAGGATTAATCTCTATTCTATTTTAAACATTTGCAGAATTCACCAATGAAGCTATCTGGGTCTGGGTTTTACTTTGTGGGTAGATTTTTTATTATTAATTCAGTCTCTTTCCTGCTATCAGTCTATTCAGATTTTCTGTTCTACTTGAATCAGTTTCAATAGTTTATGACTTTCTAGGTTTTTGTCCATTTCATTTAATTAATTTGTTGGTCAATTTAGCTAAAGTTTTGTCCATTTTGTTGATCTTTTCAAGTAAGAACTTTTGGTTCTGTTGATTCTATTTTTCTCTTCTTCATCACATTCATTTTTCTATTCTCAATTTCATTCATTTCTGTTCCAATCTTTGTTGTTTATTTGCTTCTATTTTGAGAGAGAGGGAGAAACGTAATTTGCTGCCTCAGATACACACCCTGACCAAGAATGGAACCCGCCACTTTTAGCCTACCTGACAACACAGCAAGTAACTGAGCCATACCAGCCAGGGCTTCTTTTTCTTTCTTAAGGTGTAAAGTTAGGCTATTAATTTGAGATCATTCTTTTTTAATATACGGGGGGTTTACATTTTTTAAATTGATTTTAGAGAGAGAGGAAGGGGAGAAAGAGAGACAGCGATTTATTGCTCCACCTATCCATGAATTCATTGATTGCTTTCTTTAACATGCCCTGAACAGGGATCAAGCCCAAAACCTTGGCATACTGAGAAGATGCTCTAACCAGTGGTAGGCAAACTGCGGCTCTCAAATCACATGCGGCTCACGAGAGGCGGTTTGCCATTCTGTTGACTGAGTTTACTGACCACAGACCTAAACTCTCAATTCCAATATGTACAGGCTGTTGTTGTTCCTTGTGATTAAACCCCTATCCCAGGGGTCGGCAAACTCATTAGTCAACAGAGCGGCAAACCACGGCTCGCCAGCCGCATGTGACTTGCGAGCCGCAGTTTGCCGACCACTGCTCTAACCAAACAAACTACCCAGCCAGCACTTAATACAGGTGTTTACAGTTATAAATCCCCATTTAAGCACTGCTTTAGCTGTACATCATAAATTTTGGCATGTGTATTTTTGTTTTCATTTAACTCAAAGTATTTTCTAATTTTCCCTTTATTTCACCCCTTGGTTATTTAGGAGTGTTCTGTTTAGTATCTACTATTTGTGAATTCCTCAAATTTTCTTCTATTACTGATTTCTAATTTCATTCCTTTGTAGTCAGAGAGCATATTTTATATTATTTTAATCCTTTTGAATATATTAAAGCTTGCTTTATGATCTAGCATATGGTCTGTTCTGGAGAAGTTCCATGTATACTTTAGAAGGATGTGTATTCTATTTTGAGTGGAGAGTCCCATAGGTATCTTTTTATTAGTTCTAGTTAGCTTACAATTTTATGCGAGTCTTCTATTTACTTTTTGATTTTCTGTCTGGTTGTGTTATGCATCACTGAAAGTGAGGTATTGAAAGCTCCAACTATTATTGCTGAATTATCTATTTCTCCATTCAACTCTGACAGTATTTGTTTCATGTATTTTAGGCTCTGTTATTAGCTGCACATGTCTATAATTATTATAAATTCCAGATAGGTTATCCTTTTATTTTTATAAAACATTCTTCCTTGTTGCTATTAATTTTTGTCTGACATTACTATAGTAATAGCTCCTTTTGGTTATTATCTGCATGGTATATATTTTTTCATGCTTTTATGTTTCATCTGTTTATGTCTTTAAATTTAATGTGTCCCTTATATGCAGCATATAGGTGTATATTTTTCATCTTTATCTTACATTGAAGTTTTTGATCCATTTAACAATTTAATGTAATATGTGCAACTTTGCTATTTTTTCCTATGTCATGTCTTTTTTGCCCTTCTATTCCTCCATTATTGCCTTCTTATATGTTAAATAGATAGTACTAGTATACCACTTAAAGTCATTTAAAGTTTCTTTTATTTATTTCTAAAGTTATTTTCTTGATGGTTACCCTGGGGATGACAATTACTATCTTAACTCGTAACTACAGATTTTGTTTTGCCTCAAGTATCTTCTTGGAATTTAAATAGTCTAGTCAACATTAAGTCCAGAAAAATGAGTTTTCAACTCACAAACACTGTTTAGGTAAACACTGGGGGGTTGCTATGATAACAAGTATCTGCCTCTGGTATGAACACTTACCTTGTCTAACAGTGCATTCTGCCACAATCTAAAGATACTGAGGTAACTTCTATCCCTGGCACCAAAAGATGTAAAGAAAAACTGAAAATAAAAATAGAATAATTTTAGTGACATTTAAAAAGGGGGAAAGTATCTGTCATGAAGCTCTGTTGGCATTTGCTATGGCCAAAGCAAACCAGTAAGTCACCACTGCCTATTTTACATACTCTTTTTAACCTTTTGTTACAATAGATGAAAAACAGGTAATGGGTGCATAGACAAGAATTTTTCACATTGTATCTTACAGCAAATACAACTTTATCAATATTTTCTAGGGAAGTGAGCTTGAAATATATAGCTATTTATGTTCATCGTAGTTTACCTATGAAAATCAATCTAAATAAATTTGTGAAAAAAAATAAAATTTTACTTATTCTAAACTTTGAAAAGAGATGTGATTTGTGAGCTATTTGAGACAAGTATAGACAAAGAATATGAAAAATACAGTGGATTTCAGAGATAAATTCATTTTTAAGGATCTTAATTTTTAATTATATCATCTTTTGCCTGGCTGGCATGGCTCAGTGGTTGAATGTTGACCTATGAACCAGGAGGTCATGATTCGATTCCTGGTCAGGGCACATGCCCAGGCTGTGGGCTCATCCCAGTGAGGAGTGTGCAAGAGGGAGCCAATCAATGATTCTCTCTCATCATTAATGTTGCTATTTCTCTCTCTCCCTCTCCCTTCCTCTCTGAAATCAATAAAAAAATATATATTAAAAAATTATATCACCTTTCATAGTCTCAAATATCTAGAAATAGCTAATCTCTGATAATTATAGATATAAAACACTCACATTAACAATAAACTTTGCTTTGAATTTTGTAGAAGAGAAATAGCATGTTCCAATCTATAAGCCTATGTTTGCATGTAGTCCTATTTTTTCCTATGCATTTAAGTGGATTTTTATGGCCACATTTTAATATAGGCTCTTATGAAAAAAATCTGTCAAGTGGCAGCACTAAATATAGTTTCTCAGTGTATCATCTCTTCCCTTCCCCTGATTTGTGACTTTTTATGATTAAGTGTTTACTTCCAGGAACAAGAAAGCTCAGTCCTGTTTGATTTATTAAATAAAATATTAAATTAGTAATATTTCATGTGTTTACATTTTTCACACAAAGTTGTTGAAGTATAATTGTCTAATTAATAAATTGAAACCTTGCTATATAATATTCTCCATAAGCAAACTTTTATAACAAGAACATAGCTAGGAACTTTTCCAAATAGGATTATATACATAACATGTGACCTAGGGTCACACACAGATCCCTAATCAATTTTCCAGATGGGTATAGAAAGATTCTTCATATATCTCCACTAAGAAATGGCAAATATTGTAGGTGAATAATATAAATGATGGCAGTTAAAGATAATTGCCATCCTAAAACATTATTTAAATGTTTATGTTTACTTGTATGCTACCCAAACCTCTGTTCACCAGAATCATTTGTCTGTATTAGTTGCTATTATGCATAAAAACAATTATAGAATTATTAATGTGTTAGAAATAACAAGGATGTTTTGCTAATGCTTAATCTATCTACTTCTTATAATGAAGAAATGATAAACATGGGATCAAGTTCTCTTTAAACTATAAAGTACAAAAAAAATGGTAGCAGTCATTTAACCATCAATAAGTATTTAAGTACACAGAAAGCTAGCATGAAATTCAGTGTATCTTTATTACTAGTAGATATCCATAATTCTATTCCTAACACTGATGGTTAGTATGAGGCGGATTTCCTTCACATTATGTAATAAGGCAAGGCAGAAAAGTTTTTCACCTTTTCATTGTTGGTAGCGATCTGGATAGCATTTGGGATGAGTCGAGCAGTTTTCTCCTTGGTGATGAAGGTTATATTCTTTAAAGCAATAGAAATCTAAATACACAAAAGAAAAAAATTACAAAATGAATTTTTTCCATACTACATATAACACAAAACACCAAATATTACATCAATCTAATCCAGACTAGAAAAACCTAAAGGAGTTCATATTAATTACATGTTTATTTTCTCTGCGAAAAACAGGGTCAGCAGTCAGACATTCTTCCTTTCAGTAATTTTCCACACATCAACTCCTATCTCTAACATTAGGATAAAGTGTGAAAAGACATCATGTTCTACACACACACACACACACACACACACACAATTCAGACTGTGAGAAGATATGATTTTGGCAGTGAAAAGGATATATATTCAAGCTTTTTAAAGTCTGAAATCTTTCTCCGATTGTATTGCATATGTACACATGGAGCTCAAAGTATTAAGAAAAATATATTGCATGCTTCTACAACACATATTGTATTTACATATATACAATATAAATATTCAAATATATAAAATTTTACATTAGAATTTAAAGCACATTACTTTCAGGATAACTGTATACAGTTTCTATCTATGCAATTATTTGTATCAACAAATTAAATCAAAATATGTCTTACTGTAGTTTCCCATTTGAAGATGTTGCTATGGAAACATAGCCAGTTTTCTGAAAGGTATAGTCGTCCCTGAAGCAAAATGTCTTTCTGAAGAGCACAAGCATAATCTACACAAATAAGGAATAGCTTAGTCACAATAATATGGCAACCTAATAAATCTTATACTACTTTAGTACACAGAAAACCATCACTCTTCATTCATTAGTTCATGTGTTCATTCATTCATTCATTTACTCGTTTGTATTCTTTGTGCATCATATACTAGGGTTACCAGAAAAAAACCTTGCCCTCATGGAATACAATCTAGAGGGGAAGGCATACAATAAACAAATACATTTGTAGGTATAATGACCTAAGTATAAAGAAAGCTATGAAAGAATATAACAAGGCCTACATAAGTACAGGGAGTGGAGCAGATAGAAAGTTAATTAGGAAAAGTTTTCCTGAAAAAGTAATCTTTAAACTGAGACCTAAAGACCGATGAAGGGTCAGCCAGACCATGAAGGAATAAACTGTATTTACCAAGGCCCCATGGCAGGAAGAAGCAGAGCTCATTTAAGCTGCTATATACAAGGAGAGATCTCGGGCCGAGAGAAGGTAAAAGTGTCTTAAGCCCTGGTGAGCTGTGGACTTGATGAGAAGCCACTGGTAAGTTTTAAGTAAAAGGGGCATGATCAGTTGTATCTTAATAAAAACCACTTTATTCACACTCTGAGAATAAATTCAGATAAATCAGCTGGAAAACCAAGGGAAAACTGATGGTGCCCAGACCAAAAGATGACAATATTAGAGAAAAAAGCAGTTAGATTAAAAAATATTAAGAGGTAGTACTGATGGAAATTGGTGATTAATTAGATGTTGGACAAAGGTGAAGGAGGGAACAATAATAAGGCCAGAGAAGAGAGAGAGAGAAAGAGAGAGAGAGAGAGAGAGAGAAAAAAAGAAAGAGAGAGAGAGAGAGAGAGAGAGAGAGAGACTGACTTTGTTTTTTAAAGTTGATCCTCTCCACACCAGCATTAAAATCCAGCAAAATCAAGAATACTGGTAAATGCACTGCCTATAACAAGTTAATACCATGCTTCTAAGATTAAGACCTGACTCTTTGGCTAATGTAAATAGTATTGCTAAATTACCAATTATACAAGATATAAAAGGCTGCTGAGGAGATTTAGTTAAATTGATAAATTTTAAAACTATATATACAGTGATTAGCAATTTTAGGAAAACTTGTGGAGTTTATAGACACCAAAATATTTAAGTTTAGTTATTAAAATTCTAAGCAAATACTGAAAATTGAGCAAAATAATGCATTCTTTCAAAATGCTTCCTTCAGCAAAACAAATTTGAGATGCCACCAAAAAAAAAAAAAAAATCCTAGCAAATAATTAAACAGATTAAGTTACTCATTTACTAGTATGCATTTCTAAAACAGAGATTGGGCTAAAGATCACCTTGAGGTGTCCTGAAGGTTTTATCTAAACCACAGACACATTTTATTAGTTTAATGCTTCTCAAATTTCACTTCAGAAACATCTGGCAGACTTATTAAAACACAGCTTTCTGGGCTCCTCCCCCAGAGCGTATGATTAAATGTCTGGGCTGGGATGAAGAGACTGCATGTGAAACAAGCTCCCAGGCGACGCCACCCTCTGAGGACCGCTGCATCACTTTATGTTAACTATGTGCAAAGCTATACCAAGCAACTGGATTGTTTTAACTGAAGATTATTTAATACTAGTGGCCCTGAGCACAAATCCGTGCAAGAGTAGCTCACTGCCGCTTGCCTCAGCTGGCCGCCCCACCCACCACTGCTCATTACTCTCCGGCCACAGGTAGCTCACTTCCCTGCCCTCCCATAGCTCTCCACCTGCTGTCCCACCCTCCTGTAACTCTCCACCACAGGTAGCTTGCTGCCCGGCTCTGCTGTTGATTGGTCGTTACACAACAGTGTCCTGACCAATTTGCATATTACCCTATTATAAGTATAGACTAGAGGCCTGGTACACAAAATTCGTGCACTTGGGGTGTGTGTGTGGGGGGAGCAGGCCACGCCAAAGGATCCCACCAGTGCATGATCAGGGCCGGGGAGGGACAAGAGAGGCTGGCCAGCTGGAGAGGGACAGTGAGAGGGCTCCAGTGCATGTCCTGCCCATCTCACACAGTCCTGATCAGCCAGACCCCAGCAGTAAGCTAACCTACTGGTTGGAGTGTCTGCCCCCTGGTGGTCAATGCACATGATAGCGAGCAGTTGAGTGGCCTTAGCATATCATTAGCATATTACATTTTGATTGGTTGAATGGCCGACCGAACACTTAGCATAGTAGGCTTTTATTACATAGGATAGATTGACAGGCTTTTTACAATGGTTTTAAAAATTATTTCCCCAAAATAGGTATATTTTATTTCAATAAATTTGTACCCCAATAAAATTTAGTTTTTATGTAATAGCTTTCTAGCAATATAGTCTATGTGAGAAGTTAACAAAATATTTTAAAAGCAAAGGGATTTTACTGTTTTTTGCTCCCAATTTTCCACTGATAAACAAGCACATAATTATCAGCATTTCAGAAAACAATAGTATACCTAATCTGAGTCATGTTAACAATCTGATTCATATATAATGAAATAAGAAAGTAACGTTTATCAAAAATCATTTTATGGCCCAGCCAGTATTGCTCAATGGTTGAGCATCAATCTTTGAACCAGGAGGTCATGGTTCAGTTCCTGGCCAGAGCACATGCCCAGGCTTCAGGCTCGATCCCCAGTGCGAGGGCATGAAGGGGACAGCTGTCAATGATTCCCTCTCATCATTGATGTATCTATCGTTCTTCCTTTCCTTTCCACTCTGAAATCAATAAAAAACAAATTTTATATGCTTTATTGAATTTTTTACAGAGAGGAAGGGAGAAGCATAGAGGTCAGAAACATCAATGAGAGAGAAACATCAATCAGCTGTATGCCCCCCACTGGAGATGTGCCCACAACCAAGGCACATGCCCTTGACCGGAATCGAACCTGGGACCCTTCAGTCCACAGGCCGACGCTCTATCTGCTGAGCCACACCAGCTAGGGCAAAAAAATTTTTTCAAAAAATCATTTTATGGCCCTAGTCAGTGTGCTAAATGGTTAGAGTATTGACTCTTACACCAAAGGGTCAAGGGTTCAGCTCCAAATCAAGAGCACACACCTGGGTTGCAGGTTATATTTCACAGCTCCTGCAGAAGGCAACCAATCAATGTCAATTTCTCTCTCTCCCCCACCTCTCTCTTTCCCTCCCTTTCTTTATCCCTCCCTTTCATTCTCTACAAATCAATGGAAAAAATATCCTCAGATGAGAATTAACAAAAATAAAATCATTTCATGGGTGTTTATTACTTTACTAGAGGCCCGGTGCATAAAATTCGTGAAGGAGGGGTGGAAGAGGGAGGCGGTAACCCTCAGCCCAGTGTGCACAGTCTTCAGTCTAGGACCCCTGAGAGATGCCCAACTGCCCGTGTAGGCCCAATCCTGGTGGAACATCCCTCTCACAATCCAGGACTGCTGGCTCCCAACTGCTCATTTGCCTGCCTGCCTGCCTGATTGCCCCTAACTGCTTCTGCCTGCCAGCCTAATCACTCCTTAACTGCTCCCCTTCCAGCCTTACTGCCCCTAACTGCCCTCCCCTGCCAGCCTGGACATCCCTAACTGCTCTCCCATGCAGGACTGGTCCACCCCCACACACACAACTGCCCTTTCCTGCTGGCCTGTTCCCCTCCAACTACTTTCCCCTGCTGGCCTGGTCACCTCCAACTGCCCTCCCCTGCAGGTCTGGTCCCCCCAACTGCCCTCCCCTTCTGACCTAATTGCCCCTAACTGTCCTCCCATGCTGGCCTGGTCACCCCTAACTGCCCTTCTCTGCAGGCCTGGCTTCTCTCAACTGCCCTCTCCTGCTAGCCTGGTCTCCCCCAACTGCTCTCCCCTGCTGGCCTGGTCACCCCCAACTGCCCTCTCCTGCAGACCTGGTCTCCCCCAACTGCCCTCCCCTGCTGTCCTGGTCCCCCCCCCCCAACTGCTCTCCCCTGAAGGCCTGGTGCCCTGAACTCCCCTCCCTTGCAGGTCCGTCCCTCCCAACTTCCCTCTCCTGCTGGCCTGATCACCCACAATTGCCCTCCCCTGCCGGCCATCTTGTGGCAGCCATCTTTGACCACATGGAGCACCCATCTTGTGTGTTGGAGTGACAGTCAATTTGCATATTACCCTTTTATTAGATAGGACTAGTGGCCCTGCGCAAGAATCTGTGCACCGAAGGACTTGTATGCATACATATGAGCATAACCAATGAATGAAAGATACTGGGGCGGGGAGGGGGGCAGGTGGGGACATGTGCTGGGGGGTAAGGGAGGCTGGAGGGAGGATATTGGGGGGGAAAGGAAAACATATGTACTACTATTAAATATAAGTTATATTGTAAATTTAAAAAAAGGAAAAAAAAGAAAAGAAAGATGTAACAAAAAAAAAAGAATCTGTGCACAAGTAGCTCGTTGCCACTTGCCTCAGCTGGCTGCCCCACCCACCACCGCTTGTAGCTCTCCGCCACACGTAGCTCTGCACCCGCTGCCCTGCCCTCCTGTAGCTCTCCACCACTTGTAGCTCACTGCCCTGCCCTTCTGCTGTTCAGTCCTTATGTGATGGCATCCCAACCAATTTGCATATTACCCTATGATAAGTATAGATAATTGGTTACTAGAAAGTTAGAATAAATTTAAGTAAATTCAATAAGCAACATAAGTCATTTTGATATGTGGTACATCAACTTACTACCCTGTTTCCTCGAAAATAAGACATCCCCCGAAAATAAGACCTACTTCCAGTTTTGCCTCTCGCTGTAATATAAGGCATCCCCCCGAAAATAAGACCTCCCCGATAATATTTTTATTCTTGAAACTGAAAAAGCCTGAGCCACACAAGCAGTTATAAGGAAGTGGGTCGATTTAATGCTGCCACTTGTTATGTGAGGGAGCCAAAGAGGTCTGCTAGTCTGGGATGCAGCCAGCACTCACCGCATTAAAACCATGAAGAAATTTCTTCACGAAAGAAAAATAGATCAAATAATGATTCCCGCAGGAATGACAGCCTATCTCCAGACTCTTGATATTGCAATAAACAAGCCATTCAAGGACAATTTGTGCATAAAAATTAATGACTACACTGAAAATAGGAGAGAAATCAGTGTGGAAACTTTGTGAAACCTGAACTGCAAGAGGGTGTGACTTGGGTGAAGAATTCATGGGAGAAAATCACTGACAGTTGGATTGCAAATGCACTATGAGCAGGCTACCTTGACAAGAAGTACTCATTTAAGGATAGTGCTATTGCTAAACATGAGAGATTTGGTCCACTGATTCTGAAAGAAATGGAGTCACAAGAAATTCACCAGGACATTCAGGGTTTGGATTGTTATGATGATATTCCAGAAGATGATGACATGACTGTCATTGAATAAATCTGACTTTGTGTTCATACTGGTAAATATCAGTATCAGTAAATGTACCATAGATTGTTGTACATGGAAATAATGGTAGTAATAAGAAATTCTTGATACCGTAGGATTCACAGTTTATCTGGTTATGCTGATTTGTGATGACAACTACTACTGTACCGTATACAGGTAATAAATTTCCTTTTTTTTTTTTTTTGTTCAACAATAAATGTGTACTATATTCTTCTCCATGGAAAAATAAAACATCCCCTGAAAATAAGACCTAGGGCATTTTGGGAGCAAAAATTAATATAAGACACTGTCTTATTTTCAGGGAAACAGAGTATTATATGATCAATTTTGGCAAAATTGAATGACTCCGACTCAAAGATTATTTTAATAACTATAATGTAACAATGGATATAGCGGAAATATGTAGTGTTATGGGAATACAGATGAAGTGAACCATATATTTCTAGAATAAGCTTGCATTATAAGTAGTATGCACATATTTAAATAAACAAGGTGTACGATTTAGTTTTACCAAAGTATTTAGGCTTATCTATCCATAAGGGAGATGACAGTGAATTAAAAGAATATGTTTAGCGCACTGAACTTCTAATTCAAAGGTTCCAAGTTTGAGTCCTGGCAGAGTCACAGTCTTTGAATTGTGCACCTGAAACCTATATAACTTTGTTAACTATTGTCACCCTAATTTTAAAAAGAATGTGTTTTTTTTAAATAATCATTCAGGAAATACACATGCAAAAGTATTCTTTTCTAGCAGCAATCATTTTGGGGAGCCCAATAATACGAACATTGCTTTAAAAAGACCTCGGGACAACATTTTTAGGATTGTTTTCAGATTTCGTATTCAAATTACAAAAGATAACCATTCTCATGTTTCATACTTTACCTTTTTCATGTTTTTTTTTTTTTTTACCTCAGACAAATACAAATTTTTTTTAAAAAGTGATTTTCTCTGATGCAAAAAGGGAAAAGGACCCCCATTCCCTTTTCTCAGAGCATTCTCTTTAGAAAACTTATATTTTCTCAGATCCTTTGAGATGTGTGTGAATATTTTTGTTGTCGTTGTTGTTGTTAATTCTCACCTGAAAACATTTTTTCCATTGATTTTTTTTAGAGAAAGCGTAAGGAAGGGAGGAAAGTGGAGAGAGAAACATTGATGTGAGAGAGACACATTGATTGGTGCCTCCTGTCCACACCTCCACTGGGGTCTGGGATCGAACCTAAAACCCGGTGCATGCCCTTGACAGGAAATCAAAGCTGAGACTCTTTGGTGGGAGGGCCAACATACTATCCATTGAACACACCAGCCAGGACTAGCTGTGTGTGAATCTTTTTAAAAGCAAGATAATCATCTTGCATCATTTGTTGAAAAGACTAACTTCTCTCCATTGAATATACACCTTTTTCAATAATCAGTTCACAATATTTGTATAATTTTTTATGTGGGCTTTTTTTCTGTTCCATTAATCTAATTATCTATTATTTGGCAAATCTCATACTGTATTCATTACACTGCCTTCATAAGGTCTTGAAATCAAGTAGTGTGTAACCTCCAGCTTTTTTCTTCTTTTTCAGAATTATTTTGGCTATTCTAGTTTTTTCTTTTCCATATAAATTTTAGAATCAACTTGTTAATATCTATAAAAAAGCTCACTGGGATTTTCATTTGAGGGAACTGAGATCTTAACAATATTGAGTCTTCTGATTCAGAAACATTTATTTGATCTTCTTTTATTAATGTTGTACAGTTGTCAGCATAGAAAGCCTGCAAGTTTGTTAGATTTATGCATGAGTACTTCATTATTGGGAGGTTCTGATATAAATGGTATTTGTAAAATTCAAATTCAAATTGTTTATTGTATGTATATATTAATATGATTCTTTCTTTTACCTTCAATTAACTTTCAATCTGTGACCTTACTAAACTCACCCATTAAATAGAGATTATATGATATTTAATGAGATTATCTGAGATTTTCTACATGAAAAGCAAACATACACACTGAAAAAATATCTAGAAAGCTACCCATAAAATATTAACCAAAATTACTTATAGGTGATAGGATCACCAATGATTTAATATTTTCATTTTTGTAAAGCTTTGATGTTTTATACAACACTGTGTCATCAAATTGATTCTTTCAATAAAGCAATAATGAGTGTTATACACATACACAGGTTTCCATGAAAAGTATTTGATTTCAAGTTGACAAACTGACAAGAAACATTTGCAACACACACGGAAAAAAATCTAATTTTTTAAGCATCTAACAAGCTACTTCAAATTAAGATAAAGACAAATAACCATTAGAAAAGTAAGCAAACTTTATGAAAAGAAAGCTTTGCAGAAAAAGATATATAAATAAATCCTCAATCTCCTTCTTAACTAAAGAAATGCATATTTAACAATGACCGTGCACCATTTCTATCTACTAAATCTTGCTTAAGCAAAATTCCTGAGGTATGGCAAAACAGGTACTTAGAAACACTGCTGATGAGAATAAACACTGGTATAACCGTTTTGGATGATAACTTGACAACAGTAAACTTTTTGAATGTTAATTAGCTTTTTGCCACAATTCCACTTCACGGAATTTATCCTACAATGTGTGCACATGTGTAATAAAACAAACATGAAAGAAGATTCAAGGTAACATTAGTGGTAATAGTAAAAGACAGGAGCCAATAAAAATTCCCTCAATAGAGGATTTGTCAAATAAATTATGGTACAAAAATTCATATTGAATATTAAGCAACCATTAAAAGAATAAAGTGAGTCCATAAGCAGTGCTAATAGAAAGAGTTCTAAAAAAGATTCAAACGGTTAAGCACAGTATGCTTCCATTTAAGTTCTCTTAGGAATATATGTATATTCCTCTGGGAATATAAACAGAAAATTTCTGAAAATATACATAAGAAATTATTAAAGGTAGTTATCCCCCAGGAAGAAGGTTGGAGTGATCTTCATTGGAAAGGCCACTCACCTTCACTATATGCCCTCTTGTAGAATTCGAACATTTTATTATGAGAATGTATTACTTTTAAATGTTCTTAAAAGTTGCTTTAATTCATCGTTATTATTTTTTAAATACTGGGCTTTAAAGTACTTAGCTATCTAGAAATTCAGTTACATTGTATTAAGTACTGCAAAAGAGTATCAGAAATCTGAGAAAGTTCAATGGATAAATGGTTAAATAAAATGTATACTAAAACTAAAACATAGTTCTATATTTTTATTATAAAACTAGTGTCCTGGTGCATGGATTTGTGCACATTAAAAGGAAATTAATTAGAAGAAATATTTTAATATTGCTATTTGCCCTTTCTCTATAATAGAAGTGTCAACCAAATTCAAGATCAACAATGACAGATTGAAACACATGCAATTTCAGGTAATTTTCAGCAACACAGCAGTAAATATCAACAAGAAGCAGATTGTTATTATTAGAGGTCATGCAGGTAGAACAAAGGGTAAAATATTTAACTGCAGCAGTGTTTGACTATATTCTGTGCAGTGAGAAAACCTGAAGTCATTTTCAAGGTCCACCATTTCTTACTTCTTTTCAGTGGAGTCAAGTTTCTAAGCTTTCTAAATCTCTGTTTTCTGGATAATAAAAAGAAAATAGGATTCCACTGAGTCTCCAAACTACCTACTCCAAGACCTCTGTAAGGATCAAATGAGATGAGGTACGGGTAAAAGCTTCACAGACATTTGGTTAAATTGTAAAATGTTTGCACCTGGCTATAAAGCAAGGTGGGTTCCTGGGCTGAAGAAACTCTAAGGAGGCTAGTCAGTAGAAAGAGGAAGCCAGGCGTAGCTATGTGACGTCCTTACCCAGTGCCCAGAGTGACCATTTCTGGGCTAGGCTGTGGGCCACATTTTGTGTCATGAGGTCTTGCCAGCACTGGCTGAGATTTGGTGGGGTGTTGCTCTGGGGTGGTGGCGGGGCCTGTGTCCCACTTGGGCAAAGCCGAGTGCTGGTTTGTTGGTGCCAGATCCATGGTGCTGTTTATTTTTAAATGGCCAGTACACATCATGGCAGCTCTGCCCCCTTGTGGTCAGTGTGCATCATAGCTACCAGTTGGATAGATGGAAACTTAGCCTTTTATATATATATAGACTAGAGGCCCGTTGCACGAAGATTCATGCAATAGGCTTTCCTTCCCCTGGCTGCCAGGACCAGTTTTCCTCTGGAACCTGCGACCCAGGCCTTCCCTGTGGCTGTTGCCTTCCGTTTTTGCTTTGGCCGGCTGGAGGCTTCACTTCAGCCGGAGCCTTCAGGCTTCTCTGCTCTGGCTGGAGCGCCATGCTGCCGCCGCCTGTCTCCGAGCCCAGGGACCAGGTGCTTGCGGCCACCACCGCTGCAGCTTTGTCTCCGCCCCCAGGGCTGGGCACTCGCACCGCTTGGCCCTGCCCCCCACTCCTGATTGGCTGGTAGCATAGCCAATCAGGAGCCAAGGTACAGTCACATTTGCATGTTACTCTTTTATTAGATAGGATATCTATATTGAGTTTATATTAAAAATAATGGCTCTTTCTCTCCCTGTACACACATGCACAGAGGAAAAGCTATGTCAGGACACAGTGAGTAGGCAGGCATATGCAAGTCAGGAAGAGAGCTCTCAAGTGACCTTGATAGCATCTTAATCTTAGACTTCTAGCTCCAGAACCAGTCTTCACCATCCTCTTACAGAGCATTCAGCCTCCAATTTCCCCAACCTTTATTCTGTCTTCCACACTCCTACCAGAATGATCTTGAAAGCTAGCAAAACTTGCCCACCCAGTGTGGCTCAGCAGTTGATCATTAATCTATGAACCAGGAGGTCACGGTTTGATTCCAGGTCAGGACACATGCCCAGGTTGCTGGCTCCATCCCCAGTGTGGGGCATGCATGTAGGAGGCAGCCAATCAATGATTCTCTCTCATCATTGATATTTCTATCTCTTCCTCTCCCTTCCTCTCAGAAATAAAAATAAATAATGCACTTTTGTAAGAAAAATGACTAAAATCTGTTCCTAAAACATCTATCTGAAATATTACACGAATAATGATATAGCTCCAGAAAAATTTATAAAGTTGCTCTACAACCTATTAAGGAGTTATCTTTTATTTGGGGAAAGATAATATATATTGAATATCAAATTTAAATTTTTCTTACAAAACCATTTGAAAGAAGCACCAGTAGAAATTGTGACAAATCATTTCCCTTTATTTCTATTTTCTTAGCCACTGTTTAATATTTTTATAAGTCAAAGATCATTCCTCCTCAAATTATGACTTAGTTTTACATTGTGTAATTATGAAAACATGCTGCTTATATTGAAAAACATTTTCTGTCTAGCACAAAAGCTGGAATTTTCTAGAGTATTGTCACTCATCAGTTCTGTTTTGATAATGAAGTAAGTAGTAAAGTGGTTTTTTGCAAATTCCTGTCTTTCTTACCTGCTATCAGCTTCTCTGTATCAGGCAGTTGTGTGAACTGTCTTCTGTATTCCTCATTCCTGTCTTTATAGGTGGAACTTGAAATCTGTAACAATGAAAAGATTAAATTTGTGTTTAATTATATTCATTAAAGGAACTGATACTGTAGTATCTTAGAAATAAATTTTAAATGGACTTTAAAATAATATGCTTTTGATGCAACATTTTGTATGTGTTTGTATGAAAAAACACATAAATAAATATTTCAAAAACACACCAAAAGGAAGTAAAGGAATTTACAAGCATGATGGAGTGAAAAGTTTGGCAAATCCTCTCTGCAAAAGCAAATTTATAGCTGGGAAAAAAACTGTCAAAAAACAAGCACCTCAGTCCTGGCAGTGTGACTTGGTTGGAGCGTTGCCCGTTGCACCAAAGGGTTGAGGGTTCATTTTCCTCCTTAGTCAGCTCCCATCACTCTTCCTACCCTAACAGTTAAGTCAGTGTAGTAGTTCTCTGAGGGTAGACCAGGTCATGAAAACTATCAGCTTTGCTGAGAGAGTGGATTGAGTTGATTCTGAGTGAAAAGCAGAAAACCTAAGCCCAAAAGTGCAAAGGAAGACTCTGAAGCTATCAAAGCGAATGTAGATTGTAGACCCAGATCCCAAACTACCACACATTCCTGGCTAGACTCATAATAAGCCTCAGGGGAACATAAAAAATTAGGCACACCTGAAAATGGTCTGAGCCTTAAATGCTTCCCCGAATCTGCACATAAATCTGTCAGTGGGGAGTAGGGAGTGGGGAGACACCTATTACTGGCTCTATGTATTTGAGCACAATTTTGACCAATCATTGACTGGCATTAAGGGTGACTCCTGGGAAGTAATCTTTAAATAAAAACAACAATAATAAACAGGGCTGATACATTTGTTGCCACATGCCACAGAACAAACTGATTTCACAGATATATTCTAGGTAAGTTATTAAACAAAAATCAGCAATGATAAGCTTTAGGAGCAGAAAGGATGCAATCAGAATCCAGAGTTGCTACAATATATTATCTAAATTGTAGAATCATTTAAAAAAGTATAAAACATACTAAAGAAAACAGAAAAAATGTGGTTCATAATAAGGGAAGAAAAAAGCAAGCAATTGGCTCTTTTAAGGTCCCCATATACTAGATTTAGCAGACAAAGACATCAAAGCAGTTATAAATATGTTGAAAGAACTAAAGAAAACCATGCTTAAAGAATTAAAGGAAAGCATGACAACAATGACTCAACAAGTAGATAAGTTCTACAAATAAATTTTTTAAATATATTTTATTGATTTGAGAGAGGAAGGGAGAGGAGAGAGAGATAGCAACATCAATGATGAAAGAATCATTGATAGGCTGCAACCCAGGCCTGTCCCCTGACCAAGAACTGAACTGTGGCCGAAAACCGATTTGGCTCAGTGGATAGGGCATCGGCCTGTGGACTGAAGGGTCCCGGGTTCGATTCCGGTCAGGGGCATGTACCTTGGTTGCAGGCACAGCCCCGGTGGGGGGTGTGCAGAAGGTAGCTGATCGATGTTTCTCTCTCATCGATGTTTATCACTCTCTATCCTTCTCCCTTCCTCTCTGTAAAAAATCAATAAAATATATTTTTAAAAAAGAATTGAACTGTGACCTCCTGGTTCATAAATTAACACTCAACCTCTGAGCCACACCAGTCAGCAATAAAAAAATGTTTGAAATTTTTAATTTTTTTAATAATATGTTTTTATTGATTTCAGAGAGGAAGGGAGAGGGAGCGAGAGATAGAAACAGCAATGTGAGAGAGACACATCAATTGGTTGTGTCCCAACCAGTGCTAGAAGTCAAATCTGCGACCCAGACACAAGCCTTTGACCAGGAATCAAACCCTCAACCCTTCAGTGCATGGGCCATTACTCCAACCACTGAGCAACAACAGTGGCCCTCACCTCCCCCTCCCCAATGTCCTCTCCCATTGTTGCAAGATTTTTGTCCAATCTCTTGCTGTACTTCCAACACTTTTCTCCCCAAGAATTGTCAGTCCAT
The DNA here is from genome assembly GCA_027563665.1 of Antrozous pallidus. Taxonomy (NCBI): domain Eukaryota; kingdom Metazoa; phylum Chordata; class Mammalia; order Chiroptera; family Vespertilionidae; genus Antrozous; species Antrozous pallidus. Next base: position 68,582,386 of record CM050514.1, read on the forward strand.
TCCCTCTCTATGTCCATGTTTCTGTTATAGTCACCAGTTTATCTTGTTCATCAGCCTATCAGTTCACTTGATTTTTATGTTCATTTGTTGATAGATGTGTATTTGTTGTTCATAATTTATATTTTTACCTTTTTCTTCTTCCTCTTCTTAAAGAATATCTTTCAGCATTTCATATAATACTGGTTTGGTGGTGATGAACTGCTTTAGCTTTTTCTTATCTGCGAAGCACTTTATCTGATCCTCGATTCTGAATGATAGCTTTGCTGGATAGAGTAATCTTGGTTGTAGATTCTTGCTCTTCATTATTTTGAATATTTCTTGCCACTCGCGTCTGGCCTGCATCGTTTCTGTTGAGAAATCCGCTGACAATCGGATGGGTGCTCCCCTGTAGGTAACCAACTGTTTTTCTCTTGCTGCTTTTAATATTCTCTCTTTATCTTTTGCTCTTGGCATTTTAATTATGATATGTCTTGGTGTGGTCCTCTTTAGATTCCTATATTTTGGGGTTCTGTGTACTTCTTGGGCTTTTAAGTCAGTTTCTTTCACCAGGTGGGGAAAGTTTTCAGTCACTATTTCTTCAAGTAGGTTTTCATTAACTTGCTCTCTCTCTTTTTCTGGCACCCCAATAATTCGGATGTTGGCTTGCTTGAGGTTGTCCCAGAGGCCCCTTACGCTATCTTCAATTATCTGAATTCTTTTTGTTTCTTGCTTTTCCAGCTGAGTGGATTTTGGTTCTTTGTATTTCAAATCTTTGACTTGGTTCTTGTGGCCCTCTGGACTGCTTTTAGGACTTTGTGTAATATTTTTTATTTCAGTCTGTGTATGCTTGATTTCTAGTTGGTCCTTTTTTTTATCTGTGAGGGTCTGGTTCGTATCCTCAGAGGTCTTGTACATTTCCCTGAGGGTCTCATTCATTTCTTTGTAAGTAGCATTCATCTCCTTGTAAGTCTCATTCATCTCCTTATAATTCTCATTCATTTGCTGGTTGGTCTTGTTTATTTCCTGGTAATTCTCATTAAGTTGATCAGCCTTTTGTAGGAGCCTCTTAAAAAGCCTAATAACCGTGGTTTTGAACTCTATGTCTTGTCGTCTTTTCTCCTCCATTTCTTTCACACCTGATTTCTTTCCATGTCTCCGCATGGTGGCTGCTTTATGTGGTGGATATCCTCAAAGGGACAGTGGCTCAGTCTCCCCAGTTACCTGAGGTGGGTACTCTTACTGCAATCCTTTATGGGTTGTATTCAGTGTTTTTGAATTTAAACCCAGCTTGTTGTTGTTAGCCCTAGGAGAGTTTGACCTCCAGGCCAATTGTCTGTGAAGCTCAGCTGTACTCAGGTTGGGTGGGCGGAGTCTCCGGGCCAAGCAGACAGCGTTAGCTCCGCCCTATGCAGCCCCAGGGGCTCTGTGCCGGGGGCAATGGCTGCCAGCACCTCTGAGAGAGAGCCGCTGTGGAGCTCCACCGGCTGCCTGGGAATTCAGACTGTCCCCAAATGACTTTGCATGCGCAATGTCTCACCCAGGGTCGTAAAACAAAGCAGACTGACGGTTTTCCGAATGAGAGACAAGTCGCAGAGCGCTCTCTGCGCCGTCACGCAGCCGAGCTGTTCGCGCGAGAGCTGCCTTCTCCACAAGCCGGCAGACCCGGCAGCACCCGAGCTTCGGCGTGCCCTCCCACTGTCCAGTTTTCACCCCGTGTGATAGTGGGTTCTCTGGACTTCGCCCAGAGCTGGAGAATCTGTCCAGTGAGACGCCCCTGTCTCCCCGTTCGAGAAAACTGGCCGGTTTTCAGCCGCCCGCCCTCTCCGCGGCGCGCGCTCCAAACCTCTCTCCGTGCGAATCTTTCAACGCTGTCCGCCGCCGCTCCTCCGGGTCACAGTGTCTTATCTTCACTTTTATTTGTGGAATTTTCACTCGGCGAGCGTTCTGGTGATTCTGGAAGGTGTTTGTTCCTTCGTTAAGTTGTAGTATTAAAATTGCTGATTATGACGGCAAGATAGGTATTTCATCTTTGCCGCCATCTTAGTTCCTCTCACCTGGGCTATACTTTTAATCAAAAATGAATTAAAATGATATCCTAAATTATGCTATATAAAAGAGTAATGTGCAAATTGACTGTACATCTGCTACACCCACAAGCCACGCCCAATAGCCAATCAGAAGCAAGTATGCAAATTAACCCAACCAAGATGGCTGTGGCTACGGAGAGAGCAGGAGACCTGGGTTTCCCTGGCAATGAAGGAAGCCAAGCTTTCTGCCTGCCCTGACCTGCCTTGGCCTCCACTTAAGGCTACAAAGTTTCAATTATAGAAGATAAATAAATCCCAACAAAAATGGTGGCAGCCATGGAGCTGGAGAGAGCAGGAGGCTTGAGTTGTCCCTGGAGATGAAGGAAGCCAAGTTTCCACAGCCCTGGCCTGCCTTGGCCTCCGCTTAAGGCTACAAAGTTTCAATTGTAGAACATACATAAATCCCAGATACCAGGGCCTCTGCTTGGGTCGCCAGGGGACATGGCCAGCCTGCAAACCACCACAAGCCCCTTGCCCAGGCCACCTCACACCCCAAGGGAATACCCACCCTGATCTGGGATACCCTTCAGGGCAAACCAGCCAGCCCCCACCCATGCACCAGGCCTCTATCCTATCTAATCCTATTTAATAATAGAATAATATGCAAATTGACCATCACTCCAACACACAAGATGGCTGCCCCCATGTGGTCAATGATGACTGCCCCCATCTGGACATGAGATGGCCACCACAAGATGGTCATCAGGGGAGGGCAGTTGGGAGGGACAGGCCTGAAAGGGAGGGCAGTTGTGGGTGATTAAGCCTGCAGGGGAGTTAGGGGTGACCAGGCTGGCTGAGGAGGGAAGTTGGGAGTGACCAGGCCTGCAGTAAAGGGCCGTTAGGGTTGATGAGGCCTGCAGGGAAGGGTAATTAGGGGCAAACAGGCTGGCAGGGGAGCAGTTAGGCATCAATCAAGCTGGCAGGAAGAGGTTAGGGGGTGATCAAGCTGGCAGGCAGAAGTGATTAGGGGCAATCAGGAAGACAGGCAGGCTAGCAATTGGGAGCCAGCAGTCCTAGATTGTGAGAGGGATGTCTGACTGCCCATTTAAGCCCGATCCTAAATGGGCAGTCAGACATCCCTCAAGGATTCCCAGATTGGAGAGAGTGCAGGCTGGGCTAAGGGACAAACTCCCCCGTGCACGAATTTTGTGCACTGGGCCTCTAGGATAAAATAATATTGAATGCACACTGTAATTGATTTTTTTTAATTTTTTAAATTGTATCCTAAATAATATTTGACTCATAAAGAGAAAAGTAAAAGGGGAAAAGAATTGAAAAAAAAAGATATGAAACATTGAGAAAACAAATAGCAAAATGGCTACTCAAGAGCACAACCATATTATAACTACATAAAATATAAATGGACTAAACACAGAGACTGACAAACTGGATAAAAACAGACTCAACTATATGCTGTGTACAAAAGACACATCCTAAATCCAAAAGGGATGGTGTAGCAGGGACCGTTGCAGGGGGCCGATGGGGAGGAAAGGGGAGCATATGTAATACTTTTAACGATAAATAATTATTTTTAAAAAACACAGAAAGTGAAAGGATGGAAAGAGATATACCATACAACCAATAACCCTTAGAGAATATAAATGATTATATTACTATCTGCTGAAATAGACTTTAAGACAAAAAATATTAATAGACACTAAGATATTTCCTTAATAATTAAAAGATCAACATATGAGAAAGATACAATTTTAAATGTATATTTAACAAACAGCAAAGCCCCCCAAAATAGGAAGCAAAAACTGACAGCACAATTAGAAAACAGACCACTCACCATAAGTTAGATATACTATTAAGCCATTCTCAATAACTGATAGAAAGACTAGACAGAAAGCCAACAAGGATATAAAAGACTTTAACAACAGTATCTAGCCTTTTACAACAGCTACGTTGAAGGTGTTATGGTAAGTGAAATAAGCCACACAAAGAAAGACAAACACTAGGTAGTATCACTTTACTATGGAACCTAAATAAAAAGAGAAACCCATAGAAGCAGAGTAGAAAGTGGTTGCCAGGGGCTTGGGAGTAAAGATAATGAGAAATTGGTAAAGGGTTACAAAAGTTCATCTATAACATGAATAAGGTCTGAGGCACTAATGTAGGATATGATGACTATAGCTGATAACACTGTACTGTGTAACTGAATTTGACATTTGCTAAGAAAGAACTTAATAGTATCCCAAGCAAAATTAATATGTAAGGTGATGCATGTGTTAACTAAGTGGGAGGAGGCATTCTTTCACAATGTGTGTGCATATCAAATCCTCACAACATACACTTTAAATGGTTCACAAGTTTGTCAATTATATTATCTATACTAATAAAAGGGTAATATGCTAATTGGACTGGGAGACCTTCCAAACATCCTTCGGGACAAAGCCATGGTGGCAGGGCTGAGACAGAGGTGGTTAGGGATGATCAGGCCAGCAGGGGAGGGAAGTTGGAGGCGATCAGGCTGGCAGGGGAGGGCAGCAGGGGGAAGGGGATAGGTAGTGGTGAGCAGGCTGGCAGGAGGACAGTTAGGGCCAATCAGGATGGCAGCGCAGCAGTTGGGAACAAGCAAGCCGGCAGGAGGGACAGTTGGGGGTGAGCAGGCTGGCAAAGGGGGGGGGCAGATGGGAGCAATCAGGCTGGTGTGGAGGAGGCAGTTGGGTGTGAGCAGGCCAATGGGGAGGGCAGTTGGGGGCAATCAGGCCAGCAGGGGGGCAGTTGGGGTGATCAGGATGGCAGGGGGGGGGCAGTTGAGGGTAATCAGGCCAGCAGAGAGGGCAATTAGGGGTGATCAGGCAAGCAGGCAGGTGAGTAGTTAGGAGCCAGCGGTCCTGGATTGTGAGAGGGATGTCCCAGGTTAGAGAGGGTGCAGGCCAGGCTGAGGGACACCCTTCCACCCGAGCATGAATTTCGTGCACCAGTCCACTACTCTCTATATATAAAAGGCTAATATGCAAAGTGTCCCCCCAGGAGTTCGACCCTGAGACTGGGAGTTCGATCACTTGTTATGATGTACACTGATCACCAGGGGGAAGCACAGAATATGGCAACCAGCAGCAATGGCAGTAGGGCTCTGAGGGAGTGAGGGAAGGAGGAGGAGGGGAGGCAGGGAGGCAGGGAGGTGAAGAACCTGATTGGCCCCAATCACCGGCCAGGCCTAGGGACCCTACCCATGCATGAATTTCATGCAGTAGGCCTCTAGTATGTCAATAAAACTGAGAGTAGAGGAAGAAATATTATCCACCAACTATACCTGCCACTTATAAAACACTTCACTCAACCACTGCGGAATCTGCACTTTTTTTCAAGTACACACAGAACATTCTCCAAAATATACAATATGCTAGGTCACAAAACAAGTTTCAATTAATTTAAAAGGGTTGAAACCATACAAAGTATGTTTTCTGTCAAAATAGCCTGGTACCATGACAAGAACAGGCATAGAGAACAATGGAACAAAAGAGAACCTAGAAATCAACTCACACCATTATGGTCAATTAATATTTGACAAAGGAGGCAAGACCATACAATAAAGTAAATACAATCTCTTCAAGAAATGGTTTTGGGGAAATTGGACAGATACATGCTAAAAAGATGAAACTAGACCACCGACTTACACCATACACAAGAATAAACTCAAAATGGATAAAGGACTTAAATGCAAACCATGAAACCATAAAAATCCTAGCAGAAAACATAAGCAGTAAAATCTCAGACATCTCGCAGATACATCCTCTAGGGCAAGGGAAACAAAGGAAAAAATAAACAAATGGGAGTACATCAAATTAAAAAGCTTCTGCACTGCAAAAGAAACCATCAACAAAATGAAAAGGAAACCCCCACGTGGAAGAACATAATCGCCGGTGATATATATGATAAGCAGTTCATTTCCAAAATATATAAAAAACTTATACAACTCAACACCAGGAAGACAAACAATCCAATTAAAAAACAGGCAAAGAACCTGAACAGACACTTCTCCAAAGAGGACATTCGGATGGCCAACAGACAGATGAAAAAATGCTCAGCATCACTAGTCATCAGAGAGATGCAAATTAAAATGACAATGAGACATTACCTCACACCTGCTAGAATGGCTACTGTCAGTAAGTCAACAAACAAGTGCTGGCGAGGATGTGGAGGAAAAGGAATCCTAGTACAATCCTAGTGCAGCCACTGTGAAAAATAGCATGGAGTTTCTTCAAAAAATTAATAATGGAACTTCCTTTTGACCCAGTGATGCCACTTCTGGATATACACCCTAAGACCCCCAAAACACCAATCAGACATAATACATGCACCCCTATGTTCATACCAGTAGCTGCGTTATTTACAACAGCCAAGATCTGGAAACAAGTTCAAGTGCCTATCAGTAGATGAGTGGATAACAAACTGTGGTACATTTATACAATGGAATATTATGCAGCTATAAAAAAGAAGAATCTCTTGCCCTTTGCAGCAGCATGGATGGACCTGGGAATTATAATGCTAAGCAAAATAAGCCAATCAGAGAAAGATAAATACCATATGATCTCACATGGGGAATCTAATGAACAAAATAAACTGACAAACAAGGCAGAAACAGAGGTATGGATACATGGAACAGACTGACAGCTGTTAGTGGGGGTACAGGGGGATGACTGGATGAAAGAAGGTAAAGGGATTAGCCAAAGAGCATATATGCATAATGCATAAACACAAACAACAGTGTGGAGATGGCCAGAGGGAAGGGGGTGCAGGACAGGCAAAGGGGGGAAATGGGGACATATGTAATAGTATAACAACATAAATAAAGTTATTCCACCAAATCCAGGCAAAAAAGAAGAGATGGTAGAAAAAGAATTTCTGGAAGGAGTGATAAACTCTTGAGCACCTTCCATTTAGTTTAAGTGTAAATATAATCATTTAAAACAAACATTACTCTGAGTTGTATAATTTCTTTTTTATATATATGTACCAAAACACATTTCAGGTTGTATTTAATTTAAATATTTATAAAATAAGAACAAATGTCTGAATGTGGCCTGGATCATGTTTAAATAGTGTTGGCTCGTATTGATTATGGTGCCTAAGACTATATATATACAGTTTTTTTTTAAAGAAAAGAAAAAGGTATACTTACCTTTGCCACTTTTATTACAATGTCTCTGCTCATACATTCTTTTAATTAATCCTGATTCACTGTACTTCCTGATTCTAAAGTCTTTCATCAAAAATAGAAAATTTTCATGCATATCCTCTCTGAATATTGCCTCTTGCTCATTCTCTATGTTCACCTCAGAAATTCCTATTAGATTCATAATGAACTTCTCTACTTTCTTCTTGTATCTTAAACCATTCTCTTTAAAATAATCCATCGTTATCTCTCAGGGTACAATATCAATTATTTCTTCATATATATATCTTTCAATTTACTGATTTTCTTTTTAGCTGCTTTTTTCCATGTCCACTATATTTTTTAATTATTATTTTAACACCATATTATTCCTTTCTAGAAGTTGTATTAGGTTGTTTTCCAAATCTGCCTAGTATTTTTTAGAATATCTTATCCACGGATCATATTTTAATGCCTTCTATTTAAGTCTTTAATAATATCAACTGGTTGTTTTATGTTTTTATCTCATAGTTTATCTGAAGTTTTGGAGGGTCTAATGTGCTATTCGTTTAATCTTCTTCTGCTTCCTCATAAAGGGTTAAATTGAAGTCCCAAAACTTCATGAGAGATGAACTATAGGTTATGTGCTCTGAGGAAGATTTCCCACCATCCCACTACCCTAAACCCAGTTTAACAGATAAGCTTCCTTGTCTTCAACCTGCATGTGTAGAGCATTTTTTTTCCTAGTCTACCTTTCCCAGAGAGTATAGCTCTTCAAGAGTCATGGCTTTATAAACAGTTCTCAAGTTCCAACTCATACCAGACCCAGGTACCATCTCCTATCCCAGTGTGGCCATTAAAGCTGGGTTACTGAAGCTAATACACTTCTCAGGGCTGCTTCAGCATTGAGCTTATGGGCTAGCATCTCTGGAAATCAGTTCCTTCTTTTTTAGCTCTTAGGTGTTTCTCTTGCTTTTTTTTTATGAGCCCAGACATGCATTTCAAGAAGATGCATTTCATCCAGCATTTCTAAGGATTTAGGAGCAGAAGAGCTTCATATTCTAAAAATTTTAGTTGCTATTCCCTCCTTTAATTATTTCCAAAGATTCAAAGATACCTGAGTTTTCAAACAATATTTACCTACTAGAGGCCCGATGCATGAAGATTCATGCAAGAATGGGCCTTCCTTCCCCTGGCTGCTGGCATCACCTTCCCTCTGGCCGGAGCTGCCTTTCTGCCTTCCCATGCGGCCCAGAGGCCCAGAGTAGCTTGGGTGGTGTGGAACCCCTGCATTGTCGCCATAGCAATGATGCACACATCCTGTCCCATCCCTGGCCACTTGGCGCCTGCATATGCAAATCACCCACCATCTTTGTTGGGTTAATTTGCATACTCACTCCTGATCTGCTGGTGGGTGTCACAAAGATATGGTCAATTAGCATGTTACTCTTTTATTGGTGTAGATATTAAAAATTTTAGTTGGATAAAATTGTTTTTTTTAATCCAACAGACATTGGAAAATGAGTCTGTTCTTTTTTTTTTTAATCAGTTACCAAAGTGAAAATCTGAAATATCCTTTTTAGGTTGAATAAATTCAAGATATGTTGCGGAGGACAACAAATGATTCAAGAAAGCGTCTTCTCCAAAGTTGCCAAAGTATGTTACAAACATACTAATTAATCCTTTTGGGCAATTTTTTAATTTAACAGTGCAGCATGAATTAATCCTCCTAATGTATCTCTAAATCAGGTTTGTGGCAGGTTTTATCTCCACTTCTATAATAATAAAAGCGTAATATGCAAATCAACCGAACAGCAGAATGACCATCCGGACAACCTTCCAGAAAACCATGCTATGACATGCACTGGCGCCAGGCCAGGCAAAGTGGGTGCCATGTGATTAGACAGGGGGGCCCACCATTGCCCCAAGATTGACCCAAAGAGGGAGAGGTCCAGACCATCCTCTACGTGACCCCAAAATCAATCACCTCAAAGAGGGAGGCCCAGGCCACCCGGCTGGCAGCAATCCAGGACCCCTCAGGTAGGGTCCCTAGGCCTGGTTGGCGATCAGGGCCTATCGATATAAACGAATGTTTAATATAAGTACCTGCCCAAAGCACTTTACTTTTGTGAAATATATAGATAAGTATGTCATCTTTTAAACACACACAACAGAAAATCTCAAAGGCTTTTTCTCCTCCCAACAGTTGCTAGAGAAATTACACTTAAACAAATGTGTCTGCCACAGATCTCTGTAAGCTTTTCCTCTGGGACCTTAATCCACCAGGAATATACCATTATTTTAATTGGGAAAATAAAAGGTTGGCTTGGAGTTGTTGTTATTTTTTTTTCTTTTGCCATGTATTTTTACTAACAGTTAAAGGGCAAAAGTATGAATAGTTATTTGCCATTAACTTCACTTTTAAATCTCATTTCTTCATTTCAAAAATTTCTTATTGTGACATTAGGATTTAAAAATTCATAATGAGGAGAGAACCAAGATGGCGGCATAGGTAAACACCTATTGTGCTGCCCCGCCCAACAATTCCAAAACTACAACATAACAACAAAACAAACATCATCCAGAATCACCAGACAGCTGGCTGAGTGAAAATTCCACAAATAAAAGTAAAGGTGGGACACTGTTACTCAGAAGATCAGCGGGAGCGCAGCCTTGAAGATACGCGCGGAGCCAGAGGTTTGATGCCTGGGCGCACGCGGGCTGTAGGGCTGGCAGCAGCAATCCCGGCTGGATTTCTCCAACGGGGAGGGCGGAGACGTGAATCAGGATTAATTAAAAGAATGTATGAGCAGAGACATTGTAATAAAAGTGGCAAAGGTAAGTATACCTTTTCCTTTTCTTCCTATTAGATTCCCCAGTGCCAGGCGAGGTCTGAGGTCCACGGTACGTGGAGACATCCCACTGCACAGATTTCCCCAGTGCCAGACGAGGTCCAAAGTCCGAGGTACGCACGCTAAAAGCTGGGCCCAGCGGAGGTCTCCGAGTTTGAGGAGAGTGCGCACAGCTTTGCGCGTAAAGTGCACGACAGCACAGAGAGGACGTGCAGACCACCGGACTGCTTTGTTTTACAGCCCTGGGCGAGACTTTGGATGTGCAGACTCGTTTGGGGAGAGACAGAGTTGTCTGGTGGCGGGTGGAGACCAGCGGCAGCTTTCTCTTGGAGGTGCCTGCAGCCATTACCACCCAACACAGAGACCCGCGCGCCGTATAGGGCATAGCTGATGCTGTGTGCTCAGCCCAGAGACTCCGCCCATTCAACCTGAACACAGCTCACCTCCACACCCAATTGGCCTGGAGGTCAAACCCTCCTAGTGCTAACAACAATTAGCTGGGCTTAACTCCAACAATACCGTACAACCCATAAAAGATTGCAGGAAGAGTATCCACCTCAGGTAACTGGGGAGGCTGAGCCACTGTCCCTTAGAGGACATCTACCACACAAAGCTAATGGACCAACTCAGGAAAGCAGCCACACTGCAGAGAAATGGAAAGAAATCAGGTGTGAAAGAAATGGAGGAAAAACAACGACTAGACATAGAGTTCAAAACCACGGTTATAAGGTTTTTCAAGAGGCTCCTAGAAAAGGCCGATGAACTTAATGAGAACGACGAGGAAATGAACGAGACTTACGAGGAAATGAAAAAGACCTACAAGGAAAGGAACAAGACCTATGAGGATATGAACGAGATCCTCAAGGATATGAAAAAGGACCAACTAGAAATTAAACATACACTGACTGAAATAAAAAATATTAGACAAAGTCCTAAAAGCAGTCCAGAGGGCCACAAGAACCAAGTCAAAGATTTGAAATACAAAGAAGCAAAATCAACTCGGCTGGAAAAGCAAGAAACAAAAAGAATCCAGATAATTGAAGACAGTGTAAGGGGCCTCTGGGACAATCTCAAGCCTGCCAACATCCGAATTATGGGGGTGCCAGAAAGAGAGAGAGCAAGACAATGAAAACCTACTTGAAGAAATAGTGACTGAAAACTTCCCCCACTTGGTGAAAGAAACTGACTTAAAAGCCCAAGAAGTACACAGAACCCCAAAATATAGGAATCTAAAAAGGACCACACCAAGACACATCATAATTAAAATGCCAAGAGCAAAAGACAAAGAGAGAATAATAAAAGCAGCAAGAGAAAAACAGTTAGTTTCCTATAAGGGAGCACCCATACGATTGTCAGCGGATTTCTCAACAGAAACGATGCAGGCCAGACGGCAGTGGCAAGAAATATTCAAAGTCATGAATAGCAAGAATCTACAACCAAGATTACTCTATCTAGCAAAGCTATCATTCAGAATTGAAGATCAGATAAAGTGCTTCGCAGATAAGAAAAAGCTAAAGGAGTTCATCACCACCAAACCAATATTATATGAAATGCTGAAAGATATTCTTTAAGAAGAGGAAGAAGAAAGTGGTAAAAATATAAATTATGAACAACAAATACACATCTATCAACAAATGAATCTAAAAATCAAGTAAATTAATAAGCTGATGAACAGGATAAACTGGTGAATATAAGAGAATCATGGACATAGAGAGGTAATGGACTGACAATTTGGGGGGAGAAAAGGGGTGTGGGAAGTACAGCAAGAGCCTGGACAAAAATCTTGCAACAATGGGAGAGGACAGTGGGAGGGGAGGTGAGGGCGAATGGTGGGATGGGTACAGAGTGGAGAGGAGCTTTAGGGGGATAAAAAGGGGGGAACAATGTAATTAATAAACTGAACAATAAAGATAAAATAAAGAAATAAATAAAACTTCATAATGAAACTCATTTCCCACACACTAGGATTCAATATTTTCACTTTTAAATAGAAAAAAATGCCTATATAACAATTAATATTCCTATCTTTATAATACAGGATTGAAATAGAAAATCTGCAGCTGGTCTCACTATCAATTGCTATGGTAAGTCAATTCCTTTAAATGCAAGTCCTACTGTCCGAAAGACAAGATGGAGACACTTGTGCTCCATCAATCTGTTAAACAGCACAAGGTTAAATGGACAGGGTCTAAAAGATATTAACCTCTATAAAAAAAACAACACAGAACTTGAATAGACGTTGGTTCACTTTCTTGTATCCTCTTAAGTTTTCACAATTGTTTAATTATGAGGAATCATTAAAACATATTTTCCAATATTACAAATGACAGTGTTCGTACTCAGCACTTTTCAACCCTTTAATCACTGGACAGTCTTAAGGAAAGGTGTTGCCATGTAACATCTTCCTGTTGAGTATGCTCAGAGGTTTTTATTGTAGAGTCAGTGGCAGATAGATTTAAAATGATAGAGAAAAGAGAACAATAAGAAAATGAAGTGGCAGAGAAGAGCATTATTTTGCAGACTTCTTAAGCACCATTTTTAGCAGTTACAGTTGTACTACATTAGAGGCACTTGTCTGCTCAGACTCTGTCCTCCGCATTAAGAGGCTAAGGCTGCTACAGCTTTTGAGCTTCTGCTGTCCTTTCTTGCTAGTGTCTATGTGTTATCCCAAAGTAATTCCCTTATTTCCAACATTCCATTCAACTGAAAAAAAGGAACCAACTTATTAGGTGTATAAAAATATGTCAAAAATACATTAAAGAAATTCCAAATGAAGACTTGAGGAATTCTCCCCTTGCAATAATATATATACAGCATGAGCTTGGATTTAGCTGTTCAGGTTCTTTTTTTATTTTTGTTTGCTTCTGAGTTCCGATAGTTCTGGTTTCTGTATAAGTGGCCTCTGGAAAAGTCAGTAAAACTTCTGAGATGTTGGATTTGTCTTTAAGTCTATTTCATGTGAATCCACATAAAAATTTCTCAAGCCTGGCTGGTGTAGCTCAGTGGCTGAGCAAACAACCTATGAACCAGGAGGTCAAGGTTTGATTCCAGGTCAAAGTACATGCCCACATTGCAGGCTTGATCTCCACTAGGGGAAGTACAGGAGACAGTGGAAAAATGATTCCCTCTCATTAATGTCTCTATCTCTATCTCCCTCTCCCTCTCCCTCTAAAAATCAATTTAAAAATATATATTTTTTAAAAATTGCTCAAAATGAAGTACTTGCCATCATCAAAGAAAACTAAAACTGAGCCAAAATAAACTTTCAACATTCTAAACAAGTGCTTCCCCAACTTGAATGTACATACAAATCCCTTGGAAATCTTGTGAAAATGAAGATTCTCACTCAGTAGGTCTGAGATTGGGCCCAAGATTCTGCATTTTTAATCAACTGACATGTGATGTCAAATCTTCTAGCTCCACACTACATACACCTTCCCACTTCTCTCTCTAAATCCTCATTCCCATGCCTTTTCATTTTCTTAATTTATCCTTTTTCTTGCATCAAATCTGCCAAGAGTAACCAAAGTAATTCTTTAGCCCTATACATAGCCCTTGGAACTATAAAGTTCCCAATCTGTAACAAATATAAAAAGCAGAGTGCAGAAAACCAAGATGTCAGCATAGGTAAACACCTAAACTGCTGTCTCACACAATAATTTCAAAAGTACAACTAAAAGACAAAATGGACATTATCCAGAACCACAGGAAAGCTGGCTGAGTGGAAATTCTACAACTAGAAGGAAAGAGAAAAGCACACTGAACCTTAAGAGGAGCTGCAGGAGGAAGAGGTACTAAGATGTGCAACTGAGTATGCGGCTGGCTTTCTCAAGCGGGTGGGAGAAAAACTCCAGACTGCACTGAACTTCAGTTCCAGGTGAGACTCTGGGGACCCAGACTCATACAGGGAGAAACTGGACTGTCTGGCAGCAGGCAGAACTCAAGGGCAGCTTTCTCTCAGAAGTGCTTGCAGCAATTACCACGGGACACTGAGACACAGGGGCCTATTAGGGCAGGGCTGACAGAAAATCAATGCTGTCTGCTGCACCCTGAGACTCCACCCCACCCAAGCTGAGCACAGAGGCTTTTGCAAGTCTTGTCTCATAAGGGCATCTCCAGCACAGAAGTTATCCCAGCACAGACACAGCTTATCCTCACAGCCAATTGGCCTGGAGGTTAATTCCTTCCAGTGATGCCAACAACAATCAAGGCTTAACTACAACAAAACTATACATACAGCCCACAGTCTTGTTGTAGTCTTGGGGTGAAACAAGAGTATCCACCTCAGGTAACTGGGGAGGCTGAGCCACTGGGCCCTGTAGGATATCTACTATACAAAGCCACTCTATCAACTCAGGGAAGCAGCCAAAATGTAGAGACAAAGAAACAGATCACAAATGAAAGAAATGGAGGAAAACAAATGACTGGATATAGAGTTCAAAACCATAGTTATAAGGTTTTCAAGAATATTTTAGGAAAGGCAGATAAATTTAGTGAGACCCTCGAGGATAAAAAAAATGGATCAACTAGAAATTAAATATACACTGACTAAAATAAAAATATTACACAGAGATCTAACAGCAGAATAGAGGATCGCAAGAATCAAGTCAAAGATTTGAAATACAAAGAAGCAAAAAACACCCAACCAAAAAAGAAAAAAGAATCCAAAAATATGAAGATAGTGTAAGGAGTCTCTGGGACAACTTCAAGCATACCAAGACCAGGATTATGGGGGTGCCAGAAAAAGAGAGAGAGCAAGATACTGGAAACCTATTTGAAGAAATAATGACCAAAAACTACCCCCACCTGGTGAAAGAAATAGACTTACAAGTCCAGGAAGTGCAGAGAACCCCAAACAAGAGGAATCCAAAGAGGACCACACCAGGGCACATCATAATTAAAATGCCAACAGCAAAAGACAAAGAGAGAATATTAAAAGCAGCAAGAGAGAAACAAGGGAGCACCCATACAACTGTCATCGGATTTTGCAACAGAAACTACGCAGGCCAAACGGGAGGGGCAAGATATTCAAAGTGATGAATAGCAAGAATCTACAACCAAGATTACTCTATCCAGCAAAGCTATCATTCAGAATTGAAGGTCAGATAAAGAGCTTCAAGATAAGAAAAAACTAAAGGAGTTTATCACCACCAAAGCAGTATTATATGAAATGCTGAAAGGTATTCTTTAAGAAGAGGAAGAGAAGAAAAAGGAAAAGATAAAAATTATGAACAGATACCTATCTATCAAGTGACTCTAAAAACCAAGTGAATAAAAATCTGATAAACAGAATGGACTGGTGTATATAATAGAGTCAGGGCCATAGAAAGGGAGTGGACTGACAATTCTCGGGGGAGGGGGGATAGAGGTGTGGGAGGTGCGGGAGGAGATTAGACAAAAATCGTACACCTGCGGATGAGGACAGTGGGGGGGGGGGGGGTAAGGGCAGTCAGTGGTTGGGGTGGGAACCGGGTGGAGGGGAGCTATGGAAGAAAAAAGAGGAACAACTGTAATAATCTGAACAATAAAGATTAAATTTTAAAAAATTAAAAATTACAAAAATAAAAAGCAGAGTGCAGAAGGGTCAAAACACAACAATCATAAACTTTCTCAAAATGTGTCTAAAAATAATATAATCAACTGTACATGATATATGTTTTAGGGCATGTAGTTATTTTGAGATATTTCTTAACAGTAAAATAATTTCCTTCTTAGTAGTAAGAACCTGTTATTAATCTGAAGATTCGATAACATTCAATAACTGAGCTGCTAGTTATGAACAGAATGATGGTACTTGTACTAATCCTTATAACCTGTTAATAATATATCTTTTTTTGGCTACTCTAAAATTACTAGAAATTCTGCTACCATATACATATACCTAATCCTCAAGAGATCAGCTTTCTAATAAATTAATACTGAAACTATATATGCCTTATGCTCTTATGTAAAATTCACTTATTGCTGCATTATTCTATCAAATGACTCATAATTCTCCACAGGAATTGTTAGATTTAGAATGAGCTCTTTAATATAATAAATGCAAGCATTCATATGGGAACAGAAATGTTCTTAACAAAAGACTCAGTGCACCTACCCAGGAGCATAGTCTCATTTTACAGTGGGGAAACCTGAAGCATATCTAGGTTACGTAATCAAGTGATCACAGTGCAAACACACTATGAAACTTTAAAACCAATCTCAAAATCATTATACACTACAGGTCAAACATAGTTAAATTTCCTTTTAGGTACAGGAACTAATAATTTAAATTAAAATGATGTAAAATAGCTGGCTTCTCTGGAACATTTAGAAATATGATTTCTGTGTAATCAGACTCTTGCCAATACAGTGAGTGGGATCCAATTCTGTGGTGTAGTTTTCTCCCAAGAAAATTGAAGCAGATAATTCCACTCCATCAAACCAGACAACAGTGCATTCTAGTGGCCAAAGGAGGGCATACTCGGAAATGGTTTGGGGACTCAAAGGCTAAGGACAAATATCTACAATCTAAAAGCTAATAAAAAATATTATAAATAATATTGAATTGCTGTCAACTTACAAAATTTTGCATTTATGATTAAAATGAAGATATAAGAAAAAATATTACCCAAAAGCTCCAGTCACCACTCCAGTTGTGGGCATGTGGCCCCTGTTTTTTAGCTGACACTGTATTATTCTCATCCACAACTGGACTAGGATTTTCCTCTAATTCTTCCGGTGACTCTGTGGCAATGCTTGACTCTCCTTCGTTTATTACCTGGAAATAAGTATCAACCAATTTAAATTATTTGTTGAGAAATGTCCATTTTAAAAAGAAAAGAGTTAATGTTCAAAATACATCAATTAACTTGACACGGATACTATTTAAGCTTTTAAAAAAAACAGCAACTAATATGTTTTTGCTTCCATAGTTCATGTTGTATTTATATGTACAACAGATATTTTCCAACTCCTACTATTTGCTAGGTAGTTTAGTTGGCACGAGGGATTCAAAAGTGAATAAAACAGTCCTTCGTCTCCAACACTTCAGTCAACTAGAGGAAGAGTTAAACAGTAGGGGGGAAAAAAGTAATGGGAATGACAATTGCTCCAACCTCTATTATGTTCAATGCCTAGTAAAGACTAAGATGGATATATACTAACAAACCAGCAATTTAATGTGCGCATGCAGTCAACCATGTTTGTAACACTAAAAAACTGAAATGTCTTACTGACTACTGATAAGGAAATTGGTAAATTAATTCTGGTTTATTCAAATGATGGAGTTAAAATAGATGGATCAGATGTCTCAACCAGGCATTGGCCCCCAATCTATAGAGCACTCAGGGGAAAAGCTATACCCTATGCAAGATATGGACCCATCAGGTGGGTCACTCGTGAAACAGCAGTCATTATGAAGAAAGAAGAGAGAAAGAGGCGGTGTGGAGTGGGGGTGGGGGAGCAGCCATTAGAGCACACAGCTCTAAAGTACATCTGCTGCCTGCCGCCACCCATTAAAATGGGTGATTAACAAAAATCCTCAGGGTTACAGGGGAAAGCTCCCATGGCACCTGTGTGGCACAGCAAAGGGTTAAATTAAAGTCAAGTTAACCTTGGACTTAAACTCTACAAAGTAACCATAATGTCCTCACTTTGTCCACAGGCTTCTGATGCAACAAACTAGCCCCATACGATATGCCATTCGGGCAGCAATTACTGCCAGCATACTGGACTCTGCCAAATAGAACCTGCGACTGTCCGTGCCCAGCTGCCGGGTATGCCTTGGGTTCTAGAAGAAACATCTTGTAAGCTCAGCTCAGCACAGCCACCAAGACTTCCTTCCTGTACAACAGAACCAAATCGGGGCTCTCTGGCACAGCAGGCCTGCAGGAGGACATGGCCCCCGGGTGCCCTCGCTCTTTTATCAGATGTCATGGTATTGGAAGAGGTCACCTCTCTTCGAAGCCGTTGGAATACCTGGGTAGCAACTTGGGTACGACTACGAGTGAACAGCAATAGGAGTTTGGGTTCTTCAAACGCCCTTTGGAAGTTTGAGGGACAGACTTGCCGTTCGGTGGACAGCATCACCACCATTGCACATGATGAGGCTCCCTGGAGACTGACTGCCTTTTACCCCTGACCCAAGATGTCCCCGACAAAGGACAGGACCTAAGGATCAGAACTGGCTGAACTTCCCACAGTCGTCGTCGCAGTGAATGCTCCGGTCAACAACTGGAGCCATCTGCACACACTCTGAAACTCTCTTGCTCCCCAGTTACTCAGAATATAAATTAAGGCCACACATGTCTCCACATGTACTAAAGCCATAATAATAGCCCTTGCCAGGACACTCCTTATTCCCATCAGAGCTCCAAACATTACTCATAGTGACCAAGGCGCTCATTTTATTTCTCAAAACACACTTCACTGGGACCTTGAACAAAGTATTCAACCGAACCTTCATCTCCCTTCCCAGGGTGAGGACAGGGTTCAGAATTCAGGCACTCCTGCAACCAAAGTAGGCTTTCCGCTCTGAAAATCAAACAACAGGTTCCTCCATTTACCCAAGAAGGTTCTAAACAAAACCAAAAACGTGGTTGACAGCGCCGTGATTGAAAAGCTCTAGTCTGAGCCCCTTAGTCTGGAGCTGGTGGTGAAGGGAAGGGGCTGCCTCAACCTGACCTGGGGTCCGAATCCCGACAAGGGGGCCGGAGCCCGCGGGGCCGGAGGCTGGACATCTGGAACGGGACCGTTCAGGGCCCAGCGCCTGCACCGCACCCCCACGGAGGAGCAGACCTTGCTCCGTGACCCGGAGGGGGCAGGCTCGCAGGAAGCGCAGGCAGCCTCCTCGGTCACCACTTCCCACACTTCTCGAACAAGCGCCCAGAAAGGGCCGGCAGGGACTCCTGATCACAACGCGAGCGGGTTCAAACAACCACCGCGAAGAAAGCGGGTAAGCCGCCTTTGGGGAACCCGACCCCGCGAGGAGCCACTTACCGGGCGGACAATCGGAGAAGCCTCCATCGCGGCTCCCTCTGCCGCCGGCCACGGAACCGCGCACGCGCCCCGCGCGTGGAGGGGGCGCCAACCGTGCGCCCCGCGCCCACCCCGCGCCCCGCCCGCCGGTCTCCGGGCCACCGCGGCCCCTGCTCGCGCAGCGCGCCCTCTGGCGGCGGTAGAAAACCCCCGCTTTCGGCCAGCTCCTAATGAGGCGATTTTTTTTTTTAAACATATCTTATTGATTTTTTACAGAGCGGAAGGGAGAGGGATAGAAAGTCAGAAACATCGATGAGAGAGAGACATTGATCAGCCGCCTCCTGCTCGCCCCCCACTGGGGATGTGCCCCGCAGCCAAAGTACATGCCCTTGCCGGAATCGAACCGGGGACCCCTCAGTCTTCACCAGCGATCTGGGTCCAGATGAGCCTGGTCTTACCTGCCTACCAACCTCACACTCCTGTGCCTACCCTGACATGGCGTCCAGGCACAAGTCACCCCAAATCCTCCTCCGCTCCAAAACATACCCCGCTCCGACGTGCACAAAAGTGAATTGCGGAACCAAGTCTTGTTCCTTCAAGTAAGGGATTGGAGTTACTGACTTGAGTACTGCAAATCTTGGTTCCAGAAATGAAGCTATAAAAAACATTCCAGAACAATGTAGGAAGATTGAATATGAAATGTATATTAGAGTTGGTTTGATGGAATAATTAATTATTTGTGGATACGTTTATTGATATTCATTTGTGAATAATTAATACTGTGTGGTTATGTTGGAAAATGTTTTTATTACTAGAAAATTTGTGCAGTATTTAGGAATGAAGTGTTATGATGTCTGCAACTTGATTTCAAATGCTTCCACAAAGATAGATGCCGTAAACTGAATGTGCTTGCCCACGCACACGCGCATGCACACGGAAATTTAGATGTTGACACCTAATCCCCTTTCTCCCTCTGAGGAAATAGGGATGCATTCTACCAATAGCACTGGGCTCTCACCAGACACTGAATCTGCTGGTGTCTTGATCTCAGACCTCCAGACTCCAGAATCCTGAGAAATAAATGTTTCACGCTTAGACCAACCAGTCAATGGTGTTTTTGGTATAGTAGCCTGAATAGACTAAGATAGATAGATAGATAGATAGATAGATAGATAGATGATAGATAAATGATAGATAACAAAATATTAACAATTATTGCATTTATATGGAGGGTATACCACTCATTGTTCAATGATTCTTTTTCTTTTTTTTTAATAATCGTAATGTAAATGTGGGGAGGGAGGAAGTCAAATTCAGTTCCACAGAAAGTTAGATATGGAGTATATTTTTATAGTCTATATTACATGCTAAAGAACAAATTACCCAATAAGATATTCAAACCGAGACCGGTTTGGCTCAGTGGATAGAGCGTCGGACTGCGCACTGAAGGGTCCCGGGTTCAATCCCTGCAAGGTCATGTACCTTGGCTGCTGGCACATCCCCAGTAGGGGGCGTGCAAGAGGCAGCTGATCGATGTCTCTCATCGATGTTTCTGACTTTCTATCCCTCTCACTTCTGCTCTGTAAAAAATCAATAAAATATGTTTTAAAAAATAAGATATTCAAGAAAAGATAGGGTCTTGTCCTGCAAAACTTAGCATAAGCTGCGTTTTTCTTCACTATCATGTATAAGAATATCCTGAAGAAAAAAATTACTACCTATTCTTTGAACTGGAAGCCACACCAAGAATTCTACTTTGCATACTAAAAATAAACAAATAAGAACCAAAAAAAAGTTTGAGTCTCACTTTCAATGTCCAACAGTTCTGAGTCCCAGTTTCAATGTCAAATAGTTCCTTATGTGTACATGTCAGCAATGGTATCTGGATGGTGCAAGATTTTTTAAAGAAAAGAAACGGGGTGGGGGGGAATAGATACAGAGGCAAAGAAGCATTGAACAGACTGTCAAACTACAGTGGGAGGGCCGGGTTGGGGGGGGGGGGGGCTGTAAGAGATCAACCAAAGGACTTGTATGCATGCACATGGATATAACCAAGGATACAAGAGACTGGGGCGGGGGGGGGGGGGGGGGGGGGTAGGTGAGGGCATGTGCTGGGGGGTGGGGAAGGCCAGGGGGAGCTTAATGGGAGTCGGGGGAGAGGAAACATATGTACTACTACTATTGGTAATACTTTAAACAATAAAAAAAGAATTATACTTTGGATTGAAGGAGTTTAATATTGCTAGTATCTTTTCAATGTTTCAAGATGAATGTGGTCATTATGTAAAGTATTTTTAATATATTTCAAAAGAATTTTTTAAATTTGAATCAAATTCAAACTTACAGAAAAGTTGCAAATATGTTACAACAATCTTTTCCCTGAACCATTTGAAAGCAATCAACATCGTCCCCTATCAATTCTCAATACCTTAATGAATATTTCCGACATACAAAGACATTCTCCTAATACATAAATAAATTAAAACATATTTAAAACCATATGACCAACAAAACTGGGAAATTAACATCGAATCACTACCTTCTAATTATCACACCCCATTGAAGTTCCACCGATTGTCCCAATAACGTCTTTTATAGCAAGAGAATCTAGCCCCCGATCACATTACAATAAGTTGCCCTGTCTTCTTCGGTGTGCAGTGTTAAACTCTGCCCCCTGCACAGACTCCTTCCACACCCACCCCACCTTCACACTCTTGCCCAGCCATCGCAGTCCCTGCATTCTACACCCTCTTCACTCCGCTCAGGTTCTAAAACCTTTCCGAGAGCCGCCCATACTGGAATAAGGAGGTTGCAGACAGAGGTGTATCCTTTCCCCTTACAGACCGTAAAAGAGTGTTTGACATAACTTCCAGATAAGAAAGATCCTGCCTTGAACTATTTTTGAAGGCTCTATTCTGGGCCTCCTCTGGCCACAACCCCCCTTTCAAGATCACACTCCAAATAGTGAGAACCCTGGAATTCCTTGCCCAACCTGTCCCAAACCCACTTCCAGGAACTTCAAAGGCCTCCTCCACAGGTTTATTCTCTCAAGAGTGGATAACATCACTGGTGTGCACATGCTCAGGCTGTGGAGTTCCCAACAGATGGCTTTGTAAGGGTAAGGATGAGGGTTGGACATGTAACTGGGGTGTCCATATTTGTGAACACAGCGCTTCTTGTAGTGGGAAGTAGAACCAGAGCAGGGAACAGAAGGAGAGCAGTTGCAGGCTAGTGGTCAGGAAAGTTATCTCTGTACCACTTACTCCTGACATAGAACTCTGTGAAGCCCAAGAATTCTAAATGTATACTGGTCTCTCGAGTCTTTGTAGAGGTATATTTGCCAAGATAGGAAAGTAGCGGATATTTGAATTTGTTATGTATAATTCTTTAAAATGTATGCAAACATGGGCATTTATTTGTATTCTTGGCCCACACTCCACAAATGCTAGAAGCAGGGCTTATGAAAGGGAAATAATGAAATCAAAGAGACTAATTCAAAGCCTACTTCAATAACTCATAGACAAGGTGATGGTTTGGACTGGTGTGGTAGTAATAGTAGTGGTGAGAAGTGGTCAGATTCTGCATGTATTTTGAAAGAAGTATAAAAATAAATTCCTGGTGGATTGGTTGTGCAGTATGAGAGAATAAAGTTAAGGACAACTCTAAAGCTATTGGTCTGGACAACTGCTATTTATTGTGATAAGAAAGCCTCAGAGAAGAACAATTAGGAGAGCTATGAGTTTTAAATATGTTAAGTTTGAAATTCCAATTAGACATCTAAGTGGAAAGGTGGAATGGGAAGTTGTATATATAAACCTGAAAATCAGAGGTTGTAAATTTGGGAATTATCATAATAACAATGTTTTTTAAAGCTATGAAAATAGGTGAGGTCACCAGGTGTCTAAAGGTAGGTAGCAAAAACATCCAATGACTTGGCCCAGGAACCCTCCAAGATATAGAAATTGAAGGGATGAAAAGGAAACAGCAAAGACTCTGAGAAGGAATGGTCAATGAGATATAGGACTTTACCCTAAAGCCAAAGGAAGTATTTGAAGGAGACTGGAAAATCAAAGTTAGGAGAGAGAACCAAGATGGCGGCATAGATAAAACACCTATCTTGCCGTCATACTCAACAATTTTAATACTACAACTTAACGAAAGAACAAACACCTTCCAGAATCACCAGAAAGCTCGCCAAGTGAAAATTCCACAAATAAAAGTGAAGATAAGACACTGTGACCTGAGGAGCGGCAGCGGACAGCGTTGAAAGATTTGAGCAGAGAGAGGTTTGGAGCGCGTGCCAGTGGAGAGGGCGGGCAGCTGAAAACTGGCCAGTTTTCTCGAACAGGGAGACAAAGACGCCCCACTGGACTGATTCTCCAGCTTTGGGCGAAGTCCAGGGAACCCACTATCATAAGGGTGAAAACTGGACAGTGGGAGGGCACGCCGAAACTCGGGCGCTGCAGGGGTCTCCCAGCTTGTGGAGAAGGCAGCTCTCGCGCAAACAGCTCAGCTGCGTGACCGCGCAGAGAGCGCTCTGCGACTTGCTCTCTCATTCGGAAAATCGTCAGTCTGCTTTGTTTTATGACCCTCGGTGAGACATTGGGTGTGCAGACTCATTTGGGGAGAGTCTGAATTCCCCGGCATCTGGTGGAGCTCCACAGCGGCTCTCTCTCAGAGGTGCTGGCGGCCATTGCCCCTGGCACAGAGTCCCTGGGGCCACATAAGGCGGAGCTAACGCTGTCTGCTTGGCCCGGAGACTCCGCCCATCCAACCTGAGCACAGCTGAACTTCACAGACAATTGGCCTGGAGGTCAACCCCCTCAAGTGCTAACAACGATTAACCTGAGCTTAACTTCAGCAAGACTGTGCAACCCATATCCACCTCAGGTAACTGGGGATGTTGAGCCACTGTCCCTAATAGGAAGTCTACCACACAAAGCTAATTGACCAACTCAGGGAAGCAGCCACCATGCAGAGACGTGGAAAGAAATCAGATTTGAAAGAAATGGAGGAAAAAAAACGACTGGACATGGAATTCAAAACCACAGTTATAGGGCTTCTCAAGAGGCTCCTACAAAAGGTCGAGACCTATCAGGAAATAAGCAAGACCAGCAAGGAAATGAACGAGACCCTCAAGGATATGAACGAGACCTGCAAGAAAATGATCAAGACCAATGTGGAAATGAATGAGTCCTACAAGGAAATGAACGAGACCCTCAAGGATATGAAGGAGACTCTCAAGGATATGAAAAAGGACCAACCAGAAATTAAGCATACACTGACTGAAATAAAAAATATTATACAAAGACCTAAAAGTGCTCTGGAGCACCCCAAGAACCATGTTAAAGATTTGAAATACAAAGAGGCAAAATCCACTCAGCTGAAAAAGCAAGAAACCAAAAGAATCCAAAAAATTGAAGATAGTATGAGGGGCCTCTGGGACAACCTCAAGCATACCAACATCCGAATTATAGGGTTGCCAGAAAACGAGGGAGAGCAAGACAATGAAAACCTATTTGAAGAAATAGTGACTGCAAGCTTCCCACACCTGGTGAAAGAAATTGACTTAGGAGTCCAAGAAGCGCACCGAACCCCAATATATAGGAACCCTAAGAGGACCACACCAAGGCACATCATAATTAAAATGCCAAGAGCAAAAGACAAAGAGAGAATATTAAAAGCAGCAAGAGAGAAACACTTGGTTACCTATAAGGGAGCACCCATACGATTGTCAGCGGATTTTTCAACAGAAACGATGCAGGCCAGACGGGAGTGGCAAGAAATATTCAAAGTGATGAACAGCAAGAATCTACAACCAAGATTACTCTATCCAGCAAAGCTATCATTCAGAACTGAAGGCCAGATGAAGTGCTTCGCAGATAAGAAAAAGCTAAAGGAGTTCATCATCACCAAACCAATATTATATGAAATGCTGAAAGATATTCTTTAAGAAGAGGAAGAAGAAAAAAATAAAAGTGTAAATTATCAACAACAAATACACATCTATCAACAAATGAATCTAAAAAGCAAGTGAATTAATAAGCTGATGAACAGGATAAACTGGTGAATGTAACAGAATCACGGACATAGAGAGGGAATGGACTGACAACCCTTGGGGAGAAAGGGGGTGTGGGAAGTGCAGCAAGAGACTGGACAAAAATCATGCAACTATGGGAGAGGACATGGAGGGGGGGGTGAGGGGGGTGGGTGGGATGGGTACCAGGTGGAGGGGAACTATAGGGGGGGGAAAAAGGGAACAATGTAATTAATAAACTGAACAATTAAGATTTTTAAAAAAATCTATGGTGAATAAGAAAGATTTGGTGCCCAAAACCAAAAAAATAAAAAAAAAAGGAAAGAAAATCAAAGTTAGTCAAGATGCTAATTCTATATAATAAAGAAGTAATATGCAAATTGACTATCACTCCAACACACAAGATGGCCACCACAAGGTGGCCAGCAGGGAAGGGCAGTTATGAGGGACCAGACCTGCAAGGGAGGGCAGTTGGGGGTGACCAGGCCTAGAGGGGAGAACAGTTGGGAGGGACCAGGCCTGCAGGGGAGGACAGTTAGGGGTGACCAGGCTGGCAAGGGAGGGCAGTTAGGGGCCAGAGGCAGTTGACCAGGTTTGCAGGGGAGGATAGTTAGTGGCAACCAAGCCAGCAGGGGAGGGCAGTTAGGCAGCAATCAGGCTGGCAGGGTAGAAGTGGTTAGGAGCAATTAGGCAGAAGCAGCTGAGTGGTTGGGAGCGAGTAGTCCTGGATTGTGAGAGGGATGTGCGACCGCCCGTTAAGGCCCAATCCCGGTGATCAGACATCCCTCAAGGGGTCCCAGATTGGAGAGGTTGCAGGCTGGGCTGAGGAATACCCTGCCTTCCTATGCACAAATTTCATGCACTGGGTCTCTAGTAGATCAAGTAAGATAAAAATTGAGAATAGTTCTGTGATGCTCTGCATTTAGCAATATGGATGTCATTAATGACCTGGACATAACAATTTCAATAGAGAGTAGATTCAAGAGAAAGGAAAAGTAGTATAAGGCAGCAGGTAGAAACAATTAAGTTTTCCTCTAAATGAGGAAGTGAAATAGGCTAGATGAGAAGTAAAATCAAAACAGGATTTGTTGTTTTCCTTTGTTGTTGTTTTATAAGAGAGCGTTTATTTACAAAGTCACAGAGCTAGAAGTGAGCCGTAGAGGGAATGGGCTCGGGAAACAAGTTACAGAGGCAAAATGGCCCTTGGAACTTAGTAGAGAGGAAGGTAAAGGTAATGTGGGGCAGAGGGTAGAAAAGAAAGACGCTTAAGATGCAGGATGAGTCCTCTGTCCTCTGTTTCACTTTGTTTTAAAATCTTTTTGTGTTTTTTAAGGTGGGAACAATAATAGCATGTTTGTATACACGAGAGTACTCATGAGAGGTAAAATTACTGATATAGGAAAGAGAAGAGTGAAGAGCTTGAATGGAAAGGGATAGAATGTCATATGCAATTGGATAGGCTGGCCTCAGAAAGGAACATGAATTGTTCATCCTTAATATCAAGAAACAAAATATGGGCACTAGTGAATGTACTTGAATGGATGTGGTGAGGTAAGTCTGTGGAAGTTCTCTTCTGGTTGCTTCAAAGCAGACCTTGACAGCCAAGAGATGCCTGGTACTCACAGCCTGACCATGGTGTTCTGTCACACACACAAAATTTCACACAACACCAATGTGAAAACAGAAAAAAGAAAAACCCACTCTGTAACCATGATAGAGCAAGACAAAAACCAAGGCTACTCCATAATTATGTCTACTCGTGAAAGTGACCACATATCTCCTACACACACACACACACACACACACACACACACACACACACACACACATTATGCTGGCTAATATGCGTGACTTCTCTTCTTCCTAATCACAACCTTAGCATCACTTTGTTCCTCCCACCCTCTAAATAAGATTAATTTATTAACACACCCAATCATAGAATTACTGCAACTTTTTGACAACATACAATCCAGAAGAAAGCCCCACTTCTTGAATCCTCCCCCAAATTAGCTAACACAAACCCAAATCCTATTGCAAATCCTTTGTAACACCCTTTAACTGGGGTGTCTGCATGATTCTCTGTGGTGTGCTTTCACCCTCATTGCAATGACTCAACAAACCCAATGTTGTTCAACTACAGATGTGTTACAGGTGGTCTTGGCAGAAGGGCGTTTACAACTAGAAAGAAAGAGAAAAGCACACTGAGACTCAGAGGAGCTGCAGGAGGCAGAGCTTCTGAGACGCACGCATGGAGATGACTGGCAACTGAGTGGGAAGCTAGCTTTCTCAAGTGGGAGGGAGATAAAAGCTCCCAACTGCGCTGAACTCTAGTTCTGGGCAAGACTCTGGGGACCCAGACCAATTCGGGTCCTGTTTTGATTTTACTTCTCATCTAGCCTATATTTCTTAGAAAAATATAATAGAGCCTGAAAGTGAATATGTAGGATAAGTGGTTGGAAGTTTGAGGAGAAAAAAGAAATTATGAAATACTTATTTAGGACCATAGGAAAAATGAAAGGATGAATGTATTAGGGAAACAGTAGGATTACTGGGCAACAGCAATTCCTGAGATTCATGACTGTGTATCTAAAGTGAGATCACACTAATACATAAAGAACTCCTGGAAATTGCTATGGAAAAACTACAATCAAGTAAAAAAGTGGTAAAGTATGTGTCAGAAAGTTCACAGAAAATGAAATACAAATGTCTCTTAGAAAACATAAAAAGATGCTCAATTTTACTCTGAATATAATAGAAATTGAAACTATTCTGCACAGATGTGTGTTTTTCGGCAGTTGCACAAGTGCAAGCACAGAGTGGGCAATGTTGGAAGGAGGAAAAGAGGTCTAAGAGATAAAGCGGTAACAGTTCTTGGGAGAACAGGATGAGATCCAGTGGACAGAATAACTGTAGACTCATAAAAGCTAAAGATGCACGTGAAACAGAAGCTGGTGACAGGGTAAAAAGAGAGAGGTGCAAGCTGAGAGAGTTCCCATGTCATTTGCGAAAGGTATTGTGTTTCTAGATTTCATTTCATTAAACTGTGAATTATTTAAATTCACCCTGAGCCAATTTCTGAAATGGAATGCCTTATATTATCTAATGTAGCACTATAACCTATGGTGTTAAATAAATAAACATACCCAAATTTGACCCCTCTCCACCCCTTTGCTTTAATGATATCTATTAAGCTCAGAATTTGAGCATTGCTATTTTAAGTAGAAATATCTTTGCTTTTACAAAGATATAAGCCAATGTTTTCTACTAGACTATTGATAGTGTCATTAAATTCAGAGATCATTAATCATGTTGAGACAATGTTTTTTCTTTGTGTAATACTCTTTTTGGAAATTAGATTTATTTAGAAACAACTTATCTATTTTATTGAATCTAACAGGCCACAGGAGTATTTCTTTTAAATCTCTAGTGAGATCATTTACAATTTAGCCATTACAATTCATGGGTAAGTGCTTTCATTCCAGCTTCTAAGTATAGAAATTGTGCTCAATATAAACTAGGGGCTTGTTGCACAATATTTGTGCAAGAATAGGCCTTCCTTCCCCTGGCTTCACTCCCAGCTGCCCAGGAGTCAACAAGTCCTTGCTCCCTGATCACCAGGGGAGCCAGCAAGTCCCAGCTCCTGGCCTGCCCAGAGCAAGTCCATGGGAGCCAGCAAGTGCTTGCTTCTGTCCAGAGCACAGCTCCAGTAGTTCCCTCCGCTGCCCCCATTCCCATCATAGCAGATGCCACACCCCTCCCGGCTGCTTCACATCTGCATATGCAAACTAACCTCCATATTTGTTGGGTTAATTTGCATACTTACTCTGATTGGCTGTGGGCACAGCACAGTGATGGCTAATTTGCATGTTTCTCTTTTGTTAGGTAAGATTGTAACATCTGTAGTATTTTTTATGTAGCTATGTTTATTGGAAACAGAGAAGAAAATACTACTTTCAGTGAGTATCTTGTGCTGAACTGCTCAACAGTGCATTTTTAAAAAGTACACCCCCTGGAGAAGAGCATCTACATGTGATTCGGATCCTGGAACAGAAGCAAGGCATAGAGGAAAACATGTGGACTTGAATTTTAAATTCTCTCAAAATGCAGTACAAGATGCTTGTCTCACCCTATTCAACATAGCTGGAAAAATCAAGAGTAGTTATTTCTACTCAGTGAGGGTTTCTGTGGAAGACAAAATGGTACAGAGGGAGGAAGTGGAAGGTAATGTGTTCAGTTCCCTCTAAGGTCAGCCTGAGAAAGAGATGTCCGTGCAAGTGACTTATTGAGGGAGCATGTTCAGGTGAAACTTACAAGGGAGTGAGGGAAGAAAGAAATAGATGCTGATGTAGAGGCAGCTGAAGCCTGTCCTCAGCCTGATTCCACTGGGAGCTCAGCATGAAAGTCATTTCAGACTGTCTCATCCTGAGGCCAGAGGATTGGTCATTGAAACTGTCAGAATGTCTTTTGACCACTGCCAGGTGTGGGGGCAGACACAGAGCTAAACCTTGCAGGCATTGCCGGATGTGGCGCCTCCTGTTGGTTTAGGACAAGTTTCAGTGTGAATGTGCTGCTCTGAGCTCTTACCCAACATTCACCTGGAGGATGGGTGAGCAGGCCAGGTTAGGGACTACAGGCAGTTCACCAACAGGGTCAAACACAGGTAATATTTTTCTTTGTCATCTTTTTTACTTTATCCTAACACTTCATCATGTATGTCAATTGCATATTTTTGTATTGAATTTATTGGGGGTAATACTGGTTAATTTCATATTTTGACTCCAGAACATTTTTGGTAGTAGCTATTAGAAAAACAAAACTGGCCCTGACCGGTTTGGCTCAGTGGATAGAGTGTCGGCCTGCAGACTCAAGGGTCCCAGGTTCGATTCCAGTCAAGGGCATGTATCTTGGTTGTAGGCACATCCCCAGTAGGAGGTGTGCAAGAGGCAGCTGATTGATGATTCTCATCAGTGTTTCTAATACTCTCTCCCTATCCCTTTCCATTTGTAAAAAAAATCAATAAAATATATTAAAAAATAAAAATTATTCATGAGAAAATATTTATTAGTTTGGCCTCCTCTTTAAGCAAGTCCATGAAATCTTGGATTTCACATATTAAATCTTGCTTCTATACATTAAAATGTTTACTATTGAGAAATCAAGATGGCAGGATAAACACCTAAACTGCTGCCTCGAAAAACAATTTCAAAACTACAACTAAAAGACAAAATGGACATCATCCATAACCACAGGAAAGCGGACTGAGTGGAAATTTTACAACTAGAAAGAAAGAGAAAAGCACACTGAGACTCAGAGGAGCTGCAGGAGGCAGAGCTTCTGAGACGCACGCATGGAGATGACTGCCAACTGAGTGGGAAGCTGGCTTTCTCAAGTGGGAGGGAGATAAAAGCTCCCAACTGCGCTGAACTCTAGTTCTGGGCAAGACTCTGGGGACCCAGACCAATTCAGGGAGAAATTAGACTGACTGGCAGTGGGCGGAACTCGAGGGCAGTTCCATCAGCCTAGTTTGCACCCTCGAGCAGTCCAGGAGCCCTCAGGGGATGTCAGACTGCTGCTGAGGCAGGAGAGGCTCCTTTTACACTTTCTGCGCTTGCTAGCCATGAGCCTAGCTCAGAGCACTGACTGAGCAGTGCTCCCCTGCAGGAGCACACTGACCACCAGGAGGCAATGTCTGGATTGAGTGTCTGCCCCTTGGTGATCTGTACACATCATAGCTACTGGTTGTTCTACCGTTTGGTCGATTTGCATAGTTGCCTTATATAGGATTGGGAAAAAATAGTTAATGTTCAGAGAATGCTTATTTAAATTTACATTGAGTGGCCAGATTATTATGATCTCTGAGCATATAATAATCTGGCCACTCAGTGTATTTGTATCTCAAATGGGTACTAAAAGTATTCTAGACTTTTGCTGGAGATTAACCATCTATTTGCCCTGAGCTTTCTATCAGCTAGTGCAAAGGGGAGAACTGATCAGGTGCATGATTTATAGTATCTTTGATATCAAATAAATGAGGTACTCAAGAGAAGTACACTGAGAGGTCAGATTATTATGCGCTCAGAGATCACAATAATCTAGCCACTCAATGTATATTTCCTGCGTTACCTTTCATTATCTAAGCATTCAATAAAAATACTTGTTTCTCCAAACTTGCCCATAGTAAGAATTGCCTGGGCTATTTGTTAAATTGACTCCTATATTCTTCCTCCAGAATAGATGCCAATTCAGTTTGGTTTGGTGCAGGCCTGAGAACCTGTATAATTCATATACTTCCCATATGTTCTTACATTCAGAAAAAATTGCGGAACAGCTAACTAAGACATATATAATTATTTAAAACATCAAACCTTCTTTTGACAGTTGTCCATTGCTGCTTTGAGGACTGTAGTATGTGACACCTGACTACATGTTTGTATGCGACTGGCTACAGCATGGTTAATGAGCCAAGGCATTCTACGACTGTGTGGTGCAGCTAGCTTTGCTCTGTTTCAAGAACAGACTATTTCCCAAATCCTGATCAAGCTGCCTGACGAGGTGAATTATTGGTTGCAAAGAGAACTGAGAGTTCCTGAACTGAAAAATTAAAATAGGACCTCAAAAGACACTTTTTGAAAGAGAACATACAGAAGGCCAAGAGACATATGAAACCATGATGCAAATAAAAACAACAATGAGGTACCATCTCACACCTGTCAGAATGGCTTACATCAACAAATCAACAAATGACAAGTGCTGGCCAGGATGTGGAGAAAAAGGAACCCTTGTGCACTGCTGGTGGGAATGCAGACTGGTGCAGCCACTGTGGAGAACAGTATAGGGTTTCCTCAAAAAACTAAAAATGGAGCTCCCATTCGACCCACTGATCCCACTTCTAGGAATATATTCCAAGAAACCAGAAACACCGATCAAAAAGGATATGTGCACCCCTATGTTCATAGCAGTATAATTTACAATAGCTAAGATTGGAAACAGCCTAAGTGCCCATCACCAGATGAGTGGATTAAAAATGGTGGTACATCTATCTACACAATGGAATACTATCCTATCTTATAAAAGAGTAATATGCAAATTGACCATACTTCTGCTATACCCACAAGCCATGCCACCAGCCAATCAGAACAAGTATGCAAATTAACCTAACCAAGATGGCAGTTAATTTGCATATCCAGGCACAGAAGACAGTGTAGAAGGAAGCCAAGCACTGCAGAAGGGAACAAAGCTGTGGAGAAGCAAGCAAGCAGGCTGTGGAGAAGGGAGGGAAGCAGGTGGGGTGCAGGAGATGGGAGGAAGTGAGGCAGAGGAGATGGAAGGGAGCGAGGCAGAGGAAATGGGAGAGAGTGAGGCAGAGTAGACGTGAGGGAGTGAGGCAGCAGAGATGGGAGGGAGCAAGGCAGCAGAGATAGGAGTGAGTGATGAAGTGGAGAAGGGAGAGAGCAAGGCAGTAGAGAAGGGAGGGAGCTTTTCTCAGGCCACAGGAAGCCCTATTCTTGCAGGAATCTTCCTGCAACAGGTCTCTAGTACTACTATAAAAAAGAAGGAATTCTTACCATTTGCAATAGCAAGGATGGACCTGGAGAGCATTATGTTAAGTGAAGTAAGCCAATGGGAGAAAGATTAATATTACATAATCTCACTCATTTGTGGAATATAATGAACAACAAACTGATGAACAAAAATAGATACAGAGACATAGAAGCATCAAAGAGACTGTCCAATCTCAGAGGGAAGGCAGGGGTGGGGGGTCGGGGAGTGGGAGTGAGAGCAACCAAAGGACTTGTATACACACATATAAGCATAATTCATGGATACAAATAGTTGCGGGTGAGGGCATATGCTGGAGGCTGGAAATAGCCAGGGAGAAGTCAATGGGGGGTGGGGTGGGGGGAAAGAGACATATGTAATACTTTAAAGTTCAAAAAATGAGGATAATTGATGAGACATTTGGGACAACATGAAGTGTAATAACACCCACATCATAGGGATATCAGAAGAAGAGAGAGAGAGCAGGAGATTGAGAACCTATTTGAAGAAATGATTGAAAACTTCCCTAACCTGGTGAAAGCAAAGTAAACACAAGTACAAACGAGATGAACTCAGAGAATCCATGCCAAGACATCTTAACTAAAATGGCAAAGGTTAAAGACAAAGAATATTAAAAGCAGCAAAAGAAAGTTATGTACAAATGAAACTTCCATAAGATTATTAGTTGACTTCTCAACAAAAAATATTCAGGCCAGAAAGAAATGGCACAAAATATTCAGTGATGAAAAGAAAGGACCTACAGCTAAGACTACTCTACCCAGCAAGGCTATTATTTAAAACTGATGGAGATTGCAATTGCAAAAGGATTTTCCCCCCCATTTCTTGTCTATGTTCATTGCAGCATTATTCACAGTTGTCAAATATTGTTGCAATGAGAACTGAGAGTTCCTGAACTGAAAAATTCAAATAGAAAGGAATCCAAGATGGTGAAGTGTCCTTTGATAGATGGTTAGAAAAAAAAAGATGTGGTACATATATAAAACAGAATACTACTCAGCCAGAAGAAAAGATGAAATATTGGCATTTGCAACAACATGGATGGATCTTGAGAAGATTATGCTATGCAAAATAAGCATAGAAAGTTAAGAACCATATGATTTCACTCACATGTAGGATATAAAACTAAAATCAACAAATGAACAAACAAGAAAAACAAACAAAAACTCATAGACACAGACAATAGAATGGTGGTTACCAGAGAGAAGAAAATGAGGAATAACAACATCTTGCCATGCTAGCAATCAGCAGCTGTGCATCGCTGCAGGTGGCCCAGGACCAAACCAGAGAGGGTGGAACCTGCATTGCCACCATATGCCCACCATCCAGATACCATTGCTGACATATACACATAAGGAACTATTTGACATTGAAACTGGGACTCAGAACAGTTGGACATTGAAACTGAGACTCAAACATTTTTTGTTCTTATACATTTATTTCCAGTATGCAGATGCAAGATCTTTTTAAAGAAAAGAAAGAGGGGGAAAGGATTGATATAGAGGCAGAGAAGCATTGAACAGACTATCAAACTAAGGGGTAATCATGCTGTGGGAGATCAACCGAGGGACTTGTATGGATGCATGTAGGCATGGCCAATGGATGCAAGACACTGGGGCAGAGGAGGGCAGGTGAGGACATGTGCTGGGGGGTGGAGAGGCTGGTGGGAGGACAATGGGGGGAAAAACGTATTACTATCTGTAATACGTTAAAGAATAAAAATAAATAAATTAATTAATTAAATAAAAATTAAAAAAAAAAGAAAGGAGAATAAATGGTAAAGGGGGGTCAAATATATGGTGACAGGTTTGATTCTGGTGGTGGACACACAATGCAATATATGATCCTATATAATAAAGAGGAAATATGCAAATTGACCCTCACACCCTGGCATCACAAGATATCCACCCCACATTGTCACAAGATGGCCAGCAGGGGAGGGCAGTTGGAGGCAACCCGGCCGGCAGGGGAGGGCAGTTGGGGGGTCCAGGCCTGTAGGGGAGGGCAGTTGGGGGTCATCAGGCCAGTAGGGGAGCAGTTAGGTGTCAATCATGCCAGCAGGGGAGCTATCAGGCTGGTTAGAGAGCTAACAGGCTGGCAGGCAGAGTGGTTAGAAGCCAGCAGTCCCGGATTGGGAGAGGGATGTCCAAATGCCAGGCATACCCTTAGGGGTCCCAGGTTGGAGAGGGTGCAGGCTGAGCTGAGGGAAACTCCCCCACCCCCACCCAATGCACGAATTTTGTGCACCAGGCATCTAGTGATATATAATAGAACTAGAGGCCCAGTGCCAAAATTCGTGCATGTGTGGGGATCCTTCAGCCTGGCCTGCACCCTCTCACAATCCAGGACTGCTGGCTCCTAACTGCTGGCCTGCCTACCTATCTGATCACCCCTAACAAATCTGCCTGCCTAATCACCCCTAACCACCTCTGCCTCGGCCCCTGCTGCCACAGTTTTGTCTGGAAGGACGTCCAGAATGACATCCAAAAGGTGTTCAGCTATCCGATCTAATTAGCATATTGCTTTTATTATTATAGATCATTCACCTGAAATCTACATAATTTTCTTAACCAACAAGAGGCCCAGTGCATGAATTCGTGCACTGGTGGGGTCCCTCAGCTTGGCCTGCAGGGATCAGGCCGAAATTGGCAGTCCAATGCCATTTGCCACTCCTGTCTGATGCTCCCATTTATCCCAGCTCCACTGAGCCTGCCAAGGGCTCATGCCTAGTCAGTTTGGATCTGGAGAGACTCGCCAGCGCTGAGTCCTGCGTCTGGTGTCCATCAGTCAGCTGAGAGCTGTGGGAGCGCACTGACCACCAGGGGCAGCTCCTGTGTTGAGTGTATGCCCCCTGGTGTTCATTGAACATCATAGTGACTGGTCGTTCAGTCACTTAGGCGTCTATATATATATATATACTAAGGGCCCTTGCACGAAATTCATGCACTAGGGTGGGTGATCCCTCAGCCCAACCTGCCCCCTCACAGCCCCCTCAGGGGATGTCCTACTGACCAGTCACCCCCAGACTGCCCAAAGCCTAAAGCCTCTAGTCAAGACTTTAGGCCTTGAGCACCCAGCCATCACCCTGCAATGTGGCTGATGGCTGGCTGTGTCCCAGCCATGCCCCCCCATCCCGACCCAGGCCTTCGCCCCAGCCAGCTCACACCCAGGCCCTGCCCCCTGGCCCAGGCCTTCTCCTTGGCCAGCACATACTGGCCACCTTGACTCCGCCCCCTGTGACCTGGGTTGCCTCGACCCTGCCCCTCGTGGCTGGGGCCACCTTGGCCCCACCCTCCATGGCCCAGCCCACCTCGACCCCACCCCCACCCCCTGTGGCCCAGGTTGCCTCCACCCCACCCCCCACAGACCAGGCCACCTTGGCTGCACCCCCATCCCAGTTCCTGATTGGCTGGTGGGCGTGGCTTGTGGGTATAGCAAATGTATGGTCAATTTGCATATTACTCTTTTATTAGATAGGATAGACGTTACCCCAATAAGGTTAATATTAAAAAATTGAAAGAGAAATAAAGAGCTTTCCAGACAAGGAAAAGCTATAGTTTATTACGAACAAACCAGTATTACAAGAAATGTTAAGGTGTCTTTTCTAAAAAGAAGGAAAATAAAGAGCAACATAGTTACAAATAATAAAATGTCAACAAATATGTATCTATTAATAATCACTTTCACCCAACTGGTGTGGGCTCAGTGGTTGAGCATTGACCTATGAACCAGGAGGTCATGATTCAATTCCCTGTCAGGGCTTATGACTGGGTTGTGGGCTCGATCCCGAGTGGGGCATGCAGGAGGCTGCCAGTCAGTGATTCTCTCTCATCATTAATGTTTCTTCTCTCTCGCTCTCCCTCCCCCTCTTCCTTCCTCTCTGAAATCAATAATAAATAAATAAATAAATAAATAAATAATCTCTTAAGCCCTGGCTGGGTGGTTCAGTTAGTTGGAATGTTGTCCTGTATACCAAAAAGGTTGTGAGTTTGATTCTACGTCAGTGCACATACCTAGGTTGTAGGTTCCCTACTGGGTCAGGATATATATAGGAGGCAATTGGTACATGTATAGGAGGCAACCAATTGACGCTTCTCTTACATGGATGTTTCTCTCTTTCTAAAAATCAATAAAAAAGTTTTAACCCTCTTTAAAGACATTATCTTTAAAAAATAAGCAAACTTCTTTTCAGAGTATCCTGATCCTTTTAGAGAGTGCTTCCTTATTTTGCAGAACAATGGCTTTTCTTTTTAAAAAAAAATACAGGATATTTTTTATCGGTTTCAGAGAGGAAGAGAAGGGAGAGAATCATCAATGATGGGACAGAACCACTGGTCATCTGACTCCTTTGCATCTCCTACTGGGAATGGAGCCCACAACCTGG
Organism: Antrozous pallidus; assembly: GCA_027563665.1. NCBI lineage: Eukaryota > Metazoa > Chordata > Mammalia > Chiroptera > Vespertilionidae > Antrozous > Antrozous pallidus. Next base: position 68,619,344 of record CM050514.1, read on the forward strand.
GCATGTGCCCTGATCGGGAATCAAACCATGGCCTCCTGCTTCATAGATTGATGCTCAACCCCTGAGCCACACTAGCCAGGCAACAATGGCTTTTCGGTTACTTATGCCATCTTGCTTAAGGAACCTGAAGCAGTTGCTAGTAGTGCCCTATATAAATCTCTCTGACTGTGACTACCATTTCAGTGCACACCAATTTGCACCTGTTTACAGGGGGTTTTCTGTGGCCATCAGTGTCTGATCTTCCTATATGCCTGTGCTGGGCATTCACTCTCTTTGTCTTTATGGGAACAGCCTTCCATGAATGATTGACAGGAGCTGGCTGTCAATAACTGATGAAAGTACTCTAGCTCCCTTGCACACCAGGTGGGAAAATTGAGGTTCATATTCTTCACTTGCTCCTAGAACTCCATGACAGAATTGTTCTCAATAGTCTACAGTATTGACTTGCTTGATAATGAACACTTTTATTGGCTTCCTTCAATTGTTTCAATTCTACTAATAGTGTTTCCTATGGTCACCTCCCAAGCAAACTGCCTGCAGTCAAATACTAAGTATCTGAGTCAACTTTTGGGAAACAAACTATAAGAAGCCTTTAGAACAACTTCAGGGGAATTTTATCACACCCCACTTGGGGAAATTGGTTACCTTCTTTGTTCTTATACTGTAGCAATACATTAAAACTAGGAAGATATTGGGACATTACCAATTAGACTAAAAATTGTCCAAACAGCCTTATCCAGTTTGGCTCAGTGGACAGAGGACCAGCCCATGGGTTGAAGGGTCCTGGGTTTGATTCCAGTCAAGGGTGCATACCTGGTGGGGGCACATGTGGAAGGCAATCAATCAATGTGTCTCTCTCACATCAATGTTTCTCTTTCTCTCTGTATCTCTCCCTCCCTTCTACTCTCTCTAAAAAAAATCAATGAAAAAATATCCTTGGGTGAGGATTAACAACAACAAAATTACTCAAACATCTTATCTAATAAATAGGGAATATGCAAATTGACCATCACACCATAATAGACAAGATGGCTGCACCCACAGCGGAGGCAGAGTTCCTGTAATTAGCCTTAATGAACAATCAGCAGGGACCTGAGTGTGTGGCACTGGGCAGGGGCAGGGGATCTGAGGCTGCGCCCCTGCCTGGTAGGGCTTGACGGGGGACCTCAGGCTGTGTCTCCCGCCCAGTGGGGCTTGACAACGGACCTCAGGCCACACACCCCCGTCCTGCGCCGGGCCAGAGGACCTCAGGCTATGTCCTTATTCCCCCGGTGAGTCTTGATGGGGACAAGGCATACTCCTTGCCCCAGCTCAAGGGACCTCAGACCATGCACCCCATCCCGGGTCGGGACACCTGAGGTTGTGCCTCCTGCTTGGCGGGGCTTGACAAGGGACCTCAGGCTGCACCCCCTTCCCCAGTGCTGGGCCAGGTGACCTGAGGCCACGCACCCCACCTGGTGGGGCTTGACAGGGTGGGGCTGGCTGGGCTTGATCTAGCCCACTGTGGTTAGGGCTGGCCAGGTCTAGGTCTCGCACGATTTTGAGGCGCATGTGGGTGGGCAGGAACTTGACACTGGTTCCCATGGCGCAACCCAGACTCTGACAGGAGGAAGGTTTTCATATACATTTTACTAATTTTCTTTCATCTCTGACACTTCTATTATAGAGAAAGGGCAACTAGTAATATTAAAATATTTCCTCTAATTCCCTTTTAATATGCACGAATTTTGTGCACCGGTTCACTAGTTCTATTATAAGCTTTCTCATGAATTTTTAAGTATTTCTCTCTATATAACCTTGGCATTCAATAATAATAAAATTGTTCACTTCCTGAGAATTGTTAAAAATATATGTAAGGAGTCCGGTCAGTGTGACTCAAGGGTTGAGCTGTTGACCTAGGAACCCAGAAGTCAAAGTTCGATTCCCAGCACATACCCGGGTTGTGGGCTCAATCCCCAGTAAGGGGCATGCAGGAGATAGCCAATCAATGATTCTCTCTCATCATTGATGTTTCTGTCTCTCTTTCTCTCTCCTTTCCTCTCTCAGAAATTAACAAAAACATATTTTTTAAAAATACATGTAAGGAAATAAAATATGTACCAAGTAACATGTTGCTAGACTGAATCTTAAATTTGGCTTGCAAAATTTGAATTACAAACTTTAGTTCATTTACCAAAAAAGAAATAAGTACCATTATTCCCTTTAATTTGTAAGTGTATTTTACAAACCATTCACTTCTTCAATTTAAAACAATGTTCAGAATGATATGGGATTTTGTGTACTGCATTTCCAAATCATAGTATATATGATTATAGGACTTTTTGCAGTCTATATTGAAAGCCCCAATTCAATTTCATTATCTTAAGTAACAATCTATAAAGAAAGAGAGAAAAATTTAAAAATCATACTGAAAACATCATCAAAATACAAGGTAGCATGTTTTCTAGCAGTTCTTGCCACACATACAGAGAAAAAATGTTAATTTAAATCCACTTTTATTCTTTCATAGATTTTAACAATTATGCACAACTTTTCACATAAAGAGAGTGAAATCTCAAGGATGAGGAGGCAATATATATATATAAGATCTCTTCTATTCATTCTTTAGGATGGAAGGAAATTTCCAAAGGGTACAATGTGTGAGATTTAACACTGGAAAAATACACAAGAAACTTGTTTGACTGGCTCCACTCAGGACCAGGCACAGCACAGTAAATACAGACCTGCATCATTTTTAAAAGATTGTTGCAACTTTAACACATTCTTACTAAAGAAAAATGATCAGTGACCAAACTGAATTCTACAACATACAGGTGAAGGGACACTTAAAATGAATATCTGAGCATAGTTTCTCAATCATTTTCACACCAACTCATCAACATTCTTAAAAAGCAGTAAGAATGTACACTGCAAATTCAGAACTACACCCACCCCCCCACAAAAAAAAAAAGAAAAACTTGGTCAAACTTTCTTCATCATTTCACTCATTCCCATCACAATCCTATTCTGCTGGTAAGTTTAAAGTAGAAAAGAAAGTTTTTGAAATTATTTTAACTTCCACTGGTCTTAGAGCTTCTAGGTAGGAGGCCACATTGGAAGCCAACTGATTAAGCAGCACCATTAGGTCCACACCTCAACAAACCATTGCAAAATTTTTATCTTCCAGTATTCTGAAAGGTTATAAAAAGTTGTATGGAAGAACACCTGTCCTGAACTGTAAAAATATGCAATTTGCAAGAATTTAAACAAACTACAGCTGAATTCTCTACTGCCTGCATCTTTCCTTACCAGACCAAAAGAACTACATTACCTAAAAATTTAAATAATAACATATTAAGGCATAAAATAAATACTTTATGCTATTATATTGGGGTATTTGAGATTGTTAGACATGTTCACATGCCCTTTCCTCTCCTAAAGAGGAAGGAATGGGCCAGCACTGTTGCTCAGGAGTTAATGGGAAACTGTTGCTCTCAGCTGTTCTGTGCTGTGCCTTATTGTACAAACACAGATACCTTATTTTAGAACAAATACTTTAAATACAGACAGAAATGATCTTTTTCACTTGACTCAGATTCTGCTATCAGCAGATACGAGAATCAATTTCATCCCTATTAAACCAAATGGAAACTGTTACGCTGCTAGGGCTTCAGATATTCTGAGAACTCTTGTGAGCAAATGAATCAAATCCCACATGAAAGAAAGTATTAATTTCTATAATTAATAAACTGGTTGTTCAAAAATTCAATAAGCAAACAAACATGCAAACATGTGACATTCGCCATTATCTTGAAAAAACATAATGCCACTCTGGTGGTCCCAAGGATGACGATAGCCCAGCTGGTCCTTAAATGTGCAAACAGCCTGTAACTATTACTAAATATCTTCTTTGTGACATTTTAGTGTCCATCACACTGTCACATGATTCTTAGAAGTTCAGGCTTCTAAGATGTTTGAGGAAAAGAAAAAGGGTGTAATGTGGATCACGTTCTTGGTGATTATTCTAAATGTAATTTAAAAAAGACTTTTCCAGTAACACAGAATAGTCCTTGATACTGATTTTTTCCTAGTGAAACAAAAAAGCTTTAACAAAATGATGTTAATTTAAATTTGACCATCTGGCTCCTTTTTCACTTTTTTAGAGTATACTGATCCATATATTATGCTGAGCTCCCAAAATGCCTGTTTTAAAACAACATAGTTCCTAACAGTTCCCCATAAATATTCCTGATTTATGCTGGGGAAGCAATGCAAAATTGAAACATTAATCATTTGTTATTTAAAAAGAAAATATGTCCTGCAAAGCAGTTACTTAGCAAAATGCTAAGCTGCAAATAACCTTGCCATGTAGATAGATATCAAATCACTTCACAAAGTACCTGTTACAATGTAAAGAAATTTGACCTTTCATCCTCAATTTACTGCAGAGACAGTACATGCAGTAGTCTTGTTTAAATTTAGTGGAGATGAGGAAAGGGCAAACCTACGACAAGGAGAGACATCAGCCTACATACAAATTTACAGTAGTGTATTCATTGTATATAATATTTTCTACATTCACCACTTCAGAGAAAGGAACACTGGAACAAAGGAATGTTTTGTAAAGACCTACAAAATAGAGAAACAAATGACAACAGGCAAAAAGCTTCACTAGTCTCAAAGCCGCACAGTAAAGCAGCAAAAGGTTCGAGATGGGGAATTTAGGAAAATATACACATATGAGAGCTTGCTGGGGAAAAAGAGGGAAGAAGTCACAGTTCTAATCTTCAAGGCTACGGAATGCATTCTGCATGTCTTCAAGAAGCTGTGCATAGTCGGCCTTGATCTTTGCCTCACCATCTTTCACTGGATCCTGAAAAAAAAATGACAGAATTCAATTTACATTTGGAAAATAACTTTCAGAACATGTAGTAAGTGGCTTATATTTAATATGTTTTGAGTACTAGGTTAATTGCAGCACCCTGGTAAACAACAGCCAGGAGTGAAAATTATTCTTATTTCCCTTTTTCATTCTTTTAAGGGTAGAAATGTGTAAGTGGTTGAATACACCAACCAAAACAGAAATAGGACAAAATTTCAATATTGTATTTTGCCTACTAACTGTACTCAGTGACCAATGAATTTATCCTCAACAACATGCAAAAAATTGGAAAATTATGCATCACATATTAAATGCATTTCACTGCATATATAACAATTGGAATTAATTTAGTCAAACTAGAAATTTACTATTCAACGTCTGATAGAATTACATTGAGACAGGAAAGTAAGATTTCTAAAATAATCTTAAACTGCACCACAGTTAAAATCCTTATGGAAAGCAACTTAATTGAGTTACATGTATTAAAAGACTTTAAAATGTTTAAGCTCTCTGACACAATCATTCCACTTCTGGGAATCTGTATTAGGAAATTTCACAAAGCTAACTGCATGAACAAAGTTGCTATACCAACAACTGGAAATTTCCTAAGTGCCTAAAAATAGAAGAATATCACTCTCCTGCAACAAAATAATGCTACAGAAGAAATTTAATGACATTAAAAAGCAACTGTGATGCTGCCCTACCCAGTGTGGCTTAACTGTGGAGCATCACCCCATACACTGAAAGGTCACCAGTTCAATTTCCGACCAGGGCACATGCCCAGGTTGCAGGTTTGGTCCTGATAGGGGTGTGTACAAGAGGCAACCGATCAATGTTTCTCTCCCTCTCCCTCCTCTCTCTCTGAAAACCAATAAAAAATATTTTTAAAAAGGCAACTATGATGTTAATTTGATACAATGTGCATGTAAATAAAAAAAGATATTACCTTTAGACACACTACTAGAAATCATTGCTATTACATACATATTTTTATTTTGTTCTTATAAATATTTAATTTTTGAAAATAATATTTGAATCATATTATACATAGAATTTCTTTGCAACTTGATTTCCCCTTTATTATACCATAAGCATTTCCCCATGTCTTTGAATATTCTTTCAAAAGAAACATGTAATGACTTGATAATATTCTTATCATAATACATGTGCCATGTTGACTTATCCACTCTTGGATGACATTTAAAGTGTTTAATAAACAACCTTGGACATAAATCCATATGTAAATCTGATTATTTCTTTTGGTTATATGCTTTGAAGTATGAATATTTCAAAATTCTTGGTACAGTGAGTGTCCATTGTACAGGTTTACTTTAAACTTTTAGTGCAAAAAACACTATATATATTCATATGTGTGTGTGTGTATACATATATATATCACATTCAGAGAGTCATTCTCAATTTCTCAATAGGTGATTAGTAAATATACTTGGATATTGTAACTCAGAAATAAATACAATCCAATTGATAAAATATTTAAAAACAATCTTATACATTTGAGTTTCTACTGATCATTTCATTTAATTATCTATTATCTGTGTACTTCCAAAAAAATTATAGTTCACTTAAAAGTTAAAAATAGCCCTGACTGATTTGGCTCAGTGGATAGAGTGTTGGCCTATAGACTGAAGGGTCCCAGGTTCGATTCCAGTCAAGGGCATGTTCCTTGGTTGAGGGCACATCCCCAGTGGAGGGGGGCGGGGTGCGGGAGGCAGCTGATCAATGTTTCTCAACGATGTTTCTAAATCTCTATCCCTCTCCCTTCCTCTCTGTAAAAATCAATAAAATATATATAATATTTATAAGAACAAAATATATATTATATAAATATATATATAATATATATATTTTAAGTTAAAAATATTATGTAAATATTACTTAAAAGAAGTAAACAACAGAAGTAATTTTGGATGCGCATAGGATTGGATGTGAATATGCAGATGAAGTAAGGTAATTGCTGCTCAGCAATGACTTTAGCACTAAATTGCCTGAAAGTTAAAACAAAAGGAAGATGTATCAGCATTTATTTTAGACATGACATACTTTCATTTTTAGCACTAGAATTCCTATTTGAACATAACTTTGAGGTCTGTCTTGGTTTTCCATAACCTGAGCATGTGTGGAAATGATAAATTTAAGTTTTATACACCAAGTTCAGGACTCAAATAGTTTAAAAAAATAAAAAGAAACATTTCCTACTTAAAAAAAAAAAAAGTTACAGCAGAAACTAAATATACCTTAAATTTCATGGAGGACAGTTTATAGAGGATCTCCCCCATATGCTCACGGATAATGGACCATGTGATTTTACTGTCACTCTGGGCAGTGGTTTCAACAGCTCTACGGGCCATATCATAAAATGCGATCATGTTGGACAGCATCCCCACTGTCTTGTAGAAGGGGCAGAACCTAGGGTGAAAACAGCCAAAATAATTAACAAAACAAAATCCAAAGCAGGTTCATCCGTTATGTAAACTTTATAAAATATGACAGCATTTGCTCTTTACTTAAATATACAGATTACTTATAATAATTGGATGATATATAATGAATGAAAAAAAAGAGTGGAAAAGACCAGTTTTTGGACAAAGATGTCTCAGAACAGGGAATGGATAGTAAATGGAGAAATATCTTTTTCTTAATGTAAAAAGTTATGTTTATTTTTTAAGAACAATAACAGTACTACTATAATCTAACCTCTTTGAAGATCTGTTTTTGCAGGATGCTATTAAAGAAATACCCTAAATGGTAAAATAACTGAGTTGTAAAGATTCCCTTGTGATAGCAGCTTAAGGTATAATGAACAAGAAAAAGGAAACAGCAATTTCCTAAAGTTAATAATAGTAAGCCTCTTCCACATTAAGGAGTTCATTTAACCGTATCTTTTAATAATGAAGACATGCAAGCAAATATTCAACTGTATTCACACACACTCTTATCAACTTTCTGACACATTTAAACACATTTGCATACATAATTTCATGAATACTCTCTATCATTCTCCTTCCAAAGAATTGTCCCCTTATAGAGTTATTTTTGTGTAGGTAGTTGCTAGAGCTTCTTAAGTTTCTGTGATAGAGTTTTGAGCCTTACTAATTATATTGTCATTTTCTGCTTGTCCTACATTTTGGAAATCCTATTCGTTCAGTTCCCTCTTCTGTCTTACATAAGGCCAAATATGATTTGAGGAGGGAAAAGCCAGCCTGTGGTGAATGGGCCAAATTATCAAAGTTTAAAGAAAAATAAGAACTTTAAATGAGCCATGTTATAGCAGACACAAAAGTTAAAAAAACAAACACTGAGCAGGGGCTGGCAGGGCACCTATTTGGAACTTTGGTAGAAAAAAAAGAATAGACACTTATGAAATATGGCAGGAAAGCAGAAATTATTTAGGAAAAGAGTAGAAGGGGCATGGGCAGTGGAAAGATATAGTGGGAAAAGTTCCTGAAAGAGGCTCTGGACATTAAGCTGCAATTTAAGGTGGTTTTGTTTATCTCTCTATATAAAACCCTAATATGCAAATAGACTGAACAACTGTGTGTTGACCACCAGGGGGCACAGGCAGAACATGCGGGCATTGGCCACAGCGGGACAGTGGAGCATGTGAGCAGGGTGCCAGGCTAAGGTGGGGTGCCAGTAGCTGTCACTAGGGTGAGCCTTTGATGGTCACTGAAAATTCTTTGCTCCTACAAGCTGGGGTCCTGCCCGGCACTTGCACCTGCTACCAGCACCTGGCACCAGCTCCAATGACTTGGTGCCATCAGTGGTGTGAGTGGCAGCAGCCTGATCGCCCCTCAGAGTTTCTCCACCTCTCCCTGCTCCTGAGGGGTGATTGGGGCCGGCAGCCGCCTCTTGCACTCTCTGATGGTGCCAACCTCCCTCACACCCACTGCTGGCGCTGGGCCCAATAGCTCCACGCCATCAGTGGGTGTGAGTGGGGCTGCTGCTGTCAGCATGTGGGAGCAGCGGCTGTGGGAGCGGAGCTGCCAGCAGACAGGGGACCAGGGGTTATGGCGGGAGGGGCTGGGCAGGGGTGCAGAGATGGGCCAAGACACCCCCTCGGTTCCACTGCAGCCTCACAGCCCACAGTTCCTTTCAAGGTGCATGAATTTGTGCACTGGACCCCTAGTTTGTCATAATTGGACAAATGAACAAAATCAAGACAAGGGGACTTATTAGATTGTTAGATGTCTGCCATGAAAATAAAAGTGGATTTTAATGTAGGCAGCTTCTTCTTCAAAACTCAGTAGAGCCCTGGCTCAGTTGGTTAGTGTTGTCCCAATATGCTAAGGTTGCAAGTTCAACCTCTGATCAAGAATCAACCAATGAATACATAAGTAAGTGGAACAAATATCTCTCTCTCTCAAATCAATCAATGAAATTTTTTAAAAAGTCTAAAAAAAGAAAAACAAAAAATACCTCAATAGAAAATCCTCAAATAAAAAAGAAATAGAAGGAGAGAACCAAAATGGTGGCATAGGAAAACACCCATACTGCTGCCCTGTACAGCAAATTCAAAACTACAACTAAGGACAAAACGGACATCATTCAGGACTACCAGAGAGCTGACTGAGTGGACATTCCACAAACAGAAGGAAAAATAAAAGGACATTCATTGAAACTTGGAGGAGCTGCGGAGGGCAGAGATGCCGATATGCGTGGAGTCAGAGGTTTGGAGCTGCGCGTGAACGGAAAGGGCGGGCAGCAGCAAACCCGGCTGGTTTTCTTGAACCAGTAGGGAGACAAAGGCGTCCCACTGCACTGAGCACTGGTTCCGGGTGAGTCTTGGGGAACCCAGACTAATACAGGGTGAAACTGGACGGTAAGGAGGAAGCACACTGAAACTCACAAAGGTGCGCGAGCTATCTATCGGAGAAAGCTCGTGGCTGGCTCTAACGTTTGGGAGGAAAAAAACCCCCCAAAAGCGCTGATCTGCTTTGTTTTCCCATTATGGTGAGTCTTTGGTTGTGCAGACTCATTTGGAGAGAAACTAGACTGTCTGGCAGTGGGCAGAGCTCGGCTGCAGTTTTCTCTCAGAGGTGCGTGCAGCCACTGCCCCGGGGCACGAAGACCCAGGAGCCGTTTAGGGTGGAGCTGACCAGAAACCAAGGCTGCCAGCTCAGCCCAGAGACTCCGCCCCATCCAGGCTGAGCACAGAGGCGCTCACAGCATAAACACAACTGATCCTCACAGCCAATGGGCCTGGAGGTCAAACTCTCCTAGTGCTAACAACAATAATTTACGCTTAACTTCAACAAGACTGTGCAACCCATAAAGGGCTGCACCAAGAGTATCCACCTCAGGTAACTGGGGAGGCTGAGCCACTGTCTCTTAGAGGACATCTACCACACAAAGCTAATCGACCAACTCAGGAAAGCAGCCATAATGCAGAGACATGGAAAGAAATCACATGTGAAAGAAATAGAGGGAAAAAAAACGACTGGACATAGAGTTCAAAACCACGGTTATAAGGTTTTTCAAGAGGCTCCTAGAAAAGGCCGATGAACTTAATGAGACCTTTGAGGATATGAATGAGACTATGGAGGATATGAAAAAGGACCAACTAGAAATTAAGCATACACTGATTGAAATAAAAAAATATACAAAGACCTAAAAAGCAGTCTAGAGAACTGCAAGAATCAAGTCAAAGATCTGAAATACAAAGAAGAAAAAAATCACTAAGCCTGAAAAGCAAGAAGCAGAAGGAGTCCAAAAAATTGAAAATAGTGTAAAGAGCCTCTGGGACAACCTCAAGTATACCAACATCCGAATTATGGGGGTGCCAGAAAAAGACAGAGAGCAAGATACTGAAAACCTATTTGGAGAAATAGTGACTGAAAACTTCCACCACCTGGTGAAAGAAATAGACTTACAAGTCCAGGAAGCACACCAAACCCCAAACAAAAGGAATCCAAAGAGGACCACACCAAGACAAATCATAATTAAAATGCCAAGAGCAAAAAACAAAGAGAGAATATTAAAAGCAGCAAGAGAAAAACAGTTAGTTACCTACAAGGGAGCACCCATACTATTGTCAGCTGATTTCTCAACAGAAACTGTGCAGGCCAGATGGGAGTGGCAAGAAATATTCAAAGTGATGAATAACAAGAACCTACAACCAAGATTACTCTATCCAACAAAGCTATCATTCAGATTTAAAGGTCAGATAAAGTGCTTCGCAGATAAGAAAAAGCTAAAGGAGTTCATCAACACCAAACCAGTATTATATGAAATGCTGAAAGGTGTTCTTTAAGAAGAGGAAGAAGAAGAAAAAGGTAAAGATAAAAATTATGAACAACAAAAACACATCTATCAACAAGTGAATAAAAAAATCAAGTGAATTAAAAATCTGATGAACAGAATAAACTGGAGAATATAATAGAATCAGGGGCATAGAAAGAGACTGGACTGATGATTCTTGGGGGAATGGGGTGTGGTGGGGTGTGGGAAGAGACTGGACAAAAAGCGTTCACCTATGGATGAGGAAAGTTTGGGGGGAGGTGAGGGCAGAGGATGGGATGGATACTCTATGGCAGGGGAAAAAGAGCAACATTGTAATAATCTGAGCAATAAAGACTTATTAAATTAAAAAAAAAAGAAATAGTGGTGTTTCCAATCAACTTGGCAGTGTAGGTAAATGTGACACACATATCCAACTACTTGAAATCTAGCTGAACACACTGAAACCGGTTTGGCTCAGTGGATAGAGTGTCAGCCTGCAGATTGAAAGGTCCCAGGTTCGATTCCGGTTAAGGGCATGTACCTTGGTTGCAGGCACATCTTCAGGAGGAGGTGAGCAGGAAGCAACTGATCAATGTTTCTTTCTCATCGATGTTTCTAACTATCTCTCTCCCTTTCTCTCTGTAAAAAATTAATAATTTTTTAAAAAAAGAAATCTAGCGGAACAGAAGTCCTATATTCTTTATAAGGATACAAAGAAGCCATGTGGACTGGTGGGAGTGATGGAGACTCCAAACAATCTGGTCCTCACCCATGTTTCGGATAAAAATCAGTTATTTCAGTTGCTTAGGTCCTCCCAGGGGAGCAAGGGGTCCCATCCCCACACCAGGCCCTTCCAGCCCAGGGATCCAGTGCAGGGAAGAATAGTCCCCGTAACTTCTGGCTATAAAAACCAGCAAGGATTGTGGCTGAGTGAGACAGAGGATTCTGGAGTCCCAGGCAGTTCCTTACTCAGACTCACCCACCCTGAGCTCCAGCACTGGGGCTGCATTATGAAAGGTGCCTAGGACATATAGGGAGGCACTGAATTCTCTGTATTCACAGTGAAAGCTGGAGGGGCAGCTTTTTCCCAGACAAAAGTGCTGGCAGAGGCCACTGTGCCTTCGCTGAGGCCTTTCTCCACATAGAGTGGGCAGGTAGGAGCCATATCTGAGTCTTCATCAACCTGATTAACACTGTTCGCCCAACCTGATAATTCCCTGAGATGCTGTCAAAAACCAACTTGCCATTTCTGGTGACTTTTACATACAAATGGCCTGGCTGGGCTCATAAAGCAAACTTAGCAAAATGGCTCAAAGGTTCACAAATCCCAAACAAGCAGTCTCTAGTTTCAGCATGCTTGTACCTTTAGCTAAGTGGGCCTAGGCCCGACACAAGCAGCAGTTCCTACTTTAGCCTATCCCAAGCACCTTCAAGCTTAACACAAATAGCAGCTATCTGCAAATCACTTTGTAGCTTCTGCCAGGTGGCCCCAGGCAGGGCACAGGCAACAGCTAACCTTAGCCTGCACCTCCTGGAAGGCCCTAGAGCCAACACACCAGTGGACAGCTTGAGACCAACTGAGCACCACCAAACCACCTCCACAAGCTACACACTCAAGGGGCAGTCATTGAGGTCAGATCCCTGCTGAAACAATTCCTGCAACATGGGATAGGCCCCTGCATAGCAGCTCCTCCACTATAATCATAGCCATTCCTTGCAGCCAATAGGCCTGGGCGTAAATCTCTCCCAGTTATGTGTCAACAGCAATCAAAGCTCAACTGCAACAGAAAGATGCACATAGCCAAAGCCGGTTTGGCTCATTGGATAGAGCGTCGGACTGCGGACTGAAAGGTCCCAGGTCGGACTGCGGACTGAAAGGTCCCAGGTTCGATTCCGGCCAAGGGCATGTACCGTGGCTGCGGGCACATCCCCAGCAGGGGGTGTGCAAGAGGCAGCTGATCAATGTTTCTCTCTCATCGATGTTTCTGACTTTCTATCCCTCTCTCTTCCTCTCTGTGAAAAATCAATAAAATATATTAAAAAAAAAAAAAAGAAAGATGCACATAGCCCACAAGTGGGCAGGGGGCACCGGAAGTGCACAGCTCGGGTTACTAGAGAGGCTAAGCCACTGGGCCCTACAAGACACCTACTACATAGGGTCACTCTACTAGGACCAGGAAATGTAGCAGCTCTACTAATACGGAAAAACAAATACAGGGAGAGAGTCAGAGTGAGACAAAGAAATTTGTCCCAAATAAAAGAACAGAACAAAACTCTAGTAAAAGAACTAAACAAAATGGAGACAAGCAATCTACCAGATACAGACTTCAAAACACTGGTTATAAAGGAATTGCATGCATGCATATGAGCATAACCAATGAACACAGATGGGGGTAGAGTGGAGGGTGAGGGCATGTGCTGGACAGTGGGGTGGCCGGAGAGAGGTCAATGGGGGGAAAAGGAGACTTATGTAATACATTAAACAATAAAGAATTTAAATTTTAAAAAAAGCAACACTGGTTATAAGGATGGTCAATGAAGTTAGTAAGAACTTCACCAAAGAGACAGAAAACATAAAAATGAAGATAGGAAAAATAAAAAGAACCAGTCAGAAATGAAGGCTACACTAACTGAAATGAAGAACACATTACAGATACATGATGCAGAAGATCAAATCAGAGATTTGGAAGGTAAGGAAACGGAAAACACCAAATTAGAATGCAAAAAAGAAAAAATAATCCAGGAAAATGAGGATAGTTTAAGGAAACTGAGAGGCAACTTTAAACATGCTAACATTTGCATGCATCATGGTGGTACCAGAAGGAAGAGAGGAAGGAATTGAAAAGGTATTTGAAAAAATAATGACAAAAATTTTTCCTCACTTGGTAAATACACATACAAGTCCAGGAAGCACAGAGATATACCAAGATACATCATAATTAAAATGCCAAATGTTAAAGACAGAGAAAATCTTAAAAGCAGCAGGAAAAAAGCAGTTAGTTTATCCATTAGGAAGTTCCCATAAGACTGCCAGCTGATTTCTCAACAGAAACTTTGCAGACTAGAAGGAATTGGTTTAAAATATTCAGTCATAAAAAGCAAAGACCTACAAGCAACATTACACTACTTAGCAAGTTCTCATTAAGAAATGAAGGAGAGCCCTAACCAGTTTGGCTCAGTGGATAGAGCGCTGGCCTGCAGACTGAAGGTTCCTGGTTTCGATTCCGATCAAGGGCACATGCCTGGGTTGAGGGCTCAATCCACAATAGGGGGCATGCAAGAGGCAGCCGATCAATGGTTCTCTCTCATCATTGATGCTTCTATATCTCTCTCCCTTCCTTTCTGATATTAATAAAAATACATTAAAAAAAAAGAACTAAAAGAGAAATAAAAAGTTTTCCAGATAAGAAAAACTTGAAGGAGTTCATTACTACCAAATCAGTATTATGACAATAAATATATATCTATCAGCAAATACTTTAAATGCAAATTGATCAAATGTTCCAATCAAAAGGTATATGGAGGCTGAGTGGATAACAAAACGAGACCCCTACATATACTGTCTATAAGATATATATTTCAGATTGAAAGACACACACACTGAAAGGAAATGGATGGAAAAAGATATTTCATAAAAATAAGAAAAAAATCTGGGATAGAAATATTTATATGAATCAAAATACTTAAAAACAAAGGCTATAACAAGAGACTACAAAAGACCAGCAATTCCACTTCTACATATTTATTAGAAGACACCCAAAACACTAAATCAAAAAGATATATACATCCATATAGTCACCGCAGCATTATTTACAATAACCATGATATGAAGCAACTTAAGTGTCCATCGAGAGATGAATGGATAAATTAGTGGTGTATACAAACAATGGGATATGACTCAGATATAAAAAGAATGAAATCTTGCCATCTGGGACAACATGGTTCAATACAGAGGGTATTATGCTGAGTGAAATAAGACAAATGTTGTATAGTTTCACTTAAATGGGGAATCTAAAACAATAAATAAACAAACGAGCCAACCAGAAACAGACTCATAAATACAGAAAACATTTTGAAAGTTATCAGATTCGGGTGGGTTTAAGGGTTGTGTGTTGGGGGAAAAAGATGAAGGAATTAAGAAGTACAAATTGGTAGTTACAGAATAGTCATGGGGACGTAATGTATGGCCTAAGAAATACAGTCAATAGTATTGTAATAACTATGTATGGTGTCAGATGGGTACTAGAATTATCAAGGTGATCACTTTGTAAGCCATATAAACATCTAATCACTAGCTATACACTTGAATCTAATATATTGTACATCAACTGTAACTAAAAAATAAAAATTTTATATAAAAAAAGAAGAAATAGCAGGATAGGTTACCTGTCATAAGGAGTATATCCATTTTGTTGTAGGAAATCATCTTTGATAAGTTTGGCTACCTCCAGCGTGATTTTATCTGTTTCTGCTAGAGAAGCCTAGAAGAGAAAAAATATATAATTTTAGAAATTTACTTCCATAATGTGGGACCATGGTTGTAATCAATGAGCAAGCAGAAACTATCTGAACACACACAATCACCTACCATTTATAAATTCACTTCATAACTATTTTTTATTGATGTTCTTTTTTATTGTGGTAAAAAAGATAATGCAAAATTTATCAACTTCACCATTTTTAAGTGTTTTTCAGTAGTGTACAATATTTTTACATTATTGTGAAACAGATTTTCAAAACATATTTTTAAATACATTTTTATTTATTTCAGAGAGGAAAGGAGAGTGAGAGAGAGAAACATCAATGATGAGAGAGAATCACTGATCGGCTGCCTCCTGCACGCCCCTTTCTGGGGATCGAGCTCGCAACCTGGGCCTGTGCCCTTGACTGGAATTGAAACCGGGACCCTTTAGTCCACTGAGCTAAACTAGCTAGGGCAGATTTTCGTAACTTCATTTTGCAAATCTGAAACTCTATACCCATTAGAGTTTATATAACAACTCTCTTTTTCCTCTTAAAAACCCCCCCACCTCCCCAGTCTCTGGTAAATATCATTCTATTTTCTTTTTTCTACAAATTTCACAAATTTCTACAAATTTAGATACTTTATGTAAGTGGAATCATATAGTATTTGTATTTTTGTGACAAATATGTGTGGATAAAAAAGGGGGTATGTACATGTTCAGTGATCAGAAGTAACCTCACAGGGTGATCTGATAATAGATTTCTTTCTTTTTTTTATATAACCACACATCAGAGCCTTGAGTTTTTGTTTTTTTTTTTAATAGAGAGAAGCTTGATTTTAAAAAATGTATGCAAGGACAATGAAAGCTGAAAGATACTGAAACATTTTAAATTAGCTTAAAAATGCAGAAACAATTAAAAATTTACTTTGTAAGTAATAAGGAACAGTCTTGATATTGGATAAAATTCAACCAGTGATATGTAGGTAACTTTTTTTTTAATCCAACAACTTTCATTGTTTACCCCAATTAACACCCCGCCTGAACTTTTTCTTTTAAAAAAAAAAAAAGTTTTTTTATATATTTCAGAGAGAAAGGGAGAGAGAGACACACAGAGAGAGAGAAAGAGAGAGAGAGAGGGAGGGAGGGAGGGAGGCGGAGAGAAAGAGAGAGAAACATCAATGATTAGAGAGAATCATTGATTGGCTGCTGCCTACACACCCCTGCAGGGACGGAGCCTGCAACCTGGGAGTGTGCCCTGACCAGAATCACATTGTGACCTCCAAGCCACACTGGCAGGTCATGGTGGGTCAAATCCAATGTTTCTTAGTCATAGTGCTCCTGAAAAAATGTATCTTAATAGATCCTACTTCTACCCCCTCTAATTTGGTTTGTGACAGGTACAGTCTAATTCAAGAAATAAAAGTAAATCAAGCGCTGGTTGAGTAACTCTGATGCTTGGAGCATCACCCCATATACCAAAAGATAGGGCACATCCATAGGTTGCAGGTTCAGATTGGGGTGCAACAAACCAATGTTTCTTCTTTCCCTCTCTCTCCTCCTCTTCCTGTATAATCAATAAACATCTCCTCGGGTGAAGAATAAAAAATAAAAAAGTAAATCAAGAGTTTTTTCTCACCTACAATAAAACCAGGACCATGTTAAATGCTATAAATGACTGAAAAGAATATAAAGGCTCTAACAATTTAGTTACTTCTTTGACCACTCTGAAGTGAAAGGCCCTCCCCTTGCACGTGGGCAAGCTCTATAAACTGCTTTGACCAAATTAATAAGACAGAAATCACATTATATTAATTTTGGGGCCCTGGATTAAGAGGCTGTTAGCTTCTACTTCCTTTTTTATACACACTTTGAGAGCCCTGAACATACTACATAGAGACAGAAATGCCCAGCCAACCCTTAACTATTTCAGCCATCCCAGCCCCAGCACAAGACATGTGAAGGAAAAAACTTTCAAATAACTCCAGGCTGAGCCATCATATGACCGCAACTGTATGTGGATCCCAAGCAAGAACACCCAACTGAAGCCATCAAATCCAAAACCATGAGTAATAAAACACTTTTAAGTCACTAAGTGTGAGAGTGATTTGCTATCCATAAATAGAAAATCAAAGCAATAATCACTATTTTACCTTTCACAACACAAGTAGGTCTCTCAAATATCTGCCAAAATAAAGAAATAATCTATAAATGCTATTAGTTTAAATACATTTCATAAGTACTCATTTTGCTAAGCAGAATCTGCATATCCAATGTTCTAGCTGGTCTTATAACACTCCAGTGGGATTTTATAACTCACCTTTCCCACAAGCTGTACAATTTCTGCTAGATCTTCTTCTTCCTGCAGAATCTCCTTAGCTTTGGTCCGCAGAGGAACAAACTCTGTGAAGTGCTTATCATAGTACTCATCCAAGGCACGCATATACTTGCTATAGCTGATTAGCCAGTTGACAGAGGGGAAATGCTTACGTTGAGCTAGTTTCTTATCTAAGCCCCAGAACACCTGATTTAAAAACAAAACAAACAAACTTTAAATCATTTTAAGAATGATTTCTCTTAAAAAATAAAAAACATGCATTGAGGTATATTTTGCCTTAATATGTAATTATATATATTTTGGGGGCACAAATAATGTATACTTTTAGTACTAACAAGTATAATTGAAATAGAATAAAACTTGCAATTAAAAATATACTCCTTTCAATTTCAGGATGGATAGTACATATAAATCAAAATTTATCTGAATTTCCTTAAAAGTGTGTCAAACCAAGTAGAAAAAAGAATAATTTATTGTTTTGAAGATTATTATGGTGCAATATAAACAGATGAACCAGAAAATGTCCATTGAGATAGAATACACACTCCCTTTGATTAAAAAAAACCTCCATATGTTCTGGTTAAATTTAGTTTCCTATTATGAAGGGCCAGTCTAGTAAGACCTAACATTTACATATATTTTATATATCCCTAACTTGCTTTCCCTTCCCTACAATTTAAACTCAAACTTTTAGCAAAAGTTAAGGTCCTTGAGAGTTGTAAATTTAGCCTCTGCCATTTCCTTTAATATAATGCTGACAAAAATATAAGCAAATATTTTATTTTTCCCACATGAATAACACATATACTTATGAGTACAACTTTTTTCCCCGCCGTAGCCCTATTGTACATATCTTTCATTTAGGCTTATTTTAATGGCTAAACTGGCTAGCTACCCACTAACATTTAAGCCTTGTCACTGGGAAGCATCTGCCTAGGCAGAAACTACATTTTTCCAGCTTTGCATTTTTCCAGGTTTGGCTAACTGAATGAGTGAAGTACCAGGTCTGAGCCAAAGGTTCAGAAAATAGGTGTGCCTTCTCTAGGTTCCCTTTGTGCTGGCCAGATGCAAACAATTATCAGGCTAGGACAGTGGTCAGCAAACTGCGGCTCACATGTGGTTCACGAGTCGAAGTTTGCCACTCTGTTGAGACTAATGACTTTGCCGACCACTGGACTAGACTAAATGTTACCGTGTAGTTGGAAGAAGTGAGGGTAGGCAATTGTGGCATATTGTGTGCAAAGAGATAAAAGGTAGTATATGACAGTGATTGGCAAACTCATGTCAATAGAGCAGCAAACCGTGGCTCGTGAGATGCATGTGGCTCTCAAGCCGCAGTTTGCCGACCACTGGGCTAGGAGACAGTAGAACCACAGGATTGAAGGAACCCTGAATTATTACCAGGAGAAGAAAAAAATTGCCAGAGGTTTTACCATTACACATTTTGGGGCTCATTTGTTTCCACATCTAACGTTATTCTAACTCGCCCTGGTCAGTGTTGCTCAGTTGGTTGGAGCGTCCTCACGTACACCAAAAGGTGTTGGGTTTGATTCCCAATCAGGACAACCGATTAATACTCTCTCACATCAATGTTTCTCTCTCTCTTCTTCTCTCTAAAATCAACTAAAAAATACTTTAAAGTTGCTTTAAAATACTTAAAATTACTCTAATTTAAAGGTTAGTATTACTTTAACACTAATAAAACTTTGCTACCTCAGATATATTTCCCACTTATAGATAATATAAACCCTAGGTCAGTGGTCGGCAAACTCATTAGTCAACAGAGCCAAATATTAACAGAACAATGATTGAAATTTCTTTTGAGCCAAATTTTTTAAACTTAAACTTCTTCTAACGCCATTTCTTCAAAATAGACTCGCCCAGGCCGTGGAAGAGCCACACTCAAGGGGCAAAGAGCCACATGAGGCTCGCGAGCCACCGTGTGCAGACCACGGCCCTAGGTAAAGAGCTAAGAAGGAAAAGACAGCATTAAAGGCTTTCAGTGATAAGAATGTTCATAAAACATTAAAACAGACTTTACCATCACCTAGTCTTTAGTGACTAAATTAAATATTTCATGATGATTTGGATAACATTAGAACAGCCCATGGGGCTGGGGGGAGGGGGGCGGGGCGCGGTGCCCAGCTCAGAAGATGACTACTCTAGAAAAGATATACCTGAACAATACCAAGAGTAGCAGATGTAACTGGGTCAGAAAAATCACCACCAGGTGGAGAAACTCTAAATTTAAAAGAAAAAATATAGTCATTAGGAATGCTTATGAAAAATAACTTGTATATGCAAGTCAATTTTAATGTAAATGGCTTTTTAATATAAATAACTTTAGTAATGACCTTTGGAAAGAAAATTCTACATAAAAATATTAAATAGAAACCAGAACAAATAAGAATAATTAAATAACGTCTAGTATGAGAAATGAGACAGATATTACAAGCAGTTTCATTATTCTAATTACACAGATGAAGAAGGAAAGACAAGCTCTGAGAACAAACTGTCGTTTAAATAGTGATCATGAATCTGCACTTTCTTTTTATCATAGTACTAGTGGCCCAGTGTACAGATTCATGCACACTGAAAGGAAATTAATTAGGAGAAAGATTTGTGTGGTGATAAGTTAATAAAAAAATTTACATGTCAAAATAGAATATATAATATCCTATCCAATAAAAGGGTAATATGCAAATTGATCATCACTCAACACACAAGATGGCCACACCATGTGGTCAAAGATCCTGCCCCCATGTGGACACAAGATGGCCACTACAAGATGGCCAGCAGGGGTGAGGAATTGTGGGCGATCAGGCCAGCAGGAGAGGGCAGACAGAAGTGACCAGGCCTCTGGGGAGGGCAGTTGGGAGGGACCAGGCCTGCAAGGGAGGGCAGTTGGAAGGGACCAGACCTGCAGGGGAGTGCAGTTGAGCGGGACAAGATCTGCAAGGAAGGGCAGTTGGAAGGGACCAGGACTACAGGAGAGGGCAGTTAGGGGCAACCTGGCTGGCAGGGGAGAAGTTAGGTGTTGATCAGGCTGGCAGGGAGTGGTTAGGGGTGATCAGGCTGACAGGCAGAAGCAGTTAGGGGCAATCAGGCAGGCAGGAAGGCAGGTGAGTGGTTGGAAGCTGCAGTCCTGGATTGTGAGAGGGATCCCAAATTGGAGATGGTGCAGGCTGGGCTGAGGGACACCCCCCCGGACCTGTGCATGAATTTTGTGCACCAGGCCTCTTGTAGTATCATAAACTAAACACGTGTGATTGGTGCCAGTGAGAGCTTTATATATAGTGCACATGCGTGATTCAACGCTTATTTTTCAACTGCCAGTGTGCATCCTATGTACTGGTCAGCTGGTTGGTTGGATGGTCAATGACTGAATAACGCTGTAGTTCACATTGAATGTCAACAAAAACAACCAAATTCACAATCGACAATGACAGATCAAAACACATGTGTGCGATTGGCGCCAGTTAGAGCTTTACATGTATTGTGCATATGCGAATCAACATTTATTTTTAAATTGCCAGTGCATGTCATATGTACCGGCCAGTTGTCGATCGGAAGGACAGTCGGTCACTTAGCCTTTTATATATATAATCTTACCTTAACATGTCTATAATTTCCTAAGTTGTTCCTAGGATATTATGACTTAAATGTAATAATCAGCTAAGTAATATTTGTGGAACCAGAACATAAAGAAATGACCTAGAGAGCTCATTGGGTGACTTTGATGTGCAACCAGGGTAAGAATCACTGCTCCCAGAGCGGCCAAGTATTTTCTCTTCAAAGTAAATGACCCTTTTTCTCCTTTGAAAAGTAAATAATTTAGGTGCTTACGCTCCTACAATGCTGACACTCCCTTCTCTTTCAGGATTTCCAAGACATTTCACTCTGCCTGCTCGCTCATAGAAAGAGGCCAGTCGGGCACCAAGATATGCAGGATATCCACTGTCTGAAAAATGAAAGAAAAAAATTAAAAAGAGGTACTAGGGTAGTCCCCCAAAATCTATCAGTTTTGCTTACGTAATAAGTGATACACAGACTCACCTGCAGGCATTTCAGCTAAGCGGCCAGAGATTTCTCTAAGGGCCTCGGCCCATCGAGAGGTGGAGTCAGCCATCATACTGACGTTATAGCCCATGTCACGGAAATATTCTGACAACGTAATTCCTAAATTGGGAAGAATACTATAAATTATAACGCTATAATATATAATTCTGACTTTTTCACCATTGCGAACACTTTAAAGCAAGAAGTACATGAGATTGGGGAGAGTCTGAATTCCCCGGCAGCCGGTGGAGCACCACAGCAGCTCTCTCTTAGAGGTGCTGGCAGCCATTGCCCCCGGCACAGAGTCCCTGGGGCCGCATAGGGCGGAGCTAACGCTGTCTGCTTGGCCCGAAGACTCCGCCCATCCAACCTGAGCACAGCTGAGCTTCACAGACAATTGGCCTGGAGGTCAACCCCTCCAAGTGCTAACAACGATTAACCTGAGCTTAACTTCAGCAAGACTGTGCAACCCATATCCATCTCAGGTAACTGGGGAGGTTGAGCCACTGTCCCTAATAGGAAGTCTACCACACAAAGCTAATTGACCAACTCAGGGAAGCAGCCACCAAGCAGAGACATGCAAAGAAATCAGATGTGAAAGAAATGGAGGAAAAAAAACGACTGGACATGGAATTCAAAACCACGGTTATAGGGCTTCTCAAGAGGCTCCAACAAAAGGTCGAGGCCTATAAGGAAATAAGCGAGAACACAAAGGAAATGAATGAGTCCTATAAGGAAATGAACGAGACCCTCAAGGACATGAACGAGACCTGTAAGAAAATGATCAAGACCAACGTGGAAATGAAGGAGACCCTCAAGGATATAAAGGAGACTCTCAAGGATATGAAAAAGGACCAACCAGAAATTAAGCATACACTGACTGAAATAAAAAATATTATGCAAAGACCTAAAAGTGCTCTGGAGCACCCCAAGAACCAAGTTAAAGATTTGAAATGCAAAGAGGTAAAATCCACTCAGCTGAAAAAGCAAGAGACCAAAAGAATCCAAAAAAATGAAGATAGTGTAAGGAGCCTCTGGGACAACCTCAAGCATACCAACATCTGAATTATAGGGTTGCCAGAAAAAGAGAGAGGCCAAGACAATGAAAACCTATTTGAAGAAATAGTGACTGCAAACTTCCCACACCTGGTGAAAGAAATTGACTTAGGAGTCCAAGAAGTGCACCGAACCCCAATATATAGGAACCATAAGAGGACCACACCAAGGCACATCATAATTAAAATGCCAAGAGCAAAAGACACAGAGAGAATATTAAAAGCAGCAAGAGAAAAACAGTTAGTTACCTACAAGGGAGCACCCATATGATTGTCAGTGGATTTCTCAACAGAAACGATGCAGGCCAGATGGGAGTGGCAAGAAATATTCAAAGTGATGAACAGCAAGAATCTACAACCAAGATTACTCTATCCAGCAAAGCTATCATGCAGAATTGAAGGCCAGATAAAGTGCTTCGCAGATAAGAAAAAGCTAAAGGAGTTCATCACCACCAAACCAACATTATATGAAATGCAGAAATATATTCTTTAAGAAGAGGAAGAAGAAAAAGATAAAAGTGTAAATTATCAACAACAAATACACATCTATCAACAAATGAATCTAAAAGGCAAGTGAATTAATAAGCTGATGAACAGGATAAACTGGTGAATGTAACAGAATCATGGACATAGAGAGGGAATGGACTGACAATTCTTGGGAAGAAAAGGGGTGTGGGAAGTGCAGCAAGAGACTGGACAAAATTCATGCAACTATGGGAGAGGACAGTGGAGGCGGGTGAGGGTGGAGGGTGGGATGGGTACCAGGTGGAGGGGAGCTATAAGGGGGGAAAAAGGCGACAATGTAATTAATAAACTGAACAATAAAGATAATTAAAAAAAAACAATTCAAAAACTACAACATAAGAACAAAACAAACATCATCCAGAATCACTGGACAGCTGGCTGAGTGAAAATTCCACAAATAAAAGTAAAGGTGGGACACTGAGACTCAGAAGAGTGGCGGGAGTGCAGCCTTGAAGATACGTGTGGAAACAGAGGTTAGGAGCTGCTGCGTGCGCGCACAGGCTGTAGGGCTGGAGCAGCAACCCCGGCTGGATTTCACCAATGGGGAGGGCGGAGACATCCCACTGCACGGATTCCCCAGCTCCAGGCGAGGTCTGAGATCCAGGATACGTGGAGACATCCCACTGCACAGATTCCCCAGTGCCAGGCGAGATCTGAGGTCCGGGGGACGCACCCTGGAAGCCGGGCGCGACAGACGTCTCCTAGTCTGAGGAGAAACCGGGTTGCCTGGAAAAGCAGTTTGCGCGTGTAAACTGTGCGAAAGCACAGATGCGCGACTTGCTCCCTGAAAACTTGCCCCCTGGTCCCAGAGATCACCGGACTGCTTTGTTTTACAACCCTGGGCGAGACTTTGGGTGTGCAGACTCATTTGGGGGAGGCAAAGTTGTCTGGCAAGGGATAGAGACTAGCTGCTTTCTCTTGGAGGTGTCTGCAACAATTACCACCCGACAGAGACCCGCATGCGCCAGCACCGCATAGGACATAGCTGACGCTGAGGCTGCTTGCTCAGCTCAGAGACTCCGACCGTCCAACCTGAACACAGTCTCCCTTCACAGCCAATTGGCCTGGAGGTCAAACCCTCTTAGGGCTAACAACAACAAGCTGGGCTTAAATTCAAAAATACTTTACAACCCATAAAGGATTGCAGTAAGAGTACCCACCTCAGGTAACTGGGGATGTTGAGCCACTGACCCTTAGAGGACATATACCACATAAAACAGCCACCATGCAGAGACATGGAAAGAAATCAGGTGTTAAGGAAATGGAGGAAAAAAGACGACCAGACATAGAATTCAAAACCACAGTTATAAGGCTTTTCAAGAGGCTCCTAGAAAAGGCCGATGAACTTAATGAGAACTATGAGGAAATAAACAAGACCAACAAGGAAATAAACAACACCAACGAAGAAATGAATGAGACCCACAAGAAAATGAATGAGACTTACAAGGAAATGAATGAGACCTACAAGGAAAGGAACAAGACCTCTGAGGATATGAATGAAACCCTCCCGGATATGAAAAAGGACCAACTAGAAATCAAGCATATGCTGAATGAAATAAAAAATATTACACGAAGTCCTAAAAGCAGTCCAGAGGGCCACAAGAACCAAGTCAAAGATTTGAAAAACAAAGAAGCAAAATCCACTCGGCTGGAAAAGCAACAAAAAGAATCCAGATAATTGAAGATAGTGTAAGGGGCCTCTGGGACAATCTCAAGTATACCAACATCTGAATTATGGGGGTGCTAGAAAAAGACAGAGAGCAAGATACTGAAAACCTATTTGAAGAAATAGTGACCAAAAACTTCCCCCACCTGATGAAAGAAATAAACTTACAAGTCCAGGAAGTGCACCAAACCCCAAACAAAAGGAATCCAAAGAGGACCACACCAAGACACATCATAATTAAAATGCCAAGAGCAAAAGATAGAGAGAATATTAAAAGCAGCAGGAGAAAAGTAGTTAGTTACCTACAAGGGAGCACCCATACTATTGTCAGCTGATTTCTCAACAGAAACTATGGAGGCCAGACGGCAGTGACAAGAAATATTCAAAGTGATGAATAACAAGAGTCTACAACCAAGATTACTCTATCCAGCAAAGCTATCATTCAGATTTAAAGGTCAGATAAAGTGCTTCGCAGATAAGAAAAAGCTAA
The DNA here is from genome assembly GCA_027563665.1 of Antrozous pallidus. Taxonomy (NCBI): domain Eukaryota; kingdom Metazoa; phylum Chordata; class Mammalia; order Chiroptera; family Vespertilionidae; genus Antrozous; species Antrozous pallidus. The sequence continues at coordinate 68,645,041 of CM050514.1, forward strand.
AGGAGTTCATCAACACCAAACTGGTATCATATGAAATGCTGAAAGGGTTAAGAAGAGGAAGAAGAAGAAAAAGGTAAAGATAAAAATTATGAACAACAAATACACATCTATCAACAAGTAAATCTAAAAATCAAGTGAATTAAAAATCTGATGAACAGAATAAACTGGTGAATATAATAGAATCAGGGGCATAGAAAGGGACTGGACTGACGATTCTCGGGGGAAAAGGGGTGTGGGGGTGTGTGGGAAGAGACTGGAGAAAAAGTGTACACCTATGGATGAGGAAAGTGGGGGGGAGGTGAGGGCAGAGGATGGGATGGATATCGGGGGGAGGTGAGCTATGGGAGGGAAAAAAGAACAACATTGTAATAATCTGAACAATAAATATTTATATAAAAATATATAAAGGCAAGAGAAAAAAACAAACTTATAAAGAAAGAATTCAGGAAATATAGTTTCCATAGCCTTTATTGAAGAAACTTCCAAAAATTTTAGCAAAGCACAAAACAAATAGAGAAACCACAGCCAAAGGCTGCCACTGAGCACTGACTCCATTTTACTATAGGTCTGAGTCTAATGCAGATATGGGATTTATTCTCAGAAAACAGAAGGTAAAAATTATAAATCCTGAAATGTAGAAATAAAAGTACCAAAAGCTGGGCTAGGAGCACAGATTGAAGGTACTATATAAACGTAATGATATTGTTATCTTTCATATCCAGGAGTCATAATATAATAATTCAAAGCTGATGATTCATGTTATAGAGATACAAGTTTATTCAGAGATAGCTTGATGGTCAAAAGTGTATGGAAAAAAACACAGTAATAGAAGATACATCATTTTATAGTCAGTAAAAAGATCGGGGCAGCTTTATAAATGTCTTTTATTGATATATTCTCAAGACATAAGTAAAATATTTTTAAAAAATTAGGGATATGGTTATATAAATAGAGGTACTTTATTTTATTTTTTAAAAATATATTTTATTGATTTTTTAGAGAGAGGAAGGGAGAGGGACAGAAAGTTAGAAACGTCAATGAGAGAGAAACATTGACCAGCTGCCTCCCGAACACCCTCTACTGGGAATGTGCTCACAACTGAGGTACATGCCCTTGACCGGAATCGAACCTGGGACCTTTCAGTCTGCAGGCCGATGCTCTATCCATTGAGCCAAACCGATTACGGTTAAATAGAGGTATTTAGAATGAACGAAAAGTTCTTTGGAAAAGAAAAAGTTTGGTGTTAGCTCTAAACTTAAGAATGAATGTTAACTGCTTTTATTCTAATTCACCTACTCACCAGTATAAATAGAGGCTTCCCTGGCAGCCACAGGCATGTTGGAGGTATTGGCTACCAAAGCTGTCCTCTTCATAATTGACTCTACCTTACCATCAACTTCCATTGTGAGCTAGAAGCAAACAATCTATTAGTGATCTTTTAATTTCTAAATAGAACATTTTAGTCTCTTTTTTACAAACTGTCTATATTTAACCTCTCTTCTAATCAGTGTTGGCCAAAATTATATTCTCCATCACTCCAACCTCATCTGCCTGTCCCACTGTGCTGTAAAAATGACAGCCATTATTTCCATTTCCTAAGTGAAATCCATTATTTTATAGAAAAAGGATTATTACTGCAGTAACCTAGAAAATCATATAAAGCCTACTGTCAATTTTACAGCCTCCCAATAACTGAAAACCACCAGACTACAAAAAGAAACTTTCAAGTGTCTGTCTGGCTGAAACAAATTCCTTTCATAAATGTATAAATTGAATCATGAGTATAATTAGAAAATTCCTTAAAAGATGCTTGCTAAACAAGAGTAATGCTCCAGATAAAACACTAAGCTTTATTAATTGCTAGTGAAAGTTGATTAGTAGTATTTTCTCTAAAATATTCTTTGAAACTCTATAGATACAGACCTCTGGGAAATCACGGAGGACCTCAGACATCTCATTTCCTCTTTCACCACATCCTACGTAGATGATTACGTCACTGTTGGAATACTTGGACAGAGACTGCGAAATCACCGTCTTTCCGCAGCCAAAAGCCCCTGGGATTGCAGTAGTTCCTCCCTGCACACATCTGAAAAAAGAAAACAAAGTGTAAATTACTTTACTTGTTAATAAATACCAGTAAATAAAATAGGTGTAAGTTACAGAAAGAAAGAACTTTGAAATATTTTCATGTGTATCTATGCATACACTCACAAAAAGCAATTATAGGTAATAATTGCTCCCCTGGTTAGTACCTATAATAGTATTGTTTGTTAATCACTGATCATCTCTATCAGCTTTAATAGCTGAAAAGTGAAAGTAGATTCCACAAGGTACCTTAGGATAAGATACACACACACAAAAAAAGACAAATAAAATAGTATTAATGATATTAAGAATGCTTATTGAAATTAGTTCATGAAAGGACAACCTATGAATTAGAGCTACAATAAAAATATAAGACTATTGAAAGTTGTCTCCTGAGGTAAAAAGTTGCTGTGGAATGAACAAAAACTTTTGATAAGGTGTTCAGTCAACCTCTTTTATCCATCCAATAACTATTTACAAAGTATTTCCAGGACATTAAAAAATGTGCGCAGAAATGCTAGAAAGACAACAGAAAATAAGATAGCCATGTCTGCCTTGACCAGGTGATCAATTGGATTGGATTTCCAAAAGTTGTGGGTTTGATTTCTGGTCAGGGGACATATCAAGGTTGCAAGTTCCATCTACGGTCAGGGCATGTATGGGAAGAAACAGATGTTTCTCTCTCATACTGATGTTGCTCTTTCTTTCCCTCTCTTTCTCCCTCCCATTTTTCTCTCTCCTCCCTTCCCTCTAAAAATCAATAAAAAACATATATTCAAATGAGGATTAAAAAAAAAAAAGATAGCCATGTTTCTGTATTCAGAGTGCTTTCATGCCAGAGGGATAAATTGCAGTCAGTTGGTGATTGCAGTACTACTTAGCAACCACTTCTACACTTTCCCCAAATTGTGGCAGTGGAGAGTGAAATAATCTTAAGGGCAGAGGAAAGTGAATGTTGTGAGGGTGTGTTTATGTGTTGGGAAGGTCTGGGCTGGAGAAATGAGATGTGACAATAAGGAAAATTTCTTTATAATATTGTTTTATCATAAAAATTCACTAAAGCACTGCATCCTTAATAATAATTGACTTTTTTCAATATAAAACTAATAATTAAGTGCCTGAAACAATATTGAAAGGTAAGCAATGACCAGATCATGGTAAGCTTTGTAAAGAGTTAAGGAGTGTGTATTTGTATTTGTTTTAAAAGCAATGAAGGGCACTGAAAACAGTGAGGAACAGATGTGTTTTAAATGGATCACTATGTATGTAACAAGGACAACCACTTAGAAGGCAGGACTGGGGGTAGCAAGTCTGATTAAATGTGATTATTGCAGGAATTAGGGTAAGAGCCTAATTAGGGTCATAAAGCAGGGGTAAAAGATACAGATAAGAAATATTTAGGGAAAATAATAAAAGCACTTGTTCAATAATGGGATGTGGAAGGGTAAAAATGATCCTTGAGAGAAGTAACAGATTTTAGATTAGGCATTCACTGCAGGGATGGATGAATGTTAATGACATTTGCTGAGAGGGGCAACAGAGAAAAATGAGTAAATTGTAAGGAAGGAAGTGGTGATTAAGATAATTACTTTAGTTTTGAACATACTGACTTTCAGGCACCTGTAGGATATTGAAAAGGAGAGATATAATCAGAAGTGTTTTATATATGAGTCTGGAATGCAGAAGAAATTTGGGATGAAGATAATGTAGTGTGTGTATGCACACACACACACACACACACACACATATATATGAATATTTAAGTGATGAAAGTGGATGAAGTTATCCTCAGAGGGTAAGATATCCAATGATGAAATAAAAGGCCCTAAAAGAGGAAAAACACTAAGAAATAACAAAATTAAGGAGAATAAACCTGCAATGAAGAATTAGAAATTGTGAGCATAAGCTAACAGGAAGAACAAGGAAAGAAGGTGTTTCAAAGAGGAAGGAGTAGAATGAAATAAAACAGACTTATTAAATTAAGTATGGGAGTGACTATGTTAGAGAGTGTAGTTTCAGTTGAGTGGTGGAGCCAAGGGCAGAGTATTATGATGAATTAGAGGGAAAGGCGGAAAGAACTATTCATTCTTTCCAGAGGTATGGCTGTAAAAATGAGAATAGTGGAAGGTAGAGGGGGAAATGAAAGAATATTTCTATATAAAATGTATTATAGATTAGCACATAAAATATTTCACTATAAAAAATATTTTCTTCTCAAAAAAGAAATATATGCTCTTATTACCTTTACCTAATAAAGCACCTGGATATAACAGCACAGGGAATATGTCAATACTATGGTAACTTTGCATGATGGCAGTTAGTTATTAGGCTTACTATGGTGATAATCACTATGGGACACAACTCAAACTTACGGAAAGAGGGCATCAAGGATTCTCTGGCCAGTCAACAAAGGATGATTGGCAGGCAATTTCTCAGTGACAGGCCGAACTTGACGTACAGGCCATACCTGGACCATGCTGAACTTATCCTTTATACCTTCAAATTCCAGCTCCAAGACAACATCCTATAAAAATACATCAGGATTTGAAGCACAGTTAAATTTATAAACATCTATTCTTCTAAATCAAAGTGACCTCAGATTCTTCTTGGTGGTAGGAAGTGTTTTGTAGGGAAGTGGGGAGGTAGATTTATACTTTTTATTGTACATCTTCATATTCAGTTCTATTACTCTTCAGCACTTATTACTGTTTTTATGATTAAAAACAGCTTAGGAGTTTTTGAGAAAGATATCTCAAGTAATAGAACAGTTAACTAAGTTAAGAGGATATACATAGGGAGAAGTCTGGAAGGATACAGGAGATACTTCTGGTACTGAGGGAGAGGGAAAATGAATGTTTTCATAAATTACCTTCCATTTGTTGTTTTATTTACTTTACTAGAGGCCCAGAGCACAAAATTCGTGCATGGGGTAAGGGGATGTCCCTCAGCCCAGCCTACACCCTCTCCAATCTGGGACCCCTCGAGGAATGTCCAATTGCCCGTTTAGGCCCGATCCCGGTAGGATCGGGCCTAAACAGGCAGTCGGACATCCTTTTCACAATCCAGGAATGCTGGCTCCAAACTGTTGACTTGCCTGCCTCCCTGATTGCCCCTAACTGCTTCTGCCTGCCAGCTTTATCACCCCCTAACCACTACCCTGCCAGCCTAATTGATGTCTAACTGCTCCCCTGCCAGCGTGTTTGCCCCCAACTTGCCTCCTCTGCCAGCCTGGTCACCCCTAAATGCCCTTCCCTGCAGGCTTGATAGTCCCCAACTGCCCTTCCTTTCAGGCCTGCTCCCTCCCAACTGCCCTCCCCTGCTGGCCTAATTGCCCACAACTGCCCTTCCTTGCAGGCCTGGAACTTCCCAACGGCCCTCCCCTGTTGGCCATCTTGTGGTGGCCATCTTGTGTCCACACAGGGACAGGATCTTTGACCACATGGGGGCAGCCCTCTTGTGTGTTGGAGTGATGGTCAATCTGTGTATTACTCTTTTATTAGATAGGATAGAGGCCTGGTGCATGGATGGGGGTCAGCTGGTTTGCCCTGACGGGTGTCCCGGATCAGAGTGGGACTCCCTTAGGGTGTTGGGCGGCCTAGGGGAGAGGCCTGTGGTGGTTTGCAGGCTGGCCACGCCTCCCAGTGACCCAAGCGGAGGCCCTGGGATCTGGGATTAATTTATGTTCTACAATTGAAAGTTTGTAGCCTGGGGTGGAGCCAAGCCTTCTGCTCTCTCCGTGACAACAGCCATTTCTGTTTAAATTCTATAATTGAAACTTTGTAGCCTAGAGTGGAGGCCTAGGCACTAGGGCTACAGAAGCTTGGCTTCCTCCATCTCCCAGGCAACCCTAATCTCTGCTCTCCCCAGCTCCGAGGCTGCCGCCATTTCTGTTGGAATATATCTTCTATAATTGAAACTTTGTAGCACTGAGTAGAGGCCTAGGCTGGCAACGGTAGGAGGAAGGCTTGGTTTCCTCCATTGCCAGGGAAACCCAAGCCTCCCTCATGCTCTCAGTGGCCGCAGCCATCTTGGTTGGGATTTATTTGCATAATTTGCTCCTGATTGGCTGATGGGTGTGGCCTGATAGGAGTTACGGTCAATTTGCACATTACTCTTTTAATGAAAAAGAGTAATGAAAAACACATCTATTAAAAAACCCTAAAATATATAATAAGGTTAAATATTTAAAAATATTTGCAAAAGCCAAAAAATAATCAGTAATACTCTAAGACTTATGAACACTGACATGATTTCAACTATTCACAAACAATTCCAAAGTCCAAAGACCTATAAAATCTGCAATTTTGTTGATATTGAACCACGTTAGGGTAGTTTTCCACGTAACTGAGTCTCTAAGGTAGTGAATTAAGGCTAGCTGATTGCCCAGAACTCCAATCTTAACTCTTGTTCTCTACATATTATATAGCACAGACTTATTCTTGTGAAATAACTAGAAAATTACCTTTTATTAGGAGAAAATGATATGCTACATATGTCTTCACTATAGTTATCTTTATACCCACACAGACTATTAGGGATTTGATATGATATGACTATCAGTAACATTAAAAGACTAAGTTTTAAATGACTCACCCAAGAATTCATACAATCCATTATGCAACTAATTATGTGACATCAGATTAACAATTAAAATAAAAGTCTCTTATAGGTCTAAAGAATCAGGACTTTAAATAGCATAGCATAAATTCACAAGGTAGGAAAATGTTATACTAGACTAGAGGCCTGGTGCACAGTTTCATAAACTGGTGGGATCCCTCAGTGTGGCCTGTGGGGATTGGGCCGAAACCGGCAGCCCCATTCCACTTACTGCTCCTGCCTGCCACTCCCGCTTATCCTGGTCCTGCTGTATCTATTGCAGGCTCCCACCCAGTCAGTCTCTATTGGGAAGTTCGCACCACCACAACGATGCTTGCCATGTGTGAACCCTGTGTCTGGTGTCTGTCAAATCAGTTGAGCAGCGCTCCTGCTGTGGGAGCACACTACCAGGGGACAGCTCCCGTGTTCGGCATCTGCCCCCTGGTGGACAGTGAACATCATAACAACTGGTCATTTGGTTGTTTAGGCTTTTATATATATATATATACTAGAGGCTCAGTGCATGAAATTCACGCACAGTGGGGTTGTGTGTCCCTCAGCCCAGCCTGCACCCTCTCCAATCTGGGATCCCTCAAAGGATGTCCAACTGCCCATTTAGGCCAGATCCCTAAACGGGCAGTCGGACATCACTCTCACAATCCAGGACTGCTGGCTCCCAACTGCTCACCTGCCTGCCTTTCTGATTGTCCCTAACCACTTCTGCCTGCCAGCCTGATTGATGACTAACTGCTCCCCTGCCAGCCTGTTTGCCCCTAACTGCCTTCCCCTGCAGGCTTGATTGCCCCCACTGAGCTCTCTTGCAGGCCTGGTCCCTCCCAACTGTCCTTCACTGCTGGCCATGTTGTGTCGGCCATCTTGTGTCCACTTGAGGACAGCCATCTTTGACCACATGAGGGCAGCAATCTTGTATGTTGGAGTGATAGTCAATTTACATATTACTCTTTTATTAGGATAAATTAGTGGCCGTGCATGGAGGAAGGGGTCCCTCAGCCCAGCCTACACCCTCTGCAATCAGAGACCCCTGGGGATGTCCGACTGCCAGTTCAGCCAGATCCTACAGAGACATCCCGCTTACAATCTGGGACCACTGGCTCCTAACTACTCTGCCTGCCTGCTTGACCGCTCCTAACTGCCTCTGCTTGAGTGCCTGATTGCTCTCACTCCTCTGCCTGCCTGCCTGCTCACCCCTAACTGCCCTGCCTGCCTGATCACTCCTAACTGCCCTCCCCTGCCAGCCTAATTGCGCCTCCAACTGCCCTGCTGGCCTGATCTCACTCCCAATGGCCCTTCCCTGCCAGCCTGATCTTGCCCCCAACTGCCCTCCCCTACTGGCCTGATTTTGTCCCTAACTGCTCTCCCCTGCCAGCCTGATTGCCCCTAACTGCCTCTGCCTATTACCCTTTTATTAGTATAGACTAGAGGCCTGGTGCACAAAATTCATGCACGGGGGGAGGGGGGGCGGGTTGGTTGTCCCTCAGCCCAGCCTGCACCCTCTCCAATCTGGGACCCCTTGAGGGATGTCCAACTGCCGGTTTAGGCCCGATCCTACTGGACTGTTGGCTCCCAACTGCTCGCCTGCCTGCCTGTCTGATTGCCCCTAATGGCTTCTGCCTGCCAGCCTGATCACCCCCTAACCACTTCTTTGCCAGCCTGATTGCCCCTAATTGCCCTCCCCTGCTGGCCTGGTTCCCCCCAAGTGCTCTCCTTTGCAGGCCTGGTCATTCCCCCCTCCCCAACTGCTCTCCCCTGCAGGCCTGGGTCCCCCCAATTGCCCTTCCCTGCAGGCACAGTCGCCCCCAACTTCCCTACTCTGCCAGCCTGGTCACTCCTAACTGCCCTCCTCTACAGGCTTGATCACCCCCAACTGCCCTCCTCTGCCAGCCTGGTCACCCCTAAATGGCCTCCTCTGCAGGCCTGATCGCCCCCAATTGTCTTCTCTTGCAGGCCTGGTCCCTCCCAACTGCCCTCTCCTGATGGCCATCTTGTGACCACATGGGGGCAGCCATCTTGTGTGTTGGAGTGATGGTCAATTTGCATATTTCTCTTTTATTAGCTAGGATAGCGCCTGGTGCACAGGTGAGGGCCAGCTGGTTTGCCCTGAAGGGTACCCCAGATCAGGGCGGAGGTTCCTTTGGTGGTTAGGGCGGCCTGGGCAAGGGGCCTGTGGTGGTTTGAAGGCCGGCCACGCCCCCCAGCCACCCAAGCGGAGGCCCTGGTATCTGGATTTATCTATCTTCTATAATGAAAACTCTGTAGCCTTGAGCAGAGGCCAGAGCAGGCCAGGGTGGGCAGAAAGCTTGGCTTCTTCCATTGCTGGGGACAACCCAAGCCTCCTGCTCTCTCTACTATACCTCTGTGGCCTCAGCCATATTTGTTGGGTTAATTTGCATACTCACTCCTGACTGGCTTGTGAGCATGGCTTGTTGGCATAGCAGAGGTACAGTCAATTTGCATGTTTCTCTTTTATTAGATAGGACTAGAGATCCAGCACACAAAACTAATGCACAGGAGGATGATTCCCTCAGCCCAGATTGTGCCCTCTCCCAATCTGGGACCAGGTAGGGTGCCTAGGCCTGGCCAGCGATCAGGGCCTATCAGGGCTTGCTTTCCCCTGGTTGCCAGCAGTTGGCCCCACCCCCGCCACTGCTTGCCACATCTGTGCAGCACTGCCTCCTCTCCCCCACCACTGGTCACCTCTCTCTGTGGGTGCCAGGTATAGGGTGCGATCACTTGGCTGGCCTGGGCCTTCCTCTGTGGGGCGATTGCTGGCCAGCCCCACACACCCACCACAGCATCGCTGGCCGTTGGCCTGGGCCTCCCTCTGTGGGGCTCCACAATTGATCACCAAGCAGAGGGATGCCCTGCCCACCCCGCTGGGGCTCCATGATCTATCGCTTCACAGAGGGAGGCCCCGCCCACCTGCTACAGTGCTGCCAGCTTGGTAGCCTGGTGGGCCTCCCCTCCCAACCAATCACATCGCATCTGCCTTGGCTGGCCTGGCGCCAGTGCATGTCATAGTGTGGTGGATGGTCATCCGGATGGTCATTCTGGTGTCCGGTCATTCAGTCAATTTGCATGTTATGCTTTTACTATTATAGATAGTTCTCTCTCAAAAAAGAAACACTATGGCCTGGCCAGCATGGCTCAGTGGTTGAATGTCAACTATATAATCAGGAAGTGATGGTTTGAATCCTGGTCAGTGCACATGCCTGGGCTGTGGGGTCTTAATCCCCTGTGGGGGGCGGGCAGGAGGCAGCCAATCAATGAGAAATATTAAGGAAAAAAAAAAGAAGAAACACTATGTTCTCTTATTCCCTTTACCTAATAAGCACCTGGATATACCATATAGCACAGGGAATATGTCAAGAATATAGCAACTTTGCTTGATGACAGATAGTTACTAGGCTTACTATGATGATCACATTGTAGGGTACATAAATGTCAAATGACTATGTTGTTCACCTGAACCTAATATAATATTGTATGGCAACTAGACTTCAACAAAACTTTTTTTGAAAAACTTGTTTTTGTATTCCCAAGCCCAAGTTAAAAGAAGAAAGTTGAATAAAAAAATAATGATGGGAATTACTTAAAACCTATACATTAAATAACAACTCTATAACTATTTAGGGCTCTAAAACTGGGCAACTAGCATATATAAGTAGGGTCACTCTGTGAGATAAAGTTTATGTGATACTTACAGAGGTATCATAATTTCCAGGTGGAGCAATGTAAGTTACAGTTCCTCTGCTTCGTGGGGGTAGCATGATTTTGTGTTTGATGAGCGAATTTTCATTGACAATCCCATAAATATCTCCACCAGTGATGTGACTACCAACCTAGAGAACAAATGCATTTGTTGCTTAATGTTCAAATAAACATCAGGTAGACTGACCCTTGATATACTTTAAATCATTTGCCTCACTTATCAATAAAACATATTAGTTCTTTAATCCTAGTGGATTTAAAGAAAAATTTATACTATGCTTCTGTGGTCTATTTTTATTTAAATTAAGAGTACAAAATAATTCACTAAATATCCATTTCACATTCTTTCACCAACTTCAGAAATCTTGATTACAAAGACTTACCCGTAGGTTTTTACAAGGTGTAAAATCCCATTTGATATCTCTGCTAAGAGCAGACACATTTACTCCTCGAGGAATGTAGATACTTTGGGTCTGATTGCTGATGTCCGACAAAGGTCTTTGAATACCATCAAATATGGCTCCCATAATGCCAGGACCAAGTTCTACAGAGAGGGGTTTACCAGTTCGGAGTACAGGATCTCCAACAGACACACCAGCTAGAAACAGTAGTTGAGGAAAGCTCCCTAAGAAAGTTTAGAGATACTATAAAAAGGAAATACCACAGTTTAGTAGGAAATGATACTTAAGGAGCTAAAACAAAGATTGTCAAACTTTCTTAGTTTACAACATTTTTAGTGTTTTAGTAACATTTTCACAGTGACCTATAACAAAACTTCTATCTACTAATTCCATTTATTAAATAATCATCTCCAAAAAAGTTAATATATATGTTCAAACAACCAAGTAGCACTTTGAAATATACATAAATAGAAAAATACATTTTAATTTCATTCTTAAATAAACTCAATTCTTACAAATGGGATATATATGTTACTGTTAGGCATTTTACAATTTTCAAACCTTGGAATCAGACTGAATACGTGATCCTTATTCAGCTGCAGAGTACTTGCTTTTTAGTTTAGCAATCACCAAAAATGCAGCTTTGTGAATATATGACATCACCAACAAGAATATAGTGCACCCAAGTAACGAAACTATTTACTATCTCAAGCTACTAGGTCACATGGTGCCTGACAAGATATCTAATATTCTTGTGTTAACCTCAAAAATGTAAAACATTCTGGGAGTTGAAGTTGCCCAGCGTGTCTTGGTATAGTTTGAGATACCACAGAACTAAAAATATAAGAAAAGTTTCTTTGTCAAACTGGTTTGACTCAGTGAATAAAGTGTCGCCTGCAGACTGAAAGGTCCCAGGTTGGATTCTGGTCAAGGGCATGTACCTTGGTTGTGGGCACATCCTCAGTAAGGTGTGTGCAAAAGGCAGTTGATCGATGTTTCTCTCTCGTCGATGTTTCTGACTTTCTCTCCCTACCTCTCTGTAAAAAAAATCAATAAAATATAAATATTTTTAAAAGTTTCTCTTTGCCCAATTGGTTTGGCTCAGTGGACAGAGCGTCAGCCTGCGGACTGAAAGGTCTCAGGTTCGATTCGGGTCAAGGGCATGTACCTTGGCTGCGGGCACATCCCCAGTTGGAGGTGTGCAAGAGGCAGCTGATCGATGTTTCTCTCCCATCAATGTTTCTGACTTTCTTTTTTCTTTTCTTTTACTTTTTATAGAGATACTATAAAAAGTATCTCTTTATTGTTCAGTTTATTCATTACATTGTTCCCTTTTTTTTTCCACCCTATAGTTCCCCTCCACCTGGTACCCATCCCACCCTTCGCCCTCACCCCCCTCCACTGTCCTCTCCCATAGTTGCATGATTTTTGTCCAGTCTCTTGCTGCACTTCCAACACCCCCTTTCTCCCCAAGAGTTGTCAGTCCATTCCCTCTCTATGTCCATGATTCTGTTCTATTCCCCATTTTATCCTGTTCATCAGCTTATTAATTCACTTGATTTTTAGATTCACTTGTTGATAGATGTGTATTTGTTGTTTCTAATTTACACTTTCTTTTTCTTCTTCCTCTTCTTAAAGAATATCTTTCAGCCTTTCATATAATATTGGTTTGGTGGTGATGAACTCCTTTAGCTTTTTCTTATCTGCGAAGCACTTTATCTGGCCTTCAAATCTGCATGATAGCTTTGCTGGATAGAGTAATCTTGGTTGTAGATTCTTGCTGTTCATCACTTTGAATATTTCTTGCCACTCCCATCTGGCCTGCATCGTTTCTGTTGAGAAATCCGCTGACGGTTGTATGGGTGCTCCCATAGGTAACTGTTTTTCTCTTGCTGCTTTTAATATTCTGTCTTTTGCTCTTGGCATTTCAATTATGATGTGCCTTGGTGTGGTCCTCTTAGGGTTCCTATATATTGGGGTTCGATGCACTTCTTGGACTCCTAAGTCAATTTCTTTCACCAAGTGTGGGAAGTTTTCGGTCACTATTTCTTCAAATAGATTTCCATTGTCTTGGTCTCTCTCTTTTTCTGGTACCCCTATAATTCAGATGTTGGTATGCTTGAGGTTGTCCCAGAGGCCCCTTACACTATCTTCAATTTTTTGGATTCTTTTGGTTTCTTGCTTTTTCAGCTCAGTGGATTTTACTTCCTTTTATTTCAAATCTTTAACTTGGTTCTTGGGGTGCTTCAGAGCACTTTTAGGTCTTTGTATATTTTTTATTTCAGTCAGTGTATGCTTAATTTCTGGTTGGTCCTTTTTCATATCCTTGAGAGTCTCCTTTATATCCTTGAGGGTCTCCTTCATTTCCTTGTAGGACTCATTCATTTCCTTTGCGGTCTTGCTTATTTCCTTATAGGACTCGACCTTTTCTAGGAGCCTCTTGAAAAGCCCTATAACCGTGGATTTGAATTCCATGTCCAGTTGTTTTTTTTCCTCCATTTCTTTCACATCTGATTTCTTTCCATGTCTCTGCATGGTGGCTGCTTCCCTGAGTTGGTCAATTAGCTTTGTGTGGTAGACTTCCTACTAGGGACAGTGGCTCAGCCTCCCCAGTTACCTGAGGTGGATATGGGTTGCACAGTCTTGCTGAAGTTAAGCTCAGTTAATCGCTGTTAGCACTTGGAGGGGTTGACCTCCAGGCCAATTGTCTGTGAAGTTCAGCTGTGCTCAGGTTGGATGGGCGGAGTCTTCGGGCCAAGCAGACAGCCGTTAGCTCTGCCCTATGCAGCCCCGGGGACTCTGTGTCGGTGGCAATGGCTGCCAGCACCTCTGAGAGAGAGCCGCTGCGGAGCTACACCGGCTGCTGGGGAATTCAGACTCTCCCCAAATGAGTCTGCTCGCCCAATGTTTCACCCAGGGTCATAAAACAAAGCAGTCTGATGGTTTTCCAAACGAGAGAGCAAGTCGCAGAGCGCTCTCTGCGCTGTCATGCAGCTGAGCTGTTTGAGCAAGCTGCCTTCTCCACAAGCCGGCAGACCCCTGCAGCACCTGAGCTTCAGCGTGCCCTCCCACCGTCCAGTTTTCACCCCGTGTGATAGTGGGTTCCCTGGACTTTGCCCAAAGCTGGAGAATCAGTCCAGTGGAATGTCTTTGTCTCCCCATTCGAGAAAACTGGCCAGTTTTCAGCCGCCCGCCCTCTCCACTGGCACGCGCTCCAAACCTCTCGCCCCCCGAATCTTTCAACGCTGTCTGCCGCCGCTCCTCCGAGTCACAGTGTCTTATTTTCACTTTTATTTGTGGAATTTTCACTCGGCCAGCTTTCTGGTGATTCTGGAAGGTGTTTGTTCTTTCCTTAAGTTGTAGTATTGAAATTGCTGAGTATGACGGCAAGATAGGTGTTTTACCTATGCCGCCATCTTGGTTCCTCCAATGTTTCTGACTTTCTATCCCTCTCCCTTCCTTTCTTTTCAAAAATCAATAAAATATATTTTAAAATATAAAAAATAAAAAAATAAGAAGTTTCTCTTTAATACACTGTTTCAACTATACAACTTAAGAACATCAGTCCCCTAAAAAGGATATTAGTTCCTAACAAAAATTAAAATCTTAAGAATTAAGTTGTTTTAAAAAGGAAAAGAATAAAGCCTGCAAATACACACATTGAGTCCCGCTTGCTCTCATTTACTTCAGTACAACTTTTATTGATACCAATTTAGCAATATCAAAACTAAAATGTATAAATTTTGACCCAAAAATCTAACTTCTGTGAATTCATACTATAGTTACATTATAAATGACTAGAAACAACTAAAATTCCTATCATTAAGATATTGATTAATATACCAAATGAATTATGGTATAATCATATGATGAGTTCTATGTAGCTGTAAAAAAGGAATATAAGCTTCTATGAATTGCTCTAGAAAGATCTCCAAGGTATCTTTTCATTTCTAATAATTAGTTATGAACATTTAAAAACCTATTGCAAAGCTGAATTTTATAGTGAACTCCATCTGCTATTTCTACAGGCTAGATTCTACCATTAACATTTTATTATATTTATCACATATCTATCTATCTTACACAATATATTTCTTTTTAAGGGAAGAAAAGCACATATTGATAGTGGTTCATAAATGCAATTAACAAACTAGAAGGCTATATAATAAGTAAAAAGAACTAATCGAAATGGTTGCATGCATGTGTGTGTTCTGAAAACTGGCCAGATACAAGATGACAAAAGTGGGGAGAATTGTCACCATATACATGTTCATTTGTTTAAAAGTGCAAACCATGTAAAACAATAAATAAAAAACAACAGTAACAACAGAAAAATTCTTTGATTAGTCACAATTTTATAGCCACAAAGATTTCTCATTTTATTTCAAATTTTCAGATGATTTTTTTAATTAGCATGGTACTCATACACAGAGAAGTTATTGGCAAGCATGTATTTTAGTATGACCAAAAAAAAGTTGTTCCAAATAAATCTTAAATAGCTAAAGAATTAATGCTGATCCTGAGAACCAATCTAAGTAAAATACACAAATGAAGTCTCTCACTCCCGCCCCTGAAAACAAACAAACAAACAATCAAAAACCTGCTTTCTCTTAACAAGGCTTAATTAACCCTTTATCTCTCGAACCCGGGACCCTTCAGTCCGCAGTCCGATGCTCTATCCACTGAGCCAAACCGGTCTCGGCTATCTCTTTATTTTTTATAAAAAATTGAAAATGAATTCTATGTTTAAAAGCCAAAACTATGGTAGCCAAACTAGTCAAATAGTAAATATTCCCCAGTACTAAAGCTATCATGTAACACACCATCAAACATTATTTATTAGAATAAAAATAGAATGGTGATTGGTTTACTATTATAAACAGAAATGATTGGAGGCTTTTAACCATACAAATTGATGATGCCATTCTGTTTATGGTTTCTTCTACAATTTGTCTCCCTTTAACTGATACCCTATAAAGTTTGTGAACTACTGAAATATTAAGAGTAATTCAGAAGATAATACTCATTTATTAAGAAGAGCACTAATTTCTAGTACCTTTCTTCAATATACTCCTGTATAAGTCAGATTTCTAATACCAACATTTAATGCTTCTGATACCACTGGTTGCTCTGCTTCTACCTTTGCTATAAATCCTTAAAATATGACTCATAGAAAGGGGCAAAAAATTTAACCAAAAGGCCCAACCAGCATGGCTCAGTGATTGAGCACTGACCAATGAATTAAGTCAGGGCACATGCACGTGTTGCAGGCTTGATCCCCAGGGTGGGATGTGTAGGAGGCAGCCAATCAATGATTCTCTCTCATCATTGATGTTTCTATCTCTCTCTCTCTCTCCCCCTCGCTTTCTCTCTGAAATCAATTTAAAAAAATTTTTTTTAAAGTGAACCAAAAAGGATACAAGTTTCTTCATACACCTGGATAGTGGCCATGTCACCTTCCAATCGAATAATCTCTCCAACCAACTCGCTGTGGCCCACTCTCACCAGCTCATACATGGCTGCACCTGACATTTCACAGGCTGTAACCACTGAAAAGAAAAAAAAAAAAATGCATATTTTGATGACTTAAGACTCTGTGAATAGTTATAGATAATTAATATAATATATCCAGTAAATCCAATGAAACAGCTATTGCACATATTCAAAAGGAAAATAGAGTTTCACAGAAAGATGCATTTTAGTATATGATATATAGGGACACAAAATAAATTTGTTAGGCTAAAGATTATACATTTATAGAATTCTAGAGGCCCCATGCACGGAATTTGTGCACAGGGGAGGTGTACCTCAGCCCAGCCTGCACCCTCCCCAATTTGGAACATCTCTTTCAGAATCTAGGACTGTTGGCTCCCAAATGCACAACTGCCTGCCTGATTGTTCCTAACCGCTTCTACCTGCCACCCAGATCACCCCCTAACCACTCCCCTGCAAGCCTGATCGATGTCTAACTGCTCCCCTGCCAGCCCAATTGCCCTGTCTTCCCCTGCAGGCCTGGTTCCCCAACTGCCCTCCCCTGCAGGCCTGGTCCCCCCCCAACTGCTCTCACCTGCAGGCCTGTGTCCCACCCAACTGTCCTCCCTTGCTGGCCTGATAATTCACAACTGCCCTTCCCTGCCAACCATCTTGTGGTGGCCATCTTGTGTCCTCATGGGGGCAGCCATTTTTGACCAAATGGAGGTGGCCATCTTGTGTGTTGGAGTGACAGTCACTTTCATAATACATCTTTTTTAGATAGGATATTCATAATAATCCATAATAACTCATAATATAAATAAAGGTTTTGATCAACCTAGGTTGCTATAATATACAAAAGAGTGGATTTGGAAAAATAAAAATCAAAACTGTAAAACTGGAACAGAAATGTTAGCTAGTAGTGTGGTAGAATGCCACACAATTATCAGTTTGCTGTGTTGTCACCATTCCTTTGAAAGATAATTATCGAGAGAAACCAAGATGGCGGCATAGGTAAACACCTAAAATTGCTGCCATGCACAACCACTTCAAAACTACAACTAAAAGACAAAATGAACATCATCCAAACCACAGGAAGGCTGGCTGAGTGGAAATTCTACAACCAGAAGAAAAGAGAAAAGCACACTGAGACTCAGAGGAGCTGCAGAAGTAAAGTGCAGAGGTACAGAGGTGGCAGAAAGGGCTGGCAACTGAGGACGTGGTTGTCTTCTCCAATTGGGAAGGAGACACAAGCTCCTGACTGCTCTGAACTCCAATTCTGGGCAAGACTCTGGGGACCCAGACTCATATGGGGAGAAACTGCACTGTCTGGCATCAGGCAGAACTCAAGGGTGGCTTTCTCTCAGAGGTGCTTGCAGTGATTACTGAGGGACATGAGACCCGGGGTGCCTCTTAGGGCAGGGCTGAGGATCAGCCATAGCAGTTTGCTCCACCCTATTGATTCCCTGAGACCCCACCCCACCCCAGCTGTGCGCAGAAGCTGTTGCATATGAATGGCCTGGTCCTTTGAAATCTAAACTTACCTAAAAAACTGCAGCCAGATCACAGAGACACAGAACATCCAAAAAAAGGCCCAAGGTCCCACAGCAGCATGCATTATTGCTTCACAGCTGGGCCTCATCTGGGCACCTCCAAACCCCAAACAAAGAAGAGGAATCTGCAAATCTCTCTGTAACTCCTGCTGGGTGGCCTTAGGCAGAGGCTAAATTTGCACCTCCTTGGAGATCCAAGAGACAATGTACCCAGTGGTCAGAGTGGGACCAACCAGATTACAACTTCTCAGATCCAAAAGGGACACACTCAGTGAGCACCAAAGCCCCACTGAAGCAAGTCTTGCCTCATAAGGGTGTCTCCAGCACAGAAGTTCTCCCATTGTTGACACAGCTGATTCTCACAGCCAATTGGCCTAGAGGTTAATTCCTCCCAGTGATATCAACATCAAGGCTTAACTACAACAAGACTGTGCACACAGCCCACAAAGGGGTGCACAAAGAATGTCCACCTCAGGTAACTGAGGAGGCTGAGCCAATGTGCCCCATAGGACACTAGCACACAAAGCCATTCTATCAACTCAGGGAAGCAGCCAAAATGCAGAGACAAAGAAACATGACACAATGAAAGAAATGGAGGAAATCAAATTACTGAATATAGAGTTCAAAACCATGGTGATGTGGTTTTTCAAGAATTTTCTAGACAAGCCTGATAAATTTAGTGAGACCATCAAGGATATGAAAAAGGACCAATTAGAAATTAAGCATACACTGACTGAAATAAAAAAAAATAATCAGTGATCCAACAACAGACTAAAGGATTGCAAGATTTAACACAAGTGGGGTCCCTCGGCCTGGCCTGTGCCCTCTTGCAATCTGGGACCTCTCAGGGGATGTCGGAGGGCCCGTTTCAGCTTGACCTGAAGGCCAGGCCGAGGGACCCCACTGGTGCACAAATTCATGCACCAGGCCTCTAGCAGTTATAAAATCTTTTGAGGACAGAATTTATGTAGGTGAATAAAACTTCTGCATTTCCATCTGAAATACCTTGAAAATTCATTAACTGAAATTCGGAATCTTTACCATTTAGATTATTATTTATTACTTACCAGGTCCTGAGACCCCATGCACATAACCAAATGTGCTTTCTTTATCTTCATCACGTATTTTTGGTAGCTTGGAGAAATCCATTGTGTTAATTTACCTAAGGGAAAAAAATTAAGTCATAATTACAAACCCTAAAGCAAAAGAACCAATATAGCTTAGTCAACTCTAACTGATGGTGTGTTTTCAGTTATTATCACTTCTTCAAAGTGAAATAAATTCTTAAAATGTGATTGAAAGTACCTCATTCTTGGATGCTCTGTAATTATGAAAATTCAGAATTAAATATCCCTATGAAAAGTATTCCATAAAAAATACTGAGTATTAACAATAAGTCTTCTCAAAGGTTTATCTAGCCCTACATCTTGCCCTCTCCCCATTATCTTTCTGACCATCTCTCCAATTACTTCTACCCTTAATAATTCTGCACATACAGGAGTGAGCAAAATTAAGTTTACAATTATAATAAGTAATACAATAATGTACTCACAACTGTAAATTTACTTTTGTCCACCCCTGTATACACTGAATTCCTTGCCATTTATCAAAAACATTCCTTGCCAAATCTGCCTCAGAGTCTTTGTATATGTTGCTCCCTCTAACTAGAGAGTATTTTTCTTACAGATATCTGCTTCTATATTTCCTTCAGGTCTTTACTCAACTATCGCCTACTCCAAGAGGCTTCTCTGTCCATCTATTTAAATCTCAACATAGCCCCCTCCTTCACTGCTTTATTTTTCACCATGTTAAATCTTACACTTATTATTTTTTAATCCTCCCTTGAGAATATTTTTTCATTGTTTTGCTTGTTTTTTAGAGAGAGTGAAAGGAAATGGGAGAAACACACAGAGAGAAACATTGATGTGAGACACATCAATTGGTTGCCTCCCATGAGCACCCTTACCAGGATCAGGGATTAAGCCTGCAACTGAGGTACGTGCCCTTGATCAGAATCAAACCCAGCACGCTTCAGTCCACAGGGTGATACTCTATTCACTGAGCCAAACCAGCTAGGGCACATTTAATTTTTTAAATGTATTATCCATCTTTGAAATTTTTCTGAAAGCACTTTTCTTTTTTTTTAGCAGCACATGGAACAGTTTAAGTAATTAAGTTCAATCTCTATTCTTTATGGATATGCAAACCGCAAAATCTAAAGAATGAACTATTCAAGTCCAAATAGAAAATTAGTGGCAGATCCCAAAGCAGAAAGTTTATTTTTGACCACTGGTCTAAGTTAAAAATTACTGATGTTTAATAATGAAGATAAAATACATGTACATATAAAAAGCTAAATTATGTCCCCAAAACAACCATAAATAAAGATCACAGATCAATACCATATTTTCCGGCATATAAGATGACTTTTTAACCCAGGAAAACCTTCTCAAAAGTCGGGGGTTGTCTTATATGCCAGGTGTAAAAATACTGTAGAGTTTGCAGTTATGATGGGCATTGTTAACTCACCAGGGACTTGCCCAGTACGTGCTCTCTCTCTATTGTTTGTTCCTATCATCAGTTCCAGTCGTCTTCTATGCCAGAAAATATGTTAAGTAATAAAGTGCCAAATCACATAACTTATCTACTAAACGTTCAATAATTAGAATGTTTAGGGAACACAAGTTGAAGGTCAAATAGAAATTAGGATAAAATAGAAATTTAAAATAAGGTAGCAAAGGCATTTCAGTTGGGGAAATAATAAAAATAAAAAAATAGAGAAATTTATAAAAAGGTTAACAGACTACATAAAAAGGTTATATTAGGACAACAGTGAGAAGTAAAGATACAAAGGTAAAGACACTTCTTTGTGAGTCTTGAAATGAAATGGAAGTAGACTTGATTCTACAATCATATCTAATAAAAGAGTAATATGCAAATTGAGCATACTTCCACTATACCCACAAGCCATGCCCACAAGCCATGCTCACAACCCAATAAGGAGCGATATGCCAATAAAGCCAACCAAAATGGCTGCGGCCACTGACAGCAGGAGGGAGGCTTAGGTTTCCCAGCAATGGAGGAAGCCAAGCTTTCCGCCTGTCCTTGCTGGCCTTGGCCAGGGCAGAGCCTGGTGATCAGAGTGAGCTGGGGATCCCCCATCCAGGGCCCGAGCCTCAGAGCCTTGGCCAGAGGCTTGTGGCCTTGGCCAGGGGCGGAGCAGAGCAAGCACGCACACTGGGGGTCCTCTACCCAGGGCCCGAGCCTCAGCCATAGGTTTGAGGTCTTGGCCAGGGGCTGAGCAGGACGACTGCCCGCGCTGGGGGTCCACCGCCCAGGGCCCGAGCCTCGAAGCCTTGGCCAGAGGCTTGCAGCCTTGGCCAGGGGCGGAGCAGGGTGATCTCACATGCTAGGGGTTCCCTGCACATGGCCCAAACCTCAGCTAGAGGCTTGCGGTCTTGGCCAGGGGCTGAGCAGGGCGATTGTGTGCGCTGGGGGTCAACTGCCCAGGGCCCCAGCCTTGGAGCCTCTGGCCTTGGCAGCTAATTGGGGGTCCCCTCTCATGGCCAGAGGCTTTAGGCCTTGGCAGGGGTGGAGCCGGAGATCAGAGGAGATAGGTGTGAACTGTAGAGGAAACACCTTTTCTGACTACTCATTGGCTAAGCTCCTTGTATGCCACTGGTAATAGTCTTAGCAACTTGGGTATAAGAATCCAAACAAGTAATCTAGGGTTTTTCCACTTAACTCCTGGAGAAAAACACAAAGGTGCACTGCTGGAAGGCTAAGAAATGTCATATCCTGCCCTAGGCGATTTGGCTCAGTGGATAATGCCTAGTTTTGCCAACTACAGGGTCCGGGTTAGATTCTGATCAAGGGCATGTACCTAGGTTGCAGGCTCCTCCCTGGCTGGGGGCCAGGTCAGGGCTCATGCAGGAGGCAACCAATCAAAGTGTTCCTCTCACTTTGATGTTTCTCTCTGTCTTTCCCTTTCTCTTCCACACTCTCTAAAAATCCATGGAAACATATCCTCAGGTGAGGATAAAAAAAGAAAAATAATGTCACATCATATGAAAGACATTTGAAAATGCCTAAAGAAAGTTGTCATTTTTAGCCGAGACCGGTTTGGCTCAGTGGATAGAGCGTCGGACTGCGGACTGAAGGGTCCCGGGTTCGATTCCGGCAAGGGCATGTACCTTGGCTGCGGGCACATCCCTGGTAGGGGGCGTACAAGAGGCAGCTGATCGATGTCTCTCTCTCATCGATGTTTCTGACTTTCTATCCCTCTCCCTTCCGCTCTGTAAAAAATCAATAAAATATATTTAAAATATATATATATTAAAAAAAAAAAGAAAGAAAGTTGTCATTTTTTCATGGTGAAGGGACCGGAGTTTGGATTGATGAAAACACCTTCGTGGCTGTGGTGACTGGCAGTGGCTGCAGCAGTGGGCTGATGGGGCTGGTGCCTTTCCCTGATCAGCCCAGTCGCCTCCCACAAAGGAAGGCCAGACTGTGGCTTAGGCCCACTCCTGTGGGGAACGGGCCTAAGCTGTCAGTAGGACATCCCTGAGGGTTCCCAGTATGTGAGAGGGGGCAGGTTGAGGTGAGGGGACCCCTCCTCCCCAGTGCATGAATTTCGTGCACCATGCCTCTATTCTCTATAATAAAGAGCCTGGGTGTAAGGACCGATCATGACCAAAGGCTGACCATCTCAGCCTTGGGTTGCCAGCACAGACTACTGCAGTTGCAGGCCCAGTGACCCAGCAGTGCTTGCTGAGGACTTTGAATCAGGCCTGGAAAGACCTGAAGAGAGAAGCAGGGGCTGATCTGTAGCATCTGAGGCAGCTTTTGACCAGCACTTACCTCTCTCTTTCCCCTCTGAGACTGGCCAGCAGCCCTGCATCCATTTCTTTCCAGGCTTCCACCAGGGCTGCTGATCAGCCCTGCCTTTCTGATCAGGCCCCATTGATAGGCCCAGAGATGCTGACTGGCATAGAAACCAGCCAATCAGAACACCAATCTGGAAGTCAGTCCTGCAGTCAGAGCTGGGTTGCCATTGGAACCCAGCGCTGACTACTGTGGCTGCAGGCCCAGTGACCCAGCAGTGACTGCTGAGGGGGCTTTGAATAAGGCCTGGAAAGACCTGAAGAGAGAAGCAGGGGCTGATCTGTAGTGTCTGTGGCAGCTTTTGACCAGCACTCACCTCTCCTTCCCTCCGAGCCTGGCCAGCAGCCCTGCCTCCATTTCTCTTGGAGCCTCCACTGGGGCTGCTGATCAGCCCTGCCTTTCTGAGCAGGTCCTGCTGATAGGCTCAGAGATACTGACTAGCATAGAAAGTGGCCAATCAGAACCAAATCTGGGTCAACTGTGAGGAGGCAGTGGCTGCCTAGGAGAGAAAACTTTTGACGCTGTCATAGAAACTGACCAATCAGAACCAAATCTGGGTCAACTGTGAGGAACCACTGGCTGCCTAGGAGGCAGAACTTCTGATGCTGACTGGCATGGAAACTGACCAATTAAAACCAAATCTGGGTCAGCTATGAGGAGCCAATAGGTGCCTCAGAGGTGGAGCTTCTGACACTGACTGGCATAGAAACTGAC
Source organism: Antrozous pallidus (assembly GCA_027563665.1). Classification (NCBI taxonomy): domain Eukaryota; kingdom Metazoa; phylum Chordata; class Mammalia; order Chiroptera; family Vespertilionidae; genus Antrozous; species Antrozous pallidus. Next base: position 68,668,475 of record CM050514.1, read on the forward strand.
CAATTAGAACCAAATTGGCCAGCACAGGAGGGCAGTTGGGGGTGAGATAAGGCCAGCAGGAGAGGGCAGTTGGGGGCGAGATCAAGTCGGCAAGAAAGGGCAGATTGGGGTGATCAGGCAGGCAGAGGCAGTTAGGGGTGATCAGGCAGGCAGGAAGGTGAGCGGTTAGGAGCCAGTGGTCCCAAATTGCAAGAGGGATGTCCAATTGGAGAGGGTGCAGGCTGGGCTGAAGAAACTGCCCCCCTCCGTGCACAAATTTCGTGCACTGGACCACTAGTCTACAATAATAAAAGTGTAATACATTAATTAGACCAGACATCCTTCTCAACGACATTCTGTATGAAACGGGGCTGCGAGGGAAGCTCGGCTACTGGGTGCCAGAGGGAAGCCAGTGCCAGCAGCTGGGGGAAGAAAGACCTACTCTTGCCCGAATTTTGTGCATGAGGTCTCTAATCCTATATAATAAAGAGCTAATGTGCTAATTAGACCCCATAGCAGAATGACCAGTGGATAGGCTGAGGGACAACCTCCTCCCTCCCCCAGTACCAGGCCTCTAGTCTTAATATATAAAAGGAGAGGCAGCCAGGATGGCTGAGAAAGCCAAGACAGCTGGTGCTGCAAGGGCCAATCCCAATGCAACAATTTTATGCATCCGGCCTCTAGTAGGAAATAACCGAAGTTGGAGTGAGAACTTTAATGTGGAAAAGGATGTCTAGTTAATTTAATAGGTTAGACTGAAAAGCTCTAGGAATAGTTACAACTTGAGTGTCAATGGAATTCAATTTATTAAATGTTTATTGAACTCCTACCAAGAAAAAGGAGAACTGTGTTAAATGTAGTGAAAAAAGATTGTGAATAAAAGGAGCTTTCACTGGATTTAAACAACTGTACATATAAAGCACAATGACTTACTAGGAAGTGTTCAAAACAACTACACAATGAAAGCCAAGGAGAAACTGATTTGAATGTGGAAGAAATGTTAGCCAATGTGAATGAAGTAGAGGGAACAGGCAGCTGAAAAGTAAGTTCTGAGGCTGGCTGAGTCCAGATGTAAAGAATACCGTAAGAGAGGAAAATCAAACCCTGAGTCTTGGGGGTTAATTCTGGCAGGATGGAAAAGGTGTTTTAGTCTTTCAAGGGCTACTGAAGGATCCTCAGGAGAACCATATAGTCCACAGAATACAATTTGTAATACATTAATCAAGATATCAAGGATTGGGGCCCTAACCAGTTTGGCTCAGTGGATAGAGCATTGGCCTGCATACTCAAGGGTCCTGGGTTCGGATCCAGCCAGGGGCATGTGCCTTGGTTGCGGGCACGTCCCCAGTGGGGAGTGTGCAAGAGGCAGCTGATCGATGTTTCTGACTTTCTATCCCTCTTCCTTCCTCTCTGTAAAAAAATCAATAAAATATATTTTAAAATGTATCTTATTTTAAAAAAAAGATATCAAGGATTGGGGAGGGGATTATAACAATGAAGTCATTAATAGAGGAGTTCTTGATTGAAATACTAGTGCCTTCAGAAGGGATATGGAGGACAGGGCTAGAATTGAGTGATTAAAAAAACAAGCAAGTCCTAACTGGTTTGGCTCAGTGGATAGAGTGTCAGCCTGAGGACTGAAAGGTCCCAGGTTTAATTCCAGTCAAGGGTATATCCCCAGTAGGGGTTGTACAGGAGGCAGCTGATAGGTGTTTCTCATCGATATTTCTAACTCTCTATCCCCCTCTCTTCCTCTCTGTAAAAGATCAATAAAATACATATTTTTAAAAAGAAACAGGCAAGAGTGAAAACAAAGATTAAAACCATATGGAGATAGGGGAGACATTAAAATGAGTCAAATATGATATATGTAGCAAGAAAAGTGCCAAGAACTTGAAGATGATATCAGTGATAAGATAGAGAAGAGTATCATGAAGTTGGTAGTTTACTGATAAAGACAAAGGCAGGGTGAAAGTCATCAGAAATAATGGAACTGAATTAGAAAGAAAAAATAAACCAGACATTATAGTCACAAATACCACAATAAAAATCACAAGGATTTTGGGGTTCTCAGTAGGAAAATTAATTGGAATAAGGGCATTTGAGGAAGGAAATAAGGAAAAGGGGAAACTGGTTTATCAGGATTCCCAGCTTCCTAAAGACAGGGCTATTGATTAAGCATGTATGGGACTGCAAATACTGGAATACAAAAAGATGGAACAAGTTTTTCTAGAAACTACTTAGGTAATAGGGGAGGAAAACAAAGTTTAAAGACAAACACTTATTTGGGAAATGGGTTGGGCAAAGTTTTCAAAAAAGAGGTGAATGGGCAAATGAGGTAAAATTTTTAAGTCAAAGATTTTCAGTCAGAAGGAAATTTGATAATCATATAGTCTGACTTCCCCCCCAAATATGGTTATTTCCTCCAAGGACTTCATGATACATAATCATCTGTCTATTAAAGTGGTAATGGCACAAGATCTTGAGTCAGCAGACTCAGGACTCAGGCGGATTCTGACAGTGACATGCTTTAAGTCAAAACCTCTTAGTATGTTCATTTGTAAAATAGGAATAATGCTACCATCCACCCTAGAACTGTGATTAAATGACAAATTTCTTGCCTGGCTGGTATGGCTCAGAGGTTGAGTATCAGACCATGAAGGACACATGCCTGGTTGTGGGTTCGATCCCCAGTGGGGGGCCTGCAGGTGGCAGCCGATTGATGTTTCTTTCTCATCAATGTTTCTATCCCTCTACCCCTTTCCCTTTGCCACTTTAAAATCAATTAAAAAATATATATATATATATATATATTTAAAAATGACAATTTCTTAAAGTGTTCCCTTTGTGACATGCAAATGCTTATAAATATTCATCAGTAATACTGTTATTTAAATAGGGCCTGGGTGGTGTTTCCTAGTGGTTAGCGTGTCAGCCTGCACACTGGTTTCTTTCTCTCACACCATTTCACTCTCCAAATAAATAAATAAATGGAAAAAATACCTTATGAGGGTTAACAACAAAAAACAAACAACAACAACAACAAAAACAGGGCCTCCATTTTGAAAAGGTTACCCTTTTCTAAAGGTATTTCATGATATAAATGTTTCTTTTAAATCAGAGCAAACAAAATAAGAATAGCATTCTAGATGTTGTATGAGTAAGTACTGAAGAGTATACCTCTTCATTTGTTCTGGGTGCTTCTTTACATTGAGAGAGAGAGACCAAGGCTTTGAGTGAGACAGATTGAGTTTGAATTTAAAAGTTGTATCCTTGGATGAAGGCACTGGGAAAGCACTTGAGCATTCTATATTGGCCCCCCTTGCCCTTTTTGCCAAGAGAGACCCTCTTCTCACAACCCAAGTGCACACAGCTATTGCCTGAGCTTTCAGTTCAAGCTAAGGTTGAAGCCTCTGGATGGCTGGCACCATGGATCTGTCTCTTGCCTAATGGGGTGAGCTGGGCACTCCCTGGAAAAAAAACCTGAGTCCTCCGAAATATGTGATCAGTAATGGGACCCCGCCAGCAGGCGAGGGGATCCCAAGGCAGGTGCTGGGCATGGAGGCCAGGGGGGCATACATTAACAGGAGACAGAACTGAACCTCACATCACCCTGTTTGGCCCTGGAGGATGGCTGGTTAGCCAGAGATGGGTAAGATTCCTCAAGGAAGGAACAACCTAAGACAGGCACAGTCACAGAGGGCCCATCAGGAGAGAACTTAAAGGTCACCAGAGGTGGGACACAGATCCTCACTCCCCTAACTTTGAGGGACCTGAATTCTCACCCCTTCTGAGGGAGGTCCCCTGTCCCCATGGCTGCTTCGCCTTCCATGCACAACTCAGATCAGGATCCAGGCCACAGAGAGAGACTGGGCCAGCAACAGCAGCTCTATATCTAAATCCAGTCTAGCACCAAGAATGCTCAGGGCCTACTCAAGAATGCAAATAATTCTTTCCACTAATATTTACAGGGTAAACTAAGATTATTGTTTGAGTTTTAAATTTGACAGCAAAATAGTAATCAAGTTTTCAGATTAATTTAAATTGGCTAATTGAAATAAGTGAATACTCAAGAAAATTTAAGTGTACTGGACAAAAAGCTGTTCCTAAAATATTAACTAAAATTTCTATTAGTAGTTCATCTCTTCGTAAAATTGCCTAACATGCAAAGAACTTAAAGCAGTCATATTTTTGTGCAAAAATTAAAATTTAAAGTTACCAAGACTGCAATATAAAATCTCCAAAAGCCCCCATTAATTAAAAAAAAAGGGGGGGGGAGGGTAGGCAATAGTGGGGTAATATCATGTAAGGAAAAATATCCTGTAAGTAAATTACACTTAGAAAATTCTTACTTCAGAAAATTAATTTCCATTTGTAATGCTAACAGCAGGAGACCCATGAAAAACACACAAGGTGTCAAAATAAGCCAGAGGCAAATCATTTGGGCACAATGAAAAGAATCCCAGGCTAATTTACAGAAAAGATTCCTTTATTAACTTTTGGTTGAGAATATGTTTGTATATTTTCAGAAAACAACTCCAAGACCATATGGATTCCTGCAACAAAGAGGAACTGACAGGTCTGTTCCAACCGCAAAGACAGTCCAGAGATAGAAGACGCTGACGACACCTTGCCATGCTAATAGTCAGCAGCTGTGCATCGCTGCAGGTGGCCCAGGACTAAACCAGAGAGGGTGGAACCTGAATTGCCACCATTTGTCCATGTATAAGTTGCTATTTTTTTTCTAAAATCATTTGACTGAAAATCAAGGGGTGTCTTATAAACGAATACTGTCAAAAGCAGTACTTCATTCCAGATTTCCCCACCAGTTTGGTTGAGGTTTTGTTGGACCTGCATTACATTTCAAGTTCTTCCTCTGCCAACTCTGCTTCAGCCCCTTCCTTTCACACACGTTGATCCCTAACAAACATCTTATACCCCAAACTGTTTCTTGGCATCTGCTTCCAGAAAACCCAAAATATTCATATGATTAAACATTGAACAATTACTCCCAGGACAACTGAAACGTAAGACTCACATTTAAACCCTTATAATTTTTGGCCTGTTTTCCGTATTAGTTATCTTGTAGTTATATTGTAAAATGGGAAAGAAAATACAAAAGTGGGTTTAGGAAGCAGGGCTTTTAGAATAATGCTTGGGCTAAATCAAGCAACTGACATAGAGGTTAAGTCCCCATAAAACCAAAGCCTTAGTTTCTACAAGGAACTTGCTCCTTGTCCTTCAAATCTTAGATGGAGCCCCATCATTCATAGTTATAGGAAAAGAAGTCCCAACTCATAAGAGTTTATTTAACTTCTAAAGTATTGTATTCTTATAGAACTGGAAACTATGTTTTCCTAGGTCCCAGAGTTTCAGGCTCCAACCTCTTAACAGTTAAACACTTAGAGAAACACCCAAGGATTGGTGCTAGGTAATAGGCTCTCTGACATTAAAATCTGCAATTCCCACAGTACTCAATTAAGGGTTCCTAAGCTTTTCCACAAAAATATCTCAACTGCAGTAAAACAAGTAAACACTTAAGTGAATAAATAATCTCCCCTCCACCCTTCTTCTCCCAGTCTTCTGTGAGCAGAGAAATTTCTTTGTATGCTCTTGTTTATTTTTTCCAATAACAAATGTAAATTTTATTAAGTACTAGCCTTTTCTCCTAATGCCAGGGTTTCAACAGCATTCCACTGAACATGGACAAGCATTACTTTTGATGTTTCATGCTCTCTACTTCATCACATACAATGTCTGTTTTATAGAAAAAATATGAAAGCGCTTCCTTCTTACAAATAAAATGATTTATATTATGTTGACTTCACCACTGAATTGGGCTAAGCATATAGCACATAAAAGTGAAAACAAAAATACCCCACTAAAATCTTCTGCTTCACTTTTAAATGCTTATGTCCCTATGCCAGCAATTTTCAACCTTTTTCATCTCATGGCACACAAACACTAATTATTAAAATTCTGTGGCACACCAAAAAATACTTTATATTTTTATATATTGTCAATTTGACAAAAAATATAGATACAATTTTGATTCATTCACACCAGACATATATGTGTTGGATGTTGTCATTTTTATTATTTGACAATCTAAGGGAAAAGAGAAGTCAGTGCCTCAGACTAGTCAGTTATTGTTTTCTTAAAAAATTCTTGTGATACACCAGTATGTGAAAAAGCAAAGGCTATGAAAGATATTAAGAAAGCAACTCCCAAAATATTTTAACTTGCAAAGAGCAAATTATAGTGCAGGTTAGATAATATTGAAAGTTAATCTTATCCTAAATCTCCACAAGGTCCAAACTATCATGATTTAATGCTCAAGTCTTATATGCTATTTAATTGTTCCTTCCCAATATAATAGATAGCTATTCTCAATCATTTTAAAAAGAAAAGCATGACACCTACTTCAAAAACAGTAGCTTTCATGAAAACAGTGTGGTATACACAACTGCTCTCATAGATTACAACTCAATAATTACATAAAAATTCGCCTTATGCTGAATTTCTACTTTGATAAGAAGTAACTGTAATTTACAACTAAGATTCCTACAGTCACGAATTGTAGGGTTCCAGCCCCCTTATTTGTGAAAGATTAAAAAAACAAACCAACAACCAAATCCTGCTTTAGAAGGGGAAAAATTCAGAAGTTTAGTACAGGCACCTATCTGATCTAGTGAGTCATCAGTCTCTGCCATACACACTGCAGAACACCGCAGGGGCAGATCACACCACCAGAGGCCCACTTTTTTCCCTTCCATCCCACAAGGTCCTCTCCAAATTGCTACTGGTTAATGTACTATACATGGTAATTTCATCCCAGAAATAATTATTTTAAATACCAGCCTTGGATGACATGGCTGTTGGGGATAAGGGTGAGGTGTTATATAAAAGCTAAGTACGAAGGTTCTAAGATAATATTTATTTACATACAAATTCCTGGGGCACTCATTGATACTGAGTATTATTTTAATGTAACACTTGAAAAAGTACATTCTATCCAACTGATTAAAAAGGACCTTTGGAAGTAATAGTAAAAGATGAAGAAAAGTCTAGATGATTATAATCAAATACTTATTTGCATACACAGTTTACCGTCTTAGAGAAAGGCATCATGAATCTGTTTAATATTCTTATGCTTAGTCAAAAAAGTTATAAGATAGGTAGAATTCCAGCTAACAACATTACCTTAGATAGACAGAGTATAGTATTAAATCATTTTGTGAAGCATTTTTCTACTCATTTCATTTAACCTACCTACTCAGTAACCCCATTAAGGAAGGCTTATGCGGCAGATTACTGACTATGCATAACTAGTTCCCCATTTTTTCCTTGTCAACAAAACCCTAACTTGGTTCAAACCTGATTAGCCCATCAAAGTAATTCCAATTCCCTTACCAGTGACTGGTTTGGAAATGAGAATAACTTTTAGAGTTAGATCAATAAGAGGTAAGGCAATATTTGTTGGGGAGGGTCTGGAACTTTCTTGGCTCTTTTAAACAGCCTGCTACTCCAAGTTCACCAGGGAAAAGGACTGTCCTTAGCAAATTCTCTTCTGAGAAGATCCTTAACTTCCATGGCCTCTGAGTCCCACAATGGCGGTTAGGCTTTTGGATAGATTTTCTCAGTCAGCTATGAAGTGACTTTCCCAGTTTCAAAAAAATGCTAGTAGTCATGCATGAGAATTATATCCCTTTCCAAAGTAGTCAACCTAGAAATTTTATGCCTACCAAAAGGAAAAAAAAAGGTCATTGCTCAAGATACTTAGAAACTTCTCTTGAAAACTGCTTACAAATACCATAACTCTTTTGAATATTAATGAGAACTTTTCTTGATTGCTTTGCCAAGAAAACATTATGAGCAAACTGGCCAAATATAAGCAATGCACTTCACAATGTGTATTTAAAAGTAGTTCTTTAGTCAAAAGTCTACAGATATTTTCAATTCAGAGGGCAAGAAATCTGCATTTCTAACAATCTGCCTACTATTCTATGACTAAATTGGCTGTGGGGAGAGGAGGACAATCACTGAAGAAGGTTTTCTTTTTAAAATATATATCTGTTTAAATTATTTCAGAGAGGAAAGGAGAGGGGGAGAGATAGAAACATCAATGACGAGAGAGAATCATAGACCGGCTGCCTCCTGCACGTTCTACACTGGGGGTTGAGCCCACAACCTGGGCATGTGCCCTGATCTCCAGGTTCATAGGTCAATATTCAACCACTGAGCCACTCGGGCAGGGCTAAAGAAAGTTTTCACTAGCTAGGTACTACCTTCCAGTTCCTCTGGTATGGTCATAGTCTTCAATATTGCTCCTTTGTAGTATGTGCTACCATTGTAACTAAAAACCTGTCAATGAAGTTTTTCAAAGTCTGTCTCCATTACTAAACTGTTTAAGTACCAGGAAAAAGGGACTACATCTCCTTTGTTCATGGAGTACCCCAATAATATGTAAAGCACTTTATACATAGTAAGCTATTACTGAATAGTGCCCAGTGACAGTAATGGCAAAGGTATGTGGGAAATAGGCAGTGTGATTCATTGAGTGGAAATACTGTAGATACAACCCCTTTGAAGTGCACACAATTAATATTTCTGTGTCCCAGCCAATATAAGGGTATGTAAGAAATGTTTTAATAAAAATTTCGTAACTTAATTCTTACAATATCCTGTTATATATAATAACGAACTACAACATTCGATAATGACTGATTACTATAATTGTGATGCATTCATTTCCCTTATGCATCTTACACGCAGGTGCAATATTTCTCTTCACTAATACTAGCAGCGAATATTTTACCAGTCCATTGCCACATCATTAGTCTTGTACTGACTTAATTTGGTGTGCGCAACAGGAAATATTTCACTTTCAGAGAACAAGAAAAGTAGGTTTATTTGCATTATGCTTATTAACTTGTGCAATTATTCAGGTCTGGTAAGTTAATATTTAAGAAAAAACATTAACTTTTATTAAAATGTCCTATTATTTTATATTAATGATTACTCATTTATTTCAGTCCTTTGTATTCAGCGTGTCTCATTGAAATAAACCTACGTTTCTATGAAAATTGAAGGTTTCGTTTTTTTGCAGCCCACATAAACTTAAACTTTATTTATTTGGCCCGTGTTAGCCTTTGAGTTTGACGTGCTTGCTGTAGGGGCATAATGCTTATACAAAATACATCTTATTCACTTTTGTTTTTTCTTGTCAGCTAAAAGTTACAAGACTACAAGCATAAAAGAGAACCTTAACCCTAGAAGGACTTTAGGGGAAACGGTTGAAAACAACCAAACAGGTTTCTTTCTGTTCATAATGAATTTATGTGGTTCTTGATAAGGCTTTGTGGGCACCCTCTGTCCTGTCAAGTTCAGCAAATCCTGGGAATTTCCACAGACCCTTAAGAGCTCAGGAGTATATAAGTTGCAACTACTTACTCATCTATGTTTGCAGAACAGAGCTTACTGGTAGTATTCTGATTGAGGATTTAGGAAAATCTTAACCCTATCTTGAATAAACTTTTGAGCCATGAGGAATAGAAGAGTTTGTCTTCTAAGACTCAGGCTAATATTTTGGATATTAAAGTTGCTATAGAGTCCAATGATTCATTTGGAGGGTGGAGGTAGTGGGAGAGTTATTTTTTACTGTTGTATACTGCTTTGATTTGAGGTAAAAATAGTTCACAATAAAGAATCAATAGTCTGTTTATCTCTGTCTACTCATAGGTACTTTCCCCACCCTCCTCATCAAACAGTATTCTTTAGATAAGGATGAGATCATATTAAAACACACACATACACATGCCCCAACAGCGGGTTCTACTAATCTATATTCAAGCACTGTAGGTATACTAAGCTGGGTTCTGAGCAAATTTCTGTATTTTAAGTATCTGCTTTGGATCACGTTAAAGAGATTGGTATCAATCAGCCTGATTTGTGTTTTAACAATAAGAGATAGATTTTTCCTTCCTTCAAACCAATGAAATAGAAGACACTGAGTAGAAGAATGAAGAATTTGTCAATGTGTAACACATATGAATAAAGCCCCTTACAGCCTAATTCTGCATTACCTAAGACTAGGACCTATAGATGATTAAAAACCCATTTTTCACAAGAAAGGATACAGTTATGCCTACATTTAGCTAGCTATTACACTCAGTGTTTATAGTAATTGGCAATCTGACTCTGTATTAAACTGCTTAAAAGCTCTTACATAATTGTTTTGGTACATAAAAATCAACAACTTTCACAATTACTAACACTTGTAGCAACTGTACATAAAAATTGACAACTTTCATAATACTAGCAATTGCAGCATTCGTTTAATAATATACATGCACTCAAATGTCAATGGATAGAACACTTCAATATATAAATCACAAAAGAAGCATTTCAAATTATATCTACAACTAAAGGCCTGATGCACAAATTCGTGAACAGGTAGGCCTGGCTGCCAATCAGGGCCTGCCAGCTGAAAGGAGGAGGGGAGGGTGCGTGGGAGGGGGACCATTGGAAGTTGGCTGGCCAGGGGGAGGTACCGTGGAAGGTTGGCCGCTTGTCCTGAGGAGGGAGCTGGCCCTCGCCGCACACCCCCCCCCCCCCCCCCCCCGGAAAGGGGCTGAGTCTGCTGCTACCCACCTCTAGTTCCCCAGGTGGGGTTTGGGAGAGGAGGCAATGTCACCTGGGGGGGGGGGGGGGGTGCAGAAGGAACGGATTCCAGATGCCACTGCCGTCAATGCCCTACCACTGCGTGGTTCTCCACCGCCCCCTCCTCCTTCCCTCACCATGGCGTCACCACCACCACCACCACCACCACCACCACCACCACCACCACCACCACCACCGTGGGCGGCCCCTGGGGAAGGGAGAGGATGGAAGCGAGACAAACCCTTATGTTGAGGGCTAACTTTCAATAGATCACAGCGAGGGAGCTGCTCTGCTACATAGGAAACCCCGACCCAGAAGCAGGTCATCCACTAATGGTTTAGCACCAGGGGCAATGGCTGGCCAGGGAGGTGGGGAAGTGGGGGGTTGGGAGGGAGGGACCGTGGGCAGTTGGCTGGCCACGGGAGGTTGGCTGTGGGAACGCACTGACCACCAGGGGGGCGCTCCTGCCTTGATTGTCTGCCCCCTGGTAGTCAGGGCACATCATAGTGACTGGTCCACCGATGGTTCTGGTCATTCAGTTATAATGGTCACTTAGGCTTTTACTAGTATACTGGCATATATAGATGCTTGCCATTATTTGAAAGTAAAAAGAACAAGATCTTGTTCTATACTGACATTGTTACACTGATTAAATATGATGGTAGCACCATCATATTTACATAAATACTCTTATTATTTTAAAGATGAGAAAAATTAAATACAGAAAGAAAAGTGATTTTACCAAAGTCAAACTGCTAAGTAGCAGAGCCAGGATTTGGTCCAGACAGTTTGGCTCCACTACTTTTGCCCTAAACCTCCTTGCTATGTTGCTTCTCAATACCACTCTAAAATTACTTTTTTTAAATTCTTCACCCAAGGATATTTTCCCATTAATTTTTACAGAGCGTGGAAGAGAGAGGGAAAGACAGAGGGAAACATTGATGTGAGAGAAACGCATTGATTGGTTGCCTCTAGCACGCATCCTGATTTGGGGGGCAGAGGGGAGGGGGGAGGGACCAGGCAGAAGCCTACAATCCAGGTACATGCACTTAACTGGAATCCAACCCAGGACCCTGCATCCGCAGGCCAACACTCTATCCACTGAGCCAAACCAGCTATGGCTAAAATTACTTTTAATTTATATATATCTCAACTCTTTCAAAAAAAATTTGTACAGTTTACAATAAATAACATATATACAATTAAGCTATATACAATTGGTAATGAACAGGGGAAATTGGTAATGAAAAAGGGAAAACAAAAAATATCAACATGACCCTGACTGGTTTGGCTCAGTGGATAGAGCGTCGGCCTGCGGACTGAAGGGTCCCAGGTTTGATTCTGGTCAAGGGCATGTACCTTGGTTTCGGGCACAGCGCCAGCAGGGAGTGTGCAGGAGGCAGCTGATCACCACACATCCCTGCGAGCAGCAGGGTTACCACCTGATTTGTGCTAGTCAGAAAAGAATATTCTATTGTTACTATACTAATTACTAGTGAGGCTGTACAACTTTTCATAAGTCTGTTGAATGTTTTGATTTCTCTTCTGGGAAGTTCTGATCATATGTTTTATCCATGTTTCTATTGTGTGAACTTTTTCTTAACAGCAATAGTTCTTTAAAATGTTAATTTTTTGTTATATGTATTTCAAACGTTTTTTTCAGTCTGTGTCTTTAATTTTTGAAATAGAAAAAATCTTCATCATATATCTGTTTGCTTTTAAAACTTTTAAGTTTCCAATCTTGTATATATAAAAAATTTTTAGGAAGTTTAATATTTTAAGTATTTCACTATTTATACTTAAGCTTTTAATCATCTGAAATTTTATTTTGCAAATACTGCAAAGTCCTGGTTCAATTTTATTTTCTTCTGGACAGACAAGTTATGTCAGTTACATTTACTATATATGTGCCCTTATTTCCCATTTGATTGAAATATACTATCTCATGTATTAAATTCCTTTATATGAGGACTTCTGGTCAAGATTCCAGAGTAGGTAGTAAATGCCCACTCACATCCTCCCACAACCACATTAAAATTACAACTAAGTTACAGAACAACCATTATTCAGAACTGCCTGAAATCTATCTGAACAGAAGTCATATAACAAAGGATATAAAGAAGCCACACTGATTACTATGTACAGAATATATACATATATATACTATATATATGAGAATACACTTGTTAAATCAAAGTCACTTTCATATCATGATATAAAAAAGAAAATATTAAAACTATTAAAGTTTTACTAATAATCTCTTAATAAAATTTTCCCTCAGAACAAGTGAGTAATAATTTTTTTCAAGAGTAAGGTGAAACATAAACTCATGATAGCTATACTTCAATTATTATTTAATTTACTGATATTTTCCAATACAAACCCACTAATCCTAGTGAATCATCTCAATCTAGGAAGGGAAAAATTTTATTGTACTTCATTTCTCCATTATGTTTTTTACATGCCTATGTCTATTTCACGAGGGTAAAAATAAGATAAAAACACTTAAAATAAAAGGCAAATATTTTAAACTTAAGTGTAAACTCATGTTTTCTATAGGTCTGTACAATTTCAATATATTTCTATAATCCATCATAGGGATAATAATTTAGAAATAGAAGAACTACCTCCTTAAATTGATTCTACATACTAATGATCATATGCTTTGGAAAATCTTCTTATAGAAAATATTAAGTCACTGTAGTTGCCAAAATAATGGTCTTTATGTTGATATTTCTCAGATCCTATTAATAAATCTGCTGTATAATATTTGCTAAAAGTATATTTTTCTTTCTCCTCTATTTTTCTGAATGGCCTTATTACAAATTCTAGCTTTTCCTCAATACCACCAATCCTCATTTCAAATTCTAATCCTTTCTCCAAACCTGTTACTCAATTTTATAAAATGTCTTTAGTCTTCTTTATAAAGTACAGGATGGGGCAAAAATAGGTTTACAGTTACTCATATGGAAACTAATATAATCATTAATAAATAATAATACAAGAATAAATTGTTTTGTGTACTCACAACTGTAAATCTACTTTTCACTCAACCTAGGGGGACTAGGCCCTCTGCGTTCAGCATGATCTAATAGTACCTATGGATAGATTTAAACATGAGGGAATTTAAGCTTAGATTAAGTAATCTGTCCAAGGTCACAAAGCTTAGGAAATCTATTCTAGTAAAGTCTGTACTATTTTGCTTTACAGGTCAATATCACTTAGGTTAGCCCTGGACAGTGTGTCTCATGGGTTAGAGAGTCGGTCCACAGACCAAAAGGTGAGGGATTTGACTCCTGGTCAAGGACATATACCTGGGTTGCAGATCTGATCCCTTGCCCCAGTAGGGGTGTGTGCACTGCTGTCTCTCAGGTTGATCTCTCTTTCTTTTTCCTCCTCCTCCCTCCCTTTCACTCACTCTAAAAATCAATGGGGAAAAAATATATCCTTGGGTGAGAATTAAAAAAAAAAAAAAACACCACTAAGGTTTTAAATATTTTCACATAGGTTATCTATAGTTTAATCTCACTTAAACTCACAGTAACCTTGACAGGAAGGTTGCTAAGTATAAAAACCTTAATCCACACCCCCAACTTTACTTACAAGAGCATTTAACTAAAATGGCAGAGTTGAATGATCTTGACTTTTAGTTGAGTGCTATTATCACTTGTTTCCTGTACAACCCACTTTTCATTAAGTATAACTCATTCTCATCCCTTCCTTTCACTTTTATCCAAATGCGTTGTGAAAATAAACTGGTCACTGTATTAATAAAGTCCATCTGAGGTTTATATCTACTGTACTGACCATGACTTGGATGGTTATTAGCAATTTATATTTGAAAACTAATAGTGCACAACCTCAGAAGGAACTATGACCTGCAAGAGCTTTGAAAGTTGCTTAATTTCTTGTCCAGTTGTCAAAAACTCATTCAATAAACAATTTACGATGTACCTATCAGGCACATTAGCATCCTAGTGCTGAAGACACAACTGTAGAGACACTGAAGATCCTAGAACTGCTAGGATCTTCACAAAACGTGCTAGAAGTGAAAAGTGAGGAATAGAAAATAGTGTGTAGTGGTATGTGGCCTACAGGCCCTCTGCCCATAGGGAAAGAAAGCATTCTTGATGGTGGTGATAATCTATAAAGGCAATGAAATATTAAACCTCAGAGTAAGCACATAAGAGGTATTAGGAACCCTAGCACAAAAATTCTTGTGTGCCATTTAATATTGGACTATAGCACAATTCCCTAATATATGGTAAGATTTTTATATGTAATACTAATTAACTGATAAAGCTAGTCTAATGACTTCCAAACTTCAAATTACCTGTTGGTGTGTGTAAACTGTGTATTATATCAGAGGTCTTTTTCAACTAAACTTTAATAGCAATTTAGTTATCAATTCCTGCTGGTAATCTTTCTGATTTCATTAGTGGTCTAAGTTATTGCTTTAATAAGTTCCCTAAAATTGGGGGAATTGTGAAGTAAAACTGCAGAGTCATTCAGCCTCCTTCACACTGACATTCCCCCAACTAGTACTCATTGCATTCTAGCTGGTTTTCTTTCCCCATTTTGGTCTTATCCAGACAGGACTGGTTTGAACCGCTAGGAAACCAGGAATTTGTCTAATTTGGTGGGATATCACCGAAGGAAGGGAAGTCTTGTTAAATCACTATTGCTCTAGAATTTAACTTTTGTTTTCCTTGACAAAATCAAGGAGACGTTGGAAGATGCAAAAAAACAAAAATAAGTCAGTCACACCATTCAAAGACGATTCCATCTTTCTCATTTCCCAAGTCTTTTTAATGGGCTCTTCAATTATATTGGTTAGAAAATTAAAAGGTTTAACTGAGAAAATTATTTTTCAGTTTAAAAAATTACATTTTAAAATCAAAATTATAATTTCTGCTAGGGCTTTCAATTTAAAAGAACCAAGGGACTTTCTATGTTTGCAGTATAAATAAAGGAGTTTAAACCCCAAACTGAAAAACACTCTTCCCTAAAGCACACTGTTTGGGGTCAAAACATTGGCTACTACATTGCAAATGAAATGGGGTACACTGGGTTGGGCAAAAACCTCAGCAAAAAAAAATTCTGTATTTTCACAAAATACTATTCATCAAAATCTGAAGAGGTCACTTGGAGTTTTACAAATGGGGAAAGCTAAGGAGAGGCGTAAATGCTACTTAAAATGGATTTACTGCTGGTCAAGGAATTGCTTGGGAGTGGCAAGTAAGTGCGATATTAGGGAGAAATTGCGAGAGAAAATGTCAAAGGCATCAAATTCGAAGTCAGCAGTACCTCGACTTCACCTCCTTTCCTTTCCGTTTATGATGAAACACACTTGATTCAATTATAACCCAGCCCAATTAGTGTTCTGAGGAACTAGTTCCCTTTTAGTGAAACCTAGTAACTTTCCCATAAACCAGCCAGTCTCGCATCACGACACCGAAATACCATCTTTCAACGCCTCCCCATTCAGTCGAGACTGTCATTCCTTACATCTCCTGTGTATTCTTTCAGCTATCCTCTCCCTTACTGCACCATAAAATCACGGAACACAAAGCTAAAAGGCTTGCTTTTACCTTGTGAACACCTATAGGACGCCTCTTGCAAAGGCTATCAGCTAAAAACGCAACATTACCGAGAAAGCACGTTCGGGAGCAGGCTCTACGGTGACTCCGCAGTCAGAGCCACATCGGTGTCATTCCCTCCCAAGCCAGTCTCACCGGAGCCGCCTCTGCCTCCAGGGTTTTCTACTTCCCCGCTCCCAGCCCCGGGTTGAAGGTAAAGACGGTCAGGGCCTCTCCCTAAGAATGGGCTTCGGGGATTAGAAACTGCAGGCTACTGCACACCCCCAAGAACGGCTGAATCAACCCCACTACCCGAAGCCCCAAAGACTCCGAATTAGGGAACCATAATGGCCGCACTCACCCCCAAAGCCGAGAAAAGTGGACGTCTCAACCCGCGGGGGCGAAAACAGTGGGGGAGCCGGGGTGAGGAGAACTGGGGAAATGAGCTCCCAGTCAGTGCAGGATGACAGCGGGAAGGAAGCCCCGAATAGCTGAGGCCGCCGTTCACGCTCTCCCTTCTCCCACCCCTTCTCGGATCCCCACCGGCCGCCGGTTACAGGTCGCCGCTCACCCAACACTGCGCGAGATGCAAAACAGCACAGACCCCGGGCCTCCAGGCTCGGTCGCTGAGGGAGGGAAGTCTTCAGCTGTAGAGGGGGCGGGGGGAGGGCCGGGTCCAGACGGTCACGTGACCCTGAGCTCCGCCCTGCCGTCACCAGGCCGGCGCGTTACCTCTTAGGGGCTGGTATTTTTGCGGATTGTTTGAATGTTAATTTTGTTGCGGTTAAATTCTAAGGAAAAAAAACACTAAAAATTCCCATAAAAATTATGTTGTACAGTGCAACCTGGAAGGCATGGGTGGAATAGGTTAAAGTATGCTGTACTGCTGAGGAAGTGACGCTACCCCACGATCTACAGACCGGAAATGGCGATAGACTTCCATCCTGGCGGCGCCGGGACTGCGACAACCTCCGGCTTGGAGGTTTAGGGCAATCACGTGATCTCAAAGCTTGCTGGGCTAAAGCCAAGTTACCTGGCCAATTACGTTTACTTGTCTTTAAAACAGAACATCCACCTCGTTTACGTTGTTTTACACAGACTTCTTTACATGTTGAGGAACCTACTTTATAAAATCGTATTACGAGAAAAGAGCATTTGAAAGTCATCAGGGAGACAATCAACTGGGAAGAGCCGGTTCGGGAAAAGCTGGTCTTTCTGAAGTGGGAGAAGTGAGAGAGGGGCAGAAAAACCCGGATTTTACCGCCGCGGCAAACCGGGCAAGCCTCACGCGTAGTGTCGTAGGGATGGGAGGAGGAAGATGGACGCAAAGGGCACAGCCCACTGGAAAGATGGAGGTCCTATAGTGGAGGAGGGGAGAAGAGTACGCGGAGACCAGCAGTGCGGCTGCGCGGGAGGCGGCCTACGCGCCGGCGCGCAGAGGGGGCGGGGTGAAAGGTCACAACGCGGCGGCGGGTCGGGCTGGCGGCGGCGGCTGCGGCGGCGGCGGGCGGGAGCGGAGTGCCCCGTGTGCACGTGTGGAGAAGCAGCGGTAACAGCGCGGCGGCGGGAGGCACTCCGCCCCCTCCCGGGACGCAGGGCCGGGCTCCCCTCTCGCGGCCTCTGTCACCCGCACAGCTCTCTGCCTGAGGCGAGGAGGCCGGCTTGTGGGGTTGATTGGCCCGAGCGGAGGGCGCCGTGAGCTGAGGTCGGCGACGACGACGGCGTTGATATCGGTGGTAACTACGGCCTCAGCAGGCGGGGAAGATGAAAGGGTGAGGAAGGGCAGCCGGGCCGGGCTGGGTCGGGCAGGGTAGGATTGCGAAGGAGGGGAGAGACTAGGAGAAGAAGACCTGGCGGAGGGAGACTTCTGGTTTCTCTGCTCACGGAGGGGGCGGAGGCTCGGCTCTGGCTGTTGGCTCGCTGATGGTCCAACAGTGGTAAGACCCAGTCAACCCAGGGTTTCGGCCTAGAGCACGAAGTGTGTTGACTGGAGAATAGCAACTGAGTGTGATCCCACGGTAAAGCTCTTGTGAGGTGCCTGGGGTCTCCTACCCGGAAACGGAGGGCCGAGACACCTCCGGCCCGCCGCGAGCGGTCTGGTTGTCCTCGTCGGTCTGGGCTCCACACTGGGAGGGAACCTTGAGGTGGGCCATCTTTCAGTTGTGTTCACACTTGAGAGCTATGCAGGACCTTCTGGAAGCAGAAGGAATTGGAATAAAAAGCAGGGAGTATTAAGAGGTAGTGACTCAACGGGATTTGGGTTGGGTCTGACCGAGTGGAGGGGAGCGGAGAGAGCGTGAGCACTGTAGTCTTGGGGTGCCAAAATGTTTAAGGAAGAAGTATTGTTGATCAGTAGGTGGAGCTCTTGCTCCAGGAGTTTAGTATTGCCCCCGTACTGTGGGGGTCCTTAGTTACTATGAAGCTTTCTTCAGGTAATTGGCAGAGTTAGTATTCTTTCATAGTTTTCCTCTTGGGTAAAATTAGGGATTATTTTGGTTCGAATATTTCCATTTGGATAAGCTGTCACCTTACTATTAAATTACATACTGTTAAAATATTAATTACATAACACGGTATTTTAAAATATTGGCTGTTTGAGAGCTTGCCTTTACCTTCCTTAGAGGACGAAATGTAATCTTATCAGTGTTAAAAGCTTACTGAGATTCCTGAGTTTTTTTTTTTCCTTGTTTTTTTTCATTAAAGATTCTTTGAAAGTATTTTTATTGATGTAATTTTCTAGTAATGGATATATCAAACTATTTTCAATTTATTTAATCATGCCTTTGTTATTTGATATGTGGCTAATTTTCAGATATTCACTATACTCTTGTAAATGTATCTTTTAAAATAATTTTAATGAAAAATTTTTAATTTAAATTTTTTATTGTTGACACTGTTGCAGATGTGTCCCATCCCCCTCCTTTTGCCCTCCTCCGTCCATTCAGCGCCCCCCCCCCCCCCTTGCCCTCACTGCACTATTGTCTGTGTCCAAGGGCTGTGCATATATATGTTCTTTGGCTAATCCTTCACCTTCCTTTATCCAGTCCTCGCCCCCCTCCCCCTCCCAGCTGTCAGTTTGTTTCATGTATCCATGCCTCTGGTTCTATTTTGTCAGTTTATTTTGCTCATTAGAATCCACTTATTAGTGATATCATATGGCATTTATCTCTCTCTGATTGGCTTATTTCTGCTTAGCATAATGATCTATTCTATTGCAAAGGGTGAGAGTTCCTTCTTTTTTACTGCTTGGGTTTTTTTTTTTTATTATAGTAAGTCTGTTAAAGAATTCTAACTGTGTTTTGAGAGTTAATGAAGCCTTTCCAACTATTCAACAACCCTTTTGAGGGTGAAATAAAAGTCAGTCTTCTAAGTAATCTCATACTGCGGAAAATACTATCTCGATGTGTTTATGTGTTTGAGTTCGCAGAAGTCCAAAAGTATAATTTGGCTTTAGCTCTGTAATGTGATTCCTTACTTTGATTTTGTTTTAAATATTAGAGATTCATTCTGTTGAATCATATGTCTTACAATTAAAATTTCAAAATCATAAACGTTTCCATTATTTCATATCTGATGCTAAAGAGTTCCAAACAAGATTTCAATTGAGAAATATGAGAAGTGTTCGCTACACTTGAATTATGTTATAGGAAGTTTGGCTATTTTATATATGAACAGATGTAATTTGGTGAGTTTTTCTTGAGTATAGGTGCTGGTTTTTTACTCCATTTTGTAGTCTCTTGGACATTCAATATTTATTTGTGTTGTTCTGTCAATGTAGTAAAAATGAGGCTGAAGAAGAGTTCCCATGGAGACTGTGCATGGGTTTGTAAAGGAGGGCCTCCAATAAATTATTTTGTATGCTTGGATCCAAAATCTTTGGTTTAACTCAGTCTTGCTAGGGTAATGTTCTGCTAACTATGTTGGCAGTAAAAATGAGACAAACGGCAGTAGTAGTAATCACAGGTAGTAATCTACCTTCATAAGCCAATTATCTTTTATTTAAAATAGTTGTTCATGTATATCAATATGGTAGAGACAAATCCCCATAAATGAGTGAAATTTAGGGGAACTGACTAAATTTAGAGGAAATTTTTATTGAGCCTGTACCTTATACCATCAGCTATGCCTGAAATGAAGAGTCCTTAAATCTAGTTCCTATTATTGGGAGCTTAAAATTGTGTTATTAGAGATAAACTTTTAAGATGATTTCATAGGAATAGTGCCTTTACTTTACATATGAACTAACTCCCAGGTAAGATGGGACTTAAAATTTTTTTTATTTCTGAGTCTTGTATTTAAAAGCCTGAACAAATGAAGACAGTAGACATTATTTAAAATATCTTAAGGTCCTTGAGTTCAAAGACTTCTATCAACATGCACAATGTGGTTAGTGTTAAAAGACCTGTAAAGCCAAAACCGGTTTGGCTCAGTGGATAGAGCATCGGCCTTCAGACTAAAGGATTCCAGGTTCGATTCCCCAGTACGGGGTGTGCAAGAAGCAGCTGATCGATGTTTCTCTCTCATTGATGTTTCTGACTTTCTATCCCTCTCCCTTCCTCTCTGTAAAAATAATAAAATATATAAAAACAAATAAATATACCTATAAAATTATTATATGGTTTTTGAAAAATTTTATTTGCTTAAGTGTCTTATTTTCTATTGAAGCTAGCTGAACTGTAAGTTGAATAGAAATATCTAAAAATTGGGAACAAATGCAGAACTTAAACTCTAAATCTGTCTGCTACTTAAATATTTTATATCATAGCCTATCATTTAAAAACTTTAGTTTCTATTTTATCTGCTTTTCTTTCTATTTTACTTAGTTTTTATTATTAGCAGTGGGACATTTCATTATATTGACATGTATTTGTCTTTTCTCCATAATAGATAAATTTGCAGTTAATTACTGCATGTATGTGTTTATTTTTTAAGGGTTTTTATTAGTTTTTAGAGATAAAGGGAGATGTATATATCAATGTGAGAACAAAACATCCATCAGCTGCCTGCAGCACACCCCAATGGGAATCGAGCCCACAATCCTAGCATGTGTCCTCACCTGGCTGGTGTAGCTTAGTTGGTTGGGCATTGTCTCAGGTACCAAAGGGGTTTATACTCTTGTTTCTCTTCAGATCTTATAAATCTTTCATCTTTTACTTTATGTATTTACATACTTAGTCTAGAAATCTGAGGTATGTTAGATGTTACTTCTGTACTAAAAGTTGCTTGTTTTGAACCAGGGACATTTTAGGTTGAATTTGTGGTTGGTAAGCTGATTTTTTTTTTTTTAATCTATTGTTCCACTTAGGGAAAGTGATCTTCAAGCATGAAGGTATGCCATACACAGTCATGACTGAGATGACAATGTAATTAATCAGTATAATAGAAACTAAAACTGAATCCATTTATTCTTTATCTGTAGTTGAGGTATAGTAAAAATTAGTTCTAATAAAAACATTTAAAAAGATGTGACTACAGGTGCACAAAGATGGAAAAATAGCAAAAATCTACACTAATAAAAGAAAAATATGCAAATTGACTATACCTCCATGATGTCCATAGCATGAGTATACAAATTAACCCAACAAAGATGGCGGGTTAATTGGCATATGCAAGCGTGGAGCAACCGAGGGAAGGGGGGGGGGGCGCAACACCTGCTATGAGTGGGAGGGCAGGGGTTGCGGGGGGTGGAGGGAGGTACAGGAGCTGTGCTCCAGCCTGGAGTGAAGACTTGCAGGCTCCTTGGTGGCCGGGAGCAAGGATGTCCGAAGCCAGGGGAAAGAAAGCCTATTTTTTTTTTTTTTAGCTTTTCTTTCTTTTTTTTTTTTATTATTTACAATATAACTTATATTTAATAGTAGTACATATGTTTTCCTTCCCTCCCCCCCAGCCTCCCTTACCCCACAGCACATGTCCCCAACTATCCCCCTCCCCGCCCCAGTGTCTTTCATTCATTGGTTATGCTCATATACATGCATACAAGTCCTTAGGTTGATCTCCCCCAGCATCCGCCTCCCATCCACCCCAGCCTTCCCCCTGTAGCTTGACAGCCTGTTCAAGGCCACCCTGCCTCTGTATCAATCACTCCTCCCTGTTTCTTTTCTTCAAAAATATCTTGCCTCTGCATACTAGAAACAAACGTATAAGAACAAAAAATGTTTGAGTGTCAGTTTCAATGTCCAACTGTTCTGAGTCCCAGTTTCAATGTCAAATAGTTCTTTGTGTACATGTCAGCAATGGTATCCAGATGGTGGACACATCGTGGCAATGCAAGATCCATCCTCTCTGGTATGATCCTGGGCCGCCTGCACCTATGCACAGCTGCCGACTGCTATAGCATGGCAACGTGTCGTCAGCATCCCCCATCTCTGGACCGTCCTCGTGGCTGGAACAGACCCATCAGTTCCTCACTGTCGCAGGGACCCACATGGTCTTGGAGTTGTTTTCTGCAAACACACAAACACATTCTCGACCAAAAGTTAACAAAGGGATCTTCTCTGAAAAATAGACTTGGGATTCTTTTTATTTTTGCCTAAATGATTTTACTTTGGTTTATTTTCACACCATGTGTGTTTTTTCATGGGTGTCCTGCAGTTGGTTTTACAAATGGAATTTACTTTTCTGGAGTAAGAATTTTCTAGATGTATTTTACTTACAGGACATTTTTCCTTACATGATATTACCCCACTGTCTCCCCTCCACCCATTTTTGATTAATGGGGGCTTTTGGAAATTTTATCTTGCAGTCTTGGTAATTTTAAATTTTAATTTTTGCACACAAATATGACTGCTTTAGGTTCTTTGGATGTTAGGCAATTTTACAGTGAGATGAACTACTAATAGATATTTTAGTTAATGCTTTAGGAAAAGCTTTTTGTCCAGTACACTTAAATTTTCTTGAGTATTCACTTATTTCACTTTGCCAATTTGAATTAATCTGAAAACTTGATTACTATTTTCCTGTCAATTTTAATACTCAAGCAGAACTCTTAGTTTACCCTGTAAATACTTATGGAAAGGAATATTTGCATTTTTTAGTAGGTCCTCAGCATTCCTGGTAATAAACTGAATTTAGATATAGAGCAGCTATTGCTGGCCGAGTCTCTGTCTGCCACCTGGGTCCTGGTCTGAGTTGTGCATGGGAGGCGAAGCAGCCGTGGGGGTAGGAGACCTCCCTCAGGAGGGGTGAGAATTCAAGCCCCTGCAAGGTTTGTGGATGAGGGTCTGTGCCCCACCTCTGTTGACCTTTTAGTTCTCTCCTGTTGGTCCCTCTGCGACTATGCCTGTCTTAGGTTGTTCCTTCCCTGAGGAATCTTACCCGTTTCTGGCTAACCAGCCATCCTCCGGGGCCAAACAGGGTGATGTGAGGTTCAGTTCTGTCTCCTTTGTAGTCTATGCCCCCGTGGCCTCCACGTCCAGCACCTGCCTTGGGGTCCCCTCGCCTGCTGGCGGGGTCCCGGTACTGATCACATATCTCGGGGGACCCAGGAGAAAGCCTGTTCTTGAACGAATCTTCATGCAATGGGCCTGTAGTCTATATATATATATAAAAGCCTAAGCAACCAGGCAACTGGCTGGTCACTGTGATGCACACTGATCACCAGGGGGCAGACACTCAATGCACGGAACTGCCCTCTGGTGGGCAACCTCCCATGTTCCTTCCCTCTGGCTGGCTGGCCCCGATCAGCCCTGATTGCTGGTCAGGCCCAGGGACCTCACCCATGCATGAATTTGTGCACTGGACCTTTAGTATAAACATAATATATGGAATGGTGTAGTTTAGTAATTGAAATGTTAAAACATAAAATTCTGGAATCAGAAATGTTAAAACATAAAATTCTGGAATCAGAAATCAGAAATCTTATAAAAGCCTAGGTGGTGTCATACCCTTGTGTGACTCCATCACAAGTTGGCCACCACAAGATGGCTGGCAGGGGAGGGCCCTTGGGGGTGACCGAGCCTGTAGGAGAGGGCAGTGGGGACAATCGGGCCAACAGAGGAGCAATTAGTGGGCAATCAGGCTGGCAGCAGAAGCAATTAGGAGCCAGCAGTCCCAGATTGTGAGAGGGATGTCAAGATTGGAGAGGGTGCAGGCCAGGCTGAGGGATACCTCCCGCCTTGTGCATGAAGTTCATGCACCAGGCCTCTAGTAAATTTGTATTGAAGAACTCAGTACAGTGGTTGCCTCTGATAGCTTACTGGCAAGGAAGGGGCACGAATGGAGTTGTTTGTTGTTGCTTTAATTTCACAGAGGAAGGAAGGAGAGAGAATTATTGATCGGCTGCCTCCTGCATGTCTCCTACTGGGGATCAAGCCTACAATCTGGGCATCTGACCTCCTATTTCATAGATTGATGATCAACCATGGAGCCACACCGGCTGGGTACAAATGGAATTTTTGAAGTGCTATAAATATGATGTATCTTTATCTTGGATGTTGATTACATAGGTGTATACATATGTAAAATCAGTAAGCAGTAAACAAGATATACTTCAATAAAACAGTTTTTGAGGTTTTATTGCTAATATTGTAAGAAAAACACACACAAAAACAAACAGAAAAAGCCACCAGGCTGAAGTAGAATTCAGGAACTTTTGTAAACCTTTAATTTATACCTCTTGCTTCTATGAAGCCAATAACTTCTGGGCTATTGATTGAGATATTTTTAAGCATAGTCTACATCAAACATGTCAAACTTGCAGCAGGCAGACTGCATGACTCAAGGCCTGTAGCCTGCCAGCCAAGAGTTTGACATGATTGGTCTACATACTAGTACTCCATTAGAATACTAATTGTGACCTATAGGAACTTTTTTCCATCAAAGCAATGAAATTGTATAAATTGTAGTTCAATAGTTACAAAATTATGTAATTGTTCTGCCACGGAACACTGGTTTCTCTTTACCTATTCTCTTCTATCATCTATTTACATTCACTCTGGTACAATTTAGTCCTGTCCAATATAGTAGTGACTAGTTATAATGTGGCTTGAAGAAATTTGATTTTAAATTTTAACTTTTAAAAACTGATACTCAAAGTTGGTTGTTGGACAATTTTTAAAAAATAAATATTTCTCTATTGATTTCAGAGAGGAGGAAAGAGGTAGAGAGAGATAAAAACATCAGTGATGATAGAGAATCATTGATCAGCTGCCTCCAGCACACACCACACTGGGGATCAAGCCTGCAACCCAGGCATGTGCCCTTGGCTAGAATTGAACCTGGGACCCTTCAGTCCACAGGCTGACACTCTATCCACTGAGCCAAACTGGTAGGGCAATTTTTAAAAATATATATTTTACTGATTTTTTACAGAGAGGAAAGGAGAGAAATAGAAAGTCAGAAACATCGATGAGAGAGAAACATCGATTAGCTTCCTCTTGCACACCCCCTACTGGGGATGTGCCTGCATCCAAGGTACATGCCCTTGACTGGAATCGAACCCAGGACCTTTCAGTCCGCAGGCTGATGCTCTATCCACTGAGCCAAACCGGTTTCGGCAAGGTAGGGCAATTTTTAAGTTTGTTTGGAACAACTTGGATATGTAGATCTGTAAATTTCATGAAATGTATATAAGGATCAGATCTTTCCAGTGAAAATGTGTGAATTGAGATGTACTAGAAATGTAATATTCACTGGAT
This sequence comes from Antrozous pallidus, assembly GCA_027563665.1. Classification (NCBI taxonomy): domain Eukaryota; kingdom Metazoa; phylum Chordata; class Mammalia; order Chiroptera; family Vespertilionidae; genus Antrozous; species Antrozous pallidus. The sequence continues at coordinate 68,694,330 of CM050514.1, forward strand.
TTTAAGACTTGGTATGAAAAAAGATTTAAGAAAAAATAAAATAATCATTAATAGTTGTTTATTTTGGTCATGTTTAAATGATTTCACCTGTGTCTTTTTGGTTTGTTAACGTAGAATTAGTAAATTATAAATTACATATGTGACTCATTATATTCCTCTAGAGGCCTGGTGGATAGGAAAGGGATGATGGAAGTATAAGTTTATCTTTGTGGATCTAGTTCGACCATGTTCTACCTCTGTCATTGTTAAAGTTGATATTAGGGAAGGGGAGTGGAGGCACAACCCTGTTTTCCAAGTCCAAAGTCTTCTCAGTTGTTAGTCCTCGAAAGTGCTGGAGTGAATAATACTTTTTTATAAAACTACTTGACACACATCCTTAATTATTTCTTTTGGCTAATTCCTGAGGAATGAAATTTTTGGATCAGAAGGTACTAGCATTTTAAAATTTCTGATATTTTTTGCCAAGTTAACTTCAGAAAGATAATGGCAATTTATACTGCCAGCAATGTATGAGCATTTCCTTCTGTTCTCCAGGAGCTGATGGAGAAGTTGAGGTGCACTCAGAAAAACTTGAAAGAAATGGAGGAAGATGTTGTGGCTGCCATTTCAGCCATGAGTGGTATAAAAAACCCTTATCTGAGATGATAGAAATAACTAATGGTTTTTCTTTTTTTACTAATAGTTTCTAAAAGTTGGTTTTGAGCCGAAAGTGGTTTGGCTCAGTGGATAGAGCATTGGCCTGTGGACTGAAGGGTGCCAGGTTCAATTCCGGTCAAGGGCATGTATCTTTGTTGCAGACACATCCCCAGTAGGGAGTGTGCAGGAGGCAGCTGATTGATGTTTCTCTCTCATCAATGTTTCTAACTTTCTATCCCTCACCCTTCATCTTTGTAAAAAAATCAATAAAATATGTTTTAAAAAAATAAAAGTTGCTTTTGAGGGTATCCTATATAATAAAAGCCTAATATGCTAAGTGTCTGGTCCTCTGTTCAACCAATCAAAGCATAATATTCTAAAGCTGCTCAACTGCTCACTATGTTGTGCACTGACCACCAGGGGGCAGAAACTCCAACTGGTAGGTTAGTTTGCTGCTGGGGTCTGGCCAATCGGTACTGAGCAAGACAGGCTGGACATACCCTGGAGCCCTCCTGAGATTCCTCCCCAGCTAGCCAACCTCCCGATTCTCTCCCCAGCCCTCATCCTGGCTTGTGCCTTCTCGCAATCCAGGACTCCTTGGGAAATGTCAGAGAGCTGGTTTCAGCCAGATCCCGCAGGCCAAGGCAAGGGGCTCCTCTAGTGCACGAATTCATGCATTGGGCCTCTAGTATTCACATAAAAGCCTTAACTGTAGTTTTGCTTTGCTGATTAGGTGATAAATGGTATGTATGTTTTTCTAGTTAAGTTGGACATTTCCCACTTGTACTGACCATTTCTTACCTTTGTGACTTGTTACCTGTATATCTTAACAAGTTTTTAATTTGGATATTGATTACTTTTTTACATCAGATTACAAGACAGATAATGTTCTTTAGGAAATGGGTTGAAACATTCAAATTAGTAAATATTGTTTTGCAATCTGATGTAAAATATGCCAGTTTATGACACATTATTAGAAAATATTTTTGCAGGTGTAACTTGTTTAAGCTATGATAAGCAAGGAAAATATTTTTTACTTAGGAACATTTTAAACACCTTTTATTTCTCTTTCCAGAAAACAAAAGTATATTTAAAGATATATTGGAAGTCTTGGCCAGTGTAGCTCAGTCTGTTGGAGCATCATCCTGTGCACCAAGAGGTGCAGATACACCAAGAAAGAATTTACTGGTTGGATTCCTGATCAGAGTACAAGCCCAGGTTTTGGGTTCTGGGTTCCATCCCCAGTAGGGGGCGTGCAAGAGGCAGCTGATTGATATTTATCTCTTTCTCAAAAAAAAAAAATTTTAAACGTTATTTTAAAATAGATGAACAAAAATTATATATTCGGATTTTTTCTTCTCTAGTCTGGGTAGTTTATTACTTTTGTAGCTTCCATTATCTTCAGAAAGGAAACTTACTGTTATCCAAAAAGCATCGAACATAAAGCAACCATGTTTTGTAGGTCACCAGTAAATTTTTTTTTACCTGGGCCTTGGTTTCTTTATCTTTAAGGAGTAGCTTGAACCTGAACAAAAATGGCTATTCTATTTCATGTGATAGTTCTGGTCTGTTGGTAGTATCTTAATCAGTGTTTAATAAGTCAATAGCTTTTATAAGTGCTTAGATTACCAAAAAAAAAGGTAGTGTCATTGGTTAATATCTACCATGACTGCTGTGGAATACATGTCCCATGTTTGCCATCCTGATCTCTGTCATCTCTAACTTTCTAACAAGAAACAGAACTTTGTAATCATAGTTGAATTGTTATCTTTATTTATTTTGCTCTTGTGTCTTCTTGAGACTTGCTTTCCCATACTTCCCCCCAATGGCACTTTTATTTTTATTTTTTTATATCTATTAACATGCCCTCCACTGTTAAGCACAGAAACAGATGTGAGCCAAGAAGGGAAGAGATGGACTCTGGGATTTTTGAATATTTTTTATGGCCAAAAATACAATGAAGGAAGGAAGGAGAGAAGACTAGGCCAGTAGCCACAATTAGGTGATGAAGAGTTTTATATGTAGTATTATTTTAATTTTATTTGTTAGGTTATGTGTAGCTGTTGAAAAAAAATTGATTTCTTAGAGAGGACAGACAGACATTGATTTGTTGTTCCATTAATCTATTCACCCATTGGTTGATTCTTGTATGTGTCTTAACCAGATCCCCGCAACCTTGGGGGTATTGGAACAATGCTCTAACCAATTGAGCTACTCTGCCAGGGCCATAGCTGTTGAAAATGTTTAAGCAGAGAAGTAAAATGATTGGATATGTATTTTATATTATTCTGACTGCTTTTGATGGCTTTGTCTCCTTTCCTCTAGTCTTACTTCCTTTCATTAGTTTTGGATTCAAATGATGGTTGAACCACACTCCCCCCAAAAAAACTAGAAAAAGGTTATGAAGATATCTGGGAAGCAAAATTAATGGGAATTAAAATAGGACATAAGACTACATCTAAAACTACATTTCTGTATTTTATGAGTGGGTGGGCTATTAATAAAGATAGCAAATAAAGGTAGATCCTTTAATTTCCAATAGAGGATGATGCCTTCAGTTTTCAATGTGTTGAATTTGATACTCCTGTGGAGATAACTAACTGGTAAGCAATTAGAAATAAATGTTTGGATTCAGAGATTTTTTCCCCAAATTTCTTTATTGATTAAGGTATTACATATGTGTCCTTATCCCTCTTTTAACAACCCCCCAGCCATCTCCCCATATTCAGAAATTTTGAAGTGTAAAAATAGCAACATTTAGGTAGTTGTAATAAAAAAGCCAGAGCTGGGAAGGAGCTCTCCTAATGGAACATAGGGATTCTTTTTAGATTATAGCCTTGAGTAGACTGTGTCCATGTGTGTTTAGAACTTACAGTACCTAGCTAAATAATTACTGGTTTTATAAACATGATACTTGTCACACAGCTTGGAGAGCTTATCTACCCATCACTACTTTTTTTTTTTTAATAAATGTTTATTGATTTTTCACAGAGAGGAAGGGAGAGGGATAGAAAATCAGAAACATCGATCAGCTGCCTCTTGCACACCCCTTATTGGGGATGTGGCCGCAACCAAGGTACATACCCTTGACCAGAATCGAACCTGGGACCTTTCAGTCCGCAGGCCCATGCTCTATCCACTGAGCCAAGCCGGTTTTGGCCCATCGCCACTTTTTTGATACCTGCTAAACCTATCTAGAATAGTGACTCTCTACTAGGGTTACACCTCCTGCCCACCCCAGAAATCTGGGTAGTGTCTGGAGACATTTTTGGTTATCACAATGGGGCAGGATGGACGAGACTAGAGATGGTAGCTGATCTTGCACTCAAATGGGAATTTTTAGACAGATCAAAAACACTCTGCGCATGAAGTGACCAAGTAGTTAAAATTTTGTGCTAAGAAGCAGTTAATACCTATCTAAAATATAAACGGTTAGGCTTTAACAGCTTTCTCTGTACTTCATTTTCTCTTTTTGCTTTGTGACTTTAAAAGTCAGAATTTGTAGAAGAGGACCCACTATTGTGTAGTCATGTCTCCATCTTGTGGCCTTGCAGAATATTGCCATTGAGTTTTGTTCTTAAAATTATGGACATAATTGAGATTACTTTTGATAAAAGCTAAACATTTGAGTGCTTATTATCTGATGTTGGTGTGCTAAATACTTAAGCAATATCTCATTTTAACTCACTGGTCTTTTATAAGCCAAGAATAAAGATTTCCTACTACCATTTTCTAAGTTCCAAGATTATATATTTGACTGAATAATAGACTGATCTTGTGCTGGCACAAAATAATATTGAATGGGTTCCAGAAAGTAAAAGGCAAGTAACTATGTTTTCCCAGATCTAAGGATTTGGTACACTTTTTTTTATAACATGTAACATGAATTTACTTGATTGAGCTAAGAGAATCATTTTGTGTCTTTAATAACTACTGTCCTCAGGTGTTTTTTTTTGTTTAATATATTTTATTGATTTTTTTACAGAGAGGAAGGGAGAATGATGGAGAGTTAGAAACATTGATCAGCTGCCTCCTACACACCTCCTACTGGGGAAGTGCATGCAACCAAGGTACATGCCCTTGACCAGAATCGAACCTGGGACCCTTCTTCAGTCCACAAGCCAACGCTCTATCCACTGAGCCAAACCAGTTAGGGCTGTCCTCAGGTTTTTATAGTTAACGGTTGTAAGCACCAGTGGCAAAAGGAACCTGGGACAGAACAGATAAAGAGTAAAACAAAAGAAATGTAAGCTTTGTGCCCACCAGTGTGGTTTAGTGGTTGAGCATTGACCTATAAACCAGGAGGTCACGGTTTGATTCCTATTAAGGGCACATGCCCAGTAGGGGGGCATTCAAAAGGTAGCCAATCAATAATTCTCTCATCATTGATGTATCTCTTTCTCTCCCCTTCCTCTCTCAAATCAATATTAAAACAAAAAATTTTAAGCTTTGTGTAAAATAATTTAAATATTAGCAACCAGCTTAATTTTTTTTTTTTTAACCACATGTTGGAAGCAATGTGGGTGGGTGCTGATTTAACTTTTAGGCCAAGAATTAAGGGGTTACCTAAAGAGTAGAGGTCTTAAATTATATTAATATCTTTTTCTGAAGTAAGCAGTCAGTGCAGTCATTAACTCAGGTTTTGAGTTACATCATTTTGAATTTGAGGCACAGCTCTTCAAAACTAGTTAGATCACATATAGCTATAGTAAAACATTCTATGTTATAGAGGATATTATTAACATTTTATGTAAAATCCATTCTAATCATATAGCGTATTTTTTTCACTGATGTATTCCACTTCTCTGCCCACTTTAATTTAGAAATTTACACACATGCATTGAGAAGTTTATTAATTTAGATGGATGCTAATTTTGTAGGGTTAACATAACAAGCTTAACTACAAAAATAAATATTTTAAGGTGAAATGTGGGAATCTGAATTTTTATTTTTTTAATTTTTTAAAATATATTTTTATTGATTTTTTTGCAGTATAACTTATAATTAATAGTAGGACATGTTTTCCTTTCCCCCTCCCCCTTATCCTCCCCCCAGCCTCCCCTACCCCCCAGCACATATCCCCACCCTCCACCCTCCCCGCCCCAGTGTCTTTCATTCATTGGTTATGCTCATATGCATGCATACAAGTCCTTCAGTTGATCTCCCCCAGCATCCACCTCCCATCCACCCAAGCCTTCCCCCTGTAGCTTGACAGCCTGTTCAAGGCCACCCTGCCTCTATATCAGTCACTCTCCCCTGTTTCTTTTCTTCAAAAATATCTTGCCTCTGCATACTGGAAACAAATGTATAAGAACAAAAAATGTTTGAGTGTCAGTTTCAGTGTCCAACTGTTCTGAGTCCCAGTTTCAGTGTCAAATAATTCTTTATGTGTACATGTCAGCGATGGTATCCAGATGGTGGACACATCGTGGCAATGCAAGATCCATCCTCTCTGGTTTGGTCCTGGGCTGCCTGCAGACATGCACAGCTGCCGACTGCTAGCATGGCAAGGTGTCGTCAGTGTCCCCCATCTCTGGACCATCCTCGAATTTTTAACTGGCAAGGTGATTCTGATGTATAGCTCTGGGTTTGGAATCCATTCCTGGATTCTGTGACACTGCTTCTCCAGATATTTACCCTACTCTTGTGAAAATTATTTCTCAAACATCTTTATGGGTTCTCATTCTTTTTACCCTTAAAATATAAGTGTTACTTTTGGTAATTCTGTGTTTACATATTATTCTCACTATGGACATTTGTTGGTAATGTGATCTTTTCCCATAATCAGAGGATGTACATTATGCATATTTTAAGATATATTTTTATTGATTTCAGAGAGGAAGGGAGAGAGAGATACAGAAACATCAATTAGAAGAGAGAATAATTGATTGGCTGCCTCCTACATGCCCCCTACTGGGGATCGAGACTGCAACCCGGGCATGTGCCCTTGGCCAGAACCAAACCTGGGACCCTTCAGTCTGCAGGCTGATGCTCTATGAGCCAGCTAGCAAGGGCCATCATGCATTTTTCATGTTCCAGGAAATCTCAAAAGGGAGTTCTTATGAGTTAAATTAATGTAAAAGTTCTAGGTACATTGCTTCTGTCTAATTTGTTTATTGACTGAACACCCACCCACATTGCTTCCAACATTAGGCATCATCTAAAAGTCAGGACATGTAAGTAACTATTCACATTATGATAGGCTATCCCGAGATTACTGAATGTAAAAGGGGAGATCTTTACCAGCCTGGAAGGCTCGTTGTCGTCCATTCCTCATTCACTTTCTCTTTATAAATTGAGAATTTGATACAACTAGAAATTGAGAAGATGTAGTTTGTTAAAGGTTTGAAGTTGTCACCTCCTTTTACTTTTTCAAATAGTAAAGAATAAATAAGGCTCCAAGTATTTTCTGCCATGAGTTTTAATATAAAAAATAACATATTTATTCTTTCCTAGACAAAGTTGTTGTAAAAGTTAACCAAATACTCCAGCTTTATGTAATATTTGCTTGTTTTGTTTTTTGTTATGGAAATTTTCAAACACATACAAAAGTAAAGAAAATTGTGCAGTAAGCCCTCATGCATCTAATTCTAGTAAGTAGAATTCCCTTGTTATTTGATCTTTGCCTGACCTATATGTTTCTTTTCCCCTTTTTGCTGGAGTACTTTAAAGGAAATCCATATTATACAGGCATATCCGGTTTTATTGTGCTTCCCGGATACTGCATTTTTACAAATTGAAGGTTTGTGACAACCCTGGTTGAACAAGTCCATTGACACCATCTTTCCAATACACTTGCTCATTTTGTGTCTGTGTCACCTTTTGATAATTATTGCAATATTTCAAATTTTTTTCATTATTTTATTTGTTATGGCAATCTGTGATCAGTGATCTTTTTATGTTACTATTATAATTATTTGGGGGTGCCCTGAACCACACCATTATAAGATGGCGTACTTAATAAATGTTATGCATGCTCTGACTGCTCCACTGATTGGCCAACCCCTTCACTGTCTCTCTCTTTCTTCTCCAGCCTCCCTATTCCTTGAGACACAACCATATTGAAATTAGGCCAGTTAATAAGCCTACAAGCGCCTCTAAGTGTTTGAGTAAAAGGAAGATTACATGTCTCTCTAAAGCTAGAAATGATTAAGTTTAGCAGGAAGACATGTCAAAAGATGAGAAAGGACCAAAGTTAGGCCTCTTGCATCATTTCAGGTTGTTGAATGCAAAGAAAAACTTTTAGAAAATTTAAAAGTGCTACTCTACTGAACACATTGAATGATAAGAATGTAAAACAGCCTTATTGCTGATAAAGGAAAATTTTAGTTGTCTAGATTAAAAATCAAACCAGCTACAACATTTTCTTAAGCCAAAGCCTAATCCAGAGCAAGACACTAACTCCTTTCAATTGTTTGAAGGCTGAGAGAGGTGAGGAAGCTGCAGAAGGAAAGATTGAAGCTAGCAATGTTGGTTCATGCAGTTCAAGAAAAGAAGCTGTCTCTATAACATAAAAGTGCAAAGTGAAACAGCAAATTGTCCAGATCAAGCTAAGATAATTAATGAAGGTGGCTACACTATAAACAGATTTTCATTATAGATGAAACAGTCTTATATTGGAAGAAGATACCATCCACCACTTTAATAGCTAGAGAGAAGTCAATGCCTGGCTTCAAATGATTCTCTTGTTAGGTGACTTTTAAGTTGATGTCAGTGCTTATTTACTAGTCTGAAAATCTTAGGACCCTTAAGAATTATACTAAATCTAGTCTCTTTATGCTCTAGAAATAGAACAATAAAACCTGGATGACAGCACATCTGTTTGCAGCATGGCTTACTGAGTATATTTTAAGCCCACTGTTGAGATCTGCTCAAAGATCCTTAAAATATTACTCATTGACAGTGCGCACCTGGTCACCCAAGAACTCTGCTGGATATGTACAAGATTAATATTTTCTTTGCTAACACAATATCCATTCTGCAGCTCATGGATCAAGGAGTAATTTGGACATTGAGTCTTATTATTTAAGAAATACATTTTGTAAGACTTATAGCTGCCATAGATAGTGATGAGTGATAAATTTGGGCAAAGTAAATTGAAAATCTCCTGGAAAGGATTCACCATTCTAAATACCATTAAGAACATTTGTGATTTGTGGGATGCGATAAAATAAATCAGCATTAACAGAAGTTTGGGAGAAGTTGATTCCACCCTCATGAACAACTTTGAAGACTTCAGTAGAGTAAGTAACTGCAGATGTGGACATAGCAAGAGAACTAGAACTAGAAGAGGAATTGCTTCTTATGATTGAGCAAAGAAAGTGGTTTCTTGAGATGGAATCTTCTTCTGATTAAGATGCTGTGAAGATTGTTGAAATGACAACATAGTATTTAGAATATTACATAAACTCAGTTGAGAAAGCAGCTGCAGGGTTTGAGAAGATTGACTCCAATTTTGAAAGAAGTATTACTATATGTAAAATGCTATCATACAGCATTGCATTTTACAAAGAAATAGTGAAAGGAAAAGTCATTCAATGCGGCAAACTTCATTGTCTTATTTTAAGATATTGCCACAGCAACCCCAGCCTTTAGCAGCCACCATTCTGATCAGTGAGCAGCCATCAACATCAAGGCAAGACCCTCCACCAGCAAAAATTATGTCTCAACTCACTGAAGGCTCTGATGATGGTTTGCATTTTTAGTAATATTTTTAAATTAAGGTATGCACTTTTAAAAAAAGACATAATGCTATTGTACTCTACTAAATCACTTAGTGGAAACAGCTTTTAAATGTACTAGGAAACCAAAAATGTATGTACTCACTTTATTGCAATATTTGCTTTATTGTGGTGATCTGGAACCAAACAGTATCTCCAAGCTATCCCACTTTATATCTGAAAATCTTCAGTATGAGTCTTTAACATATAAGGACTTTAAAAAAACAGCAACAATACTTTTATACCTAATATCATATCATCTAATACCCAGTCTATATTTGTTTTTTCTCATGAGTCCTATAAAAGTCTTTAAAAGATGGGTTTGTTCAAAACAGAATCCAAAAAGGTCCACACATTGCAATTGGCTGATGTCTCATGATCTCTCTTTTAAACAAAAAAAATTTTTTTATTGATTTTCAGAGAGAAAGGAAGGGAGAGGCATAGAAAGAGAGAAACATCATTGAACGGTTGCCTCCTGCACGTTCCCTACAGAGTTCAAGTCCTAAACCCCAGGCATGGTACCCTGACTGGTAATCAAACTGGTGACCTCTTGATTCGGGTCAGTGCTCAACCACTGACCACTTCAATTGTCTTATGTTCTCTTTTATTTCATTTTCTTTATTGTTTAAAGTATTACATAATCCCCTCTTTCCCACATTGACCTCTCCCCGACCACCCCCACCCCTCAGCACATACCCTCAACCCCCTACTGTCTGTGTCCATTGGTTATGCTCATATGCATACATACAAGTTCTTTGGTTGATCTCTTCCCCCTTCACCCCCTTCCTTTCCTCATAGGTTGGACAGTCTGTTCAATGCTTCTGTGACTCTGGTTCTGTTTTTGTATATTCCACAAATGAGTGAGATCATGTGATATTTATCTTTCTCTAACTGGCTTATTTCACTTAGCATAATGCTCTCCAGGTCCATCCATGCTATTGCAAATGGTAAGGATTTCTTCTTACAGCAGTGTAGTATTCCATTGAGTAGATGTACCACAGTTTTCTAATCCAGTCATCTGCTGATGGGCACTTAGGCTGTTTTGAAATCTCAGCCATTGTAAATTGTGCTGTTAGGAACATAGGGGTGCATATCCTTTCTGACTGGTGTTTCTAGTTTCTTAGGATATATTTCTAGAAGTGGGATTACTGGGTCAAATGGCAGTTCCATTTTTAAATTTTTGAGGAAACGCCATACTGTTTTCCACAATGGCTGCACCCATCTGCATTCCTACCAGTAGTGCAAGAGGATTCCTTTTTTTCCACATCCTCGTCAGCACTTGTTTGTTGATGATGGCCATTCTGACAGGTGTGAGATGGTACCTCGTTGTTGTTTTGATTTGCATCTCTCAGGTGATTAGTGACTTTTAGCATGTTTTTCTATGTCTCTTCTGTACGTCCTCTTTAGAAAAGTGTCTATTTAGATCCTTTGCCCATTTTTTATGCTATTGTTTATCTTCCTTTTGTTGAATTGTATGAATTCCCTATAAATTTTGAAAATTAAACCCTTATCAGAAATAACATTGGGAAATTGTCTAATGTTCTCTTAATCTGATAGTTCCTTCTCCTTTTAAAACAAAACACACAAAAAACTTACTTTGGAATAGTTTGAGTTATAGTTTTAGATTTACATTTGTGAAGATGGTAGAGAGTGGTTCCAAGTTTTCCTATATGTAAAGAACTCTTACAACTCAATAAGATAAGCAGTTCAATATAAAAATGGGAATTCTTATGATTTAATGTAAAAATTGCAAGTTTATTTACAGGCCTAAACCACGGACAAAAGATTTAAATAGACATTTCACCAGGTAGAATGTACAAATGGCGAATAACCGTACAGAAAAATACTCAGCATCATTAGTCACTAGAGAAATGAAGATTATGCATAGAAGATTATGACTTCACATCACTTAGAATGGCTATAAACAGAAAGGCAGAAAAAATGTTGACAAAGATTTGCAGAAATTGAAATTACAGGTGGAAATATAAATGCTTTGTAAAACAGTTTAGTAACTTACTAATTTTCCATTACTGCTTGCTGTAATAAATTATTACAAACTTACTGGCTTAAAAACACACATCTGTTACCTTAGTTCTTAAGACAAAACTCTGAAATGGGCTTCAATGGGCTAAAATCAAGGTGTTGGGAGGTATATTGATGTTTAAGTAGTAGCCTTCCCAAACTCCAGGAACCTCAGTGTATGATCTTTAGAAATAGGGTCTTTACAGATGTAATTAAGATGAGTTCATATTCGCTCTCTCCAAGTAACTCAGTTGCTTAGAGCATTGTCTTGATAGGCCCAGGTTGTCAGTCAATCCCCAGTCAGTGCAGACACAGGAGTCGACCATTGAATGCATAAGTGGGACAGCAAGTCAGTGTTTCTGGCCCCCACCCCCTTCCTTCTTTTCTCAAACCAATAAATAATAATAATAATAAAAATAGTGAACTTGCCATAACTGGTTTGGCTCAATGGATAGAGCATGTGGACTGAAGGGTCCCAAGTTCAATTCTGATCAAGGGCATGTACCTTGGTTTCGGGCACATCCCCAATAGGGAGTGTGCAGGAGGCAGCTGAATCAATGTTTTTCTCCCTTTGATGTTTCTAACTCTGTCCTTCTCCCTCTCCCTTTCTTTTTGTAAAAAATAATATATATAAATTTTTAAAAGGAGGCATACTCAATTAGAGTTGACCCTAAATATAATTACTAGTGTCCTTATAAAAAGAGGACACACACCCATAGAAGACTATGTGAAGATTGAGGTAGACAGTAGAGTTGTGTTGTCATAAGCCAAGAAATACCTGAGACAACCAGAGCTGGCAAAGGCAAGGAAGGATTCTACTCTGGAGCCTAAGAGCCCTGACTGAGATAGCATGAAAGTATGGTTCTGCTGCCGAGACCGGTGTGGCTCAGTGGATAGAGCTTCGGACTGTGGACTGAAGGGTCCCAGGTTCGATTCTGGTCAAGGGCATGTACCTTGGCTGCAGGCACATCCCCAGTAGGGGGCGTGCAAGAGGTAGCTGATCGATGTTTCTCTCTCATCGATGTTTCTGACTTTCCCTCTCCCTTCTGCTCTGTAAAAAAATCAATAAAATATATATATTTAAAAAAAGTATGGTTCTGCTGACATCCTGATTTTGTTTGAACTTGTAGTCTCCAGAACTTAGAATAAAATTTTGGTTTTTCAAGCCACTTTTGTGCTAAATTTGTTAAGGCAGCTCTAGGAAATTAATACAACAGGATTATGTTTCTTCTAGAGGCTTTAGATGAGATTGTGTTTTCTTGCCTTTTCAGCTTCAACAGGCCACCTACATCCCTTCATCTTCCAAACTAATAACATAGCATCTTCAACTCTCCTATCTGTTTTTGTTATTACATCTACTCTGACTCTTAAGGAACTCTGTGGTTAATCTTCCCATCTCAAGTTCTTAATTACATCTGTAAAGTTCATTTTCCTTCTGAAATATTAAAGATTTCTGGGATTAGAAGATGGACATTCCTAGGGGCCATTATTCTGCCTACTTTTAAAAGTTAAGCATATTTGCCATAACCCAACAAAGCCTGTTATAGGTATCTACCAAAAAAATTAAAACGTTCACACACAAGATTTGTATGTGATACTAATAGCATTATTTATACCTAGAGACCCGATGCATGAAATTGTGTAAGAATAGGCCTTCCTTCCCCCGGCTGCCAGCTCCGGCTTCCCTCTGGCACCCAGGACCTGGCTTTTCTCTGTCTGGGTCTCGGGCTTTCCTCGCAGCCCCAGCTCTGTCCGGCCTCATTAGCATATTATGCTTTTATTATAGACTAGAGGCCCGGCGCATGAAATTCGTGCACGGAGTGTGGGGTGTCCCTCAGCCCAACCTGCACCCTCTCCAATCTGGGACCCCTCAGGGATGTCCGACTGCCCATTTAGGCCAGATCCCGGTAGGATTGGGCCTAAATGGGCAGTCAGACATCTTCACAATCCAGGACTGCTGGCTTCCAACTACTTGCCTGCCTGCCTTCCTGATTGCCCCTAACCCCTTATGCCTGCCAACCTGATCACCCCCTGGCTGCCAGGGGTTCAGAGCAGGGAGGGATGAATAGATAGAACAGGTGATCTTTAGGGCAATGAAATTGTTGTCTGATACTACATTAATGGTACATTTGTCAAGACCATAAGATGTTCAACACAAAGAATGAACCCTAATGTAAACTGCAGGTTTTACTTTCGTTAAAATGTGTTTATAAAGGCTCATCAATTGTAATAAATGTATCACATTAATTTAAGATGCTAATAATAAAAGAAGCTTTAATGTGGTGTGGCTGGGCTTGGGGGTGGCAGCGCGGGTCCAGACCCCCTGCTGGCTCTGGGGCTGCAATTGGAACCCCCCCCCCAACCCAGCAGCCAGACTCCTTGGCCTGCTGGTGCCACGGCAGTGCCGCCCCTCGCACTGCCCCTCACCTCATGTGTGCCTCGGCCCCACCCCTCACTCCTGATTGGCTGGTAGTGTAGCAAAGGTATGGTCAAATTTGCATATTACTCTTATCAGCTAGGACTAGTGACCCAGTGCATGAAATTCGTGCACATTAAAAGGGGATAGAGGAAATAATTTAATGTTGCTATTTGCCCTTTATAATGGAAGTGTCAGAAATGAAAGAAAATTAGTAAAATGTATATGAAAACTTTCCTCCTTATCAGAGTCTGGGGCACACCATGGGACCCAGAGTTAAGTCCTTGCCTACCCACATTCACCTCAAAATCACATAGACCCAGACCTGGCTGGCCCCTGCACCCCTCCCCGCCCCATTGAGCTAGATCCAGACTTGGCCAGTCAAGCCCTGCTGGGCAGGGGGCATAGCCTCAGGTCCCCTGGCCCCGGCACCAGCCCAGATTGAGGTGGAGGGCATGCCTTGAGTTTCTCTATCAAGCTCTGCCAGGTGGGGGACACAGTCTGAGTTTTCCTGTCAAGCCCTGCCAGGCAGGGGAGCATAGCCTCAGGTCTCCCGGCCCAGCACTGAGGCAGGGAGTTCGACCTGAGGTTTCCTGTCAAGCCCTGCTGGGTGGGGGCATGGCCTGAGGTCATCTGTCAAGCCCCATGAGGGAGGAGGAGGGGGAGGGGGCAGCCTCAGGTCCCTGCTGATTGCTTGTTAAGGCTCCTTATGGGAACTTGGCCTCTTTGTGATGAGTGATGATCAATTAGCATAATCCCTCTTTATTAGAAAGGAGAGCCACATCAGGTGGTAAATGGGTTTTTTAAATGTGCCATAGTCATACAATGGAATACTATCCAACTGCTGACATAGTATAACATGGTTGAAACTCAAAAAATTATGCTGTATGAAAGACATGTTTCCAGAAAATCACACGGGATTTTATTTATATGAAATGTTCAGAAAAGACAAATCTATAGAAAATAGATTTAGAGGTTGGCTTTGGTTTTACATCAGATAATACATATGGGAATTTTTAGGTGTAATGTGAATGTTCTAAAGCTGAAGTGAGGTGATGGTTTGCACAACCTTATAAAGTCTAAAAATCATTAAGTTGTGTACTTAAAATGGGTGTATTTTCTGGTATAATAAACCTCAGGAAGGCTGTTTAGAAAGAAAAGCGAGGGAGGATGTAAAGAAGTGAGAATGAACTTTATTCACCTAGAAATCTTTGATGTTGATTTAGGCAAAGATTTCTTCTGACACTGAAAAGCATGACTCACTTAGGAAATTCATCAAAATGTAAAATTTTTGATATGTAAAAAAACTATTAGGAAAATTTAAAAAGCCATAGACTGGGAGAAATAATTTACAGTATACATAGCTTACAAAGGACATCCTACATAATAAAAGCCTAATATGCAAATCAACCAAACTGCAGAATGACTGGTCTCTGTGATGCACACTGACCATCAGGGGGCAGGTGCTCAATATCAGGGCAAGGTGGGCCCAGGCCAGCCAAGGTGGGTGCGATTGGGGGCCATCCCCCCCCCACTTCCCTGTCTCCCTCCTAGTCACCCCATAGATTGGCCCTAATCATCAGCCAAACCTAGAGACCCTACCCATGCACGAATTTCATGCACTGGGCCTCTAGTGTATTCATAATACACTTAAAACTCAGTAAGAGCACCCAGATTTTTTTTTTAATCAGCAAAAGATTTCAATGGCTCCTTTACCAAAGAAGACATAAATGCCCCCCCCCCCCCAAAAAAAAAGGTTAAGTCAAACTCGGTTCTTGAAAGTCTCCCATATCAAATAATTCCCTTTTTCACCTGACAACCCTTCATGCAAAAACCTGTGTGATCACTCGGGCATCTCGCAGGCAACGGACAAAAGGAGAGAATACACAAGTGTGAGTCAGTTTCACTAAAACTCACATTATTACTATCTGAGAAAATTGTGCTGTTCTGTGTTATTTGTTTTTTGCTTTTAAACTGCTGATTATTAAACATGCACAATAAGTTATCATGGGTCCTGGGAAGGTTAGTGGTAGCAGCAAAGTGAAAAGGAAAGTTGTGAGAACAATAATTAGAGGTTAAAAAAAATAATTGCAAAGTATCCGCATGTCTGATCTGGCAGGATGAAATAGACAATTAGCACAATTTTAAAGCAGAGAGAGGCCATCAAGAGTGCTGATTTTGTAAGCATGTGAAAGTGCTCAAGAAACAATAATCACAGGTAATTGAAGAGGTTGAAAAATTGTTGATTTGATAAAGGAATAGCGTTTAGCTAGTGATAGCATTTAGGAAGCAATGATATGTGAAAAAGCTATGCTGTATGCTGACCTCCTGAAAGACACTCCTGGAAAAGTGCTGAATGATTCGTTTAGGGCTAGTCGGGGGTGATTCGCTAAATTTAAGAAACATTGCATTCATAGTGTAGAAAGTCATGGGAAGGCTACCAGTTCTAACAAAGTAGCTACTGATAATTTTGTGACAGAATTTTAGGAATACGTACCAGCTAAGGGATTTGTTCCCCAAAAAGTGTTCAGTTGTGATGAGATAGGCTTCTTCTGGAAGGAAATGCCAAAGAGGAGCTATCTCACACAGGAAGAGAAATCATTGCCAATGAAAGGCAGGCTGACATTATTGTTGCTTGGGAATGCAAGTGGGGACTTAGAAGTTGAAGGCTCTACTTGTATATCATTCTGAAAATTCATGAGTCTCTAAGGAAAGTAATATCATGAAAAACAAGTTGAATGCGATATGGAGGGCTAATAGCAAAGTTTGTGTAACCAGCCAGGCAATTCTGGGAAAAAAATATATTTTTATTGATTTCAGAGAAGAAGAGAGAAACATCAATGATGACAGAGAATCATTGATTGGCTGCCTCCTGCACGCCCCACATCAGGGGATCCACCTTACAACCTGGACATGTGCCCTGACTGAAACCAAACTGGTTCATAGGTCAACATTCAACCACTGAGAACACTGGTCAGGCTGGGCAATTTTTTATTGAGTGAATTCATGAAGTGTTTTCCCCAAGTATAAAGAGATATATCTGGGAGAAACAATTGACACTCAAGAAGCTTCTTGTAATGGAGAATGCTCCTGTTCACCCTTGACTTGGAGGCCAAGTTGGTGGAGGTGTACAGATTCTTTACTGCTAGGTTCTTGTCATCTAACACAACTTTCATCCAGGCCATGGACCAGCAGGTGTTTTGGGATGATCTCTGAAACTAATTTATCCTCAGGGAGTTCTGGAAGGAACATTTTATTTAATACTAGTTACCTGGTGCACAAAATATGTACATATTAAAAGGAGATTAATTAGGGGAAATAATTTAATATTGCTATTTGCCCTTTCTCTATAATAGAAATGTCAGAGATTAAAGAAAATTAGTAAAATGTGTATGAAAACCTGCCTGTTAACAGTCTGGGGCACACTACGGGACCCCGAGTTAAGTCCCTGCCCACCCACATGCACCTCAAAAATCACATGAGACCCTGCGAGGGCTCCCCCTACCCTCTGCCCCAATTGGGCTAGATCCAGACCCAGCCAGTCCCACCTTTGTCAAGCCCTGCCGCAGGAAGCCCTATTGCAGGAATCTTCCTGCAACGGGCCTCTAGTAATCTAATAACTATGTATGATGTCAGATGGATACAAGATTTAGCAGGATGATTGCTTAGTTATATAATGTTTACTCACTGAGGTGTACACTGAAACTGAGGATATATTGTATGTCACCTGGAAAATTGGAAAATATGATTTTAAAAATAAATAAAAGCTAAGAAAATTGATCCCCTAAAGGCTGGAAAATCGAGGAACAGCTAATAGTTGATAGAAAATTGCTAATGGATTTGAATAGACCTCATTAACAATTACCTTGAACCTAAACAGTAAATGCTCTAATTGTCAGATTAAAGGAATAAGACTCTTACTTATCTAATAAAAGAGTAATATGTTAATTGATTGTACCTTTGCTATGCCCACAACCAGTCAGGAGTGATATGCTAATTAACCCGGCAATGATGGTGGTGTATTTGCATAAGGGGGGGCCAGCGCCCTATGCCTCAGAGGGAATCCAGGGGGACATGAACTGGTGGCAGTTGGTAGCGCCCTAAGCCTCCGGCAGGGTCCAAGCTACCCATCAGGCCTAGCAGAGACCCGCCATGGCGATCATGGGGCTGGGCGAACAGGACAGGCAGAGCCAAGACCCATGAGATCACAATTACAGGGTGAACTGGACAGGCAGAGCCCAGACCCGCCATCGAGATCATGAGGCAGACTGGACTGGCAGGGCCCAGACCTGTCATTGCGATCACGGAGGAACTGGACAGGCAGAGCCCAGACCTGTCATCACGATCACGGAGGAACTGGACAGGCAGAGAGCCGAGACCTGCGATTGCAGTCACAGAGGAACTGGACAGGCAGAGCCAAGACCCACCATCGCGATCACGGGATGGGGCAAACTGGAAAGGTAGAGCCGAGACTGCCATCATGATCATGGAGCCAACTGGACAGGCAGATCCCAGACCCATGATCACCGGGGAACAGGAGAGGCAGCCCCGCAATTCCAGGCAAAGAAGCCACTTTGCTGACCAACCTGTACCTGGGACCTCTTTAGGTGCTTGGTACAGAGTCCAGGGCCTCTAGTTTGCAGCCATGGGAAGTCTCCCTCTCCCTAGAGTTAGGAGCACCACCCCAGGTCTACCCAGTGGCCTGGTCCTGACTGCAGGGGTGAGTTTCTGCAGGCTGGGGTTTGATGCCCATGCATTAGCAGTAGGAGACCAGTACCTTTGTTATTCCTGTGTGTCTGGATTTTAATTGGATAAATGCCCTGTGGTCCCCATGGTCAGCTTAGCAAAATCTTTTAGAATGAGAATTCTGTCTGGGTTTCCTCAAATTCCTTCAATCCATACTCACTCCTCTGTAAAGGCACAGAACAAGTGAGGGCCTTAAATAGAAATCAGAAGTCTCCAGCAAGGGTGGGCCTCTCTCATCACAAGTCATTTGGACTGGATGGCCTTTGAGTATTTAGGCACTATACCAGAGAATCATAAGCTCAAGTCATGATCTCTGCCCTTAAAATCTTATTAGAGTGAGTGTAAGGCAATAATACAGAGAGGAACAGAAGCAATTGCTAAGATGATTTTCCGATAATCAGTACAAAGAGTATTTGCTATGAATTAAATTTAAAAATATGTGTGAAAGTAGCTGTTTCATGAGTGTGGCATCCGTTCCCATTTTAAAGGAAGCTGAGTTCCACGTGAATTGTGTACTATGCTATGATATCTGAGGCACAGGACAAGGGAGGCCCTAAGTATATTATGCTTTGATATTTGAGTCATTCTTTATTGTTTAATGTAATTTAATTCTGTATGCCTCAGTTTTGTAATAGTTAAAGTACTAGAATAATATATCTTGCTATAAAATATTACTAAAAGATCAAATGATCAGGTGACATTTACTATTTTCTGTAAGTGAACATAATTTCTGGTATGCTAAAGTGATAGGTATTATAGAAATATTTAGATAGAGAGACCTAAAGGCTTGATTACAAGTGAGGCTTACTATCACAACCCAAGTTTATTGCTTAAAAAAAAAAAAAAAAGCAGCGAACCAACTAGAAACTGAACTAATATAAGCCCTTAAAGGGCAAATGTAAATTGCATAAGCTTTGCTATTACAAGAACAAGAAGAAAAAATTCAGATGCAAGAATGAAAACCACATTGCAGCCACTCTAAATAGCTGTTAAAGAAATGGTATACTATGAAATACTTAATACAGACTGTAAAGACATTTGTTCAAAGAGGATTTCTTAGAGTAGGTGATATTTCAGTTAAATTTTTTTTTTAATGTGAAGAGGTTAGCTAGATAAGAAAAAGGTTTAGGGGTCCCAAATTACAGGGGGTGGAGGCAAGGCTGAGGGAACACTACCCCCCCACACACCCTCTGCACGAATTTCGTGCACCAGTCCTCTAGTTTTTAATATAAGCACACAAAAAAAGTTAAAAGAACTTCATAATGTATTTTTCAGTTGCTTGTTGTTGTTAATCATCACCCAATGGTAGTTTTTCCATTAAATTTTAGAGAAATTGGAAAAGAAGGAGGGGTGAGGAGAGAGAGGAACATCACTGTGAGAGAGACACATTGATTGGGATCCCTTCACTTGCAGGCCGGCACTTGAAACATTGAGCATACTGGCCAGAGCTTAATAACTTTTAAAAATATATTTTTTAATTGATTTCAGAGAGGAAGGGAGAAAAAGAGAAAAAACATCAATGATGAGAGAGAATCACTGATAGGCAATCCCCAGTCAGGGCACATACAGGAGGCAACCTCCTGGTTCATAAGTCGATGCTCAATCACTAAGCCATCTGCCAGGCTCAGTCACTTTTTTTATATATATATATATAAAAATATATTTTTTTGATTCTCCACAGAGAGGAAAGGAAAGGGATAGAAAGCTAGAAACATCGATGGGAGAGAAACATTGATCAGTGCATCCTGCACAACCCCCACTGGGGATGTGCTCATAACCAAGGTACAAACCCTTGACCGGAATCAAACCTGGGACCCTTGAGTCCGCAGGCTGATGCTCTATCCACTGAGCCAGACCAGTTTCAGCAATCACTTTTAAAATAAAGAAACTAAATTTTTGTTGTGTTGTTGTTAATCCTCACCTAAGAATACGTTTATTGATTTAAGAGAGAGAGAGGAAACGGGAAATAGAAACATCAATTAAGTAGTTGCCTCTTGTATGTGCCTTGACTGGGGATTAAACCTACCACCTTTCAGTGTATGGGATGATGCTCCAACCAACTGAGCCACCCAGCCAGGGCCAGAGACTAAAAATTTTTAAGTGCAATGGGGTGATTTTTAGATAGTGTGCTGTAAATATAACTGATGAAACTATGATATACCAGGTGTACCAGTTAATAATGTGGATTTTTTCAATAGATAGAGTTACATGTATGTTGATATATATGCTATTTTGTATTGACAGCAAACTTAAAAACTTCATATGTCAAATTATCAGACTACCACTTGTTTTGATTGATGGCACACGCACTTTCTGAGCAGCACTTAAAAACATACAAAGAAGTGGAAAATTGGGTCTCTGAATGGTCTGCCTCAAAACAAGAAAAGTTCTGTTGGGACAGTATCCACAAATTACCTAAAAGATGGGGGGAATGGGTAGCTAGCGATGGACATTACTTTGAATAAAGAAAGCACTTTTGATGTTTCTCTTGAAATTACCGTGTTTTCTTTGATTACAAAATCCGCATTATTAACCAGTACACCTGGTACTTAAAAGAAATTACTGCACCCAGTTTGTGGTGCTATATACTAAGTTGAAGAGTAGCATTATGTTGCCTGGTATCACTTGTATGTGGAATCTTAAAAAAAAAAAAAAAGGCAAGTATTTCATGGTATCACTTACATATGGAATTTAAGAAAAATCTCAGAAACCGTAGAAAAGTGGTTGTCAGAGTAGGGAAGTAGGGAGAGATTGGTACAAGGATACAAACTTTTAGCTACAAAATGTATAAGGTTTGAGGATCTAATGTAAAATATGGTGACTATAGTTAATACTGTATTGTATAATTGAAATTTGCTAAGAGAGTAGAAGTTAAATGTTCCCACACACCAAAAATGGTAACAATGTGAGGTGATGGATGTGTTAATTAAATGGGAGAAATTCTTTTAAAAAAGTATTATTATCTATTTATATAAAAGCCTAAGTGATGGTTTGACCAATAGCTATGATGCACAATAACCACTAGGAGGCAGACGCCCAGACCGGTAAGTGGGGTTGCTGCTGGGGCCCTGTCAGCTACAAATCTGGTTCACCTGCACCAGATTCCCTTTCAATGTGCATGAATCCATGCACTGGACCACTAGTATTTATGTAAGACTAGAGGCCCGGTGCATGAAATTTGTGTATGGGAGGTAGGGAGTGGGGTATCCCTCAGCCCAGCCTGCACCCTCACCAATCCCGACTGCCTACAGTGGAACATCCCTCTCACAATTCAGGACTGCTGGCTCCCAACTGCTCACCTTCCTGCCTTCCTGATTGCCCCTAACCGCTTCTGCCTGCCAGCCTGATCATCCCGTAATCACTCCCCTGCCAGCCTGACTGATGCCTAATTGCTCCCCTGTCAGCCTGTTTGCCCCTAACTGCCCTCTTTTGCAGGCCTGGTCCCTCCCAACTGCCTTCTGCTGCTGGCCTGATTTCCCATAACTGTCCTCCCTTGCAGACCTGGTTCCTCCCAATATTCCTCCCCTGCTGGCCATATTGTAGCGGCCAACTTGTGTCCACATGGGGGCAGGGTCTTTGACCACATAGGGGCAGCCATCTTGTGTGTTGGAGTGATGGTCAATCTGCACATTACTCTTTTATTAGATAGGATAGAGGCCTGGTACACGGGTGGGGCTGGCTGTTTTGCACTGAAGGGTGCCCCAGATCAGGTTGGGGATTCCCTTGGGGCGTGGGCGGCCTGGGCGAGGGGCCTGTGGTGGTTTGCAGGCTGGCCATGCTCCCTGATGACCCAAGTGAAGGCCCTGGTATCTGGGATTTATTTATCTTCTACAATTTAAACTTTGTAGCCTGGAGTGGAGGCCTGTGGGGGCCAGGGCAGGTGGAAAGCTTGGCTTCCTCCATCTCTGTGTGCAACTCAAGCCTCCTGCTCTCTCCAGCTCCATGGCTGCCGCCTTGTTTGTTTGGATTTATGTGTCTTCTATAATTGAAACTTTGTAGCATTGAGTGGAGACTCTGAGTGGCAAGGACAGGCTGAAAGCTTGGCTTCCTCTATTGCCGGGGAAACCCAAGCCTCCCTTCCTGCTCTCTGTGGCCTACACACATCTTGGTTGGGTTTATTTGCATATTTGCTCCTGATTGGCTGGTGGGTGTGGCTTATGGATGTAGCAGATGTATGGTCAGTTTGCATATTGCTCTTTTATTAGAAAGTATGTGACCCTCCATTTTAAGGAATCTTATATTTTATAATATAACGATCAGTATCTGCCAATACAAAAAGCTATGGGTGGTATCTGATAGGTATGTGAGCCCACTACATTTTAATAATGAAAAGGTTTGGGATAAAATGTTCAGATTTTAAGAAGACATGCAAGATGTTCAAGGGTAGTTGCTTGCAATTAAATGAAAAACAAAATAAAAAGGTAGGAGAATTGAAGCAGGAAGACTGAAGTTCCAAGCTAACACAATGGCCTATAATCGGGGAGGAGGGGAGGGTTGTTTGGGTTTAAGAACTGTAATACATTTTACTGTTCTCTATCTAAATTTTAATATTTCAGAGGATCTGTTAAAAATTACCTACAATTTTGACAATGTTGTTTGGAATATGCTTTTCATTTTTTATTTATTGATTGATATTAGGAAGTGACAAACCTCTATTTGTTGTTCCACTTGTTTGTTTATGTATTCAATGGTTGCTTCTTGTATGTGCCCTGACTGGAGATCTAACCATTAACCTTGGCATATCAGGATGATGCTCGCTCACCTACTGAACTACCTGGCCAGGGTCTTTTGAAATATGCTTTAAACATTTTTTGTATATATTATGTCTTCTATAATAATAAAAGCATAATATGCTAATTAGACTGGATGACCTTCTGGACAAATCCAGGGATGCAAGGGAAGCCCGGGTTTCAGAGGAAAGTCAGTGCCAGCACCAGGGGAAGGAAGACCTACTCTTGCTCCAATTTTGTACATCAGACTTCTGGTGTACATATATATATATATATATATATGTATATGTATATGTAGTTGGAATATGCTTTTCTCCTTATTAAACAATATATCAACACTGTCTTTCTGTGCTAATAGTATATATTAATGTGCATGCTTTATTTAGCCAGTTCCCTTTTGATGGACACTCAGTTTTTTGTTTAGTTTACTTTTGTTTGCTATTATAAAAGTGTGATGAGCAACATTTTTGTTTAGCCATTTCTTTTTTTTTCTTTTTTTTTTTAAATATATTTTTATTGATTTTTCACAGAGAGGAAGGGAGAGGGACAGAAAGTCAGAAACATCAATGGGAGAGAAACATCGATCAGCTGCCTCTTGCACACCTCCAACTGGGGATGTGCCCGCAGCCTAGGTACATGCCCTTGACTGGAATCGAACTTGGGACCCTTCAGTCCGCAGGCCGATGCTCTATCCACTGAGCCAGACCGGTTCGGCTTGTTTAGCCATTTCTCCAAACCTTTATGCCTGTATTGCAAAATATTATTTAGGGCAGTGGTCGCCAACTGGTGGTCCGTGGACCACTGCTGTCCCTGAGGTCCAAAAGGTTGGTGACTGCTGAATTAGGATGTATTGTTTTTATTTCCTGCTGTTGACCAATGCCATTGTGATATGAAACTAGCACTGAGAGAATAGGTAGGACCTACATAGTTTTCTAGCTGGTTGGTTAGTATTAGATTGTTTTATTTTTTAACTCATTTTTATTTGATGTTTTCTTTGAATGTTTTAATTATTTTAAGAATACAATTTATATAAGCAACTCTACTAATGATGCTGCTAGTGATAGCAGGAAGAAAAATTATGTAGATGCTATTCAGGTTTGTCTTGTCACATTTGATCAACCTTTATGGTAGTAAAATTGACTTGAGGTATTAAAAATATTTTTTTTTGTTGGCAGCTCTGTTACTATAATTAGGATTGTGTTCTTAAAATAAATTTCTAGAGTGGAATTACTTGGAGAAAGGAGATGCCTTTTTAAGCTTTTTGATATACGTGCTAAATGGTCTTCTAAAGATATAGCCTGACAGTCCCACCAGCCAATATTAGGTATCATCATTCTTTTTAATCAGTAAGAGATGTTTTATATTTTCTGAAGCAGAGACAACAAAGAAAACTTTGACATTTATACAGCATACTAGGGGCCCGGTACACGAAATTCATGTACTTGGGGCGGGTAGTCCCTCAGCCCAACCTGCCCCCTCTCACATACTGGGAGCCCTCAGGGGATGTCCTACTGATGGCTTACAGAGGCTTTCAGCCTTGGGCAGGGGGACCCTCACTCAGCCTCCTCAGATAGCTGGCTCTGCCCTTGCTCCTTCGGCTCTGATGGCTTACCTCTCAGTGACCCAGGTACTAGGATATTCCTGGGACACAGGTGCTGGGAACCTTGTATACAAATTAACCACCATATTTGTTGGCTTAATTTACATATTCTGATTGGCTATGTGCGTAGTGGAGGTACAGTCAATTTACATGTTTGTCTATTATTAGGTAAGATAATTCTGAACTTCTTAACATTTGTTGTTGACTGTATTTGTCTCTAAATATATATAAGTGTGTAAAAACTATGAATTGAATCTTGATGTAATGACTGGCAAAATCTGCTTATAAAAGTATTAATCTTCATAGAAATAAAAAGTTACTATAAAAAGGTTAAATTTTTTAATCATGTAAAAAAGATTTGGTACCTATTTTCATTTTAACAAATGTAGCTAATTATATTTTATTGAGTACATTTTGGTTTGTTCCAGTAGCCGGATCGAGCTGGGAGATGTGACACCACACAATATTAAGCAGCTGAAGAGATTAAACCAGGTCATCTTTCCAGTCAGCTACAATGACAAGTTCTACAAGGATGTGCTGGAGGTTGGCGAGCTAGCAAAACTTGGTATGTTTTCTTTGTTCATTTGTTTATTCATGTTCTTGACCCTTAGTTTTTAATAGTAGAGCAGGAAGGTTTAATCTCCTATTTTACAAGTGAAGATATAGGAGTGCTCCAGAGTCTGAGAAAAATCTCAGAGAAATCAAGGCAGAATATTTGAAATTTAAAAGGAAATGCCACATACATCTTTTATTTAGTGTGTGCCTGTGTGATTTCCCATATTTTGCTTTAATCTAGATGAGAATTAAATTTCTAAGACAGTATGGGAGGTTTTTGAAGCTGTTGAAATTCAAAGTAGCCGATAAAGCTAATAGCAACAGTTCAGTCCTCATACATGGTGTTGTTTTTAAATTGTTGAATTTATTAAAGTAAGATGACGGCCAAATGCTGTGATAGATTCCTGACATTTAACTATGCAACTTGCCCTAAAGTGAAGTCCAAGTGGGAAGGGAATGTCCCTTGTCTCTGTGGGCAGGGTTCCAAGGGCCTTGTGTTCCTTTCCTGGGCACTGACTGTGATGTGACCAGGCCAGTTAGTTAACATGGGGCCTGGGCATTACAGTCACAGCCACCTGTGGACATTTGGGGTGGGAGGGTCAAGGGGAGTACGGAGCCACTATGTCAGACATTGGCCACTGTCATCAGCAGAGGACATGGCCTTTCTGATTTATCCTGTTCCTTCTACCTGCAAGGGACTAGACCTACTACTCCTTTCAAGAATCTATAGCAAAGTTTATGCAGGACTCATGTATTTAAAACAAAAATGCCCAACAGGAAAAAGCATGTCCATGAAGTTTCAAAATAACAAAAATCACCAACTTTTAAGTCCTCTGGGATAATTTTCTCAGCTTTTGGGGAAATGGAAGCATGGATTCCTATTTGTAACAATACATGCAAGGCAAGCTGTTGTGGAATGGACACACGGAAAATTCCCAATACTTATTTTTCAAGTACTTCATTGTTAAAAACAGGTCAGAACACTAATCCTCTGGCCTGTTTGCCAGTGTATAAGGTACAAATGCTTGCCTGGTAGCTGAGGGCCATTCTGTAGTAGCATGTTTTAAAATTGAATAAAAAGTCATAAAAAAATATTTAAAGTTTCCATAGGAACATAGATAAGTGTGACCCCGTTGCCTAGGCCTTTCATGTTATTCCATCTGTGCCAACTCCACTTACAAAGACATTTCAAAACTAGCAATAATTAAGTTAATGGTCCCCCCCAACCCCCTTAAGTCAAGCTACACCCCCATAACAGCTACAAGAATGATTGAAGTGTAGGCTGCTGGGAGGCCTTTCATCCCACTCTCCCAGGCACAAGACACAGGCAGAGCACTGGCGTCCTGCCCTTGCACCTCGAGTGGGAAGTCATGATTCTGGGCTTTCTGCATCAGTTGCCATGTCGACCCTAACAGCACATAGTAAATAGTCGTCCTCTGGAATCCATTGAAAGTAGAAGCAGCAGCAATGGTGTAAGCACCCATGTTTTCAAAGAGCATCCAGTCCACCACATGCATCTTAGGCAAGCCACAGCACTCTACTATGTGATGGAGGCTGTCACATGCTGGCCCCCAGATGCTGGATGAATAATACTTCTCATCTGGTTGGGACTCTTCTGCAGAAGGGACTTCACATGCATATGATCATAAATGATGCAATTAAATGATCCATATACTCCATTATTCACATAATACATAAAGTTTTTTCACCAGACTCCTCTTCATCATCAGAGCCCGTTTGTTCCTTTAATACCAGGTGTTTTGGCAATGATGTTAACTGCAAGTGTGAAAGCTGATGCAACATAGTATCTGCCTGGCTCAGCTATGAGTATCACTCCCAAGTCTGATGGAAAATACTTGTCCAGGGCTGGGTTGATTACACTGGCGATCTCAAATTTAAGCTTTGCATCCTCAGGTCCAGGAAAGCCACCACCAATATCCAGCAGATACATGTTGAAGCCAACCTTAGCTCCCCTGTCAAAGACACAGCGGCCAGCATGAAAGTCTCAGGGTCAATACAGCCATTTCCATGTGGAAGCTGACACTGATGGCATCAATGTGTAGCTCTTTTGTTCCAAAAGAAGCCTGCTGCTGGTTTTGAGTAGGACATCAAATTTAACACTGTGGTGACAGACAGCTTTGGAATCATTAGTAGCAATCCATAAAACCAACTTTTGCCTTTGGATGTGCCAAAGCAACTTCCATCAGCTTGACCTTATTATGGAAAGTGACCATCTGGACTCCTTTATTAGCAGCATATTTAATCTGGGACACTTGTTTACAAGGATTTGCAGATAATTCTCTGGAGGCACCCCAAAACTCTGCATCAACTGTATTTAAGTTTTGCTGGCACATTCAAATCCTGTTCCAGTGGCAGCTAAGGATCTTCACTATCGTTCTATTGTCATTGCAGTTCTACTGTCGGTGAACCTCATTTCAGAGGTTTCATTAGAATGTCTCCCAGGTCTGCAACTTACAAGGCATCCTTATCATCCGAAGAAGAGACGTCATTAATATTTTGGTCCAGAATGTCCATGGCAGTAAAGCCTTCATCAAGAAAATGGCAGTCAAGCTCTTCATTTACTAATGTTGTTCATGTTCATGGTTTCTGGATGTTCTGAAATGCAGCACAAAGGAAAACGAAAATATAGGAGTTAGAAACTATTGCCAGCTGTTCACAAATCCAGCTCTCCAGGAATTCCAAGTCCAGCGGAAGATGGGTGTCCTCTTAGTGTAGCAGTGGGAATGCCCTTAGGCAGAGTGCCACAAGCCACAGCCTGAGCACACAATGGCCATTCTCAGTCAGCCGCCCACCGTCTAGCTCCCTCCCTCTGAGGACTGCTCGAGCTTGGAAATCTAAGGGACTGACTTTTTTAATCTTTATTTTTGAAAGTATTACATATGTCCCCCTTTTTCCCCAATTGACTTCTCGCCTCTCCCGTTCCTCAGGCTTTCACAACCCTATTGTCTGTGTCCATGGGTTATCCATATATGCATACAAGTTCTTTGGCTGATCTCTTCCCATCCACCTCCCCTCCTCCTCCACCTCTCCTCTGAGGTTCTGCAGTCGGTTCCACATGTCAGTGTCTCTGGATCTATTTGTTCAACAGTTTATTTTGTTTATTCGATTCCACATATGAGTTAGATCATGTAATACTTAATCTTTCTCTAACTGCCTTATTTCACTTAACATGATAAAATGTGTTATTCTGTCTGTTGAAGTTGTATCTTAATGTTTTCCCTTGCAGCCTATTTCAATGATATTGCAGTCGGTGCGGTATGCTGTAGAGTGGATCATTCACAGAATCAGAAGAGACTTTACATCATGACACTAGGATGTCTGGCACCATACCGAAGGCTAGGAATAGGTAAAATTACTATCTTTTAATTATTATTTCTTCAAAGAAACATAAACACATTGTTAATTCTTCCTGACCCAGTAAGTCAAAGCAATTTTTTTAGGAATACTGGAAAGTGGTTATTGAATTCTATAAGATGAAGAATATTTAGCCTAGCCGGTTTGGCTCAGTGGATAGAGTATCGGCCTGCGGACTAAAGGGTTCCAGGTTTGATCCTGATCGAGGACACATGCCCGGGTTGTGGTCTCAATCCCCAGTGTGTGGGGCATGCAGGAGGTAGTCAATCAATGATTCTCATCAATGATGTTTCTGTCTCTCTCCCTCTCCCTTCTCTGAAATCAATAAAAATATTTTTAAAAGAATATTTATTAACATAATTCAATTGAAAGTCCTATATAGATTTATTGTCAATGACACTTTTGTTTTTGTTTTTTTGTTTTCCTTGTACCTGGGATGTGTTATATATAAAGGTTTCTTTTCTGCTGGCAGTTTTAAACATATATAGTATAGAAAGAGAACAAATATTTGGAAAATCAGGATGTCTATTGTTTGCTTAAAATTCTATATAAGGACTCAGTAAGTGTTAGCATACTCATATGTAATTTCAAGATTGATCTTTATGAGATTACTTACTTGTTTGTCTTGTTAATAGGAACTAAAATGTTAAATCATGTCTTAAACATCTGTGAAAAAGATGGCACTTTTGACAACATCTATCTGTAAGTACAATGATATTTAATTAAAGAGTTTAATAAATTGGCAATAGAAATCTTTACAGAAATTTTAAATTCTGGTCACTTATTTCATTGTCTTTTGGAAACACCACGGATGTAGGGTTAATAATAGATTAAGAAACCTGAGGTAAAACATTCTTGTTTTGCTTTAGTATGTTGGGGATGAAATAATTTAAAATTTAAATTGTTAAATTTAAGAATCCATTAATATCACTTTTCTTTGCACTCTGTTTTGGTTAAAGTCTCTTAGTTATGTGCTCATTAGCAGCAGAGTTTAATTTAATTTAAAAAATCAGAGAGTACCTGGCTGATATTATACTTAGATCTTAAGAGACTTCTGATTAAGAGCAAGGATAGGTCATAATAATGTATTGTTTATTAAGATTCTCATTTTTACTTTGACAGTGGAGAGATGAAGTTATTCCTATTTGAAGAGTAATTGAGAAAGTTCAAATTATTTTCAAAAACTAGCATGTTTTTATATCAATCACAAAGGATATATTCAGGCGTTTTAGACCTAATATTTTCTTTTTTTTTAAATCTTTTTATTTATGTGTTAATATGGTCTTTGAATCTTCTCTCGTTGTAATAGAAAATGTTCTGATAGCTAGTCCTTTGTTGATTTTAAGAATAATCACTATTCCATGAGTCACTAATCTCAGCCAACTGTCTTAGAAATGTAAAAACTAGGTTCAGAAGGTTTTATGAAATGAATACCTAATCTTTGTTGATTACTAGTAATTTCAAAGTCTAACAAATGTTAGCAGTATTCCACCTTCAACCAATTTGAAGCTATCTATGGAGAACAGGTAAAAGCTTATGAAATCGTAATTTATTTTTTCTGATACCTTCTTATATCTCAGGCATGTTCAGATCAGCAATGAATCAGCAATTGACTTCTACAGGAAGTTTGGCTTTGAGATTATTGAGACCAAGAAGAACTACTATAAGAGAATAGAGCCCGCAGATGCTCATGTGCTGCAGAAAAACCTCAAAGTTCCTTCTGGCCAGAATGCAGACGCGCAAAAGACAGACAACTGAACAAATTACAAATGAACTTTCTTGCACTTGCTTGTCGCCAAATAAAAGAGAGGCCCATTGATTTTTCTCCCACCCCTCCCCCCTTTGTTTTGAAGCTTTTCCTACTCCTTGTTCTTGTTTTTCCTCCTTTCTTTCCTTCACTTTCCTCTAAAAGTTTTAATACTTACAAAATTAATCATGTTTAGGTTGTTTTTGTTTTCTTGTTTTTGTGAGCTGGACTGATTGTAGGAAGGAGAGGTATAGATGTTTATTTCACAGTTAAGATATGTGGTCCTGAGAATTTGGGTATCAATTTCAATTTATTTTTAACTTTTTTTAATGTCCTGCTTTCACATTGAAGGGCAGAGCCTACAAAATATTATATATTTCAAAAGACAAAAAGAAGCAGTAGCAATATCTTGTTTTCTAATCATAGACAAGTTTAGTGTGTTTGTGGTACTTTGGGTTTTTCCAGACTGTTTGTGGGATACTAATCCCTAGACATTGCCTTCAACTCCACCTTTTGTCCTTCTGAGTACTATCTCAGGAGTTGGACTATTGTTATCCTTGTAAGAAATACTAAGCTTATTGTGTGTGTGTGTGTGTGTGTGTGTTTTTAAGCAATTATTTCTTCCTCATTGGTGGCTGAGGGTGGGTGGGATAGTTTGGATAGGTAGTGTTAGACTTTGGTCTCAGTATTTGAGTTAAACTGCTTTTTGCTAATGAGTTGGTTGGTTGTTAGCAGGTTTGTTTTTCCTGCTGTTGATTGTTATTAGTGGTGTTAACTTTTTAGAGTGTGAGCTGGTGAATATAATTTTTTTTTAAATATCCCAGCTAATGATATGGCCTTTAACACTGACCTAAAGAGGTTTATTGTGACTTTTTTCCCCCTCCTGTCCCTTTCTTCAATAAATCCACAGTAGTTAGTCTAACCTTAAAAATGGAGTAGATGTCCTTATAGGTCAATATCAATACCCCTAAAGAATCCTGAAGTAGGTGTTGTCTGTTGGACATATTAAAAATACTTAAAGGTAAGCTTAGATGGACTTGGGGCACAATAAATTCATTTAATGTCAGCTAATGCAGGCTGTTAAAAGTGTGGCCACTGAGCATTTGATTATGTAGGAAAGAATATCTAGACAGTATTTTTTAGAATGACATAGCTGTGCTATTATCTGTTGGAGAACATCCCAGATTTGCTTGCATTCTGTGCCTATGATACTGAGTTTAAGGATTTGGGGGAGGGAAAATTGTTAAACATACCACTTCTATTCTTGGAAAAGTAAAAGTCCAGAAGTGTTTCCAATGCAATTGTCACTGTGACCTCTACTGATAGAAACTGGTTTATGCCAGATAATTTTCTGGTGCGTAAGAAGTGGTTTTGACAGGTTGATAATTTTGTAAGACAAGAGACATCTGAAATATTCTTGTTTTCCTCCATAGTCCCATCTAGAATATTTAAATTTTTATGATTGCCAATATTGGTGGCCTAACAGATTATCTCATTAGACTTTAAAATAGTGCATAGAATTTGAAGATTCTGTCATTTGACTTTAAAAGGAAGGTTGTTTCATAATATTTATCCTCTTATGTAAATTCTGCTATGAAAGTCTCAACTCTCCAAATATGTTCAGTGACAAAATTATTTTACACAGTGTTTATACCCACTTCACAATCTTCAGTTCTTATTTGAGAATGTGAAAATACAAAGTATAATAGACTTCAGCAGTCTTGAGTGCCAACAGTAATACAGAAAAGGAAGATAGTTGATGAATAAGTTTATAGAGTTCTTATCTTAAGATAGTAAAAATGTAGAAAGACCATGCTGGTTTCTTGGGTGTCAATTACTTCAGCAGTATAAATCTAAGCTTAGAATAAAAGTTTAGCATTGAGCACCTTTACCTTATGGATAAGCTTCAGCTTGCTCTTGCCAAGAAAAGCGTGCTTGAGTTACAGAAGGCATAATTAGTTTGAAGAATTCAGCCTTTTTGTAAACTTCCAGATACAAAATAGATTTTGATATGTAAATGAGTTTTCTGAGATGACACTGCCTCTATTTCTATAACCATTTCACCTGGACTATCAGTCCTATGAATGTATCCCTAAATGTTGTTATTGAAAACCGAATAGCTGCCTCATGACAATTCAGTACATGTTATTTAAGAAGGAAAAAATATAAATTTTGAATTGAGTGTGTAGGCTCCCTATCATTATAGTGTTTCTTTTTTCCACACTAGTCAATATCTTCAACCTAAATTGTAAATGTTTGTAAAGGGTTAATTATCCTACATTAGACTTGTATTAAATATTTCCATCCGCTTATGGAGAAGGAGGATATAGAAGAGGTAGAAGCTGGGCACTAGTTCATGAGTCAATAAAGTCTTAAATAAGGCCCCATGTTGAGTTGGTTATTTTGAAATATGATGAAAAATTATTATTGAGGTAAAACAATTAACTAGATGATTGGATTACAGGATATAACCACCATATTTTTCAGGACAGACAGTTTTTACTGTGGGATGAATAAAAATTATACTGGATGGCAATTGTATTTGAGTTCTAAAGAAAAAAATCTGCAAAGAAATCTATACAATATATAATTTGTCCAGATTAGTTTTTATATGGGGAAAGAAGTTCTGAAATATCCCCCAAGCAGTTTAGTCATCAATTGAAAGTCCTCCAAAAACAGAACTATTGGGAAACTATGGTATGTGGGGTGGAAAAGAAAAGCTCCCTCAGTTTTTTGGAGGGAATAACTTTAAAAGTACTTAAATGGCTAAGTTTATTTGGTGCAGTTGAGAATTAAATTTGTTGATTTTAACATTGCTGTTACATCTTAAATAAACTTAATGTGATGTTCTGGTAGTAATCTGTGATGTTTGTAAATGTCCAGAAAAAACCCACACACCCTACTTTGTGTTGAATTTTGAGATCAGTTGTAGGTAGTCGTCGTTTACTATTTCCCAATTTGATTTTCAAAATACTTTTACATTTCTTTAAAACTAAGTAAAATAGCCAAAGTCTAATCAAAGCCTTCTAATTCAGACCTTTTAGAACTTTCTAGGAACATTGCCTAGTATCTGCAGATCAGTCTCAAGGAGAGAAAAAGACTCAAGGGGTTGTCTTCTTTCTGCTGCTATATTTTGAATATAATTGTTAAAGACACCTAACACTTTAGGCTGTGATCTCATTAGTGGTATGCATTCACTACAGATGATGTATAGTGTATTCAAAAATTTTTTCTTTTTGTTAGTGAGGAAGGAATTTTAGTAATTGAATGAGTTAGGAGTTGCTTTTTAAGTTTTTTTTAATTGAATATCAAAGGTGGACTTAAAATTCTGTCTTTAACAAAATTAACTCAGTGTTTACAATCTTAGTCAAAAGTGTTATAATTTGAATTTTATTCTGTTCAAGGAACAGTGGGTGATCTTTGCCTGATGTCTTAGTTATCCTGGTGTAGCACATTATCCCAAAATTTAGCAGCTTAAAACTTATATTACCACCCACAATTTCTTAGTCAGGAATCCAGGCACAGCTCAGCTGGGTTCTGGCTTGAGGTTGCAATGAAACTGTCAGCCTGGGTTACATCATCTTGAAAGTTTGACTAGGGCTGCAGGAGCCATTTCAAAGATGGCTTACTCATTCACTTAGCTATTGGAGGGATTTAGTACCTTCCTGTCACTTGGCTTTCCCCAGAACAAGTGATTCAAGAAAGTCAACAGAAGCCATGCTTTTGTATGAGCTATCTTAAGTAGTGACATGCTAATAACTTCGGCCAAGTTCTGCTGGTCACAGAGACCAACCGTTATACTAACTAGGTACAATGGGGAGTACTGAAGGACATTAATACTAGGAAGTGGAGATCAATGGATATGACACCACATTATATTTGGAGAAAATTTTAAGCTTTGTTGACAATAAAGGCAGGTTTAATGGAAAGATTCTATTACCTTACTCTCTAGATGGCTTAGTTTCCTATGTAAGGGTTAGAAAGCACTGCACTTTGTTACTCAGAATGTAAAAAAAATAAATAAATATAGGGAATGCGTCTAAAAGCTTTGTTATGTTGAGTTTTATGTCTGGATATATACTGTAATATGTCTCCCAGATTAGTGCATTTCTAGTTGTGTGAGTTGAATATTCCTGGGAATTGGGTACAGTAGTGAGTAGAAGTGATGAGCCTAAGAATTTTTCAGGGAATAAATCATACGGCAAAGTGTCCCACAGGAATTTAGTCCTAGTTTACAGCCAAGTAACAGCCATATGGGAAAAAGAGCTTGAGTAAGATTTTTAAATGTAGGCAGTTATCTTTCTAGAACACAAATGTAAAGGCAGAATAATCTTAATGGGTCATACATTCTCAACCTTTCCAATTATAAATTTAGAACATTTGGTTTATTAGGTAAAAGTGTTTATCTTGAATCACAGTCTGCTCCCGAAATAGTCGGGAGCATCTCAATACTAATAAAAGGGTAATATGCTAATTATAGACTAGGTCGACCAGACTTCTTACGGTTGTCCAGTCCTTCCTGACAAAGCCACGGTGGCGGGAGCCGAGGCAGAGGCGTTTAGGGGTGATCAGGACAGCGGGCAGGTGAGTGGTTAGGAGCCAGCGGTCCTGGGTTGTGAGAGGCTGTTCAAGTGCCAGTTTTTCCCTGCAGGATTAGGTCGAAACCGGCAGTTAGACATCCCTTGAGGGGTCCCAGATTGGAGAGAGTGCAGGCCGAGCTGAGGGCCCCCACACATGAATTTTGTACACCGGGCCTATAGTAAAATGAATACGAAGCAATAGCTGCTTAGCCTCAACTTTAAATCTTGAATTATGGCTTACTTTATAATTGTGGTGAAAGCTTAAATGTAACATTTGGGAAGATAGACTAATTGGGAGGGAATATTCTGAAAAATTTGAACTTTGAATTAGGTATTTCTGATTTGTTAAATTTCATTTGTTTTATTCTGTTTAGTGTCCTGAAAAAATCAAGGCATCTTACCTGGCCAGTTTGGCCCAGTGGATTAAACATTACAGTTTTGGTTTTTGTTTTTTTTTTAATCAAAGGCATAGGTATTTATAAAAGACCTAAGTAGTACAGGTGAAGTCCACATGTTAAATGGTTGAAGTTTCAACAAAGTATCTGACTATAAGGTGCTTCTTGGTTTTCTTGACCAAACTTCTGGAACTCATCTACTTAGTTCATCTTTTAGAATTTGTATTGACAATGTCAAAATTTCTCCATAAAAAGATTTGAACAATCTTAACTCCTATTTGTTACTAGCAATCGCCTACACCAGTGATTTTTCAACTGGAGTGCCACAGCACACTGTGGTGCCACAAGCATTTTTAAAACATGTTATACCTGACTAGTCCAGGGCAGTTACCTCTTTTCCCTTAGAATGTCAAATTTAAAAATGACAGCAGCCCAGCCAGTTTTGCTCAATGGTTGAGCACTGAACTATGAACCAGGAGGTCATGGTTCGATTCCAGGTCCAGGGGTGCGGGAGGCAGCTGATTAATTATTTTCTCTTCATTAATGTTTCTGTCTCCATCTCCTTCTCTGATATCAATAAAAATGTGTTTTTTTTAAGTTTAATGACAACAGCCAACACAATAGCCATCCAGTGTGACTGAATCAAAATTATACCTTTTTTTTCAGATTACCACAAATACATTTTGGTGTGCTGCAGAAATTTGGTAATTAGTTTATGTATGCCATGAGATGAAAATAGTTGAAAATAGTTTTCCTACCCTAAAGTATAATAAAACTGTCAGGTACCACATATATAATATAGCTTAAGCAGATAAAACCTGAATATGTAACTTGAAATAATTAGTATAAAAGTAAAAATTGGGTAAGATGGGGCCTTTATTCTAATACTCAAAGCAGTTTCATGACTTTGTTTTTACCATCTTATATGAGAATGTTATCTGCCTTTTGCTGATGTAGAAGTTAAAAATTGGTTCTACAGATTTATCAAGCACCTACTCTTTATAAGTTCTATGGTTATGTTAGCTAGGTAAATGAATTGAAGCCTTCCTCTTTAAAATTTTTTAAAATTGATTTTTAGAGAGAGAAAAGTCTACATAAGAGTGGAGTATCGATTGCTGTCTCTTGCATGCCCCCTACTGGGGATTAAGCCAACAACCCAGACATGTGCTCTGACCAGGAATCCAGCTGGCAACCTTTCGGTGCACCCAACTGAGCCACACCAGCCAGGGCATCCACAGGCCTCTTAAAGGGAAATAAAATTCATGTCTAAGTAGAGGCCTGCTTTATTAAAACTAGAGGCCTGGTGCATGAAATTCATGAAGGGGGTTGGGGATGCCCCTCAGCCTGGCCCGCACCTTCTCCAATCTGGACCCTGTAGTTGGACCCCTCAGGAGATGTCCAACTACCACTTTAGGCCCAGTCCCAACAATTGGACATCCCTCTCACAATTCAGGATCACTGGCTCCTAACGATTCACCTGCCTGACTGCCTAATGCTCCCAACTGCCCTCTCCTACAGGCCAGGTTGCCCCCAACTGTCCTACCCTGCAGGTCTGGTCACCCCCAATGGCCTTTTCCTGCAGGCCACTTTGCCCCCAATGGCCCTCCCCTGCAGGCCAGTTTACCCCCAACTGCCCTCCCTTGCTGCCTGATCGCCCCTAACCCCCTGCCAGCCTGACCTCGCCGATAACTGCTCTCACCTGCCATCACTCCAAACTACCTCTACCTCGGCCCCCACCACCATGGCTTTGTCCAGAAGGAAATTGGACATCTGGAAGATGGCCAGTTGACTTGGTCCAAATTGCATATTACCCTTTTATTAGTATAGAAGATAACAGCCTCCAAGAATCTTTCCATATTTTTATGATTTTTCTTTTTTTTAGAAAGGGTGGAGGGAGAGAGAAACATCAATGTGAGCGTGGGACATCATCAGCTATTTCCTGCACGCTTCCTACTGGGAATAAAGTCTGAAACCTGGGCATGTGCCCTGCCTGGAAATCTAACCAGAAACCTTTTAATGCATGGGAAGATACCCAACTGAGCCACGCCAGGCAAGAGTGATCTTCCAAGAATCTTGACTTTGCTTTTACTTTGCAAGAAACTTGGTGGGGAAGAATAACAAAATTAGTAGTGATCTTCCATATAGTTTGACTTTTTGCTTGAGAATCCAAAGAGTAAGCTGATCTACCTCCCTAAGTTTTTTATCATTTAGTTTCTGAAATCCTTTGTTTACATTTATCTTTGCGGGTTTCCTCATACTTTTTTATTTACTTCGGCTGTGGTTAAAACACGGATAACTCCTGCTATTGTAACTACCATACTACTCCATATAAGCTTCCCCTTCTCTTGCCACACCCTCTCCTACATAAAATTGTCTAAGTTCTCTTCACTTCAAAGGTCAGCCAATAATAGGAAATATTTAGAGCATGATTCCTGGATCATTGCCAGTCCTTAAAAAAAAAAAAAATGTTTCTTGTAACCTCTAGGTACTCTCCTTTATAGGAGATCTAGTCAAGGAGTGTACAGTGGGTCAGGCACTGACAATACAGTAATGAAAAAGATGGGCTTGGCTCTGCCCCTGATGATCCTTAGCAATCTGGTAGGGAACAAATACACTATTTCAATTGCCATGAGGTACTACGTTGGAGTGGGAGGCATAATTTTACAGAATTTTTGAGAAAACGTCTAAATCAATTTTGATTTTGGTTGTTGAGGAGCACATGAGACTTGGTTGGAAAATTTACAAGAAGGACATTCTGATAAAAGGGAAGTATGTGGAAGGCCTCCGGCCCTGTGTATCAGAATTCTGACTTAGGAAGACGGGGGAGTGCCAAAGGTGGCGCCCATGATTATTCCTTGACCTCCAAACAAGTCTGTGCCTTTGCAGACCCTTGGGTATTTACTGGAATCCTTATTCTTAATCCCTGGATATCCTTGAGAACAATGTAAACAGTGTCCTCCCAAGATTACTCACCCTATTGATTGTACCAGTGTCCTATATAATAAAAGCATAGGTGGTGTTGCGTGATGTCATCATCACAGGATGGCCACCACAAAATGGCCAGCAGGGGAGGGCAGTTGGGGGTGGCCAGGCCTGCAGGGCAGGGCAGTTGGGAGCAATTAGGCTGTCAGTGGAGGGCATTTGGGGGCAATAGGGCAGGCAGACTGACGAGCGGCTAAGAGCCAGCAGTCCTGGAGGGATGTCAGACATCCCCAAAAGGATACCAGATTGGAGAAGGTCAGGCTGAGGGACACACCCCTCCTGTGAACAAATTTCATATACTGGGCCTCTAGTCTAAGATAAAAATTCCAATAAAAGCCTAACAGACAGGGAGTGGAGGCTGCCTGGCAGCTATTGGCCAGGCCGTTCCTTTGCCCTCTCCCCCACAGTGAAACTGTTGGAGTAATCTGTTCATCGGTCATTCAGGGGCTGCTGGTTAGCCCCGGCATTTGGTTATGAATACAAAATGAATAATTGATGTTAGTATTGTGGGGGGGTTTTGAAATATATTTTTATTGATTTTTAGAGAGGGAGGAAGGGAGAGCAAGAGAAACATCAATCATTGTTTCCTGCATGCACCCCAACCAGTGATCGAACCAG
The DNA here is from genome assembly GCA_027563665.1 of Antrozous pallidus. Classification (NCBI taxonomy): domain Eukaryota; kingdom Metazoa; phylum Chordata; class Mammalia; order Chiroptera; family Vespertilionidae; genus Antrozous; species Antrozous pallidus. The sequence continues at coordinate 68,733,452 of CM050514.1, forward strand.
CAGCCTTTCAGTGCACAGAATGACATTCAATCAAATGATCCACACCAGCCAGGACAATATTGTTCTTGTTAAACCTAATTGTGAAACAAAAATGGGGGTGATTACTATAAGACTTTAAAATTGAAAAACCCAAGATATATTAACATTTCAGTACAGAACCAACTAAGTTTAATAAAAGCTAGATACAAGTTTTCAGGAGCATTCTGATAGCACTCACCAGCTAGAAAGTGGAAAATTAACCCATTCAACGTTGCAAAGGAAAGAATAATTTAGTAAAAATACAATTTTATACACTACTAGCGGTCTGGTGCACAAAATTCATCCAAGAGTATGCCTTCCTGCCGAAACCGGTTTGGCTCAGTGGATAGAGTGTTGGCCTGCAGACTGAAAGGTTCCAGGTTCGATTCCGGTCAAGGGCATGTACCTTGGTTTCAGGGACATCCTAAGTAGGGGGTATCTAAGAGGCAGCTAATCGATATTTCTCTCTCATCGATGTTTCTTTTATTATATAGGATTGTAAATTCCTTTGAAACTTGAATTCACAGAAGAGATAGTGATATACCACATTCATGGATGTAAAGAATATTAAATGCCTAAAAATGTTTGCAAAACAAGTTTAACAATTCTAACAAGTATATCCTCTAGGAAAATTATAAAAATCAAAAAGTTTTGTAAAATAGATCAGATTTAACAGAAGTACAATTATGCATCTTATAATGGGGACTGCAAAATTTTGCATGAAGACAACTTAAAACTCTGTTTTAAAGATCACATATCTAAGGGAAACATTCAGGTTTTTTTTTTAATAAAAGAACAAATCACACAAAAAAATACAAATAATTGAAAAAATTAAGTAGGCAATTTAAAAAACTATGGCTTTATTTTTACCTCATGATGATGATTTGAAAATATTTCCATCCTGCCAAGCCTACTGCCTTGTACCGGATTCATTTTTTTTACTAGGTTACAGGTACTGAAAGTACCCCTGTGTCAGGTACTATGGTAGATTACGCTATACAAAGTTATTTCATTTAACTCGCACAACAATCTTGTGGTAGGAACTTTGATTAGCTCCATTTTAGATTCAGAAATAAGCTTAAAGGATATAACTTTCAAGGTCACAACTAGTTAATGGGCTGAGCTGGGATGGTGTACATATTCTGTGACTCTAGTGCCCAAATTATAATCATTCCCTTCTTTGTCTTGGAGAAACAAATCTTACTAATATAATCCAAGTTGGGGAAGCCACTTGTACAATAATGTTCACAATAAATAACTGGAAACAATCAAATGCTGAATAATAGGGGAAAACTTAAAATATATTGTCAATATTATCCAATTTTTGTTTTTGTTAATCCTCACCCAAGGGCATTTTTTCCCCATTGCTTTTTAGAAAGAATGGAAGGGAGGAAGAGAGAAACATCCATGTGTCTCAATGCTGCCTGCATGCAGCCCCAGTAGGACGCCTGAGATCAAACCTCCAATCCAGGTACATGCCCTTGACTAGGAATCGAACCCTGGATCCTTTGGTGCAGAGTGCCAACACTAACCACTTAGTATCACCAGCCAGGGCAATATTATCCAACTATACAAAACTAAAAGTGGAAGAAGGCAAGATATAAAATTGTACACAACAAAGGATAGATAGGACAAATAGACAAATAGCAAGATAGAAACTTTAACATACTGATCATGAAATTGAATGTAAATAGTCTGAACAATTAAAAGGAAGATTTTTCATATTGGTATTAAAGTATGCTACCTCTAATAAGCCACTTTACATCTAGTAAAAAGAAAAAGGATGGAAAAGAAGCCATGTAACTGATTAAAGGAAAGCTGGAGTGGCTAACTTAATACCAAAGTAGATTTTGGAACAAAATACGTTTCCAGGGACAAATAGGGATATTTATGATCAAAGAGTAAGTTCACCAAGAGAATAATCTTGATTGTGTGTGAATCTAATAACAGCTTTAAAGTATATGAAGCAAAAACTTACCTGTAAGTTTTTACAAGTAAGTTTTTACTTACAATTCCACAACTGGATATTTTAAATTCTTGGTAAATGCTAAGGAGATAGAAAATAAGGCTATAGAAGATGTGTAATATTGCCCTAACTGGTTTGGCTCAGTGGATAGAGCGTCAGCCTGCGAACTGAAAGGCAGGTTCGATTCCGGTCAAGGGCATGTACCTTAGTTGCGAGCACATCTCCAGTAGGAGGTGTGCAGGAGGCAGCTGATCAATGTTTTTCTCTCATTGATGTTTCTGACTCTATCCTGCTCCCTTCCTCTCTAAAGAAAAAAAAGAAGATGTAATATTTTTAACCAGCTTGACCTAATAAACATATGTAGAATATATCACCTACCAACATAAGAATGTTGCTGGGTGATAATATTATTTTCAAGTGCACAAAGATTATTCTCCAAAGTAAACTATATCCTGGTCCATTAGTAAGTCACAATACCATGTAAGAGAATTGATATAATGCAAATCATGTTCTTTCACTACACCAGAGCTAAATAAAAAATCAGTAACTACCTGGAAAGTCACCCAAATATTTGGAAATTAATGTGTTTTTAAATCACATGTCTAAGAAGAAGTCACAAGAGAAATTAGAAAGCTTTTAAATAGAAGGAAAATGAAAATATCAAAGCTGTGGAGTTAAACTGAAGTGCTTAAAGGATAATTTATAGCATTAAATATGTATATGAGAACAATTTTTGGTTCAACTTCCACCCTAAGGAACTATAGAAGGAAGAATCTTAAACCTAAAGTTAGCTAAAGGAAGGAAATACTAGAGAAAAGCCGCAAAATTGAAAACAATAGAAAAACCAAAAGCTACTTTGAAATAATAAAGTTGATAAAGCTCTCTAGTCAGACCAAAAAAATACACATGTACATGCCGAAACCAGTTTGGCTCAGTGGATAGAGCGTCGGACTGCGGACTGAAGGGTCCCGGGTACGATTCTGGTCAAGGGCATGTACCTTGGCTGCGGGCACATCCCCAGTAGGGGGCGTGCAAGAGGCAGCTGATTGATGTTTCTCTCTCATCGATGTTTCTGACTTTCTATCCCTCTCCCTTCTGCCCTGTAAAAAATCAATAAAATATATTTTTTAAAAAATATACATGTACACAAAAATACAAATTACCAGTATTACTAATGAAAGACATCACTATGCAACTTACAATAAAAGGAATATTGCCAAAAACTTTATTCAATATTTCAACTGCTTAAATGACATGGACAAATTTTTTGAAAGATAAGTCACTCAGGTTACTCAAGAAGGAATAGTCCGGCAGTTCTGTAAAAGTTTATTTATTTATTTATTTTAACATTTTTTAATCTTTATTGTTCAGTTTATTAATTACATTGTTCCCTTTTTTTTTTTCACCCTATAGTTCCCCTCCACCTGGTACCCATACCAGCCTCCGCCCACACCCCCTCCACTGTCTCTCCCATAGTTGCATGATTTTTGTCCAGTCTCTTGCTGCACTTCCCACACCCCCTTTCTCCCCAAGAGTTGTCAGTCCATTCCCTCTCTATGTCCGTGTTACATTCACCAGTTTATCCTGTTCATCAGCTTATTAATTCACTTGATTTTTAGATTCATTTGTTGATAGATGTGTATTTGTTGTTCATAATTTACACTTTTATCTTTTTCTTCTTCCTCTTCTTAAAGAATATCTTTTAGCATTTCATATAATATTGGTTTGGTGGTGATAAACTCCTTTAGCTTTTATCTACGAAGCACATCTGACCTTCAATTCTGCATGATAGCTTTGCTGGATAGAGTAATCTTGGTTGGAGATTCTTGCTGTTCATCACTTTGAATATTTCTTGCCACTCCCGTCTGGCCTGCATTGTTTCTGTTGAGAAATCCGCTGATAATCCTATGGGTGCTCCCTTATAGGTAACCATCTGTTTTTCTCTTGCTGCTTTTAATATTCTCTCTTTGTCTTTTGCTCTTGGCATTTTAATTATGACATGCCTTGGTGTGGTCCTCTTAGGGTTCCTATATATTGGGGTTCGGTGCGCTTCTTGGCCTCCTAAGTCAATTTCTTTCACCAGGTATGGAAAGTTTTCAGTCACTATTTCTTCAAATAGGTTTTCATTGTCTTGGTCTCTTTTTCTGGCACCCCTATAATTCGGATGTTGGTATGCTTGAGGTTGTCCCAGAGGCTCCTTACACTATCTTCAATATTTTGGATTCTTTTGGTTTCTTGCTTTTTCAGCTGAGTGGATTTGACCTCTTTTATTTCAAATCTTTAACTTGGTTCTTGGGGTGCTCCAGAGCACTTTTAGGTCTTTGTATAACATTTTTTATTTCAGTCAGTGTATGCTTAATTTCTGGTTGGTCCTTTTTCATATCCTTGAGAGTCTCCTTTATATCCTTGAGGGTCTCCTTCATTTCCTTGTAGGACTCATTCATTTCCACGTTGGTCTTGATCATTTCCTTTGCGGTCTTGCTTATTTCCTTATAGGCCTCGACCTTTTGTTGGAGCCTCTTGAAAAGCCCTATAACCATGGTTTTGAATTCCATGTCCAGTCGTTTTTTTCCTCCATTTTTTTCACATCTGATTTCTTTCCATGTCTCTGCATGGTGGCTGCTTCCCTGAGTTGGTCAATTAGCTTTGTGTGGTAGACTTCCTACTAGGGACAGTGGCTCAGCCTCCCCAGTTACCTGAGGTGGATATGGGTTGCACAGTCTTGCTGAAGTTAAGCTCAGGTTAATCGTTGTTAGCACTTGGAGGGGGTTGACCTCCAGGCCAATTGTCTGTGAAGCTCAGCTGTGCTCAGGTTGGATGGGCAGAGTCTCTGGGCCAAGCAGACAGCGTTAGCTCCGCCCTATGTGGCCCCAGGGACTCTGTTCCAGGGGCAATGGCCGCCAGCACCTCTGAGAGAGAGCCGCTGCCAATCTCCACCGGCTGCTAGGGAATTCAGACTCTCCCCAAATGAGTCTGCACGCCCAATGTCTCACCCAGGGTCGTAAAACAAAGCAGTCTGATGGTTTTCCGAATGAGAGAGCGAGTCGCAGAGCGCTCTCTGCGGGGTCACACAGCTGAGCTGTTCGAGCAAGCTGCCTTCTCCACAAGCCGGCAGACCCCTGCAGCACCCGAGCTTTGGCGTGCCCTCCCACTGTCCAGTTTTCACCCCGTATGATAGTGGGTTGGTTCCCTGGACTTTGCCCAGAGCTGGAGAATCCGTCCAGTGGGACGCCTTTGTCTCCCTGTTCGAGAAAACTGGCCAGTTTTCAGCCGCCCACCCTCTCCACTGGTGCGCGCTCCAAACCTCTCTCCGCGCTAATCTTTCAATGCTGTCCGCTGCCGCTCCTCCGAGTCACAGTGTCTTATCTTCACTTTTATTTGTGGAATTTTCACTCGGCCAGCTTTCTGGTGATTCTGGGAGGTGTTTGTTCTTTTGTTAAGTTTTACTATTAAAATTGCTGAGCATGACGGCAAGATAGGTGTTTTACCTATGCCGCCATCTTGGTTCTCCCAGTTCTGTAAAAGTTTAAACAGAGTCACCACAGACTCAGTGATTCCGCTTCTAAGTATGTAATCAAGAGAAATGAAAACATCCACATATGGGACTCTTTCCCCATCCCCACACGGGAGTATGCTGTGAGATTCTTTTCCTCTCCCGACACAGGAGTTTGTACTTGTTCTTCAATAAATTTCCACCTTTGCTATACCAAAAAAAGAAAAGAAAAAAGAAAACGTCCACATAGAAATTTATATATGAATGTTCACAGCAGTGTTATCATTAAAGGGTGGATGTAACACAAATGTCCATTAACTGATGAATGGATAAACAATGTTTCATATTGATACAATGCATTATTATTCAGTCATAATGGGTGGATTATATGCTGTTAACTTAAAAATCAAAATCCAAAATGAGAGGCAATAAGTGTTTGTTTGTTTGTTTGTTTTGTTTTGTTTTTTTTGGTGGGGGGGAATCAAAAGAATGGCAGTTTAGATAATACAGATTTTTGGCAGAAACCAAGTATTGTCCCCATTATAAGATGAGGACAAGGATTTTTTTGTTTTGTTTTATGAGAAAACGAAGGAAATACATGAATAGAAGAAAGTTCCTGTTGGTTAACAAGCTGGGTTACTCTAGCTACATATGTCTGGTTACGAATTCTATCTTCAGAAAGAGAGTCCATAATAATTAGTTCTTGTGGTCAGGATGTTAGCTTTGCAAACATTTGTTCCTAAGGCACTGTTGGTTTGGTCCAGTCCAAATGCTATTTTTTCCAGTTCAAGTATTCCATGGGTTCAAGAAGCAAGATATGAAAGGCCGTTTCTCTGGAATGGCTGCTCTATCTCCATTTTTAAATGGCTTCACTTATGTCAATTTTTCACAGTAGTATGTTAGTTACACTGAGTGGCCAGATTAATGACCACCTGACGCTTGTAGGCAATTAGCTGTACACTCCATTGTATGGGATATGGAAGCTGAAGGCATGTTCGAACACCTTTGCTGTCTGCAGTTACCAAGATAAAACATCTCCAATTCACGCAGGAACACAGGGATTGGACAGTCGAGCATTGGAAAAAAAAAGTCATGTGGTCTGATGAATCACGTTTCCAGTTGCATCATGCAGATGGCAGAGTGAGAATTTTGCGGAACAGCATGAAAGCATGCACCCAACATGCATGAATACAACCTTTCAATCTGGTAGGGACAGTGTTATGGTTTGGGACATGTTTTACTGCCATGATTTTGGCCCTTTAATTCGTGTGGAACAACATCTGAATAGCACAACATACTTAAGTATCGTTGCTGATCAAAATCATCCTATCATCTTGATGGCGAGCATATTCCAATGGAGATGGCTTTTTCCAACAAGACAAAGCACCATGCCACCACGGTGCTCATATTGTGCAGGAGTGGTTTCAACAACATGAGGGACACTTTACCTTGCTTGTGGCCTCCACATTCACCAGATCTCAACCAATTGAGCATTTGTGGGACAGTTAAAAGAGCCATCAGGCAGCTGGTTCCACAACCATCAAATCTCACAAAACTGGACAGTGCTACTCATCAGGCATGGTGTCAAATTCCTCACATCACCTTTCAACATCTTGGGGGCTCAATGCCAAGAAGAATCACTGCAGTATTGAAGGCAAAAGGTGGCCCAACTAAGTCCTGATGGGGTGGTCAGAATAATCTGGCCACTCAGTGTATATCTCAATAAAACTGCTATCACCAAAATCAAATATTGGGGGAGGGGGGAAGGAATAGGTAACTCCCTTATATGTGACAAATATTAAATTTGTACTTAAAATTCTTCCCATACAGGAAATTTAAGGCCTGGCTGGTTTGGCTCAGTAGTTAGAGCATCAGCAAAGGGACTGTACTGAAGGGTCTTGGTTTGGATTTCTGGTCAAGAGCACCACTTCCATTGTAAATTTGATTCCTGTTTGGGGCATGTGCAGAAGGCAACCAGTCAATGTGCCTTTCTCGCATGATGATTTTTTCTCTCTGCTCTGTCTCTCTTGCTCTCCCTCCTTTCCACTCTCTCCGAAAATAGAAAAAAAATATCCTTGGATGAGGATTAACTATATATATATATATATTTCAAAAGTTGACCATTTGCTTGTATTGCTGCCATGCATTTCTGAAAGCTTCTAAAAAGAAAATATTCAACCCCGCCAGTATGGCTCAGTAGTTGACCCATGAACCAATAAGTCACCAGTTCAATTTCACAGCACTTGCCCTAATTTCAGCCTCAATCCCCAGTAGGGGGCATGCAGGAGGCAGCTGATCAAGGTTTCTCTCTTACCAATGTTTCTATCTCTTCTTCTCCCTTCCTTTCTCTCTCAAATCAGTAAAAACATATTTAAGAAGAAAAAAGAAAATTCAGCCCTGTCTGGGTAGCTCAGTTGTTGGAGCATCATCCTGATATGCCAGAGCTGTAGTATCTCTGTTCAGGGCACATGCAGGAATCAATGCATAGATGGGTGGAGTGGCAGATCAATATCTCTCTCCATGCCCCCATTCTTTTCTTTCCCTATCTCTAAAAATCAGTAAAATAAAATAAGCCCTAGTTGGATAGCTCAGTTGATTAGAATGTCTTCCCAATATGCCAAGGCTGTAGGTTTGATCCAGCTTAGGACACGTATAAGAAACAACCAATGAATGCATAAATAAGTGGGACAAGAAATCTATTTCTCTTTCTCTCTTATGTATAAACTAGAGGCCCGGTGTACAAAATTTGTGCACTGGGGGTGGGTGGTTCCTCAACCCAACCTGCCCCCTCTCACATACTGGGAGCCCTCAGGGGATGTCCAACTGATGGCTCACCCCCAGCCTGCCCTGGGCACCAGCCATCGCCCTGCTCAGCTCAGCCCTGGCTGCCTGTGACCACCCAGCCCTGGGGGCTGGGCACTCACCGCCACTTCCACTCACAGCACCCAGGGGCCAAGCGCTCCTTGCTGCCAACACCACTGCTGCTGCTGCCGCTGCTTCCCCTCACAGCACCTGGGGGCTGGGCACTCGCGGCTACCTCCATTCTATCTCCACCCCCCGGGCCTGGCGCTTGTGCCACTTGGCCCTGCCCCCACTCCTGATTGGCTGGTAGCATAGCCAATCAGGAGCAAAGGTATGGTTAAATTTGCATGTTTCTTTCATTATATAGGATAATAAAATTTGAAAACTAATCAAATAAATTAAAATAAAGAAAATGCAAGCTGCAGTGATAAACACAGTGTGGTATCGGTGTCAAGATTGCCAAATAGACCATTGAGACAGAATTGAGTCCAAAAATACAACTGTAGGTACAAAAGCAACTCAGTGGATGGACAGCCTTTATAATGGGTGCTGGAAAAATAGCATTTTCTAATGTAGAAATATATACTTCGATCCATACCTCTACAATATACAACAATTAATTTTAAATACATCATGTATCTTAATATCTATCCTATCTAATAAAACAGTAATATGTGAATTGACTGTACCTCCTCTACACCCACAAGCCATGCCCACCAGTAAATCAGGAGTGATTATGCAAATTAACCCAACCAAGATGGCTGCGGCCACAGAGAGAGCAGGAGGCTTTGGTTTCCCAGGCAATGGTGGAAGCCACGCTTTCTGCACACCTTGGCCTCCACTCAAGGCTACAAAGTTTCCATTATAGAAGATAAATAAATCCCAGATACCAGGGCCTATGCTTGGACACCTTGGCCTCCACTCAAGGCTACAAAGTTTCCATTATAGAAGATAAATAAATCCCAGATACCAGGGCCTACGCTTGGGTCGCTGAGGGGCATGGTCAGCCTGAAAACCACTACAGGCCCCTCATCCAGGCTGCCCCACACCCCAAGGGAACCCCCTGATCCAGGACACCCTTCAGGGCAAACCAGCTGGCCCCCACCCATGCTCCAGGTCTCTATCCTATCTAATCCTACTTAATAAAAGAATAATATGCAAACTGACCATCACTCCAATACAAAATATGGCTGCCCCCATGTGGTCAAAGATGACTGCCCCCATGTGGATACAAGATGGCTGCCACAAAATGGTCATCATGGGAGGGCAGATGGGAGGGATCAGGCCTGCGAGGGTGGGCAGTTAGGGCTGACCAGGCCAGTAGAGGAGGGAAGTTGGGGGCAACTGGGCCTGTAGGTAAGGGCAGCTGGGGGGGGGGGACCCCAGGCCTGCAAGGGAGAGCAGTTAGGGGCAAATAGGCTGGCAGGGGAGTGGTTAGGGGGTGATCAGGTTGGCAGGCAGAAGCAGTTAGGGGCAATCAGGAAGGCAGGCAGGCGAGCATTTGGGAGCCAGCAGTCCTGGATTGTGAGAGGGGCCCCAGATTGGAGAGGGTGCATGCTGGATTGAGGGTCACCCCCTCCCCCCCATGTACAAATTTCATGCACCAGGCCTCTAGTATCCTATCTAATAAAAGGATAATATGCAAATTGACCGCACCATCACTACACACACCAGCCATGCCCACCAAGGAATCAGGAGCGGAGGGCGGGGCCGAGGGAGCCCGGGCCATGGGGGGCAGGGCTGAGGCAGCCGGGGCTGGGGCAGGCAAGGTCGAGGCAGCCAGCGTGCACTGGCCAGTGAAATGGCCTGAGTGGGGGAGAGGAGGGGGGACAGACGCAGAGGCGAGGCCCATGCTAGCTAGGCTCAAGCTGGCTGGGGCAAAGGCCCAGGCCGGGGGGCGTGGCAGAGGCATGGCTGGGACAGAGCCAGCCATTGGCCCCATTGCAGGTGATGGCTGGGTGCCCAAGGCCTAAAGACTCAACCAGAGGCTTTAGGCCTTTGGCAGGCTGGAGTGAGTGTTTCGTAGGACATCCCCTGAGGGCTCCCAGTATGTGTGAGGGGGCAGGTTGGGCTGAAGAATCACTCAACCCCAGTGCACAAATTTTATGCACCGGGCCCCTAGTCTTACCTAATAAAAGAGTAACATGAAAACTGACCATACCTCTGCTATGCTACCAGCCAATTAGAAGCAGGGGGCATGGCCAATAGGCCTGGCCAGCAGACAGGGGGCATGGCCACCAGACAGGGAGCGTGACCAGCAGACAGGGGTGTGGCCAGCAGATGGGTGTGGCCACAGTGCCGAGTAACCAAGCACCATGCTATAAGCTGCCCACATGGTACTTAAGGGCCGGCGAGATCCCTCTCTCATTACACTTAATGTTGATTGAGTCACGACCTTTTGCGGTGACCTTGGGACGGTTAGGGGAATTTGATGCCATGATATCCCCTCATGAAGCTCGCATGTGGATTGCTTGTTAGGCTGTGACTGAGGTGTGGGGTTTACCTGTCACGTGGGACATGCAAATGAGCGCCAGGGGCACCTTGGGTAATGGGAGCCAAGTACGAGGCGGAGCTGTGAGCCAAGCAGCAGTTCGCTTGGTAGGGCGCTGCAGCCCGCCGGGACTGCCAATGCCTCTTCCCCCTGGCGGCCGCCGCCACCTCCTCCCTGTCACCACAGAATCAGCATCAGTCACTCCGGATCCCAGCACGCTGAATGCAGGTGGGAAAGGGGGCACAGGGCTCCCCAGACCCCACACCCCGCAAGCTCAGTCCAGGACCCGCCGGCCTCGCAGCTTCCTTGCGGGTAGGCGGACAGGGGTGCGGGATGGGCAGCCTGGGCCTGGGAGGAACGGAACAGAGCGGTGGCAGGAAGGAGGGTAGCTGAAGGAAGCAAGGAGATGGATGGGGGTGGGAAGGAAGGGGACTACAAATAAAAGTGCCCTTTAAAATGACTATGAACACTGAAGTAAAATGTTTTCATTTTATAAGCCTATATTTTACAGGATGCACATTTCACATAATAACACCCCAGAATTTATCTAGGGCAGGGGCCAAATGCCATTGCCATAAGGAGCCAAAGTGCACTCAATTTTTGTGGGCTACACATAGCCTCGAATACTCAAGTTCTGCAGTCCTAGTATGCAAAGCCCAAAGGAACGGGATGGCTGTGTCCCAACAAAACTTTATGGCCACTAAAATTTGAATCCTATCTAATAAAAGAGTAATTCGCAGATTGATCATCACTACAACACACAAGAGGGCTGCCCCCATGTGGTCAAAGATTCTGTCCCCATGTGGACACAAGATGACCATCACAAGATGACCAGCAGGGGAGGGCAGTTGGGAGATTCCGGGCCTACTTGGGAGGGAAGTTGTGGATGATCAGGCCAGCAGGGGATGGCAGTTGGGAGAGAGCAGGCCTGCAAGGAAGGATAGCTGGGGAGTATCAAGCCTGCAGGGGAAGGCAGTTAGGAGTTACCAGGCTAGCAGAGGAGGAAAGTTTGGGGCAAGAAGGCTGGCAAGGGAGCAGCTAGACATCAATTAGGCTGGCAGGGGAGTGGTTAGGGGGTGATTAGGCTGGCAGGCAGAAGTGGTTAGGGACAATCAGGGAGGCAGGCAGGTGAGCAGTTTGGAACCAGCAGTCCTGGATTGTGAGAAGATGTCCAACTGCCCCTTTAGGCCCGATTCTACTGGGATTGGGCCTAAACAGGCAGTTGGAGATCCCTCAAGGGGTTCCCAATTGGAGAGGGTGCAGGCTGGGCTGAGGGACACCCCCGCCCCCCTCCCCTGTGCAGGAATTTCGTGCACCAGGCCACTCGTGTATGTATATATATACACACATATGCCTAAGTGACTGAGCAACTGGTTGACTGGTCACTGAGATATGCACTGACCACCAGGGAACAGACACTCAATGCAAAAGATTGGGCTTCCTCCTGTCTGGATTTGGCCTGCAGGGATCCATACAAACAGGCTATCCAACATCCCCCGAGGGGTCCCGAATTGTGAGAGGATGTAGGCGGGCCAGGCCAAGGGACACCACCAGTGCAGGAATCCATGCACTGGGCCTCTAATCCTATATAATTCCTATATAATAAAGAGGTAATATGCAAATTGACCATCACTCGAACACACAAGATAGCTGCCTCCCTGTGGTCAAAGATGGTTGCCCCAGAGTGGTCGAGAACCAAGATGGCGGAATAGGTAAAACACCTATCTTGCCGTCATACACAACAATTTTAAAACTGCAACTTAACGAAATAACAAACACCATCCAGAATCACCGGAAAGCTGGCTGAGTGAAAATTCCACAAACGGAAGTGAAGATAAGACACTGTGACTCAGAGAAGCGGCTAAGGACAGTGTTGAAGATACACGCGGAGAGAGGTTTGGAAGAGCGCGTGCAAGCAGATAGGGCGGGCGGCTGAAAACTGGCCAGTTTTCTCGAACGGGTGAGACAAAGACGTCCCACTGGACTGATTCTCCAGCTCTGGGCGAAGTCCAGGGAACCCACTATCATACAGGGTAAAAACTGGACAGTGGGAGGGCACGCCAAAGCTCGGGTGCTGCAGGGGTCTGCGGCTTGTGGAGAAGGTGAGCTTGTGTGGAGTGCGCGTGAACTTGGGAACAGCGCAGCTGTGTGACCGCGCAGAGAGCACTCGTGACTTGCTCTTTCATTCGGGAAACAGTCAGACTGCTTTGTTTTACGACCCTGGGTGAGACGTTGGGTGTGCAGACTCATTTGGGGAGAGTCTGAATTCCCCGGCAGCTGGTGGAGCTTGGCAGCGGCTCTCTCTCAGAGGTGCTGGCGGCAAATGACCCCGGCACAGAGTCCCTGGGGCCGCATAGGGCGGAGCTAATGCTGTCTGCTTGGCCCGGAGACTCTGCCCATCCAACCTGAGCACAGCTGAGCTTCACAGACAATTGGCCTGGAGGTCAACCCCTCCAAGTGCTAACAACGATTAACCTGAGCTTAACTTCAGCAAGACTGTGCAACCCATATCCACCTCAGGTAACTGGGGAGGCTGAGCCACTGTCCCTAGTAGGAAGTCTACCACACAAAGCTAATTGACCAACTCAGGGAAGCAGCCACCATGCAGAGACATGGAAAAAAATCAGATGTGAAAGAAATGGAGGAAAAAAAATGGCTGGACATGGAATTCAAAACCACGGTTATAGGGCTTTTCAAGAGGCTCCTAGAAAAGGTCAAGACCTATAAGGAAATAAGCAAGACCTACAAGGAAATGAATGAGACCCTCAAGGATATGTATGAAATCTGCAAGGAAATGATCAAGACCAATGTGGAAATGAATGAGTCCTACAAGAAAATGAATGAGACTTATAAGGATATGAATGAGACTCTCAAAGATATGAAAAAGGACCAACCATAAATTAAGCATACACTGACTGAATTAAAAAATATTATACAAAGACCTAAAAGTACTCTAGAGCATCCCAAGAACCAAGTTAAAGATTTGAAATACAAAGAAGTAAAATCCACTCAGCTGAAAAAGCAAGAAACCAAAAGAATCCAAAAAATTGAATATAGTGTAAGGGACCTCTGGGTCAACCTCAAGCATACCAACATCCGAATTATAGGGGTGCCAGAAAAAGAGAGAGACCAAGACAATGGAAATGTATTTGAAGAAATAGTGACCGAAAACTTTCCACACCTGCTGAAAAAATTGACTTAGGAGTCCAAGAAGCGCACCTAACCCCAATATATAGGAACCCTAAGAGGACCACACCAAGGCACATCATAATCATAATGCCAAGAGCAAAAGACAGAATATTAAAAGCAGAAAGAGAAAAACAGTTAGTTACCTATAAGGGAGCACCCATACGATTGTCAGTGGATTTCTCAACAGAAACGATGCAGGCCAGACGGGAGTGGTGAGAAATATTCAAAGTGATGAATAGCAAGAATCTACAACCAAGATTACTCTATCCAGCAAAGCTATCATTCAGAATTGAAGGTCAGATAAAGTGCTTCGCAGATAAGAAAAAACTAAAGGAATTCATCACCGCCAAACCAATATTATATGAAATGCTGAAAGATATTGTTTAAGAAGAGAAAGAAAAAGATAAAAGTGTAAATTATGAACAACAAATACACATCTATCAACAAATGAATCTAAAAATCAAGTGAATTAATAAGCTGATGAACAGGATAAACTGGTGAATGTAACAGAATCACGGACATAGAGAGGGAATGGACTGACAATTCTTGAGGAGAAAAGGGATGTGGGAAGTGCAGCAAAAGACTGGACAAAAATCATGCAACTATGGGAGTGGACAGTGGAGGGGGGTGAGGGCGGAGGCTGGGATGGGTACCAGGTGGAGGGGAGCTATAGGGGGAAAAATAAGGGGGAACAATGTAATTAATAAACTGAACAATAAAGATTAAAAAAAAAAACCAAAGATGGTTGCCCCATGTGGACACAAAGGTGGCTGCCACAAGATGCGCAGCAGGGAAGGGCAGTTGTGGATGATCACGTCAGCAGGGGAGGGCATTTGGGAGGGACAAGGCCTGAAAGGGAGGGCATTTGGGGGCGATCAGGCCTATAGGGGCGGGCAGTTGTTGGGGACCAGCTCTGCAGGGGAGGGCAGTTGGGGAGAACCAGGCCTGCAGGTAAGGGCAGTTAGGGGCAATCGGGTCGGCAGGGGAGGGCAGTTAGAGGTGACCAAGATGACAAGGGAGGGCAGTTGGGGGGGTCCAAACCTGCAGGGGGAGTCAGTTGGGGGTGACCAGGCCAGCGGGGGGGGCAGTTAGGCATTGACCAGGCTGGCAGTGGCGTGGTAAAGGAGTGATCAGGCTGACAGCCAAAAGTGGTTAGGGGCAATTAGGCAGGCTGGCAAGTGGTTGGGAGTCAGCAATCCTGGATTGTGGGAAGGATGTCACAGATTGAAGAGGGTGCAGGCTGGGCTGAGGGACACCCCCTTTCCCATTAATGAATTTCATGCACCAGGCCTCTAGTAAAACTATAAAACTCTAGGAGAAACCAGAGGAGAAACATCTATGTGATCTTGTGTTAGTCAAAGATTTCTTAGATATGACACCAGAAGCATGATCCATAAACAAAAATAATTGATAAGTTGAACTTAAAATGCAGGACTATTATTTGAAAAACACTGTTAAGAAAATGAAAGGATAACTCCGAAACTTTGAGAAAGGATATATATCCACAATATATAAAGACAAACTCTCAAGACTTAGTAAATAACAAGCAATGCAATAAAAATGGGCAATAAGTACATGAAAAGATGCTCAGTACCACTAGTCATTAAATTAAAATAAAGTCACAACAAAATATCACTATATACTTATTAAAATGATAGTTTTAAAAGTCTGACCATATTAAGTGTTAGCAAAGATATGATATAATTCAAATTCTTATAGTCTATTATTGGTGGGAATATAAAACTTTGAAAAACAGTTTAGCAATTTTATTAAGAAGGCACACTACCCACCCAGCATGATTCAATGGTTTACTGTATACCTAGGATCCGGTTTGATTCCAGGTTAGGGCCCTTCCCTGGTTTCTGACTTGATCCCTTGTAGGGGGTATGCAGGAGGCAGCCAATCAATGATTCTTTCTCATTATTGATGTTTCAATGGCTCATCCTCTCTGAAATCAATAAAATATATTTTAAAAAGGCACACTTACCATATGAATCAGCCATTTCACTGGATATTTACTCAAATATTAACCAAGGGAAATGAAAACAAATGTCCATATAGGGGGAGACTGGGGTGGGTGTAGGGGGAAGAGACAAAAGTAGGTTTACAGTTGTATGTGAAACAATTCATTCTTGTATTATTATATATTAATTATTGTGTTATTTTCCATACAACAACTGTAAGCCAACTTATGCCCCACCATGTACAAGAGTTGTACACAGATGGTCTAGCATCTCTATTTGTAATAGTCTAGATGTCCACCAGTGATGAATACATGATATATCCATACAGTGGATACTAGTTAGCAACAAAAACTAATTATTGGTACACACAAAAAAGTGGATGAATCTCCACCCCCAAAAAAGTATGCTAGATGAAAGTAGACCAAAAAAAAAAAAGTACTGTATATACTGAAGGATTTCATTTATATAAAATTATAGAAAATGAAAAGGAACGTGTAATGATTTCAGATTAGTGGTTTCCTGAAGAACAGGATGAGGGCAAGAGGAAGGAATTAACAAGGAGCATCAGGAAATAAGAGGGCATGATAGATATGTCCATTTCTTTTTAAAATATATTTTATTTATTTTTTTACAGAGAGAAAATAAGAGTTAGAAACACTGATGAGAGAGAAACATCAATCAGCTGACTTCTGCACATCCCTCAACCAGGGATGTGCCCGCAACCAAGGTACCCTGTTTCCCCGAAAATAAGACAGTGTCTTATATTAATTTTTGCTCCCAAAGTTGTGCTAGGTCTTATTTTCAGGGGATGTCTTGTTTTCTCCATGAAGAAGAATACGGTACACATTTATTGTTGAAAAAAAAAAAAGGAAATTTATTACCTGTGTATGGTACGGTAGTAGTTGTCATCACAAACCAGCATAACCAGACAAACTGTGAATCCTACGGTATCAAGAATTTCTTGTTACTACCATTATTTCCATGTATAGCAATCTATGGTACATTTATTGATACTGATATTTACCGGTATGAACACAAAGTAAGACTTATTCAATGACAGTCATGTCATCATCTTCTGGAACATTATCATAACAATCCAAACCCTGAATTTCCTGGTGAATTTCTTGTGACTCCATTTCTTTCAGAATCAGTGGACCAAATCTCTCATGTTTAGCAATAGTACTGTCCTTAAATGAGTACTTGTCAAGGTAACCTGCTCATAATGCATTTGCAATGCAACTGTCAGTGATTTTCTCCCATGAATTCTTCACCCAAGTCACAACCTCTTGCAGTCTAGGTTTCAAAAAATCTCCACGCTGATTTCTCTCCATTCTATTTTCAATGTAGTCATTAATTTCCATGTGCAAATTGTCCTTGAATGGCTTGTTTATTGCAATATCAAGAGTCTGGAGATAGGCTGTCATTTCTGCGGGAATCATTATTTGATCTATTTTTCTTTCGTGAAGAAATTCATGTCTTTAGGTGGTGAGTGCTGGCTGCATCCCAGACTAGCAGACCTCTTTGGCTCCCTTGCATAAGAAGCGGCAGCATTAAATCGACCCACTTCCTTATAACTGCTTGTGTGGCCCAGGCTTTTGCAGTTTCAAGAATAAAAATATTATCAGGGAAGTCTTATTTTCGAGGGGGGATGCCTTATATTCCAGCAAGAGGCAAAACTGGAAGTAGGTCTTATTTTGGGGGGATGTCTTACTTTCAGGGAAACAGGGTACACGCCCTGGACCAGAATCAAACCTGGGACCCTTCAGTCCTCAGGCCGACGCTCTATCCACTGAGCCAAACCGGTTTCGGCATGTTTATTTCCATTTCTTATTGTACAGTATTGTTAAGGTAAAAAACCACTGAAACCTGTAAAGAATTTTTGTGAATTTATTTGAGCCAAACTGTCAACATATGCTGGGAAGCAGAACCTCAATGAATTGAAATAATGCTCCAGAGAATGGTGGTTACATCTGTATTTCTTTTGCAATCAAAGGAAAGGGAAATAGGTGGATTACTTGAAATCCATTGGCGATAGACTAGAGAAGTGGGAAAAAGCAAAGCAGGGAAACTCCTGGGATTGGATAAAAAGTAAAATGATAGACACATACTTGGGTGGGTGCAGGAACAATTAACATGATAATGAAGGAATTTGTGGTATTTGCCCTGGTGCTCAGCATATTAGCTTGTGCCCCAAGGGGTCCAGAAAAGAGGAAGTTACAAGTTACCCAGACATTTCAAAGGATGTGTTATTTTAGATGCAAAAAGGCAGTTAAGCTCAGTTAAGGTAAAGGTTGACCTTGTCATTGAAGATACTGGCTTAGGATATACTGGTAACTACCCACCATAACTGCTTTAGTTGAAGTTTAATTCCAGACCATCCTTTGTGGTTACCTTAAGTCTCTGAGTTTGCAAGACTGCCAGCAGGTCTTCCCTGAGCTTGTCAGGTTAGCATGTGGCCCCTTTCGTCCACAGTGTGATTTCACAGGTATACACATATGTCAAAACTTATCACATTGTACATTTTTTTTTGACATTTTTGCTCTCCTTTGTTAGTTACAAAATCTCATTTTTGACTGGACTCAGACTTCGAGGTAGAAGCTCTCAAAGAGGACAGTCTCCGTCTCTTCGCAATCTGCTCCTGACGTTTTTCTTTGGCCTCCTTCATTCTCTTAGCCAAAAGTTTAGCATATTCTGCAGCCTCTTCCTTGTTCTTCTTAGTACGTTGTTTTTTCAGAGCAATACGCCTGTGTTTGTGTTGCAGGACAGGGGGAGTAACAAGACGCTGAATCTTGGGGGCTTTAGTCCTAGGTTTCTTACCTTCTTTGTTTAGAGGTTTTCTCACAACATATTTTCGAACATCATCTTCTTTAGAGAGATTGAAAAGTTTTCGGATTCTGCTGGCTCTTTTGGGCCCCAGGCGACGAGGCACAGTGGTATCAGTGAGACCAGGAATATCTTTCTCCCCCTTTTTCACAATGACCAAGTTGAGGACACTGAGATTGGCATCCACAATGCAACCCCGAACAGATTTGCGTTTTCTCTCCCCAGTCCTCCTCGGTCTGTAACAGGAGTGCCCCTTACTCAGCAGCAGGCGGACTCGGCCATGGGTCAAGACACCCTGCTTCATGGGGAAACCTTGTTTGTCGTTCCCACCACTGATTCGAACCACATAACCCTTCCATTCTTCACCCAGAGCGTCGGCAGCAACTTCTGTGGCCATACGCTTCTCATAAAGGGTACGAAGTTTGCATTCATCATCCACTTCAATGAGTTTCTGGCAGCCAGTGGCTGGGAAAGAGATGTTGAGCTTCATCCTGAAGCGGCCAACAGCCTCCGAGGCGCCACGAAAAAGAGCCACAGTGTACATTTTAAATATGTTCAGTTTCTTGTAGGTCAATCATACCTCAATAAAACTATTTTGTTTTTTCAAGATACAGACTGGGTGAAAATATTCGCATGACATGTATCAGAGAAAAACCTTTTCTTCAGAACCTACAAAGAACTTTTACCATTAAATAAGACAAGCATCCTGATGTGAAAATGGCCCAAGATTTAGACAAACTTTACCAAAGAAACAATGCAATTGGCCAATAAACAAACATGAAAATATGCTCAACACCTCTAGTAATTAGAGAAATTAAAATTACGGGAGTCCACTTTATACCCACTATAAAAGCTAGAATTAAAAAGACTGATAATATCAAGGTTTGATGATGTGGCGTATCTGGAATCCGCATATATTGCTGTTGAAAATGCGAAACATTAACAACCACTTTGAAAAACAACTGGGACATTTCTTTGGGCGACATGTAGATTTCAAAATTTGGCCATTCGTTTGTATCACTGCCATTCATTTATGAAAGTTTCTAAAGAGAAAAGGCAAGCCTGGAGCATCTCTCGCCCTGCGCGCGTCGTGGGGCCAGAGCTCAGCGCCGGGGCCTGGTAAGAGGGGGCACGGGCCTCCCAGACTTCGGCCAACAGGGTGCTCGCACTGCCCGCACTAGCACCTCACCAGGCTCCGCGGGCAGTGGCCCCTCAGTAGAAGGCATTCTTTGCGCAGTCCTCGCTTCTAGGAGCAGGGAGAGGGTAGGTGGAGCAGAGCCTAGAACTGCCCCCTGTGCCTCCCGGCAACCCTGGGACGCACCCCACACCCGTTTGGTCATCAGCTGCCCCCTAGTCATTCACCTTCAGATGTAGGCAAACAGATGTCATGAAATGAAACCGGGGATGCAAGCAAGGGGTTTGTAAGGCATGCGAATTATCGTTTAGAGCCCGTTGAAGGTTCTTAAATATGAGTGAAAGGCAGATTCACTGGAGCCCCGTGAAAAATGGATTTGGCCTCGAGGCAAGGAAACAGGTTTCACTTGGCCACCACATTGTATCATCAGTATAAGCAGTCACCAGCTAGCCTAAAAATTGGATTGGGGGTGGGGGATGATTTGATGTCATCCTCTCATATCTATGAGGTTATACAGTAAACTATTACTGAATGGGCACTGGGATTTGGGGTTCAGTCAGGAATGAGAATTAAAATTAAAGAGTGAATATTCAGACCTTTCATTAAATAAAAAGCTGTCTTATTAAACACTTCTAAATTGTGTCAGAAAGATTTTATTTATTTATTTATTTTTGTCAGAAAGATTTTAGTGTGAATTTAATGGTGGTCCAATGAAACTCTTAAATCACATTTTCTAAGCCATCAAAATTACTTATTTTACTTCAGATTCCACGAAATATAGTTGCTTAGAAAATCATACATAATCCTAGAATAGTTTTTAAGCCAGAATACCTCATATTTTGATCACAATGAAATTATTTCCTACAGCTGGACATATGAGTACTATACAATTTCTGGGAGGTACTACTAGCATTATTTATTTATTTTTATTGATTTTTTTTTTTTTTACAGAGCAGAAGGGAGAGGGAAAGTCAGAAACATCGATGAGAGAGAAACATCGATCAGCTGCCTCTTGCACTACTGGGGATGTGGCCTTGCTGGAATCGAACCCGGGACCCTTCAGTCCACAGTCCGACGCTCTATCCACTGAGCCAAACCGGTCTCAGCATTACTAGCATTATTATTAGGCTCTGAATCCCAGGGTCTTACTCATCTGCAACTTTGATTTGATTGTGCTAAGTTCATTCAGAGGCTAATTAGAACTTCATATGCCAAGATGCAAGAGTTAAAAAAAAATTCCAAACTGTTTATAGTTCTGTAATTTATAAGCAACTTTGCAGGCCTCCCGTTTCATCATAGATTTTAATTTTTAATTTACAGCGGTAGCTTTTAACTTTTTGAAAATTGGTTTCAGAGAGCCCTGGCCGGTTTAGCTTGTGATTAGAGTGTTGACCTGCCTACCGAAGGATCGCACGTTTGATTCCAGGTCAAGGGCACTTACCTCCATTGCAGGTTGGGTCTCCCCCATTTCCCTTCCGTGGGGAAGGGAATGTGGATGTGTCTGTTTCAGATCCATGTTTCTCTCTCTCCCCTCTTCTCCCTCCCTTCCACTCTCTAAAGATCAATGGGAAAAATATCATTGGGTGTGGATTAACAAGAACACCAACAAAATTGATTTTAGAGAGGAAGGGAGAGAGAAACATCAGTTTGTTGTTCCATTTGTTTATGCATTCATTGGTTGATTCTTGTATGTGCCTTGACAAGATCAAACCTGCAACCTTGGCCTATCAGGAGAACGCTCTAACCAACTGAGCTACCCACCAGGGCTCATCATAGCTTTTAAACTGCTGCACAAACATAAGATGTGGTTACTGTTTAACTTTACACTTTTTCTCAATACAAGGTCGGCTTCCTCTTATACAGAGGTTTTAATGTGAATTTAATGGTGGTCCAACGAAACTGGAGTTTCAAGTAATTCCCATTATGCCATGCCCCGTGCATCTTCTGTAAATTACCTGGTCTAGCCCACGGATATCTCAGATCTGGGACATTACAAACCTGGTCGTGGAAGCACTTGGCAATCATTGACCAACACCACTAAATGGGGGACACCTGTTTCAGGAAGCGGCGGCGGGGGGGGGGGGGGGGGTTATGAAATATGAAAACCAGGAAACCGGAATGTGACCACGGTTCCAGGGCTCCAAACCCATCTTGGAATTAGGAGACCTTCAGGTCTTAATCCCATCACCCGCGGCTCCACTTCCTAGATCCAGGTCTCTAGGACCCCAGGCTGAGGTTCCAAACCCCATGACCCCGTGCCACACATTCCCTTCTCCCAGCCGCGAAGCCCCCTCACCCCGACCCCGACATTTCTGAAAACGGCCGTCTCCAGTTCGCAGGAATCCGTGCTTTGTTGCAAATGAAGGATGACGTGACCACAGTCTACATTTTCGAGCAGCTCCAGGTCCGCGACGCTCCTCCAGGGAAAGGGCAGTCGGAGACCTATGGATTCTCTTCCTGCTTTCTCACCTCCTGTTTCAGAGGTATCATCTCGCCTTCCCACCCTCAGCTCTCTAATCATTCTTGAAGCCTTCGATGCCCTCTTCCTTTCCTGTTTTTCCACTTACAAATCCCCACAGAAAGACGTAGAAGGTAAGGCAGGGAACGGATACAAAGAAGTTTCTTAAAACACCGCCTTTTACAGGTTCTCAAGGCGTCCCCTTTAAGGAACCAGGCCCACCTCTTTCCCATTCATCTAATGGCTTTCCTTCCTGCCCATCACTCTACCTTTAAGAATATTTCCTGTTCCTTCAACCCAACTTGCACACCTCCGCCCCACGGCCCTCCTCATTGGGCCGCCTGAGGCCCGTTCGCTCTTCGATTTTCCCTTCACCTCCTCCCGCCCTCTAGCCTAGCGCAACGGGATCCCCGGTCGTGATTGGCTATTACGGCAGCCTCCCTGGGGCCGGATTGGTGGGCTGAGGGGCAGGGGCGGGAGTGAGGCTCATCAGGGTAGGCTGTTTGCGTGCCGAGCGGCCGCCGCGGAGGGGCGGGGAGGGGTGGGGGGAGGGGGGCTGGGAAAGTTGAGGCCGCGCTGCCGCCGGGTCGCCTGCCTAGAGGACTCCGGCTCGCAGCGGCGGCGGCGGCCGCAGGAAGAAGCGGCGGGGCGGGGGGAGAGGAGGGCCTGGGCCCGCGCTCCCCCAGCCCCAGAGGAGCCGGCGGCGGCCGCGGAGGGAGAGGTTCGCCGGGGCGGTCGGACAGCCCTGCTTACCCGCCTGGGGATCATGACCCGGGCGGGGGTCGCCGCTGCCGCCGCCGCGGCCGAGACCGCGCAGCCCGCTGGTGAGTGACTGCGGAGGGGGCTGCTGACAGCGGAGCGGGGGGCGGGGGCCGGTCCTGCGAGGGCGGCTCCGGGGGGCGGCTCCGGGCTCCGCTCCACCCACCCCTCCCAGCTCCGGGAGGCGAGGGCTGCGCAAAGTGTGCCTCTTTCTTGGGGATCCCGCTAGCGGAGGCTGGGGGTGGGGGGCGGGTGCTAGGTGCACCCCTCTTCTGCCCGACCTCCGGGCTACCCCTGGTGCCAGGCCCGTGGGGGGCTCTCGGTGCTCACCGGCCCCCAGATGCGCGCGGGGCTGGAGGCTCCTCGCTGCCCTGCTGCATAAAGAGCCGGGCACCCAGGTTCACCCGGGCGGCCTTTGCCCGCTCCCTACACCTTTTCCTGTCTCGTTTACCCGCTTTGCTCTCCTCTCTCTGAATTTCCTTGGGAACTGCTGGTCCGACTCACGTGACTTGCTTTTTGACTCTCACCCCTAGGTCGCAGAGTTAGGCTTGCGTTTTCTTTTTAGAAGTTGTTCTGTTCCTCTCTGAGTACGAGCGTTAGAAGCTAATGATCAACTCTGGAATCTTGTTCCTGTTCCCGGGAAAGTATTTCTGGACTCTTGTTCATGTTTAACATTGTGATTGTTGGGTTCGCCCATACTGCCCACTTTCCATCTTCCCCGCTTACCCCTTATGGTTTCAGTGGGTCCTTTGAATTTATTAACTTTATCTGGAAATAAGAGACTGCATGTGTGCAAATCTCAGCTGTAGGCTTCCAACTTATGTTCTCATACCATTTTTTTTTTTTTACCAGTTGTGGCTAACTTAAGTTTGCCTACAGAATGCAGTCGCTTACCTATAAACAAAGTATTCTTGAATAAACCCTTCAAGTGAGTAACGTGGAACGTGAAGCATATTCATATCTATGCTTTTTCTTAAAAAACAAACAAGCAAAAACACAGACCTGCTTTTTGAGGGATCAACAGGCTGCCCTACTCTCCAATCACCTTAATGACTTTTTCCTCCCACACAGGACACTTGTTCAATGTAGTACAGAGTTGCTGTATGGGGTACATTTGTTGTTTCCCTTTATTTGTGAAGTACTTTGAAAGTATCTGTTGCAAAACACTTTGTAGCTATTGCACTGCAGAAACCAGGAACAGAACAGTATAATGTCTCCAGGTACTACAGGAATGAATACCTAATATCACATTTTGCTTTAGTCTAAGCAGTGTGACCTTTGTATACATAGGTATTACATTCTCCATGAATTTAAAAGAGAAATTTTATGAAATCCAGATATGGATGCAGCCTAGAACATTCTTTAATATGAAAGCACTTTATTGCAGGGATCTAAGGGCAGTTTAGAATTGAAATAATTATTTTCTAAATTAGTTGTCTATGGGCCATCATGGAAATAAAATTCAAAAGTTGCAGATTGTGCAATCAGTGAAACAGTCATGTAAGAGAAATTTATAGGCTATTTTCCTATTTTCAGAACTTAGCATTGTCAACAAGAGGAAAGAAACAGTAAAACGGAACGGTTAGCTCAGGTTAGAAGATAAGCTTCTCCAGATAATCAACTCAAAGTTGTTGCTTATAAACAGGGACTGAGATCAAGCGTGGATCTTAACCATATCTGTCATGCTTTACTTTTCTTTTCTCTAGCCCTGTGGTTCTGAACCCAGGCTGTACTTCAGAATCACCTTGTGTACTTTTACATTTTAATGCTCAGGCCATGCTGCTTCCCAACCCCCACCCGCCCGAGATTCTCCTACTTTTTATATGGGGGTAGTCTCACCTATAGGTATATTTTTAAAACTCCACAGGTGTTTCTATTCATCAGTCAGGGTTGAGAACTACTATGAGTCTAGTAATTTTCAACCTTTTTCACCTTGTGGCACACATAAGCTACTAAAATTCCACAGCATACCAAAAAATAAATTTTTTGCTGATATGAGAAAAAAAATCTGGATACAATTTTGATTCATTCACACCGGATGACTATTGTGTTGGCTGTTGTCATTTGTAAAATTTTTGATTTTTTTCCATTACCATATTATCATTTAAAATACATATTTTTATTGATTTCAGAGAGGAAAGGAGGGAGAGAGAGAAAGAAACATCAGTGATGAGAGAGAACCGTTGACCAGCTGTCTCCTGCACACCTCACATTGGGAGAGAGCCCAGAACCTGGGCATGTGCCCCGACTGGGAATTGAATCGTTACCTCTTGGGCTCATAGGTCAGCGCTCAACCACTGAGCCAAGCTGGCTGGGCCATGTTGTCATTTTTTTCTTTGATAATCTAAGGGAAAATAGGTCAGTGTCCCTGACTAGTCAGGTATTGCATGACTTAAAAACTTGCGGCACACCAGTGTGCCTCTTGCCACATACCAGTTGAAAATCACTAGTCTAGAACAGTGTTCAGTCTGCTAGGCTTGTGTTCCAGACTCTTCTAAATTAGGCCTTCACTCACGTGTTTAACTTTTCCCCACTGTTTCCCAGCAGGAATCTTGACCTCTCTGTGGTCCCACAGATACGCAGGTAAAATCCCTGCTTTTGTTAATTGGTCTTTCTCAGCATACCAACATCCTCTCAGGTTTGATTCCATCCCAAATGGTTCTGTCTTGGTAGCTTCCTCACACTTTAACTCCCATTGAATCATATATGGATGCCAGTTTCTTCCATATCTTTTCCTGACTTCTTCAGTAGGTTGACTGTTTTCTCAGTGGCCCCGTAACAGCTTGTGCTTATTTCTGTGTTAACACTAATCGAATTGCCTGAAATACATGTTGATCCACCTCCTTCACTAGACCACTAGTGAAGCAGCTCCAGGAAGTATGATTCACATAGTATTCTTAAATACTGTTGCAGTATGGCAGAGCCAGAACATAGGACTATGTTCGCTTCATCCTTGTGTTCCTGGTCCCTAACAGCACTCACTTAAATGGTTGTTGGCTGAGTAAACTTAAATGGTTGTGCTATTTTGTGCAAAGATAACCATAGACATCTTTAAGATAGATTGATTTGGCTTTAATTAATTTTGCTGTTAAATATTCTTATGTTTTACTCCTGTTATGGATTTGTTAGGGGTTAGTGGGATTTAAGTAGTTATGGTTGTGATAGACCCCTTAAGCATGTAATCTTCCTTGCAGTATGCACAGGGATATATACCTTGAGTTTCTTACTCTGAGCTCTAGAAGTTGACCCTTGTTATCCTTAAAATACTGTCCAATTGGATAATTTTTCTTTTTCTCATTAAATTCTCCATATGGGCACAATTGCACTACTTCCGAAGGCCAGATCTTTTAATTAGATCGGTAGAGCACGGTAAGTTGCTCCCATTAAATGTGCTAATACTGTGTTTTTAATTCAGTTCGTCGAGTATTTATCGAGTGCTTACCATGTGCCCAACATACTTAGGTACTGAAGAGAATACAGAACTAGTAAATGGTGTGAACTTAGCTCTTAAGAAGTTTTTAAACTTATTAGGAGAATTGAGAAACATCATATCAAATAATTAAGGAATTGAACATAGTATTTATTAGATGCTAATTTAAACATAAGTACCCCAAATCTATTATGCAATGGTCAATACCATAGGAAGTTAAGAGAGACCAGATACTCTTTCAGTAGGCACTTATTACTCCCATACTGAGTGATTGTCGAGGATACAAATATGAAAGGTAGTTCCTACCATTTAGAAGCTTTTAGCCTTGTGGGAAAAACCAATGAGCATGTAGAGTGTATTTCATGTTAAGATATTGTAGAGTATTAAGTCAGGATATTTGGGACCACCCTCCAGAGATCAGAGAAAGTTTCAAAGGGGATAATTAGGAGTTCCCAGTTGGAAAGTTGATATGAACATTCCAGACAGAATAACAGATACAAAGGAATGGAAATGAAAGGGAATTTCTTGATTAGAGAACTGCAAGTAGGTTGATATTAGTAGAAAGTGGTATGTTAAAGAGCTTGGATTCTAGAACCAGACACAGGTGTTTTGCAAACTTTTATTCCTGAGAGGTCTGAGCTTTTGTGGATCTTTCCTGTGTGAGGTAGCAGAAGTCTACTGGTAACTTCCCTGCTAGTGTTAGTTCAAAGAGATGCCCCAGGATCCACACAATTCCCATCTATTCTCCTTGTAACTTCCCTTATTGCATGAGGAGACTCTGATAGCCATACCTCCCAATTAATGAATCCATTATCAGGTACCCTAGCAAAAGCGTTCTCCCCTTAGCTATGATAATTTCCTAAACAACAGAAGCTGCAGCCAAGGGGACAGAGAGAAGAAATTTGTAGTGTAACCATGAGCGATACCACTTCTATCTCTGCTTGCAGGACCAATTTCTCTTTGGTTATAAGCACCAGAAATTGCCTTTGGCTAAGTTAAGTAGAAAAGGGGATTTATAGATAGATATTGGCTAAGCTCACTGGAGTGAAGAAAGATAGGCTAATGAAGCCTGGGGAAGGCCAGGCCACAGTGGCTTCTAGGGTCACTTGGCTAACTCAGTCTCAGCCAGTTTTCCTTCTTGGACAGATTCTGATTGGTCAGCCCCTTGCCCACCCCAGAGGTGAGCCCATGTTTTTTGGTCCCATCAGACCTCAGGAATGAGGAAGAGAAGCTCTCCAAAGAACAAGTGAGGTGTTCCCAGAAGGCCAAACATAAGGTATTTCCTACAAAGTTCATTGAAGTTGGCAGTGTGGAGTTATTTTGGTAAGTTTGATATAAGCAGTGTTAGGAATAAAAGCCAGGTGTCAGCAAGATGAAGAGTGAATGGGAAGTTAGGAAGAAAAGACAGTGAAGAAACCTGATGGTTGGGTGGGAGAAAGAATGGGAACCTCTAGAGCTATGGAAAGATGAGAAAAAAATCATTTTTGCCTTTTTAATGGGAAAAAAATAAGGATATATATATATATAAGCACTAGTAGGGAAGGAGAGATTAATAATATATGAGAGAAAAGGTATATTTTGTAACTAGATTACTGAAAAATGGGAGAGCTAGAGTCCAGAACAAAGGTAGAGGGTATAGTATTAGCTAGAAATACTAAGGACAGTTTTATAGAGGAAGATAGACTTGCACTGGTCTTTAAGAAGTCAATAGGATTTATTTATTTATCTATCTATCTATCTATCTATTTATTTTATTTATTACAGAGAGGAAGGGAAAGGGATAGAAAGTCAGAAACATCAATGAGAGAGAAACATCGATCAGCAGCCTCTTGCACACCCTCTACTGGGGATTTGCGTGCAGCCAAGGTACATGCCCTTGACCAGAATTGAACCTGGGACCTTTCAGTCTACAATCCTATGCTCTATCCACTGAGACAAACCAGTTTCGGCAAGAGTCAATAGGATTTAGATAAGCAGAGCTAAGTGAAAAGTCATTTCAGTGAAAAAGTAGCATAGATTTCGCTAAAAATGCACTAGCTGATAAGGAACACAGCGAAGACCCTATCTGAACTGGAGAGGAGGGAAGAGTGGATGACATGTTTAGTTCTATTACCCTGTTCCTTTGTGGGTTGAACCAAGTGTAAGTGGATGAGTGAGACTTGTCAGTGAAGAAGGTAGTGTTAGGTAAGCCATGAAAGGTCGGACTCAAGAGTGAGTTTGATGTAGTAAATGTTGGGAAACACAGTATTGTAGATTTTGGACCAGGACGGGCACATGTTGGAATACAGTGAGTTGACTAGATTACTAAGACATTAAGTTATAAAACCATTGAAGAATACTAGTAGGGAAAAGACTGGGAGCAAAAGAGTATTAAGAGCCAGGTTTATATAAAACAGAGCCTAGTCCAGTGGTCGGCAAACTCATTAGTCAACAGAGCGGCAGACTGCGGCTCATGAACGGCATGTGGCTCTCGAGCTGCAGTTTGCCGACCACTGGCCTAGTCTAAAGTGGTAGTAACGAGCAGGAGAAGAAGAATGTGAAAGTAATTGATAGGATTTGTTGAGAAGTTTTGAAGATTATTTTGGGGTTTAGAGCCAGATTAAAATGTTGATGTCATTGATAATTTTTTATTGATTTTTTGCAGTATAATAGTAGTACATGTTTTCCTTTCCCCCTCCCCCTTATCCTCCCCCCAGCCTCCCCCACCCCCCAGCACATATCCCCAGCTTCCCCCCTCCCCGCCCCAGTGTCTTTCATTCATTGGTTATGTTCATATGCATGCATACAAGTCCTTCCGTTGATCTCCCCCCGCATCTGCCTCCCATCCACCCAAGCCTCCCCCTGTAGCTTGACAGCCTGTTCAAGGCCATCCTGCCTCTATATCAATCACTCTCCCCTGTTTCTTTTCTTCAAAAATATCTTGCCTCTGCATACTAGAAATAAATGTATAAGAACAAAAAGTGTTTCAGTCTCAGTTTCAATGTCCAACTTTTCTGAGTCCCAGTTTCAGTGTCAAATAATTCATTATGTGTATAAGTCAGCAATGGTATCCAGATGGTGGACATATCGTGTCAATGCATGATCCATCCTCTCTGGTTTGGTCCTGGGCTGCCTGCAGACATGCACAGCTGCTGACTGCTAGCATGGCAAGGTGTCGTCAGTGTCCCCCATCTCTGGACCGTCCTCGTGACTGGAACAGATCCATCAGTTCCTCATCGTCGCAGGAACCCACATGGTCTTGGAGTTGTTCTCTGAAAACACACAAACACATTCTCGACCAAAAGTTAACAAAGGGATCCTCTATGCAAAATAGACTTGGGATTCTTTTTAATTTTTGCCTAAATGATTTAAAACATAATGACTTTTACACAGAAACAATTTGAAACTTTGTATTGGGAAAGCAAGCAGAAAAAAAAAATCATTGAGCTTTGGAAGTCCAAGTAAGAGAAAGACAAGGATTCATATTAGAGAAAGATCGTGTATAATTGGAAAAAAGGAAGACACCCTGGGAGAGAGAATTTCCAGGAAAGGGAGAGGTCAGCAGCCCAAATCTTACAAAGAGGAGAAGGAATACAAAGAAAGGCCTTTTGATTTGGTGGAAAATAGTACCTGACCTGTAAGAGCAGTTTTGGTTGGCAGAACAATCAGGAGGCAGAATGCCATGGGTTTTAGAAGGACTGGCCAATGAAAGAAAGGTGAGAAATTTCACAGGAACACTAGGAGAGAAATGGGATGATAGAAAGAAAAGGCAGTAAATTTTTGTTTGATATGAGGAAACCTTTTGTATTTTGGAAGCAAAAAAGGATTCGGGAGGAAATAAAGTGCTAAAGAGGAAAGAATCAGGTGGAGAGTGTCTCCACAGATGGTGGAGTTGGCGTTAGGATGGTCTGGTGGGCTGAAAGCATAGATGTGTAGACAGAGGTCTAATATGATAAATGTACCATCCAGTTAAGGAACTTGTAGCCGAGGACCTCTAACTTCCCAGTGAATTAGTGGAGGGTGAAGGGGGGAATGGAAAAAGACAACTAATATTTATTGAGCTCTTGCTGTGTACCAGACACTTTGCTTGTACAGTCCTCTGAGGGGTTGGCGATAATCTCCAAATTTTAAATGTGAAGATGCTAAGACTTCAAGGAATACTTATTTAAAAACCAAATAGCTAATAAATGGGCCTGGAGCATCTTACAGGGCCCAAAAGTAAGAAAGTACTAGAATACAGGGGTTGGGGAGAAGAGCGGGGAAGTGTTAAAGGAACAAGAAGCAAACCTGAAAGAGTGCCCAGTGCCCAAAGCTTGAACAATTTGAATAATAAAATAGCGATAGCATTAAATTTTGAACCAAAGGATAAAATATACTAGGTCTATTGTTAATAATGCGGATTTTGTAATCAAGGAAAACACAATAATTTCAAGAGAAACATCAAAAGTGCTTTATTCAAAGTGATGACCATCGATAGCTATACATTTTCCTGATCTTTCAAGTAATTTGTGGATACCATTCCAATAGAACTTTTCTTGTTTTGAAGCAAACCATTCAGAGATCTAATTTTCCACTTCGTCATATGTTTTGAAGTGCTGCTTAGAAAGTGCATGTGCCATGGATTGGAACAATCTGAATACAGCGGGTGGGTTAATACTTCCTAGGCAAGATCTTTTAATGTGTCTTTAACTATTTTTAAAAAAAATATATTTTATTGATTTATTACAGAGAGGAAGGGGGAGGGATAGAAAGTCAGAAACATTAATGAGAGAAAAACATTGATCAGCTGCCTCTTGCACACCCCCCACTGGGGATTTGCCTGCAACCAAGGTATGTGACCTTGAACGGAATCGAACCCGGAACTTTTCAGTTCACAGGCTGACTCTCAATTCACTGAGCCAAACCGGTTTCCGCTCTTTAACTGGTTTTGAAGTGTGTGATGGTGCATTATCATGAAGTAGAATTACTTTGCTGTGTCTCTGGCCCATTCTGGTCATTTTATGATTAAATTGTGATTCAAATTGATTATTTGTTGTCGGTAGCAATCAGTATTAACAGTTTCACTTGGTTTGAGGAGCTCATAATACATCACACCCTCCTGATTCCACCAAATGCAGAGCATTGTCTTCTTTACGAAGCGATTTGGCCTCATAGTTGATGTTGATGGTTGACCTGGATCAGCCCGTGATTTTGGGATTCTCAAAATCCACTTTTCATCGCCAGTCACAATTGGATGCAAAAAAGACTTTCATGCATTGAAGCAACATTTTACTTATGACTTTTCAGTTTTCCATTTGTCTTTTGTTCAGTTGATGTGGCACCCATTTTTCTTCCTTTAAAAACTTTCCCATTGCTTGTAAAAGATCAGGAATTGTTTGTTAAGCAATGTTGAATCTTTCTGCAACTTGTTTTTGAGTTTGACACACATCTTCATCCAATAATGCTTGTAATTGTTGGTCTTCAAACTTTTCAGTTGACTTGGATGTTCGTTGTCTTTCACATCTATAGCATTTAAGTCAGTATTCACAAGTATGTTAAGATGAAGAATGTTCACCATAAATTTCCCAAAGTATATGATAACTTTCAGCAGCACTTTCCTTCAAAATAATGAATGGAAACTTCCTGCAAATGCTCTTTTTTGGGGCACAAAATAGGATTCGACGTTTTTAAGCATAAAAATATCTATGATGTTAACACCTTCAGCAAATTTGATATATGAAGTTTTGAAGCTTGTTATCAATACAACAAAATAGCATACATATCAAATTGTATATATATCAACGTATGTGTAACTCCATCTATTGAAAAAAAATCCTCATTATTAACTGGTACATCTAGTAATGTGATATGTCAATTTTATCTCAAAAATAATTTTTATATAGAACAGGTTACTTGTATGGTTTAAAAATAAAAATTTAAAATGTATTCAGAAAATTATGCTTTTGACTTATTTCTTATTCTTGAGATATAAGTAGACTCAACTTCATAGTAGAAACTCTAGTAACAGGATTTCATTATTTCATATTCTTATATATGTTATAGTATTTCATGGTTGGCATTATTAACCTCCTTGACATTGCGCCAAACATAATGGTGACGTATTGACAGGAAGGAGCCAACAGACATTGTTAAAGGATGTAAGGTTTCTTTAATGGCAAAAGAGAATAGAACTGATAGCAGTTACACAAAATAGAACTGACAACAGCATGCTATTAAACAGCTCCTCAAGTCCCCACCAAAGTGGAAAGCGGCTGCTGAAACAACATACATACAGGAAGGATTCCTTTGGGTGTTAAAAGCACCCTGTGCTATGCCTGCACTATAATACTGGTATGTCAAGATTTTAATGAGTTGAACTGGCTAGACATGTAATAGGATATTCTAGGTAGAGGATTATAGACTTAAAATGCTAGAGAAAATAAATGCAAACAGTAGCTCCTATATCAAAAGACAGAGAACAAAGATGTCTACAGCAGTAAATAAGATGATCAATGATCAAAATTAGTGTGTGTATGTGTGTATAATACTGCATAGTATTAATCATAAATGCTGTAATCACAGTTTTAAATATTTAATGATGGACAAATGCTCACCTTCAGTAAAAAGCAGAAAACAATGTTGCTTGTGGTCTAACATTTGTAAAAAATCAGGTGTCTATAGAAGAAAAACCTCACAAGGAAATCTAGAAAATGTTAACTTTGATTCTTGTGGACTGATGTGATTGAAAGTAGTTTTATTATTATTTTTCTTTATGCCTTGCTTTATTTTTTAGGCATTTGCTACTTTTATTGTAAGGAAAAAGCTGTTAAAGCAAGGTGATCAAAATAAGTAAGATTTTTTTTGGTTACAGAGGGTAAACTGGACTTGTGCTATAATGTCTATAACCCAGATCAGAGATTTAAGCCTAGTTGTGTTATAATTCCCGTGGGTCATTTTCTAATTTATTAGGGTATGTCATTTTGATTGGAAACGACTGAGGATTTACTAGAGATGTCATTTAAAGAAAGAGAACACATTTAAGAACTGCATATCTATGTACCTATTCCATAAAACATTTTAAGAAATTGTAAAATACATAGGAATGCCTTAAATAGCAGCAGACAGAATTAAATATAAAGGTTCCTCAAACCATGGACCAATAATGTTGGAGCAATACTCCATAAAATATTTTCAACTAAGATACTTTAATTATAACTTGAAAATTTTATGATAAGAATTCAGTTTTTCATTGTATCTTAAGACACTATTTAAATTAACCTTCACCACTAATATGCTTCCTGGTGAGAAGAAAACACAGTTTGCCGTTGGGTTTTCTTCTAAATAAATGCCTTTACTTATTTTTGGTGACTTCACATTTTCCCTGTATTAGATAAATTGGGGGATAGTTGGTAACTAAGTAAAATTTTTATATTGTATGCTGAAAGAAAGCCGATGTATAAACTGATGAAAAAAAGGGCTGGGTAGAGTATCTCAAATTACCCAATGAGACTTCTATCAAAGGGTTTTTTGTTTTGTTTTGAACAGCCTGTCTGAGGTATATAATTCACATACCATAGAGTTTACCCATTTAAAATGTGAATCAGTGTTTTTTAGTATAATCACGGAGTTGTGTAACCATCACCATAATCTAACCTTAGAACATTTCATCATCTAAAAAGAACTACACACCCTCTTTCCCACCATTAGCAGTTATTCCCCATCCTCCTCAGCTCCAGGTAACCACTAATCTAATTTCTGTCTAAATGGGTTAGCCCCATGATGGCGGACCTATGACATGCGTGTCAGCACTGACACGGGTAGCCATTTTCGCTGACACGTGGCCACATGCGGTCACATATAAGGAAGTATGGGGCCGCATGCCGAGAAGTACGTGTCTTCTTCAGTGTCTGAATGGCCAGGTGCAGTAGCGAGGATGAAACATTTGCTATAGTGTAGTGTAGACACTCTGTGCTGGAGGTCTGTAGGCCAAAATAACAGAATTCTGGCACAGAGCGTCTAGTTCTGGGACTTCCAGCTAGGCCCTTAGGGGATCTTTGACCTCACTTTCGGCCGGCGGAGCAGGGAGCAGCGGAATGCCATGGGGACGCATTTCTGGGGGCCCTGTGATCGCCATTACCAGCAACCACATAACCACAGCAACCATCATCCAATCTACTGTTCTGGGGTGTCGTGGATTTCTAATTGACCATCATTACTGAGATAAGTGAGGGGGAGGCTGGAAGAGGTGAGGGCCTGTGCTATGGGTGCCATTTCCTGCCATTAGAAATAGTGGCAGCTATCTTAATTTATATAAGGAACATCATTTTGCAGCATAGTGCAGACTCCATTTCATCACTATTACTGTTGTACATCCTTATTAATCCCTATTTCTGCCCTTTCCCAAAAGACAGTTACATGTGCCATCTTGTGGTCAGTTAGGCTAGTTACCCCCTAATTGTCTGCAGGGCTAACAAGCTATCTATAATTCTGTCTTCTGTCACTGCCCCCCTGATGGAGAACCCAAAAAATTAAAAACCAAGGTTAAGTAAAGGAATTGGTAGTAGCAGTAGCCGATTCTTTCAAGAGACATGGACCGAGATGTGTGGCATTATAGAAAAAAATGGCAGATCATTTTGCGTTCTATGTACTGAAACGGTAGTAAGCAGAACGTGGAATATAAATAGACATTTTGAAACTAATCATTCCCAGCTCTTGAAAAGAAGTGAGGATGAAAGGAAGGAATATATTTCCGGGCAGCTACACCTTTATAAGAGCCACTCTAATTCCATCCTTAAATTTATAAAAGGCTCTACAAATTTAACATCTGCAAGTTTAAGCATTGCTCACTCCATAGCTCAGCATGGAAAAGCACTCAGTTAGGGAGAATTTATTAAATAAACTCTCCTAAGATGTGCGCCAGGTCTATTTCACAATATGCAGAATAAAGAAGCAATTATTGAGAATATCTGAGTTACCACTCAGTAGAAATATGAGACTGAACACAAACGTACATCAATTAAAGAGAGACATAAGTAATTGTAAATACTTTCCATCTTTCTTGATGAAACTACTGATGTCACATTACATGCTCAGTTAGCCATTATTGGTTGATATCTGATTGTCTCACAATGAGAGAAGAGTTGATAAAGTTAGTATCAGTGCCAACAAGTACATCAGGAAGAGAAGTATGTAAGGTTGTTATACAAACATTCCGTGACCTAAGCATTGATATCTCTAAAGTTGTGTCAGTGATGACAGATGGGGCACCAAACATGGTGGGGAAAAAAGTCGGATTTGTCAAATTGTTTATGGAAGCTATTGGACATCCGATTGTATCTTTTCATTATATTATCCATCAGGAGGTTTTATGTGCCAAGGTAGGATTCACCGACTTAACTTAATGTCAGTTGTTACAAAAATAGTTAATTTAATAGCTGCTCGCCCCCTTCACAAGTGAGAATTTTCTGCACTTTTACTGGAGGTTGATTCCACCTATAGTGGACTGCTGATGTACAATAATGTAAGATGGCTGAGCCGAGGCAAAGTTCTTGAGCGCTTTGTGGAGTGCTTTGAAGAAATTAAGGTATTTCTTGAGAATGAGGATCTGGGAAACTTTTCTCAGCTCATTGATGATAAGTGGGTCAACACCCTGATATTTTTACAGATTTCTGTTCATGTTAATGAACTGAACTTAAAGTTACAAGGTTTTGGCAAAAGTATTGACATTATGTTGGATACATAAAAGCTTTTGAAAGTAAACTTAAAATTTTCAAGTGAGTTGTAGAAACTAAAACTTGTAAGTATTTTCCTCAAGTAACAAAGTATTTTGAGAAGGCCAGTGCAGCTGTACAAAATGAAATGGATCCCTTGCATATAAAGTACCAGCATGTTTTAGACTCGTTTCTTGACCAATTCAGTGATAGATTTAATCAATTTAGAAGCCTAGAACAGACCATAAAAATAATTAAGTATCCTGATGTAGTAGTCTACAGTAGTTTGGAATTAAATGGTTTCCAATGGATGCAAATTGATGATTTGGAGATGCAACTTGCAGAATTTCAAGACAGCATCTGGGCTCAGATGTTTGTCCACTTGTGGTCAAAGCCTGAGAATCTGGAAAGGTGCCGCTTGGAGAATCAAGAGGAGTGCCACTGCTAACAGGAAATTTGGAGTGCCTGGAACCAATTACCAGACACTTTTAGCACCCTGAAAAATATAGCAATGGCTTTACTGATAATTTTTCCCTCTACCTACTTTTGTGAGACCTTGTTCTCAGCGTTAAATAATAACAAAACCAACAAAAGAAACAGATTGACAGATGAAGTTAGTAGCACTTGATTGGGCTTGAAGTGTACAAAATACCAACCTTCAATTGAAGGTTTAGCCAATGAAATTCAGCAACGAAAATGTCACTTAACAGGCAGGTTAGTTAAAGATTTCCCCCTCCCCCTCACTTATCTTAGTTCACGGCACTCCACACAAGTTAAATAATATCAAGACCAACAAAAGAAACCGACTGACAGATGAACAGAGAAGTCACTAAGCAGGTAAGTTAAATAATTAGCTTGTGGTTTATTAAATACAGTTATATATTACAATTATACATTTTTGTTATTTAAACTATAAATATCGTGAA
Organism: Antrozous pallidus; assembly: GCA_027563665.1. Classification (NCBI taxonomy): domain Eukaryota; kingdom Metazoa; phylum Chordata; class Mammalia; order Chiroptera; family Vespertilionidae; genus Antrozous; species Antrozous pallidus. The sequence continues at coordinate 68,770,574 of CM050514.1, forward strand.
ATTATGTTTTTTTCCTCCCAAGTGACACAGCACCTTAGTTATGCTTGGTTTTTTGACACACCAAGTTCAAAAGGTTGCCCATCACTGGGTTAGCCTCTTCTGGACATCTATATTAATCCTATCTAATAAAAGAATAATATGGAAATTGACTGTACCTCATATCAAGCCATGCCCACAGCCATGCTCATCAGCCAATTAGGAGCAAATTATGCAAATAACCCCCAAACAAGATGGCTGTGGCCACTAAGAGCAGGAGGGCGGCTTGGATTTCCCTGGCAATGGATGAAGCTAAGCTTTCCACCTGCCCTTACTGACCTAGGCCTCCACTCAATGTTACAAAGTTTCAATTATAGAAGATACATAATCCCAACAGAAATGGCGGCAGCCAGGGAGCTAGAGCAGAGGCCAGGGTTGCCTGGGCAATGGAGGAATTCAAGCTTCTGCAGCCCTAGCACCTAAGCCTCCACTCTAGGCTACAAAGTGTCAATTGTAGAATTTAAATAAAGCTAAACAGAAATGGTTGACCCCACAGAGCGAGCAGAAGGCTTGGCTCCCCTCCAGGCTACAAAGTTTCAATTGCAGAACATAAATTAATCCCAGATCCCAGGGCCTCTGCTTGGGTTCCTGGGGGCGTGGCTGGCCTGCAAACCACCACAGGCCCTCATCTAGTCCTCCCATGCCCCAAGGGAAACCCCACCCTGATCCAGGACACCCCTCAGGGCAAACCAGCTGGCACCCACCCATGCACCAGGCTTCTATCTAATAAAAGAATAATATGCAGATTGACCATCATTCCAACACACAACAGGGCTGCCCCCATATGGTCAAAACTCCTGCCCCCATGTGGACACAAGATGGCCACCACAAGAGCCAGCAGGAGAAGGAAATTGGCAGGGAGCAGGCCTGCAAGGGAGGGCATTTAGGGGCAATCAGGGGAGGGTAGTTAGAGGTGACCAGGCCAGTAGAGGAGGGAAGTTGGGGCAAACAGGCTGGCAGGGGAGCAGTTAGACATCAATTAGGCTGGCAGGGACTTGTTAGGGGTTGACCAGGCTGGCCGGCAGAAGCGGTTAGGGGCAATCAGGGAGGCAGGCAGGTGAGCAGTTTGTAGCCAGGAACCCTGGATTGTGAGAAGGATGTCCAAATGCCTGTTTAGGCCCGATCCTACTGGGAGAGGGCTCAAATGAGCAGTTGGACATCCCTTGAGGGGTCCCAGATTGGAGAGGGTGCAGGCTGGGCTGAGGGACATCCCCCAACCCCCGTGCACGAATTTTGTGCACCGGGCCTATAGTAAAAGGATAATATGCTAATTAGACTGGGAAACCTGGACAAAGCCATGGAGGAGGCATCAAGGTAGAGGAGATTAGGGGCCAATAGGGGAGGACAGGTGTGGGTGATTAGGCCAGGATGGGATGGCAGTTGTGGGTGATCAGGCTGGGTGGGGTTGGGGACGGGGTGGGGGAGGGTGGCAGTTGGGGGGGGAGCTGGCCAGCAGGTAGAGTGGTTTCAGCAATCAGGCAGGCAGGCAGGTGAACTATTGGGAGCTAGCAGTCCCAGATTGTGAGAGGGATGTCCGACTGCTGGCTTAGGCCCCATCCCCATCCCTTTGGGATTGGGCCTAAACCAGCAGTCAGACATATCCCAGGTGGTCCCAGATTGGAGAGGGTGCAGGCCGGGCTGAGGGACATCCCCTCTTGCCCTCCCCCCCCCCCCCCCGCATGAATTTTGTGCACTGGGCCACTAGTTTCATATAAATGGAATAGTACAATATGTGACGTTGTGTGTCAGGCTTCTTTTCCAATATAGTGTTTTCAAGGATTACCATGCTCTGGCACGTATCAGTACTTCATGTCTTAAAATATATATATTTTATTGATTTTTTACAGAAAGGAAGGGAGAGGATAGAAAGTCAGAAACATCGATGAGAGAGAGGTATCGATCAGCTGCCTCTTGTACACCCCCCACTGGAGATGCGCCTGCAACCAAAGTACCTGCCCTTGACTGGAATTGAACCCGGGACCCTCCAGTCCGCAGTCCAACGCACTATCCACTGAGCCAAACCTGTTTTGGCATTTCATGTCTTTTTATCGCCAAGTAATATTACATTGTGTGGATATACCACATTTTATTTCTCATTTATCATTTGATGGAAACATGGCTTGTTTAAACTCTTTGACTACTATGATTATTGATGTTACAGACATATTATTAACTATAGTCACCATACTGTACATTAGATTTCCAGAATTTATTTATCTTAGAATGTTTGTATCTTGTTCCAACCTCCCCCATTTCCCTTGCTTCCTACCCACTGGTAACCACCATTCCAACCTCTATCCAATGAATTTGACTTTTTCCTTTCCCACATAGAGTGTTAGTGAGATCATGAAGTATTTGTCTTTCTGCATTCTGACTTTTTTCACTTAGCATAATGTTCTTCAGTCTGATTCATGTCACAACTATCAGGATTTTCTTTTTAAAATAATTTTCTTTTTTTCATAATTGTAATCCATTTTTTATAGACTATTTTTTACCCATACATCTGTCAGTGGACATTTAGATTGTTTCTATGTCTTGGCTACTGTGAATATTTCTGCAGTGAGTGGGAGGAAGATATCTCTATGAGATAGTGATTTTATTTCTTTTAGATATATACCCACAAATATGATTGCTGGATCATACATGGTAGTTCTAATTTTAACTTTTTGAGGAGCCTCCACACTGTTATCCATAATGGCTGTATCAATTTACATTCCCATCAATGTGTTCTCTTTTCTCCACATTCTCGCTAACACTTTGACTTTTTGATAATATTCATTCTAATAGATCCCATTGTGATCTCATTTCCTTGATGATTAATGATGTTGAGCATCTCTATGTATCTGTTGGTCATTTGTATATCTTCTTTGGAAAGATATATATATATTTTTTGAATATATATTTTTCAGAATACTCCAAGGGCTTAAGTGGCAGGGACCTCAAGAGAGCCTTTGAGAAGTAGGTAATGTTCCATATCTTGATCTGAGAGGTGGTTACGTGGGTGTATTCATATATAAAAATTTATTGAGCAATGAACCTAAGTTACTGACTTATTGTCAATAAAAAAAGGAAAATTACTGCTTTATGTCCTTTTTTTTCTCATTTTACTATAGACCTGAGGGACTTTGTTACAGACCAGTGCTAGTCTGTGGATTGCTATTGAAGATAAAATCTGAGCACATTCATTAGACAAAGAAATTTCCTTGATAGTCTGGTCCAAGATCTCTTTCTGCCTTCACCTTTTGCTTCTTTCCCTCCCTGCCATATTTTGGATAGTCCTGGTGCAGCCCTCAGACCCATAGGGCTTTTTAATGTTACCTCATAATCCTTTTAACTCTCCAATGTGTGCCTACCTGTTCTCCAAGATCTAGTAGCCTTTTGGTTTCACAGGAAACATGCATGATGATGTTTTTTTCTGACATAGCATTTTATTAATAAATGTTTGAGGTAGCACTTAACCAATTTTTAAATTCACTTTTAAAAACTTTATTTCAAAATAATGATAGACTCAAAGGAAGTTACAAACATATTACAAAGAGTTCATGTACACGTCATTCAGCCTCCCCCACTGGTGATCTTTTATATAGCTGTAGTACAATAACTAAACCAGGAAGCTAGCATTCATGAACTAATATTTTTATTCATCTTTTTACTTATTTTTTCCATTCCCTGTGCTCTTCAATATAGTAGCCACTAGCCACATGCAGTAATTTTATTTAAATTACTTAAAATTATGTAAAATTAAAAACTTAATTCCATGGCCTCACTGGCCACATTTGAAACACTTAGTAGCCATCTAGGACTAGTGGCAATCACATGGGTAGCATAGGTACAGAATATTTCCGTTGCTCTAAGTTTTTTCAGATAGCTTTGATCCAGGCTGAGTTCTTCTTGAGGGTAGATCTGCCTTATCCATCTTTATAGCTGCCATTCCGGACAGTATGAGTACTCAATCCATACCTGAATGATTAACTCTAGTTCTTTTTCTAGCAAAGCTAGATATAAAGCTCATGTTTCCTAATTCTAAGTTCACTGCTCTTTCCATGTGGAACTTAATTTTGTGAGCTCATTGACTTATATCAGTTTTATTTATTTAAAAAATATTTTATTGGTTTCAGAGAAGAAGGGAGAGGGAGAGATGGAAACATCAATGATGAGAGAGAATCATTGATCGGCTGCCTCCTGCATGCTCCTCCCTATTGGGGATTGAGCCCACAACTCAGGCATGTGTCCTTGACCAGAATCAAACCTGGACCCTTCAGTCCTCAGCCAGTGCTCTATCTACTAAAGCCAAACCAGCTAGGGTGATATGTATCAGTTTTAGAAGGAGTATTAAAGTAATAATAAAAGAGTAATATGCTAATTAGACTGGACATCATCAGGACATCTTTCTGGACAAAGCAACGGTGGTGGGGCCTGAGGCAGAGGTGGTTAGGGGCAACCAGGCTGGCAGGGGAGGGCAATTTGGGGGTACCAGGCCAGCAGGGGAGGGCGGTTAGAGGCAACCAGGCTGTCAAGGAAGGGCAGTTAGGGGTGACCAGGTTAGCAGGCAGAGGTGGTTAGGGACGACTTTACTGGCAGGGGAGCAGTTAGTGGCGATAGGCTAGCAGGCAGAGGTGATTAGGGGCTATCAAGCAGGCAGGCAGAGAGGTTAGGGGTGATCATGCAGGCAGGGGAGCAGTTAGGGGTGATCAGGCAGGCAGGCAGGTGAGCGGTTAGGAGCCAACGGTCCCGGATTGTGAGAAGGATGTGTGACTGTCAGTTTAGGCCCAATTGAAGAGGATGCAAGCTGGGGTGAGGGGACCCTCCCCCATGCACAAATGTTGTGCACTGGGTCTCTAGTTAAAGTAATAATATTTTTTTAGGGGGCATACACATCATCTAGGAAGCTTGCTAGAACTGCATATTTCTGGACATTTCCCTCTCACGAACCTGATTCAGTAGGTCTGTGGTGGGGTGTAGGAATCTATATTTTAAACATATACTTAAGCAGCCCTGTGTGGTAAATAGCATAAGGATAGATCAGAAGAGAGCGCAACAGAATAGTGAGCCTAGAAATGGAACTACACTTATATGGCCATTTGATTTTTTAACAAAGATGCTATTAAAGAAAGGAAATCTTTTCACCAAATAGTGTTGTAACAACTAGATACCCATATTAAGAAAATTCTGATTCTTACCTCTTGCCATGAATAATATGGATTATTGACCTAAATATGACAATTATTAATTATAAACTTTCTAGAAGCAATCATAGGAGAATATCTTGGGGATGGGTGAAGGTGTTTTGGATAAGACACCAAAAGGAATAATCGTTTAAAAAAATTGATGTTGTATTTTATCAAGAACTTTTGCTCACCAAAGACACAATTAGGAAATTACATAGGAAGCACTGGCTGGTGTGGCTCAGTTGGTTGAGCATTGTCCCATGCACTGAAAGGTCACTGGTTTGATTCCCAGTCAGGGCACATAGCCAGGTTGCGGGTTTGATTCCTGGTCAGGGTGGCTGTGGGAGGCAACCGATCAATGTTACCCTCTCACATTAATGTTTCTCTCTCTTTTTCTCTCTTCTCTTCCCTTCCTCTCTAGAATAAATAAAAACATGTTAAAAAAAAAAAAAGAAAATGCATAGACTGGTTACATAATGGGAGGAAATATTTGCAAAATCTATTTCAGACAAACGACTGGTAGGTATCCAGAATATAAAAATAACTCAGAATAAAGACTTTCTAGAAACCAACAATAAAAAAGATAAACAATTTAATTAAAAATTTGACAAAAGTTATGAGCAGACAAAATAAGATCTACCAATGCATTTAAATGCACATAAAAGTAGTATTAGTAGTAATCAAGAAATGAAAATTAAACTATACACTGTATACCCACCAGAATGGCAAAAATTAATGGCTGACAAAATCCAGTATCAATGAGGCTATGGAGCAAACAGAAGTCTTCTATATTGTGGGTGGGAATGCAAAATGATCCTATCATTCTGGGGAAGGTGTGTTAAATGTTCTTGTATGAGTCTTTTTGTGGAGACAGTCTTTCATTTCTCTTGGGTAACTATCTGGAAGTAGAATTACTTAATCATATACCCAAGAGAAATGAAAGACTATATCCACAAAAAGACTTATACAAGATTGTTAATGGATAGCAGCTTCATTCATAATAGCAAAACATGGAACAGTTTATGTGTTCATCAACAGAAAAATGAATAAAACAGTTTTAAGTTCATACAATGTTACTTATTTTTCCAGCCATAAAAAGTTACCAAGTACTGAATGAATTTTAAAAATGTTATGGTAAGTGCTTAACAAAATAGAATTTTCACTTAATACATTATGAGGTTCTAAGAGAGAGAGAGATAGAGACTGGTTGAGAGAGAGAGAGAGAGAGAGAGGAGGGGAAGGAAAAGATTGGGAAGAGTGATGAAAGAACTTTTCTTGGGTGATTGATATACCTTGATAGGGGTTGGATTAGTACATTTGTCAAAAATCATTGAATGTTACACTTTAGATTTATGCATTTTATTATGTGTAAACTTTACCTCAAGAGAAAAAATTTTTTAAAGATGTGATTTTAGGCCCTGGTGGGGTAACTCAGTTGGTTAGAGCACCACCACGATATGCCAAGATTGTGGGTATAAACTACAAGAAGCAATCATTGAACGCATAAATGGAACAACAAAAGTCACTATTTCTCCTTTTCTCTCAATAAAATAAAATAAAATAAAATAAAATAAAATAAAATAAAATAAAATAAAATAAAATAAATAAAATAAAATAAAATAAAATAAAATAAATAAATAAATAAATAAAATAAAATAAAATAAATAAAATAAATAAAATAAATAAAATAAATAAAATAAATAAAATAAATAAAATAAATAAAATAAATAAAATAAAATAAAATAAAAAATAATAAAATAAATAAAATAAAATAATAAAATAAATAAAATAAAATAAATAAAATAATAAAATAAAATAAAATGAATAAAATAAAATAAAAATGTGATTTTAATGTAGGTGAAGACCACACTTTGAGAACCATTGGGTTTAACTAATTTTCAAGAAATAATCTTCTCTTACTGTGAAAAATATTTCATTGATTTAACATGTTGATGTTTTTCTTTAAAAATTAATGACACTGTCAATGTAAGAATGTCCAAACCAGCAGAGAATTTTTATGAGGTTATTTGAGCCAAACTGAGGACATGCCAGGAAGCAAGATCTCAAATGCTGAGGAAAATGACAGTTTTGCAGTTTCTCTTATACATTTGGAATTAAGGAGAGAATTTCTGAAGATCAAATGATGGTGGGAGGAAGCAAGGCAGGAAAATATCTGATTGGATTACCATATAGTTAAGGTTATTGCTCCCTTCAGGGTGGGTACTTTTCCAAGGGGTCTGGAAAAGAGGATTACTCTGGCATTTTCAAGGTGTGTTAACCTAAATTCATAAGAACAATGTTTAGGGCTTGTTTAAGGTATAAACCTTTCATAGGCCTGGGGCATGATGCCCACATGCCCTGCTAAGTTAGGAAATTATAAAGAGATCACTCTGTGACTTTTCCTTAGCTGGATTACAGAGTCCCTTTTTTTGTCAGCACATTAAATATTTTACAGGGTACATTTGTATATATACTGAGTGGCCAGATTATTATGATCTCTGAACGCATTATAATCTGGCCACTCAGTGTGTGTGTGTGTGTGTGTGTGTGTGTGTATGTGTGTATACACACACACACACATATATATATATATGTACACACACACACACAAACACTATATATATAGGCTTGGTGCATCAATTTGTGCATGGCTAGGGGCTGGCCGGCCTGGCCAGGGCTAGGGGATATGGGTGGTTGGCAGGCCTGCTTGCTGGTCGAACTCCTGGTCAATGGGACAGTTTGCATATTAGCATTTTATTATATAGGATATACACTAATAATAATATGGCCACTCCATGTAGTTATATAAATACTGTATGAAAAGTGTCACTTCCTTATTAGAAGATTAACACGTGGACAAAGGCTTTTAAAAAAATTTTTATTTTTTATTTGCAATATAACTTAGATTTAATAGTACTACATATGTTTTCCTTTTCCCCCCCATTGTCCTCCCCTACCCCCCCAGCACATGTTCCCACCTGCCCCCCCACCCCACCCCAGTGTCTTGCATCCATTGGTTATGTTGATACGCATGCATAAAAGTCCTTTGGTTAATCTCCCACAGCACTCGCCCTCCACCCTCCCCAGCCTTCTTCCTGTAGCTTGACAGTCTGTTCAATGCCTTCCTGCCTCTATATCAATCTCTCTCCCCTGTTTCTTTTCTTCAAAAATATCTTGCATCTGCATACTAGAAATAAATGTATAAGAACAAAAAATGTTTGAGTGTCAGTTTCATTGTCAAATAGTTCTTTATGTGTACATGTCAGCAGTGGTATCCAGGTGGTGGACACATGGTGGCAATGCAAGTTCCATCCTCTCTGGTTTGGTCCTGAGCTGCCTGCAGCAATCGACTGCTAGCATGGCAAGGTGTCGTCAGGGTCCCCCAACTCTGGACCGTCCTTGTGGCTGGAACAGACCCGTCAGTTCCTTACTGTCACAGGAACCCACATGGTCTTGGAGTTGTTCTCTGAAAACACACAAACACATTCTGGACCAAAAGTTAGCAAAGGGATCTTCTCTGCAAATTAGACTTGGGATTCTTTTTATTTTTGTCCAAATGATTTTCCTTTGGCTTTTTTTGACACCGTGCGTGTTTTTTATGGGTGTCCTGCTGTTGGCATTACGAATGGATGTTACTTTTCTGGAGTAAGAATTTTCTAGATGTATTTTATTTACAGGATATTTTTCCTTACATGATATTACCCCACTATTCCCTCCCCCCCCTTTTGATTAATGGGAGCTTTTGGAAATTTTAGATTGCAGTCTTAGTAATTTTAAATTTTAATTTTTGTACAGAAATATGACTGCTTTAGGTTTTTTGGATGTTAGGTAATTTTACAGTGAGATAAAGTACTAATAAAAATTTTAGTTAATGTTTTAGGAACAGCTTTTTGTCCAGTACACTTAAATTTTTAAAAAATCTTTATTGTTCAGTTTATTAATTACATTGTTCCCTTTTTTTTTCACCCTATAGTTCCCCTCCACCTGGTACCCATCCCAGCCTCCGCCCTCACCCCTCTCCACTATCCTCTCCCGTAGTTGCATGATTTTTGTCCAGTCTCTTGCTGCACTTCCCGCACCCCCTTCCTCCCCAAGAGTTGTCAGTCCATTCCTTCTCTATGTCTGTGATTCTGTTACATTCACCAGTTTATCCTGTTCATCAGCTTATTAATTCACTTGATTTTTAGATTCATTTGTTGATAGATGTGTATTTGTTGTTCCTAATTTACAATTTTATCTTTTTCTTCTTCCTCTTCTTAAAGAATATCTTTTTTTTCTTTTTTCCTTTTTCTGCATTTTTATTTTTATTTTTTTAATCTTTACTGTTCAGTATATTAATTACATTGTTCCCTTTTCCCCCCCTATAGTTCCCCTCCACCTGGTACCCATCCCACCCTCCGCCCTCACCCCCTTCCACTGTCCTCTCCCATAGTTGCATGATTTTTGTCCAGTCTCTTGCTGCACTTCCCACACCCCCTTTGTCCCCAAGAGTTGTCAGTCCATTCCCTCTCTATGTCCGTGATTCTGTTACATTCACCAGTTTATCCTGTTCATCAGCTTATTAATTCACTTGATTTTTAGATTCATTTGTTGATAGATGTGTATTTGTTGTTCATAATTTACACTTTCATCTTTTTCTTCTTCCTCTTCTTAAAGAATATCTTTCAGCATTTCATATAATACTGGTTTGGTGGTGATAAACTCCTTTAGCTTTTTCTTATCTGCGAAGCACTTTATCTGACCTTCAATTCTGCATGATAGCTTTGCTGGATAGAGTAATCTTGTTTGTAGATTCTTGCTGTTCATCACTTTGAATATTTCTTGCCACTCCCGTCTGGCCTGCATTGTTTCTGTTGAGAAATCCGCTGACAATCGTATGGGTGCTCCCTTATAGGTAACCATCTGTTTTTCTCTTGCTGCTTTTAATATTCTCTCTTTGTCTTTTGCTCTTGGCATTTTAATTATGACGTGCCTTGGTGTGGTCCTGTTAGGGTTCCTATATATTGGGGTTCGGTGCGCTTCTTGGCCTCCTAAGTCAATTTCTTTCACCAGGTGTGGGAAGTTTTCAGTCACTATTTCTTCAAATAGGTTTCCATTGTCTTGGTCTCTCTCTTTTTCTGGCACCCCTATAATTCGGATGTTGGTATGCTTGAGGTTGTCCCAGAGGCCCCTTACACTATCTTCAATTTTTTGGATTCTTTTGGTTTCTTGCTTTTTCAGCTGAGTGGATTTTACCTCTTTGTATTTCAAATCTTGAACTTGGTTCTTGGGGTGCTCCAGAGCACTTTTAGGTCTTTGTATAATATTTTTTATTTCAGTCAGTGTATGCTTAATTTCTGGTTGGTCCTTTTTTATATCCTTGAGAGTCTTCTTTATATCCTTGAGGGTCTCCTTCATTTCCTTGTAGGACTCATTCATTTCCACGTTGGTCTTGATCATTTCCACATTGGTCTTGATCATTTCCTTGCAGGTCTCATTCATATCCTTGAGGGTCTTGTTCATTTCCTTGTAGGACTCATTCATTTCCTTGTCGGTCTTGCTTATTTCCTTATAGGCCTCGACCTTTTGTTGGAGCCTCTTGAAAAGCCCTATAACCGTGGTTTTGAATTCCATGTCCAGTCGTTTTTTTCCCCACATTTCTTTCACATCTGATTTCTTTCCGTGTCTCTGCATGGTGGCTGCTTCCTGAGTTGGTCAATTAGCTTTGTGTGGTAGACTTCCTACTAGGGACAGTGGCTCAGCCTCCCCAGTTACCTGAGGTGGATATGGGTTGCACAGTCTTGCTGAAGTTAAGCTCGGGTTAATCGTTGTTAGCACTTGGAGGGGTTGACCTCCAGGCCAATTGTCTGTGAAGCTCAGCTGTGCTCAGGTTGGATGGGCAGAGTCTCCGGGCCAAGCAGACAGCGTTAGCTCTGTCCTATGCAGCCCCAGGGACTCTGTTCCGGGGGCAATGACCACCAGCACCTCTGAGAGAGAGCCACTGCCAAGCCCCACCAGCTGCCGGGGATTTCAGACTCTCCCCAAATGAGTCTGCACGCCCAATGTCTCACCCAGGGTTGTAAAACAAAGCAGACTGATGGTTTTCCGAATGAGAGAGCAAGTCGCAGAGCGCTCTCTGTGCAGTCACACAGCTGAGCTGTTCGCGCAAGCTGCCTTCTCCACAATTCGGCAGACTCGGCAGCACCCGAGTTTTGGAGTGCCCTCCCACTGTCCAGTTTTCACTCCGTATGATAGTGGGTTGGTTCCCTGGACTTCACCCAGAGCTGGAGAATCAGTCCTTGGGACGTCTTTGTCTCCCAGATCGAGAAAACTGGCCCGTTTTCAGCTGCCCGCCCTCTCCGCTGGCGTGCGCTCCAGACCTCTCTCCAAGCGAATCTTCAACGCTGTCTGCCGCCGCTCCTCTGAGTCACAGTGTCTTATTTTCACTTTTATTAGTGGAATTTTCACTCGGCCAGCTTTCTGGTGATTCTGGAAGGTGTTTGTTCTTTCGTTAAGTTGTAGTATTAAAATTGCTGAGTATGACGGCAAGAAAGGTGTTTTACCTATGCTGCCATCTTGGTTGTCTTCTAAATTTTCTTGAGTATTCACTTATTTCACTTGGCCAATTTAAATTAATCTGAAAGCTTGATTACTATTTTACTGTCAATTTTAATACTCAAGCAAAAATGTTAGTTTACCCTGTAAATATTAGTGGAAAGGACTATTTGCATTATTGAGTAGGCCCTGAGCATTTCTAGTACTAGTCTGAATTTAGATATAGAGCAGCTGTTGGTGGCCGAGTCTCTGTAACCTGGGTCCTGATCTGAGCTGTGCATGGGATGGACAAAGGCTTTTGACAATATTATATACTTCCTTATTTTAATAAATGTTATTTTTAATGTCAGGAATCAATGTTAACATCAGGAGGATTTGTGCATGGAAATAACTTTGCATGGAATTAGGTGTAATTTAATTGGTTAAATGTGGCTTGAGATGGATATTTATAGCGATGTGTAGTAAACTGGATGTTTTTAATTTTTCAGCTGAACTGCTGGCTTTCACAACAGTGCAGTGAATGTGTTTACTTATGTGATAGACCTCTAGTGTCATTTACTTTAAGATCCTACATGTTTAGAAAATTAGAATTTGCACTTCTGTTTCTTAAATGTGGCATGAATCTGAAAACTTTCAACAGTGCAACAGAAGAACAGCTGGAACTTGACACTAATGATCACATGTTGATTCATGAGTATGAGGCAAATCTGACCTTACTATAGATAAAATTATGTTGTCAACTATCAGTCCACATCCAAAATAATATCTCTTACAATAGGATATTAGTCAGATGCCTGAAATTTCACCAAGTAAAGATATTTGCCTGTTTCCAAATTTTCCTGATAAGAATCATTTGGGGCACTTACTAAATTTCATATCCCTCTCTCTCTTAGAAATTGGAATTCCTTGCTTACAGTGAGTGGGTCTAGGATGGGCGAGAATTTATTTGAATTTTTAATGATTACCTTCTGATAATTCTTATCAAAAATGTTTAGGAAGCATTGCCCTAAAGTAGACCTAGGTTTATCAAACATTTAAAAAAATCTTTATTGTTCAGATTATAAGAGGTGTCCCCCCCCCCATAGCTTCCCTCCACCCAATTCCCACCCCACCCCTACCTTTACCCCTGCCACTATCCTCATCCATAGGTGTATGATTTTTGGTCAGTCTCTTCCCGAACCCCCCACACCACTTTCCCCTCGAGAATTGTCAGTCCAGTCCTTTTCTATGCCCCTGATTCTATTATATTCACCAGTTTATTCTGTTCATCAGATTTTTTCACTTGGTTTTTAGATTCACTTGTTGAGAGATAGGTATTTGTTATTCATAAAATTTTTTATCTTTACTTTTTTCTTCATCTTTCTTTTCTTAAAGAATACCTCTCAGCATCCTAGCCAATAAAAGAATAATATGCAATTTGACTGTCACTCCAACACACAAGATGGCCACCCCCATTTGGACACACGATGGCCATCACAAGATGGCCAGCAGGGGAGGGCAGTTGTGGGCAATAAGGCCAGCAGGGGAGGGCAGTTGGGAGGAACCAGCCCTGCAGGGGAGGGCAATTGGGGGTGACCAGGCCTGCAGGGGAGGGAAGTTAGGGGTGACCAGGCTGGCAGAGGAGGGCAGTTGGGAACAACCAGGCCTGCAGGGGAGGACAGTTGGGGGGGACCCAGGCCTGCAGGGGAGGGCAGTTGGAGGCAACAAGGCCTGCAGGGGAGAATAGTTAGGGGAGACCAGGCCGGCAGGGGAGGGCAATTAGGAGTTATCAGGCCAGCAGGGGAGGGCAGTTGGGGCAACCAGGCCCTGCAATGGAGGGCAGTTAGGGGCAATTGGACTGGCAAGTTAGGTGTTGATCAGACTGCCTGGGGAGTGGTGGGTGAGTGATCAGGCTGGCAGGCAAAAGTGGTTAGGGGCAATCAGGCAAGCAGGCAGATGAGCAGTGGGAGCCAGTAGTCCTGGATTGTGAGAGGGATATTCCTTGAGATATTCCAGATTGGAGAGGGTATAGCCTAGGCTGAAGGACACATACCCCCTGCCGTGCATGAATTTCATGCACCAGGCCTCTAGTTTCATATAATACTGGTTGGGTGGTGATGAACTCCTTCAGCTTTTTCTTGTCTGTGAAGCTCTTTATCTGACCTTCAATTCTGAATGATAGCTTTGCTGGGTAGAATAATGTTGGTTGTAGGTTCTTGCTATTCATCACTTTGAATATTTCTTGCCACTCCCTTCTGGCCTTCATAGTTTTTGTTAAGAAATCAGCTGACAATTATATGGGTGCTACTTTGTAGGTAACTGTTTTTTTCTTTCTGCTTTTAATATTCTCTTTGTCTTTTGCTTTTGGCATTTTAATTATGATGTCTATTGGTGTGGTTCTCTTTGGATTTCTTTTGTTTGGGGTTTTCTGTGCTTCCTGGACATGTAAATCTATATCTTTCACCAGGTAGCTGAGTTTTCAGTCATTATGTCTTCAAATAGTTTTTCAGTATCTTGCTTTCTCTCTTCTTCTGGCACCCCCATAATTCTGATGTGGGTATGCTTGAAGTTGTCCCAGAGGCTCCTTTACACTATCTTCATATTTTTGGATACTTTTTCTTTTTGCTTTTCCGGTTGGGTGTTTTTTTCTTTTTTGTATTTCAAATCTTTGACTTGATTGTTGTGATCTTGTAGTCTGCTGTTGGATCTTCGTATATTATTTTCTATTTCAGTCAGTGTATGCTTAATTTCTAGTTGGTCCTTTTTCATATCCTCAAGGGTCTCAATAAGTTTATCAGCCTTTTCTAGAAAATTCTTGAAAAACCTTATCACCATGATTTTGAACTCTCCAGTAGTTTGCTTTCATCCATTTCTTTCATTTGTGATCTGTTTCTTTGTCTCTGCATTTTGGCTGCTTCCCTGTGTTGATGGAGTGGCTTTGTGTGGTAGGTACCCTATAGGGTCCAGTGGCTCAGCCTCCCCAGTTACCTGAGGTTGACACTCTTTGTTCACCCCTTTGTGGGCTACGTGCACAGTCTTGTTCTAGTTAAGCCTTGATTGTTGTTGGTATCACTGGGAGGAATTGACCTCCAGACCAATTGGCTGTGAGGATCAGCTTTGTCTATGATGGGAGAACTTCTGTGCTGGAGATACCGTTGTGGGGCAAGACTTGCTTTAGTGGAGCTTTGGTGCTCACTGAGTCTGCCTCCTGAGTATGTCCCTTATGGATCTAAGGAGTTGTAATCCAGATGGTCCTACTCTGACCCTTGGGTACACTAGCTCTTGGATATCCAAGGAGGTGCTAATTTAACCTCTGCCTGAGACCACCCAGCAGGAACTATGGAGATATCTGCAGATTTCTCTTCTTTGTTTGGGTTTTGGAGGTGCCCAGTTGAGGCTCAGCTGTGAAGCAATGCAAGCTGCCGCAGGGCCTTGGCCCTTCTTTTGGATGTTCTGGGTCTCACTCACTCACCTGCAGTTTGTTAGGTCAAAGGACCAGGCCATTCATATGCAAAAGCCTCTGTGCACAGCTGGGGTGGGGCGGAGTCTCAGGGTGGAGCAAATAGCAATGGCTTCCCGTCACCCCTGCCCTAAGAGGCTCCCCCCTCCCCCCAGTTTCCCTTTGCAAGCACCTCTGAGAGAAAGCCGCCCTGGAGTTCCTCCTGCTGCCAGACAGTCCAGTTTCTCCGCGTATGAGTTTGTCTCCAGAGTCTCATCATAACTGGAGTTCAGAGCAGTCGGGAGCTTGTGTTTCCCTCCTGCTTAAAAAAGACAGCCGCGTACTCATTTACCAGCCCTCTCCACGCACATGTCTCTGTTCCTCTGCCTTCACTTCCGCAGCTCCTCTGAGTCTCAGTGTGCTTTTCTCTTTTCTTCTAGTTGTAGAATTTCCACTCAGCCAGCCTTCCTGTAGTTCTGGGTGATGTCTGCTTTGTCTTTTAGTTATAGTTTTGAAGTTGTTGTGCAAGGCAGCAGTTCAGGTGTTTACCTATGTCGCCATCTTGGTTTCTGCTCTCTCAAACATTTTTATTCACAATAGAAAGGTGAAGAAGGAGGAGGATGTGAAGGAGGGGGCGAGGAGGAGAAGAAAGGAAAAGAAAAAGAAAAATCACCTCTAGAGACCTTATTAAAAAAACAGATTCCTGGGTTTTACCCAGTGCTTCTCATTTGTCTGGGATGAAGCCCCCAAATCTATGCTTTTAGAGCTGTGTTTTACAAGAGGGAAGATTATTTGATGTGAATTTCAAGAAGGGTTTTATCTTCTGAGATGGACTCCCTATGATCTACCTGAGAGTCCAGATTTTATGAACAATAGGAGTCTAGCAGTTGTTTGCTCAAAGGGGTCCCTGGTGTACTTTGTATATTGGGAAGAACCTCAGACTGAACTCTCTGCTTTCTCTTTCTACCGGTGGATTGAGACCTGCCCTGTCTGATCAGGACTGCACAATTTTGATACTTCATTTTATAAATGGACCAAATTGGGTCTCTGGATATGAACTACTGCTATGAAAAAAAAACCGCCTCACCCAGCTGGTGTTGCTCAGTTGGTTGAGCTGGGTCCTGTACACCAAGAGGTCCCTAATTTGATTCCCGGTCAGGATACATACCGGGGTTGCAAACTTGATCCCCAGTAGTTGGCGTTTAGGAGGCAGCCAATCAGTTTCTCTCTCATCAATGTATCTATCTCTCCCTCTCTCATCCTTTCTCTCTAAAGTCAATAAAATCATATTTAAAAACAACACCCCCCCAGCCTTTCCTTTAACTTGGTGGAACACAGTTTAGGGTGCTACCTGAATCTGTCACATGGGCTGCAACTCTTTTTTGCTCAAATAAATGTTTTGAATTCTTTATTATAGTCTAAAATTAATTTTAGTTTACAGAACTCATGTAATGCACAGGTCTGAGTGCTGTCTTCCTTGTGTAGCCTTAGAAAAAAGGCTCTTGAGTAAGTTTTCGGTCACTCTGACAAGAGATAAGTGAAGCTGGGGAGTAGGAAATTAAAGGAAAGATAGTTTTAGAATTAAGGATAGGTCTTAGTGTAAGAGCTAGATGGAGGACAGTGAGGACCTGAGGGATAGTGAGCATGCCTAAGAGAAAGGAGAAAGTCACCTAGTGCCAACCATCCCATAGCAGCAGTACTGTTATATTTGTGGGGTGGAGCATGGGTAAGCCTTAGGAAAGTGACTTTTGAAAGCAACTACATTTATTGCCCTGCAAGTGAAAATCTACCTGCATGCCATCATAGGTCACTAGTCCTTGTCTTACATGCTGCTATAAACATGTATTGATTTTTTTCTTGTGTAGTAAGAAGAAAATATAACTTATAGACCATCTTCTGGCAGAAGATGATAGATTTGGATAATAAACGGGAGGTGTTGGAAGCCAGGAATCAAAAGTGAAGAAATTCTGCAAGCCCTTGGGTAAGAAAAGTGATGGATTTATTTACTCACATGTCCCACAGTATCATTATATGGTCATCTAATGTGAGTGTGTTGCTTTTAGGCAGATATGTAACTTCACAAGTGTTAAGGAGAAGGTAGAATAAGCTGCTGAAAATGGGTCTTAAGCATCCATTTCCCCTTAGGCTGCTTGTTCCAGCTCTTCTGTCATCACCTCTACATTCACTTCTACTATTTCCCAGGACCCTTCACTTCCTTCCCAGGTTAAAACCTTAACCTAAAATACTTCATTAATATTGATAGCTACTATTTATTGACTTCTTATTGCTAGGCTCCTTGCTCTTGTGTTCTCCTTCCATTCTTTCCTTCCTTTCTTGAAGTACCTCAATAATCTAGATACTGTGATTATGACCCATTTTGTACATGAGACATGTGAGGTTCCAAGAGGTAACACAAATAGGAAATGGCAGAATCAGGTTTTACAGCTGTGCTGGCTTCCGATTCCATACTTGCTTCCTTCCTTCCTCTGAAAGAGAAAAATGGGGAACCACACCTGCACATTCTCCAGCGCATCAGAACAGGTAGCCCAATTTGACAATCTTCTTTTGAAAGATTGTCAATCCCTGAGATTTAAAAGCATTTTAGTTTTCATTTCAGAATATTTGAAACTTAGAAAAGAGAAAGAAATCACCTCTATTATTGCTGGGCTTACATAACTATGATTAATATTTCAGTGTATTTGCTTTCAGGCTTTTTTTTTTGCACATGTGAATATTTTCTTATAGTACATACATTCTTTACTATTATGATATTTTAAATATAAATAGAATTTTCATACTCAGAGTTTAATGACTCTCAAAATGGTAAATTAAGACTTTTTTCAGTTTGACACGAAGGAGGCCTAGCAAATGAGTGAATGAATGCTTTCATATAGAGAATATTACATGTTTGTCTGCTTGTCACTTTTGTTTGTTCTGTGTTCAGAGAGGGTTTGTTGTTCTAGGTTAAATTTTATATCACAAACAGTATCATGAACAAAGAACATAATCTCCCAACTCAAGTATGTTTTACCTGTATTTCTAGGTCTTGCTCAAATCCACACCCTTGATTAACTTTCCTTGATTTCAAAGCCCAAATGGTCTTTCTCTCTGCTTTTTGGCTACCCCTCACATTTAACATTCCTCTCGTTCTCTATCTGCTAGATATAATGTTTTTGTCCTTTTTTTCTTATACATTTTCTAACCTCAGTGCTATTTTCATGAGACCACTTTTATTTTTTTTTAGCATTTGGTATTTGAACCAAATTGCTGTTAATTTTCCTGAGATACTAGGATGATTTTAAACTTCCTGGTGTATCTTTCCATGCCTTGTAGGTCCCTATCACTGTAACCATGCCAGAAATGACAGAAAATGAGACTCCTACAAAAAAGCAGCACCGGTAAGTAGCCACAGTTCAAAAATAATATCATTTTAGAAGATAAGAAGCAGAATTAGTCCCTACTTTATTAAATAGGTAATTCTTAGGGAACTTTCATTTGGGTGCCTAGAAAACCATTACTCTTTCAAAATATGTTTGGATAGATAGAAACCACTTTATAGAAAAAGGTACATAGTTAACATTTACGTGTTCTTATTCTGCCAGCAGTGTACCAAGTGTAATACCAAATCTATTCTAAATGTTTAGTTTCTTCTGAAAGTTTTTACTTCAAACAGGATTAGTCTTTGTAGATCCTAAACTCATGCAGGCTGAAGTCAGTTTGAATAGGTATTTTGTGACATTAGAAACCATTATGTCAATAGGCATATCAGTACAATATTATTTTTGTTTTCTTGTATAACACCCCCCCCCCCCCCCCCATTTTCTGGATTTCTACCATTTGGGCCAGTGTTTCTGCTTAGAATTACAGGGCCAGTGTTTCCATTAATTTAAAAAGAATATTTTTATTGATTTCAGAGAGTAAGGGAGAGGGAGAGAGAGATAGAAACATCAATGATGAAAGAATCATTGATCAGCTGCCTCCTGCATACCCCCACTTGAATCCCACCCCCGAGGATTGAGCCTTCAACCGTGAATGCAGCCTGATCAGAAATCAAGCAATGACTTCCTGATTCGTAGGCCGATGCTGAATTATTGAACTCCACTGGCCAGGCTGCTTCCATTAATATTAAAATCACTATTCTGGGAGGAACCAAGATGGCGGCATAGGTAAATACCTATTTTGCTGCCCCACACAACAATTCCAAAACTACAACTTAACAATAAAACAAACATCATCATCCACAGTCACCGGAAAGCTGGCTGAGTGAAAATTCCACAAATAAAAGTAAAGATAGGACACTGTGACTCCGAGGAGTGGGAGAGCGCAGCCTTGAAGATACGCTCGGAGAGAGGTTCGGAGCTGTGTGCGCGTGAACGGTAAAGGGCGGGCGGCAGCGAACCCAGCTGGTTTTCTCCAATGGGGAGGGCAAAGACGTCCTACTGTACTGATTCCCCAGTTCCGGGGAAGGCACACTAAAACCTGGGCATGGCAGAGGTCTGCAAGCTTGAGGAGAGTGCGCGCAACTTGGAACAGCAGTTTGCATGTAAACTTGGGGACAGGAGGGCGCGACCGCGCAGAGAGGACTCATGACTTGCTCCCTCGTTCGGGAGACCACTGGACTGCTTTTTTTTTTTACAACCCTGGGCGAGACTTTGAGTATGCAGACTCATTTGGGGAGAGGCAGAGTTGTCTGGCAACAGGTGGAGACCGGTGGCAGCTTTCTCTCGGAGGTGTGTACAGCCATTACCACCTGGCATAGAGACCCACGCGCTGCATAGAGCGGAGCTAACGCTGCCTGCTCAGCACAGAGACTCCGCCCATCCAACCTGAACACAACTTACCCTCACAGCCAATTGGCCTGGAGGTCAAACCCTCTTAGTGCTAAAAACAATAAGCTGGGCTTAACTTCAACAATACTGTATAACCCATAACAGATTGCAGTAAGAGTATCCACCTCAGGTAAATGGGGAGGCTGAGCCACTGTCCCTTAGAGGACATCTACCACACAAAAGCTAATGGACCAACTCAGGAAAGCAGCCACAATGCAGAGAAATGGAAAGAAAACAGGTGTAAGAGAAATGGAGGAAAAAATACGACTAGACAGAGTTCAAAACCACAGTAATAAGGTTTTTCAACAGGCTCCTAGAAAAGGCCGATGAACTTAATGAGAACTACAAGGAAATGAACAAAACCTATGAGGAAATGAACAAGACCCACGAGGATATGTAAAAGGACCAACTAGAAATTAAGCATACACTGACTGAAATAAAAAATATTACACAGAGTCCTAAAAGCAGTCCAGAGGACCGCAAGAACCAAGTCAAAGATTTGAAATACAAAGAAACAAAATCCACTCAGCCGGAAAAGCAAGAAGCAAAAAGAATCCAAATAATTGAAGATAGTGTAAGGAGCCTCTGGGCCAACCTCCAGCATACCAACATCCGAATTATAGGGGTGCCAGAAAAAGAGAGAGAGCAAGATAATGAAAACCTTTTTGAAGGAATAGTGACTGAGAACTTCCCCCACCTGGTGAAAGAAATTGACTTAAAAGTCCAAGAAGCGCACAGAACCCCAAACTATAGGAATCCAAAAAGGACCACACCAAGACACATTATAATCAAAATGCCAAGAGCAAAAGACAAAGAGAGAATATTAAAAGCAGCAAGAGAAAAACAGTTAGTTACCTATAAGGGAGCACCCATATGATTGTCAGCAGATTTCTCAACAGAAACGATGCAGGCCAGATGGGATTGGCAAGAAATATTCAAAGTGATGAATAGCAAGAATCTACAACCAAGATTACTCTATTCAGCAAAGCTATCATTCAGAATTGAAGGTCAGATAAAGTGCTTCGCAGATAAGAAAAAACTAAAGGAGTTCATCACCGCCAAACCAATATTCTATGAAATGCTGAAAGATATTCTTTAAGAAGAGGAAGAAGAAAAAGGTAAATAAATTATGAACAACAAATACACATCTATCAACAAATGAATCTAAAAATCAATCAAGTCAAGTAATAATCTGATGAACACAATAAACTGGTGAATATAACAGAGACATGGACATAGAGAGGGAATGGAGTGACAACTCTTGGGGAGAAAAGGGGTGTGGGAGGTGCAGCAAGAGACTGGACAAGAATCATGCAACTATGGGAGGGGCGAGGGGGGGAGGTAAGGGCAAAGGGTCGGATGGGTACAGGGTGGAGGGGAGCTATAGGGGGGAGAAAAAGGGGGAACAATGTAATTAATAAACTGAACAATAAAGATTTTTAAAAAAAGATCAATGAAAAAATAAAATAAAGTCACTATTCTCTTTTTTTACCCAATAACTATTAGAAAATATTAATGTATTGAATACTACTACCTGAAGGGAAAAGTCAATCTTTTTAATAGATTAGCTTTTAATAAAATCTAAGGGTTTGGATAACTTAAGTTACATAATTGCAAAAGATGGCTGAAATGCCACTTGTCAGTGCTTAGGTGCTCATGGTTGCCATAGTTACCTTCCTGGGGATTTTCAGGTTCCTCCTTGCTATTTATCTCCTTTACACACTCACCTCTACCTCAGCCTGGGTGCCAGGCAAACATCAGAAGTCACCTACTTGTGCCCTGGCCAGTGTTGCTCAGTGAATAGAGTGTTGACCTGAGCACCAAAGGTTCTCAGGCTTAATTCCCTGCCAAGGACGAATCCTTGGGTTGCAGGTTCCATCCCCACCCCCAGTCGGGTGGGTGTGGGAGGCAACCAATCAATGTTTCTCTCTTTCTCTCCACTTCCTTCTCTTCTACTCTCTTAAAAAAAAAAACCACCTACTTGGCACATTACTTTGACAGTTGACCAGTTCCTTAATTACATTTTTCAAGTAGTTTTTGTTGATTTGCTTCCTGACAAATGGCTTGTGGGAGTGTAAGAATAGAGAATTCTAGTTACTTTCAGAAATTGTAGATTCTAAATTTATATTGATGTATCTGCAGTTAAGTTTACATACCATCCTATCTAATAAAAGAGTAATATACAAATTGACCGTACCTCCGATCAGCCATGCTCACAGTTACACCCCTCGGCCAATCAGGAGCAAATTATGCAAATAAACCCCAACCAAGATGGCTATGGCCATAGAGCAGGAGGGAGGCTTGGGTTTCCTTGGCAATGGAGGAAGCCAAGCTTTTTGCCTGCTCTTGCTGGCCTAGGCTTCCATTCAATGTTACAAAGTTTCAATTATAGAAGCTACATAATCCCAACAGAAATGGCGTCAGCCAGGGAGCTGGAGAGAGCAGAGACTAGGGTTGCCTGGGCAATGGAGGAATTCAAGCTTCTGCAGCCCTAATACCTAGGCCTCCTCCACTCTAGGCTACAAAGTTTCAATTATAGAATTTAAATAAAACCAAGCAGAAATAGCTGTCCCCAAGCAAGCAGAAGACTTGGCTCCCCTCCAGGCTTTAAAGTTTCAGTTGTAGGACATAAATTAATCCCAGATCCCAGGGCCTCCACTTGAGTTGCTGGGGGCATGGCCAGCCTGCAAACCATCATAGGCCCCTCGCCCAGGCTGCCCCACACCCCAAGGGAACCCCCACCCTGATCCAGGACACCCTTCAGGGCAAGCCAGTTGGTCCCCACCCATGCACCAGGTCTCTATCCTATCTAATAAAAGATTAATATGCAGATTGACCATCACTCCAACACACAAGATGGCTGATCCCATGTGGTCAAAAATCCTGTCCCCATGTGGACACAAGATGGCCACCACAAGATGGCCAGCAGGGGAGGGCCATTAGGAGGTTCTAGGCCTGCAAGGGAGGGCAGTTGGGAGGGAGCAGGCCTGCAAGGGAGGGCATTTAGGGGCAATCAGTGGAGGGTAGTTAGGAGTGACCAGGCTGGCAGAGGAGGGAAGTTGGGGGCAAACAGGCTCCCAGGGGAGCAGTTAGACATCAATTAGGCTGACAGGGGAGTGGTTAGGGGGTGCAGGCTGGCAGGCAGAAGCGGTTAGGGGCAATCAGGGAGGCAGGCAGGTGAGCAGTTTGGAGCCAGCAGTCCAGGATTGGGCCTAACTGGGCAGTCAGACATCCCTCGAGGGATCCCAGATTGGAGAGGGTGCAGGCTGGGCTGAGGGACATCTCCCCCCCACCCCCCCGTGCATGAATTTCATGCACTGGGCCTCTAGTAATATATATTAAGATTATATACCATTATATATATTAACATATATAAATTTTATTTAGATAGTTTCTTATTAATGCAACAAATACAAATTCATAAAATTGATTTTTATGGTTCTCAAAATGTAAAGTGGTGAAATGGTTTTCTATTATTTTCATGTTGCTTTTATCTCCACTTTTTGTTTCAGAAAGAAAAACCGGGAGACACACAATGCAGGTAGAAACAGCAATTTAAATTTTATTCGTTAACATTTTTGTATTCAAAATGTAATTATACTATATTTGATTATAAGCTTTTATGCTACATGTATGGAATCATTTTAGAAAAGTCTTTCTTATTTTTAATTGACTGAACACCCCTGAAGCTCAGGAAGATTGCTTGTGTATCATCTTTTGATTTATTGTCTATTTAGATAATTTAAGGGTTAATACTCTCCTGGAGCTAGTGTGTTAAGTGATTTCACTCACTGAGTGGTTTGAGTATTTTGAGTGATTCCAGATGTACTTTTCCTAAATAAAAAGTACAGTATGTATCTTTGCAGAAATTCCACAGGGAGCTGGCTGCCTAGAGGAATAGGAAAGAGGTGAGCAGCAGGCCATAGATCTTAAAGGTACTTAAAATGTGAACAGTCTTAAGTTGTGAAGTCCTAAATTATAGGAAGAAGTATAGAAAATATTTAATTTTATCTCGCACATCAGAATTATAGTCCAAAGCCAGATAAACACATATAGAAGTAATTGGACATACATTTACAATTTGGTACATTTTATAACATTTATTTTCTGTCAGAGACTTCACTGAAATCGATCTAAAAAAAAATAGAAGTTCATTTCTGTTACCTATATTATAATTGATACCTTCCTTTTCCTAAATAAAGAACCCTGGGGGAAATTTTATCTATGGAGAGAAGTGTTGACCACTGGTAGGATATTGCTGTTCCCCAGAAGGGGATAATCCCCCTTTATCACCATGGGTAAAGAGTCTTATGTTGTTGTTTTTACCTCCACACATTAGAAAGTCTGCTCCTAAATAACAACAAATTCTATTGTTAGAGAATTCAGAAGAAAGGTGAACTATATGTATTGCTTTGCTTTTTTTTTTTTTTTTGCCATATGAGTTTAAGTTCTTTTGTATATATGCCCTCAATCAGACATGTCAAACTCAAAGGCTAACGTGGGCCAAATAAACAAGGTTTAAGTTGACGTGGGCCGCAAAAATACAAAAGCTTCAATTTTCATAGAAACATAGGTTTATTTTGATAGAGACATGCTGAATACAAAGGGCTAAAAATCAATGATTAATTTGTTAATATAAAATAATAGGATATTTTAATAAAAATTAATATTTTTTCTTGAACATTAACTTATCAGACACTGAATAACCACATAAATTAGTAAGTGTAACGCGAATAAACCTATGTTTCTAGTCCTCCTAAAGTGAGGAGGACCAAACAAGTCAGTCTAAGACTAATGACATGGCAATCAGCTGCTAAGATACTTGTTGCTAGTATTAGTGGAGAGAAATGGTGTGCCTGTGCGTAATGGACATACCATTATAGCAATCAGTCATTAGTGAGTGTTACAGTTCAGTATTAATAATTATGTATAACAGGATATTATAAAAATTACATTATGAAAATTTTATTAAAACCTCTTACCGTTATATTGTCTGGGCCACAAAAATATTCATTGTGGGCCACATGTGGCCCATGGGTTGAGTTTGTCATGCTTGACCTAAATGTTTTATTGGTATCAATTGTCACATGTTGCTGTAAATATGTTCTGATAGTAATTTATTCAGAATGATTAGATATCATTGAAAATGATGTTCTTACTGTTAGATTCTGAAGCAAAAAGAATATCTTTTGCAAACTAAGGCCTACCTATGCTACAATTTGAAAGATCATCCTTTTAGAAGCACTGGAATCTTATTAGACAGGAAGATTTTAGAAAACTTTCTCACAGAAAATAGCCAAGACCAAGTTTCTACGAACAGTGTCTTATAGAACTTACAGAAATTATTTAGATAATATCTTATATCCTCTTTTGTTTTTTTTTTGTTTTGTTTTGTTTTTTAAAAATATATTTTATTGATTTTATTACAGAGAAGAAGGGAGAGGGATAGAAAGTCAGAAACATCGATGAGAGAGAAACATCGATCAGCTGCCTCTTGCACACCCTCTACTGGGGATGTGCCCGCAGCCAAGGTACATGCCTTGACCGGAATCAAACCCGGGACCTTTCAGTCCGCAGGCCGACGCTGTATCCACTGAGCCAAACCGGTTTCGGCTATCCTCTTTCATTTTTTTTTTTTTTTCAAATATTTTTATTGATTTCAGAGGAAGGGAGAGTGAGAGCGAAAGCGAGAGAGAGAGAGAGAGAGAGAGAGAGAGAGAGAGAGAGAGAGAGGGAGAAACACTAATGAGGAGAATCATTGATTGACTGCCTCCTGCACACCCGCTACAGGGGAACTAGCCCACAACCTGGGCATGTGACCTTGACCAGAATCAACCTGGAACCGTTCAGTCCGCATGCCAATGCTCTATCCTCTGAGCCAAATCAGCTAGTGCTCTTGTATTGTCTTGATCCTTCTATACAACTTTTAAAGTTGTCACATAAACCCGGAACATTTTCCAGTTCATTGAGAAGTTGTCAGATACCCAATTTCTGGGATGGGAAAATTTCTATGTGGCCAAAGTAAACAACCCAGACCCGTTTTCTTACCTTTTTTAAGTTATAACTAATAGTTGTTTCTATTCCACAAATGTTCTCTAGTCATTCTAATCTGTTTAGAAAGTCTTATTTGCCATCTTCTGTAAAAAGGCAATTTTCTAGTAACTTAGCTTATTAGTGGGTTCTTGAAATTTGGTTGTTAAAATCTCTATTAATACTTGAACTACAATATAATTGCTTAACAGTAATGTAATATTAGCAATTTGTTTATAATTTGAATTTAGTAATTATAGATATCATTTTAAAGTGCTAATAAAAGTATTGGCTCTATAAATTTTCATAACACTAGACTTAAAATCTGACATTCTTAGAAATCTTACTATAGTGAGTAGATACTATTAGATAAGATTTTCTTAGCCTAAAATTTCTTTACTAGGGAGAATGAAGCAAATTGTCTGTAGGTTTGATAAATGGATTTTCCCCCCTCTCTAGTGGAGAGGCATAGGAAGAAGAAAATCAATGCTGGAATTAACAGAATAGGAGAGCTGATTCCATGTTCCCCTGCGCTGAAGCAGGTAAGAAGTCCTCTCATTTGTATTCATAATTTGTGAACAGGTAATCCCCCATTGTTTAAATGGTTATTCTTGTTTCCTGTCATGAATAGTTTTTTGGAGTTAATAATTGTCTCATAATTTTTCATTCTCTTAAGTTTCTGTATGGATATGTTTAATTCTTCCCACACACCCAGCAGTCTTTTAGTACAGTTTTTACATGAATAAGTGGACCATATCATATCTAGATCTTTAAAATCTTGAATTATTCAGTCCCATGATTACATGTACTAATATATGTATGCAACTGTATTTACTAGGCATTTCTTTTATTTTCTCCAATCATGTTCTTTACTATATTAAATTCTTACCTAGAATCTTCTAAGGATCTCTTTTTTATTTTGTTTTCCACACCTTATCAACCGCCACTAAAATCTCAGCTTATTTAAGCTGAGAATTTTCTCTTAAGTTTTTTGTTTCTTCTTATAATGAGGATAAAGCCTGCTCACTGAAATCAAAACAATAAAAATGGAAACAACATGGAAGGCATAAGAAGATTAAAAAATAAATTGAATACTGTCAACAATAAAAAAATCTTAAAAATTAAATTAAATAAATTGACATTCTATGCTCAAGTTATAATCATTGCTAAAACTTGTTACATGTCTCTTTCCACATTGCTTTGTGACTATGTCTGAGTAGTTTCACAACCTGCTTTGTATTTTCACTCAGTGGTACATAGTAGACTTAGTTGTAGATACCTTTCCTCGTGTGTTGTAACATTTTACTGGTTATATAGTACTAGAGGCCTGGTGAACAAAATTTGTGCAGGGGTAGGGGGGCGTGTCTCAGTCCAGCCTGCACCCTCTTCAATCTGGGATCCCTCTCACAATCCAGGACTGCTGTCTCCCTACCGCTCACCTGCCTGCCTGCCTGATTACCCCTAACTGCTTCTGCCTGTCAGCCTGATCATCCCCTAACTACTCCCTGCCAGACTGATTGATGCCTAAGTGTTCCCCTGCCAACCCAATTGCCCTAAATGTCCTCCCTTGCCAGTCTGGTCATCCCAATTGCCCTCACCTGCAGGCCTGGTCCCCCCCCCCCCCAACTGCCCTCCCTGGCAGTCCTGGTCCCTCCAACTGCCCTCCCCTGCAGGCCTTGTCCTACTTCTGCCCCACATGGCCCTCCCCTGCAGTCCTGGTTCCCCCCAACTGCCCACCCTTGCAGTCTGGGGTCCCTCCCAACTGCCCTCCCCTGCAGGCCTGGGTCCACCCTAACTGCCTTCCTTGGCAGGCCTGGTTGCTCATAACTGCCCTCCCATGCTGGCCTGGTCACCCCCAACTGCCTTTTCCTGCAGGCCTGGTCCCCTCCAACTGCCTTCCCCTACAGGCCTGGTCCCCCCCAGCTGCCCTCCCCTGCAGGCCTAGTTCCTCCCAATTGCCCTCCCTTGCAGGCTTGGTCCCTTCCAGCTGTCATCCCGTGCTGGCCTGATCGCCCACAACTACGCTCCCTTGCAGGCTATGTTGTGGTTTTCATCTTGTGTTTACATGGGGGCAGCCATCTTTGACCACATAGGGGCGACCACCTTGTATGTTGGAGTGAAGGTCAATTTGCATATTACTCTTTTATTAGATAGGACTAGAGTCCCTATGCATGACATTCTTGCACTGAGGGGGAGGTCCCTCATCCAGGCCTGTGTCCTCTTGCAGTCTGGGACTACTCCGGGGATGTCTGCCTGCTAGCTTAGGCCTGCTCCTCACGGGAGTTCCCTGTGTGAGCACTGCTCAGCCAGAAGTTGGGCTTGCTGCTCCTTAGTGCTGCCTCAGGGAGAAGCTCCCGCTACTGCTGTTGCACTCACCAGCCATGAGCCTGGCTTCTGGCTGACCGGCGCTCCCCATGTGGGGGTACACTGACCACCAGGGGGCAACTCCTGTGTAGAGCGTCTGGGACTGGTCATTCTGCTGTTTGGTCGATTTGCATATTACCCTTTTATTATATAGGATTCCATTGTAATAGGATAGCATCATTTGTGTTAGCTTTTTAAAAAACAAATAAATCTTTATTCTTCAGATTATTACAGATGTTCCTTATCCTCCCCGTAGAATCCCTCTACCTAATTCCCCCCCACACCCCATGTCTTTACCTCCCCCCCGCCACTGTCCTCATCCATAGGTATAAGATTTTTGTCCAGTCTTTTCCTGCACCCCTCACGCCCCCTTCCCTGTGAGAATTGTCAGTCCAATCCCTTTCTGTGCCCCTGATTCTATTATATTCACCAGTTTATTCTGTTCATCAGACTTTTTATTCACTTGATTTTCAGATTCACTTGTTGATAGATATGTATTTGTTGTCACTTTGTTGTTCATACTTTTTTTATCTTTACTTTTTTCTTCTTCGTCTTCTTAAAGAACACCCTTCAGCATTTCATATAATCCTGGTTTGGTGGTGATGAACTCCTTTAGTTTTTTCTTATCTGTGGAGCTCTTTATCTGACCTTCAATTCTAAATGATAGCTTTGCTGGGTAGAGTAATCTTGGTTGTAGGTTCTTGCTGTTCATCACTTTGAATATTTCTTGCCACTCCCTTCTGGCCTGCAGAGTTTCTGTTGAGAAATCAGCTGGCAGTAGTATGGGTACTCTCTTGTAGGTAACTGTTTTTATCTTGCTGCTTTCAAGATTCTCTTTTTGTCTTTTGCCCTTGGTATTTTAATTATGATGTGTCTTGGTGTGGTCCTCTTTTGATTCCTCTTATTTGGGGTTCTTTACACTTCCTGAACTTGTAAGTCTATTTCTTTCACCAGCTAGGGGAAGTTTTCTATCATTATTTCTTCAAATAGGTTTTCAATATCTTGCTCTCTCTCCTCTTCTGGCACCCCCATAATTCGGATGTTGGTACACTTGCAGTTGTCCTAGAGGCTCCTTACACTATCTTCACATTTTTGGATTCTTTTTTCTTTTTGTTTTTCTGGTCTTGTGTTTTTTGCTGCCTCGTATTTAAAATTTTTTATTTGATTCTTGGGATCCTCTAGTCTACTGTTGAATTTCTGTATATTGTTCCTTATTTCGGACAGTGAATGCTTAATTTCTGACTGGTCCTTTTCCATTTTTTTAGCATTCTCATTAAGATCCTTGAAGGTCTCACTAAGTTCCTCAGAGGTCTCACTAAGTTTTTCAGAGGTTTCTAGAAGATTCTTGAGTAACCTAACCTTATAACTATGGTTTTGTACTCTATATCCAGTAGTTTGCTTTATCCATTTCTTTCATTTGTGACTTGTTTCTTTGTCTCTGCATTTTGGCTGCTTCCCTGTGTTGATGGAGTGCCTTTGTATGGTAGGTATACTATAGGGCCCAGTGGACACTCTTGGCCCACCCCTTTGTGTGCTGGGTGCACAGTCTTGTTGTAGTTGAGCCTTGATTGTTGTTGGCATCACTGGGAGGAATTGTCCTCCAGGCCAATTGGCTGTAAGGACCAACCCTCTGTGTCTATAATGGGAGAACTGCTGTGCTAGAGACACCCTTCTGGGGCTGGACTTGCTTCAGTGGGGCTTTGGTCCTCACTGAGTCTGCCTCATGAGTATGTCACTTATGGATGTGAGAAGTTGATATCATCTCACACTGACTACTAGATACACTGGCTTCTGGATCTTTAAGAAGGTGCAAAGTTAGCTACTGCCTGAGGCCCCCCAGCAGGAGCTACAGTGAGGTCTACAGATTTCTCCTCTTTGATTGGAGTTTGGAAGTTTTGGAGCCCTCTGACCCAGGTGCAGTTTGAATGGCTTCAAAAGGACCAGCCATTCATATGCAAAAGCCACTGCACACAGCTTAGCTAGGGTTACAAATTGGGTGGGGCGGGGTCTCTGGGAATCGCCAGGGCATAGGAAACAGTGATGGCTGCTTATCAGCCTCCTCGTCTCAGTGTCTTCGTGTCCATGTGTCTCGCGCCCCCGTGCAGTAACAATGATTTTTGTGATCACCTCTGTGAGAAAACCATCCTCGCTTTTCGACCCAATGCCAGCCAGACAGTCCAGTTTCTCCCTGTAGGACTCTGGGTCCCCAGGGTCTCGCCTGAAACTGGAGTTCAGAGCAGTTGGGAGCTTGTATCTCTCTTCCTGTTGATAAAAACAACGCACCCAGTTGCCAGCCGATTCGTGCACATCTGTACCTCTGCTCTTCCAAGCCTCTGTATCTCCTATCCAGTCTCAGTGCGCTTTTTCTTTCCTTCTAGTTGTAGAACTTCTACTCAGCCAGCTTTCCTGTGGTTTTGGATGATAGTCATTTTGTCTTTTAGTTGTAGTTTTGGTGTGGTTGTGAGAGACGTACAGGTGTATACCTTATGCCGCCATCTTGGTTTCCTCTATTGTGTTAGCTTTTTAAAATTAATTTCTTTGTATTTTAGTATTTCATGGTTTTTATTAACATTTCTGTGAATTAAAAGAGGTTTTAAACTAGTTTGAAAAACTTTTTCTTTTTTACATTTTAAATGAGTATTTGTATATTTTCTTTTTATGCGTGCTTATTCTAGTTTTTGACCCATTTTTCTAGTGGGTTTTCTTTTCTTTTTTTAATTGTATTAAATTTATTGGGGTTACCATTGGTTAATACAATTATATATTTAATTAAATTAATATATGCAACAGTTAATATATACACAGCAAATAGCATCAAAAAAGCTTAAAACAACAGTTATTGTTCTCCTGCCTACTACTTCCCAATTCTAATGTAGCTCCTTAGAGAAATCCACTCAACTGTTTCTTCTGGTATTTATTTACCTTTCTATTTCAAAATAACATGCATATATTATTACTAGGGGCCTGGTGCATGAAATGTGTGCACTGGGGGTGGGTGGTCCCTCAGCCCAACCTGCACCCTCTCACCTACTGGGAGCCCTCAGAGGATGTCCTACTGATGGCTCACCCCTGGCCCAAGGCCAAAAGCCTCTGGCCGAGGCTTTCATCCTTGGGCAGGGTACCTTGGCCAGGGGACCCCAGCCAGCGATCCCATGGGGCTGATCTTGCTGGCTGGCTGGCTCCTCCCCGGGCTCCCGGCCTGCCCAAGGCCTTGGGAACCCAGTGAACCCAGTGAGATTGCCCTGCCATGGGGCCGATCTCGCTGGCTGCTACCCTTGCCTGTTCTCTCCCTCCGCGTGGCTGGGCGGGCCTGCCGGGGGCGCAGAAGCTGTGCTTGTGGTTCTGGCTGGCCCGTTCTCTCCTCCCTCTGCGTGGCAGAGTGGGCTGGCCGGAGGTGTGGATGCTGTGCTCGCGGCCCTGGCTGGCCCATTCTCTTAGTGGCCGCAGCCATCTTGGTTGGGGTTTATTTGCTCCTGATTGGCTTGTGGGTGTAGCTGTGGGCGTGGCTTGATTGGGGGTATGGTCAATTTGCATATCACTCTCTTATTAGATAGGATATCTTATTTTGCAATTTATATATTTCCAATTAATTTTCTATTATGCTTTTTCCTTGGCTTCCCCTTGAGTAGTCCAATGTAATTCTATCATAACTTGATTACATTGGCATTCAGTTTTTCTGTTTTGAAGATGGTCTAAATATTGTGTATGGTTGTGTCAAGGAGTATACTACTGGTATATTATGTTTCATTTTTGTATACAACGTTTTTTTAATTAGTAATTGCTTCATTGGGTTACATTTGCTTAATTTTCTATATACCTCTCTTTAATTTTTCCATACTTTCAACAGTCTCTTAGTACAGTTTCTACCTGGTCAAATGTACCACATAATTTCCTTTTACCTTTTTTTTCCTTTGCAACTTTACTTCTGGAGCCCTCTACCCTTTCTTTTCTATCTCAATTGATTGGTCTCCTTTAACTCTTCTGTTTTAATTTCAACTCTCATATTTTTAATTTCCAAAAGTCTTTTTTCTTATAATTTTTGTTTCTTTTCATGCTACATGTTTGTTTCTTGGAGATAATATCATCTCATCTATGAGAAAGTTACAGGGTTTTTAAAAAATATTTTCTGTGTTTACTTTGTATCTTCTTTTTTTTGGTTAATCCTCACCCAGGGACATTATTCCATTACTTTTTAGAGAGAATGGAAGGGAGAGACAGAGAGAGAAACATCCATGTGAGAGAACACATGGATTGGTTGCCCCCTCCTGCACTCGCCCCTACCAGGGCCAGGGATCGAACTTGCAACCGCGGTATGTGTCCTTGACCTGAATTGAACCTGGACCCCTCGTTCTCGGGTCAGTGCTCTAGCAGCTGAGCCAAACTCTAGGGCCTGATTTCCCCTTTTTACCACCACCCCCTTAACCTTTTACTTGGCTGGTATTATGGAGAAAAAAAGATACTTACATATTTTCCAGTATCAAGTATCATTTTTATAAACTTTCAGTACCTATGATAGATTAGGAACCTCTATGTATGTTTGTCTTTCTGTTGGAGACTTTCCTGAAATGTGTAGTATACTTAGTTTTTTCATATTTGAGAATGAGACATTAAAAAGCTGATTGACTAAGCTTGTCTGGTGATAACTCTGAATGTTGTTGAGTGAATAGTTGGTGAACTAATACTGTGGTGAAACTAAAAAATATCAGTATTTGTAGCTTTTTGTTTGTTTGTTTTGGGGATAGCTATTAATATTTTCTCCCCCATAGCAGAATCCTTGAGCCCTGTACCTAGGCGTGGGAACGATCGGAAGAGCATGAGGCTAGTTGCTATTATTCTGGAAGCTGGGGTTGGGGAAGTGAGTGCTTTAGGAGGCAGTTTGACTTCACTCCCATTTTCATTCAAGGGCCTCTTTGTGTGTTCCCTTCTGTGCCAGGCATCCATGAGGCTGAAATTTTCTGGGTACATCTCACAGAAAACAATCTTGCCTCCTGTGATTGGGCAGAAAGGGGAAGTCATCCAGTTGCATAGAGTGTGTGGGGATTGATTCTTATTACTGCATAAGAAGAATCCTTCCACCGGCCCCCCAGTTTTATCCCCATACCTCTCACCCCACCTTTGTGGTCATGGGAGCTCCCAGTCCTGAACCTCTCAGGCTGTCGCAGGGAGGTCCGGATCAGTTTGCTTCTTCTCTCCACTGTCCCCTTAGGCAGGTCTGACATGTGCAGGGGCATGTGCAGGAGGGGGCAACCAATCCACGTGTCTCTCTCATTCTCCCGTCCAGGGCGGTACTTAGTCTTGCATAAATGTTTTTTGGTCTTCCTAAAAACATACCTTCTGTTTCTTTAACAAGTAGCAAACTCAAGGGCAGACACTGTCCTCTCACTGTTTTTCTTCCTCCATATCTCAATGTATATAGTAGCTGCTCAGTAAATATTTGTGTTTGCCTAGTAAAATCTTATTTTCCTGCTCTTAGCTTTCATTCCTATGAGTGTCTCTGAAAGGAAACCATAATCATTTTGATTCCTCAGTGTCTTAGACTGTGCAATGGAAATCAGTATTTGGCTCCCAGAAACTGAATAGATTAAGATTTCCTTCACTGTTGCTACATGTCTCCACCCCCATCTGAAGTAGAGAGGCAGAAAGTGGGCACGGTAAGGCTCTGCCTTTGTCTCGGCTCTTTTTGTTATTGTTGTTCATCCTCACCCGAGGATATTTTTTCCATTGATTTTTAGAGAGAGAGGAGGGAGGGGTAGAGACAGAGAGAGCATAATATCTATATGAGAGAGACACGTCAATTAGTTGCCTCCCACATACACCCCGACGGGGGCTGGGGATGAGCCTGAAACCAAGATATGTGCCCATAACTGGAATCGAACCTGCAACCTTTTAGTCTGAGAACCGATGCTGTAACCACTGAGCGAAACTGGCTAGGGCTGTCTCGACTTTTGAGTTAAGAAAGGACAGTATCAGTTTTCTCTCTCTAAAGTGTTTCCTGGGTTACTTTGGTTTTTTGGGGGGACTAAGTCTAAGGAACCCAGAATTGTAACTTGCTGAACCAAAGCACCAAATCACTGATTCCTGCATGAAAACAGTTGTCTGATAAAGTACTGGCGTTATTTAATAATGTGCACATGGGAGTAGGAGTTAAACATGCACTGTAACATTTAAAAATTATTTTCCAATTGCAGTTGGCACTGCAACATTTTTAATAGCTAAAGAATAAAAAACTGAAATGCCTCTTATACAGCTTAAATATTTATTAGTAACAGATTGGTAAATAAAGTAAATACAGCATTCAGAAGGTATAACATAGATATAGAAACCTAAATGCTATATAAAAGCATCTCCAAGATATATTTTTAAATTTAAAAGTAAAGTAACTTACTCTTTTAAAAAATATATATTTTATTGATTTTTTTACAGAGAGGAAGGGAGAGGGATAGAGAGTTAGAAACATCTATGAGAGAGAAACATCCATCAGCTGCCTCCTGCACACTCCCCACTGGGTATGTGCCTGCATCCAGGATACATGCCCTTGATAGGAATCAAATTTGGGACCCTTGAGTCCGCAGGCCGCCCCTCTATCCACTGAGCCAAACCGTTAGGGCAAATAACTTACTCTTTATAGCCTCTTTCTATCTGGATTTAAACACACACACACACACACACACACACACACACACACACACACACATAGAACATTCTGAAAGGGTACATAAGTCACTTTACAGTAATGGCCTCTGGAAAAGGGTCTGGAAGGTTAAAGCCAAAAGAAATATTAGTTTTCATTATAAATCCCTTCAGATTATTTACTTTTTTTGCGATATGCACATATTATATTTTCAATTTTTAAAATTGTTAATTAAAACTAAAGAATACAGCAGCAATTTCACATAAAACACAATCTTTTTGAAAAGCTTAGGAATGGAATATACTGGGAGCATGACACCAAACTCAGTCAAGTAACATTGTAGTTCTGGTTGACAGAGTAAAAAATAACATTAAATTCAATTTAAAGTCTTTAAATGGTCTTTGAGGCCCTCATTGTCCTCTTCTTTTACTACTCCTCTCCTATGTACTTTAGTCGGCTCATCTTTCTACTGTTCCTCCAACATGCCAAATACAGCTCTGCTCGAGGGCCTTGCTCTTACTAACCCTGTTACCTGAACCCTCTTCCTCCTGATACCTTTAAGGCATATACTTTTCGTATCTCCTTCATGTTTGTGCTTAAATGTTGCCTTACAGCCCTAGCGGGTTTGGCTAAGTAGATAAGAGCATCAACCCTCGGGCTGAAGGGTTCTGGGTTGTATTCCGGTCAAGGACACATGCCTTTGTGTCAGGCTTGATCCCTGGCCCCAGGTCGGGGAGCATGTGGGAGACAACGGAGACAACCAATCAACGTCTCTCTCTCTCACACACTGATGTTTTTCTCTTTATCTCCCCCCACCCTTCCACTCTGTCTAAAAATTAATGGAAATATATCCTCGGGTGTGGATTAAAAAAGAAATGTTATCTTACAGAGAGGCCTCTCTCAGCCTCTCTATACAAAATAGATTATAACAGAGTGTCTTAGTCATTTGGGGTTGCTATAAGACAATTGACATAGACTGGGTGGCTTAAACAACCAAAGTTTATTTCTCAGAGTTCCAGAGAATGGTATGTCCAAGATTAAGGTACTAGCCAGTTGAGTTCCTAGTGTGGGCCCTGGTTATGTCCTCTCATGACACAGTGAGAGAGCCCTCACCTCCCTCATGTTTTTTTCTAAGGGCATCTCATATGAAGGGTCTATCCTCATGACCTATTATCTCCCACAGGCCCAACCACTAGATACCATCATAGCATGGATTAGAGTTTCAATATGAATTGTAGGGGGACACAAACATTCCGTCCATACACAGTAACCTCTGCTATCTCTCTGGCCCCTTACTAGTACTCTGCTTTATTTTTTCCCCCACAGCATTTTATTCCTATCTATACTAATAAAAGGGTAATATGCTAATTAGGCCAATAGGCCAGATGAGGCAGAGGTGGTTAGGGGTGATCAGACCAGCAGGGGGGAGCAGGTGGGGTGATCAGGCTGGCAGGGGAGCAGTTAGGGGCATCAGGCAGGCAGGCAGGCAGAGGTGGTTAGGGGCAAACAGGCATGCAGAGTGGTTAGGGGCAATCAGGCAGTCAGTTAGGAGCCAGTAGTCCCAGATTGCAAGAGGGTGCAAGTTGGGGTGAGTGACTCCCCCTCCCCCATCCTATGCACAAATTCTGTGCACCGGGCCTCTAGTCCTATATAATAAAAGCCTAATGTGCTTTGTCCAGTCAACCAGTCAGCTGTTCAACCAATCAAAGTGTAATATGCTAATTATATGCTAAGGCTGCTCAACTGCTCGCTTTGACATGCGTTGACCACCAGGGGGCAGACAGTAAACCAGTCAACCAGTCGCCATGATGTGCACTGACCACCAGGGGTCAGACTCTTTGACTGATAGGTTAGCTTGCTGTTGGGGTCTGGCCAATTGGGACTGAGAGAGATGGGCTGGACATGCCCTAGAGCCCTCCAATGGTTCCTCCTTGGCTGACCAACCTCCCACCTCCCTCCTTGGCTGAATCCCTTGGCCTGACCTGCACCCTCTCTCAATCTGGGACCCCACAGGGTATGTCGGAGAGCCGGTTTTGGCCCAATCCCAAAAGCCAGGTTGAGGGATCCCACTGGTACATGAATTCATGCACTGGGCCTCTAATATATGTATAAAATTCTTCAAAGTCAGGAATTTTTTCAGTTTTGTTTATTATGTTCCTAGTGCGTGGGACAGAGTTTGACACATAATTGATGCTCAATAAATACTTAGTAAATGAAAGATAAGCAGTAGAAG
Organism: Antrozous pallidus; assembly: GCA_027563665.1. Lineage (NCBI taxonomy): Eukaryota > Metazoa > Chordata > Mammalia > Chiroptera > Vespertilionidae > Antrozous > Antrozous pallidus. Next base: position 68,807,817 of record CM050514.1, read on the forward strand.
CTTTTGAATATTGGTGCATTAAAAAAAATTAAAGATACATATCATATAGCCTATATAATAAAAGCCTAATATGCTAAATATCTGACCATTTGACCAGTTGCTCTGATGCACACTGACTAACAGGGAGTAGGTGCTCTGACCGGTAGGTTAGCTTGCTGCTAGTGTCTGGCCGATCGGGACTGAGTGAGATGGGCCGGACACACCCTGGAGCCCTCCCGAGGTCTCCCCCCAAGCCTGCCAACTTCTTGCAGTCCTTCCCCAGCCCTAATTGCGCACCAGTGGGGTCCCTCAGCCTGGCTTGTGCCCTCTCACAATCTGGGACCCCTGGGGGGATGTTGGAGAGCTCGTTTCAGCCCATTCCCCACAGGCCAGGCCAAGAGACTCCACCAGCGCACGAATCCATGCACGGGGTCTCTGGTATGTAATAAAACCAACGCTTTAAGTTTCTTTGGCAAGGTCTTAAAATGAAGACCTTTTAAATTGTTAATTTCCTTTGGCAGAGCAAGAATATGATCCTGGACCAAGCCTTTAAATATATAACAGAATTGAAAAGGCAAAATGATGAATTCCTGCTTAACGGAGGAAATAATGAACAAGGTAAATATTTTTTCTTTGTTTTTTTCCCCCCCAATGTTTAGACCTTTGCATACAGTGCCACTTATATTAGTATACAGGAGGCTTTTGGCCCACAAACATTATTAAGACCATGTGTTCAGTGGATCTGGGAGAATAGTGTTGCAGGTAAATTCATCTTAGTGAGCAATTCTAAATCTTGCAGGCATATATAACTTTGATTTTGGACTTGCCTCTATTTTTCATGTTTGCTTAACTCATAAGTAATGCTGAATCTTTTTTATTCTAGTTGAATCTTCCAGCTAGGAGGAGCTTATAAGAGGATGTAAAGGGATCCTGCTCAGTATAACTTAAAAACAAGATAAAGATAATGCCTGTGCCAAGACTTAACTGTAAATTTGTTCAAAGGCCAAACCCTCAGTTCATGATTGTTTGTGCACATCAGACTGCCTAATAGTTTAATAATATTTGATCTCTAGATAGAAGTGAGTCTATGTTATCAAGTGAATCTCTTTTGCCATTTGAACTGGGTTTTCTTATAACAGCTGAAAAGAAAAATATCACAGGCAAGTATAAAGCTCATAGTGGTAGGCCACTAACAAGAGCAGAGAGAATTTCCTGTGCCACCTCAGAAGGTCACATTAAAAGGAGAGAAACAAAGGCAGAATTTGTGGAGGTGGGGCTATGCTGGGCTGTTTATAAGAAGGATTTTGGAGAGCATACTTGAAGGTTAGCCTTCAGAATTTCAATTAGATAACATTTCCCTTAAAGTAGCTTAGTTGTCTTTTATGGCCCAGGCCTTGGTTATGATGCTGTCAGGTAGCTAGATACATATGTTTGGTATCCATTTTGAGGCACTCTATAAAATGATTTGTAGATTTTTCTAGTGAGAGCTTCTTTGGTTTCACAGCCCAGAGGCTGAGGCAGTCAAATTACCTTAGGAAAAAGGGAAACGATTGAAAAAAATACAAGTTGCATGAGGCCCAAGGAAAGCTGAACAGCCAGGCCAGGGGTCAGAGCAGCGAAGGAGGCAGCTTCAGTGTGACTGTTTGTCGTCTCCGTCATCATCCTTTCTTTTTTTGTTGTTGTTTAAATATTTTTATTGATTTTTTACAGAGAGGAAGGGAAAGGGATAGGAAGTCAGAAACATCAATGAGAGCGAAACATCAATCAGCTGCCTCTTGCACACCCCCTACTGGGGATGTGCCCGCAACCAAGGTACATACCCTTGACCAGAATCGAACCTGGGACCTTTCAGTTCGCAGGCTGACGCTCTATCCACTGAGCCAAACTGGTTTCAGCATCATCCTTTCTTTGGTGCTTTTTTTGTGCATCTGCTCACTCTTCATCTCCCAATAGTTTTCTCCACATACTCATGGTCCACATGACTATCTAAAACAGTGGTCAGAGCAGTGGTCTTGGGCGGCGTCAGGCACCTGGGTTTGTGTCCTGATTTCATTTATCACTCAGAACCTCTCATCAGTTACTTAATCTCTCCAAGTCTCAGTTTCCTTATCTTAAAATAAGGATAATTATAGCATCTATCTGGTTAACTTTAGGTAAATTATATAACTACTTTGAGCCTGTTTCTCATACCTGAGAATGATGAAGACAATAGGTAGTTCCCATCTCATGGTTGTTATGAAGAGTAAAGAGATAATTCTGGTAAAGCTTGGGGCTTCAAGTAAATGCTTAATAAATGTTATTTGTTATGATGATTGTTATTGTTATTAAATGAGACAGTGAATGAAAAGTCCCAGGCATATAGTAAGTGTGCAGTAAGTAAGAATAATCATTATTATTTGGTCTATAATAATTATTTTTAAATTTCTAATGTCCATGGCACATTGACAGCTTTTTCCTGTGTCTCTTAGTTTAAATATCCAAGGAAATAATTTCCTAGTCTCAGCTCATCCTTGTCAGGACAGAACTGTTCATTTCAGGCTACCTCATAGGGCATTGGCCTTAAGGATGGGCTGCCTTTGGGAGAGGGAATGGGGAGAGTACTTACCCTGTGGCAAGACAAGTAGGGATGTACGGGGTCATAGAGCATGAATAGCAGCAGCCCAGGCTGCCCTGTTAGTAGGATCCAAGGGTGAGGCTGTCTTCCTTAGAAAGGAACAGGAGTGTAGACATCTTCATTACTCAGTAGGATAACATACATCGTCCCTGCCAAGGAAAATGCAAGTTCATTGTTGATGCTTTCCTCCATGTTCTACCACTTTATTTCTTACATGTTCTACTTGTTTTCTGTTGTAAATTAGAAACTAGTTTAATGCCATTTATAAAAGAGACTATTACCACCACAAGTAATGTTAGCTGCTGTAGGCTGTGATATTGATATTCACTGCTACTTTTCCTAGCATGTTACTATGATATCGGTATGTCTCCTTTGCTTTTACCTTTGCAGCTGCCCTATTGGGAATTTTTGAATTGAGGGTTTTAAGATTTCTACAGTATGAGTAATTTTTTAAAAAATTATTATTTTTTTATTTCAGAGAGGAAGGGAGAGGGAGAGAGAGGAACCTCAATAATGAGATACTTCTTACTGATATCAAGCCTGCAACCCAGGCCTGTGCCCCGACTTGGAATAGAGCTAAGACCTCCTGGTTCATAGGTTGCCACTCAACCACTGAGCAATACCATCCAGGCTTTTGAATAATTTTTGACCTTTTGAGTTGTTTACCTTTAAAGGTATATACTTTTAAAAGATGGGATAGAAATTTGAGATACCATTCTAAAAAGAACTTGCTTTAGGAAATAGCTGAAGATTCTCATTTGTGGTATTTAGAATGCTCGAATTAGATTTCACTAGTTTTAGTACACAGTTCTTTCTTAAGTTATTGTAAATATTGATGTTTATAGATAATTGTTTCATTTATATTTTTAATATTGTAGCTGAAGAAATTAAAAAGCTACGTAAACAATTGGAAGAAATTCAAAAAGAAAATGGCCGATATATTGAATTACTGAAAGCAAATGACATATGCTTATATGATGATCCTACAATCCACTGGAAAGGAAATCTTAAAAACTCAAAGGTCTCTGTTGTTATTCCCAGTGACCAGATTCAGAAAAATATTATTGTTTATTCCAATGGGAGTCAGCCTGGTGGCAATAGCCAGGGAGCAGCTGTTCAGGGGATAACCTTTAATGTTGGCCATAATTTACAAAAGCAAACCGCCAATGTGGTGCCAGTGCAGAGGACTTGCAATCTTGTGACTCCTGTGTCTATTTCTGGAGTTTACCCTTCTGAAAACAAGCCATGGCATCAAACCACAGTTTCTGCATTGCCTGCCAACCAGCCTGTTCCTCTTTGTCTTCCGGCTACCATTCCTGCTCAAAATATTCTCAAGCTTGCCACCTCCAAAAGTGATTCACATGTGCTTGGTGCCACCAGGGGCTCACTGGTTGCTGTTCCTGTAGGACCTGAACCTTGCCAACATCGGTCCTTGCACACAAGTTTAAATGATCAAAATTCTTCTGAAAATAAGAATGGGAAAGAGAATCCCAAATTATTGAAAAAAACAGTCCCTTGTGCCACAAGCGTCCCCTCCAGCTCCTCAGCAGCTACCACTAAAGTGAACCCTGGAGGCAAGTCCTGCCTGAGCACACAGGAATCGAGAAGTGATTTTCAAACCACCTTTGTCATTACCACCACAGCAGTCTGCTCTCAGCCTCCCATATCTGCAGGTGATTCTGGCCCAATGAGCATTAGCAAGGGTGCAGATTCCACAAGCGTTACCGCCATCGTGACCACATCTGTCCCTGGAGGAGGGAAGACCACCGCTCCTGTGAGCAGTCCTTCTGCAAATCCTTTGGATAATGGTTGGACTCTTTCTTGTTCTTTGCCTTCTTCAGCTGTTAGTGCATCAGATTTGAAAAACATTAATAGCCTTACTCGAATTTCCTCATCTGGAAACACGCAGACAACGTGGACTACTTTGCAACTGGCAGGAAACACTATTCAGCCCTTAAGCCAGACACCGTCTTCTGCTGCGACTCCAGTATTAAGTGAGTCTGGTACTAGTCCCGCCACAAGCAAGCTCAGTAGACATATAGCTACAAGCAGCAACTTGAGTAATTCCTTTCCAGCAGATGGGCAGCCAGTTGAGCAAGTAGTTGTAACCTTGCCTTCTTGTCCATCGTTACCTATGCAGCCAGTTATTGCCCAGCCACAAGTTAAATCTCAGACCCCCCCAAATATCCTCCCATTGAATTCAGCAATGCAAGTGATTCAAATGGCTCAGTCAGTAGGGACAGCTGTTAAAGCAGCTCCAGCTAATCAAAACGTTATCATTCTTCAGCCACCCAGCACCACTCCATGCCCAACAGTGATGAGGGCAGAGGTTTCCAACCCAACTGTAGGTCAACAGATAGTAATCATACAGGCAGCTAATCAGAATCCTTTGCCACTCCTCTCAGCTCCACCTCCCAGTTCTGTTCGACTCCCTGTCAGTGGAGCCAGTGCTATAATAGGGTCTAATTCAGTGCAAAATGTTTCGACCCCACAGACTTTTGGTGGAAAGCATCTTGTCCACATATTACCAAGACCTTCATCTTTATCAACATCTAATTCAACACAAACTTTTTCTGTTACCATGTCGAACCAACAGCAGCCTCAAACCATTTCTTTAAATGGACAGCTCTTTGCTTTGCAGCCTGTGATGTCTTCATCAGGAACTACAAACCAAAACCCTATGCAAATTATTCAACCCACCACCAGCGAAGATCCAAATACCAATGTTGCCCTGAACACATTCGGCGCTTTGGCCAGCCTCAATCAAAGCATATCACAGATGGCTGGGCAAAGCTGTGTACAATTGTCTATTAATCAGCCTGCCAATCCTCAAACTATTGCAAATAATCAAACCACCCCAGCTAACTGTGCTTCATTAACAACAACTGTAGTATCTCCCATGACAACAGATACTTCAGCCACACTACCCAGTACTTATAATCTAGTGACTACTCCCTCGGTGAACTCTGTAGCTTGTTTGCCTAACATGAAGTCAAAAAGGTTGAATAAGAAACCAGGTGTCAAGAAACACTTAGCAGTTAACAAGTCAACATGCCCCCTGAATCCAGTCAGCGATGTGGGCCAGGTGGACTGCCCCAACACTGAAGGCTCAGCAGAGCCACCATGTAATGATGGACTGCTGGAAAGCCCCCCTCTTGTGGTGCCATCTGTCACCATGTCCCAGACAAAAAGTACTGGGAGTATTTCTGGTTCACATTCTTTGGATGTTCCGAATTCGGAATCAGTGATACCTGAGTCTGTACCCAAATCTAAGTCAGCAGAAGAGTCTAACTCACCCTGCCAAGAATCTATAACAAGTGAGCATTTTGCAGTGGTCCCAGCAAAATCCAAAGATTCTCTCTCCATAGTGCAACAAGAGACATCTCAGAATAAGCCACCAATTAGTTTGGCATTGTCAGATGCTCCCAAATTCGGTACTTCAGCCAACGTGTTGATTCCATCTCCAAATGATCCCCATGTTTTGGTTTCTCAGGTTTCTAGTTCATCCTCTACCACAAGCACTACAAGTACTGACTGTGTTTCTGAGGTAGAAATCATCGCTGAACCTTGTGGAGTTGAGGAAGATTCATCAGTTAGAATGCAAACTACAGGTCTCTTAAAGGAGCAAGGTTTAACTGCCTTGCTATCTGGTCTTGCTAAAGAAAAAGACCCCCAGAAATCAGCTCTTTCAGTCCAGGTGGACCATCCTGACTTTTCTTCAGAAAGTTCTAAAATAATTGATTCCAATATTGATTTGCATCCCAAACAGGAGCTATTGCTGATGAACAGTGATGATAGAGATCCAGGACAGCATCATTCCTGCATCCCTGACCAGGAGATTATTCATGGCTCTTTGCTCACCAGTAGGCAGGCTGACTCTCCCATGTCAACCAGCTCGGGTAGCAGTCGTAGTTTCTCTGTTGCATCCATGCTTCCTGAAACAACTCGAGAAGATGTCACCAGCAATGTAACAACTAATACGTGTGACAGCTGTACCTTTGTAGAGCAAACTGATATAGTCGCTCTTGCAGCAAGAGCTATTTTTGACCAGGAGAACCTTGAGAAAGGAAAAGTTGGTACCCAGGCTGATGCAAGGGAAGTTACTTCAAAGCCTTCTGAAGTACCATCTTTAGAGGGAGACCAGCCTTTCAAAACACAGGTCTCTAAAGAGAATAGCCCAGGTCAGGCAGAAGCAACACCAAATGAATTTAATTCTCAGGATTCAATTGAAGCAACTGTGGATAGGCCCCTTGAAAAACCAAGTTGTTCAGTAGGAATTAAAACATCAAATGCCTCTTTGCAGGTTTCAAATTCTCAGCTACCAAACATAACCAGCTTAAGTGTGAATAATCTTATCCATCAGAGCAGCATCAGCCATTCTCTCGTCAGCTGTGCTGGATTGTCTCAGACTTCAGAGTCAACAGCTGTTTCTGCTACAGTTAATCTGACTGTTTCATCTAGTTCCTATGGCAGTCAGCCTCCTGGACCGTCTCTGATGACTGAATATTCTCAAGAACAACTAAGCACTATGACTGGTACTGTACCAACTTCACAGATTCAAGAGCCACTCTTAAAGCCAAGTCATGAAAGCCGTAAAGACTCTGCTAAACGTGCTGTCCAAGATGACCTTCTGTTGTCTTCAGCGAAACGTCAAAAGCATTGTCAGCCAGCCCCCCACAGGCTTGAAGGTATGTCCCTGGTTAGCCGAACTCCAGACAGCATTTCTGATCATACTCAAATGATGGTTAGTCAGATCCCTCCCAACTCTTCAAACTCAGTTGTGCCTATTAGCAACCCAGCACATGGAGATGGCCTTACGCGATTATTTCCACCTAGTAACAACTTTGTGGCCCCTGCATTGAGGCAAACTGAAGTTCAGTGCAGTTCTCAGCCTTCGGTTGCTGAGCAGCAGCAAACCCAGGCCAGTCAACATCTGCAGGTCCTGCAACAGCATGTACCAGCTCAAGGGATATCTCACCTGCATAGTAACCATCTCTACTTAAAGCAGCAGCAACAGCAGCAGCAAGCAGGGCAGTTAAGGGAAAGGCATCATTTATATCAATTGCAGCATCACATACCTCATGCAGAGAGCTCTGTCCACTCTCAACCCCATAATGTCCACCAACAAAGAACTCTGCAACAGGAAGTTCATATGCAGAAAAAGAGGAATCTTGTTCAGGGCACTCAGGCCTCCCAGCTTTCCTTACAACCAAAGCACCATGGGACTGACCAATCCAGATCCAAGAGTGGTCAGCCACATCCCCACCATCAGCAGATACAGCAACAGATGCAGCAACACTTTGGAAGCTCCCAGTCAGAAAAGAGTTGTGAAAACCCTTCAACTAGCCGGAACCACCCTAACCATCCCCAAAACCATCTCAATCAAGATATTATGCACCAGCAACAGGAGGTTGGAAGCAGACAGCAAGGCTCAGGGGTTTCTTCTGAACATGTAACTGGGCATAATCCAATGCAGAGGCTCTTGACATCAAGAGGCATAGAGCAGCAGATGGTGTCCCAACCAAGTATTGTGACTAGACCTTCAGACATGACCTGTACTCCACACAGACCAGAGAGAAATAGAGTTTCAAGTTATTCTGCCGAGGCACTCATTGGAAAGACATCTTCTAATTCAGAGCAGAGAATGGGTATATCGATTCAGGGTTCTAGAGTTTCAGATCAGCTTGAAATGAGAAGTTATCTTGATATACCCAGAAATAAGAGTTTGGCCCTTCATAATATGCAGGGTCGTGTGGACCATACTGTTGCCTCAGATATCCGCCTGTCTGACTGTCAGACATTTAAACCAACTGGAGCCATTCAACAGCCCCAGAGTAATTTTGAAGTACAGTCTTCAAGAAATAATGAAATAGGTAACTCTGTATCATCACTGAGGAGTATGCAGTCTCAGGCTTTTCGAATTAATCAAAACCCTGGTCCACCACCAATTGACCGCCAAAAGAGATTACCTTATCCACCAGTTCATAGCATCCCAGCAGGAAATGCTATTCCACCAAGGGACAGTGAAAATACATGTCATCAAAGTTTCATGCAGAGTTTGCTTGCCCCTCATCTTGGTGATCAGGTCATTGGGAGCCAGAGATCACTCTCGGAACATCAGAGGAATACACAGTGTGGTCCATCCCCTGTAGTTGAATATAATTGTCCCCCAACTCATGAAAGTGTCCATATTAGAAGAGAGAGTGAGAATCAGAATAGGGAAAGTTGTGACATGCCCCTAGGTGCAATTAACACCAGGAATAGCACCTTGAATATTCCTTTTTCGAGTTCTTCCTCAGGAGATATTCAAGGTCGAAACACAAGTCCCAATGTTTCTGTGCAGAAGTCCAATCCCATGAGGATCACTGACAGTCATGGGACCAAGGGCCACATGAATCCTCCAGTCACAACCAACATGCATGGGGTTGCAAGGCCAGCTTTGCCACATCCATCTGTGTCTCATGGAAATTCTGATCAGGGGCCTCCTGTACGTCAAACGAATTCTTCAGTTCCCCAGCGGTCAAGGCATCCCTTGCAAGACAGCAGTGGTTCCAAAATCCGTCAGCCTGAAAGGAATCGTTCTGGAAATCAAAGGCATAGCAATGTCTTTGATCCGAGTCTTCCTCATCTTCCTCTCTCTGCTAGTGGCAGTATGATTCTTGGACGCCAGCAACCCACTACAGAGAAGAGAGGAAGTATTGTTCGTTTTATGCCTGATAGCCCTCAAGTACCTAATGATAATTCAGCACCTGACCAGCATACACTATCACAAAATTTTGGTTTTCCTTTTATTCCTGAGGGTGGCATGAATCCACCAATAAATGCTAATACTTCTTTCATTCCACAGGTTACTCAGCCTAGTGCCACTAGAACTCCAGCACTCATCCCCGTAGATCCCCAAAATACTCTACCTTCCTTCTATCCCCCATACTCTCCTGCTCACCCTACACTGTCCAATGATATTTCGATCCCATATTTTTCGAATCAAATGTTCTCAAATCCCAGCACAGAGAAGGTAAACAGTGGGAGTTTAAATAACCGATTTGGATCAATTTTATCTCCTCCAAGACCTGTTGGTTTTGCTCAACCAAGTTTTCCTCTTCTCCCTGATATGCCACCAATGCACATGCCCAACTCTCACTTATCCAATTTTAATATGACATCTCTGTTTCCAGAAATAGCAACAGCTCTTCCTGATGGCTCAGCAATGTCACCTTTGCTTACAATCGCAAACTCCTCTGCCTCTGACTCTTCCAAGCAGTCCTCAAACCGACCTGCCCATAACATAAGCCATATTTTAGGTCATGACTGCAGTTCAGCTGTTTAAATACTGATAGACTAAGTGTAAATGTCACAGGTGAGATTACAAATGTATTTGTATGTGCATGCACACATACGTGCATATGAGAGAATTGCGTGTGTATGTTTTTGTGTTTCTATAATCAATTTGCAGTTTTCTTCTGAATGTAGGGAAGCTGTGTCAGATGATGTGAATACTAGGTTGTCAAAAACAAATTATCTTTCATTTTTAATTGCATGATGTGCTTTTTAAATTTTCCAAGCATTTTGCATTTTCAAGTTTGATTTGTAATGTTATATTCCCTAAATATTAATCAGCTAGAGGTTGGGGAAGATCATCTTGGGGTGTGTTGAGTAGTAGGAATGACCTCAATTTTGAACTTTATTGTTGAAAATTTATAAACTAATTGAAATAGTTGAGTTCTAAAAAAAAAAAAAAAAAAAAAGCCAATAGTCCCAGAAAACACAATGACTCGTAACCAAATGCTGGTTGATGTCAGCATTTGGAACAGTTTCTTTCCCATGGCATGTATTGAGTTAATACAGAATGTATATCCATGGTTAAAGTCAAGCAAATAATTGAGTTGTTTAATCGGCCTTTATTCCCAAGATTTGGTTTAGGTAGAGGCTTCTTTCTTAATTAGTAGTGTAACAGTTACTTAGTTATCTGAATTTCATGTCCTTTTCTTCAAATTAGGGAGCCATGTTATCCTTTAATGTGCCAAGATCCTTAAAGATAGAAAGTTAAAAAGAAAACTACATAGATATTCTCCATGTTGTGCTTGCATTTTACATTAGCCCTTAAAGATAATCGTAGTTGTGGAGTTTTGCATGTGTTCAGTTAAAAATTGTTTCATAAGTTGAGTTTTGTTTTCATATTCTTTCTTCATTCTATTTATTAATTTAAAGTACATTCTTTTAAATTTGTTTAATTGGTAGGGACTGATCAGCAAATAGTGTCTTTGGAATCTACAGTTATTTAAACCCTACTTTTTAGATATTTCTTTGCAAAGTCTTAAGTCTGTCCTTATATTCATTTACTGATATTTTTATTTAAAATATGGTATTGTTTATTGCATTATTATCCTTCATAGTAGAAGTATAAGAAGGTGAATTTGTTCATTATTTTTCCTGTTGGCAGATGAGAAATGGTGCTTCAGAAACCATCTTTATATATGTCTGTATGTTATATGTGTGTGTGTGTACACCCAGATTTTTAAGTATGAACTGGTTGTATAAAAATAGGCCTGCCATCTGAAATTGGGAAATTGAGACCCAAGACCTGCTGAAGTATACAAAAACTTGATGTAAGGGGCTTAAGAAGCCCCTCTGAAGTCAATACAAATATATATGTATATACACAAATTGAATTTGAGAACTTAAACTAAGTCAACAATGATATATGCTCATATTCTCAAACCCACTACTTTTTGTTATATTCTGCCAAAACTGGACGGAGTGGGAGAGATGCATATAAATTGTTCTATCTTCTCTGTTAACAAAGTGAACCCAAGAACCAGCATTTTTTTTTCCTCCTTAAAAAAGCCTCCTAGGGCTTGGTTAGAGCAGTGACTCCAATGAATACCTCTTCTAAAGACTCAGCAAAAGGGTCATCTGTGCCTCTTCAACTGTTCTCACCAAACTTTCCCATCCTCTCCTGCTGCTGACGTGAGCAGCCTCCTAGGGGCAAAAATACTGTAAATGAGAAAAGCTTTTGTATTTTCTCCCTTCAAAATGGTCATGGGAAAGAACAGGAGAGCTTCATGATTAAGTTACTCAGCAAAGTCACAGATAAACACATCAGTTAAAACTGTTAATTGAGACAAAAATGTGAGATTTATAACTTGCTTTTTAAAAAAATTTAACTAAGTTTTAAGCTTTAACATTCAAGTTTTTCTTTGTACTTGAAAGGTCCAGGCTGCCAGTTTCAAGGACAATTTTCAGTGTGTTTGATTATTTATTATTCTTCTCACCCCCCCACCTCTCTTACACACACACACACACACACACACACACGCACACGCACACGCACACACTCACACACACACGCACACGCACACGCACACGGCTAGCGAGTTCTGAAGAACTGGGGACTCTTAGCTATAATTGGAACTAAGGTAACAAACTAAGGAGAAGCTCAGTTTGAACTCTGCGATGGAATGGCCTCAAAGCCTGGAACTTTCAGTTACTTCTCTGTTTCACTGATTGTATTTTTCTGCTCAGCTCTGTTCAAAGATAGTCAGAGCTTTCATTTCAGGCATGTAACACCTTAGTCCCAAATGAGTCTTTATTCCTAAGTAAGGCTTATTTGATCACCAGAGAAAGGATATGACCATCTGCAAGTAATTTGGCTCCTGCTTACATGTAGCTCTAATTATCTTATAGAAATGTGCATATATATGTAAGAGGCCATTTTTCATATGAACTCAATTCTGAATGTGTTCAGAGCATAGTAATCTTACTTGATTTAAAAGCACAAGTGTATGAGATTTATTAGCAGTATTAAGTATTTGATCATTAGAGCTACATGATTTTGAGGTGGAATTTATTTTAATATCTGTTGATCTCTGGATGTAATATTTGACAAAGGATTGGCAGAGAACCATACCCAATTTTGGTTATGGTAAATTTTTTAAAAAGTATATTTTACTGATTTTTTTTACAGAGAGGAAGGGAGAGGAATAGAAAGTTAGAAACATCGATGAGAGAGAAACATTGATCAGCTGCCTTCTGCACATCTCCTACTGGGGATGTGTCCGCAACCAAGGTACATGCCCTTGACCGGAATCACACCTGGGACCCTTCAGTCCGTAGGCTGATATTCTATCCACTGTGGCAAACCAGTCAGGGCTGGTTATAGTAAATTTAATGTTATTCTTGGTTTCTAGTATATGACTGTAGAATGTAAAACCATTTCCACAAATAATTTTTTAATTTCTGGAAGTACACAAAACTTATGTATGAGATGTAATTGAGAATCATTGATTAAATTAGTTTCTCTTTTAGTGTTGCAAATCACATGGAATCAGTTCCAGAAAGTGGTTGATTCCTCTAAACATTTCACACAGTAACTTCTAATGAGGTGAACAATTTCAGATTTCTCATCATGTGTCATTTTTAATATGTCAATCATGGGTAAATTAAATTTGATGTATTTTTTTCTTTTTTGGTACAAACAGGTTGATTGGGGATGTTTTATAGTACTTCAGAAAATTTACTTTTGCTTTTATTAATAAGACCCTTTGGGGATAGCAGAGACGGCACCCTTTATCTAAGTAAGGACTGAGAATTCCAGAGTGATGATGGTTTATAAAATTTATGTATTAGAACTGTGGAGAGAGAAAAATAAGGAGGGAATGTTTTTTTGCAGCAATTTCAGTCACATGTTAGGGTGAACTTCAATGAGGGTCAACTTTTAAAATCAGTCTTTTAAAATACAAAATTATTTAAACAAAATTATTTAAAATTATTTTAAAGATAATTCATTTGCCTTGTTCTTGCCTTCTATCATCAGCCATTTCCTGGAGAGGCTGAAAGTTATACTCCAAAAAATAAAAAATAAAAAAATAAAAATGAGAAGACATTTTAATGGGAGTAAAGTCTTAAAAATTTGAGAAGGGATCAAGACTTACAGATACGCATCTTCTTAGCTATACCCTTCCTTTGATACATAGTTTCCTAGGCTCTTAATTTCTTCCATCTGCTCCATGTCAAACAGGTGGCAGGGAACCTGGTTATTTCCTTAGCTTGATGATGACTCCTTTGCCTTGAAATGTTTATTGGGCACACCATCTATTGGGTCAGTGTGTGACAGGAAGTCATACTCCCAAATTAGTGATTCCCAATTCCTGGGGAACCACTATGTCTCCCACGGTATTAAGTGACAATAAGAATTTTTCCAACAAAAGTAAATAAAAATTGATTTAAAATATTGAATGTGCCATATAGCTCTGTTCCTTATTTAATGAACCATGTTTTGCCCTGCGTTCTACACTTCCTGTGTGAGCCCAAGGGTGTTTCTACCAGAGTCTGTGGGGGACATCAGATGTAGAGTGAGGCAGCCCAGATTTGCTGGTAAGAAGTATTGAGGACCTTTTTGGACACAATTTCTAGTTCTGCTCACATGTCTCTTCCCTGGTACTGCACTTTACCTGAAACTGTGCCTCTGGTCCCAAGACCAGCCATTGGAACGTATTACTCACCCACTCCTCTGTTAAAGCAAAGGACCAGACAGGATGGTATATGTCAACCAATCAAGCACCGGGAAGACAAGTACAGCTGATGTTTCTCACTATTGCCTTATTCTCTGAGCCATCTTTGATTTCAATCCTGTAAAAAACAGTAGGTAGAAGCAAAACTTCTTTTAAACTCAGAGCTTGTATGTGATGGTCATCCAACATCCTTATTTCTACATTTGCACAAACCCATCAACCGTAATCTTTTTCTGTGTCATGCATGTATTTAGATGCTACATAAACATGAGGCAACTTATATTGAAAATATTGGGCATACTATCCAAATTGGTGTTTTTTTTGGATGACTGCATAATCTTCATTAGATATTTCATGAGAAGTAGAAGATAATTCTTTGCAATTTAATCTTTTTAAAAATATTTTTGGGGGCTCAGTTATGTGTTTGGTTATATAAAATACTATATCATAGGAAGTTAATATTTACTCCATTTTGATCCCCTCTTCACTTTTCTGGATCTCTGTTCCACATCCCCTGACTCTTAAATCAATTTTTTATCTGTGAGGTCATTGAGGCACTGGACTTGATTATATTGGTAACCTATAAGGGGAGTTGAACTGTTGATCTTCCAAGAAGAAAGGGACCAGACAGTGTTGCTTAATATGCTGCAGTTGTGTTACTGTGAAGAAAAGATTTGCTTCCACTTTTAGCAGGCCATATATATTCATTTTGGTAAAAATAGGTGGAAAAATCTGAGAACATAATTACCTTCACAAATTATAGATACACTGGGCAAGAAGCTTACTGTAGGGCAGTTACCAGAAAACAAACCCAACTATAGTGCTTTCAAAAGTGTAATATTTGTATCTATTTCCATGCCAGCAATGCCCGCTGTGCACTGTGTCCTATTACTGTAAACCACCTGGTTTATAATTCCAATGGGAACTGACTTGTTTTGTAATGGAATCCAGAGCAGATACGTATAATATGACCAGGATTGTCCTACAGTTGTAAATAAGAATAGGTCCTGTTTATTTTGACATCTTTTTACAAATGCATTGTATTAGGGTGTGAATATTCTGAACCATGCTCTTGTTTAAAGTTTTGAAATTTTTATTGGTAAATGTAACATTTTAATGGTTGTAATAATTATTTGTATAGATATAAATATAGTATTTTATTTAAGAAAATAAACTTTGCATTTTTGCATTGTGAATTCTCTCTTTTCTGATCATTCCATGTGCCACTTCAAGCCTGGTATTAAAACAACTTCTCTTGCAAACTAAAGTCTCATATTCAAATAACCTTTAAATTTTGCCAAAGTGTCTGAAAATGACACCATGAGACATTTCCCTTGGGGATTATGTTCCTGATCAAAGAATCAACTTCAAATATATCATAATTATGATTAGCACTATATCTTTAGAGCAAACTATACACCACGATGCTATTGTAAAAGATAAAATTAGAATTTCAGATCTGGAAGAATACTGAGATTATTCCATTTATTTATACTCTCCTCCTTGCATGTTATAGTGGAGGAAACCGATGTAGGCACTTTGGGGCAAGAATTAGCTCTTTCATTACAGCCACATCAACTTAGTTCGATCTCCTCAGCATGAAATTTGAGGGGGAGGGGAATGTTGCAGAGAACTTGTACAGGATAAAGCTACATAAAATGTAAATGCCTATAAGTGAAACTATTGTGTAGGGATAGTCCACAGATGTGATAAGAATATAAATTAGGGAAATAATAAACTCAAAGTTTAGCATAATAGATACTTCTTAGGAGGAAAGGGCATAGTATCAAGAACATTGGTATGTCCAATTGAATTGATTAGTGGATATGAGGGTGTTTATTTCATTTATACCTTCAGTTTTTGTCTTATGAATGTATACAATATATCCCAAAATTGAAACAGGTAAAATGACCTTAGGGATCATTTACTACCACCTGGGCTGCAGGAAACTAATACAATATTCTTGACTCAGCTTCTTAGGAGTTAAGATTAAAACTCAGTATTCTGACTATTCAATATTTAGTGTTTTTTTCTACTATTGCACACTGCCTCTCATACAGAGGTCGTGGATGTATTATATATTTTTATTACATGGGGAGCCCTAATATTCCCTAAAGGTACAACCCATAGAAATGTGACCAACATGCATAAATTCAATCTTCTAAGATGAACGCAAGTTACGACAGTTATGTAAAGTTTGCTGGCTTTCCAGTTTACTTAGATGTTTGAGGGGAAATTATTTTAATTACCTATCTCCTTAAAAAGCTATGCAGGGGATTTTCACTGTAAGGTAGGAGGTAAGAGTGAGTGGCAGATCATCAGCCCACAGCAACAACTAGAACAAAAAGATAAGTTAGAATAATCATATTTGAAGAGATATAAAACCCATCAGCTATAAGGTACACCAATTGGTTAACATGGCAAAACATGAAGAGTTCACTGATATGGTTTCAAATTCCACATTGCAACTTGGGGAAACTACATTGTTGAATTTTGGTGTGGTATCGAGGAAGAATAGCTACAATTATCTGGAAAGGCTGTTAGCTTTCCCAACTACATGTTTCTCTAAGGCTGGATTTTCTTCATATACTTCAAGCCAAACGCACACTGCAGCAGAGTAAAGGCAGAAACCGACCTGAGAACCCAGCTGTTTTCTGTTAAGCCAGTTATTAAAGAGGTGTACAAAAATGCAAAACACATTATTCTCACAATTTTTTGTTTTCTTTTAAAAAATGATAATAAAAATTTTATAAAGTAAAATATTTGTATTATGTAGTGGGGTTGTTGCTATCTTTAAATGAATATTTTACATTTATATTTTTATTTCTAACATGGTATTGATAGACATAATTTATAGTCATAAATATTATTGAAGTCCTCAGTAATATTTAAGACTATACATGGATCCTGAGACCAAACAATTTGAGAACTAGTGTTCTAAAAAAACCACAAAAAACAGGAAGTATTATCTGAGCATAACAATAAAAGAAACGATTGTTATATTAGACTTTATTAATGAAGTGTTTCTCTTCAAGTCACAGACTGGCAAAGATTAAATGTATCAAAAAGGAAAAGCCTCATAAGTTGGCATAAATGGCCAAGAAGTCCAAGAAAAGGTACTCAACATCAGCAGTCAGAGAACTGCAAAATAAAATGAAATGAGATACCATTACTCTCTCACCCAGAAAGGCTAAAACGGAAAGAACTGACAAGTGCCAAGTATTGGCAAAGATGTGGAATAACTAGAACTCTCATCATGATAATGGAAACTTTGGAAAATTATTGGCAGTTTCTTTAAAGACTTATTTACCCCAGAAAATAACGTTTGTATAAGTTCACCAAATGATATGTGTAAGAATGTTTGTAGAAGCTTTAGCCCCAAACTGAAAGCAAACCAAACATCATCAGTAGGAGGATGAATAAATGAAATGTCATATTCACAAAATGAAGCTACTTGTACTCACACAGATGAAACACAAACATTATATCAAGGGAAAGCTACCAGACCAAAAAAAATTAATAATAATTATACACACACACTAGGGGCCCGGTGCACGAAATTTGTGCACTGGGGGTGGATGGTCCCTCAACCCAACCTGCCCCCTCTCACATACTGGGAGCCCACAGGGGATGTCCAACTGATGGGTCACCCCCAGCCTGCTATAGGCCTTGGGCACCCAGCCATTGCCCTGCTCAGCTCAGCCCCAGCTGCCTGCCACCACCCGGCCCCGGGGGCCAGGCACTCGCTGCTGCTGCCGCTTCCCTGCACAGTGCCCTGGGGCTGGGTGTTCGTTGCTAACTCCATTTCATCTCCATCCCGGGGCCTGGTGCTCTGTGCCACTTGGTTCCACCCCCACTCCTGATTGGCTGGTAGCATAGCCAATCAGGAACCAAGGTACAGTCAAATTTGCATGTTTCTCTTTTATTATATAAGATATTTTTATTGATTTCAGAGAAAGGGAGAGGAGGGAGAGATTGAAACATCAAGGATGAGAGAGAATCATTGTTCTGCTGCCTCCTTCACACCCCTACTGGGCACCAGGCATGTGCCCTGCCAGAGAATTGAACTGTGACATCCTGGTTCAAAGTCAATGCTCAACCACTGAGCCACACTGGCCTGGCTGGAAACACAGTTTTTAGCTGTGGTTGTGCCTTGTATTTCTTGCTTGGTGGTGTTTTCTTATGTGGTTTAATCACATTCAGATCTGTGGTTTGGAAAAAGGCTGAAGCCAGATTGTAGTGGTGGAGAACTGACTGCCTCAGGGAAGTTTTCTGGGAATGCATGACTCAACTAGGTTAAATCCCATTTTTTAAAATGTTGCTGAATGATGAATGTGCAAATTTACAAATATTTTTTAAAAGCCTTAGAGACAGCTTAGTATAGGAGAGGAAAATTGATTAGTATTTTAGCGTTTCTAACCATCACATTGCTTTTATGTCTTACTTATGGACAAACTTGGAAACACTTAGCACCATTATCAGTGTATGCCAAATGAAGACTTATCATTTTACAGCTCAATGCAGGCTATGTCCTCTGCCCCAATTTGGCAGATGGAACCGCTCCTTTACAGGAGGGGAGGGTTGGGCCCAGCCCTGAAAAACAAAAATGGGTCAGCCATCAATTGGAGGCATAGATTCTGCCAGATCTACTGAGCCAGCATGGATTAGTTTCAAAAGCAGCTTTGGAGGATTTTTTCATTCTTTTCTTTTTTTTTTAAGATTTTATCTTTATTGTTCAGTTTATTAATTACATTGTTCCCATTTTTTTCCCCCTATAGTTCCCCTCCACCTGGTACCCATCCCACCCTCTGCCCTCACCCCCCTCCACTGTCCTCTCCCATAGTTGCATGATTTTTGTACAGTCTCTTGCTGCACTTTCCCACACCCCTTTCTCTCCAAGAGTTGTCAGGCCATTCCCTCTCTATGTCCGTGATTCTGTTACATTCACCAGGTTATCCTGTTCATCAGCTTATTAATTCACTTGATTTTTAGATTCATTTGTTGATAGATGTGTATTGTTCATAATTTACACTTTTATCTTTTTCTTCTTCCTCTTCTTAAAGAATATATTTCAGCATTTCATATAATATTGGTTTGGTGGTGATGAACTCTTTTAGCTTTTTCTTATCTGCGAAGCACTTTATCTGATCTTCAATTCTGCATGATTGCTTTGCTGGATAGAGTAATCTTGGTTGTAGATTCTTGCTATTCATCACTTTGAATATTTCTTGCCACTCCCATCTGGCCTGCATCGTTTCTGTTGAGAAATCTGCTGACAATCGTATGGGTGCTCCCTTATAGGTAACTAACTGTTTTTCTCTTGCTGCTTTTAATATTCTCTCTTTGTCTTTTGTTCTTGGCATTTTAATTATGATGTGCCTTGGTGTGGTCCTCTTAGAGTTCCTATATATTGGGGTTCGGTGCGCTTCTTGGACTCCTAAATCTATTTCTTTCACTAGGTGTGGGAAGTTTTCAGTCACTATTTCTTCAAATAGGTTTTCATTGTCTTGGTCTCTTTTTCTGGCATCCCTATAATTCGGATGTTGGTATGCTTGAGGTTGTCCCAGAGGCTCCTTACACTATCTTCAATTTTTTGGATTCTTTTGGTTTCTTGCTTTTGCAGCTGAGTGGATTTTACCTCTTTGTATTTCAAATCTTTAACATGGTTCGTGGGGTGCTCCAGAGCACTTTTAGGTCTTTGTATAATATTTTTTATTTCAGTCAGTGTATGCTTAATTTCTGGTTGGTCCTTTTTCGTATCCTTGAGAGTCTCCTTCATATCCTTGAGGGTCTCGTTCATTTCCTTGTAGGTCTTGCTTATTTCCCTATAGATCTCGACCTTTTGTAGGAGCCTCTTGAGAAGCCCTATAACCGTGGTTTTGAATTCCATGTCCAGTCGTTTTTTTCCCTCCATTTCTTTCACATCTGATTTCTTTCCATGTCTCTGCATGGTGGCTGCTTCCCTGAGCTGGTTAATTAGCTTTGTGTGGTCGACCTACTACAAGGGACAGTGGCTCAGTCTCCCCAGTTACCTGAGGTGGATATGGGTTGCACAGTCTTTTTTTTTTTTTTTAATATATTTTATTGATTTTTTACAGAGCGGAAGGGAGAGGGATAGAAAGTCAGAAACATCGATGAGAGAGACATCGATCTGCTGCCTCTTGCACACCCCCTACTGGGGATGTGCCCGCAGCCAAGGTACATGCCCTTGCCGGAATCGAACCCGGGACCCTTCAGTCCGCAGTCCGACGCTCTATCCACTGAGCCAAACCGGTCTCGGCGGGTTGCACAGTCTTGCTGAAGTTAAGCTCAGGTTAATCATTGTTAGTACTTGGAGGGGTTGACCTCCAGGCCAATTGTCTGTGAAGTTCAGCTGTGCTCAGGTTGGATGGGCAGAGTCTCCAGGCCAAGCAGACAGTGTTAGCTCCGCGCTATGCGGCCCCAAGGACTCTGTGCGGGGGACAATGGCTGCCAGCACCTCTGAGAGAGAGCTGCTGCCAAGCTCCACCGGCTGCTGAGGAATTCAGACTCTCCCCAAATGAGTCTGCACACCCAACGTCTCACCCAGGGTCATAAAACAAAGCAGTCTGACGGTTTCCCGAATGAGAGAGCAAGTCGCGAGCACTCTCTACACAGTCACGCAGCTGTGCTGTTCCCAAGTTCATGTACAAGCTCGCCTTCTCCACAAGCCAGCAGACCCCTGCAGCACCCGAGCTTCGGCGTGCCCTCCCACTGTCCAGTTTTTACCCAGTATGATAGTGGGTTCCCTGGACTTCGCCCAGAGCTGGAGAATCAGTCCATTGGGACGTCTTTGTCTCCCCCGTTTGAGAAAACTGGCCAGTTTTCAGCCACCCGCCTTATCCGCTGGTGCGCGCGCTACAAACCTCTCTTCGTGCGTATTTTCAATGCTGTCCTCAGCCGCTCCTTCGAGTCACAGTGTCTTATCTTCACTTTTATTTGTGGAATTTTCACTCGGCCAGCTTTCTGGTGATTCTGGAAGGTGTTTGTTCTTCAGCTAAGTTGTAGTTTTAAAATTGCTGTGTATGACGGCAAGATAGGTGTTTTACCTATGCTGCCATCTTGGTTCTCCTTCGGATTTTTTCATTCTTGACAGTTTTTTTGTTGTTTGTTTTTGTCTCCTGAATGCTTTTTAGGAGTAAAAAAAAAAAACAACACAGGCACACCATACATTCCTGTGCTTTCTCTCCATTGTTAATTTTGTTTAGGAGCTAACAGGCTCCCAGTGGTAACCTGGCATCTTATACAACATATATTTTAATCTAAAATGAGTCCCTCAGTCTATAGCCCTTTGCCAGGTGCAATCACTGAATTTCTATAAAGGTCTTCGGTCTTAGCTTTACAAGCTTAGAAATGGGAGCAGCAGTCTTTATACAAATCCAGCTGTTCCAGTTTAGAGAGCCACCATGATCCAATGCTGTCGTTGTATTGGTTAGCTTTCCTAACAGCACAGTAGGCTTCACTGTTACTCAGGTTTGTATAACAGACACATATCTTCTGAGTTTTAGAAAACTTTCTCTTCTTGTTAATATGTTCAATAGTTATGTAATTATAGGCTGTGGGTTTTACAGATATAGATACATGCACAAATAAAAGTTGAATCATCATTGCACCACAATCTGTCTTTCTTTTCTCTGGTCTTGTTACTTAAACTACTAATTTTTGACTACTAATCTAGATTCTGCACTATTCGCTTCATCTAGGGAACAGTGACTTTCCCTATGTTTCATTTTCTCCATCTGGGAAATAGTAATAATACCGACTTCATGGAGGTGTTGTTAAGATTAAATATGGTAATGTTTGTAAAATCTTTGGCAGACAGCCTGATGACAGATGCCAACTGTGTTAGTGATCAGTTCTGCCAACTTTAATCTTCTAGGAGTTGGAGATGGGAATTGAGGGCAATAGTTTCCTATAGTAAGATTCCACTAAAAGGGCAGACCTAGCACCCCAGCACCAAGCATGTCCTTCAGCAGGCTCTCCTAAGAGAGAAATTCCTAAGAATTAGGGAGATGGTGCCGTTCTCTTCTTGGAGCTCTTTGCCTACTTGCAGTTAGCAAATTATAATTATTTGTTTCATGTTCATCTTCTTTTTTGAATGTTTTTTAATTGATTTTCAGAGAGAGAGAGAGAAAAAGAGAGAGGGAGAGAGAGAACAGATGAGAGAGAACCATCGATCTGTTGCCTCATACATACTCCTTACTGGGGATTGAGCTTGCAACCTGAGGAATGTTCCCAGACATGGAATCGAACTAGCCACCTCTTGGTGCACTGAATGATGCTCAAGCAACTGAGCCACACCATAGACCATAGACCCCATGATGGCAAAACTGTGTTTTGCTTATTGCTGGACCTGCCCAGATAGTTCTTGATTATTGGCTGAAGCAGTATTTCTGATTCTACATAACTGAGCAGAAGAGTAGCAAGGAAGTATAGGATAAAGGGGAAATAGACTCCTTAAAGAGTAGGTGCTTTACAAGGTGCTCCATGTTAAGAGAGCAGCAAGTGAACCCCAGGACTAGATTTGTTCTGTTCCTTGAAGGGACCTCACTAGAACCAGGTACTGAGCCTTACAAAGGCTCAGATAAGCAATGCAATAAAAATCATGCCCTAACCGGTTTGGCTCAGTGGGTAGAGCGTTGGCTTGTGGATTGAAAGGTCCCAGGTTCAATTCCGGTCAGGGGCATGTACCTTGGTTTCGGGCACATCCCCAGTAGGAGGTGTGCAGGATGCAGCTGATCAATGTTTCTCTCTCATCGATGTTCCTATCTCTCTATCTCCCTTCCTCTCTGTAAAAAAGAAATAAAATATATTTTTAAAAATCATAAAAAGGCCCAAGCCAGTTTGGCTCAGCTAACAAAGCGTCAGTTTCCCCACCAAAGGGTCCCGGGTTTGAGTCTGGTCACTGGCACATACTTTGGTTGCAGGCTCTTCCCACGCCCTTGTCAGGGCGCAGCCAATCGATGTGTTTCTCTCACATTGTTGTTTCTCTATGTCTTTCCCTCTATCTTCCACTCTTTCTAAAGAGATCAGTTGAAAAATAACCTCGAGTTATATTTTTATGAAAAAATCATAAAAAGAAAATAAACTTTTTTCAGATAGCAATATTATAGCATCTTAAAATAGAAAGCTTTTGATTATTATGGATAAATCTTTCATTTAAAAGACTTAGATTCATAAAGAATGTTGAGTTGGAGGAAATTAGGGGCCAGGAAGCTAGGCATCATGGGACTGTATGCCAGATTTCTCTTGTCCTCACATAAAAATATTTTCCTATTTACACATCTTGTTACCTAAATTATAACTTTAATGCTGGCATAAAAGATGGGTGCCCAGATTTTAGCACTTGACTAAAATGTGACATGACTTCAAGGCTTGCTGTGCTAAAATATGGCGATCAGCTACAATTGATCTCCGGAGAAATGACGTCTTAGACGAAAGGGAATTCAAGACAATTAAAAAAAAAGTAGACTAGAACCAAGGAATCTGTTAAAATGTAGAGTTCAGGGGTAATTATGAAATCGAATCTGGAGATATTTAGGAAGAGGGCAGAGCTCCATTTCCCTAAGATTTGGAGGCGTGAAGGACAATTCTGCGTGAATGATGGGAAACACTTTGTGTTCTTTGTATTTCAATGGGCATAGGAAGACCACACTTCAGGAAAGCCACACAAGGACTTCCAACCCCTCCTTGGAGCTCAGAGCAGCTGTCTCTTTGCAGATTCCTGACCGAGTGAAAACTCTGTCACTGTGGCTTTTTAGACACTCAGAGGTGAAGCTAACCTGGGACTCCTGCCCAGCCTATCTGAATTCCTGTGTGAAGGCCTAAGGTTAGGTGCCTTGACATCGAGGCGATGTCAAAACTGAGACCCACTGGTACATCTTCTCCAAACAGATTTAAAAACAAAATAAAAAACCGGGCAGAATTGTGGTGACAAGGTCATTTCAAAACCTGAGGGACCTCCCATGCTTCCTCCTCCTGGGATCTGCTTTGTCAGTGCAGGCGGAAGCCCTGCTCCACAGGAGCTGACCTCGGGACATTTGATGATGGGCTGATGGGCAGGGAGGATGGGGAATGGTTGCACAAGGCGATCCTGCACCTGCTCCAGTAGTAATAGCTGCTGGAGAGAGGAGGCCAGCCCAGGTAGAGCAGGCAGTGCCCCCAAACAGGGTACATGCCCTTGACTGGAATTGAACCTGAGACGTTTCAATCCACAGGCCAACACTCTATCCACTGAGCCAAACTGGTTAGGGCATGATTTCTATTACATTGCTTATTGAAAAGTGGCATCATACCAGCCCGACTTCCTGCCTGGCCCTTGCTGTGGTAGCAACTTTTCATCTGAGTTGGAATAAAAGCATTAAGGGCCAGAGGCAGTGAAATGCAGCAACAAGGGGTGAGGAGGGGTGGATAATTCTGGGCAGTATCTCTGCCAGCGAGGCCTCCCCCTCCCTGAGGGCCTCCAGGAACCCTGGTGGTGGTGGTGGTGGTGGTGGTGGGGGGGGGCAGAACAGCTGGTGTCAGGAGCTGGGTAGGAGGGAGACAGCGGGGACAGCTCTGCTCTGGCCCTGCCTACCCCTGGTGCTGGCTGAGGCTGGTCTCTGTGGGCACGACTCCTGGTGCTCTGACCCCACCTTTGTCACCCTCAGGTAGTGTCACCTGGATGGGAAGGTGGGAATCAGAGTCCCAGCAACTTGCTGGGGGTCCCACGGCGAATGTTTTGGACTAAAGTCTGATACCAGGGTCTTGCTCCGACTGTGCAGTTCCTTCTATGAAGAACGTGTATTGTTCTCTCCCTTTGCCCCAGGTTTACCAGGAGAGACTGTCTCCCAGAATGAGAAATGTGGGCACTCCTGGCCTTACTGGCACATGTAGCTCGTGGCCCCACAGAGCATTCTGGTGGCTGTTTGGAGCTGAAGGAAGCAGCTGCTGCTCTCTATGCCCCAGGAGTTGGCCGGGTGATGTTGGGTCATGGAAAGTCCCTTCCTCAGATGGATCCCGCCGGGGCTAAAATAACCTGGGCTAAGCCGCAACCATCCACCACCGGCAGGTGCATGGGCTCGTGGCCTCGGCAGCGGTCCCCTGAGGTGTGAAGAGGCTGTTTCCCTGTGCACTGTCCTGCCCCCTGGCCGCCCCATCGCCGTCCTGCTCCAGCTGAACTGCTCTGATTACTCCTGGGTCCGCTCTGCCAAGACCCGCCTCACAGGGCTGTTTTTCTCCCATTACCCTCCTGTTGACCTCCCCTTCCCCTGTCAAGAGTGAAGTTCATGAGCACAGGTGTGTAGTAAGGGGGCTCATCAGCTCTGAAAAACTCTGGTTGCCCCTGCACCGCATTCCTACCTACCCCTCTAGTGCCCTCGAACCAGGAGGTGGGCACTGTAGGGAGAATGAGCAACAAGTGGCTGCAGGAGTAATATTTATACGAGTGGGCTTGGTCTGGGTTTTTAGTGCTGTTGTAGAGAACAAAACTGACCACAGTGTGTGAGTTCATAGTACAAGACATCAGAAAATGGTCAAGAATACAGCAGCACAATTTATCCATCCCTGCAAGGCCTCTCCCCATGTCCATGGACGTATTTTCCCAAAAGCTACCCAACAGGTAGTGTGTCTTACAGCGTATCACCTCAGGCCACAGAGCTACTTGAACAGACTTTGTTCACATTTCCTTAATGCAGTGGTCAGCAAACTGTGGCTCGAGAGCCACATCCGGCTTTTTGGCCCCTTGAGTGTGGCTCTTCCACAAAATACCACGTACGGGTGCGCACATACAGTGTGACTGAAACTTCGTGGCCCGTGCACAGAAGTCGGTTTTTGGCTCTCAAAAGAAATTTCAATTGTTGTGCTGTTGATATTTGGCTCTGTTGACTAATGAGTTTGCCAACCATTGCCTTCGTGGATACTTTTTTTTTTTTTTTACTTGAAACCATTAGCGCATTAAAAGAAATGAATTAATTTAACTCAGCCATAGTTAAACAGATCCAAAATTTGTTTTAGGTGTTAGACTAACACAACCATTTAATAGGTGGCCTTCATATGGCATATGCAAGCCAACAATTTATTTTTTTACGAGTTTTTATTTTATAGAACACTTTCACCAGTATGTGTCAGCTCATTTGATCATACCACGACCATGTAAGTGAGGCAAGGATTTTTGTCTCCAGCGTGGGATGCCAACAATTTTTAAGGAATAAAGAGTAACAGAAGACCAATTACAATCTTGGGGGCATTTTAGGAAAACACACACACACACACCACAAAATATTTCATTAAAAGCATTTTGTGTTTTTAAAACCAGGTTAAGTTTGCTATTCAAACTTCCATAATGTTTTTGAACACTATCATATATTTTAGAGAAAGGATAATAGTTGTTTTTTTTAATTTTTAAAAATGGCTGATCCATTTCTCTAATGAATGATCAGAAAAGCAAAGGTGAGAGGTGACTTCACAGGCAGCTGTATCCACATGGGCACATCTGTGTGCATCGTTTCTGATTACGTCACACTCAGGTAACAAGGACCCTGGTGAAAGAGGACTCTCGGGGCAGAGCAGCCAGACAGCAGGGAGGGATGTGGGATGTTGAGCTCTCAACACCTTAAGGGGAGACAATGAGAATCAGGTGCGACCAAGGCAATCCTTAATGTCCCGAGCGTTTTGCAACTAGAGAGAGTAAAAGGCAGCAGCCCTGAGAGTTGCTTCTAGAGAACTCCAGGGAGCAAGCCTGCAGGCCCTGATCTGCAGAAAGTGACAGCTCAGAGCTGGGTCAGCGTACAGAACCTTAGTGCAGTATCCCTTTTTCCCCTGAAAGGGGATGTGGGCACAGAACTGCACTGTTTGAACGGGAGGCACGAGGATGCCTGTTTGCCTTGGCTGGATTTCTCCAGGAGCCCAAGTCCTTAAAGTGAGGCATGTTTGCTTGATGCTGATGTCACCCGCCTCAGCCCTGCCGGTCATTTCTCTTGCTCCTTCTGCTGCTAGAAAAGTCCTCTCATTTCCCTTCCACCTTGGAGCTGGTCTGTGGGGGTAACAGGGCCTTCTGGAGAAGGCAGAGCCTGAGCTTTGGGGTCAACACACAGCAGTGAGATGAAGACACCAGGAATAGGTAAGCACCCAAGTTCTGGTCCCAGGGACCTGTGAAGAGGAGTGTGTGACAGGCCCAATCCAGAGTCTCTCCAGGGAGGTGGGGAACCTGGGGGAACATGCAGCAGGCCTTCTGAGGAGGTGCCCAGCTGTGTTGATAAAACATCTCTCCCAGCTGAGTAGGACATCAGGTCCACTCCTCTGCCAGACTCTGAGGAGCCAACATCAGCCGAGGAGCCACATCAGTCCAGGACAAGGAGCTGGTGCTCGGAGATGTCCAGAGCAGCAGACATTGCAGAAGTGCAAAGGGCGCTCATCTCCAGTTTCTGGTGGGCATGGAGGCAGCTGGAGGGAAGGGTGCAGCATCATTCAGCCATTGCTGATGAATCCCAGGTGAGGGTGGGAGGGGCCCCAAGATAGCGAGTTGACTTTGATGCGGAGGTTGTCCATGTCTAGTTCAGAGTTGTGACATAAGGGGATGGGGGCTTCTCGACTCTTCAGGGCTCGCCTCTGTCTATAGCCCTGTCTTCCCTGCTGCCTCCACCCTTGCGGGTTTGAATCTCCCCTGCTCCTGTCCTCTCTGTGTGAATGTTTTCAGAGTTGACTCCACAGGGGGTGAGTGGAGTATTTGGCAGTGGTCACTTCGCTGCAGACCCTGCATTTTTCATGAAACAGCACCAAGATCGATCTCTTCCTCCCTCCTCTCTTAGTGCTGGAGGCTCAGAAGACAGGGATCTGGTCCCTCCGAACCACATCCAGGTCATCATCCAGGGTTAACAAAACCTGAAAGGAGAGGGATAGAGAAATGAAAAGAACGCACAGTCGCAGCTGTAGTAAGTCATTACTTTCTCTCTGAGTCTCACTCAGATCGAAACATGTGCCTTTGCTCGTTTTTGTGTCTTTGCAGCTTTCAATAATGCCATGCCCTGAACTGGCACTTGTTTTAATTACATAGCTCATTTATTAATTAATCAAGGCCTACCACGTGCTATTCTAAGTGCTGAAGATACTACTTGCAATGACAGAGGAAAAAATCCCTACCTTCTGAGCTTACATTCAAGAGAGGGCTACAGACATGAAGCAAATACATGAGTAAAACATATGTAGTATGTTAGACAGAAATATGTGCTAAGTATAGTATGTTAGATGGTAATATGTACTAAGGATAAAAGTCAAACTATGACAAGAACATGGAAGTATGGGGTAAAGGAGATAAAAACATGTTGAAAGGGTGGCTGAGGAAGTCACTACTTTGAAGGGACCATTTAGGTCAAGACCTAGAGGCAACGAAGTCTTATTGCATAAAATGTTACTATACATAAAGCGTATCCTCCTCCTCCATTTTTAGGTCCCTCCACCACCACTTTCTCCACATTGAACCCTTCATTCCACTTCTGTCTCTCTCTAATGAAAGTGACTAAAAAATAAAAGCCTTAAGTAAGAGTATACAGAGTAAACTTCTAACACTGGCCACCAGGGGGTAGCCCTGCTCCATTATTGAGGCTATAAGGCCAGCAGAGACTGCTTGAAGTGGGCAGTATTGGGAGTCCTGGAGACCTACTCCTGCTATTTGTCATGAACCTGTGCAGGCACCATGGACTTTTAATTATGAGAGTAAAAATTAATGTGAAAGAATGCCGGGTGTTATCTTCCGAGGATGTTATAATACGCGTGGCTTCTGGGAAGGTGTTTGGGTTAAGAAATCCACATGAGCCGAGACCGGTTTGGCTCAGTGGATAGAGCGTCAGACTGTGGACTGAAGGGTCCCAGGTTCGATTCCGGCAAGGGCATGTACCTTGGCTGTGGGCACATCCCCAGTAGGGGGTGTGCAAGAGGCAGCTGATCGATGTCTCTCTCTCATCGATGTTTCTGACTTTCTATTCCTCTCCCTTCTGCTCTGTAAAAAAATCAATAAAATATATATTAAAAAAAAAGAAAAGAAATCCACATGAAAGATTTGAACTGAGAGGTTAGAAGACCACAGAGGCCTGGATGCTATCCTGAGCTACTCCGGAATTTGTAAATGACTTATATTCACTGAGCCTGAAAGGAGGATTGTGAGGATAGCATAAGAAGGAATAGCCTAATGCTATCGAAATTTTAGTAGATGCCAAAAGCAGTGCCTTGGGGATTCTGGGAATGTAAGATTTGATAACCAAATGTTGTGAAGCTTAAGGAAAATCATTTTGTCACTCTGTGTCTTAAAATAACTATCTAACCAGAAGATACAATGTAAAAATGAAATAATCTGTAAATTGAATTACAATGCGAATTGAAAAGGGAAATTAGAAAGGAATAAATAAGAGGGTGTAAGAAAGAGGGGAGGAGAAAAAAAGAAAGAGTACCAGATGTAAAGAGAGAAAAAAATTAACAAAAAGGTGTCAACTCACCAGGAATGAGAAAAACAGGGCAGTGGCAGACAGGAAGTGCCAGATGTCATGCTCATCGAAGAAATCCAGCAGGACACATTCCCGGTTCTTCTCTCGGGACTCAGCTGGGGTTCCCTGGAAGAAGGTGAGGCTGGATGTGGATGAGCATTCCCACAGTTCAACTGTTCAGAGGGCTGAGCATCCAGAAAGCTACACAAATGCTACTAGATGCCTGAATCATGAAGTTAGCTTCCAAAAAAAATATGTTCACACACAAAAAAACTTGCACATAAATGTTAGAATAGCATCATTTATAAGAACCCTAAGTGGAAACAACCTAAATGTCCATCAACTGATGAATGACTAGATAAAATGTAGTGTATCCATACAATGGAATATACTCTATCTAATAAAAGAGTAATATGCAAATTGACTGTATCTCTGCTACACCCACCAGCCACTCAGGAGTGAGTATGCAAATTAACCCCAATCAAGATGGCTACAGCCATGGAGCAAGCAGGAGGGAGGCTTGAGTTTCCCTGGCAATGGAGGAAGCCAAGCTTTCTACACACCATGGTCAGCCCAGGCCTCCACTCAATGCTACAAAGTTTCAATTATAGAAGATAAACCAATCACAACAAAAAATGGCAGCAGCCATGAAGCTGGAGAGCAGCAGGCTAGGATTGTCCCTGGCGATGAAGGAAGCCAAGCTTTCTGCAGCCCTGGCTTGCCTTGGCATCTGCTTAAGGCTACAAAGTTTCAATTATAGAAGATAAATAAATCCCAGATAACAGGGCCTCCATTTGGGTTGCTGGGGGGCATGGCTGGCCTGCAAACCACCACAAGCCTCTTGCCCAGGCTGCCCCACACCCCAAGGGAACCCCCACCCTGATCCAGGACACCCTTCAGGGCAAACCAGCTGGCCCCCACCCATGCACCAGGCCTCTATCCTATGTAATAAAAGAGTAATTTGCAGATTGACCATCACTCCAACACACAAGAGGGCTGCCCCCATGTGGTCAAAGATCCTGCCCCCATGTGGACACAAGATGGCCCCTACAAGATGGCCAGCAAGGGAGGGCAGTTGGGATGGACTAGGCCTGCAAGGGAGGGCAGTTGGGGGTGATCAAGCCTGCAGGGGAGGGCAGTTAGAGATGACCAGGCTGGCAGAGGAGGGAAGTTGGGGGTGACTGGGCCTGCAGGGAAGGGCAGCTGGGGGGACCCAGGCCTGCAGGAGATGGCAGTTAGGGGTAACCAGGCTTGCAGGGCAGAGCAGTTAGGGGCAAACAGGCTGGAAGGGGAGCAGTTAGGCATTAATCAGGTTGGCAGGGGAGTGGTTAGGGGTGATCAGGCTGGCAGGCAGAAACGGTTAGGGGCAATCAGGAAGGCAGGCAGGTGAGAAGTTGGGAGCCAGCAGTCCTGGATTGTGAGAAGGATCCCAGATTGGAGAGGGTGCAGGCTGGGCTGAGGGACACCCCTGCCCCACTGCATGAATTTCGTGCACCGGGCTTCTAGTTCAGCAATAAAAAGACATGAAGTACCGATACATGCTACAACATGGATGAATCTAGGAAACATTATGCTACATGAAGAAAGTCAGATCCAAAAGCCATGGAGTATATGATTTCACTTCTAAGAAGTGTCTAGAATGGGCAGATTTATAGAGACAAAAAATAGGACTAAGGAATTCAGGAGAAGTGGGGAGTTTCTTTATGGAGTGATAAACTGTCCTAAAATTGATTGTGGTGATTGTGGAGATGGAGAGTGGAGACTTACATGTTCTGTGCTTCAGAAATATCACTAATTTTCTAGGCCTCAGCTTTCCAATCTATATGTACTTATAAACCCTTGCACTTGGATATTGGTTTATGGATGGTGATTATGATGAGAAAGGGGGAGAAGAAACACTAATCAACATTTTTGCACATGTTAGACATTCATTGGGAATAGGATTGTAACACAATACAACAGGAAGATCAAATTTGCAGAGTCTCTAGGACTTACACATCTATGAGTGCTACCCTGATAATGATGACAATGTGCCATTCGTTGAGCATTTGTGTGTGAATATTAAGGTTTTTAGAGAAAGCTTTTGTTTGAGAGGATATAAAAATGATAAACAGCAACTAGCAAATAGAGAGAGGGAAGCAAGATAGTCAGAAGACAGATGGAGAGAGACCACACCTTGGAAAAAAAAAACTACTCTTACCTCCCAGCTGCTGAGATTCTGGAAGAAAAAATACAGGGCAGCGGCCCACACCACCGCAGTGGCCACGATGCAGAAGAGTGGGATGGGGAGGACCTTCTCGGAGCTGCGGAGCTGCGGGCGAGAGGCAGAGGCTGCGGAGCTGCCTGCACCAAAGGCCACGGGCCTAGGTGCTGCGGCTCCCAGCTGCCGCGCTTACCTTCATGATGATGTAAAAGGCCAAGTAGAGCAGCAGGTTACCGATGAAGATGCCCAGCATGTAAGAGGCAAAGTCCCTGGGCCGGTAGATCAGTCCAAAGAGGGCGCTGAGCAAACGGGGAGGAATTATTTTGCAGCCATCAAGGTGAATTTGTGACATTTTGACTTTTTCACTTTCCCGCTCCCAATTTTGCAAGGAGGGGAATTTTTTATTTTAAAAACCTCTTTAACATTTTATAGGTAACTTTTAATGGATTACATTTCCTTCAGCACATTCATTTTTAACGATCGTAAGGTTCCCATAAGTGGATGCACCATAAAGAATCGTCTTTCTGAAGGAGACATATGAAAACATGCTCAAAGTAACTAATTATCCGAAAGATGCAAATCAAAACAACAATGAGGTACCATCTCACACCTGTCAGAATGGCAATCATCAACAAACCAACAAATGACAAGTGTTGGCGAGGATGCGGAGAAAAAGGAACTGTTTTGCACTGCTGGTGGGAATGCAGACTGGTGCAGCCACTGTGGAGAACAGTATGGAGTTTCCTCAAAAAACTAAAAATGGGACTCCCATTTGACCCAGTGATCCCACTTTTAGGAATATATCCCAAGAAACTAGAAACATGAATCAGGAAGGATTTATGCACCTCTATGTTCATTGCAGCACAATTCACCATAGCTAAGATTTGGAAACAGCCTAAGTGCCCATCAGCAGATGAGTGGATTAAAAAACTGTGGCACATCTACACAATGGGATACTACGCTGCAGTAAAAAAGAAGGAGTTCTTACCATTTGCTTACCATTTGCAACAGCATGGATGGAACTGGAAAGCATTATGCTAAGTGAAATAAGCCAGTCAGAGAAAGACAAATACCACATGATCTCACTCATTTGTGGAATATAATGAACAACATAAACTGATGAACAGGGATAGATCCAGAGACCAGAATGCTGGTCCTCAGGGGGAGGTACGGGAGGGAGGGGGAAAGAGAGAGACCAACCAAAGGGCTTATATGCATGAATACAAGCCTAACCAATAGACATGAACACCAGAGGGGTGAGGGCATAAGTGGAGGGAGGTTTGAGGGGGTTAATAGAGGGATAGGACACATGTAATGCCTTAATCAATAAAGAAATTTGGGAAAAAAATAAAATAAAATACATTTTAGAAAATAGTGGGGGAAAAAAGAATAGTCTTTCCTCTATGGCTGAAATGAAGGGTTTTCCCTTCGCTCTTCAGTTTCTCACTATTATAAAGAACACCACAATGAATACCTCCAAACATACTGTGCTTGCTTTTGCACTGAAGATTATTCCATTAGACTAGATTACTAGAAGTAAAATTATCTCAATAATTGGCTTGAAACACATGACCAACTTTGGATAGCTGTCTATGGTTTTAAGATTTATTACTCCATCTTACAGTTACCAGGTCTGTGGGGTCTGCCCTAAAAGGTGGTCCCCAAAAGCCCCACTGCCAAGAGTCATCCATCTCGAGGCATCCTCGTGTAAAGCAGGGGCCCTGCACAAGTATAAGCCTTATCCTGAGATCATCCCTTGGTGACAACACTGTGGGGAGTTTCTTCCAGAAGCGTATGGTGCCCCAATAAGATTCAAATGATCCTGAAAAGATTCTGGCTTCCCCTGATGGTATGCCTCTTTCATTCCTTTTATGTGTTAAAGGGCAACAGAAGTAGAGAGTTATCTTTCTAGCAAAGGTCACTGACCCAGAGGTGCACATCAGCAAAGAACTACTAGTAAAGCAGTGAAACCTACCTATTTTTGAGGGATTAATAAAATATCTCACTCATTCTTATATATTTTTTTAAATCTTCACCTGAAGATACATTTCCACTGATTTTTGGAGAGAGAGGAAAAGACAGAGAGAAACACTGATGTGAGAGAAACACACCGATTGGTTGTCTCCTTGCTGGGCCCTGATCAGGTCCCGGGCCAGGGAGGAGCCTGCAACTGAGGTACATGCCCTTGATTAGAATCAAAGCCGATGTTCTATCCATTGAGCAAAACAGGCTATGGCTGAGAATATGTTTTTATTGATGAGAGAGAGAGAGAGAGAGAGAGAGAGAGAGAGAGAGAGAGAGAGAGAGGGATCAATTGGTTGCCTTCTTCTTGCGAGCCCTGACAAGCCTTTTTGGTGTATAGGACGATACTCCAAACCACCTAAGCCATCTGGCCAGGCTCATTCACATTTTTTAAAAGTTGAAAATAGGTTGCATAAAATAGGTACAGCTAGCACAAATATATGTCTGTTGTACTGTTCTATTTTGAGACCATTTGCAGGAAAAAGGGCCAATAATGAGGGGAAAGGAAACGAAGAATGATGTAGGTAGAGTAGGAAGAACGAGACCTAGGGGGGGAAATAATAAATAGGAAAGAGACTTTTATACACACACACACACACACACACACACACAAGACAAATGGCTGGGTAGCCTTTATGGAAAGTTCTACAAAAATATTTAAAACTACATTGCATTTTTGCAACTACAGACATAATGTCTGTCTATCTATCTATCTATCTATCTATCTATCTATCTAATCTATCTACTAATTCCATGTTTGTCTTTGTGAGCAAAGGAACTCAATCCGTTGAACTCAGCGCTCTAAGAGGGCCACTATTGGTACATAAGAGCTTGTTAGTGCATTCTTTGCAGGAGAAAATACCTTTCTCTCAAGTCTCTAGGGCAAGCTCAGTCCTATGGTCTACTTAATTTCAGATTTGTTTATTAAAATGACAACCAAGGAAAGCTAAAACCAGTGTTAGAGACACCAATAAAGAAGAAAAAGGTGTTTTCCTAAGATTACTCACAAGGACCAGTTAATCAGATTCCCCACGACGAGCAACACCATTCTGTCCTGGAAAGGAGGGAAGAAAACTCTGAAAAGCCCCAGCCTCAGCCCTCATTTTCTAGTGCCCACAGGTCCTGACAAGCTGTATCAGGCTGAGGGAGTCCCACACTACTTTTTGTAAAAATCCTCTGATTATAAACCACTAGCAGGTGCTCAGTGAACCACAGACTAGTGACGCTATTTGGGCAGGGCACTCAGGGGTTTCCTGAGCACCTGCCAAGGTTAGGGCAGTGGCTCGGGGGTGGGGGTGGGGGGGAAGGTGTTGCTTTCCCAAGGTCACTGCCAGTGAGCCAAGACGTAGCTATGCCCAGGGCCCTGATTCCTGTGCTCAGTACAGAAATGTATAATATACCAAAAACTAGAATGGATAATTTTAAAAAGTTGTATTTTAACCACTAAGCAATATTCACAATTTTGAAAGAATATCATTGCTCATTGTAAAAAACAAACAAACAAACAAACAAACAAACAAACAATGTATAAAAATCAAACAAATGTATAATGGGGGTAGTTTAAGTTCCTAAGGAAAGTTACTGGAGTGGCCATAGGTCCCAGTTTGCTTGAGACAGTCTGGCTTATGCTTGCCATCCTGGTGATAATCTTACCTCCTCGGAGGGTTATTTACAAGGACACTCCACAGCAGTGATCACTGTTCTGTAGTTCTGTACACACCCATATTTCTATACTAGAAATCTTGTATAAAAGTGGGACCATCCCAGCTTGTTTTTTATGAAGGAGAAGAATAAATAGCATGCTTCTTCCCCCTGACTGGACCTCAGCCACCTGGACCATCTGGCCCTCTGGACTGGGGAGGCTGAGTCACCGCCCTGCGCCTGCCCTCCTGCTATTCCCCCACTCTCTGGGAGAAAGCCAAGGGGTGCGGGAGCACACACATACCATGTACAGAGGCCGGCTGCACTGATGGATGAAATCCGTGTAGAGCACCATAGCAGCCCGCCGGAAAATCCCCAAATCTGCCGGTGACACAATCACATGGTAAGAAGGCTTGTTCAGAGATAATGCAAAATACTCCCACAGGGCCCGAGCTTTTGGGGTTAGGATGATGTTGTCTTCAGCTCGTAAAAATGGTGCTTTGCAGCTGAGAGGTGCACAATTAATGTTTGCTCTAAAAATGCACCCTCACCTCATCACCCGTGCTCTCCTAGAGGGTGTGCCACACCCCTGGGCGCTACTGCAGAAGGGCAAGCATGATGAACACATGTAACCACAATCACAAGTAATCTGGGTGGCTGGCCAACTCTTTTCGTGTCTCCTCCCGCTAAGATTTCCCTTGGTTTACAGTTTACTCCAGTGGTGTTTCTTTTATAACAGAGAGGTCAAGGGCCACCTTAAAACACCTGCTCTCTCCAGATGGGCTGTAAAAGTTCTAATCTGTATTTCTCAAAGTG
Organism: Antrozous pallidus; assembly: GCA_027563665.1. Classification (NCBI taxonomy): domain Eukaryota; kingdom Metazoa; phylum Chordata; class Mammalia; order Chiroptera; family Vespertilionidae; genus Antrozous; species Antrozous pallidus. The sequence goes on from CM050514.1 coordinate 68,844,075, forward strand.
GCTATGAGTCAGTAAGCATTGAACCAAAAGATCCTGGGTTTTACTGAGCATGCTCAGAAAGCCCAAACCTGAACTGGAACAATAATCAAAGGAATGTAGGGAAGAAGGGAGAAAAAGACAGGAAAGATTTTTTTAAAAAATGCAATCCCTCAGAAAGAAGGAAACGGTGAGGGTGCGTGCTATAGCTTCTATGGGAACAGAGAGGAGACCCCAGATAGGCTGTCTTTCTCTGAGCTGTCCACACTGTAGACACCACATGCAAGCTAGGCAAGCATCCAATGAGGGTGGATCTAGCGCTCTTGTGAATGCCACCCCTAGGGTCAGTGTAGCCAGCTTTCTCTATACTCAGAGACACAGAGGGAAGAAGGGGGCCCGGGGCAGGTCCATGCAATAGCCCAGCAGCGGTGCGCAGGCTGGGTGGGAGTGATCCTCACCTCTGAGCCTCTCTCTGGCTCCCCCGCCCACCACCCTCCCAACCTGGAGGGAGGTGCTCTGGGGGCTGGCAGGAAACCCGGAGAGAAGGTCCCTTGTCAAGGAAACAACCTAGAACCCCGTGAAGGGCCGCTGGACATTACCTGTGTCAGACACGTCTGAATCAGTGGAAAGCAGAGAAGACATGGGAGAGAGAAAGATCTGTAAGAAGGTAGCCAAACAGGTGAACTACCGGTCATTTTCTTTTTCTCTCTGAATGGGTGACTCGAAAGTTACTTTCTGATTAGAAAAGTCATGTTGGCTCATTGCAAACAACAGAATTCTTCTGCCTGTCTCAAACATTCAAACTGTACTCTTTCTCCAGGAGGGAATGGATTTCTCTTTCCATCTCCCTCTGTGTCCCATCGGCAATGTACACCCCACCCTGCTCATGAGCACCCCCTGGGCTCCTTTCCCGGGGTGCTGTTAGCGACCTGGGCAGGGAGGTCTGCGTTCTCCGTCCCCGTATGAAACGCGCTGCCTCATTCCTGGTGCTTTTCCTGCGCCCATGTGTATTTCCACGTGTGGTCCCAGGGCCACAGAGAAAGAAGCTTGTGGTTTGAGAAGCAAAGGGAGCTTATGAACCGGGCAGCGAGGTGCCTCTGTCCACTCACTCAGCTCCCTGCTTCTGAACTACATTCAGATACGATCGTCGTCACAGTGAAATGGTTTTCCTTTGGACACTGGTGAGTCTATAACCACGTGGGGAAGATATTTCGGGGAGCAAATGGAAGCTATTCCATTAAGCTACACACCGGCTGTCCCTTCAGACCTGCTCTCCACGCACAGATCTGCCCTGCACCACGCCTGCAGGCTGACTGCAGACATGCGGGGTGTGTGTGTGTGTGGATTTGGACCATGGAGACCCCGGCAGGAGATGGAGGAGCCACGGAAGGTGCCTTCCCTGTGTGCGTCTGTCAACCAAAGGTCACTGCTCCTTTCGGAGTGGCTTCCTTCCGCCACCTCCCTTTGCCCGCCTGGGCTTGGGGATGGGCAGAGCTCCCTGCTGCAGCCCAGGGCCGCCCCTGCCTCTCCTCTCCGCCCGCCCTTCGCAGGAAGAGTCCCTCTGCGAACAAACCTTCCTCCGTCTTTGTGTGAGACCCTGGCAGGTATATGCTACCTGGCCATAATGCGTTCACTTCCTTCTTTTCATAAAGATAAACGAGTTCAGCATTGCAAAACGGTGTGGGGTGCAGGTGTACACGCGTGGTATAAATCTATTCAGAACTCCCCTGTGCATTCATGGTCAGCGTGACACACAAGCGGTGCCCTCTGATTCCTGGTTTTGCTTTCTGCAGTTTCAGTCACTTGTAGTCGACCGGGGTCTGAAAATAATCTATTTTAAAATTTGCTTGTTTGTTTGTTTATTTATGAGAGAGGGGGGAGGGAGAGAGAGAGATCTCAGTTTGTTCCACTTATTCATGTCTCCAGTGGTTGCTTCTTTACGGGTCCTGCCTGGGGATCGAACCTGGAACCTTGGCGTATCAGCACGATGCTCTAACCAGTGATCGGATGCTCTAACCCAGTGATTGGCAAACTGCGGCTCGCGAGCCACATGTGGCAATTTGGCCCCTTGAGTGTGGCTCTTCCACAGAAATACCATGGCCTGGGAGAGTCTATTTTGAAGAAGTGGCGTTAGAAGAAGTCTAAGTTTAAAAAACTTGGCTCTCAAAAGAAATTTCAATCGTTGCACTGTTGGTATTTGGCTCTGTCGACTAATGAGTTTTCTGACCACTGCTAACCAACAAAGCTACCTGGCTGGGCTGGGGTCAGAAAATATTAAGTGGAAAATTCCAGAAGTAAACAGGTCGTCAGTGTTCAATCAGGCACTATTCTGAGGAGCGTGGCGAAGTCTCGCGAGGCCCAGGCCTTTGCCAGACGGGGGCTCAGCGCCCCCACAGCTTCTCCGAGCTGCACACCCACCGCCCGCCCATCACTCAGGAGCGGCGTGGTTATGGGGTGGGCTGTCCTGCCATTTTGGTGCTTGTGTACAAGTCGCCCTTGTTTTACTTCCGAATGGCCCCAAAGCGCAAGAATATTGACGCTGCCATTCAGACATGCCAAACAGAAGCCACAAAGTGCTTTCTTGACGTGAAAAGCTGAGTACAATAAGATATTTTGAGAGAGAGAGACCTCCTTCACATAACTTTGGTTAACAGTAATGATTATAAATGTTCTATTTTCTTACTAGTTATTCTTATTGATTTCTTATCATGCCTATTTTAGGAATTAAACTATCATATGTTATGTATGCATAGGAAAAAAACGTAGTATTTATAGGGTTTGGTATTATCCACAGTTTCAAGCATCCTCTGAGGGACTTGGAACATATTCCCTGTGAATGAGAGATTGGGGGATTAATGTATCTGCACTCAATTTTATTTTTTCAATTCTGAGAGAACCCAGAAGCTTCAGCTTATTTTCCGTTTGCAAGTTGACTTTGTATGACTTAACTCATCTTTGAGTCTGGGGGATGAGAAGTGACCAGCGCACCAAACCAAAGGCTCTCCACAACCAGCTAAAGACGCTTCCCTGGGGAGCTGGAGGCACTGGCCACGTCAGCGCCAAGGCAATCTACCGGCAGTGCCGAAAGAAAAGCCTAAACTGCCAGGATAAGAAAATGTTCTATTGGGTCTCCTACTCTTAAACAAGACACTTGTTTATGTAGAATCGCTCAGACCTGGGCAAGGGGGGTCTCGCATTTCAGAGGCCCTCTTTCCTCACTAAGTGAGGAGTCTGCAGGGCAAGAGGACTCCTCCTCCTTCTCCAAGGCCACATTCGGAATTCCTGGACCCTAGGCTTCCCTGCTCTGACCCTGATCTCCGAGTCTGCACAGCCCGTTCCCGGGTCTATCTTCTGGGGGCGGGTGGCACCAGGGTAAGGGGTGGCCATTTGGATGTAGAACGAGGGTGTCCGTATGCATACCTGTGAGACCCTTAAGATGTAGGACAGAGACAGAGGTGGGAAGAAAAGAGGGAAAAGCTGGGGACCAGCTCTGCAGGAGAGCTATGTTCTGAGGAACCGCGAATTCTAAATTAGAACCTGGACCGTCTAGGTTATAACGAAGGCATATTCTATTTATCAGTTTGTTAGTCATCTTTCTTGTCTTCCTTTTCTTCCACCAATTTAATAGCTTTTTTTTAGTGTGCTTTATACCTTTAAAATTTGTATATATGGTATATGAGCTTTTATTTGCAATCTTTCCTTGGACTCTGCAAATATGAGGAGTGGGTGTCTGTCTCTCTCTCTCTCAAAATATAAATATATATAGTTTTTTTCTTGACATAGACCAAAGAATATTTGTCTGACTTCATGGACCTTACAATGGCAGGTGAAATTTAAATGCTCCAAGATGGCTTGAACCTGCTCCCACATGTGATGATTGACCAACAGCAGGCCGAGCTGATTTCTGTGGCACACTCAGTGTTCAATGTTCACATGGTCAGAGGGAGTCCAGGAGGTATCCTGCCGCTAACATTGGCAAGTTGGTCTCAAAAAATTCCAGTCCCAGAATTTGAAAAGAATATATTTATAACCATTTATCATGGTTAAAGAACTGGCCCTTTATTTATTTATTTTTATATATGTTATTGATTTTTTTTACAGAGAGGAAGGGAGAGGGATAGAGAGTTAGAAACATCATTGAGAGAGAAACAACAATCAGCTGCCTCCTGCACACGCCCAACTGGGGATGTGCCCGAAACTAAGGTACATGCCCTTGACCAGAATCGAACCTGGGACCCTTGAGTTTGCCCTGAGCCAAACCAGGTAGGGCAAGAAATAGCCATTTTAAATGCCACAAAACAAAACAAAAACATCCCCAGGTAGAATTAGTGGTATGGCAATCATGCTGTTCTGCAAATGCGTTTTCAAAGTTTGGTGGATTGCAAAGCATTTGGGACCTGCAGCTGGAGATATGGCAAGCTTAGTTTCTCAGGTGACTAGACCTAGTGATAGTAGTTTACTGCAATCCAGTAAAGGAGAGGAGATGTTGGAGAGAATATATGCTATTAAACACAATACAGAGTTCAGAGCATGCATTCAAGATGACTGGTAACACATCTGTTTAGGATCAGTGAAAACTGTTTTCTCAGCGTGTTTATTATTAAGAAAAAGGGGACTCACCTATCTTGAAACGACCCATGTAGTAGATCTGGGTGCTGAGGGCCAGAGAGGCCAGTATATGGATTGCAGAGAAGATGACCCAGAACCAGATGTCATTTTTCCCAAACACCTAGGAGAAAAGATGGAAGTTATCTTCATCTGGGGTTTTCCCAGAGAACTTCTAAAATCGGCTCTCTCAAATCAATATAAGGAGTCAAAAACCAAGCTGCGCATGACTTAGTCCTTCTGCCCTCTCCCGCCCTCACCTCATCCCCTTCACTGATCTCACAGAGATCTTACTATACCAAGAGCAAGAAAAAGAATGGCTACCTGGCCAAATAAAAATGGAAAGGAGAGAGGCAGCTGAACAGTAGTGGTGAAGGGGTGAGAGGTTTAAAGTTGGGGGCTAACTACTCTTTGAATACCTGCAGGCAGGTAACATTTGTCCATGCATGTTTAAAAAGGGGTTTCTAATCTCTGAAGTCAGTCCCTCCAGTCTTATACATCCCTACTTTAGTCTCGCTCGAGTGAAGTCCCAGCTTTATATTAAAACTCTTGAGGGGTTTTAGAGCCGCCTTTGCTGGCAGCCAGGAAAGGAAGGCCCATTCTTGCACCCCTCAAGAGTTTTACAGGTGCCAATCACATTACAAAAACAATTAACTGAATAAGTAAATAAAATGCCACGAACGGATCAATGATGAGAGTGCCATGAACCATAGATTATGATTAATTCCATTCTGTCCACCTGAGCTCCCCAAAACAACAAAAAACCTTTCAAGAGGGTTCATTCTGAAAGGAAGGCTGAAGTCATGGGGAGGGACCCACCACTCCGAGCACCGTGAGTGTGATGACGAAGGCGAAGGAGGCGTAGGCGGCGTAGGCGCTGGCGTTGATGTCTGGGTGGCGGGTCTGGTAGAGCTTCAACATGCAGAGGCCAGCGATCATGTACATGAAGGAGGTGTCTGAAGGTGCAGAGGAGGAGCTGAGACCATTAGGATCCAGTATGCAACCAACAGATTTCTCTTCAGCCTCAGAAACCCCCTCCCTTCAGGCATTGGGGTATCTGTTGCCCTCAGACTGTGTGGAGACCTCCAGTATGCCTGCCTTCCAGGCATGTTCTCTAGGCAACCCCCATATACTCTACCTCTGAATCCCTCCAAAGCTGTTCCTAGTCCACAGAAGAAACTTATCTGATGATCTACACTAATAAAAGAGAAACATGCTAATTGACCATTCCTTTGTGATGCCCACCAGCCAATCAGCAGTGAGTATGCAAACGAACCCAACAGAGATGGCAGGTTAATTTGCATATGCAGGCACGAGCAGCCAGGGGCATTCCGCACCACCCCAGTCACTCGTGGCCTCTGGTCAGCGTGGGAAGTTGCAAAGGCCGAATGGAAAGGCAGCTCTGGCCAGAGCAAAGGTGATGCTGGCAGCAAGGGAAGGAAGACCCATTCTTGCACGAATCTTCATGCATTGGGCCTCTAGTATGATAAGTAATTGACTATTCCTGCTCTCAGGGGTGTTTGTGTTTAAACGCTGGTGGTGTCCCACAATAACAGAAAAAGCCGTAATGGTGATGATTAAGGCAATGTGACAATTAAATGAATCCTAGGTGGGTGTAGGAGGCCCTTCTGAGCATCTTGAAATTTAACCACACTGATGGCTGCTCCTGCATAGCTTTATAGGCTAGGGATTTCCCATCAGGTGGAACTCAAATGTGGCTTAGCTGTATGAGAGTTATGGAAATGCAAATGAAAACAACAATGCAATATTCCATGTTACTAAACAATCTAATAATAATTTAAATACCTGAAAATAACACACACGAGTAATGATGTGAGAAAATGGGAACTCTCCCACAGCTAGCAGGAGTGGGAATTAATGCTCTGGAGAGAAACTTCTCAGCTTTTGGTAAAATGGAAGATGCATATCTTTCATTGCAGGTGACCCCCAAATTCTACTTTTAGGTGTCCCAGAAAATCCCTTTCACATATACACAGAGCTGAACATAAGGATATTCATTACAGCACTATCTGTAACAGCAAAATGTTGGTAACATCTGAAGGTTGTTCAATAGAGGAATTGATAAATGTGGTATATTTTTAGTACAGACTATGACAATCCTTAAAAAAATGAATGAACTAGCTGTCCTTGATTCAATATTGATAAATGTTGAAAACATATTATTGGATGAAAAAAAAAAAGGTTGCAGAACATAGTGTGGTAAATTAATAACAATTTACTATAAATGTAGCAAAACTATAAAAACAAACTGGAAGAATAAATACCAAATTAATCATGGTTGTTGCCCTAGGGGAAGGAAAGAGAGGAATAAATTTGGAAAGTAGTGCAACCAAGAAATTTACATAATATTTTATTTCTTAAAAAAGTAGATTTAAGTCAAATGTTAAGTCTTCTAGTTCACAGAAGAACTCATTCTGAGTGGTGAATGATATTGTTCTTTATAGTTTTCCCTCTTAAAAATGTTTTCTAATTTAAAAAAATTAAAATGTGACAGAGAGCCCTGGCCAGTTTTTTCAGTGGTTAGAGCTTTGAACTTCGGACTGAAGATTTCGAGTTGGATTTCCCGTCAGGGGCATGTACCTGTGTTGCAGGCCCGATCCTGGCCTGGGTTGGGGCATGGGGTATGTGCAGGGTGCAACCAATTGATGTGTCTCTCTCACATCAATGTTTCTCTGCCTTTCTCTTCCCCCCCTCCCTTCCACTCTCTCTAAAAAATCATCGGAAAGGAGATCATTGGATGAGGATTAATAAAAAATAAGTAAAATAAAATAAAATAAGACAGAATTTCTAGTTAATAGCCAGAGGCTAGAGCATAAACATAAAAATGACTGTTTTAGAAACCCTTATTCTTGAGTACAGAGGACATTGTTAATTGCCTACTACCAGCATCACCTCTCCCCTCCTGCTTCTGACAGAAGCTCATTGCTAACAAAAACTTCTTAGCCCTGTTTTCAATTCAGAAATGCATACCCATCCAGCTAATATACTTTAAGAAGGCTAACCCCACCCCTGGTTCCAGGGATAGATCTCACTGGTCTAAAGGTAATCTTACCTTCTTTGCCACTGTGATTAGTGTAGAAACCCAAGTCTGAGCTAACTAGCACACACGGAATGATTCTGGAATGGGCTCATGACTGTTTAAGCTACTGAACTGTGGGGGGACGTTATTTGGAGGGCTTTTAGAAAAGAAGTTTCCATTCTCTTAAATGAAAGCTCTTGAAACTGTGTCCTCCAAACATCGTAGGGGTGGAGACAGGAAGCCAGAATCAGCTGTATCTATATTTGCCATTATAAGTTCCCTGATAGCCTGAGAATAAAAGTAACAGGTGAGAAGTGGAACCAGAGGCCACTAGCCCTTTCTGCCTCTGGAGTTTCAGGTGGTGAGCTGAGCTGATAAATATTCTTATTATTTCATTCAATTTGAATTGGCTTTTCTATTACATCCATCCCAAAGCAATTAGGCCAAGTTATACCAAAGGACCTTTCTAGACACTAGTTGGTGAGTTCTACCTGACTTGCCGCCTAATGATTAGCCCACAGCTCACCTGCAGATCTGGCCATAAAACATGATCAGAGAGAAAAAACGGTACAATATGTGGAAACCATGCCCTGTAGTGAGGTGCCCTCAGGTCACTTGAGCTCATGTAAAATGGTATTTAATTCTTGCAGGTATGACCTTGGCATTTTTGGGAGGGTCCCAGAATAAGACTCCTATAACTCAAATCTACGTAGTTGATGTAAATTCTAATTACCAAATTGGAAGTTGGAGTAGTTAGGGCAGATGTGGTAACAAGCACTGAGCACTCCTTCCATCATCAATGCGATGCCCATAGCATAGAAGAGACCAAAGTGTTTGGGAATCCCATACTCCTGGAAAAGGAGAGAGCGTGGTCAACAGAAAGATACCAGTGAGTGACATAGCCACAGAATCTGGAAGCCCAAGCCTGGCCTCAAACATCATAAACCATAATCATCACCAATAAGATGTTCTTCCCCTTTGTAGCTCCTGTTTGGAATCATAATCCTTGTAGCTCTCACTTCTGATTTACCCACCCTCTGCCCACCTTGGCAAAGATGTCCTTGGCATCCAGGGCTCTTCGATGGAGAATGTCCCGGCGCAAGACTATCAGCAGGAAGAGGAAGCCCAGGAGCACATGCCCCAGGTTACTGAGAATGTTATTGAAGGCACTAAAGGGATAAGAGAGAAACCATGAGAGAGTCAGGCAATCAGAGAGATTTAGAGGATGAATGCATGAATTAGCGAGGGAAACTCAGCATTTGTGTTTTCCACCGATAACCTTTTCATAAGATTCCAGGACTGGAAAATCATCACAGATCATCTTTAACCTTTCATTTTAGGATGCCAAGCCTATAAAATGTGGCCACTTCCTCACAGGGGTGCACGCTATGCTTCCCAATTGGCTTCCAATCCTCTCTGGTCCCATGGGCACTGGCTTGGAATGAATCCTGGGGAAGAGAGATGCTCCAAAGATGAGCAGTTTGGGCAAGTGTTTCAGCTCACCGTGAGAGGGAATTCTCATCGATGGATTCATGTTATGTGCCAACACTCAGCTCTGAAGCTGTGGATTTCAGGATGTTAGCTGGTCACAACCAGTGGTGTTAATTCAGAAAATTTGTTCTAGAACAAGAAGCCAGGCTCCCACCTCCCAGGCTAATGCTCTTTCCATTTCTGGATGCTGCAGCATGGTTTTAGAGGCAGCAAATGTTCAAGTTCCTCCATCACTGACAGTTGAGGGGCCTTCAGCAAGTCCTTACTTTCCTAAGCCCTAGCATCTTCATCTAAAAAGGACGGTGATAGTAACACTATCTTCCTCATGAAGTTGTTGGGTTGAATATACTTGCAGCTCATGCCCATGGAAAATGTCATCCCAACCAGGGACCTGATGTTTTCAAAAACATCCCTGCCCTCGCCTCAGCAGATTATTCTTAGGAACACTTCCTGACACCTCCTATAGGAATGAGAGAAGTAGGTCTGGTCTCAACTTCTTGATTTAAATTCCTCTTTATCCATGACTGGGGTAGTTTTCCACAGATACGTTTAGTATTTTTGAAAAACTGAGATAGCAACATCACACAGAAAGGCATTTCTAAAAGCCTCACGGGCCGTCGGTGGCGTGGACTTACCTCAGGACGCCCAAGGGGTGAGCACAGAGGAAGTTGTAGTAACAGATGTCCTGGTTTCCAGTGACATTTACCACCTGAAAAATCAAGAGTGAGAAGAGGAGATGTGGTTTTTCTCAGTCCCCTGAAATCACAGAAAGCAGCACTGCTCTCAGTAACAGACCGTTGTGACTCACAGTGGAACCTGCGCTCCCCATCGGGCTGGGCCATCATCTGCCACCTTCCCTCAGCACAGGCACATTTTCTCAGATGCTACCATCCCTTTAAATCGAAATAGTCTATCTTCCCCATTATACAACCTCAAAGTGGAATTCAACTGAGTTTGTTTCCTTTGTTCTCATGATAAAATGAGTATCAAAGGATGGTAACATTGGGACATGCCTATTAGGACTGCCATGATATGTCCTATTTTCTAGATGAATGCTGGGAGGACAGGAAACTGTCCCATTCTCTGTGAAAATCACCATAGTGCAGATAGACATGAGGATCTGGTGTTCAGTTTTCCATATTTATTACCATTTCTATCATCAAGAATCTTCCCAGATATGTCTTCTGACAGGGCCTCAAAGTATTCAGAGAATATTTAGATTATAAATTGTGGTATTCAGACCTTATAAAGTACTTGTTCCCATAATGCAGTACATGTAGTTAATATGAAATTGGCTAAATATTATTAGAACTTTGGTTCTTAAAGTTGGCATTCAATAAATACTGATGGCTAGTTCCACTCTAAGAGACTCTGATCTAATTGCTATGGAATACAGCTTGGACACCGGGATTTCAAAAAGTTCCCCAGATATTTTTAATGCACAACAAAGTTTGAGAACCACTTCATTGGAAACACCTTCAGCCTCATGTTAATCTAAATGGACTTTCTCACAGAGAATAAATCCTAGAGAAGGTCACTCAAGTGACCTGGACCCTTGGGTTCTATGAAGGAGTATTAGGGAATCTAAAGCTATTTTAATTATTACTTATGTTTATTTTTTATTTTGTTTTCTTTTTGTTTTAATATACTTTAGTTTTATGAAGCTGTTTTTACTTTTACAAAAAAGTATTTCCCCTTAATGAGAGGGCACAGGCTAAATGAGACATCAGGCGTCTTTGTTTGATCTGGAAACTTATTACTCTACTCATTATCCCATCACGGTCGAGTTCAGGTTGGTAAATCATAGGCACAATTGATAGATACTATGACTGAATGAGTACAAGGTAACAATAATTTTTGGACCAATTCCACGTTATACCTTTCTCTGTATGTCACAGCAAAGCTCTCTACCTGCAGTATGAGAGCGTGGGTTCTGGGTTCAGGGCAGCACTTACCGTCTGGTAGGTGATGACCAGCTGAATCACAGGTAATGCATAGAACACAGCGATGGTGATGATATTCCTATGCAGGCAGAAAGAACCGGAAACAGCTATTTCCAAATTAACAATGAAATCTTCAAGTTTAAAAAAAGAATACTTTTAACCCATAAGTCCTTAGTCAACTCACAAAAGCAATTAAAAACTGATAATGTGGTTCTTGTTCCTCCAGTCATTTATAAGGCAGTGTAAATAATACTTGCTTCTGTTTTTTACCAAATTACTAATGAGAATCTATCACTTAAGGATGTTGTTAGAAGAAATATGGTCAGAATACAAGTCATAGAGATGGATCACACAAAGAGACTTGGCTCCCTTAGATTCCTCTTAGTTCCAAAATGAAGGTTTCACTATGAAATTCCACGTGGTCCCCCCTTCCCCTTGTTCTCCTCTAATATCTGTATCCAATTAAAGGGGAAAATGATTGGGAAGAGAAAGGAATCGGAAGATCCGTCACAGTGTCAGCCTGGGGTTTTGATGGGAAGGGGGGCAGGACTGCCAGGCAGCTCAGCCTCTCAGCTCGAAGGGTGGTGGAAACTATCCTGGGGTAGTTTCGAGCTACTCTGAGATGCTCTAGTCATCTAGTCCCTGAAATTCCTGGTTCATCCAAGAGCAAGGCTTGGTGAGAAGAGGAGATAGCTGCAGATTAGCAGGTCTCATGCAAGGTAATGACATTAATGTTATTGTTGCATTGCTTTCTGGAAGAGAATTTGGTGTGGTCCCTGCACATATGGGAGTCTACTACAATTCTTATTTTTCCTTTGTATTTATTAATTTATGGCTGGTTGCCTTTTATACTTTACTAGAGGCCCGGTGCACAAAATTCATGCATGGGAGTAGGGGTGTCACTCAGCCCAGCCTGCACCCTCTCAATCTGGGACCCCTTGAGGGATGTCCGACTCACAGTCCAGGACTGCTGGCTCCCAACTGCTTGCCTGCCTGCCTTCCTGATTGCCCCTAACTGCTTCTGCTGCCAGCTTGATCACCCCCTAACCATTCCCCTGCCAGCCTGATTGATGCCTAACTGCTCCCCTGCCAACCTGGTCACTCCTAACTGCCCTCCCTTGCAGGTCTGGTCACTTCTAAATGCCCTCCTCTGCAGGCCTACTCCCCTCTAACTGCTCTCCTCTGCAGGCCTGGGTCCCCCTTAACTGCCCTTCCCTGGAGGCCTTGTTGTCAACAACTTCCCTCCTCTGCCAGCCTGGTCACCCCTAATTGCCCTCCCCTGCAGGCTTGATCATCCCCAACTGCCCTCCTTTGCAGGCCTGGTCCCTCCCAACTACCCTCTTCTGCCAGCCTGGTCACCTCTAACTGTCCTCCCTTGCAGGCCTGATCCCTCCCAACTGCCCTCCCCTGCTGGCCTGATAGCCCACAACTGCCCTCCCCTGCTGGCCATCTTGTGTCTACATGGGGGCAGAATCTTTGACCACATGGGGGAAGCCATCTTGTGTGTTGGAGTGATGGTCAATCTGTATATTACTTTTTTGTTAGATAGGATAGAGGCCTGGTGCATGGGTGGGGTCTAGCTGATTTGCTCTGAAGGGTATCCCAGATCAGGATGGGGTTCCCTTGGGCATGGAGTGGCCTGGACGAGGGGCCTGTGGTGGTTTGCAGGCTGGTCACACCCCCCAGTTACCCAAGCAGAGGCCCTGGTATCTGGGATTTATTTACCTTCTACATTGAAACTTTGTAGCCTGGAGTGGACCCAAGCTTCCTGCTCGCTCCTTGGTGGCAGCCATTTCTGTTGGAATTTATTTATCTTCTATAATTGAAACTTTGTAGCCTTGAGGCCTGGGCCTGCCAGGGTGTGGGGAAACCCAAGCCTCCCTCCTGCTCACTCTCTGGCCACAGCCATCTTAGTTGGGGTTAATTTGCATATTTGCATTATTCTTTTATTACATAGGATTTTTCCTGTGAAATGTGGCGTGGATTCTTGAAACACCTATATCTGTGCCTCATTAAATACTAAAACCTGTAACAAAGTTATACAAAAAAAAACACAAACCTATAAATTTTAATAAAGATAACTATGGCCCTCTTGGTAATCTACTCACCAAAAATAAATCTTATATTTTTTGCTGATTATTCTCCGGTCTTTCCTGGACAGATCTGACAGGTAAAGGAACATCTGGGAAGCCAAATAAAAAGAGAATGCAAAATTGTACTTGGTTCCCCCGCCCCTCCCCATAAGATACAAAGAAGAGCTTTACAAATTTCAGTTCAGTCCCTTACTAGGCAATTAAATTTATTTAACAAGATTTTTCTTTTAATCTTGCTTATCCCAGAATATCGTAATAAAAATCCTAGTATTTCTTCTTGGACTCTTAAGGATTGGCTAATGTGGCAAAACTATTGGTAATCGAATGCTTCTTGTATCTCAAGAATTGATTTCCTAGTTTTCAAAGAGGTCCACAGTGTGGTTCTTGAATTGTAGAACTGAAACTATGCAATTCACCTTCATACACCTTCCCAGAAAAACACAATATAATAAGCATACACCAGAAAGAAGCACACTTTACTCTTAAAGGGTGATATGCACAGAACCAGAAAGTCTTTCCCAGCTCCACTCTTCAGTGATCTGTTCTCCCATCTGGTTGGATTCCTCCCTCCTTTATTGTCCACCAGCTGTCACTTCAGACCCTGATGCTCTATTCTCTTTAATGTTCTCATTTTCTTCCTCCAGACAGAGTGCTAATTAGAGGATTGCTTCTCGTCTGTAGTTATAGTTTATCTAAAAAGCCCTTTGGGAAATAAGACTTTCTCCTGAAGGAAAACAGATAAAGGACACAAAAGGCGTTGCTGAAGTTGTAATCAATTCCCCAGAGAGGACAGCCAGGCAGAGGTACCTTGGTCCGGATGACGTTCTTATCACTCTCAATGTCTGGCATGGTGTCGAAGTCACTCTCCTCCACGGAGCTGTCCGAGTCTGAATGGTTTGGCTGCCCCCCATCAGAGGACACCTGTCTGCCAGGACTGGAGCTTGACTCATCTGAAACAGAGAACACTCATCTGCCTTCCACAGTCCAAGAACCCAGGCTGCCCATTCTTCTCTGAGAAAAGCACAGTGCTGACTCATACTAGTAACACTAACACCTTACCCGCAACACATGGTCTTTCTCTCAATTCCTCAACAAACTTTGAATGTTCCTCTTCTGTTTTTAAGGATATAAAGAGATCTGCTCTGTTAACTATTGGATGCAAAGATAATATGCTATATTTCATGTTTCATATTTAAAACATGAACATAGATATATAAATATATGCGTGCACATAGTTACGTATAACATCTAGCACATATACTTGTCAGCGCACCATATCCAGGAGCTCTACATGGCTTGTGGATCAAGTATTTGTACCCGGAAATCCCCCACATGCCGCATCTAGGATTACATAATGTAAGCAACATTCTCAGGAAGAGGAATCCTTGTGTTCCTGTGAACACTTCCCAGAGCAGATGGGAATTTGTGCAGCTTGATGAACACATGTGCTGAGCCTACTTCCGCTTTATTTCTTCTGATCAGATGGCTAACCAATAAAAAAAGCTCCTGTTCTGGCAGAGCCAGAAATAAGTCGCCTGCACTGAGCCCACATGCTTCTCAAAAAAATTACAGAACAATAAGACAGGGATACAGGATCCCAGTCCCTCTACATTGACATTTGAGGGGCAGCATTCATAGGCCAATAAGCGTCATGAAAGTGCATGGAAGCGTCAAAGCACTTCTCCAACAAGACAGGGCTGGGAATTCTGTTCCCTTCAGGTCTCTTAATAAACTCTGGGGGTTGCCAGGTGCCTGACTGGGTGGCAGTGAGCAGGTTCTATTATGAAGTTAGCCCAAAGGAAAGACTGGGAGGCTTTAGCCATGTTCACCTTCAGCTCAGCCTTAGTCTTCTGACTGCCCTTACTCCCCTGAAACCTGAGAATAAGGTTGAGGTTGGGCTCACTGACATCAGATTCCGACACATGATTCAAGTCCTAGTAAGGCTGGGTATGAAAAAATCTCCACGGGGACCTTGGGAGGCTGATGGCAAACCACTGTAGGGAATTCTGCTCAAGTATTGCTAGCAGATCCAAGAAACAATAATAGAACTGGAGAAAGTTAGAACTGGAAGAAATCTTCCAGATCATCCAACCAATTTATCTTATAAAGACCAAACAGTCTTATGTGATGAATGCCTTGCCCTCTCTCACAGTCATTGGTGGCTGGAGAATTAGGAAGCACTTCCATGAATGGACTCGTAGGAAATACCTATTGCCCCATAGCTGCTCCCTTCGGGGGTGCTGGCAGCAATGGGATGTGACACCGCCAGAGTTCCAGAGCCTGTTAAAAAGCAAAGCAAAGAGGGAAACACTTTATGTCCAGTTGCTAAAACAAAGGAACACAACACAATTCTGAGTAGTTTAAATGATCAGCACACAATATTTTAAATTTGATATTCTTTTACTCTAATACAGGAGTCACCAACCTGTGGCCTACAGGCCAAAGCTAGCCTGCCACCTGTTTTTCTATGGCCCTTGAACTAAGAATGATTTAAAAAAAATATATATATATATTTTATTGATTTTTTACAGAGAGGAAGAGAGAGGGATAGAGAGTTAGAAACATCGATGAGAGAGAAATGTCAATCAGCTGCCTCCTGCATACCTCCTACTGGGGATGTGCCCACAACCAAGGTACATGCCCTTGACCGGAATCGAATCTGGGACCTTCCAGTCCACAGGCCAATGCTCTAGCTACTGAGCCAAACTGGTAGGGGCCTAAGAATGATTTTTAAATGTTTAAATTATTGGAGGGAAAAATCAAAAGGAAAAGAATACATCATGACAGGTAAAAAAAAATCCTAGGAAATTAAAATGTCAGTATTCATATATAAAGTTGAATTGAGACATAGTCACACTCATTTGGGTATGTCAATGGCTGGTTGTAGCTACAATGAGCAGGTCTGACAGACTATATGACTGGCAAAGCTTAACATATTTACTATTAGGTACTTTAAAGAAAAGCTGATGATTCTCGCTGGACAGTATTGCAGAATCACAAGAACAAAGGAGCATGGATGCTGAATCCTTGTGAGGAAGGCCACCACTGAACAAAAATCCTATCTAATAAAAGAGTAATATGCAAATTTGACCATACTTTCACTATACCCACCAGCCACGCCCACCAGCCAATCAGGAGTGGGGCAGGACCAAGTCAGCCAGTGAGCGTGTGAGGCAGGGGGCAGGGCTGAGGCGTGCATAAGGTGGCCAGCAAGCGTGGAGGGGGGCCTCTGTGGGGCCTGGCTTTCACCAGTGGCCAGGGCAAAGGTGGGCGAGTGCGTGAGGTAGGGGGGCGGGTCTGAGGTGCAAGGTGGGGGGCGGGGCTTCGGAGGCACCTGTGAGGTGGGGGGTCCGCTGAAGCACGTGTGAGTTGAGGGGCAGGGTGGCCAAGGCACAAGGGGGCAGGGCTGAGCGGCGTGCATGAGGCCGCTGAGAGTGTGGGGTTCCCTTGGGGCTGGGTGGTCGCTGCCAGGGCCTGAGCTGGGGGAGCAGGGCCGAGGCGTCCGGCAACCATGGGCCCCGGGGGCCGGGTGGTCGCCAGTGGCTGGGGCTAAGGCCAGGGATGGAGGGGGGCGAGGCAGCCGGGGCAGAGCCAGCCATCAGCACCATTGAGGGGGCAGGTTGGGCTGAGGGATCACCCACCCCCAGTGAATTTTGTGCACCGGGCCCCTAGTGTCAGAAATAAATGCCTGTGATTAAGGCACTGTAATTTGGAGGTTCATTTGTTACAGCAGTTAGCAGAACCCTCACCATAGGCTGAAAAAGCCCAGATAGGAAAGGAAATTTCCACACTCCTTGCAGTAATAAATAATAGCAATATGAACTAAGGATGTGAATGAACGTTGGTTATTTTGAGGGATATTTAGGAGGTAGAATAGGAGTATCTATTGCCAAGTGGTTGTTGTCAACGAGAGAAAAAGATTCTAAGAAAATACATCTAAGCAGGTATCTAGGCAATTTCTGACTTAGTGCTGTCGTGTTTCCGGGAGCCACACTCATCTGTGGAGACGTACGAGAACGACTTTTTACTGTCTCCTGAGCTTTGCCAAGGATCTGGGATATTGTTGGGCTGGTGGGGATTCCTTACTGAAATCTTCTTTCTGAGAGATGCGATTGCTTCTGTCACAATACAGGCAGAAAAAAATATGTAACTTGCCAGTCTCTTGTACTATTGTAGGAAAATATCTTTTCAGTGAAGCCATAACTGAGAATATTCTTTCACATCCTCACTGCAAATATATTTCTATTTCTTCATTGAAAACATGGATCTTTATAGTTTAGATTAATACTAGAGTGGAACACATGTAAAAGGACCCAAAGCCTCAAACAATTCATCATTTGTCACAGTGGACTTTCTTCATCCAGCTCTCAAAGTACACTTCCACTAGTGGGCAGTAAAATCATTCAGTTTGGCAAGCAGACTTTATAGGCTTTCCATTTTGTTGTTGTTTTTGTTTTGTTTTATGCTTTGTGTGTCCATTTACTTCCTCCATGAAAAGAAAAATTAAATCTCAAGTCCAAAATATTTAGCCAAACGATGAGAACTACCTGATGGCCTTGGAGACTCAATCGCCTTCCTCGCTTTGATGGCTCAGCAGCTGGACAACAATACTTTGGAACTAACGGCAGAATTCCTGGCAGGCAAGGCTGTTTTCAGGGCCCTCAGATGCAGACTCCCTGGCATTGTTCCTAGGCTTGGAAATCCCTCGATGCATTTCTTTCTTTCTTTCTATCTATCTATCTATCTATCTATCTATCTATCTATCTATCTATTTATTTAAAATATATTTTATTGATTTTTTACAGAGAGGAAGGGAGAGGCATAGAGTTAGAAATATCGATCAGCTGCCTTCTGCACACCTCCACTAGAGATGTGCCCGCAATCAAGGTACATGCCCTTGACTAGAATCGCACCCAGGACCCTTCAGTCCACAGGCCGATGCTGTATCCACTGAGCCAAACCAGTTTCGGCTATTTCTTATTATTTAAAGAAAGATGTTCCCTGGCTTTTCTTGGACTTACCCGTGATTGCATGGTATCAACACCATCTCTACTTTCCATCCAATTTCCAGGCATAGGAACAGGTTACTTTCAGACTCTTAATGGGAGATTAAATCTTTGAGCACATAACAGTGTTATGGGAAGATGATGACTCCAATTTGACTGACTTTTTTGACTTAGGATAGATTTGGCCATGGTTACAGCATAAAGCTCTGCTGCTGTTTCTGCTGCTACTACTATTGACTACATTGTACTATAACAAGTACTAACACTGTTACCACCACTCCTCCTACTACTAATGCTTCTGTTACTATTACACTGCTGCAGCTGCTGCTGATGCTACAATCACTACTACTGGCCAATGGTTATTGAAAGCTTACTGTGCATCAGACACCCGTTTGAGTTCTTTTCAAGAATTCTAATTTTTCAATAACCCTGTGAAGTAGGTACTATTGTTATCATCATTTTAAAGACAACAAAGGGGAGTTGCTGAAAGATGAAGTAATTTGCCCAGAGTCACTCTGATATTGGATAGATATTGGTTTCTGATATTGGTCTCAGTTAAAAATTTTCTTAATTGCAAGAAGCACAAGGGTGTTCCTTCAAAATATGAATAACTGGCAGCAAGCATGTTACTTTGGTGGAGTGCTCCAGAATATCTTCCAAGAGACAAGGAGGTTGAAGCTCATATACATTTCCACTACCATAAGTACAATCTTTGCTCTTTATTTTTTTCTTTATTGATTAAGATATTACATATATGTCCTTATTCCATTACCCCCACCACCTCCCATTCATACCCTCCCCCCCACTGCTGTCTGTGTCCATTGCTTAGGCTTATAAGCATGCATATAAGTCCTTTGGTTAATCTCTCTCTCTTACCCCCTACCTTCCTTGAGGTTTGACATTCTGATTGATGTTTCTCTGTCTCTGGATCTATTTTTGTTCATCAGTTTATGTTGTTCATTATATTCCACAAATGAGTGAGATCATGTGATATTTATCTTTCTCTGCCTGGCTTATTTCACTTAGCATAAAATCTTTAGGTGGGCTGCTGTGTTTGCCAATGATTCCTTACTGGGCCATGTTCCTGCCTTCTTTCTGTCTAGCTCATTGTGGGAAGTCTCACAAAAATCACTGTATTGATTATATCCCTAGGTGCTATAGTCAGTTTTTTCCATTTACATTTCCCTCAGTCCCTTTCACATTTTTTTTTTCTTTTCAAGTGCAAGCTCCCTATTTTTAACCACTAACCTCTGTCCTTTATTTAAGATTTAATTTTAAAAAATGTGCAAATAGTAAGTGAACAATGTACACTAAAATAATAAAACACAGAATTTTTGTCATTTTGGTGTTACTGAGAAGCCCTCTGATGAGGTAAGTAGAAGTGCACATAGGAAAATGGTGAAATCAGTTTTGGCAGAGGAGGTTGTAATGGTTTGTGGGAGCCAATGGTTTTTGTGAGTGTGTGATCAAAAGAGAAAAAAAAACACAAACAAAAACTAAAATCAAAGCAAGCGAGCAAACAAAAACAACCACTGTTTTGTTAGGTGACAACTCCATGAAAAAGCCAGCTGTGTAGGTCTGTTTAGACTTGGATGAGTCACTGATTTCATTCTGAGCCAACAGCAGAGGTTCTGTGATTATTAAGAACATCAAGAGTTTCATGTGCAGTATAATTGCCAGCATGTAAAATGTTTGAGCTCTGTGGACTTTTATAGGTATTATTTAAATATACGACTGGTCAACATCAGATAATTTTTCTGATGTCTAAAGCTTTTTAGAATAAAATGTCAAAACATTTTCTTCCAAACTTCAAGTACAAATAATGGTCCTAGAAGGCAAGCCATTTTTACACCTATCCGTATGGTATTGAGAAAGCAGAATTAAATACAAAAATATTAGCTCATAGGACAGACCAAGATGTTCTGGCTGGAAATAAGCAAACTTGTAAGGTTGTGAATGAGCTAATCTAATTGAGGAAACTTGTTCTGTTGTGTTTTTCTCTGAGCACAACCCCCTTGCCATCTGTCTACTTTACTAACATAGAAAAAGATATGCTTGCATGCTTGCTCTTTATGCTAAAGGCTCTGTGTGAGGGGGAAAAGATGTCATTTCATTCTGAGCATATTTGGAACTTGCAGGGACTTCATATTTATAACTGATCTGTCTCTTTCCACTTCTGAATGCAGGAAGTTGGAAGCTGAAGAGGGAGTTGGAAATGATGTGAACTAGTTGCCATGAAATTCCATTTTTATGTCAATTGGCTACCTACCCCAACTAATTTCATTTTTTTGTTTCAAAAGCTGAGGAGAAAATGAAGGAAACCACTAAATCTTTGTAAAGGGACATAAAATTCCTCTCAAAGGAAAAACTGAGCAAGAAAAGTCAAGGAAATTTGGAAAAAGAAGAGTAGCGAGTCAGGACTCACATTAGAGACCCATTGCCCCAGAGCCTGTGATGACCTGTGTTCCCTGGTGTCTCCAGACTCAACACACTTCTTGTCTTACTCCCTCTGAACCCTGCTCTTTGCTGAGAGGCTGACTCAATAATGGGTCTATCCAGGAAAGGTTCATTGGATTGACCATATGGTTCTTCAATGAACAAACCTGACAGGTTTGTCAAGCTCCTTCACTTGAAAAGGTGACCTTGTCTTATGCTACCCCCAGGTTCGTGGTGACAGCTCAGGTCCCCCACAAGCCTGTGAGGTATGCTTCATTCATCTCTCTTCCCATTTGGTGTCTGAATTTCTGTGCAGACTCTTTAACAATGATGAGAAATATGGGTTTCTCTGCTGATAGTCAGTTTAGAGCTTTTCCTACTACTCCTCAGATGACCCCAGAGAACCCTGCTTTAAGTCCTAAGTGATGAATGGAGAATACATTGCGCCTTCAAGGACTGAAGAAGCTTTGTACCAGCACTATTTCCACTTCTTCTGGCCCTAGGGTCTCCTCTCCTTTTTTCATCCAATGAAGTATAAAATGAGTCCTTTCTCTTTTTTAGGATAGTTGGAGCCAATGTTGACACATTTCATATAAAATCTAAAGAACTGCAGACAAGTCAAAAAAGAACAAATGCAGAGGAGTCGGCGGGTTTTCCAGATGCAGCCTTCCTGTGGTTACCTAACTAAAACAGGGCTGCCGCCAGCCCTCGTGGCATTTCCTAGAGCTCTGAGCTCCACTGAACTTCCTGTAGCTCCATAGTCACCCTAATCTTGGTCCCGAGGAGAGACAGGCATTCTGAATCCTGGTCCTCTCCAAAGGTTCCCCCCCCTGAATGTCTCACTTTAGCTTCCAGATAAAGTCCCTCTCTGAGGCTGGCTTATCAATGTTCTGTTTGATAGGTTTAAAAAAGTCACTAACTGTTTTTTTCTCCAGGGTAGATCTTGTCTTCTCTGCTCTTGTTTTAAATCATGTAAGTCTCCTCTCACTAGTGGTCCTGTGACGTGAGCTTTCCCTGTGGTCTCTCTGCTACAAAAATTCTTTATTTCCACCCTATTTCAAAGCCCTTTGTGGTGGACTTTTTGTTCCATACTTCCTAACTGAGCTGGGATTTTGTTCAGATATCCTCACCTGTGCCTGACAGTCTGTGTGCTTAAGTCAATGATTCCCAGGGATGGAGAAAATGTTTTGCCCCCAAGATGACATTTGGCAATGTCTGGAGACATCTGAGTTGTCACAGGGAGGAAGTGTACTGCTGCATTCTAGTAGGTAGAGGTGAAGGATGCAGTTAAATGTTGAACTTCCTGCAATACATAGGACAGCCCCCAACAAAGACCCATCTGGCCTGTAATGTCAATTAATGTTGAGTTTGAGAAATCCTGGTCTTAGCAAAAGATGAGCTCATCCTAATTTTAGAAGTGGGCTTAATGGATCTGTGGGTAAATATGTTCCTTTTCAGGGACTGGTTTACCAATAAGTATACGACTCATTGTAGCCAATAAAGTGAGAATAAGTTGCTGGGTGCTTCTGGAAAAAGTCCTTCCCTCCGGACATTGTCAAGTGAGGGTATAACCTGATCCATCTCACCACCAGCACTGAGAGCAAAGAAGAGCCAAGGAAATGGAAGAGAAAGGGCCAGAGTCACCTGACTCAGTCAGCCCCGAAGCCCAACTTTCTGCTCAACTTCCCAGGGAGAGGAGCTTCATATGTTTTAGGCATGTTTGAGGTAGAATTTCTTGTTACTTGCAGCCACATGAAACCTAATTGATGCATCTTTATTCTTTTCTTCCCTTCCTTTTCTTCCCTTACCTTTTCTTTTGTTCACTCATTAATTTCTTCTGCATCTGAAGGGCACCTCTAGCTCTTAGCTTATTTTCAGAGCCTTCTTGATTTTGACAATCATCTGGCCCAAGTCCCAGCTCTGTTCACCTATGTTTCACTGTTAAGAAGAGTCTTCTGAACATGGTGTTCCTTCAACTATCATTATAATAATAAAATGACTTCACTCATACAATAAAAATAACAGAGTATTCATTCACAGAGCACAGAATGGAATCCACTCAATCAGGCTTTCTAAGTTCAACCAAGCATAAAATAAGAGCAAAACCTGGGGAGCACTGGAGAGAAAAAGGTGAAATCCAGAGAGAAGGCAAATTTACCTAAACATTTTATGCATAAAAGGGAAAGTAGTATTTAGCATGTTAATGACCGTGAAGCAGGTATCCTTTCACAATCTCTTATAGTGGCTGTTGAATGTTATTTAAAAAAATTGCCTGGGTGCCTGAAAAAATAGACATGCTGACAATAAGGAAGACAAAAGTCAAAGGAAGGCAGGAGAGGCAGCAGGGGGGAAATTCCGGCTGGTTGTGTGTGGGGGAGGGGCTCAGTTTGAGTCTTTCTAAGATTCCATGGGTTCGTTTAAGTGTTGAAAATACAAACTAAACATCTGCTGCTTGTGACTTAAAAATCAAGTCTCACTTATCATTCCTTTTCCAAATCACTTTGCCAAATGGCATAGGAGTACTGCGAAACTCATGCTGCCTTAGGCTTTTCAAAGATGAGGACAGATACAAAAGTACAAACTTCCAGTTATAAAATAAGTAAGCCCTGAGGATGTCATTAATGTACAGCATGGTGACTGTAGTAATACTGTATTGTATATTTGAAAGTTTCTGAGAGAGTATGTCTTTAAAGTTCTCATCACAAGAAAAAAATGTGCATTGTGGTAATTGAGTGCTAACTGAACTCACTGTGGCGATCCTTTCACATCACATACAAATATTGACTCATATGTTGTATACCTAAAACTTATACAGTGTTATATATCTCAATTTTTAAAAATGAAGACATTTGATTTTTAAAAAGTTTTGATAAAAAAAATCACGCAATTGGATTTCTTTGTTCAAATTCTCAGAGTGGAGAAAAGGGCATATTACAATGACTGGATAATCAATTACTCCGGATTTCTAGAGTTATGATTCTTATGATATTTGCTAGTCTTAAATATTTCAGTTTTCTAGTTATTTGAATAAAAAAGTACCTCTGTCAATTTGGGAAAAGTAAACTCTGAATTAGAGTTAATAATACATTTTTAATATTGTTCATAAATCAACTTGGGGATAGGTATAAACAATTTATACCCTCAAAAAGATTTTACTTTTAAAAAGGATGAATGGCTGACAAATGGACTTGTGGATAATTACAAAGGACGCTCCAAGTAAAAGTTTTCAGTATAAGTTCCATATCTCAGTAATTGTTGGTTCTCGAGGAGCTTCATTTTCTGTAGAAAGACTGCAGATTAGAGTATTTTGTGGGTTAGGAACCAAGGGAGGGTTTGGAAATTATAAAGGGCATAGAGACAAAAGAAGTACCAAATGGAAGTGTTACCATATACATGACATCAATTTGATTTGAAAACAGGGATTTTTCTTACCATCATTGGAACCAAAGCTTCCATCAATGGATTTTCTCTGAAACCTGCAAGAAAAGCACATAAACATGCTCATAAGGCAGCAAAAACCTCAGCATTTTACATGTGTCCTCTATAGACTTAATTGCAGATTTGTCTGCTGGAATCTCTTAAAAATGGGCCTTTGGATGTGGAGAACTTGGGACTCTGATGCATTGCTAATAGGATTGTAAAATGATGTAGCCACTTAGGAAAAGTTTGGCAGTTCCTCAAAAAGTTAAACATAGAGTTACCATATAATCCAGCAGTTCTATCCCTAGGCGTGTGCTTGCCCACGCGCGCGCACGTAAATTCATTATTTTCAGATTCATTTATTAATTCACAAACCATAAAATTCACACACTCTTTAATATGCACAATTCAATGAGTTTTAGTATGTTCACAAAGTTGTGCAACTATCACATTACCTAATTTGAGAACATTTTCATCATCCCCCAAAGAAATCTCAAATCTTTTAGCAGTCACTCCCTATTCCCCTTCCTCCCTCCCAGCTCCCGACAAGCACTAATCTACTGTCTGTCTCTATAAATCTGCCTATTCTGGAAATTTCATATAAATGAAATATACTATATGTAGTCTTTCTTGACTGGCTTTTTTCACTTACTGTTTTCAAGGCTCATCTATATGACATATGAATCAATACTTCAGTCATTTTATGGATAATATTCCATTGAATGGATATATCACATTTCTTTGTTTATACTTGGGTGGACATTTTGGTTGTTTCAACTTTTTGACTCATGACCCCTTCCTCTGTCTTCAGAGTGTATCACTCCAACCATTGCTTCCATCATCACATCTTCTCCTTCTGCCTTTGACCCTCTTATCTCCCTTTCTTATAAGGACCCTTGTGATTACATTATATCCATATGGATAATCTGGGATAATCTCCATAATTTATCCCATCTGTAAAATCTCTTTTGTCCTGTAAAGTAATGTATTCACGGGTTCTGAATATTAGGATATGAACATCTTTTGGGGGGCATTATTCTATCTACTATCCCATTTTAACAATATTAAGTCTTCTAACCCATGAACATGGGACATCTTTCCATTTAAGTCCTCTTTAATTTCTTTCAAGGATGTTTTGTAGTTTTAATTAGTTAAACGTGTTAAGTGTTTTATTTTAATGCTATTGTAAATGGAATTGTTTTCTTAATTTCATGTTTGAATTGTAAATTGCTAGTGTGTAGAAATTCAATTGATTTTTTGTATACTGATCTTATATCTTGTAATCTCAGTAAACTCAGTGCTTCTTTTTGGAAATGATGAAAATTAGATGGTGGTGGTGGTTGTGCAACTGTGAATACATACACTAAAAACCACTAAATTGTATATTGTAAAAGGGAGAATTTTATCTTCCATGAATTATATCTAATAGCTATTATTTAAAAATTATGTATACCACTTGAGAATGTCTACCAAAAATTTAAATGTGAATTACCCTCTTCCCCAAAGTGAGCCTCCCTCTTGAATGAGGCTGGAATGGAGGAGGGAAAATTGCACCTGTGCTTTGGTATGTGCTCTTATTTTCTTCCAGATGGGACCCCAGAAGTGGCACACTCCTGATTCTGGTATATTTGGTGGAGGAACTTCTCTTCATATCTCTTTTTCCTCTAGACACAGCAAGTTCATCCCTGCCTCAGGGCTTTTGCTCTTGTTCTCTGCCTGGGCCGCTTTCTTCCAGATCCTCACATCGCTGGCTCCTTTCTGCTATTCAAGTTTTGGTTCTGAGAGGTCTTCCTTGCTGAATAAATTAAATATAAAGTAGCTTCCCCAATCCAATCATTCTCTATCACACCAGAGTTTTCTTCTTCTCTCTCTAGCTGAAATTACTACTTGCTTCCTTGCTTATATGTTTTTCTCTGTACCATGTAAGTTCTATTAGGGCAGGACTCTAGCTTGTCTTGTTCACCACTGTATATTTCACCTCCAGGACAGGCCCTGCCACATAGGAAATGATAACTACATATTTGTTGAATGAAAAATGCATATCGTTAAGGAGAGCAGGTACTATTTTTGCCCAACTGTTTTAGCTGTTCAAATAAGGCTCTAGTGAAGTCCCCTTTAAAAATAATTTTAGTGATATTAACTGGCAGGCAATTATGTATTTGGCCTCATTAAAGATGATGTGTTTGGATTGTGCGTTTATATGAACAGGCTTTACCCACGCTTGCCTTCAGTATTGGAGCTGATAAAATTTTTCATTAGAGGAGTTCAATGATTTACAAAGCCGGGGTGAGGCAGGCAGCATTCAGTGAGAAAAGGCAAAAATAGTAAATGAGAACTATGTTAGTCATTGACAATGGTTACACCTCATCTTGTATCCAGCTTCTTCAATCAAAAGTAGAGTCCGTATCTTCACTTCTTAAATCTGGACTGGCCTCATGACTTGTTTTGAGCCACAGAATGAGGGGGAAGTAATACCATTTCTCAGCCTATCTTAAGGAGGCCTCACACTCTTCTGTTATCTCTCTTGGAGATATAATAAGCCAGGGCTAGTCTGCGGGAGGGTGGGAGACCCAGCACTGCTGAGGGCAGTCTGGCAGAGCCAGCTCCTAGATGACCTGCCAGCTGGTTGCATTCTGTGACCACATCCAGCTGAGATCTCAGTCCAGTCCAGCTGACCCACAGATTTGTGAGCAAACAAATATTTATTGATGTATTCTACTGAAGTTTTTATGGTTGATTTTTATGCAGCATTATTATGGCAACAGATAACTAATACAAGTGTCGAGAGAAGGATAAGCACCCAGAACTGAGTAGTTTGAACTCAGTACCTGGCAGGATGGTTGAGAGGAACAAACAAGAGAATTTGTATGTAGTGCTTGGGCCAGGACCTGCACATTCATTGTGGGGGATCAAAAAAATACAGAATAGATTGAATCTGGAGAAAGGAAGGAAAATGGTGTTTAGTTGTGAGTTCAACAGAATATAGCATAAAAAAACTTTGAGGGCCAGGACATATGAGCCGCAGTTTGCTGACGACTGCTCTAACCAGTTTTTCCATCCCAATTTCATAGCAGGTACTGAAAGTCCCACATGTATTAATAATAGGGGGCAGAGGACTCACTGAGCAAACGGCTTTATGCTCCAGAACTAGTTTCATTTGGTTTTGTAGAAAACTTGTTTATTTCTACTTAGTTCAATGAAGGAAGAGTTGTATTAGCATTTTCTCTCAGTCTATTCCCCTATATAGAATGCCAACTAGTTCTTATGTCTTCAGATCTCTATTTTCAGGATTTCTATATTTGGAAAGAATCTCTGCTCATGCACTTGACTGTAGCAGAGTAATCTGGCAGCTCGAGGTTTAAACAGAGCCTTATAGCACAACTTTGAAAAACTGTGCTCACTTCAGTAGGTTGAATAATAACTGTAGAGAGATCGATAGCCAGTTACTAATTTTTCGTCTGTTTGTGTGTTGACTATGCATGTTAACTAATTAAAGAGGTGAAATCCTATCTCCTCAAATCTAAGACAGTAGAGACAGTTTTCCTAAGAGAAGCAGAAGAGGTGAACCTCTTATTCCATGACACTGAAGCTCATCTGAGTTAAAACTGGAAGCTTTTTAGACCTTTTTTCCAAGTGAATCCATGCTGGGGCTGCCCTCCCTCACATGCCCTGACCACTGTAGACCCATTTTGACCAGGCTGCTTAAGAGCTAAGGCTCTAGAGGCTGGCTCTCTGGTTTCAAACCCCAGCTCTTTCATTTACTGACTGTGAGTTCTTGGTCAAATTGCTTCATCTCTTTATACCTCAATTTCCTTCACCATCAAATGGTGATAATACTAATACCCATTGTTATGGGTCATTAGACAAGATCATCTGCTCAGAGTTGGGCACAGAGCAGGTACTTGTTAAATGTTAGTGATTGTAACCTGATTAATTGAGCTGATAATTAATGTACGTACTTTAAGATATAATATCTACCTGTAGACTAGAGTCTTTGTTTTTAACTTTTTATTTGAAAATAACTTCAAATTTATGGAGACCTTATTATAAGAATACAACAGTCACATACCATTTACCTAGATTCACTTATTGCTAGTATATTACTGTATTTATTTTATCAGTCTGTCTCTCTTTCTGTGTATGTATAAATTGGTATATACTCATTTTTTTTCTGAATCATTTGAAAGTAAGTTACATGTCATGAAATTTTAGGCTTAAATAGAATAAAGATATTCTCTTACATAATCACAGTACAGTTGTCAAATTCAGCAAATTTAACATTAATGTCATACTGTTATCTAGTCTACTGTTTGTATTAAAATTTTATCAGTTGACCTAATAATGTCCTTTATAGCTTATTTTTCTTCTAGTAATAGCTCCAGTCTGAGGTCAGGTATTGTCTTTAGTTGTCATGTCTCATTAATTTCTTTCAATAATTCCATGGTTTTTGATATAGCTTTTCTTTGTCTCTTATGACAAATTTTAATAAAATGACTGTCATTTTTAGTTTAATTTTTTCTTGTGGTTATATTCAAAATATGCATTTCTGACTGGAACACTGTACGTGATGTTGTGCTCTTCTGAAAGTGTCACATCTGGGGGCCCATGATGTTTATCTTTCCCTTAGTCATATTAATTTTGATCCCCACTCAATCGCTGTATGATTTCTTCACTGTGTGGTTACTGTTTCCCACCCCCCTACAACTACTAAGCAGTTTTGGGGGATACACTTAAAGGCCATGAAAATATCTTGATCCTCATCATATTTTTCTCCTAGTTTTAGTATCCATTGATACTAAACCTGATAGATCTTAACCTGATCTATACAAAAGAATGATTTTCTAATTCCAGCACTCTCTCCATATTTATGTCAGATTTTGGCATTGTGCTGTAGACAAATGCCCTCTTTAACACTGTCAGCATTTGTTAATAATTCCTTTCCCTAATGTGTACCAGTTTTAGTAACTGTGTTGACTTCATTAGATATATATCTGCAGGATTTACTTTCTCCCTTACTTTCTTTATCAATATGGATTCATGAATTTCTATTTTTTGCAAAGATTTATAATTAATTATTCTCCTTAATTGTTTTGGTGCTGAGATTGTTGCAGATATGACCAGTGATAATTCCATGGTTTTTGATATCAGTTTATTAACTGAAAAGCTTCATAAAGATCCCAAAAAGCAGTTACCTTTGAGTCAGAGATAGGCCTGCATCTCTGAGATGACTGTGTTATTGTCAGAGCCATGAGGTTTTTCTACACACGGGAGCTTGCCCAATAATCTGAAAACTCTGCTGGCTTTGTTTTCTTTACACGTTTGAGAAGAGAAAGAACATTTTAAAAATATTAACCTCCTGCCATGCTTATGTAGCTATTTCACAGAGACCACAACTATAGAATTCTCAGGGTTCAGGCCTGCTGAGGAGGCAAGGAGAGATGAGCTCATTTTACTGGGAAGTCCAAACTCTCAGAAAGGGCATTTTCTTGGTTAGATCATAGCCTAATTATCTCCCTTCTTTCTCTCTCTCTTATGAACTCCAAACTCTCAGAAAGGGCATTTTCTTGGTTAGATCATAGCCTAATTATCTCCCTTCTTTCTCTCTCTCTTATGGGACATTTTACTGGAAAATTGATGCTACAACAGTAAGAATGTAGTATCAAAGTATATTACTCCTGCTATTAATAACTAATTCCTAATAAAATTACTCCTGCTAAAATAACTAACACTTGACCAGCACTTTCTGTGTTCAGGATATTGACATAAATACTGCAGTTATATTATTCTATGAAGTAAATTATTATCTTATTTTACAGATGAGGAAACTGAAATGCAAAGAAGTAACTTGCCCAAAGTCACACAATTAGTGGCTGAGTCAATATGGTTCTACAGCCTGATGCTCCAATTACTAAGCAGAGACAGGCAACAGGGTTAACATTTCTTGAAACTCTTGACCTACCGGATATAATGAACAAATGCAATCAGCAGGCATCCCAAATAGAAGGAGAAGAAGATGAGGAAGCTGAGAAGAATGGATTTCACAAAAACGGATTCTGAGGAAAGAGAAACAACTTTAGTCAGGAGAAAAGAGGACCATGCATGGGACAGAACAGATTCAAAGGCCTGTCTTCGTCATACTCATTCTTAAGTCTTGAGATGCCTCCATATAAAGCAGCAAAGCTACAGAAGGTTACCGAGACATTACCACAAAGGCTGCCTGTGTACAGCTTCATAATGAGTTCCCTTTCTTTTTGGAAGGGATTTAACAAAATGCTCTGATTCTCTCTTCTATCTCTAAGGTAAACATTAGTTTTCTTATAATGTTTCTCTGGGATAATGACGTTAGCATTAAATTATATGATCGACTACCTGACAAAGGAATCTGTCCACTAACCCCTACAGCCAATTCTGACCTTTAATGGAAGGAACAACGGTTACTTTAAGATTCTTTGTTCGTTGTAGATTCCAGGTTTGGTTCTTCTTTTCTGGTAAAAAAAAAAAAAAAAAAAAGAACAAGGAAAAATGGATCAGATATTAGGCTCTTCACCTCTCATCTGAACGGTTGTTCAAAAATAGTCCAAAATTAACTCTGGTTGCTGAATTTTCTTTTAGTCAGAACTAGAGGAAAATCTAACTCCCAAACTTTCACATCATCTAATATACCTTCTGGTTAAACTTTCAAGTTGGATGCAGTTGATAGTACTAATTGAGGCAAATGAGACTTCAGCCTCCCTGCTCAATGTAGAAAGTTTGACCCTTTACTTGATATCCACATGGCTCAACATGCCACAGACATATGAAGAAAACAGCTACGAAAATAGGAAGCCACTGTGTATTTTCTAGCCAGTGAGAACTTTTTTCTTATATAGTCACCAAAGAGCACGTAGTTTAACAAAGAACATTAGACATTAGCAAAACTCTTTAAAGTGATATAATGAAGAGATTAAAGAATACAGGAACAAATTTTACCTAAATACCAAGGGAACCATGTTACACTCAACAATAAACATCTCTCTGTGTTGATCACATATCACATCAGCTGCTGGGGACCTGTGTTTTCCAACAACCTATTCCATTCCCAAGGTAGTTACTGAGTAACTGGATAACCATTTGCATTTGCCTCAGAGCTCACACAACCTCTGTCATCGTCATTGTCCCGCTTCGCTATCTCGCAAGGCTTAATTTTTGCAACCAAATTTGAGAACTTAGTTTTCCTTGCACATCCTTATGGAAATGAATACTACTGAATAAAAATAAGAGACTCCATTACTCTTGGCTATGAAACCAATCTTAGAAAATGGACCTTAGTCTGCTGTATACAAATCATTACTTTCTAGTAACAAATATTTGTTGAATGACGAGCCAACTTCATGTGGTCTGAGAGAGAGTACAAGATTTTGAAATGATACAATGCACTAAGTGACCTTTTGTAGTATCATTAATAATTTTAGATTTATCATTTTCTTACCTTTATTCTCAAGTATCTCTCAGCTGCCTTATCAAGTCATAGCTGATGGCCCTCACTTACTGGGAACTAGAAATGGTTATAAAGGGCCAAAGTAAGCTTTTGATTTCCCTTCCTTTCCCCTGGATCAGATTTTTACAAGTAGCCAAGTACTCTCACTATCTTACCCTGGATGAAGAAAGATCCTCCGCAAGCATAATCTTCAGGCTTTATCACAAACACTATGAAGAACTGCTCACCTGGAAAATCCTTTTTCTGTATAGGACATAACAATCTTATGATATGTTCTTATGCTAAGAAAGATAGGTACCACATAAATGTCAGTAGCCTATGTTTAATAAATCATACTTAATATTTTAAAAAATCAATAAGCTTTATTTTAAAATTAACTATACAAGATTTTTATTATTTTAAAATCATCCTATCTAATAAAAGAGTAATATGCAAATTTGACTGTACCTCTGCCACACCCACAAACCATGCCCACAGCTGTGGAGATTATGCAAATAAACCCCAACTAAAATGGCTGTCACAACTGAGAGCAGGAGGAAGGCTTGGGTTTTCCTGGCAACAGAGGAAGCCAAGAAGGATGTCTGACTGCCCGTTTAGGCCCGATCCTACCAGGATCCTACCAGCAGTCGGACATCCCTTGAGGGGTCCCAGATTGGAGAGGGTGCAGGCTGGGCTAAGGAACATCCCTCACCTCACCCACCCCCCCATGCACAAATTTCGTGCACCGGGCCTCTGATATATAATAAAAGCATAATATGCAAATAGACTGAACAGTGGAACAACCAATTACTATGATACGCACTGACCACCAGGGGGCAGATGCTCAATGCAGGAGTTGCCCCCTGGTGGTCAGTGTGCTCCCACAGGGGGAGCGCTGCTCAGCCAGAAGCTGAGCTCACAGCTGGTGAGTGCAGCAGTGGTGGTGGGAGCCTCTCCTGCCTCCACTGCAGGTAGGCGGTAAGAAGCAAGGGGTCACGAACTTCACAAACTTGACTGTGAGAGGGATGTCAGACTGCCAGTTTAGGCCCCATCCCTAAGGGCATGGGGCCTAAGCTGGCAGGCGGAAATCCTCCGAGGGGTCCCAGACTGTAAGAGGGCATAGGCTAGGCTGAGGGACCACTCCCACCCCCAGTGCACAAATCTTGGGCCTCTAGTATAATGATAAATGACTTTCCTAAAAGTCATACAGTCAGCAGTTAAATAAATAGTTTAGTTTAGGGAGGCAAAGATAAGCCAGGAAACCCGAGTTAGTCCTGGCTTTGACTTTCTCTAAGTTCGCTTCTTTGTGTCCCAGTTTCCTTATCCATGAATGAAGCATGGTTGGGAAGATGATCTTTTAAGGTCTATTCTATTTCTACAATTCTGTTTTCTCTTAACATCCCAATATTTCTGGTGTCTCCGAGAAAATGGCCAAAGACAGAATCATGGGCCCAAAAGAAAAGTAACAATTAATTGCCAAACATACAATTACCATTGAAATAAAAATTTAATTACAAATGTTGAAAAGGCAAACTGCTGCACAAATATGGTCCATATTCCTTTAAATGTTTTAAAATTACATTTCTTGGGGTGATATTGGTTAATAGGACCACACATGTTTCAAGTGTACATTTCTATGATACATGATCTGTATATTGCATTGCATGTCTGTTGGGGTTCTTTTCCCAGCCTTACAAAGGGTTCAGCTTTCTGGAGAAAGGAGCTATGCATAGATTCAAGAAGGAGTCCAAGGACAAAA
Source organism: Antrozous pallidus (assembly GCA_027563665.1). Classification (NCBI taxonomy): domain Eukaryota; kingdom Metazoa; phylum Chordata; class Mammalia; order Chiroptera; family Vespertilionidae; genus Antrozous; species Antrozous pallidus. The sequence continues at coordinate 68,877,300 of CM050514.1, forward strand.
GATAATTTTGAAAGGCATTGGGGGATCAGAGTATCTTCAGCTAAAGGAGCTAGAAGACTCCTTCCTTGACTCAGGACCCTGCTTTTATTAATACAATTTGTCTTAAGGCAAGGTGGAAATATACACTTAAAAGGGTAGGGTGTCAAAGGATATACAGAAGCATTGTCAGTTTGGGGAATAGCCTACAGCTGTTTAGGTGTCTGGCCAACAGGAGTCAATAAAATGCCCTGAGCTTTCTGGCAGCAAATGATTATCCTATTCAGGTTTGGGGGAAGTGCCGTTTAACAGTTCCAACAGGTAATTCCATATGTGGCTCACTTTTGTTGAGCTGCCCAAGCTTTGCCAACCTTTTGGTGAAACTTTTGTAATTATTTTATATGCTGGAATTGGTTCCTGGCATATGTCTACCACTCAAAATCAAATTATCTTCTGTCACCAAATATTTGTCTCTTTATCCCTCTGTCACCCCATATTCCTTAAGGCTGTCCATTCTGCCCAGCTGAAGTCTCCTTTTGTTTACTATTATTAATATAAATTCTTCTCCTTTTACATTTAATTGGTTTCAGTGGATGAGATAACTTTACCCTAAATTTGCATCACCCATTGAGTAGATTGAAATATTCTGCCTTTATCTTTTTTTCTAGGCAGCCTGTCAGATATACTAATTTGTCCCATTGCATTATTGGTTCCCAAGATTCCCCAGGGAACCTGGCAGTAGCATTGTCAGCAATTTGATTTTTCTTTCTTTCTTTCTTTCTTTCTTTCTTTCTTTCTTTCTTTCTTTCTTCTTTCTTTCTTTTTCTTCCTTCCTTTGTTCCTCCCTCCCTCCCTCCCTCTCTTCCTCCCTCCCTCCCTCTCTTCCTCCCTCCCTCCCTTCCCTTCTTCTTTCTTTACTTTTTAAAATATATTTTTATTGATTTAAGAAGAAGAAGAGAGAGAGAGATAAAAACATCAGTGATGAGAGAGAATCACTGATTGACTGCCTCTTGCACACCCCACACTGGGGATCGAGCCTGCAACCTGGGCATGTGCCCTAACCTGGAATCAAACCATGATCTCCTGGTTCATAGGTCATGCTCAGCCAGGCTCAATCTTTCTTTGTAAAACCAATTGGGAAGGGAAGAGATCCAAGGCACATAGTAATGGCATTCCCTTTGAATGCTGGACACACTATCCTATCTAATAAAAGAGTAATACGCAAATTTGACTGTACCTTCCCTATATCCATAAGGCATGCCCACCAGCTACACCCACCAGCCAATCAGGAGCGGGGGGGCGGGGCCAAGGCAGCATGAGCTGCAGCGCTGGCGTGGGGTGCTCCTGGGGCTTGCATCAGTGGCGCCGTGGAGCCGGCGCAGGATGCCTCTGGGGCTCTCGGTGGTGGTGTGGGGTGCCCGCAGGGCTGGGTGGTCACCACCGGGGCTAAGGCTGGGCTGGGGGAGTGGAGCCCAGGTGTCTGGCAAGTGCGGGGGGGGGGCAGCTGATTGCCAGTGGCCGGGGCTAAGGCCAGGGTTGGGGGGGCGGGGCTGAGGTGGCCAGGCAGAGCCAGCCATCGGCCCCATTGAGGGGGCAGGTTGGGCTGAAGTATTACCCACCCCCCAGTGCACGAATTTTGTGCACCAGGCCCCTAGTCATCAATAATAGTGACCACAAAAGTGATGTCTCACCTGTAGTGTGATGGCAGCTTTCTTGGTCATGGACTGATAGACACCATTAAATTCCACATTGTGGTCAAGATCATACACTGGGCACTGTAATGTACATGAGGGGTAAAAAGGAAATCATCACTAACATCATATCATGTTATGCTGCACATACTGCATGCACAGAGTGGGAGTTCTTTACTAAGCCGTAAACCATAAAAGTCCCCCTAGAACAGTCATGAGACAGTTTCCTAAAACTTGGTGCTTTTCCTCTAAAGTCTAGGTCTCTTTATATGAAAGAGAACTGGAAAGTTGTCTTAAGGTTTCTAATACCTTTTCATTTTTTAAATTAAAACCTGAAGAGATAGAAAGGGCTTAAAATTACCATAAAATTTTAATTACATTTATTGGGGTAACAGTGGTTAATAACATTGTATAAATCTTAGGTGTACAACATTATTAACTCTATCTGTGTACTCTATTGCATGCTCACCATCAAAAGTCTAGTTCTTTCCCTTTACCCAATTCCCTCTTTTCCCCACCCCCTTTCCCATTCCATTGACTGTACCTCTGAATTAGTTTTTGTTTTATTAGTTTGTTACTTTTTTGTTTTCTATTTCATATACGAAATCATACAGTTTTTGTCATTTTAAAAGCTTAGGACAAGTGGCAGGTTTCTATTTTTTCTCCTGTAGTCCACAACTTTGTCTTCCTTGTACTTTGTCATGATCATCCCTCTCTCCCTGCCTCCTTTTTTCCCGTTTTAAATTTTATTTTGGTGAGGAGTCAACAATTTTCTGTTGTCCCAAACCAATGTCTGCGTACATTGACTGCCCAAGATGCTATTCTTAGTATTTAGCAGTTTTGCAGGAGATACACAGACAGGTCCTCCACCCTTCTCTCATTTATTCTGAGACGATATAATGCTCCATACTGGAAGACGGACAAGTTAAGACTCACCATGATATTCTGGACAGAGACAACAGAACAAGGATAAGCCACTTTAGATACAACTTTAATGACAACTGAGTCCACATCTTCAGGAAATTTGTACAGAAAATACTGAGAATAAGAAAAAGAGAAACATGATTTGTTAACCTTAAGAAATGTTTACAGTCATGAACTCAAACTATTTTCACATGAGTAAGATCATTTCCTCTATTAGGCACAAAATTCAGATGCACATCTCCATGAATTCAGTCAGCCATTCATTTCACAAGTATTGAGCAACTTCTCTCTTTGGGGCTCTGTGCCAGAGATTAGGACTATATCAGTGAGTAAAAAAAATAAAAAATTGCTATTTCATACAATATTGCTTGTCAGGGCACATGTCTGGGTTCTGGCTCAGTCCCCAGCAGGAGGTATGTAGGAGGAAGCCGATCAATGTTTCTCTCTCACAGATGCTGTTATCTCTCTATCCCTCTCTCTTCCTCTCAAACCAATAAAAACTTTTTTTAAAGATCCCTTAACCTTTGAATTAGGGATATGTGGGATGTAATATAAGACAATATTTACTTCCATATGTTTATTTTGAAATATGAGGCTCCACCTTGTAAAGCAGGTAAGCCTGTTTTTCAAGAATCTTAACCAGCTTTCTACAGGCAAGAATTAGCAATAAACCCACCCTTCTATTTTTTTTGCTAAATAATTTATTTTCTGGCTAGAATAAAGTGGGAGGACATTTAGATTCAAAGACAAAACTTACATCTAGCCCCTGAAATATATATTCTCAATTTGGGGCAAGCTAAGATATCTCTAAAAGTATTTCGCACATATCGTCAGAATCAGGAAACATAACAGAAAAAGGTTATACAGTTTACCTAATCCTATATAATAAAGAGGCAATATGCAAGTTGACCATCACTCCAACACACAAGATGGCTGCCCCATGTGGTCAAAGATGGCCACAACGAGATGGCCAGCAGGGGAGGGCAGTTGGGAGGCACCAGGCCTGCAAGGGAGAGCAGTTGGGGAAAACGAGGCCTGCAGAGGAGGGCAGTTAGGGGTGACCAGATGGGCAGGGAAGGGCAGTTGAGGGGGGACTCAGGACTACAAGGAAGTAAGTTGCGGGGGACCAGGCCTGCAAGGGAGAGTAGTTGGGAGTGACGAGGCCTTCAGGGGAAGGCAGTTTGGGGTGACCAGGCAGGCAGGGGAGAGCTTTTAGGGGCAATCAGGCCTACAGGGGAGGGCAGTTGGGGATGACCAGGCTGGCAAGGGAGGGCAGTTAGGGGTGACTGGGCCAGCAGGGGAGTGCAGTTATGGATGACCAGGCCAATGGGAAGGATAGTTAGGGGTGACCAGGTTGGCAGGGGAGGATAGTTAGGGGCAATTTGGCTGTCATGGGAGCAGTTAGACGTCAATCAGGATGGCAGGGGAGTAGTTAGGGGGTAATCAGGCTGTTGGCAGGTAGGCAGGTAGGTGAGCAGTTGGGAGCCAGCAGTCCTGGATTGTGAGAGGGATCTCAAATTAGAGAGGGTGCAGGCTGGGCTAAGGGACCCCTTCTTCCCCTGTGCATGAATTTTGTGCACTGGGGCTCTAGTTAGATTATAAATCCCCTGAAAAAATTATTAACTCTAACTTTTGAAGATGTTACTAATAATAACTTATGCCCAATATGTATAAATATGGTAACTGGTTGAGAAACTTGACATAAAATATGTGATTAAGGTTTTGAGGGAGCCAAACAAAACAAGCCAATATTTTAGGACCCTAATAAATCTATCACTTTAAAGGACAGACAAAACATGTCAAAACTTAATTTTGCATTCCAACATCCTCTTTACTAACCTTATTTTGAGAACCATAGCAATAAGAATATAATGTTTTTCAATAATCCAAGGCCTTCTCAAGATTAAGGACTGTAATTAACACTGCTATTTGGAAATCTGTTCACACCCTGTAATAGATGGCAACATTTCTAAGAACCCACCTCATTTTGCACTTTCATTTTGGAGCTTGATTCAAATTCATATAATACAGGGCTCATCCCAAGGTGAATCCTCTAGAGGTACCAAAAGATATTCTTGGTTCTTAGGGAAACCAACCTTTGTAACTCAAGAGCATCACTACGATTACTGTTAGCATTAATAAGCAATATATATATATATATATATATATATATATATATATATATATAAAATAGGAGTTGATTTTGTGCAAGCAGTAGACAACTACAGAAGCCTTAATATTATGTTTTTGACCCTTGCCTTGATAACCTACTTTTATTTATTTATTTATTTATTATTTATTCTTTATTAGTTCTATGTTGTTATTAATTACATTGTTTCCCCTTTTTTATTCCCCTATATCTCCCCTCCACCCTGTACCTATCCCACCCTCCACCCTCACCTCTCCCTCTCCACTGTCCTCTTCCATTGTTGCAAGATTTTTGTCCAGTCTCTTGCTGTACTTCCCACAACCCTTTTTCTCCCCAAGAATTGTCAGTCTATTCCCTCTCTATGTCTATGTTTCTGTTATAGTCACCAGTTTATCCTGTTCATTGGCCTATCAATTCACTTGATTTTTATGATCATTTGTTGATAGATGTGTATTTCTTGTTCATAATTTATATTTTTACCTTTTTCTTCTTCCTCTTCTTAAAGAATATCTTTTAGCATTTCATATAATATTGGTTTGGTGGTGATGAACTCCTTTAGCTTTTTCTTATCTGCGAAGCACTTTATCTGATCTTCAATTCTGAATGACAGCTTTGCTGGATAGAGTAATCTTGGTTGTATATTCTTGCTATTCATTATTTTGAATATTTCTTGCCACTCCCATTTGGCCTCCATCGTTTCTATTGAGAAATCTGCTGACAATCGTATGGGTGCTCCCCTGTAGGTAACCATCTGTTTGTCTCTTGCTGCTTTTAATATTCTCTCTTTATCTTTTGCTCTTGGCATTTTAATTATGATATGTCTTGGTGTGGTCCTCTTTAGATTCCTATATTTTGGGGTTCTGTGTACTTCTTGGGCTTTTAAGTCAGTTTCTTTCACCAGATGGGGGAAGTTTTCAGTCACTATTTCTTCAAGCAGTTTTCATTAACTTGCTCTCTCTCTTTTTCTGGGACCCAAATAATTCGGATGTTGGCATGCTTGAGGTTATCCCAGAGGCTCCTTACACTATCTTCAATTATCTGAATTCTTTTTGTTTCTTGCTTTTCCAGCTGAGTGGATTTTGCTTCTTTGTATTTCAAATCTTTAACTTAGTTCTTGTGGCCCTCTGGACTGCTTTTAGGACTTTGTGTAATATTTTTTATTTCAGTCTGTGTATGCTTGATTTCTAGTTGGTCCTTTTTCATATCCGTGAGGGTCTGGTTCATATACCCAGAGGTCTTGTTCATTTCCCTGAGGGTCTCATTCATTTCCTTGTCTCATTCATTTCCTGGTTGGTCTTGTTTATTTGCTCGTAATTCTCATTAAGTTCATCAGTCTTTTCTAGGAGCCTCTTGGAAAGCTTTATAACCGTGGTTTTGAACTCTATGTCTTGTCGTCTTTTCTCCTCCATTTCTTTCACACCTGATTTCTTTCCATATCTCTGCATAATGGCTGCTTTATGTGGTAGATATCCTCTAAGGGTCAGTGGCACAGCCTCCCCAGTTACCTGAGGTGGGTACTCTTACTGCAATCCTTTATGGGTTGTACAGTATTTTTGAGTTTAAACCCAGCTTGTTGTTGTTAGCCCTAGGAGGGTTTGACCTCCAGGCCAATTGGCTGTGAAGGGAGACTGTGTTCAGGTTGGATGGGCGGAGTCTCTGAGCTGAGCAGGCAGCCTCAGTGTCAGCTATGTCCTATGTGGCGCTCGCGTGCGCGGGTCTCTGTTGGATGGGGATGGCTGCAGACACCTCCAAGAGAAAGCCGCTAGTCTCTTCCCCTTGCCAGACAACTCTGCCTCTCCCCAAATGTGTCTGCACCCCCAAAGTCTAGCCCAGGGTTGTAAAATAGATGATTTCCGGGACCTGGAGACAAGTTTCCAGGGGGCAAGTCGTGGGTTTGTGCGACACTTGTGCCCAAACTTCTTTTCCCCGCCTCTGGGTTTCTCGCAGACCAGGAGACCTCTGCCGTGCCCCTCTTCCAGGGTGCGTCCCCTGGACCTCGGACCTCGCCTGGCGCTGGGGAATCCGTGCAGTGGGACGTCTCCGCCCTCCCCGTTGGCGAAATCCAGCTAGGGTTGCTGCTCCAGCCCCAGCCCGTGTGCACAACCAGGACGGCTCCTAACCTGTTTCCGTCTTCAAGGCTGCGCTCCTGCCGCTCCTCTGAGTCTCAGTGTCCCACCTTCACTCTTATTTGTGGAGTTTTCACTCAGCCAGCTTTCTGGCGACTCTGGGTGATTTTTGTTTTGTTGTTATGTTGTAGTTCTTAAATCATTGCGCGGGGCAGAACAATAGGTATTTACCTATGCCGACATCTTAGTTCCTCGGACTTCATCGGCCTTTTCTAGGAACCTCTTGAAAAGCCTTATAACCGTGGTTTTGAACTCTATGTCTAGTCGTCTTTTTTCCTCCATTTCTTTCACACCTGATTTCTTTCCATATCTCTGCATGGTGGCTGCTTTATGTGGTAGATGTCCTCTAAGGGTCAGTGGCACAGCCTCCCCAGTTACCTGAGGTGGGTACTCTTACTGCAATCCTTTATGGGTTGTACAGTATTTTTGAGTTTAAACCCAGCTTGTTGTTGTTAGCCCTAGGAGGGTTTGACCTCCAGGCCAATTGGCTGTGAAGGGAGACTGTGTTCAGGTTGGATGGGCGGAGTCTCTGAGCTGAGCAGGCAGCCTCAGTGTCAGCTATGTCCTATGCGGCGCTCGCGTGCGCGGGTCTCTGTTGGATGGGGATGGCTGCAGACACCTCCAAGAGAAAGCCGCTAGTCTCTTCCCCTTGCCAGACAACTCTGCCTCTCCCCAAATGTGTCTGCACCCCCAAAGTCTAGCCCAGGGTTGTAAAATAGATGATTTCCGGGACCTGGAGACAAGTTTCCAGGGGGCAAGTCGTGGGTTTGTGCGACACTTGTGCCCAAACTTCTTTTCCCCGCCTCTGGGTTTCTCGCAGACCAGGAGACCTCTGCCGTGCCCCTCTTCCAGGGTGCGTCCCCTGGACCTCGGACCTCGCCTGGCGCTGGGGAATCCGTGCAGTGGGACGTCTCCGCCCTCCCCGTTGGCGAAATCCAGCTAGGGTTGCTGCTCCAGCCCCAGCCCGTGTGCACAACCAGGACGGCTCCTAACCTGTTTCCGTCTTCAAGGCTGCGCTCCTGCCGCTCCTCTGAGTCTCAGTGTCCCACCTTCACTCTTATTTGTGGAGTTTTCACTCAGCCAGCTTTCTGGCGACTCTGGGTGATTTTTGTTTTGTTGTTATGTTGTAGTTCTTAAATCATTGCGCGGGGCAGAACAATAGGTATTTACCTATGCCGACATCTTAGTTCCTCGGACTTCATCGGCCTTTTCTAGGAACCTCTTGAAAAGCCTTATAACCGTGGTTTTGAACTCTATGTCTAGTCGTCTTTTTTCCTCCATTTCTTTCACACCTGATTTCTTTCCATATCTCTGCATGGTGGCTGCTTTATGTGGTAGATGTCCTCTAAGGGTCAGTGGCACAGCCTCCCCAGTTACCTGAGGTGGGTACTCTTACTGCAATCCTTTATGGGTTGTACAGTATTTTTTAATTTAAGCCCAGCTTGTTGTTGTTAGCCCTAGGAGGGTTTGACCTCCAGGCCAATTGGCTGTGAAGGGAGACTGTGTTCAGGTTGGATGGGCGGAGTCTCTGAGCTGAGCAGGCAGCGTCAGCATCAGCTACGTCCTATGCAGTGCTCGCATGCGCGGGTCTCTGTTGGATGGGGATGGCTGCAGGCACCTCCAAGAGAAAGCCGCTAGTCTCTTCCCCTTGCCAGACAACTCTGCCTCTCCCGAAATGAGTCTGCACACCCAAAGTCTCGCCCAGGCTTGTAAAACAGGTGGTTTCCGGGACCAGGAGACAAGTTTCCAGGGAGCAAGTCGCACGTCTGTGCTGTCGCACAGTTTACTTGCAGCAAACTTCTTTTCCCAGCTACCCGGTTTCTCGGCAGACCCGGAGTCCTCCGCCGCGCCCGGCTTCCAGGGTGCGTCCCCCGGACCTCGGACCTCACCTGGCACTGGGGTATCTGTGCAATGGGACGTCTCCATGTACCCCAGATATCGGACCTCGCCTGTCGCTGGGGAATCTGTGTAGTGGGACGTCTCCGCCCTCCCAGTTGGAGAAATCCAGCCGGGGTTGCTGCTCCAGCCCCAGCCCGAGCGTGCGACCAGGACGGCTCCTAACCTGTTTCCATCTTCAAGGCTGCGCTCCTGCCGCTCTTCTGAGTCTCAGTGTCCCACCTTTACCTTTATTCGTGGAGTTTTCACTCAGCCAGCTTTCTGGTGATTCTGGGCAATGTTTGCCTTGTTGTTATGTTGTAGTCTCTGAATTGTTGTGTGGGGCAGAACAATAGGTGTTTACCTATGCCGCCATCTTGGTTCTTTCTCGATAACCTACTTTTAAATATATATATATATATTTATTGATTTCAGAGAGGAAGGGAAAGGGAGGGAGAAATGAAACATCAATCATGAGATAAAATCATTGATTTGCTGCCTCCTGCACGACCCCTAATGGCGATCAAGCCCACAACCCTAGCATGTGCCCATGACTGGAATCAAACCTGGGACCCTTCATCCTCAGGCCAACACTACCTGTCCACTCAGCCAAACCAGCTAGGGCAATAACCTATTTTTTTTTTTTATCAGAAATAAGCAAATAACAAGTACCCAAAGCCATGGCTGGAATTTAGGCCAAAAATCATCCTCTTGGATCCTGATTACCTGCCCAGTTTCTATAACCTGCTTCTGTCTACAACAATAGAGGTATACAGTGATGATGAAGATTGTCTGAGAATGTGCAATAGTTTGGGTGAGTTTATAGGAATGGAAAATCTTTTCTGCAGTGGAAGAGAATATAAAATTCAGGCCAAAAATGGGAACCATTAATAGCAAATAAGCCTTTTATAGATCTCAAAGAGTTTCTGTTTTATCAGTTTGTTCTAAGTACATTTTATTCTAGTTTGGGGTTTATAGACAAACTACTTAGGCTTTAGTGTTTACACACTCCTTTAAAAGAAAAGGAAGCCATAATATATACTCATCAATGAATTTCAGTCCATGAACAAAGTACATTACAGCATTCACTATATCATATTTACTACAACTCTGAACAGGACTATTAGACAATACTCATTCTGCAAGGTTTTTCCTCCCTTTCTAGCTATCTCCCATAGCACCTATCAACTAGTGCTTTCAAATATTTCACGAATTAACTAGCCAATAAATGTTGAGGGCAGTGGTTTGCGAGCCTGTAGGCAGACTTCTTCCATCACCGGGTGGCAGTATGTGGGCACTGTGGAGGCTGGGAAATTTATCAAGAAATGTATGGGAGTCAGCTCACACGGATTTGTGGAGCTGATTGTACACATCTCTCCCAACTTTGTGTTCAATGACATCACATTGGCATCTTGAAGTTGACCATGATGAAGGTATTTATGTCACAGAAATGGGCAAATTCTACAAATCAGGGTTTCCCCTCCCCTCTAAAAATTAGTTGCTAAATATTTATCATCACACAGTGGTTGTAACAGATTTACGATAGAGTCCATTTACTGAGTGAATCCCAGTTTTAGTATATACAAGACAAAAATTAAGTAACCATTTATGACCAAAACTGTATTACAGTCTGCAGAAGATGTACAATAAATATCAGCACATTCAATAAATTTGTTTTAAACTATTTCTTAAACTCTACTTCTTCAGAACCCATGAAAGAAAAAAAGAAAGGTAGCTAGAAGTGTCACCAGAAAAGCAGTTTAAATAATGAAAATTTTCATATATTTATTCTATATGATTACAGTTTAATGGAGAGCACAACATAAATATCTATTTCTTATTATAATTTTTTAGCATCCCTGTTCTCTCTTTACATAGGAGAAACTAATTTATTCCATCCACAACACTGTAGAAATTAAAATCTGTTTTATTTTATTGTATCTCCAGGTGAATTAAGTATTTGTGTATCCGTTTAGTGTTGGCCTTCTACTTCTCTGCTCCCCAACCCATATCCTGATTATAAAAGGTCCATGAGAGCAGAAGTTGCATCTTTCCCTTCTTCATCCTGCTCTTCCCATCACCAAGTACAGTCTAACATTGCTTGGTACACAGTAGGCACATAGTAGACCTGCTAAATGAAAGCCGAGCCAATGAATATCTACAAATATCATGCCTCCCATTTCACACCAATTCAGGTGATAAGATTAAACGTTGTGTCCAAAGTTGTAGTGACATGAATAACATTCCAAAAATACAAATAAGCTGTGAAATATGCAGGATGATACACATGCTGACTTCATCTGTTAACATAGTAACACTATGAGTAACACTAATAGTAGAATCATAACCTTGACACCCTTCACGTACCTGAGGTTGAGAGGGGCTGGCAGTGAAGTGAAAGGCAACATTTGTCCTGAGAAATGTAAGTGGTAGAAGGGAAAATGAGAGAAAACATAATAAATGAGCAAGCAAAAGTTATTTATTTAAAAGAAAACCATCTTAAACCAGATGCAAGGAAAGCCTTATCCTATGTGAAGGGAAGTTTGTTATCATCAAACTTACAAAGTAAACTGCATGGAAATTTCCTACCTTCAACTCTCAGGAAAGACCAAATTGGGGAGGGAATCAATTTTATGTCTATAAATACCCACGAAGTTATACCTATACAAGTACATACTTTGTTTACTTTTGCCTTTGGATTCTCTTAAGATTTAATAATCAAGCACAAGGTTTAGGTGTTAGAAGTGGGCTGAAAGAGAGAGAAAAAGAAGATTAGAGGTTCTTTTAAACAATGAAGATAACACCTCAAAATAATTTAGATGTAATCATGGGCAAAAGATCATTTTTTATAATCACCATTGGACTGTCCCTAGGAATAGGAGTATACTCTTCCTGCCCACTTCCCCAACTGTTTGCCACACCAGCTAAAATTCTCCAAGATTTTATCCTCTTTGGGTTAGGCACTGCCTTCAGGATATCTTCTACTATTAACTATAATATCTTCAGAGTATCCCAAAGGCAAAATTGTCGATGACAGGAAATAGCAAATAGCACCAAAATAATATATATAATGGAGTTATTTTCTCTCCAGGTAATAATTTACTGTGAATTATTGGATTAGGTTCTTTCATTCTTCTGTGAAGGACAGCAATGGTCTAGCGCAGAGGAAAGGAGAGGCTGAGCAGGTAGCACACACTTGTGGCACAGAGTGCTGTCTGGAATGAACATATGTGAAACAGTCCAAGAGGCTGGAAAACACAAAGACAAGTTCGGGCCTCGATACAGTTTTGTAGGGGGCTGCTTTAGCCTTTTATTCGATCTGTGTTTTGCCTCATCTTTAGCCATGAAGATCACTCATACAAAACCACACCACACTCTCAGTGTCCACCCCAGGGGAATGGCATGCTCCCACCCCTCCAATTTGGCTTGCATTTCTGGGAATCTGAACCTGAACTTCTGGGAATTTAAACCTGAACTTCTGAGGTCCCTCTCCAGATTTGTAGCCTGGTGCTCTCTAAAGAGTCTTTCTCTCCACTCCTAATTTTCCTTTTATAAAAATTAGTTTTAAATAATTGTGTTAAAGATTCCTTTAGAAAGGGCATGCCAAAACATTTAAGTAAGAAATTTATAATTAGGGGCTTGTTTAAAAGTCAGAAAATTTGAGCACTATTTCTAAAGGTAATGACCAACAATTTAGGCTGTTGGCAGAATGGGCTCAGAATTTAGCAATGGATGCAATTTTTATATATCCACACTCAACAGAAATAATCTTCAGTGTTGAGGATTAATTCTACTGAAGTACAGTGGAGAGCTTGTGGCCTTGAGTCACCTAAAGAGCCACAAAGTCAGTGTCAAGTCCAGTTGTGTATGTGCTCCTGAGTGTGCCATGGCCGTCTGGAGTGAGAACCCACCATGCTGTGTGTGCTAGGTAGTGCCCTCTTAGTGTAGGGAGTGCCATCCGCTATTACCAGGGCAACAATCCCGTTCATTGCAGGTCAGGGGAACAAAAAGGACACTGATTTTCTTGGCTAGCAACACACATCATGAAATTTCCAGAAGGAACCAATTCCTTTGGCCGGAAATATGTTTTTATATTTCTCCCTATCACTTGAATTTCAGTTGTAATGAATGTATGGATATCGATATTCATTTTCTGAGGGTTTTCTCCTTGCTATTTATTTTTTCTTTACTACTACAACACACACAAACATTCAACACATATTGTTTTCTTTAAGATTGTCACACTGAAGTGCTCTCTTTCTCATGGAGTCAACAGTGTGTGCAAAATAAACATTGTGTCTATTACACATGGAAAGTTCTGCTTCCTACCCCATAGGTTCTGATAAAGGGGCGGGAGGTTTATTTATCAAGGGTCATTAACCAACAGAACAAAGTCAGTTGCAACTCAAATGCACCTTTAATTTTAGAAAGAGAAGAATAAAAACTTCATTTTATTTGTTTTGAACCCAAGAAATAAATGATTATTCAGTAAGTATAAGAAAAACTGAAAACTGCCTTAATTCCCTTGTTTTGGCTCTTTTGAGGAAGAGGGGAAGAGAAGAGGGACAGATGAAATCAAGAGAGATGGGCATGCAGGTAAGACAGAAGAAGAGGGAGGCTCATGGGGAAGATAAGAGAAACATACACAGCAGAGTAATCAAGCAGAAGAAAAGGGAAAGAGGGTTAGGAAGAAAGGGTAAGTGAGAGAAAAGTAAGGACAGAAGCTAAGTGGGTTTTTGAGGTAAGTACCAGAGAGGACTGAAATTCACGGCATATTATCTACTTTATGATAGCAAGCCCCTGTCACAGATCAGGAAAAGCGTTCTAACCCCCTACTTTATTGTTGAAGGAAATGAAACCCTATTATTCACTTGGACTATGGACTGGAGAATATCACTTCCTGTTATCTGTTTACTGCCATCTGTCATGAACTCCATTTGCTTACACAACCCTCCCCTACTGATGCTCCCGTCCACTGTAACTCTTCACCCCATTGCTCTAGTATAAGTATGGACTTCGCACGTATTTGCCTTTCTACCCTTTGGTTTATAAATATATTCTAGTCTCAACTATTCTCAAAATAAATAACAAATAAAAACAACTCAACAAATTTCCTTCCTTTTCCTTGTATTTCCCTTCTTGGATGTTATCCTATATCCTCCCTCTCCTTCACAAACCAGCTTCTTAAAAGAATGTTTTGCTTGTATCTTTCATTCATTCTCTCCTCTTCCCACTGCTATCAGGATCCTTTTCTGCCTTAAAACATATCAAGACCCCTTTCTCACCATTCCCCTGAAGTTGCCTTTGGTAAAGGTAACAGTAACCTCCCCATGGCTGAATCCAATGACTTTACTTGTGACATCTGACACTGACAACCACTGCTGGTCTTGAAACTTTCCCACCTTGGGCTCTGTAGGTTTTCTTCCACACATTTGAGTGTGCCTACTCAGCTTCTTTTGATAGTTCCTGTTTCTCAGACAATTCCTTAAATGAGAGTATTATCCACAAGCCTATTTTCGATCTCCTCATTTTCCTTAGCCACATACATATATATATATATATATATATATATATATATATATATATATATTTTCATATATATAATGTTTACATATATACATTTTCATACACACACACACACACACACACACACACACACACACACACACACCAGAGGCCCGGTGCACGGCATTTGTGCACTGGAGGGCAGGGGTCCCTCAGTCTGTCCTGCTCCCTTTAACAGTCTGGGAACCCTCGGGGAATGTCCGGCTGATGGCTTAGGCTTAATCCCTGCAGGGAGCTGCAGTTGGACAGCCTTAGAGCTGCTGTGGAGGCAGGAGAGGCTCTTGCGACCGCCACCACTGTGTTCGCCAGTTGTCAGCCCGGCTTGTGGCTGAGCGGCACTCCCCTTATGGGGGCACACTAACCACCAGGAGGCAGCTCCTGCGTTTAGTGTCTGCCCCCTGGTGGTCAGTGTGTGTCATAGCGACTCCTTGTTCCACTGTTCAGTTGATTTGCATATTAGTCTTTTATTATATAGGATATTTATCACAAATATGTATACTAGAGGCCCGGTGCATGACATTCATGCACTGGGGAGTGTGTGTGGGGGGGTTCCTCAGCCTGGCCTGCACCCTCTTGCAGCCGGGACCCCTCTGCAGACATCCCCCAAGGGGTCCTTAGCACTGCTGCAGAGGCAGGAGAAGCTCCCGCCACCACAGCTGCACTTGCCAGCTATGAGCCTGGCTCTGGCTGAGCAGGGCTCCCGCTGTGGGAGTGCACTGACCACCAGGGGACAGATCCTGCATTGAGCATCTGCTCCCTGGTGGTCAGTGCATGTCATAGTGACCGGTCATTCTGCCGTTTGGTAGATTTGCATATTAGGGTTTTAGTATATAGGATATTCAATTGACGTTAAAAAAAACCTACATACATGTCCAGTTGCCACAAAAGCTACTAAAATGCTAGGACAGTATATCTCAAGTCTCCATGTCCAGCCAAGTCCAGGGCTATCTTCCGAGCTCCAGTCACAGAAGGCTAACTGCCTGCTGGGCTCCACATGATCAAAATGGAATGTTCTGTCATTTCCCTGGTCCTGACCCACTAAGTCTATTTGTCAGACTTTGAACATCATTGTTAGAGTCATTTTGAATTCTTCCCTTTTAGTTACTTCCCATTAGATTGATCACCAGGTTGTCCTGATTCTATTGCTGTAAAGTAACCTGGATGCACTTGCTCCTACCTAAAGCACTGTTTTTGCTGAACATGGCATTCAACAACAAGAAAAAATTTGAAAAGTAATGTAAATTATTAGTGTAGTCTATCACAAAGTATCAAAGTTGATTACATGACACAAAGCAAAATGGTCTAAAAATCTCTTCACTCATCCATTTCCTCAAAAAAAAAAAAATCTACTTCTCGAGTTCTCAGCAACATGGCTAAATGTACCAAGAAGATCGGAATCATCGTAAATATGGGACCTGTTGGTAAATATGGCGCCTCCCTTAGGAAAATGGTGAAGAAAATTGAAATCAGCCAGCACACCAAGTACATTTGCTCCTTCTGTGGCAAAATGAAGATGAAGAGGCGAGCTGTGGGGATCTGGCTCTGTGGTTCCTGCATGAACAGTCGCTGGTGGTGCCTGGACCTACAACCCACTTCTGCCATCAGAGTGAAGTCAGCCAGCAGAAGAATGAAGGAATTGAAAGACCAGTAGAAGCTCCACAGCTTGAAATATTGTGAGCCTATAATAAATGGGTTAATTTATATAACAACAACAACAACAACAACAACAAATCTACTTCTCACAGCATGGAAGCTTGGCTATTTCACTCAAAATTCTCTTTCAAAGCAAAGATCCAAGAGCCCTACAAAGATCTTGAGTGTCAAAGGCTGCAAGTACTCATGTCGACTATATTTTTATTGTGCAACATATATTTGTTGAATTTGTGAATTATCCCCAGGCATCTTACTTGACCTTCTTTTTTCCGCTTTAAGATGATGTTGCTGCCATAATATGTTCAGGCTCTTATCATTTTTATTCTTCTCTATTCAAATAACTTTTCACTGTCCTATTTGCTCTAACATCTCCTCTCATGAGTTCACCTTCCACTTTGACACCAAGATCATTTCTAAAATCCAATCTGTTCATGTTATTCTGCTGTTTAAAATCTTTTAGTGGTTTCCATTACGTGGAAGTTGAAGTCTAAACTCCCTAGTGCTTTTCACAGGATCTCAAACACCAAGGACTGGGTACTGCCTGTTTGTCCAGTCCTATCTCCTGTAACTACTCCTTAGGCATAGAGAGGACCAGCCTTTCTGAAGTGCTTTTACTCAGTCTGCTCCCTGTAACTCAGACCTCTCCCCTGAGCATCATGATGGTATATACCAACACTCTACTTCAAGTTTAACATGCACCTAAATGAACTTATCATCTCTTCCTTCCATCTTAAAAATCCTCACTTTTTCTTAGGAATGCCACCATCTGCAAGTTAGAAAATCATCTTTGACTCTCCCAGTCCTCTTCCCCTTCATATTGAATCAAATATTGTCAATGTTACTTCTAAATTCTTCAGCTCATCTCCTTATAACTGATTTATGTTGACCACCACATTAGCGTTCTAATTTTTATGCATCCAATCTGTTCTTTTCAAATCCATTCTCCACACAACTATCACAATTTAGACAACTGGCTACATTTCTTAACACCCCTTCTAAGCTCCTCCCACTGCATAATCAGGTGCCTGCCTGCTCCTACAGCCTCCTTCTGTTCCATGTCTGTAACTTCACATTAAGCAGCTCGCCAGGGCAGTAGAGTTGGAAAATGAGTGATGGCAAAGCTGTCTATATGTTTGTGTGGAAATGGGTGGGGGAGAGTTAGATGGCAGGGAGTAATGATTTAAGGCAGAATTTTATTTTAAAGCTAGATTTAAATAAATGAGTGTTTTAAGGATGTGAGAAGCATATTTAGGGTAACATAAAGTATGAGAATAGTTTTAAGCAGAAAGTAGAAATAGACTGTTATAGCGGGAAGAGCTCAAAACTAGAATCTAGTATTGATTTTGTCTTTCCTAGCTGGGTTAGTGTGGACAAGTCACTTAACCTTTCTGGGCATCACTTTGCTCATCTATAAAAATGAAGTGAATAGATTAGATTCTCCAAAGCCCTTCCATTCTTAAAAATTATGACCCTAGAAAAAAAAATCCTGGAATGTGTTTTACATACCTTCTACTCCGCCAACCAAAACATATGACAGAAACTGCAATGTTAGAAATTTTGAGTTAATTCTTTAGTATTTCTCTGTACCGATAGTCCAGATCTTACCACAACCCTCAGCTCTTGCCCTTTGCCATTATCTTCTGGTTTTATGGGTCACCAGCAAGATTTGTGTGGGACAATCCAGAGCCATGGAAGAAGAGACTCCTAGATCTCAGTTACCATCTCTTCCTAGGCTTATCTTATTCTCGTAAAAAGCCCTTGTAACTGTGTGTATTTCGAAAGGCTCTGAACATCTGATTCCTGACGTCAAGTCCTGTTATAAGAGGTGGAAACAGAAAACAATGTGAAGGAACAGATGTGCAGTTTTTTCCGTGTGCACATCATTTATTAGCACTTGCACAGAGTTGCCACCTTATGACTTCAGTTGCACGGAATTCAGTTCTCCAAAGGGTCCAATGAATCTCAGAGAAAACCAGCCCTAGAATTTCAGTACACTGCCACCGGGTGACAGTGACAGGTCGAAGACACAGAAACCAATTAGCAAAGGCCAGGCTGAAAGCTGGGACTGCACTCTATCCAAGTGATGTGCTCGCACCTCCTTCAAATGTATAACCATGAATTCTCATGTTGTTTAATCTCATAAATAGATTTAATTATCAAAACAATCAAACATAAGCACAATAAGTAGAAACTGCTTAAAGGTAGTGGTTCTCACTTCAGCTGCACATTAGAGTCACCTCGGAAACTAAGAAACTATGTACTGATGCGTACACCTCCCTGCTGGAGACTGATTAATCGATCTCGGTGGACCTTATCCTCCAGAAAATCTTCTCCTGCCTTTTTTTTGGGGTGTGGAGTGGGAGGCAGGTTGGTTCTTTGCTCTTGAATTACCATGTCATCTTTTCCTATGCCAAAATTAATAGAGGACTTGGAAAAATGCCAAAACTATTTTTCCATTCATTCATCCATGTGTCCATCTGTCTCTATGCAAACACACCATCATGGGGTGTAGAGAAGACCAAGATAAACATTTAATTCCTATTAGTGCCTCTGTTGGCTTCAACTTCTTTATAAATTGACTTCAAAAATTTAAGAAGCACTTTATAATAGAACAGAATATTCTAACAGAAAACACGCTGCCAAAAAGTAGTGCATACTATGTTTAAATATTCTGGATTTTAAAAAACTTATTGAAGTATCACATACATAGAAAAGTGCACAAGTCATAAGCATATATCTGAATGAACTCTCACCAGGCAAACATACCATGCACTTCCTCTTTCCTTGCTAAAGATACCACTCCCCTGACTTCTAAATTACAAAATAGTTTTGTCTGTTTTCACACTATATTAAAGGAATCACACAGTATGGATCCCTTTTGTCTGGCTTCTTTAGCTCAACATTGTGTTTGTGAGATTTTCTCCTGTTAAGTATACCAATAGTTTGTTCATTTTTATTGTGTAGTATCCTATTAAATGAATACCACAATCATATATCTAGGAGTTATGTTTATTACCAGGAGTGGAGCTGCATTGTCAAACCTTTCAAATTATAGCAATTTTGTAGTTGTAGTGAAATCTTGTTATCATTTTAATTTGTATTGCTGATAGCTAGTGAAGTTGTGTTTTGGGACCATTTGAATAGCTTCTTTGGTGAAGTATGTGTTAAAATCTTTTGCCATTTTTTTCCCTTGGCTGTCACTTTTATTTTTTTTAAAAAGTATAAATAATCCTACTCATTTCAAATAATTGACTTGTGATTTGTTTCATTTTGGCCATTGTGGATTTGTTTTCTATTTTGTTTTTTTGTGCTTTTATTTTATTACTTTCTTTTATTTACTTTGAGTTTAATTTTTAATTCTTTGAAATGGATATTAATACACTGGTTTTCAGCCATTCTTTTTTTCTAACATATACTTCTGAAGCTATACATTTTCCTCAAGCAGTGATTTGTTGTATCCCAGAAGTTTAAATCTGTTATATTTTCATTATTCTTTGTTAAAAATATTTTCTAATTTTCATTATGATTTCTTTTTTGACTCATAAGTTATTTAGACATAGACTACTTGATTTCCAAACATTTGTGATTTTCTCTGCCATTTTGTAGCTTACTTCTATTTCAATTCCATATAAAAGATTTCAGTCCTTTGAAATTTATCAAGATATGCATTAGAACCTGGAAAATTTGGTAAATGTTGCACATGTACTTGAAAAGGTTAGCTAGTCTATCATTTTGGAATGCAGTTTTCTAAATTAATTGTTTAATTCAAATTTGTTAATCATGTGTCTTCTCTTTTATATCAGGAGGTGGCAAACTTTTTCTTAAAGGACCAGAAACTAAATATTCTAGGCTTGCAGGTCATAATGTCCTTGTGCCAATACTCACAATTCAGCTTTGCCATTATAGCATAAAAGCAGCCATAGTCAATATATAAATGAATGGGTAGGACTGTGTTCTAATAAAACTTTATTTATAAAATTATGGTAAGCCTGTGAGCCATAGCTTGCCAATGCCTGATATATATATATTAGAGGCTTGGTGTATGAAATTTGTGCACGGGGATTGGGGGGGTGTACCATAGTCCAGCCTGCACCCTCTCCAATCTGGGAACCCTCAAGGGATGTCTGACTGCCCGTTTAGGCCTGATCCCGGTAGGATAGGGCCTAAACGGGCAGTTGGACATCCTTGTCACAATCCAATTTATCTTTTAAAAAGAGTAATATGCAAAATGATTGTACCATCGCTACACCCACCAGCCATGCCCACCAGCCACGCCCACCAACCAATCAGGAGCAATATGCAAATTATCACTCAACTAAGATGGTTGCTGCCCAAGGCCAGAAAAAGTCTCACAAGAGGCTTTTTCTGGCCTTGGGCAGGCTGGGGCTGGGGCGGAGCCAGCCAGCAATCAGCCCCTATTGCAGGGCGATTGCTGGGTGCCCAAGGCTGGGGCTGAGGTAGAGCCAGGAGCCAGCCATCGGGCCCGATAGCAGGGCTGGGGCTGGAGCAGAGCCAGGAGCCAGTGATCAGGCCCCATTTCAGGGTGATTGCTGGGTGCCCAAGGCTGGGGCTAGGGCAGAGCCAGAAGCCAGTGATCAGGCCCAATAGCAGGGATGGGGCTGGGGTGGAGCCAGGAGGCAGTAATATCTCAGATTGCAGGGCAATTGCTGGGTGCCCAAGGCCGGGGTTGGGGCAGAGCCAGGAGCCAGTGATAGAGCCCATCACAGGGCGATCGCTGGGTACCCAAGGCCAGGGCTAGGGTGGAGACAGGAGTCAATGATCAGGCCCGATACCAGGGTGATCGCTGGGTGCCCAAGGCTGGGGCTGGGGTAGAGCCAGGAGCCAGCGATCAGGCCCCGATTGCAGGGCAATCGCTGGGTGCCCAAGGCCAAAAAGCCTGGGGCAGGCCGAGACTGGTGTGGAGCCAGGAGCCAGCAATCAGCACCATCACAGGGTGATGAATCGCTGGGTGCCTAATGCCTAAAGCCTTGGTCAGAGGCTTTTGGCCTTGGGCAGGTTGGGGCTGAGCCATCAGTAAGACATTCCCTGAGGGCTCCCAGTATGTGAGAGGGGACAGGTTGGGCTGAAGGATCACCCAGCCCCAGTGCACGAATTTCATGCACTGGGCCCCTAGTCCTATATAATAAAAGGCTAATATGCAAATCAACCAAATGGTGGAATGACCAGTTGCTAAGAGCTGTCTCCTGATGATCAGTGTGCTCCCACAGGGGGAGCGCCACTCAGCCAGAAGCTGGGCTCACAGCTGGCGAGGGTAGCAGTGGTGGCGGGAGCTTCTCCTGCCTCTGCAGCAACACTAAGGATGTCTGAGGGATCCCAGACTGAGAGAGGGTACAGGCTGGGCTGAGGGACTCCCCCCCCCCGCCAAGTGAACAAAATTTGTGCACCAGGCTTCTAATATATATAAAACACTGAGAGAGGAGAAGATGGTTTGAGCCTTTACAAAGCCTTGAGCTTAGAGTAAGATAGTGCAGAAAAGTCCCTGATGTTTCTGGCCTCATTAAGGAATCGCCTTAGTCTTTCTGTTTAAATTTTCACAGATTTGTATAATGTTTTACAAGGGTAACCTTGGGGCTAGAACAAATCCCTTGGGGGCAATGTCATTAACTGAATTTGTTATAATCCACCTCTAATATAAACAATTTGAGCCGTTGTATCGCAACTGATTTTCTCACAAAGAATGAAAGTGCAAGGAGAAGGAAGAAATAGTCATTAGGTTTTGCACAAAGAACCACGCCACGTAACATACTATTTTCTAACTATGCATATTCCTAACCTGGAAGGAGAAAACTGGAATAGCAATAAGGATAAAAGAAAATTACTTAAGGTCTTTCTTAAAACAAAAACAAAACTTCCTTCAGGAGAGTAATATAAAATACCCAGCCACCAGTGATACCTGCTTGGACTGCAGACAGGAGAGGGCCCTCACCCAGACCCTGAGAACAGACACCTAGGAGGCCAACCCCCCTTCCTCTCTGCAGCAGTCTTCTAATGCCTCCCTACTGCACAGAACTTACAAGGCCTCTCTACCCATCTGTGAGCGGGAGAAGCCAGAAGGTGCTAAGACAATATTATGCCCAGTAGAAAATATCCTTCTGGAGTGCTGATCTGTAAGGAAGGAAGCTGGGTTGAGCATGCACATGCACAGCAAGCACAGACGAGTGAATAGAGAAAGGCCCTAGGGAGTCCTGCTTACTGTAGCTGGAAGTGCTTGATCTTGGTAACCAGCAGTTTGTACTGGGCACCTAGGGGTGCCATGGATGCTATATCTACAAATATCAGTTGCTCCAGCGGTCCGGTTTCATTGGTTGCTTCTGAGGGACATAAGGTGCGGCTCACTTCCTGGTAGTTGTAGGTCCTCTGGTATCTGTAGCAGCCAATAGAGGGAAAGATCAGACAGAATGAGAATTATATATATATGGAGAGAGAGAAAGAGAGAGATATTCAATGAACAAACTGGGAAAGAAGCTTATTGCAATTCACTTCTCTCCGAATTTGTTTTCAAGTCCTTTTATTTTAAATGTCAGACTGGACCTACTGATAGTGATGTTAGAAGCAGTGTTTTTGGTGTAGGGCTCTCTGACATAGTAACAGGGATGTGAAGTCTGTTTAGTGCTGACCTGTTCACTTAGGCAGTGTCTACAGTACACTAATCCATCCTCCTAATTCAAAGAGGAAAAATATCACATTGTAAAAGAGAAACTGTCCTGATAAAACAATCAGGCAACTCAATTTTTTTATTCTTCAAGCTTGCTAAATGGAGCATAAAGTCCCAGAGTACAAATCAGTATTTTAATTCTCAAATTCTTCCACCTTTAAAATCAACTTAACTCATACTCTATATCCATGTCTGAATGCCTACTGGGTTTTTTTCTTATAGTCCCATAATGCCTTGTGTAGTTTCCCTGTAAAAATATAAATTCCCTGAGGGCAGATACTTTGTTGGGATCCTTTTCCCACTGTTGTATCTCCAGCACCTATCACCTAGTCATGCTCAATGCATATTATGGAATGAAGATTGCAGACTCGGTGGGCATTTTGAAGAATGGAAGAAGTGTCACTCATTTAAGTCGACTTCTGGGCCTGGCCCCGTCCTCAATGGGTGACCCACTAACCAATCAAGAGCTACAGAACATTTTTTGATTCTGAATAGAATTACAATGGTAAAAGTTCTTCAAGGTGCTACAAATCTGGGCCGAGTTCTCATGTGAACTTCAAAGGGGATGGACATTGAGCAGTGCTGAATATGTAGGGTATGCACCATGACTAGCATCTGCACTGAGCATGCATCACATGTCAACATTCCAAATGTCAGATTTCTCATTTCACTAGGGCAAAGACCAGTTAAGATCTGGGCCATTGAAAGGAAGTGATGTCATGAAGTTGTCTGAGAAAAGACCCACTTACAGTCCTTGGAAGGGCAGCGGAACCTGCCAGGACAGCACCTCTTTCTGCTGACGCACCACGACCAGGACCGGGTAGTCAAGGTTCTCGGAAGAGCTGTTCACATGCACCCGCACGGCGCTAACCTGTGAGCAGGGCAGAGAGAGGTGATGTACATCCCACATGCACAGACACACACAGGCTGCCCCCTGGAGCCCTGAAACCTTTAATATTTCACATTTACTTCTGACCATAGATAGTGGAAATGCCTCAGCTGTCTTTTCCTCACTCATATTGTAACCACAGGGGTCTCAACCTTGACTGCAATTCTTATGTGAATTTCTTTTTTGAGGAACTAATGCCTGGGTCCAACCCCTCAACATTCTGATTTAAGTGGTTTTGGGTGAACCCAAATTATGGAGCCTTCCCGTGGCAGGCTGAGGAGTTAGAATGGGTTGTCAACACAGATTTTGAGTATAAGCTCAGAACATAAAAAGAAAACAAAGGTATTAATATCCTTTACTTATCTATACTAATAAAAGGGTAATATGCTAAAGTGATTGAGAGACCTTCAGGACTTTCTTCTGGACAAAGTCATGGTGACGGGGCTCAGGTAGAGGCAGTTAGAGGCCAAGAGAGGAGGGCAGCTGTGGGTGATCAGGCCAGGATGGGATGGCAGTTGTGGGTGATCAGGTTGGTGGGGGCAGGGCCATTGGGGGTAAGCAGGCCAGCAGGGGGGGCATTTGGAAGGGAGAGCAGGCTGTCAGTGGGGCTCAGTTGGAGGTGATCAGGACAGCGGAGAGGGGAGGAGTTTGGAGTGAGCAGGCCAGCTGGGGGGCAGTTGGGGGCAAGCAGGTCAGTGGGGAGGAAGGTGGGGGTGACCAGGCCAGCAAGGGGAGCAGTTGGGGGTGAGCAGGCTGGCACAGGGGGCAGTTGGGGGTGAGCAGGCCAGCATGCAGAGTGGTTAGGGACAATCAGGCAGGTGAGCGGTTAGGAGCCAGAAGTTTTGGATTGCAAGAGGGATGTCCAACTGCTGGTTTAGGCCCTATCCCAGTAAACTGGCAGTAGGACATGCCAGTAGGAATCACAGATTGGTGAGGGTGCAGGATGGGTTGAGGAACACCCTCCCTCCGTGCACAAATTTTGTGCACCGGGCCACTAGTTTGAATATAAACACTAAAGACAAATATATGTATATCTTATCTAATGAAAGAGAAATATGCAAATTAACCATCACTCCATTACACCCACAGCCAATCAGAGTAAGTATACAAATTAACCCAACAAAGATGGAGGTTAATTTGCATATGCAGGTGCAGAGCGGTGTGAAGCCTGCTATGAGAGGAAGGGGGGGTTGGAGGGAGCTACTGGAGTGGTGCTCCAGACAGAAGTGAGGACTTGCCAGCTCTGGGTGGCGGGGAGTGGGCATGTGCCTGCTTTTAGGTGGTAGGGGTGGGAAGTGGGGACTTACTGGCTCCCAGGCAGCTGGGAGTGAAGCCAGGGGCTATTCTTGCACAAATATTGTGCAACAGGCCTCTAATGTGTGTGTGTGTGTGTGTGTGTGTGTGTGTGTGTGTGTGTGTGTTTATCTCTGGATTGGAGAATGTGCAGGCTAGACTGCACTGGCCCTTTAATAGTTTAATAAGTCTTCATACACACACACACACACACACACACACACACACACACACATATAAAATAGAGAACTATGCAAATTATCCATTACAGCATCATGTCATGACCGGATCAGCAGACTGTGTCCCTGCCCTCTGCTCAGGCAGCTGAAAAGCCTGGGGTAGGATAGGATATGTTAGGAGGGGATAAGAATTCAGAGGGAGAGGAAGGCAGGCCTGCATGCAAACAGGCCGAGAAGAGAAACAGAAATACAGAAAGGGAACAAGAAAAAGACGCAGGGATGGAAAATGGGAGGAAATGCAGGGCTGCACGTGCAAGGGGGTGGCGACTGCGGGGGGGGGGGATTTGCGGGAGGAGGGCAGTTGTCCCTAGCATGAGTTGTTGGCAGGGAGGCTCCCATGGGTCTGGGACGGAGTGGTGGACAGTCCAAGGCCTTCTGGACGGAGGTGTTCCTACTTTGTGGCAGCAACAGTGCCGGGCCGCATGGACCTCAGCCATCCTCTCTGGGCCGGGTATCCTGGGCAGGGAATGGGAACAGGACGGCAGTGGGGAGGCCAGGGAAGGGGGATGAACACCTGGCCTGAGCTGAGCCCTGGGCTGGGGGTTAACATCCCCCCTCCCCAAACAGAAGCTTTAAGAAGGGAGGGAGGGAAGAACTTTATAAAAGAGTCAGTAGAGAGTGAATTAAAGAAGGAAAGAGCATGCATGAGTGAACTGTAAGAGCTATAATGAAAATCAACTATAGTTGTGTACTGGGGACATTTTAAAAGTAGAAGTCAGAAAAGAAAAAAGATAAATGATCCTATATAATAAAGAGGTAATATGCAAATTGACCATCAATCCAACACACAAGATGGCCGCCCCCATGTGGTCAAAGATGCTGCCCCCATGTGGACACAAGATGGCCGCCATGAGATGGCCAGCAGGGGATGGCAGTTGTGGGCAATCAGCCAGCAGGGGAGGGCAGTTGGGAGGGACCAGGCTTGCAAAGGAGGGCAGTTAGGGGCAACCAGGACAGCAGGGGAGGGCAGTTAGGGGTGACCAGGCTGGCAGGGAGAGTAGTTAAGGGTAATTGGGCTGGCAGGCAGAAGTAGTTAGAGGCAATCAGTCAGGCAGGCAGGCAAGTGATTGGGAGCCAGCAGTCCTGGATTGTGAGAGGGAGGTCCGACTGCCCGTTTAGGCCCAATCCCACTGGGGTCCCAGATTGGGGAGGGTGCAGGCTGGGCTGAGGTACACATACCCTCCCTGCATGAATTTCGTGCACTGAGCCTCTAGTGTGTGTGTGTGTGTGTGTGTGTGTGTGTGTGTGTGTGTGTATATATATATATATATATATATATATATATATATACACACTTATAAGAGCCTCAATTGTAGACAAGCTTTATTTTCACTTTGGAAAATCATTCTGTGCTTCAAACCAAATGTTGTTGCCATGCTTTATTAGAGTCTGGCAGATGGCCTGAGCTTCCTCCAGCAACAGATATTATAGGGGCTGGGTTTTCTTCTCTTTGTCCTGTTCCAAAGGCATAAATCAATCCCAGACGCAAACTGCTTTTTTGTATCAGCGGCTCTGTGGCTCCTTCTGAATACACATGTCAACCCAAAGATTTAACACTGTCATGGCTGTTTTAAAGACAGGAAATTAAAGTATGACTCTAGACCTAGGTGGTTGGGCATTTTCCTTCAGTTTTCACAGTACCGTAGACAACATGGAAGGAGTGAAAATAGAAGAAAGGCAAGGTAAAAAAAGATAAATTTGATCTTTCACATGAGATTTTTACCCCCCTCCCCCATGTATTAAAGCCATACTGTCCTCTTGAAAACTCATTTATTGTTGGGGGGTGGGGGGAGGAAACATATGTACTACTATTTGTAATACTTTAAACAATAAATAAAATAAAATCTGTCCATAGTTAAGAAAGAAAAAGAAAAAGAAAAGAAAAACTCATTTATTAGGGAAAATAAAATAAAATAAGAAAATCCTGCAGTTAGACCTTGATGATCTATCACATGTTCAACATGGAAATTGAGAGAAACAGAAGGGCATGGATATCGTATGCTACTATTTGGTTCTCTTATATTCTTCTCCTGGGTTAAGCCACTTTGATGTTTTCATGTTAAAAAGTCCAAGACTAATTTGTTAATTTGATAATGCTTGCACATGATGGGAGCATTTTCTTGTGCCTACACTTTTCAAGTTTCCATGGAAATTGTGCTGCAGCTGGTAATTGCCAAAACCCGTCTCCAGTGCAGGCTTCTTTCATAAGCTCTGGATATTCCACAGGCACCTTAAATGCAACCTGTCAGGAATCAATTTATCACTCCCTTCACCCCTCACTTCAATCTCTTCTGAATTCCAGTGCTTGGTAAATGGCACCATCATGCAGCCATCTAAGCCTGAAACCTGAGAGTCATCCTTGATTCCCATTTCTTTAGCATTCTCCCTTTCTGCAGGTCTTCTTTCATACTGTCTGTGTCCAGACCCTCCTCTCCACTCCCAATGGCACAGTTCAGGCCTTGAACTATGAGCCTCCTGACAGCACCCTATTTAGCCTTCTTATTCCCAGGGGTACACTTCCTCAGATGCCGATTTCATCTTGGCATTCTCCTCCTGAAAAAGCCTTCATTGGCTCTGGGAATTTTCAAATTTACCTTAAAGTAACAAGAATCTATATCTATAAAAGGCTAAGCGACCATCGCATCCAAAACAACCAAATGGATGACCAAACAGGCTGTGTGGGGCGACCAGGCTGGCAGGGGGGTTAGTGAGGGCCGACCAAAGGACAGAGCAGCAGGCTGCATGGGGCTACCAGGACTGCAGGGGGTGCAGTTGGGGGCAACCAGACTGACAGGGTTGGGCAATGAGGGGCGACCAGGCCAGCGGTGGGGGTGTGTGGCAGTTGGGAGTGACCAGACCAGCAGAGGGGTGGGGAGGGAGTTGGGAGAGACTATGCCTGCAGGGGAGGCCAGTTAGGGTTGACCAGGCAAGCGGGGGGTGGAGCAGTTAGGCAGACAGGTGAGCAGTTTGGAGCCACTGTTCCCGGATTGTGAGAGGGATGTCCAGAGGATCAGGCCTAAACTGTCAGTCAGACATCCCCCAAGGGGTCCTGGATTGGAGAATGTGCAGGCTAGGCTACACTGGGCCTTTAATAGTTTAATAAGTCTTCATGTAATCTTGTCACCTAACTTTAATAATTATTAACAAATGTACCGTTTGTTTCATTTACATCCCCTATTTTCCCCGTACACTCCTACTGGATTATTTTAAAATAAATACCAAAGATTGGACTATTTCATCTGTAAATAGTTCAATCTTTATCTTTAAGAGATAAAGCTTCCTCTTTTGAACATAAACAGATTTCCATTATTGCACTGAATAAAATTAATACTTCTTTAAAATTATCCAATATCCTCACAGGGTTTGAAATTCTTCATTTGTTTAAAAAATTGCTTTTTAAAGTTTTTTTTAACTGGGTACAAAAAAGACCCACATATTGCATTTGGTTAATATGTCTGCCCTTTAAGTCTCTTTTAATCTAAAGGTGCCCTAACCTCCTTTGGGGGGAGTAGCGTGGGGCATTTATTTGTTAAAGAAAGCCACTCACAAAGCAGCAGAACAAATCTGAAGTACCCACATTCTAGATTTTGTTGATTGGACCCTGTGGTGTCTGTCACTGAACAGACTCCTTATCTCCTATATTTCCTGTGAAGAGGCAGTGAGAGCTAGAAGCTGGAGTAAATGCCAACAGCTAAATGTCTTAATCTTTTCTTGGGGGGAAGATTTTTACTCCACTGAGACCTATCTTATAGTTTCATTTTTTTGTAGAGAAAAGTTCAATGGAACCAGATTTAAGGTTTTCTAACACTGTCCTTGAGGATCTCATGACCTAGTCAGAGAGACAAATGGTATTATGTAGTATGAAAAATGATTTCAATTTTATCTTTTTTCATGTGGCCCTTCAGTTAAACCAACACCACTTATTAACAAGTCCATACTTTCTCCACTGATTTAAACCCCCCAAGGCTCTTATTCATGACTGCCTTCTTCTCTACTTTCTTTGCCTGCCAACCCCATATACCTAATTACTGGCTGTTATTATCTATTTATTTGTTTGTTTGTTTGTTTATTTATTTATTTATTTTCTTTTTAAAAAAATCTTTATTGTTCAGTTTATTAATTACATTGTTTCGCCTTTTTTATCCCACTCTATCTCCCCTCCAACCTGTACCCATCCTACCGTCCACCCTCACCTCCCTCTCCCCACTGTCCTCTCCCATTGTTGCAAGATTTTTGTCCAGTCTCTTACTGTACTTCCCACAACCCTTTTCTCCCCAAGAATTGTCAGTCCATTCCCTCTCTATGTCCATGTCTCTGTTATATTCACCAGTTTATCCTGTTCATCAGCCTATCAATTCACTTGATTTTTATGTTCATTTGTTGATAGATGTGTATTTGTTGTTCATAATTTATATTTTTACCCTTTTCTTCTTACTCTTCTTAAAGAATATCTTTCAGCATTTCATATAATATTGGTTTGGTGGTGATGAACTCCTTTAGTTTTTTCTTATCTGTGAAGCACTTTATCTGATCTTCAATTCTGAATGATAGCTTTGCTGGATAGAGTAATCTTGGTTGAAGATTCTTGCTATTCATTATTTTGAATATTTCTTGCCACTCCCATTTGGCCTGCATCGTTTCTGTTGAGAAATCTGCTGACAATCGTATGGGTGCTCCCCTGTAGGTAACCAACTGTTTTCCTCTTGCTGCTTTTAATATTCTCTCTTTATCTTTTGCTCTTGGCATTTTAATTATGATATGTCTTGGTGTGGTCCTCTTTAGATTCCTATATTTTGGGGTTCTGTGTACTTCTTGGGCTTTTAAGTCAGTTTCTTTCACCAGGTGGGGGAAGTTTTCAGTCACTATTTCTTCAAGTAGGTTTTCATTAACTTGCTCTCTCTCTTTTTCTGGCACCCCAATAATTCGGATGTTGGCATGCTTGAGGTTGTCCCAGAGGCCCCTTACACTATCTTCAATTATCTGAATTCTTTTTGTTTTTTGCTTTTCCGGCTGAGTGGATTTTGCTTCTTTGTATTTCAAATCTTTGACTTGGTTCTTGTGGCCCTCTGGACTGCTTTTAGGACTTTGTGTAATATTTTTTATTTCAGTCTGTGTATGCTTGATTTCTAGTTGGTCCTTTTTCATATCCGTGAAGGTCTCATTCATATCCTCAGAGGTCTTATTCATTTCCTTGTAGGACTCATTCATTTCCACATTGGTCTTGTTCATTTCCTTGAGGGTCTCATTCATTTCCTTGTAAGTCTCATTCATTTCCTGGTTGATCTTGTTTATTTCCTCATAGTTCTCATTAAGTTCATCGGCCTTTTCTAGGAGCCTCTTGAAAAGCCTTATAACCGTGGTTTTGAACTCTATGTCTAGTCGTCTTTTTTCCTCCATTTCTTTCACACCTGATTTCTTTCTATATCTCTGCATGGTGGCTGCTTTATGTGGTAGATGTCCTCTAAGGGTCAGTGGCACAGCCTCCCCAGTTACCTGAGGTGGGTACTCTTACTGCAATCCTTTATGGGTTGTACAGTATTTTTGAATTTAAGCCCAGCTTGTTGTTGTTAGCCCTAAGAGGGTTTGACCTCCAGGCCAATTGGCTGTGAAGGGAGACTGTGTTCAGGTTGGATGGGCGGAGTCTCTGAGCTGAGCAGGCAGCCTCAGCATCAGCTATGTCCTATTCGGTGCTCACGTGCGTGCGGGTCTCTGTTGGATGGGGATGGCTGCAGGCACCTCCAAGAGAAAGCCGCTAGTCTCTTCTCCTTGCCAGACAACTCTGCCTCTCCCCAAATGAGTCTGCACACCCAAAGTCTCACCCAGGGTTGTAAAACAGGTGGTTTCCAGGACCAGGAGACAAGTTTCCAGGGAGCAAGTCGCGCGTCTGTGCTGTCGCACAGTTTACTTTCGCGCAAACTTCTTTTCCCAGCTACCCGGTTTCTCCTCAGACTAGGAGACCTCTGTCGCGCCCGGCTTCCAGGGTGTATTCCCCGGACCTCGGACCTCACTTGGCACTTGGGAATCTGTGCAGTGGGACGTCTTCGGACCTCACTTGGCACTTGGGAATCTGTGCAGTGGGACGTCTCCATGTACCTCGGATCTCGGACCTTGCCTGGCGCTGGGGAATCCGTGTAGTGGGATGTTTCCACCCTCCCCGTTGACGAAATCCAGCCAGGGTTGCTGCTCCAGCCCTACAGCCCGTGCGCGCGACCAGTGTGGCTCCTAACCTGTTTCCATCTTCAAGGCTGCACTCCCGCCGCTCTTCTGAGTCTCAGTGTCCCACCTTTACTTTTATTTGTGGAGTTTTCACTCAGCCAGCTTTCTGGTGATTCTGAGTGATATTTGTTTTGTTGTTATGTTGTAGTTTTTGAATTGTTGCGCGGGGCAGAACAATAGGTGTTTACCTATGCCGCCATCTTGGTTCTCCTCTACCGGCTGTTTTTAAAAAGGGCTCTGTCCCCAGTGACTGGCTTTGGGACCTCCTCATCCCTAAAGTCCTTTTATGGGAAGTCTTCCCTCATATTGCCCCATCCTACCAAGTAAGTGTGTGTTCTTCCTTTGGAGGAACCACATATGGACTCTGATTACCTTTGTATGGTATGTCAATGACATTATAAAATAATTTTTAAAAAATAGATATGGTCTCTGCCCCCAGTTCCTCACACTTAGCTCCTAAAATGCTTACTTTTTCCTAAGTGATAAGAGCACTAGGAGTATCTTTTGTTCTAACATTTAAACATTGACCCTGGTTCTTGACAAATCTCCTAAATCCCTGGGAATTTCCTGGATGAGAACAATCTCTTTGGTTCTGAGGAGGAGACTTTTGTTGGGTCCCTGGATAGCTTCAGGATGAGAGCTGGTCACTGGAGAGACCAACCAAGCCATGATTAGGCGGTTGGAGCCTTCAGCTCTCTCCCTGTCCTGTAGGAAGAGGAAGGGGCAGGAGATTAAGTTCATGGTTGATTATGCCCACCTGATGAAGCTTCCATAAAATTTCCCCAAATACAGGGTCTGGAGAACTCCTGGGTTGGTGAACACAGCCACGTGCTCTAACCTCCACAGGGACAGAGAAGTTCCTGCACTCAGGACCCTTCTGGACCTCACCTTACGGATCTCTTCCCTATGCCTGTTCCTGAGTTACGTCCTTTCACAATGAACCTGTAATCTAGTAAATAAACTGTTTTTCTTGAGTTCTTTGAGCTGCGTTAGCAAATAATTGAATCTGAGAAAGGGGATCATGGGAACCTCTGATTTATAGCTAGCTGGTCAGCTGCATCAGTGACAACATGGACTTGCAATTGATATCCTGAAGTGGGGAATAGGCAGTCTGTGGGACTAAGTCCTTAACCTGTGAGACATGATGTTCAGGTAGACAGTGTTAGAACTGAAATGAATTGTAGAACACTTAGCTGTTACCACAGAATTGCTCGATGAGGTGTCAGAGGTGTTGTGTGAGTCGAAGAGAATAGAAGTGATTTTTTCTTATAAGTAATCCCAATGCATTTTATTTTCCAAGTAGTCAAATTTACTACCTTTTTCTTGGACATTTCTTTCATTACTTTTTGAAACTGAGATATAATTCATACAACTCACTTTTAAAGTGTACAGTTCAGTAGTTTTTAGTATATTCACAAAGCTGTGCCATCTAATTCCACAATATTTTCATCACCCCAAAAGAAGCCCTGTACCCATTAGCAGTCATCTCTTAATCCCTGGTAACTACTAATCTAATTTCTGTCTCTATGGACTTCCCTATGATGGACAGCTCTTATAAATGGAATAATACATATATCTTTTGGTACTTGTTATTTCACTTAGCATAATGTTTTCACAGTTTTTCCATGGAAGCATTTATCAATACTTAATTTATTTTTATTGATAAATAATGTTCCAATGTATGAGTATGCCACATTTTTGTTTATCTGTTCTTCAATTGATGGACATTTTGATTGTTTCTACTTTTTGGGTATTAGAAACAATGTTGCTATCAACAGTTTTGTGTGAACATATGTCTTCAATTACTCTGGGTATATATACCTAGGAGTAAAATTTCTGGATGACACAGTAACACTATGTTTAACTTTTTTGAAGAACTGCCAAAATGTTTTCCGAAGAGGTGTATCATTTTACATTCCAGCCATTTACATCACCAGCAATATATAAGAGTTCCAAATTGTCCACATCACTGCCAACACTTGTTATTCCCTGTCTTCTTTATTACAACCATCCTAGAGGGGGGTCAAGTGGTATCTCCTGTGGACCATCTGTATTTTAACTGCTAGTTTACCTACTTGGCTCTTCTAGGAAGCTGCAGACTTCATCCTTGGCATCTCTAGCACTGACAGAATGAATTATCTTAGAAGCAGGCTCACTGTGGAGGTTCATAACACAAACAGCCACCAGTGTTATACAGCACATATTTGTAGAGCATACTTTATTCTGGTTTAAATCTACAGCAATCAGAACTGTGGGAAACCTAAGGAAAGCTGTGAACTAGGCAAGCTTCGTCTTTAGCTTGTTTGCTTCCCTTTTCTTTACCTAGAATTTGGCCTTCTCCTTCCTTCCTGGATACTTAGTGCCAGAAAGGATATCCCTCCATTTTTTTTCACACTTTACTCGAAGGCAGTGATTCTCAAATTGTAGTGTGCTTTTCAGCATTCAGATCCCTCAAGCTCATCCCCCAGCATTTCGGATTTAGCAAATCAAAAACAGAACTTTAAACTATACATTTTCAATAAGCATGCTGGGGGATCCTGATGCACATGGATTGGAGCCCACACTCTGGTAAGTACTGTTTCAAATTAATCATTTAGTGCAGGTGCTCCATTTCTAGCAATGCATCAACGTCTGGAAGCTGGTCTGGTAGCACTGAATCTGGGCTGGCAGGAGGAGGTCTGCTGGGAGAAGAGCAGAACAGGCATATCACAGCCATGGTTACCCCAATCTACTGTTCATTTCTACACCCTAATTTTATTCCTGGAGTGGTCCTGGTAACCCACTTATTTTTTATTATTTAATAATGATCGTACTAATTATAATTAAAAACAAACTCAGATACTATTATAATAAATTGCAAATATTATGTATATATATATATATATATATATATATATTAAAGTAGGAGATAGAAAACACTGGTTAGCTTTCAAGATGAACAGATAATATACTACCTCCAGGAAAGAATAAAAGAGTCCTGTTCAAAATTTGCTTTGCTGTACCAGAAGCTATTGTGCAACTGAGAAAATTGGATTACATCTGTACAGTGAAGTGAGCTGTGTAAAGACAAAACTAAATAAAGAACAGGGTATGGACCATGCATAATGGACCCTGACACCTTGCAACACACCGTTCCTAAGAGCCAAGATTTTTCCTTCTGTGGCTTCTTCCTGTTGTCATAACAACAGACCATTTTTATTATATAGATCTTGTTTTTTATGTTTATTATAAACACAGAATTGTAGTGCAGCTAAGGGAGAAGAATTATTTAAGTACTCTCATTCTGATATTATATAGATTATGATTATGAAAGGTGTTAAGCTTAGAGACTCCCTTTTTAATCTTTGAAAATATGTCAGCAAGGAAAAGTTCAGTGGAACCAAGTTTAAGTTTCTCTAACTGTCATTGAGGAGCTCATGAGCTAGTCACAGACACAAATGATGTTATCGCCAACAGTATAATATGTTGATAATACAGTAGCAAGATGAGCAAGCACTGAGAGCACATGGAGGACAATGTGGCTACCCACGTGGAGGAGTCGGGAGAAATGACACAGAAGCAGGGCAGTCACTTCCCAAGTTATAGTGAAGTTGGGCAAGTCCACATAAGTCCTGCCATCGCCTGCCTGGTGCAGGGGAAAGTGCTCAGGAAGGTCTAGTCCACAGGTTCCATTTACAGAACAGGTGATATGACTTTCCCCAAGGTACTCAGCTATAAAAGAATCATCACTACAACCCAAGCTGCTTGGATCACAGCCTGCATGGAATGCTTGGTCAAGTCATGCTATCATCACTGTTTTGACTCCCTGGCTCCACTGAACACTTCTATGGATATGGGCTTCTCCTAACATCCCACTGTGAAATCTTTAAACTTCTACTATTCCACAGGGAAGCTATGTGTATAAACTCCATTCATGAAAGGAAGAGACAAACCACAAGAGATGTTACTTCTACATATATAAAAACCAAAATATCAGTACCCTGATTATATAAAGAACCTTTTATGCTTATAAGAAAAACAAACAACCAATATCAACACATGTAAAAGATATAAATAGCGGATATTATCAGAAGCCTGAAAATCAGTAACTACGACACCCACCAAACAGCTGCGAACCCCACAATTCTGGTCCACAATTGGGCAAACACATGGATTCAGAGGAGCTCTACACTCCACCACAGAAAGGAGAGAGAAAACTACATAACCAGACACCTGGGGAAGAGAGACCCTGGGGAGACAAAGAAACAGCCCGCATATGAAAGAAAAGCAGGCATCACCAGAAAAGGAAGTAAACAAAATGGAGGCAACCTGCCATAGGAAGAATTCAGAGCAATGGTCATAAGGTGGCTGAAAAGAATGGAAGACAAATTTAACAATATGTGTAAAAACCAAGAGAAAATAAAGAACCAAGAAGAAATGAAAAATGGCATTGCTACTGTAAATAACTCAATAGAAATCATCAAGAGTAGACTAGAAGAAGCAGAGGACCACATCAGTAAGCTAGAAGACAAGGTAGGAAAAATACTCAAGTAGAAAAAAAATTAAAAAGCAGGAGGAGAGCCTAAGGGAACTTTGGGACAACATAAAACAAAACAACATTCACATAATAAGGGTTCTAGAAGGAGAGGAAACTGAGCAAGGAATAGAAAACCAGTTTGAAAAAATAATGACAGAAAACTTCCCTGATATAGGGAAGAAAAAACCCACACAAATCCAAGAAGCTTACAAAGTCCCAAGCAAAATGAACCCCAAAATACTGACACCAAGGCACATTATAATTAAATTGGCAAACACCACCAACAAAATAAGAATCTTAAAAGCAGCTAGAGAGAGATAAAAAGTTACCTACAAAAGAACCCCCATCAGACTAGTGACTGATTCCTTAACAGAAACTCATCAGGACAGAAGGGAATGGGATGAAATATACAAAGTCATGCAAAGGAAGGGTCTGAATCCAAGAATACTGTACCCAGCAAGGCTATCAATCAAAATTGAAGGTGAAATCAGGAACTTCACAGACAAAAAAAGACTAAGGGAATTTATTACCACCAAACCAGCAATGCAAGAAATGGTAAGAAAAAACCTGCTGTAAAAAAAAAAAAAAAAAAAGAAAGAAAGAAAAAAATAGGAAGCGAAGAAGGAACATGGGGGGTAAGGAATAAAAATGGTGGCAAATAAGCATCTATCAATAAGAACTTTAAATGTAAATGAATTAAATGTCCCAATCAAAAGACATATGGTAACAGATTGGATAAGAAAACATGATATATATGCTGTCTACAAGAAACCCACCTCAGAAAAAAAGATGCACACAGACTGAGGGTAAAGGGATAAAAAAGGGTTTTTCAGGTGCATGAAAATGAAGATGACAATTCCAACTGGTCTAGTGAGTCATTTAGGATTGATGTTTCTTTGCTGATGATTTGTTTAGAGGATTTGTCCAATGGTGACAGTGGGGTATTCAAGTCTCCTACTATTTTTGTATTGCTATCAGTCTCTCCCTTGATATCATCCAGGAGTTTTTTGTGTGTTTTTTTTTTAATGTATTTGGGTGCTCCTGTATTGGGTGCATGTATGCTTACAGTTATTTCTTCTTGTTGGATTGCTCACTTTAGTATTATGAATTGGCTTCCTTATCTCTTGTTATGTCCTTCACTTTGAGATCTAATTTGTCAGATATAAGTATTGCTACCCAGATTTTATTTCATTTTCATTCACCTAAAAAAACATTTTCCATCCCTTCACCCTCAGTCTGTGTGCATCTTTTTTTCTGAGGTGGGTTTCTTGTAGACAGCAGATATATGGGTTGTGTTTTGTTAGAGAACATGTTTGCAATATTATTACTGATAAAGGTTTAATATCCAACATTTACAGGGAATTTATACAACTTAATAAAAGGAAGATAAATGATCCAATAAAAAATGAGCAATGGACCTACATAGAATCTTTTCAAAAGAAGACA
This sequence comes from Antrozous pallidus, assembly GCA_027563665.1. Taxonomy (NCBI): domain Eukaryota; kingdom Metazoa; phylum Chordata; class Mammalia; order Chiroptera; family Vespertilionidae; genus Antrozous; species Antrozous pallidus. Next base: position 68,914,534 of record CM050514.1, read on the forward strand.
GAAGGAAGACCAAGAGACATATGAAAACATGCTTAAAGTCACTAATTATCCAAGAGATGCAAATTAAAACGAAAATGCGGTACCATCTCACACCTGTCAGAATGGCAACCATCAAAAAATCAACAAATGACAGGTGCTGGCGAGGATGTGGAGAAAAAGGAACCCTCATGCACTGCTGGTGGGAATGCAGACTGGTGCAGCCACTGTGGAGAACAGTATGGAGTTTCCCCCAAAAAACTGAAAATGGAACTCCCATTTGACCCAGTAATCCCACTTCTAGGAATATATTCCAAGAAACTAGAAACAATCAGAAAGGATATATGCACCCCTATGTTCATAGCAGCACAATTTACCATAGCTAAGATTTGGAAACACCCTAAATGCCCATCAGCAGATGAGTGGATTAGAAAACTATGGTACATCTAAACAATGGAATACTATGCTGCTATAAAAAGAAAGAATTCTTACCATTTGCAGCAGTATGGATGGACCTGGAGAGCATTATGTTAAGTGAAATAAGCTAGGCAATGAAAGAAAAATACCACATGATCGCACTCATTTATGGAAAATAAGGAACATTATAACCTGATGAATAAAAAGATAGATACAGAGGCAGTAAGCACTAAACAGATTGTCAAATTACAGCGGGAAGGCTGGGGAGTGTTGTGGAGGGAGGAAAATAGATCAACCAAAGCACTTGTATGCATGCATATAAGCATACCAATTGACACAAGACACTGGGGGGGGGGGGCGTGGGATGAGAGCAGGTGACAGGAGTTAGGGGAGGCTGGGGGAAGGTCAATGGGGAAATAATTAAAAAAATATTTAAAAAGGGGGGGGAAGTGGACAGAGGACCTGAAAAAAGAAAAGATATAAACAGCAAGTGAAGAGAAGAAAAATGACCAATGAACATGTGAAAAGATGTCTAGCACTTTACGGTCATAGGTAAAGCCTTAAACATATGACAATACCACCTTTGTGAGAATGAAGAGAAACAGGAACTCTTGCACATTGTTTATGAAAATGTTATTTCATACAACCTCCTCAGAGAGCAAGTTGGCAATATCTACCAAAGCTGATGATGAGTTCACATTACATTCCAGCATTTCCACTCCTAAGTTTATGTGAGAAATTCTCTCTTACATATGCACAAGGAATCATGAATTAGAATGTTCATTGCAAGCACTGTTTGCAATAACAAAAGTTGGAAACAGCCTAGCGACAAAAGTAAGCTAAACAACAATTGCATGAATTAAAAAATTTATCCTATCTAACAAAAGAGCAATATGCAAATTGACCTACCCCTGCTATACCCACAAGCCACACCCAACAGCCAATCAGGAGCGAGTATGCAAATTAACCCAACCAAGATGGCTGAGGCCACTGAGAGCAGGAAGGAGGCTTGGGTTTCCCTGGCAATGGAAGAAGCCAAGTTCCTGGCCTGCCCTGGCCTGCTCTGGCCTCTGCTCAAGGCTACGAAGTTTCACTTATAGAAGATAAATAAATCCCAACAAAAATGGCTGTGGCCACAGAGCAAACAGGAGGCTTGAGTTTCCCTGGCAATGAAGGAAGCCAAGTTCCTGGCCTGCCTTGGCCTGATCTGGCCTCCTCTGAATGCTACAAAGTTTCAATTATAGAAGATAAATAAATTCCAGATCCCAGGGCCTTTGCTTGGGTCACGGGGGGTGTGGTCAGCCTGCAAACCACCACAGGCCCCTCACCCAGGCTTCCCCATACCCCAAGGGAACCCCCACCCTGATCCAGAACACCCTTTAGGGCAAACCAGCTGGCCCCCCCACCAGGCCTTTATCCTATCTAATAAAAGAGTAATATGAAAATTGACCATCACTCCAACACACAAGACGGCTGCCCCCATGTGGACACAAGATGGCCACCAAAAAATGGCCAGGAGGGGAGGGCAGTTGGGAGGGACTAGGCCTACAAAGGAGGGTAGTTGGGGGTGATCAAGCCTGCAGGGGAGGGCAGTTAGGGGTGACCAGGCCAGCAGAGAAGGGAAGCTGGGAGCAACTGGGCCTACAGGGAAGGGCAGTTGGGGGAGACTCAGGCCTACAAGGGAGAGCAATTATGGGGGGCAGGCCTGCAGGGAAGGGCAGTTAGGGGCAATCAGGCCAGTAGGGGAGTGGTTAGGGGCTGATCAGGCTGGCAGGCAGAAGTGGTTAAGGGCAATCAGAAAGGCAGGCAGGCGAGCATTTGGGAGCCAGCAGACCTGGATTGTGAGAGGGATGTCTGACTGCCTGTTTAGGTCCGATCCTACCGGGATCAGACCTAAACGGGCAGTTGGACATCTCTGGAGGGGTGCCATGCTCTCTCTGAGGCTCTGGGGCAAAACCTTCCTTGCCTTCTTCTAGTTTCTTGTGATGGCCACCAATCCTTGGTGTTCCTTGGCTTATAGCAGCAGCACTCTCACCTCTGCCTTGGTAATCACATCCCAAGCTTTTCATCATTACTCCAGGGACCGAGCTGCTACAGTTACAGGTTATGCTTTTATTTAAAACACACACACAAATAACCCCCACCAGATAAGCATTAAAATAATTTCTCTAGTTATTGATATGACTGTTTAAAATTACTTCTAACTAATTCAGCCTTGAAAAATCATCTTTGTAAACTTAGGCTGTAATGAAGAAAGACATGTAGAACTGGATTTTATTTTTGGCACTCACAGCTACTATCTGGGTGACCTTGGAGAAATCATTTAACCTCTCTGGGCCTCGGTTTACTTAACTGTAGAATGGGAACAGTAACATCCAGACTATCCACCTCCGCAGTCTGTGCGTGATGGTGTTTTGGGACCTGCAGAACACCAGGCGGAACAGAAGTCACAGCTGTCCCACCCAGGCCATGGAGCTGTCCGCTCCTAAACAGTCACCAATCAATCAGTATTGACTGTTTGCCATTGGATGGAGACAAACTTAGAGGCCCAGTTGCCCCTAGCAAAGGAAAAGGTTATTCTGTCCACCTCACATAGGATATTAATTTCCTCCCACAACTTGGCTTCCAACTTTCTTAGAACAGTTCATCCATCTCAATGAAAATAGTAGTTTGCCCTAGCTGGTTTGGCTCAATGGACAGAGCGTTGGCCTGTGGACTGAAGGGTCCCAGGTTCGCTTCTGGTCTAAGGCACAAGCCTAGTCAATGATTATCTCTCATCATTGATGTTTCTCTCTCTCTTCCCCTCTCCCTTCCTCTCTGAAACTAATAAAATATCCTATCTAATAAAAGAATAATATGCAAATTTGACCATACCTTTGCCACACCCACAAAACCATGCCCACAGCCACGCCCACCAGCCAATCAGGAGCAGATCATGCAAATAAACCCCAACCAAGATGGCTGCCGCCACTGAGAGCAGGAGGGAGGTTTGGGTTTCCCTAGCAACAGAGGAAGCCAAGCTTTTCACCTGTTGTTGCCTGCCTAAGCCTCCACTCAATGTTACAAAGTTTCAATTATAAAAGATACAGAAATGGCGGCAGCCACTGAGCTGGAGAGAACAGAGGCTTGGGTTTCCCCAGCAACAGAGGCCTGCCATTGCCATCCTAGGCCTCCACTCTAGGCTACAATGTTTCAAACAAAAATGGCTGCTGCCACAGAGCGAGCAGAAGGCTTGGCTCTGCTCTAGGCTACAAAGTTTCAATTGTAGATATAGATTAATCCCAAATACCAGGGCCTCCACTTGGGTCACTGGGGGAAGTGGGAGCCTGGCCAGCCTGCAAATCTCCACAGGCCCCTCACCCAGGCCACCCCTCGCCCCTGGAAACCCCCACCCTGATCCAGGACACTCTTCAGGGCAAAACATCTGACCCCAACCCATGCACCAGGCCTCTGTCCTATCTAATAAAAAAATAATTTGCAGATTGACTATCACTCCATCACACAAGAGGGCTGCCCCTATGTGGTCAAAGATCCTGCCCCCATGTGGACACAAGATGGCCACCACAAGATGGCCAGCAGGGGAGGGCCGTTGGGAGGTTCCAGGCCTCCAAGGGAGGGCAATTGGGGTGATCAAGCCTGCAGGGGAGGGCAGTTAGGGGTGATCAGGCTGGCAGAGGAGGGAAGTTGGGGGCAAACAGGCTGGCAGGGGAGCAGTTAGACATCAATTAGGCTGTCAGGGTAGTGGTTAGGGGGTGATCAGGTTGACAGGCAGAAGCAGTTAGGGGCAATCAGGGAAGCAGGCAGGTGAGCAGTTTGGAGCCAGCAGTCCTGGATTGTGAGAAGGATGTCCAACTGCCCATTAAGGCCTGATCCTACCGGGATTGGGCCTAAAAGACAGCTGGATATCCCTCGAAGGGTCCCAGATTGGAGAGGGTGCAGGCTGGGCTAAGGGACATCCCCTGTCCCCCGCCCCAATGCACGAATTTCATGCACCAGACCTCTAGTATCAAAATATAAAATATATGGTATTCTTATTTTTAAAAAGGAAAGGAAAGAGCAGTTTACCCCTTGGGAGCTATTTATTCACTATACTTTTAGATTCTCAGCATTTTGTATTCAGAGAGCTTTTCTAAGAAGCATACTTTGCAAGACTTCATCTTACCAATTTCATTATGACAACAATATCAAGACACAAATATATTAATATAAGCTTTCCTCTTTGGCTTTCTATTCCAAACTTTATATTGAATATTTTAATTCCAACAGAAGCATGGGAAATATTGAAGGGAAGTGTAATAATTTGCAGGTCAGGAATACATAATGATATTCAGTCTCAATTCTAGTTACTTTAGGATGAACTTTGTTCATTCAACAAATATTTGACTGCCCCGCCTGTGCCAGGCATTGTTCTGTGTGCAGGATATGTGTCACAAAGCAGTGTAGACATAGCCACTGGCCGATTGAGGTCACAGGCTTATACATGGAATGCCACATCAACAAGCCATAACATTAACATTTGAGTTCCAGTGGAAGTGAAGGGCAGAGGCTTTCAGAAGTATTTACCTAAAGGATCAGTAGGAATTAACACACACACACAAAGTGAGACAGAGAAGGAGAAATATCCAAATAAAGGGAACAGTGTAGTAGACTAAGGAAAGAGGGAGAGAGGAGAATAAGGAAGAGAGAAGGCTGAGGAAATTTGAAGGTTTAGGAGAAAATCAGTATGTCTGCAGTTCAAGGTGCATGAAGGGCCATTAAAGTCTTGAAGAGTCTTATAAGTCACTCTGGGGAGGTTGGCATTTACTCTAAGGGCAATAGAAAGCCACTGGAAGCTTTTAAGTGCTATCACTGCATTGTCATGACCATTCCTGGAAACCCAATGTTGCCTCTGTTGCTGTTGAATAGCAGCTCTCTGCATCATGGAGTCCCCAGTCAATGCCTCGGAAAAAGCAGATATAGACCACACATCCATGCCTGAAGTTGGAGATGGGGAGAAGACATGAAAATAGGTGCCTCTCTGTTTTATAGTAGAAGTGGCTCTACTTCCAGTGGAGACTCATGAAATGGGGAATTCTACCAAACATAGAGGAATGGGATTCAGATGTTGGGCAGTCAAAATATGGTAAAGTTTTACTTCACATAGAACCCCTTTACATGTAACACCAAGATTATCCCATAGAACAAGTGTTCCATGGAACACACTTTAGGAAATGCTTAGTTTTCCTAAGAACTGATGTCAAATCAGGTATGTCCTGAAGACATGTCACCCTGATCTTACCACTCTATACTCATAAAATATATGGACTGTATCATCCAATTTAGCACTCAATGACATCATGTTTTCATGATTTGAAATATTTGTTCATTGTTCCATGTACTTGTTTTGATAAAATCTCCTTTAGGATTTTATTTGTGATATATTCAAATCAAGCAAGTATAGAACATTTAGTACATACACTGCAAAATTTACTATTTCTAAATAGAGGAGATAGTCCAGCTAAGTTTGTAGTTTTCAATGAGTACTAGAAAACACCCCCAGGATGTCAGGGAAGCAGCTGTTCTGAATTCTTCAACATAATTTCTACAAAATCTTTTCTCTCCATTTGTTTGCTTCTTGTGAGACCCACATTGTGTATATGTCAACACTTCTTCTTAGGCCCTCCCAATTTCTTTTTTGTTGTTTCTATTCTACTTTTTAGGTAGATCTGCAACCTGCTTCTCAAGTTCCCTAATTCATTGTTCATGCTAATGTCCAACCATCTGCAGAGGTCTTTATAAACAATATTATTTGGAAACAATAGAATAGGAAACCTGGGATTTTTTATAGTTCTTCTCTATAACTGTAACCTGCTTCATTTTAACAATCTCCTTTTATCCATATATTTTTGAGGAAACTTACTTTGCTCACTTTAAAAGCTTATTCTTCCTGTTTATTAATTCTGCTGCATCTTGTAAAGGTCATTTCAGTTTCTCAGGTAAGTTATCTTCTGCAGATCTGTTACCTCTCCTGTGAGTTTCTGGGGCATCAGCTATCTGGGGTAGCACTGAGAAACCCCAAGGGAGGGGCTCAATGTGAGGAGAGTTCAGGGTAGCAAGATTAAAATGGAAACCCCCTCAGGATAGAGGACCCCATATCTTTACACCAACCCCCCTCCGGCTTGCATTGTAATCTGCTGGCCCCACCTTGTGAAGGGGGCGGTGGGGAAGAAGAGAATGCTTAGAGTCAGCAAGTCAAACCACACAGTGGTCATCCTGCTGCACTCCAGCCAGTCCCCACGGAAGTCATCCCATGGAGTCCTGATGAGGCAGGGCAGGTGGCATCCACCCAGGCCAGATTGAGGGAGGCAAAAAGAGTAAAGAGAAAGCTCTCACTCAACCTAGTTCCTACTCATGACCTCTTAAATTGTGGACTGACACTTGACTTCCATTTCAAGAACTAGCCATCTTTTGTCTCTCCAGAATTTCTCAGTTTTTCATTGATCCCTCTGTCCCACTGATGTCTTTAAATCTTTGGACCTCTCCAGGAGTCATTTGTGGGAGAGAGCAAGGGGTTGGTGCTGAGTCTTCTGTGGGTGATTTATTTTCTCCTCTTTATTTTTTCCCATCTTCTTCTATCTCCTACTTACACTATTTCTCCCACCAAGGGGTTGAAGAAGAAAAGAGTTGTTTTATGGTTTGAGGCAGAGGTCAGGATCCATTCCCTAGATTTTAATTTTATGCTGAGTGATTGCTGCAGGCAAGTCTCCTATAGAGCTATTTTGAGACCTCCTTAATTACCATTCTGAAGATGGAAAAGCACTAGAAAATTATTGTTATGATTGTCAGAGGTATTATCTAACACTTTGCAGCTATTTATTTCTGAAGTGTTATTTATTGCCAGACTGGTACCATTTATAATTTAAGTAAGTATTTGACAGATATAAATATTGCCTTAAGGAAACTGCTTTCTAAATTAGTCAAAACATCTGCAAACATCTTCACCTTCAAACTCTTTAAGAAAAATTCTTGAGACAGCAGAAGAGTCCTCAGGGAAGGTCAAATTTACGGACAAAACCATTAATAATCACAGAGTGAACATTGTGGCTGAGAAGATGACTTGAATTCTTCTCTGATCTCAGACTGGATATTCCTCTTTATTTTTTTAATATACCATATTAAGTTTATTTTTTTCAAATAGAATTTACTTCCAATATTATTTTGTATAGCATACAAATATGTGGTGTACAGCATAAGGTTTATTTTATTTTTTTTTCAAGAGGATAGTAAATCGTTTATTGATTAACCATGATAATGGATGATACACAAGCTTCATATCCATCTATAATTTTATCTGGTACCATAATTCAATTTAGATATATTGCATAGGATGTGCCAACAATCATTAATAACCAAATGAATTCCATGACTCTGCTTGGGTGACCCTTTTAATGGTGAACTCCAGGTCACAACACAGTAACTGTCAATTCAACTACACCCACGTTTCTGAAGACAATGGCTTCTGTGCCCAAGCAGGTTGCTAAGTAAATTTCCAATGGAACCTGGCATCACCCTGAAGGAATTCTAGCTTCACACTGTTGGGGTATTTTACCAAGATGGCTTCAGAGCAAACTAACTTCACACAGCACATTTTAAGAAAAGACACATTTATTCAGCATCATGATTAGACTATTACATTTAGCATTCAACAGCATGGGTGCAAAAAAAAAAAATCTACATTAAAACCCTTGGTTGGAATGCTTTACACTTTCCACAGAACAGAAACTAAAATAACCTGTTATACAATTAGTCACAAATACAGTCCTCAAGGTTTTTTTTGCCCATTCACATGAGTATTGTCTAACACATGTCTTCTTTGTAGCAGCTGGGCCCTGCCACCACTGTGCTTGGCTGAGTTCACAAATTTGCTGTAACCTGTAGCTTCCCTGTCACTTCTCTGGCTCTCCTCTCCTGCTAAGCTTTGTTTCCTGACAGTAATTAATTAAAACCTTTTGCCACTGCCATAGCTACTGCTGCTGCTGGAACCGCCACAGCCACCTTGGTTTCGTGGTTTGGCAAAGAATTGACCTCCACCACCATAAGGGCCAGAGCTTCTGCCTCCAAAGTTTCCTCCTTTCATAGGCCCAAAATTTGAAGATTGATTGTTGTAATTGCCAAAATCATTGTAGCTTCCACCGCCTCCAAAATTGCTTCCATCATTACCAAATCCATTATAGCCATTCCCACTGCCATATCCACCACCACCACGGCTGCCACCAAAGCCACCTCGACCACTGAAGTTTCCTCCACGACCAAAGTTGTCATTTCCACCAAAACCACCTCCACGACCACCTCCGAAGTTTCCAGAACCACTTCGACCTCTTTGGCTGGACAAAGCACTAGCCATCTCTAGCTTAGATAGGGCTTTCCTTGCTTCACTGTTGTGGCCATTCACAGTATGGTATTTCTGAATGACAATCTTGTCTATGGAGTCATGGTCATCAAAGGTTACAAAAGCAAAGTCTCTCTTCTTGCCACTGCCTCCGTCGGTCATGATTTCAATCACTCCTATTTTCCCATATCGTTCAAAATAATCTCTTAGGTGATGTTCTTCAGTGTCCTCTTTAATACCACCGACAAAAATCTTTTTCACAGTTAAGTGGGCACCAGGTCTCTGAGAATCTTCTCTCGAGACAGCCCTCTTTGGTTCCACACCTCTCCCGTCCACCTTGTGTGGCCTCGCATTCATGGCTGCATCCACCTCCTCCACAGTGGCGTAGGTGACCAACCCGAAGCCTCTGGAGCGCTTGGTGTTTGGATCTCTCATCACCACACAGTCCGTGAGCATTCCCCATTGCTCAAAATGGCTCCTCAGGCTCTCATGGGTTGTTTCAAAGCTCAACCCTCCGATAAAGAGCTCCCGCAGCTGCTCTGGCTCTTCGGGAGACTCAGACTTAGACATGATGACAGCAACAGGGGAGACTCCAACGATGCTTACTCCGTGGCGTTCACCAGCAGAAAGGGCTACAGCATAAGGTTTAGACAATCATATACTTTACAAAGTGTTTTCCCCAATATTTCTAGTGCCTACCTGGTACCATACATATTTACTGCAATATTATTTATTATTGCACATGAGTATCCTATCTAATAAAAGAGTAATATGTAAATTGACCATACCTTCACTACACGCACAAGCCACACCCACAAGCCAGCCCAGCAGCCAATCAGGAGCAAATAAACCCCAACCAAGATGGCTGCAGCCACTGAGAGCAGGAGGGAGGCTTGGGTTTCCCCGGCAATGGAGGAAGCCAATCTTTCCGCCTGCCCTTGCCAGCCTCGGCCTCCACTCAATGCTACAAAGTTTCAATTATAGAAGATACATAATCCCAACAGAAATGATGGCAGCCATGGAGCTGGAGAGAGCAGAGGCTATGGTTAACCTGGCAATGGAGGAAGCCAAGCTTCGGCAGCCCTAGCACTTAGGCCTCCATTCTAAGTTTCAATTATAGAATTTAAATAAACCCAAACAGAAATGGATGTCACCCCAGGGTGAGCAGAAGGTTTGGCTCTGCTCCAGGCTACAAAGTTTCAATTGTAGAACATATATTAATCCCAGATACCAGGGCCTCTGCTTGGGTCGATGGGGGACATGGCAGGCCAGCAAACCACCACAGGCCCCTCACCCAGGCCACCCCACACCCTAAGGGAAGCCCCACCCTGATCTGGGACACTCTTCAGGGCAAACCATCTGGCCCCCACCCATGCACCAGGCTTCTATCCTAATAAAAAAGCAATTTGCAGATTGACAATCACTTTAACACACAAGAGCACTGCCCCCATGTGGTCAAAGATTCTACCCCCATGTGGACACAAAATGGCCACCACAAGATGGCCAGTAGGGGTAGGCCATTGGGAGGTTGCAGGCCTGTAAGGGAGGGCAGTTGTGGACAATCAGGCCAGCAGGGAAGGGCAGTTGGGAGGGAGCAGGCCTGCAAGAGAGGGCAGTTGGGGACGATCAAGCTTGCAGGAGAGGGCAGTTAGGGGTGACCAGGCCAGCAGAGGAGGGAACTTGGGGGCAAAGAGGCTGGCAGGGGAGCAGTTAGACATCAATTATGCTGGCAGGGTTGTGGTTAGGGGGTGATCAGGCTGGCAGGCAGAAGCAGTTAGGGGCAATCAGAGAGGCAGGCAGGTGAGCAGTTTGGAGCCAGCAGTCCTGGATTGTGAGAAGGATATCCATCTGCCCATTTGGGCCCGACCCAGGATCAGGCCTAAACAGGCAGTGGGACATCCCTCGAGGGATCCCAGATTGGAGAGGGTGCAGGCTAGACTAAGAGACACCCCACCCCATCCGCCATGCATGAATTTCATGCACCGGGTCTCTAGTCTATACTAATAATAGAGGAATATGCAAATTGTTCAGGACACTGTCACAGTAACAACCAAATAGCAGGCTGTGTGGGGCAACCAGGCCAGCAGGGATGGGGGGAGTTGGGGTCAACCAGGCTGGCATGAGGGGCAATAAGGGGCAACCGAGCCAACAGGCAGAGGTAGTTAGGGGTGATCAGGCTGGCAAGGGGAGCTGTTAGGTGTGATCAGGCAGGCAGGCAGGTGAGCAATTAGGATCCAGCTATCCTGGATTGTAAGAGGAATGTTCTGGATTGGAGAGGGTGCAGGCTGGGCTGAGGGCACCCCTTTTGCATGAATTTTGTGAACCAGGCCTCTAGTTTTTAAAAAAAATCTCATTGAAGGATATGTTTTTTATTGATTTTAGAGAGAGACAGGAAGAAAGAGAGTGAAGAGAGTGACAGAGAAATATGCATGTGGGGTGAGAAATATCTGGTTGCCTCTGACTGGGAATCGAACCTGCAACCTTTTGGTATTTGGGACCACATGATGCTCCAATCAATCAAGCCACCAGGCAGTTGTAACTACCAATTTGTACTTCTTAATCCCTTCACCTTTTTTACCCAGACCCACAAGCCCACTCTTCAACTATCAGTCTGCTCTCTGTGTCTATAAATCTGTTTCAATTCTGTTATTTTGTTTGCTTTGTCTTTTAGATTCCACATATAAGTGAAATCATATGATAGTTGTCTTTCTTGGAATGACTTATTTCACTTAGCATAATACCCTCTAGTCCATCCATACTGTTAAAAATGGTAAGATTTCACTCTTTTATGGCTAAGTAATACTCCATAGTATATATGTACCACCACTTTTTTTATCTACTTGTCTATTGATGGGCACTTGGATTGCTTCCATGGCTGCAGTGAACATAGGAGTGAATTTATTATTTTGGATTAGTGTTTTGAGTTTCTTCAGCTATGTAACCAGAAGTGGAATTCCTGGGTCATACGGCAATTCCATTTAAAAATTTTTTGAGGAACCTCATACTGTTTTCTATAGTGACTGCACCACTGTATTCCTACCAACAGTGCACAAGGGTTCCCTTTTCTCACATCCTTACCAACAGTTATCATTTGTGGATTTATCGATGATAGCCATTCTTACAGGTGTGAGGTGATTTCCCATTGTGGTTTTAATTTGCATTTTTCATTTATCAATTCTAGCAGTTTTTTGGTGTAATCTTTGATGTTCTCCATATACAGTATTATGTCACCAGTAAATAATGATATTTTTACTTATTCCTTTCCAATTTGGATGCTTTTATTTCTTCTTGTCTGATTGCTTTGGCTAAAATTTCCACTACTATATTGAATAAGAGTGGTGAAAACAGACATCCTGTCTTGTTCCTGATCTTTTTAAAAAAATATATATTTTATTGATTTTTTTTTTTTACAGAGAGGAAGGGGAGGGATAGAAAGTCAGAATCATCGGTGTCAGAGAAACACTGATCAGCTGCCTCCTGCACACCCCTCACTGGGGATGTGCCCGCAGCCAAGGTACATGCTCTTGACCGGAATCGAACCCGGGAGCTTTCAGTCCGCAGGCTGATGCTCTATCCACTGAGCCAAACCAGTTTCTTATTCCTGATCTTAAGGGAAACACTTTTAGTTTATCCCTATTGAGTATGATGTTGACTGTGGGTTTGTTTTATATGTCTTTATTATGCTGAGGTATGTTCCCTCTATTTCCACTTTGCTGGGAGGTTTTGTGCTGGATTTCGTAAAATGATTTTTCTGCATCTGTAATATAATCATGCGATGTTAATCCTTCATTTTGTTTATGTGGTGTATCGAGTTAATTGATTTGCAGATATTGTATTAACCTTGAATCACAGGAATAAATCCCATTTGATTACGGTGTATGATCTTTTTTTAAAATATATTTTATTGATTTCTTACAGAACGGAAGGGAGAGGGATAGAAAGTCAGAAACATCGATGAGAGAAAGACATCGATCAGCTGCCTCTTGCACGCCCCCTATTGGGGATGTGCCCACAGCCAAGGTACATGCCCTTGCCGGAATCGAACCCGGGACCCTTCAGTCTGCAGTCCAATGCTCTATCCACTGAGCCAAACCAGTCTTGGTGGTGTATGATCTTTTTAATGTATTGCTGGATTCAGTTTGTTAATATTTCGTTGAGAATTTTTACATCTATGTTCACTAGGGATGTTGCCCTATAATTTTATTTCTTAGTAGTATCTTTATATGATTTTGAAATTAATATGATGCTGATTTCATAAAATGAATTTGGGAGTCTTCCCTCCTCTGGAATTTTTTGGAATAGTTTGAGAAGGATAAGTGTTAGTTCTCTTTGAATGTTTGGTAAAATTCACCAGTGAAGCCATCTGATCTTTTGTTTGCTGGGAGTTTTTTTTATTTTATTACTTTTATTTTCATTAGTGTTAATCAGTCTGTTCTGTTCCCTCTTGATTAAGTTTGAGAAGATTGTATGTTTCTAAGACTTTATCCATTTCCTCCAGATTGTCCAATTTGTTGGCATGTAGTTGTTGGTAATATTTTCTTGTAATCTTTGTATTTCTGACATATTTGATATTTGATATCAATGATATTTGTCTTTCTCTGGCTGATTTCTTTCACTCAGCATAATACCCTCAAGGTCCATCCATGTTGTCACAAATGGCAAAATTTTATTGTATATCTACATACCACATTTTAGAACATATGTTTTTATTGATTTTAGAAAGAAAGAAAGGGAGAGGCATAGATAGAAACATCAATGAGAGAGAAACACCTATCGGCTACCTCCTACTGAGGATTGAGCTCACAACTCAGGCATGTGTCTTGACTAGGAATTAAACCAACAACCTCTTGGTGAATGGGATGAGGCTCAACCAATTGAGCAACACCAGCTGGACCATATACCACATTTTTATCCATTCATATGTCGATGGACACATAGATTGCTTACATATCCTGGCTATTGTAAATAATGCTGCAATGAACATAGGGGCACATTTATCTTTTTTAATTAGCGTTTTTGTATAGTTTGCATAAATGCCCAGAAGTGGTATTGCTGGGTATTATTGCAGCTCCATTTTTAATGTTTTGAGGACTCCCCATATTGTTTTCCAGCTATTGCTATAATCTCCTGCAATTTAGTTTCCCTTGGTTCCCAATTATAGTCTGAACCTGGTAATTCAAATTTGGAAGATACCTAACTTAGGTATCTACTAATGAATTATTCTTCTGCTTCTGTTGAAATATGGTAGCAATCATTTCAGGTAGAAACTGCTGTACTTATTTGTTTGCTAAAACAATAGAAAGTTATTTTGATTTTTCTAAACTTATGTATGATTGAATACTCCATTGATGATGGTTTGAAAATCCCATTGATTGTGATCTCACTGGTCATCGAAGCACATTCCTCTGGGAACCAGGACTGTTCAATTATCCTAAATTGCCTCAGAAGCTACAGATAATGCATTCCTGTTGATTCAGTGATCCTAGAATCTGAATAGCACAATTATTCTAAATTGCCCAGATGGTCCCAGATAATGTGTTTCTGTTGATTCAATGATTCTTAGATACTTTCGGTAACTAACTTGCTCAATTTTTGCTTCTATAAAAAAGTGCTTTTCATGAAACAGGTTCCTCATTCCAGACCCAAAGATGTAATCGATACCTTTGTGATATTCTGCCAATATAAGCCAGAAGTGTCAAGCTGTTCAGGGATACGAGGTCTGGAGAGCTATTGCTTCAGACCTTGTATGCCACCGGCCTTTAATAAATGACTCCATAATTTGACTTTTTGAGGCGTCCTACAACACTATTAGTTAGCTGATTTTTTGGCTTTCAGCTAAAAATCTTGCCAGACCCTACATTCTCTTTTTTTCTCTATTTCACTCATATCCCACGCTATCTTGAAGCTTCACTGTTCACAGACCTCCTCGAACCACCTCTGAATAGCCAGACTTCATCTTGTTGTCATTCCTTCCCCCCACTTTTTATCTCTTTATTCCTCAGGTAAACATTATCTTTCTCTTTTTATTTTTATTTATTTATGTATTTTTATTTTTAAAAATATTTTAATCTTTATTGTTCAGTTTATTAATTATATTATTACCCCCCTTTATTCCCCTATAGCTCCCCTCCATCTCCCCAAGAATTCTCCCCAAGAATTGTCAGTCCATTTCTTCTTTATGCCCATGATTCTGTTATATTCACCAGTTTATCCTGTTCATCAGATTTTTAATTCACTTGATTTTTAGATTCATTTGTTGATAGATGTGTATTTGTTGTTCATAATTTTTATCTTTACCTTTTTCTTCTTCCTCTTCTTAAAGAATACCTTTCAGCATTTCATATAATGTTGGTTTGGTGGTGATGAACTCCTTTAGCTTTTTCTTATCTGCGAAGCACTTTAACTGATCTTCAATTCTGAATGATAGCTTTGCTGGGTAGAGCAATCTCGGTTGTAGATTCTTGCCATTCATCACTTTGAATATTTCTTGCCACTTCCGTCTGGCCTGCAGTTTCTGTTGAGAAATCTGCTGACAATAGTATTGGTGCTCCCTTGTAGGTAACTAACTGTTTTTCTCTTGCTGCTTTTAATATTCTCTCTTTGTCTTTTGCTCTTGGCATTTTAATCATGATGTGCCTTGGTGTAGTCCTCTTTGGATTCCTATAGTTTGGGGTTCTGTGCGCTTCTTGGACTTTTAAGTCAATTTCTTTCACCAGGTGGGGGAAGTTGTCAGTCACTATTTTTTCAAAAGGTTTTCATTATCTTGCTCTCTCTCTTTATCTGGCACCACTATAATTCAGATGTTGGTATGCTTGAGGTTGTCCCAGAGGCCTCTTACACTATCTTCAATTTTTTGGATTCTTTTTGCTTCTTGCTTTTCCAGCTGAGTGGATTTTGCTTCTTTTATTTCAAATTTTTGACTTTGTTCTTGTGGTCCTCTAGACTGCTTTTAGGTCTTTGTATAATATTTTTTATTTCAGTCAGTGTATGCTTAATTTCTAGTTGGTCCTTTTTCATTTCCTCAAGGGTCTTGTTCATATCCTCGAGGGTCTCATTCATTTCCTTGAAGGTCTCATTAAGTTCATCAGCCTTTTCTAGGAGCCTCTTGAAAAACCTCATAACCATGGTTTTGAACTCTATGTCCAGTCGTTTTTCCCCTCCATTCCTTTCACATCTGATTTCTTTCCATGTCTCTGCATTGTGGCTGCTTCCCTGAGTTGGTTGATTAGCTTTGTGTGGTAGATGTTCTCTAAGGGACAGTGTCTCAGCCTCCCCAGTTACCTGAGGTGGGTACTCTTGGTGCAGCCCTCTATGGGTTGCACAGTCTTATAGAAGTTAAGCCTAGATTATTGTTGTTAGCACTAGGAGGGTCTGACCTCCAGGCCAATTGGCTGTGAGGACCAACTGTGCTTAGGTTGGATGGGTGGAGTCTCCAGGCTGAGCAGGCAGCCTTGATTTCCCATCAGTTCCACCTTATGCGGCACCTGGGTCTCTGTGCCTGGTGGTAATGGCTGCACGCACCTCGGAGAGAAAGCTGCTGGACAATTCAGCCTCTCCCCAAATGAGTCTGCACACCCAAAGTCTCACTCAAGGTTGTAAAACAATGCAGTCTGGTGGTTTCCTGAATGAGAGAGCAAGTCACAATCCTCTCTGGGTGCTCACGAGCTTCTGTTGTTCTCAGTGTACACGCCCTCTCCACAAGCTCGCAGACGTCTGCAGCGCCCGAGTTTCAGCATGCTTCCTTCTTACTGTCCAGTTTCACCCCATATAAGTGTGGATTCACCGGACCTTGCCCGGAACTGGGGAATCAGTGCAGTAGGATGCCTTTGTCTCCCTCCCAGTTCGAGAAAACCAGCTGGGTTTGCAGCCGCCCGCCCTATCCGCTCACACGCATGCATGGCTCCAAACCTCTGACTCTGCGTGTATCCTCAATTCTGCCCTCGGCTCCTCTAAGTCACAGTGTCCTATCTTTATTTTTATTTGTGGAATTTCCACTCAGCCAGCTTTCCGGTGATTCTGGATGATGTTCATTCTGTTGTTAAGTTGTAGTTTTGAAATTGTTGTGTGGGGCAGCAAGATAGGTATTTACCTATGCCACCATCTTGGTTCCTCCTGCATTACCTTTCTGCTAAAAAGCTATAATTCCTCCATTCTGGTAATGATGGGAAAGTGGGGAGGGGGGAGGGAGGGGCAAATACAAAATTTCACTTTGAAAACATTGGGGAGGCTAAAATAAAACTGGGCATTTACATGTTAATTTTGGGGGAGCATAACACATGCTTCCAGTTAGGTTAATTAAAAGAGTGTGAGTCACTTTGTCCACAAAGGGCAATTAAATCTAGAGGTACAGAAACAGTCAGTTATTCTTGTTTTTGATGGCTTATCTTCATGGCCCTTTGGTGGGGATCTGGAAATACCAGTTCTCAGGATTAATACTGTCCTAGAGTAACTTATAAGCTTGCTGCGTGGGTTTCCAAGCTGCCCTGTTTCTGGCACAAAAAAGGAACCCAGCACTGATAAAAACAAAGCACAAAAGGGATGAAGATTGATCCACTGGGATGCAGAGTAAGATCATGATTAGTGGATGGCTATGATTCTGTGAAACACTGAAGAAAATCTGCCAACTCTCAGCTTTACTTAGTGTCAACCCTGCCTGCTGACTTACACAGACAAATGGAGGCCTGGACAATTTATGAGGAAAAACAAAAGTGAAAAACCTCTTGCTTCAATTTTCAATATTTTCAAGAAGTCATACATGAAGCTCCTAAAGTGCATGGTCAAATGATATTTAAAAATTGTTTTTTATTATTGTTGATTAAAAGAGGTGCTCTTGTGGGAAGGAGAGTGGTTTAATAGAAACACTCTGAGGAAATATCCTCAGGAACCTGAGTTTTGTTTCTGACTTTGCTTTAAACAAGTTACATGATTTTGGAGAAACAATTTATTTTATTGGCTCTCAGTTTTCCCTCCTGTTAAGTAAGAAGAGATTGGGTGACTTGACAAATCCTGTTAGCTCTTAAGTTTAAATATAGTCCCCTGTCTTGTGGTTTCGAGGGACTTAGTTTAAATGTTTCTTTTAGTGATATATAAAAAAGAACAGGAAAAGTCTCAAATACAAGCCCAATTACACATCTGTAGCTAAGTAGACTTGATAGGCAAAATCTTTGATCCTCCACTATTAGTATTAAAATTCTATACCAAAACCTTGAAAATAGGGAGACCAATCTCTAGTGACTGAGATGGCCCGCCATGGCTCTGAATCAGGAGGTAAGGAATAAAACCTATCTCCTGAGATATAGACGGAGCGTCTGCCAGCAGCACAGCCTCAGACAACCTGAGCAGATCAACTAGAGAAGAGAAAGAACCTTGATGGGCTGACGGTATTCATGAAAGACTGAAAAGACAAAAAGGATGGGGATAGCAGAGACATCAGATACACAGACAAAAGGAGCAACAAGAGAACGATCAAAATTAGAGGTGGTGGCTGCAGAAGGAAAGGCTAAGATCAATGAGTGAGAAGCTGCTTCAAACTCTTTGGTTCCAGTCAGGCTGTAAATACACACACACACACACACACACACACACACACACACACAATACTGTAATACTAAAAATAGGGTAGTGCTGGAACAATTGGACACCATATGCCAAAAAAAAAAAAAAAATCTAGACAGAAAGAAAAAAATTAAAAAACGAAAGAAAAAGAACCCTAGACTTTACACCTTTCACAAAATTAACCCCAAATGGATCATAAACATAAATGTAAAATTCAAACCCATATAACTTCCAGAAAATAACATAGGAGAAAATCTAGATGATCTTAGATTTGGTGAGTTTTAAGACATATTAAAGACACAATCCATGAAAAGAATCTTATTAAGTGGCACTTCATTAAATTTTAAAATATCTCCTCTTTAGGAAAAAAACAACAGCAACACTATTAAGCAAATGAAAAGACAAGCCACGGACAAGGAGAAAATATTTGCAAAACTTGTATCTGATAAAGGACTGGTATCCAGAATCTATAAAGAATTCTTAAAAACTCAACAATACAGAAACAAACAATGCAATTTAAAAGTGGACAACAAATCTGAACAGACACCTCACCAAAGAAGATGTATGGATAGCAAATAAGCACATGAAAAGATACTCAACAGCATATGCCATCAGGACTAAACTAAAACAATGAGATATCACACTACACCTATCAGAATAGCTAAAATCTAAAGCACTGACAATACCAAATGCAGATGATGTGGAGAAACAGGGTCTTTCATTCACTGCTGGTGGGAATGCAAAATGGTTCAATCACTTTGGAAGACAAGTTGACAGTTCCTTATAAAAAGGAACCTACTCTTAGCATGTGACCCAGGAATTAAGCTCCTTGGTATTTACCCAAATGAGTTGAAAACTTAAATCCTCACAAAAATATGCATGTAAATGTTTACAGCAGCCTTATTCCCCTTTCTTTCTACCTGTCCAAGTTCTGCTTATCTATTACCACCTTTTCAAACATCATTACCTCCAACAAAGCTATCTGTGGAATGAATGACTTCTCTACAGCCTTATAGAACTTGGAGAAGTGTTATCTAATAAAAACATGAAATGAGCCAAACATGTTTTTCAATTTTCTAGAAGTTACATTAAAAAGGTAAACTAGGTGAAGTGAATTTTATTATATATTTATTTAACCAAATATATCCAGTATATAATACATAATCAATAAAAATATTAATGATACATTTTATGTTATTTTTTCATACTGTCTTCAAAATCTAGTGTGTACAATACACTTACAGTACAACTCATTTTGTGACTAGCTACAGTTCCAGTGCTCCATAGCCACATGTGGATAGTGCTACCATATTGGACAGCACTTTCCTACAGAATTCATTATAAAATTTAGCACAAGATTATCGTCTAGGCAGGCAGAAGATGGGTGCTCCATAAAAATCATAATTGGAGTATGGTCAGCCCGTGACACCCTTACGAGAGTTAATGCTCCATTTTCAGGACCACAGAGAAAAATGTGGGAGGTGACTTCTATAGGCTGAAGGTTTGTATTCCCCCTTCACCCCAACTCATAACTTGAAGCCTAATCCCCAATGTGGTAGTATTTGGAGATTGGGCCCTAGGAATATAATTAGATCACGAGGTTGGAGCCCTCATGATGAGATTAGTGCCTTTATAAGAAGAGACGGGAGAGAGCCTGCTGCTCTCTGCTCTGTGGGCCAGGTGCAGACACAGATAGAAGGCACTGTCTATAAGCCAGGAAGCCAGTTCTCACCAGATGCCAAATCTGCTGACACCTGGATCTCAGACTGTTCAGTCTCTAAAACAGAAATATTTTTAAGGCACCCAGACTATGGTATTCTGCTATAACAGCCTGAGCTGACAGAGACAGTAACCAGTCACCCAGATAATGTTGACAAACGAGCACCAGGCAGTTCAGTAAGAGGACATCAGAGGAAGTTTCCTGCGGAAGTACCGAGAACACGGGAGAGCTCAAAGGAGACCAGGAGAACTGAGGCCAGCACATCAACGTCTTAAATTCTTCTGCATAACTATTCACGTACATAGCTAGAAGATACCATTGTTCATGAGAACTGGGTGGGCTTTTGAATCTGGATCCAAGAGACTGGTATAACTGGTTTAGATACATG
Organism: Antrozous pallidus; assembly: GCA_027563665.1. Lineage (NCBI taxonomy): Eukaryota > Metazoa > Chordata > Mammalia > Chiroptera > Vespertilionidae > Antrozous > Antrozous pallidus. Next base: position 68,934,958 of record CM050514.1, read on the forward strand.
ACTGATGATTGATCATACTAAACCCAGCATTATTCCATGGGGATAGAAAACTATATGTCATTAAAAGACAAATGCCTCAATGCAATAAACAAAATAATTATTTCCAGGGAAACATTTCAAATTTAAAAAATTCTATGGCAAACACTGAATTCTGTTTCTGAAAGTCTCAGAAAGACATCTTGTTGCACAGTGGGTAGATTTTTAAAGACTCAAATATAAACATCTGATTATTGCCAGCGCCTGTCTGTACAAAGTATTCTCATTTCCCAAAAACCTGCTTTTGTGCCCTCTGTCCTAGCCAATCACATTCCTGGTGACTTTCTCAGCAAGGTGATTTCCTCCTGGTTTTGCTCCAGCCCTGTGGTTTTAGAATACTTTGTATGCCACAGTGAAGCCCTAGTCCTCTGAAAAGGGAAAGGAAATGAACCAGGATCTTGCCTAAGATCCTGCATCTTCAATCATTATTTTCATTATTCTTCTTTAAACCAATTACTCCATTCTTCCGGTGATATTTTTTTAATGGCAGCTTCATATTTACATTACTGTCTGCCTGGAAGGCATGTGAGACTTTTCCTGGTACTGAGCTCAGCTAATTAGCACAACACTTGGCTAAAAGGTTCTCCAGAATAGCAGTTTGGTATGGGAGATACAGAGGCTGACAGGAAAGATTAGAAAGGAAGGCTCCCATGGAAGCTTCCTCTCTCTACCAAAGCCTAAATTTAGAATAGCCTTTCTCCTCCAAGCTGAAGGAGAAATAATGGCAAATATAGCAATGTTTTAAGAGAAAAGAAAAAAGAGATTAAAATGCAACACACACACACACACACACACACACACACACACACACAGAGGCCCAGTGCATGAAAATTCAAAATTCATGCACTGGAGGGGGGTCCCTCAGCCTGACCTGCCCCCTCTCACAGTCCAGGAGCCCTCAGGGATGGGAGCCGACCTGGCGATCAGAAGAAGGTGATGTCCCATCACATCTCTGCTGCTGCCACTGCTGGCAGTGCAAGACTTGGCCAGCCCTGGTTACCTGAGCCTTGGGTGGCCCTGGGTGGCTGGGCAGCTGCCACCTGAGGATTGCTTGCCCTGCAAGCCAGCCCTGGGCAGCTGAGGGGCTGAGGGGACTGGGCACCACCATTTTGTGGCTGTGGGTGCCACCACCTTTGAGGATGTGGCAGTCAATTAGTATATTCCCTCATTATTGGCTGGGATTGCCACTATCTTTGGGAGTGGAGAAGTAATTAGCATATTTCCTTCTTATTGCCTGGGGGCACCACCATCTTTGAGAGTGGGGCATTATCATATTCCCTCCTTTTGTGGACGCCAGCATCTTTGTGATGGCATGAGGGTCAATTACCATATTCCCTCTGTATTAGATAGGATATATATTTATTTAAAAAAATTTTTTTTCTAAACCAAATTCTTTGTTGCACCAAAGAGAGGGGGAGGTGGGAAATGACTCCTTCAAGGGAAGAAGCCCTTACTGGGACTTGCTTAGGTTAAAGGACATTGGTCATGGCCAAGCTTATACTTTTGGGTTTATAGACCTTTATTTAGCAGAGTCCATTGGTGAGTTTGGGTTTGGTGATGGAAGCAAAGCTGTTTGATATGAGATAGTAACAAAAATTTAGAGAGTGGGAAGTCAGCATTTGGGATGGGGAGTGGCCAGGAAGATGGTGATAAACCAGGGCCCCCAAAATAGTGCCACCATCTTGAGATTTCCTCATGGGGAATAGCTGATAAATTGTTATGACAGAGTTGCCTAGATTTCTGATTTAATCTATCACCTATCCTGTAGTGTTCTGAAATTTCCTTATGTTAGTCCAAATCTTTGGTAAAATTCTGCTAAATCCAGCAGCATCATATTCATGGTATTGGAAGGAGTGGCTGCTGGGACTTAACATGGGGCAAAAGAGATCAAGAAGAGAGGAGGCTATCAGTAGAAACTGAGTAATGGTTTGACAAACAGGTCAGAAAAATGCCATCTCTGGAGAAATCAACAGAAATACTGACTGGAGGCAGAGGAGGGTCATTTCCCAAAGTAAGCAGGTGGAGAGTTCCACTGTCTTACTTGAACATTAGAAAGAGATCTCAGAAAGCTGTAAGATTTGAGAACATCTGGCTCATATTATTGCTTACTGGCATTAAAATACTTGAGTTATCTGTCAGTTCCCTGGTCCCCACCTGTATTTCTGACTAGTAAAATTTTAGGGGCTGCTGGGACAACTAACTTTTTATTATATTATGCAAAGATATTTTAAAAGCTAATTATTGACATTGTTTCATTAAATAAAGGGCACTTTAACACAGGCAAAATGGAAAGGGCATAATCGTAGGAAAAATTCTTAAGAATTTTGGTTTTCATGAAAATTTTGTTTTTATCTGAAATGATCTTATATTTTCAACTTAGTAAAACACTACATAGTTTATGTAGCTTCAGCTCATAGAGTCCTTAAATCTTTCTTCACTTATTTTTTCTTTCAAAAACATTGGTAAACTTCTTAGGTGCCAAGCACTGTGCTAGGTACTGAGGTACAGAGATGAACATGATTCTGCCCTTTAGCCTCAATATTGAATAGTTTTCTAACAGTCAGGTGACCCCAACTGCAAACAGTATCACCTGTGCTGTAGTGAAGTAGAGGAACTGGCAGAATACTAATGGCAAAAAGGCCCACGGTTAGAAAGCAGTCAATCTATCTCCAAGCAGAAATGCAAGAAACACTAAAGCCTGGTGTTAGGAGTTACTTTGCACAGATTACTTGAGTTTTGTTTCCAATGATTTAGGAGGATACTGGCAGTACACCCCAGAGATCAGGGAGTTTTTTAGACTTTTATTTGTTCTGAGTAATCACAGGGCTAGGAACACACCTTATCTGTGATACATCAGCTGGTCCACATCTCACACTGGACAGAAAGAGGTCACTTACCGGAGTTTGGAGCATAACAACTGCCCCTTCCGACTTGTCTATAATGGAACGGCTCTGTACGCAGCCAGTCTGCTCACTTCAGGACACACCAGGGGAAGGTCAGAGGAGGACAGGACAGGGTGAAGGCTGTGCTGCTATGGCAACCACGCCTTAGGATGTAGTGAGGGAGTGGAGATGGAGCACTTGCTCAACTCACACAGTGGGAGATATCTGGGAAGATGTAGGCATATTGGTCCCTTCAGCTCAGTAAAACCCCATGTTACTGGGTAAGTGAGAGTTACAGAGGGAGGCATATCATGGTATTCCAATAATTAGTTCCTGAATTTTCTGGGGATTAGGGACGGACACACACACACGCACACACATTTATATGGGATGAAGATCCAGAGACAGGCACAATGGGGTTTTTTCTCTTTTCTCTGTACCATTAAAGGAAAAAAACCAGGCTGTGTTTTTCTTACATTATGTAATCAGAGTATATGTGTCAAAGGGAAGTCAAGCTGCTGGAAGTCATTTCCCTTGCCCCCCTCAGTTCTTGTCAGAAACAGGTCTAACATTTTCACACAATTATCCATCCTTATTTAAAATCAACATCTCAACAGATAGGGGCATGGCTGCAGTTCCTACGTGTCTGGCCGGGCCTGCCGGCTTCTCAGAAGCACAGGAAGTGACTGTGAATGCACAGAGGTTCTGCAGCTTGCGTCCACCCTCACACATTCCCCTTTTAGATGCCATGCCGCGCTCCCACCCCAATGCGCTATGACGCAGAGGGGTCTGGTGGGACCATCCCAGGGGAATGAGTTTCCTTCCCTGCAGGAGAAGAGGACCAGGGTGGCGGCCCTTGCCCTCCGCGACCCTAGCCATCGTGACTTTCCTAGAGAAGGGTCCGGTAGGCGGACAGGACCCGCAGACCGTGGGGGAACCAGTGCCTTGGAAAGCCCAGAAACGCCAGCGGCCAGGCCAAGGGGTGCGGGAAAGGAAGCGGAGTTGCTCCCAAGGCGGGTCGCGGAGGACGCGCGGCTCGGCTGGGCAGTGATTGCTGTGAATGAGAGAGGGAGCTAGGGGCCCCCAGTCTCTGAGGTCGCCCGAGGTCGCTTCCCAAAGGACCCAAAGCGGCGGCGGGCGCCGAGGTCTGGCAAGTTGCTGGGAGTCGAGCTTCTTACCTGGCCGGGCTGGCTGGTGTAGGAGAAGGAGTAGATGTGCTCGGTGCTGAGGTTCACCACCCCGCTGTAGACGCGGTCGAAGTCGGCGCCCCTGGCCGGGTCGTGGGGGTCGCGGCGCGCGAGGGGTGGCGCGGGGCTCCCGGGTGCCGCCGCCCGCAGGAGCCAGGGCAGCGCGCAGAGCAGGGCGAGCCGCGGGCAGCCGGGCATGGTGGGCGCCGCGCCCGCCGCGCAGCAGAGCCGCCCTGCGGACCCGGCGAGCGCAGAGCCCGTCCTTCCAAAGCGCCCCCGGGGCCTGGCGCGGGCTTCAGCGCAGCGCGGGCGATGCCCCCCTCTCCCCGCAACCCCGCCGACTAGGACGGGCAACGCGCTGGGGAAGGTCCGAGCAAATACTGAGGCAGCCGCTGGGGTCTCCGAGGGAGGTCACGGCCAGGAGTCCGGGGGCGGGAAGATAAGCCGGTGGTGGCGGGGGCTACAGCTTTGCTCCCCGGCTTCTAAGTCATTTTCCTGCCTCTTTTCTCATTTCTGAGAATCTCTCACTTACCAAACCAGAATTTCAACCGATAGCTTCCCCTTCAACCTCAAAAAAAAAAAAAAAAAAAAAAAAAAGCACTGAAGACATTAAAAAGAAATATCCACTAGTCTTGAAGAGTCAACCCGACCAGCCACTCAGCAGGCAACTCAATCCGTTTCAAATAAACGTGCATCCTGTCTGCAAGGGAAGAAATAGAAAGCAGCAGAGCCTGTCCCCAAAGAGGGTGCACGAGGGCGCCTGGCCAGCGGCTACCTGCAGAGAACTCCTGCCTGTCTGAATGATGGCTATCAACGCCCAGTTCTCCCTTCGCTAACAGAACCCCTCTCCAGGCACCTGTTTTATTTCCTGCTCGCCTCCTGTTCTCCAAGGAAAGCCTCACGTCATCGCTTTCTCTCTAATCATATGTGCGTGCAAATATGCACAGTCATTAAAAAATAAATAAATAGATATGGTTAAGAGGACAATTTCTACCACCACCTGATGCCTGTCCCGGAAGTTGCCAAGAGTGACTCAGAGTAACTAGATTTATGCAGAAGGCATTTCTTTCCACCCTATCTCTTGCATACCTTACACTTGGTAATGATTTTTTAAATTTTTGAAAGATTCCCTAGGACTCTGTATGTTTTTCAAAAGAGAGAGACACACAGCCCATCATTAAAAGGAAACTTTCTGACAAAAAAAAAATAAAATAGAGGATTCGATTTAAACAGTTGAAGAGCCAGTTAAAGGGCGTGGTGAAAACAGGATCGATCACCTGGAAGTCTTGGCGAACAGCAAATAGTCACCATTCAAGTGTAGAAGGGGACTCATTGTTTTATTTCAGCTGTAAGTTATTTACAAACTAGAAAAGCATATAATTGGGTTCAAACTGAAGGAACATTGAAAGTCACAAAGAAGGAACAGATTTTGTTCAAAAAGTTAAGATTACAGATTAAAATCCTAGCATTTATCATTCAAAGGGAGTTTTCTGTTTGTTTTACCTCATTGAGTGCCTACAATTTATTAAAACTTCAAAAATAAGTGCAATGCATTTGGTATAAAGTTTTATAACTGCACAATGAGGAAACAATGCTGATGACTTCTTATTAGGACAATTTTTTCCTTTTTTGTCTTTCTTTTTAAAAAATATATTTTATTGACTTTTTTTACAGAGAGGAAGGGAGAGGGATAGAGAGTTAGAAACATCAGTGAGAGAGAAACATCGATCAGCTACCTCCTGCACACCCCTAACTTGGGATGCGCCCACAACCAAGGTACATTCCCTTGACTGGAATTGAACCTGGGACTGGAATTGAATCTAGGACCCTTCAGTCTGCAGTCCGACCCTCTATCTACTGAGCCAAACTGGTTAGGACTAATTTTTTACTTTTGAAAAAATGTTCTTGAAAATGTGTGCCATGAGACAAAAATAATAAATCAATGAAGAATAGTCCAGTGGTTAAAATTTAAAATAGAGCTCACTGCTTTTAAAAAACATAACATGATAACTTTATTCAGAATTTGAATGACTTCAAACTGCTGCATTTAAAATGTCTATGTCTCTGGCCTAGAGCTTGTCATATCCTATGGAGACCAGTCCTTAGGCTAGGCCTTCCTTAACCTCCCATGACACCATAATACCCTTACATGATATTATTCTACAATGTCATTATAATATTTGATATTTGACAACAGCATATTATACAATTATCCCAAAATAAACTTACAAACTAATTCTATGAATGTTGGGCAGCAACTTAAAAAAGGATAGGAAATAAATTAATCCCTTTCAGAAGGAATTAAGGCACTGGGAAGGGATCCGAGCATTCTATATTGGCCCTTCTTAACCTTTCTGACAAGAGGGACCTTCTTGTTACTATCCAAATACACACAGCTGATGCCAGAGTTTTCAGTTCGAGCTGTGGCTGAAGCCTTTGGGCAGCTGGCACCATGGGTCTGTATCTCGACCAATGGTGTGAGCTGGGCCCTCTCTGGAGAAGAAACCTGGGTCCCCCGAGATATGTGATCAGTACCGGGACCCTGCCAGCAGGTGAGGGGACCCCAAGGCAGGTACTGGACGTGGAGGCCACAGCGGGGCATAGACTACAAAGGAGACAGAATTGAACCTCACATCACCCTGTTTGGCCCCGGAGGATGGCTGGTTAGCCAGAGACGGGTAAGATTCCTCAGGGAAGGAACAACCTAAGACAGGCACAGTCGCAGAGGGGCCAACAGGAGAGAACTAAAAGGTCAACAGAGGTGGGGCACAGACCCTCATCCACAAACCTTGCAGGGGTTTGAATTCTCAACCCTCCTAAGGGAGGTCTCCTACCCCCATGGCTGCTTCGCCTCCCACACACAACTCATACGGGGACCCAGGTGGCAGACAGAGACCCGGCCAGCAATAGCTGCTCTATATCTAAATTCAGTCTATTACCAGGAATGCTCGGGACCTACTCAAAATTGCAAATATTCCTTTCCACTAGTATTCACAGGGTAAACTAAGATTTCTGCTTGAGTATTAAAATTGACAGGAAAATAGTAATCAAGTTTTCAGATTAATTTAAATTGGCCAAGTGAAATATGAGAATACTCAAGAAAATTATAGTGTACTGGACAAAAAGCTTTTCCTAAAACATTAACTAAAAAATCTATTAGTAGTTTATGTCAATGTAAAATTGCCTAACATCCAAAGAACCTAAAGCAGTCACTTTGTGTGCAAAAATTAAAATTTAAAATTATCAAGACTGCAATATAAAATTTCCAAAAGTCCCCATTAATCAAAAAAGGGGAGGGAACAGCAGGGTAATATCATGTAAGGGAAAAAAAAATATATCGAGTAAGTAAAATACATCTAGAAAATTCTTACTCCAGTAAAGTAAATTCCATTTGTAAAAACAATTGCAGGACACCCATGAAAAAACACACATGGTGTCAAAATAAGCCAAAGAAAAATCATTTAGGCAAAAATTAAAAAGAATCCCAAGTCTATTTTGCATAGAGGATCCCTTTGTTAACTTTTGGTCGAGAATGTGTTTGTGTGTTTACAGAGAACAACTCCAAGACCATGTGGGTTCCTGCGACGGTGAGGAACTGATGGATCTGTTCCAGTCACGAGGATGGTCCAGAGATGGGGGACACTGACGACACCTTGCCATGCTAGCAGTCGGCAGCTGTGCATGTCTGCAGGCAGCCCAGGACCAAACCAGAGAGGATGGATCTTGCATTGACACGATATGTCCACCATCTGGATACCATTGCTGACTTATACGCATAATGAATTATTTGACACTGAAACTGGGACTCAGAAAAGTTGGACATTGAAACCGAGACTGAAACACTTTTTGTTCTTATACATTTATTTCTAGTATGCAGAGGCAAGATATTTTTGAAGAAAAGAAACAGGGGAGAGTGATTGATATAGAGGCAGGATGGCCTTGAACAGGCTGTCAAGCTACAGGGGGAGGCTTGGGTGGATGGGAGGCAGATGCGGGGGGAGATCAACCGAAGGACTTGTATGCATGCATATGAACATAACCAATGAGTGAAAGACACTGGGGCGGGGAGGGGGGGGAAGCTGGGAATATGTGCTGGGGGGTGGGGGAGGCTGGGGGGAGGATAAGGGGGAGGGGGAAAGGAAAACATGTACTACTATTATACTGCAAAAAATCAATAAAAAATAATTAAAAACAAACAAACAAAAAAATAAAATGTCTATGTCTCTTTTTGAATTTAACAACATTTAATTATTGAAATTTGTGAAACCCTTCAAGGTCAGCTTGCCTGGCCACTTCAAGCAATCAATAGAGCTATAATATTATAGAGTCTTACTCAACATTGGGAGAGAAGCGGAATGGGCTCTTTCACAAGGCAACCCCTTATTTTGGGGGCAAATGTCTCATTAGAAAGGTATTTTCGAGGAGCAACTAAGATGGCGGCATAGGTAAACACCTATTGTTCTGCCCCGCGCAACGATTTAAGAACTACAACATAACAGCAAAACAAAAATCACCCAGAATCGCCAGAAAGCTGGCTGAGTGAAAACTCCACAAATAAGAGTGAAGGTGGGACACTGAGACTCAGAGGAGCCGCAGGAGCGCAGCCTTGAAGACGGAAACAGGTTAGGAGCCGTCCTGGCCGCACGCGGGCTGGGGCTGGAGCAGCAACCCCGGCTGGATTTCGCCAATGGGGAGGGTGGAGACGTCCCACTCCATGGATTCCCCAGTGCCAGGCGAGGTCTGAGGTCCGGGGGACGCACCCTGGAAGCGGGGCGTGGCAGAGGCTCCTAGTCTGAGGAGAAACCCGGAGGAGGAGGGGAAAAGAAGGTTGGGCACAAGGGTCACACAAACCCGCAACTTGCCCCCTGGAAACTTGTCTCCAGGTCCCGGAAATCATCTATTTTACAACCCTGGGCTAGACTTTGGGGGTGCAGACACATTTGGGGAGGGGGAGAGGCAGAGTTGTCTGGCAAGGGGAAGAGACTGGCGGCTTTCTCTTGGAGGTGCCTGCAGCCATCCCCATCCAACAGAGACCCGTGCATGCACAAGCGCCGCATAGGACATATCTGACACTGAGGCTGCCTGTGCAGCTCAGAGACTCCGCCCATCCAACCTGAACACAGTCTCCCTTCACAGCCAATTGGCCTGGAGGTCAAACCCTCCTAGGGCTAACAACAACAAGCTGGGTTTAAACTCAAAAATACTGTACAACCCATAAAGGATTGCAGTAAGAGTACCCATCTCAAATAACTGGGGAGGCTGTGCCACTGACCCTTAGAGGATATCTACCACATAAAGCAGCCACCATGCAGAGATATGGAAAGAAATCAGGGGTGAAAGAAATGGAGGAGAAAAGACGACAAGACATAGAGTTCAAAACCACGGTTGTAAGGCTTTTCAAGAGGCTCCTAGAAAAGGCTGATGATCTTAATGAGAATTACGAGGAAATAAACAAGACCAACCAGGAAATGAATGAGACTTACAAGGAAATGAATGAGACCCTCAGGGAAATGAACAAGACCTCTGAGGATATGAACCAGACCCTCACGAATAGGAAAAAGGACCAACTAGAAATCAAGCATATACTGACTGAAATAAAAAATATTACACAAAGTCCTAAAAGCAGTCCAGAGGGCCACAAGAACCAAGTCAAAGATTTGAAATACAAAGAAGCAAAATCCACTCGGCTGGAAAAGCAAGAAACAAAAAGAATTCAGATAATTGAAGATAGTGTAAGGGGCCTCTGGGACAACCTCAAGCATGCCAACATCTGAATTATTGGGGTGCCAGAAAAAGAGAGAGAGCAAGTTAATGAAAACCTACTTGAAGAAATAGTGACTGAAAACTTCCCACACCTGGTGAAAGAAACTGACTTAAAAGCCCAAGAAGTACACAGAACCCCAAAATATAGGAATCTAAAGAGGACCACACCAAGACATATCATAATTAAAATGCCAAGAGCAAAAGATAAAGAGAGAATATTAAAAGCAGCAAGAGAAAAACAGTTGGTTACCTACAGGGGAGCACCTATACGCTTGTCAGCGGATTTCTCAACAGAAACGATGCAGGCCAGACGCGAGTGGCAAGAAATATTCAAAATAATGAATAGGAAGAATCTACAACCAAGATTACTCTATCCAGCAAAGCTATCATTCAGAATTGAAGATCAGATAAAGTGCTTCGCAGATAAGAAAAAGCTAAAGGAGTTCATCACCACCAAACCAATATTATATGAAATGCTGAAAGATATTCTTTAAGAAGAGGAAGAAGAAGAAGATCAAAGTGTAAATTATGAACAACAAATACACATCTATCAACAAATGAACATAAAAATCAAGTGAATTGATAGGCTGATGAACAGGATAAACTGGTGAATGTAACAGAAACATGGACATAGAGAGGGAATGGACTGACAATTCTTGGGGAGAAAAGGGTTGTGGGAAGTACAGCAAGAGATTGGACAAAAATCTTGCAACAATGTGAGAGGACAGTGGGGAGGGGGAGGTGAGGGTGGAGGGTGGGATAGGTACAGGGTGGAGGGGAGATATAGGGGGATAAAAAGGGGAAGCAATGTAATTAATAAACTGAACAATAAAGATTAAAAAAAAAAGGTATTTTCACATTCTAATTGAAATTTGCCTCTTTTCCACTTATAGGTATGAGTTCTGCCCTTTGGAGCCATAGGAATAAACCTAATCCTTCTTCCACATGACAGCCTTGTAGGTATTTGAAGATTGCTGTGGCCCTCAAGGCTTTATCTTACCTTTAAGTAATGCAATTAGAAGCAATTGGATTTGATCATCATAGCACAGAACCAAAATATTTATTTTAAACCATTATAGATGATATCTATACCAGACAATTCAGTTGATATGTTACAAATCACCCTATCCTATATAATAAAAGCCTAATATGCTAAGTGTCCAGTTGTCTGGTGACCAGTCGACTGTTCAACCAATCAAAGAGTAATATACTAATGATATGCTAAGGCCACTCAACCGCTCTCTATGACGTGCACTAAAGACCAGGGAGGAGATGCTCTGACTGGTTGTTTAGCTTACTGCTGGGGTCTGGCCCATTGGGACTGAGTGAGATGGGCCAGACAGGCCCTGAAGCCCTCCTACTGTCCCTCTCAGCCTTGATTGTGCACCAATGGGGTCCCTTGGCCTGGCCTGTGCCCTCTTGCAATCCAGGACCCCTTGGGGGATGTCAGAGAGCCAGTTTTGGCATGATCCTGCAGACCATTTCCCTCAGGAGGGCATCAGATGCAGGGCTCATGGCTGGTGAGTGAAGCTTCAGTGGCATGAGCCTGTCCAGATGGGGAATGATTGGGTGTGAGCCCGCAGCAGGCACAGTGGGGCTGGGATGAGCCAGAGTGGCAGGTAGGAGCTGGAGGCAGCATTGGACTGAGGGTTTTGGCCCGATCCTTGCAGGCCACCCCGAGGGACCCCACCCATGCACGAATTCATGCACTGGGCCTCTAGGATTCTAATAATACCATAAGGTAAGTAGTTAGCAAGAAACTTAGTGAAATGAAATAGTACTTAATCATACTCCGTATTAAAGTTGGAAACAGAATACAGGTCTCTTTATTTCTTTCCAGTTGACTCTACTTCTTTTCATTTATTCATCAGTCATCTGGGATGTTAGCACTGGAAGGACAAGTTTTGCCTATTTTGTTCACTGGGAGATCCCCAGCACCTGGAACAGTGCTTTGTGCATAGTTAGACACTCCGGAAGTAATTTTTGAATGACTTTAGTTGTTACAATTTATATTAGATTTAACCATATAAATTGGTCATTTGTACAATGCAAAGGTGGTTGAACATTAACACTTCCATGTCACTCAGCCTAATAGAATGGAAATCTGGGTGTTCATGTTTAACTGACCTATAAATTCTTATTCAGTTTTTATCCTTGATGCAACTGAATACAGTTTGCTTATATGTTACTATCTCTGTATAATTCATTCTTAAAGGTGAATTGCTGGGTTAAAGGTATGTGTTTTTAAATTTTTGATATATTACCAAGTATCCCTCCAAGAAGGCTATACCAATTTATACATCCACTAACAAACTATAAGATTAATTGTTTTTCCCTCTTTTGTAAAGCTTTTTGTATAATAGGCCAGTCTTAAATTTTTTGAATTATATGGAAGACCAAGAATACTGTATTTTTTACTAAACAATAAAAATAAAAACACTATGATTAACTTGTCCCTTGTTTTACTATATATTTCAAGATTGGTTAAAATTTGAAAATTTTCTAGTGTTCTATGCTGTTAATCTATACTAATAAAAGGGTAATATGCTAATTAGATCGGATAGACCAGATGTCTTCTGGACATCATTCTGGACGTCCTTCCTGACAAAGCTGGGGGTGTGGCCAGCGTGTAAACAGCCCATGACTCCTCGCCCAGGCCAGCCCCACCCCCAATGGAGACCCCAAAGCCAATTGAGGGTGTGGCCAGCAAACTGCCCAAGGCCCGTTACCCAGGCTGGCTCTGCCCCCACTGGGGACCCTTACCCTGATGGGGGGTAGGGCTAGTCTGAAAACCCCATGGCCCCTTGCCCCAGTGGGCCTTGTCCCCTCCAGGGTACCCCCCACCCTGATCCAGATTCCCCTTTAGGGCAGGCCAGCTGGCCCCCACCTGTGCACAGGCCTCTATCCTATGTAATAAAAGGGTAATATGCAAATTGATTCTAATGGTAGAAGGCCCACACAACCATTGGACCAGTCACTATGAGGCACATTGACTACCTCTTGGTCCATTTCCCTGGCTGTCAGGCACTGATCACCTGATGGCAAAAAGGGAATCAGGGGTGGGTGGTGGCAGGGGATGGGGTCTTCTGTGGGCAGCTGGGGAAGATGGCCCTGATCACAAGCCAGGCCTAGGGATGATACCCGTGCATGAATTTCATGCTCCTGGCCTCTAGTCTATAATAAAAGCATAATATGCTAATTAGACTGGATATCCTTTCAGATGACCTTCCAGACGAAGCCAGAGCTGCAAGGGAAGCCCAGGTCCCAGGTACCTGCCAGTGGCCAGGGGAAGGAAAGCCTACCCTTGTACAAATTTCATGCATCTGGCCTCTAGTACTATGATATAATCCTAATTCTAGCCCAAATCCATTGAATGACTTAGGTAATTAAACTCCCAGGATTTCAAGATTTCTGAAAGGATAAAAGAGGGAAAGAATGTACTTGAAAGTATATTGGACTGTTTAAAATTGTTACACAACTAAATATTATTGTTGTAGGACTCCTAGTTCAATAGATGAAGAGCAAAATCTGATCTGTCAGCCAGGTTTTAAAAATATCTACAATGCAAAGCTTCCACTGTGAGAGACTGTAAATACAAACAGAGAATAGCCAGACTATATGTGACAATAGACCTTTGACCCACAACATTTTCAGGAAATAGACCCAAACAGGACTTGGGCAGTGCCTGTCAACTTTCCCAATTTTTGCTCCTGATTCCAACTCAAGATCAATCAGAGAGAGCCAAATATGCTCCCCAAACCATACATACTCTGCTTCTAGTTAGTGGGCTTCCTGCTTCCCATGTCACAAAGACCTAATCAGAGCATTTCTGAAACCCTCCCTTTTTCACACTACTACTTTGCAAATGAAACTGTAATATTAAATACACACGAGAGGGATAATTTCTTGTTCTCAATTGTGTCTGTTTCTATATAAACATTTCCTTCTCTATTATACTTGATGTATACTCCAGATGAAGGTCTTAACACTGTACTTGACTCTCTATAGGCTAAAATTCCCCTTGACATAGGGAAAATAATTGGAGTGGAATCTGTTAAAGTTCAGGTAGGTCTACCAAACTGTTAGACAAACTTCCCCAATGCTAGAAGATAAAGAAAAGCCTCAGCTCTATTGTCAAGGCCCTTATATCTCAAGGCCTTTTTATAATATTCCCTAACACTTGTAACATTCCTGCCCTGCCAGCAAAGAAACCAAATGGACAAGAATATTGATTTGTTCAAGATCTCAGGGATATCAATGCAATTCTTCCCCCCCCCTTTCCATTAGAATCTAATACTAAATACTTCCATACCAACAGTTCTTCCCTAAACCACCTGCTTCCCTATAGTGGATTGTTGCTCTGCCTTTCTCTGTGTGCCCCCACACCAGAACAAATCAACAGCTTTTTGTCTCATTGGAGAGGATAATACTCTATATGGACAGTTAGGCCCAAAAGATTTGCTGTAGCCCCTCCTGTTTTCCTAGGTCCTTATTCAAGAATGAAAGAACCCAGCCCTAGCCAGCTTGCTCTGTGGTTAGAGCATTGGCCCTATGGACTGAATGGTCTCAGGTTCAATTATGGTCAAGGGCTCATATCTTGGTTGCAGGCTCAATCCTTGGCCCAGACAAGGTGTGTGCAGAAGGCAACCAATGGATGCAAGCGATGTTTCTCTCTCTCTGTCTCTCCCCCTCGCTTCCAGTCTCTCTAAAAATTAATGGGAAAAATGTCCTGGGGTGAGGATTAACAAAAAAAATTTAAAGGCTCCAAATTTCCCTTGAGATTCAGTTTTGATATATGATATGGATGATTTCCTACTTTGTTCAGAGAAGTCTGTGAGAAAGGTTCCACTTACTTGTTCTCAGGCTTAGCAGAAAAGGAAATACAATTTCAAGAAAGATAAATTACAATTTTGCCAAAATACAGTCTATAATTTAAGGCATGACCTATTTAAGGAGGTGAAAACATTCCCTCATAACAGGTTAGAGTCTATTCAAACTTCCCCTAGACTCCTCAAAAAAACTACAATTGAGATGATGTCTAGAGGTCTAACTGAATGGTTCAGGCAGTGGGTGCAAATTCTTTTGAGATTGTGATACCTTTTTATGAAATGCTAAATCTTTGGTAAGAATCACTCTCTTTTAAGTGCCCATGTATTAAACAAGTCTTCTGTAATCCAAAGAAGGCTCTTCAACAGTCTGCTTCCTTAGACATCCCTAACAACAAAAAAGCCTTTTATCTATTTGAATGTTCTTAGCAAACCTTGGGTTTTGAGCTCAACCTCATGGGAACCATTAAAATCCTATCACTATTGTAGCCTCACCCTCGAACCAGATGCAAAGGCTGATACACCTTGTCTTAGGGCATCGCCAATGCAAACCGGGTCAATACTATGCTTCTGCTGAATTTATTCTAGGCTCCCTGCTTAACTGTATGTATGGTTCCCCATGCAGACTGACTGAGAGCACACAGTTAGGCCCAAAAGGTTTGCTGTAGCCCCTCCTGTTTTCCTAGGCCCTTATTCAAGAATGAAAGAACCCAGCCCTAGCCAGCTTGCTCAGTGGTTAGAGCATTGGCTCTATGGACTGTCAGTCAGTCAATTAACCTCTGTTGCTGTCTTCCTCTTATAATACTATTAATTGCTGTAAGACCTTGTACTCTGCTACTCTTCTGCCCTTACCATAAGAAGGGCAACCTCATGATTATCTTACTTCAGTTAGGGAACTTTCTGTACCTGCTCAGCTTCATTAGAGACTGCCAGTGAGAATTTTGACCTAACGTTTTTTGTTAATCTTCACCCAATGGTATTTTTTCATTGGTTTTTAGAGAGAGTGGAGGGGAGGGAAAGAGATACAGAGAGAGAAACATTAATGGGAGAGACACACATCAATTGGTTGCTTCCTATGCATATCCCGACCAGGGCCAAGGATTGAGCCCTCAATGGAAATATGTGCCCTTAACCGGAATTGAACCAGAGACCCTTTGGTCCACTGGCCCATGCTCTATCCACTGAACCAAACTAACTAGGGCTTGACCTAGTGCTTGCTGATGAATCATACTTCAAAATGGAAACTGGAGGTTATCAAGCTACTCTTAACGCTATCACTAATCTACACTCTCTTTTAAAAGACAGTCCTCTCTCTGAGGTAAAATCAGTCCAGATGGCAAAATTGATCACACTTAATAGAGCTTGTCAACTAACCAAAGACCAGAGAGTAAACACGCAGTCATGCTCCGGAGTAGTACATGATGCTTTGGAAACAAACAGGTTTTCTCATCTGTGTTGGAACACCCAGCAAAAGTGGCCGAATTCAGGAATTTTTATACGCACTGCTACTTCCCAGTGAAATGGCTTTCATAATGACTGAGATGCATGCTAATGGAGATAATATGGAAGTTAAAGGAAATGTTGCAGTAGCTCATTTTACCAACCAAGCAGCCTCCACCAAGATTATGATACTAACGAACCCCCAAAGGATAGATCACTAGACTGAATGAAGGAGACTATTATTAACTATCTATACTTAGCTCTGGATCTGGAAAGGGAAGAATGGAAAAAATGTGGTATATTCTTTGATCAGGCAATCCTTGGCACACTCAAGATGGCCATTATGATGGCACCAGATGATTTCAAGTGGATAGTAGCTGAATTTCTCCATGAAACTACTTGTCATGGCCAAGACAATTTCCTTACTATCTTTTAAAAAGTAATTATTGGGATGACATTGGTTAATTAGTTTTAAGTGCACAATTCTATAACATATCATCTCTATATTGTATTGTATGTTCACCACCCAAGGTCAAGTCTTCTTCAAATATTCTTCATAGTTAATCACGTCATTTGCAAGCAAAGATGGTTTTATTATTCCTTTGTTTATTATTATTATTATTATTAATTTTATTTTTTTATTTTTTTATTTACAATATAACTTATATTTAATAGTAGTACATATGTTTTCCTTCCCCCCTCCATTATTCTCCTCCCAGCCTCCCTTACCCCCCAGCACATGTCCCCACCTGCCCCCCTCCCCGCCCCAGTGTCTTTCATTCATTGGTTATGCTCATATGTATTCATACAAGTCCTTCGGTTGATCTCCCTCAGCATCTGCCTCCTATCCACTCCAGCCTTCCCCCTGTAGCTTCACAGCCTGTTCCAGACCACCCTGTCTCTATACCAATCACTTCCCCCTGTTTCTTTTCTTCAAAAATATCTTGCCTCTGCATACTAGAAACAAACGTGTAAGAGCAAAAAAAATGTTTGAGTGTCAGTTTCAATGTCCAACTGTTCTGAGTCCTAGTTTCAAAGTCAAATAGTTCTTTGTGTGTACATGTCAGCAATGGTATCCAGATGGTGGACACATCGTGGCAATGCAAGATCCATCCTCTCTGGTATGGTCCTGGGCTGCCTGTAGCCATGCACAGCTGCCGACTGCTAGCATGGCAAGGTGACGTCAGCGTCCGCCATCTCTTGACCGTCCCTGTGGCTGGAACAGACCCGTCAGTTCCTCACTGTCTCAGGAACCCACATGGTCTTGGAGTTGTTCTCTGCAAACACACAAACACAGTCTCGACCAAAAGTTAACAAAGGGATCCTCTCTGCAAAATAGACTTGGGATTCTTTTTATTTTTGCCTAAATGATTTTCCTTTGGCTTATTTTGACACCATGTGTGTTTTTTCATGGGTGTCCTGCAGTTGGTTTTACAAATGGAATTTACTTTTCTGGAGTAAGAATTTTCTACATGTATTTTACTTATAGGATATTTTTCCTTACATGATATTACCCCATTGTCCCCCCTCCTTTTTTTGGTTAATGGGGGCTTTTGGAAATTTTATCTTGCAGTCTTGGTAATTTTAAATTTTAATTTTTGCACACAAATATTACTGCTTTAGGTTCTTTGGATGTTAGGCAATTTTACAGTGAGATGAACTACTAATAGATATTTTAGTTAATGTTTTAAGAAAAGCTTTTTGTCCAGTACACTTAGATTTTCTTGAGTATTCACTTATTTCACTTGGCCAATTTAAATTAATCTGAAAACTTGATTACTATTTTACTGTCAATTTTAATACTCAAGCAGAAATCTTAGTTTACCCTCTAAATACCTGTGGAAAGGAATATTTGCATTTTTGAGTAGGTCCTCAACATTCCTGGTAATAAACTGAATTTAGATATAGGACAGCTATTTATTTATTTTTTATTGTTTAAAGTTTTACATATGTCTCCCTTTTCCCCAGTTGACCCCCTCCTTCAGCCATTCCCATCCTGACCAAACCCTCACCGCCCCAGTGTCTGTGTCCATTGGTTATGCTAATATGCATGCATACAAGTCCTTTAGTTGCTCTCTAAATCCCTCACCCCTACCGTTTGTCTCTAGATTGATCTATTGTTCATCAAATTATGTTAATCATTATATCCCCATATGAGTGAGATCATGTGATATTTTATCTTTCTCCGATTGCCTTATTTCAATTAGCATAATGCTCTCCAGTTTCATCCATTTTGTTGCAAATGGTAAAAGTTCCTTCCTTTTTATAGCAGCATAGTTTTCTATTGTGTAGATGTACCACTTTTTTAACCCACTCATCTGCTGATGGGCACTTAGGCTGTTTCAAATTTTAGCTATTGTAAATTGTACTGCTATGAACATAGGGGTGCATATATCCTTTCTGATTGTTGTTTCTGGTTTCTTGGGATATATTCCTAGGAGTTGGATTATTGGGTCAAATGAGAGTTACATTTTTAACTCTTTGAGGAAATTCCATACTGTATTCTACAGCAGCTGCACCAGTCTGCATTCCCACCAGCAGTGCAGGAGGATTCCTTTTTCTTCACATCCTCACCAGCACTTGTCGTTTGTTAATTTATTGATGGTAGCCATTCTGACAGATGTGAGATGGTACCTCATTGTTGTTTTGAATTGCCTTTCTCAGATGATTAGTAACTTTGAGCATGATTTTATATGTCTCTCAGCCTTCTGTATGGCCTCTTTTGAAAATGTCTATTTAGGTACTTTGCCCATGTTTTGATTGGATTGTTCATTTTCTTTTTGTAAAATTTTATGAGTTCTCTGTAAATTTTGGAGATTAAACCCTATTGGAAATATCATTGGCAAATATGTTCTCCCATGCAATGGGCTTTATTGTTGTTTTGTTGATGGTTTATTTTGATGCAGTCCCATTTGTTTATTTTTTACTTAGTCTCCATTGTCCTAGGAGCTGTGTCTGTAAGATATTTTTGGGACATTTGTCTGCTGTTTTGCTGCCTATGGAGTCTTGTAGAATTTTTATGGTTTCCCACCCTACATTCAAGTCTTTTAGCCATTTTGAGTTTGTTTTTGTGTATGGTGTAAGTTATGTGATCTAGTTTCATTTTTTTGCATGTACCTGTCCAAATTTCCCAGCACCATTTTTTAAAGAGACTGTTTTGATTCCATTGTATGCTCTTGCCTCCTTTGTCAAATATTAATTGAGTATAATGGCTTGGGTCGATTTCTGGGTTCTCTGTTCTGATCCATTGGTCTATATGTCTGTTCTTGTGCCAGTACCAGGCAGTTTTGAGAACCGTGGCTTGGTAATATTGCTTGATATCTGGTATTGTGATTCCTCCAACTTTGTTCTTTTTTTTTTTTTTGTCAGGATAGCTGTGGCTATTCAGGGTCTATTTTTATTCCAGATGAGTTTTTGGAGAGTTTGTTTTAGATCTTTGAAATATGCTGTCGATATTTTAATGGGGATTGCATTGAATCTATAGATTGCTTTGGGCAGTATGGACATTTTAATGATGCTAATTCTACTAATCCATGAACATGATATGTTCTTCCGTTTATGTCTTCCTCAATCTCTTTTTTTATTGTCCTGAAGTTTTCTGAGTACAGATCTTTTAGGTCCTTAGCTAAGGTTATTTCTAGGTATCTTAACTTTTTTTGGTGCAGTGGTAAATGGGATTATTTTTTTAGTTTCTCTTTCTGTGAGTTCATTATTGGTGTACAAAAAGGCCATAGATTTCTGGGTGTTAATTTTGTATTCTGCTACATTGCCAAATTCATTTATTAGGTCTAGTAGGTTTTTTTTTTTTCCATGGAGTCTGGGGTTTTCTATGTATAGTATCATGTCATCTGCAAACAAGGAGAGATTTGCTCCTTCTTTTCCAATTTATATGCCTTTTATTTCTTCTTCTTGTCTGATCAGTATGGCTGGCACTTCCAGTACTTTGTCGAACAGGAGTGGGGAGAGTGGGCATTGCTGTCTTGTTCCTGTTCTTAGGGGAAATGGTTTTAGTTTTCGCCCATTAAGTATGATGTGGCTATAGGTTTTTCGAATAAGACTTTTATTATGTTGACGTATGATCCTTCTATTCCCACCTTGCTGAAAATGTTTATTAAGAAAGGGTATTGGATTGAACCAAGATGGCAGCATAGGTAAAACACCTATCTTGCCGTCATACTCAGCAATTTTAATACTACAACTTAACGAAAGAACAAACACCTTCCAGAATCACCAGAAAGCTGGCCAAGTGAAAATTCCACAAATAAAAGTGAAAATAAGACACTGTGACTTGGAGGAGCGGCGGTGGACAGCGTTGAAGAATCGCTTGGAGAGAGGTTTGGGGCGTGCGCCAGCGGAGAGGGCAGGCGGCTGAAAACCGGCCAGTTTTCTCGAACGGTGAGACAAAGGCGTCCCACTGGACTGATTCTCCAGCTTTGGGCGAAGTCCAGGGAACCCACTATCACACGGGGTGAAAACCGGACAGTGGGAGGGCACGCCGAAGCTTGGGTGCTGCAGGGGTCTCCTGGCTTGTGGAGAAAGCAGCTTGCGCGAACAGCTCAGCTGTGGGACCACGCAAAGAGTGCTCTGCGACTTGCCCTCTCATTCGGAAAACCGTCAGACTGCTTTGTTTTACAACCCTGGGTGAGACATTGGGCGTGCAGACTCATTTGGGGAGAGTCTGAATTCCCCGGCAGCTGGTGGAGCTTGGCAGCGGCTCTCTCTCAGAGGTGCTGGCAGCCATTGCCCCCGGCACAGAGTCCCTGGGGCCGCATAGGGCAGACCAAATGCTGTCTGCTTGGCCCAGAGACTCTGCCCATCCAACCTGAGCACAGCTGAGCTTCATAGACAATTGGCCTGGAGGTCAACCCCTCCAAGTGCTAACAACGATTGACCTGAGCTTAACTTCAGCAAGACTGTGCAACCCATATCCACCTCAGGTAACTGGGGAGGCTGAGCCACTGTGCCTAGTAGGAAGTCTACCACACAAAGCTAATTGACCAACTCAGGGAAGCAGCCACCATGCAGAAACATGGAAAGAAATCAGATGTGAAAGAAACGAAGGAAAAAAAAACGACTGGACATGGAATTCAAAACCATCGTTATAGGACTTTTCAAGAGGCTCCTAGAAAAGGTCGAGGCCTATAAGGAAATAAGCAAGACCACAAAGGAAATGAATGAGTCCTACAAGGAAATGAACAAGACCCTCAAGGATATGAATGAGACCTGCAAGGAAATGATCAAGACCAATGTGGAAATGAATGAGTCCTACAAGGAAATGAAGGAGACCCTCAAGGATATAAAGGAGACTCTCAAGGATATGAAAAAGGACCAACCAGAAATTAAGCATACACTGACTGAAATAAAAAATATTATGCAAAGACCTAAAAGTGCTCTGGAGCACCCCAGGAACCAAGTTAAAGACTGGAAATACAAGGAGGTAAAATCCACTCAGCTGAAAAAGCAAGAAATCAAAAGAATCCAAAAAATTGAAGATAGTGTAAGAGGACTCTGGGACAACCTCAAGCATACCAACATCCGAATTATAGGGGTGCCAGAAAAAGAGAGAGAGCAAGACAATGAAAACCTATTTGAAGAAATAGTGACCGAAAACTTCCCACACCTGGTGAAAGAAATTGACTTAGGAGTCCAAGAAGCACACCGAACCCCAATATATAGGGACCCTAAGAGGACCACCCCAAGGCACATCATAATTAAAATGCCAAGAGCAAAAGACAAAGAGAGATTATTAAAAGCAGCAAGAGAAAAACAGTTAGTTACCTATAAGGGAGCACCCATACGATTGTCAGCGGATTTCTCAACAGAAATGATGCAGGCCAGACGGGAGTGGCAAGAAATATTCAAAGTGATGAACAGGAAGAATCTACAACCAAGATTACTCTATCCAGCAAAGCTATCATGCAGAATTGAAGGTCAGATAAAGTGCTTCGCAGATAAGAAAAAGCTAAAGGAGTTCATCACCACCAAACCAATATTATATGAAATGCTGAAAGATATTCTTTAAGAAGAGGAAGAAGAAGAAGATCAAAGTGTAAATTATGAACAACAACTACACATATATCAACAAATGAATCTAAACATCAAGTGAATTAGTAAGCTGATGAACAGGATAAACTGGTGAATATAACAGAATCAAGGACATAGAGAGGGAATGGACTGACAACTCTTGGGGAGAAAGGAGGTGTGGGAAGTGCAGCAAGAGACTGGAAAAAAATCATGCAACTATGGGAGAGAACAGTGGAGGGGGTGAGGGCGGAGGGTGGGATGGGTACCAGGTGGAGGGGAACTATAGGGTGAAAAAAAGGGAACAATGTAATTAATAAACTGAACAATAAAGATTAAAAAAAAGAAAGGGTGTTGGATTTTGTCAAATGCTTTTTCTGCACTGATTGGTATGATTATGTCATTTCTGTCTCTCAGTTTATTTATGTGATGTATCACATTTATTAATTTGCAGATATTGTACCATCCTTGCATCCTTGGGATAAATTCCACTTGATCTTACATTACATCTTTGTAATGTAATGCTGAATCATATTTGCTCGAATTTTTAAATATATACATATATTTTATTGTGTAAAGTATTACAAATAGTACTATATGTTTCTTTTTTCCCCCCGTTGACCTCCCCCCAGCCTCCCCTACTCCCCAGCACAAGCCCTCACCTGCCCCCCTGCCCCCAGTGTCTTGTAATCATTAGTTATGCTTATATGCATGCATACAAGTCCTTTGGTTGATCTCTTACAGCCCCTGCCCTCCACCTTCCCCTGCCTTCCCTCTGTAGTTTGTCTGTTCAATGCTTCTTTGCCTCTGTATCTGTTTTTCCCCCATTTCTTTTCTTTAAAAAATCTGGCATCTGCATACTAGAAATAAACATATAAGAACAAAAAATATTTGAGTCTCAGTTTCAATGTCCAACAGTTCTGAGTCCCAGTTTCAATGTCAAGTAGTTCCTTATGTGTACATGTCAGCAGTGATATCTGGATGGTGGACAAATGGTGGCAATTCAGGTCCCACACTCTCTGGTTTGGTACTGGACAACCTATAGTGGTGCACAGCTGCTGACCGATAGCATGGCAAAGTGTTGTCAGCATCCTCCATCTCTGGACTGTCTTCATGGTTGGAACAGACCTGTCAGTTCCTCTCTGACAGGAATACATATGGTATTGGAGTTGTTTTCTGAAAATATACAAACATATTCTCGACCAAAAGTTAATAAAGGAAACTTTTCTGTAAATTAGACTTGGGATCCTTTTTATTTTTGCCCAAATGATTTTCCTTTGGCTTATTTTGACATCATGTGTGTTTTTCATGGGTGTCCTGCTGTTAGCATTACAAATGGAAATTGATTTTCTGAAGTAAGAATTTTCTAGATGTAATTTACTTACAGGATAGTTTTCCTTACATGATATTACCCCACTATTCCCCCTCTTTTTTTAATTTATTAATGGAGGCTTTTGGAAATTATATGATGTAGTCTTGGTAACTTTAAATTTTAATTTTTGCACAAAAATATGGCTGCCTTAGGTTCTTTGCATGTTAGGCAACTTTACGATGAGATGAACTACGAATAGAAATTTTAGTTAATATTTTAGAAACAGCTTTTTGTCCAGTACACTTAAATTTTCTTGAGTAGTCCCTTATTTCAATTGACCAATTTAAATTAATCGAAAACTTGATTACTATTTTACTGTCAAATTTAATACTCAAACAATAATATTAGTTTACCCTGTAAATATAAGTGGAAAGACTATTTGCATTCTTGAGTAGGCCCTGAGCATTCTTGGTGCTAGACTGAATTTAGATATAGGGCTGCTGTTGCTGGCCAGATTTGCTAGAATTTTTTTGAGAATTTTAGGATCTATTTTCATCAAGGATATTGGCCTGTAGTTATCTTTTTTTGTGGTGTCTTTATCTGGTTTTGGGATTAGGGTAATGCTGACTTCATAGAAAGGGATTGGAAGTGTGCCTTCCTCTTGAATTTTTTGGAATAGTTTGAAGAGAAAAGGTTTTATTTCTTCTTTTAATGCTTGGTAGAACTCCCTTGTAAAGCCATTTGGACCAGGGCTTTTGTTTGTTGGAAGATTTTTGGTCGCTGCTTCAATTTCTTTGGTAGTTATTGGCCTATTCAGGTTTTTTTTATGCTTGACTGAGTTTTGGGAGCTTATATTTTTCTAAGAATCTGCCCATTTCATCTAGGTTGTCCATTTTGTTGGAATAGAGTTGTTCATACTATTTTTTTCATAATTGTTTGTATTTCTGATAAATTGATTGTTACTTCATCTCTTTCATTTCTGATTTTGTTTATTTGGGTCCTCTCTTTTTGCTTCTTGGTGAGCCTGGCTAGAGGTTCATCAATCTTATTTATCCTTTCAAAGAACCAGCTCTTGGTTTTGTTGATCTTTTGTACTTTTTTTTTTTTTTTGGTCTCTATGTCATTTATCTCTACTCTGATTTTTATTATTTTCTTCCTTCTGCTCACACTGGGCTTTTCTCGTTGCTCTCTTTCTAACTCTTTGAGCTGTAGGGTTAGATAATTTATTACCATTGTTTCTTGTTTTTTTTTTTTTTTTTTTTTTTAGATAGGCCTGTAGAGATATAAACTTCCCTCTCAAGACTTCTTTCACTATGTCTCATAGGTTTTGGATTGCTGTGTTTTCATTGTCATTTGTTACCATTATGCTTTTTATATCTTATTTGATCTCTTGGTAACCCAATCATTATTTGGTAGCATGCTATTTAGCCTCCAAGTGTTTGATTTTTAAAAAAATATGTTTTTATTGATTTTTTTACAGAGTGGAAGGGAGAGGGATAGAAAGTCAGAAACATCGATGAAAGAGAAACATCAATCAACTGCCTCTTGCATGCCCCCCACTGGGGATGTGCCTGCAGCCAAGGTACATGCCCTTGACCGGAATCGAACCCCGGGACCCTTCAGTCCACAGTCCGACACTCTATCCACTGAGCTAAACCGGTTTCGGCGAGTGTTTGATTTTTTTTATTGTAGTTGATTTCT
This sequence comes from Antrozous pallidus, assembly GCA_027563665.1. Taxonomy (NCBI): domain Eukaryota; kingdom Metazoa; phylum Chordata; class Mammalia; order Chiroptera; family Vespertilionidae; genus Antrozous; species Antrozous pallidus. The sequence goes on from CM050514.1 coordinate 68,960,126, forward strand.
AGTTTTATGGTATTGTGATCTGAGAAGATGCTTGATATGATTTTTATCTTCTTGAATTTGAAGAGTTTGCCTATGTCTATCTTTGAAAAAGACCCATGTGCACTTGAGAATAATGTATATTCTGTGGCTTTGGGGTGAAATGTTCGGTAGATGTCAATTAATTCCATCTGATCTAGTGAGCCTAGGATTGATATTTCTTTGCTGATTTTTTGTTTAGAGGATTTGTCCAGTGGTGTTAGTGGGATATTAAGGTTCCCTACTATGATTGTATTTTCAATCTCTCCCTTGATACACTTCTAAATTGAAGATTTTAGTATCTATGTCCAGAATTTTTTTTTATGTATTTGGGTGCTCCTGTATTGGGTGCATATATGTTTACTAGAATTACATTTTCTTGTTGAATTTCTGCCATTAATATTATGAAGTGGCCTTCCTTATCTCTTGTTATGGCCTTCACTTTAGGACTAAATTTCAGATGTAAATATTGCTGCCCCAGCTTTTCTTTCCTTTCCATTCTCCTAAAAAACCTTTTTCCATCCCTTCACAATCAGTCTGTGTGAGTCTTTGTTCTGAGGTAGGTTTCTTTTAGACAGCGTATATATGGGTCATTTTTTCTTATCCACTCAGCTACCCTGTGTCTTTTAATTTGGGCATTTAGTCCATTTACATTCAAAGTTATTACTGATAGTACTTGTTTGTCACCATTTTTATTCTTTATTCCTGTGGTCCTTCTTCTCTTCATATTTCTTCTTTTTACAGCAAATCCTTTAGCATTTCTTGCTTTGCTGGCTTGGTGGTAATAAACTCCCTTAGTTCTTTGTTGTCTGTGAATTTCCTGATTTCACCCTCAATTTTTTTTTAAAAATATATATTTTATTGATTTTTTACAGAGCGGAAGGGAGAAGGATAGAAAGTCAGAAACATTGATGAGAGACATCGATCAGCTGCCTCTTGCACGCCCCCTACTGGGGATGTGCCCGCAGCCAAGGTATATGCCCTTGCCGGAATCGAACCCAGGACCCTTCAGTCCGCAGTCCGACGCTCTATCCACTGAGCCAAACCAGTCTCAGCTCACCCTCAATTTTGATTGATAGCCTTGCTGTGTACAGTATTCTTGGATTTAGACCCTTCCTTTGTATATTTCATTCCATTTCTTTCTGGCCTGATGTGTTTATGTTAAGAAATCAGTTGCTAGTCTGATGGGGGGTCCTTTGTAAGTAACTTTCTTTCTTTTTTAAAAAAATATTTTATTGATTTTTTATTTTTTATTTTTTTACAGAGAGGAAGGGAGATGGATAAAGAGGTAAAAAACATCTATGAGAGAGAAAAATCAACCAGCTGTCTCCTGCACACCCCCTACTGGGGATGTGCCACAACCAAGATACATTCCCTTGACTGGAATAAAACCTGGGACCCTTCAGTCCACAGACTGACTTTCTATCTGCTGAGCCAAACTGGCTAGGGCCTTTGTAGGCAACTTTCTGTCTCTCCCTGGCAGCCTTTAAGATTCTTACTTTGTCATTCGTGTTTGCCAGTTTAATTATAATATGTCTTGGTATCAATCTTTTTGGGTTCATCTTGTTTGGGACTCTGTGAGCTTGTTGGATTTGTGTGAGTTTTTCCTTCCTTATACCAGGGAAGTTTTCTCTCATTATTTCTTCAAACAGGTTTTCTATTCCTTGCTCAGTTTCCTCTCCTTCTGGCACCCTATTATGTGGATGCTTTTTTGTTTTGTTTTGTCCCAAAGTTCCCTTAGGCTCTCCTGTTTTTTTGTTTTTTTTAAGGTTTTTTTCTAGATGCTGCTCTGCTTGGGTATTTTTTCCTACCTTGTCTTCTAGATCACTGATGTGGTCCTCCACTTCTTCTAGTCTACTGTTGATGCTTTCTATTGAGTTCTTTATTGCAGTGATGTCATTTTCCCTTTCTTCTTGGCTCTTCTTCATTTCCTCTTGGTTCTTACACATGTTGTTGAATTTGTCTTCCATCCTTTTCAGCGAACTTATGAACATTGCTCTGAATTCTTTTTCTGACATATTGCTTGCCTCCATTTTGTTTACTTCTTTTTCTAGTGCCTTCCTCTTTTCTTTTGTATGTGAGCTATTTCTTTTTCTCTCCATGATCACTCCTCTCTGGATGTCTGGTTGTGGGGAAAGACTGTGCCAAAGCTGGTTTTTTGCTAGTCTCTCCCCACTCTGGACCCCAGGTTCCACAAAAACAGCTTTCTCCTGCAGACTTTGTGAGTCTTTTTTAATTGGAAGATCCTATGTATTGGATTTAGCCATCAAAAGCAAAAATTTAAAAAGAAAAAGAAGAAAAAAGCAAAAAAAAAAAAAAAGCCATAGAATGTGCATAGACTCCTATCTTTTTCCCCTGGCACTCCACAGCTTCTGGGCCCAGCCCTGCTATGGGTTAATTTCTAGTCCTTTCTGCCAGCATCTCTGTGGAGCCCCTTTCACATTCGAGGGCTACACTGACCCCAGCAGCCTTGGATTTTATGGGGCACAGTCTTCCTCCGAGACTAGTTCCTGCTGCACGCATTTTGCATACTTTTCTCGCTCCAGGCTGGATCCCAGATCCCACCTTTCCCTTGGCCAGTGGTTGGCAAAATTCGACTTGTAAGCTATATGCAGCTCTTTGGCCCCTTGAGTGTGGCTCTTCCACAAAATACCATGGCCTGGTATTTGAAGAAGTGGTGTTAGAAGAAGTTTAAGTTTAAAAAATTTGGCTCTCAAAAGAAATTTCAATTGTGTATTGTTGATATTTGGCTCCATTGACTAATGAGTTTGCCAACCACTGTCCAGGTGATATCTGACCTGTGTTTAATTCGCCAATTCCAGGTGGATATTAATCAATTCAGCTGTTCCTTCTTTCTGCTCTGTGAGAAGGTGCGGGGCTTGTCCACATATTTGTACCATTTTGTCTCATCCTGGACAGACTTTCTTGGCACCCACAATTAGAGAGGCTGGAGTCTTAGTGTCCCTGGGTTCTCAGCTGAGGCAGCTCATCCCTGGGGGTTGTGGCTGTAGGGTCCCGGGAGGTATTCAAGGTCCCTGGTTGAAGTTAAGGATGGGCTTCAGATCACCACCACTCTCGTCTTCAGGAAGGTGCAGTCTCCGCAGCAGAGCTGGCCACTCTGGGAGAGATTTCAGCAACAGTGGAGGCTGCCATCTTGGATCTTCCTATTTCTTTATTTTTTATTACATTATTGGGGGTGACACTGGTTAATAAAATTACATAGGTTTCAGGTATACAAGTCTACAATATAACAACTGTATACTGTATTGTGTGTTCACCACCCCAAGGCAAGTCTCCTTCCATTACCATTTATCCCTATTCTACCTCCTCCTACCTCCTTTCCCCTCTGATAATCATCATCTGTGTCTATGGGTATTTTATTTTGCTTATTATCTGTGTCTATGGGTATTTTATTTTGCTTATTCCTTTACCAATCACCCAGCCCCACAACCCTCACCCCTCTGACAGCTCTCAGACTATTCTCTATGAATCTCTTTCTATTTTGTTTGTTAGTTTATTTTGTTCATTAGATTCCATATATGAGTGAAATCAGATGGTACTTGAAAGACAAATTGGTTACTAGCTTAAACCAACATTGGTGGGGAAACTTTAAAAAGACAGCTGAAATGTCAAAACCAGTTTGGCTCAGTGAATAGAGCATCAGCCTGCAGACTGAAGGGTCCCAGGTTCGATTCTGGTCAAGAGCATGTACCTTGGTTGTGGGCACATCCCCAGTAGGGGGTGTGTGAGAGGCAGCTGATGGATGTTTCTCTCTCATAGATGTTTCTGACTTTCTATCCCTCTCCCTTCCTCTCTGTGAAAAATCAATAAAATATATTTTAAAAAAGACAGCTGAAATTATTTTTGTGCCATGTATTACTTGTGAACAACATAATTCTGGAAAAACTGTGAAGATGAGAGTATGGGAGAAAAGGGGAGAGAGAGAGAGAGAGAGAGAGAGAGAGAGAGAGAGAGAGAGAGAGAGAGAGGTGAGAGAAACATTAATAAGTTGTCTCCCATACATGCTCTGACCAAGGATAGAACCTGCAACCTAGGTATGTGCCCTGACCAGTAATCGAACCCACAACTTTTGACATATGGGACGATGTTCCAACCAACTAAGTCACCAGCCAGGGCTTCCGGTAGATTTTATCTGTGGGAAGTGTTTGTTTTCAGGATGGTAAAGCATTTCCTTGCTGAAAATCTTCTTTGCTGAAAATTTCTTTCAGTCTCTAAAAAGTTGCTTGATTTTTTTTCTAATCTGGAGTATACCAACTTTTATATCAAGTGACTAAAGTACACAATTTATAGGAACTACCACAAAAGACCTTTGTAAAATATTACCACTTTCAAAAACTATACTTATAATTCACAAATTTCTAGAAAGATCAAAGTAACCAATGACTTCCTTAAACTAAAATTATCAAACTTTTCAGAAATTCTTGAGCTCCGTTGGCTAAAGGTACTCACTCTATTTCACACGGCAGTTTGACCCATCCCCTCAGAGACATATCTGCTGTATCCTTATGAACTGTTAACAGGAAGACCCATACATTCAAAAATATTACCCCTGACATTTGACTCTTATTTGCTGTATGCAGATGTGGCAAAATATTGCAAGGGAGTTATGTACTATATCCAGTTCTATCATGAACAAGTTAAGGCTAGCTTCCCAAAACACTTCTTAAACAGGCTCTTCATAATCATCAGCTGAGAAATTCCATCTATTGGAAGAGATATTGGATTAAAAAAATGCTCTTGTAGTACATATATTTCCTTCCCCCCCTCCCATTGACCTCCCCACAGCCTTCCCTATTCCCCAGCACATGCCCTCACCTGCGCCCCCGCCCCCCGCTCCAATGTCTTGTATCCATTGGTTATGCTTATATGCATGCATGCAAGTCCTTCGGTTGATCTCTTACAGCCCCCGCTCCCCACTCTCTTCTGTCTTCTCACTGTAGTTTGACAGTCTGTTCAATGCTTCTTTGCCTCTGTATCAATCTTTTTCCCCATGTAATACTTTAAAGAATAAAATAAATTTAAACAAAAGTAGGAAGAGGGGGAGGAAGACTGCCAGAGGAGGAATCTGTCTGAACCTAGTCACCGACACAGCTTCGACAGGACTGTCCAGCATTGCATCTGTGCTATTTCACCTCCCTTGTGGCACATTTTATTTGCTCCGTTATCAAATAATAAAAATAGCTAACACTCTGTGTAATGTAGATATCCTATCTAATAAAAGAGTAATATGTAAATTTGAGCAGAACTTCGCCACACCCACAAGCTATGCTCACAGCCACGCCCACCAGCCAATCAGGAGCAAATTATGCAAATAAACCCCAACCATGATGGCTGCTGCCACTGAGAGCAGGAGGAGGGCTTGGGTTTCCCTGGCAACAGAGGAAGCCAAACTTTCTGCCTTCCTAGGCCTCCACTCAATGTGGTTGTCATAATGATGGAAGAATGAAAAGGTCAAGAAGATCTCATGGAGACAACTGGAGACAATTGGATAATTCCAAATGGTGAAGATGTGGATTTCTCGCCTTCCTTAAATTGATCCAATTCTTGCAAGTGAGAGGATGACCAAAAGGAGAAATGGATTATTCAAATAGACAATGGCCAGACCACATCCTATATAATAAAAGCCTAATATGCTAAGTGTCCAGTAGTTCGTTCAACCAATCAAAGCATGATATGCTAATGATATGCTAAGGCCCCTCAACCACTTGCTATGATGTGCACTGACCACTAGGGGGCAGACGTTTCAACCAATAAGATAGCTTGCTGCTGGGGTCTGGTTGATTGAAACTGAAAGAGACAGGCCAGACATGTCCTGGTGCCCTCTTGCATTCCCTCCCCCACCCTCCAGCTGGCCAACCTCCCACATCTCTCCTCAGCCCCAGTTGTTCACTGGTGGGGTCCCTTGGCCTGGCTTGCACTCTCTCACAATCTGGAACCCCTCAGGCAATGTCAGAGAGCCAGTTTCAGTAGATCCCACAGGCCAGGCTGAGGGACCCCAATGGTGCATTAATTTGTGTACCTGGCCTCTAGTATAAGAACAGACCTTGACCCATAGTTCTGCAGCAATCAGTCCCAGAAGTGAAACCATAACTTCTGCAACAATCAGCCCAGAATGGTCATGATTTGATCATGACTGGCAGCTTCCCTATTTTCAGTTCTCACAACTGACCAGAGAACCATATTATTTATATCTAACTTTAGGTATTTTTACATTTTAAAAATAAGAAAATACAAAAAGAATGATTCATCTCATAGTAGTACTCAAGATGAATCTTCTCAATCTTTTTCTTAAAATATATTTTATTGATTTTTACAGAGAGGAAGGGAGAGGGATAGAGAGTTAGAAACATTAAGGAGAGAGAATCATCAATCAGCTGCCTCCTGCATACTCCTGGGACCTTTGAGTCTGCAGGATGATGCTCTATACACTGAGCCAAACTGGTTAGGGCTTCCCAATCTTAAAAAAAAAAATCAATGGCATAAAAAATGTAAGTAGTTGTATAAACAAAAACTTTAACATGAGAATAAACAGATACTATTTATTCAGAGTTTGATATAAGGATTTCAGCCACTACCACTTGCATTTGGCATAGATTCAACAACAAGAAGGATGTGGGAAAGGTTTATAGTAAAACTAAAGGCCTAATGCATGGATTCGTGCACCAGTGGGGCTCCTTGGTGTGGGCTATAGGGATTGGGCTGTAGCCAGCATCTAACATCCTCTGAGGGTTGTAGTACTGTGCAAAGTGGACAGCACCAGGGGAGGAGCTGCTCCCGCTCATCCCGGCCCTATTCTTCCCAGTCAGCTGAGCAATCTTCCCTCATCTTCCACCATCACCCCTTGCATCTCCTTGTCTACTGCACTCAGATATGGAGAAGTGGGTCCTTAGGGCGGAGCTCCCGTAGCTACTCTAGGGGTACAGACTGAGGCTCAGAGAAGTGGGGTGAGTGCCCAAGGGGCACCCAGGGCTGACCAGGGAGTCATGGTACCTGCACAGTGAGGCCACCCACTTCCTACAAGTCGTGTGGTGGCTCTTGTCTAATAGGAGGAGACAGATGCTAAGGATGGAGTTCGTAGTCTCTTTTATCCATCCCTCCATCCCTTGGTCCCGGCTGCCCAGTGGAGGACGTGGCTGTAGGGGCTGATGGGGGTCAGGGGTGCTGTGCCTCTAGAGCAGTGCCTGTGGAGCAGCAGAATTTGGGCCGATGGCCAGACCTCCCAATGCAAATTGCAGCTCAGCCCCACCTGTTTGCAATCTTTTATAAACTCAATTGCATGTTTCTTTTTTTATCTGTCCAAGTTGACTGCCCCCTAGTGGTCAGTGTGGGTCATAGTTTGGGTCATAGGCTTTTATATATATACTAGAGGCCCAGTGCATGAAATTCATGCATGAGGGGGAGAGGAGGATATCTTTCAGCCCAGACTGCACCCTCTCCAATCTGGGACCCATTGAAGGATGTTCGACTGCCCGATTAGGCTCAATCCCACTGGTAGTCGGACATCCCTCTCACAATCCAGGACTGCTGGCTCCCAACTGCTCACCTGCCTGTCTTCCAGATTGCCCCTAATCACTTCTGCCTGTCAGCTCGATCACCCTTTAACCACTCCCCTACCAGCCTGATTGATGTCTAACTGCTCCCCTGCTGGCCTGTTTGCCCATAACTGCCTTCCCCTGCAGGCCTGGTTACTCCTAACTTCCCTCCCTGCAGGCCTGGTTCCCCCCAACTGCTCTCCCCTGAGGCCTGGGTCCCCCTACAACTGCCCTTCCCTGCAGGCCTGGTCACCTCCAACTTCCCTCCTCTGCTGACCTGGTCACCCCTAACTGCCCTCCCCTGCAGGCTTGATCACCCCCAAATGCCCTCTCTTGTAGGCCTGGTCCCTCCCAGTTACCCTCCCTTGATGGCCATCTTGTGGTGGCCATCTTGTGTCCACATGGGGGCAAGATATTTGACTACACGGGGGCAGCCATCTTGTGTGTTGGAGTGACAGTCAATCTGCGTATTACTCTTTTATGCAGATTAGAGGCCTGGTGCATGGGTTGGGGCCAGCTGGTTTGCCCTGAAGGGTGTTCCAGATCAGAGTAGGGGTTCCCTTTGGGCATGGGGTGGCCTATACCAGAGGCCTGAGGTGGTTTGGAGGCCGGCCACACCCCCTGGCTACCCAAGTGGAGGCCCTGGTATCTGGGATTTATTTATTTTCTACAATTAAAACTTTGTAGCCTGGAGCGGAGCGAAGCCTTTTGCTCACTCAGTGGTGGCAGCCATTTTTGTTGGGATTTATTTAACTTCTACAACTGAAACTTTGTAGCCTTAAGTGAAGGCCAAGCCAGACCAGGGTGTACAGAAAGTTTGGCTTCCTCCATTGCTGGGGGCAACCCTAGCCTCCTGCTCTTTCCAGCTCCACAGCTGCCACCATTTTTGTTGGGATTTATTTATCTTCTATAATTGAAAGTTTTTATCCTGGAATGAAGGCCTGAGCCTGGCAGAGTGTGTGGAAAGCTTGGTTTCCTCCATTGCCGGGGAAACCCAAGTCTCCCTCCTGCTCTCTCTGTGGCTGCAGCCATCTTGGCTGGGTTAATTTGCATACTTGCTCCTGATTGGCTTGTGGGTGTGGCTTGTGGGTATAGTGGAGGTATGGCCAATTTGCATATCACTCTTTTATTAGATAGGATATAAACTAGAGGCCCAGTGCATAAAATTTGTGTATGGAGGGTGGGTATCCTCAGCCCAGCTTGCACCCTCTCCAATCTGGGACATTCCTCTCACAATCCAGGATCCCTAGCTCCTAACTGCTCACCTGCCTGCTGGCCTGATCACCTCTAACTGCCCCCCTGCCAGACTGGTTGCCCCCAGCTGCCCCCTCTGCTGGCCTGGTCATCCCTTACTACCCCCTTTGCCAGTCTGGTCACCCCATGCACCCTGCTGTTCAATCGCTTTGTCGTCCCTCACTGACCCTCCTGCCTGCCTTGTCGCCCATGCAACCTACTGTTCAGTTGTTACTGTGAGAGCGTCCTGATCAATTTGCATATTACCTTTTTTATTGTATAGATTAGAAGCCTGATGCACGAAATTCATGCAAGGGCCTTGGCCCAGGCCCCGCCTGCTGCCACTGTGGCGGGGGCCTCTGCTGCCTCTGCCACAGCCCCCTCCCACTGCAGTTTTGTCTGGAAGGAACGATGACTGGAAGAACGTCCAGTCTAATTAGCATATTATGCTTTTATTATTATAGATAAAGGGAAGACTTCAGAAATACTCTGATTAGAAGTTGGAATAGGGAAGATAGAGGTGGGCTAAGTAGAAGCAGGAAATCTGATGATTTGGACAGCATATCTGGCTCATAAATAAATAGGTTTCCTGAGATATAACTGACACATAAACTCCACATATTTAAAACACACATATCACCTGTGTTATAATAGTACATACACACCATGAAACCATTACCTATGTATCCATCACCCTAAAATTTCTTTCCACCTTTAAATCCCTCTCTTACTTCCTCCCTGTTTCCTTTCCACTCCCAAGCAACCACTGGTCTCTTTTCTGACATTATATTAGTTTTTATTTTCTAGAGTCTTATATAAATGGACTCACACAGTGTGTCTTTCTCTCTTCTCTCTTTCATGCTTCTTTCATCAACATAAATATTTGTTCAATAAATTTTGTTGAAATTTTGCTAATAATTTTTGCATCTATATATATGTGAGATATTGGTCTGTAGTTTCCTTTTTTGGTAATGCCTTTCTCTGGTTTAGCTATAAGGGTAATTTTGGCCTCATAGAGTGAACTGAGAAGTATTCCCTGTTCTTCAATCTTTCAAGTGTTTGTATAGAATTGGTGATATTTTTCCCCCAAATGTTTGGTGGAATTCACCAGTGAAGCCATCTGGCCTCTAGTTTTTATTTTTTTTCTTTTTCACTGCATTTTAATTTCTTTATTAGATATAGAAATATTCAGGTTATTCTTTTTTTTACTTTGAGAGAGCTTGGTAATTTATGTTTTTCAAGGAAATTGTCCTTTGTATCTATGTTTTCAAGTTTATTGACATAAAAGTTGTTCAAAATATTATATTCTCTTAGCACTTGTAAAATCTGTCACCATTTATTTCTGATATTGGTAATTTATACACAATTTTCCTAATCAATTTTTTAGAGGTTTATCAGTTTAATTTCAAAATTTAGCTTTTAGTTTTCTCTTTTATTTTTTGCTTTTCTGTTTTTATGATTTGGCTTTAATCTTAATTATTTATTTTCCCCTTCTTACTTTGTGTTAACCAGGGATGCTGTAATCACATGAGTGGCATTTTTGGCTGAAAAAGTGGGTGATCCATGCTCAGTTACCCCTCAAATTGTTTGTTGTTCACCTCCAGAGGGGGCTCACTTTGCAGTACAAAGGTTTGCTTAAGATAAAAAGATGCGTCTCAAGCACCTGGGGCATGACCCATGGCTTCTGTGCTTTATCTAATTTCTGAACGTAGAAGCCAAGTCATTGATTTAATCCCTTTTCTGATAAAGGTGTTTAGTGTGATAAGTGTCTCTTGAAGTACTCTACTCAATTACATTCCAAAAATTTTGATACGTTGTATTTTCATTCAGTTCAAAATGTATTCTAATTTTTATTTTGATTTTTTATTTGATTAATGACTTATTTTTAAAAAATATATATTTTATTGATATTTTACAGAGCGGAAGGGAGAGGGATAGAAAGTCAGAAACATGGATGAGAGAGAGACATTGATCAGCTGCCTCTTGCACGCCCCCTACTGGGGATGTGCCTGCAGCCAAGGTACATGCCCTTGCCGGAATCGAACCCGGGACCCTTCAGTCCGCAGTTCGACGCTCTATCCCCTGAGCCAAACCGGTCTCGGCTGATTAATGACTTATTTATAAGTGTATAAGCCCCCCAAATTTTGAGCTATTTGCCAAGAATCATTATGCTATTGATTTCTAATTTAATTTCATTGTGATCAAAGAACGTTTCTAGTATGAACTGAATCCTTTTGAATTTACTGAAATTTGTTTTATGGTGTAATTCTTTTCTATGGCTTTTATGCTATTTTTTGCATGCATTATGCTTGTGCATATAAACCTCACAGTACATTTTTATTATATCTAAGTAGTCAATAATCTTTAAAAGAGATTTAAATAAGAAAAATAATCCTATATAATAAAAGCCTAACATGCAAATTGTCCCCTCGAGTGGTCATTTGACTGGGAGTTCGACAAGGAGGTTGGGAGTTCGACCTCTCACTATGACATGAGCTGATCAACAGAAGGTGGCATGGTACATGGTGCTGGCAGCGGGTGGCAGTGGAGGCACTGCCGGCCTTGATGGACCCTGATGAGAGAGGGACTACAGCGGGATGGTGGAGCAGGTGAGTGGGCAGTGCCAGGCCAAGGTGTGGTGCCAGGCGGGGCTGTGGGGCTGCGAGGCTGAGGGTGTGAGCTGGGGCTGTGAGCATGGGGGTGGGAGCTGTGCAGAATTCATGCTCTGGGCCCCTAGTGTTATATATTTATCCTGTAGTTATTTTCAGTGCTCTTCATTGTATAGATCCAGATTCCCTTCTGATATCATTTTCCTTCTGCTTGAAGTACCTACTTTAACATTTCTCATAGTGAGGGTCTGCAGATGATAAAATCTATTAGTTGTATGTGGAAGCGTTTTTACTTTATCCTCTTTAAAAACATTTTTGACAGATATTCCCTAGCTGGTTTGGTTCAGTGGATAGAACGTCAGCCACCGACTGAAGGGTCTTGGGTTTAAAAGCACGTGCTTCGGTTGCAGATTCGATCCCTGGCTTTGGTTGATGTGCATGCAGGAGGCATCCAGTTGATGTGTCTCTCTCACACAGATGTTTCTCTCTCTCTGTCTTTCCCCCTCTCTTCCACTCTCTCTCTCTAAAAAAAAGGAGTCAATGGAAAAATATCCTTGGGTGAGGATTAATAACAATAACAAAGACATATTTTTGACAGCTATAGAACTATAGGTTGATAGGTTTCTTTTTCTCTCAATACATTTAATATATGCTATTGTCTTCTTGCTTGTAATGTTTCTAATGAGAAATACGATGCTATCATTAGTTTTACTCTCTGGCTGTTTTTAAGATTTTTTTTCTTTATCATTGGTTCTAAGCAATTTGATTATTATGTGTGTATGATATGTGCTGTTGGGTTGGCCCAAACTCTTGGTGACCAGATGAATGAGTGATGTCCACAATGTCCTGTTCTCAACAACGCTACTCAGTTCCTGTAGACCTGTGCCTATGGCTTCTCTTATGGAGTTAATCCATCTCATACTTGACTTCATGTTGTGATCATCTTTTCTTACTGCCTTTTTAGATTATTATATACCTGATGTAATGTTCTTTCTTCTTGTGTTTGGGTTCCATTGAGTTTCTAGAAGGCAGGTTTGTGGGTAAAAATGCTGTGAGGAGATTGACTTAGTGATGGGAATTTATAGAAGTTTTCTTCAGATTGACTCAATGTTGTCAGTGGAGTAGGAGGCAAGGCTACTGGCTGAGAGATTTAGGCGGTTAGGAGAATCAGTGGAGCAGGAAACGGTAATACAGTGTTCAGGCATCTTTAAGGGCTTAACTAAAAGTTTAATAATCATAAATATAAAATCTGATTGGTTAGTTGTTTTTCTCCTTCCAGTTCCAGCTGCAAGAGTGCAGATGTTACAGTAATTCAGAGTGGGCCAGGGAGTTGAGAATGTATGCAGGGAAATGATTATACTGATTGATCATTGGATATATCTACATCAAACTTCCTTAAACAGGGGTGGAAGCTATTAGAAGGCAGTTTCTTGTTTTCTTTTCTTTTTAGTTTTTGCATCTAGGTGTTGAATATGTATTTGCTGATCCATGTATGGGTGTGTGTTAGTAGTAGAAAACCAGGGGTTAAAGGAAGTTGTCTTTTGGAGCACATTAACCCTGTTTTTGATGACTGCTTTGTTAAGTCCTTCACATGGCCTACACAGCTCTGCCAGTCCTGGCTCCAGACTTTTAGGACAGGTACCTCATACCAAGCTCCAACTGTTCTCTGAACTCCAGATATACTGGACTTTCCCCCAACTTTTGCATTTGTCACACACATCTGCATATGTGGCTCCCTCTGCTTTTCAGCTTTCCGAGTAATTAAAATATTCCTATAAACTTGGTGTTTATTTATGCCTACTTCTTAGCACTTGTCACAGTTTTAATTTTACATTTGTGTCATTGATAGCTGTTTGCTACTATGCTGTAAGCTTCCTGTGAACAGGACCTTGCCTGTTTTTAGGCCCTGATGAATTTAGCGTAGTCTCTGGCACATGGGTAAGAAACATTTATAAATAAGTAGAGGTGAAAGCAAGTAAGTGTGATATGTGAATCTTGATGTGGAGAGCATCATCTTCCTTTTAGAGAATTCACAAGAAACTTGCTAATGCTACATGCCAACCCCCAAAGCTTGGCCTGGCACCCCGTGAAGAGTATTTGGGAGAAGGTGGGACGCACAAAAACCTTTCAATCCAACAGTCTCTGTGGGAGGTGCTTGCGTACGGGCCTCGCCGGATATACGCAGGGGAGCGGGGCGGGGCTTCCGTAACCTAGGCAACAACCCGGAAGCGGCGGGCTGCGTTTACCCGTGGCGGGCCGGGCGGTTCTGGTGCCCGAAGTTTTTGGTCGTGGAAAGCAGCCGTCCGGAACGGCCAGGCAGGTTGAGGTGACGGGGCGGAGTGCTGCAGGCGTCAGCCCCACCGAGTCGTAGGGACCCGGCCACCACGCGTCGTGGTGGCGCCTCTCTGTTCTCTGGGGACCCGGGCGCCTGGGTAGAGGATCCTGACGACAGAAAGCGCACCCGCGTGCAAGACTCTGCGTGTTTTGAGAGAGTTTGTTCGTTTCTAGATGTGTGTCTGAGTCGGGTGGTGTCTAGCCCGCGCTCTTCTAGAGCCCCCTGAGTGCGCGCGCGCGCACCGCTTTAATGCACCGAGCGAGAAATTGGGGGGGACCCTCCTGTAGCTTTCTGGGAGTTGGCAGTCTAGCTGGAGAAGCATTGCCCGGCGTACTCGGTGACCTGGAGGACTGAAGTTGATGGGATGGTCAGGAAAGGGTTAATCAGGAGGGCCCGCCTGAATGGGCTTTGGGGGCTGAGTGGGCGTTTGGCCCCCCCCCCCCCCCCCGAAGGGAATGAAAGTTTGAAGGGTGCTCCAAACAGGGCGTACAGAACGGGTAGAACTTTATGTGAAAGCGAGAGCTTTGTTTTAGGATGTGTGGGAGGTGTGAGCGGAGAAAAAACTGGAAAGGTCAGCCTGGCCACACGGGGAGGAAGCGGTGGGGTGGGAGAGGATCTGGGTGCCAGGCTGAGTTGGATTGCTCTCTGCAGGGAGGGCTGGGGGAGGCGAGGCTTTGGAGCTGTACTCTGGTCTCTGGGTAGTATCATTGAGGCGACAGGGTTTGGAAAGATGTCTTGTTTTCCTTTGATTAGTTTTCCACCAGCCAGGGTGGGCTTGCTAAATCTCATCATAATTCTCTTTGCTTAAAATCCTTCAGCGGCTTCCTGGATTTCTTTAGGACAGAGTTCAAGTTGCAGTGGCTCTCAAGTCCCTGTTCTGGCCTCTGCCCTTCTTTTCGTTGTCTTTCTAGCGTTTCATCATCGGATAACCTGCTGCCAGGTTCACCCCACTCAGGTTGTTGGCAGAAGTCATTTCCCTGTGGCTGTATGACTGAAGGTCTTGGCTTCTTATTGCCTTTCTGCTGGAGGCTGCCCACAGTTCTGTGAGTTCCTGCTCCAGGCCATTTTCATAGGCAGTCAGAACAGGGCAGGTTGTTTTTTCAAGGCCAGCAGGAAAGACTCTTGCTCTTTCTCTAAGACAGAGTGTAATACAGAGGTTGCCAAAAGCAGGTTTACAGTAGTAAGAATGAGTTTATTCTGTATTATTATTGATTAACTAGAGGCCTGTTGCATGAAGATTCATGCAATAGGCTTTCCTTCCCCTGGCTGCTAGGACCAGTTTTCCTCTGGAACCTGGGACCCAGGCCTTCCCTCTGGCTGTTGCCTTCCGTTTTTGCTTTGGCCGGCTGGAGGCTTCACTCCAGCTGGAGCCTTCAGTCTTCTCTGCTCTGGCTGGAGTGCCACGCTGCCGCCACCTCATCTCCAGGGGCCAGAAGCTTGCTGCCACCGCAGCTTTGTCTCTGCTCCCAGGGCCAGAACTTGCACTGCTTGGCCTTGCCACCTGCTCCTGATTGGCTGGTAGCATAGCCAATCAGGGCCAAGATACACTCACATTTGCATGTTACTCTTTTATTAGATAGGATTATTGTGTATTCTTTTCCATACAAACAATTTAAACCTACTTTTGCCCACCCCGTATGAGGCTTCCAATTTTTCCACAATGCTTGTGGAAAAATGCTTCTTGCCAATGCTTGTTATTTCCATCTTTTTTATAACTATTCTACTAGGTGTGAGTTCTCATTTTCCTAATGACTAATTTTATGTTGGACATCTTTTCATGTGCATATTGACCATTTGTAATATCTCCTTTGGAGAAATGTCTATTCAAATCCCTTAGCCATTTTAAAAATGGATTATTTGTTTTTATTGTTGAGTTTTAAGAGTTCTTTATATATTTTGAATACACATTCCTTATGAGATTTATGATTTGCAAATATTTTCTTCCACTCTTTTCACTTCCTTGATGATGTCCTTTGAAGCACAACAGTTTTTAATTTTGATATAGTCCAATTAATTTTTTTTCTTGATTGCTTGTGCTTTTCTAGTAGTGTGAAATCTTTTTTTTTAAAAAAAAATATTTTATTGATTTTTTACAGAGAGGAAGGGAGAAGGATAGAGAGTTAGAAACATCGGTGAGGCAGATACATCTATCAGCTGCCTCCTGCACACCCCCTACTGGGGATGTGCTTGCAATCAAAGTACATGCCCTTGACCCAAATCTAACCTGGGACCTTTCAGTCCACAGGCAGAGACACTATCCACTGAGCCAAACCAGTCAGGGCAGTAGTGTCAAATCTAAGAAACCATTCCTTAATCTAAAATTCATGAAGATTTGAACTTATATTTTCTTCTAGATGTTTTGTACTTTTACTAGTAGCTTTTATATTTAAGTCTGTGGTCTATTTTAAGTAATTTTATATATGTTGTGAGGTATGGATCCTACTTCATTTTTTTTTTTCATGAAGATATCCAATTGTTCCAGCACTGTTTACTGAAAAGATTGTTCTTTCCCTATTGAATTGTTTCTTGGGACCCTTGTTGAATATAAACTGATCATCATAAATATAAGGGTTTGTTTGAACTTCTGTTTCAATTATCATTTTAAATTGGTATTTATGGCTCTGGCACTTATTATATCACCTTCATAGGTGGTTAACTCTGTCATTTAACTATTACTCTTATCTTTAAAATGAGTAATAAATAGTAAATACTTCATGGAATTATTGTGAGGATTAAAGGAGATAATATGTAGGAAGAGCTTAGAACAGTGCCTGGATTGTAGAAAACACTCAATATGTGTTAGCTATTGTCATCATTACCACCATGATCGTATCATCTCTGGCACCATCATAAAACTTAAGTGTTATTTTCTAAGTTGTATGTGATTTATTTTCGGGGTTAGGTGGAAAGTTCTATAATTATGTGTATAAAGAAGTTCTAGACAGAGAGAACCAAGATGGCGGCATAGGTAAACACCTTTGTTCTGCCCCGCGCAGCAATTTAAAAATTACAACATGACGCCGAGACCGGTTTGGCTCAGTGGATAGAGCGTCGGACTGCGGACTGAGGGGTCCCGGGTTCGATTCCGGCAAGGGCATGTACCTTGGCTGCGGGCACATCCCCAGTAGGGGGCGTGCAGGAGGCAGCTGATCGATGTCTCTCTCTCATCGATGTTTCTGGCTTTCTATCCCTCTCCCTTCCACTCTGTGAAAAATCAATAAAATATATTTAAAAAAAAAAAATAAATAAAAATTACAACATGACAACAAAACAAACATCACCCAGAATCACCAGAAAGCTGGCTGAGTGAAAACTACACAAATAAAAGTAAAGGTGGGACACTGAGACTCAGAAGAGCGGCGGGAGCACAGCCTTGAAGACGGAAACATGTTAGGAGCCGTCCTGGTCGCGTGTGCGGGCTGTAGGGCAGGAGCAGCAACCCCGGCTGGATTTCTCCAACGGGGAGGGTGGAGATGTCCCACGACACGGATTCGCCAGCGCCAGGCGAGGTCCAAGATCTGGGGTACGTGAAGACATCCCACTGCACAGATGCCCCAGCGCCAGGCGAGGTCTGAGATCTGGGGGACGCACCCTGGAAGCCGGGCGCGACAGAGGTCTCCTAGTCTGTGGAGAAACCGGGTGCTTGAAAAAGAAGTTTGCGCGCAGGGGACACACCCTGGAAGCCAGGCGCGGCAGAGGTCTCTTAGTCTGCTGAGAAACCGGGCAGCTGGGAAAAGAAGTTTGCCTGAAAGTAAACTGTGCGACAGCACAGACGCGCAACTTGCTCCCTGGAAACTGTCTCCTGGTCCCGGAAACCAGCTGTTTTACAACCCTGGGCGAGACTTTGGGTGTGCAGACTCATTGGGGAGAAGCAGAGTTGTCTGGCAAGGGGAAGAGACTAGCGGCTTTCTCTTGGAGGTGCCTGCAGCCATCCCCATCCAACAGAGACCCGCGCACGCACGAGTGCCGAATAGGACATAGCTGACACTGAGGCAGTCTGCTCAGCTCAGAGACTCCGCCCATCCAACCTGAACACAGTCTCCCTTCACAGCCAATTGGCCTGGAGGTCAAACCCTCTAGGGCTAACAACAACAAGCTGGGCTTAAATTCAAAAATACTGTACAACCCATAAAGGATTGCAGTAAGAGTACCCACCTCAGGTAACTGGGGAGGCTGTGCCACTGACCCTTAGAGGACATCTACCACATAAAGCAGCCACCATGCAGAGATATGAAAAGAAATCAGGTGTGAAAGAAATGGAGGAAAAAAGACGACTAGACATAGAGTTCAAAACCACAGTTATAAGGCTTTTCAAGAGGCTCCTAGAAAAGACCAATGAACTTAATGAGAACTACGAGGAAATAAACAAGACCAACCAGGAAATGAATGAGACTTATAAGGAAATGAATGAGACCCTCAAGGAAATGAACAAGACCTCTGAGGATATGAACGAGATCCTCACGGATATGAAAAAGGACCAACTAGAAATCAAGCATACACAGACTGAAATAAAAAATATTACACAAAGTCCTAAAAGCAGTTCAGAGGGCCACAAGAACCAAGTCAAAGATTTGAAATACCAAGAAGCAAAATCCACTTGGCTGGAAAAGCAAGAAACAAAAAGAATTCAGATAATTGAAGATAGTGTAAGGGGCCTCTGGGACAACCTCAAGCATGCCAACATCCGATTATTGGGGTGCCAGAAAAAGAGAGAGAGCAAGTTAATGAAAACCTACTTGAAGAAACAGTGACTGAAAACTTCCCCCATCTGGTGAAAGAAACTGACTTAAAAGCCCAAGAAGTACACAGAACCCCAAAATATAGGAATCTAAAGAGGACCACACCAAGACATATTGTAATTAAAATGTCAAGAGCAAAAGACAAAGAGAGAATATTAAAAGCAGCAAGAGAAAAACAGTTGGTTACCTACAGGGGAGCACCCATATGGTTGTCAGCGGATTTCTCAACAGAAACGATGTAGGCCAGATGGGAGTGGCAAGAAATATTCAAAATAATGAATACCAAGAATCTACAACCAAGATTACTCTATCCAGCAAAGCTATCATTCAGAATTGAAGATCAGATAAAGTGCTTCACAGATAAGAAAAAACTAAAGGAGTTCATGACCACCAAACCAATATTATATGAAATGCTGAAAGATATTCTTTAAGAAGAGGAAGAAGAAAAAGGTAAAGATATAAATTATGAACAACAAATACACATCAGCAAATGAACATAAAAATCAAGTGAATTGATAGGCTGATGAACAGGATAAACTGGTGAATATAACAGAGACATGGACATAGAGAGGGAATGGACTGACAATTCTTGGGGAGAAAAGGGTTGTGGAAAGTACAGCAAGAGACTGGTCAAAAAGCTTGCAACAGTGGGAGAGGACATTGGGGAGGGGGAGGTGAGGGTGGAGGGCGGGATAGGTATAGGGTGGAGGGGAGCTATAGGGGGATAAAAAAGGGGAAACTAATTAATAAACTTAACAATAAAGATAAAAAAAAGATCTGAGTAAGAATAAAAAAAAGAGTAGATGTCACGGGTTGGGGTAGAGATAAATAGAGCATGGAGCATTTCGATGGGAAAAAAAAAGAAAAAAAGAAGTTCTAGAATGGGAGTTGTGTGGCTTATTAAAAATTATATATATATATATGTATGCATATATATATACACACACAGGGACTTTAGACATTTAAAAGATATATAAATTTATAAACATTATATAATGTTTAGTCCAATCTTCTTAGTATTGCTATTTTGAGATTGCTCAGCAAATGTTGGCCATTTCCAGATTCTAGTTTAGATTAATCAACCCCATTTAGTATTATAGAAATGGTATCATAATTAATTTGTTTCCTAAAATTTTGCTACCTTTATTTATACTAAGCATATGTGTCTAATAGTAATAGAGTGTTAGAGTGCTAAAAATAGAATTCCCTCTCTCTTCTGCCCTCCTCCTTGTGCATTCATACTGTTAGCATGTGACTGACATTTTCTATATTAATTGTGAATTTATATAACATTACTACTGTTCTAGCACTCTGCTAGAGTTTTTTTTTTTATTAAGCAAATAGATATAAGCTATTGCTCTGAAATTCTTTTTGTCATAGTTAACTATCACAGTTTTCTATTAATTGTGAAGTAAAAGAACCAAGTTTTTTTGATAGTTTGTTCCTTTCGTTATGCTTAAATTTTTCTTCTAATGTTTTAAAATTTATTTTCTTAGATCTGTTCGCCCTCCACCTCCTCTAGTGATGCTTAATTACTAGTTTCTCTTATATATTAAGAATTTGATATGATTATTTCTCCTAGATGTCATTTGTTCGAGTGAACCGTTACAGCCCCCGGGGAGGAGGAAGGAAAGCACTGAAAGTAAAGAAGAAGAAAACGGCAGTGAAGCAAGAATGGGATGTAAGTCTAGGTGGCAGGAGAAGCAGTGTGATTACTCTGGAGGGATAGGTGTGCTGACGGGGCCTTAGTCACTCAGAATGGCACTCTGAATCGGGGGCAGCATGTAATAGGGTGGAATGGGTTTCTGGGCATGTTACCTTCTAGGTTTTGGAGGGAAGAGCAGACTTCTTTGGGGAGTTTTTTTTTGTTTGTTTGTTTTTTTTAGAATATAGGAGTTAAGGTTGTACCCTCTACTTCTTTTGAAGAACTGTAACCTTAAGGGGTTGGGGAATGTTTTTTTTGTTTTTTTTTAAATTGCCCCTACCTGTACTTTGAGAATTCACTGCTTTAAGGCCACTCTAGCTAACCTGTGTCACTGACACCTGAATTTTGGGGTAGTGTTTTAGATTTCTCTGTATTAACCAGGGATGCTGTAATCTCATGAGTGGCATTTTTGGCTGAAAAAGTGGGTGAGCCATGCTCAGTTGCCTCTCAAATAGTTATGCTGTAACTTTCTGAAGAATGTGAAAATAATATGGTAAGAAGTTTGAGTAACAAAACTAGCATTTTATTTCAATTTAAATAAATACATTTATATAGTATGTAGGAATATTTAATAATTTTATTTTAATTTAAAATAATTTTTCTTGCTAAAATGTCATGGCCAAACCTCTTAACTCTTTCAAGAAAGTTTTCTTGGAGTATAGCATGCTTAAATACATTAAAGTCTTTTTAAAAAATATGTATTTTTATTGATTTTTAGAGATGAAAGGAGAAGGAGAGAGAGAAAGAGAAAAACATCAATGATGAGAATCATTGATTGGCTGCTTCTTGCACACCCCACACTGAGGATTAAGCCCGCAACCTGGTCATGTGCCCCACCAGGAATCGATTGTGACCTCCTGGTTCATGGGTTGACACTCAACCACTGAGCTACACCAGCTGGGTGAAATATAATCTTTTAACTGAGATTCATCTGGCATGTATAAAAAAGAAAAATCAATGTCATAAAAAAGAAACTAAAACTGATTTTAAATATTTTTTAACCTAGTCTAAAGAATAAACTTTAAAATCCTATATTACAAAATCTAGTAAATACTAACCCTATATAATAAAAGAGAAACATGCAAATGTGACCGTACCTTCGCTATGCTACCAGCCAATCAGGAGCGGGGGATGGGGCTGAGCTGCGTGAGGCGGGGTGGGTGGGGCCAAGGCGTGCAGGAGGCCAGCGGGGGGGGGAGTGGTGCGCGGGATGGGAGGCCAGCTGGTGCTCAGCTTGGGACTGGAGCTGCGGGACCGGAGCTGCGGGACGGGAGGGGTGGGATGGGAGGGGCCGGCCTGCATGCTGGGTGGGATCGAGCCGCACGGGACGGGAGCCGTGCAGGACGGGAGGGGCAAGATGGGAGCTGAGCAGGATGGGAGCCACGTGGGATGGGAGGGGCTGGCCAGTGCGCTGGGCAGGATGGGAGCCGCATGGGATGGCAGCCACGCAGGACGGGAGCTGCACGGAAAGCGAGCCACGCGGGCCGGGAGCTGCGCAGACAGGAGGCAGACGAGGCTGGCGTGTGTGGCTGCCGAGTGCGAGGTGCCCCTGGGGCTGGGCAGTCGCCATCGGGGCTGAGGCCAGGGTCGGGTGGGCGGAGCGGCGCAGCCCGGGCAGAGCCAACCATCAGCCCCACTGCAGAGTGATGACTGGGTGCCCAAGGCCTAAAGCTTCAGCCAGGGGTAAGGGGTCAGTAGGACATCCCCTGAGGGCTCCCAGTATGTGTGAGAGGGCAGGTTGGGCTGAAGGATCATCTACCTCCAGTGCATGAATTTTGTGCACCGGACCCCTAGTATATGTATATCCTAATAAAAGAGTAATATGCAAATTGACTGTACCTTTTATCAGATCATGCCCATCAGTCAATCAGGAGCCAATTATTCAAATAAACCCCAAACAAGATGGCTGCAGTCACTGAGAGCAGGAGGGAGACTTGGGTTTTCTCGGCAATGGAGGAAGCCAAGCTTTCCACCTGTTATTGCTCCCCTAGGCCTCCACTCAATGCTACAAAGTTTCAATTATAGAAGATACATTCCAGCAGAAATGGCGGCAGCCATGGGGCTGGAGAGAGCAGAGGCTAGTGTTGCCTGGGCGATGGAGAAAGCCAAGCTTCTGTAGCCCTAGCACCTAGGCCTCCACTCTAGGCTACCAAGTTTTAGTTATAGAATTTAAACAGAAATGGCTGTTGCCACAGAGCAAGCAGAAGGCTTGGCTCCACTCCAGGCAACGAAGTTTCAATTGTAGAACATAAATTAATCCCAGATCCCAGGGCCTCTGCTTGTATCGCTGGGGGGCGTGGCCAGCCTGCAAACCACCACAGGCCCCTTACCCAGGTTGCCCCATGCCCCAAGGGGACCCCCACCCTGATCCGGGACACCCTTCAGGGCAAACCAGCTGCCCCCCCCCCCCCACCCATGCACCAGGCCTCTATCCTATCTAATAAAAGAATAATGCGCAGATTGACCATCACTTCACACAAGAGGGCTGCCCCCATGTGGTCAAAGATCCTGCCTCCAGGCGGACACAAGATGGCCACCACAAGATGGCCAGCAGGGGAGGACAGTGGGAGGTTCCAGGCCTGCAAGGGAGGGCAGTTGTGGGCCATCAGGCCAGCAGAGTAGGGCAGAGAGGAGGGAGCAGGCCTGCAAGGGAGGGCAGTTGGGGGTGACCAGACCAGCAGAGGAGGGAAGTTGGGGGGCAGACAGGCTGGCAGGGCAGCAGTTAGACATCAATCAGGCTGGCAGGAGGGTGGTTAAGGGGGTGATCAGGCTGGCAGGCAGAAGTGATTAGGGGCAGTCTGGGAGGCAGGCAGGTTGAGCAGTTTGGAGGCAGCTATCCTGGGATTGGGCCTAAATGGGCAGTTGAACATCCCTCGAGGGGTCCCAGATTGGATAGAGTGCAAGCTGGGCTGAGGGACATCCCCCACCCTCCATGCACGAATTTCGTGCACATATTTTTAAAAATATGTTTCTTTATTGATTTCGGAGAGGAAGGGAGAAGGAGAGAGAATCACTGATTGGCTGCCTCTTGCATACCCCCTACTGGGGATCGAGCCTACAACCCAGGCACGTGCCCTTGGCCAGAATGGAACCTGGGACGTTTCAGTCCGCAGGCTGATGTTCTATCCACTAAGCCACGCCAGCTAGGATAATAGTAATATTTTATAGGAAACATTTTTTTTTCTTTAAAGAAAGTTTATCTTTTTTACAGGATACTGTGAGTGATCTAACAGTTCATCGGGCAACTCCTGAAGATTTGGTAAGTTTAATATCAAAAGTTAATATTTGTTTAGTGTTTTATTAGATAATTAGTTTCTAACCTTTAGAATAGGAGCCAGAGGTACTTCCCCGAAGCTGTTATATTTATCTTGCTTATGTCTATATAAAACAAAAAAGCATATCTTCTGGACTTCCTGATTTTAACTTAAGAATATCAATCAGCATGTATTAGAATTTTCTCAGTTAGATTTCTCTAGTCTAGTCTAGTCTCTAGTCTAGATGATAGATGATACATCTATCATCTTTTCCTATCTATAGATATCTTCAGCATTATTTATGATTACTTCCCTGTACAAACATAGTGGTCTAGTCAGTGAAGTAATTTATTCCTTAAACAGGCCATTTATATTTCCATATTTGGGTCCCAATTTTATTTTCCTTACTTGGAACAGTTTCCCTATTTTCTTCTCTATCTGCCCAAATCTTCCTTTGTTATCTTATGCTAGTTCAAATCTTATTTTTTAAAAGTTTCTACTATATATGTAGTTTTAAAAAAATAATTCACACACCATAAAATCCAGCTTCTTAATGATTTTTTAGTATATTCACAGAGTTATGCAACCATCATTACTTCCTAATTATAGAACATTTTCATCATTCAACAAAAGAAACTTTCTATCCATTAACAGTCATTTCCTATGCATTCCCCCACACCTTCTTGATAAATCCTTGGCTTCAACTAATCTACTTTATGTCTCTATGGATTTGACTATTCTGGACATTTGTGTTGTTTCCACTTTTTGGCCATTATGAATAATGCTGCTATGAACACTCATGTAAAGTTTTTGTGAGAAAATATGTTCTCAGTTCTCTTGGGTATATACCTGTGAGCAGAATTTTTGCATCTTGTAATATCTGTATTACTTTACTTCCTGAGGAACTTCCAAACTGTCTTCCAAAGTGATTGTAATTTAGTCTCACTAGCATATATGAGGGTTCCAATTTCTTCACCTCACTTGTCAACTTGTTATTGTCATCTTTTTAGTTTTCATCCTCCTAGTGGGTATAAGATGTAATCTTGTGGTTTTGGTTTGCATTTCCCCATGAATAATGACGTTGAACAGTTGAATACCTTTTCATGTGCTTATTGCTCATGATTGGCGATGGTATCTTTGGAGTAATGTCTGTTTCAATCTTTTAGTCGTTTTATTTTTTCCATCACCATTATCTCCTCTGTTCCCTCTTCCACTTTAAAAATGGAATTATTTGTGTTTTTAGTGTTGAGTTGTAAGAGTTTTTTAATATATTCTGGATACAAGTTCCTTATGAGAGAAATGATTTCAAATGTTTTTTTCCATTCTTTTGGTCATCTTTTCGTTTTCTTGATAATGTCCTTTGAAGCACAAAAGATTTTAATTTTGATTGAGTGCAATTTATCTAATTTTCCTTTTGTTACTTGTGCTTTCAGTGTCATATCTAAGAAACCATTATCTAGCCCACAGTTCACAAAGATTTACTCTTATATTTTCTTCTTTTGTTCATTGTTTAAAAAATTTTTAATAGAATTTATTGAGGTGACATTGGTTAATAACATTATATAGGTTTCAGGTGTACAATTCTATAATACATCACTTGTGTGTTATATTGTGTGTTTACCACCCAAAGTCATGTCTTCTCCCATTACCATTTATTTCCTCTTTGCCTTCTGTCTTCTCCCACCCCTTTCCCTTTGGTAATCACCTATGTTTTCTTTTAAGAGTTTTATAGTTTTAGCTCTTATGTTTAGGTGTTTGATCCATTTTTATTTAAATTTTGCATAGAATGTGAGGTAGAGGTCCAGCTTCATTCTTTTGCAAATGGATATCTTGTTTTCCAAGCACCATTTGTTAAAGGACTATTTTATCCTCATTGAATTTTCTTAGCACCCTTGTTGAACATCAGTTGTCCATAATGTAAGGTCTTACTTTGGACTCTCAATTCTATTTCAGTGATCTGTATGTCTATCCTTATGCCAGTACCACACTCTCTTGATTTTTATAGCTTTGTGGTAAGTTTGAAGTTCTACTTTTTGATATTTTATTGGTTTTTTACAGAGAGGAAGGGAGAGGGATAGAAAGTTAGAAACGTCGATGAGAGAGAAACATCGATCAGCTGCCTCCTGCACACCCCCTACTGGGGATGCACCCTCAACCAAGGTACATGCCCCTGACCGGAATCAAACCCAGGACCCTTCGGTCCATAGGCCAACGCTCTATCCACTGAGCAAAACCAGTTTTGGCTGAAGTTCTGCTTTTTGAAGCTGTCCAACATTTGATAACTCTTCTGAACTGTTATACTTACTACCTACATAAGGCATTGAGAATATCCTGTCTAATGTATATCATTAATCTTTATATATACCCAGTTACCCTGGGAAGATTATTAGTGCTTTTTGAGGAGTAGAAAACATATCTGCCATAGACCTACGAATCTTAATCCTGGTACCTCATTAAATATTAAATGATCCTCAATTGATTAAAATTTTTTTAATTATGAAAAATTTTAAGCTCACGTGAAAGTGCAGACAAAATTATAAAGAGCTCCCATATAATATTCACCCATATATAATGTTAATAAAATTTTACATAATGGCTTCATTTATCATTTCCTTTTCTAACTTTGCTGAAGCATTTTATTTTTTAAATCTTTATTGATGAAAATATTACAGATATTCCCCTTTTTTCCCACATTAGCCCTCTCCACCCGGTTTCCACCCTGCCCCAGGCCTTTGCCATCCAATTGTCTGTGTCCATAGGTAATGCATATATGCATATAAGACCTTTAGTTAATCTCAGTCAGTGTGTGTAATTGTACATATTGTACATGTACATACCTATGTAACTGAAAAGCTTAATAAAACAATTCTTTATTATGTATGACTAGAGGACCGGTGCACAAAATTTGTGCACTGGGGACTGGGGGATCGGCGGCGGGCGGGGGTAGGTCCCTCAGCCTGGCCTGCATCCTCTCCCAGTCCAGGAGCCCCCTGGGACAGTTGGACATCCTTAGTGCTGCCATGGAGGCAGGAGAAGCTCCCAGCACTACCTCTGTGCTCGCCAGCCATGAGCCTGGCTTTTGGCTGAGCAGCGCTCCCCCTGTGGGAGTGCACTGATCACCAGGGGGCAGCTCCTGGATTGAGCATCTGCTCCCTGATGGTCAGTGCATGTCATAGCGACCAGATGTTCTGCCATTTTATCGATTTCCATATTGGCCTTTTATTATATAGGATGTGTCTTAATATTTTCTATTCTATATTCTCTTTTATTTAAAACTAGAGGCCCGGTGCACGAAATTCATGCACTGGGGGTGGGTGGTCCCTCAACCCAACCCGCCCCCTCTCACATACTGGGAGCCCTCAGGGGATGTCCAACTGATGGCTCACCCCCAGCCTGCCCAAGGCCTAAAGCTTTAGGCCTTGGGCACCCAGCCATCATCCTGCTCAGCTCAGCCCTGGCTGCCTGCGACCACCTGGCCCTAGGGTCTGGGTGCTTGCCGCCACTTCCGTTTACAGTGCCCAGGTGCTGGGAGCTCCCTGCTGCCGCTGCCACCACCACTGCTGCTGCCACAGCTTCCCCTCACAGCATCCGGGAGCTGGGCGCTCGCGGCCACCACCGTTTCATCTCCACCCCCAGGGCTGGTGCTCGCACCACTTGGCCCCGCCCCCTCTCCTGATTGGCTGGTAGCATAGCCAATCAGGAGCAAAAGTACGGTCAAATTTGCATGTTTCTCTTTTATTATATAGGACTAGTAGCCTTGCGCACAAATCCACACGTGAGTAGCCTGATATCGCTTGCCTCAGCTGGCCACCTACCCACCATTGCTGGTAGCTCTCTGCTGCTCATTGCTTGCTGCCCCACCCTCCTGGAGCTCTCTACCCACTGCCCCACCCTCTTGTAGCTTCCCCTATCCCCTTTTCTCCTGTAGCTTCCCACCCCCCTCCCATAGCTTGCTGCTCTGCCCCCTCCTGTATGCCCCACCCTCCTGGAGCTCTCTACCCACTGCCCTACCCTCTTGTAGCTTCCCCCACCCCCTTTTCTCCTGTAGCTTCGCACCCCCTCCCCTCATAGCTTGCTGCTCTGCCCCCTCCTGTAGTTTTTCGTCGCCTGCATGTAGTTTGCTGCCCCACTCTCCTGCAGATCCGTGATCTGGTTGGTTGTTACACCTCAAGGTGGATAATTAGTATATTACTCTCTTATTATATGGGATGTGTTGGTTTTGACCCATTAGTTGATTTTTACCACCATCAAATGAGTCCTAGCATGCAGTTTGAAAAGCACTAGTTTATTGGATAGTCCTTATAAAGGAATTAGAAATTAATATACTTTCTATTTTGTCTTATTTAGGTCTAGTACTTCTATATACAGAAGACTGAAAATTTTGACTGTGTATATATATAAATATACCTGTGTTGAATCAGAAAAAATAAAAAAAAGATGAAGTATATTAGGTGGTCTTACCACTTAAATAGGCACCTGCTTTGTTCCTGAAACATTATTTTATATGCTTTTTTCTATATAGATACGCCGACATGAAATACACAAATCGAAGAATAGAGCATTAGTACACTGGGAACTCCAAGAAAAAGCTTTGAAGAGAAAATGGAAGAAGCAGAAACCGGAAATTTCTAATCTTGAGAAAAGGAGATTGTCTATCATGAAGGAGGTAATGCTAAATTGCAATATTTTTGAAAGAGAAGAAAGATAAATAGGTTTCTCTCTTTTCCCCCAAATTTGATTCACATTGGAGAGACTAGTAATTACTGTGTCCTTACATGTGAACTTTGAAGAAAGCAGCAGTGACAATTTTGTCTCTACAACTTAGACTCTCCAGTGGGAATCATACCTAGAAAATTATTAACTTCTCAGTCTAAATTTTCTCATCTTTAAATGGGAATAACATTACTTGTCTGATTGTATTGTAATGAGATTTCTACGGTGATCAGTACAGTCCTTGGCAAGTGATTAGTGCCTTATTATTTATACTAGTAGCCCTGCGCATGAATCCGTGCACCAGTAGCTCGCTGTTGCCCTCCAGTAGCTTCCCACCCCCCTTCATAGCTTGTAGCTGGCTGCCCCACCTTCTTGCTGATCCGTGATCTGGTGAAGCGTAACGACCATTTGCATATTATATCTTTATTATATAGGATAAGCTGCCATAATTTTTTTTCTCAGTTTACATGCAGTGCTGTTAGATTACTTTGCAAAAAATGTGTGCTTGTCCAAAACAGGTTAGTAAGCCACTTGTCTTTGCTTAATTTTTGCTAGATGTAAGGTGTTTGGATAAGGAATCAGATGTGTCAGAATAAACAATATGAGAAATAAGAGGAAACTGTAGCAAAAAATTCGTCTTTTACTTGGGCTGAAATCACTGTGAAAGAAATGTGCTCCCTTTGTAGTGTTTCTTGTTCGGTGTTGAAGTAGATGGCACTTGGCTGTCTGGGTGATCTTTCACTGAAGCTTGAAGCCATACTCTTTTGAGGAGCTCAATAGGTTTCATAGTGAAATAAAATGTCTTGATTTTATAAGTCATCAGCAAGAATTATATCTCCCAAATAAATGTTCACATGAGTTTATTAAAAGAACACTAGATTAAGAGAGATGGGTTCTTTACAGATAAGTAACTTTTGGTGATCTTGGACGAGTCACGTACATTTAAATGTGTTGTAATTCTTACTGAAAGGCCTAAGAACACACATCTGGCCAGGCAAAAAGGCAGCCCCTTTGAGGTGACTCAGCCTTTGTTTCTCCTTCCTAGGTGCTCCTGCTCAGGTCCCGAATTTCCTCCCTCCCTCCCCTCCCCCTTTCTCCCTCCCAAAGTTTTCTGTCTTCTTTATGTAGTGCCACATCCTCAGGCTCTCATCTGCTGTTTCTCAACCCTGATTCACATTAGAAGCAGTCAGGGTTGAGAACTTCCATTAAAAAAAGAACTATATCTGGACCCAGATGTATCTATACTCAGATGTTCTAAGTGGGTCTGGGATATCCCACGTAGGTATGTTTTAGACTGTCTCTATGTAGTTTTAATATGTTGTCAGGGTTGAGAACCTCTGCTGTTAGTGGGATATAGGTATTATACCTTGGAGGTTATTCCATGTTGGTACTGAGAATCCTCTTTTCTTTTTCATGGCCAGCTAGTATACAGTTATACCACACTTTATTTATCCAGTGCTTTATCCGTGGACATTTAGGTTGTGTCTTAGAGTATGCTTATTTTAAGCTTCTGGAAAAACAAAAGATCCCAAAATAGAGTGATTTAAACAAAATCTGTTTCTCTCATTAGACTGTTCAGAGGTAAGAGGGAATTAGGGGCCTCTGCCTGAATTTTATATGTTCTTTATTATATGACTTCCATCTCTGAGTGCAGAATGGTTGTCTCAGTTTCCTTCAGCTATATTCCAGCCAGCAGGAAACAGGAAAGGTAGTGCATGCTACTCCTTTTATATACAAGCCAGAAGTTCTGGCTTATATGCTACTAAAGGCCCGGTCCCTTGTGGAAAAAACAAATCCAGGTCTGTACTAGTGGGGTCCCTCTGCCTGGCCTTTGATAATGGGCCGAAACTGGCTCTTCTATATCCCCCGAGGGGTCCTGGATTGTGAGAGGGTGCAGGCCAGGCCGAGGGACCCCACCGAGATCGGAACAAGGGAGGGATGCAGGGGGTTGGCCTGCTGGGGAGGACTACAGAAGGGCTCCAGGGAGTGTCCCGCTCAGTTCAGATTGGCCAGACCCCACCAGCAAGCTAACCTACCAGTTGGAGTGTCTGCCCTACGTCATAGCGACTGGTCGACTATCTGCCCCCTGGTGTCAGTGCAAGTCATAGCCAGCGGTATGATTAGCCTATCATTAGCATATTATGCTTTGATTGCTTGTACGGCAGACCGAATGACCAGACACTTAGCACATTAGGCTTTTATTATATAAATTCATCACATGACCATTCCCACCTGCAATAATGGTTGGGAAATCTAGCTATGTACTTAGCTAGAATTTGGGAGTTCTGCTGTTAAAGGGAAAATGGAAAGAAAGGATATTAATAGATAAGTAGGAGTGTCTACCACCTACAGATCATTTCCAGCCTTGCCCAGTATAAATAATTTAATGAATGTGTTTTGGGGAATGTATATTTATAGGATAAATTCTTTTTTTCTTTTTTTAAAATATATTTTATTGATTTTTTACAGAACAGAAGGGAGAGGGATAGAAAGTCAGAAACATCGATGAGAGAGACATCCATCAGCTGCCTCTTGCACGCCCCCTACTGGGGATGTGCCCGCAGCCAAGGTACATGCCCTTGCCGGAATCAAACCCGGGACCCTTCAGTCCGCAGTCCGACACTTTATCCACTGAGCCAAACCGGTCTCGGCAAGTAGGATAAATTCTTAAAAGTGGAATTGCTGAGTCAAAAGATACACTCACCTGTTATTTCAATGTTGTTAAGTTTGTAACATCTGTGTATACTTGCATTTAGAGCTTAAGTGGCTAATTAGGGGTAGAAATTTAGTGCATGGGATAATATAATTTAAGTTATAAATATTCTCAGATATTTCTAGAGTGGTATACTGGCTTTCAGTGTGTCCAATTCTTGTAACACTCCTATAGGGTTGGGGAGGTGGTCATATTGTTACTGGATGACAAGCCTGGAGTAGGATTGCCTGAAGACAGTCAGTAGTGTGTGGGTTCTTGACTTTGTGCAGGAAAGATTTCACAACACAAGTCCAGGTGATTTGGAGAGTATATTTATTAAAACTGGGGACAGTGAAAACAAAGGAAGGACTGAAGGCAGAAGAAGCAACAGGAGAGAGCCTAGTGGTGTTCTACTTTGGGTCCTATAAATGTTAGAGGAAACAAGCGAGCTACGGCGGGGCCGCTGTTAGCTTACTGGAAAGTCAAAGTAAAAGGGGTTCTCGGGGACAAATTCAGGAGGCAAGCCTGGGACCAGCTACTGCTGCCTGCTGCTTCCCTGATTGCAAGTCTTGTGGGGATTCTTAGAGTTTTGGAGGAAGGAAATAAAAAGTTCATGCCTGAGAACTGGCATGGGGGGCTCTAGGGAGAGCCTGTGATGGTTGGTATCCTATGTCTTGAGGATTTTATCTTTCTTTTGTGGGTGAGAATCTTAGGGGACAGTTTCAGCAGACTGTTCATCAGCTTTTCAGGTATGTTTTTTATATGCTGATGCATCAAAATGAGCAGATAGGGGAATTGGAGATTATTCTTTAGTCGGCTTCTCTGTTTTACTTTTATCTTAGGTTTTTCTGAATTTAATGGGGTTTTTTGTTGTTTGTTTCCCTGACTTCATCCATCTGGATTTGGCTGGAAGAAATGGCATTAACTGGGTCTGGGTCCTCTATCTCCCTAACCAGGGTGATTTAAGCTACTGTATTTTCCGGCATGTAAGATGACTGGGCGTATAAGACGTCCCCCAGTTTTTCCAGTTAAAATATAGAGTTTGAGATATACTCACCATATAAGACTACCTCTCTTCCAAAGCACACCAAATAAAAATTAAAAAAACATCAGATTTGATTTCAATATAGTCATTTTGAGAAGATTTTCCTGGGTTAAAAAGTCATCTTATACGCTGGAAAATATGGTATGTGTTCTCTGGTTAGAGAGGAGAAGTATATACCATTTGTTCTCAAGTGTCCTTTGTTAGGGATGACAAGGTCTTACGATGCGCTAGCTATGTGCAAGGTGTTGAAATTGTTTGGCCTTGTTTAGTTATCTTGTCTCAGGTTCCTCATTCCACTTGCTCAGGAATTTTCCTACCTTCTTACTATTCTGCCTTAATATCTTCATTGACATATCAAGAAACTAAGGTTAAATAGGTCAGGTTTTACTTAGTATCTTTTGATTGGGCCAAGGGTCCCAGTCTTCTGGCTCAAAAAGTGCTGTTTGTCTTATACCATTCCAAAGCTTCCTCTTTGTGGAAAGAACAAATCCAGCACTGTGTTTTTACCAGCTGAACCATATCAGGGGAATTAGAGACTTATATTAATTTTCTCTGTGTCCTAAGACAGTAACTGAAGTCATCCTATCTAATAAAAGAGTAATATGCAAATTGACCATACCTCTGATCAAGCCACACCCACCAGCCAATCAGGAGCAAATTATTCAAATAAACCCCAACCAAGATGGCTGTCACCACTGAGAGCAGGAGGGAGGCTTGTGTTTCGCCAGCAACAGAGGAAGCCAAGCTTTCTGCCTGTTCTTGCTGGCCTAGGCCTCCACTCAATGCTACAAAGTTTTAATTATAGAAGATACATATATCCCAACGAAATGGCTATACCACGGACCTGGAGAGAATAGAGGCTAGGGTTTCTGGGGCGATGGAGGAAGCCAAACTTCTACACCCCTAGCCTAGGCCTCCACTGTAGGCTACAAAGTTTCAAACAGAAATGGCTGTCACCACGGACTGAGCAGAGGCTTGGCTCTCCTCCAGGCTACAAAGTTTCAATTGTAGAACATAAATTAATCCTGGATCCCAGGGCCTCCGTTTGAGTCGCTGGGGGGTGTGGCCAGCCTGCAAACCACCATAGGCCCCTTTCCCAGGCCGCCCCACACCCAAGGGAACCCCCACCCTCACGCAGGACACCCTTCAGGGCAAACCAGCCAGTCCCCACCTATGCACCAGGCCTCTATCCTATCTAATAAAAGAGTAATTTGCAGATTGACCATCACTCCAACACACAAGATGGCTGTCCCCATGTGGTCAAAGATCCTGTCCCCATGTGGACACAAGATGGCCACCACAAGATGGCCAGCAGGGGAGGGCAGTTGGGGGCGATCAAGCCTGCAGGGG
The DNA here is from genome assembly GCA_027563665.1 of Antrozous pallidus. Classification (NCBI taxonomy): domain Eukaryota; kingdom Metazoa; phylum Chordata; class Mammalia; order Chiroptera; family Vespertilionidae; genus Antrozous; species Antrozous pallidus. The sequence goes on from CM050514.1 coordinate 68,993,369, forward strand.
AGGGCAGTTAGGGGTGACCAGGCCGGCAGAGGAGGGAAGTTGGGGTCAAACAGGCTGGCAGGGGACATCAATTAGGCTGGCAGAGTAGTGGTTAGGGGGTGATCAGGCTGGCAGAGTAGTGGTTAGGGGACAGTCAGGGAGGCAGGCATGTGAGCATTTGGGAGCCAGCAGTTCTGGATTGTGAGAGGGATGTCCGACTGCCCTCGAGGGGTCCCAGATTGGAGAGGGAGCAGGCTGGGCTAAGGGACACCCCTCCCCAGGCACAAATTTTGTGCACCAGGCCTCTAGTATTACATACTGGTGTTCATGGTTTGAGCAGGGGTGGGGAACCTTTTTTCTGTCAACGGCCAATTAAATATTTATAACATAATTTGTGGGCCATACAGAATTATCAACTTAAAAATTAGCTTGCTATATTTGGTAAGATATTTAATTAACTTACCCCTAATGCCTTGGTAAGGCCAACCCAAGTGAATTCTTGGTCCTTATTATAGCCTGCAGGCCGGATGTTTCCCACCCCTGGCCTAGTGAAGTTCTGGTAAGAGCATTTGTTACTAGCTGTCGTATAGATTTGAGCCAGTGCTGGAAACTGGACAGTTTCCAATTTCAAGACTCCTTTTAACTTAGGAATGCCCTCTGATGATGATAGGTAGAGTTGACCTACTTTTACTCTAGCTGTGTCCTTGCTTGTAATTATGTGGAAAGTGCATAATCAGAGGCACTACTATAATGATATTTTTAATGTTCTCATGTCTCCAGGATAAAAACCCAAATTGTTTATAAAAACAGAAGCATCACGTGTTTGTTTAACACGCTAAAACTCATTTTTTACATCATGTTTTTTAAGTTGTGGGTTATGAAATTACTTTATTGGTTGAAACCGCTGAGTTTATGGGTCAGAGACTCACACCTTTGATTTTATGGCTCAAAGATTCTTCTTTAATCAATGTTTTTCAAACTGTAGATCATGACTTGTTAATGGATAATAAAATCAATTTAGTGATTATAACCATCATTTAAAAAAGTAGAACAGAAACTAAAAAGAATGTATCAAATTGGTTTCCAAAGACTAAGATTAAATAAAACTTTTTTTGTGTCATGTATTTACTTTTACATGTGTATATTTGGTCACAATTTGATAGAGTATTTCTCAGGATTGCAGCCAAGCATTTGAAATTCACTAATTATTGTAATAGCCCCATCTATTGGTACTTAAGGATATCACCACTGAAGGGTTTTAGAGGACCTATGGTTATTTTTATGCTTTGTACCTTTATATGGATTTTTTCTTCGTGATTTGATAAGTATATATGTATATATATTCTGAATAATAATATTTATCAATATGTATATGTAGATTCTTTCTGATCAATACCAGATGCAGGATGCATTGGAGAAATCTGATCATTTGATGGCTGCCACCAAAGATCCGTTTGTTGATTTTCCTCGTAGGCGCACAGGTAAAGTATTCAATTCAAACAAAAGCTTCTTTTTTATTTTATTTTTTTATTTATAGGAACAAATGGCTATTTGGAAGGATTTAAAATATTTTTTCAGGCATTACATTATTTATATTACAAGTATTCTAGAGTGGATAGCATATAAGAATTACTAGGCATACATTCATTATAATTTGTTGGCTTTTCACTGGTAATCTTAGCTATTACAAATTACTCAACTAAGGAAAAGTAAAGTGTTATTATCTATTAAAGTGTTTTGTGGTGCATTGTACAAGATTTGATCATTTAAAATAGGACTTGATTTTTAGTTCATTAATATTAAGTTACCATATAATTGAAGTATCTGTTTATATGTAAATTGAGTAAAACATAATTTGAAATCTAAAGCAACATGTCTCTCTCTGAGAAGATTTCCCATCTCCTAATTTAGTATTATTATTCATAATGAGTGTATAATTCATTTTTTATTTTAATCCCTAAAAAGAAATAGTTTTCAGTTTAAGGTTTGAATCCTGGATCAGCCAATTATCAGTGTGACTCTGGTCCAGTTGCTTTAGATTTTTGAGTTTCAGTTTATTTATCTGTAAAATAATAATAGTAACAACCTCATAGGATTTTGTTAGGGTAAAAGTATTTAATATATGTAAGTGCTCTTAGAACTATGCCTGGTATATAGTAAGTACTGTATAGGAGTGAGCTGCTGTTGTCTTTAAAGATTTTCATATCCTGATACAAACATATGGCGGTGCATTGTGCTTATGAAATTACTTTAGTGAAATGAAACAAAGTCATCACGGCATTTTCCTTCTGTAGGATTTCCGAATGTAACAGTGGCTCCTGATTCCTCTCAAGGGCCCATCGTGCTAAATCAAGACCCCGTCACCCAGGCCATCCTTGGTGACTCTGCTGTGGAGCCACAGGTAATGTGTCCTGCTTATAGCCAAAATGCTCATGCCGAAATTAAGTTTAAGTTGGTGTAAATATCGTGGTAAGCATTTCAGAAGCTTAAATGCCAACAAACACCAAGTTGTGGTTGCTGGAATTGTTCTTAATCATATTGTACCTTTTGTGAGTATAGTGTTTGTACTAAGATAGGGCTGGATAATAATAGCTAATACATATTGAGCATTTACCTAGTAGGTAGTTACTATTATACTCATTTAGCAGATTAAAAAAACCTGAGGACAGAAAATTTCTAAGTGCTTGTCCAAGATCACATAGCTAGTTAGCATCAGAGATGACATTCAAATCTAGACTGCCTAGCTCCATAAGACTGCTGCCACCATCTGCCAGTATGGAAACAGCAAGGAGTCTTCCTCTTTGAAGTCAGGTGGTTCTGTGTTCATATTTTGCTACTTACTAGGTGTTTGATCTTGAATTAATTTCTTAAGGTATCTGAGTTGGCTTAGAGTGTTTTTTGTTAAATAGAATATACCTGCTATGGTTATTTCTTCTAATGTATTAGTATGTTTAAAAAGTAGCTACCCAGAAAATTTGGCATTGATTAACTAGTTATATGGGACAATTATAGTGTAGCAGTAAAACATTCACTAGCTGTATCCTAATGTAATTAGAACTCATAATTAATAAAAATGTTTATGTTTTTGAGATAGTAAACATTTTTTAAAAGCCCATGAAGCCCTGGCCATTGTGGCTTAGTTGGTTGGGTGTTGTCCCATGCACCAAAAGGTCGCTGGTTTGATTCCTGATCAGGGTCCATTGCCTAAGTTGTGGGTTCAATCTCTGGTAGTGAGCATGTAGGAGGCAGCGTTTGATGTTTCTCTTTCACATTCATATTTTCTCTCTCCTTTTTCCCTCTCTAAAATCAATTAAAACATTGATAATACTAAATATAATACTAAAAACTCTGGCCCACCTGGCATGGTGGAGTGTTGACCTACTAACCAGGAGGTCATTGTTCGATTCCGGGTCAGAACATATGCCTGGGTTGTGGGCTCAATCCCCAGTGTGAGGTGTGTAGGAGACATCCAATCAATGATTCTCTAATCATTGATGTTTCTCTCTCTCTCTCTCTCTCTCTCTTGCTCTCTCTCCCTCCCTCTCTGAAATCATCCTATGTAATAAAGAGGTAATATGCAAATTGACCATCACTCCAACAGACAAGATGGCCAACCCCATGTAGTCAAAGATGGCTGCCCCCATGTGGACACAAGATGGCCACCACAAGATGGCCTGCAGGGGAGGGCAGTTGGGGGTGATATGGCCTGCAGGGGAGGACAGGGGTGACCAGGCTGGTAGGGGAGGGCAATTAGGGGCAATTAGCCTGGCAGGGGAGAGCAGTTAGGGGAAATTGGGCTGGTAGGGGATCAGTTAGGTATCGATCAGGCTGGCAGGGGAGTGGTTAGGGGTGATCAGGCTGGCAGGCAGAAGTGGTTAAGGGCAATCAGGCAGGCAGGCAGGTGTGCAGTTGGGAGTCAGCATTCCTGGATTCTGAGAGGGATGTCTGGCTGCCTGTTTAGGCCCAGTTCCACTGGGATCAGGCAATGTGAGGCTGCGTCCTGCGTGTCTCACCTGATGGGGCTTGACGGGGGACCTGAGGCTGCATCCCCTGCCTGGCGGGGCTTGATGGGGGTGGGGCTGGCTGGGTCTGAGTCTCATGCGATTTTGAGACTCAAAATGGATGGGGACTTGACTCTGGGGCCCACAGCACACCCTAGACTCTGATAGGAGTGAGACTTTTATATACATTTTACTAATTTTCTTTCATCTCTGATACTTTCATTGTAGAGAAAGGGCAAATAACAATATTAAAATATTTCCTCCAATTAATTCCCTTTTAATTTGCATAAATTTCATGCACCAGACCACTACTTAAAGATATAAAATAATAAAATAAAATAAAACTTCTGTCCAGCCATTGTGGCTCAGAGATTGAGTATTGACCTATGAACCAAGAGGTCATGGTTTGGTTCCCTGTCAGGTACATGTCTAGGTTGTGGGCTCAATCCCCAGTGGGGGCAGGGAAGAGGGAAACATGTAGGAGGCAGCTAATCAATGATTCTTTCTCATCATTGATGTTTCAGTCTCTCTCCCTTTCTTTTCTTCTCTGGAATCAATAAAGATATATTTAAAAAATAAATAAAACTTGTTATGAGTGATCAGAGGCCCAATGCATGAAGATTCGTGCAAGAATGGGTCTTTCTTCCCCTCGTTGCCACACTGCCTTCGCTCTGGCCAGAGCCTCCTTTTCGCTCGGCCTGGAGCTGCCTTTCTGCTATCCCACACTGTCCAGAGGCTCAGAGCGGCTGGGGTGATGCAGAACACCTGGTGATGATGCAAGTGTCCTGCCCTACCCCGCTCCTGGCCACTCCCACCTGTGTATGCAAATTAACCCTACATCTCTGTTGGGTTAATTTGCATATCCACTCCTAATTGGCTGGTGGGCATTGTGAAGGTATAGTCAGTTTGCATCTTACTCTTTTATTAGTGTAGATTAGTACTCAGCACCTGTTTAATGCAATTTCCTCATTATTCATATCTTCTATGAGAAAAGAGAATCATCAATTAGAGGGATAATGCTAGGGAATTATAAGGTCTGGAATAATTAAAGACTTGTAAAGTAACATTGCTTTCTTACAAAGACAGTTCAATGGAAGGTTACATATATTTTAAATAGGCAAAACCCATTAGTATGTTCCTAGGTAAAAACCATTTATATTTTGGCACTTATTAAAATGGTAGCTTTCAGGTAATTGTGGACTCTATCATGGAGCTGGAGAATTGGCAAGAGCTGAGGTTAGACAGGATGGAGGTAGATTATGAAATTAAGAGTAGAACTACTAAACCTGGAATGGGGAACATCTGGCCCAAGGGCTGTATAATGCTCTCAAAATATTTGGTTTGGCCCAGCCAAGGCATTAGAGGTGATTTAATGAAATGTTTGACCAAATATAGCAGGCCAATTTTTAAGCTGTTAATTTTGTATGGCCTGAGAATGATTTTATAAATATCCAAATGGCCCTTGACAGAAAAAAATGTTCCCCACCTTTGCACTGAAGGATGTTGATAACTGAGACATGATGCAATTGGCTGGAGTGTGGAAGATGGATTGGGAGGGACAAAACTGGTGAGAGGATTTGGTTAGAAGACTCAGGTTGGAGTCTTAGTGAGAAGTGGTGAGGACCTGTTCCAAAGCAGTGGCAGTAGGGAAGAAGATAGAAGGGAAGAAGAATGGGTTGTGAGAATAAAAAGGATGGAATTGACAGGGTTGGGTGCTGAATGGATGTGACAAATGAGAAAGACAAATAATTCCCAGTGCTTGCTTGAACATCTGAATGAATGGTGATACTGTTTATAGTCTTAGGTAACCTGGCAGGAATGACAGGAGAGGCTTAGGAGGATGAGCTGTTTTAGAGCTGTTGAGTATGTGTGTGTAGGATGATTTACCAGTGAAATCTTTTAGGCATTTAGGCAGTTAGATATAAATGACTAGGGCTCAAGAAAGATAGAGAATTGCAAATTAATAGCATTCGACTTGTAATTGCAGCTTTGAAATGAAAGTGAGTCAGCCAAAACTGGTTTGGCTCAGTGGATAGAGCATTGGCCTGAGGACTGAAAGGTCCCAGGTTCGATTCTGGTCAAGGGCATGTACCTTGGCTGTGGGCACATCCCCAGTAGGGGGTGTGCAAGAGGCAGCTAGTCCATGTTTCTCTCTCATCGATGTTTCTGACTTTCTATCTCTCTCCCTTCCTCTCTAAAAAATCAATAAACTATGTTTTTTTTAAAAAAGAAAAGAAATGAAAGTGAGTCAGATGAGAAGAGAATTAGGGTCCAAAGGAAGGACCTTGAGTCATGTCAGGTATAAGGGAGGGCTATAAAAAGAACCAGTAAAGGAGATTGGGAAGGAACAGACACGAGAATAGAAGAACCAGGAAAATACAGTATAATGGAAGTTAAAAGGAGGAGTGTATTGAGAAAGAAATGAGTGGTCATTAATATCTGATGAGTTAAATAAATAAAGGAAAGCAAAGACTGAAAAATACTCATTAGATTTAAGAACCAGTGTGTTAATGTTGACTTGTAGAGGACAGTCTGAGTGGAGTGGCAGAGCAGAAGCAAGGTGGCAGGGCATAGATGGCGAATGAGAGTGGGGGACGACTTGTACTAGAAGTTTGGTGGTGAAAGAGAGAAGATAAATAGTAGCTTGAAGGGGAATAAGGTCAGGATAAGATGGGAGAGACTTGGTCTCATTTAAATGTGGATAAGCTGAAGCCAGTACAGAGAGAGAGGTGGAAGATGCAGGAGAGAGAAGGGGAAATTGGTGGTGTGGAGGAGGTGAGAGGATTTGGTTTGTAAAACACATGGAGCAGCCTTAGAAAGAGGGACCTCTTCTGTTATGAAAAAAGAAAAAGGATGAGTGCATATAACCAACTTGTATTGTTATTTTTATGTTGAGAAAGGCTCTTAACGAAATAGATGATGAAGAAGAAACTGTTAACAGCCAGTCAGAGGAAAGTGAGAATGAGTTGGATAACTCTCTAAACTCTCAGTCTAACATGACTACAGACAGGTATGTATATGTAACATAGGTATAAGTACAACTTTTTTTTTTCCAAGACCATTTTTTCCAGCTTTATTGAGATACCATTGATATGTAATCTTGTGTATATTTAAGATGCATAACTTGTTGATTTGATACATTTATGTGTGCAAAATGATCACCATAGCATTATCTAATTCTCTATCACACCACATAATTACCATTTTTTTTTATGGTGAGAGCATTTAAAATCTATTCATTTAGCAAATTTCAAGTATATAATACAGTATTATTAGCTACTAGAGGCCCAGTGCACAAAATTCGTGCACTGGGGTGCGAGGGAGTGTTTCCCTCAACCCAGCCTACACACTCTCTAATCTGGGACCCCTTGAGGGATGTCCAAGTGCCCGTTTAGGACCAATCCCAGGACTGCTGGCTCCCAACCACTCACCTGCCTGCCTGCCTGATTGCCACTAACTGCTTCTGCCTGCCAGCATGATTCCCCCTAACCACTCCCCTGCAGGCCTGGTCGCCTTCAACTGCCTTCCTCTGCTGGCCTGGTCACCCCTAACTTCCCTTCCTTGCCAGTCTGGTCACCCCCTAACTACCCTCCCCTTCAGGCCTGGTCCCCCCCCCCCAAAAAAAAAAACAAAAAAAACTGCCCTCCCCTGCAGGCCTGGTTCCTCTCAACTGCCCTCCCCTGCTGGCCATCTTATGGTGGCCATCTTGTGTCCACATGGGGGGAGCCATCTTTGACCACATGGGGGTGGCCATCTTGTGTGTTGGAGTGACAGTCAATTTGCATATTACTCTTTTATTAGATAGGATAATCACTATACTGTGCATTAGATCTCTAGAAGTTTTCATCTTATTACTAGAAGTCTTTATCCCTTTACAATCTCCCCATTTTCCTTGCCCTAGCCTCTGTTAACCACTATTCTACTTTGTTTCTGTGAGTTCAGCTTTTTTAGATTTCACATATAAGTAATACAGTATATGTCTTTTTCTGTCTTCACTTATCTCATTTAGCATAATGCCCTCAGGTTTCATTTACATTGTCACAAATGGTAGGATTTTCTTTTTTTTTTCATGGCTGGCTAGTATTTCATTTATCTATCTATCTATCATCTACCTACCTATCTTGCATCTTCTTTATTCATTCACCTGTTGACAGACACTTAGATTGTTTCCATATCTTGGCAGCTGTGAATAATGCTGCAGTCAATATGAGAATACAGATATATCTTTCGGGTCCTGTTTTCATTTCCTTTGGCTATATACCCAGAAGTGGAATTGATAGATCATATGATAGTAATATTTTTTGAGGAACTGCTATACTGTTTTCTATAGTGGTGGCACCAATTTATATTCCCATCAACAGTGCACAAGGATTCCCTTTTCTCTACATTCTCACCAACAATTGTTATCTTTTGACTTTTTGATAATAACTATTCTAATGGGTATGAAGTGATATCTCATTGTGATTTCAGTTTGCATTTCCCTGATGATTAGTAACGTTGAGTACTTTTTATGTACCTGTTGGCTGTTGGCTATTTGTATATCTTGTTTAGGTCTTCTGCCTTTGTGTGTGTGTGTGTGTGTGTGTGTGTGTGTGTGTGTGTGTGTGTGTGTTTGCAGGGATCTGAATTGTTTCATTTATTTTAGGGCAAACTTAAAAGGGTTCTTTTCTTTTTTTTTAGTAATCCCAGCACGTTATCACAAAAAAAAACCTAACCCCAAAACAAAATCCAACCTGCTGGGTATGGAGATCATGCTTGTGAACATAGTCCCAACAGTACTATTTTGGTGGTTGATATTTTTCAGAGCATTTTGTTTTTCATTTCCAGAGATAATTGTTAGCAAAGTCTTGTGGGATACTACAAAGTTCTTATTAGTATTCTTTAATGTGTAACATTATTCTTGATAAATAAAGGGTGCCTCTGCCCATTTAAAAATTCAGACTTTAAAAAATTCTTTATTGTTTAAAGTATTACATATGTCGTCCTTTTCCCCCATTGATGCCAGTCAGTGAAAGATAAACTCCCACCCCCAACACAGCCCTCACACCCCTAGTGTCTGTGTTCGTTGGTTATGCTATATGCATGCATACAGGTGCTTGGGTTGATCTCCTCCTCTTCTCCCCTCATCCCCACCCCCGTGACCCTATCTATCTTCCTTTTGAAGTTTAGTGTATTATGTTTATTGATTTGTGGTTACTGTACCATCCTTGCATCCCCGAAATAAATCTCACTTGATCATGGTGTATGATCTTTCTAATGTAATGTTGGGTCCTATTTCTTAGAATTTTGTTGAGGATTTTAGCATCTGTGTTCATCAGGGATATTCTCTTTCCTTTTAGTGTCTTTATCTGGTTTTGGGATTAGGGTAATGCTGGATTCATAGAAAGAGCTTGGAATGTGTCTTCCTTTTGAATTTTTTGAAATAGTCTGGGGAGGATGGATAGGTTTTAGTTCTTTTTTGACTGTTTGGTAAAACTCCCCAGTGAAGCTATCTGGCCCAGAGCTTTTGTTTGTGGGAAGTGTTCGTTTTTTAAAATTGTTTAAAGTATTACAAATAGTAGAACATATGTCTCCTCTTTCCCCTTTTGACCTCCCCCAGGGCCTCCCCCAACCCAGCGGCACATGCCCTCATCCCCCGAGTGTCTGTGTTCATTGGTTACGCTTCTGTGCACGCGTAGAAATCATTTGGTTGATCTCTTACCCCCTGCCCCTTAGCCCTCCCCTGCCTTCCTGCTGAAGTTTGATAGTCTGTTCAGTGCTTCTTTGTTTCTGTATCTATTTTTGCTCATCAGTTTATGATGTTCATTATATTCCACAAATGAGTGAGATTATATGCTGTTTATCTTTCACTGACATCAAACCTGGGACCCTTGAGTCCGCAGGCCGATGCTCTATCCATTGAGCCAAACCCATCCGGGCTGATCACTACTTTACATGTGCACTGTATATTCTAATATATAGTGTTTTGTTATTTTAGAAATTGGGTAATTTAACTTTAGTTTTCCCTCTTTTACCTAAGAGTTGTTTAATATGTTTAAAATATGTTTCCAGATAGAAAAACCTCTTTTTTTGTTTTATTACTTATAGTTTTATTACATTCAGAGTTTGTAATATTTTTACATATGGAACTTAATGATGTCTTCTTTGTGACCTAATAGATCAAATTTTTGTGAATGTTCTGTGTGTGTGCTTGAGAAGAAGGTGTATTTTCTATTAACAAGGTATAAAGTTCTAAATGTATAGCCACATTATCTACTTCATTGATATTGTTGTTAACTTCTTCTGTATTCCTATTTATTTTTATCAACTCTTATATTGAGAGTAATGTATTAAAGTCTCTTGCTGTTGTTTCAATTTTTCTTTGCATTTGATGTTTATATTTTTTTTTAGAGTCAAATACCTCCATTCTTATAAAGGTGCTTGTTGCATGTTTCTGTACATGGATCTCCATAAATATTGTATCTTCATTATGAAATATGGATTTCAGCACTTGAAAGTGTTCTTTATCACAGTGAATGCTTTTTGGCTTCAATTCTATTTTGTTTAATATTAGGAATGAAATTTCTGCCTTCTTATTTCTAATTTGCCTGTTCATCTTTGCTTATCTTCTTATATTTAGTCTTTCTGAATTATTGTGTACTAGGTGTGTCCCTTGTAGTCAACATAGAATTGGGCCTTGTCTTGTTAGCCAATATGAAAATCTTGTTAGCCAATATGAAGTTACCTGAAGCACTCATTGATACAGTTATGCTTGATGTCAACTTTGTCATTATACTGTAATTATAGTTTTCTTTCTCTGTGTTCTTTTTGATATTTAGGAATTTTGTAATTTTCTTCTAGTTGGTTTCTTTTTTGTTTTTGTTTTGTATCTATCTTTTATATAGCCTTTAATTACCTGTTTTCTTATTTAACCTTTTACTGTCAGGTGTGTTGGTTTTAAGTGGTATTTTTTTGGTTTCTATCCATTGCCTATTCAACAAAGAAATTGTTCTACATTCCCATTATTTCCCCCTTTTTTCTTCATCCTTCTCCCCATTTTTAGCTGCATATTTTTTTGCTTTCACAGAAAATAAAACATTTATGTATTATTCTTCCTTGTATATTTCTATTTTTGTTTTAATCATTCAGCTACAATTAAATATATTAAATGCTCATCTTAGTCCTTTTATGTTATTTCTCTAGTTAATTCTTGGTTGGATCTCTTAGATAAAGCTTATTATAGGGCTTTTGAATATAATGTTTCTTGAGTTCTTAAAAGTTAAAAGTTGTGTTTTTTTTATAGCTTTGATATTTGGACAACTTAGCTGGATATAAAACCTTTGGTTTATATGTTTTTTCGCCCTTAACTTTCTTAAAAATACTACTCCACCCTGGGTTTGCTTTGAATGTTACCTTTGAGAAGTCTGATGCTAGGATAATTTTCTTGCCTTTTTAAGTAATTTGGATATTAAGACACTTGTATCTAGTGACTTTAAATTTATATTCTAATATTTTAGCATTTAAATTTTATTTCTTTTTTATTTTAAATATTGCCAAGTTATGTCTTGGAGTTTATCTTTCCATATCATTTTTTGCTTTCTAAAAACAGCCCTTTCATATAGGGATTCATTTTTTTTAAAGTTTTGGATTATAATGTTCCTTATTAAATGTTTACTTAACAATTCTCCATTAAACACATTATAATTTAATCTTTATTTTTGAGGTAGTCTTCCCTTTTCTTGGATTTGTTTCCCGAGTTCAATCAATTCTTGTTTTTGTTTCTTTCAGATTTTTATCCATTTTAGGTCTTAGTTTTGGATTTTATGGTTGAAGATTTATTGGTATAGAACTTAAAATATATTTCATTTTGTTTAAATATATATCATTTCATTTAAATAAAGTGTGTTTTAATTTTCTTCTGTTTTTTTTTGTGTGTGTGTGTGTGTGTGTGTGTGTGTGTGTGTGTGTATGTGTGTGTGTGGTGAATTCTCATTAGCTGAAATCTTTCAATTTAAACTTTCTATTTATACTGAAGTCAGTTTTGGTAAATTACATTTTCTTAGGGACTTACCCATTTTGTTTAGATTTATTAATATATTATCATTGTTTTGTTATATTGCCTTGCATGGATATATACAATTGCATAGTCCCTTTTTAGTCAAATACAGTAACAATGGTTCCAGGGATTAGGTTGTCGGTAAATTTTGGGGATTATTTTTAAGTCTACCATAGATAGTAGTATACTATTTTTCTTGTTATTATTTCACATAACCTGTACATATATTAAGGAGGTCTTCAAAGTATAAACATTAGAGACAAATGTGAGTTCATATGGGTTTGAATTTTCCCAATTTGTACAGAAATCTCATTCCAACTTTTTCTTAGGATTTGTCCTAAGTTTGGACTTAGAGCTAGCACTGTCTTTCCGAGGAGTCTTTCGGATGCTTTGATAAATAACCACCTGTGAATAGACTATATTATGGATATTTTACACAATATACTTCATAGCAACTAATGTTCAGTGTACTACCTGTAAGTTGCTTGAAGATAGCACAGGTTGAGGTCTGTGGAACCACTAAAGAAGATTTCACTTTTCCTGATTTTTTTTTTTTTTTGTAAAGGCTTTATTTATTTACTACTAGCCCTATACATGAATCTGTGCACCAGTAGGTCGCTGCCACCCTCCTGTAGCTCTCCACCTCCCCTTTGCTTGCTGCCCTGCCCCATCCTGTAGCTTTCTGCTGCCTGCTTGTAGTTCGCTGCCCCACCCTTGTGCAGATCCATGGTCCAGTCATTATGCAGTGGGTTGTTATGCCTCAGGGTGTAACGGATAATTAGCATATTCCTCTCTTATTATATAGGAGGATAGTTAACACTAGAGGCCTGGGTGGTCTGGGTGGGGGGTCCCTCAGCCTGGCCTGCACTGTCTCACAGTCCAGGAGCCCTTGGGGAATGTCTGGCTGCTACAGAGACAGGAGAGGCTCCCACCACTACTGCTGCACTTTCCAGCCGTGAGCCTGGCTTCTGGCTGAGCGGTGCTCCCCTTGTGGGAGCACACTGACCACCAGGAGGCAGCTCCTGGTGTTGAGTGTCTGCCCCCTGGTGGCCAGTGTGTGTCATAGCAGCCGGTTGTTCCACCGTTCAGTCTATTTGCAGATTAGCTTTTTATTATATAGGATACCACACAGTCTACCTATTTAAAGTATAATATTTGGCCTGGCTGGTGTGGCTTTATGGTTGAGTATCAACCTATGAACCAGGAGGTCATAGTTTGATTTCTGGTCAGGGTGCATGCATGGTGTGTAGGCTCTATCCCCAATGGGGACATGCAGGAGGCAGCCAGTTCTCTCTCATCATTGATGTTTCTGTCTCTCCCTCTCCCTTCCTCTCTAAAATCAATGCCAGTATATTTAAAGTATAATATTTGATGATTTTTAATATTTTTACAGATTTGTACAATCTACAATCAATTTTAAAACATTTGTATTACTCCTAAAAGAAAACCCATACTGTGTAACCCCAAACTCTTGAGCCCTACCTAATCTATTTGTTTGGTCTACTTTCTATCTCTATAGATTTGCTAATTCTGGACATTTATATATATATATATAAAATCATGCAATATGTGGTCTTTTGTGTCTGGTGTGTTTTACTTAGTTTTCAAGATTCATCCATATTGTAGATATATCAGTGCTTCATTGAACAGTTCCATAATATTTCATTGTGTAGATATGTCACATTCATCAGCTGGTTGATGTTTGGGTTGTTCCTGCTTTTTGGTCCCCTAGCTGTTTTGTTTTGTTTTGTTTTGTTTTGTTTTGTTTTGTTTTGTTTTGGTAATCCTCACTTGAGGATATTTTCCCATTGATTTTTAGAGAGAGTAGAAGGGAGGGAGGGAGACAGAGAGAAAGAAACATTGATGTGAGAGAGAAACATCTATTGATTGCCTCCTGTACATGCCTCATCCAGGGCAGGGGATTGAGCCTGCAACATGCCCTTGACCGGGATCAAAACTGGGACCTTCAGTCTGTGAGCCAGTGCTCTGTCCACTAAGCCATCCTGGCCAGGGCTGGTCTCCTAGATCTTTTAAGTCTCAGTCTAATTGAGAAATAGACAATTGGAGATTAAAATATCAGCTTTATCAGTGATGAGGATGATTACAGCATAAAGCTTAGCTCTTTTCCCCACTCCCTCTCCCAGCTTTTCAACACACAGGGCAGTCTGCTCCAGTCACTTTATTTCAGTGATGAGAAGAGATGGTGTCCTGGAACAGGCTCTTAGTAAGAGAGAGAAACCAGAAAGGACCAAGTCTTACACTGTCTCTAGAGAAAGAGGGAGGAGGATGGGACCATACCACTTCAGAAAGGGAAAAGTCCTTGCTTGAGGAGTCAACACAGGCTGGAGCCTGGGAGGGAGATGGAATGATTCCTTCTAACATGAAGAAGACTGATATTTTAGCCTGGCCAGTGTGGATCAGTGGTTGAGCATTGACCGGTAGACCAGGAGGTCACTGTTCAAATCCCATTTGCAGCACATGCCCAGGTTGTGGGCTAGATCCCCAGAGGATGTGCAGGAGGCAGCTGATCAATGATTCTCTCTCATTATTGATGTTTCTGTCTTGTTCTCACTCTCCCTTCTCTAAAATCAATAAAAGTATATATATTTTTAAAAAAGAAGACTGGTATTTTAGTTCTCATAAGTTACATGTTTTCTTTGATGATGAATTATGAAAAGTTTTTTCAAATCAAGCAGTTGATCAGTGTAAATGCTGGCACTTATTAATTGTAATATATAGCTTGTTGTCCCATAATTTATAGGTTTCTTCACCAACTGAAGGAAGATAATTCGGAGTTAATTAATAAACTGTGGACTGATATTCAGCAGAAAATAGCAACACAGTCACAAATAACAAGCCCTCTAGCAACTCCATCATCCACCTCTCCATCAGAGGAAAAAAAAGGTTTGTTTTCACATTGTATTATTTCTTACAGATCATAGCTTGCTTTATTTTTTTCTTTCTTGAACACAGTAATTTTTAAAGAAGTTATTTGAGTTTTGACTGTCTTAGCCTAATTGAGTGAAATACTGATTGACTTGTGAATGGAAACTTTAGTGTTTTGTTTTTTTCACCTGAGATGCTTTTGAAAATACCCTTTGTTTTAGCTGCTTTGAATGCGACCAATGCTGTCAAGAGAGTCCACACCAGGCTTCAGCCTGAAGAGTCTTCTGAGTCTCTAGACTCGAGCTACCTTGTGGGACAAGTGCTGAACTCGAGGAAGCAGCTGTTAAATAAAGGTTTCTTCCCTTAGTTCACAAAGATGAATGAATTATTAGACATGTAACTTTACATGGCCATTGTAATGTTTTAGTAAATGCTTTTTCCTTTCAATTATCCAGTTGGATCTATGAATTTGTTGAGTCAGAGCTAAGGAATGCCTCCTTTTATCCCATATAGCCCTATAGAATGATGGTTCTATACATTCCTTATAGATTGTGTAAACCTGGTTTAATCAGAATAGATTTTTGTGAGAAAACTGTGATAACTTCTAAAAAAATCTTTTATAAATTGTGGACAACAGCCGAAGATGTTTTCTAGTGTAATTTTTCCTGATCTTAAAATAGAATGATTTCTGTCATTATCAGTGAAAAGAAAACAGGAGTTGTGTGCCCCTTCCAAGCAGAAGGGTAACATGCTGTCATCTAGCACAGCCTCCACAGACTTATCCGGTAGCACCAATCCCAGCCTGGATGTCCTCAGGCACATGATACACGAAGTGGAACATGAAATGGAAGACTATGAGCGGTCGACGGGACGCGAAGTCAAGGAACCGCAGAGCAGTCAGGGTCTTACCGGCTTTACCCTGTCGCTGGTGAGCTCCCTCTGTCGCCTGGTTCGGTACCTTAAAGAGGTGAGCAAGCACATGAGGTTAGTAGGGTCTCCTCTTCAGAGTGCTGGTGGAAAGGTGTAGGGTTTTTTCTCTACACCTAATTGTTTGCAACTTCCAAATAAAGTGTAGTCACATTTGAATAGCTTTGTTTAAAATGCGTCAGTTTTAGATTATGTGCAAAGTGAAGGTTTATCCTCTTCATTTTCCTCTGTAAGCTGATTCATGCAGCAGCTAGCATGTTGGTACATGCACAGGTTAGTGATGCTGATTTGAATATAAGCCTTAATGAAATGTAATTGGGAAAGTAAATCTGCTGTAAGTAAAATATCTTGTGCTAATATTGACTTGCTATTTGACAGTTACAGATTAAATAGACCTACTAATGTGTCCTCATTCTGCTGCTTTCCTCTGCTTCCTGTTACCTTTTAGTTCAGTCTGGAGAGTAGCATGCCTGCTATCTGTAGACACAGATTGGGAAAATCCCTTATGTTATCTGCATGACTGCTAACTTGGGCTTTCCTTCAGTATCTTAGTGGCCGATATTTTATTGTTGTGAAATCATTTATAAGACAAAGGAATTGTTTAATTCATTTGTGAATAATCTCAGAATGCTGTGGAATTAGACTTAGCTATGTAGTTCATCTTTTAAAAAATCTATTCAAACTATTTTTATGTGTTTAAATTTGTTAAACATAAAATATGACAAATACTTGAGGAAGTGTTATTAATTAAAAATTTGATTCATTTCTGTAACTCAGAGGTTTCAATTCAGAGATCTTCAGAAAATTACTTTTTAGTGAAAGATTAATTATGGTATCTGACTTAGGAAAGAGTTAACGTTTTTCTACCCTCAAATCAGGGATCTCCAGGAGTTTACTTTTGGCTCTGAAAATATTATAGGCTTAGAAGCAAGTACTTTTTAGTTAATCACTTGCTTTACAAAGCTCATCCACTTAAACCTGTTGTTATTTATTTTAAATGAGAGACTTGGTGCACAAATTTGTGCATGGGTGGGGTCCCTCGGAGTGGCCTGCAGGGATTGGGCCCCAGCTCATGCCCCCAGGCACGCCCAACCTTGCAGCCCAACAGCCCAGCTTGCACCCCCAACCTTGCAGCCCAACAGCCCTGCCTGGCACCCTGCCATGGACTGGCCCCTCCTCACCTGCTCTACCATCCTGTCAGTGGGGCGATTGGTTGGGCTGGGACCTCCTGCTGGCTTCCTCAGTGCCTGGGAGCCAGGCAGCGGCCCCTGCCACTGCTGCTGGTCACCATTTGTGGGGTAGTTGGGGCGCCCCACTCACACCTGCTTTGGCCTGGCGCTGCCTGCTCACCTGCTCCACCATCCTGCCATGGTCCCACTCTCGTTGGGGCCCATCAGGGCAGGCAGCACCTCCACTGTCGCCCACTGCCAGCACCGCATTGCTGATGCCTGCCGTGTTCCGTGCCGCCCCCTGGTGGTCACGCACATCATAGCAAGTGGTTGAACTCCCGGTCAAACAATTTGCCTGTTAGGCTTTTATTCTTAGGAGGATTATATTTTAACAGATTTAATTTTCAAATTGGTGATCTATTCTCATGCTATGAAATTCAGAGACACAGAAGGATATGTGATGAAAAATCTAATTCCCACCCCTAACTTCCATTTAACCAGTTTGCTTCATATAGCCAACTATTACCAGACATCAGTATATCCTTTCAGAGATAGTTGATGTATATTCAAGCAATATATATATATATATATATACACATATATATATACATATATACATATATATATATATATATTTCCCTCTACTTCCTTCTACAAAATTTTAGTTTCAATTCTATATACCAGCCTGTTTATTGTGTTCTATTTGAAGAAGGGAGGATAAAGCAGCACATTTTAATGAAATATATCTTTTAATAAAAATATTTAACTCATTACTGTCACATAATATATACTTTGTAAGTGTTTTCGTCTTTGACAACTTTGAGTAGAAGCTTTTAGTTTTCAACATGTGATGCTGTTGATGGGAGTTTATTTGACTTTTTTTTTTTTTTTTTGTAGAGTGAGCTCCAACTACGTAAAGAAGTAGAGACAAGGCAGAAACTGGAACAGGCATTAGGTGATCATCGAGAGCTCATTGATGCTCTTACAGCTGAAATTCTACTTCTTAGAGAAGAAAATACTGCTACCCAGGTACTCAGATGAGATCCCAAACTTTTCTGTGTTTACTAGTATAAAACATCTTTAAGAATGTTTGAGGTTCCTTCTAGTTTTCTTTGGTTTAGTTGTACTGATGTGATTACTTGTACTTCTTTATTATCATCAATGGTAGTTTTTATTGAAGATCTATTATATTGGAGGTACCATGTTAAAACTTGGACTATAAGTAGTATGTAGATACAGATTATTATGATCTCTGAATGCATAATAATCTGGCCACTCAGTGTGTGTGTGTGTGTGTGTGTGTGTGTGTGTGTGTGTGTATGTGTGTATGTACATATACATATATATACATATGTATATATACATATATATGCATATACATATTTATATATATATACACATATACATATATATGGCTGAGTGCATGAATTTGTGCATGGGTGGGGTCCGCCTAGCCTGGCCAGGGGAAGGGGTCATGGGCCGTTGGCCGGCCTTCCTGCTGTTCAAACTCCTGGTCGAGGGGACAATTTGCATATTAGCCTTTTATTATATAGGATATACACTGAATGGCCAGATTATGATGTATTCAGAGATCATAATAATCTGGCCACTCAGTGTATATAAAAGCCTAAGTGACTGAACAACCAAACAACTGAACCACCAGTCAACCAGTCGTTATGATGTGCACTGACCACCAGGGGGCAGATGCTCAATGCAGGAGCTGCCCTCTGGTGGTCAGTAGCTCGCACAGCCAACCTCTCCTGGACTCTCCCACCCCAGCCAGCCAACCTCTGCCTTCCCTCCCCCCTTACCCCCCATTGGCCAACCTCCCACGGTCCTTCTGCCAACCAACCTCCCCCAGTCTCTGCTGGCTAACCTCCTGCGGTCCCTTCCCAAGCCCTGCGGTCCCTCCAGATGGCCAACCTTCTGCGGTCCCTCCCCCACCCCCTGCTGGCTAACCTCCTGCGGTCCCTTCCCAAGCCCCTGCTGGCCAGTCTCCTGTGGGGCTGGGCGAGAAGGCCCTGATTAGCCCTGATTGCCTGCCAGGCCTAGGGACACCACCTGTGTATGAATTTGTGCCCTGGGCCTTTAGTATAGATAAGTCGACTATCTTCAAGAAACTACTAAATAGTGGGAAGACAGAATCTGCATTTAAATTATAACTACCAATATTATATTAGTTTGTTAAAAATGTTTAATGAGTGTTATATAGTTACTGTTAATTTCAGAACAATAGAAGATACTATTTGAAGAATCCTTCTACAGTTGTATGTCATTAAGTTGTTTATAGTAAATTCATATTTAGTAGATATGGCTAATCATTCCTTCTTAATACTGTATAAGTATTTCTTCTAGAAAACCTTCTTGCCTCCGTGCTGCATTACATATTCTTCCTTAGTACACTTTCGATATTCTCTGGATATTGTTTTCATTGTATTTACCAAATTGTGTCACACACACATGGGTACCTGTTATCAGAACTGTGAGCTGCTGGAGGACAGTGACATTTTTGTTCATCTGTTTGTTCTCAGATCGTGGTTATTACGACTTTATTTATCAGCCAAAAGGTAATAGTAAAGTATAGGTGGTAGACAAGTTGCATTTGTATTAATGGATATTAGATATCAATCATGAAATTTTTTAAATGATGTATATAGTTCACATGCCATTTAATTCTTCCTTTCAAAGTGTACAATCCAATGGGTTTTAGAGGTGTACACCAACACCATTACCTAATTTCAGAACATTTGTGTCACCCCAAAGAGAAACCCATCAGCCGCCTTCTTTTCTTTCATCCATCCAGCCCTAAGCAACGACAAATTTACTTTATGTTTCTATAGATTTGCCTAATCGGGATATTTCATATAAATAGAATCATGCAGTATGTGCTTTTTTGTGTCTGATTTCTTTCACTTAGCATAATGTTTTCAAGTTTCATCTATGTTGTAGTATGTATTAGCATTTCATTTTTTTTATCACCCAATAATATATACATTTTTTAATCCTCACCAGAGGATATGTTTTATTGATTTTAGAGAGAGAGGAAGGAAGAAGGGGCGGGGAGAGAGAAACAGTTGCCTCCCATGTATACCCTGACCGGGGATCAAACCTGCAAAACTTGGGTATGTGCTCTGACACAGAATCAAACCTGTGACCTTTTGGTGACATGAGGATGCTCCAGCCAACTGAGCCACACCAGTCAGGACCAGTAATATTCTACCATATTTAGTTTTTCCATCTTTCAGTTGATGAATATTTGAATTATTTCTTCTTTTTGTGTATTATGAATGAATAATTTTGCTGTGAATATTCATGTACAAATATTTGAGTGAACATAGGTTTTCTGTTCTCCTGGGAAGATGGGCAGTTTTATAATGTACCAATCTGTTCAACAAATTTTTATTGGGCACATATTCTGGGCTTGGCACTGTTCTAGGTACAAGAAATAGAATAGTGAACAAAAAATAAATCTTTGCCCTCATAGAGCTTATGTTCTAAACAAGTCTTAAAAAGAAGAAAAAGTAAAGTATGTTGTAAGTTGATGGTGATATGTACTATAAAGAAGAATAAAGCAGGTAACAGGCACAGGAAGTGCCTCTGATGGGAAGTTGTAAATGAAATGGTCCCTGCTTCTGAGGAGGTGACATTTGAGCAAAAGCCTGAAGGAGGTGAGGGAGCGAGCATGCACATAGCTGAGAGATGAGCTATCGCACAGAATAACAGCTGCAAAGGTCGTGAGGTGGGAGGGTGGCTATTGAGCTCAGAAACATTAAGGAGACCAGTGTGATAGGAGTAGAATGTGGGGAAGAGAATAGTAGGAGACAAGAGCACATAAGCCTGATCATGTGGGGCTGTTACGCTGAGTGAGATGGGAGACCACGAAGGGTTTTGAATAGAGAAGAGAAATGATCTTATGTAGGTTTTAAGAGGATCAGTTTTGGCTAGTATGTTGTATCTAGGACAGATAATACTGCTCTTTCTTTCTTTTAATTTACTCTTTTTAAAAAAATATATTTTTTATTGATTTTTTTTGCAGTATAACTTATATTTAATAGTAGTACATATGTTTTCCTTCCCCCCCTCATTATCCTCCCCGCAGCCTCCCTTATCCCCCAGCATATGTCCCCCCTCCCCCACTCCCCCCCTCCCCGCCCCAGTGTCTTTCAGTCATTGGTTATGCTCATATGCATGCATGCAAGTCCTTCGGTTGATCTCCCCCAGCATCCACCTCCCATCCACCTAAGCCTTTCCCCTGTAGCTTGACAGCCTGTTCAATGCCTCCCTGCCTCTATATCAATCACTCTCCCCTGTTTCTTTTCTTCAAAAATATCTTACCTCTGCATACTAGAAATAAATGTATAAGAAGAAAAAATGTTTGACTCTCAGTTTCAATGTCCAATAGATAAATGGACAAAAATGTCCAATGTTCTGAGTCCCAGTTTCAGTGTCAAATAGTTCTTTATGTGTACATGTCAGCAATGGTATCCAGATGGTGGACACATTGTGGCAATGCAAGATCCATCCTCTCTGGTTTGCTCCTGGGCCACCTGCAGCCATGCACAGCTGCCGATTGCTAGCATGGCAAGGTGTCGTCAGTGTCCCCAATCTCTGGACCATCCTCGTGACTGGAACAGATCCATCAGTTCCTCACTGTCGCAGGAACCCACATGGTCTTGGAGTTGTTCTCTGCAAACACACAAACACATTCTCGACCAAAAGTTAACAAAGGGATCCTCTCTGCAAAATAGACTTGGGATTCTTTTTATTTTTGCCTAAATGATTTTCCTTTGGCTTATTTTGATACCATGTGTGTTTTTTCATGGGTGTCCTGCAGTTGGTTTTACAAATGGAATTTACTTTTCTGGAGTAAGAATTTTCTAGATGTATTTTACTTACAGGATATTTTTCCTTACATGATATTACCCCACTGTCATCCCTCCCCTTTTTTTTGATTAATGGGGGCTTTTGGAAATTTTATCTTGCAGTCTTGGTAATTTTAAATTTTAATTTTTGCACACAAATATTACTGCTTTAGGTTCTTTGGATGTTAGGCAATTTTACAGTGAGATGAACTACTAATAGATATTTTAGTTAATGTTTTAGGAAAAGCTTTTTGTCCAGTACACTTAAATTTTCTTGAGTATTCACTTATTTCACTTGGCCAATTTAAATTAATCTGAAAACTTGATTACTATTTTCCTGTCAATTTTAATACTCAAGCAGAAATCTTAGTTTACCCTGTAAATATTAGTGGAAAGGAATATTTGCATTTTTGAGTGGGTCCTGAGCATTCCTGGTAATAGACTGAATTTAGATATAGAGCAGCTATTGCTGGCCGAGTCTCTGTCTGCCACCTGGGTCCTGGTCTGAGTTGTGCGTGGGAGGTGAAGCAGCCGTGGGGGTAGGAGACCTCCCTCAGGAGGGGTGAGAATTCAAGCCCCTGCAAGGTTTGTGGGTAGGGTCTGTGTCCCATCTCTGTTGACCTTTTAGTTCTCTTCTGTTGGCCCTTCTGCGACTGTGCCTGTCTTAGGTTGTTCCTTCCCTGAGGAATCTTACCCGTCTCTGGCTAACCAGCCATCCTCCTGGGCCAAACAGGGTGATGTGAGGTTCCGTCCTGTCTCCTTTGTAGTCTATGCCCCCGTGGCCTCCACATCCAGCACTTGCCTTGGGGTCCCCTCGCCTGCTGGCGGGGTCCCGGTACTGATCACATATCTCGGGGGACCCAGGTTTCTTCTCCAGAGAAGGCCCAGCTCACACCATTGGTGGAGAGACAGATCCATGGTGCCAGCTGCCCAGAGGCTTCAGCCACAGCTTGAACGGAAAGTTCAGGCAACAGCTGTGTGTAATACTGCTCTTTCTTAGTTTATGATGCCCTGAGTGTCTTAAGACACCCCTAGGCCAAAAGAAATACCTAATACTTTCATTTATTAAGTAGTTAGGGTCAAATAACTTAGGAAATATTTGTCTTATGTGCTATTTGAAAAAAATGATGCATGTAAATTGATAGAAAAAGTCATATTTTTATTCATGATTAAATAACCACAATTATTTACTGTTGGAATATGTATACCTGTTGGCAGTACACAGCTTCTGAAAGCTTGGAATCATATTGGACACCATTCTTATTTCCTATTCTGCAATAATTTTTATGCAGCATTGCTTTTTAGCACAGCAACTACTAAAACCCAGCCTTGTGAATATATGACATAATCAAAAGGAACATATCTTGGTATAATGTGAACTACCTCAAGCTAGTAGTTCACTGGTACCTCACAGAACATTTGAGTTTCCCTTAAAAATAAGAAATGTCCTGTGGGGCTCCTATGAGTTCACTGTATTGCTCCAAGATGCATCAGCCTTGTTTGGGAAACACAGTATAGGACTATACTCTATCTAGGCCAGTGATGGTCAACCTTTTGAGCTTGGTGTTTCAAAATTCACCAAAAAAACTAGCATAACTCGAGTGGTGTGTCACTTCAAGAAAAAAACCCATAATTTTGTGATATTTATAGTTTAAATAACAAAAATGTATAATTATAATATATAACTGTATTTAATAAACCAAACACTAATTATTTAACTTACCTGCTTAGTGACTTCTTTGTTCATCTATCAGTCGGTCTGGTTTTTTTTTTTTTTTTTGGTCTTGATATTATTTAACTTTGTGTGGGGTGCCGTGAACTAAGATAAGTGAGGGGGAGGGGGAATTCTTTAACTAACCGTACACTTCAAGCCCAAGCAAGTGCTACTAACTTCATCTGTCAGTCTGTTTCTTTTGTTGGTTTTGATATTACTCAACACTGAGAATAAGTTCTCACAAAAGTACATAGAGGGAAAAATTGTGAGGAAAGCCATTACTATATTTTTCATGGTGCTAAAAGTGTCTGGTAATGGGTTCCAGACATTCTAAATTTCTTCTTCATAGTAGCACTCCTCTTGATTCTCCAAGCGGCACCTTCCCAGATTCTCAAGCTTTGACCTCAAGTCAACAAACACCTGAGCCCAGATGCTGTCTTGAAATTGTACAAGTTGCATCTCCAAATCATCAATTTGCATCCATTGGAAACCATTTAATTCCAAACTACTGTAGACTAGTACATCAGGATACTTAATTATTTTTATGGTCTGTTCTAGGCTTCTAAATTGATTAAATATATCACTGAACTGGTCAAGTAACAAGTCTAAAACATGCTGGTACTTTATATGCAAGGGTTCCATTTCATTTTGTACAGCTGCACTGGCCTTCTCAAAATACTTTGTTACTGGAGGAAAATACTTATAAGTTTTAGTTTCTACATCTTGCTTGAAAATTTTAAGTTGCCTTTCAAAAGCTTTTATGTATCCAAACACAACGTCAGTACATTTGCCAAAACCTTGTAACTTTAATTTCATTTCATTAATGCGAACAGAAAGATCTGTAAAACATATCAGGGTGTTGACCCACTTATTATCATTGAGCTGAGAAAAGTTTCCCAGATCCTTATCCTCAAGAAATACCCTCATTTCTTTAAAGCACTCCACAAAGCGCTCAAGAACTTTGCCTCGGCTCAGCCATCTTACATTATTGTACATCAGCAGTCCACTGTAGGTGGAATCAACCGCCAGTAAAAGTGCAGAAAATTCTCGCTTGTGAAGGGGGCGAGCAGCTATTAAATTAACTATTTTTGGAACAACTGATATTAAGTCGTTTAAGTCGGTGAATCCTACCTTGGCACATAAAACCTCCTGATGGATAATACAATGAAAAGGCATAATCGGATGTCCAGTAGCTTCCATAAACAATTTGACAAATCTGACTTTTCCTCACCATCTTTGGTGCTTCCTCTGTCGTCACTGACACATCTTTAGAGATATCAATGCCTAGGTCACAGAATGTTTGTGTAACAACTTTACATATTTTGCTTCCTGATGTACTTGTTGGAACTGATACTAACTTTATCAACTCTTCTTTCATTGTGAAACCATCAGAATATCGACCAATAATGGCCAACTGAGCATGTGATGTGACATCAGTAGTTTCATCAAGAGAGATAAAAAATATTTACAATTACTTATGTCTCTCTGTAATTGATGTTATACATTTGTGTTTGGTCTTTTATGATATTTCTGAGTGGTAACTCAGATGTTCTCTTAATAATTGCATCTTTATTCCGCATATCGTGAAATAGAGCTGGTGCACATCTTAGGAGAGTTTCTTTAATAAATTCTCCCTCACCGAGAGCTTTTCCATGCTGAGCTATGGAGTGAACAATGCTCAAACTTGCAGCTGTTAAATTTGTAGAGTCTTTTATAAATTTAAGGATGGAATTAGATTGGCTTTTCTAAAGGTGTAGCTGCCTGGAAATGTATTCCTTCCTTTCACCCTCACTTTTTTTCAAGAGCTGGGAATGATTAGTTTCAAAATGTCTATTTATATTCCACATTCAGCTTACTACCATTTCAGTACATAGAATATACAAAATGATCTGCCATTTTTTTCTATAATGCCATACATCTTGGTCCATGTCTCTTGAAAGGGTCTGCTACTACCACTTCCTTTACTTAACCTTGTTTTTTTATTTTTTGGGTTCTCCATGGGGCAGGGTGGGGCAGTGACAGAAGATAGAATTATAGAATGCCTGATAGCCCTACAGGCAATTAGGGGTTAACTAGCCTAACTGACCACAAGATGGCACATGTAACTGTCTTTTAGGAAAGAGCAGGGTTAATAAGCAGAAATAAGGGTTAATAAGGATGCACAACAGTAATAATGGTGAAATGGAGTCTGCACTAGGCTTCAAAATGATGTTTCTTATATAAATTAAGATGGCTGCCACTATTTCTAATGGCAGGAAACAGCACCCATAGCACAGGCCCTGGCCTCTCCCAGCCTCCCCTTCACTTATCTCAGTAATGATGGTTAATTAGAAATCCACGACACCCCAGAACAGTAGATTGGATGATGGTTGCTGTGGTTATATGGTTGCTGGTAATGGCGATCACAGGGCCCCCAGAGATGTGTTTCCCATGGCATTCCGCTGCTCCCTGCTCTGCGGGCCGGAAGTGAGGTCAAAGATCACCTAATGGCCTAGCTGGAAGTCCCAGAACTAGACACTCTATGCCAGAGTTCTATTGTTTTGGCCTATAGACCTCCAGCACATAGTGTCTACACTACAGCAAATGTTTCATCCTCTCTACTGCACCTGGCCGTGCAGTAGAGAGGATGAAACCTCCTTCTCAGCATGCGGCTCCATACTTCTCTGTATGCGACTGCATGTGGCCTCGTGTCATCAAAAATGGCTATGCGTGTCAGTGCTGACACGCGTGTCATAGGTTCACCATCGTGGTTCTAGGTTGTTAAACATAGAAGCAGTGTATTACAGACAAGAGTTATTGGGAAAATTCAGATGAGACATGACAGTGTGGTCTAGATTGGAAGTGGAAAAGTGACCAAATTCTGAATATATTTTGAAGGCAATCAGTAGGATTTGCTGATGGCTTGGACATGGGATAAAGGAGAAGATGTAAGAGGCGAGTTCATGGTGATCCAGAGTTTTGGCCTGGGCAGTCAGAAGGGTGGAACTGTTACTGATGAGATGGGAGGGTCACAAGGAATTTGGTTTTGTATATGTAAAGTTCGAGAAGCCTCTGTCAGTTCTAGATGGAGTTGTTGAGTAGGCCATTGGATATATATGAGTGTGGAGTTTGGGAAAAACTTCGACTGATATAAAAATGTTTAGTATACTTTGTTCAGTAGTCCTACTAATAATATTTCTGAATTCTGGTCACATTTGATTTTTATCAAATGTTTGTACATCTTGGATATATATATATATTTATCGTTTTATATATATGACCATAAATGTTTATAGTGCTCATGTTTATCACTTTAAATGCCTGTGTTGTATTCTCTTTAGTTCCCTGCATCTGATATAACTGTCTCTTGGGGTAGTTTAAGCCAATATCATCTATATAAAAGGTTTTATAAGTTGAAAGTCTTATAAAAAGGTTAATTCTTACTGTTGTAGCATGTATTTATTAATAATATTCCATTGTTAACAATTTAATAATTCCTTTATCATGAGACTTTTAAAATATTTATAATTATGTATTCTTATGGATATATTGTTTTAGTATTTGAATGAAAGTCAGAAGTTCCTAGAGTGTTTAAAATAATGATATAGTTATACAAATCTAGGTGATGATTTGATGTCTGATATGCCAGTGATGTTATTTTATTCTTTTTTTGCTAGGCGAGACTTCAGCAGTATATGGTCACAACAGATGAGCAACTTATATCAATCACACATGCCATTAAGAGCTGTCCTGTGATAAATAACAACAAAGCAAGTCTGGCAGTGGAAAGGGGAGCCACGAGTAGTAGAATTATAGACAATCCAGGTATGTGGGTCTTATTAATCCAGATAGAGTAAACAAAGGAACAAAACTGAAACTTATATGGTTTTATGACATATATAACATTGTCACCACTATAATTGCTGCTAATATTTATTGGATACCTTCTATGCCAGATACTTTTAAAGTGCTTTACATGTATTATTTCATTTAATCCTTATAATAGTCTTATGAGGTAGATGTTATTGTCCCCGTTTTTTAGATTAGAAAACTAAGGCTTAGTGAGGTTGGCAACTTAGCACAGTCACACAAATAAAGAGTAGCAGGCCAAAACCGGTTTGGCTCAGTGGATAGAGAGTTGGCCTGTGGACTGAAGGGTCCCAGGTTCCATTCTGGTCAAGGGCATGTACCTTGGTTGTGGGCACATCCCCAGTAGGGGGTGTGTAAGAGGCAGCTGATTGATGTTTCTCTCTCATTGATGTTTCTGACTTTCTATTCCTCTCCTTTCCTCTCGGTAAAAAAATCAATAAAATATATTTAAAAAGAGAGAGAGAGAGAGAGAGAGAGAGAGAGTAGCAGAACTATCTTCCTAGACCATGGGGAGGATTTAATGCCAGTACTCTTAATCATGGTGCCCCAGGCTCAGGTGGAGAAGAAATAGTCTTGGAAAGAAAACAGAAAACACTGAACTTTAGAAATTCATAACTTTTGTTTATTGGGTAATGTTTTGAAAGCCTTTTTCACCTCGGGCCATAGGTTGAATAGAACATTTAGACTTTTTTGTTTTTACTTCTAAGTAATGCTATGATGGGTATCTCTGTGTGGAAAGTGTTTATCCGTTTCAGAGTGTTTCCTAGGAAGAGATTCTAAGAAGTGGCTGACTAAAATTTAGCTTGCATGAGATAAACTCCATGGCTGGATCAGGTCTTAAGGGCTAGAGGTCCTCAGTGCTTTTCTCAAAAATAGCCCCTTCTTCCCAGTGCTGGCACCATAGGAACCACCCTGTGAGTTCCTGCTAAAGGAGGATAAGGCCTAAAAAGTGAAGGCCCTGGAGGCCATCGGGAATGCTTCTAGGTATGCACACCTAAATTGTGCCCAGGCTCCTTGATGTGCTAATAGCCTCTCACCTTCTTCAGAGGGTTCCGTTGTAAATGCTAACGTCTCCATGCCATTGATGTTCCGAGGGGAGGAAGTGCGTGAATTCCCACAGGAAGACTTGCCTGTTAAACTATCTCAAGTGCCAAACCCTCCAGATAGTGTGGACCTGGCCAACAGTTTCCCAGCACACATATTTGAGCCGGCTGTGTTGTTAACACCACCCCGGCAGAAGAGCAACTCAGAATTCTCTCCTCTGCAGGATGGTAAGCAGGCTTCTTCTAAAGTTACATGGTAGTTGTTTTTTATGCTTTGTATATGTAACCTGTATGTGCATCATTTCCCGATAAATAGAATTAAAAAGATATTGATTACCATACATAACCTTTAAGCCGAAGGAGGAGTGGGTGGTTTATATCATGTATACACTACCTGTGGTGAAATGTGACATTGAGTTTCATTACAAATGTGTTCCATTAGACATCTACATTATAAAAGGCCTGTGGCCCTAACGCTGTAACAACCAAAGACCAGTCACCAGGAGGTGCATGGAGCACTTCTCCGTCCCTCCCCCCCAGCTTGTGAGCCGCTGCGGCAGCAGGGTAGGGCTTATGGCTCACACAGTGTAGCCCACAGGCTCCAATTGCAAATCTGGTGGCCGGCAGACGGACGGACGGGGTGGTGGGCGCAGTGAGGTGGACGTGGTGAGGGGCGCGCGGGTGGGTGGCACTGTGAGCTCAACGAGGCACATGCGAGTGGGCGGGGCTACGAGAACAGTGAGGCACATGCGAGTGGGCGGGGCTACGAGAACAGTGAGGCACATGCGAGTGGGTGGGGCTACGAGAACAGTGAGGCACATGCGAGTGGGTGGGGCTACGAGAACAGTGAGGCACATGCGGGTGGGCAGCGCCGCTTGATTTCATGTGCTGGGCTTCTAGTTATAGATACGAAGCTCAAATCAAGGGATCAAAGCCCTCTCCTTTAAAACATGGAGTAATGGGAATCCTGTTTGTCCAGGGCATAGGGAAGAGTGAGAAACAAGAGGAGACTATTCTCTAAAGACTAATGACTGTTTGACCGAGGAAAGGTGAGCGCCGTGACCTGAGGGATTTTGTAAGTTAGGTCTGGTTATTAACCTCTTTCTTATCAAAACTTTAAGTCATTTGAGGGAAATTTGTAATGAAAGTCTATGGACAATTAAAAATTGTTTTAGAATCACTTTTGCAGCACATACATAGAGTTGAAATAAAATTCTTAAAAATTATTGTTAATACTTAGCCCATAGATTTTTTAAAAACCCCAAATAGGATTTTTATCTGTCACCATTAAAAGTCTGAATTTTAAACAGATTCATGGAGTTGGGGCTCATGTCCATCAGCTCATTCAACTTTAGCACCTGTCTCATCCCAGTAGCTTTTCCAGAACTGCTTCCTTCACCATGAAGCTCCATGAATTTTCCCAACTCAAACTTGGGCTTTTTCAGCATTTGACTTTCTAACAAAGACATCGTGTAGTGGATAAATATCTTTTCCAATGCCATCTGGAATCAGTTTATTGACTACTTCTTTCAAGTTATTTTCCCTCTCGGGTCTTGATGTCTATCATCTTCGTCCAGATTTGGCAGACTTACTGATGCAGGGCAAAGGTCTTCTGAATCTGACTTTTGCATTTTCTAGTAAAACCAACACAGACTAGATGAAGCAAATAACCATTGGTAGTCTTGACATCAACATGAGCTTTAATCACGGTCTGCCATTTTTTAAAGACCAAATGTGGTCTTAAAGTAATTTTTCAAATTTTTCCATCATATTACAAGGCTTATCTAATGATCTCTTTTAAGATATTGTAAATTGTTTTTCATTGGTGATACTAAAATAGCCTACCATTGTTTAAAGAAACAATTACTCTAAACATTTTTACTCTGATTGCAAATATATGAAATGTTCATTAAAGCAAATTATGTTAATGTAGACAACATTTTGTTAACATCTGCAGTGGGTTTTGTGTGGAAAATAACGTGGCACATTCCTTTACAGTGTGCAGAAAGAACTATTCTTGAATCTATATTCTGAAATGGTAGAGGTTTTTTTTTTTATCATACTAGTGGCCTGGTGTATGAAATTCATGCATATCAAAAGGGAATTAATTAGAGGAAATATTTTAATATTGCTATTTGCCCTTTCTCTATAATAGAAGTGTCACAAATGAAAGAAAATTCCCTCCTGTCAGAGTCTAGGTGCACTGTGGGACCCAGAGTCAAGTCCCCACACACCTGTGCATGCCAAGAAATCACTTGAGACCCAGACCCGGCCAGCCCCACCCCTCTCAACTCCTCCCACCCCCCCGCAGTATCTCAGCGCGTTGGGTAGGGATGCATGCAGGCAGCGTCTTCCTTGGCTGGGGATGCAGGCCGGCAGCTTCACGTCAGTGCTGGGTGGGGATGCATGCTGGGCAGGCCTCTGGGTGGGGCCCTGTGGGGCCAGGCCACGAAGGGGCCGGGCCAGGTGGAGACCCTCCTGGTGATAGTAGTCCCCCGCCCACCTGCTTCTGCTCTGCATGCTGCCTGCTGAGTGCTCTTGATGTGACAGTGTCCTGGATAATTTGAATATTCCTCTATTATTAGTATAGATTTTCAGCATTTTGTTTAGAATGCTCATATGTAAAGAACTCTTTTTTTAAAAATATATTTTATTGATGTTTTACAGAGCGGAAGGGAGAGGGATAGAAAGTCAGAAACATCGATGAGAGAGAGACATCGATCAGCTGCCTCTTGCATGCACCCTACTGGGGATGTGCCCGCAGCCAAGGTACATGCCCTTGCCGGAATCAAACCCGGGACCCTTCAGTCCGCAGTCCGACGCTCTATCCACTGAGCCAAACCGGTTTCGGCTGTAAAGAATTCTTTAGTTAAATTGAACATGTGGATAAAGATGGGAGATACATAAGACCCTTAATCAGGGTTCAGCTCTCTGTCCAGTAGGACTTTCTGTGATGATAAAAATGTTCTGTATCTGTTCCATTCCTAGCTGAGGGTGGGGCTGCTGAGCACCTGAAATGTGGCCAGTGACTGAGGAATGGCATTTTACATTTTATTTTATTTTATTTTAATTAATTTACATTTGAATATGAATAGCCACATGTGGCCAGAGGCTGCCATATTGGAGAATGGCGCTCTAGAATTTCTCATAAATATTTCCTTTAGCTACTAATTTATTTCTATTTTTGTTTAATGCCACGCTTGAAAAACTAGTGTATATATATATATATATATATGTTGTTTTCATTTTCTTATATTCCATTCCTTCTTTATTTTACAGTGTTCATTCTAATTCCTATTTGCATGTGCCTAAAAAAAAAATCATATACAAGGTTCTCTTCCTCACATACCTCTTGACCTACCCAAGAGGCAATCATTTTTATCCCAATTTAATTTCTGTTTATCTGGAGGTGCCCTCCATAATTAATGTAAGATATCTTTACATCTCTGGCTGCTTCATTTCTGTTTGCTTTGCTCGCTTCCTATCCTTTACCTGACTCTAAATGTTAAGTTCTTCATGTCTTGGTATTGTTTTCCCCCTCACTATTCTTTCTATGTAATCTCACTCATTTCATGGTTTCCAGTATTTTCTAACTGCCAAAGATTTCCAGTTTTGAACATAATGCACCTTAAACCTGCATGTTCAGAACTGAATTCTTTTTTTTTTTAATTTTTAATTGATTTTAGAGAAGAAGGGAGAGGGGGAGAGAGAAACATCAATGATGAGAGAGAATCATTGATCGGCTGCCTCCTGCACGCCCCCCACTGGGGATTGAACCTGAAACCCAGGCATGTGCCCTTGACCAGAATCGAACCTGGGACCCTTCAGTCTGCAGGCTAATGCTCAATCCACTGAGTCAAACCAGCTAGGGCCAGAACTGTATTCTTGATAATCAACCCTCTCCCAAATCTGTTCTTATCTTCTCCATCTCCGTGCATGGCATCACTTTCCATTCAGTTGTGTATGCCAGGGGATTTTACTCCCCATTTCTAATTCTTCATTTCAATTCTATTGCCAAAATACTTCCCAAATTTATCTATTTCTCTCTTTCTTTATACCAGCATACCTTAGTCAATGCTACCATTGTCTTTCTTCTAGATTACCACAGTTGCTTATTGATTTCTCCCATTCTTGGATCTTTCCGTTATCCACAACATTTAAGAAATGTAAGTTGAGTCATTCAAAACCTTCTCCAGTCTATTGTTCTTGGGTTAAATTGGAAAAGTTCACACTTGGCTTAAAGAGCTCTGCAAGAAATGTCCCTGCACACCTCTTCAGTCTCATGTTTCCAGTTTTCTCTTGTTGCTATGCTACAGCTAGACTGGCCTCCTTTCTTTGCCCTTTCCTATTTCTTACTTTATTTTATTTTTATTTTTTTAAGGTGAGGATTATTTATTTATTTATTTTTAATTTATTTTTTTTAAAAAAATTTTTAATAAATCTTTATTGTTCAGATTATTACAATTGCTCCTCTTTTTTCCCCTCATAGCTCCCCTCCTCCTGGATCCCACCCCACCCTCTGCCCTTACCTCTCCCTCACTGTCCTCATCCCTAAGAATACGCTTTTTGTCCAGTGTCTTCCCGCACCTCCCACACCACTTTCCCCTGGAGAATTGTCAGTCCACTCCCTTTCTATGCCCCGGATCATATTATATTCACCAGTTTACTCTGTTCATCACATTTTTTATTCACTTGATTTTTAGATTCACTTGTTGCTAGACATGTATTTGTTGTTCATAATTTTAATCTTTTATCTTTTTCTTCCTCCTCTTCTTAAAGAATACATTTCAGCATATCATATAATACTGGTTTGGTGATGATGAACTCCTTTAGCCTTTTCTTACCTGTGAAGCACTTTATTTGACCTTTAATTCTGAGTAATAGATTTGCTGGATAGAGTAATCTTAGTTGTAGTTTCTTGCTACTCATGACTTTGAATATTTCTTGCCACTCCTGTCTGACCTGCATAGTTTCTTTTGAGAAATCAGCTGACGATCGTATGGGTGCTCCCTTGTAGGTAATTAACTGCTTTTCTCTTGCTGCTTTTAATATTCTCTTTTTGTCTTTTGCTCTTGGCATTTTAATTATAATGTGTCTTGGTGTGGTCCTCCTTGGATTCCTCTTGTTTGGGGTTCTTTGCACTTCCTGGACTTATAAGTTTATTTCTTTCACCAGGTGGAAGAACTTTTCGGTCACTATTTCTTCAAATAGGTTTTCATTATCTTGCTCTCTCTCTTCTTCTGGCACCCCCATAATTCTGATGTTGTGTCGCTTGAGGTTGTCCCAGAGGCTCCTTACACTATCTTCAAATTTTTGGATTATTTTTTCTTTTTGCTTTTCTGGTTGAGTGTTTTTTGCTTCTTTGTATTTCAAATCTTTGACTTGATTCTTATGGTCCTCTAGTCTG
This sequence comes from Antrozous pallidus, assembly GCA_027563665.1. Classification (NCBI taxonomy): domain Eukaryota; kingdom Metazoa; phylum Chordata; class Mammalia; order Chiroptera; family Vespertilionidae; genus Antrozous; species Antrozous pallidus. The sequence continues at coordinate 69,027,241 of CM050514.1, forward strand.
ATGTTATGTCCCTGTACAATATTTTTTATTTCAGTCAGTGTATGTGTAATTTCTAGTTGGTCCTTTTCATATCCTCAAGGGTCTCGCTAAATTTATTGGGCTTTTCTAGGAAATTCTTGAAAAACCTTATTACTGTGTTTTTTAACTCTATATCCAGTCATTTGTTTTTCTCCATTTCTTTCATTTGTGATATGTTTCCTTGTCTCCACATTTTCGCTGCTTTTCTGAGTTGGTTGAATAGCTTTGTGTGCCTGAGATGAACACTCTTGGTACACCCCTTTGTGGACTGTTTCCTCAGCCTTGTTGTAGTTAAGTCTTGATTGTTGTTGGTATCACCAGGAGGAATTGACCTCCAGGCCAATTGGCTGTGAGGATCAGCTGTGTCTATGCTGGGAGAACTTCTGTGCTGGAGACACATAAGACTTGGAAAATTGCAAAAGCCTCTGTGCTCAGCTTGGATGGGGCAGAGTTTCAGAGCAGAGCAGACAGCCTTGGTTTCCTGTCAGCCCTGCCCTATGAGTCTTCGAGGTCTCAGTGTCCCTCAGTAATCACTGCAAATATCTCTGAGAGAAAGCCACCCTCAAGTTTTGCCCACTTCCAGACAGTCCAGTTTCTCCCCGGATGAGTCGGGGTTTCCAGAAACTTGCCTGGAACTGGAGTTCAGCACAGTCAGGAGCTTCCTTCTTTCTCGTTTTTGAAAGCCAGCCATGCATTCAGCCTCCCATGCATTCGGCAGTCAGTCCTCTCTGTGTGCACGTGCCTCTGGACTTCTGCCTTCTGTTGCTCCTGAGTCTCAGTGTGCTTTCTCTTTTCCTGACAGTCCAGATTCCCCCCGAATGAGTCTGGTTTCCGAGCATCTTGCCTGGCACTGGAGCTCAATGCAGTCAGGAGCTTTTTTCTCCCTCTCACTTTAGAAAGCCAGCTGCGCACTCAGCTGCCCATGCACACAGCTGCCCGAACTCTCCAGGTGCGAGTCTCCGTACCTCAGCCTTTTGCAGCTTCTCTGAGTCTCAATGTGCTTTCCTCTTTTCTTCTAGTTGTAGAATTTTCACTAAGCCAGCTTTCCTGTGGTTCTGGATGGTGTCCATTTTGTCTTTTAGTTGTAGTTTTGATATTGTTGTGGGAGGCAGCAGTTTAGGTGTTTATCTATGCTGCCATCTTGGTTTCTCTCCACAAGTTCACAGAGACCAGGTTGCTGTACTTCTCCAACATCACTTCCAGGTACAATTTCCGCTGACTTGGGTCCAGACATTCCCACTCCCGAGAGAAATTTATGGCCACATCCCTGAAGATCAATGGTCCTTGAGAAAGAGACATTACGAAGTCATCTTTCTTTCCTCTCCCTCCTCTTCTGGGCTTTTTCCTCAGGCAATCAGAATATTTAGCAGTGGTCCTAGCTGGTTTGGCTCATGGGTAGAGCCATCAGCCTGTGATCTGAAGGATCCTGGCTTCCTTTCCAGTCAAGGTCACATACCTGGGTTGCTGGCTGATCCTCGGTAGGGGGTGTGCGGGTGGCAGCCCATCAATGATTCCCTCTCATCATTGATATTTCTCTCTCCCTTTCTCTCTGGGAGCCAGGGAGCAAGGCCAATATCTTTACTCTCCCAGGAGGGTGCAGATACTCAGGGGCTGGGAGCACTGGCACCTGCTCTTTCCTATTTTGAGGCCGTCACATATGTTCTCTGCCTGTAATGTTATTTGCTATACTTCTGCCACATATGTAATCATTTAAAATTTTTATTTCTTCAGAGATGCCTTTCCTGACTATCCTTAATTTACATTATTTTACTATTCCCAACCACAAGATTCCCAGATATGAGTTAATATAATGTGAAAATGTGGAGTTGGCAGGTGGTTTTTCCACAAACATACTGATTAAACTTTAAGGTATATCAAAGCTTAATTACTAATTTATTTCTGTTTTTGTTTAGTTAACTACTCATGAATAGATAATCAAAGCCTTTGTGCTTGATTGTTAGTGGTGGTATTGCAGGTCAGGTATATTCCTGCTTAAAGTGATTTAGACCTTCAGAAACTAACTCCTTCTGTTGAAAAACTTCTGTAACTACCATGATGGGCTAATGAGATAATTGCATTGCCAATCTATGGCTAAATAATAATGCTTATTATTTTAAAATTTTATCTACAGTATTGAGGAGGACCGTTCAAACTCGTCCTGCTCCACGAATTCCTCCAACTGTGGAAATAATTGAGAAGGAACAAAATTGGGAAAAGAAGGCCTCACCGCCCAGCCCAGACATTCAGAATTCAAGTGAAGAGAGTCATCTCTTCACCCAAAGGTGGAGGGTCTCTCACATGGGAGAAGATTTGGAAAACAAAACCCAGGCTCCTTTTGTCAGCCTCTCACAGCCCCTGTGCAATTCCCTCTCAAACACTCAGCAACTGAGAAACCCCGAATTCTCAGAAGAGCCCCCAGTACTGGGGGATGGGCAACAGCTTAGAACAGATGAGGCATTAATACAAAAAAATGACCTCATGGCACGCATTGCCGAGTTGACACTGCAGAATTCAGCTATTAGGGCTCATCTGAATAATATTCTTTGGCCAGCTGGAGAGCAAGGGGATGGACTTCGGGAGTTAAACAAACAGGAGACAAGTCATACAAGCAACATGACCGCTGTGAGTACCAGTTGAGGACTGACTATGCACATATAGGAATTTAGGTCCATTGCTGGCATCTTAAAGGGCTTCTTTCCAGGATATCTCAGGTTGTGGTAGATGGGTTATGCCTGGTCATGTCCTCATCACAAGAGAAGTAGAAGTTATTTGTCAGTTTCTATCTCAGATGCAATAGAAGAGGATAACATAAAAAAGAAGAATGAATGAGGAAGATAGGATAAAGGTAAAATGTAGCAAAGCTAAAATTAGGCTAGGAATGAAGTTTTAAATAAAAAATGCAGAATTAATTACTTAAAAATTTACCGCACAACTACATTTTAATTGAAAACATTTTTACTCTTAAAGGGGCTCATAAAAAAGAATTATGTGTTAGTTAATTGTTTAGGACACAGAATGCATTTTGCTATAGAAATGATTTTAAAGGATTTTTAAAGTCAGACTTTAATGTACATATAAATCATCTGCAATCTTGCTTTTTCTGATTGAATAGGTGTGAGGTAGGCCCTGTGCATTTCTAGTAAATTCCCAAATCATGCCAGTCCAAAGACTATACTTTGAGTAGCAAAAGTCTGAATATTAATTACAGTGCAAGAATTTGGTAAGTTAAATTTTAAGATGTGGATTAGCATGGTAACTTAGACCTTCATTTCCTTGTTTGTGTGAGAAAAGGAATCCTAAGTTCCAATTGGGGAGAATGTATACCCTACATTCTTCCCCTCTTCCCAGTGATGGGAGAAGCTTCCTTTTACTTTCTTATGAGACAAAGTGGCTCCCATCAGACTTCAGACAGGGACAGGACAGTGTCAGAGCAGTTAGGGGCAGGCAGGCATCCTGGGTTAGGAGTTTCAGGGGTAATTGCTTCCATGGATCATGTGCTTCCAGGAGGAAGGTCAGGAGGTGGGAGATGGTAGGTTAGGAGTACCAGGTCTGTCAGCACTGGCTCATATGGGCAGTCAGGGTAAGATGGGTCTTAAGTCACAGAAACAGTAGCAGAAAGGTCTGGCAGGAGAGGAGCTAGGAAGGAGTATAGGAGTGGGGAGTAGCCTTGGTTCAGGTGTATTAAGTATAAACTGCCTCAGTTTTGACTCATGGGAGACATTTTTGTTTATAGAGTTTTGAAGATGATTTGAAATAGGCAATGTCTTAGTTTAAAAATGGCAGCAAAGTTAAAAATTGAATTTGCCTTCTTTTCTAATATGTAGATCAGGCTAGGGCACCAACTGCCTTGAGTGAGGTATGTAAGGCCAGAAGTGGCCTGGGGAGGCTGACATATGGTCAGAAAGAATGATAAGGGTCCTAGAAATCTTTGCCAAATAATTCATGGTGCATGAATGGAGATTATAATCATAAAATCCTCTCTTTCAACTACAGCAGGTCCTTGTGACTCAGACCCCAGACCTGGTATTCATATGTATGTTACTTAGAAGCCAGGTCTTTAGAAGTAGTCTTCCCTCATGTGATCTTTTGTATAGTTCAGTAAACACTAAGAAATTCAGGAAAACTTTGTCCCACAGACACTCTCCATGGACAGAGAGACTAGAGGACACATGGCACCAGTATTAGAGGGATTGATATCCTTTGTTTTAGCCCTCATTTTTCAATTAAGTGACTTGTAAATTCTGTTGTTGGTCCATTACTTAAGTCTGCACACAGCAAGGGCTATGAACACCAACTTGCAGCTCTTAGTGAAAGTTTATTTTTTACAAAAAGTCAAAATTGTTTGGATTGTTTTTAATATGCAATTTTTGAGTTTGTTTGTTTTTTTTTTTTTTTAAAGACTTTTCCAGCAACACGGCCTCTAACACCAAATAGCATGGAGGAGCGGATTGCGGAACTGAACCGGCAGAGTATGGAGGCTCGTGGGAAGCTCTTGCAGTTAATAGAGCAGCAAAAACTTGTTGGTTTGAATCCTTCCCCTCCACCAACATCACCTATTCAGTCACCTCTCAGAGCTTGGAGTGATTGGCCACAAATTCCTGCCTTGAAAGGTAGATTAAAAGCTAAGTTTTTACTTTCTTGATTTTGCAAGTATGTATTGAACTGAAGGAAATCTCAGAGAGCATATTTCAGTGCCTTCAATTTTACTGAGGAAAAAAAGCAGACTAAGTTGCAGAATAAGTGTCAGATAAATCTGGAAGGCCGGTCTCCTTAGGAAACTCCCCCTGGTGCCTGCAGGAATCTCCGGTGTCTGGGTTCCTAGGTTGCTCTATGTGGAAGTGGACTCATTACAGTCTGTGATTTACTTAGCAAAATTATAATTTAGAACTTGATCAGCAACAAATTAAGTTATCCTGTTAAAATTATGAAAACATTTTAATTGGTAAAGTAAGCTTTTTAATTTATTTGTACATTTAAGACGTGAAACACAGTAGAGGGGATTCTAAATAACAGAGCAGTAACTGAAAAATTAGTAATCATAGTGTTCACATTCAGAAGGTGCTGATGCGACGAAGTAGATCTCAAGTTGCTCTTCAGTCAGAAATTGAATGATTCAGATTCTCAAAGGTTAGGGCTACACAAAGGCTATGATGAGGTTGATTTTGGCTCAGTATGAGAGAGGGTTCTAATTGTCAGGAATAGAAAAAGCTGCATCAGTGAGTGGTGCATTCGCTCAGGTGTTCAGGCATTCAGGTGTTAGATTCACACGTCCTCTGACTGGTCAAGGTAGGTTCCCTTTAAAGTATCTGCCAGTAAGACTTTTTCTCTTAGAAGCTATTTCCTTTTTGAAACTACAGACTCAAAAGCAGACTCTTGGAAATTACTGAAGGATAATGCATATCTCCAGGGCCCTTCTTCTTTAATTTAGGCTTCTTCAAATAATAGTTTTGTCTACTGTTCTTCATAGTCTCAAAGTCTAGATGCAACTCTTAATAAGAAAGAATAAATTAAATTACTCAGAATGTATGAATGCCTACTATGTGCCTACTGTGTTCTGGACACCACATGGAAGAGGACAAGTCCTTGCCCAGATTGACTACTTTAGTAGTCAAGTTTAGGAGCAGGCCATAAGCAAATAAGCAAGTAAATATATGAGATAATGTCAGTGCTAAGTACAATGAAGAAAAAGCAGATTACTCTTAAGAATGATTTTGTGATTAAATATGATATCTTCTGTTTCAATAGTTTTTTAAGGTAAAACTATTTTTGTTTATGTTATCTCATTTAGTCCCCAATACACCATGAAAGTAGACAGAGCTGATATCAGACTTGTTTGATAAATAAGTAAACTGAGGTGTAAATAGGTTATATCAGTGGTCAGCAAACTCATTAGTCAACAAAGCCAAATATCAACAGTACAACGATTGAAATTTCTTTTGAGAGCCGAAAAACTACTTCTGTGAATGGGCCACGAAGTTTCAGTTGCACTGTACGTGCGTGCCCGCACATGGAATTTTGTGGAAGAGCCACACTCAAGGGGCCAAAGAGTCTCATGTGGCTCACGAGCCGCAGTTTGCCGACCACTGGGTTATATGATTTGTCTGAAGTTCTAAAGCAAGTTGGTAAATTTGCACATGTATTCTTGCCATTCTAGTAGTTATATCTCTTAAGATACTATTTTTTTTTAAAGTAAAATCCTTGGTTTCAAAGGAACCACTGTGGGTTGTAATTATAAAATAAAAATTCTATGCCATAGAATCTCTTTGTTTTCTAGGGTAACCGAGGGATATGTAAATAGGGTAGGTTTCATTACCATCTAAAACTGGAAATCACTGGTTTTAAGCAGTGACTCCTGGGAGCTTTGGCGGAACTGACTGGGATGGTCATAAAGTGTTCCATTAGTAGATAGTAAGTATCTGTTGATTGATAACTTACTTCTGAAATACTGAAAATGAACATAATTATTTCCATTGGCCAGGTGAGCTCTTCATCTATTTCAAAATCTTCAGTAAGAATAATGTGAAAGATTTAAAATTTTACTGAAAGACTTCAGATATTCTTTCCTTTTTTGGGGAAAACTTTAGATAAGCTGCTTTTAACAAATATATCAAGATCTTTAGGGCTACCTCTTAACTTCTGTTTTTCACTTCCAGATGTGACATGATACCACTTGTCTGAAGATTCTGGCTATCTATGACTGGCATGCTACTGAATTGACACTAGTATTTTCTCATAGCTCATTTTTTAAAAATTCCTTCAAGTGTATCTGGACCATAATGATAAAAATGTAGAAAGAACCTTCAAATTTATAATATTGAAATCTGCAGTGAGACAGAAATCGTTACATTTAAAATTTTTATTTTGATGAAAGGTAATGAAGTAATGTTTATTTTTATATTTTAGAAGGAGGAAAGAGGACAATTGAAGTATCTGTTCCAGTAGCAGAAGCCACAGAAACCTCGAAATGCAGTACTGTCTCTCCTATCAGTGGAATCAGTGGAATAAATACAAGAAGGTAGGGTTACAATGTGAATAGTTACGTTTAAAAAAATCAAGAATATGGTATGTGTTTTATTCTCTTTATGAGAAAAGGAAGTGCATGATATCTGACTTAGGTTCAGGCAGACTCACTGATGAAAATGAAATAAAGTAGTTGGCGAGGAGAATTTTGGGGGGAAGGAGAGGCGTGAGGAACAAGCCTTCATTAAGTAGAAAGCATGAGTTGGCTGTTGAAAAACAAAAATGGGATACAGCACAGATAGACTGCTTTATGGGTGACTAGGAGATACTATGTGACAAGGTGGGTAAATTAACCACTGGTATTTTCCCCTATATTAAAATGAAACCGAAGTTCATAGAGCTAGCTGTGTGATTCGCCCATATGTGTCACATGTTGATAAATGGTGACACTAGGGATGGACCTACCTGGCTTTATGTCTCCACTGGGAGTCTGCTATTGCCCTGCATTCTCCAGGTTTTGTTACTTTTCCACTACCTAGGCCTTCTTCTTCACCCCTGCACATCCTTTCCCCCTTAAATGTTACAAACTTGTTAGTGTGATACTGTAATGGTGGATACATGATATTGTACATTTGTCAAAACCTATAGAATGTATAACATGATGCGGGCCCCTAATGTAAACAGTAGATTTAGTTAATAATAATGTATCAATCTTACAATTGTAACAAATGTACCACACTGGCATGAGGTGTTAATAAAAGGGGAAACTGGGAGAAGTTGAAGAATATATTGGAACTCTTGGAACTTTATAATAAGTCTTTCTGTAAATCTAAAATAACTAAAAAAGGAAAGCCTATTAATTTTTTTAAAAGACTTAGGTGAAAATATGTTGCAAATAATTTACCTTCTTTTGGATCTAAGTCAGCCATACTTTCTCAAACTTGTGCCACTATTGAGAATTGTCAGTCTTATATAATTTTTGAAGATTAATAATGACAGATAACTCTCTCCCTTTTATTCCTCACAAATAGATCCTCAGGGGCTACTAGTAATTCTTGTTCTCCATTAAATGCCACCTCAGGAAGTGGGCGATTCACACCTGTTAATCCAAGAGCAAAGGTATATGATAAAATGTAATTGTGAAACGTGTATTTAGTGGTAGGAGGGCAAGGGTGAAAGGTGGCTATTTTTAGTGATTTCCATTTGTGTGTGTGTGTGTGTGTGTGTTTATTAATCTCAGAGAGAGAGAGAGAAATAGAAACATCTATGAGAGAGAAACGCCCCCTCCTGGGGATCAAGCCCCAAACCTGGCATGTCTCCTGACTGAGCATCAAACCAGTGACCTCCTGGTGCCTGGATCAACGCTCAGTCAACTGAGCCATAATAGCTGGGCAGTAATTTCTGTACTTTATTAGTTATGCTGTCCTATAATATAAAATTTTAAGAAGAAAAGACATTAATTTACTTTCATTAGAAAAACAAATAAGTCATATACTTCTTTTGTTTTCCAGGATAACTAAGGAATAAGAAAATTCCATAGGATTTTAATAATCTTTAAAGACTAGAAATTACTGGCTTTAGGCAGAGCTTCCCAAATAGTGTGGCAGGCCTCGAAGTTAGTTACTTTTAAAGATGTGCCTTGAAGGCCTCGAAGGTGTGCCTTGAAGCCCTAGTAGGTCTAGTGAGATTCTGGTTCCCATCCTGACTGTGGCTGGGTGGGGTTTGGGATGGTCAGCCCTGGGCGGTCCACTCTCCATGTCATTTTACCCCAGTGTGCCATATCTGATTTGGGTACAGGATTATGCACAAAGAGTAAAAAAAAAAGTCTCTCTATTTTTTAGGTGTTCTGATTTACTACAGGATTGTGTAGAAACAAAACTTCTTACAATATCCAATTTTTTTGCAAAAGACATTTTCTGTATTGGTAATACAGCAAAATATATTTCTTCTGAGTGTTTGGTCATAGCAAATTGTGAGGATATCTTTCAAAACATAAACATTAGATTTGCGAACTTGAGCTAACAGCTCTGATACTGAGAAAAATCTTCGTTGCTATTCTTATTACTAACTTTAGTAATTAGACCAAATAGACCGAGTACTTGCAGCCCAAATTGCTAGGCTCAGTTATCTCAATTGTGCAATACTAGTTGTGCCCTTTGCTGTTTATTCTAAAAAAGCTTTAAACTATTTTGTATAATTTGCTCTTAGTTTCTGGAATTTATTAAGGTTTAATTTACAAGATCAAATAACTTATTTTTTAAAGTTATACATATGATTTGCATAAAATGCTGGATTTATCTTTTAAAAAAAATTAGGTCTTCTAAATCAACAAGGATATCAGTTGACCAAGAGATCGTTATTTATGAATGTCTGTTAGAAATAAAAATTGCCAGTAGCAATTTAATTTTTAGTATCACTCAGTGGCATAGGGTAACTTTGAATGTCTCCTGTTTCTGATTACTTTCTAAATTCTTTTTGCTTCTTTGTTCAACAGATTGAGCTACAAAATGAAGAAGGCTGGTTTGCTCTTTCCACCCATGTGTCATAAGTGAGGTCAAGTTTGAGTTTGTTTTCAGTGGCATATTCTTGAGCTTCCATTCCCCTTTCCCTGCTTTCAAGTTTTTGTCCTTCTTTCAGCTAAAACCTACAAGGATCTTGTGACTTAGTACAAATAGAACAAAGAAATAAAGCAATTATTTTACTTTTGACCTTTCAAATAGATTTCCAACAACTAATCAACCTGCAACCTCCTACAAATAAATTTTTGACTATCAGGAAATTAAAGTTTCATATTCTAGTGATTTCCTAAGTATTTAAGTTTTTCTTTCTTTCTTTTTCTTTTTTTGCATGTTAAAAGAGGAAGTTTATTCTGCACTAACAAGCGAGATACATTATGGAGGATGGTAGAAAAACCAGGATTAGAGGAGGGAGTGGAGGAGGAGGATCCAGCCGGACTGCCTCGAAGACTGGGGAGACAGTCTCTTTGTTTTTTTTTATCCTCACCTACGGATATTCTTCCCAGTGATTATGTTTTTAGAGAGAATGGAAGGGAGGGAGTGGAGTGGGGAGAGAGAAATGTCAACGCCGGAGAGACACATAGATTGGTTGCCTCCTGCTCACACTTTGAGGAGTGGTGATCAAACCCGCAACCAGGATTATGTGCCTTTGGCCAGGAATTGAACCTGTGACCCTTTGGTCTGTGGGCTGATGCTCTAACTCAAGGTTTTCTTGAGTAATATATTATTATCTTTATCATATTTATTCAGGTTTTTTTGATCTAGTATATCTTAAATGTTTATTTCATTTTTGTTTTTACTTTCTAAAGAACTTAGTTGCTTTGCATATAATTTACAAAAAAATGCCTTTGTGTGATTTAAGTCTGGCTTTCAGAAAAGTTTAACACCCCTTTGGCTTTTTATTTTGGGGAAGTGTCTGTAGTCTATTACTTTTTCTGCTAAGTGGAATGTACAGCTTTCAAAAGTAGACATGGGAGTATTTGTTTATATTTGCTTCAGCAGGTAAGAGTGACTATGTATTGTAAACTTCTTATATAGTCTTTAAATGTGAAAGTGTCATCAATAATGGTAATGTACAAAAAATAAATAATGATCATAGAGCTCAAATGTCTAAATGCAGTAACACTGATTGATTTGTAAATTTAGTGTTTGAAACAGAATTACAAAACATTGCTATCGATTTTCCCAGCCCTGAATCTGCTAAGCACTCTGGGTAGGCCTTTCTTCAGGGCACCTGTTTGGCTCTCAGACACTGGTTTCTATGTTAAACTTGGTTTTCGAATTATCTCTGCCCCTTGGGTGTATAACAGGAATTTTTAACCTAAGTGAGGTGGTTATGGGGTGGGGAAAGCATATTGAGACTGCGTACTAGGGAACGTTCTCAGGTAAACACCTTCCCTCTGTGTTGCAGTCACTGTTATAGAAAGTGTCCTATGCAGCTTTCATTTGGGCTTCATTGTTGTGGTGGCCAATAACAATATTATTTTCTTCTGGTATCTACATTAAGTCATCTGTATTTATTTGCATTACTGCAGATTCTTCCATCCGTATTGCACTTTTTGAAACTTAGTACTTAATAAATACTATCCCTGTCTGGGATGCAAACCATTTTAGTGTTATTCCTTATATTACTGAAATGCCAAATTAACCCGCTTGGCTTGTGAATGCATTTTTTTTTTTTTTAATCCTCACCTGAGGACATTTTTCCATTGCTTTTTAGAGAGAGTGGAAGAGAGGGAAAGACAGAGAGAAACATTGATGTGAGAGAAATACACCCATTAGCTGCCTCCTGCACACACCCTGCCTGACTAGGGACTGGGCAAGGGAGGAGCTTGCAACTGAGGTACATGTCCTTGACCGGAATCAAATTCGGGACCCTTTGGTCCACAGGCCTACACTCTACCCACTGAGCCAAACTGGCTGGAATGCATTTTGACATGCATTTTCCTTGCTCTCCAACTAGTTGGCTCTTTATTCTCTCTCCCCCTTTATATTCCTGTAAACCTCAATAGCCATGATTCTTAACTTTGGGAACATTTAAAAAATGCCAGGTTGACTACCTCAGGGGCTTGTTGAGGCTTTGGCAGCTATTTTTAAAGGCTCAAAAAGTGATTTAATGTGAAGCCAGAGTTGAGAAAGATTGCAAAAAACTTTGCTACAGCTCACTGGCAAACTGTGGGACGGACACTTAAGCATCCATCTTGTCAATGTTTTGCTACAAATGTAGGCTGAGAAAACTGCAAGAATATTAGATACAGAGAAAAGAGCCTTTTTTCCTTAGACCTTCTAAGGCAGTGCTTCTCAACTTTGGCTACCATTAGAATCATCTGGGACCTTCTAAAATTCCTAATGTCCAAGTCTCAATACAGATCAAGTAAATTAGAATCTTTGGGGCAGGACACAAACATTAGTATTTTTTAAAACCTAAGTTGATTCCAATGTACAGCCAACTTTGGGAAACATCATTACAAATACATTTATTGTCCCCTAATCTTGAATTGGTGCATGCTTGGTTTTAATTAACAGTTCAATTTAAAAAATATATGTTTTTTTACTGCTTTTATAGAGGAAGGGAGAGGGAAAAAGAGAGAGAAACATTAATGATGAGAGAAAAATCTCTGATCAGCTGCCTCCTGAATGCCCCCCGACTAGGGATTGAGCCCACAACCTGGTGACCTCCTGGTTCATAGGTCAATACTCAACCACTGAGCCACACCTGGCTGGGCTTAATTGACAGTTCAATTATTTTATCAACTTTCAGAGCCAACTGTGTCAGTGGGTTTCGAAGTCACCCCCAGTCAGCAGCAGCATCACTTGGCACATTTCTTTTACAGTGTGCAAACAGAACTGATCTTGAATATATAGTCTGAAACTAGAGGCCCAGTGCAGGAGATTTGTGGGGAGTGGGCCTAAGTCAGCAGTTGGAAATCCTTAGCACTGCCACGGAGCGGGAGAGGCTCCTGCCACCACTGTGCTCGCCAGCTGTGAGCTCTGGCTGAGCGGTGCTCCCCCTGGGGGAGCACAGTGACCATGAGGGGGCAGCTCCTGTGTTGAGCTGCCCCCAGGTGGTGAGCACATCATCTCAACCAGTCGTTCCCCATTTTGTCGATTTGCATATTAGCCTTCTATTATATAGGCTAGGATGTTATTTGTTAGAAATGGAAATTCATGGGCCCTACTCAGAAACTCTGGTGTCTGTTTTAATAAGCTCTTTCTGTGATTCTGGTGCATGCTCACATTTGAAAGCCATTGGTCTATAGCATTGTGGAGGGATGTCATGTACTACATTTACATTTACTTTTAATATTCCAAACTCAGATTACTTGTGTTTCTTGTGTTTAGACTCAAGGTTTTGGATAACATGTGACTTCTCCAATATGCAATAGAAAGCTGCTAAATCACTTGCCAAACTTTAATAATATTTATAATTCTCCAAATTGTAGCTTGAAGAAAAAGTAGATCAATAATTATTAAATTCACATTTTTAGATAGTGAAATAACTTGGGTTAGCAGAATTTAATAATAACTTACTGTTTACTAAGTGCCAGGCACTGTTTTAGCCACTTCACGACACCTCCATTGGGGTTAGGTACTACTATCCTTATTTTACAGATGAGGTACAAGGAGGTGAGTTCTCTCTCAAGGTCATCCATTGGGAGGTTGGGGGTGGGGGGGAGGGGTGGCACTAGAATGTGAATAGAGACAGTCTTTTTCCAAAGCCTGAGCTATGCTGCCATCCTACAGTGTGCATGGCTTGGAAGCACCATAATAATAATGGCTGTCTTTTATTGAGCCATTACTCTGTCAGGCATTGTGCTAGGCTGCAATATCCCCATTATTTCAATTAAATCTCACAACAAACCTATGGTTAGTTGTTAAATGCCATCCACCCTCCTTTATACATGAAGAAATTGAGCCCTAATGGTAAAATAAATTGCCCTTGTCAGAATGCTTATAAGAAGTAAAGGACTTGAAGCTTTTATTACAGTAATTATTGGGCTTCTAACTTACAGGGAAGAACTAATACAGTGCAGTGGCTAAGGATACAGTATTGCAATAGGAAAGCTTGGATTCAAATGCCTTCTCTGCCACTTGAGCTCTCCCTTGGGCAAATTAATCTCATCTTTCCCATTTGAAATCAGATAATAAGTTTTTTTCCTATAAAGTTGTGAGGATTAAGTAAAATCAGAGAGGGGGGGGGGGAGGCAGAGGGAGAGAGAGAGAACAGGACCTAACTCACAACAAATGTTCAGAAATGATAACTGCTAGATTGTACTCTATTAGTAAATACACTATTGCCTCTGTTGCTAGATTTTTAAAGATATTCTGTAGTGAATTGTTTTTCTCTGATTAGCAATTGGACCCACCCAGTACTTTTAATTTCAGGGTATTTCACCTGAAAAGATGTTTGGAGGATGGAAGAAAACATTGAACATATTATTTGAAAATGTAACTAACATGCTCTCTAAAAATAATTTTATTGTATGTTCTCTAAATTTTCAGACACTTTGGATATACTGTTTAATAATAGCAAGAATAGGTCTTTCATATATATACTAGGGGCTTGATGCATGAAATTTGTGCACTGGGGGTAGGTGGTCCCTCAGCCCAACCTGGCCCCTCTCACATACTGGAAGCCCTCAGGGGATGTCCTACTGATGGCTCACCCCCGGCCTGCCCAGGGCCGAAAGCCTGTGGCCGAGACTTTTGATCCTTGGGCAGGAGACCTCGGCCAGGGAACCCCAGCCAGTCTGCCTGACCTGCCTGAGGCCTGGGGCAAAAAGGCCTCTTGGCAAGGCCTTTTCACCCCCAGCTTGGGGCACCAAGTGAAGCGATCTCCCTGCTATCTGGGCCAATCGCTGCCCGCCTGACCCAACCTGCCATGAGCAGCAGCCATCTTGGTTGTGTTGATTTGCATACAGCTCATGATTGGCTTGTGGGCATGGCTTGTGAGCATGGCTTATTTGGTGTAGTGAAGGTACAATTTGCATATTACTCTTTTATTAGCTAGGATACTTAAGAATACTTTCTAAAGAGAACACTTGAATGTTACCAACAAATGCATGATATAAAGATTTTGGAAAGCTGTTATCTAACATGGAAATCAATAAACAAAATGAAATACAGCCATGTTTTTCTTGTCAATTTTATTGAGAACTAATCTATAGTAAACTACATCTATTTAAAGAGAACAGTTAATTGGCTTTTGGCAGTTGTAAAAATACACCAAACTAGTATCACAATTAAGACATTTCTATCATCAATAGAAGATTTCTCTCATCTCTGCAATGTATCCCTCCCTTTGCTCCAGTCCTAGGCAACCACTGATTTACTTTTGGTCATCATTAGATTTGTTTGCATTTTATATAAAGGAAACCATATGCTGTGTACCATTTTGTGTCTTCTTTCACTATAATCGAGATTCACCCAAGTTGGGCATGTCAGTTTCTCCCTTTTTAAACTTCTGAATAGCATTCCATTGTATACTTATCCAATTACCTGTCAATAGTCATTTTCAGTTTTTTGCTCTTATCAATATAGCTGCTATTCAGGTGGAGGCTTTGTACATAGTTATTGTTTATCTTGGGTAAAGACCCTGGACATGACCTTAAACATAAACATGGTAGATGTTTAACTTTTGAAGAAACTGCCAAACGGTTTTCCAAAGTGCTGTGCCATTTTACATTCCCACCAGCAGTGTATGAGAATCCGCTTGCTCCACATCCTTCCCCAGTTGGAGCTGGCAGTTCGGGAAATGTCACCCACCCAGTGAGGGTGGGGTGTGTGATTGTGGTGTGCACCTCCCAGACATTTCCTGTTCAGCACCTTTCCATGTGTTTACTGATCGCATATATCTGACGTGAAGCATGTGAAGTCCCTTGTCCATTAAAAAAAAATTAGGCATTTTTTTTTTTTATTATGAATTCTCCTTTCTGGATACACAGTTCTTTGTCACACATCATTGCCATGCTGTCCCCATTTTAAAGCACGTGTAATCAATAACATTACGTATTTAAAAATCAGTTCCAGCTCTGGTTGTACTACAAAGCACTTGAGCAAACTGCTCAACCGCCCAGCATCCTGTGACCAAGGAGCCCGCAGCGTACAATCATAAGTGCTCTTAAAGGCCAACAGAGATAACAGTGTAAAATAAACAGTTAAATAAAACAAAAAGCCTCCCGAAGTATCTTTGCTGATGATAGTGTACCATCAGGGATCTTTTGGGCCATTCTGTATTACTAGCAGGAACTTTGAAAGTCATCTGCTTAATAAGCCGTCCTTAGGCTAATTATAATAATTATGTAATTAATATAATAATAAACTGGTAGAACGCTGGGCTTTTCTGTTTGGCCTTGAGCCTGCGTCACAGACCATGAAATTGCTGGGACCCAAAGGCGAGTAAGACAGCAGGTCCCAGGGAGGCTGCAGCCGAATTTCCCCCAAAAGTCCCCTCTGTGGCGCATGCGCATCAAGGCCGCTCCGCTCCCCACAAAAGGCGGGGCCGCGTTGCCGCGGTAACTGCAGTAAACGAAGACCTTGGGCAGCTGCTGGTCGGTGCCTCAGGTAAGTTTGGACCCCGACTCCTGGGCAGTTTCCACACCCACCTCCCTCTCAAATCTGTTGGCGAGTTAGGGAGCAGTGAACCCCACTTGGATTTCCCTTAGACTGAACCAGTGTCCCCTAGACTTTCCCTCGTCCTCCCTCCGGATCAGTTCGACAAACATTTGAGGTGACTAGCCTTGGCAGGCATGAAGCTGGACACTGAGTACAAAGTGGACACAGTTCTTGCCTGTAAGGAGCTCATCCTCCGGCAGAGACAGCAGGAGTCCCAGTTAGTCCCTGCTGAGAAGAAGCAGGGAGTCGGGTGGGCAAGCGCGTGGGTCCTCAGGTGAGCAGCCACCCCACCCCACCCCACTCCACTTGGCTGTGTGACACTTGGCAAGTTGAGTCCTCTGCCCTTCAGTTTTCTCATCTCTAAAAAGGAAGTGGTGGGGTAGGAACCGGGTGGAGGGGAGCTATGGAGGGGAAAAAAGAGGAACAACTGTAATCTGAACAATAAAGATGTATTAAAAATAAAATAAAAAAGGTGGTAATGCTAATCTTGTGGGATTCTTGCTACAATTATATAGAATGATGCAGGGAAAATGCATAGCACACGAGTCACGCATAGTGTGCAATTAGTACTTCTTTCATTCAAATAGATTCAGTGGTATAAAGGTAGTCAGTGTCCAGGCAATTGTAATTTGTTCCAGGTGGCCATGGACTAAAAATTTTGAGAAGAAACTAGGGTGGGGGAAGTGACAAGAGAGGAGCTAAATCCCTAAGATGAAGTATCTCGGTGCCAGGCCGAGGAGTCTGAGTTTTTATTCTGTGGCAATGAGGAGCTAAAAGGCTTTTTTTATACACAGAGTGGTACATTAAAAGCTGTGCTTTAGAAATACAGGAGGCAGTGTAGGGAATGGACTGCGGTGGGGGAGACAGGGGGAAGCTGTGGTGGGGTAGAACTGAGACACGATGAGGACCAGAACGAGGGTGGAAAAGCATTCTAAAGGCTTAAGAACTGCACACTTGGCAACAGGACTTGCAAACCAATTGCACACACTGGGTGAGAGGGAAGGATTCAAAGTGTAACTGCTCTGTTTTTTCACCTTAAAATGCACCTGACTCAGAGTCATTTTGAAAAATAGATGGAACAGTGTGTGTAGAATCCTTGGAACTGTGCTTGACACATGGAAAACAAACAAACACACAAACAAACAAACAACCCCCCCCCCAATGAACTATTATTCTCTTCGTGGTTGTATTATCTCTTGTAAACGCTGTGTTTGTTTTTATGCAGCCAAATCTATGAACCTTAGCATGACCAGCTCCAGCACACTGCTGAGCTTGTGTTTGAGCTTGTGAGAGTGAGGACGAACCCTGAACTCTAGTGAATGAGTATGAGTAATGTCACCTTGAGGAACCTTTCATCTGGCTCCCAGATAACCTCCTTCTAGCAGCATACCCCTCTGCATCACTGCACTGTGATTCTCTTTCTCTTTGCACTTCCTCGGGGTTGACTCAAAGCTCGATAGTCTACCTAAATAAGTTGGTTGGTTAGCAGAATTCCCCAAAGGCTGGACTAATGAGCCCGAATCTAATGAAAGTAGATTTAAGATGTTTTTGCAAATAGACCCCCAAACCCAGCTAGTTCAGTTGTATAAGACAGGACTTGGCTAAGAACACAAGCAAGGTTTAGCCATTCTATTTGGTTACAAACTAACTATGATGAGTCTGTATATGATGATGTGTTGGAAATTAACTTCCTGAGCCATCAACATTATGAAAAGAGTTAAAGCCACGTTAGTGAGGAATAATTTAAAAAATTGGGATGCTTTAGTTGGGAAAAGAGAGGGTCTGGGGGGAAAAGTGAGCCAGTTACACTTATCTGAATGGCAATAATACACAGAAACACTTGTTCTCCATCCCTAGAAGAATAAGGACCAATAGATTTACGTTGCAGGGAGGAAGATTTCAGCTTAATATAAAATGAACTGATGAAGAACTAGATCTGAGCATTGACAGCATGCGTGCACTCCCTTACCTGAAATGTTGAAGTGGAAGCTGATGGCTCTCCCCTTCATTTGTTCGTTTATTCAGGAATTGATACATTCATCCGTTCAATCATTTTACCTATGTGCCAGGCTGTTCTCAGAGCTTTACTTTATTAACTCGACATCTCAGAGCAACCTTATAGAGCAGGTACTGCACTTTATGGAGGAGAATACTGAGCCTCGGAGAAGTTAAATACTTAATACTTCACAACTGTTAAGAGGAGAGCCAGACTTTAGACCCAGTCAGTCTGACGCTAGCCAATACTCTCAGCCTGACCAACACACCAGACTCCTTTTCCAATGGTGCCGGGCTCCGTGTTGTACATGTGTGACTTATATTGGGGGAGGGGGACAGAGGTTGGGCTAAGTAAGATCTTTTTCAGCTCTGAAGTTTCCATGATTTTACTTATTGGATCTAGCTGTATTAGAGTGAATACGAAGTAATTACAGTAAAAATAACTACCAGTTTCAAATACCTACCACATGCCTTACATAAAGGCATGGCCCTTAACCTTGGTTTTTATTGCTGGCTGCACAAAAGGATTACCTAGGGAGCAAGACCCTGAGAATGGAATGGAGTAAAAAAAATTTTCAAGTGATTCTAAGGTGCAGCTAGAATTGAGAACTTTAGTTATAAAAGATCTTATTTAATACAATAACTGCCAGAAAACTTATCATCCCAATTTTACTTATAAAACGAGGTTTACTTATAAATCTGTCTGGGCTCCAAAGCCTCATCAGTTTACAATACAATTTCCCAATCCATTCATTCTAAAACAAAACAAAACAAAACACCCCTTCCCTCCAAACCGCCCCCCCCAAACAAAAACAAAAACACAACACAAGACCAAAAACCACCTTATTCCATTTCTTTAAAAAAATTTTTTTTAAATTAATTTTTTACAGAAAGGAAGGGAGAGGGATAGAGGGTCAGAAACATTGATGGGAGAGAAACATCAACTGCTATTGTGGAGTGGAGGCAAGTGAAAGACCACTGGAGCCCAGACCAAATTAAAATCTAGGGAGCCTTTATTAGTCCCCGGCCCGGGGACTGCTCTGCCATCCTGACGCAGGGAGACCAGAGAGCAGCCCCGACCCTTTGTGGAAGACCACTTTTAAGCCCATTAACCACATCCTGTTTTTGCACAACATGCAACCCCAGTTAAAGCAGTTTTTCCCAAGCAATGTCAGAGTCATGCCATTGATGACCATGTTATTCACAGGGTCCTCCTGCTCTTCAGAAAGGTGACAGTGTTCTATCTTGCAAGGCCTATGTGCTGGGAAAGGGGCCATGAGACCATATCTCAAGGCCCGACCTGGTGTCAGCACTGACTACTCTATCTGGGGCATAGTCCATGTCCTCAGTAGTACTAAAAAACTCCCACTCTACAACACTGTCTCCTGCACACCCGACACCCCACACTCGCAACCAAGGTACATGCCTTTGACCAGAATCAAACATTGATAGGAGAGAAACATCAATCAACTGCCTCCTGCACACTCCACACTCCCAACCAAGGTACATGCTCCTGACCAGAATCAAACCTGGACCCCCCAGGCTGCAGGCCGATGCTCCATCCATAGAGCCAAACCAGTTAGGGCACACCTTATTCCATTTCACCAGCTGCTATGTACTGCTAATCGCCAGGAAACTCAGGAGCCCCTCTCACCCAACCCCTCAACTGCTTTTTACAAATTCTTCAGACAATATTTGTGATCCAGAAAAGCAAAGAAAGGATCAATATTTTGAATTAGTTCAGAACACCAGGCAAAATCCTGGGTTCTAGCATTTTCTTTCACACTGTACAGAACCTGACATTAATTGGGTTTATATTATTAAAGTTTTTACATGGTAGTAAACTTTATATAGTAGCTGCTTGAGGACTATATTCTTTTTAAAAATATATTTTTATAGATTTTTAGACAGGAAAGGAGGAGAGAAACATCAATGTGAAAGTAAAACATTGATCAGCTGCCTCCTGCATGCACCCTACTAGGGACTGAGCCTGAAGCCTGGGCGTATGCCTTGACTGGGAATCAAACCCACAACCTTTTGGTGCATAGGATGCTACCCAACCAACCGAGCCATACCGGCCAGGGTGAAGACCATCCTATCTAAAAAAGAGTAGGATACAAATTAACCATCACTCCAAGACACAAGATGACTGCCCCCATGTGGACACAAGATGGCTAGCAGAGGAGGGCAGTTGGGAGTGATCAGGCCTGCAGTGGAGGGCAGTTAGGGTGACTGAGCCTGCAGGGGAGGGCAGTTGGGAGTTACCAGGCCTGCAGGGAGGTCAGTTGGGGGAAACCAGGCCAGCAGGGAAGAGCAGTTAGGGGTGGTCAGGCTGGCAGGGGAGAGCAGTTAGGGGTGACTGGGCCTGCAGGGGAGGGCAGTTGGGGGCTACCAGGTATGCAAAGGGGGGCAATTGAGGGGGACCAGGCCAGCAGGGGAGGGCAGTTGGGGGTGACCAAGCTGGCAGGGGAGGGAAGTTGGGGGAACCAGGCCAGCAGGGGAGAGCAGTTAGGGGTGGCCAGGCTGGCAGGGGAGGGCAGTTAGGGGTGACTGGGTCTGCAGGGGAGGGCAGTTGGGGCTACCAGGCCTGCATGGGGGGGGCAATTGAGGGGGACCAGGCCAGCAGGGGAGGGCAATTGGGGGCAACCAGGCTGGCAGTTAGGTGTGACCAGGCTGGCAGGGGAGGGCAGTTAGGGGCAATTGGGCCAACAGGGGACTAGTCAGGCATCAGTCAGGCTGGCAGGGGATTGGTTAGAGGGTGATCAGGCTGGCAGGCAGAAGCAGTTAGGGGCAATCAGGCAGGCAGGCAAACAGTTGGGAGTCAGTAGTCCCAACTGGAGAGGGTGCAGGCTGGGCTGAGAGACACCCTCTGTGCATGAATTTCACACACTGGGCCTCTAGTATTATTTATAATAGCAGAGAATAAAGTATGGCACTTTTGACACCAATTTATTAGGTCCTACAGGCTCTTTATTAGAATATACATACATTTAGTTAACATTTGGTTATAGTATGTCAAATATGTTTAGAAAAGAAAAGACTAAAGGGTAGAAAATGATCTCACGAAGCATATATTGGTGAGAAACAGGAAAGAAAATGAGGTTTAACTATCTGATAGGTACTTGACCTACCACTGCTGGCTTTGGGGGGTCATGAGCCAGGGAATGCAGGCGGCCTGTGGAAGCTTAGACCACCAGTTTCTGGCTTACAGCCAGCAAGAAAGCAACCAAGCTGTGAGATAATAAATGGGTGTAATTTTAAGCTGCTAAATTTGTACAACAGCAATAGAACCCTAAGTATGTTTATAGACTAAATTGTTATTGAACTTGCAGACAAAATATTTTCATGTAGACCTTCACAATAATCATTAGGTCAGCTTGATGGGCGAGCCCACTGCCTATCTGTAGTCCCCAGTTCAATCATGACTCTCCAACTGTCCTGTTCTGGTCAACCTTGGATGGGTCTGCACCAGTGATTTAGAAGAGAAGCTGATTCTGAGACTATGTTTAAAGAGAATTGTCAACTTCTACTTCTTAGATTGTAACTATTTAAGGTCAGAGGCTATTCATTGCTCATCTTTGTATCCTTTCCATACCTAGCATAATACCATCTATAATAACTTAAGCATAATAAACTAATTAGACTGGACATCCTTCCAGACGTCCTTCCTTCCAGACAAAGCTGTGGTGGGCAGGGGCCAAGGCAGAGGCTGCAGAAGCCCCCCTGACAGGCAGCAAGTGGGGGCTGAGGCAGAGGCAGCCGTGGCAGTGGCTGGGGGTGCGGGGCCAAGGCCCTTGCATGAATTATATGCATCAGGCTTCTAATCCTATTTAATAAAAGAAAAACACGCAAATCTGACCATACCTTTGCTACGCTACCAGCCAATCAGAAGTGGGGGTGGGGGGTGGGGCCAAGCAGCACGAGGGGCAGGACCAAGTGGCGTGAGCACCAGGCCTTCGGGGATGGAGATGAAGTGCTGGTGGTGGCGGCAGGGAGTGCCCAGCCCCTGGGTGCTGTGAGCAGAAGCGGCGGCAAGCGCCTGGCTCCCGGGGCCAGGTGGTCGCAGGCAGCTGGGGCTGAGCTGACCAGAGCGATGGCTGGGTGCCCAAGTCCTAAAGCCTCATTAGCGGCTTTAGGCCTTGGACAGGCTGGGGGTGAGCCATCAGTTGGACATCCCCTGAGGGCTCCCAGTATGTGAGAGGGGGCAGGTTGGGCTGAGGGACCACCCGCCCCCAGTGCATGGATTTCATGCACTGGGCCCCTAGTTTGTATATAAATATGCTCAATTTTGGGAACTGAATTGATTTAAATTATGAAGAACCTTGAAAGCAAGGAAGAAAACAGCATTTAGGTATGTTTGTAGCTATGTGAACAAATTTACCTAAGTACAAGATAATTTGTAACCAAGCTGCAATAATTGACATTGCCTTGCAATGCCAATGATTTTTATTTTTATTTTTTAAATTTATCATTATTTAAAAATCGACTTATATAAACACAGAAAGCAAGTCTATGTATCCAAACTTGAAGAAACAAGAAACATAGTGGATGATAGAATTTGGAGTTGAAATGATCTTGCTACTTAAAAATTTTCTGTCATTCGATTTTTATATACTTTGGGCATATATTCTGCAATCTAGTGAGATAAAATAAGGAAGGAAGGATAGAACAACAACCAAAAAGAGAAAAGGAAAAACCTCTCTTTCTCTCTTTAAAAAGTAAAACATCATCTTGGTAACCCAGAAAAGTGGCTCCAAGGTATTAAACACAAATTTAATAAAATGAGTATCATCTTGGACATATCTTTCTTGATAATCATTTATAGTAAGAACATTTGGGCAATATGCTATTGTCCCCCAAATCAAGAGACTGCATCATTGTGATGTCACTGCAAGAAAACATCTGGAATGAACCCCAATGTCCAGATGAAGGGAGGTGGCAGCCATACTGCACTCCCCACTGATCAGGCAATACATATCACATCTGCTTTAGGCATACTGACCTTTCTTTAGTGACCAGAAAGGTATAATAATGCACAAGTTCAGTTCATTCTCATAGCAGCCTTTTAAGTTAGTTTTTTCTTCATTCCTATTTCACAGTTGAGGAATTGATATAAAGTTTAATTAGCTAAGTTATGTGGCGGAATTGGGATTCAAACCTGAATCTAACAATAAGTATGATCCAAATAGAACTAGCATTCTATTCTGCTCGCCAGCCATGCCCTAGAACAGTGGTCAGCAAACTCACTAGTCAACAGAGCCAAATATCAACAGTATAATGGTTGAAATTTCTTTTGAGAGCCTAATTTTTTTAAACTTCTTCTAATGCCACTTCTTCAAAATAGACTCACCCAGGCCGTGGTATTTTGTGGAAGAGCCACACTCAAGGGGCCAAAGAGCCGTATGTGGCTCGCGAGCCACAGTTTGCCCACCACTGGCCTAGAAGACTGTTGAGAAAACGGGATGGATCATGTGGAAAAGTGAAGGACTTAGAAGGGCGGTATAGAAGATGTTTTCACACGAAGAGCTGCAACAGAAAGAAGACAGAGACAACAACCAGCTGCGTCACCTTAAAATTCTTCAGTAGCTTTCAATGAATTTAGAAGTTCCCAATTCCTTAGCAAAGTTTAGAGACAGTTTTATGATCTGCCACCTGCCTCCTCTTCAGTGTCCCTTTTCCTGTCCTACTCTAGCCTTTCACAGACACAGCCATCTCCCTGAAGTTCCCTCTGCCTAATATACTCCTCTCCATTCTAAGCATGGCCGACTCATCACCTGTGTTGCAAGCACCTCTTCCTTAAGTCATAGACATGGCTTAATCTTCTTGCTATATAACATGTCCACAACACCTCATTCTTTCCTTTTTGTAGCATTCATTACATTTCAATGTCTTTTAAATATCTATCTTTTCACACAAGCTCCACAAAGTTAGGGGTCATTCTCTAATTCAATACGATAATTAAGTGTCTAACGTAAGACTTGACACATGGTAGGTGCCCCTCAACAAATATTTTTAAACTGAAATTGACTAATAACACTGGGATAACTCAATGATGGGAAGAGGAAGAGGGGGATATGTGCTACCGAGGAAGATGGCAGAGGGCTCATTTTAATGGTGGAACATTTAGGGACAAGATGGACTTGGGGAGTGTTTCCCTGCGGACCTTTGGAAACAAGAGGGTACCACCATGAGAAGTTTGCCTGGAGAAAGGGAGTATTTGCCTCTATTTGCTGTTCTGCAGGGGTTTCTGAAGGGGACGTGCCCTCCTGCTGGTGAAGTTTTCTAGGATGCCACGCAGATAGGCGATTGTCATCAACGCACTTGGTGTTTGGTGCTTGTGGAGTTTTTTAGGGGGGGAAATCTGTTAATGGTTTCTGTTTTACAGCTTTATCCCTTTCCCTGTCTTACTGTTGCACTTAACAGAGAAAATGAAGGAGCCAGATGATCAAGATACTGAGGTGGGAAGATCAGAGAAGTCAAAGAGCAGTGGAAGTCGGTCCTCGCAAGTTTTCTCAAAATGTAAGTAAAAGTTATGCATTCATTTGGTGTTTGATTATTAAATTTAGCTAAAATAATTTAAAGGAGTACGTACCTAAGTTTATGCAACAGAAATGGTTTACTTGTTGAACTCCTTCAACTCTTAGTCCTTGAAGAGCAGAGCCTGTGTTTTAATCCTTTTATTGCCGACTCCTGGCACATAGACAACTTCATGCTGACAATGCACCTCCCCATCCCCCAATCGTGTTTCCTCCTGTGAAGTCTACGTCTTGAATGGACTTTTCTAACAGTGTGGGGGGACGAAAGCTGGACTTTAGTTTTGAGTCCTGGGTCTACCACTTAGAGATGCTTGATCTTGGGTAAATTTTAAAACCTCAATTTTCTCACCCATTAGCATGATGATTGAGCTATTTCAGGACTAAATTGGGTAACACGTGAAAGGATATTATAGGCTGTAAATAGAAGGGAAAGAGAGGAATTTTGTAATGGGATTTTAAAAAGATGGCTGGCTCTTTCTGACTAGCCCCATGATGTTAGGTATCTTAGAATCTTAACATTTTTTAAATTGTAATCTTAAGTATAGTTTCAGAAATTAATTTTTACTCTTCACCTAGAAGAGATATGTTCCTGGGGAAGTCAACTCATTTGCAAAATTTGCATTAAATTATTTCAGTCTGAGATATATCTCATAGATTCATGACTTCTCCATGCCATGTTTAGTTTTAGATGTTTATCTCCTCCTGCTTGGATCCTTACAAGGATTTCCACTGCAGTCTTCCTGCTCAAGTCCCCTCCACACCACCACTAGAGTTATCTTCCTAGAAAATTAGACTATTTTATTTTCCTCAAAAATTTTAGTTTGCTTCTCTCTTGTTTTGTATTTTGCACTTTTCTCCACTTCCTACATTTCTGAGACAGGATTGTCTGCATTTTGGTTTCCAGGCCTTTGCAGCATTTTTCTGGATGGTGGATTGAAGGATAATGAGCCTTTGTCTAGCATCTCCCTTTCCTATGCTAGGCCCTCTAGAGGCAGGCCTTATCAAGTGTGACCTGGCCCTGTGCTCAGCTCATAAAACAGTTTACACATCCTGGGTTTTAGGATCCCAAATGATAATGTGAAAGAATTTGCTGGCACCCTGGAACCTTCTACCTTAGTGCCTGATTCAGCTACATGCCTTATAGCTGGTCTTCCATCCCCACCCGGGGGACCTTGCCTAGTTCTCAGTCTTGCTGAAATATCTGAGCAACTTCTTACCCTTTAGAATTCTCCTGCAGAGTGAATTTCCTGGTTTTCCACCTAAGCATAGATTAAAGTGGACCCTCCCCCAGACTCAACAATGGGTTTGTGTTATAACTGAGTCCTATTAATACATTTAAGTAAAATGTATCAGTTAAACCATCCAGCATTTCTCCTAAAGGACTGTTAGTTACTAAGACATTGGTTTCTGATTCTTACTAAAAGACTAAATTTTTTGCTGGCCTCATAAGGTAAACTAGAGGCCCAGTGCATGAAAATTTATGCGCTGGAGAGGGAGTGTCCCTCAGCCTGGCCTGCTCCCTCTCACAGTCCAGAAGCCCTCAGGGGCAGGAGGTGACCCAGTGATCACCCCCCACACACCACTGCTGCTTCCACTGCTGGTAGTGCAAGCCTCGGCCAGCCCTGATTATCTGAGCCCTGGGTGGCTGGACAGCTGATATCTGAGGCTTGCCTGTACCTTGGGCTTGGCCCTAAGGGCCTGGGAAGCTGACATCAGAGGCTTGCCTGTGCCTCGGGCTGGCCCTGGGTGGCTGGGGGGCTGAGGGGTATGGGGGACTCTGGAGGCAGGAGCATGGAGCGAACTGGATGCCAGCATCCTGTGGCTGTGGGTGCCGCCATATTTGTGAGGATGTGATGGTCAATTAACATATTTGCTCTTTATTAGATAGGATTGGGAAGTATTTTTATGTCTTCTATTTTTAGAAATATTTTGTGAAGAGTTGATACAAGGTAGACTTTACTAGTGACGTATCTGGGCCTATACTATTTTTAGTGGGAAAATACTAAACTATAAATTCAATTTCTGTAATAAATAGAAGATTACCTATTTATTTAGTAAGTTTTATAAGTTTGTACTTTTTATAGAATTTATACATTTCTTCTAAATTGTAAACTTTATTGGTATTATTTAAACTTTGTTAGAATTTATTTTTATTCTTAATATTGGAGATTTGTATTGTTTCTTTTTTATTTATTGATTGGTCTAGATAGGAGTTTATTTTGCTGATCTTTTCAAAGAATAAGATTTGTGCTTTGCTAATTTTCTTTATAGTTTGGCTTTTTATTTCATTGATTCTTATGCACATTTTTATTATTTCTACTATTTCCTTCATTCAACTTTTTTCTTTTCTTTTCTTTTTCTAGTTTCTTAGACTAGAACTTTAGGTCACTAATTCTTGACTTTTTTCTTTTCTTACATGTACTAAAAGCTGTACACTTCCCTTTTGGCACTGCCCTAGCTGCATCCCACAAATTTTGGTGTTATATTTTAATTACTATTTAGTTTGAAATAGTTTTTATTTTTTTTGCTGATTTCTCCTTGGTTCATAAATTATTTTTAAGTATGTTATTTAATTCCCAAGTATTTTTAGGTTTTTGAGATAATTTATTTTTAATATACATCTGTTAAATCAGAAAAATGCACATATTCTGGTTATTTTAATCCTTTTAAATCTATTGAAACTTATGTTCCAGCAAGTTGTCTGTCTTGGTGAATAGCCCAGGTACACTTGAATATGTACCTTATATTGGTACTTATAGTTTTTTATAAATATCAGTTTAGCATGTTTCATAGTGTTGTTCATATCATATATGTCTTTACTGAGTTGTTGACTAGTTTTTCTGTCAATTGATAAAACACATGTATGTAGCCCTGGTCAGTGTTGCTCGTTGGGTCAGCAAGTCATTCTATATTCCAAAAGGTGGTGGGTTCAATTCCTGGAAAGGGTCCATACCCAGGATGTGGATTCAATCCCCATTTAGAGTGTATGTAAGAGCAGTTGATCAGTCTATCTCTCTCACATTCATGTCTCCCTCTCTCTCTTTTCCTTCCTTTCTAAAATAAATATAGAAACAAAAAGACATTATGTATTATAATATTAACTAAGTAAACTGTGAAAAGTTGAGGATATCTATACTAATAAAAGAGAAAGATGCAAATTGGCCATACTTCTGTGACACCCACTAGCTAATCAGGAGTGAGTATGCAAATTAACCTAACAAAGATGGGTGCTGGAAGAAAACCAGTGCCAGCAGCCAGGGGAAGGAAGGCCTATTGCACAAATCTTTGTATATAATAATTTCTAATATATAATATTTTCTGAAACAACTATCCTATCTAATAAAAGAGTAATATGCAAATTGACCATTACTCCAACACACAAGATGGCTGCCCCCATGGGATCAAAGATCCTGCCCCCATGTGGACACCAGATGGCCTCCACAAGATGGCCAACAGGGGAGGGCACAGTTGGGAGGGACCAGGCCTGCAAGGGAGGGCAGTTGGGGGCAATCAAGCCTGCAGAGGAGGGCAGTTAGTGGATACCAGGTTGGCAGAGGAGAAAAGTTAGGGGTGACTGGGTCTGCAGGGAAGGGCAGTTGAAGGGGACCAGGTCTGTAAGGGAGGACGGTTGTGGGCAACAGGCTAGCAGGGGAGGGCCTTTGGGAGGGGCCAGGCCTGCAAGGGAGGGCAGTTGGGGGTGATCAAGCCTGCAGGGGAGGGCAGTTAAGGGTTACCAGGTTGGCAGAGGAGAAAAGTTGGGGGTGACTGAGTCTGTAGGGAAGGGCAGTTGGGTGGCGGGGGGCACCCAGGCCTGTAGGGGAGAGCAGTTAGGGGTGACAAGGCCTGCAGGGGTGAGCAGTTAGGGGCAATCAGGCTTTCAGGAGAGTGGCTAGGGGGTGATCAGGCTGGCAGGCAGAAGCAGTTAGGGGCAATCAGGAAGGCAAGTAGGCAAGCAGTTGGGAGCCAGCAATCCTGGATTGTGAGAGGAATATATGACTGCCCATTTAGGCCCAACTACCTGGATCGGACCTAAACGGACAGTCGGACATCCCATGAGGGGGTCCCAGATTGGAGAGGGTGCAGACTGGGCTGAAGGTCACCACTCCTCCCACCCCCACCGAATTTCATGAACCAGGCCTCTAATATATTAATAAACAACTGTATATTAATAATATATTGGTAAAAAAGAATTGAATTAACAATAGCCAATCTTTTAAAAAACATCTTTTATTTCTTGTAAGTATGCTGTTATGGGAAATAGAATAGAAATGAAGTGAAAATGGAGATGAACTCACAGGAAAGGCTTTTTTTGTGTGTGTGTGTGTAAAGTTACAAGAACAACCAAATAAAAAGATTTTTTCTATAAAATTTTGAGTATTAAAATTTATTAACTTTAGAGCACACTTTGAAAATAAGAAAATGTTTAATTCAAAATTTAAAAATTATTAAAACTGATTATTTTTAATAGCCTCTACAAAAGAAGACAAACTCTTTGATGATACAGATGAAACACTGACTGAAGGCCAAGGACCATATTTAGAGGATGAGGAATCAGAAGAAGAAGATTGGGAAGGAAGTATCAGTTCCTTTCAAGATTATTACAAGGAAACCACTGGAGGTATTATTAGTTTTGTATCAGTAATTGCCACTGTTTTAAAGAGAAATTGCCCAAATTGAACAGTCATACTAGTAAATCCATAGAAAGAAAACTCTGCAGGATGTGTAAGCGTGGTCAAAGGAAAAGCCTGGGGCATATGCAGTATGGTGGATCAGTAGCTCTGGGGCTGGTTCTCCATTTCTGAGGCTCACAGAGAGAGCCCTCCCACCCTGTCTTCTGGAGCATGGGATGGTCTAAGCTAGTGGTCGGCAAACTGTGGATCACGAGCCACACGCAGCTCTTTGGCCCCTTGAGTGTGGCTCTTCCACAATGTATCTGTGTGATTGAAATGTACAGTGTGATTGAAACTTCGTGGCCCATGCGCAGAAGTCGGTTTTCGGCTCTCAAAAGAAATTTCAACCTTTGTACTGTTGATATTTGGCTCTGTTGACTAATGAGTTTGCCGACCACTGGCATAGTGCTCTACCCTAGATCCATGAGAGTAACTCTCTGTTGGAACCGATTGGGAATTGCTCTTGGGGATCGCAGAATCATGAGCCAAGCTCAGCTTTTGCCCAGTGTCGGTTCTTCCTCCCGTGTTCTCTGGTGGGTGGCAGCCTCCGTTCGGGCCGGTAGTGGTACTTGCTGCTAGAGTATTGTGGGCTAGTTTTCACCAAACACTCTTCTTAGTTATAATATTTTAATTTTTTAGACTCCCGGTCTATGGAAACCTCTGGCTCAGCTGCAGAAGAAGCAGAGGAGGAAGTTAAGAAAATATCAGAGGACTTCTTTTACGATTATGAGGAGATGGTTACCACCCCTTTTGTGACTCCGGAGTCAGACATACCGCTGGAACTTATCATACTTGTGTATCCACTCCAGTTACATATGTATACTTGGCATTTCAGCTTCTTAGGTCAGGGGTTGGCAAACTACAGCCCCATGAATCAAACCTGGCCTCCCACCTGTTTTCTTAAATAAAGTTTTATTAGAACATAGCCACATTCATTCATTTACATTTTGTCTATGGCTGCCATCACACTGTAAGGGCAGAATTAAATAGTTACAAGAGAGCCCATCTGGCCCACAAAGCCTCAAGTATTTACTACCTGGCCCTTTAAGGAAAAGTTTGCCAACCCCTATCTTAGGTACTTCTAAGAAGCTTGGCCCTTAGAAGCTTGGCTCTTAGAAACTTAGAAATGAATGATCTTAATTTAAACTAAGCTTTTGTTTGATACCAAGTAACCGCAAGGAGAAATGATGCTTTAGCAGCTTCCTCCTGTGAGACATGGCGTGCAGGGGAGCAGAAAGTCTCTCACCCCTTTCACCTCCTCAGCCGATAAGTTACTGCCCCTGGTCCCCATCTGCCCTGCTCCTGCTGCTGCTCCCACGTGCTGATAGCACTGGCCCCGCTCACACCCACTGACAATGGCATGGAGTGATTGGGGCTGGCACCAGCAGTGGGTGCGAGTGGTGCCAGCACTGACAGTGGGTGTGAGCAGCATCTGCTGCCCCGGTCACCCCTCTGGAACAGGGGGAGGTGGAGAAGCCCTCAGGAGTGATCCAGGCTGGCAGCTGCCGCTCGCACCCACTGATGGTGCCCGGTGATTGGGACCAGCGCCAGGCAGCAGGTGCGAGTGCCCGGTGGGACCACAGTGCGCGCAGGAGTAAGGAATTTTCAGTAACCACCAGAGGCTCTCCCTGATGACAACGACTGGTGCTCTGCCTTGGTCTGGCACCCCACTCACCTGCTCCACCATCCCGTCACTTCCGATGCCTGCCATGTTCTCACACACCCCCTGTTGGTCAGTGAATGTCAGAGTGACTGGTTGTTCGGTTGTTCAGTTGTTTGGCTGTTCTGCTGTTCAGTCTATTTGCATATTAGGGTTTTATACATATAAATAGAAGATGAGTTTTCCAAGAAGACAACCCTAAAATAGTGGGACACGAAAGAACAAGTTTTAATTGGTCTGGGGCATAACAAACTGTGAAGAAATGTCAGGGTGGGGATGACTGACAAGGGAGTGTAGTGTTTACTGTCACTTTAGGTTTGCAAGGTGGATAGTTAGGAGATGGTTTCCTAGAAGGTCCTTGGCCAACCTTTAAATGGGCAGTGGTTATGCCCATATGGATGGTCTACACCAGTGGTCGGTAAACTCATTAGTCAACAGAGCCAAATATCAACAGTTCAATGGTTGGAATTTCTTTTGAGAGCCAAATTTTTCAAACTCAAACTTCTTCTAATGCGACTTCTTCAAAATAGACTAACCTAGGCCAGGGTATTTTGTGGAAGAGACACACCCAAGGGGCCATAGAGCTGCCGACCACTGGCCTGGACCACTGACTGGCCTCTTATGAAAGGTGTGCTCCCAGAGATAGGGTGGTGTACCTCCTGATTCAGTTTTGCTTTTTACATAGTGATACCACATATTGTTATAGTTTCTAACTCTGTTTCCATCCCAGATGTAACTACAACGAATTTTACCTTGAATCTCATAACCTGGAGTTCTCTCTCTTGAGTGCTTGTTGTTTGGGATTTTTGGTATTGATTTTTTTTTGTGTTGTTGTTTTGTCTTTAGGTAAGTTACTGACAAAAGTTATGCTCTCAGCATCCTTCTAGCCTATGTTTGCAAATGGGATGGCATGTCACGGGGAACTTTTCCCGGTTATGTTCTTTTCTTTAAAATATATTTTTATTGATTTTTTACAGAGCAGAACGGAGAGAGATAGAAAGTCAAAAACATCAATGAGAGAGAGACATCGATCAGCTGCCTCTTGCATGCCCCCTACTGGGGATGTGCCCGCAGCCACAGCACATGCCCTTGCGGGAATCGAAC
Source organism: Antrozous pallidus (assembly GCA_027563665.1). Classification (NCBI taxonomy): domain Eukaryota; kingdom Metazoa; phylum Chordata; class Mammalia; order Chiroptera; family Vespertilionidae; genus Antrozous; species Antrozous pallidus. Next base: position 69,059,315 of record CM050514.1, read on the forward strand.
CTGAGACCCTTCAGTCCGCAGTCCGACGCTCTATCCACTAAGCCAAACCAGTCTCGCCCAGTTATGTTCTGATAACTTTCCAGACCTATAGTCATGTGCAGAGGGGCTTGGGCTTATGCACTTTGACAAGCTTCTCATGAATTCCCTAAGATATTTAAAATGTTATCCAAATCAGAGTTTGAGGATTTTTTCCCCACCCAATTTAAGAACAAAATTGCATGAGGAATAAAAAAAAAAAAATTCTGAGTTTCAGAGTGAGATTCAGCTATGTCAACCGCAAATCTTTACCCAGAACATGGATTTTAAAAATATATTTATTTCATGTCACTTTTCTTGTCTCTAGGATGGTTATATCATGCTACTTCTTTTCCTTAGCAGTTTCTCTTCAGACATTCCTTTGGCTATGACTGCAAAAAGCGGGCCAACCTACAGCTGATGGATAGCCAAACCATCATGTACATTGCCGGGAACCATCTGATCTTTCTGAATTTGAAAACCAAGGAGCAGATGTACCTGCGAAGTATTAGTGGTACAGGAATTGGTGTCATTGGGGTATGCCTTCAGTGACTTCGGAAAAAATCCGTCTTCTTTGATTGATTGTTCTGTGGGCCAGCCAGGGAGGTGCCAACAACACGCACAGCACTGTGGGGGCACGTGAGATGCACAGCAGTCTTTATTCCAAGGCATTCTCGATTCAGTGACTCCAACCATAGCCTTGACGGACAGCATCTCTGTGCAATATTGCAATGTTTCATTCATAATATTATCATCCCACTTCTCAAATAAGGAATCTGAGGCTTACGGAGGTTAAGTGACTTCCTCATGATCACGCATGTCTTTTCACATTGAGCGTTCTGTTGCTATTCTGCAAAAATAGTGGAATGCATAACACAAATGGTAATTCAAATAACAAATAGAGATAAATGCCAGAGAGATGCAAGTATCTAATTGAACACTTGGAGATGAAGTATAGATATACATTCAATACTGTCCAGCCAATGACAAGAGGATTTGTGTGTGACTGGGAGCCTGTCTCTTCCTCCCGCTCAGCTGTCTGTCCCCATCAGTCATCTTCTTTCTTGTAGCATCAGCTGTTGCTTCCTTAGGCTCCTCATCCTCAGAATCAAAGCATTCCAAATTCACTAGTTCTCATTTTAAAGGGCCCCTCTCTTACCACGCAGTCTCTTTGCCCACTTTTGTTTTGATCTTTTCTCTGAAGCCAAGCTTCTGCTGTCTCCCGAGCCCTCACTTCACGGAAGCTGCCTTTACGAGGTGAGTGCCGGCTCTCTGGGGGACGAATCTGGAGAACATCTTTTGAACTAGATCTTACGTGATCTCTTCATGGCAGTTGGCCCCTTAAGGAAATGTGTCTGTTGGCTGTTTTCTGCTCCGTGCTCCTTAGATTAGAAGCAGGTGTTTGTAGATCTGCTCTTACACAGCTTGAGGGGCACTCCTTGGTGTCTTTGGCCTCTTGTGGGGCATATGTTTGATTATTCTGTGTAAGACAGTGAGGGGAGGGAGGAGGAACCAGGTTTGGGGCTCATACATCAGTGGTTCTTTTTGAGGGGGTTTCTAGAAAGATCATGATTCAAACACAAGTCTGTACTGCCCTTGCCCTGCCTGCTGAGGGTGAGTAGACTGGATGGAACTGGCAGGTACAGGGCCCACTTCACAGCACCTGTGGAGGCAGAGGGCTCCCAGCAGGAGGCTGAGACTGGGCCAAGCGAGCAGGGGGTAGACCAGACCTAATGGGACATTGAGATTACAAGTGGAGGTAAGTGCAGAGCTTTAGAAGGTTCTCTTTTAAATTTTTATTTTTGCCATTGATGTATAATATCATATTAATTTTAGGTGTATAACCCTGTGATTAGACATTTATATACCTTACAAAGTGATCACCCTGAAAAACCTAGTACCTATCTGACACCATACATAGTTATTACAATATTATTGACTGTACTAGAGGTCTGGTGCATGAAATTTGTGCACTGAGGGGTGTGTGTCTCAGCCCAGCCTGCACCCTCTCCAATCTGGGACCCCTTGGGAGATATCCGACTACTGGACATCCCTCTCATAATCTGGGACTGCTGGCTCCGAACCACTTGCCTGCCTGCCTGCCTGATCACCCCCTAATCACTCCCCTGCCAGCCTGATCGATGCATAACTGCTCCCCTGCCAGCCTGATTGCCCCCAACTTCCTTCCCTGCTGACCTGGTCTCCCCCAACTGCCTTCCCCTGCTGGCCTGGTCTCCCCCAACTGCCCTCCCCTGCTGGCATGATCTCCCACAACTACCCTCTCCTGCTGACCATCTTGTGGTGGCCATCTTTGATCACATGGGGGTAGCCATCTTGTGTGAAGGTGTGAGTGTCAATTTGCATATTACCTCTTTCTTATATAGGATTCCCTGTGTTGTACTTTACATCCCTATTACTGTTCTATAACTACCAATCTGTACTTCTAAATCCCTTCACCTTTTTCACTCACCCCTCTCCTATTGGTAACCATTGTGAAGATTGTTGATCTGAGAAGTGAAGCTGGGAGTTGACAGTGGGAATGGAGAAGGTAAGGAAAGCCTGAGGCCCACAGATATAACTTAGATTGGCCATGGAAATAGGATACAGTGAGATAGAAGTATGAAAGATAATCTCACATTTGTTTCTGACTTGATCATGTACCTATACATAGCATGTGTTCAAGATAAAGTCCCTGTCCTCAGGGGATTTGTTGTAAGACTAATTAGTCAATTCAGCAAGAAAATATATATATGCCTAAGTGGCCATTAGGACCAATCAACTGTAACTACTGGTTGACCATTTGCTATGATGTGCACTGACCACCAGGGGGCTGGTGCTCAACGCTGGAGCTGTCCGCTGGTGGTCAGTGCGCTTCCACAGCCAACCTCCTGTGGACCCTCTTCCTGGCCAGCTATCCCCACCCCCCCCGACCCCTAGGCAGAGGGACCCCACCCATGCACGAATTTGTGCACCAAGCCTCTAGTTTATTATATAACATTCATTGTCCAACACTACTCAGAACATGCAGGGATTTAAATGAAGAAGTGCTCATGACCTCTATGGATTCAAAGAATTTAAAATCCATCCAAAGATACAAAACCATATTAAAAAGCAAATCTCCAAAAATTAGGTGTATACAAGTACATGATACTGTGGCACCAGCTGTGTGCAAATATTGACGGGCCCAGATGTGAAGGTCTTGGATTCTGCAGAGGGATTTAGTCAGAGGCTGTCCTGAGGTATTATGAGCCCTGAATCCACACCATCTACAACAATACTGAGCAACATCTAATGATCCCTTATATTTCTATCACTTTTTGGCCCACAATAGTTTTGAAATTTCCATCTTTCTGTTTTGTTATCCAATAAATTGGTTGGAGGTCAGTAGTTAGAGGATAGTGTAAGATCAAGAATGCTCTAATTGTAATTCTCACCTCCTGGACTCAAGCAACTGTGTTCTCAGGGATGTATTCTGAGTGTGCTGGACAGAACAGGGGCCTTGTCTCCACTGCTGGGTCAACATCATTAAAAAAAGTTTTATCTTTATTGTTGAAAGTAATACAGATGTCCCCCCCCTTTCTTCCCCGTTTACCCACCAGCTCGCATCCATGTCCATGAGTTATGCATACATGTTCTTTGGTTAATCTCTCTCCATGCACCCACCCATCCCCATCTTCCCTCTGAAATTTGAGTCTGTTCCATGCTTCTAAATCTCTGGATCCATTTTGTTCATCAGTTTATTTTGTTTACTAGATTCTTCATATGAGTAAAATCATATGATACTTCTCAGACTGGCTTATTTTACTTAGCATAATTTCTCCAGGTCCCTCCATGCTGTCTCAAAGAACAATAGATCCCTCTGTTTTTACTGCTGCATATTATTCAGTGGCATAAAGGTACTACTTGGGCTGTTTTCAAATCTTAACTATTGTAAATTGTGCTGCTATGAACATAGGGATGCATATATTCTTTCTGATTGGTGCTCCAGGTTTCTCATATTCCTATATGTGGGATCACTGGGTCAAATGGCAGTTCCATATTTAATTTCTTGAGGAAGCTTTATACTGTTTTCTATAATGGCTGCATCAGTCTGTATTCCACCAGCAGTGTACTAGGGGTCCCTTGTCTCCACAACCTTGCTAGCACTTGTCATTTGTTGATTTGTTGATGGTAGCCATTCTGACAGGTGTGAGGTTACACCTCATTGTTATTTTAATTTGCATCTCTCATGATCAATGTCTTTGAGCATTTTTTCATATGTCTCTTGGCCATTGTTATGTTCACTTTAGAGAAGTGTCTATTTAGGTCCTTTATCTAGTTTTTAATTGGATTGTTTATCTTTCTTTTGTTAAGTTGTATGAGTTCCTTACATATTTTGTATATTAACCCTTTATTGGATGTGTCATTAGCAAATATGTCCTCCCATACAGTGGGTTCACTTTTTATTTTGTTAATAGTTTCTTTTGCTCTACAAAGCTTTTTATTTTGATGTAGTCCCATTTGTTTATTTTCTCTTTTGTTTCCCTTGCCTCGACTTCATTTTTAAATATTTTGACAAGGTTATGAGAAACATGTGAGAAATGTGTTAAGCGACATATAAGCTATCTTCTAGAAAAGATGGGGTGAATGTAAGTAAATGACTTACCAGTTCCGGGGTCTCCACTAAAAATGAAGCAAAACACCAAAACTCAACCCCACAGTAGCTTCCTATCTGAAAGCACAGAAACTTTTTCACTTACTATAGGACCTATATAGTATAGGTAAGACCTAGAAGGAGAAAAGAGTTGCTTGAATCCCCACTCAAGTTTCTGAAACCACAAGTCCTACATAATATTTATTTGTAAATGGATATCTAGAAAGATATAGTCTCAATCCATATCCTCCTTACTCCTTGGAATCTATGCTTTTTTAGTTACATTTGCTTCTTGGCTCCAACATCTGGCTTGAATTCTGTCTCTGATGTTTACCAGCTATATAACTTCAAGCAAGTTCCTTAATCTCTCTGTGCCTCAGTTCCTCATCAATAAGATGGGAGAGATAATGGTATCCCAGCTCACAAGGTTAATGTGAAATTTAATGGAAATAATGCTTATATAAAACTTAGATTAGGGTCTGGCACGTAGTAAGCTCTCAATAAATGTTAGCTGCTTTCAACGTTATACTTATTCTACTGAGTGTCCATCCTATGAATCCAAGCCTTGTTTCAACTTGAAGTGGTAGGTTTTTACTTGACTGGAAGAAAAAGAGGCAACTTGCCAGTTAGAAGTCAGCCTATCATAGGTCTTATCAGTGATGTGTGGAGGGAAGAAAATGATCTGCAATATTTTCTTGGGTACCAGAACTTTCAGTACAGTCTGTATCAGAACCAAGCTCCTGGTCCTTAGGTATATAATCTGGAGTTGCACAACAGTAATTGAAAACAGAAATTTGTAAGTACAGTATGTGTTTGAAATAGCTTATTCTTATAACAATCTATTTTGATTTTGATTTTTTTGGCTACCCATTTACTCTTCCTGTATGTTGGCTTACCAATGAACAAAAGTAACAGAAATAAAAATATGATTCTAACCAGTTTATACCTCTATCATTTGAAATGCTGGCACCAAATAATTTATCCAGAGCACATTTACCATATTTCCCTCTGTGTCTGCCTTGAAAATTGTGTGACTTTCTCACTTCTAATAAGTTTACATTAATTTGTATTAAGTTTTTCCAAGGCAAAAATTTAAAAATTGGGATATAAACTATTCTGGAAACATGCATTTTTCTATGCTAAAATTTAGGATGATTTATATGAAGGGTAAACAATATTCATCCAAGTTAGTGGTCCCCAAAGAGTGGTTTTTAGACCACAGCATCAGCATCACTTGGGAGCATGTTAGAACTGTAACTGCATTCTCGGGCCGCAGCCCTGACTTCCTGAACCAGACCCTCTGGTGGTGGGGCCTGCAGTCTGCACTTTCATCAGCCCTCCCTGGGGTTCTGATGCACTCTAAGGACTGAGAACCACGGTTCCAGCTCTTCTTAAAATGGCTATTAATTAAAGTGAAACTTAAAATTAGTATTCTAGTTTTCAGTTAAATCATATCCATCATCAAGCATGTATCTATTGGAGTGGATTCTAACAAACAAATTGTAAGATAACAGTTGTTAAATAGTGCATTAATAGGACTATTTATATGAAAATCTCTGCTTTATTATTTTAGTGAGTTTTTATTTTTTGCAGGTTCACCCTTATAAAACTCACTTCGCAGTAGCTGAAAAAGGAGTTGCCCCAATGATAATCATCTATCAATATCCTTCTCTGAGGCCCTACAGAATCCTTCGGGGTGAGTCCAGTAGAATCTTTAAAACACCAGGGTTCACCCTAGCTGGTTTTGCTCAGTAGATAGAACTTCGGCCTGCAAACTGAAAGGTCCTGTGTTTGATTCAGGTCAAGGGCATATGCTCAGGTTGCAGGCTCTATCCCAGTAGGGGAATGCAAGAGGCAGCTAATCAATGATTCTCTCTCATCATTGATGTTTCTATCTCTCCCTCTTCTTCTCCCTACCTCTCTGAAATTAATAAAAATGTATTAAAAAAACAAAACAAAACAAAAAAAGAGTGTTTATTCTTAAGAACATGTAACATTATTATATCAGTCAGGGTCCTCCAGAGAATCAGAACTAATAAAAGATTGACCCATTTCCCTCTAAATCCTTCTACTATTTCCCCCCTTTATTTAAAGGAATTGGTTTATGCAATTGTGGAGGCTGGCAAATATGAAGTTTGTAGGACATTTTCTGTTAGATCTGACCAATTCTGAGAGATGGGTATTGAAGTCTCCAAATATCATAGTAGATTCATATATTTCTTCTTGAAGTTTTTGTCTGTTTTTGCCTCATATAGTATGATGCTCTGTTGTTAGGGACATACATATTAAGAATTAAGTCTTCTTGAGGGGAGAAACCAAGATGGCAGCATATGTAAACATCTAAACTGCTGCCTTGCAGAACAATTTCAAAACTACAACTAAAAGACAAAATGGACATCATCCAGAACCATAGGAAGGTTGGCTGAGTGGAAATTCTACAACTAGAAGGAAAGAGAAAAGCACACTGATACTCAGAAGAGTTGCAGACAGCAAAGGTAGGGAGACATGAGTGCGGAGAGGACTGGCAGTTGAGTGTGCAGCTGGCTTTCTCAAGCAGGAGGGAGACAGAAGCACCTGACTGCACTAAACTCCAGTTCCCACAGAGACTCTGGGAACCCAGACTCATTCAGTGGGAATCTGGACAGTCAGGAAAAGTGAAAAGCACACTGAGACTCAGAGGAGCTGTGGAATGCAGAAGTCTGGAGTTGTGCACTGAGAGGTTTGACTGCTGAGTGCACTGCTGGCTTTCTCAAGTGGGAGGGAGACAAAAGCTCCTGACTGCACTGAACTCCAGTTCCAGGAAAGTTTCTGGGAATCCAGATTCCTTTGGGGAGAAGCTACTATCTGGCAGTGGGGGAAACTCTAGGGTGGTTTTCTCTCAGAGGTGCTTGCAGTGATTACTGAGGGACACTGAGACCCAGGGTCCTCATAGGGCAAGGCTGACAGGAAACCAAGGCTATCTGTTCCATCCTGAGACTCCATTCCATCCAAGCTGAACACAGAGGATTTTATAATTTTGCAAGTCTTTTCTCATAAGGGTGTCTCCAGCACAGAAGTTATCCCACCATAGACATAGCTGATCTTCACAGCCAGTTGGTCTGGAGGTCAACCCCTCCCAGTGATACCAACAACAACCAAGACTTAGCTAACAAAACTGTGCACACAGCCCACAAAGGGGTGCACCAAGAGTGTCCACCTCAGGTAACTGGGGAAGCTGAGCCTCTGGGATCTATAGGATACCTAACACACAAAGCTACTCTACCAACTCAGTGAAGCAGTGCAAATGTGGAGACAAAGAAATAGATCACAAATGAAAGAAATGGAGGAAAGCAAATGACTGGTTATAAGGTTTTTCAAGAAATTTCTAGAAAAGGCAGATAAATTTAGTGAGACCCTCGAGGATATGAAAAAGGACCAACTAGAAATTAAACATACACTGACTGAAATAAAAAGTATTATACAGAGACCTAACAGAAGACTAGAGGACTGCAAGAATCAAGTCAAAGATTTGAAATACAAAGAAGCAAAAAACACTCAACTGGAAAGCAAAAAGAAAAAAGAATTCAAAAATTTGAGGATAGTGTAAGAAGCCTCTGGGACAACCTCAAGCGTACCAACATCTGAATTATGAGGGTGCCAGAAGAAGAGAGAGAGCAAGATACTGAAAACCTATTTGAAGAAATAATGACTGAAAACTTCCTCCACCTGGTGAAAGAAATAGACTTAAAAGTCCAGGAAGTGCACAGAGCCCCAAACAAAGGGAATCCAAAGAGGACCACACCAAGACACATCACAATTAAAATGCCAAGAGCAAAAGACAAAGAATATTAAAAGCAGCAAGAGAAAAACAGTTACCTACAAGGGAGCACCCATACGATTGTCAGCTGATTTCTCAACAGAAACTATGCAAGCCAGACAGGAGTAGCTAGAAATATTTAAAGTGATGAATAGCAAGAACCTACAACCAAGATTACTCTTCCCAGCAAAGCTATCATTCAGAATTGAAGGTCAGTTAAAGAGCTTCATAGATAAGAAAAGCTAAAGAAGTTTATCACCACCAAAGTATTATATGAAATGCTGAAAGGTATACTTTAAGAAGAAGAAGAAGAAGAAGAAGAAGAAGAAGAAGAAGAAGAAGAAGAAGAAGAAGAAGAAGAAGAAGAAGAAGAAGGAGGAGGAGGAGGAGGAGGAGGAGGAGGAGGAGGAGGAGGAGGAGGAGAAGAAGAAGAAGAAGGTAAAGATAAAAATTATAAAAATCAACTACATATCTATCAACAAGGGAATCTAAAAAATTAAGTTAATAAAAAATCTGATGAACAGAATAAACTGGTGAATATAATTGAATCAGGGGCATAGAAAGGGAGTGGACTGACAATTCTTGAGGGGGTGGGAAGAGACTGGACAAAAATTGTACACCTATGGATGAGGACAGTGGTGGGGAAGTAAGGGCAGAGGATGGGGTGGGAACCAGGTGGAGGGGAGCTATGGAGGGAAAAAAGAGGAACAATTGTAATAATCTGAACAATAAAGATTTATTAAATTTAAAAAAAGAATTATGTCTTCTTAGAAAATTGTAACCCTTTATGATTAGGTAATACCCTCATTGATCTCTGATAATTTTCCTTAATTTGAAGTCTACTCTATCTGAAATCAATATAGCTATTCTTGCTTTCTTTTGACTAGGGTTAGCAAGGTATATTTTTCTCTATTCATTTACTTTTAATCTACATATGTCTTTATATTTAATATGTAGTTGAGTCATGTTTTCGATTCACTGTGATTCACTGTTTTTTAATTGGTACATTTAGACCACTGGCATTCAAAGTGATTATTTATATAGTTGGAGTAACATCTATATTTATTAGTTTTCTATTTGTTGCCCTTATTCTTTGTTCCTATTTTTTCTCCTACTTTTTTTCTTACCTTCTGTGGTTTTAATTTTATATTATTCCATTTCCCCCCTTTCTTAGCATAAAACTTTTTTAGGGGTTACCTAGAGTTCACAATATACATTTACAACTAATCCAGATCTACTCTCAAGTAACACTATACCACTTCACAGGTAGTGTTAGTATCTTATAATAACACAATAATCATAATTCCTCCTTTCTGTCCCTTATATCATTGCTGCCATTTATTTTGCTTATATATAAGCTTACATTCTTTTCACTTATCTATAAGCATACCTATATACTCAAATACATTGTGGCTATTATTTTGAACAAACTGTTATCTGTTACAACAATTAAGAATAAGAAAAAAGTTTTAATTTTACCTTCACTTATTCCTTCTTTGATACTCTTCCTTTCTCTGTGCGTATCTTCATTTCTGATCTATGTTATTTTCCTTCTCTTTAAAGAACTCAACATTTCTTGCAAGGCAGGTCTACTGGAAACAAATTCCCTTTATATTTGTCTGTCTCCAGGACGATTTCATTGGGTACAGAATTCTAGGCTGGTGTTTCTCTTGTCTCAGCACTTTAAATATTGTATGCCACTTTCTCCTTGCTTGCCTGGTTTCTGAGAAAAAGTTGGATTAATTATTACCTTTGTTCTTTTGTCAGTAAGAGTCCCTCCCCTTCCCCCAGCTTCTTTCAATATTTTTTCTTTATCTTTTATTTTATGTAGTTTTGGGGACAGTTATCCTGGTTGGTGTTCTCTGAACTTCCTGGGTCCATGGTTCTTTGTCTGATGTTAATTTGGGGGAAATTCCTCAGTAATTATTGTTTCAAATATTTCTTCTGTTCCTTTCGGTCTTCTCTTTCTGGTGCTCCCATTACACACATGTTGCTTCCGTTGTAGTTGTCCCACAGCTCTTGGATATTCTGTTCTGTTTTTATCAGTCTTTGTTCTCTCTGCTTTTCAGTTTTGGAAGTTTCTGTTGACAGCCCCAGCTGTGTCCAGTCTACTAAGAAGCCCATCAAGGCATTCTTTATTTCTGTTACAGTGCTTTTAATCTCTAGCATTTCTCTTTTTGGTTCTCTTTTAGGATTCCCATCTCCTGCATACACTGCCCCTCTGTTCTTACACGTTTGTCTGTATTATCCATTAGAGCCTTCAGCATATTAATCATAGTGGTTTTGAATTTCTGATCTGATAATTCCAGCATCCATGCTTTCTGGTTCCAATGCCCGCTCTGTCCCTTCAAACTGTCCTCTATGCTTTGATATGCTGTGTGATTTTTTCTTGAGAGCCAGAGTTGAAGTCCTCAGCCGAAAGAACTCCGTTAAGTGGGCCTCTAGACGAGGTAGTAAGGTATAAGGGGAGGGGAAGCATTCTCTAGTCCCATGATTAGGTCTCGATTTTTAGTGAGCCTCTTCTTCCGAACTGTGAACTTTAAAATGTTACTCAGTACTTTTCTACCCCCATCAGTGGGAGAGGATGGCTAGAATGGCCTGGAGCTGGGGACAGGCACACCTTGGATATATTGCAGGTTTGGTCCTTTTATTTTTATTGTCAGATTACTATTCAAGATGGAGCAACTTTTTAGTCACATCTGCAACACTGCAGCTTTAATCTGTTAGTTTATTTTTAAATATTGTTAGATTATTCCCTCTCTTCCTCTGCAATCAAGCCAATATTGCAGTAATGTGAGTTGTAATCATTTTGTTGGTGGAGAGCTTGTCTTCAGTTTGTAAAAAGCACAGCATCTGTGAAGACCATTAAGAAAGGGCAGTAAATGAGCAAGCCTGTGTTTTAATTACTCCTTATGTTGCAGAAGACCAAAGGAAACAAAAGACGCTTCTAAGAAAAAGGAGGGACACTGTTTCATACGCCAGCGGACTCAGGGAACAGCCTTCCAAATCTGAGTGAAGGAACACGCATGGGGCTTTCCTTTATGTCTCCCTCCCTGTGTTCTTTGTCCCACAAACATGGATTATGCTTCTGGTCCTTTTCTCGGGCCTTGGAAGAAGGCCCCCAGGTGTTGGGGATCTCCAGGCCATATCTGATGGTCTGGCCTGGCGCCAGCATTAACCTTCCCTCTGGGGCAGAGCACTGTTCACCTGAAACAGGTTCTGCAAGACCAGTATCGGGGAAAGGAGAGAGGGACTTAATTATAGGTTGTCAGGAATGTACAGAGTTTGATCGCTTGGATTCAGATCTCAGGCCTCAAATAACAGGATTACATTGGAATTAGCCCTTTTTAGCCTACACACTAATAATAACTCAGCTTTGCAGGCGCTGTTCATTGGTTTCTCCTGAGGGCAGGCCTTATTCCCAACAGACTGCTCGGGGCATTTCCAAAAGCTCCTTTCCTCCTCCCCCTGACGGAAGCTGCAGTGGGTTTTTCTAGAAGTTTACTGTGAGAGCCTGGTCACGTTCTTGGAGGTAAAGCTCACAGTACTGTTAGGGCTACCTTATGACCGGGTTCCCCTGGAGTTTTTTTACTCTCAGACTGGTCCACACAGAGCTTCCAGCAATTTGCCAGTTAGAGTTCAGGTTTTTTGTTTGTTTCTTTTAATCTTTATTGTTGAAAGTATTATATAGGTCCTCCTTCCCCCCTCTTCCAACCCACTCCCTTTCTCTCCTCACCCTAGGCCCTCCCCACCCCATTGTCTGTGTCCACTGGTTCCCCCCGCTCTTTGGCTCCTTCTATCCCTGATCCCCACATACACCTGTCAGTCTCTCTAGTCTTGAGGTTAACGGTTTGACTGGGTCCTTTCCTCTCTTGTGGACCTAAGAAGAGTTGTCAATTTTTAAGACTGTTCAGTTTTTCACTTGTTAGGATGGAGTCATGACTTCATAGCTCCTTATCAGGAAACCTGAAGTCATCAACTTTTATTTTGTGGTTGTTCCCCCCTCCCCTCCCCGACTGGCAAGATTTACATTACAGGTTGAGTTCTTTCTGCTAGCATGCGTTTGTGCTCCCCTCCCCCACTGCATAAAATGGAGTATTTTCTCAAATTGTTTTTCTTATGTAAAATGTGGTTAAGATTTATTTATCCTCCATCTATATTATGTAATTCTTTCCAAAACCAAGGATAATGAATGATGTTAGAATTATTTATTTAGGGGATTCTCGGCATTCTTCTATCAATACACATCATGAAGGGGTCTCTCTCTCTCTCTCTCTCTCTCTCTCTCTCTCTCTCTCTCTCTCTCTCTCTCTCTTTCATCTCTCCTTTGTGTGTGGTTTAAATCATACACTTTTGGAAATGAAATAAATATGGCATCTGTTCATCACTTGCATTTCAGATGGGGCTGACTTTGGCTATGCTTACCTGGACTTTAACTTCACTGGAACACTACTGGCCTCTGTTGGTAGCAGTCCTGATTTCACGTTGACCATCTGGGATTGGAAAGAGGAAAAGCCCATACTGAGGAAAAAAGCTTTTTCCCAGGAAGTCTTTAAGGTTACTTTCAATCCTGAAGATGACGAGCAGCTTACTACAGCAGGATCCGGCCACATCAAGTATGTGTGCGACTGATACAGGTGCTAGGGGATTACAGCGAGGGTGTTTTCGAAGGGAATCGACCAGCTGGAGACATTTTACTGATGTTGTTAACATTAAGATATCTTTAAAATGTGTTCTTTTTAAAGTTAACTAATTGCATATGGGGATTTATTACTGCACACAGCACCGACAAAAGAAGGGCTTTTAAGTTAGCCTGCTGCCGTCTTAAAGGCTGAACCTCCTAAAACAGTTTGTATATTGTTTGCCTAAAGTTGGCATAGTATTTCCAAATTCATACTGAACTGTCACATTGCCTATTAAATTTGTTGTTTGAAGCAATATTGTATGATGGATAAGCTCTTTTGGCATATTAATCAGCTGAATGAATTAAGGTAATAGTATAAGTGACTATCCTATCTAATAAAAAAGTAATATGCAAATTAACCATCACTCTGCTATACCCACAAGACATGCCCACCACCACGCCCTCCAGCCAATCAGGAGTGAGTATGCAAATTAACCCCAACCAAGATGGCTGCAGACATGGAGAGAGCAGGAGGGAGGCTTGGATTTCCCTGACGATGGAGGAAACCAAGCATTCCACACACCCTGTCTGGCCCAGGCCTCCACTTAAGGCTACAAAGTTTCAATTATAGAAGATAAATAAACCCCAACAGAAATGGTTGCCACCACGGAGGGAGCAGAAGGCTTGGCTCCACTCTATGCTACAAAGTTCCAATTGTAGAACATAAATAAATCCCAGATACCAGTGCCTCTGCTTGGGTCACTGAGGGGCATGGCCAGCCTGCAAACCACCACAGGCCCCTCACCCAGGCTGCCTCACACCTGAAGAGGATCCCCACCCTGATCCGGGACACCCTTCAGGGCAAACCAGCTGGCCCCCACCCATGCACCAGGCCTCTATCCTATCTAATAAAAGAGTAATATGCAGATTGACCATCACTCCAACATACAAGATAGCTGCCCCCATGTGGTCAAAGATCCTGCCCCCATGTGGACACAAGATGGCCAGCAGCAGAGGCCAGTTTGGAGGGGCCAGGCCTGCAAGGGAGGGCAGTTGTGGGCAATCAGGCTAGTAGGGGAGGGCCTGCAAGGGAGGGCAGTGGGGGTGATCAAGCCTGCAGGGGAGAGCAGCTAGGGGTGACCAGGCCAGCAGAGGAGGGAAGTTGGGGGCAAACAGGCTGGCAGGGGAGCAGTTAGGCATCAATAAGGCTGGCAGGGTAATGGTTAGGGGATGATCAGGCTGGCAGGCAGGAGTGGTTAGGGGCAATCAGGGAGGCAGGCAGGTAAGCATTTGGGAGCCAGCAGTCCTGGGTTGTGAGAGGGATGTCTGACTGCACATTTAGGCCTGATCCCAGTGGGACATCCCCTGAAGGGTCCCAGATTGGAGAGGGAGCAGGCTGGTGGAAGGACACCCCCCATGCACAAATTTTGTTCACTGGGCCTCTAGTGAAATATATAAATGCTTTGATGTAGGTACATTCAGTCTCTCGCTTGTCTGCAGATTCTGGGGAATGGCTCAAACATTCACTGGTCTCAAGCTTCAGGGCTCCCTAGGTCGATTTGGCAAAACAGCCACTAGTGATATAGAAGGCTACATGGAGCTCCCAGATGGGAAGGTGAGTACAATGATAAAACTATGTCTTCAAGTGACATGCACATATGAAGGCACATTATACATTCTAAAGAGCACGCCAATATTAGCAAAAACAGATCCTGTAATTGTGAATACAGTGAACATTTAATTTTGTCTCTTCAGATGATCCATTTAATTAACATATTTTCATGAAATTGTCATAACCCACGTGCACTCATCACTTGTTGTTTTGTTTTTCTTAAACCTCACCTAAGTATATTTTCTCATTGATTTTTAGAGAGCATGGAAGAGAGAGGGAAAAACAGAAATATCAATGTGAGAGAAATACATTGATTGGTTGCCTCCTGCACTTGGCCTGGGCCTTGACCATGGAGGAACCTGCAACTGAGGTACGTTGTCAGCCATCCACAGGCTGACACTCTGTTCACTGAACCAAACAGGCTAGAGCTTGCTGTTTTGTTTTTAACAAATATTATATACAATATGCAGACATTTTCCTCAGTTAATATAATGATATCCTTGTCACTTTTATTTGTCATGGAGTTGCATTTATCATTCTCTTCTTTTCCATGATGATTCAAGAAGATTTACTAGGTCAAAGGTTATATACTGTCTTGTGGCTTTTATTTTTATTGTCAAATTATTATTCAGCATTGAGCAACTTTATAGTAACATCTGCAGCACTACAGCTTTAATCTGTTAGTTTATCCTATCTAATAAAAGAGTAATATGCAAATTGACCATACCTCCTCCACACCCACAAGCCATGCCCACCAGCCAATCAGGGGCGAGTATGCAAATTAACCCCAACCAAGATGGCTGCAGCCACAGAGCAAGCAGGAGGCTTGGGTTTCCCTGGTGATGGAGGAAGCCAAACTTCCTGGCCTGCTTGGCCTCTGCTCAAGGCTACAAAGTTTCAATTATAGAAGATAAATAAATCCCAACAAAATGACGGCAACCACAGAGTGAGCAAGAGGTTTGGGTTTCCTGGGCAATAGAGGAAGCCAAGCTTTCCACCCACCCTGGCTTCCCTACCTTCTGCTCAAGGCTACAGAGTTTCAATTATACAAGATAAATAAATCCCAGATACCAGGGCCTCTGCTTGAGTTGCTGGGGGTTGTGGCCAGCCTGAAAACCACCACAGGCCCCTCACTCAGGCCACTCTGTGCCCCAAGGGAACCTCCACCCTGATCTGGGTCACCCTCAGGGAAAACCAGCCGGCCCCCACCCATATACCAGGCCTCTATCCTTTCTAATAAAAGAGTAATATGCAAATTGACCATCACTCCAACACACAAGATAGCTGCCCTTATGTGGTCAAAGATTCTATCCCCATGTGGACACAAGATGGCCATCAAGGGAGGACAGTTGTGGGCAATCAGGCCAGCAGGGGAGGGCGGTTAAGAGGGACCAGGCCTGCAAGGGTGGGCAGTTGGGGGTGACCAAGTCTGCATGGAGGGGCAGTTGTGAGGGATCCAGGCATATAGGGGAGAGCAGTTGGAGGCAATCAGGCTGGCAGGGGAGCAGTTAGGCATCAATCAGTCTGACAAGGGAGTGGTTAGGGGGTGATCAAGCAAGCAGGCAGAAGGGGTTAGGGGCACTCAGGAAGGCAGGCAGATAAGCAGTTGGGAGCCAGCAGTTCTGGATTGTGAGAGGGATGTCCAACTACCTTCAAGGGGTCCCTGATTGAAGAGGGTGAAGGTTAGGCCGAGGCACACACACCACCCTCTCCCCATGCACAAATTTTGTGCCCTGGGCCTCTAGTTTTTAAATATTGTTAGATTACTTGCTCTCTTTCTCTATAAAATGTGTAGTCATATTACCCATAAAATTAGTTCTCCATTAATATTATATTTGGTTTCCTACTAGAATTACTATTTTTTGATCATTTCACTTCTAAATAAATACCAGTATACAAATATTACTCTAAGGAAAAAAATGGTCCAGTCCTCTACCTAGTGGAATGGGATGTTCTCAATTTGAAATCATGGCATGGAGGAGGAAATAAAAAGCATTGGATGCTGGCTAGGCAATAGTATATCCAAACCTATAAGATGATAGTAAATTATTCCACCTTCAAATTCTGGATACTGTAAGAATTAAGTTATATAAAGATTAATACAGCCCTTGTTAAATGCATGGTGTAAGATGTATCTTTGAAAGGTTCAGTAGAGATTGTGTAGATGTAGGGGAGAAAAGAAGTCTTTTTAAATAAGAGAGCCACAAAAGCAAATGCTTATCATTAGGAGTAAATACCAGATATCTATCTATCTATCTATCTATCTATCTATCTATCTATCTATCTATCTATTTATTTAAATATATTTTATTGATTTTTCACAGAGAGGAAGGGAGAGGGATAGAAAGTCAGAAACACCGATGAGAGAGAAACATCGATCAGCTACTTCTTGCGCGTCTCCTGCTGGGGATGTGCCCGCAGCCACGGTACAAGCCCTTGACCGGGATCGAACCTGGGACCCTTCAGTCCACAGGCTGACGCTCTATCCACTGAGCCAAACTGGTTTCGGCAAATATCAGATATTTAAAAGACTAATTAAAATAAAGATTTCATATTGGGAAAGAGTGAGACATTAAATTGAGAAGTATGGTTGGGTCCCCATGTATGAGGGGTTTAACAACCAGGAGGAACTATTATATATTGGAAAAGTAGATACATTTGGCCACACAATGCCACAGGTGAATTAGAGGAAGGGAAATCTGGAGTCAAGGAGATGAGCTAGGAAGCAAGATGTTGCTTTCCTCTAAGGAGGGGTGATCAGGGCCTAGACTTCCCTGAAGACAAACGGAAAAGGAAAGCTAGACATGAATGACATTTCAGAAAGGAATGCCATATGAGCCCTGGTAAACTTTCGTGGCTTTGGTCACTGGACATAAGAAACCAAGTCTCAGTGAAGACTTGACCACAAATGGGCTGAAGCTTAAAAGGTAAAATAGATAAGAATAGGTAGACAAATAGGTAGGAGAGACTGAGTGAGATGATAAATTAATCTGGGTGAGAGGGAGGTGGGGATGCAGAATCCAAAGTGGGCACTCCATGGACCATTTGTCTGCACAGCGGCTCTATGAAAATAAGACTTCTTCAAATTCTTCATAACTAACGTTCTTCTTGGTGATTCCCGGTGAATGCATCCAAGGAGTCCTAGAGGAGAGAAACGTGTTTGCCTTTGTTTAATCCTGCATCTGTCTCCTTAGGTAGTGGTAGTCAGAGCAGGAGCTTTTGAGCCACAGTGCCTGGTTTAGAATCCGAACTCCTCTGAGTAATTTTGGGAAAATAGTTAACTGTCCTGTTCTTTAATTTTTTTCCCTTTGTAAAATGGAGATAATAATAGGCAGGGCCCATATAGTTTTGTGTGAAAAGAAAAACTGTCTCTCCTGGGGAAATAAAGTCCCAACTTGCAAGCTGTACATATTATCCCCAATAAATGTACCTGGTTCATATGGTTGTTATGATTACATAACTTTATGTATGTAAATTAATGTGTCCATTAATATTACCTTTTAGGTATCGCTTGCTAAACATACTAAGAACTAGTGTTTGGTGGTATGTTCTTTGGGAAGTGCTGAATTAAATGAATTAACATGAGGCAGTTCCAGATGATTACCCTTCATTGAAGTTCGATACCATTATGCTATATTCTTCTGAGTTGAGTAATGTCCTCACAACTTATCAAATATCTTATAACAGTTGATATTATCATATTTAAAAAATAGAATCTCATCTGTCAAGAACTTTAAACATGCATCTAATTTTTGAGCCAATAATCCCATTCCTGGATTATATCTTTAAGATATGTACAAAGAAATGTATAAAAGGTATGTTTGGAAAAAACACCACCAGCATACAACCTAGTCACAATAATGAAAATCACGTATAATCGTCGGAGGAATTACATCAAAATGGATTAGTGGTTCTTCTCGGGGCAGTGCGTTTTCATGTCTATATTTTCTTATTTTTTCCGTCTTAAAAAATTTTACTTTCATAATCCAGAAAATTAATTTTTTAAAAATATTTTTTCCTGCTATTTGAGTCATAAATATTCACATTTGTCTGTCTTAATGCATATTCCTTCCTCTGTACACACCTGCCAGGTGCTTTCGGGGTCCGAATGGGGCAACATGCTGGTTTGGGAAGCTGGCCTCATCAAAGTTGAGCTCTGTCGAAATGCAAGTACAGTTTGTCACCACGGCCCCATCAACCAGATAATGTTGGACGAGGGGGAAGTTATCACCATTGGGTCAGATGGATGGGTTAGGGTAAGTTTTCTTTCTTTCTTTTCTTTTTTTTTCTTTTTTATCTTTATTGTTCAGTTTATTAATTACATTGTTTCCCCTTTTTATCCCCCTATAGCTCCCCTCCATCCTGTACCTATCCCACCCTCTACCCTCACCTCCCCCTCCCCACTGTCCTCTCCCATTGTTGCAAGATTTTTGTCCAGTCTCTTGCTGCACTTCCCACAACCCTTTTCTCCCCAAGAATTGTCAGTCCATTCCCTCTCTATGTCCATGTCTCTGTTATATTCACCAGCCTATCCTGTTCATCAGCCTATCAATTCACTTGATTTTTATGTTCATTTGTTGATAGATGTGTATTTGTTGTTCATATTTTTCATCTTTACCTTTTTCTTCTTCCTCTTCTTAAAGAATATCTTTCAGCATTTCATATAATGTTGTTTTGGTGGTGATGAACTCCTTTAGCTTTTTCTTATCTGCGAAGCACTTCATCTGACCTTCAATTCTGAATCATAGCTTTGCTGGATAGAGTAATCTTGGTTGTAGATTCTTGCTGTTCATCACTTTGAATATTTATTGCCACTCCCGTCTGGCCTGCATCGTTTCTGTTGAGAAATCCGCTGACAATCGTATGGGTGCTCCCTTATAGGTAACCAACTGTTTCTCTCTTGCTGCTTTTAATATTCTCTCTTTGTCTTTTGCTCTTGGCATTTTAATTATGATGTGCCTTGGTGTGGTCCTCTTAGGGTTCCTATATATTGGGGTTCGGTGCACTTCTTGGACTCCTAAGTCAATTTCTTTCACCAGGTGTGGGAAGTTTTCAGTCACTATTTCTTCAAATAGGCTTTCATTGTCTTGGCCTCTCGCTTTTTCTGGCACCCCTATAATTCGGATGTTGGTATGCTTGAGGTTGTCCCAGAGGCCCCTTACACTATCTTCAATTTTTTGGATTCTTTTGGTTTCTTGCTTTTTCAGCTGAGTGGCTTTTACCTCTTTGTATTTCAAATCTTTAACTTGGTTCTTGGGGTGCTCCAGAGCACTTTTAGGTCTTTGTATAATATTTTTTGTTTCAGTCAGTGTATGCTTAATTTCTGGTTGGTCCTTTTTCATATCCTTGAGAGTCTCCTTTATATCCTTGAGGGTCTCTTTCATTTCCTTGTAGGACTCATTCATTTCCACGTTGGTCTTGATCATTTCTTTGCAGCTCTCATTTATATCCTTGAGGGTCTTGTTCATTTTCTTGTAGGACTCATTAATTTCCTTTGTGGTCTTGCTTATTTCCTTATAGGCCTCGATCTTTTGTTGGAGCCTCTTGAAAAACCCTATAACCGTGGTTTTGAATTCCATGTCCAGTCGTTTTTTTTCCCTCCATTTCTTTCACATCTGATTTCTTTCCATGTTGCTACATGGTGGCTGCTTCCCTGAGTTGGTCAATTAGCTTTGTGTGGTAGACTTCCTACTAGGGATAGTGGCTCAGCCTCCCTGGTTACCTGAGGTGGATATGGGCTGCACAGTCTTGCTGAAGTTAAGCTCAGTTAATTGTTGTTAGCACTTGGAGGGTTGACCTCCAGGCCAATTGTCTGTGAAGCTCAGCTGTGCTCAGGTTGGGTGGGCGGAGTCTCCGGGCCAAGCAGACAGTGTTAGCTCTGCCCTATGCGGCCCCTGGGACTCTGTGCAGGGGGCAATGGCTGCCAGCACCTCTGAGAGAGAGCCGCTGCGGAGCTCCACCAGCTGCCGGGGAATTCAGACTTTCCCAAAATGAGTCTGCATGCGCAGTGTCTCACCCAGGGTCATAAAACAAAGCAGTCTGATGGTTTTCTGAATGAGAGACAAGTCGCGGTGCGCTCTCTGCACCGTCACGCAGCCGAGCTGTTCGCGCGCAAACTGCCTTCTCCACAAGCCAGCAGACCCGGCAGCACTCGAGCTTCGGTGTGCCCTCCCACTGTCCAGTTTTCACCCCGTGTGATGGTGGGTTCTCTGGACTTCGCCCAGAGCTGGAGAATCAGTCCAGTGGGACGCCTTTGTCTCCCCGTTCGAGAAAACTGGCCGGTTTTCAGCCGCCCGCCCTCTCCGTGGCGCGCGCTCCAAACCTCTCTCCGCGCGAATCTTTCAACTCTGTTCGCTGCCGCTCCTCCGAGTCACAGTGTCTTATCTTCACTTTTATTTGTGGAATTTTCACTTGGCGAGCTTTCTGGTGATTCTGGAAGGTGTTTGTTCTTTCGTTAAGTTGTAGTATTAAAATTGCTGATTATGACGGCAAGATAGGTGTTTTACCTTTGCCGCCATCTTAGTTCTCCCTCTAGGGTAAGTTTTCTTAATTTTGGACAGTAGCATTCACATCTAAGCCTTGCAGATCACCTAGTTGGTTCTATCTGTTTTTTAATTTCTTGCAAAGGTCACTTTATGAAGAAAATTAGTGGTCATTTACTCCCAGGGCCAACTCATTTAAAAGAATGCTTCTCTTATAGTAAATATTTGAATTCTAGTCAAAATTAATTTACAGCATCTGAGCTCTGAAATGTTCTGAGGGAATCCTTTGTTATGTTGATCCTGTTGCTGAAATAGTAGCCTCAGAAAATGAAAGCCTATGTTATCACAGTGTAAGCTGTGAACACAGATGTTCTTTTAAAATGCCCGCTGTGAACAGATCATTTTCTAGGGACAAAAGTGCCAAACATTTGTTGTTGTTGTTGTTGTTTTTTTTAAATCTTGGTCCGAGGATATGATTTTATTGATTTTTTTTTTTTTTTAGAGCCAGAGGTTGGGAGGAAGGGAAGAAGGGAGAGGGGGAGGGAGATGGAAAGGGAGAGGGAGAGGGAGGGAGAGGGAGAGCGAGAGGGAGAGGGAGAGGGGAGAGAGAGAGAGAGAGAGAGAGAGAGAGAGACATCAATTGGTTGCCTCCTGTGCGCCCTGACCAGGGATCAAAGCTGGAACCTAGATATGTACCTCTTGGTGTACAGGATGATGCCCCAACCAATTAAGCCACCCAGCCAAGGCTTGTTGGTTATTTTTTCCTGAGTTACTAATCAAAATTATACTCAAAAATGAGATGAGAAGGTTTGGCTATGGATGTACCCACCATCCTCCTTGCACCTGACACTAGTGAACTCAACTGTGGACACTCTCCTGCCCATAGTGTGGGCTAAGCTGGAAGGCTGCTCCTCCTGGTTGTGCACGCCTCTGTGTGTGTGCCCTGCCACTGCTGACAAACCTGGAGCCTCCTGATTTGTCTTGTGGTCCGCTTGGTACAGATTCCTTCTGGGACCTTTCATAAGGAAGTGGTAGTGTTCTCTGAATATTCTTTAGGATGTATAATTACCAGAAATAAGACTGCTTTCTAAACAGTCTGGTCATTGTTGACACCTACAGAGCATACTGTCTAATATACTGTTTATGCCATATCCCCTGCCTTTTATTGGCTTTTTGAACCCAAGTATAATTTTTTTTTACATTTATCATATTAACTTTAATCTTGTAAGATTTTACTCATTACCCTGAGAAATAGTTTATGTCCTTATTGTTATGTCATACAATATATTTACTGTTTCCAAAATATATCACCCAAAATGTCAAGGTACCAAATAGAAGAAATCCTCAAGAGAAAAGTTAAGTATTTTACAGAGAATCCCTTCATGGACACTGCTAATTTTTACGGTTGTTTTTCTTTTCAAAGTCCATCCTCATCTCCTCACTCCCATTAGGAAAAATTTACCCCAACTCACAGGCATTAGTCTGGCCCTGGGACCTGAGCCTCCCTCTACAAGGCTAATCTATGGGACAGTACCAACCCTCCCAGAGTCTGAGCTTTTGAGTCCAGGACACGGCAGGGTGTGTCAACAGAACCATCAAGACTGGGCTTTGGCACTTCACAGAGGAAGCCCTTCCAAGTCTCTCTGCTGCATGAGGTGGACTATGCTCCCTCATCCTTCCCGTAGCTTTCTGGTCTCCTGAGCCGAAAATAACAATCCTTATCTAGGTAGTACAGCTTAAATCAATGATAAGGAAGAGGGATATTTTCTAATGCACACCTCATCTACATTCATTTTCTCTGCTTATAATGAAGATGGTGTTTGAATTATTAAGCAAGAAATTTCATTTTTCCTTTTTAGGGGCCTACTAGTGTATGTGT
The DNA here is from genome assembly GCA_027563665.1 of Antrozous pallidus. Classification (NCBI taxonomy): domain Eukaryota; kingdom Metazoa; phylum Chordata; class Mammalia; order Chiroptera; family Vespertilionidae; genus Antrozous; species Antrozous pallidus. The sequence continues at coordinate 69,082,356 of CM050514.1, forward strand.
ATAAAACAGGGCTTAGATGTCTTGAACCAAGCGAACCATTTATTCCTGATAGCCACTCCATGTGCAGAAAGAACTATCAGAAACCTTGAAATACAAATCACTTTGGGAAAATTGGAATTCTTAATCAGAGTTGTATTTTCGCACAAATCTCTATAAGTAGTAGTACAAAGGAATTTCTTTGTATTTATTTTCTGGCTTAGAAAACAAATTCAGAAACTGCTGTATGACTAAAGTATTTTCTTATTTTATGAGATATGGGATTTTGAGACCATAGATACTGCTGATACTATAGATGAGACTGGATTGCTAGAGATTGAGCCCATCAATGAACTTCAAGTGGACAAGAATGTTAAACTCTTCTCCATGATAAAAATGAGCGAAGCTGGAAATAACTTTTGGTTGGCTCAGGTAAACTGCATTCTTCCCTCTTGGTTCTTTTAAAGATACCTGGACATAAACTTAAAATAGTATTATCATTTATTGTCATCATAAGTCCATTTTACTATTAAGTCTACTATTGATACCTGAATGAAGAGTTCCTGAACTTGGTATTTCAATTGACCTATATTTTATACACAGAAAACCTGTTAGGGACATTTGTATTATGTTAAACTAACTATGAATATAATGAGATTGCTTTGTTTACAGTGTGGTTGTGTTTTAAGATATATAGAAGTTGATTTAGTTATGTTTCAGTCACACTTAAAAAAATCCTAATATATAAAAATGCAGGGTCCGTAATGACCGAAGGCTTGACTGGCCAGAAGTCAGTCCTGCATGGCGACCCAGCACTGATTGCAGAGAAGGCTGCAGATCAAGCCTGGAGAGCCTGAAGAGAGAGGTGGAGTCTTATCCACAGCCTCCATGGCAGCTGTTGATCAGCCGTTGCCTCTCTCTTTCTCTCGGGGCTTCACCAGCAGCTGTGCTCCTGTTTCTTGCTGGCCCTCTGAGGGGGCTGCTGATCAACCCTGCCTCTCTGATCAGGCCTAGAGGTAGGCCCAGAGATGCTGACTGGCATAGAAACTGACCAATCAAAACCAAATCTGGGTGAACTGCGAGGAGCCAATGACTGCTTAGGAGGTGGAGCTTTTGATACTAACTGGCATAGAAACCAACAAGACAGAATCTAATCTGGGTGAACTGCCAAGGGAGAACCCAAGGTGGGGGCTGAGTAGGGGTTTTAAGGGTGACAGCTGTTTGGTATAGGTGTAAGAAAGCAGTTCAATTTTTTTAATGACTGGTTTGGCAGTATAGCCATCTGGCTATCAGTCCAGATATAGGTATTATGTATTTTTGTCTGCCAAGAGCGTCTTCTCCTGCTGAAAAAGGCTCTCCTCTCCCTCCTCCCATTTAAGCAATCTTATCCTATATAATCTATCTATATTAATAAAAGGGCAATATGTTAATTAGACCAGGTAGACCAGCCATTTTCTGGATGTCCAACTTCCTTCCAGACAAAGCCATGGTGGTGGGGGGCAAGGCAGAGAGAGCAGTTTGGGGCGAGTTCAGGCCAGTAGAGGAGGGCAGTTGGGGGTGAGATCAGGCTGGCAGGGGAGGGCAGTTAGGGGCAATGAGGCAAGCAGGCTGAGGCAGTTAGGAGCAATCAGGCAGGCAGGCAGAGGGGGTTAGGAGCAATCAGGCAGGCAGAGGCAGTTAGGGGTAATCAGGCAGGCAGGCAGGTAACATAGAGCAGTTAGGAGCCAGCAGTCCCAGATTGTGAGGGGGATGTCCAACTGCCAGGGTACCTGATTGGAGAGGGTGCAGGCTGGGCTGAAGGAAGCCCCCCTCCCGTCATGCACGAATTTTGTGCACCGGGCCACGAGTGTGTGTGTGTGTGTGTGTGTGTGTGTGTATGTATATATATATGTTTTTAGTATTATTGTTTGTCCTTACTTTAAATCATAGGAAGAAAATTATTTTAATTTGCTAAAACTTCAAAATGATAAGATAAAATGTTATTAGGTATTTAATTTTTTAGGATTCCAATGGAGCCATATGGAAGCTTGACCTCAGTTTTTCAAATATTGTAAGTTGCATGTTTTTTTTTAACTTTTTCTAATTTCTATAATCATCTTTGTTATTCTTTATTAAAATATACTTTTTCTTTCTCCATACTTGATCATTGTTCCCATCAAAAACTTGGACAAGATATCCAATTCTTGAGAATTCATGTTGTTTTTTTTCTCTCTCTTCTTTCATTATTGTTGTATATTTAAAAAGGTCTATCTCATAGCAAGTTACCAGAAAAGTGGCAATGACAATAGCTAACATAGAGCATTTACAGTTTTCATAAACACGAGCCATTTGCATTTATATTATCTCATGTAATCCTCACCCCTATTCTATTTAGACGGCAGGCAGTTGCCATCATTTTACTGATGAAGAAATGGACACTGGCATTCAAAGTGGCTTGTGCAAAATTGCACAGCCAGTACTCCATTGCTCCTAATTCCAAGTCCAGTGATCTTTGTAACCTATAATGCTTTTTCTTATTTCTATTCAGATAAAGTCACACAGACAGTTACAGGGTGCTATTTGTGTTTCTTTAAATTTGACCTTAATTCTATGTTAAGCTTTCCTTGAGATCTAATATAATTTCTGTCTTTTGATGACCAGACACAAGATCCAGAATGCCTCTTCTCCTTCCATGCTGGAGCCGTGGAAGCCTTGGCCGTGTCCCCTCTCACTTACCTTATGGCCACAACATCCTTGGACTGTAAGTAGGAACTTTAATTAAAATATAGCTGTCCTTTTCCCTTTGTTTTCAATACAATCTGTTGTACATGTTTGATTAAAAGCATTTGAGAATTGTTCCAAAAGGGGAGCCTCTTAATGGCCATGAGATGAGTCTTTGTGGTGGGGTGAGGGCAAAAAATGCAGCAGCTATGGTTACTGTGAGATTAAAATGAGTACACAGTCAGTACATCAGTCATGGAAATGCTATTCATTTTGGTTTTATCTACACTTGTGCTGTTCTTTTCCTTTCTATCTCCTTTCTTCCTTCTTGACTTATGGGGAATCTATGTGGACTGTGGAAGGGAAATTGATCTGTCAATCATCAGTTATCTTTTTAAAAAAACATTTAAAATAAGTTTTTATTTTTCAATTACAGTTGACATACAATATTACATATTAGTTTCAAGTGTACAGCACAGTGATTAGACTTCTATATAACTCACTTAGTGATCACCCCAATAAATCCAGTACTCATCTGACACTCCATTTAGTTATTACAATATTATACTATACTAGGGCCCAGAATTTGTGCATCTTGAAAGGAACTGTGGGCCGCAAGGCCATGGTGGTCTTGGCCCATCCTCCATGCTCCTGCCCAGCTTCTCCCACCATGTCCCCAGGTCGCCTGTCTGCCAGCAGCCCCTCTCCCGCTGCTACTGCTCCCACACACTGATGGCGCCAACCCTGCTCACACCCACTGATGGAGCATAGCAATTGGAGATGGTTCCAGCAGCAGGTGCGAGTAGCAGCTGCTGCCCTGATCGCCCCTCAGGAGCCGGGGGAGGTGGAGAAGTCTTGAGGGGTAATTGTGGCCGGCAACCACTGCTTGCACCCGCTGACAGCACTGAGCGATCGGGGCGGCACCAGCAGCACATGCAAGCAGTGGCTCCAGGGATGGCAGCAGGTGTGAGCTGGCCCAGTGCCGACAGCAAGTGTGAGAGCCAGGTGGGACTGTGGCGCATGGGAGCAAAGAATTTTTAGTAACTACCAGAGGGTCGCCCTGATGGTGATCAACTTGGTCTGGCACCCCTGCTCACTTGCACCACCATCCTGCTGTGGCCAACACCCGCCATGTTCTGTGCTCTGTCATCTGCTGCCAACTCCCACCATGTTCTGCACATGCCCCCTTGTGGTCATTGCACATCATAGCGACCAGTTGTTTGGTTGTTCCACTGTTCTATTTGCATATTAGCCTTTTATTATCTACTAGAGGCCCATTGCACATAGATTCGTACAATAGGCCTTCCTTCCCCTGGCTGCCGGCACCAGTTTTCCTCCGACACCTGGGACCCAGGCCTTTGCTCCAGCTGCAGCAGAGAAGCCACTCCTCTTCAGTCTTCAGTCGTCTTCAGTCTTTAGTCTTCGTTCCGGGCTTGTGAATGCAAATTAACCCACTACCTTTGTTTGGTTAATTTGCATACTCACTCCTGATTGGCTGGTGGGCATCACAGAGATATGGTGAATTGGCATATTTCTCTTGTATTAGTGTAGATACTAGAGGCCCAGTGGACAAAATTTATGCACGGTGGGGTGGGGGGCAGGGGAGGATGGGTTCCTCAGCTCGGCCTATACCTTCTCCAATCTGGGAACCCTCAGGGGATGTCCAACTGCCATTTTAGGCCCAATCCCAATTGGACATCCCTCTCACAATCTGGGACCATTGGCTCCTAATCGCTTACCTACCTGCCTGATCACTCTCTAACTTCCCTCCCCTGCCAGCCTGATTGCCCCATAATTGCTCCCCACTGCCAGCCTAATCTCCCCCTAACTGCTCCCCCCTGCCTGTCTGATCGCCCCTAACTGCTCCCGCCTGCTGACCTGACCACCCCTAACTGCCTCTGCAAGATTGCACTTAAACCGGCAGTTGGATATTCCTTTTGAAATCAGGGACCCTTGGCTCCTAACCACTCACCTGCCTGCCTGCCTGATCACCCTTAACCACTCTATCTGCTAGCCTGATTGCCCCCAACTGCACTCCCCAACTGGCCTGCTCACCCCCAACTGCTCCCCCCACCAGCCTGATTGCCTCCAATTGCCCCTCCTGTCAGCCTGATTGCCCCAAAATGCCCCTATCCCCAACGTGTCCTAGGCCAGGGACACCTACAGGCAGTGTCACATCCCTGGCCAGGGATGCAAGCAGGCAGCGTCACGTCAGTGCTGGGCAGGGATGCATGCAAGCCGTGCAATGTTAGCGCTGGGCAGGCTTCCATGTGCCTCTGCTGGGGGCTGCCCCTGGGCTGGGCCACATGGAAGGCCTCCTGGTGATGGATTGTGATGGTGTGATGCAAGTACTCGATGCTGCAAGTCTCCACCCACCTGCACCTGCTGTGCATGCAGCCTGCTGATCGATTGTTATGCGTGAGGGCATCCTGACCAATTTCCATATTACCCTATTATTGATATCCTATATAATAAAGGAGAAACATGTAAATTGACTATACCTCCACTATGCTCACCAGCCAATAAGGAGTGAGTATGCAAATTAACCCAACAAAGATGGTAGGTTATTTTGCATACACAGGCACTGGTGGAGAGTAGAGCAGGAGAACTGGCAGAGAGTGGAGTGGCTTGGGGAACTTGGCTTCCCAACCTGCCAGACAGAGAGCAGAGAGAGAGAGCTGGTGGCTTGGAGAACTTGGTAGAGTGGGAGGCTATGGGAAGGAGACAGAGCAGGAAGAGAAAACCAAGAGCATGGGGAACACCAGGAATTCTGGGAATAGTTCTGGTAGCAGCCCCATTACTGGGAGCAGAAACCCAGAGTGCGGGGAGCACCAGGAATGCTGGGAATCATAGTTCTGGTGGCAGATGGACCTCCTAGACACTAGAGCAAAATGAGTCTGGAGCAAGTTACTGTTGCAGTGGGGGATGGAGGGAAAGCAAAGGTGAAAGATATAAGTAAATCAGTGTGTCTAGGAAAAATTAAAGGGAAGATATCCTAAAACTTCCAAGATATCTCTACCAATAAAGCAAAGAAAAAAAATGCCTCTATTATTCTGTGAGCAACAAACCAAACTGGGTTAGGGTCTAAGACAATTCACTCATATAATTGCAAAGACAGACCAAAACTCCCAGATTGCAGAGGGCTTCCCTGAGGGCTTCTAGATTGGAGAGGGTGCAGGTTGGGCTGAGGGATCCACCCCCAATGCATGAATCTTCATGCACCATGTCCCTAATGGATATATAAAAGCCTAATATGCTAAGTGTTTGGTCATCCAGTTGGCTCTTCAACCAAAGCATAATATGCTAATGATATGCTAAGGCCACTCAACTGCTCTTTATGACGTATACTGATGACTAGGGGGAAGATGCTCCAACCCAATAGGTGAGCTTGCTGCTGGGGTCCGGCTGATCAGGACTGAGTGAGACAGGCCAGACACACTCTGAAGCCCTCCCATGATCTTTTCCTGGCTGGCAAACCTCTCCAATTCCGATTGTGTACTGGTGGGGCCCCTCAGCCTAGCCTGCACCCTCTCACAATCCAGGACCTCTCAGGGGATGTTGGAGAGCTGGTTTCAGCCTAATCCTGCAGGCCAGGCCGAGGGACCCTCTTGGTGCATGAATTCGTGTACTGAGCCTTTAGTTGAATATATTTCCTATGCTATACTTTAACATCCCATATATTCCTTATGCTATACTTTAACTACTGTTCTGTAGTTTCCAATCTGTATTTTTTAATTCATTCACCTTTTCCACACAGTCTCTCAAGTTCTCTCCCATCTGGCAATCATCGGTTTGTTCTCTATATACATGAGTTTATTTCTGATCTATTTATTTATTTAGTTAGTTTTCTAGATTCCAAATGTAAGTGAAATTGTATTGTATTTGTCTTTCTCTGTTGGACTCAGCACTCAGTCTGTCCATGTTGTTGCAGATGATAAGATTTAATTATTTTTCATGGCTGAGTAATATTCCATTTATATATGCATCACTTCTTCTTTACCCATTCATTTATTCCTGGATACTTAGGTTGTTTCCATATGTTGGATATTGTAAATAATGCTGCAACAAAAATATGGATGTATATGTCTTTTCAATTTAGTGTTTGGGTTTCCCAGATAAATACTCAGAAGTGAAATTGTTGGGTCCTTCTTTGTCTCTTGTTATATAACCTTTGTCTGTTATAAGTGTTACTACCCAAGATTTTTAATTTCTGCTTCCATTTTCATGAAATATCCTTTTCAATTCCTTTACTTTAAGTCTGTGTATGTCTTTTATTCTGAAGTGAGTCTCTTAGGAACAGTATATGTAAGGCTCTTATTTTGTTTCAATTCAGCCTCTGTATGTCTTTTGATTGGGTTATTTAACCTGTTTGCCTTTAAAGTACTTATTGATAGTTATGTATTTATTGCAATTTTATTATTCATGTTTGGATATTTTTTTCCCTCTTCTTCTTAAAGAAAACCCTTTAACATTTCTTGTAGTACTGGTTTGGTGGTAATATACTCCTTTAGCTTTTTTTGTGGAAGCTCTTTATTTGTCTTTTAATTCTAGATGATAACTTTGCTGGGTATTGTAATCTTGGTTGTAGGTTCATGCTTTTCATCACTTTGAATATCTCATTGCCATTTCCTTATGGCTTGAAAAGTTTCTGTGGAGAAGTAAGCTGACAGTCTTATGGGAGCTTTCTTGTAGATAATTAACTGCTTTTCTCTTGCTGCTTTTAAAAATTCTCTCTGTCTTTAATATTTGAAATTTTAGTTATGATGTGTCTTGGTGTGGAGCCTCTTTGGGTTCATCTTGTTTGGGACTGTCTGTGCTTTCTGGACTTCTATGTCTATTTTATTTACTAGATTAGGGAAGTTTCCTATCATTTTTTCAAACAGGTTTCAATTCCTTGATCTCTCTCTTCTCCTTCTGGCATCCCCATGATGCAAATGTTAGTATGTTGGAAGTTGTCCCAGAAGCTCCTTAAATTCTTCTCATTTTTTTAAATTCCTTTTTTATGGGGGGCGGGGGGAGGAAGGCTCTTTTCTGCTTTGTAATCTTCCAGATCTCTGATTTGATCCTCTGCTTCATCTACTCCACTATTTGTTCCGTATAATGTATTCTTCATTTCAATTAGCTTATTCTTCATTTCTGACTGCTTCTTTCTTATGTTTTTCTTACCTCTGATTTTGTTTCCTATCTCTTTGTTGAAGTTCACTAAGTTCATCTTCTTATTGAGCATCCTTATAACCAGTGTTTTGAACTTTGCATCTAGGAGATTGCTTGTCTCCATTTTGTTTAGTTATTTTTCTGGGGTTTTATTATGTTCTTTCATTTGGGTCAGGTTTCTTTGTCTCTTAATTTTGGCTGCCTCCCTATGTTTGTTTCTATGCATTAGGTAGAGCTGCTACATCTCCTGGAATTGCTAGAGTGGCCTTATGTAGAAGGTGTACTGTAGGGCTCAGTGGCATAGCCTCCCCTTTCACCCAAGCTGGATGCTCCACGTGTGCCCCCTATGTGGGCTGTGTATACCCTCCTGTTGTAGTTGAGTCTTCATTGCTATTGGCACCATTTGGCTTTGAGGACTGGCTTTGATCACCATGGAGGATATGCTCTACAGGGGCTGGCCACACAGAACAGGAATTACTTCAGCAGTACTCTGCTGCCTGCTGAGTCCATCCCTTAAGTGTGTTCTCATGGAGGAGGTTGGGTGGTGCTTTGATGTGGTCTGAAGCTGTTCACTAGGTGCACTGGCTCTGGGACCTCCTGGGTGCAGACCAAGGTCTACCTGTGCCCTGCCCAGGCCTCCTGGCATAAGCTACACCATGACCTGCAGATGGCTGATGCTTGTGCTGGGTTTGGAGGTGCCCAGGAGAGGCCAAGCTGCGAACCAAGGCCAGCTACCACTAGTGCTGGGCCTGAAGCCACTTACAAGAGGTACTTAGCAAGGGAAAGGCCAGTTATTGCTTGTTTGAGAGATTTTAGAGAAGTGTGAAGCATGATCCAAGACAGGCCATTTGTATGGAAAAGCCACTGGAAATGGCTTAGGTTGGGTATGAAAGTTGGGTGGGGTTTCAGGGAATCACCAAGGCAGGGAAAATGGTGATAAGTTGACAAGAGACTCAAATATGGCACTTGCATGCTGCCTCAGTGAGAGCAGGGCTCAGAAAAGAAACAATGGCCTCTACCAGCACTTCTATCTGGGAGAAAGCTGCCCCTCCAACTCTCACCTCCAGGCCCGATAACTCAGTCCCTCCTGGTACTTCCCTAGTGCCCAGGCACTAGAACTCAGAACAAGTCAGTCTGAGTAAGACTGTGTGTGGGTCCTTTTAGGGGAATGCTGAGACTCTGTCTCACTCAGCCATAATCCAAGCTGGTTTTTATGGTCTGAAGTTAATTAGGACTTCTCTTTCTAGCACTGGAATCCTGGGCTGGGAGGCCTTGGATGAAGTTAGGATTGCTTGTTGTTTAGGGGGTCCTCTGCAGCTGAAATATCTGTCCCAATTTTTATCTGCCACATGTAGGTGTGAGACCCATTCTGAGCCTACCAGTTTTTATGTGCCCCTCCTACTAGTTTTTATGTGGCTTCTTCTTTATATCCTTAGCAGTAGGGCTTCTATTCAGCTTGATTTCAGGCAGTTCAGAATGAGATGGTTCTTCTGTAGCTTAGTTGTAATTCTAATGTGGTTAAGGGAGGATGCGATTACTGCATTTACCTATGCTCCCATATAAATCAGAACTTCCATTTGTATTCTTTATTACATATGTTTATAAATTACTCAATCAAAGCTATACATAGACATATTTTGTTGTTGTTGATCCTCACCCGAGGAAGGGAGGGGAAGAGAGAAAAACATTGATGTGAGATAGACACATTGATTGGTTGCCTCCTGCATGCTCCACAACCAGAATTGAACTCTCAGTTCTTCAGTGAGTGGACTGATGCTCTAACCCTTGAACTACACCAGCCAGGGCATATAGAAATTTTTGACTAAGGAAAGGTTATTGGATTATCAGTGGATATAGTTATTTGTGGAATTTCTTATTAAAATGTTCAACATGTGAAATGAACCAAGGTTATTTTAAAAAGGATTACATATACATTTGTTTCTTTTAAAACTATCTTTCTATAGGTACCGTTCGAATCTATGATTTTGCTAGCAAAGTTTTTTTGACTCGTGTGAAATTTAAACAAGGAGGCACTGCTCTTGCTTGGGTACCTCATCTGGTAAGTTTATTATAATGAAATTATACTAGATTTTATTAATAAATATAGTATCCAGTGCTACTTCTTGGAAATACAGATATTTTTCGACTCTGGATTTCAGAGAAGAATGAACATTTTAAATTAGTTTAGTCACTTAGAATGTGATAGAAATCATATGTTGACCTTGCTATTGTTGTAATTTTGTTCCTGTTTTAATGAAAAACTATTTTATGCTCCCTGCAGATTAGTAATAGTTCCATGTTACAAAGTAATTACACAACTGAACTTTTTGTATATATCCTCTATCTGCCTGGCTCTGATTTCATTCATTCTATTTATATTTCCGGCATGCCTACTTGGTGCTGGGCCTTGTTCTGGATTCTAGGGCTATAGCAATGAACAAAGACAAAAAATATTTGCCCTTATTGCACCTTATACTATAGTGGGAGACAAGAGGTAGAGACAGACACTAAACAAGTAAATCTGTGATAAGAGCTATAGAAGAAAATCAGGAAGAGACAGGGGATTGTTCTAGTTATTTATTGCTATGTAACAAACTATCACAAAATGTAGTGGAATAAAGCAACCATCATTTTATTTTGCTCACTTACTCTGTAGATTGGGAATTCAGACAGGTGACAGCAGGGATGGGTTATCGCTGGTTCATGGTTTTGGGGACATCAGCTGGGAAGAGTGGTTGGGTCCTGGAATTATCTAAAGGCTTCTGTATTACAAGTCCGGCACCTGAGTTGAAAGCTGGGCTAAACTGGGATGTCAGCAGGAGTGCTTACCTAATATCACTTCCTATGGTTTGAGCTTCATCACAGTATGGTGACATCAGGACAGTCACACACTTCTTACAAAGAAGGTCGGGACTCCAAGATCTAGTGTCCCAACAGACAAGGCAGAAACTACTGGCCTTCCCAGCCTCAGAAGTCATTCTATGCCATTTCTACCATACTCGATTGGGCGAAGCAGTCACAAGCTCCACCCCATTTCTCTACGGGAAGCATGTCAAAGAATTTGCAGCCAAGTTTTAAAAATGTCATGGGAGTATTTTGGAAATATTTTATCCTTTCTGTTTTTGGTTGAAATAAAATACAAAATGTTTCAGGCTTAAAGTAGATGTGGAGATGGCTGAAGTGGAAAGGAATTTCATGATGGGATCAAGATCAGAAGGAGAATTTAGGCCAGGGCATAGAAACAGAACAATGATTAGGCTAGAACAAGTAGAAATCACAAATATTTGGGCAACCAAACCTGGCTCACTCTTTATTCTAATCTTTTTATACCCTTACTGCAGTCTTTAAAATACAGCCCTAGTAACTGAATCATTTATCCAGATGGTTGTGTGATATCCATAGAATGTTTCCTGTTTTAGCCTTACATCCAAGTAATGATCATATTGATATTATACTAGAAATAAAATGCCCCTTTTCCATACTCCTTTGCCGTCGGGGAAATTTCACATCATTTTTGACAACTCAATTCAGGTCAAACATCATCTCCTCTGCATAGCCCTTTGTGACTCTACCTTCAAAGAAAGCTAAGTGTTCCTTCCTGTCATTTTTTTTTGGTTTGTTTATTAAGGGTCGTGCATATACTTCTATTACAGCACTTAGTACAACATACTAAGATGATTTGCTTTATTATGTACTAGAGGCCTGGTGCATGAAATTCGTGCTTGGGAGGGGGGGTGTCCCTCAGCCCAGCCTGTACCCTCTCCAATCTGGGACCCCTCGAGGGATGTCCGACTGCCCTTTTAGGCCCAATAGGATCAGGCCTAAACAGGCAGTCAGACATACCTCTCACAATTCAGGACTGCTGGCTCCCAACTGCTCACCTGCCTGCCTTCCTGATTTCCCCTAATTGATTTTGCCTGACAGCCTGATTACCCTCTAATTTTCAAGCAAGATATAGCAACTAAAACTTATAAGTATTTTCCTCGAGTAACAAAGTATTTTGAGAAGGCCAGTGCAGCTGTACAAAATGAAATGGAACCCTTGCATATAAAGTACCAGCGTGTTTTAGACTCATTACTTGACCAGTTCAGTAATAGATTTAATCAATTTAGAAGCCTAGAACAGACCATAAAAATAATTAAGTATCCTGATGTAGTAGTCTAGAGTATTTTGGAATTAAATGGTTCCCAATGGATGAAAACTGATGATTTGGAGATGCAACTTGCAGAATTTCAAGACAGCATCTGGGCTGAGGTGTTTGTCAACTTGAGGTCAAAGCTTGAGAATCTGGAAAGGTGCCACTTGGAGAATCAAGAGGAGTGCCACTATGAAAAGGAAATTTGGAGTGCCTGGAACTGATTACCAGACACTTTTAGCACCCTGAAAAATATAGCAATGGCTTTACCACAATTTTTCCCTCTATCTACTTTTGTGAGACCTTATTCTCAGTATTAAATTATATCAAAACCAACAAAAGAAACAGATTGACAGATGAAGTTAGTAGCGCTTGCTTGGTCTTGAAGTGTACAAAATACCAACCTTTAATTGAAGGTTTAGCCAATGCAATTCAGCAACAAAAAAGTCACTAATAGGCAGGTTAGTTAAAGAATTTCCCCTCCCCCTCACTTATCTTAGTTCATGGCATCCCACACAAGTTAAATAATATCAAGACCAACAAAAGAAACCAACTGACAGATGAACAAAGAGGTCACTAAGCAGCTAAGTTAAATAATTAATTTTTGGTTTATTAAATACAGTTATATGTTCAAAAATCCAGTTAGGGAGAACCAAGATGGCGGCATAGGTAAAACACCTATCTTGCCGTCATACACAACAATTTCAAAACTACAACTTAATGAAAGAACAAACACCATCCAGAATCACCAGAAAGCTGGCTAAGTGAAAATTCCACAAATAAAAGTGAAGATAAGACACTGTGACTTGGAGGAGCGGCAGACAGCGTTGAAGATTCATGTGGAGTCAGAGGTTTGGAGGAGCCATGTGCGCCAGCAGATAGAGCGGGCGGCTGAAAACCGGCCAGTTTTCTCGAACAGGGAGACAAAGGCGTCCCACTGGACTGAATCTCCAGCTCTGGGCGAAGTCCAGAGAACCCACTATCACACGGGGTGGAAACTGGACAGTGGGAGGGCACACCGAAGCTCGGGTGCTGCCGGGTCTCCCGGCTTGTGGAGAAGGCAGCTCTCGCGCAAACAGCTCGGCTGTGTGACGGCGCAGAGAGCGCTCTGTGACTTGTCTCTCATTCGGAAAACCCTCAGACTGCTTTGTTTTACGACCCTGGGTGAGACATTGCGCATGCAGACTCATTTTGGGAAAGTCTGAATTCCCCGGCAACCCGCAGCCAGTGGAGCTCCACAGCGGCTGTCTCTCAGAGGTGCTGGCAGCCATTGTCCCCGGCACAGAGTCCCTGGGGCCACATAGGGCGGAGCTAACGCTGTCTGCTTGGCTCGGAGACTCCGCCCACCCAACCTGAGCACAGCTGAGCTTCACAGACAATTGGCCTGGAGGTCAACCCTCCAAGTGCTAACAACGATTAACTGAGCTTAACTTCAGCAAGACTGTGCAGTCCATATCCACCTCAGGTAACTGGGGAGGCTGAGCCACTATCCCTAATAGGAAGTCTACCACACAAAGCTAATTGACCAACTCAGGGAAGCAGCCACCATGCAGCAACATGGAAAGAAATCAGAAGTGAAAGAAATGGAGGAAAAAAAACGACTGGACATGGAATTCAGAACCACGGTTATAGGGTTTTTTAAGAGGCTCCAACAAAAGATCGAGGCCTATAAGGAAATAAGCAAGACCACAAAGGAAATGAATGAGTCCTACAAGAAAATGAACAACACCCTCCAGGATATAAACGAGAGCTGCAAAGAAATGATCAAGACCAACGTGGAAATGATCAAGATCAACATGGAAATGAATGAGTCCTACAAGGAAATGAAAGAAACCCTCAAGGATATAAAGCAGACTCTCAAGGATATGAAAAAGGACCAACCAGAAATTAAGCATACACTGACTGAAACAAAAAATATTATACAAAGACCTGAAAGTGCCCTGGAGCACCCCAAGAACCAAGTTAAAGATTTGAAATACAAAGAGGTAAAATCCACTCAGCTGAAAAAGCAAGAAACCAAAAGAATCCAAAAAATTGAAGATAGTGTAAGGGGCCTCTGGGACAACCTCAAGCATACCAACATCCGAATTATAGGGGTGCCAGAAAAAGCGAGAGGCCAAGACAATGAAAACCTATTTGAAGAAATAGTGACTGAAAACTTCCCACACCTGGTGAAAGAAATTGACTTAGGAGTCCAAGAAGTGCACCGAACCCCAATATATAGGAACCCTAAGAGGACCACACCGAGGCACATCATAATTAAAATGCCAAGAGCAAAAGACAAAGAGAGAATATTAAAAGCAGCAAGAGAGAAACACTTGGTTACCTATAAGGGAGCACCCATACGACTGTCAGCGGATTTCTCAACAGAAACGATGCAGGCCAGACGGGAGTGGCAAGAAATATTCAAAGTGATGAACAGCAAGAATCTACAACCAAGATTACTCTATCCAGCAAAGCTATGATTCAGAATTGAAGGTCAGATGAAGTGCTTCGCAGATAAGAAAAAGCTAAAGGAGTTCATCACCACCAAACCAACATTATATGAAATGCTGAAAGATATTCTTTAAGAAGAGGAAGAAGAAAAAGGTAAAGATGAAAATTATGAACAACAAATACACATCTATCAACAAATGAACATAAAAATCAAGTGAATTGATAGGCTGTTGAACAGGATAGAAAGGTGAATATAACAGAGACATGGACATAGAGAGGGAATGGACTGACAATTCTTGAGGAGAAAAGGGTTGTGGGAAGTACAGCAAGAGACTGGACAAAAATCTAGCAACGATGGGAGAGGACAGTGGGGAGGGGGAGGTGAGGGTGGAGGGTGGGATAGGTACAGGGTGGAGGGAAGCTATAGGGGGATAAAAAGGGGAAACAATGTAATTAATAAACTGAACAATAAAGATTAAAAAAAATACACAAAATACAGTTATATATTGCAATTATACATTTTTGTTATTTAAACTATAAATATCGCAAAATCATGTTTTTTTTTTCTTGAAGTGACACACCACCAGAGTTATGCTTGGTTTTTTGGTGAATTTTGACACACCAAGCTCAAAAGATTGCCCATCACTGCCATAACCACTCCCCTGCCAGCCTGATTGATGCCTAACTGCTCCCTTGCCAGCCTGATTGCCCCTAATTGACTTCCCCTGCAGGCCTGGTTCCCCCCAACTGCTCTCTCCTGCAGGCCTGGTTTCCCCAACTTCCCTCCTCTGCTGGCCTGGTCACCCCTAACTGCCCTCTCTGTAGGCTTGATTGCACCTAACTGCCCTCCCTTGCAGACCTGGTCCCTCCCAGCTGTCTTTCCCTGCTGGCCATCTTATGGTGACCATCTTGTGTCCACATAGGGGCAGTCATCTTTGACCACATGGGGACAGCCATCTTGTGTTGGAGTGATGGTTAATTTGCATATTACTCTTTTATTATATAGGATCTTTTCCACAAGGCTGCTTGTTCTTTTTTGTTGTTGTTGTTAATCCTTACTTGAAGATATTTTTTCCATTGATTTTTAGAAAGAGAAGAAGGGAGCAATGGAGAGGGAGAGATAGATAGGTAGGTAGGTAGGTAGATAGATAGATAGAGAGAGAGAGTGAGAGAGAGTCATTGATGTGAAATAGACCTACATGCTCCCCAACTGGCCGTAGATCAAACCTGCAAACCAGGTATGTGCCTTTGACCAACAATTGAACCCATGACCCTTCGGTACATGGGCCGGCACTCTAACCACTTAGGAACACTGACCAGGGAAGGACTGTTCTTCATGGTGACAATCATACCTACACTTTGTACCTCCAGGGCCTCTATAGTTACTGGTACATTTGGAAATTTAATAAATGTTTGTTTAATTAACAACATTCAATTGGAGTTGAATGGAGTACAGTTTTCTTATTCCTAATATTTTCCTAATTGTTTGGCTTCAACTATGATCACTGTGCTCTAAAGCAGCTATTGCCAACCGGTGGTCCACAGACCAGTGGTAGTCCATGAGGTCTGAAAGGTTGGTGACTGCTGGTTTAAGGAAACCTTTGGAGCAGCTATCGCCAACCAGTGGTCTGCAGACTACTGGTGTTCCTTGAGATCTGAAAGGTTGGCGACCGCTGCTCTAAAGAATACCAGGGCTGTTTGACTGGTGTGGCTCAGTGGTTGAGCGTTGACTTATGAACCCAGAGGTCATAGTTAGATTCCCAGTCAGGGCACATGCCCACGTTGTGGGCTTGATTTCCAGTGTGGGGCAGGAGGCAGACAATCAATGATTCTCTCTCATTATTTATGTTTTTATTTCTATCTCCCTTACCCTCTCTGAAATCAATTAAAAAATATTTTTAAAGAAAGAATACAAGAGCTATTGCCCTTCTCCTGAATGCCTTTAAGACAACAGATTTAGCATTTTCAGGTGTTCCTAGATTTATATTCCCAACCCAGACTTCTCCAAACTACAGACTATATGTCATATCTACTTTGATATCTCCAGGGGACTTCAAACTCAACATGGCCAAGACTAAATTAATGACTTTCTGCTTGCCCCCAGCTATCCTCCCTCCAAAACAATAGCAGCAACAAACCACCCACTCACCTGGCTCCTTCCAGTGTTTCCTGACTCAGTATATATCTTAGTTGTGGCTGACACCTTCCTCTGCCTCATTTCCCATGTCCATTCATTATCAATAGGGAGGGCACCAGATGTACCTTACACACAGCAGCGAGGATGACATTTCTAAAATAGCAAATCTGATCATGTCACTTCCCATCCCCAGCCCACCACTAAAAACCTTTTGATGACTTCCTGCTATTCTTGGGAGGAAGACTATGCCTATTGTGACGTGGTGCCTGCTTATTTCCCTCGCTAGCCTCGTGGATGCACTGCTCCCTTACTCAGTCTGCTCTAGTCAAATTATAACTTTTTTCCTGAGTTCCATTCTTTACTGACACATGGCATTTGCACAAGCTACAGCCTCTCCTAGAAGTGCTTCTGCCATCTTCCTGTTCATTAATTAATCCTTGGGCATTTTTCTGATCTCAACTCGACCATCTCTTCCTTTAGCAAGTCCTCAGTCTAGCTTTCTTTGTTATATGCTCTCAGAGAATATGTTTCTTTCCTTCAGCACTTATTTCAGTCCCTAATTCCTCACTCATTTGTGTGCTTGATTAATTAATGTCTGTATTCCCCACTAGTTAATACATTCTGTGAAAGCAGGGACTGAGACTGCTTATGCTCATTCTTGAGTTGCTGGTGGTATGCACCTGACATGTAGTTGACAGACACCCCTCCAACATTTGCTCATGAGTGGTTGAATTGCAATTGTCTATCCATCTCATAGTCATCCTAGAATAGATGGAGGTTACCAGAAAGTGGTAGAAGGAATTACCAATGGACAGCCATTGTTAAATGATTTAATTCTATTAGCAAATAAAATACAGATGTAACATAGTATCACTTTCCTAATCAACTAATTTCATATTTCTTTCATTTAATTTTTGTCTAAGGTAAGCTTCACCGGAGCACAGATTATTATAGGATTTGAAGATGGGGTTGTTCGAGTTCTTGAACTTTATAATCCAAAAGGGCTCACAATTTTTGCAGGACGGAGGAAATATTCAGATGCAGATCTTCATTTGAAACATGTTTTTAAACCCCATACTGCTCAGGTTACTGCTTTAGCTTTTGAACGTGATGGAGAAATTCTAGCCACAGGGGTGAGTAGTAGATTTTCTTTGTTTTCTATTGATCTTTGATGATTAATCTTGCCTTATTAACCTTTCTACTTAATGATGCCTTATTTGGTGATGCTCATTTCTGAGAACATATCCATAGTTTGTTTTCTTTGTATTCATATTCTTTCAGCATGGTCTGTGCATGACATTTTAAAATATTCTTACAACTTGAGTTCTAATGTTTATTTTAAAGTAATAGAAAATTTCAGCTAGGAGTCATGCAATATGTTTTAGTTATAATCAATATTTTATAGCATAGTTATATTCTCATAATAGAAGAGAAAAATGAATAGAATGACTGTAAATTCTTTATGCATTAATAGGTGAGCATTGGCGAACATTTTTTTCTGAATTAATTTTATTTACAGTTATGGTGATTGTTTTTTTTTTCAGAACTAAATATTGGAATACATGGTTTTTCAAGTGTTTTCATGGGAAAAATTAAGTAAATATTTGAAATAAGAATTTTTATAGAACAATCTGGGATATGTGATCATTGTAGGTATAAGTGTGTATGTAGGAATAAGTGTACAGTGGATATATGATAGATAATAAATGCTGCTTTGAACTCTATGGAATGAATTTCATAATTATATATATTTAGCTGATATTTCTTTTTTTTTTTTTAGAGTAAAGATAAAACTGTGTTCTTCTTTGAAGTGGAAAAGGATTATAAACCAATTGGTTATATTAATACTCCTGGACCTGTTTGCCAGTTAGTATGGTCTCCGGTCTCTCATGTAAGTAATTGTTATTTGTCTTCATGCTTAAATTTTAATTAGTATACAATGAAGTGATCTGATAGAGAATAGCAGGCACAATTATTAGCCCAATACTTGGCTTCTGCATTGAGGGACCAGGATGCTGCTCAGCGTGGCTATTAGTATATCCTCAGGAGCTTCACGTTCTCTCTACCATCTCCTCTTCCTTTCACACTAATTATATGGCCACAGTCCCCTCTGAAACATTTTGTTTTATCCAGCTTTGCTTCAATAGTGGTGCCTGATCTTGATAACACA
The DNA here is from genome assembly GCA_027563665.1 of Antrozous pallidus. Taxonomy (NCBI): domain Eukaryota; kingdom Metazoa; phylum Chordata; class Mammalia; order Chiroptera; family Vespertilionidae; genus Antrozous; species Antrozous pallidus. Next base: position 69,101,064 of record CM050514.1, read on the forward strand.
ATATGTCAGAACTAGAGGCCCAGTGCACAGATTTGTGCACCAGTGGGGTCCCTCAGCCTGGCCTGTGGGGATCGGGCCAAAACTGGCTTTCTGACATCCCTTGAGGGGTCCCGGATTGTGAGAGGGCACAGGCCAGGCCAAGGGATCCCACTGGTGCACAATCAGGGCCAGGAAGTGACCACTGGAGGGCTCCAGGGCATGTCTGGCCCATTTCATCCAGTCCTTATCAGCCGGACCCCAGTGTCTGCCCCCTGGGGGTCAGTCCATGTCATAGCGACTGGTCAAACAATTGAATGATTAGCATATTAAGCTTTAATTATTTAAGACTAGAGGCCTGGTACATAAAATTTTTGCACGGGGGGGGGGGGGCGGGGGGTGGGGAGAGGGTGAGGGGAGAAGAGGTCCCCTCAGTGCAGCCTGAACCCTTTCCAATCCAGGACTCCTTGAGGGATGTCTGACTGCTGGTTTAGGCCTGATCCCTAGTGAGACATCCCTCTCACAATCTGGGACCACTGGCTTCTAATTGCTTGCTTGCCTGCCTGATTGCCCCTAACCATCTCTATCTGCTGGCCTGATCACCCCTAACTGTTCCTTCTCCTACCCCACCCCGCCCCCCCACCAGATTGGTTGCCCCTCACTGCCCCTCTCCATCAACCTGGTTGTCCCTAACTCCCCCCCTTTGCTGGCCTGGTCACCCCCAACTGCCCCCCCCCCACTGCTGTGCAGTCATTTTGTCACCCCTCACTAACCTTCCTGCTGACCTGGTCACCCCACCCAGCCTGCTGTTCAGTCATTACTCTGAGGGTGTCCTAGACAATTTGAATATTACCCTTTTATTAGTATAGATATGTTGACTTGGGTCTGTCAGTCATTCTGATGTTAACAAGTTCTAAGTTCTTTACTTCTCTTCTGCTCCCATCCCACTTCCATTTTCACTTTTAATCTTCTATTCTCTCTTTATTAATGACAACTAGTGATTTAGTATTAATTACTAATCTTATTAATACCTATAATTTCCCTAAGTTTGTGCATAGGATAATTCAGCCATCTAAATAGTGATTGAATGTCTAAACTGGGTGCTATACTAGGTTCCAGGATAATAATAATACTGATGATTTACATAGAAGTGATGTCAGGATTACTGGGCTAACATTTATAATCTGTTTTAAGGACTTCTAAAGAAAAGGGATAGAAAAATGTGGTAATATCAAGAAAAGTAACTTAAAATTAACAATGATCATTTTTTAAATGCACTTATTTATTTTTCAATTACAGTTGACATACAATATTATATTAGTTTCAGGCATACAGCACATTGATTAGACATTTATAAAATTCACTAAATGATCATGCTGATAAATCTAGTATCCATCTGACACCATACATAGTTATTAAAATATTATTGATTACTAGAGGCCCAGTGCACAAAATTCATGCACAGGGGGATGGGGGTTCCCTCAGCCCAGCCTGCACCCTCTCTAATCTGGGACCACTGGCTCTAGACCAGCAGTCAGACATCCCTATCATAATCCTAGACTGCTGACTCCTAATCGCTCACCTGCCTGCCTGGTTGCCTCTAACTGCTCCCCCTGTTGCCTCTAACTGGTCCCCCAACTGCCCCCTCCCTGCCAGCCTTGTCACCCCCAAGTACCTCCTCCCTGCTGGCCTGGTCACCCCTACCTGCCCCTCCCCCTGCTGTCCTGGTTGCCCCCAAATGTCCTCTCTGTTGGCCTAGTCATCCCTTACTGTCCCCCTTCCAGCCTGGTTGCCCCCAACAGCCCCCCTTCCAGCCTGGTCTCCCCTCACATTCTCTCCAGTGGCCTGGTCTCTCCATGAAGCAGTTGTTTGGTTGTCCCTCACTAACCTTCCTGCTGGCCTGGTTGCCCCATGCAGCCTGCTTGTTCAGTTGTTCGGTCATCTCTTGGGCCGGCCCTGGGCAGCTGGAGGGCTGAGGAGTCTGGGACTCTAGAGGTAGGTGCGTGGAGTGGCCAGACCTGCCTGGGTGCAGGCCTGGTTGTGCCATGCTCCTGCCACCCCGGTGGGTCTGAGGGGACTGGGTGCTGCCATCTTGTGGCTGTGGGCACTACCATTGTTGAGGGTATGACAGTCAATGAGCATATTCCCTCCTTATTGGCTGTGGGCATGCCATATTTGTGAGGGTGTGATGGTCAATTAGCATATTTATTCTTTATTAGATAGGATAATAATCCATATGCTATACTTTATATTCCTATGACTATTCTATAACACTAATTTATACTTCTTAATTCTTTCACCCCAATCCCCTCCCCTCTGGCAACCCTTAAAATGTTTTTTGTATCTATGAGTCTGTATCTGTTCTGCTTGTTTAATTTTTAAATTCCACATATAAGTGAAATCATATAGCACTTGTCTTCCTCTGTCTGACTTATTTCCTTAAAAAATATTTTTATTGATTTCAGAGAGGAAGGGAGAGGGAGATAGAAACATCAATGATGAGGGAGAATCATTGATTGACTACCTCCTACACACCTCCTACTGGGGTTTGGGCCTGCAACCAAGCAAGTACCCTCACCAGGAATTGAACCATGACCTCCTGGTTCATAGTTCAATGTTCAATCACTGAGCAAAACTAGCCGGACTAATTTTACTCAGCACAATACCCTCTAGTTTCATCCATGTTGTTGCAGATGGCAAGATTTCATTTTTTTATGGTTGAGTCGTATTCCATTGTATATATGCACCAATTATTTATCAAGTCATCAGTTGTTTCCGTATCTTAGCTATTGTAAATGGTGCTACAGTGAACATATTGATGTAAATGACATGTTTACTCTTTCTTTTTTAGCCTGAAAGTACTTTACTGATTTTCTGTGAGAATGGCTATGTCCTTGAAACTCCATTTCCAACCATAAAGGCAGATGTGGAGGATCACGATATAGTTACCTATGAAATCAAAGACATGTGCATAAAATGTTTCCATTTCTCAAGTGTCAAATCTCAGATTCTGGTATGAGATATACTTGAAGCATTATCTTTTAATATTTTGTTTCTTAGAATATAAAATATTCTGTGTTAAGTACTAGGAAAATACAAAGAGGAATAAGACATAGATCCTGTATTTGAAGGCAGTAGTGAGTAGATATTAAAATCACAGCACAAAGAAAAGAGTTTTAGGGGCATTCAGAGAAAAGAATATATGATTCTGATGGAAGTATGGAAGGAGGTCAAGGATGACTGTGTGGAGGTGACATTCAGTCCTTAAAGACTGAGAAGAATTTTGAAAGGTTGAAAATGAGAAGGAAGGCAATAAAAGTTGGGAGAACATCCTGGGAGAAGGCAGACTTGTTTTGGTGTGGGGGAAATGAAGAATGGACTGATAAAACAAGGGAGGCAGTTTGTGGTGGGATGTGGCAAATCTGTGACCAACACATGGGACTCTTTAAACACTAGCCAAGATGTTTCCATTTATTTCTTAGATTATTGGAATCCACTAGAGTTTTTCAGGAGGGGATTGATGCAATGAGAGCATGTAAATTAGAGAGATAATTCTGAGAAGCAAACAGAATAAAGAGGTGAAATATGAGAGTTAGGAATGCCAATTTTAGGGGCTTTTTGCAATAATCAGTTGAAAGTGCTGAGGGCCAAAGTCACAGTTTACTAAAAATAGAAACAACTTCCCTCATAGACTAGTTCAGTGTTACTGGAAAAGGGGCCTGGCCAGTGGTGGGTCTGCCTAGAGCAAGCATGTCCAGCTCATGGCCCGGGGGTGGCATGCAGCCCACAACAAATATTTTTGCAGCCTGGCCAATGTAATGGAATGTAGGAAACATCTTAATAAAATTTTTGTAACTTAATTTTTACAATATCCTGTTACACTTAATTATTAATAACGAACTATGTTCGCTAATGACTGGTCACTATAATCGTGTTGCATTCATTTTGCTCATGCGCCTTATGTGCAGATGCACCATTTCTCTCCACCAATACCAGCAGCGAATATTTTAGCAGCTGATTGCCATGTCATTTGTCTTGTACTGACTTGTTTGGTGTGTGCAACAAGAAATATTTCACTTTCGGAGAACAAGTAAAATAGGTTTATTTGCATTGCACTTATTAATTTGTGCAGTTATTCAATGTCTGGTAAGTTAATGTTCAAGAAAAAAATTAATTTTTATTAAAATGTTCTATTATTTTATGTTAACAACTACTCATTGATTTCAGCCTTTTGTATTCAGCATGTCTCTATCGAAATAAACCTACATTTCTATGAATTTTTTTGTGGCCCACATAAACTTAAACCTTGTTTATTTTATCCGTGTCAGTCTTTGAGTTTGGCATGCTTGGCCCTAGAGCCTCTGATAGTGTGTGGGTTCTTGACTTCATGTAGGAAAAATTTCACAGCAGGAGTCCAGGTGAATTCTAGAGTGTGTTTGTTAAAGCTGGGGACAGTGAACAAGGAAGGGCTGAGGAAATGAGCCTAGGCTGATCTGCTTTGGCTCACTAAGAAGTTGGAAAATGGGGGTCTTGGAGATAATGTTCAGGGGTTTGTCCTGGACTGTCGCTGCCCATTGCTACTCTGTGGTCCCTCAGACTTTAGGAGATGTGCTCCTGTGGGGGAAGAAGAGGGAGAGAGGGGAGGGAAGGCATGGGCATGCTCCTGGGAAAGAGAGCTCAGTGGGACCTTGGTTCTGAGGGCTTTTAAAAAGGCTGGGTGTTTAGGAAAGGTCTTAAGGGAGGATCTCAACAGAATAGTCATTAGTTTTATGCTGATGTGCCAAAAGGAAATTTATTCCCTTAATTTCATATGTCCTTGGGTGTGGTTGGCAAATAGCAAATCTATCTCCTTAAGTAGAGTGATTTAAGTTTTTTACCCTCTTGTTGAGGAGAAGTACAAACCATTTACTCTTAAGTGTCCTTGGTTAAGGAAGAAAGGGTTTACTAGATGGCTGCAAACTGCTGTTTAACTCTCTCTCTCAGTTTCCTATTCCACTTGCTAAGGAATCTTCCTAGCTTCTTAACTATGCTATCTCAAGTCCACCTAATTGTTGGTCTGACAAGGGTTAGACTCTGAGATAAATTGTATTTAGCTTATTTATTAGGGAAAAATAAAAACCCCAATGAAATAATTTTTATAAAGCCAGGATCAGTTGGGGGGTGGGGAGGGTTAATATAGAAATAAAGTTATTCCAAAGATTTGAAAATTTTAATAATAAAAATATATCCCCAAATTGATATATATTGAGTTTCTCTAGGAGTCTTCCTTCTACTTTCTTTGTCATCCCCAATAGTGTAAATGAATGAATGATTGTAATTGTTTTCACATCTCCTTAATGTCTCTTTTGCAAAAGAGATTAATAGAAATTGAAAGGAGAAAACATCAAAAGGAGTTGAAAGAGATTGAAAAGGAAGAGAGAAGGAAACGGCTAGCAGCAGAGATGGGAGAAGAGAAGGTGGTGGATAAGGAAGAAGAAGAGGATGAGGAGGAGGAGGAAGAGGAGCCATTACCTGAAATCTTTGTTCCATCAACCCCCTGTCACATCCTCTGTGGGTTTTACTCTGGACCTGGGAAGTTCTGGGTTTCTTTGGTGAGTAATAATGTAATAAATGGTTGTGTCATCCCTACACCAATATATTTGATAGTCATTATTTTCAGTACATTTTTACTTTTCACTCTTCTGGTAAGGCTTCATTTATTGATTACTATTAAAGATGTGAATTTTGAAGAATGAATGTGAGTTGCTGTTGTTTTTATATCATCTTAATATATCTCTTATTATATCTGTTATCTATGATAACCATTCATATTCTAAGAGGTCAAGGGGAAAAGAATCAGAGATAGAAGAAGCAAAGGTCTAAGGTGTTTTCCTGCTGAGTCTATTGTTTATACATTTTGAAAATAATTAGCATTTTGAAAATAATGGTAGTGCTATCCAGTAGACTTTTGCTTATATTTTGTTATCTACAACTATGTTGTATAGAAGTCTGGGAAGATGGCTATGTTTGGATATGCACATTGCCACCCTGAACAAAATTGGAAGTTAGCTAATAAGAATAGAAAATGAATATTGGGGAGATTATTGATGGCTACTTTTGTGTGGGGTTCAGGAGTAAGGAGATAAATAAGACATAGTTTTCCTGCACTCAGGAAATTTCCTCATAGTCATGTGGAGGAGAGGCATATAAACAACTGTAATGTAATAGAGTTCTACTGTCCTTTAAACATGCATTAAAAATTATAATTTAATAAACATAGCTAATGATTACTCTTAGGATTGCCAGATAAGTATCACATTGGACATACACTAAAAACATATTGTTATTTACCTGAAATTCAATCCCCCCAAGTTTTTTTGAAATATAATTGGATATAGCACTGTTTAAGTTGAAGGTGTACAGCATAATGCTTTAATTGATATATATGTGAAATGGTTACCATAGTAAGCTAACATCCATCCTGTATTTTTATTTGCTACATATGGAAATTTACATATCCTGTACCAGGCAATATTCTAAGTGCTCTACCCAACCAACCCATAGAAGAATTATTCTTATTTACATTGCACATAAACCGAGGCGTAGAGAGGTTATGTAGCTCATCCAAAGTCACATATGAGAGGTGGACGCTGGATTTGGACCCAGACAATCTGGCTTTAGACTTAAACATTAAACTACACCTACGTGTAAGGTTGTTATAGCTCACCAAGGCTGCGACACTAATCCTACTTGGTCTATCTATTTGCCAACTCTGGGCCTACATGTAAGCAGATGCTGTGGAAAACCAGACTCACTTTGGAGTTATGACTATAGTTCTCTAATTAGTACTCACACTGCAAGCTGGTTCTACTGTCCAGCCATGTTTACTTTCCCACTTTGCAAATTACTGTTTTATTTATTACTTCTCTCATCAAACATTTTGCACATTTTGCATCACTTTCTGTTGATAACCTCATCTCACATTTCATTGAGAGAATAAGCAATCCGATGCAATTTTCCTATCTTGTTTCAATCAGATCTAATGCTATACAGGGATCTATACAAGTTTTGTCTGTTTTGCCTATTGTTACAAATCTTGAATGGTCCCCTGGACTTTCCCAAGGACACTGCTTTAGATGTCTCTTGATCCCCATACCCTCTCATTTTCTCAAAGATGTTGCATCTGAAGTAAGCCACCTGGTCTTATGTATCATCAACTTCTTTCTAGTTACTCAATTCTTGTCCGCACATAAACATGCTCTAGTATTTATCTTAAAATTTCCCCTTAATCTCTCTTTTCTTCCCTTCTAGTGCTGCTTTATATGAAACCTTCTTGAAATAGTCATCTGTAATAGCTGGCTTCATTTCTTCACCTTCTATTTGCTCTTCAACCCATTCTAGTTGAGTTTCCAGATCCACCACTTCACTTCAAAGATTTCCATATTGCTTAGCTCAATGATCACTTCTCTATCCATTTGCCCTTTCAGAAACATTTGATAGAGCTGAGCCTCCATCCTTCTTTTTTTTTAAATAATTTTTTATTTTTTAATTAGCATTGGTGTATAACATTATATTAGTCTAACCCTGGCTAGACATTTATATAGTGCATGAAGTGATCATCTTGTTAAATCTAGTACCCACCTGGCACCATAAACAGTCATTACAATACTAGAGGCCCAGGGAACGAATTCATGTACTGGTGGGGTCCAGCTGGCCCACCCTGATGGGGGCTGGTCAACGGGGGCAGGCTGGGGTGAGGGGCCACAGGCGGTTTGCCAGCCAGCCCTGCCCCAGATTGGGGTGGGGAGGCTGTTCAGGGGTGGGGCCAGCTGGGGAGAGGGGCTGTGGTTGTTCCGGTATTTCTGCTGTTTATTGCTAGGCTTTTATTATATAGGATTATTGACTATATTTCCAATGCTATACTTGATATCCCTGTGACTCTCTTGTAACTACCAATTTGTACTTAATTCCTTTATCTTTTCACCCAACCCCACCAACACCCCTCCCATCTATGGTTGCAATGTTCTCTGTATCTCTGAGTCTTTTTCTGGTTTGCTTGTTTATTTTGTTGTTGTTTTTAGATTAAATATATAAGTGAAATAATAGAGCACTTGTCTTTCTCTGACTTACTTCATTCAGCACAATACTTTCTAGGTTCATATATGGTGTTGCAAATGGCAAGATTTCATTGTATATATGCATCACTTCTTCCTTATTCATTCAACTATTGATGAACACTCAGGTTATTTCCATATCTTGGCTATTGTAAATAATGCTACAATGAATATAGGGATGCATATGTTTTTTCAATTTAGTGTTTTGAATTTCTTCAGATAAATACCTAATAGTGGAATTGCTGGGTCCTTCATTGCCTTTTGATATAGTCTTTGTTTTAAAGTCTGTTTTGTCTGATATAACTATAACTATCCCAGATTTTGTTGTTTCCATTTTCATGAAATATCTTTTTCCTTTCAGTCTATGTGTGTCTTTCTAAAGCGAGTCCCTCATGGATAGCATATATAAAGGTCTTGTTTTGTTATCCACTCAACCACTATACGTCTTTTGGTTTGAGCACTTAATCCATTTGTATTTAAAATAATTTTTTAATTTAAAGTAATTTTTGATGGATATGTATTTATTGCCATTTTATTTATATTGTTGAAATGAGTTTTTTGGGTAAAATTGGAATTTTGTGGGGTGAAATAGACAGGTTTAGGAAATTTTAAAAATTAAGGGGTCCTTGGAAAAAACACAGGGCTACAGAGTTGCAAAAGGGTACATTACAATAGAGCTGGGAGCAGCAGAAGTTACATTTTCTTTTTTTCTTTTTTTTTTTTTTTAAAAATCTTTATTGTTCAGTTTATTAATTACATTGTTCCCTTTTTTCCCCTATAGCTCCCCTCCACCGGGTACCCATCCCACCCTCCGCCATCACGCCCTCCACTGTCCTCTCCCATAGTTGTATGATTTTTGTCCAGTCTCTTGCTGCACTTCCCACACCCTTTTTCTCCCCAAGAATTGTCAGTCCATTCCCTCTCTATGTCCATGATTCTGTTACACTCACAAGTTTATCCTGTTCATTAGCTTATTAATTCACTTGCTTTTTAGATTCATTTGTTGATAAATGTGTATTTGTTGTTCATAATTTACACTTTGATCTTCTTCTTCTTCCTCTTCTTAAAGAATATCTTTCAGCATTTCATATAATATTGGTTTGGTGGTGATGAAGTCCTTTAGCTTTTTCTTATCTGCGAAGCACTTTATCTGACCTTCAATTCTGAATGATAGCTTTGCTGGATAGAGTAATCTTGGTTGTAGATTCTTGCTATTCATCACTTTGGATATTTCTTGCCACTCCCGTCTGGCCTGCATTGTTTCTGTTGAGAAATCTGCTGACAATCGTATGGGTGCTCCCTTATAGGTAACTAACTGTTTTTCTCTTGCTGCTTTTAATATTCTCTCTTTGTCTTTTGCTCTTGGCATTTTAATTATGATGTGCCTTGGTGTGGTCCTCTTAGGGTTCCTATATATTGGGGTTCAGTGCGCTTCTTGGACTCCTAAGTCAATTTCTTTCACCAGGTGTGGGAAGTTTTCGGTCACTATTTCTTCAAATAGGTTTTCATTGTCTTGCTCTCTCTCTTTTTCTGGCACCCCTATAATTCGGATGTTGTCCCAGAGGCCCCTTACACTATCTTCAGTTTTTTGGATTCTTTTGGTTTCTTGCTTTTTCAGCTGAGTGGATTTTACCTCTTTGTATTTCAAATCTTTAACTTGGTTCTTGGGGTGCTCTAGAGTACTTTTAGGTCTTTGTATAATATTTTTTATTTCAGTCAGTGTATGCTTAATTTCTGGTTGGTCCTTTTTTATATCCTTGAGAGTCTCCTTCATATCCTTGAGGGTTTCATTCATTTCCTTGCAGGTCTCATTCATATCGTTGAGGGTCTTGTTCATTTCCTTGTAGGTCTTGCTTATTTCCTTATAGGTCTCGACCTTTTGTAGGAGCCTCTTGAGAAGCCCTATAACCATGGTTTTGAATTCCATGTCCAGTCGTTTTTTTTCCTCCATTTCTTTCACATCTGATTTCTTTCCTTGTCGCTGCATGGTGGCTGCTTCCCTGAGTTGGTCAATTAGCTTTGTGTGGTAGATGTCCTACAAGGGACAGTGGCTCAGTCTCCACAGTTACCTGAGGTGGATATGGGTTGCACAGTCTTGCTGAAGTTAAGCTCAGGTTAATCATTGTTAGCACTTGGAGGGGCTGACCTCCAGGCCAATTGTCTGTGAAGTTCAGCTGTGCTCAGCTTGGATGGGAGGAGTCTCTGGACCAAGCAGACAGCGTTAGCTCCGCCCTATGCGGCCCCAGGGACTTTGTGCCGAGAGGAATGGCTGCCAGCACCTCTGAGAGAGAACTGCTGCCCAGCTCCACCAGCTGCCGGGGAATTCAGATTCTCCCCAAATGAGTCTGCACACCCAATGTCTCAACCAGGGTCGTAAAACAAAGCAGTCTGATGGTTTCCCGAATGAAAGAGCAAGTCACGAGTGCTCTCTGTGTGGTCACGCAGCTGCGCTGTTCCCAAGTTCACACACACACCACACAAGCTCGCCTTCTTCACAAGCCCACAAACCCCTGCAGCACCCGAGCTTCGGCATGCCCTCCCATTGTCTAGTTTTTACGCCGTATGATAGTGGGTTCCCTGGACTTTGCCCAGAGCTGGAGAATCAGTCCAGTGGGACGTCTTTGTCTCCCCCATTTGAGAAAACTGGTCGGTTTTCAGCCTCCCGCTCTATCCGCTGGCACGCATTCCTCCAAACCTCTCTCCACACCTATCTTCAATGCTGTCCTCCGCTGCTCCTCCAAGTCACAGTGTCTTATCTTCACTTTTATTTGTGGAATTTTCACTCAGCCAGCTTTCTGGTGATTCTGGATGGTGTTTGTTCTTTTGTTAAGTTGTAGTTTTAAAATTGCTGTGTATAACGGCAAGATAGGTGTTTTACCTATGCTGCCATCTTGGTTCTCCTAAACTGCAAAATTTCTGTTGAGAAATTAGCTGACAGTCTTATGGGAGCTTCTTTGTAGGTCATTAACTCTTTTCCTCTTGCTGCCTTTAAGATTCTCTCTTTGTCTTTAACCTTTGGCGTTTTAATTATGATGTGTCTTCATGTGGGTCTCTTTGGGTTCATTTTGGTTTGGATGCTCCGCACGTTCTGGACTTGTATATCTGTTTCCTTCACCAGGTTAGGAAAATTTTCTGTCATTAGTTTTTCAAATAAGTTTTCAATTCTCTGTTCTCTCTCTCCTCTTTTTGGCACTCCCACGATATAAATGTTGGTATGCTTGGAGTTGTCCCAGAGGTTTCTTAAACTATCCTCACTTAAAAATTTTTTTAGGGGTGGGGGTGTTTTCTGTTTCCTTATCTTTAAAATCTCTGATTAGATTTTCTGCTTTATCTACTGTACTGTTGATTCCTTGTAATGTAATCTTCATTTTAGTTACTGTATTTTTGATTTCTGACCGATTCCTTTTTTATGTTTTCTCTCTCTGTTTTTTATGTTTCCTATCCCTTTTCGAAGTTCTCACTAAATTCACCAATTCTTCCCTCTACATTCATTACACATCATTATAACCGTGTTTTGAACTCTGCATTTGGTAAATAACTTGCTTCCATTTTATTTAATTAGGCTGCATTTTTTCTGTAGTTTGTTCTGTTTTTTCATTTAGGACATGTTTCTTTATCTCTTAATTTTGGCTGTCTCCCTTGTTTGATTCTATGTATTAGGTAGAGCTGCTACACCTCCCAGGCTTGATAGATTGGCTGTAGGTAATAGGTGTCCTATGGGGCCCAGTGGTGCAGTCTCCTGGGTCATCTGAATTGAGTACATCAGATGTGCTCCCTGGGTGGGCTGTGTGTACCTTTCTGTTGTAGTTGAGCCTTGACTGCACATCAATGGAAGGGATTTATCCCATCCTTTTAAAAACTTTCTTTTCCTTCGAAGATACCACATCCTATTGGCCACTTCTTTTTAGCCTCTTCTACTGGCTTCTCATTTGCTGAACAAGGTTTGGAATTTGAAGTACTCTAGGATGTGGACTTGGGCCCCTTCTTTCTTGTAGGTGACTTCATTTGGTCCTAAGGCTTTAAATATCAATTATATGCCAATAAGTCTTAAATTTTTTGTCTCTATTATTAATCTCTCCTCTCATATTCAAATTTGTGTATTTATCCAATGTGATATCTCTCCTGGGAAACTCAAAATTAAAATGTTTAAAATATAACTTTTAAACTTCATATAAACATACTCCATTTCTAACTCAGTAATCCATCCAGTTACTAAAATACAACCCAGAGTTGTTAATGAATTTTCTTTTTCCTTTGCTTTGATACCTTTATATTCAAAGTATGTCTCTTCTAAGCAGCATATAGTTAGACTTCTTCTGTTTAAAAAAAAAATCCTGTAAGTTGAATTTGTCTTTATTTTTAAAAAATATATTTTTATTGATTTTTTACTCTCTATCCCTTTTAGAAGAGGGAGGGATAAAGAGTGAGAAACACTGATGAGAGAGAAACATCGGTCAGCTGCTTTCCGCACACCTTCTACTGGGGATGTGCCCCAAACTGAGGTATATGCCCTTGACCATAATTGAACCTGGGACCTTTCAGTCCACAGGCTGACACACTAACCACTGGCAAAACCAGTTAGGATGATTTTTGTCTATATTTTAATAGAGTACTATGTCCAATTATATTTAAAGTAATAACTAATATATTTTAGATTAAATCCACCATCTTACTATTTATATTTATCACACCATTGTATGTTCCTTTTTCACCTTCTATTGGATGATTAAAGCACTGTCCCCATTTTTCTTCTCTATTAGGTTATTAGTTATAATTCTTTTAATATTCATTTAGAGGTGATCTAAAAATTATAACATGCATCATTAACCTAATATAATTTGATATAAATGTATTCTTTTATTAGTGCTAGGAAAAAAAAAAGATCTTAGAATACTTAATTCCATTTATCTTCCCTCATAGTCTCCAAAAGGCATTTTATTATTATTTTCTTAGTATCATTTTGGTTTATTCTTTTTTCTTGCCATTCATTTCTTTTTTAAAAAAAATTTATGTGAATTTATTTGAACCTGGGAAATAGACTCTCAGTGGTTTGGGATGATGCTCCAGAGAATGGTGTTTTTTCTTTTTTCTTTTTCTTTATTGATTAAGGTATTGCATATATATCCTTATTATCCCATTACCCCCTATCTTCCACTCATACCCCCGACCCCCTTGTTGTCTGTGTCCATTGCTTAGGCTTATATGCATGTATACAAGTCCTTTGGTTGATCTTCCCTCTTACATCACTACCTTCCCTGAGGTTTGATGTTCTGATTGATGTTTCTTTGTCTCTGGATCTATTTTTGTTCATCAGTTTATGTTGTTCATTGTATTCCACAAATGAGTGATATCATGTGATATTTATCTCAGTCAGCATAATGCTCTCCATCTCCATCCATGTTGTTGCAAATGATAAGAACTCTTTCTTCTTTACCGTAATGTAGTATTCCTATGTGTAGATGTACCACAGTTTTTAATCCACTCATCTGCTGATGGGCACTTACTTAGGTTGTTTCCAAATTTTGGCTATGGTGAATTGTGCTGCTATGTACGCAAGTGTGCATATATCCTTTCTGATTTCTGTTTCTAGTTTCTTGGGGTATGTTCCTAGAAGTGGGATCACTGGGTCAAATGGGAGTTCCATTTTTAGATTTTTGAGGAAACTCCATACTGTTCTCCACAGTGGCTGCACCAGTCTGCATTCCCACCAGCAGTGCATGAGGGTTCCTTTTTCTCCACATCCTCACCAGCACTTGTCATTTGTTGATTTGTTGATCATGGTCATTCTGACAGGTTTGAGATGGCACTGCATTGTTGTTTTGATTTGCATCTCTCTGATGATTAGTGACTTTGAGCAGGTTTTCATATGTCTTTTGGCCTTCCTCTGTCTTCTTTCGAAAAATGTCTATTTAGATCAGTTGCCCATTGTTTGATTGGGTTATTGATCTTTTTGTTAAGCTGTGAGTTCCCTGTAAATGTTGGAGATTAAACCCTTATAGGTGATACCATTGGCAAATATGTTCTCCCATGCAGTGGGCTTTCTTGTTGTTTTGTTGATGGTTTCTTTTGCTGTGTAAAAGCTTTTTATTTTGATGTCCCATTTGTTTTTTTTCTCTTTAGCTTCCATTGCCCTAGGAGCAGTATTGGTGAAGAAGTTGCTTCAGCATATGTCCGAGATTTCTCTGTTTGTGGATTTCTCTAGTATTTTTATGGTTTCCTGTCATATTAAGTCCTTAATCCATTTTGATTTTATTTTTGTGTATGGTGTAAGTTGGTGGTCTAGTTTCATTTTTAGCATGTATCTATCTAATTTTCCCAGCACCATTTATTGAAGAGACAGTCTTGATTCCTTTGAATGTTCATGCCTCCTTTGTCAAATATTAATTGAGCATAGTGGTTTGGGTTGATATCAGGATTCTCTATTCTATTCCATTGATCTATATGTCTGTTCTTGTGCTAGTTCCAGGCTGTTTTGAGAACAGTAGCTTTGTAATACAGCTTGAAATCTGGTATTGAAATCCCACCGACTTTGTGCTTCTTTCTCAGGATTGCTGTGACTATTCGGGGCCTTTTTAATAAAATTTCAGATGAATTTTTGGAGAGTTATTTCTAGATCTGTGAAATATGACATTGGTATTTCAATGGGGGAGTGCATTGAATCTATAGATTGTTTTGGGTAGTATAGACATTTTAATGATGTTGATTCTCCCAATCCATGAACACGGTATGTTCTTCCATCTGTTTATGTCTTCCTCTGTCTCTTTTTTCAGTGTCCTATAGTTTTCCACATATAGGTCTTTTATCTCCTTAGTTAAGTTTATTTCTAGGTATCTTAATTTTTTGGTGCAATGATAAATGGGAATGCTTTTTTAGTCTCTCTTTCTGTAAGTTCACTATTGATGTATAGAAATATGCCATAGATTTCTGGGTGTTAATTTTGTATCCTGCTACATTACTGAATTCATTTATTAAGTTTAATAGTTTTTTTATGGAGTCTTTTGGATTTTTTATGCACAATAACATGTCATCTGCAAATAAGGACAGCTTTGCTTCTTCTTTTCCAATTTGGATGTCTTTTATTTTTTCTTCTTGTCTAATTGCAATGGCTAATGCTTCCAGTACTATGTCGAACAGGAGTAGTGAGAGTGGGCATCCCTGTCTTGTCCCTGTTCTTAGGGGAAATGGTTTTAGTGTTTGTCCATTGAGTATGATGTTAGCTGTGGGTTTATCATATATACCTTTTATTATGTTGAGGCATGATCCTTCTATTCCCATTTTGTTGAGGGTTTTTTTTTTTTATCAAGAAAGGGTGTTGGATTTTGTCAAATGCTTTTTCTGCATCAATTGATATGACTGTGTGATTTTTACCTCTTAAATTGTTTATGTGATATATCACATTTATTGATTTGTGGATATTGTACCATCCTTGTATTCCTGGGATAAATCCCACTTTGTCATGGTGTATGAGCTTTCTGATGTACTGTTGGATCTTATTTGCTAGAATTTTGTTGAGGATTTTGGCATCTATATTCATGAAGAGTATTGGCCTGTAATTCTCTTTCATTGTGTTGTCTTTATCTTGTTTTGGTATTAGGGTGATGTTGGCTTCATAGAAGGAGCTTGGAAATGTGCCTTCCTCTTGAATTTTTTGGAATAGTCTGAGGAGTATAGGTTTTAGTTCTTCCTTGAATGTTTGGTAAAACTCCCCTGTCAAGCCATCTGGCCTTGGGCTTTTGTTTGCTGGAAGCTTTTTGATGACTGCTTCAATTTCTTTCATAGTTATTGGTCTATTGAGAAGTTTAGATTCTTCCTGGTTGAGTTTTGGAAGGTTATATTTTTCTAGGAATATGTCCATTTCCTCCAGGTTGTCTAGTTTGTTAGAATAGAGTTGTGCATAGTATTTTTTAACAATCTTTTGTATTTCGGTGGTATCTGTTGTTATTTCACCACTTTCATTTCTGGTTTTGTTTATTTGGGTCCTCTCTCTTTGCTTCTTGGTGAGCCTGACTAGAGGTTCATCCACCTTGTTTATCCTTTCAAAGAGCCAGCTCTTGGTTTTGTTGGTCTTTTGTATTGTTGTTGTTTTTTTAATCTCAATGTTGTTTATCTCTGCTCTGATCTTCATTATTTCCTTCCTTCTGCTTACAATGGGTTTTTCTTATTGCTCTCTTTCTAACTCTTTTGAGTTGTAGGGTTAGGTAATTTATTTCCATTGTTTCTTGTTTTTTTTGCAGTAGGCTTGTAGAGCTATAAACTTCCCTCTCAAGACTGCTTTTGCTGTATCCCATAGATTTTGGATTGTTGTGTTTTCATTGTCATTTGTTGCCATGATGTTTTTTATTTCTTTCTTGAGCTCTCTGGTAACCCAGTCATTATTTAATAACATGCTATTTAATTACTCCATGCATTTGATTTTTTTTGGAGTGTTTTAGTTGATTTCCAGTTTTATGCCACTGTGATCTGAGAAGATGCTTGATAAGATTTATATATTATTGAATTTGAATAGAGTTTGCCTATGATACAACATATGGTCTATCTTTGAAAATGACCAATGTGCACTTGAGAAGAATGTATATTCTGTGGCTTTGGGGTGAAATATTCTGAAGATGTCAATTAATTCTATCTGTTCTAGCGAGTCATTTAGGATTGATGTCTCTTTACTGATTTTTTGTTTAGAGGATTTGTCCAAAGGTGATAGTGGGGTATTAAAGTCTCCTAGTATGATTGTATTGCTATCAATCTCTTCCTTGATATCTTCCTGAAGGTTTTTTTTTAAAATGTATTTGGGTGCTCCTGTATTGGGTGCGTATATGTTTACCAGAGTTATTTCTTCTTGTTGTATTTCTCCCTTTAGTATTATGAAGTGGCCTTCTTTATCCCTTGTTATATCCTTCAGTTTGAGATCTAATTCGTCAGATATAAGTATTGCTACCACAGCTTTTTTTTAATTTCTATTCACCTGAAAAACCTTTTCCCATCCCTTCACCCTCAGTCTGGTTGCGTCCTTTTTTCTGAGGTGGGTTTCTTATAGGTAGCAGATATATTGTTTGTGTTTTCTTATCCAGTCTGTTACCCTATGTCTTTTGATTGGGGCATTAATCCATTTACATTTAAAGTTATTATTGATAGGCACTTATTTGTCGCCATTTTTTATTCTTTACCCCTGTGTTCTATCTTTGCCTCCCATCTCTTTCTTTTCTTTTCTTTTCTTTTCTTTTCTTTTCTTTTCTTTTCTTTTCTTTTCTTTTCTTTTCTTTCTTTCTTTCTTTCTTTCTTTCTTTCTTTTTTTTTTTTTTTTACAGCAGACCCTTTAGCATTTCTTGTATGGTTGGTTTGGTGGTAATAAATTCCCTTAGTCCTTTTTTTTTGTTTGTGAAGCTCCTGATTTCACCTTCAATTTTGATTGATAGCCTTGCTGGGTACAGTATTCTTGGATTCAGACCCTTCCTTTGCATGACTTTGTATATTTCATTCCAGTCCTTTCTGGCCTGTGAGTTTCTTGTCTTCTAGCTCACAGATGCAGTCCTCTGCTTATTCTAGTCTACTCTTGATGTTTTCTATTGAGTTCTTTACAGCAGCAATGTCATTTTTCATCTCTTCTTGGTTCTTCATTTCCTCTTGGTTCTTACTTATATTGTTAAATTTGTCTTCCATTTTTTACAGCCACCTTATGACCATTTCTCTGAATTCTTTCTCTGACAGGTTGTTTGCCTCCATTTTGTCTACTTTCTTTTCTGGTCATGCCTGCTTTTCTTTCATATGCAGGCTGTTTCTTTGTCTCCCCATGGTCTTTCTTCTCTGGGTGTCTGGTTACATAGTTCTCTCTCTCCTGCATTGATTTAAAGGCACAAAATATAAGAAACCAGGTGCAATGTACAAGGCACTGAACAGAAATGTAGTCATGTTATTAATAACCCCAAATAAAGGTGACCACCAGAGAGAGACAAATTAGGGGATAGGAGAGAAAAATAAGAGATGAAGAAAAAAGAAAAGAAAGAAGTGCAAAATTGAAATTGGGAAAAAGGGAAAAAGGAGTAAGAGAGGAAAGAAAGAAAATAAGAAAGTAAAAGGGAACAAATTATATGTATATGGAGAAAACTCCAATAGAACAGCCACTAACCCCAGCAAATGCCAGCAATAAGTACCTGGAGATGAATACAAACTACAAACAACAACTAATATCAAGCGAGGTAAGGGAAAACAGAAACAAAAAACAAACAAAAGCAAAGCAAACAAAAAAGCAAAAAAAAAAAAAAAAAGAATAAGCAATACAATCTCACAAACAAGCATAAAAATGGATATAATCAATATTCAAGTAAACAACAACAAAATGACAGAGAGAAAAACAATTTTTGGATAGAGAAGACAGAGAAGAGTGAGGTGGGTATGGACTTGGAGCAGGGGATTGGAAATTATATATATATAGTGAAATTTTAACAGAGTAAAAAGAAAGAATAGGGAAAATCTAAAGTAGGAAAAGGATAAGAGAAACAGGACAACAAAAGGGGAAAAGTTAGGATGAGAGTGATGGCTTAAAGGTCGAGTTGAGATAGAGTAGAAAGATGAAAATAGAATATAGAACACTAATCTCAAAGTACAATAAAGAGAAAATAAAATGATACTTTCTTTAAAAAAAAGATAAAATAGTAGTAGTAATAATACTGATTGAAAATAAAAATGTAATAATTAAACAGGTAAAATCAAATGAGGGAGAAAGAAAAAATAGTTTCTTAAGTAAGCGATCAAGAAAAAAATGAAAAAATGAAAAAATGAAAAAAAATAAAATGTGCGGTAGTGAAGTTCATCCACTTCCTCTATTGTTCTGTTTGGCTTGCCTGTTTCCCAGTCAGGACAGCACTGAAGTTCCCTGTGTTTCACTGCTCCTCGGTGTTGTAAGCCAGTCCTTATTTTTAAACAGGCATTGTGTCTTAATTACTAGTATTCCTTTATTTGTGATTACACAAGAGTCAATTTGTGATTCAACCCCTGGGTGGCAGTGTTTCTGAATTAACTTCTGGGACAATAGGTCCTTTCCCTGTGCCACTCAATACTGGTTTGTGAAACTGGGCTGCCCCAGAGCTGGTTCTCCTACAGCCACTCCCAGCTCTGATCCCCAGGCTCCACAAAAACAACCTTCCCCTGCAGTCTCCTAGGGTGGCCCCAACTGATCCCATGTACTAAGCTCAGCAACCAGGAGCAGGAATTCAATGAGGAAAGTGCGCAAGTGTGTGAACTCCGGGGCTGAGCGCAAGTCTGCGCAGTCCTTCTTTCCCCCTTGTGTCCAAGCCGCCCACACACTCCCAAATTTTTTTAAGGCTTTCCTGCGTCAGATCAAAATGGGCTGCTTTCTTGAGATCCCCTCTGTTATCAGTTCTGAGGACTGCCTTCCACATTCACAGATCACGCCAGCCCCAACAGCCACGGATTTTTCTAGTTGCAGATTCCCCCCCACCCCTCCAGTTCCCGTAGTGCATTCTGTCCCGGCAGGACCAGAAACCTCATCTTATCCCAGGGAAAATTTGGCCTTTCCGTGGTGGAGTGTAGAGCTCTTCTGAATCCACATGTTTGAGCCAATTGGGGACCCGTGCTCTGGAATTCGCGGCTGTTTGATGGGTGCCGGAGTTGTGGATTTTCAGGCTTCCGATAACATCCACTTTCCCCTTCAAGATAGCAAAGTCTCCGAGTCTGAGCTGGTTTCCCAGTCAGGGGAGCCCCTTCCAGCAGTCCCCCACCTCTCCTGGAGCATAGCTCTCCCTTAACTCACCAACCAACACTCCCCGTGTGACCCTCAGCTTTTCTTTCTATCTTCTCTGGGACAAGGCTTGGGGCACGTCTGTCTACTCAGCCGCCACTTTTTTTCTCCTCATTTCTTTCTATAGCTTTGTGATTATATCTTCTACCCGAAAAATAGCCTTTGATATTTTCTTTAATGTGGAGTGTGTGGGCAGCAAATTCTCTGGGATTTGTCATGGCATATAAAATTGTTATTACATATTGTTTATTCAGATAATACTTGAAATAAAATGGAATTCAGTAGGTAGTCAGAAGTGAGAACACTCTTTTATTGACTTTTAAGTGGAAACAAATCATCATTAGGTATATTATAATTGCGTAGGTGTATATAAATGGGTAATGGAGATGGTATATAAAACCTATCTGTAATCATAAAAATCATATTAAGTAGATGTTTTAAGACATTTATTTTGCCCAGTTGGTGAGGCTCAGTTATTGAGCATTGACCTCTAAACCAGGAGGTTATGGTCTGATTCCTGGTCAGGGCACATGCGGGGTTGTAGGCTCAGTCCTCAATGTGAAGTGTGCAAGAGGCAGCCAGTCACTGATTCTCTCTCATCGTTGATGTTTCTGTCTCTCCCTCTCCCCACCTCTCTGAAATTATATATATATATATATATATATATATATATATAAGGAAAATAAGGCATCTATTTTATGCTTTAAAATTAAAATCATAAAAACTTCTCATATGGTATATGTGTCTTATATTCAAGTACTACTTTCTATGTTATTTTTTCCTTTTCCAGGGCGGCTATGATTCTGGTTTTCTGTATCATTGTGAGCTCCCCCCATATGACGAAAGCAGTGATATTACAAAACAGAAAGATGAACCTTTTGATTTCCGTTTTTTTGAGGCTACAGAAAATAATCCCATCCATACCATCACTTTCAGGTGAACAGAATTTTAGAAATCTTTAAAAAACAACAACAACAACAACCCACTGGTGTCTGTGTTTTTGTCCATTGTGAATATTGTCAGTTTTCAAAGATCTGTCTAAATGGAGGGGTACTAAAGCAATGTTAAATAAATCAAAGGAATAAATAGAATCAAAGCTAATCTTAAAACTGTATTTTAATCCACTCTATTAGATGTCTTGTCAGAAATTCTGTTTATCATTAATTGTGTGGATTTACTCTCTGTTAGGAGGATGCTACTGTATGGTGAAGGTTTATGATTCTGGAGAAATCACAAATTGAATTATGACTCATTTAATAATTGTGAATTAAGCATATATGCCAATCATCCTTTTGGAGACCAAATGTTCAACTTTCAAACAGGCTTTTTTCCCTCTACCCTTTTGTATTGGATTGCTTGCACTTCCATGGTTTGTGAGGGCTTCAACATATGAATTTTGAGGGGGATATAATTTAGTTCATAATTCCTTTGTTACTAAAAATTTAGAAATTTGACTAGTAATTTAAAATTAAGCACTTTCAGATTAATATGAAGAACAATTTGCTTTCTTTTTGTTTCACAGTATTAATCAAGATTTTATGTTTTGTGGACTGAATAATGGAGCAATTAGAATCTATATCCTCAGTCCGAATGACCCCTCACTGACCACTCTGGAAAGCTATTGGCACTTTACTGTGCATGACAATAATTACGGATGTATTACAAGCATTTCTACTAGCTTTGATGACCAGTTTTTGGTGTCTACTGGAGCAGATGGTAATATCTTTGTTTTCACCATTTATTCTATTTTTGAGTTCAGAGAAAGCATGAAAGCCAAAGTGCCATCTCCCAGGGTAAGTAACTGACTAACAACAACAAACCCTTTATTTTAAAATAGTGATGCTAAAATTGCTCATATTCTTTAAAAATTGAAAACTACTTAGATACATTTACCTTGTAGACTAATCTTTCTATTTGTATTATGATTTTCTGGTGCCCCTTTTTAAAAAAATTAAGGATGTTGAGGTCCCCTTATTACTAATGATATAGAATTCTCCAAATTAAAAAGACTATGTCAGTTTTTCTGTATCAATCACTGAAACAAAAGTTGTTTTCAAAATGCACATTTTTTTTCAAATATGCTTTTTATTTATTCATTCACTCATTGAAGGGGCATATATGAGTTGTACATTATAATTTGTACCTTTGAAAGGGGTTATAAAAATATGGTTGCCTGTAGTATTAGAATATGACAACGTGGATTATGATTAAAGATTCAGTTAAGTTATTGTATTCTTAAGCAGAATACATTACTAGCCTTGTAATAAAGATTGAGGGATTAGATCCCCAACGTGTATCCCTTGGCCCTGTCATAGGACCTGAATTTCCTATTACCAAAGTGGTTTCTTTAGGTAAAATTATTGATAACTGTTGGAGTTGCTTTGGGAGTAAAGAATTGTATTAGTAAAACCAGAGTTAAAATTCCTGTGAATACATTGGCCTCCCACTTAATAGGTAGCCAACTTACAAAGAACATAGGGAAGATTTGAGCAGGTAAATTTGGAGAATGGACTGTTGTCTAAAGAGGTTCAACTCAGGAAGAGTAATTACAAAATGGAAAGTGTATGAACAAGATGAAAATCTTTATTGTTCTATGGAGGTCAACTCTCTCTATGGAAACCCATATTGGATAGAAAAAAATACATCCTGCATTTGTATAATAGTGTCCTTTTACTTATGACCGCAATGAATATTTCTTAAATCACTGAAGCAGCAGAGTCTGCTTTTAAGAAGGCAAAATCAGAAAGAACTGAACAAACAAAAAACCAAGCTCTGCATAGGACTGGGGTTATTACCTTATTGTATGTTAGAATCAGCTAGGGAGTCCTTGAAAGTACAGAGCCTGAGCCCTACCCCAGAGCAGTTAAATCAGAATCTCTGAAGGCGAGGCCCAGGTATCTATACCCCTCTTTTCCCAGCCCCTGCGATTTTAACGTGCAACCAAGATTGAGAACAATTGTCATACACTTTGAAACAGTTTGGAACACCTTGGTTTAAAGTCAAATTTATTGTAAACAGCTGAGGCCAGGAGATCCTGGAAAATCACACTAATTTGGAGAGACTAAGGTGCTTATCTCTGGAAATAAATACAATTTAATCAAGTTATATCCTGAGTGATTAACAGTAACTACAATGTATTAGCCATCACTGTCTCTTACATTGGTCATGATTTATGACTCCACTTTTACTTAAGTCATAAATCTGTCTTACATAAAAACTAGAGACCCAGTGTGCAAAATAGTGGGAGACCCAGACCCCCCATGCTGGCAAGACCCTAGACCTGCCATGTGTGTGTAGCTTGCCTCTGTGAGCCCCGTATCCCGACACATGAGCCACAAACACCACCGCCGCCAGCTTGCGGGCTGCGGGGAGGGACTGAGAGGTGCTCTATGCACCACCTCGTGACTGTTTGATTGTTCCAGTGTTCTGGCCACTGGCCTTTTATAATATACTAGGGAACTGGTGTGTGAAATTCGTGCACTGGGGAGGGGTGATCCCTCAGCCCAACCTTCCCCCTCACACATACTGGGAGCCCTCAGGGGATAACTAATCACCCCCAGCCTGCCCAAGACCTATAGCCTCTGGCTGAGATGAGGCACCCAGCCATCACCCTGCAATGGGGCCAATGGCTGGATCCGCTCCAGCACTACCCCTCCCTGGCCTGGCCACCTCGGCCCCGCCCCCTGGCCCTGGCTTCCTCAGCCCCACCCCCCCGGTCCTGGCCGCCTCAGCCCTGCCCCCTCTGGCCCAAGCTGTGTGCTCACTGGCTGGCTCCGCCCCAGCTCCTGATTGGCTGGTGGGCATGGCTTGTGGGCATGGCTTGATTGGAGACACGGTCCATTTGCGTATTACTCTCTTATTAGATAGGATTTAGGCTCACTTTCATACATATAAAGTTGTAAAGACAAGCATGATAATAAAACAAATTGATCAAAAACGGATCTTTACAATGAATGACAGTATACCAGAGACCTATCCTATCTAATAAAAGAGTAATATGCAAATTTGACCATATCTTCACCATACCCACAAGCCATGCTCACAGCCACGCCCACCAGCCAATCAGGAGCAGATTATGCAAATAAACCCCAACCAAGATGGCTGCCACCACTGAGAACAGGAGGAAGGCTTGGGTTTCCCTGGCAACAGAGGAAGCCAAGCCTTCTGCCTCCCTAGGCCTCCACTCAACATTACAAAGTTTCGATTATAAAAGATAGAGAAATGGCAGCAGACACTGAGCTGGAGAGAACAGAGGCTTGGGTTTCCCTGGCAACTAAGGAAGCCAAGCTTTCAGTCTGCCATTGCTGGCCTAGGCCTCCACTCTAGGCTACAAAATTTCAAACAGAAATGGCTGCTGCCACAGAGCAAGCAGAAAGCTTGGCTCTGCTCCAGGCTACAAAGTTTCAATTGTAAACATAGTTTAATCCCAGATACCAGGGCCTCCATTTGCCAGCCTGCAAACCTCCACAGGCCCCCACCCAGACCACTCCTCACCTCAAGGAAACCCCCACCCTGATCTGGGACACTCTTCAGGGCAAACCAGCTGGCCCCCACCCATGCACCAGGCATCTATCCTATCTAATAAAAGAGTAATATGCAGATTGACCATCACTCCAACACACAAGAGGGCTGCCCCCATGTGGACACAAGATGGCCACCACAAGATGGCCAGCAGAGGAAGGCCATTGGGAGGTTCTAGGCCTGCAAGAGAGGGCTGTTGTGAGCCATAAGGCCAGCAGGAGAGGGCAGTTGGGAGGGACCAGGCCTGCAAAGGAGAGCAGTTGGGGGCAATCAAGCCTGCAGGGGAGGACAGTTAGGGGTGACCAGGCCATCAGAGGAGGAAAGTTGGGGGCAAATAGGCTGGCAGGGGAGCAGTTAGACATCAATTAGGCTGGCAGGGTAGTGGTTAGTGGGTGATCAGGCTGGCAGGCAGAAGCAGTTAGGGGCAATCAGGGAGGCAGGCAGGTGAGCAGTTTGGAGCCAGCAGTCCTGGATTTTGAGAAGGATGTCCGATTGCCTGTTTAGGCCTGATCCTACAAGGATGGGGCCTAGACGGGCAGTCGGACATACCTCGAGGGGTCCCAGATTGGAGTGGGTGCAGGCTGGGCTAAGGGACATCCCCCATGAATTTCATACACCGGGCCTCTAGTCTGTTATAAAAGAGAATAGAGAATTTAAAATTTTGATTTTATTTAACACCTACAGACCAATACTTTTATTGCTAGCTTTACCCAGTGGCCAGATAAGTTTTTATTGAACGAGTACAAAAAACATTTTACATAAATATTAAAGGCATGCTTTAAAATTAAATACCCATTGCATTTTGAAGCTATTTATTACATGTTCTTACAAGCTAATATCTATTTATGATACTTTGTAAAACACTGTGTAATATGAAGTGGAACTAAACAAAGCTGTCAAATGTAACAGGTTTCTCTTCTTCTACCGTTACTTTTACATACTTTGCAAATGTTAGCAGGATATTTCTTTTTATATACAGTTTCTGCAATTGAAGATAACTATTGTAATAGTTATCTTGGTATATGTGGTGCCCCAATTCCAGATACAGCTGTAGTAGTGATAGAATAGAGTCATTCAATTTTTTTTTCCTTCAACTGTGTAAATTTCCATATTGGAAATATGGGCAGTCTTGCTCTCACATACCATTCTTATAGTAAACCATATTTAATAATTTTAGCTGAGTAGTAAGTTCAAAATAGAAGACATCCTCTCCAGGGAATCATGCCTTCATCTAATGATAATTTTTACATAGGTTTATATATTGTTTGAAATTTACTAATAAAGTGGTCGAGTATAGATTGAATTTTAAATAGCATGAAGATTTTGTCATGTTTCCATTGTCATTCAAATTCCAGTAAGTGTAGATTTGTTCAAAACAATTTCAACAAATTGTATGAGGAAATATTGGAATAACTAGAACTGGATTTGTAGACTAAAATTCTTTCCAATTCTCCTTTTGAGTACACCCAATTAGCACTATAAGTACTAAAAAAATTTTCATATCTTATAACAGGAGACTACTTTACTGCTTTCAAAATTTTGTGCTTTCCCAAATTTTGGTTATAATATATGTTTGATTGATGACAAAATAGTTCAAACAGATCATCATAAAAAAAACAAGTTGGTGACTTCAATGATGTTTTTAGAATCAGACCATATTGCTGTACCCCCAGAATTACCTTCAAAATGTTCCAAATTAGGTTGAAAGTCCTCTTTTGACCAATCATTATCTCAGCAACCAAGTTGCAAATTACACTCAAAATAATGTGTGGAATTGTTCAAATTTTCAGGTTTGGAATCAATTGAAATTACAATTTTTCGCCTTTTTGAAGAAATAACTATATCACTGCCACTGTAAAAGCTTTCATCACTTTCACTTGGAATATCTGATAAATTGTCAACAAATATATCCAGAATTTTATCATGTTCTTCATCACAATCCCTAGTTACTTAAGCACTTTAAAATATCAAATTGATATAAAAACAGTTTTTTTATTACTAATGACAAGCGACTAATCACTTTTAATTCCTTTTGTAATTTTTAACTTTAGCAAATGCATTTTTTGTTACACTATTTCTTTTTAAATGACAGCTATGAATAGCTGAGATTTTTTTGTGATTGGCCACAAGACTGAGAACAGAAAAAAAGGAGAATTCTCATGATCTGTCTGCAATGTGTTAAGAACTGATGAGTTAGCAAACTATGACTCTTTGTTTGGCTCATCAGGTTATAACTCATCTACTTGAACAGCCAAAGATATTTTAAAGCATAGTGGCTGAATAAACAAAGCATAGTACCCCTTAATTTAAACTGATTTTTTAAAAAGAAGATTCATATTTCTGATTTCATATCTTCCTCAAAGAGGGGGATTATAGTCTGTATATTTCCCACTGTCTGTCTTCTTTTGATAAGGTCAAGTGAAATGCTTACTAAAAATTTATATCTATCTATCTATATATATCTCTCTATATATATATACACACATATACATATATATACACACACACATATATGTAACTGGACAACCTAGATAAAATGGACATATTCTTAGAAAAATATAAGCCTCCAAAACTCAAACAGGAAAAATATAAAAACCTCAATAGGACAATAACTACTGAAGAAATTGAAGCAGTAATCAAAAATCTTTCAGCAAACAAAAGCCCTGGTACAGACAGCTTTGCAGGGGAGTTCTAACAAATTTTCAAAGAAGAACTATCCTCCTCAGACTATTCCAAAAAAAAATTCAAGAGGAAGGCACACTTCCAACCTCTTTCTATGAAGCCAGCATTACCCTAATTCCAAAACCATATAAAGATACCACAAAGAAAGAGAGCTACAGGCCCATATCCTTGATCAACACAGATGCTAAAATCCTCAACAAAATTCCAGCAAATCGGATGCAGCATTACATGAGAAAGATCATACACCATGACTAAGTGGGATTTATTCTGTGGATGCAAGGATGGCACAATATCCACAAATCAATAAATGTGATACATCACATAAATTGAGAGACAAAAATCATGTAATCATATCAATCATTGCAGAAAAGGCATATGACAAAATCTAACACCCTTTCTTGATAAAAAAATTTCAGCAAAGTGGGAATAAGAGGGATCATACCTCAACATAATAAAAGCCTTATATGACAAACCTATAGCCAACATCATACTCAACGGGCAAAAACTAAAACCATTTCTCCTAAGAACAGGAACAAGACAGGGATACCCACTCTCACCACTCCTGTTCAACACAGTGCTGGAAGTACGAGCCATTGTGATCAGACAAGAAAAAAAAAGGCATCCAAATTGTAAAAGAGGAAGTAAAACTGTCATTATTTGCAGATGACATGATATTGTACATAGAAAACTCCACAGACTCCATAAAAAAAATGACTAGACTTAATAAATGAATGTAGCAGCATACAAAATTAACACCCAGAAATCTATGGCTCTTTTATACACCAATAATGAACTCACAGAAAGAGAAACTAAAAAAAAAAAATTCAATTTACCATCGCACCAAAAAAGTAAAATACCTAGGAATAAACTTAATTAAGGAGGTAAAAGACCTGTACTCAGAAAACTACAGGACATTTAAAAAAATAGATAGAGGAAGACATAAACAGATGGAAGAACATACTATGTTCATGGATTGGTAGAATCAATGTCATTAAAATGTCCATACTACCCAAAGCAATCTATAGATTCAATGCACTCCTCATTAAAATACCAATGGCATATTTCACAGACCTAGAACAAACTGTCCAAAAATTCATCTGGAATAAAGAACACTCTGCATAGCCACAGTAATTCTGAAAAAGAAGAACAAAGTTGGAGGGCTGTCAATACCAGAAATCAAGCTGTATTACAAAGCCACTGTTCTCAAAAGTTACCTGGTACTGGCATAAGAACAGACATATAGATTAGTGGTATAGGATAGAGAACCCAGAAATCAACCCAAGCTATTATGTTTAATTAATATTTGATAAAGGAGGCAAGAGCATACAATGGAGTCAAGACAGTCTCTTCAATAAATAGTACTGGGAAAATTGGTCAGATACATGCAAAAAGTGAAACTAGACCACTAGCTTACACCATACACAAAAATAAACTCAAAATGGTTAAAGGACTTAAATGCAAGACAGGAAACCTTAAAAATCTTACAAAACTCCATAGGTAGCAAAATATCAGACATATATCATAGCAATATCTTTACTGATACAGCTCCTTGGGCAATGGAAACTAAGGACAAAATTAACAAATGGGACGATGTCAAAATAAAAAGCTTCTGCACAGCAAAAGAAACCATCAACAAAACAGCAAGAAACCCCACTACATGGGAGAACATGTTTGCCAATGTTCTCTCAAATAAGGGTTTAATCTCTGAAATTTATGGGGAACACATACAAGTTAACAAAAGGAAGACAATAAAAAAATGAGTGAAGGTCCTAAATAAACACTTTTCAAAAGAGGACATACATCAGGCCCAGAGACATATGAAAACATGCTCAAAGTCACTAATCATCTGAGAGATGCAAATCAAAACAATAATGAGGTACCATCTCACATCTGTCAGAATGGCTATGATCAACAAATGAACAAATGACAAGTGCTGGTGAGGATGTAGAGAAAAAGGAACCCTCATGCACTGCTGGTGGGAATGCAGTCTGGTGCAGCCACTGTGGAGAACAGTATAGAGTTTCCTCAAAAAGTTAAAAACAACTGAAGGACTTGTATGCATGCATATAAGCCAATGGAGATGGACAACAGGAGGGTGAGGGCATGAGTGGGGGGACTTAGAAGGGTACTGGGGGAATAAGGTCACATATGTACCCTCTTAATCAATAAATTAAATTTTTAAAAAGTTAAAAATTGAACTCCCCTTCGACCCAGTAATCCCACTTCTAGGACTATATCCCAAGAAACCAGGAAGACAAATTAGAAAGGATATATGCGCACCTATGTTCATAGCAACATAATTTACCATAGCTAAGATTTGAAAACAGCCTAAATGTCCATCAGCAGATGAGTGGAGCAAAAAATGTTGGTACGTCTATACAATGGAATACTACACTGTGGTAAAAAAAAGAGAAGGAACTTGTACCATTTGCGACAGCATGGATGGAACTGGAGAGCATTATGCTAAGCAAAATAAGTCAGTGGGAGAAAGATAAATAGCACATGATCTCACTCATATGTGGGATATAATGAACAACATAAACTGATGAACAAAAATAGATCCCGAGAAAAGGTAACACTGAACAGACTGTCCAACCTCAGAGAGAAAGCAAGGGGAGGGGATAGTTAGAGATCAACCAAAGGATTGTATGCATGCATATGAGCATAACAAATGGACACAGTCACTGGGGCGGTGCGGGCTTGCTCTCGTGAGGTAGGAATGGCTGAATGGGGGAGGTCAATCAGGGAAAAAGGAGACATATATAATACTTTAAACAATAATATAGTTTAAAGTCTCTAGTATATATATGAGGTATTTGGTGGGGAGGGATTATGTGTGCATAAAAGGAATCCTATCTACTAAAAGAGTAATATGCAAATTTGACCATACCTTCACTACACCCACAAGCCACACCCACACTCATGCCTACCAGCCAATCAGGAGCAGATTATGCAAATAAACCCCAACCAAGATGGCTGCTGCCACTGAGGGAAGGAGGAAGGCTTGGGTTTCCCTGGCAACAGAAGAAGCCAAGCTTTTGGCCTGTCATTGCCTGCCTAGGCCTCCACTCAATGCTACAAAATTTCAATTATAAAATACAGAAATGGCAACAGACACTGAGCTGGAGAGAACAGAGGCTTGGGTTTCCCTGGCAACTAAGGAAGCCAAGCTTTCACCTGCCATTGCCTGCCTAGGCCTCCACTCTAGGCTACAAAGTTTCAAATAGAAATGGTTGCCACCCTGGAGCGAGCAGAAGGCTTGGCTCCACTCCAGGCTACAAAGTTTCAATTGTATACATAAATTAATCCCAGATACCAGGGCCTCTGCTTGGGTCGCTGGGAGGCATGGCTGGCCTGCAAATCTCCACAGGCCCTTGGCCCAGGCCACCCCTCACTCCAAGGAAATCTCCACCTTGATCTGGGACACTCTTCAGAGCAAACCAGCTGGCCCCCACCCATGCACCAGGCCTCTATCCTATCTAATAAAAGAGTAATATGCAGATTGACCATCACTCCAACACACAAGAGGGATGCCCTCATGTGGTCAAAGATCCTGCCCCCATGTGGACACAAGATGGCCACCACAATATGGCCAGTAAGTGAGGGCCATTGGGAGGTTCCAGGCCCTGCAAGGGAGGGCAGTTGTGGGCGATCAGGCCATCAGGGAGGGACAGTTGGGAGGGACCAGGCCTGCAAGGGAGGGCAGTTAGGGGTGACCAGGCAGGCAAAGGAGGGAAGTTGGGATCAAACAGGCTGGCAGGGGAGCAGTTAGACATCAATTAGGCTGGCAGGGAGGTGGTTAGCAGGTTATCAGGCTGGCATGCAGAAGTGGTTAGGGGCAATAAGGGAGGCAGGCAGGTGAGCAGTTTGGAGCCAGCAGTCTTAGATTGTGAGAAGGATGTCTGATTGCCCGTTTAGGTCTGATCCTGGGCAGTTGGACTCCCTTGAGGGGTTCCAGATTGGAGAGGGTGCAGGCTCCCCCACCCCCCGTGCACGAATTTTGTGCACCGAGCCTCTAGTATATTAATAAAAGACAGTATTTTAAAATAAATGACTGAGAAAATTGTATATTTGCTAATACATGAATATTAGTAATTCACATTTGAAGGGATAATATAGTGATATTAACATTTTGCATACATATTAAGTTTCAAGGCTTTCTTACCCCTTTAAATGAAACAGAAACAAGTAACTAAACCAGCTGGCCCCCACCCATGGGTGGGGGCCAGCTTAGTCAAGTGCAATATTTTCCTTAGTTTATTTTTGTGAAAATACTTTTCAGGCCTACAGTTGTGAGAAATTAGCAGGGGAAAACCCCTCAATTTACTATGATTAGATATTTAAGGGAAGTATGCAATTCAAAAGGATTAACATTTCATTCCTTATCTTATAGTTTGGAATTGAATCAGAGCCAATTCCAGAAGATATTGAAGATCCCAAAGCCTACAGGTATGGGAATCTATACTAATAATAGCCTAGGTGGTGTCACATCCTCACGTCATCACAAAATGGCCATGTGCCCAGTGTGATATATACCTACTGAGCCTAAGCTTTTGCAAAACAAACCAAAATGTCACAGAAGTTGACTAAGCTAAATAAATTTCCAAATACTTAATACTAATTTTCTCTGTGCTGTGTCTATATCCTAATTTTTTGTCCTTTTAAATTTTGTTTTCAGTATAGAGAATGCCAGAAGAAAAAGAGAACATGACAAGTTAATGAAAGAAGTGGAAGAAATGAAGGCCAAGAAGAGAAAAACATTAAAAGCTTTGAGGATTCAATTTCAGAAACTGTTAAGAATGAATGAAGAATTACCAAAGCATATGCAATTTAAACGGACAGTAAGTCAAAAATAAGTTTGACCAGTCAATGTGTTGGCAGTAGTTTAGTGATTTAGTTTGGATGCAGAAGAACCTCTTAAATACAACGTTTACTTTGGGATTTAGCTACCTTACCATTTGTTTTGTTTTGTAACAATATACAAATATAGGTTTGAGTCTGGTTATCAATTCTTTATTATATGTAGTGAAGTTACCGAACTATTGAGTATATATATGTATATGTATATATATATATATATATATATATATATATATATATATATATATATATTCTGATTCTTAGTGCTTCCATTTCCATAATTCATCAGACCTGTTGAAAAGATAATACCTGCTTTATCTATAGAATTTCTGACTTAGTGTATTTGTAGCTATGGTAGTGAACACTGAATCATTTAAGGTGATTTTGGATTGATTTTTGTTTTCTTTTGTGACTTATTGAAAAACTCCATTTATTTGCCAGAAATTCTTTTTTTCATTTGGTTGTTGTTAATCCTCACCCAAGGATTTTCCATTGATTTTTAGGGAGAGTGGAAGAGAGAGGGAAAGAATAGAGGAACATTGATGTGAGAGAAATACACTGATTGGTTGCCTCCTGCACACACTGGGGGCAGGAGAAGCCTGCAAGCAAGGTCTGTGCCCTTGCCCAGAATCAAACTGAGGACACTTTGGTCCACAGGCCAATGCTTCCTCCACTGAGCCAAAGCAGCTAGGGCCTTTTTTTTCATTTTGTACTTCTTCCTAAATGGAAGCACTGTCAAACACCTTGCCAAATAAAAACAGAGAATTTATCATTTATATCCGTGGTTTGCCCAGTCCTGTCATTCTAGAGGCACTTAGTCAATTTCATATTAAAAATGCTTAGGTGAAATCATAATGGTTAACTCATATTAGTTAAAAGATGTTTATGCTCTTTCAGTAAGAAAAGGTAGATGCTTGGCAGAATATGGGTAACATAATTTAAAATAAAGAACAACTGAGGCAAGTTCTGTGGCTAACACTCTGCGCACATCATGCCTTAAAACTCTAGCTCCTCTGGAAAGAATAATTGCTACTCCCAACTTAGTCTGAACAAAGTACCTGAAATTTTATAGGAGTGAAGGTAGGAAACATGAGGCCTCTAAGTATGTTTATGGGCAAACTAACCCCTTTGGTAACCAGAACTTGGTGATGTTAAGAAGATGCCAAAGACTTTGCTATCTTTCCTGGGGTAGGGTCACGTGGGAGGAGATGTTCAGCTAAGGGGCTAATGGTCAGCTGTGCCCAGCTAGTAGCAGTAGTTGCTTTGGAGGGGAGGAAATACAGTTTTTAAAAACTCTGTGAAGCTCCGGAGTATTTTTTAAAACTTTATATACTCTTTAAATATTCTGTTACCCTTCATTATTTTTACTGTGAGAAGATTGTTTAGTATATAACTTCATTTGGATCATTGTCAATTATTTTTTATAACTGTCCTCTATTTTTTTGTGGAAGATCAAAGTATGTTATTTCCTTCTAGAATGGAAAGTGTTCATATTTAGGAGAGAATAATGATGCGACAGGAAATTGAGGACAAAACTTAAAATATGCATGTATGGTATAGGATTGATAAAGTACACTGATAAAGTACCCATTTTGATGAACAAATCTACCTATCTGCAGGATTTTAATATAGATTCCCAAATTCGTGCTGAGATGAACAGAAAAACAGCTCATAAAATTCAACAAGTAGAAAAGGAATTAGCTTGGGAAAAAGAGAAACATGAACTTGGCCTAAGGAAGCTAGAGAAAAGGTAGGATATATATTTCTTGCAACTTAAGATATTTGAGAGCATATATTTGAATAAAATGGTTTGCAGTGACTTAATTAAAGTGGTCAGATAAGAAATATGTACTAACTCTTAAACTCTCAAGAAATCTTCTTGTCATTCCGACTAATAACTTCCTGAGCTTTCTGTACGCTCCTTGGTAGTTTAAATCTGAGAAATTAGTTTCACAATTAGATATAAACCCAATTATGTAATATCTATTTACTTTCTGTTTTGAACAAATTATTTTTTTTCTCTAATTGATAAAATAGCATCCTATCTAATAAAAGAGTAATATGCAAAATGACTGTACCTCTGCTACACCCACCAGCCATGCCCACCAGCCAATCAGGAGTGAATATGCAAATAAACCCAACCAAGATGACTGTAGTCACAGAGAGCAGGAGGGATCATATTTTTCTTCTATTTTGCCTGCCTAACATTTTTTAATTGGATGCCAAACATTGTGAATTTTACATTGCTCTTGATCTTTGTTCTGGGATTTAGTGAAGTTACTTGAAAACAGCTTGGTTCTTTATTTTTTACTAGAGGCCCGGTGCACGAAATTTGTGCATGGGGGTGTGTGTCCCTCTGCCCAGTCTGCACCCTCTCCAATCTGGGATCCCTCTTACAATTCAGGACTGCTGGCTCCCAACTGCTCACCTGCCTGCCTTCCTGATAGTCCTTAACTGCTTCTGCCTGCCAGCCTGATCACCCTTTAACCACTCCCCTGCCAGCCTGACTGATGCCTAACTTCTCCCCTGCCAGCCTATTTGCCCCTAACTGCCCTTCCCTGCAGGCCCGGTCACCCCTAATTGCCCTCCCTTGCAAGCTTGATCGCCCCCAACTGCCCTCCCTTGCAAGCCTGGTCCCTTCCAACTGCCCTCCCCTGTTGGCCATTTTGTGGTGGCCATCTTGTGTGTTGGAGTGATGATCAATTTGCATATTACTCTTTTATTAGATAAGATTTTTTTGAGGCTTGCTTTTAATTTTTGTTAGGTGGAATCAGGCAGCCTTTTTAGTCTATGGCTGATTCCCCCCCACTACTAAGATGAAACACTTCTGAGTACTCTACCCTATGTCCTATGTCTTATAAGTCTTGTGAAAACACAAGCTATTCCAAACTGTGTGTGTGTGTGGGGGGGTGTGTGTAGGGGGGGTCTGGGGATTGTCCTACTGCTCCCTTCTGGTGTGCCTTTCCCAGCCTCAGGAGCCTCCTCGCATGTTATGTGCTGATTAGACTCACCTGAAGGTTGGGAGAAAGCCCTTTGCAGAACCCCAGAGCTCTCTCTGTGCAGCGGTCTCCTCCCTGGTATTCTGCCCTGTGAATTATGGCACTTGTTACCTGGCATTAATCCCTGAATATTTTAATTCTTGGATAATATTTGAATATATTGACATCCCTCCCTAAATTATATTGCTATCCACCAAGAGATGAAAGAAGTAAGTTCTTCTCAGGAAGAACCCTCAGCATAGTATCCTATGTTTGGCTTTGATATTCATAATATATTTGTAAATGTATTTGTATGACAAGCATTAATTTAAATTCACAAACTCAGGTATATATGCAATAGTTCTAGTCTTTATTTTATTTGACTCTGGGCTCCTATTCTACCAGGTAGACAAGACAGTTTTAGTATCACCAAGGCTTGTTGCCCCCGCCTTCCTGCCTTTTTTTTTTTTCAGTTCTTTGACTCTATGGTTTCTGTGGTCTGCTGGAGCAGGCAGTCTTTGGTGAGGTTCCCAGAATGGAATATACTTGCCCCCATAACCCTTGAGGCCTGCATCTTCCCAGATGCTGTCAGAAGCAGAGAACCAGTGCCCACTGTTCTAGGACCTAGTTTGCCCAGCCAAACCTCTTCTCGCCACTCTCCTTGAGTTCAAATACTTGTTTCCTTAACTCCCTGCTTTCCTACCCTAGTCCCGGTACCTGAACCGCCATAGGTTGGTGTCTTAAATAAAAATAAGAAGGGAAGTAATAATTGGAATCCTATCTGATTGAGATGGGGGAGAGGATACTGAATAACACAGTATTACTAGTGTTTTCATCTTCACCAATCTCACAGGCCAAATATAATAACTCTTGGTTGAGTAATTTACATCCTTTCTGTCTTAAAAAAATTCATTTTTATTGATTTTAAAGAGATAGGAGGTGAGAGGGAGAGAGGGGGGGATTTTGATTGGCTGGCTCCTACTGGGAATAGAGTCCCCAACTAGGGCATGTTTCCTGATTGGGGATTGAACTGGCGACCTCTTGGTGCATGATACAGTGTTCAACCCACTGAGCCACACAGGCCAGGGCTATTTTATATTCTTTTGATATTGATGAAGTTGACCATTTCTTTTCATGTCTATTGCTCTTTTATCTTTAGTCTTAGAATTGCCTGTTTAGATTTCTTGTTCGTTTTTCTTGACGTTTTGTTTATTTCCCCCCTAATTTTTAGTGATAGTCTCTATTTCTATAAGTATTTACCATTTATCATACAGATTCTAAATACTTTCTCTCACTCTGCCATTTGCCTTAAACTTTGTTCATATTTTTCTAACTGTGCAGAAGTTTTAAATTTTGATATATTTAAAACTATCCATATTTTTCTTTATGTTTTATCTGGGTCTCATGGAAAGACTAAAATTTAAAAAGTAAAGTAACTCCCATGGGGAAGAAGATAAAGAGGATAAGTTTTATAGAGATGAGAAAGATACTATGGTATGAGAGAAAAGGGAAAATTAAAAAAAGAATAACTCATTTTAAAAGGAGAAATAAAGTTAAAAGGGTTACAAGGATTGAGTTAGAAAAACAGCAAGAAAGGCAACAAGCCAGGAATAATTGCTGTATACATAAATAAATTAAACTCTAAAATTAAAACAAGAGGGGATAATGATGAATTAGTGCCAAAAAGCACAATTTAATTGAAGGACTTTGAAAAGGTAAATCTCTGTGGGCTATTTGAGAAAGACATACTAGAGAGTAGTATGAATTAATGATTTTTGTAGAGGCTAATAGGGTAATATGATATTCACTAGGAGCCCAGTGCACAAAATTCATGCACTGAGGGCGGGGGTCCCTCAGCCCAGCCTGCCCCCTCTCACATACTGGGAGCCCTCAGGGGATGTCCTATTGAGGAGACCAGGCTAATCAGGGGAAGGCACCAGCCCCTTAACCCCACTGCTGCAGCCACTGCCAGTTACCACAGCCACCAAAGTGTTTTCATCAACACGGACTCCAGTCCCTTCACCATGAAAAAATGACAACTTTCTTTAGGCATTTTCAAGATGTGTCTTTCATAGGATATAACATTTCTTACTTACTTTTTTCTTTTTCTTTTTTTAATCCTCACCTGAGGATATTTTCCCATTGATTTTTAGAGAGTGTGGAAGGGAAAGGGAAAGACAGAGAGAAACATCAAAGACAGAGGAACACTTTGATTGGTTGCCTCCTGCATGAGTCCTGACCTGGGCCCCAGCCAGGGAGGAGCCTGCAACCTAGGTACATGGCCTTGATCAGAATCTAACCCGGACCCTGTGGTTGGCAAACCTAGGCATTATCCACTGAGCCAAACCGCTTAGGGGAGGAAATGACATTTCTTAGCCCTCCAGCAGCAGACCTTCATTTTTTTTCTCTAGGAGTGTGGTAAAAAAACCCTAGATCACCTTTTTGGATACTTATACCTAAGTTACTAAGAATATTACCAGTCGCAAACAGAGAGCTTAGCCAATGAGCGGTACGAAAAGGTATTTCCTCTGTAGTTCACATTGATTGCCTCAGATCTCTGGCTCTGCCCCTGCAAGGCCTATCTCCCCCCCCCCCCCCCCCCCCCCGCCCAGCTCCCTCTGATCGCCTGATTGCCGGGCTCCACCTCTGCCCAGGAGCCCCCTGGCTAAGGCTCCTCCCAGGTTGCCCAGGACCCACAAGGGGCCTACCTTGGAGTGACCTGGGTGCTGAGAAAGTTCCTGGGACCCAGGCT
This sequence comes from Antrozous pallidus, assembly GCA_027563665.1. Lineage (NCBI taxonomy): Eukaryota > Metazoa > Chordata > Mammalia > Chiroptera > Vespertilionidae > Antrozous > Antrozous pallidus. The sequence continues at coordinate 69,138,678 of CM050514.1, forward strand.
GCTGGGTGCCTACACATACAAATTAACCTCCATCTTTGTTGGGTTAATTTGCATATTCACTCTGATTGGCTGTGGGTGTAGCAGAGGTCAATTTACATGTTGGTCTATTATTAGGTATGATGATATGAGCTATGTGATATACCAGTATATCCATCTCACTATTTTATATGAAATAAATGAGATGTAATAAGGTATATCTACAATAATAAAAGCATCATATGCTAATTAGACTGGACAGCCGAACGACTTTTCAGACGACCTTCTGGATGAGGCTGAGGCTGCAAGGACTGAGTCCCTTGTACAACCTGCATGCTTCGGGCCTTTAGTGTATATATAATAGGAGTTGATGGATAGGGAGGTAGGTTACATTTTCTCAGTTAGATATCATCCATTTATCGTTAAACTACAGTTAGCTTGATATTTTTAAAATTTTCTACATATTAGCAAAATATTGGTGTTATACTGATTAGTAATGGGTTGTTTAATATTTTAATTTGAAAGAAAATTCTCTTTGCTCTTTAACCAAGCCTTACCCAATTTCCATTACCTCCTTGTTGGTTTATGCATGGTAGAACGTTGGATCCAGTGTGCTATGATAAAATATTTATAAGCATAGTGTATTGCAGTCTTGCTTTATTACCTAACAATCATGTAGAATGATTAAAATGGTGCCAGTGATTAAAACGGTGACTATTGCAGATGCTTATTTTCTTTTTTCAGGTTTCGTGACTCCCTGGAAGGTGATACTATCGTGGTTCATGCCATACAAAGCGATCACAAGATAACCTCCTATAGGCTCGTGAGGCCCTCCAAGTATTTCAAATCCAAACGGCCCAGTCAGTCCGACAGAAGGGCAAGCAAAATGGAGAGGTATGAAAAAGAAGGAACTGGAAGAAAGGATAGCCAGAAAGAGACAGGTAACCTAAATGACCACAAGGCTTTTCAACTTCACTTCAGATTTCAAAACCGAATTGTATTTTTGTAGCGGAACATTGGAATACCTTCTGGTGGCTTGAGCGCAGTCTCTTGTTTCCCGTCCTTTGTTTCTTTGGAATAAATAATCCAAAGGAACTTCGTATGGCTGGGACGGAGAGGCCAAGTTTCTCCAGCAAATGCATCAGCCAACTTTCCCATTCGATACTGGCTGTGAGAGAAAACCTGCCCGGTCCTGTAACTGACAGGATACGCGTACCGGATGCTTCCGGCCTTCCCCGCCTTTTATTTTATTTATTATTTCTTTTTAGTTAATCCTCACCAGAGGGTATTTTTCCATTGATTTTTTTTTTTTTTGAGAGAGAGAGTGGAAGGGCAGAGGAGAGGCAGAGAGAGAGAGAAACACCCATGTGAGAGAGACACTTCACTGGACTGCCTGCCTCCCGCATGCCAACCAGGGCCAGAGATGGAGCCTGCAAGCCGGGCCTGTGCCCTTGATTGGAGCGGAACCCAGGACCCATCAGTCTGCAGGCCGACGCTCTATCCACTGAGCCAAACCATACCCACTTATTTTTAAATCTAGGATTTCCCCAGATGCTCATGTCAAGACATTGTTTCATCCCAGATTCCTGGGCTCTGCCTCAGAGTGTGGGGCCAGAAGACAGTATTTCAGACTGTTTCCCAAGAGCGTGTGCCTTAAACAACGCTGAGCTGAGAATACAGACGTGACAGCAGTACCTCTAATTCCCGTGACCTGCCTCTTGTAACTGCCCATGGGGTGATTGCAAATGACTAGAAGGAAGACAGGAGTTCAGTGCATGGCTTGGAGAGCCAGGCAAGAAGCAATAAGGGCTCGGCTGCCTGGCCAGGCCTGGGCTGTGCCTGTGATACAGTCCTGACATTGAAGCTGGCGTATCTGCTTCATGAAACTCAGAAACCTTTAGCAGCTCTTTTCTGCCTCTAGGATAAATTCTGAAACCATTACCTCTGCAGTGTTTTCCACGGGGTACCCCTCTTCTGTTAATGGTGCATTCCCATACTTGTATGTTTTTAGGCTATTGGCCTGCTCTCTGCTCCCTCATTATGCCTGATGCCTCCACATGCAGGCTCCTGCTAGAGTGACCAATTACTCTTTTCTCTGAATTCTATCAGTTCATGGGAATCCAGATTGAATTATACTTTTTAAAAATAAAGCCTTTCCATGACCATCCAGGCCACATTAAACTCGTCCTTTTTCTATACTATTAAATATTTGAAATATGACATGGTGACTTATAACTATATGACCATCTCATTGACATTTTTCATGTATCTAAATTATATCTCCAGCTTGAACATGAATCGAGTAATCCCCCAGTAGATACTTATTAATTGATAAAGCAAATCACTTTTTTCCCCCTGGAGGAAGCAGTTTTTATTGATGTTATCTCCAGAAACCAGAGAGACCCTGTACCACTTTCAGTCACCCCCTATCCCTTCAGGGGAAAAGATGTAAATTGCCTTTTGGTTTTATAAAGCCCTAGTCCAGTGGTCGGCAAACTGTGGCTCATGAGCCACATGCGGCTCTTTGGCCCCTTGAGTGTGGCTCGGCGTTAGAACCACTTCTGCAAAATAAACTCTCCCAGGCCGAAAACCGACTTCTGCGAATGGGCCATGAAGTTTCAATCGCACTGTACATGCACACCTGCCTGCACAGGGTATTTTGTGGAAGAGCCACACTTGAGGGGCCGAAGAGCTGCACGTGGCTCGAGAGCCGTGGTTTGCTGATCACTGCCCTAGTCTTTTCCCTTCCCCGGGGAAGCCTTAGAAATCCAGTTGCGATATTGTTTTGAGGCTGTTGTTTTCAGCAATGCCTGCTGCAGCTACATAGTAACAATAGGTGAGGGACTGTCGGGGGCGGAGTGAAGAGGGGCTAGTTAGATGAGTAAGAAGAGGGATGGATGCACAGGCAAACAGGAACATAGCCTATCAAAGGGCTCTCTATCCAGCCTCACTGGCTTGATCCTTCATTGGTTGCATTTCTCTTCAAGCTGAGTCACACCTTTCTGAATTGCATCCAGGATTTCCACTGCCCCAGCTGTGGAACCAGCCCCAGAGCCATGAGATGAGCTAGTCCCCTGGGTCTGTTCCTGGTCCACAAAGGCTTAGAGTGAGCAGTCAGACATATTTTGCCACCCCTCTACATATCTTCACTGTTTTTCCATCCAGTTCTGGGACTGCAATTTCTGGAGCAATACTGGGATATGAATAGGAATTTCAACTTGGTGTCAAACTCATTTGAGGGGATAATGAATGTACCAGCATTTTCCATACCACCCAGTCCTTTCCTTGTTGGACTGCCGTGAGAACCAATCATTATCTGAGTTCTCGTTTTCCACATAATGGGTGATAGACAGATATTCCTCCTTGAGTCACTGCACCCAAAGCTCCTGATCTCGAGTTCAGCACTAAGTGTTCAGCACCAGGATGTCATATAGGACATGCCAGCAGGCCTTGTCCATCATCCTGAACAAAGGCCGAAAGCTAGTAACTTTAAAATTATAGCTTTGATTGTATGTTTCTGATCAGTTTAAAATTGGCCACAGACCCCTGCAGTTGGCATATGTTACCTCAGATTATACATCTCGAATAGGACTCACTTTCTCCTTCCCCTGCTGTGATATCACAGCTTCCCCATATCCAGGGTGTCCCCCAGAAATGTATACATACTCTAACAGCTGATAGCTCAATTTTGAAAATGAGATGTATTTCAATAAACACTGCCTTTATAATTATTCAAAATATGTGCATATATTTTCTGGGACATCCTGTATATGTCACTAGCTCATCATTATGTATTTGATTATTTAATATACATGTTTTATCCTGCCAACTTTTCAATAAGCAAACATGGTAACTAATCTCTTTATTTTGGTAGTGTAAAATACTTATTATGAGGTTGAATTCATGGCGGTTGCTTGATACATACTGTGATTTACAGATTCATTATATTATCTGGATTTTAAATAATGTAATAGGTTGAAAACAATATTTGAGAATTTTATTTTGACAGTTCAAAGAGATTGAAAACAAAAATGTCGACTCTCTGTGCAGGTGGGGATGTTAATGTGCCAGCAGAATCAATTATAGAAAAAGGGAAGCTATTTCGGCCTAAGACCTTAAGTCAAATTATGATAGAAAATCAAATTGAGAAAACGAAGAAACTTATATTAAAAGCTGAAAGAGCTCAGCAAAAGATTCAGCAGCGCAAAAAAGAATGGGAGGAACTGTAAGTTTTTTAATGCAAACTTTTATTTTGAGTCTTAAAACATCTTTAGCAGTGTCAATAAATATAACAATGTTAAATTTAAATAAAGAAGTAAAAAAAAAAATAGAAACAGAGATGGAGATACTGAAGACAGGTCAGCAGAATTTCAGGGTGGGGCTACGTTGCTGGAACTTCTATGATCCTACGAGTTTCAGGTCCAGGAATTCCATTTCCCTAATATACTCTGAGTGATTTAAGGATAAAGACATTCTCTTTATCCCAACATCAAAAAGATATTCTCCAGATGTTCTTCTAACATCTAATAGTTTTGGCTGTCACCTATTGGTCTCTAACCATCTTAAATCAACTTAAAAAAATCTAATCTGAAGTACTTTTATTTAACAAGCACACCTTTTCTTCTTTCTTTCTTTCTTTTTTTTTTTTTTTGGCAACCTATATATCTTTGGTGAAATATCTCTTCATGTCTTTGTCCATGTTCAAATAAGATTGTTAACTATTTACATGTTGAGTTTTGAGAGTTTTCGAAAATATATTCTACAGACTTGTCTTGTGTCAGATATGCTGTTTTGAAATATTTTCTCATAGTCTGTCGCTTAGCTTTTCATTCTCTTAATAAGAACATCTGCAGAGCAAAAAATTTTGCTTTAGTTGAATCCAATTTGTCAATTTTTCCTTCTATGAATCTTGATTTTAGTATCAAGTCTAAGAATTCTGCCTAACACTAGGCCCCAAACATTTTCTTCTATTTTTATTAAAGTTTTATAGTTTTACATTGTATATTTAAGTCTGTGATCCATTTGGTGTTCATTTTTTGTATAAGGTGTGAGATTTATGTTGATGTTTATTTTTTTATTTTTTGCCTGTAGATGTCCAATTGCTCTGACACTATTTGTTGAAAGGCCTCTATTTCCTCCATTGAATTGCTTCTGCACTTTGTCAAAAATCACCTGGGCATATTTGTGTGGGTCTGTTTTCCACTTCACTTTCTGATCCAATGATTTATGTCTGTTCCCTTGCCAGTATACACTGGCTGGATCACTGTAACCATGTAATAGGTTTTGAAATTGGGTAGATTGATTTCTTTCTCTCATTTTTATTCTTCTTTTAGCTAGTCTAGTTACTTTGCTTTGCCATATAAATTTTAGAATAATCTTGTCTATGTTTACAAAAAAATCTTTCTGAAATTATGATAGTAATTGTGTTAAACCTTATATCAGTTTGGAGGTAATTGCCCTACAGTCAAACATTGTTTCTTGAACATCTCCCATCTTGAACAATTTGGTTCTGGACCAAGTTGTACACAGAAAAAGTGTCTTGGTTGTCAAACCAAACTTGTTTTTAAATTTCAGTTTTTGAAGCTGATACCGCAGCATGACAAAAGTCATCTCTCAGGCAACAAAAGAGAGAATGATTTGGTTGCCAGCAAAATCAATACTTAGCACAATTTTAAAACATAAAGAGGCCATCAAGAATGCAAATGTTGCTAAGGATATGAAAGAAACAATGATCACAGACAATTGCAGAGGTAGAAAAACTGTTGTTGATTCTGATAAACAGAAAGCAATTAGCCATTTCTGAGGCAGTGATAGATGAACAAGCAAAGATGCTACATGCTGACCTGAAATACATCCCTGGATTGAATGCTAAAAGTGATTCGTTTAAGGCTAGTAGGGGATGATTTGATAAATTTAAGAAAATAAGTGTTTATTTATTTATAAACTAGAGGCCCAGTGCATGAGATTCATGCACTGGGGCAGGGGGTGTCCCTCAGCCTGGCCTGTGCCATTGCATAGTCCGGAACTCCTTGCTCCTGTATGAGTGTCTGCCCCCACCTGGTCAGTGCATGTCATAGCGACTGGTCATTCCACCGTTTGGTTGATTTGCATATTATGCTTTTATTATATAGGACTAGGGGCCTGGTGCATGAAGTTCGTGCACTGAAGTGGGGGGTGGGGATCCCTCAGCCCAGCCTACCCCCTCTCACATACTGGGAGCCCTCAGGGGATGTCCTACTGATGGCTTAGGCCCACTCCCTGTCTGGCCTCACTTTGGGGGAAGTGACTGGGTTGATCAGGGGAAGGCACCAGCCCCTTAATTGCACTGCTGCTACAGTCACCACAGCCACCAAGGTGTTTTCATCAACATGGACTTCAGTCCCTTCATCATGAAAAAATGCCAACTTTCTTTAGGCATTTTCAAGATGTGTCTTTCATGGAATATGACATTTCTTTCTTTCTTTCTTTTTTTATCCTCACCTGAGGATATATTTCATTGATTTTTAGAGAATGTGGAAGAGAAAGGGAAAGACAGAGAGAAACATCAAAGTGAGAGAAACACTTTGATTGGTTGGCTCTTGCGTGAGCCCTGACCTGGGCCCCAGCCAGGGAGGAGCCTGCAACCTAAATACATGCCCTTGATCAGAATCGAACCAGATCTATGGTCAGTAGGCCTAGGCATTATCCACTGAGCCAAAGCGGCTAGGTCAGGATATGACATTTCTTAGCCCTCCAGCAGCAGACCTTCATTTTTTTCTCCAGGAGTGTGGTGGAAAAACCCAAGATCACCTTTTTGGATTCTCATATCCAAGTTACTAAGAATATTACCAGTGGCATACAGGGAGCTTAGCCAATAAGGGTCAGAAAAGGTATTTCCTCTGTAGGTCACACCAATTGCCAGCTTCGCCCCTGCCCAGGCCCAAAGCCTTTGGCCCAGGCTTGGGGCCTGGGCCGGTGTGCACCCCCCCCCCCCAGCTCCATACAATCACTGGCTCTGCCCCTGCCAAGGCCTAAAGCCTCAGGGCCTGGGCAGGGGACTCCCACATTCCTCCAATTGCCAGATCCATCCCTGCCTAGGCCTAAAGCCCTGAGCAAGATCCCCCTTAGCTCCTATCGTAGGCTCGGTGCTGCCCAGGAATCCCCTGGCTCAGGCCCTTCCCAGGTTTCTCAGCACCTACTCAGAACCCACACAGGACCTGGTTCCCAATAAAGTTCCTGGGACTTAGGCACTGGGTACCTATATATGCAAATTAACTGCCATCTTTTTTGGGTTAATTTGCATACTCACTCTGATTGGCTGTGGACATAACACAGGTATGGTCAATATACATGTTTGTCTATTATTAGGTATGATAGTATATTAGATATGTATTGTATATAAGAAAGCTTAAAACAGGGAATCATTTGGGGGCCTTAAATGGATTAATTCAATTTACATTTTTTGTAATGGGAAAAAATGATTTGATTTTTTAACAAATAGCTTCTCAAACAGCCTTCCAGAACAAATTAACTTTGAGAACTGACCGAGGTTCCACTGTATTTATTATGTTATGTTGAGTCATCTAATCCATGGACATGGCATGACTCTCCATACTGTCTAATAAAAGACTAATATGCAAATTGACCGTACCTCTGCTACACCCACAAGCCACGCCCACCAGCCAATCAGGAGCAAGTATGCAAATATCCCAACCAATATGGCTGCAGCCACAGAGTGAGCAGAAGGCTTGGGTTTCCCTGGCTATGGAGGAAGCCAAGTTCCTGGCCTGCCCTGGCCTCTGCTGAAGGCTACAAAGTTTCAATTGTAGAAGATAAATAAATCCCATATACCAGGACCTCTGCTTGGGTTTCCGGGGGGCATGACAAGCCTGCAAACCACCATAGGCCCCTCACCAAGGCCACCCCATCCCCCAAGGGAACCCCCACCCTGATCTAGGAAACCCTTCAGGGCAAACCAGCTGGCCCCCACCCATGCACCAGGCCTCTATCCTTCCTTATATAACAAAAGAGTAATATGCAAATTGACCATCAATCCAACCCACAAGATGGCTGCCCCCATGTAGTCAAAGATGTCTGCCCCCATGTGGACACAAGATGGCCACCACAAGATGACCAGCAAGGGAGGGCCATTGGGAGGGATCAGGCCAGCAGGATGGACAGCTGTGAGCAATCAGGCCAGCAGGGGAGAGCAGCTGGGAGGGACCAGGCCTGCAAGGAAGGGCAATTGGAGGTGATCAAGCCTGCAGGGGAGAGCAGTTAGGGGTGACCAGGCTGGCAAAGGAGTGAAGTTGGGGCAACCGGGCCTGCAGGAAAGGGAATGGGGGTGGGGAGGGCCTGCAGGGGAGAGCAGTTAGGGGTGACCAGGCTGGCAAAGGAGTGAAGTTGGGGCAACCGGGCCTGCAGGGAAGGGAATGGGGGTGGGGAGGGCCTGCAGGGGAGAGCAGTTGGGAGAGACCAGGCCTACAGGGGAGAGTAGCTAGGGTCAATCAGGCTGGCAGGGGAGCAATTAGGCATCAATCAGACTGGCAGGGGGGTGATCAGGCTGGCAGGCAGAGTGGTTAGGAGCAATCAGGAAGGCAGGCAGGAAAGCAATTGGGAGCCAGCAGCCCTGGATTGTGAGAGGGATGTCCTGCTGGGATTGGGCCTAAATGGGCCCCAGATTGAGAGGGTTCAGGCTGAGCTGAGGGACACTTTCCCCTTCTCCCCCCACACATATTTCATGCACCGGGCCTCTAGTTTATTTATATCTTTGATTTTTTTTCATCTGTCTATCTACCTATTTACCTATCATCTGTCATCACTTGAGGACATGTTTATTGATTTTAGATAAAGAGGAAGGAAGAGAGAGAGAAATATTGATCAGTTGTCTCCTGTACGTGCTCTAATCTGGATTGAGTCTACAACCTAGGTATGTGCTCTGACTAGGAATTGAACCCACGACCCCTTGGTGTATGGCAGTGGTTGGCAAACTCATTAGTCAACAGAACCAAATATCAACAGTACAACGACTGAAATTTCTTTTGAGAGCCGAAAACCGACTTCTGCGCTTGGGCCACAAAGTTTCAATCGCACTGTATGTGCGCACCTGCACTTGGTATTTTGTGGAAGAGCCACACTCAAGGGACCAAAGAGCTGCATGTGGCTCGTGAGCCACAGTTTACTGACCACTGGTGTATGGGATGATGTTCTAACCAACTGAGCCACCCAGCCAGGGCTGAGTTTTCTAGTTATTTGTACTATGATGATAATTATGAACCTTCTTAGTGGCTGGTTGAGCAGTTGTTCTGGTCATTCTGCCATTATGGTCACTGGGCTTTTATTATATAGGATATGCAAGGTTTTTATTTGTACTTACCAGGAAAAATAGGAAAATGTATATCTATGCCATATTACTGGAAGTGGACATTCTCTCAATTGATTTTTAAATTTATATTTACCTTTAACCCAGCAATTTTGCTAAGCTCACTTTCTTGCAGATTCTCTATAATATTTTATTATTATGACAGTGTTGTCATGTAAATTCTTCCAGTCCCTGCACACATAATATATTTCCATTTCTTTGTGTCTTCTTCCATTTCTTTCATCAGTGTCTTTTAGATTTTAGTGTACATGTTTTTCACCTCCTTAGTTACGTTTATTCCTAGGTATTTTATTCTTTTGTATTCTTCAACTTTACTAATTTGTTTATTAGTTTCAACATTATTTTAGTGGAGTCTTTAGAATTTTCTGTGCAAACGATGACAATTTTACTTCTTCCTTTCAAATTTGGATGCCTTTTATTTCTTTTGCTTGCTTAATTGCTCTGGCTAGGACTTCCACTACTATGTTGAACAGAAGTGAGAGTGCACATCCTTCTATTTTTCCTGATTTTAGAGGAATACTGCCTATCATTCAATAACTGAACATAGTTGTTTCATATATTTTTGTTCAGCTTTCTAGTTATTTGTACTATAATAATAATTATGAGCCTTCTTTCTCTAACATGGCCAGACAGAAGCATATGCTCTCATCTGGGTGTGCCCTCTTTTAGCATTGTTGTATACAAATGATTTATGTACATTATATAAATCTTACATAAAGCAAGGCCTCCAAAAATTAGGTTGCCTTCCCCCCCCCCCAAAAAAAAATGGGTGAGAGAGCATATAAATGAAGTCTTATCAATGAATACATTAGATGACATTCATTGCCTCTCCTATTTCACTAGAGGACCAATGCACAAAATTTGTGCAAGGACCTTGGCCCTGGCCCCCACCCACTGCGGCCGGGCCTCTGCTGCCTCTGCTGCGGCCCCTGTCCATCACAGCTGTGGCCAGGGGCCTCTTTCACCTCTAATGTGGCCCCCTCCCACTGTGTCTTTGTCTGGAAGGAAGGATGTCCCAGCGGCCTTTGGTGAAGGGGTTGGAAGGGAGGACATTGGTCTCTCACTTCAGATACTTGGGGAAGGGTGGGAGGTTTAATTAGCATATTACCCTTTTATAATTATAGATGTTTGTGTTTCTAAAGGACTGACTTTAAGATAGGTACATATTCATGTTGACTGATGAGCTTCACTTCAAATAATTAAATAGGTAGGTTAGTGTCTCTCAGTGAAGATCCCTACAGTGGGGGGCCAGCCCAAACCCGAATGCCTTAGTACTCCATGCTTGTCCCTCTGTGCTTGGAGCCTCCTAGGAACTCTACCAAGAAGACTGTATTCATCTTTTTATAGCCTTCTCCTGGGAGTATTCCAGGCTATAACTTTCTCTGGTCTGGTCTATCCATTGATGTAATTTCATCTTCTGTCTTCTGGAAGTGTATCACTATTACTGTTTGCTCATGCCTACCCATGCCATCATCAGCTTTTTAAATAATTTATTCTCTTTAGTTTCTCTACAATATCATTTCCATGGAGCTTGGGGAGAGTGGGGAAGGCAAACCCATATGTCCATACTACAATTTTGAATTAGATGCCTCTTTGAAAATGTTATGACAAATTTTGTGACAATCATTATGTTATTAAAAATTTCAATTAACTTTTTCATGAGTAGAGTGTTGGTATCTCCAAGGGTTAATAGCTATTGAGGGAATAAATAACAATGTTGATGTAAATTGCTTAGAAATAACCAAATCCAATGAATGATTCAGATTATTTAAGCACATCTGGTGGATGGATCTGTTTATTTGTTTATTATTTTGCTCGGGATGCTTTTAAATATCAACTTTTAAAAATGTTTGAACTCTATAAACAAATATAACATCACAGGCTAAGAATTATACTTTTGCTTCACGATTGAATTTGATTATATACCTATAGTAAAGTAGACAAATTAGAGTTTATTGTATATTTGTGGCTGGATTATCTATTTTTCTTATAGGTACAAGAGTAAACCCGCTGATGACTATGAAGACCCCAAAGATGTGCAAGCCATCAAAGAGGCTCAGGTGTTTATGGGAGACTTCAATCTGAAGACAGCCCCAAACTATAAGATACCCGAGCACATGAGAATAAATGCTGCCAAGAAAGAAGAGGAACTGGGACAGCTAGACTCTATGGTACTTAGAAACACTTGTGTGTTTCAGATTTTAAAAAGTGATCCTCTCTCTCCCCCCCTCCCCCCCCCCCCCCCCCCCCGGACCCTGGGACTTGGCTGAATACAAGCCTTTAGGAAGGACTTGCTTTGAGTGATGGGAGAAGACAGGGGAAATGAGCCCTCTGAGCCAGCTGAGAGATAACACACATAGTCAGACTATCTCCCCCTTTTGGAGAAGCTAAAAGGGGAAAAGCCTAAAAGCTAGAGAAAAGAGTAATTTAGTGGTAAACAGGAATGGTCAGATACATTTTTATCTTGAAATTTTGTTATGCATTTCAGTCAGGGGACAAAAGCAAATCATATTTGAAATTGTTCCTTGTGAGTGGGTTGTCATTTTGCTTCCTTTCTGTTCTTTATAATTAGACCCATTCAAAGAAAATGTACTTGAACAAGTCCATCCTCTCTCTTCGAGACCTTAAAGTGGCTGTCATCGAGGAGATTCAGTGCCTGGTACAAGAGCTGAAGAACATTCAGTCAACTCTTCACATATCCAACCACATTCCCATTCCGAAAATCCCTCTAATACACCCGGAAGAAGTTCCTGAAAAGAGATTTCATTATGATGAGGAAATTCTCCTTGGTTTTAAGCAACAGCTGATAAAAGATGAGGAGGATGAAACGGCCCCCTCAGTGGAACAGGCAGGGCCTGTAAACTTAGGTGGAGGATTCCTTAGATCCTCTTATGTGAATTATGCGGAATTGACAACACGAGAGTCATTGTCTAGAGCGTCAAGGTTATCAACATTTGGTCTAGCTTATCCAAAGTCATCTGAATTTGAAAAAGCAGAACCAATTGATGTAGAGGTAGAGATTATGAGGAGAAAGGAGATTAAAAACATATACATGCAGCAGTATTTGGCCAACAGGGTAAGGGGTGATACTGTGCCTATTTTTAAAAATATATATTTATTGATTGATTGATTTCAGAGAGGAAGGGAGAAGGAGAGAGAGGTAGAAACATCAATGATGAAAGAGAATCATTGATTGGCTGCTCCTACCCACCTCCCACTGCGGATTGAGCCTGTGCTCTTGACTGGGATCCTTCAGACTGCAGGCCGGCACTCTATCCACTGAGCGAAACTGGCGAGGGCCAAGACTGTGACTAAAGCTGAAAGAGAATAGAGCAGAGAAGTCTATCTAGTTATTAATTATTTATTTAACATTTTTCTACATGAACAGTCCCCGAACCCTGACTAGCCCACAACTCACTCATGCCTTGGCTTCCTCCCCTCCCCTGTTTTTGTTTTTTGTTTGTTTTTTTTATTCCCCCCCCCTCCCCCCCCCCCCCCCCCCCCCCGAAAATCACTGTGCTCTGCCCAGAGCTTTGGAGCTTTGTAACTTCTTCCATTCTGGAAAGCTGACTAAGCATTAGCGGCAAATCCATGTTAATTGGCATCTCGCTGAAGCCATGGCAAAGGGGAAGTGATGAGCAGCTTTCACATGATGGATGGAGCATAACAAAAACCTTTCAGAGAAAATGCGCCACCCTCTGGTTCTTACACTCTCCCCTTTCTCTAGTTTGCTCCAATACTGGGAGTGTTCATGGTGATGGACGGCTTCAAAATTGTTCTGGACCTAGAATGCCAGCTGTTTTTATTTCTGGGAATATCAGGACCAGACTGGGAATGGTTGTGCAGGAGGTACTCCTGGGGAGCTAGCGCCCTGCTACCAGCCACATTGTGTCTTTTCCAGCGAGGCACTCTCCTGTAGCTTTCCAACCTTATTCTTCACCTATCATCTCTCCTTCATCCAACCCGATATTCTCGAACTTCCTGCTTTACCCCACTTTCCTCCCCCAATCCTGAATTTCATATCTGTGTTTTCCTTTTGCTATTTTCTTCTACCAGAATTGAGTCATCATTCAAAACTCAGCCCAGTTCCAACCCCTTTCCAAATCTTCTGTCCACATTATATACTCTTAAAAACAACAACACAAAACGAAAAGACAATTTCGATTGCACCTGTCATCAGCACGTCGTGTTTTGTCCTTAGTTTTCCTTGCTGCTTTGTGTGCGTTAGTTTTGTCTTGCAAATTAGGTCATACAGCTCTTAAGGGAAGGTACATGACTTCTTCTAATTCCCTTGCAGTGTCTTGTACAATGCCAGACATATAGTAGATATTCAGTAAAATGTTTTGACTTAATTGACTAACTTACTTTATTAATTAAAACTATTTATTGGTCATTCTAAGAGCAGGGACAGTGCCAGCTAGGTAGTAGTGATGCCTCTCAAGTCAGACGTGTTCTTTAGCCTCATAAAGCTTGTAGGGTGTCAGGGATAAGAGAGAATAGAACAAGTGAAACCCTTATAAACTTGAACACCTATTGGTAAGTTTCAGAATGCTGTTGTACTAAAAATATATAGTCCTGCCTCCAAAGAAATTTTAAAATAATTCAAATTTGTTGAACAATTTTTTTGGGGGGGGGAGGGGGAACCCACCTAATTTACACCCCTATATAAAGTTTATTTTTTAAATTTTCTTTGTTGTTGGTTTTTTTTGTTTGTTTGTATTTAAGCTATCTGAAATTCTCCAGAAGTTTTACTGCCCCAAACCCACAGATCTCTTTGCCATTCTCAGCACCAATCTAGGCCCTCACTCACAAATTTCAAGCATTTGAGTTGAGGCTCCCCATCATGTGCAGCCCACATGATGTCTAACATGGAATGATTTGTCTTCTTCCTATTGTATGTGCGTCTGCAGGAGAATCAGTCCTCGGGGCTCTCTCTTGCTCTCTTCACCTCCTTTGGGAAGGGATGGATGGGGGAGAAGCTGTGCCAAAATCAGAGCAAAACTGAGGATTTAAAATCATTAGGCTGTCAAATGAGTCGGGTCTAGACCAGGACTTGGTACCTATCCCGGTTCTGTGACAAATTCGCTTTGATCTCAGGAAAATCACCATCAGCCTCAATTTTGTCATTTCTACAATAAGAAGATGGAACAGGTTTCTTGTAGGTCCATGATTGTACTTACCTATTTGAAAATATTTACTGTTTGGTAGGTTTGAAAATTTTCAAAATAAGAAATTGAGGGAAATATTTATTTAGTGTTTACTGTATGAAAGGCCATGTAGAGTACCGTGGGGGTATAACAGAGGTAGATACAACACTATCAACAAAGAGCTTGTAGTCAGTACAGCAAGAATGGCATTCTTGATCAATGGCTTTTTCAGTGGCAGATAAATAGCTGCTGGAAGGACTACAGTTATAGAATTTCTGCCACTTAATAAGTTTATGTAAATTTAAGAACATAAATGATTTATATGACTAGATACAACCATACACACCCATGTAATTCTCCATGAATATTAAAGGAATAATGAGAAAATGCTTTTACCCAAACAAATTACTATTGTTAGTTTAAAAAATCCTGTTCTTCTAACATAGACACAAATCTTTTTCTACCACAGATCAAAGAACTGATTGTCACCTTTGATGCAGAACTCCATCTCCTAAGCCACCAGAAACTGAAACTAGACATTCAGATGAAAATGTCTGACCTGAACCATGTCACATTATTTCAAGAAATGCTTCTCCTCAAGAATTTTGAAAAACAAGAGAACATACTTCAGGAGCGTGTTAATTCATTAGATAAAGAGGAACAGGAGATGCAAGTATGAATGGGCAGGAAAATGCTAGTTGGGTACACCCTTAAGTTATGGAAGGAACTTGATTCTTCTTCTCCACTTAATTTTTTATCTTGTTCAAGTCTTCATCTCTTTCTTGTATTCTCTCCCTTCTCTTTTCCCCATTATTCAGATTTGCTCTCTGTTTTTTGGTATCCTGGGTCAGAAAGGAGTCAGATTTTTTTTTTGTAGTAAATTTGATCTAATATTTTGTAAAGTAGAATAAAATTTTCAAAAGTTAGCCTTATATTTAGTTTATCCGTAGATTTCAAGTTTATTTTATGTTATTACTACCCACCATGTGAAGTTGAGTTTTGATCATATGCTATTCTTATAAATGTAACTGGAAAGGAAGTTCATGAGTTTCTTAACTATGATAGCTAGTTTCAGAGTAATGTCTAATTAAATTTATAGGAAATTGGTTATTTGTTATATATATGTTAAATTTAAAAAGATAAATTGTACTATTTTTCTTTGTCCTAAAGGAAGATACTATTAAATAGATATTACATACTGAAAGAGACATCAGTTTTTGGTATTTCAGCTTTACTAAGATATGATGTCTCTTTTTAAAAAAATTGTCATACATGGTAGGCAAAAGTAGGTTTACAGTTGTAATACAAATAAATAATACAATTAATAAATAACACAAGAATAAACTGTTTTGCATACTCACAACTGTAAGCCTATTTTTTCTCACTCCGGTATAATATGAAAAAAATTTGTTTTTGAGACCACCCATGCAGATATATTAGTTGACATTCATATATCAATAAAAATTTCAATTTATATAATGTAGATTTATTTGAGAAAACAAAAACATTAAAAAACTGATCTTATTTGATTACAAATGTAGCTGTGTTTGTTTTTTACAAAAGAATTATAAAATTTTGGTCATATAAATGAATAGCTTTGCAAACATCAGAAATGTGAACTTCCATTTAGAAGCTTTAGAAATGTTACCCTACATTGCAATGCACATTGTTCTATAAACCTGGCTTAATAGATGAAATATTTTCTTTTTGAAAAATATATTTTTATTGATTTCAGAAGGGAAAGGAGAGGGAAAGAGAGAGAAACATCAATGATGAGAGAGAATCATTGATTGGCTGCCTCCTGTACACCCCACACTGGGGATCGACGTTGCAACCCAAGCATGTGCCCTGACCAGGAATCGAATCGTGACCTCCTGGTTCATAGGTCGACACTCAGCCACTGAGCTACACCGGCCGGGCCAGGTGAAATACTTTCATCTGTTCTTGTCCTTGTTTGTTTAGTGGAGAATAAATGAATCTATGAAGGAGATGGAAGAGAAAAAGAATGAAATCAACAGGCTCCAGGATCAAGAAAAGGCACTCTATGCCAGTTTTCAAGCCGCAGTTGGAGAAAACAACAAATTTGCTAACTTCCTCATGAAGGTCCTAAAAAAGAGGATGAAGCGGGTGAAGAAAAAGGAGGTCGAAGGAGATGCTGGTTTGTATTTTTTGCTTATATATGAAGGTTTTTTTTTCTCACTTGCATGAAATAGAGAAATAAAGTGTGTCCATCACCACATAGACGGTGTAGAGGTATTGTGGGATTTAAAGAGGAGGTGGTATAAACCTTTTCAGTCTGTATAGGCCAAGACTCACTTTTTCTTCACTGCCGCATCAGACAGTGTTTATTTTCAAAACTTGAAAATAAAAGCAAGGAAAAGACAGATCATGCAAATATTAATCAAATCAAAGCAGGAATGGCTGAGTTAATGTCAGATAAAGTAGATTTCAAAGCAAAGAAAATTACAGGGGACAGAAAAACCTTGTACAATAATAAAAGTGTCACTTTGCCAGGAAGACGTAGCAATCTTAAACGCGTATGCATAAAACAACAGAGCTGTGAAATATACGAAGCTAAAACTGATAGAAATGAAAGGAAAAAATAGGCAAAGCCATGATTGCATTTGGAGACCTTCATCGCCCTCTCTCAACATTTGATAGAAACTATGCAGAAAATCAATAAAGATATAGAAGACCTACTAGTAAATAGCACCATCAACAAAAAGGATCTAAATGATAGTAATAGGACAACACTTCACCCAAAATAGCAGAACATACACACTTTACAAATAAGCACCCACAGAACATATACCAAGATAAACTATGTTAGATTATGAACAAGTCTCAATAAGTATTAGACAATTGAAATCATATGGAATGTGTTTTCTAATTAGAATCGAATCAACCTAGAAGTCAGTAACAGAAATATAGCAGAAAAATCTCAAAACACTCAGACCTCAACCACCAGCTTCTATATAATCCATGGGACCCAGAGATATCTCAGTGTAAATTTTAAAACTACTTTGACCTAAGTGAAAATGAAGCTTATTAAAATTTGTGGACTACTGCTAAAGCAATGTTGAGAGAAAAATTATAGTGCTAAAGTTAGAAAAGAAGACAAGTCTCACTTCAATAATTTAAGCTCCCATCTCAAAACCTCAAAACAGAAGTGCAAAATAAAACCGAAGTGAGCAAGCAGAAGATAAAAGCAGAAATCAATAAAATTGAAAGCAGAAAAGACAAAAATCACTTATATGAAGAGCAGTTTGTTCTTGAGAAGATCAATCGATTGACAAACCTCTAGCAAGAGTTACAAAAAAAAAAAAAAAAAAGGAAAAGAACAAGGCACCAACATCAAGAATGTCAGAGGTGATATAATTACAGATCTACACTGAAGATATTAAAAGATAACAAGAAAATACAATGAGTATCTCTATGTACATACATTTAGCAACTTGGATGAAATAGATCAATTCTTCAAAAAATGACTCATCCCATCTGAAATAGATAATTTGATAACTATTAAGAACCTTGAATTTGTAATTAATATATATATATTATTAATTTCAGAGAGGAAGGGCGAGGAAAAGAAAGATAAAAATATCAATGATGAGAGAGAATCATTGATTGGCTGCTTCCTGCAAGCCCCCTACTGGGGATCAAGTCTGAAACCCAGGCTGTGCCCTGACCTGCTCTAGTCCATAGGTTGGTGTTCAACCACTGAGCCACACCAATTGAACTGAATTTATAATTTTAAAACTCCCCTGACGAAATCTAATGCTCTAAATAGTTTTACTGGAGAACTCTACCAAGCATTTGAAGAATTATTGCTATTGTATACAATATCATCCAGAAAAAATCAAAGAGGAGAGAAAACTTCCCAGTTCGCAATCTGAAGCTGGTATTATCCTGATACTTAAACCTGGAAACTTATGAGACTCCTTATCTCATTAATATCTTCCATTTTACTTGCCTTTTCTAATATTGCCCTGCCAGAGAAAGGAGTGGGTGCCCACTCCATACTGCTAGGTGGAGGTATTCAGCCTTCCTTGTCACCCCAGGGAAGGGTGATCTCCTTGTCACTGCTGTGCAGATGGGAGTCCCGGCTTCCCCTTGTAATCTCTATTGACATGTTGGGGATGGCCTTGGTACTTCTGGGCAATGGTGAAAATCTTGTTCTCCTCCAGCGCTCTTCAGACGCCACCTCTGAGGGGAGTGTGAAGGGAACCTAGTTACTGCCAGGTGAGAGTGGAAGTTCAGGCTTCCTCCAAATATCTTTTTTTTTTTATAACAAATATCTTAATGGTAGAAAAGGCAGCCGATTCTCTGCCAGCAGGAATACAAATCCCTCTTTCCTGTGTGGCCGCCTCTGACACCATCCTCATGGGACATCCTCAAGGGGCTCACTATAGCTTTACCAGGGTGGATGTCTAGGTTCCTCACTTGGCCTTTGCTGATATGGGTGGGAGTGGGGCCACATTTTCTTTCTTGTGGCATTTGGTTGGGTTATCATCTAAATGTCCTACTAGGTGGCCTTTTTCCTGGTCATTTGGCGAGAGAAAATTCTTGTTGGGTCCTTCTGTATCTGGACCTGTTGGTGTTCCCAAATTGCCAACTTATTCATCTCTGAGCCTGAGATGTGAGGCCAAGAAAGTCATCAGCATGTTGTTTCTCAGGTTCTGAGGTGCATAGTTTATCTTCCTCCTTTCTGCCTGTCAGAATCTTCTTATGTTCATTTTATAGTAATGCCCAGGGTTTTTAACTATATTTAGTGGGAGAAATAGGGAAAAGAAGATCTACTTCTTTCCCCTCAAATTGGAAGTCTATTATATAAGAATTTTAAGGTCTAATTTTAAGCTTTGATGCTTTATTGAATAAGATGGTACAGATTACTTAGAGTAATTTTATGGGAGATCTTATATTTAAGGAATCCACAGAGTATGAGGTCCACCTCTTATCTCTAATTTGATGTTTTATAAGATCAAAAAAGTTTTGGTGATCTATGGTTCATAGAGGTCCTCAAGGTGTTTTTTTTGTTTGTTTGTTTGTTTGTTTTTTAAATGAGGCCTGGTGGGCTGTGTACAGGGAGACCAACTGGGGAAAATGGAGGATATCTGTAATACTGTCAACAACAAAAATAAATTTAGCCCTGAAAGAAAAGAAAAAGAAAATGAAAATGGGGCAGAGTTGGGTGGTAGAGATCTATAACCCCTTACCCAGAACTCAAGGGGCAGATGTGTTTTAGTATTCAAAATTTTTTATATTTTATAAAAGATACTAGAGGCCTGATCCACGAAATTTGTGCAAAGGGCTCAGCCCTCACTGCCACTGTGGCCACCTCTGCCTCTGCCCCCAGCCCCTGAGGCTTGATCCGGAAGGACATCCAGTCTAATTAGCATATTACACTTTTATTATTATAGATTGTACATGACATTATTAAAGATATCATTCATAACAGTTGTTAAAGAACAATAAGGCAGACTGTTGAGGGGGGGAGAGACTACTAGGATGGCATTTTGTAGAAAGGAAGAGAAATCAGTGCAACTTGGAGTACAAGGACAAATGGAAATTTATAGCCAAGGAGCAGGGTGAGGGGTCAATGGATGGGAAAGTAGTAAGAGGTAATCCTTTGCTAAACTGACCTAACAGGATTTTGGCTGAAGGAAGGCACAGTGATAAGATATTGTGGGCAAGGAATAAGAAATTTGGTCAGATATCAAGAGGGAAGGATTTTTTTACTATACTGATAGCAAGATTCTTCCTAAAACTGGACTTAATGGGCCAAGGACAGAGCCCAAGGCCAAGGAGTAGTCAGAAAGAGAACTCAGTGGGGGCTGACTCAAGTTTGGTTAAAGGAGAGTCTTTGTCAAGTAACCCCCAGCAGGGTTTGTGGCAGGTTCTCTAAATCAAACATCTCAGTCCTTCTGTATCAACACATGAACGTTCACACTAAGTGGGTTAAAAAAAGATTATGCATAGCATTCCTTCAGTTCAGATGAGTTATGGAAATCTTCTCTGCTTTGAGGGAACTGTGGTTTAGGAATTATGGACCTGTGTAGCCAACTGTGTGTTAGGTGGGTCCCAGCAGTGGCAATTTGACCACTTGGCCTCAATCCTCCGTGACTCGATGGATTGAAATTAATTGCACCTCCTTCTGCAGGCATTTGAGTTTGTGGTCTCTATGATTTTAGCCATTTTAAACTCTTCTGAAAATATGAAGTAACTCGCTGCTTTTTCTTTGCTATTTTCCTAGTGACGTACTCATTGAAAAATGCCTTATTTTTAAAATGTGGGATTTCGCTTAACATAAGAACTTCTGCTTATTAACAATGTTTTACTCCTTCCCTAGAGGAAGATGAGGAGAGTGATGAATCAAGTGAGGAGGAATCCAGCTTGGAGAGTGAGGAAGATGAGTCTGCATCTGAAGATGAGGTTTTTGATGATTCTATCTGCCCATCAAGTAAGTTGGATCAAACCAGGTGTTCTCTGTGAAGTGACTATGAATTGACCATACCAAGAAGGTCTTCTTTTTTTCTTCATCTTCTCATTTGTTTCATAATAGTATTTAAAGAAAGGGTTGTTTAAGGTATACAAAGTATAGTCTAAGCTCTCTGGCTGGTTGATTTTCTGTTTCTTTAGGTGGCCAAATATGAGTGACAAATTAAATGATCTGCCGACAATCTATAGTCGAATGAGGGTCATTGATTATGCAGCAAGTTTCATTTTACAGAGAAACAAAAGATTATTATGTATTTTTTTATGTTTTTGCTTTTACAAAGATCTCCCTTTTTTGACAAACTTATTCACATTTTCATATTTCAAATCTGTTTTGTAAGGGCAGTTTGTAACCAGTTTCCTGGAGACGAGGGGCAATTTATATTCACTGTTTTCATTGGTGAAACCAGTCTGAAACATCCAGACCAATATTCCTACAGTTTCAATAGGTAAATGATTCAGTAGAAAAAGAATTTCTATTTGGTCTAAAATTTATTTTTCTAGTAATTGCATATAAATCATAAATCAAATTTTAAAGTTTAATTCCAACTAAATTTTAAATCTTGTTTTGATTTCGAAAATAAGAGTCTTCTTACAATCATAATCTTTATGACTGGAAGAGAGCTAAAAAATCTTGTACTATTTTATAACAGGATTCAATGGCTTGGACAGTTCCACAGCCAGTGTAGTGGTAGAACTAGGGTTAGAACTAAGGTTGAGGTACTCTTATTATATTTTCACATTCTTTATCTGTTACCTGGTGGCTAAATGTGGCCGTTAGTGTCATATGACAGAAATTGATACTGTAATTGAATCCCATTCTGCCACATGTCAGCCATGTGCCCTCTTTGAGAGGGTCCTCGGATCTATAAAATGAAAATAGTAGCTTCTGCTGTGCAGGGCCTATGAGCCTTGAATGAGATAATGTACGTAAAAGGCCTAACACAAAGCCTGGCTCAGAGTATACTGCTCTGAACATCAATGCTAGTACCATCATTACTATCATGGCTAGTAATAGTTTCCACCTGGAATAATGGAGCCCAAATGTAATGAAACTTTGCTAGATAGACCCACAAATGGAGATTAATAGTTCTGAAACTCCAAAGCCCCCACTCACACTAGAAATACATTCCATAACAAGTGGGACTTCCCTTTTATTCTGTCTTTTCAGATTGCGATGTGAGTCTCTTTGAACTGGCGCTTCAACTTCGGGAGAAAAGGCTCGACATTGAGGAGGCCTTAGTTGAAGAGAAGAAAATTCTTGATAACCTCAAAAAGGAATATGACACATTGTGCAAAAAAGTATGCTTTGCCTTTTTCAGGTCTATTTATCTGCCCTCAGTATGATACTCGTTCTCCCGGCTAGAATATTGCAATTTCATAGCAATGACATAATGTAGGACTTTTCTGAAGAGAAGAAGCACTTCAAATGTTACATCCAGGATTTTTCCCTTCCAGCACAATTACAAGGTGGGGGTGGGGGGACTGGAGAGGGGGTACTGGACTTTCTTTATCTAAACCATTGGTTCCCAAACTTTTATGATAACATATTTCTATATGTTAAAAAAATGTGCAGTGTTTGTGCCTACATAATAAATGTATATTTTTATATAAGTTGTATTTATGAACTATTATACAATATACAGTTGACTCTTAAACAGCACAGGTCCACTTACAACAGATGTTTTCTTTTCAGCCCATTCCATACCCCCAGGTTTGACATCCGTAGATTCAACCAACCACTGATTGAAAACGGTATTCCGAATTCATGGTTGGGAACCCATGGATGTGAAGCGGTGACTTAAGTAATACGTGAATTTTCAACTGTGCAGGCTTGGTGCCCCATCCCCCACCCCCACATTGTTCAGGGTCAACTGTATCCTGTATAATATGCAACATTCACAAAAGGAGAAATTAAAAAGAATAAGATAAAAGTAAATAGAAACTCAGATATTTTCTTTCTCCATTTTTTAACTCTCTGGGGTGTGTGCATCCCATGTTGGAGACCAGTATGCTAAATTTTTGGTATAATTATATTGATTAATTTCTCCCTTATCTGCTCATTTCCCCTCTTAGGTATCTTTCCCAAAGCAACATCACTTAACTTGATTGAGATTCAGAAATATTTTTGATACCTTGCTTCTCCTCTTTCAAATAGGAAACGAGTTGGGGAATGTTCAAGTTTTTAGGAGATGGAGATGTGCTTCAGAAATACTAGTTACTAGTTTCATTACTTTAAAGGCTTTTTTTTCTTTAACTTATTGAGCCCACTATACCCAAACAGATTCAAACCATTCTGACAAAGACACTCTGTACTAAGACAGCAGCTTTTCATGCGAAAAGAGAAGGGAGATGAGATCGTGCCTTCTGAGCTCACATTCACCAGACCTCTACACTCTGGGGACACAGAAGTGATGGAAAAAGTGGTGCAGGTCATGACTTAAGATGAAAATATCATACATTTCTGGGCTGCAAACTGGGATCACCCATCTTATCCCAGCCCAGCAAAGCAGATCCTACTCATGCTTCTCCTTCTTCCAAGATGCCCTCATTTACCACCTCAGGTATGTGTTTACTGAATCTTGTCAACATTTCATTCATGGGGCTTCCCGCAGGTCAAAATTGTGGCCACTAATCTGAACGCAGCAGAGGAGGACCTGGAGGCTTATCAACGAGAGAAGCAGCAGCAGCTGAATGAAATTCTGGTTGTGATTCCACTCAAGCTCCACCAGGTGAGGGGCTCAGAGAGGTTTTCCCCTTCTGTCTGAGCAGAACCACCCACCCAGGCCTTTCCACAAGGTCATTGGTGGGGAGAAGAGCAGTTCCTTGCTGAGAATTCTCACTGTAAAATGACACGCCAGTAACAAAGCATGTGTGTTTCCCAGTGGCCTGCTGTTCAGCTATGGAAGTTGAATCATTTCAGGTCTGAAGAATGGTGAGCCTGGGACTTAGGAGTGGAATGGCTTGGCAGGTGAAATCTTGGATCTTGCACATGTATCACTTTTCATACCGTCTTTAAATAGACATGAAGTAATAATGCAAGAATGATCTTCACTTAATCTCTATTCATTAATGACAAAAGTCAAGACAAAAGGAAAATATTCCTTTTCCCCATTTTGTGTTAATCTCTACACTCCACTTGAATTATAATATACTAGAGGCCCGGTGCACGAAATTCGTGCACACGGGGCAGGGAATGTCCCTTAGCTCAGCCTGCACCCTCTCCAATCTGGGACCCCTCGAGGTATGTCCGACTGCCCAATTAGGCCCGATCCTAAATGGGCAGTCGGACATCCCTCTCACAATCCAGGACTGCTGGCTCCAAACTGCTCGCCTGTTTGCCTCCCTGATTGCCCCTAACCACTTCTGCCTGCCAGCCTGATCACCCACTAACCACTACCCTGTCAGCCTAATTGATGTCTAACTGCTCCCCTGCCAGCCTGTTTGCCCCCAACTTCCCTCCTCTGCCGGCCTGGTCACCCCTAATTGCCCTCCTCTGCAGGCTTGATCACTGCCAACTGCCCTCCCTTGCAGGCCTGGTCCCTCCCAACTGCCCTCCCCTGCTGGCCTGATCACCCACAACTGCCCTCCTTGCAGGGCCAATGGCCCTTCCCTGCTGGCCATCTTGTGGTGGCCATCTTGTGTCCACATGGGGCAGGATCTTTAACCACATGGGGGCAGTCCTCTTGTGGGTTGGAGTGATGGTCAATCTTAAAATTACTCTTTTATTAGATAGGATAGAGGCCTGGTATATGGGTGGGGGCCAGCTGGTTTGCCCTGAAGAGTGTCCCATATCAGGGTGGGGTTTCCCTTGGGGTGAGGGGTGGCCTGGGTGAGGGGCCGTTGGAGGTTTGCAGGCTGGCCATGCTCCTCAGCGACCCAAGTGGAGGCTCTGGTATCTGGGATTAATTTATGTCTACAATTGAAACTTTGTAGCCTGGAGTGGAGGCCTAGACCAGCAATGGCAGACTGAAAGCTTGGCTTCCTCTGTTGCTAGGGAAACCCAAACCTCTGTTCTCTCCAGCTCAGTGGCTGCCGCCATTTCTATATCTTTTATAATTGAAACTTTGTAGCATTGAGTGGAGGCTTAGGCAGGCAGTGGAAGGGGAAAAGCTTGGCTTCCTCTGTTGCCAGGGAAACCCAAGCCTTCCTCCTGCTCTCAGTGATGGCAGCCATTTTGGTTGGGGCTTATTTGCATAATCTGCTCCTGATTGGCTGGTAGGCATGACTGGTAGGCATGGCTTGTGGGTGTGGTGAAGGTATGGTCAAATTTGCATATTACTCTTTTATTAGATAGGATTAAAAGTGAGAGAAAAAGCTCATCATACTATATTTTGTCAGGTGAAGAGAGAATGCAGAATTTTGGAAGAAAAAACCCAGGATCGGCCTTATGTATACACTAGAGGCACAGTGCATGAAATTCATGCATGGGGGGGTGGTTCCTTAGCCCAGCCTGCACCCTCTCTCAATCCGGGACCACTGGCTCCTAACCATTCACCTGCCTACCTGCCTGCCTGATTGCCCCTAACTGTCTCTGCCTGCCTATTGGCCTGATTGCTCCTAATTGCCCCCCTGCTGGCCTGATTTCCCTTAATTGCCCCCCTGCCAGCCTGATCTCACCTACCTTGGCCCTTGTTGGCCTGATCACCCCTACCTTGCCTCCCTGCCAACCTGATCGCTCCTAACTGCCTCTGCCTCAGCCACAAACCTAAGCTGCAGTCTGGCCTCCCTCTGCCAGAGGTGACCTGGCCTATCAGAGGAAGGCAGCACCCCTATTACCCTGCTGCTGCTGCCACTGTGGCCACCATGGCTGCCTAAGCCTTGGGCCAGCCCACTATGGCTTTGTCTGGAAGGATATCTGGATGGTCATCTGAAAGATGTCTTCCCTAACTAGCATATTACCCTTTTATTAGTATAGATGCATCTGCGTTGCATGCTGTTGAGTTGGCTCTGACACCGGATGACCCTATGAATGAGGATATCTGCAGTGTCCTGTCCTCAGAGCCCTGTTCAGTTCCTGTAGACTCGTGCCTGTGGCTTCCTTTATGGAGTCAATCCATCTCATATTTTCTTTCCTTCTTTTCCTGCTGCCTTCTATTTTCCCAGAATTATTGTCTTTTCCTGCCTTCTTGCGATGTGCCCTAACTAGGACCATTTCAGTTTTGTCATTTTTGCCTTCAGCGATGTTTCGGGTGTAATTTGCTCTGTGTAACCTGATGCAAACCGAGTCAGCTGCCTGTAGTAATTTGCCTAATATGCCAGCCCTGAAATGTTTGTCCCATCCTTGTGCAGCAGACACCAGCCATGATCTGAGGTGGCACATCTGCTGTCCCCGGAGCGATATAATGTGCTCATTCTCTGCAGGCCACCTCCTGCTTTCACCCTCCGTAGCGGTGAGAAGAACACCAGGCCAGCGGACAATGACCTAAACAAGGAACAGAAGGACCTGCTTCCCCTGTGCTCTCTGAGACGCACATTTAGTTTGGTCTCTGCTTTGATTTTCTGTTTGGTTTCATTTTCGTCAGATAGAGCACGTGGTGTTTGGGGAAATACCTACTGACCTTTCTGGAACACTGGTCTTTTCTAACCTCTCCTTGAGTCGGCTCCAAGGGCGCATTGTGCAGCTCCAGGATGAGAACTACAAGCAGCAGAAACTCAACAGAGAGTGGCGGGAGAGACGGAAGCAGCTTATTCGGGAAAAGAGAGAGATGACAAAAACTATTAACAGTGAGTACCTAAGCCCACGATCATCTGGTAATATTGACTGATACGCAATGTTTATTGATAAGAGGGAACTCTCAAATGATTATCTTCAATTTTGAAAATAGTAAGTAACTAAAGAATTAAGAGGAAACAAAAGCACCTTCTCATCTTCCTACTTATTATCTCTCCTACCAGTGATTACTGTCCTAGTTTAAAGGGATACACCTTTTATCATAGAAACTAGAGGCCCAATGCATGAAATTCATGCATGGGGGAGGGTGTCCCCTCAGCCTAGCCTATAGCCTCCCCAATCTGGGACCCCTTGGGGGATGTCCGAATGCTGGTTTTGGCCAGATCCCTGGTATTTCCCCTAACACTCCCCCCCACCAGCCTGATCACCCCACTGCCAGCCTGATCATCCCTAACTACCCCCTACTCCACTGGCCTGCTTACCTCCAACTGCCCCCCCTACTGGTCTAGTCGCCCCCTAATTGCTCCCTCCACTGGCCTGGTTGCCCCTTAGTGCTCCTCCTGCCAGCTTGATCTCCCCTCACAGCCAGCCTGGTTGCCCCCCAACTGCCCCACCCCTGCCGGCCTGGTTGCCCCACACGGCCTGCTGCTTGGTCATTTGGTTGCCCCTCCCTAAACCCCCTGCTGGCCTGGTCACCCCACGCAGCCTATTCAGTCATCTGTTTGGTTGTTTCAGATGTAATGGTTGTTTAGCCTTTTATATATATAGGTTATAGGGCTGTAAAATATTTCTTCAGTCTCCTGTTGATATTTAAGGTATTTCTAATTTTTCATGATTATAGGCAGAGTTTCAGTAAACCTTCTTGTATATGTGTGTGTGTATGTGTGTGTGTGTGTGTGTGTGAAAGTGAATCCCAGGATGGGGCCCTTTGGTAGCAGAGGGAATGTACATTTGGATGTGCCACATTGCCCTCCAAAGTGGTCGTACCATTTTAGCTCTCCTCCCAGCCCCAGCAGTGAATGACAATTGCTCAGGCTTCCTATTCTCATCAGTTTGATACAATCAGACTTTAATATTTTTGCCAACTTGGAGGATGTTAAATTGTCTTTCATTGTGGTTTTTATTCACAGTTCCTTGATTCTGGTGAGGTTGAACAATTTCACATACATCTATTTGTATTTTCTTTTCGGTAACTTGCCTGTTATGTCCTTTACCCATCTTTCATTTCTTATTCATTTTAGGGAGTTCTCTCTGTATTCTTTATTTGTTCATTAGATGCACTTCAAATCTCTTCTCATTTGTGGCTGTCTTTTACTGTGTTTAGTGTATCTTTAGGGGATATAGACATTTTAAATGTTAATATAGTTAATTTCATCTATTAATTTGTGCTTTGTGCATGGTGTGTGTGTCTGTGTTGTTTAAGAAATCCTTTTCTGCCCAGCTGGTGTGACTCAGTGGTTGAGTGTTGACTCATGAACCAGGAGGTCATGGTTTGATTCCTAGTCGGGGCATATGCCCGTGATGTGGGCTCAGTCCCCTGTGGAGGGCAAGCATGAGGCAGCTGATCAATGATTCTCTCATCATTGATGTTTCTGTCTCTCTCAACCTCCCTTCCTTTCTCAAATCAATAAAAAACATTTTTAAAAAAGAAATCCTTTTATGTTTTAAGGTCATAAAGATTTTTTTATAGTTTGCTCTTTCAGTAGTATTCTTAACATTTGCATTTTTAATTCATCTGGAACTGGATAGTGTCAGATGCTGTATAAAGATTATTATATTTAAAAATTTTTGGAAAATCAAACTCATGGAGAACCAAGATGGCGGCATAGGTAAAACACGTATCTTGCCGTCATACACAGCAATTTTAAAACTACAACTTAACGAAAGAACAAACACCTTCCAGAATCACCAGAAAGCTGGCTGAGTGAAAATTCCACAAATAAAAGTGAAGCTAAGACACTGTGACTCGGAGGAGTGGCGGTGGACAGTGTTGAAGATTTGTGTGGAGTGAGGTTTGGAGCAGCGCACGCCAGTGGATAGGGCGGGCGGCCAAAAACCGGCCAGTTTTCTCAAATGGGGGAGACAAAGACGTCCCACTGGACTGATTCTCCAGCTCTGGGCGAAGTCCAGGGAACCCACTATCACACAGAGTAAAAACTGGACAGTGGGAGGGTACGTGGAAGCTCGGGTGCTGCAGGGGTCTGTCCGCTTGTGGAGAAGGCAAGCTTGTGCATGAACTTGGGAACAGCGCAGCTGCCTGACCTAGTAGAGAGTGCTTGTGACTTGCTCTCTCATTCGGAAAACCGTCAGACTGCTTTGTTTTACGACCCTGGGTGAGACGTTGGGTGTGCAGACTCATCTAGGGAGAGTCTGAATTCCCCGGCAGCTGGTGGAGCTGGGCAGCGGCTCTCTCTCAGAGGTGCTGGCGGCCATTGCCCCCGGCACAGAGTCCCTGGGGCTTCATAGGGCAGAGCTAATGCTGTCTGCTTGGCCCAGAGACTCTGCCCATCCAACCTGAGCACAGCTGAGCTTCACAGACAATTGGCCTGGAGGTCAACCCTCCAAGTGCTAACAACGATTAACCTGAGCTTAACTTCAAGACTGTGCAACCCATATCCACCTCAGGTAACTGGGGAGGCTGAGCCACTGTCCCTAGTAGGACATCTACCACAAAAAGCTAATTGACCAACTCAGGGAAGCAGCCGCCATGCAGAGACATGGAAAGAAATCAGATGTGAAAGAAATGGAGGAAAAAAAACGACTGGACATGGAATTCAAAACCACAGTTATAGGGCTTCTCAAGAGGCTCCTACAAAAGGTCGAGACCTATGAGGAAATAAGCAAGACCGACAAGGAAATGAATGAGACCTACAAGGATATGAACAAGACCCTCAAGGATATGAAAAAGGACCAACCAGAAATTAAGCATACACTGACTGAAATAAAAAATATTATACAAAGACCTAAAAGTGCTCTGGAGCACCCCAAGAACCAAGTTAAAGATTTGAAATACAAAGAGGTAAAATCCACTATTGCTGAAAAAGCAAGAAACCAAAAGAATCCAAAAAATTGAAGATAGTGTAAGGGGCCTATGGGACAACCTCAAGCATACCAACATCCGAATTATAGGGGTGCCAGAAAAAGAGAGAGAGCAAGATAACAAAAACCTATTTGAAGAAATAGTGACCGAAAACTTTACACACCTGGTGAAAAAATTGACTTAGGAGTCCAAGAAGTGCACCGAACCCCAATATATAGGAACCCTAAGAGGACCACCCCAAGACACATCATAATTAAAATGCCAAGAGCAAAAGACAAAGAGAGAATATTAAAAGCAGCAAGAGAAAAAACAGTTAGTTCCTATAAGGAAGCACCCATACGATTGTCAGCAGATTTCTCAACAGAAACGATACAGGCCAGATGGGAGTGGCAAGAAATATTCAAAGTGATGAATAGCAAGAATCTACAACCAAGATTGCTATATCCAGCAAAGCTATCATTCAGAATTGAAGGTCAGATAAAGTGCTTCACAGATAAGAAAAAGCTAAAGGAATTCATCACCACCAAACCAATATTATATGAAATGCTGAACAATATTCTTTAAGAAGAGGAAGAAGAAAAAGATAAAAGTGTAAATTATGAACAACAAATACACAGCTATCAACAAATGAATCTAAAAATCAAGTGAATTAATAAGCTGATGAACTGGATAAACTGGAGAATGTAACAGAATCATGGACATAGAGAGGAAATGGACTGACAATTTTTGGGGAGAAAGGGGGTGTGGGAAGTGCAGCAGGAGACTGGACAAAAATCATGCAACTATGGGAGAGGACAGTGGAAGGGGGTGAGGGTAGAGGGTGGGATGGGTACCAGGTGGAGGGGAGCTATAGGGGGAAAAAAAGGAAACAATGTTATTAATAAAATGAACAATAAAGATAAAAAATAAAATAAATTTAAAAAATTTTGGTAATATACAATATATGGAATCTGTGTGTGATTAAGTTTTTCAGCTTTAATAAAAATATTACTGTAGCATCTACCTTAAAACCACCAAACTGTACACTTTAAAATGTATCATTTAAATCATTTTTTTGTCATGTGTGTTTTGCTACAATTAAATAGATTTTTTAAGGAAAAGCTGAAAAAGAAAACCCAAAAAGGGAGAATATAGTAATCAACTAGTCCAGGTTGCTAGGATTTGTAGAGGCCACTTTCCCCAGTGCTGGTGCCTCTGCCCTCCCAGGGGATGGAGTATAAAATGTAAAGTCCATGTTAGTGCTCCATGTTTGCATAACACTTATTTGGGACACAGAGGTCTCTCGGGTGTAAGCCTTGAGGTACTCATGTTTCTCACATGCTTCAGGTTCCTTTGGCTTCTCTAGCCAATGAATGCTGTTTATATTTGGAAGCACTATTCATCAAACCAAGGAATAAACAGATATAAAAATGAGGAAGCTTCTTTCAATTTGGGTAAACCAAGTTTGGGAAAATGTGTGAAGAAAATGAAATGAAGTATCACACTTTTGGAGTGTTATTAAAGTAAAGTAAAACGTAGTTCCGTGGTGTGGGAGTTTTATTCAGTTTTATTAGTTCTCTCACCTCCAGGCCATTTTCTGAAAGCAAGTTGTGAGTTTGGTTAAAGACCGATTTCCTAATTCTGAGTATGAAACTAGAGTGAGTTCCTTTCTTGTAACCAGTGATGAGAGACCCCACAGTTGGTATGTTGTGGCCTCCCCCGTCCCAAGGAAGACGAGAAGAAAGAGTCTAGGGCATGGGGCTGGAAGAGTTGCGTTTCTTCCATCCCAAGGAGAGCACAGCTCACAGACATGGGGAAGGTGGGTGGAGAATCTTCCAGAAGCCTTGATGTCCCCAGTGAAAATTAGATGGTCTGATGGAGTCAGAAGGGCATTAAGCTGGCTCCACAGGGTGTGGCAAGGACCAGAGTACATGTTATAGTGCATCGCCATGGGAGAGGTTACCCCCTCAGATGGGGCTATCTGGAGGGAAGCAAAGGGGCAGCCATAGGCCAGTCACACTGGGCAAATAATTTAAGCCTTTCATTTGCATCACTGGTTGTCATGGCCACCGCATCACACACATCGATGGTGTCCCTCCTCACACAGAACAGAAATAAGTAGCCCTCCCTGGTCTGTGCCCAATGGCAGCCTAGACACTTACAATGGGACAACTCAACCATAACAATGACACCTGAAGACAGTTTCCACACTTCCACAGAACTGCATCACATCACACCCCAGGGCCTTCAGGCTTCACTTGAAGATGGTCTGTGGCTGAGAAGGTCTCATTACAAGATTACATTTCTTGAGGTGCTCAGAGCCCACAGATGGATTTTGCCCAGGTGTGCCAGCATTCTCACACGGGGGTGGGGGGGGGGTGGGGAGCGGAGACATTAAACACAAGTGAAATACACTACAGGTCAACTGGAGATAGTCATTAAAAAGACACACTAGAAAGGTCTGGGAAGGTCCCTAGAAGGATGGGAAGAGCTCTCAGTGACGTGGTAAGATGTGGCTCTTCCAGGCGGGAGGACCAGCACCTGCTGCTAGTTACACCTTCAGAGCTGAGTGTATTAGACATGTCTTCCAGGGGTCTCCCACTCGCTTTCAGAAAATGGGCTGGACAGAGTGAACAGGTGGCTATTTGGGAATTGATGGGAGCAAGCCTGGCATATGTGAAATGCAAAGGCGTAAACAACGAGCAAGATGTGAGAAAGGAGGTGGGAGAGCTAACACCAGCAGGGAGGGAAGACCATGCAGGGCCTGTGAAACACTGCCAGATTTTCATTTTTACTTGGAGTAGGACGGAAACTTTTGTTAAATGCCTGCTCTATTCTCAACACTGATGCTACAGAGGTCAGTAATAAAAGGCTTACAAATGGCCGTGTTTATAATCTAGCTGGAGTCCATCAGCTGTCTGAGGAGGGGCAGATCAGGTTGCGTAAGCCAGTGGGGAAGATGAGTCTGTTGAACCCAGACCTCCTGGTTTATAGGTTGACCCTTAGTCACTGAGCCCCACCAACTGGGCTTCCACAAAGTCTTGAAGTAGATGAACCGATAATGCAGGAATGGGAATCTTAAGTGAATAAAGTAGCCCCTGAAAAGTTACAGAGGAAAAAGCAACTGGTAACAACATTGTTGTATGGAAGCCCTTCCTGAGGATGTTCTTGTTATTGGTGGTGTTCACTTGGTGACAGTGGGAGTGGTTGAACGGCCTGAGAGTGACTGTCTTCTTTCAGAAATGGAAGAAACAGTCCGCAACCTGATGATCAGCAAGTTTGGCCGCGTGATAGACCTCACAGCTCTTCAGACACTTTCTGTGAACACAACACTTGAGGAGCTCAAGATCAGGAAACTGCGAAAGGAGATAACGAATGCCAGGGAAATAAAACAGTGGGAGGTAAGGACGGAGGGCGCCTGACCTACTTCTGTTCAGTCTAGGTCAGTGATCGGCAAACTCATTAGTCAACAGAGCGGCAAACCACAGCTCGTGAGCCTCATTTGGCTCACGAGCCACAGTTTGCTGACCACTGGTCTAGTTGGAGACAAGGAGTCCTGGAGAGCTGTGTGCACTTCCTGCAAAGCTCTGTACAGCTGAAGATGGGTCTGTGAGCCCCACTTCCCCATCCCACCCCACCCCCCACTGGAAACTTCTGATCTTTTTTTTTTATGTTTTAAAAATAATTTTAATTCAGTAGGAAGATGCTTATGGTCTAATGCAGGATAAAAAATTGTACATATAATATTATATCAATATGTAAACTTATAGCTATATAGTAATATATACATATATATTTAAAAATATTCTGAAATATTACCAATATTCTCTTTGACTTTTTTTTGGTTATGGCTGCTTGATATTTTCATTTGTCCTTGTATTTTCAAACTTATTATAATAGACTAGAGGCTTGGTGCATGAATTTGTGCACATTGAAAGGATATTAATAAGAAGAAATATTTTAGAGACTGGGGAGGGACCATGGGAGGTTGGCTCCAGGGTGTGTATGGCCCATTTTGCCCAGTCCCAATCAGGGACCATTGGGACCGGGGAGGGACTGTGGAAGGACTCCAGGGCATGTCCAGTTTAGGGCCATCTTGCCCAGTTTCCATCAGGGCAATTGGGGCCAGCCGGCCGGGAAGGGACTATGGGAGGGCTCCAGAGTGTGTCTGGCCCGTCTTGCCCAGTCCCCATCGGCCAGGCCCCAGCAGCAAGCTAACCTACTGGTTGGAGTGCCTTCCCCATGATGATCAGTGTGTGTCATAGTGACTGGTCGAGCGGTCAGTTAAAATGATCGGCCACTCGTTCAGACACTTAGCATATTAGACTTTTATATATATAGATGTGAATTCCTTTTATGATCAGGAAAAGAAGGACATCTAAAAAAATAAAATGTTGAAAGGGTTACCTGGATTTTCAATAGTCAGAATAACGTTGTTAATAAATTAAAACTTGAAAGTTATTCAGAACAAATTATTGATCTCTAATATTCTTTTAAGGCCTGTGTTTTAGACATGTGGTAAGCATTTATGTCTTCTAATTCTCATGTTTGGAGGCAAAAACCTATCAATAATATGTAATTTGAATTGATTTTAACCTCTTGTTTCAGTAGTTTCAAAGCTCTTCTTTGATAGAAATGGACCCATGAACAGGATTTGTCCTTACAGAATAGGTGGTGGATGGTGTGTTGCATCAACTCTCAGACTAAGCTTTTCCATAGTCATCTTGGGTCCCGAGAAAGTCCCTCAACCTTTCTTTGTCTCAGGTTCCTCTTTTATAAAATGAAGGGCTAGGCATAGTGGCTTCTATGGTCACTTTCAACTTCAGTAACCTGTGATTTTTATCGTGTCTCTAAGGCAATATTTCTGTTTATTCCAGTGATTTATACTCTGTTTCAGGAAATGAAGCCACTGAGGCTGAGGACCTTAACAGTGTATGCACAGTTGGTGTCCTTGCTGAATGGATTTCATTCAAAGTTCTGAAAAGTTTAAACTACAAATTAATATACTGTTAAAGTAAGAAAATGCAAACCTGGAGAAAAATATGTATAAATGTAGCTTTGGCCTGACCAGCATGACTCAGTGGTTGAGCAAATGTTCAACCTATGCACCAGGAGGTCACAGTTCAATTCCTGGTCAGCACATATGCCCAGGTTGTGGGCTTGATCCCCAGTGGGAGCTTCTGCCTTTAAGCCTATCTCAGCCTCCTTACCATTCACTTAGTTGGAGGGACTAGTCGACCTTGGGATGAAGGCACCAGCACAGGCGTTTGGGGTCCAGGGTGCATGTAAATATGATGGCAAAATGGCATAATTATATAAAGGCTTCATTTTGAGGTCAACATTCATGTATAAATGCTCTAACAGTGTTAGAAATGGAATGGCTATACTCTGAGCATCCTAATTGTATTATTCTACATAGTGTTTACAATTTGGGAATTATTACACTCTGAGTAACAAATTTTATAACAAGATGTGGACGAATTAGCTGGCAGGGCCTTAGATGATGTCCATGCCTATATCATTCCTGGAGCATGAGGTGAGGCGGTGCCTGGGTATAGCCCAATTCAAGGAGAGAAGCTTTTATGGCGATTTCATAGCCTACAAGTCATTATGACTTCTTCAGTTTACTGCCAAATTTCATCAGTAGATAGAGGAGGTGGAGAGGTTCCCAGGGCTCTCTTGTCTTATCCTCTTTTTATCCAAGATTTGCTACTGTGCTGTAAATAAGTAAATGATTTAGGTACTCATGTGATGGGACTGCTCTACATGAGCAGAATGCTGGACAGGGTATGTGCAATCTAAAATAATTTATTGGAGCAGTAAGAGAACAAAGGAAAGCCACTAGCAGATGTATGGCCATTCAGGGACTTAGGGGATCCTGGGCCAAGACTGGGCAAAGAACATCTGAAAGTTTCCTGCTTAAATTATTGTTCTCCCTTTTAACTAGTTGATACCAGCACTCAATCTGCATACTAATTCATTCCTCAGAAATGGAGTGATATTGATGTCTGCCTCATATTTTGCCTTCTTTTGTCTTTGAACATACCTAAGGTCTACT
This sequence comes from Antrozous pallidus, assembly GCA_027563665.1. NCBI lineage: Eukaryota > Metazoa > Chordata > Mammalia > Chiroptera > Vespertilionidae > Antrozous > Antrozous pallidus. The sequence continues at coordinate 69,174,408 of CM050514.1, forward strand.
TATCTTTCCTCTAATCAGACTAGACCCCATGCAGTTGCTTCTGGCTGCATTTTCATGCTGACTTCTGATTATATTTTTTCCATGTGCACATCACTTTGTTTGCCTGATGGCTTTGATCAAATCTGCACATTCATTTTTCTCTATTTCCTCTCATTCATGTCATCCATTCTGCATCTTCCTGCCCCGGTAGGAAAAGATTGCTCAAGTGCGCTGGGAACTGATGATGAAGACAAAAGAACACACCAAAAAACTCCACCAGATGAATGATCTGTGTATTGAAAAGAAGAAGCTTGATTCTCGGTTGAACACGCTCCAGAACCAGCAGGTATGCCGTCTCCTTCAGACCCTCTGTGGCAGGGGAAGTTCTGTAGCGGTAGTGTTCTTGGGAACTTCAGAGCTGGCAATTTCAGCATACCTTGATCTTACTAGTAGACTGCTTCTCGCCTCAGCCCGGTCCCTGAGAACACCGATGTGGCACTGGTGCCATCACAGGGAGCCTGAGGAACTGGCTTTATCCTGTGCATCTTGGGGCCATGAACTTATATAAATGCTAATCTATGGGGTTTGCCTTGGCCCTGGAGAGAGAAAGCTATTTAGGTATAAATACTACTAATATTCTGTCCAAATTTGGTGTCTAACATCCATATCCAATATCTGCTCCTTCCATTTGACTTAAAGTGGGTGTCCTGACTTGTGGGCTCTTACATGTCACTAAAGCACTTGTTCCTTCTTAGGGGTTTCAACTGGCTCTTTATAATATTTATTGAGCCTAACACAGCATTCCTTAATATGTGATGGATACTACTTATCTAATAAAATTCCAGTCTTGCCCTCTCGGGACCCAACACGTATTCTGAACTACAGCTCACATTCTTACCATAGGTTTTGCAAAACTGCCTATTGTTTCTCTTGGTTTTCTTTAAGCACCTGGGAGTGGTCTCAGCCAGGAGTTCTCAAAATATGTCCCCTGAAGAAAGCACCAGCATCACCTGGGAGATTGTTAGAAATAACCCAGATCTACTGAGTCAGAAGCTGGGGGAGCGGAGGGGCTGGGAAAGTCAGGCATCAGACCACATTAACAAGCCTTCCTCTGATGCATGCTGCAGTTTAAGATCTCTGGTCTAAGGCCAAGTCCAAAAGGAGGAAAGAATATGGTTAATCCACGGAGAATGAGTAGGAGGATTTGGAAAGCTTGTAAGTGGATGTTAGATATGAGAGGAAGCTTAGAATGAGAGTACCAAGGGCCCTTTATCCACTGGGGCTTAATCACAAGGAACAACAGCAGCCTGTAATTACTGGAATCGAGAGTCTACCGAGGAGTTTTGGAGAGGAGAGTCAAGGCAGTGTTCGAGAGGGTTGATGAAACTGGGTAATGTTAGTGTGTGGCTTTCACAGCCTCTGAAGTGAAGGCAGGCAAGAGAGAAGCTATTGGGTAACGATAACCCCTATTTGCTAGGAAGGTCTGCCATCGTTAAGTAAGGGTCATGGACAAATCATGGGCTTTTGGCTTTAGATAACCTGGTTGTGACTCTGCTTCCCATCCTTAATGATATAGTCACCTGGGCCAGTTCATGCACCTCTGTCCCAGGACCTGTAAAACCAGACCACCACCATCGAATCCACAGAGTTGTGAGGATTAAATGAGTACATACTAGCAGAGAGTACCTACTAGCTGGGTAGCAATGTTCTGCCCTTTAGCTCATGTTCAAATGTTATTGAGCATCTACTTAGGTCACAAGTTCTAGGGCAAGTGCTGGGTACAGTGGTGAGAGATCCAGCATCTCCCAAGAAATATATCAAACATGCAGGTGGAGTCATAACAAATTTCCACTTTTAGGTTAAAAAGTGGTCCCATGTCACACATTTTAAATGGTGCACTCTGATGATTCCAATGACACAGGGTGGCTGTTTTGATAGAACACAGAGCAGGAGACCCTCTCCTAGTCCATGGATCAAAGAAGGCCTCCCTGAAAGTGAGGTTTGGAGTGTGAGCAGGAGTTGGCTGGACAGGGGATGAAATCAGATTAAGACATACAGATGATTTTTGGTTGTTGTTAATCCTCACCCGAGGATATTTTTCTATTGATTTTTAGAGAGAGTGGAAGGGAGGGGGAGAGACACAACCATGTGAGAAAAACACATTGATTGGTTGCCTCCTGCGCTGGCCCCGACTAAGGCCAGAAATCAAGCCTGCAACCCAGGTTAAGTGCCCGTGACCAGAATGGAACCCAGGATCCTTCAGTCTGCAGGGCTATGCTCTATCCATTGAGCCAAACTGGCTAGGGCAGGACATAAAGATGATTTTCTTTTTGGGAAGTGAAATATGATTATAAGCTATATAAAAAACAGAGGCACCTTGTCTTTCATGATTCCAGTGATAAGCCCTCTAAGGCATGAGTGGTGGCTTACCCATCTAAAGGATACTTGCATTTTAAGAGTTGTTTGTTAGTGCAAAGGGACACATTTCTAATGGTGGGATTTCAAGTGGAAGAATGAAGGCCCCTTGAAATAAGGAGCAGTGGCTGTTTAAATGGACCAATATATAAAAACATGTTTTCACATCCAAAAAGTAAGATGCTTTCTTTCAACAGGGCAATGCCTTCCAGGGCCCTCGGAAAGCAGATGTTATGGCAAGAGAGAAGGTCACTCAGTTGATCCAACTCCAGGCGGAAAGGATTATGGCCTTAAAGCATGAGATTTCTATTTTGCGTAAGAAAGGTGGCATTATCCTCCCACCCATTAAGTTCCCACCGGAGAACTGACAAAGCCTTTTAAGTTTACTTTTTTTCTCTTCTCAAATCCACCCAAGATTTCTGACATAAAATTCCCTAGAAATTGTCTCCTGCAGCAATCCTGTTAAAATAAATGTATCTAAAAGTCTAAAACGAGATCCAGCCATGTAGTACCCAACATGTTACTGAGCTGAGCCATTTCAGATTTGGAACCAACTGGATTGGATATGAAGTCTAAGAAAGCATCCTTCATATGTTTTGTTTTAGGAAATTTGTGTTTGTGTGTTTTATCTGAATTTTTAGCCTTTGGCAGGAAAGGCTAGCATTGAGAGTGTTAGCTGGTCCGCTTTTTGTTGCTGTTCAAAGCCAGTGGGCTAGAAGGTGAGTTGCAGCCTGGATCTGAGGGCCCCAGGAATTAGCTGAATGAAGACTGGGAGCATTAGCCCAGGCCCTCACCCAGGTTGTGTCTGAAGTCACATCTTATTTTTCTTACCTGTTCTACTTCTCCTTTCCTATCATTTGCATGTTGCTTATAGTCCTTCACTTTGTTTCTTAAAATATTTTTAAAATACTGCTTTTCTGAAAGTCATGTTGCCCCTTAATGAGTTTTTCCAATGTAGCCTTGGCTAGATAAAGGAGGTAACAATCAACCTACCAGGTGGCACGCTATTTCTTCTGGCCAGCAGAGGGAGCACTTGTTCTAGACTGCCCTCCGTCCTGGGCCTTTCCTACCATCCTGCTCATCAAATTCATGACAAGAGTGAGAAGCCAGGGTTCTGCAAGATGCCTCTTAATGAGATTGTGTGTCTCAAGTGTCATTTCATCTGTAACTCAACTCTACTGAGATTGAGAAGAGACCTTGCAAACTTCAGCCTCCATTGAGTCCTGGGTATAAGAATTTTGTGGATGGGCATTAAGCAGTAAGTAAATGTGGATTTTAAACAAGCGGCAAGTCAGCTCCTCTGGCAATGTTGGTGGATCTTTGGAAAGAAGGGCAGTGAATTTATCAGGCACCACATGGCCAGCATAACTCTTAACTAAATACTTGGTCTTCAGCACACTCAGACCTTTATAGAAATGATTAGTTTCGTTCCTTGACCTGACCTGAGTTTTACCTTCAGTCCAGTCAGGAAGAGAGCCGACTCTGCTTCTCCTTGCCTCCTGTACACTGTCTCCCTCTTGGACTCAGCAGTTACTAACGCATTCCACGTTAACAAAAGCACAACCGACATTCCGGATTTACAGTCAAAACCATTAGAAACATCAATCTTTTCCAGATCTCATCTCCTGATCTGAAAACATCACAAGTGGGTATTTTCTTCAGATACTCAAAGACTGAATCCTAACATCTAAGGAAAACGCTGACTCACGCATGACTAAGCTGAAGGTTACAGGGAAGACTAAACATTTATTTAGAAGTTACAGTGTTTGTTTTTACAGAGCTATTTTGCCACAGATTATTGATTCTGGAAGGGTTGTTAATGCTTATAGTACTATACACAGAGTCTGTTCTCACGGGCCTCTTCTGGAGACCTGGCCTGCAGCACCAGAGCTGGCCGTCTGCACAGGTGTCTGCAGCCTGTGCGCCCCCGGCCTCAGCGTTACCCGCGCTCCTCACGCACAGTGAGCGGGAGTCTTCCCGGGGGGGCAGCTGCTCTGGGGGCCTCTGCAGCCTCCCGGGCAGAGGCAGAGGTTCTGAGCCGCCTCCGCAGTCTGGGTGCGGGCCAGTCCGTGTTCCTCTTCCCTGGTTTACTCCTGGTATGTGGTGGCTTCTTGAATCCCTCACATCTCCACGGGCAGGAGTCCCTATGTCTTTCCACAACTATAACAACACATATACATGTATTTACAAGTGCATAAATATATAAATATGGCTATTATAGAAAAATAAATACCAATTTCCTCTGTCTCTTTTAAAAACGATAATATATAGTCTTTCTGGAATACTACTGGCTTCTGCCTAAATGATGGGGGGTGGTGTTTCAAAAGATATGTGCACTGGTGGGCTGGGGGAGAGCTGCCTCCCAGGCTCCTGTCCTCTGTGGGTCCCCGTGGAGAGCTGGGGGCACCACTCTCCTCCACCCATCTGGCAAGTGTCAGGACTGTCCACTTCTTCCACCGGGGCCAGGCCCAAGCAGCACGGGGGCCCTGTGTGGAGAGAGAACGGAAACATTAACATCCTGACTGACCGGGAAGCGGCGCTCAGAGGCACTGGTCACACTCCTCCAAAAGGAGAGGGAAACCTACAGCCATGACAAGGCGGCTTCTGGCCACGATCACCCCCCACACAGTCCGTTCCCCCGGGGGAGGCCATCCAGTGTCAGTGGCACTGGGCCTGGCTCTAGGAGGGGGAGTTCCGTCTCCCAGAGGCTGAGCTGAGGCTCTGCATGTGGACTTGCATCCACACCATGGAGGCTAAGAAACATGACCCAAGCCTCTGCAGCATCCGGCACCCCCCCTCCCCCCCCCAAGAATCCACTGATTTCCAAGACACTGGCACAGGGAAGACAGGGCGGGGGAGGGGGGGGAGGCTGGTGTGCACTGAGCCCCCGGAGCAAAGTTCTGTGGAAGCACAGAGTGTTCCGAAGGTTGTGAGAACTTGGCTCCCTAATGACTGATGTAACCTTAGTCCTTAATTAAGAGACAAGACCCAACAAAGCAAGGTATTTTGGAGTGATTAGAGAACGCCTCTTATTATGAGAGGCGGGAGGAATTTGTGAATGGTCTCAATGCAGAGGCCAGAAAACGTCTTTCTCTGAAACGGGATGGTGCTCTTTTCCTTAGTCTTTGAGGACGAGGCTTTTGGTGGTGGAGAAGGACCCGACCGGTAGACCCCTGCACATGTGCTAGGCCTTTGGGCAGAGGGAGAGTGGCCAGCCCCTTTCCTTCCTCTGACTCTCCCGGTTAAAGCCGTGGACAGCTCCCTCCCAAGCGCCACCTTTAACGACTTCTTTCTCCCCTCTCCTCCTCCATGTCACTCCTGGGTTGTGGATTCCTACCTCATGTTATCTCCAGCCTCTCTAATTTCCTGCCCTGCCCCTGGCACGAACCTGGGTGAAAAAGAGGGTCCCATGTCGCTTCCAGCCCGGGATTCTGGGTCCCACTCCTCATCCCGGACTGGCTGGCTGGAGCAGGCTGGTCCTGGAGGGGGTGGCAGTCCTGGTGGGTCTGCAGCCGCTGGTGCATTGAGGCGTCAGGCAGTGTGTACAGGAAAGAGACCTCGTCTGGGTTGGCCTTGGCTCCCCTGCGTGCACAAAACCAAATGGGAGGTGAGGTACGGGCATGGTGGGCCCGTGTCCCCACCGCCCGTCTGCTTCCCTGTCTGAGAACACCAGAGGGGAAAAGACTGAAGACTGCGAGATGCCACACCATTTCCATGCGTAATTCTAGTCTCTCTCCATTGTACTCCAGGCAAGTCCTAAGTGTATTAGAAAATGTGGAGTCGGGGGCATCTGGGCAAAGCCAGCAGTGCCTGGCTCTGCAGCCCACCAGGTGGGGGCAGATTCTGAGAGGCTGACCATGCTCCAGAGCAGAAAGGCTGTCCTAACTGCAAACACAACCCCTCGTGGGGGAGAGGCGAGTGGAGCAGGCTATCAGATCAGGTGCAGGGAGCCCTTAGGCTAGAAGAAACGAGGAGCGTGGAGAATTCTGCGAAGCTGGCACCGCCTCTCAGTGTCTGGTGCTGAATCTGGGGGCCTAAAAGCTCCCGGAGACGGATGGCCTGTTACCTGGAAAGCGGGGCACCGCGGACGCCATGCCCATCGCCAGGAGCAGGCTGCCTCCGGAGGCGGTCGGTGTCATCCTGCTGCTCAAAGGGAAGAGGAATGGCAAGGTCATGTTGGAGTCCAGGCCAGGTGGCCGTTCATCCTCTAGCAGGACGAGCTGTTCCTGACTAGGGAGAGTTTCCAAGCCGCAGCCCAGGCCTGGAGGCTGGAAGGAGAAGCCTCGGGGGGTAGCCAACCTCCCCTCCAGGGCGGCCCTCACCTGCCAGCCCGGCACCCAGGATGAGTTACCTGCGGCCGCTCCCCTGGGCAGTGCTGTGGAGTTCTCATGCTTGGGTGGCCCATGGCAGTCGCGGGGTGGCTCCTGTTCACATGCCCCCCATTGGCACAGGCCCGTCCGTTGGTGCCGCTGAGGTAGGGCTGCCCGTGGGCTTGGTGGCCGGGAAGTCCTCCCAGTGGCACCATCGTGTACTGGCAGGAGGAGGACAGCAAGGTACTTCGAGGAAAACTCAGGTTTGTTGTATGTTCTGGGAGGAAGAAGGACAGGGATCTGCTGAGGCCATGAGGGCCTGGGCAGCTAGATCAAGTCCCACAGGAACCTCAGAAAACACCTGACCACAGGATCAGACCAGGGAGGCGGGGAGCTGGCACTGTCCTTTGTAGAGGGCTGGCCCCCAGGGAAGGCACCTGAGCATTTTTTTAACATCAGTGTCAGCTGAATCCAAGGCACCAGGCAAAGCCATGCCTTGGAAACGCATCCATCAAAAGGGTTGGATGCGTTACTCAGTACTGACTTTTAACTTGCTTCAGGTGTCGGGGGGTTGCGGGGGGGGCGGGGAGGGCCCTTGAGATGTAGATTCAGGAGAGCCCTGGGAATGAGGGAATGAGTGGGGCCTGGGCCCACTTAAGCTCCTTTGATTTTAAGTCTTTTCATGTGAAACCTCTGTTTTAGTATAAATAAACACGCTGCGTTTGGGTTGGAATTCCCTGTCTCTCCATCAGAGAGCAGAGATTCCACCCAGCCCCAGCTTTATTTCTACTTTTGTATCCTCTATTCTTTCTATTGCTCAATCCCAAGTTCCTCTACTCAGTAACTGGACCCTACTCTTCATTCCATGCTGGACGCAGGAAGGAGGGAACCCTCCCCCCCCAACAGCCCTTGAGAGGAGAACATTCTTCCTCGCAAACTTCTTCATGTTCCCCATTGCTCCCTAACAGCTAGATTGCCTTTGCAGTGCAGATGAGGGTGAGGAGATACAGAAGGAGGAGCAGATGAGTGAACACAAGGAGCAATAGTTAGGGGAGGTAAGGTGGACCAGGTGTGCTGAGTAGGGTAGGGGGAGTGCAGGGCAGCCCTGGACCCAGAGCAGAGAGGCAGGAAACGTTTGGAGGGGAGAGCTGGGTAAGTGTGAACACAGTCAGAGCAGTAGCTTCGGGAGTGAAAGGGTGTTGGAGCCAGATGAATCCTGAGCTCCTGAGATGCAGAAGGGCCAACTCCCCCTTCTTCACACTCTCCTCCACTGCAAGGGTCCGAGAGCTGAGAGGAGGGGCTCAGTCCTGGGGTGTTCTGTGACTCTCCCTGAGCCCTCTGGGGACCCAGGAACTTGCGTCTCAGTGAATGGGAAGCAGGTACCTCTGATTCTGCCTTGGGGAGAGGCCTCCTGGGAGGGCAGGACTCCCTCCCTCCCTGGGCTCCTCTCCTGGTGTGGGGGAGGGCCGCTCACTCACTCTGCTTGGACCAGGCCCTCCACAAGCAGAAGGGGATGAAGGCGACGATGATGAGGACGATGGAGCCCAGGACGACCCCGACAATCAGGTAGGGCAGGTCGCTGGAGCGTGCCACTATGGCCCCCGTCCCCACAGGCCGCTCCATAGTTTCAGGGGGTGGTGGCTGAGGTGGAGCCAAAGTTGGGGGTGGGAGTCCGCCAGGCTGACCAGACTTCCGAGCTGTAATTGTGAACAAAAGTCCCATCAGTATCTATTTCTCTGACATTTCTTTCACAACAAACAACAAATACCCTGATTCCATGGTTATGAGAAGTGGGGCCTTGAAACCCTTTACTGGATGAGTGTGGTGTCCCAGCTCAGCAGGACTTTGTCATCTAGCGTGAAACTTGGTATTACTGGGAACTGAACCTTGTATTTCAAAACACAACCAGAGGTTTGGAGGGCAAGCCTTGAACCAGGCTGGGTGCTCTGGGCAGCAGGATGTGGGGCCTTCCTGAATGAGGAGCTGGGCAACTTCAGGAAGAAAGTGTAACAAATGCACGAAACCAGCAGGAGAACTGGGAAAGGAAGAATTCACCCATGGACTCACTCTTCCTGGCAGGGTAAGGGATGCGGAGGACGAGGCATGAGCCCGAGCTGCAGAGCTCGGTGTGTTGGCTGGGGCTCCTTGGGGCAGACACAGTATCTGGGAAACACTGATTCCAAGGTATTAGGGTGGTGAGCTCCTCAGGGTTTGCTATCAAGGTGCATCTGACATTGTTAACCCTCTTCGTAGCCGTCCCCTGGCCTTTCTGATACTGTAGCCTTCTGCTATACCCCGGCCTCTGACTGCCACTCCTCATCTCTCCTACCTCTCTCTCCTTTCTGGCTTCTTTTCAGATACCGGGAGGTCCTCCTGGTCCCTGTCGGTCGGCACTCTCTGTGTACTCTAATCTGTGCCCATGACTTCAACCTAATGACACTTCCTCAGAAAAGAGGCCAAACCCATCCCTTTCTTCACCTGTACTCCACACCCTATTCTTGCCCCTCAGCCTGGTCCTGCATAGTCACCAGTGACCCCTCTCAGCACACAAATACAACAATTGCCCTCCTATAGCCCACAGGGCTGGCCGTCTCCCCTCCTTCCAGGCCTATGTACTTTAACCACCGGAGGCCCTTTGCAGACTTGTCCAGTCCCCTAGGCCACCCCCTCCTCAATCCCCCAAAATGCAATCCTTCCAGAAACTCTTGTGAGGATTCTGTTCTTTGCCCTGGGCATCCCAATACATGACCTTTGGCCATGGTTGTATCTGCCCCTCACTTCACTGTACACGGCCCCTCACTTCACTGTACACAATAGGAGAGGGCAGGTAGTGCCCATTGCAGGTGCTCTGTAGTTGCTAAGTGATGGGAAGCAATGCCCAGCTGGAGAGAGATGTTGCCAATGAAGAGAAATGGGTTTTCTTGTCTCTAGTCTATTCCTTGGTGATCTCCTGAGTTTGTTCTTTGCAATACACCTGCTTTATCCACTTTCAGTATTTGCAAAAAGGAGACTATCCACCTGACCAATGTGAAAATAAATTCTTACGAGAATATGTTTAACATGTTTTAATCAGAGAGAGAGACTGGGCTTGTAATTGGCCCAAAGTGTGCTCTACCACTACCTGGCTGCATGACCTTTGTCAAAGTATATCATTTCCTTTCCTGTCTCATGGGGTGGTAATTAACTAAATCAACCAGTGTTAGCATCAGATGTTATCATGGGAATAAAGTGCTTATAAAAAGTTTCCAATCTAAGAACGGGTTCCAGTCTATGAGTTCATGTATGAGTGAATTCCCAGGTTCCTTGTAGCCCTCATGTAGCAAGCCATCCGTACTTAATATGAGGCGCAAGCGAATGAAAGGTTAAGAATAACAAAGTTTAGGGGTACCTGGAAAATAAGGAGTCTTCCTGGGGAAGAGACACCCAGCAAAGCACACAGAACAGAGGCGGGCAGAGAACCCACAGACCTCACCTTTGGTTTCACAGATCATCACGTTGCTGAACTCACTCTCGCCACCCTCATTGAAGCACTGCATCTTAATGTCATAGGAGGTCTCCGGCTGCAGGTGGTTGATGGAGTGCCAATATCTGTCCCCTGGGGGAGAGAATCAGTCACACATGGGGATGTGGATCTGGTTTGCCTGGTCTCCATGAACAGTCAGGCTCAGGGCTGGGTGGTGAGGCTGCAGCCATGAACGGCCCTATCACCTCTTGTCCCACCACCATGGGAAGGAACCTGGTGGGTTTACGAACTCAATGACTCCAAGTGTGTCCCCAGTGACATGGGGCACAGAGGTGGTGTGTCACAGCAGCCCAGGTTTACACCTTCACCAACAATCAGACCCCATGCCAACAGAGGAAACCAAATCACACAAAAGTGTTTCTCACCTTCCACCATATCCTTCTTGTAGTCACTGTCATTGTCACTGTCTGTGGGTCGGTAATAGATGTAGAAGCCATGGATTGGGGTGTTGTTGTTACTTGCTGGGATGTACTTAAGGAATGGAGAAGAAACACGTTGACAGTGGAACAGAGAGATTACCAGGTGTGGCCTTGGGGGACGGGAATTTCCCCCAGCCTAGAGTTCAAAATTCACTGGGGGACCCTGGCAGACATTTCTGATGACATCCCCAAAGCTCTCTGGAGAATACTGTATTTAGCCCAGAGGTTCCCCCAGCCTTTGGAGACAAGAAACAAACTGCCATTTCCCCAAAGAGTTAAGTCCCCTCTGAGCCTGCCTGGGTAGGGCTGATGACGGACGGACAGACACTCTTAAGAAAGGTCGCTGAGAGGAAAGGCTGGGGAAGACAAGTGGTTCCGGTTCCTTCTTGCCCAACACGAGCTCAGCCCATCTCCCCATGCAGACTATGCAAGGCCACGTACCATCCACTTGAGCATGATGGTGGTCTCATTGACGGCGTCGGTGAAGGTGATGTACGGGCCCGCCACGGGCCGCTCGTAGAGGCGGCCGCTGTAGCCCGAAACCACATATGGCTGGGAGGGGGCGCTGGGCTCGCTCTCCCCCAGCATGTTCAGAGCCCGGACTCGGAACTTGTAGGAGGTGCCTGGGGAGAGAGAGACTCACTGATCCCAGGAGCTGGGAACACCTTCTGACTTCCTCACAGCTCATTCAGGCCCTGGACCTGGGGGGTGGGGGGTGTCCTCTGGGCAGAGCTTTCCCAAAAGCAAACCCCAAAGGACTCATGAGACTTTCCACCCTCATCAGAAAGGGAGAGAGAGGGCTTGTGGAACCGAGGTACCCCTGACAGCATCCATGGGGGCCTAGAGGTGGGTGGAGGATGAGCAGTGAGAACTCCCACAGCTCCCATTCTCCTCTTGGTGGCCAGGGGGCAGTGCGGAGGAGGGCTAGGGGGATGGGGACAGGAACAGTAGGTCAGTGGCCAGGCCCCTACCTTTCTCTAGGCCTGTGATCTCCACTGAAAGCCTGGATGGAGGGATGGCGCTGGTGGCTAGAATCCAGTCCCCCACTTTCTTCAGCTTCTTGTACTCCACACGGAAGGACTGGATCGGGAAACCACCATTCCCACGGGGAATCCAGGTCACAAACACTGATGTCTCCGAGGCCATGGAGATAGTGGGCCTGTCTGGAGCTTCTGGGGCTGAGGGAAACCATGAGGGAGGAAGGAGCAGGAGAAAGACACGGTGAGAAGATGGTCATGTTGCAACCTGACTTGGCTCTTCCTGATAGGAACCTGTTCCTCTCCTCACAGCCTCCCCGGTGGCTGCACTGGGTCATCCTGGAGTCACCTGGGATGGGTGATCTAGTTGGCTTTCTCCAAGGAGGAGCCCGTGGGCTAAGACTCCTATAGGCCATCCTTCTGCTGGGTCACAGTGTGGAGGAGCCAAAGGCCACCTGCTCTCCTCTCCACTGCCGCTGCTCCCACAGGGTCAGCAACCCTAGTACTGGACTCCAGGGTTCTATCTGAAAAGTTTCAATCTGTACTTCTTCATGTGGGGAGATGCCAGGAAGAACCAAGAACCCATTCGCCCTTCAGCAGTGAGCCTAAGGCCGTGGACCTGGTTCCAGTTATGAGCACGCATCATGCCTACCCCTGGGGGCTGCTGGGGGCTTACGGGAGAGGCGGCCGTGGTCTGGCTGGCTGCTGCTCTGGGGGCTGGCTCCAGGGTCATCTCTCTGGACCTGCTGCTCCTTGCTGGCCATGATTTCAGGTTTAGGCCGCCGTCCTGGGTAGACATGGGTTGAGCTCAGCCAGGGAGAGAGCACACAGTATTAGGTCTCCCTCTCCACAGAGTGCTTTCTGTCAGGGGGTCTGACGAGAAGGTGCAAGTAATGCAGGGCAGTGAAAGTGGGGTCTAATCTCCGCTCCACCTGAGGGGCACCAGAGAGGCTGGTTGGTGGCACTCCTGCTGAGAGGTGGGGGTGGAGCCTGGGCACACAAACCACAGGAGGCAGGCACTGGAAGGGAGGTGAGTGGTGGGACAAGGGGGTGGTGGTCTCACCTGAGCCTGGGAGGATTTTCTCAGGCCTATGGGAACCCCAAGCTGGGGCATCGACTGACCCTTACCTGTTCGGAAGGTGACCATGGCTGTCTGGCCTTCGCCTGCACAGTTGTAAGCTGCCATCTCCACTTCATACAAGCTCCCGGGGTCCAATCTAGTGAGAGTCAGGCGGTGCTGGTTGGCTGGGATGCCAGAGATGGTCCAATCATCAGAGGCGTTTGTGACCTGCTGGAGAGGGTGGTGGGTGGTTATGAGGACCGGCCTCTGGCTGGGAGCTCTTGGTGACTATGGTTTGCAAGAAAAGCAGACATAAACCGAGAGGGCAGGAGAAGTGGGTGGGAGGAGAATAGGGCAAGTTGGGGGAGCGGTGGTGCTGCAGAGTGCAGACTGGGCCTTCCGGCTCTACAACAGTATACCAAGTGTACCGGTTAATAATGTTGATTTTTATCTATTGATGGAGTTACACATACTAGAATGTTGATATGTATGTGATCTGATATGTATGCTATTTTGTTGTATTGATAGCAAGCTTCAAAACTTCATATGTCAAATTTGCTGAAGGTGTTAACATTATAGATATTTTTACACTTAAAAATGTCGAATTTCATGCCAAAAAAAGAGCATTTGTGGGAAGTTTTAATTCATTTCTGTATTTTGAAGAAAAATCCTGCTGAAAGTTGTCGTATACTTCGGGAAGCTTATGATGAACATGCTCTATCTCAAGATACTTGTGAATGCTGGTTTAAACGCTTTAAAAGTGATGATTTTGATGTGAAAGACAACATTCAGGTCAACCAAAAAAGTTTGAAGACCAACTATTAAAGCATTATTGGATAAAGATGCATGTTAAACTCAAAAACAACTTGCAGAAAGATTAAATGTTGCTCAGCAAACAATTTCTGATCATTTACAAGCAATGGGAGAGATCTTAAAGGAAGGAAAATGGGTGCCACATCAACCGAAAGACAAATGGAAAACCAAAAAGTCATCAGTAAAATGTTGCTTCAACGGCACAAAAGAAAGTCTTTTTTTTTTTTTTTTGCATCGAATTGTGACTGGTGATGAAAAGTGGATTTATTTTGAGAATCCCAAATGCACAAAATCATGAGTTGATCCAGGTCAACCACCAACATTGACTGCAAGGCCAAATCGCTTCAGAAAGAAGACAATGCTCTGTGTTTGGTGGGATCAGGAAGGAGTGGTGTATTATGAGCTTCTAAAACCAGGTGAAACTGATAATACCAATCGCTACTGACAACAAATAATCAATCTGAGCCACACTTTGATCATAAAATGACCAGAATGGGCCAGAAGACATGGCAAACTAATTTTGCTTCATGATGATGCACCATCACATACTTCAAAACCAGTTAAAGACACATTAAAAGATCTTGCCTAGAAAGCATTAACCCACCCTCCATATTCACCAGACCTTGCTCCTTCAGATTACCACTTGTTCCAATCAATGGCACGAGCACTTTCTGAGCAGCACTTCAAAACGTATGAAGAAGTAGAAAATTGGTTTTCTGAATGGTTTGCCTCAAAACAAGAAAAGTTCTATTGGGACGGTATCCACAAATTACCTAAAGATGGGGGAAATGTGTAGCTAGCGATGGACATTACTTTGAATAAAGAACTTTTGATGTTTCTCTTGAAATTATCATGTTTTCTTTGATTACAAAATCCACCATTATTAATCGGTAAGCCTGGTAATCAGGCTCCCTCCTCTCTCGTCTAATGATCCCATCAAAGAAAACCCAGTGGGGAGGGTTAAAAGGCCTCACTGACATTGCTGAGGATTTCTCCAAAGACCTCCTCTTTTTTTCTGAAAACCTCATTTCACTTTCTCCCCCCTTGCTCTATTTAAAGCAAATAGTTTATATTCTCATAAGATGAGGACGATGGTAAAAGTAGCAGCATCAGTAGAAATGGCTGCATTTGCTGGGCATTGACCAGGTTCTAGGCATGGAGCTGAACACTTCATATATGCTATGCGTGCTTTCATGACAACAGCCCAAGAGAGAGGAGTAATTTGCCAAAGGCCACATGCCCAGTGAGTGCGTGAGTGCGTGCTCACAATCCTACATCTTGAGGAAGGAAACCAACCTGGAAGTCAGGACATCTTGGTTTCGATCCTGGTTATCCCTCTCACTAACTGTGTAACATAAGCAAGTTCCCTAACCTCTCTGATCCCGAGGCTTTTCATTTGTAAAATGAAGCAAATATTTGGTTTTTGTAAAAAACCAAATCTCAGGTGATTCTGGATTAAAATTCAGTGATTTGTGTAAATTGTTGAGATTTGAATTGGGTGGGCAGGTAGGTGGTTCCCAACAAATGCCTGGCCCTTCTCCCGACTGCTCCACACCATCCGCTCTGTGAGGTTTCTGCCATCTCAATCCTCCTTTTTCTGCTCCTGCCCTCAGTCCTTGTTAGAACTTAAAAAGTATGGATGAATGTCAGGATTATGGATAAATAGTAACGGCATCACATTCCCAGCTCTTTAAAGAAAAAACAACAATCGCTCCTCGGGCCGGGGCGATGCCCAGAGGCCAGGCCGCTCGCTCTCAGCCACCCTACCTTCCAGGACAGACCTAACTGCGGGCGGCCGCTGCACGTCTCAGGGAGCCTTGTGGGAGCCCGAGGTGTGGTTTGCTGAAGGAACTAAACAGCTGCCAGGAAAGCTCTTAGTCCCAAGAAGAATATTCCAAAGTAGAACAAGCCCTGCTATTCACGGGCCAGGCAGGGCCTGGGCTCATTAATGTCAGGCTTCCAGGATTTGTTCCAGGGGTAGAAGATTTTACAAACTGAGAATCCCCGGTGGTGCTGGAAACCCAAACACAGTAGCCAGGGTCTGCAGATGCACCAGGAAATGAAACCATTCCACCGTGTGAAAAGGAGAAAAAGCACCGAATGGTTCGCAGGCTCCAGCTAGAGAAGGGGGCTGAAGAAACAACCCAAATGCTGATATTTTTTATTTCCAAATTCTTTCTGATGTGATGATCTTGGAGACATGTTAGTTCCAGAAGAAAGGAACTGCTTCCTGACATCATTTCTGCCATGGCTGTACTCACCTAACAGCTCCAAACACCCCACATAGGCTGGCTCGACAGAATCGAGGCCCAGTGGGCAGTGTCTGCTCACTTCCCAGGCCCCGCCTCACACTGCCATTGAAATGAAAATAAGAAATGGAACGGTAATCAGTCACTGTCACACACACCGAGAGGCTGGATGCCGCTCCAGCCTGGCATTTCCGGATCACCATGCATGGCTTTTGCCAGCCTGCCTCCTGGTGAGGCCATTTGGTGGCCACCTCTTGGCCTGAAAAATATTATTCTTGCTCTCATACTGGTTCCCATCTCCTGGGGGCCATGAGCGTTTGGCCTGCCCTGATCTTTGTCTACAGCTCTGAGGTGGAGGTGTCCAGTTACACAGAGAAACAAGGACCAGCCCTGCCCCATAACCTGAGCTGAACAATGCTGCTGTTTGTTAAAAACGTATTCACCCCCTTTGCTGGCTGGCATCAAGAAGAAGCTGCCTGCCTCGACCCCGACCTGGGAGGCAGCTTTGCCCGAGGTGTCTTTCTGACCCTCTTCAGAGTCTCTGTAGACTTGTCCTGAGCCAAGGTCTCCTGAGCATGTCAGGGGACAGGCACGGAGGGGCCCAGAGTCCAGCAGGGGAAACGGCTTCTGCACAGCCAGACTTTCCTCCATGCAGGGACAGCTTTGGTTTTTGTTTTTGGAGGGAGGGATAAACTCTTTTAGTTCCACGTTCATATATTTTCCAAATTATTCTTCCAAGTGCACACAGCACTTTCATAAGCAAAAAAATAGGAATGCATAAGAAAGTCTCGCATTATAACGCATCACTTATCAAGTAAGATGTTTAAAAATCCATTTGAAAACATTAATTGCCTACTATCTAATGACCTTAGAGAGAAGGTAGCATGCACATGGGGCGATCAGAAATGGATTGCAAAGACATCCTCCTGCAGGGAACTGCAGGGTCAGAGCAAGTGAGAATGCATCCCTGAGTGAGGATAACCGCCCGGGGACCCTTTGCTGCTTCATAGGACAGTATCCCACACCCCCAGTCCCAGAGTCCTTCCTGACAGCTCCCCAAACACCACCGGGACAGACTCCCCTCTGTCAAGGTCTGAACAACTCAATGTGCTTCCAGCTCAAACGCCTGCTTGTCAAACCTAAGCCAGGAGTCTAAGAACTGAAGGTGCTTTACAGGCCTTAGAGAAAATACTGTTCACAAATGTTTGCTTTCCTGGCTTAGAGCTCGCTCACCATGCCCGGGTTCCTGCAGGTATGCACCCATCAAAAACAAAACATCAACAACAAATGGCAGAGGGAGGAGGGGAGAGCCGGGGATGTTAACAGGGAGACTGGCGTTCTTTCTGGGACTAGAAGCCGGTGGTGGTAGCTTCTGGGAAGCCTGTGCATGAAGTTCAGACCCGGAGGCAAAGGCACGAGACATTTTCCCGGGTCTCGTAGGGTCTCAAATGCCCAGCACCACCCTCTTCCTGGAGGTGGTAGGAAAGTACCCTGGAGGAGGCGGGAGGTCATGACCAGTAGTGGGGTTGGCAGTCCAGGCTGCGGCGGGACCTCAAGGGGAGGGAGATAACAGAGACCCCCGCCCAGCCCGAAGGGGGTGGGCACAATGCCAGGCACCATACCTTGCGGTATTTCACCTCATAGTAGAGGATCGGGGCCCGGCTGCCACCCTCGTGCCGAGGCCTCCACACAAGCTCATAAGAGTCAGTCTTGGAGGTCCTGGGTGAGCTGAGGATGATGGGCGCCTCGGCGGGCGCCACCTGCCCTTTCTCTCCTGGGCACTGCGGGGAAGCTGGCTGCACCGACGCTGGAGGCCTCGGGAGCCCTGGGTGCCCCCTCAGCATCTGGTCGGGGCTTCTGGGTCTGGAGGGTGGCACGGGAAGTGTGGCAGTGTCCAGCTTAGCATCGGGCCATGGCCTCAGGGTTGTGCCTGGAGCAGGGAAAAGAAGGAAGGTATTAGGTATTAGTCCCCTGATCATCCGCTG
This sequence comes from Antrozous pallidus, assembly GCA_027563665.1. Classification (NCBI taxonomy): domain Eukaryota; kingdom Metazoa; phylum Chordata; class Mammalia; order Chiroptera; family Vespertilionidae; genus Antrozous; species Antrozous pallidus. Next base: position 69,192,138 of record CM050514.1, read on the forward strand.
AGCTGTTGTGCCCCCCCCCCCCCCCGCCCTTCCCCCGGCCCCAGAGAAAAATGTCAGAGAGAAGACCTGCTGGGCAAGAAGAGCCCTCAGCGCAGGACTGACGTGGCCATCGGCCCACTCACAGGCTCCATGGAAGAGAGGGTCATGCCCCTGCCCTCCAATAGGAAGAGGCAGTCTGGTGCCCCACGTCCAGGCTTCTTGCCGTGGCTCAGGCGTGGCAGGCAAGCCTGTCTGTAACCTCTTTGTTCCTGACGCCACATCTGAAGTGAACTATCTATTTGCTCCTGGGGTCAGGAACCCCGTGCCCTCTTTCTCATGTCTAACACTGGGGCTGGGGCTGCCCCTCACTGTGGGGTCTTAGCACCACGGCACACACGGGCCTTTTCCTTCTCCACTGCCCTGACCTGGAAATGGGAGATGGAGAGCCAACTGTGAATGCCCCCGAGAAGCTGAGGAGCCAGGGCAGCACTCCCTTCAGGGAGCGTCCACAGACTGCCACACGAGTCTTTCCTCTGCCTGCCCCCACGGGAGGCTGGCTTCTGACACTGACGACTTAGCATTTCATTCCCTGTCATTGTGTTTTTCTACAATTATTTCCTTTGCAAATTTTACCCCCTCCATGAAAACCATCCCCGAGGCTGAGTTCTGTGTGATGTTTCTCTGTATTCCCCAGGCTACCTAGTCCAGTGCTGAGCACAGCAACTGCTCAGTCGCTACAGGTGTCAATGGAAAGGAATCAAACTAACGACACACTTGCTTTCCTTTACTCCAGAGCAGGGGTTGACAGGCTGGGTTCCATGGAACCCTATGAACCCACAGATTCTACAAAACAAAAGGTGTTTTTAAATTATAACAGCTACATGGGTCATTTTCACTAGTGAAAATCTGCTTCTGACTTTTTAATAAGTTAATATAAACTTGAGCTTACAACTGAAAGCCACTTTTATTGGTTTTACACATTGGGGTTCCCTGTTAGATTCCCCTGGAGAGAAGGGTTCTGTGAGTATTCAGCTCCACTCTCCCTCGTGCCACACTCACCTGGCCTGGCGGTCCTCAGCTGGACCACGGCGTGGGCACTGCCAACTTCATTCTCAGCCATGCACTGGTAGACGCCTTCGTCTTCGGGCCCCACGCTGACCACTCGCAGGGCCCTGCGGGACAGTCGGAGGCGCTGGCTGGGGGCGAGGGGCACGGCGTTCCTCAGCCACAGCACTGAGGGTGGGGGGTTCCCGCGCACCTCACAGGTGAGCTTGGCGCTCTGGCCCCACGGGATGACCAGCTGGGACAGCTCCACAGTGACCTCGGGGGGTTCTGCCGGGAAACCAGAGCAGGGGTTAGTGAGGCAGAGTCTCCCCGTCCATGTCAGGCAGGCTGGGGGCGGGAGGGGGGTGCTCTGCAGTCAGGAAAGGCTCCCTCTCTCCCCGGGCTGTTGACAGAGGAAAGGGAAGGTCTCCTTCTCTGCCATCAGGGCCACCAGGAAAGGGCACAGAGGGGCAGGCAGCCCCTCTGCCCTAGTCCCTGGGATCCAGGATCTCTACCTCAGAGGACTCCTGTCACTCACTCCACACTCGACCTCGCAGAAGGCACGTGACCCTGAGCCCGGGGTTAGGAGCTTCTAGAAAGGCCAAGCAGACCAAAGAGAAGGTCCAGGAGAAGGAGTGTGCAGGAGACACTCACCAAATACCTGGACGTTGTAGAGAATGGCCGCTGCCCCAGGCTCCCCGACCCCGTTGTCGGCCATGCAGCGGTAGGTCCCCGAGTCCTCCTCGCTGGCGGTGTCGATGAGGAGGTTGCTCAGCAGGAAGCGCGTCTTGTTATAACCCGAGACGCTGGAGCCATCCTTGGCCCAGGTGACCCGCGGAGGCGGGATCCCACTGGCCACACACTCGAGGATGAGACTGTGGCCTTTCGTGACGATGATGGTCTGGGCCTCTGGGGGATAGATGATGCGGGCGGCCTCGGCTGTGGAGCCTGGAGGGGGAGGAGGGAAGGACAGCGTGTGGGACCAGGACGAGGCGTGGGGGACACCTTCTGTGCAACCTTGGATGGCCCAGACCCAGGAGGCAGTCATGGATTTGGTCATGGATTTGGAATCAAATAGCCTTCAGGAGCTTATGACATACATAAGGTATTGGTTTTCTTATGAGACAAGGACTTCCTGCAGGAGTTGCTGCAATAAAAATGAGACTGCAGTGGAGTAGAATCACGGCCAAGGGTATGTGTGGGTAGCTGTGTGTGGGAGGAAGGAAGGGGGGGTGGCCAGAGGTACACTTAAATGGTGCAGGTATTTTCCTGCTTGCACCCAGTGAGGGACTCTGAGATGGGATAAGATGGGATACACGAATCCCCACGCACAGGTCTCAGAACCCAAGTGTCTCCCACAGTGTGAGCAGCATCTCACGTGAGCATCTTGGTGAGATGAGCACTTCTGCTATTGTGGGGCCCCCCAATCAACTACTTCATTAGGCTCTCCTCTGAGGAGGCAGCCAGCCACCCCTTTCAACGCCGGGAGAGACCGGCAGAACTTATTGAATGACGTGTTGCTCTCCAACGCGCCATCGTCCTCGGGGCCTCCGGGTGGCATGCTGACCGTGTGCCATTTTGCTTTATGAGCCAACCAGGGACAGGACCAGGTCTGTACCACCTGAAACTCATATAGCCTGGAAAGCAGTCTTTAAGGAAAAGGATACAAAATTACAGATACTCAATTAGGCGGGGGAGGGACCAATGAAATTTTGCTTCATTAACTTCACAGTAAATCTGCTTTCGGTGCCTACTCCAAAACCTAACTCCACTTTAAATGTTACTCCACGGAATCCACAGGGATTCAGAAAGAGCCTGACGCACAGAACGCGCTCAGCAAACGCAGCTACTCTCACATAAATGGGGGACTGTGTCTGCCCCCCACCCCCGCCCCAGCTTTCACCAGGGGGAGGTGTAGGGCAGACTCCAGCAATGCAGACCGGTGGTGTCCACACGGGCACCAGGCAGCTCGTCTTTCCCATGCAGACGCTGCCTGCTGCTGAGCCCACACATCCCCGCCATCCCCTCCTCTGAAAGTTACACATGCACGAAAGCTCTCCACAGGCCCAGTGAAGGGGGCGGGGGTCCCCACAGTGCTCTGAGGTGAATGAGCAGGAGGCACAGCCCCTCTGACCAAGCCCAGGGCTGGGCTGTGACCAGGCGGGCGCTTCTGGAGGTGCCCCCATCCCGGTCCAATCCTGGATGTCCCACTAGCTGGAGCCCCACAACCCTCACCCCCACACCTCGGGGAACACAACGCTGGAGTCCAGGCTGTGGTACCCCAGGCCCCGCGGCACTTAGGCCCCGCCCCCACCAGGGAGCCCCCCTCCCGCCAGAGAGGCCCCGCCCCCGCCAGGGAGGCCCCGCCCCTTACGGCGCACGCGCAGCCGGTCACTGGAGCCCGAGGTCTTCACTTCTTGGGTCACCGGGTTGTAGGCGGCGCACTTGTACATTCCCTCGTCCTCCTGGCTGGCGTTCACGATCTGAAGGTTCCCTGACGGCATGATCAGGTAGTTACCTGAGAAAAGAACAGGAAGGGAACATGGTGAGTTTGGGCCTAAAACACTACATCCAACAGGTCCCACAATGGGGCAGGGGTTGGGGGGGAGGGGGGACAGGAGCCAAAAGCTGTACACCTGAGTCCCAGCAAGCCCACCCGGCAAATGCTCTTCTCCCATAAAACCTGGAAGCCAGGGGGACAGAATGCCAGGGAATGAAATAACTAAGGAACCAGCTAACTGGCTGGTAACTCCCCCGCGGGTTAGTCCACAGACTAACAGGTTAGTCTCATCCTGTCTCAGAGTCCCTGGAGATCTGTGGGGCATTTCACACATACGGAAGCTGAGAGAGAGGCAGCGGCACTTGGGGTCGGCCGGGCCTGGGCTCAGATTGTGTTCCCTTATTTGTAAAGTGGCCCAGCGTGTGCTGCCTCAGCCGCTGTGGGCTGGAGGGGCCCTGCTGCACACCCGGGAGCTGAGAGGTGATGCCCACAGGAGGGAGGGCTTTCACTTCAGAAGCTCTGAGCCACTCATTACCGAATTTCTGACCCCAACCCAATGCTCCGCTGTGGAAGCCCTCCCCTCTGCATCACTGGCCTGCTGGGCTGTGTGCTCCGGGCCAGGGGTACCAGGGGGACGCGGGGAGTGGAGGGGCAGGCAGGGAGGGCTGGGCCCTTCTTCTCTCAGCACGAGATAGGCTCATGCTGCTGGACACACCAGTAGTGTCCAGCTTCCTGGCAGGCAGATCACCAGCCCTCCGCTCCGAGCTCCTGATGGCCTGCCCTGGGAGTCGGAGTATCCCTGTACCCCGGACTCACTGAGCCTGGCAGCGGCCTGCCCCCCGGGTATGAGCTATTTAGGCAAATATCAGACAGAATAGGGAGAAGCTGTGACCCCTGTGGGCTGGGCAGGCTTCCTCTAGGAGCCACTCCGGGCTCCTGCTGGGGACGGTACAGATCAGTGTCCTTCCCGCAGTCTCCACATGTTTCTGAGGGGCAGGACTCGGGGTTTTGCCCTTTCAAAAAATAGTTTTCTGTATTTCTATAATGAACCTACATTTCTTTCATAACCAGAAAAAGTTAGTAAAATGTTTTAAAATGTATATATTTTTAAGTTACACATTTGAGCTGTGGGGTCCAGTCAGTAGGGTCTTCTTGGCCTAGCATGCAGGGTCAGTTGTGGATGAAGCATCCTGTCCCCACGACTGGTACTCGAGGGCCACAGGTTGGCCCCCCTGAGATGGCTGCATAACCAGGAAAATGGGGACAGGGAGAAACTCAAGTTCCATAAGAAGATTGCTCTGCCGGGGACACGCTCCACTCCCACCCTGCAGCTGCAGGAATAGCTGGGTTTGTCGGCAGCCTTTCGGTGTCTGCCTGGTTGCCAGGAGCTCACATGGGGGAAATCTGGAACCCATGCTGACAGCCCTGATCAAATGGTGCAGCTCAGCACCATTGTCCTGGGCCTCAAAGAGCAAAGACACTCCTCATGACAGGGCAGAAGACCTCCTTAAGGGAGCCAGCTCCTTCAGGCTCCTACAGGGTTAAATATTAAGGCCGAAGACAGCTGACCAGCATGAGGAGGCAGTGGTCAGGGGTGGCCAGCTTCCCCCCCGGCCGTGGCCTCTGGGCTCCTGCTTGCTCACCTCTGGATGCCTCCAGCCACTCTTGTTTGACACTGTATCGGACCTGGGCTTTCGGGTGGCTCTCAGGAAGGTGGCAGGCAATGACCGCCGTGTTCCCTTCATCTACTTCAATCACATGCTGCACATCTAACTTGAAGTCCTGGAGATCTGTGGAGAGAAGGGGGGTGAGGGGGGAGTGCCGGTTGGGCCTCGATGGAGGAGACATGCAGTGTTCCAGGATGGCTTATGTCTTTGTATCTTTAGTCACAATAAACAGCTATAAAACCCCACATTGGGGGCTCTCCGTGAGTCCTTCCTCTACCTCTGTTTAAGGGATGGAATGTGTGGCCCTCATCACTGCATGGGCGTTCAACTTGGTACATGGGCTGCAGGGTGCGGGTGGACATAGAGATTCCTTCAGGAGGTGCCTGTGATGTAGACCAGCCTCTCGGGTACACTGAGACACGGGGCGAGCTGACCAGCCCCACTGGCCCTACTAAACCTGGTCAGGGTCAAGGCACAAATGCCCTGGCAGAGCTCAGCTAATGGAGACAGAGGGAACAACAAAAGAGAATGCTGATGTCTCCTCCAGTTCAAGAATGGCCTTCCCTGGATCTTCTCAGACATCCACAGTGAAAAGTGAAAAGCCCAGAATTTCGCTTGGTTACTAAGCATGGTTCTAACCGGGGTCATTCCTGCTACCCGGGAGCTATACTCTACATCAAGCGTGTTAAAATCTTGGCCTGCGGGCCACATGCCTCGTTCATTTGGCCTGTGTTAGCCTTTGAATTTGACATGCTTGCTCTACATCATGGCTAATACCTTCTCAGGGCTGGGGTGGAGAGCTGTGGCTGCCCCCAGGGTTTCTAAGGCAAAGAGGGGTCCCCCTGGTGTGGCTTAATGGCCGAGGGCCCTGGCAGCACAATGGCCTCTCCTGGCTTGGTACACTGGCAGGAAGACTGGGATCTAAATTGAGAGACGATGGAGGTTCATCTGGAACAAGAACTGATGATTCCCAATCAACCCAAGAGTCCAAACCACAGAACTGTCTCTGTAGGAGCCGAATCACTGATGCTGCTGAACAGAATGGGCCATTTGTGCAACAAAAACCACATTCCAATTTCGGTTTTCAGAACTGTAGCTGAATTTAACTTGAGCGAGGGAATAAGACGAATGGAGAGGAAGATGAGAGAGATGAAAATATTTACCCACTTTTCATAATGGGACTTAGAAAACACCCTTGGGCACCCTCACTGACTGCTGACCACACCACCTCTGCTCAGCTCCTGAGAACGATACCATCCGAGCTGACGGCAACGCCACCGCAGGACCCACCTGCCGCTGCTGTTTCCACTGAAGACCCAGAGAAGGCCACAGCAGCAGGTGGAGTCAGGTTTCTGACAGGAGAGGTAATTACTGAAACAACTGCTGTCGCCAAAGGAGAGCCTGGGGACAGGCACTCAGCCGGCTCGGGAGCTTCCCACTCAATGGAACGTTCAGAAGCTCTCAGGGAAGCCAAGTCAAGCCAGGGCAGGAGGGCCCTTCTGTTTCTATGAAAGGATCCTTGTCCCTTTGATCACCATATCAGATTGTGAGCCATTTCGGGGCAGGACCAAGTGTTCATACACATGTTTTCTGAACCTAACCTAGGCCTAGCCCAAGTAGATGGGTAGATGCCCAGTGATGCTGAATAACTAAAAAAGGACCGTCTCGGAGCTGGCCCCTCCATCAGGTACAAGGGGCCCATTTGTTGCCTGTGAACGCAGATGTGCTAGCTGAGCTGGCCTACATTGTAAGCTCAAGGATAAGGGCCTAGCACGGCCCATGTCCTATGAACTTTTTATCCAAGTGTGGCCAGCCTTTTACCTAAGTGTGGCTATTTTGAAAATAGAACGTTCCTTGAGGTTACTTCCGGGGTCACAGGAAAGAGGTAAAATAGATCCAATAAATGCGGAGCAAGACTTGTGTGCTGTTTTGTGTGGCAAAACCAATGGCAGACTGCCCAGTTCATTTCTCTTACTGAACTTCCTTCTCCAGGCCCACGTGATGCTTGTGGATCAAGGAAGGCCAGCCTCACAGTCCCTTCCTTTGGGTGGGTGACCTGAAAGTTTAAGGCCTTCTGGGCTTTAAAAGAATGATCTCATCATTATTTAATTTTGTGTGCATGACATCCGACCCTAACTAAATTGCAAATTTCTAGTGGGCAGTCTATTCTGCACTCCACGCCTCCAACCCCAAGCCCCACTGCCCAGTATGCAGGATACAGCAAGTGCTCGCTAACCCTCACTGAATACATTGGGAGCTGGAGCCAAGGCCAGCTTCATGGGTGTGCAACCTGCCCAGTCGCACAGGGCCTCATGCTTGGGGTCCACGCTTGGTTGAATGCTCTGCTGTCACCATCTTGAAATTCTTCATCTTGTTTGAACAAGGGACCCTGCATGTTCATGTTACATGGGGCCCCATACAGCACAGCCCAGTCCCGGGTGAGCCTCTCCGCCAAGACAGGGGGGTGCTTTCTCTCAGAGAGGAGGGAGCCATGGACTGTGGAGAGGGGGGATTGCCTGTGCTCAGTGTGTTCCAGCTAAATATGGCTGCTGCTTTCCAAAGCCGTGTACTTCAACAATGCTGAGGCCTCGTAGTTCTCAGCACAGTGCATGTGTACCTGCCAAGCCAGGAGGCGCCCCACAGAGCGAGCTGTGAGCATTGTGAGCTCAAGGGCATCTGGAAAATTCCTCCATCACTAAGGAGCACTCTCTTCAATGGTCTAATAAATCTAAAAATACTCCACTAAGAGTTTTTGAGTTTTTTCCTCCCCTCCCCCTTATCGTTACCTCATTTCAAGGAAATTTGCCTTGAGCAAGAATATATTTAAACTTCACAGATCATTTTGCAAGAAAGATGTGAGCAACTGAAAGGAGTCTGGCACCAGAATGCCATCACTATCTTAATGGCCTGGGCTCCTGCCCCATGGTAATTGCGGGCTTATCCAGGCAGGAGCAGAGCACGCGCCTCTGCACAGCCCCCTCACCCACCCAGCCCCAGAAACACCAGGCCCTCCTTAAGCCCCTCTTGGCATCCTTTGCACCTCTGACAACTGCTGGGCTGGAGACAGGAGGCTGTGCAGTCGGGGAGCACAAAGCTGGGCTTTGGTCAGCCATGTGGCCAGACAGCCCTCTGTTCGGGTGCCAACATGTGCACAACAGCCATGCAGGCAGGACCGAGGACACCCAGCTGGGCACCCAGCTCCCCACGGGGGCCGACTGGCAGGCACGCCTTCCTGGTGTCAGAACAAATAAGCAGAAGTTTAGTCCTTGGCCCTGTCCTCTCCTTGTGCCTTCTAAACGTAAGCCTTAGCTGTTGCTTCACTAGACAAATTCCCAAATTGGCTGCTGGAGCAAAAGTTGCGTTTCACTAAGGGATCAAAGGCAGAGCAATGAAGTGAAGACCAACTTGAAAATCAGAACACCCTCTTTTAGTGTTTTGGGGCAGAGAGAAGGACAGGGATGGTGAAGCTTCATGCACAGTACCAGCCTCGTCAGCCACCAGGCGAGGCAGATGCAGAGAGATGCAGTTGGCTGCATGTGAAGGAAAGCTGCCTGTCCCTGGCCCCTTTGTCTGCAAAGCTGGCTTCCTGGTCAGGTTGCTTAGAGAGCCCCACTGGGAATCAGGGGCAGGCCCTCAGTTACAAATGAGGTGAGCAGGCCCTGAGTCAGAAGGATGGATCAGGTTTCACCAGGAAACGGTTGACAGGACACCTGTCCTTGCCTGTTGGCTGGTGTGTATGAGAAATCCATTACTGGAATGTTTTTGCAGCTTTAATCCTCTTATGCCTTCCCTCAGACCCGCTTTTGCATCCTCTCTTTGTGTAGTCTTCCAGCTACTTTATTAACTTGTCTGCACTAATCTAACGCCCATAGGCTCGCTCTTGTTTCTCGGCTCTCAGCAGGTCAGAAGCCCTGGTCACTGGGGCCACCTTGGAGATCACTGGCCTTCCTTACTTCCCACAAAATGTTGTGCTCTCAGAGGAAGCCCATATTCATTCAGGTTCCAAACAGAACTTGGCTCACTTCCCTGCCTTCTGTGTGTTCAATTTCTTCGGGGAACATGTATCTTCTGATCTGTCTCTTCCCTGGGACCTGGGATGCCCAGATTGCAGGGATTTGTTCAAACAGATCATCTCATGTGCCCCATGTTTCCTCTTCACATTTACAGGGTGTCAGCCAGGGTTAGAAAAGGCAAGTAAAAGACATTCAGAGGCACGTGGGCATGGCTGCCATTGCCAGGGAAACAGGAGAAAACACGATCGATAAGTTTTATCTTGAGCCCCTTTGGAATTCCTTTCTCACCACCTTCTGGATTCAGTCTTTATTTAATGAAAGGCTCAGTAGAGCTATGAATGAAACTACAATATTTGATGCAAGTTCATTCATTCTCAGTGCAGCAGTGTTAAATCTTAATTATAGCCCCAGCTTGCTGCCTTTCGTGGAACTCACGCATCCACGGACAGGTGCTGTGAGCCTCGGCAGTGTGCCCTAGTGTGAACCTTAAACTTAAGGATCAAAGTCAATAAGGTTCCTCACACCACCTCTCCTCCCTGGGCCCTCGCTTAGGCTGCAAATAGAAGTTCAATCCTGTGTAAGACGTCAGGTGAAATGGTGCCGTAGGCTGGGGCTGCATGGAGTTACCAATATCCTCCTCTCTACGAGATCACCTTAACTGGCTTTCTACCCACCCAGGCATTTGTCCTGTACAGTCTGTCCTGCCTACCTCCTGCCTACTCTCAGGAATCACCAGGCAAGCCTGCACTTATTTGCTGAGGCTTGGATGGGATCCACCGGATTGCGGGGGCACCCTGTAGAGCGGCTCCCTCCCTTGGCAATGCTGCCAGGACGGCTCTGTAGCCTCGTGGCCATCGGCAAGTTTCTGGGCTGACTGATAATTCTACTCCCCACTTCTCATGGCTCCAGGTCTTGACTTGTCCTTGTGGTGGCTTATTGTATCTGTGGCCGACGTTTCCCAGCATAGAAGCCTCTGCTCTACCAAGCATTCTCCTCAGTGGCGACCCCACAGCCCTCTCTGCACCCGAGTCCCTTCTTGAATTTGGAAAAGTGCAAGGGAAGCAAAGGTCCTAAGAGCTTTCTCAGGCAGAGCCTGTGGCTCACTGCCCTACAGGAGGACTTGGAGGTGGGATAGGAGAAGGGGAGGGGTCCCGGGCACTGCATCCCCATGAGGCCTCTGGTCATGCAGAAGCTTGCCAGCACCTCAGGCTGCTTCACTGATGGGCAGAGAACCACCACACTGATCTCCACCCCAGGAGTGACCCCAAGATCAGTCCTCTGAAATAACAGTGCTTTGCTAGTGAATCAGTTACAGAGGCAGCGTAGAGACCGGAGCCTGACAGTGCTTTCCTTCGGTCACAAAGCACAGCTCCTGGTGAGTGGCTGGGGTTTGCTGGGGGACAGGCAGGCATCTCAGAAACCACACATCTTGGGTAGTGACTAAGCCTTTTGCCAGTCGGTTGCCCTGGCACACAGACCACTGAAACCAAACCCACTGTAACCCACGAGGCTGGACAAAATCAGGATATTCTGTAGTCAGCACTCGGCACCACACCACCCCTCCAGGCGCCATGGAGACAGTCATTAGCCAGCCAGGAGCTGGAGGTGATGTATCTCACCAGGCACTGCAGAAGATACTGAGAAGACAAGACACAGTTCCTAATCCAATGAGCTTTACTCTAATGGAAAAGACATAAAACAGCACACAAAGCAGGACTGGACAATTCGCCGGAGTGTGACCCACCTCCACCAGGGTCCCAGCCCAGGGCGGGGCACCTGGACCTCCTGAGAAAATGCAGAAAGGGGGTTTGTAGAGTGAGAACTGCCCCTCTCTGTAGGCAGGGTGAATGGGTAACTATGTTTGCTCTCTTTGGGATTTTTACTTTTCCTGCCTGTTCTATTGCACAAATAATTTTGGCTCCAAAGCACTTTCCTGACAGCCATGGAAACACGACATAAAATTTTTCAAACACACTTTCTGATGAAAACAAGACATGCTCTCTTTTATTTAAATAAAAAACAGTTTCCATGGGGGAAAAACCTTCGCAGATGCCAAACATATTCGCTGTTAAATCTTGTGTTTCTCTCTTTTCCTTTGAGCTTTGGTGGGGTTTGCACCCAGATTGGAGCAGTGAGAGAACACTGAGGATGGAGAAGAGATTAAAGAGCCAGGGGGTGAGGGCAGGAGATCAAAGTCATGACAGGAGGTGGGCAGGAGAGGAGAGAAGACAGAAAGGGAGGAGTGTGAGAGGAAAAAGGAAGAAAAAAAAGAACCTAGTGCAATGTCATTAAATGATTTGCAATAAACTGGCCTAATGCTTCAGGAATTTCTTGGCTTGAACCAATTAAAAATATATATTTTTAAAAGACATAAGAGAATGAGAACTGTGATTAATCCCTGAAGACAAGTCAAGGGTGGGAGCCACGTCTCCACCGAGTCTGGCAGCCAGATGAACGGAGGAGATGTCTGTAGACCATCTCGTTTATCTGACTCCAGTGCTGCTGTGAAGCAGGGCTGGTTAGCAGGACTGGGGAGTTTCTTTTGGACCCGGCCAAGGAATGAAATGGTTTGAAAAAAATACACCGAAGAAAAAGAGAAGGAAAAAAAGATTTATTTGCCAGCAACCCACATCACACATATTTCTCTGATCAACTCAATATAAACTATAAACTTTAGCAATGGGAAAATTAATGTGAACCCTGGTGGTCTGGGCTCATCAGAGCCAGAGCTGGATCCCGGATCCTGGCACGGGCTTTGGCAGGCAGGCAGCCTGCACAGGAAGAGGGAGAGGACTGAAAAGCGAGGCCCAGGCGCCCAGGAGGAATGGAGATGAGCACTTTAGCATGCTCTTAAAAACAGCAAGCACTTCGGGTGGGAGAGGAAGGGACACATCCCATGGCCAGTGAAGCCCACAGAGGTTCCCACTTCTGAGAACCACGTATTCCTGAAGCAGTGGTGGCTTCACCCACCACCTCGGACAGTGTCCCCCGGGGTGACTGGTGGGACATGGAGCCACATTCACTGGCATCTCCCTTCAAAGGTTCCAAAGTTTCCTCCAAACATCTCTTAAAACAAAAACAAAAACAAAACAGACTTTTATGTTTCTCATATTCATCCGTTTTTCTAAATGCTTCCTACATTTCTTTGTATCTTTATGGCCCGAGTTCTTGCTTCATTCTTTCCTATTTACTTCCTTAAAATGTTTAATATATCGGATTTAGTGAAGAAGGCTTTGTTCACTTTCTGCATGCCCTTTTTGATCTTCCAGACTTCAAACACATTTTAATCTAGAGTCTTCTTCCTAGACATTCACTGAAGGCCTACTCTGCGCCAGGCCCTGTGCAGAGCAGTGTGGTCACAGAGCTGAATGCCAATACCCTGTCCTCCAGGCAATGAGACAGGCAGGAGAGGGGTCTTTAACCCAGGATGGTGAGGCGGCTGGGAAGAGGAGACCCTACCACAGACACTTGGGAAGCTGAAAGTTTCAAGAAAAGATTCCTAGAGGAGAAGATACCCGAGTCCTGAGAACTGAGAAGGAATTCTTAAACCAGGGAGGGAGGAACTTTCTGGGGAAAGGAATGGAAAGCAAGATGGTATAGGCACCTGGAGCACCAGGAGTTCGAGGAGCTGAGAAAATGGGGTTGGCTGGGCCTAGATGGAAGTGGGGCTCAGAGATGGGCTTACGTGTATCATCCTACAGCCCGAGCCTTAGTCTGTGACCCCTGAAATCCTCAAATGTTTTTAAGTGGAAGAGCACAGTCACTCAAAATTAAGCACAATTTTCCCTATAGGAAAAAATACTGTATTTTTCCTCAGCAAGTTTTTTTTTTCTCCTTTTCATTTTGCTTACATTTTTTTCTCACTGTTAAGAAACAGTCTTTTATCTTAGATGTGAACATTTCACTTGCAGAACAGACTCACTGTCCTTTAGCTCTCAGGGTCAGTACCAGGTTGTAAAAATGGTTGCAACTGTCTAAAACCAAGATCAAAGTAGAAATCCCTAGACTTTTCCACGTACAGAAAAGGAAGAGCCGAGGGACTTGCTTGTTCTCTTGATTCTTTTTCATTTTTTAAAGGAATCATTTTTGCATTGTGTTTCCTAAAGGATTCCAGTGATTTCCAGCAAGCGAATCAGCACTCCCCTCTTCTCTGTGGGGGAGACGTTCTAAGACCCCGACTGCCAGTGGATGGCTGGAACCACAGATAGTACGGAAGCCTAAATTTACTGTTTTTTCATTATACAGTCATGTGCCACATTCGGTCAACGACAGATTGCACATATGACAGTGGTCCCTAAAATTATAACGGAGCTGAAAACACTCTATCGCCTAGTAACACTGTAGCTGTCATAACGTCGTAGCTCAACGCCTTCCTCACGTGTTTGTGGAACACTGGTGTAAACAAGCCTACTGTGCTGCTAGTCGTATAAAAGTATAGTCCACCCAATCACATACAGTGTTTAATACCTGATAATAAATGGCTGTTACTGGTTCATGTATTCACTGTACTTTTTATTGTTATTTTAGAGTGTACTCTTCCTCCCTATAAAATAGTTTTGCTGTAAACAGAATGCAGTGGTGTGCCAGCAGCAGCCTCAGACATCTAGTGTTTACCACAACGTTTGATTGCATCATTTTCTCTTGCGCTAAATTTATGCTCCTGTTGCTTTTACGCTAACATGCTGCACAGGCTTGTAGCATAGGAGCAATAGGCTGTGCTGTGCAGGTATGCATAAGTACAGTCTAGGATGGTTGCACCACAATGAAACTGGCTAGCAACACACTTCTCAGAATGGATCCCTGTTGTGAAGTGGCACAGGACTGTATGTACACAGTTATGAATGCTGAATTTATAAATTAGGCACACTATGTTATGAACAACAATAACAAATGAAAGAGAACAATTATAACAATAATTGTTCCAGTAATGATGCTGCAATGAGAGTTATGTAAAGGTGGCGTTATTAAGTAAAATTAGGGGTACTTGAACACAGGCACTGCAAGACTGTGTTAGTTGATCTGATAACCAAGGTGGGTACTAAGTGGCTAACAGTGTGGAGATGCTGGATGAAGGGATGATTCATGCTCTGGGCAGGACAGAGCAGGACGCGTGAGATTTCATCACGCTACTCAGAACTGTGCAACTTAAAACTCAAGAAATATTTACTTCTGGAATTTTTTCACTTAATAATTTCGGGGTGCAGTTGACCGTGGAAAGTGAAATCACTGGTGGGGGGCACTGCTGTAATCCTTCCTTCAGCTCTGGCTCACTGGATCTATAATTCTACTCAACACACAGCTTAGAGAACAGCCCTGGGATTTATTTACAAAGAACAGACTGAGGAGAAGAGAGGGATGCACTGAGAACGTCCTTGGTGGACGATGCACCACGGTCTCGAGGTCTTCCTGTGGCAAATATTGACCATTACTAAATAGAGAATTGGGAGTCTTGCTTCCTAGGGCAGACAGCTGCTGCCCCCCGCCCCCTTCCCCTGTCCTGAGCAGAGCTTATACCACACATCTGCCTGGGCACTTGCACCAGGTCTAATGGGACTAGCACTTCCAGTGCCGCCTGAACATCGGGGACCCTCTTGTGAGTTGTGAATTTCTACTTGTAAAGCAGAAAGCAGAAAGAGTCAATATGACTTTGGCCTAAAGCTGTAAGATACTCCTTAATCATTTCCTATTTAGATTTCAAGCTTCTTAGCATCGTTTGGGTCTAAGCTGTCTCCCGATAATTTTCTTGTCCAAGAAGCAAAGTACAAAGTAGCTAAATTTTAGGCTCAAGCTGGCTCTCCTTTTTCAGCTATGAACCCTCCCTAGGGAGCTACTTGTCTCTCCCGGCAAAGAAGTCTTTCATCAGCCCCTCTCTGTCAGCTGCAGCCTCCCCTGCTCTCTTGGGGCAGCTCAGGAAGACACCTGTGTGGTCTTTCCTCCCCTGACACTTCCTCACACCATAACCAACCCTTCATCCCAAACCAAAGGGATTCTTTGAGACATTCAAGCCAATAACAAATGTTTTTCCAATTTGCAATGAAGGGTTCTTTCTTGTTTTGTCAAGCAATCATTGGCTGGCTGACCCGGACTGAGGGAGAGAGGTGCTGCTGTAGAAAACACTCTAAGGTGTTTCTTTCTACATCACAAAGTGTGCATTCCCAAAGGGAACAGAGAGGAGGAACAGTGAGAAATGGGGGTTGGGAGTGGAGTGGGGAATAGGAGGCCCAGCGAGAAAGAGACAATCACCTGGTGATTAGACTGAGGACCCGAGTGAACTCACCATAGAAATACCTCACAGGAAATTAAACTCACTTATGCCAGTATCTGCCCCATCCCGGCAGCTGGCCTGAGCTTCAGTCTCGTACACAGTACCAACAAATGAGTTCAGTTGTTGAAGGTAGGAGGACTCAAAAGATTAGAAATAAAGGTGTCTCCCACACATTCTTCAAACTCCAGGTCTTCCTCAATCCCCCAACTGAATCACTGTTCATCTGAGCACCACTGAAATCTGTTTGCATGTCTGTGAGACAACACCCAGATCTGGCTTGCTCTTGGGCTTCCATGTTCTGCAGCCCATCTTCTCCTTTAGACTGAGATCCTTGGCCATCGGGATTAGGTCTCACTGGACCCTGTTGGGAATTCTAAACACTCCCCAATTCTCGGGATACCATTCTCTAAAACACCCAAATACTGAACCGAGGTTGGAGAACGGATGGTTTGCTGTCTCCCAAGTGGGGGTCCCTATGGATTTTGGACTTCCCAGCCTCCACAATCATGGGAGCCAGTTCTTTAAACCTCTTTCTCGTCTCTTTTTCCCTGTCTCTATTTCTCTCTCTCTACGTCTCTATGAAAAATAGGTTCTGCTTCTCTGTAGAACCCTGACTAAAACAGGATGAAGGCAGCTAGAGATAACTTAAAGAAAGAAATATCTACAGTGGTCCTTAATGGCCTGTTCTAGGCTCAGTGTCAGAGCCTAGAAGACCTCAAGGAAGTGTCTGATGGGAATCAGAGTTGTGGGGAGCTGAGCTAAAGGAGACAAGGCTTCTGTTTGTGGAATTCACATTGTGGGGGCCAGGTCAGCCCAGCCTGGTCAGAAGGACGAGCGGCAGTGTACAACAGAGGCCTACGCGGCACCCGTGGGCCACAGGGACACAGGGCAGGGCCACCGGGGGCTGTGCTGACAGGCAGCTGGGAGGCGGGCTCTAGGTTGGAGAACAGGGGTACACAGGGAGTAAAGAAAATCACAGGAAGTGGGTCAGCCAGCTCTGTCTTCCTACCAAGGCAATCCTCTCTCTTGGTTCTGGCTATGGCTGGCGCTTTGCCACCCTGGACTCCAGATTCCGAAGGGCTGTTCCCAGGATGGAGCTGGGCAGCCAGGCCCAAGGACTCCACAGGAAAACACTCCACAAACGTGTGTCTGAATGAATAAACACTTGGAATGTATAAAATGCTTCCAAATATTGCCATCACATATTCTCTCATTTGATCCTCAAAGAAAAAGCCATGCAAGTGAAGACGTACTATACCGTGCTCATCTCGTAGTTGTGACAATGTAGATTAGGTCACTTGTTCTAAGTCACATTAACTCAAAGTGTCAAGAGTTAAAACTTAAACCCCGTATCTTTTTTTTTTTCCTTTTAGTTTGAGCCATATCAAGCCTTTGGCTCCTGGTATAAAGCTTGCGAAAAGAAAGGTATAAGGAACCAAGGGTCTCAACGTCAAATGCATGTAAAAAAGCAAGAATTAAATAAGGTGGTCTGGGGTGAGGCATTAGCAGCAAGAGAGGTTTTCCACAAACAAAATGTAGGCTCGGTAAGAAAAGAATTCTTTACAGAGGAGATTGGGGAGGCCACAGAGTGAAGGCAGCCGTTACCCACACAGCCAGGGCAACCTGGGGTGGAGGGTAGGAGTGCACAGGTGAGAGTCTTCAGGCGGTAACATTCTACCGGAAGACCAGAAGCCATGTTACCAAGTCAGGATGAAGTCCAGGTGCAACCCCCACCCCCAGCATCAGGGTAGAAGAGGTCTGGACCAGGAAAGTTCTGTTAGTGCCCTCTCCGTACCCCGTATCCTCGTGCCAGGCCCTAGCCCCGATCATCAAAAGCTCCCAGGGATCTCCAGAAGTTCACTGAGATGCAGAAAGCAGTCTTGCCAGGTAGGCCACACAGCAAATGCTTTGTCAGAGGATGAACATCTGGACACACGCAGAGGAGGCCCGGGGAAAAGGAAGTCTCGAACTCTGTGGGGTGTGCGTGCGTGCACACCAGCACGCCACTGCCCAGCCTTGCTTCTAAATGCAGACTAGGCCTTTGGTAATCCCTTCTACTGCTCAGCCTCCCTCGTACACCAGCCAACCAGCAAAACACAGCCCCCATTCTGCTCAGGAATGTGCTTTTGGAAATTTAATCTAACTGCGGAGTCTGGGCCAAATGCCCCATGGCATTAACCCAAAGACAGCACCCCTTTTTCCCGCCTCTCCTGCTGCCTCCTCCAAATTGGGAGGCTGCAGTCCCACTCCACCGACTCCCTGTTCTCCATGACACAACCCCTCCACACCCGTTCCCCCGGTTTCTAGAACCTCTCAATCCTTCTAGTCAGGCCCAAACATTTCACTTCTGATTCATGTCTAAATGACAAGCCAATAGCTCTTGGCTTTCAAACAAGACTCGGTTGGCTTCTGCACAAGCCCCTTCTTCTCTCGCTGTGCCTTTTTTGGGTTGCAACCAAACTCTTCCCTTTGTCCTCACTGCCAACTGCAGATCCCTTTAAGCGTTAGAGAAAGATGTGGCCAGGAATTTTTTTTTTTTAAATAAAGCTATAAATTGTCTTTCCTCACACAGATACACCTTGAAGTACAAGGAGGGCTCCAAAGCAAATCATCTCCTCTCCAGCTCTCCCCTTCTCCAAACAATGAGAGGCTCAGCCTGGCTCCTAATGTGGCCAGCCTGGCTCCTAATGGTGATGGCGTTTTTGGACTTCACAGACATGTGCTGACCATTTGCAGATGGACTCTCCCTCCCAGATGAGCAGCATTATCCTTCAAAGGCACAAATGTTGCTAAAACACACATCTTATTTGTAGGAATGCAAAACTGGGAGCAACCTGACTGGAGATGGGAAAAAGGTTCGGTGCCTTTTGGTGTATGTTCCAGGGCCATGGGGAACGATGATCGTGGTCTGGTTGGGGTGGGGGCAGGAGAGCTAGGAAGGGGCCCGAGGAACCTGCTGGAGTGATGGTACGCGGCGTGTACATGTGGGAACCGCACCAGGTTGTCACTGAACATTAGTGCACTTCGTCTGCCTTACTGATGCCTTTAATACTCAGTAAAAAAGATAAACTAAAGACGGTCACATGGCCAAGGCAAAATGCCTGTCGTACAATGTCAAGGGGAAGAGAGAAAAGGTAGAGATCACCTGTTCAGTGGTCAACAGTGTAAGGTGTGGGTCTGGAGAAACACTGGGAGGGTGTGCTCCAAAATGATGTTAGGGTTGTGTGATGGGGGCTCAGGAGAAACACTGTTTTCTATATATATTCCAAACTTCTTATAATGTAATTTAATTATAATTAAAAATATAAAAAAGGAGCATGATGGTGGGAGGTGGAGCTCTGACCTCAGCATGAAGAGATGGATCCTCCGCACCCTCCTCGCCCTCACCCAAGCCTCCTGGGCCCTCCAATCACCCACAGCTCGGCTACTGGCCCAGGGCCTGCCTCTCCCCCCACGCCCTGCTGAGGCTGACACGCAGATCCCATGGTGCTCCTTCTGCCACAAAGTGGAGCTCATGGAGGCTGGGGAGTGGCTCCCAGATGCAGCCCTGGCTGGTGGGCCTGGCTCCCGAGGGAGACCGGGACCCACCCTGCCTTCTTCCCTTCTGAGAAATGGGCAGGGCTGCTCCACTGTTCCCAGAGAGGGCAGGCCCTTAGGGATCTGGGAGCCAGAGGAAGAGAAAGGTCTTTCCTTCTCTGCTCTCTGCTTCCCCACCCTCGTCGCTCTCCTCCCGGGTCTCACACCACTCAGGGCCCCCAATGTGACCCGAGGCCTCCAGGACCATCTCACCCAGCAGGGTGGCGATGGTGGTGACTGTAAGCCCAAGGCAGGGCTGCCCGGGAGAAGGGGGCACTGCTGAGTAAGCCACGGGGGACCAAGCTCTGGAGAACTCAGTTTAAACCCAAACCACACTAATCTCAGAGTTTCCCCATGCCCTACATTTCAGGCTCCAGGAAGGGAGAGGAGGTTCTTCATGTAGCCTGGCTCCAGACCTGGCACTTGTAAAGTGGGGGTGAGGGTTCTCCAGGCTCAGACGTTTGTTTAATCAGTCAAGTCCCATTTGCCACGTGTGCAGTGGGCAGCATCCAGGTAAGGTGTGCATGGTGCCCCCCTGGGTCAGGGCAGACCCAAGTGGTGATTACATATAAGAGTAGCATGAAGTCCTCTCCTGGCAGCCTCCCCGTACCAAATCGTCACCGAATCTCTTCCTCTTTTCCTTTCTCTTTAGCCCTTTGTCATGCAGTTTCCTTTCCATTGTGTGCTGCTGTTTATACCCCAGGCATTTGTAATGTGTGTGCCCCTCAGAGAGAGGCAGGTGGCCAAGAGTGGGGTGGGCAGACTCTGTACAGCCCACACAGAGCCCTGCCAATGCTCCGACAGCAGCCGCAATGAGGATGGAGCTCGGAGGACGGAGGGGACCGTAAGCAGCTGGCACAACCACCTGAAACCACAGAGTGGCCAAGCGCAAAGGCATGCATGGCCCAGCTCTGGGGCCACAGAAGCAGCTCATCCAGGTCAGGTTCCTCTCTTTCTAGACACTGAGCCCAGACACTCACGTCCCCTACTCGCAAAGTGGCTTCGCAAGGCACGCAGCCCTGCTCCTGGGACTGCTGGGCAGCTCCTGTACGCAGGTTTACATTTCAATGATCAAGACCCCTTTATGGTAAGACTAATGGGGGGGTGGGGGGTATGAATTGTGGGGGGTGAGGGCAGAGGGACCAGAGAGACTGGGAGAGAGGAGGAGGGCCGGCACCAGGGCCGAGGAGCAAAGGAGCAGCACTCACTGGCTAGTGTCACTGTGGCCGGCACGCTGGCCACGGCCCCCGCAGGCATCCGGGCCACGCACTGGTACCGTCCCACGGTGCGGTTGTTGAGAGCGGCGATGATGAGCGTCCCGCGGGTGACGAGGACGCCAAGAGCATCCTCGGAACCATTCAGCTCCCTCCCATTCAGGCGCCAGGTTGTGCTCAAGCCCGGCGGCTCCACCACGCAGCCCAGGATCACCGTTCCCCCGAGCTTCTGGACGGTGGAGGGAGGCTGCACTGTGACCTGCGGCACCTTGTCTGCAAGAAGAACAGGTGCAGCTGTGAAGTGATGCTCTGAGGGCTCCGGCAGCAGGGCCTTTGAGAAGCACCGCCCCAGGCAGCCTTGCAGAGCCGAGCAAGCAGAGGAGCTGGGCTTTCTCTGAAGACTAGGGTGCCCTCCCCAGCCTGTGTTCAATGCGGAGGGCAGAACGGAGTGGGCATGGCTGCCAAGGTGAGCACTGAGGGTTGGAGTGGGACAGGCCTGAATCTAAATCCCGGTCCCACGCTTCTGAGCCAGGAGACTTTTTGGGTCTGTTTCTGATCTGTAAAATGGGGCTAATAATACTTCTCACAGGGCTGCTGTGAAACTCACAAACCTGTAAACTGCCTGCCATACTCTCAAATAACAAGTGCTCAGAACAAGGCAGCTCCTATGATTGTTCCTCCTCCGATGGTAGGTATCGGAAATGATTAAAATGCCCAACCATTAGCCCTGTGATGCTGCTGGGATCATTTCTCATCTTGCACTATGGAGCGTGTCTCTGAACCAGGGGGAAGGAGTGTTCTTTGAAATCCTGAAAGAGGAAGGGCTTTTTTGAAAGGGCTGTGGTAGAATGTGCAACGCCTCCACCCGGCATTAAGGGGAAAGTGTCCTTCCGAGAAGGGCAGACTCACTCGGGTCAGCGAAGCAGCCTGCAGTGGCCAGGAGGAGGCAGGCGAGTGTGACCTCTGGCTTCCTTCCCCTCCGAGTCGTCATCGTCCCACGCGGCCGGTGTGTGACAAAGGGTCCAAAGCCAACGTCCCATAAGCCACCAGTCACTCAAAGAGACTCTGCAGTCCTCCGCAACACCCTGTCATGAGAGAGGGAGAGAGAAGCCGTGGGGAGAAGGCCTGGGATACCCACGTAGCAGCCAGAGCCGGGTTGGTCCCTGCACCCGCTGTTTCCATCAGACACGCCGGACACTCTGAGTGCTGGCCTGCTGTGCTGCTGGAAGGCCCAAGAACACACTCACGCCATTTCTCATTCAAAAGATGCTTCTGAGCTATCCCCACCTGGAGCTAGCAGGCCACTGTGTTATCATCAGAATGCGGCAGCACTGGCAAGCACTGTCACCGTTGCTTGCAGGAGGCCGGAGGTCTGTGGCCACATGCCACCCTCACAGACCAGGGTGGACAGCGCTACATTCCTGCAGTGCGGCGGAACCCCTCGTTTCGGGAGTCCTAAAGTCTCAGGGACTCCCCAACCCTATCCCTGTATCTCTGTGGACTTTTTTATTCTTAGAATCAACCTACCCTTCTCAGCCTGTCTGTAACTTCTAGTCCCACAACATATAAAAAAGTCACACATCAGCCAAGGCCCCACCTTCTTTCCCCCGGTGCTGGAATTCCGGCCTTTATATTTCCACAAAATCTGGACTCCTGAGACTGACTGACGGACCAGGCTGCTTCTCCGCCCAGAACAACACCCCTGTGGGCCCTGGCCTTCACTGCACCTCCAGCCACCAGACGGCCCATCTCCGCTCCGAGCCACCCTCTCACTGCCTGCCCCTCCCCTGCCACAGTGTTGTATCTGTAAGACTCCTTTAAGCTACAGTCCTTGAGAGACTCATCCAAATCACAGAGAGGCAGGTGTACACGCTCACACACACTTCTGTCACAGCCTGAACCACGATGTTGCTGCCACGCTTTCCACTGCTGCACTGAACACATTAGGCCAAGAAGGAAGGTGGGGGGACATCCTCGTTGGGCAGGGAGGCCCTGGAGTGAGCTCCAGATGACAGGGAGGCGACACGCAGGCCATCGACAGTGGATGCAGCGTCCTGAATCACACTCAGGTGGGAATACTAGGAGTCATTTCCAGGAGGGGGACATCCACTCACAATGTTAACCCTTCTCGACCAGTTTATCTAACCGACGACTCTTTCAAAGTCACCACTGAAAACTCAGGGGAGGAGTCACACTCCCCAGCTGAGCGATGCGTTGTGCGCACCAGTCTGGATCCCCGGCTGCCTGCGCAGTCGGCTGCTGCGGGAGCCGGCACTCAGCTCTTCGACCGTTACCACTCCGGACATGACACACGGGATGAAGGCTGGGCTTCCGGCTCTTGCTCTGTGTGAGGGGTTTGCCTGAACCTCCCCCTTCTCCAAGCTCCTTTGCCCTGGGCTGTCCCCCAGCTGCTGGAGGCAAGAGGGCACACTGCTCTGCCCAGCAAGCACCTCCAGACCAGATGGAGGACCAGCCCCTCACTTGTTCTGAATGTTTTCCAAGGAGTTCTTCCATAGATGTAAGATTTTTGTCCAATCTCTTCCCACACCCCTCCCACCCTCTTCCCCCTGAGAATTGTCATTCTACTCCCTTCCTATGTCCCTGATTCTATTATATTTATCAGTCCATTCTGTTCATCAGATTTTTCAAAATCTTACACCTATGGATGAAGACAGTGGCAGGGGTAAGGGCATGGGGGAGTGGGGGATCAGGTGGAGGGGAGTTATGGGTGGGGGAGGGGAGAGGAACACCTGTAATAATCTGAACAATAAATATATATATATATATATATATATTTTTTTTAAACAAGGAGTTCTTCCCCTTTGCCTTTCCAACCCTCCCTTTGCATCATGTCTTCCACATCGGAGACCTTTCCTTCGCTGTGGAAAAGGACAGGGGACATTTTCTATAAAAGGTTTGGGAGAAAAGTCTGAAAGATGTTTTCAAGAGTTTTTTCTTAACAAGATAAAATATTTTCCTCTTGGTATAGACAGAGCTTTCGCTTTTTTTGACAATCCAGTAAATCAAAGGGCCATGTTATTAGCAAAGTGAAATTAAGGACATCTGCGAAGGATGTGAACAGAGGATGCTGGGGACAGGTGTGAGGGGGTGAGGCAGGCTGCTGTCATTACAGGGTCCTTGCTAAGTTTTTTGCAGGAGGTATTTTTTTAAATCTTCATAAAAGCACTATAAAGTGGGGAGTGTTATCCCTATTTACAGGTGAGAACCCTGGGTTCCAGGGGTTAGTTCACATAACTGCAGGCCTGGAATGGAACCCAGCTCTGTGCTTTTAACCACAATAGTACCCTTTTCACACATT
This sequence comes from Antrozous pallidus, assembly GCA_027563665.1. Lineage (NCBI taxonomy): Eukaryota > Metazoa > Chordata > Mammalia > Chiroptera > Vespertilionidae > Antrozous > Antrozous pallidus. The sequence goes on from CM050514.1 coordinate 69,215,715, forward strand.
TTCTTTCTTTTTAAAATACATTTTTATTGATTTCAGAGAGGAAGGAAAAGGGAGAGACAGAAATATCAATGATGAGAGAGAATCAATGATTGTCTGCCTCCTGTACATCCCGCACAGGAGACCGATCCCTGGCCTGAAATCAAACCATGACCTGCTGATCCATAGGTTGACATTAAACCACTGAGCAAAAGGTGGAGCCTTTTCACACACTATCTATCAGTACCCTGCACCCAGTGGGTGCTTATCGGAGTTAGAATATGGGTGATGTAGAACAATGAGGAATTTTAAGCTATTTCTAGAAAAAAGTTCATACCAAAAAAGCAAGCTTTTGGTGCCCTCTGTTTTCCAGATACTTTTTTTTAAATGCCTCCTTTCCATCAAATGAGATGGCGTATTTATCTAGAATTACCATTATAGGAATTTAAGAAACTTAATTGTTCATGAGACCTTCCAGTTTCCTCCATTCCTTAAGGGCTTTGAGGACACCTGTTCCTTCCCTGCCCCAAAGAAAGAAGAAGAATGGAAGGAAAAAAGGGAAGGAAGGAAGAAAAGCTGGGAGGCAGAGAGACAGGGAGACAGCAAATGAATGCACAGTAATAAAGGGCAAAAACCGAAGACCAGCAGACAAGAGGGCGGGCGGGCTGGCTCCCATTTGAGCACAGGGTGGCTGCGGGAGGTGTTTGGGTTGTAAAGTCCACAAAGGTTTTACTAAGGAAATTCAGCTCTGACCCCCTCCTGCTTAACAAGGACCAGCCGAACCATTCCTGTTACTTCTGCACCCTCAGTAATTTATAAGGTTCAAACTGGAAACAGACCCCACTGCCACTGCCCGCCACCAGCCTGCTTTTAAAAGCAGCAAGGAGAAAAGAATGCCGCTGGGGAGGGAGAGGGTGAGAGGAAGCAGGTACCCAGAGGAGCAGGAAGGAGTTAACTCATTAATCCCCACACCACCTTATGAGCAGGTACCATTTAATGACTCCAAAGCAGGACACTGTGTGCTTTCCTTCATGCAAGAGCAGAACTGTGACAAACACATGGGGCCGGGCAGGGGTCCATATAACCACAATGCATCTCATTTAACGGCTGGGAAACAGGGTTACTTCCGGAACCAGGATACCTAGTGAGTTTGGTCTAGAAAGATAATTCAGAAGAGGCAGATTTCTGAGCACTTTGCTTTAATGAGTAAAAAAAGGCAAGAAGGTTAATTGGAGTACCATTTGCAGAGTAACTCTGACCCCCTGTGAAATGGTCAAGCTACAATTTCAAAGTTGGGTGAAGGCAACAGTAAGGCCTGATATTTTTCTCAGCAAAGCAAGGTCTGTCTAGATCCTAGTTTTCTACTCAATTTCTCAGAAAAAGAGGAGAGACCAAGATAAGAATCAAAAAGCAGAGAGGATGGAAAATGAATTCTTGACATGAATTCCTCACAGAGGTTTCAGGACTTGCTTTTTGAAAGGTTATTTGGACATGAAGCATAAAATACTTCTGAGAAGTTTAACTGCTGACATGCGTGTTCTCACTAATACAAGTTCCTCCAAGCAGACATTTTTGAACTTTCTAAAAACAACAGAATGCCCTTCTGAGGTTGAGAACGAGCATGAGAAATTATAGCCTCAGTATTTATTTTGCAAGAAAATCGCAAACAACTGAGAGCTGATCATGGGCAGGAGGTGGCCAGCTCCAACTTCCCCAGAGGGTGGCTGGCTGGCTGGCTGGAGTGGGAGTGAGACGGCAGCACAGGGGCCACAGGTCACCCTGGGTCACCCAGCCATGCCGCTCTCTCAGAAAGGGGGAGCTCCAGGGCTAACACAAAAAAACATGGCTTTGGACAGCCCGTGACCTATAGCCAAGAAAGCTGAAATATTCAGTGGCAAGAAACAGATCTGACAAAATTTTTGTTCCATTGGTTGGGGGGCGGGGGGTGGAGGGAGGGGGCTAGCTACATAAGAAAAGAAACATTTCTAAGCCCAGATTACATTTTTTGCTTGTTCCCAATTCCATAGCCGAATTCACCTTCCCCACCACCTTGAAGGCAGACAGATTTCCTCCCAGATGATGATGCTAAGTGGCAGCGTGACTGCTGATTGCTGGCTGCCCCACCCCCACCCCCTGCTTCAAGAAAGAGGGGGTGCTCCTGCACAAGGAGTGGCATTGGGGGGAAATGAGTGAACTCTCAGAGGGCTGGCCATGTGAGTTTAGATAGACTTAGGAGAAGGATTTAAAAAGTCATTTTTATTGCTCCGCTGGCATGGCTCAGTAGTTGAGCATTGACCTATGAACCAGGAGGTCGCGGTTCAATTTCCGGTCAGGGCACATGCCCGGGGTGTAGGCTCGGTCCCCAGTGTGGGGTGTGCAGGAGACAGATCAGTGATTCTCTCTCATCAATGTGTTTCTACCTCTCTCTCCCTGTCCCTTCCACTCTGAAATGAGTAAAAATGTATTTTTAAAAGTCATTTTACTTAAAAAATTGTATCCATAGCCCTAATTAAAGGGAAACATTCTAAATTAGGAGGGGCCCTCAGAGAAAACACAGTCATAGTGAACGGGTGTGGAGTGTTCTGAGGAAAAAGTGTGCTTTGGAGAAGGTGTCATCACAGCTGATTAGGAAGGAGACACGGGGGCACAAGTCGGGCCTCCCTCTGGGGCAGCGCTCTTCCCACTATCCTGTCACTGCCTCCTGGGGTCTGGTTAACCAACTGCTAGAACTGCTTTTAAAACTCAGTTTACAGTGTTTCCAAACTCACTTTCTTATGCGTAAGAAAATGTGACCTGGATCATCACCTGTCACAGTAACTATCTGTGTGGTCACTGCCCTTCTTCTACAACTTACACCCTAACTAGACAAGCTCTTGCTGCTCCTTCCACAAACTCCTCCAACGGAGGAATGTTCTGCACTGATGAAGACGCTCTACGTCTGTGCTGGGCAAAATGCTGGGGAGCCACTGGCTACTTGCGGCTATGAAATCCCCAAACCACAGCTAATGTGACTGAGGAACGGCATTTTAAGTTTTAATTTAAGTGGCCACATAGGGCCAGTGGGCACCTCTGGGTCTAGTTCACTAGCTCTTACCTGACTTGCTCCAGAAGTGACACAGGACATGTTCATTTACCTTGGACGGCACAGTTCTAGACTGGTCCCTAGATCATCTACCCAGACATCTCTGATATCAAACCGGGGAGAATAACAATTGTGTTTAGGTTCTTAAGCCTGAGCCAGCCTTCATACATCTAGCTTATTCCTTATCCAAATTTTGTGTGTGAGTCTCCTATTTAAAAACTGTGTATTTTGATTTTATTATTGGGAATAAGGAAGTATTACTACAATCTACTACATATAAGACAAGCACGCAAGGCACAGTAACAGAAAGTGGATTTAGCCAGCGAGCTCAGCCGACATCCCTAGCGCCTCATTTCCAGCCTCCTCTACCATGAGCCCAGGGCCCTGTGGCCAGTGCTGGTGAGGTCAGTGAAGTGTACGTGAATTTGTCACATGTCACTTCCAGACCAAGGCAGGCAGGAGCTGGAGAACTAGAGAGCGGCTTCCGCGTCTCCCTTCTCCTGTCCCAGGGCCACAGGTCACAGGTTTCAGAAGGCAACGTAACCTTTTGTTGCACAAAACCTCTAAAGTTTTGGGATTACTCCCATGTAACATCTTTAATGTCTTCACTGATCACCACAAAGGGGAAATAGCAAATGAGAGCAGAGGGAGGATATTTTTTCCAGTTCGAGTCCTCAGGAAAGGTTTTCTGGATCCAAGGTTTGCCACAACGGGGGAGACGGATGGTGTGGCAGGAAGGGGATGTTGTCCGGTGGGAATGCAGGTGTTGGGGTGGGAGGTGCACCGAGCAGTTTGGCTGCCTGTCTTGAACAGTGGTCTCCAGATTTCCTGAGCTTGCTCCCATGAGTAAAATAGTCTGGGCAAATATCCCTTATGCATGCATTTCTATTTATACATCAGATACAGGTACTGCTGAACTCAAATGTAAAAGAGGGGAGGTAAAAGTGAAACTGTATTTTAATGACTTGTTAATCATGGTTGTTTTATAACATCATTAAGCTAACACTGCATGCCTATTTAGGCCTAGGCTCATCACTAATAACATGGGTGTAATCTCTTTCAAATGCCCAGCGTGAATGCTAATTATTTGGTGACTTCTCATCAGAAGTGATTCCATTACCATTGTTTTTGCTTCCCAGCGTGGCTTGAAAAGGGCAGGCCTGCCGTCCCTGTTTGCCTGCGCTTGGATTATCAGCGTGCTCTGCAACCCAGCTTCTTTGCAGCATCTCTTTAAGCCACTTGTCCTTTTGTGAGCGTTTAGTTTAGTTGAAACTAAATAATCTCATCTGCAAATCCACTTAACGGAGCACAGGAAAAGTGAGGAATGCATGAACGGGCAGCATGCTGGCCTCCATGCGTGGAGGCCCCTGGCATTGCTTGCCTGACACATGGGCCAAAGGTACCAGGTCCATTTCGACATTAAACATCAGGAGAGCTTGGTTTCTTTCCTGTGCCTTTCTGAGATGGAAACAAACATTAAGAGCCCCTAGTATGTTATTCTAGGGTGGGATTTCTTGTATTTCCCCGTCAGCAGCTTGCAGCCCACTTTGGAGACTATTCTAGAAGAATGACAGGAGGTGAGTGAGGGCTATGAGGTTGGGTCAGGCTGTGGAAGAGGAGGAAAAGGAGCTTGAACTCAATACCATAGTACCGTGGTTGGCAAACTGCGGCTCGCGAGCCACATGCGGCTTGCGAGCCACGGTTTGCTGCTCTGTTGACTAATGAGTTTGCTGATTATGCCATAGGAGATGGGAACCGTGGGTGGTTTTTGAGAAGGGAATATATGATGAAGGTGATATTAATAAAACCTGCGCTTCTTCTTCTCATTGCGGCCAATATTGATAACCAGCTGCTGAAAAACATGGACAGGGCCTATTTCCACTCAGGTGGGCGGTGTGGTGGTGGGGGTCGCCATCCAGGTGAGGGGGGTGTGGGGGACCCTGGCATGGCCTCCAGCTCCAGTGGATTCCCCACAGAGAGAAGTGCCCTCTGCCTCCAGTGAAGGGAAGGTCTGCTCTCCTGGACAAGTCGAATTTTCCCCACTTCAGCCACTTGAGGAAGAAGTTAGTGGGGAGTCTTATTTCTTTGTCACACATAACCCTTCCTGAAAATAGCCTTATTTCTTTACAGAGATTTTTTTTTTTTAAATCTACTGCATGGAGCAGGGGAAGTTAGACACAAACCTTTATTGCTAAATGGAAAAAGAGAGAAAAAGAAAACCATTTCCTTTCTTCTACACCCCTTCTCAATCCCCCACCCTATTCCATATAAATTCAATTTGACAACCCTGCTAATTGGATAAACGCAGCTCCTGCTCTCCTAGAAGGCATTCCCTTTGCTTTTTGTTTTTTGTTTTTGGAGGGCTCAAAACAGGGTGATTGTGCTGTTCTTTAACACGAATTCCATCTGCTTTATTTCTCCCTCCATTCACCCTCCTCTTGAATATTTATGAAGCCTTCCCTGCTGCTGTCCCCTTTCCTCCACCCCTTTCCCTGAGCCTCCCTCGGCCCAGCCTCCTCTCCCCTGCCCTCAGAGCTGGACAAAAACCTTCCAAATGGCCCCCCTCCTTGCTTTAGATAAACACAGGCAGTGTCAAGTGTGAGGAGTAGGGGGAGGTGGGACGGGGGTTCAACTGCCAGTCAAGCCCCCGGCCTTCAATGGGGGCCAGGGGCCTACCCTAATCTGCTGCATGCTTGCCATATGGGGGCTGTGTTGCCCTGGGAAACACTAACAGGCAGAACGGAGCTTAATAGAGTCCATATTCATTGTAATGCAGTGAGCTCGCTCAGGCACTACTGCCCCTTCGGTCCGGTTTCATTCTTCGGTTTCCCTCTTTCTCTCTGTTTTTCCTCCCTTTTTCTTTCTTTCTTCCTTTCAAAAGGACCAGGACCGAAGAGAGCAGTAACCTGGAGAGGCCTGGGCCGGCAGGAAGGCGGAGCTGGGGGTTAGGAGTGAGGAAGGGGATGGTGGTGCTGGGCTGGGGGTTGAAGCTGGTGGGGAGAGGCGAGAAGGGGGAACTCCCAGGAGAGCAGAGTGGGCTCTGAACATGTGTGCACGTGTAAGAGTGTGGCAGGTGGGTATGGGCCACCGGGGCCCCGGAGCACAGAAACCTCCGTATTTACTCAGCCACCTATGCCTGGGTAACCCAGCACCATCTCGAATCCCAGTCAAGGGAAGGTCCCAAAAGCCAGTGACACCCACCTCCCCTAGGGGTCAGGCCAGTGGCCTTGAAGCCACAGGTATTGCCATGGGATGAAACCACTTCAGAAATAAACGTCCAATCTGGGCCCCTTCCTCCCCTGGCTGAGCTGGAATGGAGGAAGGGGTGCCGGCTGTGGCTGACGGCTGTGGTGTGCCACAGCCACACCAAGGGCACAGGGCGTCTGCGCGGAGTGGGCTGCTCAGCAGACAAAGCCTCGTCAGGACTGTATCTGCCGGAAGTGAGACCTGGGGCTCCCTGAGGTCAGAGGGAGCTTTCGCCGGGGCTCAAAAGGGAAAGAGGGCAGAAAACGTGGGGAGGGAATGGAGCCCATTTCTCCCAACTTCTCAGAAAGAGTAAAAGTGGTAACCGAGATAATAAGGAATTCCTCAAAGAATGAAGAATCCGCTGCCTACGTTGTGAAACAAAGCTATTTGTCCCGTTCTGTGATGGTAAAAATCACAAATTTAAAATCAAGAGAGCACACAGCTGAAAATTTTACCCCCAGGGTGTCTAGCACATAGGAAGAGCGCAACAAGTAGTTTTTGGACAAATCGTACACATGCTCCTGTAATTTCACTATTGCTGGCCAGGAGCTTGAAACTCCCCCAAAATGCCAGCTGCTGCCAGGGTTCAGATGGTGGCAGTGGCGTTAGCAGAAGACATACACCTGAGCAGGGTCCACAGGGCCGGCAGCGCTGAGCCTCTCTGCAGAAGACGCCTTCCCATCCTCCTCTTCCTCTCCCCACAACGTCTTTCTTTCTGGAGTCTATTCCCAGCTGTTTTCACCCCAGCATGCTGCATGTGTCACTGAGGAGCGCCCCACAGGAGCAAGTGGGGACACCTGGAGCTCCGCTGCCAGCACAGCCAAGCTCTTCCCAGCCTGCCCTGCAGCGATCACTGGGTCTCACCTCCGAAGTGCACCACGGGGTGGGGGGAGCCAGGATGACTAACTCTTAAAGCAGGGACAGCTACTCTGGTCCAGACCCGTGGTTGGCAAAATGCGGCTCACGGGCCACATACGGCTCTTTGGCCCCTTGAGTGTGGCTCTTCCACAAAATATCCCAGCCTGGGCGAGTCTATTTTGAAGAAGTGGCATTAGAAGAAGTTTAAATTTTAAAAAATTTGGCTCTCAAAACAAATTTCAATCATTGTACTGTTGATATTTGGCTCTGTTGACTAATGAGTTTGCCGACCACTCTAGACCAAATGCCTGCCTTTCATTTCACTGCTGAGAATACCCACTAAAGACCTGCTTATAAAAACATACACATGAACTCATCTACTCTTGTCATTCCTAAAACCATGCTGATAATCACTTCTTACTCAGCTGCCCACACTGTCTCACCCTGTCTGCTGGCTACCTGCCGCCCCCTACCCCGCCACACACACACAACCATACCCCACCCCAGGATAGGGTCAGTCACGTGGTCGCTGACTCTGGTGTCAGCAGAGAGACACAACACAATGCAAAAATCTACACATATCACTTAAAAATGTCTAGAAGCGACATTTGAAACACAAGTGAAAATAATTGTAATAGATTTTAACGCAATGCATCTAAAGTATCATCTCAACATGCAATCAATACAAAAATTATTCGTGAAGGCCTTTTCCATTTTGCTTTATACTAACTCTTCTAAATGTAGTGTTTACACTTACTACACACCCCAATTCAGACTGGCCACATTTCAGGTGCTCTCGGCTAGTGTGCTGGACAGCGTAGGTCCAGTGACCTCAAACTGGCTCCCTGTCTCTCTCTCCTCCCCATCTACTCAGCTTCCACATTGCCACCTACCTTCTTTCTAGAATATCAGGCACAACCAAACAGTAAAGATTATAAATGGGCAGCTGCCATTCACTGAGCAAGCAGGGTATAACCCACAATTCAGCCCATTTGAGGGAATTCTCACAATGGCCCTGTAAGACAGGCACATGGTCAGCCCATTCTGTACGTGAGGACGTGAAAGCCCAGGGGACTCGTTTGTCTAAGGTCACACAGAGCCAGGATTTGAACCGGGTCCACTTGACTTCAAACCCCTTGCCTTTTCACTCTAGCATACTTCTTTAAGGAAATTATGGCGTCATAACTGAACCATTAAGCAGCCATTAAAAATGATAATCATAAAGATCAAGTGGCAACATGAAAAATGTTTAAAAGATGTTAAGGAAAAAAAACCCATAGATCTCATTTTGTAAAAAGGGGGTAAGCAGCTGAGTGAGAGCTGGTAAGGAATACAAAACAAATAAAAGCAGTGGATTTTAAAATGTGAAAGAATTATGAGTGCTTCCCCCCCTTCTGAGATCAGTTAAAAATAAGCTAACAGACCCCCTTTGATTAATCCTCAATCGAGTATGAATAAATAAAGTTCTAACTCCTTTCGCACAACCCTTCAGGTTCTTTGTAACTGGCTGCAGTCCTCCTTCCCCGTGTCTTCTCCCCCAAGGCCCTCAAATCTGGGCACAGGGCATTTTCACGCCTTCTCTTCTCCTACCAGGACCATCTTCTCCTCCTTTGCCCTCCATCAGGGGAACTCTGATGCTCTCGGAACTGCTCCTCACACAGCACCTTGCAGACCACCCACAACATGTCCACAGTGACTGACAGATCTCACTATGTTGTCTGTGATGGCCTCTTATCTTTTCCCGCTTACCTCCACTACGAACTTCCTGAAGGCAAGGATGTGTCAACCTAGCACCTCAAAAAGCCTTGGCACATCCTGAGGGCTCAGTGTCTGAACTGAAGGGTTTGTTCATATTAGAAATTCAAGGTTCAGAAGAAATGTAAACCTGAACCATGGACATACAGGAGGGACACAAGGAGACACACTGTTATCAGTGGAGGACCTGGGGGAGGGGGTTTCCTAGAAGGAAATGACTGTAACTGTCACTTTTATTTTTCAAAATCAAATGGCCCCTTGATCAAGATAGGCAGCCCTGAGGGAGGTCAGTGTCCCTGCAGGTGATTCTATGGTTTGGGGTTTCATTCAAGGACCTTTTCTGTTTTCCTTCTCCCAGAACAAACATCCACCTATGCTTGAGACTTGGGGCTTCCTGTAGCCCCTGGACTGTAGGCAATCTAATCTATGATTATGCCATGATTAGGTTTCCACCCAACCAGCATGGACCTGCACTTTCAGCCAGGGTGGGAGGAGGCAAGTAGAGAAGGAGAAATAAGAAAGCTGCTGAGTGAGTGAGAGGGCAGGAGAAGGGTAGGAGGGATGAGGGCAGAGAGCTCCTCCTATGTGCCAAGCCCAAGGCTAAGGGCTTCACAGACACTGTCACTTTCATCTTCACAGCCCATGGAGCTTTCCTCTCCCACTTGACAGCTGTGGAAAGAGGTGATCAAAACTCTCCTTGATGCTTTATCACACAAGTATTTTAGGCCGCATTTCAAATTTTTGTTATAGACATAGTTTTCTACTGGGTGACAGTGTTGGAACTCAGCAGGATCGGGAGGGAGCCTTGGCTTTGGATAGGAGCTCCGCCACTTCCACCTGGGAGAGAAGGTGGCTTTGGGCAAGTCCCTGAAGCTCTGCATCTAATTTACTCTGTAAAATGAGAATGATACTGTTCTGCAGAGCTGCCTAAAAGAGTTAACACGATTATATGTGAAAGCAGCCTGGCACATAGCAGTGAGGCAATTTGGGGAAACGTGTAATGGACCTTGACTACGCGCCTTGCACCTGAGGTCTAATTTCAAATGGGCCATTGCCACCTGGTGTGCTTTTAATGTCCCGTAAGAGAAGGGCACGTTGCATTTTAACAACTCCAGACACATATGATATCATCTCTCTGCTCACTGTTCCTTATAAACTGTACAAAATTAAGCAGTGGCCTGGTTCTGTTGCCTTACACACATCAAAAGTTCAAGAAGTATTTGTTGAAAGAAAGCAGGATCACCTACATTTTACAGACGCTCACTGTAGCCTGAGGACAGGAGGTCTCTGGAGAGCACCACAGTGTTCCCACATCTGTGGCAAGACTCAGTCTCTAGCCTCTCAATTTCCATCCAAAGCTAGTCAACATTTATGTCACTTAAGCCAGTGGTCGGCAAACTGCAGCTTGCAAGCCACATGCGGCTCTTTGGCTCCTTGAGTGTGGCTCTTCCACAAATTACCACGGTCTGGGCGAGTCTATTTTGAAGAAGTGGCATTAGAAGAAGTTTAAAAAATTTGGCTCTCAAAAGAAATTTCAGTCGTTGTACTGTTGATACTTGGCTCTGCTGACTAATGAGTTTGTCAACACTGATAAGCTAATAACCTCTCCCCACCACCAACCCCTACCCCATTTATGCCCTTTCCACACTCATTTGATGATGATGATAACCATAGTTTCTCCATAGTGCCTCTACTTGTTTGGAGAGAAAGAGGAATGATCCCATCAAGCAATAGGTCATCTGGGACAAGAAGTTATGAAGTGTTTATAGAAGTTATGAAGTGACCCCCACTCCCAGCCCCAAAAGGAGTCCACCTCCGACTTCATCAGTGAAGGTGCAAAGCCGCATCCAATCCACCTGCTCTTTCCCACTCACCTGTTTCCAAGTACAGCCTCTGGCAAGGGCTACCTCCAACAGGTATACAATGAAGTAAAATGGTAACAGAGATGCAGAGAAAATGGAGCACCCACTTCCGGGCACTCTGGTGCTCACAGTTAACAAAAGGTCCGATGCAAAAGGAATTCATTCGAGTGAATGTGGGTAGATAGCACAAAAAGGTCCAGAAACACACCTGGCAGATCGCAACAGCTTAAAGCCCTGTCTCTTAGGACAAAGGAATCTGATCCCACTTGTGACCCCTGTGTGAACACTGCCTGACTATCCTAAGCAGGCTCAGGGAGACGAAGTCTGGACACGGACCACCTGCCAGAGCCCACTGAAAGCAAAGGGAAGAAGCAGGTGTGTTATTCCAGGTAGCAAGGATCTGGGTATGTAACATACACATAGCCAAAGGGGAGGCATTTCCCCCAAATCATCCACGCTCGGTACAGAAAGTGGCGGGGACGCAGTGGAAGTCTAGGCACAGTTTCCCATCCTTGAGGAACTTGGAACCTAGTCAACGTGCAGCTCTGACACACCTTTCTATTACACCGAAATTAAAATGCGGCATGGCCTCGAGAAAAGATCCAAGTCATAGATAAACTGCAGGTTTTACCAAGTACAGGCAAGGAACCAGAGCACTAGCAAAGGCATCAGAGGAATGACAAAATAAGCATGTCACACACTGCGGCACACAGGGGCACACACCGCTCGGCACGGGCCAACCCTCCAGCGTAGCCCTTTCCCGAGTCCTAAAAGTATCCTCCTGTCACCCGGGTTCCTCCCTAGCAAAGTCCTGGGAGACTTATCAAAGAACATCAGGGAAGGCAGGAAAAAGGCAGCAGCGAACAGGAGCCTCTGAGGACCTCCTGGGCCTCAGCTCTGTCACTGTCACTTCTCACTTTATACTGAGTGGCCAATATATATATCAGAGGCCCCGTGTATGGGTGGGGTCTGGCCAGCCTGGCCAAGGGGAGGGGATATGGGCGTTTGGCCGGCCTGCCTGCTGGTCAAACTCCTGGGCGAAGGAACAATTTGCATATTAGCCTTTTATTATATAGGATATATACTGAGTGGCCAGATTATTATGAGTTCAGAGATCATAATAATCTGGTCACTCAGCGGATAGTAACTTATTGACAAGTCTCTCTCCTGGACACAGAGTAGATGCTCAATGAATGTTTGCTAAGCTGTGAAGACCTACCTCCAAAATCATTTCCCCACCGAACCCTATCTGGTCCTGGGAGTCTGGGTGGCTCCCACGGCAAAGCAGAACGTGAGCTGAAGGCGACATGTCTGCCCGCTCCTTCCTGCCTCCCTCCGGGATCTGCCTTGGGTTCTCCCTCAGAGGAGGAGGAAGAGGACACAGCGCCACCCTGCTGGACCATCTACGCAGGGGTGGCAGGAAAGAAATGGGAGGGGTGGGTGCCGAGCAAACTTGCTCTGCTCTGCAGGCAGTCCCAGCACCTGCTCTCTGTGAGGCAGTGGTTAGGGCCCAGCTCTGTTCCCCTGGAGTCCTGCCCATCCCCCGGGGACGCACCATCACAGGCATGATTCACAGTTGGCCAAACTGGTAGGCCAAGGGCCTCAGGGATTGGAACAGCGATGATCTTATTCACAAGGGCATGGGCATCGTTAGCCCGAACACAGTTCTTGGCAAATTCCTGTTGAGTGAATAAACACCTGAGACACAAAGGTGAAAGGTCATGGCAGAGACAAACCAAAGGGGAACTGTAGTCATGAAGTAAAAAAGGGCCAAAATCGGTTTGGCTCAGTGGAGAGAGCGTCGGCCTGCGGACTGAAAGGTCCCAGGTTCAATTCCAGTCAAGGGTATGTACCTTGGTTGTGGGCACATCCCCAGTAGGGGGTGTGCAAGAGGCAGCTGATTGATGTCTCTCTCTCTCATTGATGTTTCTCCCTTCCTCTCTGTAAGAAATCAATAAAATACATTTTTTAAAGGGAGCTTTTTCTTAGTCCAAGTTGGGCATTTAGGATACTTTGAGGGTGAAAAGACTTACTTTGACGTCCTCTATGTCACATAATGACCACCAATTCCAATGAAGCTGTCCCCTGTGGTCATTTTCTATGCCCCTTCCTCATGATGATTAAGCTGCGAATGCCACCAGGCCTAAACCCTCACCCTCTACAAGACTCAAAACCAGTCTCAGGTGCTGGGACCCAGAATGGATGGAGATCAGGCTGCTGCTTCTTGCCTGTCTGGTTCTGGGGCTGATTCAAATGTCGGGCAAAACTGCTTCTAACCCCAGCATGCCAGCACACCACACACCAGCACCTAACAGGCTCATGCATGCGGGCAGGAAACCTGAAGCATTCAAGTGAAAAGCTAAGCCTTGGGGTAACATGACTGAATTGCTGAAGAAGGCAGCCCAGGAGCTGGTAGCATGACTGTGCTGAAGGGAGCATACCATTCCTACACTTTCCTGCAAGCAAGAAACCTCACTCGGGACTTCAGGAGCTACCCCACGGACACAGGACAACACAACCTACCTCAAAGGGATCTCGAAGGAAAACAGAGAGTGATGACGGGCACAAAGCAGCTGTTCAATGAAGGACAGCCATACATCTCATTTGAATAGCCCCCTTTAGGGTTACTTTAAGAGCACCCCGTATTTTTCATTAGTCTGATCCTTATTGCAGATTTATCCCTAGTATCTCAACAAAAGAGGTTAGAGAATAGGTGATACTTCCGGTGCCAGACACCCCACCAGGGCCTTCCAGGCTTCCTGCTCTGGGCCTCTCGCTGCCTCTAGGACACAGACACGCACACGTGCACGCCTACGTGTGCTCCCGGCAATCCGCTCCAGCTCCAGCTGGTGAATGTGCTCTAGAATCATGACAGTTTACTTTCTTTCCCATCTGACCTCATACAAACACACTTTCTTCACCACCTCCCTGACCCCTAAATATACACATTCCGTCCCCCACCCACCCTCAATCTTTCTCAATTACAAAGCTCTTTTAAACCAACTAAAACTTAAAATAAATACCAATTTGGAAGCCTGAAGCATGCTCCAGTCCGTCTGTCAGCCTCTGCCTTCTGCTGGAAGCCCCCAACTCCTGTTAGCTCTCCCCGACTTGTGAAGCGCAGTGGCCTGGGTGCACGGCGGGCACACACAGAGAAAACAAACACGTGGATGCTTGCCAGCACCTCTATTTATAGCAGGAGCAAAGTGTGGGGAACGGGACAGGCTGAGGAGGGAGGGTCAGGAGCAGAGGGGAGGAATAACTCTACCGGCTGCTCTGGGCTCCACCAGCTGCAGAGGGTCCCCTGCTAAGGGTCTGCCTTTCCCAGGTGCAACCCATCCTTCCTATGACTAATGCCAGAAGGGTGCTGCAGGGAAGCGCCTGAGTGCAGAGAGCCTGCTATCTTGTTCATTATTGTAGCCCCAACATCTGTCGCATCACAGTGCTTGGCACATAGGACTGTAGTGGATATCTGTTGATTAAATGAATACATGAGCTTTTTGTTCCCCTTGACTACCCCACAAGGCTACAGATGGAGGAGCGGGAGGAGGTGGAAGGGAGGTGAGTGAGGAATGCCTAACAGTGGTTCTAGTCTGGCCTGAGTGCCTCAGTGGTTGAGCATTGACCTATGAACCGAGAGGTCACTGGTTCAATTCCCTGTCAGAGCACATGCCCAGGTTGCAGGCTCAATCTCCAGTGGGAGGTGTGCAGGAGGCAGCTGGCCAATGTCTCTCTCTCATAGAAGTTTCTATCTCTCTATCCCTCTCTCTTCTTTTCTCTCTAGAAAAATCAATAAAAGCATATTTTTAAAAAGGAATATTTCTAAAAGCCTACAGGATGTTAAAATGTGCTAACAACAACAACAACAACAAAAAAAAACACACCAATTTCAGGAAATGCAATGCTAAGAAAAGCTAATTAGATTTTTTCACTGCAGGCCTTTTCAGAGCCTTTTTTAAAAAAAATGCGATTTTGTATCATGAATCACCAAGAAGGAGACAGCCTATGCACTGAAGCCTGAACTCACTTAACCACAGGCCTCGACCTACTTGACCACAGGCCTGGACTTATTTGACCACACTACTCTTTTTTCCCAGAGTGCCATTAGCGAGGGGGATGTCATCAAATACACTTTTGGAAATGGTGGCCTACGAGGTTCCTGGAGAATATCCCAAAAGCAATTTGTAAAACAGCATGATCCCATTTTTGTAAATAAAAAATTACATATAAATATGTGGTATATTGATATTTGGATTGTCACAGGAAAATACCAAGAAACATTTAAATGTTAATGTCAGCTATTTCTAAAGATTAGGGGATTTGCAATTTTTATATTAAACACTTCAGAAATATTCAAAGTGGGTATGTCATCACTTATGTAATTAAAAAGGCAAATTTGAAAGAAAACAAAAAGAAGCTATCCCCAAATATTATTATGTCATCACACACTATTTTAACTTCCCATAGGCATGAAGGCCTTATTTCCCAACAACTTCCTGGGCCAAAAAAGCGTCACTCATTGCCCATTATCCCACCTGAACATTTCCTGTGTCTCTCTAACATTCAGCTGCTCTGGATTGTGACAAACACCTCCCCCAATTCCAGGATTTTGTTGCTTCCACAAAATATGGACAAGTGTTTTAGAAAAAATGAAAACACATTTAATATTCTATTAATAACCTTCACAAATCAAATTACTTTGTTTAGTAAGTTGAATAAAATATTCATCAAGTACTTAGTTTGCTGAAATTATCATGTTGGGCGTATTAACATTTAAAGACTGCCATTTTTCCTGCTATAGTTGTAACTTCCTAATTTAACTGATTTGTAAATGTAGTTAAAAGCCACTGAGCCCTGACTGGTTTGGCTCAGTGGCTAGAGCGTCGGCTTGTGGACTGAAGGGTCCCAGGTTGGATTTCGGTCAAGGGCATGTACCTTGGTTGTGGGCACATCCCCAGTAGGAGGTGTGCAAGAGGCAGCTGATAGATGTTTCTCTCCCATCAATGTTTCTGACTCTCTATCCCTCTCCCTTCCTCTCTGTAAAAAATCAATAAAATATGTTTTTTTAAAAGCCATTGAGATTTAGTGAATGCAATACATACCAGGTTTTGTCACAATGTGGAACTAAGGCAAATATTGAGAATTGGAAGAAATAATCGATTGTAGCATAAAGCAAAGAATTTGACCATCTGCTGAGTTGTTATGTATGAGACAATTCATGCACTGTTGTCTCACCTCTAAACAACTCTATGAAGTAGGTAGCATTGTCATCCCCATTTTACACATGCAGAAATTGAGGCTTACAGAAATTAAGCATCCTGTTCAAGCAAAGGATTCAAAGCCAGGGCTGCCTGCTTCCCCTGCCTTTTAGTGTGTCCTTGGTAGATCCAAGCAGATACACAATGAACTGTTTTCTAACAAAGGAACTGAGCCTGAAAACAACCAGTCAGTGAACTGGAGTCATGTTCTAGATACCATATTTCAGGAGGGATTGGGTGGGCAAGTCCCACAATGCACAGTGCGCCAGCTCCTGAAGATGTGTGTTCCCTGCCCCACCCAGAGTCAGTCCTGAGGTCTGAGTTCTGAAACCCCACCCCAAAGTTGGAAGCAGCACTCTGAGTCTGGATTCAAGTTATAGGGACCAGTATGCATAAGAGACAATAAAATTCTTCCATTTCTGAATCTGGCCTCTCTCACCTTCCTTCTGTTCTTACACAAGGATTAGAAGGTAGCTTCTCAACCCTGGCTGCACAGAAGAATCACCTGTGGACACAAAAGCACACCAGTACTTGGGCAGCCCCGCAGGCACATTAAGTTACAACCTCTGGAGGCAGGGCCCAGGCATCCATCAGTGTTTTTAAAATTCTTTCCTGGAAACCGTGATGTGCAGTCAGGGTTGGGAGGCAGCATGGGGTGCCTCTGCCATGGATCTGGGGTCCTTTTGATTAGGAATGGCTACCTTTGCCAGAAATGCCCTGATTGCACTGGCTACCATGATTGGAATAGAGAGTTTTTCATAAAAATGGTGCCCACTATATTATTTTGAAGAAATTCTTGTCATTCTTTTTTAGCGTATGTGCTGCCAAAGCGAGCACAAATTCTTGTCATTCTTAAAGCTATATATTTTTTTAGTTTCACACATTTATTTTAAGGAATAAGACATTTTCTCAAAGTTTCTCTCAAATTTCCCCGGATATTTTCTGGACTTTTAAAATTCCTCGTTTTCTCCTCTTCACATGAAAATAAAAGCCAAAACCCAAGCAGACGCCAGCACAGGCCCAACAGGCCCAACGGCAGCATAGGAAAGACAAACAGGTCCCCGGACCTGTCACCCCTGCTGACTGCGGGGCCACCAGAAAGGAGATTTTGCAGGAGCCCAAAGGTTTTTCAAGCATATGCACATTGAAGGCTTGCACATCAAAATGTGAAATGCCGTCAGCATTTCCTTAACAAAGCCAGGCAGTCTGCAGGGGCTCAGGGACCACCGGGAAGTGAAGCAGGTGTGGGCCATCCAGGGGTCCCAGGTCCCCTTAAGACCACCTCACACCAGGGAGCTTTGCCATCACTTGATGGCTTTTTGACATCCCAAAGGGTTCACAGCTCAGCCTCCAGCTTCCGGCCTCCCCTAAGGAGTCCAATTTCAGTTGGGTCCCTCCTGCGGAGGAGACAGCTCCCCACCCCCACCTAGAGACTTGGGTCCCACCCAGCCCCGCCCCGCTCAATGGCCCTCCCACTCCAGGAATGAAGCTGCCGCTGCCCAACATATACCCAGACTGGTTTCATCTCCGTCCAAATCCATTTTGTGTCTTAACTTCTGCCAAGAATAAAAATTAAAACACACACACACACACACACACACACACATCGTCACACATCGTGCGAGTATGGGAGGAGAGGACAGGCGTGGAAGTTTTAACTGAAAAAGACCAGGCGGGGAGTGGGAGGGCCCCCGGGGTCTGCGATGTCCTGCCCTGCCCGAGTGGCTATATACAAGGTCAGATCTAAGGGGAAGTGTTGGCAGCACCTCCCCTCATGCTCCTCAGACACCCCCTTGCACCCTCACCTCTGCCCAGAGGCGCACAGAGCAGCCTGAGCTGCCAGTGCTGCAAAGGCCGGAAGCAGACTCCATTCCCCACACTTGGAGGGCCTGTTCCTTGCCAACCCCAAAATGAGTAAAACAGCACTTGGGATGGCACGCAGGCTCTGGCACAGCAGGTGGCTCACAGGCTGCTTGTGGCCACCCAGAAAATTGGGTCTGGAGCTGAGGCCCTGTCCTCAGAGTCCTGTCCCACACTCAGGGCAGGCAGAGGCCTGACACAGCAGCTCCAACCTGGCTCTCCGGTTCTCGCTGACCGCTTCCCTCCCGGGGAAACCAGGAGCCCCTGCCCTGCAGAATGACCACACTCAATGCCTCGCCCAGCCAGGACTCTGCAGGGTTCAGAAGATGACTCCTTACTCAGCTCTGAATCCCACCATTTGCCCCCATTTACTCCCCAAATGGTGAACTAAGTCCTCACATCCTTCAGCTGCCCAGGTGGACCCATCCCTCCTGGAGTCACGCGCCTCACCAGCCACGAAGCACTCACTGAACACCACCCCTACGAGGCGAGGCTCTGGGAATCCAAAGATAAAGCTCAAGTGTTCTCCACCAGCTCAGCGCCCGGTGGGGCTCGGCAGACACTTCTGGGTGCACCGTGGAACCATCTCGAATCGAGCCGAGTGTCCTGGGCTGGGGTTCTGTCCTTTCCAGGCCACTGTGAAGAGGGGTGGGGAGACTGGAGGACACACTTCTTAGCAAAGGGCAGCCTGGTGGCATCCGTCCCGGTCCCCCCTGGCACACACAGCATAGCAATGAAAGCAAAGCAGTATGTTAATGGCCCTGCTGTTTGCCACGAGAATTGCTGAATCTGGGTGATGGGTACATTGGGTTTGTGATACTCTTCTTTCAGCTGTTGTGTGTTTGAGTTTTTACGTAACAGATAATAATGAATTTCCCCCCAATAGGATAACTAGAACAAGATCCTTCCAAACCTTCCTAATCCGACACCAACTTCCAGAACCACCACCACTATTACCCATTTAACCAATGTCTCCTTTTTAAAAAATTAGTATCTTACTGCTTATTGTTGAAAGTATTGCAGATGTCCCCTTTTTCCCAATGTCTTCTTAGCTAAGCCAAATAGCACTGTCAGGCAGGTTTCAGTGGGCGCCCTAGTTCTGGTGGGGGAGGGTGGTGTACCCCCTCTTTGAGCTTCAAATGCTCCCCAGTGTTGGGACAAAGTGGGCACCCCAGCCCTGAAAGGAGACTGTTGGTCGCAGCCAGAGATCCTGAGGGGCCTGTCTCCCTGGCTCTGCCTCCAGGCCCCCGTCCTCCTTTAAGAGCTTCCCTGTCCTGGATGGGCCTCCCCAGGGCCCAGAGCGTATCTCACCAGCAGGTCCCCAGCTCAGGCTGGCATTTTCCTGACGCCAGAACCAGCCACAGGCCCGAGGCCCGGGTGAAGGACCGGCCCTTTGCTCTGGGCCTCCACACCTCTACCTACACCAGTGGTTGGCAAACCACAGCTTGCCGCTCTATTGACTGATGAGTTTGCCGACCACTGACCTTTACAATTCTCAAACATACTGCAATGGACAAAACTCTCAGGAGACCAATCTTCTAAGAACATGGGCTTTCGGGAAATAATTATACATCAGCCGCTTATCTAAGCCAAAGTAACAATCACCGTGATAACAATAAAGGTGACCATTCAGCACTTGCTCTTCTCATAAGAGAACGCAGGGCACGCGATTCAACGGGCAATGACCCCCTTGCTTGGATCCGAGTGACTCGAGGGCGGGCGGCACAGTGCTCCAGAGTCTGCCACCAGCAGCTGGCAGGCCACTCTTCAATGTCACCAAGGTGTCTTTGGGCCCACGGGGAAATGCCTGGCAGCGCGCAGGGCTGCTCTCCGCAGGCTTACTGCTTGGCCTCTGGATAACCGAAGCAGCTCGGGGTGAGACCCCAGGCGACAGGAGAGAGGCACGGGGCAGGGGATCCAGAGTTCCAGCGGGTGGCCTTCTTCACACGAGGGGGACAGGCCGGAACTCCCCAGCCCAGGGAGGGTAACCCACCACCTCCTCTTAGCTGGGAAGAAAGCAGGTCTCACTGCATTCCCCCATCCAGACCGAGGGCTTCAGCACTTCCTTGTGAGGAAGATGCGTCCTGCCTGCCTGAGGTTCCCTCATCCGGCATGCGTTCCTCCTCACCCCGGCATTGGGAGCACAGAGAACCTCGTTAGTAAGGAGCCCTGCTCCACTGGCGTTTGGTGTGGCCCCACTGTACAGAACGCCACCCTTTATGCTGAAGGCAATGTTTTAAATGCACCCCATTTATATTTATGTGTTATAAATATAAAGGCTATTTATGAAAGTCTTTCTGAGAAATCAAGAGAAAAAAAGAAATGATTTGTCTGATCACGTATTTATCTTTTGGTTCTGAAATTGTGGGCCCCGCCCCTAGACACACACTGCAGCCATGTACCTATGAAGCCAGCCTGGGATTCCTTCTCAGGACTATCACTGCACCTCCTGGGAACAGGCTGTGAGGAGGTGACTTAGGGGTCAAGGCTGGGCTTGTGTGTAAGGAACACGGGGCTCACACTCACAGGTGTCGGCTGTTCTCTGTCCTCTGCCTCCCCAGACAAACCGAGGCGCGGGCCATGGCTTCAGGAATCAGCGCCTCCCAGACTGGAGTTAGACGCAGGAAGTCTATCCTGTTTCCAGCAGTAACAACAAAAGCCAGGCCTGCTGGCCTATAGAGTGTCTCCCCGAAGAGTTTAAAGAGCTTTCACTCCCCATGGCGTTAGTCTCACGACAACCCTGGGACAGGTATTACTCATCTCCACTTACAGGGGGCCAGCCAGGTCGGGCCACCGAGGGGCGAGGCCCAGAGCTCTGTGAGCCGGGGGCAGGCCACAGGCCGGGGGGAAGACAGCAAAGCAGAGGAGGAGGAGGTGTGGATCTGGGTCATCGGCATGGAATGTCCACTTCCCGAGGGGCCCAGGAGCCTTCCTCCTCCTCGGGCTGAACTCTGACACACCTGGCTGGTGTCCGTCAGCGTGAGGAGGTACCAGCTGGCCTCCGCGCTGTGTTTATTCCAAACAGGAAGCAATGGAAGCGGGGTCTGAACTTCAGTCCCTGCTCCCCAGGGTTGGAACCTGCTGCCGAGTCCACCCTTTCCCCAGCCCCTGGGAATTTCCAGCCTGGCTGCACCAGAGGAGCCACACGACCCTCGTTCACCTGCACCGTCCTTCCTCCTAACGAGGCCCAGCGTGGGGTTGGGGTTGGAGGAGCTTCTCCTGCTTCGGTTAGAAAATCCATCACCACCGCCTGTCTATCCCCCAAAGAGCCTCGCTGTCTAGAGTGACTGCTGAGTGCATTGCACGCTGAGGTTCCTGCCACCAAGCTCCCACGGAATCCTCGTTTGTGAGGCCGACTTGAGAAAGCAGCATGTCTGGGCAGGGGAAACATTCTCAGTCTCTTTGCATCTGAGGGGGTTTTTCTCCCCAGTGACCACAACACAGCCCCCAGGGCTCAGCCAGTCCCCGGGCTCAGCACAGACCCTGCTGGGACCTGGGCTGTGGGGACAGCCACGGCCTGAGAGGCGGGGGGACAGGTAGCCCGCACAGGATGTGGTGGGGAGGAGGGCTGCTGCCCGCGGAAGCTCACTGCCCCACGGCTGGCCCACCGCTCCACGGCAAGTAAAACAAACTACGGAGGAGGAAGGCAAACAGCCCGTGTGCTCCTCCTGTCTACTCGGGAGTGGGATGGGAAGGTCTGCACAGCTGACACTTCCAGATGTGGAACCAAAACACAGGCAGCTTCTGACAGTTTACCAGCCCGGGCTAAACTCCAGTAGCACCAGGGCTGGGCCTGTTCAGTGGACGAAGAAAAAGCAATGGCATTGCAGGCTCTCCTTAGGTGGGTCTCAGCACACGGCGCTGGGCTCCTCCTTTGCTGGTCCCTTGCTCCAAGAGCAGAATGGATGGATGGGTGTGTGTGGTGTATGTGGGTGGTGTGTGTGTACGGGGGTTGGGGGGAGGTCATGTTTAAAACTCGAGGAGACGGCTAAGAGAAAGAAGCTAGCCTGGAAAGACTATATATATACTGCATAAATCAAACTATATAACATTCTAGAAAAGATAAAACTACAAGGATAGTAAAAACAGCCGTGGTTGCCCGGGATTTGGGAGAGGGAAGGAAGGAAGGGTGCAGAGTGGAGCCCAGGGGATTTTAGGCAGTAAAACTGTTATGATCTGTATGAATTTCTAATGGTGCATGCCTGTTATTATGCATCTATCAAACCCCACAAAAGTACAATGCAAAAAGTGAGTTTTAATGTAAACTATGGGCTTTAGTTAATAACAACGTTTCAACATTGGCTCATCAGTGGTAACAAATTTACTATACCAACATGTTAGTAATATGGGAAATTGGTACAGAGTGAGGAGTGTGAAGCAACTCTGCAATTTTCACTTAATTTTTCCTGTAAGTCTAAAAATGCTTTTTTAAAAAAAGGCTATTGATTTTTTTAAGTTAAAAGAAAACCCTGGAGGCGGCGGCTTGGGCCATTCCCCAGGTCCCTGAGGTGCTGTAGCTGTTGGCTCTGAGGATCGTGGTAGCGTACTTTCTCAAACACATTTGTGTCAGCACAAAACCTCTTGGGATCTTTAACCCTATTTTTATTCCTTCTCAGCTTCCAACTCTAGAACCAAGTTAGAAACGACTGGGATGCAATCTGAGCTAAGATATGCCCCCAGGCAGATGCAAACATGCTGCTCCTTGTGCTTCCACGCTTGTCAGCTCCCCAACAGCAGACTGGAGTTAGACGTAGGAAGTCTATCCTGTTTCCAGTCTGTGTGGCCTGCGTGCCCAGCATGGCCTCACCCCACCAGGTCCTCATGAGTGTGGGGACTGGACTATTCTTACATTCATCCCATGTTCCTCAGGTCCCTGGCTCGTGGTTCCAAACCAGAATCAGCAGAGCGCCAATTCAACCCAGGTATTGTGCTAACAGGGAGGGCTGCCCCACGGATGGTCCCGGTGCACTGAGCATGCCCCAGCTGAGCAGCTAGGCTATACATTCCTGGTGGAGTGAGAGGGTGGACTGGGTGCCTCTGCATTTCCTAGCCAGGCCCAGCACAGTGCTGAGCATAAAGTAGGGGTTCAACAAATTCTTCTCGAGTGAGTGATGCGGAAGGGCCAGAGAGGCATCCGTTCTCACACTCCCCTTACAAAAGGAACAACTGGCAGGTGAAGTCAGTCTCCTGCGGAGAGAGAGGAACTGGGCTTCGTCTGCTCTGGCCCAGCACACTGCTTCCCGGCTTTTCCAGAACATTACTAGGATTCTCTCTCCCACATACCCCATATACAGATACCCAGAATGCTGTGTTCTTACATAATTCTGCCGGTAATGATTTCATTTTGTTTGAAACTCATTATACCTCTTTTGAGATTCAGGAGATCCACGCGGATTAGTAAATTAATTAATTAATTAATTAATTATTCGAGCACCAAGCACACATGAGGTTCTATTCTAGGCACTGGGGGAGAGAGCGAGATACAAAACCAAGTCCCTGACCTCATGGGTCTTTCGTTCTAAAGGATAAGCAAACGAACAAAGAGATATATGTTGGAAGATAACGGTGAGGAAAATAAGTTAGGTTGAAGGAAGAGAGGATGAGGGTGGGAGTGCGATTTAATAAAGGGTGGTCAAGAACCGGAATGAAGCGGAGGGTCTGCGAAGATAGCGGAAAGAGCCTTCCCCTCAGAGGGCAAAGCGGGTGCAAAGCCCCTGAGAAGGGAGGTTGCTCAGCTAGTTGGAGGAGCAGCCAGGAGGCCAGTGTGGCTTTGGGAGTGGGCGGGTGGTGGGGAGGAGGGGGAGGGGAGGGAGAAGAGAGGAGAGGTAGAAGACGGAGGGGAGGGAGCAGAGGGAGGGGAGGGAGGAGAGAACTGAGATGTCTGGAGTTTTTTTCTGAAGGAAAAGGGGCACCACGGAGATTTCTGGCTTCTCTTTTGGAGGTTGACCCCGACTTCTCTGTGAACAGACTATGGGCCAGAAAGGTCTGGAGACTTGGAAGCAAGAAGGACACTTGGGAAGCTCCTGCACTA
The DNA here is from genome assembly GCA_027563665.1 of Antrozous pallidus. Lineage (NCBI taxonomy): Eukaryota > Metazoa > Chordata > Mammalia > Chiroptera > Vespertilionidae > Antrozous > Antrozous pallidus. Next base: position 69,239,643 of record CM050514.1, read on the forward strand.
GCCCAGGTAGGCAATGTCACTGAAGACTGGGCGGTGAGAAGTTGAGGATTCTGGATACATTTTCAAGGTAAAGTCAATATGATTTGCTAATTTAAAGTGGAATATGAGAGAAGAACAGAGTCAAAGGTGACTCGCAGGTTTGTGGCCTAACTGGTAGCATGGACGATGCTGAATTGGGGCAGAAGCAGAGGAGAAAGGTGGAAAGTCTTTTCCAGTGACCAGGTCTGAGAACTGCTGTCTAACAGTGCTCCCAGGGCTGGCCTTCCCCTCGGTGGCTCCTCTCTCCCCATCATCTCATCCCTTTATCTCTGTAGACCGTGAGCCACAGCACGGTCTGATGGGGGTTCCATCAGCACAGCCTTCCACCTAATCATCCCTCTAGCTGCCCAACCTATCAATAACCTGCCTTTCATTCTGTCCCTTTTCCCTTTTCTCTCCTTCGCAAATAACAGGCACCTTCTACTGGATGTTCACCACGCATTTCATGCACTTTCTATGCAGTAGCTTGTTTCCTCTTTGCAACAATCTTAAGAAACCAGGGTCTCATTTTAGTTCAGGTGACTAGCCCAGGACATACATTGAGTGGCCAGATTATTATGATCTCTGAACACATAATAACCTGGCCACTAAGTGTGTGTGTGTGTGTGTGTGTTTGTATACACGGACACACACAGAGAGAGAGAGAGAGAGAGAGAGAGAGGGGAGGCGGGGCATAAATTGATGCATGGGTGGGGTCCAGCCAGCCTGGCCAGGTGGAGGGGACATAGGCAGTTGGCCAGCCTGCCTGCCTACTGGTCGAACTCCTGGTCGAGGGGACAATTTGCGTATTAGCCTTTTAGTATATAGGAGGACTAGTAGCCCAGTGCATGAATCCATACGCACTCTCTGCAGGGCCTAGCCACCCTGCATCAGCTGCCCAGAGGCTCTCCACAGCCCAGAGGCCTATCCACGGCTGGGTGCAGAATGCTGCCCGCTCTCAGTGGCCACGCCCCCAGGACTGGGGGACTCTGGTGGGGCTGAGAGGACTGAGCACTGCCATCTTGTGGCTATGTGTGCCACCGTATTTGTGATGGAGTGATGGTTAATTTGCATATTACCCTTTTATTATATAGGATTATATAGGATATACACTAAGTGGCCAGATTATTATGCGTTTAGAGATCATAATAATCTGGTCACTCAGTATACACGTAGTGGTTGGTGAGGCCAGGGTTCCAACCCACACCTGTCTGGCTCTAGAGTCCCCCTTAGCCAGGATGCCCCACAATCTCCAGCCTGGAAGTGGCTCCCCTCTGGCCTGCCATCTTTCTCTACTCGCCACCCTTTTCCTACAAGGCTCCCTTCAGACCTCGCTGCTTTCAGGTGGGCTCCCCCAGACAGCCCCAAACGCCACTGTTCCTTCCTTTCTCAGGATTCACCTGCTGTGGGACCTTGTCTTTTTCCCACTCTCCCAGGACCCTGAGACCCTTCACCGCCTCTTCCAGCCAGAGAGGGGAAGGCGAGTCAGCTGCAGGGGCCTGGGAGGGACTCTGTGAAAGGACCACACTGCCACTGCCCAGGCTCCTCCATAGAAAAGAGAACAGAGGCGGATGCAGCCCTTGTGCCCCGACTCTGACTCTGGTTCCCTGGAATGTCCTAGCTCCTCACTCAGCCTCGGTGGGCACAGACGCCAAAGGCCTGGGGCTTTGGTGGTGAGCAGGGACACTTCAAATCAAAGTGCCCTCTTGCTGCCTCCTATGTGCTCTGAGGAGGCCATTGTGCAGACAGGAAAATAGAGGCAGACTTCCTCATTCATCCAACGGAAGGGTCACGATTGTTTTAAACACTGGTGTCCTGTGTTCCACCTTAGCCATCCTGGCTCCAGGCTTTCCATGTTTGTGAAAGGAAACCAAGGAGCGGTGAGAACTCCATGCCACGCCTCCGCCACTCTCCTGGGCCGGGATGGAGGGCAGGTCTGTTTGCCCTTCTGCAGGTCACTAACTGCCTGTGCAATTCTTCCTGCTGGGCCCTGTGGGTATTTGCCTAGAAGGTCCCATCTCCTGTCAGTTACCTATCTGTCAAACTGCTACATCCTTCCTCGGGGTATTTTTCTGCGCAAGCTGCTACTTCTCCTGACCAGGAGGTTTCTGCTCGGCCAAATGCCTTCCCGCCTTCACCCCACCCAGGGCACAGAGCACCTGCCTGATCAGACTCGCAGACCTGAGAAACAATGGATTCATCTGGCATCTGCAGTGAAGCAGAGCTTCAGACAGCCAATCCAGATGATGTCCCAGGGGCAAAAGAAAAAAGAAAAAAAAAAAAGAGTCAGGAGACATGTTCTGAGATGAGGCCCAAGGTGGAGACGGCTTCTAGCCCTGCTTGCAAAGTCTGACACTAGCGAGGCCACAAAGCCTGGCTTCCTCATGCTGCTTCCCCAGAGCAGTCAAAACCTTCCAGCTATCGTCCTGAGAAGTCAGTAAAGGGCCCCACCCACCCCTTAGATTCTCTTGCAAAAGGAACAGTTCTCCTTAAACTAATGGAGCTCTACTTTGGGGGAGAGATTGTCTAGGCAGTTATTTTTCCTTTCAAGCCCGAGTTTTGGAGTCAGCAGCCCTGCAATGAAATCTTGTGTGATCAGAACAAGTCACTACAATCACTTAAGCCTCAGCTCCCTTCCTTGCAGAATAGGGTCACTATGCCCATCTTCCTGGGCCCTCTGGGCACACAGTGGGTGCTCACTAAATGCCAGCTGTCATTCTCCACATCACTGGAAGGACAGCAGAGGCAGGCGGTGCTGCCTCTCTGGCCCTGAGGTTCCTGATCTCAGGCTGCCCTCCAGGACCACAGATGGCTCCCTGAGTGACAGGGTGGTAATTCGTCCCTCCCAGAATGAAGGGTATCTGCTGCTTGTGTGTGCTCACCTCTTGGGGGAGAGTTCCCACATAAACGCCAGGCTTCATTTGTAAATTCAGAGGAACAAAAATCACCTCCATCCCCATCCTGCCTGTAGCCACCTGTTCAGTTCTTTTCACCCAAACTCAAGACCTTTGTGGTGTTTCGGTGACAGGGATTGGCTGCCAACCTTGCTGTTCCCTTTGGGCAGGAGAGAACCAAGCTCCCTCCCCTCTCTCCCTTTGTCAAAGACCACCCAGTGGCCCCTGCTGGCAAGCTGCCAGCGTCCAGACAGGCGAAAGGGAGGCCTAACCACACAGCCTCCATCCCTGCAACAGAAAGCTACAGAGCCCAGAGCACCTGACTGAGGCTTCCACCTGGAGCTGACGCAGCCCTCCGGATGGCGGACCACCAAGGGTGTCGAGGGAGGGCTGCAGGTGACTGCTCCCAGGGCCTGCGTGCTGCAAGAGCCATTCGAATTCAACACGGGGCTGTACCACCGCAGATTTTTATGTAACTCCTTCACTACAAAACACCCATTCATAAGGACAGGGGTACACAGCTGTGAGTTTCCATCACTTCACGAGGGCTCGCTGCGCTGACGGACGGCGTTATGAACCCCCTCCACGTGGGCACAGGTACGTAAAAAGGAGGGCCACAGAAACACCACTGTGGGAGGATCGCCTTTCCGCAGAACGCAGGGAGAGAGAGTCATGTCGGGGAGAGGACTTGTGAAATAACTAGGAGCAGCCTCTGCTTTCACAGAAAAGTCATAAAGCCAGAACCCCCCAATTTTCCTCCCCAATTAAGTGTGACCCATATCTAATAAACCTGCTGGAATTGTAATGTTAGGTAAGTCCAGACTAGTAAAGGCACTTGACTGGGAATAACCTGGAAAAATATTGGCAGAGCCAGGGAAAGTGGGGGAGGGCTCTCCTCAAGCATCCAATTCCAGCCTACCCTGGAGGTGGCCAAGGCCAGCCGGTCCCACAGACACTCCGCCTCTCACCTGTAACTCCCACCGAGTGCGCAAGTTACCTCCTGGGCAACTGCAGGGCCCAGTGGCTTTTATTTGTCCCTAAAATTAATGTCCCCTCACTTGCTGCTCTGGGAATGATTTCAGTGCCAAGCAAACCTACCCTGGACAGCAGAGCCAAGGGCAATGGAACTGAAAGGCAGAAAGCTGAATTCGGGCCTGTGTTTCTGGAATTCTCAGCTAAAATCTGACATGCACAAGGCGGGAAAGGGGGCACATTTCTCCTTTTCGCCCTAAAAGGTATTCAGTAACTGGTTTTAGAAACATGTCCAGTACTCAGATTTCTGAGATTCTGTATCAATGCAGAGATTCTAGTTTTGAACTTTCCTAAAATTAACGCCCCCCCCTCCCCCCACACACACACACCAAAAAAACTACTCTGAACTTAAAATTTCCTGTGTCGAGAATACTTCAGCCCATAGTCTGCTAAGGAGAGGTGCCTTTCAGGAAGAAGTGATGAACAACAGGATGACAGAGGAGAAGGAATAGCGGCCTAACTGCCTGTCGCTCGATGCCTGTGAGACTCGGCCGGAGAGGCTGCAGCCTTCCTCGCTGGCCAGTCTGTGAGCTGGGACACTGGAGCGTGCGCTGCATTGCTCTGCGTTCCCCTTCCCTTCAGGAATGGGATCTGCATGGCGTGGGCTCAGGTTCACAGCAAGGACTCAATCAAAGCTTATGCCGAGGATGAAGGCTCCAGTCTGCACACGCCATCCTCCTCATCTTGTCCAAGGCTGTCCAAACTCATTTCCGAGGAGAATAAACATTCCTTTGCCACACTTTCTGCTGCTCAGCTCTTTCTGTGTTCTTTTTTTCATTCAATCCTACTTACCCTGGCCATAGTGTGTGTTTTCCTGCTCCTAACCAGGAGGACCAGTTGAGACTTTCCTCAACATTTTCTCTGGCAACCGAGTGAAGTTGACTGTGAATTATTGGCTCTGATCTTTCTCCTATGATTTCCTCTTACTGCCCAAGAATCCTGTCCTGAACATCAAAGGCCTTCTTTGAAGATAAGGCCAAATTCACCATTAGGAAAAGAGAAATTATTTCCTAACGTTATTTCAGAAGACGGAATGACACAGAATCCCTCTGGGTTTTGTGAGATAAACACTGCCCGGGACATCGGATCACAAGGCGTTCGCTGTAATACCGCTGACTGAGACATAAACACAGGGCTTTCCTCGCCCAAGCCTAAGCAGGACTTTTCCACAGCAGACTGAGACACCAAATCCCATAGTAAATGGTTTGCATGCAGCATGTCCAGCAGTCTCGGGGAAAGGGGGCTTCATGGGGACAGCCCGGCGGAAAGAGGCCACCACAGGCTCTGACTAAAATGTATGGGTCACACTAGAACCAACTGTCTGGTCCAGTTCCACTCCAGTTGGACCCTTCCAACACCAAATGAGAAGAGACGCTCCATCTTCAAGTGGCAACACAACACGTGAGACAGGCCCCGCGGGCCAGAGATGCTAGACTGTGGGCAGGAAACCTCACCTGTGTCTTCTATTTCATCGCTGCTGCCATCAGACGGTGTGAGTGTTGACAAGACTTCATGGGTCATGGGTTTCAGGAAGCCTGTGCTGGGACTGAGGAAAAAGAGAAGTGTCTCATTTTTTGAATAAGCAGATAAATAAACACTTCTAAAGTATTTGCTTTTTATAAGGAGCATTGCTACAAACCAGGGTAATTCCTTTTGTATCCATTTTATGCACAAGAAAACAAAGAAAAGGCAGTTTTTCTAAGGTCAGAGGCTTCCTTAAAACTCCAGCTACCTGGTTCCTTGCTAGAAACAAAGAGAAAAATGAAGGACAATGACTCCATTGAAAACCATCTGTTGATCTTACAAAACCATTACCTGTGCATCCAGCATCCCCTTTTCATCAATATTCACCAAATAGCTCTCCAAAGCACTTTATCCGCCGGCTTTCTACAAAGTCAGGTGGGTTTCCTGGGAAGAGGTTTAGGGGAAGGCAGCAAGTAAGACACGGACCCAGCCAAGTCCAGGGCCAGGTACTGCCACGGCAGGCTGGAGCAGAAGGCTCCTAGGGAGGCGCCATCACCACGCAGTGGGACTGAGCCACAGGTGAGAAGGCTGAGGAGTCTGGACTGTAAACTTGGACTGTTTCTGAGCTGGGGGGTAACTTGTTTGTAGGACTGATGGGAGATGGGTGGGGTGGACAGTGGAGAGTCCAGCCACGTGTCGGCAACAACTGTGATGGGCATGAGCAAGTGTGGAGGTAGCAGGACTGGAGGGATGGTGTGGAATAATAAAAGGAAGGGCAGGAAAGACTGGATGAGCTTGGGAGGGAGTCTAACTCAGAGGCAGTGGAGATGCCGGGATCCATTAGCTCATGGCTTGAACCAGCGGGAATGGAGTCCACAGGCAGGGCCAGGGCCTCAACCCAAGTTTCCTAATCCTCAGAGCAGTGCCACTTGAGCTGAATCATTTAAGCCTTGCTTCCGGTATTGCTACCCATTACCACCCTGAGGAGTCTAAGGAGGCACAAGCCCTATTGAGGAAGGCTTTTGGTAAACACAGATTTCTGGATTAAAAACTAACACCCTCTTCATCCCACCCCCCACCCCTGACCCCAAATATCTGATGTAGCCTCATAAATGACCTAGCCTCATAAATGACGAAAAGATTACATGTGAGGGCTTCATGTGGAAGCACTGCTAGGTTTCCGTTGTTCCTACCAATAGCAAAAGGACTGGATATATCTGTTTTCTGAGTCTTTGGTCAAAAACATAGAGATGCTTCAGGGCTGTCACAACAAGTATGCACATGAATGAAGAAACACAAGCTGTATTATAGCATAGAATTGTGGGTAATTTTCAAAAAGTTTCTTTATTAGTAGATGCTTGTGAAATAATTAAAAAATGGTGGTTTGGAAAACCACCCTTGGACTAAGAAAGCTTATTCTCCTGGGACAAGATGCTCCCAGCCCTGGGTCTGATGTGCTATGGATGTTGTTGTACTGAAGTAGGGAGATGATAAGAAGTTCCATATATTAAAGTAAACAGATTTTTAAAAATCTAAAACATCACTTTCTTTCCTCTCCCTCTTCAATTTCCATTTTCCTTCCTCTTTTTTATTTTTCCAGACAGCAAGGAAGTTTGGAGTTTGAAGGAAAGAAAGCAAACTCCAGAGGCATAATATCTTTTGGTGCCAGGTTAATACTTTCTTATCCAGAGGCCAGAAAGCACTGGATAGTAATTATCTGTTGCACTTAGGTCTTCTTTGGTTTCTTCTCACTTGTTTGAAAGACAAAGAAGAAAAAATCCTTATTCATGAGTCATATCAGTGTCTTGGCTGAAATCTGAACCCAGACCCCTAGGGCCTATGATAGACTGTGACCACCAGGCTCACTTCTCACCCTCCCTGCTCAAACCCTGGGATTCCCTCAGGAACTCAGCGGCATTATTTCCTGAGTAAAATCTCCTACTCCTTCTTAGGGCATGGGAACCACTGATAAGTTGTTAAAGAGGGCTGGGAGTCCAAACACTTGAAAGAACACTTCAAAGTCAGGACAATCTCTGGACCCAAATTTGTAGGATGATGGAAAGGAACATAAATCACCTTCTTATCACAAGTTGGCCAACCAATCAACAGCTCTCTGTTGATTTTAAGCCTTGCTTCTGGTATTGCTCCTCCCTTTCTCTACGCATTACCATCCTGAGGGGGTCTAAGGAGGCAAAAGCCCTAATGAGGAAGGCTTTTGGGAAACTCAGATTTCTAGATTAAAAGCAAACACCTTCCTCATCCCACCCCCCACCCTCTTCTTCCCAGATTTGGTCAAGGAACCAATCAACCTGGCCTTTATCAACCTCCTCTCCCAAGTCAAGCCAACCCCAGTGGCTTAGGCAATTTTCTTAAGTAAATGTCTCTTCCAATGTTATGGAGATCTCTTGAAAGAGGATAAAAGGGACAGTGTCTGTTGTCTCCATCCTCAGATTTTGTAGGTGTAGACATTCGTTAGCCACTTGAAGGGCCAAACTCTGGGTAATAGATGGGGGTGGGCAGCGTCAGCAAAGAGGCACAATAAGGCAACTCCTACTTCTTTCATTTTTATCTCCTTCCATAAACTCAAAAACTCATCTGGCAGGAAAGTCGTAACTCCACTGCTGTTCCCTCCCTGCCTCTATCCCACTGACCCCAAGGTGCTTCAAGATTACCATGGGAACCTTCTGGGTTTCAATAACCAGACTATTAAAAAGTGCCAATTATAAGACCTCAGAAACGTTCCTGGGTAACCTGTTACACACCTCAAAATGGCCACGCTCCTTTAAGTAAAGTTTAGAAAACAGGTCATCCAGATGTGCTGAGCCCTCCAGCCCCCACCTCAGTCCAACAAGACCCTGTTTTAATATTGTCTATACTGCCCTTGAGAGAATAGGGATTGATTTATTAGCTGTAAACAGAGGGGTGAAAAAAAACAACAAAACAAACAAAAACCCATCACAGAGCTGGGCTGCCGATTCAAGGTCCAATTGTGGGATAAATCAGAAATGTATGTGCATTCAAGAATTTTGAAAATGACATTCGTTCAGTGGCCAACGTTTGCAACAGAGAACTAGGTAACAAATGGGAGCTGGGTACAGGGCACTTGGGGGGGAAGGGGGGCACACAAGGCCCTGACACCAAAATATGCTTTTCTCTCAGTCCACTCAAGAAGGTTATTCCGGGTCAAAACTTATGGGAGCCCATCTGAACCAGCTGAGAAGGGGTGGGGGAGGGGCAGAACACCCCACCACGCCCAGAAAGTGCCTGTTTAGGACCGCTGGTGTGCGGTTTGGGTATTCTTAGCTTTACTGCCACATCTCTGGAGCGACACAACAACCATTCAAGTAACCCTGCCACTGCCATCCCCAGCTCCAAGACAAAACTCAATAAAACAAAACTTCAGTTCCTCTGGTCTGTCTGCTCACCTCCCCTCAAAAGTCTCCCATCACCTGGAAGAGCAAACGGCATCCTGGAAGTTTAGCAGGGCCTTCAAAACCCCAGCAGAAAATTCTTCCTGGGTTCCTTGCCCCTCCCCACAGCCCCTTCCCACTTGTTCATCGGTTCGTGGCCCCACCTTCTCACAGTTACACAAACAAAAACTCCAAGAGCACAACCCCAGGAGCACGCTGCGCGCGAACACGTGAACACACATTCCCTCTTACTGCTGCCCCAACCCCACAGACACCTCTGGACAGCCCACTTCAGCCTCGACCCTTCCACCCCTGCAGCTGGGGATGCTCATTTTAAACGCTAATCCCATAAACCCTCACCCCGAAAAAGACCAAACCGGTGTTGGATGGTTCTGTGTATTTGGCAATCCCATGTGGGCTTCTCCCCGTGGTCGGCGCACGCAGCCAGAGCACGGGTGTCAACCTTCGGGGGAAGTTTGGAGGCTCTCCCTGCGCTTCCACCCCAGGAGCTTCCGGGAGCCACGCACCGCAGGGAGAGATATGCGGCGTCCCGGGCACCCCCCTGCCCGCCGCGTCCCCACTCCCTGTCCCCGCGCCGGCGCGCCCCGCCTCGGCCGCAGCCACTTTCGGCCGGACCCGCTCCGGCCGCCCGCGCGTCCCCATCAGCCACCCGCTGGCGCTTCCTCGGCTTCGCCGGCCTGCGGTCGCCTCCCGCCCGCTCCCTCCCCAAACCAACAAATAAACACAACTTTTTATGAAAAGAAAACAAACTTGAGCGACGTGACTCACCTCTGGTGCAGCCGGCTCCTGGGAAGGGAGAGCCGGCCCGGGGCCAGCGTGGTGAGCACGGAGGGAGCCACACCGCACCGCACCGCACCGCACCGACACGCAACCCGCACAGTGACACGCAGCAACGCGCAGAACCGGAGAGCGGCCGCAGCGGGAGCAACAAAGGAGCCCGGAGTGCGGGCCTGGAGCGAGGACGCGTGCGGCTGCGGCGGGCGTGAGTGTGAGTGTGAGTATGTGAATGTGTGTGTGTGTGTGTGTGTGTGTGTGTGTGTGTGTGTGTGTGTGTGTGTGAATGTGTGCGCGTGTGTGTGTGTGCGCTTGTGTGTGTGCGCTTGTGTGTGTGCGCGCGCGGCTGACACTGCGGGCCGGGCTCAGGGTCCCCGCGGCAGGAAGCGGGGCCCGCGGCGGCGGTGGCAGCAGGACAGGGCAGGGGACGGCGCGCCGAGCGCACCCGGTCCTTCCATATGGAAGAAGCTTTTTTGGATGACTGAACTCGCAGACAATATCTTCTTTTGCTGCTCCTGCCTAGGAACCTCCCATTACCGCGCGAGTAGGAGGAGGGGGGCCGAGAAGGCGGGGAGGAGGGGGAGGAGCAAAATGGAGCAAAGAAAACGTCTTGGAAAGGAAGCTGGAAAAAAAAAAAAAAGAAGAAGAAGAAGTCTCCCAAACTCAGTTTTTCTCCTAACACCCATTTTCTTTCTGTTGCGCCTTCGTCTCGCGCTTCCCCCAACTTCCCTCTTTCCCATACAACTGGATGTCCTCTGCCTTTCCCCCACACCCGCGGGCTCCCCTGGACACCCACTTTCCCCTTAGCTTAACCTGCGACCCTGGCTCTCATAGGCTATCCTCCTCTCTCCAGTCTCTTCTCCCCAAGCTTTTCTCTGACATCCCACCCCTCAATAGTCTCTCGTTCATGCTGCAAAGTATTGACTAAATCATTCAAGGCAAACTTTGTTATTAAACTTGTCCTCCCCACGCGCGCCCCCAAAGTTAGTTAGCAACGGTGGAGAAAATAAGAAAACCACTCTTGGGGAAGCCCTAAGGCCACTTTCCCGGACCCTGAGTGGATTGGAGAGGGAGCTTTTGCCATCCTCGTTGACAGCGCCCTGCCCTGACCTCCATTCATCATCCCAGGATGCAGGAGCAAGGGAAAGGATGAGAGGGGGAGGGGCGAGGGGCTCCAGAGAAAAGTTATCTCCGTGTGTGCATGTGTGTGTGTTAAATCCTCTCCTTAGTATTGGGCAGAAAACATTCAGAATAGCGGTTCTCAAACTTGAGTTGCATCAGAACCCCCCAGGAGGCTTATTAAAACAGGGTTTGCTAGGCCCCACCCACAGAGTTTCTGAGTTAGTAGGGTCTGGGGTGGACCTGGGGGATTTTTATTTCTAGTAAGTTCCCAGGTGCTGCTGCTGCTTCTGCTGCACATTTTATTTATTTTTTATCTTTTTATTTTATTATTTTTAATTTAAATTTTTAAATTGATTTCAGAGAGAAGAAGGGGAGAGAGAGAGAAACATCAATGAGAGATAAACATGATTGGCTGCCTCAAGCATGTGCTCCGATGTGGAATCCAACCAGCCACCTCCTGGTGCATGGAACCGTGCTCAGCCACCTAAGCCACACCTGCCTGGCAAGGGCCACGTTTTAAAAACTGACTTCTTCAGGATGTTGGGAAGTCAAACATATACTGAGTTGGTGGCATGTTAGGTCCCCTTATTCTTTGAAGATGAAACATAAATTGTGAAGGGTCATTTCATACCCTTACATGGCCATTGAGTAAACCAAGACCCAAAAGGGTTAAGGTGTTTATTCAAAGTGAACCTCGAGTTTGTGCAAAAGTAGGAAGGAAGGTGACCTGGGAGTTGTCAGGCAGGCTGAGTGGGTTGGGCGGGCAGTGTTGCCCTACCTCACAACCTTTCTGGGCCTCTGGGCCTCAATTTTGTTTTCTTTAGTTTCTCATCAGTAAAAATACATACTTTATGCTGAACGTATGATTTTAATAGAACCTGAATAGAAAGATGTTTAAAAAGGCAATATAAGTATATTTCATACATTTTCAACAAGATGAAAATATACATTTGTATTCTTTCCTCTCCTTTCTTCTCTAGTTTCTTCCCTCCCCATTATCAGTATCTTTTAATCTCCAACATTGCCCCTCCAACATTCTCCAAGACCTATTTTCTCCCCCCAGTCAATTATGATGTTAGGTTCTACCTTCTTACTGTCCTCCTTCTGAGGCACAATTCAGGCCTACAATCCATGGGGTTCAACCTGGGTACAGAACTCTTCATTCCCCAAGGCAATGGGTCAGCCAGCCTTCTACTGCACTCAAAACACCCCCTTTCTCCACAGCCCCACCAAGGGGATCCTGCTGCTTGATTTTCAAAGATGATTCCAAGTATCACTGCCAATGTGGGAGTCCTAAGAACAGGATACATGAAGTTTTCACTGATTCCTCAATTTCCTATATATCGGAAGATTATATATATAGTAGTATCTATACTAATAAAAGGATAATATGCTAATTAGACCAAAAGACCTTCTGGACATCCTTCTGGACAAATCCATGATGGCGGGGCTGAGGCAGAGGCGGTTAAGGGAGAGCAGGCCAGCAGGAGGGGTCAGTTGGGGCGAGCAGGCCTGCAGGCAGTGTGGTTAGGGGCAAACAGGCAGGCAGGCAGATGAGTGGTTAGGAGCCAGCAGTCCTGGATGGGGCCTAAACCAGCAGAAAGACATCCCCTGAGGTGTCCCAGTTGGAGAGGGTGCAGGCTGTGCTGAAGGACATCCCCCCTCCATGCACAAATTACCCCTTCACATTGTCATTGGACGTACTCCCAGGATTCTCCATTCCCTCTATTCTGGCCTTTGGGTCTCATCCTGGACTCTTGAGTCAAGGAATCAGAGCACCACAGAAAACAAAGATTATCACAGTCTTCACCAACACTATTTAGCCAGGAGAAAAACCCATGGTCTTGTAATTAACAGAAGAGTCCCTCCATCCCAGGCTGTTCACATGGCTGCTCACCTTTCCCATACAGTTTAGACAGAATGCAGATCACAGCTTGAGAGGGCTTAATTCTGCCGCAGCTTCAAGCACACTGTTAGCATCTCTGACAACACATCTTATGTTGGTATGGCCTCTGTGTTAACATAATTATGTTTGTTATTATTATTCCTGTTAAGAACATTGTATCTCTGAACTCTCCCCTTTGCCTTGCTTTAGTCTCCCTCCCTCCCTCTCTGTTAATTTTTCTATTATAAACCTGCCCATCACACAGTAGCCCTGACCATCTTAGTCAGAGTCTGGACTTCTGGTAAGATGCTTTCTGCTACTCTTCATTCTGCTGTTCAAGGTGATTGCCCTCTGGCATCTTACTTTCTTATGGGCTTTCTGAGCCTCCATAAAAAAGGAAGCATTTAGTATGGAAGCGATCAACACATTTATTATGTTTGGGGGCAGGCAGGGACTATAGGTCTAATAAATCACCATATCACTAAGGCTGTGCAGAGTAACTGCAAGGAATCCCAGTGAGTGAGGTGAAGAGAGGGGTCTTCTCACCTCAGTGTGCTGCAGATACTACCTGTATCATAAAAACAGAGAGCTAACTTGTGAAAGCGATCTGGAGAGGATAATGCTGAGAAAATTACTAAGATGTAGACAAAGACAATAATTTTCTCTCTTTTTAAATATAAATCTGTTCTACCCAGAGGGAAGGGGGTCTGGGTAAAAAGGTGAATGGATTAAGGAGTGAAAATTGGTAGTGATAAAATAGTCATAGTGATATAAAGTATAGCATAAGGAATATAGTCAATAATATTGTAATAACCATGTATGGTATCAGGTGGGTATATCAGGGGGAACAATTTGTAGGTATATGATTCACTATGCTGCACACTTGAAACTAATGCAAGATAATATTGAATGTAAACTGTATTTGAAAAATAAAGGGTAAGAAATTCCAACCACATCATATATATATATATATATATATATATGTATGTATATATTTACATATTTATATATTTACATACATATATATATTCTCCTGATTATAAAATATGCTCATTGAAAAAAATTAGAAAAGCACAAAAAAAGGGAAATCACTTTAAATCCTACCCAGGGATGACACTGTAACCAGACTGAGATGTTTTTGTAGTTATTTTTCTCTATTATTTTTGTTTTTCATTAATACAAATACATACTTCATCTACAATGAGTATATGAGTCTAATTGATCAGAATTGGAAGATATTTTAAAGGGCAACGTAAACAGATACCATTATTCAATATTTTGTAGTACTTTTTTCTTACACATTTGGTAATTTAGGCAGGAGCCAGTTTCTTTATTGACTTATCTGGTACTTGCATATTTTGCAAAATTGTATCCATTGCACAGCATATACAAGTAGTTATCCTACTTTTCAAATTTAATATTCCCAGGTTGTCAAGTCTTCCCTAAAGTTCAACTTTAATAGCTATGTATTATTCCATCAAAAAGAGAGATTGTTATTTATTTAACTGTCTTCCTAGCCTATCTAATAAAAGAGTAATATGCAAATTGTCTGTACATCCAATCAAGCCACGCCCACCAGCCATTCAGGAGCAAATTATGCAAATAAACCCCAACCAAAATGGCTGTCACCACTGAGAGCAGGAGGGAGGCTTGGCTTTCCCCAGCAACAGAGGAAGCCAAGCTTTCTGACTGCCCTTGCTGGCCATGCAATGCTACAAAGTTTCAATTATAGAAGATACATAATCCCAACAGAAATGGTGGCAGCCATGGAGCTGGAGAGAGAAGAGGCTAGGGTTGCCGGGGTGATGGAGGAAGCAAAACTTCTGCAGTCCTAGCCTAAATTTCCATTCTAGGCTGCAAAGTTTCAAACAGAAATGGCTGTCGCCACCCAGCAAGCAGAAGGCTTGGCTCCGCTCCAAGCTACAAAGTTTCAATTGTAGAACATAAATTAACCCCAGATCCCAAGGCCTCTGCTTGGGTCACTGGGGGACGTGGCCAGCCTGCAAACCACCACAGGCCCCTTGTCCAGGCTGCCCCACATCCTAAGGGAACCCCTACCCTGTTCCAGGACACCCTTCAGGGCAAACCAGCTGGGTCCCCACCCATGCACCAGGCCTCTATCCTATCTAATAAAAGAGTAATATGCAGATTGACCATCACTACAACACACAAGAGGGCTGCCCCCATGTGGTCAAAGATCCTGCCCCCATGTGGACCACAAGATGGCCCACAGGGGAAGGCTGTTGGGAGGTTCTAGGCCTGCAAGAGAGGGCTGTTGTGGGCCATAAGGCCAGCAGGGGAGGGCAGTTGGGAGGGACCAGGCCTGCAAAGGAGGGCAGTTGGGGGTGACCAGGCTGGCAGGCAAAAGCAGTGAGGGGCAATCAAGCCAGCAGGCAGGGGAGCATTTAGGGCGATTAGGGCAGCAGGGGATTAGTTAGGGGTGATCAGGCCAGAAGGGGAGCAGTTAGGGGCATCAATCAGGCAGGCAGGTGAGTGGTTAGGAGCCAGCAGTCCGGGATTGAGAGAGAGATATCTGACTGCCAGTTTAGGGCTGATCCCACAGGAGTTGGGCCTAAACGGGCAGCTGGACATCCCCTCAGGGGTCCTGGATTGGAGAGGGTGCAGGTCGGGCTGAGGGAACAACCCCCCCCCCCCTCAATATACACACTTGCTCGAATTTCATGCCCCGGGCCTCTAATTGTTATATATTTAGATTGTTTCCATTTTTGTTATGATCATGCTTTGCAGTTGAGTATATATCTTATCATAAACCTTCATTTAAAACTAGAAGCCCTTCTCCTGGCTGCTGGCACTGGCCTCCCTCAGGCACCGGGGACCCAGGATTCCCTTGCAGCCCCAACTTCATCTGGAAGGACATCTGGTATAATTAGCATATTACGCTTTTATTATTAAAGATTCTGATTATTTTCTAAGGGTGAATTCCTATGGGTAGGATTTTGGGTCAATGGCTATAACATTTTAAAAGCTTTTGATTGGTATTGCAAAATGATCCTCTAGTGGCCCTAATGTACATTTTCATCTCTTGGATCTCAACAACAAGATCATCAAACACAAGGCCCTAAGTGGACACTTGATTGAATTATCTAGTTTGGAAGAGTGTGCTGTCCCATATTCAGTCCAGTGGAGACAACACTCAGGTGGGAGGAGTTAAACAGTAATTGCTGACTATGGGATGGGAGCTCTATTACATTCATTATCTTGTTTAACATCTCCAACAAGCCTCTGAAAAATAACCTAAAGTTTATTGAGCACCCACCTCCCACAGCCTCTGTACTGGATTCCGTGTGCACATTCAACCTTGAACCCCCACAACAACCCTTTGCTGTAGGTTTGATTATCTCCACTATACAGATATGGAAAATTAAGTAGCTCGCCTAAGATCCTTAACAACTAAGTGGTTATACTAATTCCAAAGCCCAAGGTTTTTCCAGTCCAACACACTGTTTCCCTGCAACTGTTTCATGAGTTACAGGCTACTTGATATAGTAAGAAAGGCATATTTTAGAAGATGCTTGAATTTTGAATTTTGTCAAGCCATTAAGGAATCTTCAGTGGGCTTCCAAATGACCGTTGTTTTAAAGGGCATCCAAGAGCACATTAACTTACTAACTGTAATTAATAGAAGAGTCCAAGGATTGTATACCTTAAGAGAATGCAGTTCAGTGCATGAATAAAGATTAAAGGCTAGATACTAAAATTAACAGTACCGACAGTAATTAGCAAATTGACTTTTTTATACATTTATACTCTCAAAACTGATGTTTGGATAAAGACTTTTTATCTTGATCAGAGGTGCTAGAAGTAAAATATTTGTGAATCCAACTTCTGTGTCTCAAATTCTAGCTGTTGAATGTATAAAGTTTACATTTATTATGGCAATGTTGCAATACATTTTAAAAATAAATTCAAAAATTAATTCATTAATTTATTATTTGAAAAGATAGCCCTAGTTTTTTTCTTTAGTATCTGAGTTGACCTCCCTCCCGTGCTGGGCATCACAAGGGCTGCTGGAGAAAGAATGTGTTCAGTTGCTCCAAAATATTTGATGACTGAAAGAAGAATGATAAAAGAAAGTATATGATTGACCTCTGCAACAATTAGTAAACAATGCAAGACAGCATGTAATTAAAGTCTAAATTGCATGGTTCAGGCAGAATTACAGGTGAGCCTGGTACAATGCCATCTACTCCCCATACAAATTAAGCTGGCTGGGACTGACTTCTGTAGCCCAGTGCTGCCAACTCAGGCTTTCCTGCTGGCCATGTGTTCTACTGTCTTTAGGAGATCAGTTTCTGGATTCCTTGAAGCTCCCTACAAACAAGGGTACCCTAGGAGAGGATGACATGAAAAGCAAGATTGTGGAAGCAAGACAAATCTGGGTTTGGATCCAGTCTTGAGCAAGCTGTATGAGCTTGAACACTCTGAATCCATTTCTTCTGCGAACATTAGAAATAACATATATGAAGTCTTTCTCTCATACTGGGTCATCTGGTACAAAACTATGCCAGTTATTTATGGCCAGTGCTTGTTATGATTAGTCAGTTCCTATGCCATGTCCATAGTGTATACAGAGTGGAGCTAAAGTAGGTTTAGGGTAGTGAGTACTCACATATAAAACACTGTAAACCTACTATTGCCCCACCCTGTGTATAGCCTATATAATAAAAGCCTAATATGCAAATCAACTGAATGGCAGAATGACGGATGGAATGACTGGTCACTATTACATGCACTGACCACCAGGGGGAAGATGCTCAACGCAGGCCCCAGGCCAGTTAAGGCAGGTGCCAGCAGGGTCCCCTGCAGAGGGAGGCAATCAGAAGTGGTGGTGGGGGTGGAGCCGGCAGGTGAGTGGCGGCAGGCCAGCCAAGGTGGGTGCCAGTGCCCCACTTGTCACCCCACAGATCGACCTTGATCACCAGCCAGACCTAGGGACCCTACCCATGCACAAATTTCATGCACTGGGCCTCTAGTATTTAATATAATCTTTGATGTGTACTCCATGGTAGTTATTCAGTAAAAGTTTGAATCAAAGGTGAAGCTAGTAGAGATAAGTGGAAAATAGGGTAATATAAGACCATTTCTGTGCCCCATGGTGTATGCTTGATTTTTGCACACTCTTTAAGTAGAATCTGTCTGTTACACTGAGTTTTAAGAGACTCCATTATTCTGATACAGCAGAAGCAAGCACATGCCCCATTTAATCCAACATGAAACCTCCACCGTCCTCAATAACCTTTGTCTGTCCCCGAAACCCCCTTCATGTGTTAGGCTGAGAAACTTAGGATTCTGGAGCTGCCCAGACTCCAGCTGTTTAATATTGTGTGTCTGATGGAGGGAAGAGGAGGGGGCAAGAGAATCCAGATGAAAGCAAAAACTCAAAGAGAACTGAACCTCAGAGCTTTGATACCCAACTCAGTGGGGAACAGCCTCCGTTAAATTTGTTCAGTCAGCCATTTAAGAGGGAAGGAGTTTCTCACACGTCCTGTAAGGGTTTTAGTGATCGGTTGCTTCCATGGAGGGGTATCAATGTTACAGGGACTGAGCAGAGCAGAGTCAAATGCCAAAGCTGCCCTTTTGCAATCTCAGAGACAGGTAGCATGCTGGCTTCTTTTGCTCCTAAGATATTGTATTTTTCCTTAAAAGATACCAGGAATTTACTGGGACTTTTGGTCACAGCAACAGAAAATGTCTGTGCCCCACCCTAACCCTTCTCCACCCCACTTCTTTGGGTTCTTACCTCAGGGGAAAAGTAAGAACCCAAAGAGAGGAGTTGAGAGGAAGACAGAGATGCTGGGGCTGGAGGAGAGGTGGGATCCTCCCACTGCCTCTTCCACTCATTCAGAAACTAGTTTCATCTTGTCCACCTTCTACTGGTTGGATTCATCAACCAGGAAATAGATTCGCTTGAGGCTTGGTGGATCCAAGTGGAGAAGTATCTTACCTCTGCCAGGAATAAGGAAGGACAAAGAAAATGAATCATAACAACTCATTGATTTCCTCATATCTAAAAGCAGAAATGAAAATCAAATCAAACCCATAAACCTTGTCTTTTTCTACTCAGGAGAGATGAAGATGGGATCAGTCATGTCCCATCTTACCTGAAGTTCTTTAGTAGCTTGCAGCATGATTAAAAAAAAATACACACACTTTTTAAATTTATTTCAGAGAGAGGAAGAAAAAGGAGAGAAATAGAAATACCAATGATGAGAGAAAATAATGAGCGGCTGCCTTCTGTATGCTCCCCACTAGGGATCGAACCTGCAACCAGGACATGTGCCTTGCCCTAGAGTCAACCCATGACCTACTGGTTCGTGGGTTGATGCTCAACCACTGGGCAACACTGGCCAGGTCCAGCATCTAGAGGGGACAAGACTATCTACTTTGGCCCAGCCTATTTCTCTAGCCTGGATCCTCAGTGGCTCTTGCCCACCTATATCTTATGTTCCCACCACCTTCGTTCCCTTCCTCAAAGCACCACATGATTTCATGCTTCTCATTGGCCCGATTTCTGTCCTCCTATAAGCACTTTTTTCTCTTATGCACTTACCCACTCCCACTTACTTTTTAAGACTTCACTCCAACAACATCCCCTTTAGGGTCACTTGTCTGAACCTCCCTTCTCCCCTCCAGTTGTCCTCCCACGGAACCCTCTTCTTACCTCTACTGTAGCATCTATCATGAGCACTGCAATTGTAATTGTGGGTCCATCTGACTTCTGCTCTTGACTGAAATATCCTCAAGCACAAGGGCAGTCCCTGTTTCATTTGTACACCCAGTGCTTAGCACAATACCAGACACTTGTGGGTGCCCAATATCCAAATATATCAAATGAATGAATGAATGAAGAATTCATAAAATCAGGTATCTCTGTCACAGCAGTGGAAGCCTAATGGATCCACGTGGTCTGGAATGTGGAAAGATAGCAATAACTGACACTGCACATGGGTGGAATCAGTTTTAAAACCAGGCCCTTGGCTAAAGCAAGGGAGACTGATTTGTTTTAGATACAAAATTAAATGGGTATTATATAGTATTTTTAATTTAGATGCTAATAGTATTTTGAAGTGATAGCATATCACTGATTTTTAGTTATATTTTTCCACTTTTAATTTGGAAATAACTATAGAGTCATTTGAGCTGTAAGAAATGAGATCTTGTATTCCCTTCACCCAGTTTCCCCCTAATTAGCACAATATCCAGCCTAATTATAGAACAATACCTTAACAATATCTTAATCAATTGACTTTGATAAAATCAGCAACCTTACTCAGATTTTGCTAGTTTCACTGGCACACTCATTTGTAAGTAGCTGTATGTTTTAAAAATGATGTGTAGATTATTGCGTCTGTGCCGGCCAGTTCATGATGACCACACTTAGTCAAGACCATGCCCAGCTGGTCCCCCCCCCCAAAAAAGCTGAGTCTTTCCCCAAAAGTGGTGGCAACAGGATTCATCACTGGCTGGTCTCTGCTTTACACCCACTAAGACCATACTGTAGAATACCTGCTTCTCCTCAGACAAGAACAGAAAGACCCAGTTTCCTGGAGGACACATGATGGTTGCAACAATTCCATCTACCTTTTCTTACCATGGGCCAGCACACCCAGGACAGCTCCAAAATTTTTAGAGTCCAGTGAAAATAAAAATGCAGGCCCCAGGAGAGGGGAAGTCAATCTCCCTTTCTCATGTCCACAGCCAATAGGCTACTCCCAAGGGTTACTAGGGCAGTGGTCGGCAAACTGTGGCTCGTGAGCCACATGCGGCTCTTCGGCCCCTTGAGTGTGGCTCTTCCAGAAAAAACCATGGCCTGGACGAGTCTATTTTGAAGAAGTGGCATTAGAAGAAATTTAAGTTTAAAAAATTTGGCTCTCAAAAGAAATTTCAATCATTGTACTGTTGATATTTGGCTCTGTTGACTAATGAGTTTGCCAACCACTGCACTAGGGAATGAGCTGGAAGCCCTGACCCACTTGTCTATTGATAGCACTGACAGGCTGGGGTGGAACAGCCACTACCTTGCCCTTTCCTGAGATGCAGTGGGTACATGTCTTACCCTGATCCTCCCATATACACACTACTCCCAGGCTCCCACCAGGGGCAGAAGTCAACCGAGGCCATGGAGCAGGGGGCGGGGGAGGGGAAGGCTGGGGAAGCCAGGGCACCAGGGACCAAGGGAATGAGCAGCTGAGAAGCTATTCCCATGTGTACTGAAACTCCAGGCCTCCTGTGCCTGTCCCATTGTCTGGTTAAACATCACTTACAAAACAGAAATTCAAAGATAGAATTTCACAACGGTGTCCACAGAGATTAAAGCCAAGCGACAGGCTCTCTGAGCACCAGGCTCTGTGGAACCACCCTGGCTGCTTGTGCAAGGTGCTGCCTGGATACATCAAACCCAAACACCTGGTGCTGTCACCTTCTGCTCTTCTTGAGACTGGGGTCCCCTCCTGGCTTCTCCAGTGGGGTCTAGGATGCTGGTTCAGAGCAATGACACTTTCTGACATTTGACCCCTCCTCAGTGAACATGAGTAATAGTAGCAAAGCCCCACTTATTGGGCAGAAAAATAATCTGCTTCTTCCTTCCTTTAAGAAGTCTTAAATCCAACTGCCTTAGTGAACAACACCCTGATCTCCCCAGCTGTCTGAGGCATGCTTCCTTTTCCTTCACTCTCCTCATTCTACGGTTGCTAACGCATACAGTGCCACATGCACAGTCTCCCAGAAATTCGTTACCAGCATTCAGTCCCCCCTGCAATTGCCCTCATCCAGACCTTCACTCATTTCATATGTGGAATATTGCCAACGCCTCCTGAATAATCTTCCTACCTCCCGTCGGACTCTGTCACTGGTCCACTTTCTGCATTCCTGATGGAGACAGCTTTAGAAATGGCAAAGTTGATCATGTCATATCCCTCTCTGCCCCTGAAATTGTTCAGTGACCTCACTACTTTTAAGGCGAGGTCAAACTGCTTTGCAAAGCACACAAAACCTTTCAGAAGTATCTCCTCAGTGTGACCTACCATTCCTCACCTCAGACCCTACTGCCTACCTCACCATACAGTATTCTTCGCAATGTCCCACAAACATTTGTATCACTAGGTCTTTGAATGTGCACATTTACTTGGAGTACCTTGTCTGCTTTCTGCACCAAACTCCTACTTTCTTGCGAAATGGATCCCAATTGTTAGCTCCTCTGACCCTCCTTGCCTGCCTCACCTTCCCAGAGTATGATAGGTGCCTGTTAGCCAAGGACCCTCTCGCTCAGTATTTACCCATGTCATAGCACTGACTGCACTGTTATTCAATGGACTATTTCGGGCTGTCGTGTTTATCAACCATAGGGCATGCCATTCACAACTTTCTTCATCCGATGAGATACCCTTGAAACCAGGTGTTAGGCTTAACCACCATTGCTGTCCTACTGCCTTGCATAACTTATGGAGGAAGGCAAGCAGTGGGTAATTGTTAGCTAAAAAAAAGGGAGAATAAAAAAAGAGAAAGGAGAGAGGAAGAATGGCAGCTGCCAGCCTTTCTTTCTCTACCAACTGGGCCCCACACATCCTTCCTCCGGCAGCTGTGATGTCTTAAGACCGATGTAGATTCACAGCACAGCCAATCTGATTATGCAGGCATGGGTTGCTTAGCTGATGGAAATAATGATTTGAACAGATTTGAAGCAGTGGTTGTGTAACTTGCCTCCTTAACTTAGGGCCTTTTGATGTGAAACAGAGATGCTGATTCATATCTCCCTTAAGAATGACCAATTCACAAAATTATCATAAAGCATTTTGAAAAATAAATAAAAATGCCTAAATATATACAGCAAGAAAAAAATTTATTTTTATGGAAATAGATAAACAACTTGAAATGCATAACATAAAGTTGTCAAAACTCATATAACTGTACTCCACAAAGAGAATTTTAGTGCATGTAAATTTTTTAAAAAATCAATCAGAAAGAGGGGGAACCCAAAAATGAAATACAAACTGTCACAACTGAACCTAACTATGTTACAAATGAATAATATAACCATAATGTAGGTGGTGGGGAAGAACAGAACTAACTCAGATTACCTAGAAAATCAGTAGTTTGACTGGATACTATAAGGCTAATGACAAAAAGAACTGTATATAAATACTGTATTCTAGTTAGTAAATTTATTTCTCACGGGGATATGGATTAGCAAGTCTGAAACTACGTTGTATATATACTGGGATTGAAAAAATAATTAAATACATTGTAGATAATGAAAGCCAGTTTTCTCAATGTGAGAGAAAGAAGTTTTGAATAAGGGGAAGGCTAGAATGTACTCTATGGTGCTGCACTGGAGTTGGAGGAATCAGTATGAATTCAGGGGAGAGGGAAAAGGGAAAAAAGGAAAGGAGAGAAGGAAGAAGGGAGAGGGGACAGGAGACAGGGGACAAGAGGGAGGGGACAGGGGAGAGAAGACAGGGGAAAAGGGAGAGCGAGGGGGAGGAGAGGAATATAGATATGTGTATTTCAAATAATAAATGCAAAAGCAGTTATAAATAGAAAATCTTTATTAGAACACCACAGAAATAATTTTTCAGGCTGAGACTCACTGAAAGGTGATAGATGCTAAAATTATTGGGTAAATATTTCAAAAGAAATAAGATACTTGCATAGTCTCAAAATATCACCCCTAATATATTTATTAATCACAAAATATATATTGTTAAAACTGCCTTTACTGTGGAGAATCCCAACAGGTACCATCTCAATCAAGCATTAATGTTAACATTAATAATAAGGGCCTGGCTGTGTTGGCTCCGTGGACTGAGCATCGTCCTGTGGATTCCATTCCCAGTCAGGGCACATGCCCAGGCTGTGGGCTCGATCCCCAGTAGGGGGAGTGCAGAAGGTGACCACTCAATGATTCTCTCTCATCATTGATGTTTCTATCTCTCTTTCCCTTCCTCTCTGGAATAAATAAAAATATATATTTAAATAATAATAAAATGTATATTAATATCATGTACCCTCGATATGATATATTGAAAAGGACATATCACTTCTTCTATTTTTCTGGTCTCAAAACAGGAAACCTCAGACATATCAAAATTAAGGGACAGTCTACAAAATAACTAATCAATATTCCTCAAAAGTGTCAAAGTCAAGAAAAGACCAAGGAACTGTTGCAGATTGACATCTGGGTGCAATATAGGACACTGGATTGGATCTTACAACAGGAAAGGGGCATTAATGCAAATACTGATGATATCTAAATAAAGTCCATAGTTTAGTCAATAGTATTGTACTGATGTCAGTTTCTTAGTTTGATTATTGAGGTTGTTAAAGATGATAAAATAGAAGAAGTTGGGTAAAGAGTGTATAAAAACTCACTGCACTATCTTTGCAACTTTTCTCTAAAGTTACTTAAAATACAAAGTTGAAAAAATAAGTTAGGGCCATGCAAGTGAGAAGGTAGTAGGGGACAAGAGAGAAAATGGAGAACGGCATATTTGAAGTTTTCTGAGAGAGAACAGAAGGTACTGTGGGAATGGAAGAGAGTTCAGAATGGTTCAACAGAGCAGGGAGGTAGAAAATGTTTGTTATTGCTTTAACTATAAAGAAAAAATCATCATTTCTCATTTTAAGTCACTCATTTGAAAACCAGAGGTCCACTCCACTCAAGGAGCCATGGGCTAGTGTGGGTCTCTACAATGCTAAGGCCTATTCTAGAGCTATGAGTATCCCCTCCGGGATTTGCTCTGGATGTCTTTCTTAGGAGAGTAAATGAGTCCTTGGCCAGGAGTCAAAATGAGGAGAGCCATGGAGAGCCTGTGGCCTGTATCTCAGAGACCTCTTAAATAAGAAAGTCAATTCCCAGAGTTGCCTTAGTGAGCAATAACACAAGGGGGTTAAATTTGCGGCCCAAATATTGAATGACGACTATTACCATGGTGAAGTCATCCACACTGGTAGGCCTACATGGGTCAAGTCACTGAGCCACATCCTCCCCTAAGCAGAATTCAAGTGGCTCTTGCTACATTGTCTCTGGGATAATGACCAACTCCTCTTTCTGCTTTGCGCTATAATTTCTTAGACGCATTAAGATATCTTACAGGTTCGGCAACCATTCCACTTTTAAAGTGACTTGGGATATCTCCTTGTCTATTAGAATTCACCTTATTGTTTAGGCAATCCACCTCTCTCTCAGTCAAAGATATCGGAACTGAATAAAGTGTTGAGGCAACTAGCTGGGAAGCTAAGCTGCAACCTGGTGTTGAGGTGTGAGGGTGATTGATAACTGACAGCCAGGGTTCCTGCAGCAACTGTACAATCTTGTGATCAGAAGACCTGAGATCAGCTCCTGGTGCCCCAATTTCCAGCTGTGTAGCTTTAAATGAATCACTAAACCTTACAATTTGTGTTTTCATCTGTAAAATGGGGATAATGGCAATATCTATTTCACAAGATTATTTTGAGGATCAATGTGAAAGTGTTTTTCAAAGGGCAAAACACCACAAATGTTAAATTTAATTTCACTGTCCCAATACAATGAAACATGTGGCATTTCTAAATGTAAAAGAAAAGACACACATTTTTAGACACAAATAATTTCAGTAAACCAGTCTTTTTTTTTTTAAACCTAAAGTGTATTTTTTTTTCCCAGCAGATTCTTTTCTATGTGTGCTCAGCAGTGTGAGCCCAGTCTGGTTGCAGGACCATAAAAACAGAAGGCTGTTGATCATTAAGTCTATGTAAAACACAGCACTTGGGCATCTCACTTGGAACTTGTTTTTTAACTTGTTTCAAGAGGTGGCGCTTAGAACTGAAAAGAGTATTGTGTGCCTGAATGAGTGCACCAAAACACCAGGCCAGACTGGGGTGTGGGCACTCACTTATGTGTGCAACTGCCTTTTTACCTAATTAATCCTCTCCTTGCAAGCCTGAACGCGGCCTGTGAACTCCACATTTCATTGGTAAGTGGAATGCTGGGTCCTGCAAAACCTGGAGGCTTTAATGGAACCTTATTTGTTCAAGGCCCTTGAAGCAATGGTATCTAATGGAGCAGAAGCAAAGAGAAAATGCCCTGCGCTTCGGTGAGAACAGTTGATTTCCATCAGATCTGGCGCTGTCACTCCTCTGCTTAGAAAGCTTGGAGGGCTCCCCTCCTGGACCGAGTCCAAACTCTGCCCAACCCAGGTGTCATCTCTCCACATTCAGGCCACTCCCACCTCCATCCCACCCCCAGACCTTTGGGCCTGTGCTTCTCAAAGTGTGGTTTGTAGACTGGCTACCTGTAAGAAAATAAACTGGCAGTGTTTGTTTAAAATGCAGATGGCCTTGCTGGAGGACTTGCTGGATCTCAGAGCTACTGAATCAGAATTTCTGGGTATAGAGACCTCAGAAATCTGCATGTCGAAACTAGTTCCTCCAGCAATTCTTACAAACACAGAAGGTTGGGAGACACTAGTCTAGCCACACTCAACAAACTCTCTGTTCCTTGGGCTCAGCATGCATTTTTTTTTTTTTTTTTTGTCTCAGGCTCTTCTGCCTTATTTTTCTTGTCCTCTCCACAGACTCACTAAACCTCCTTCCCTGATTACCTTCTGTAGGACGCTGAATGCAGCCGTACACTAAGGCTTCGAGGCCCAGCTCATACTTGCAGATTCTCTGCTGCCTTTCCTGATCCCCCTCAAACAATCAACAAAATTAACTGAGTAGCTAGTAGGTTCAGCAAGCAGAGAGGAAACAGAAACGAACTAGGTCCAGTCCCTGTCCTCCAGATGCTCACTCAGCATGACAGACCTCCTGTGTCTGTGCCTCTAGCCTCTCGCAGGAGAGACGGGGCTCTCGGACCCTCAGCTGGGAGGAGGATGGCGTGTCAGCCAGCCCAGATGGGAGGCTCTCGTGGCATTAACCTGAACAGCACCTGTAGAGCTAGAGTTCATCGTGTGCCACTCCAGAAGCCCGTTTCTTTCAAAAATATCTATCGTGGAGGAAATGCCTTTAGTGCTTTTTTAATAGGTTTGATTTGGGTACAAGTTTTCCAGAAAGTAAAACTGAGGCTCTGATATATTAGATATCAGAACCGGGTGCGTGAACACATCTCCCAGTGTGGGCCAGCCCAGGGCCCACACACGACAGGCCCTCACTAAGTGTGGGCCAAGGGAAAGAATGCACCAGTGAGCGATCACTGCTTCGTAATTTAAAACAATAAGCCACCTCACACAGCACTAGCCTAGAGCTTGAGTCTTGAAAGTCTCTTACATTTTGGGACTTTGGGTTTACCCAATTTTTTAGTCCTTTGTTCTCTTTTCAGATTTTAAGCTTTAATTTGTCAAAACTGTATTTCCCCCCTAATTTGGAAATTTGGCATTTTTTTTTTCCCTTCCTAGGTCTGTCGTTTGGTGCTTTGAAAGTTTCTTTTTCTCCTCTCACCTTATTTCCTGCGGCTACCCCCATCTCTTCTCCCTCTCCTCCCTCCCCATGTCCCACATCCTGAGTATGAATGCAGGGAGGATTAATCTGGCGGGGAACACGATGTCTTCCAGCCATGACAGATGCACTAAAGCGTGCAGCACTGATAAAAGGCAGCTCTGATGGGCTCTGTCAGGAATCCCTCAGAAACACTGAGGGGAAACATTTGTTAATCCCTCTCCTGGCTCCAGGCCCCTGAGCCCCACGACAGGATCATACCTAGAAAAGCCAAGGGAGAAAAGTGGCGAAACGAGAAAGTCTCCTTCCCCTCCAGGAACCCCACTGGAGAAACTTTCCCCAGAGCCCAATTCTCTGGCTCTTTTCCTAAAAGGCTGAGCTTAAAACTGTGACTGGCCACAAACTTTGATGTAAGACCTGGGTTGTTGGAGGAATACTGTAAGCCAGTGGTTCTCAACCTTTTTAATGCCGCGACCCTTTAGTACAGTTCCTCATGTTGTGGTGACCCCCAACCATAAAATTATTTTCGTTGCTACTTCATAACTTTAATTTTGCTACTGTTATGAATTGTAATGTAAATATCTGTGTTTTCTAATGGTCTTAGGCTCTATAGCAGCGGTTCTCAAACTGATAGCAGGGTCGCCTAAAACCATCAGACAACACAGATATTTACATTACAATTCATAACAGTAGCAAAATTACAGTTATGAAGTAGCAACGAAAATAATTTTATGGTTGGGGGTCGCCACAACATGAGGAACTGTATTAAAGGGTCGCTGCATTAAAAAGGTTGAGAACCACTGCGCAAGGCATCTTGGGAGAGCAGATTGTGCAACCTGTCTCTGTCTTTCACAGAGAAAGATTAGCAATAGGAACAAAGATCACTTTAGTGCTGTTTCTAATCCAATACATACACTCACATGCATGTGCATAAATATACAAACACATGTGCATTTAGCTTTATTTCCCTTCTAGGCACATCCCATTAAAAAGGATTTGCCTAAGGCAGAGAGTGTGGGTACATAGGACAAGAAATGGCACTTGGTTTATTACCTAGTGGACCTGATCTACTAAACAACACAAACGTTTCCCCAGTGATATAATGAACCAAACAATCAATGATGGATACACTCTGTGTCAAGGAGATATAATGATCAGGATACTTCTCAGTATTTATTCATGTTTACTTTTCTGTTTGGTCCCCCAGGGTTCATTCTATTTCCTAGACCCATGGCCATCCTGAATGCCCCCACGTTATTCACTATGGGGCTGTTTGGACAGTGAGCGCCTTTCCTTGTTTCTGGGCTGCAGCGTAGTTACTTAAATATCACCCCACTGGTGCTGTCTCTGGCTCTCCCTCTCTCACCTCGATTATTGGTCTCTCCAGCTCCATTACCTAGGGAGGTCCCCCCTCCACACACACAAGCTAATAGCTGACTGCTGGGGTCTTTTGAGACAGTAAAAGCTATCTTTCTAAAGGGCCTCAGT
Organism: Antrozous pallidus; assembly: GCA_027563665.1. Classification (NCBI taxonomy): domain Eukaryota; kingdom Metazoa; phylum Chordata; class Mammalia; order Chiroptera; family Vespertilionidae; genus Antrozous; species Antrozous pallidus. Next base: position 69,268,181 of record CM050514.1, read on the forward strand.
TTAAATGCTCACTGCTTCTTGAGAGCCTGAATTTCAGCCTTTCCCACTAGCACTTCAGCATAAATTAGTTTATTAGATTTATCTGGCTGATACTAAGCTGATAGGTTGCAGGGCTTTACAGTTTCCCTAGGGAAAGGCAAAGTGGTAATAACATCCAACCATTTACCAAATAATGGTCATGTGCCAAGCACTGAATGCAGTGGGCAGAGGTCTGCACTGCACTCTTAGAACAGGGCTTAAACAGAGAGGAGAACAAATCAGTCATTTTGCTTGAGCAAATAATTCCTGAATTCTTATCTTGTGCCAACCACTCTGCTTGAGGTGAATAAAGCCAGTCCCTGCCCTGAGGAAGATCAGGCCTTTGGTAACCCAGTAACACACTCTGAGAGAGGTTCAGCCAGTGTTCTGGAGAGCCCAGACTTGGGGGTTTGGGGAAGAGGCATGGGGGAGGGAGTGAAAAACAATCAGTAAAGTCTTCCAGAAGGAGTAGCATCTTAGGGGTAATCTAAGGAGGTTGGCTGTGGTGTGAATATAGTGGAAAATAAAAAGAATAAGACTTCCAGCTGCAGAAATGGGAAATAGGGACATCCTAGGAGGAAGAAGCAATCTGATAGATGATATAGAAATAGGATTGCTCATGGGAGATATGATTGAGAATTTTCAATGTTAGGTAAATTTAGTGGGGTTTTTGTTTTGTTTTTATAATCATTAGGGAGCATTAAAATGTTTTGAGCAGGAAATTGAAATGATCTATATTTTATGGAAGATGATAGAGACATCAAACTAGAGTGGTTAATCAAGTAGTTATTGTAATAACTTAGGTGATCTGCAGTGAGAGAACTAAATAGTGGAAATGGTAATTAAAAGAATAGGCAAATATAAAAGATTAATTTCTAATTGATGTGTATTACAGGTAGCAGTAAAAACATAATTAAGAGAGGCTTTAGAGAGTAACAATATTAAGATAGAAACCTACTGCTCAAGACAGTTGAGCATGTACATTTATGTCTTCCCTCCCCAAAATATATTAAATGATACTAAAGGAATAATTTAAAAGTTATCAATTCTCTTTGACAAGGATAGGAAAAGAGGGCATCAGGGCACAAAGGATTTCAACATATTTGTGGAAGATGAAAGAGTAGTGACTGATGAAGCAAGATGGATGAGACAGAACTGAGAATATACACCCAGAGGTGGCTGTGGCCAAGGAGGAAGTTGGTCTGTCCTGCAGAGCTCAGCAGAAGCTTGAGACTTCAAGAGAGAGGCCAAGGCCTAAACTCAAGAAAAAAGCAAGCATCTGTACATACAACAATCACCTTTCAACACAACCCCAACTCTGTGCAAAAGCATGAGGCAGTGAGCTGTTTACGCATGAAAAGGAGAAAGGAAGGGTCTACCCTAAAGAAACAGAATGGACTATATGGGGAAAGTTAGGGGAACTATTGTGGAAGTGGCCCCTCTGGCACTTAGGGGTCTCAAAGCATAATGCCCTGTTTACTGTCCCTTGCTCTTTTGACCTGCTCCACCTGTGTACACAGAGCTCACAGTATGTCTACCTGTTGTCTTATATTTAAATATAAATGAGAACCAAAGATTTTATCCCATGAAGATAAAATAATATGTAAAGATTGGAAGTAGGAGAAAATTCAGAGAATCAAAATAGAACTTTAAAAAGACACTACGAGTCTTATTTCATGAATGCCATGATTTCTCAAATCTCTGAGAATACAGTAATTTTTAATAGCTTAAATAAAACAAGAACAAGATGCTAGTAAAAAACAAACACAACACTTAAAACTATGGCTCCCCCCAAAATAACAGTAAATTTGTCTTCTGAGTTGGAAAGTAAAATGAATAGAAAATCTCCCACAAAGTAGAATTTAAAAGAAAAAATATAAAAAATGAGAAAAAGAGCTATAATATACCACCCAAATTGTTCTTATATTTGATCAGTAGAAACATCGAGGTAAGAAAGGAAAAGAGCCCAGCCAGAGTGGCTCAGCTGGTTGAGCATCACCCTGTACACTGAAAGGTTACCAGTTGATTCCCAGTCAGGACACATACCTGGGTTAACCATCTGATACTCACTTGGAGCATGTACAGAAGGTAACTGATCAATGTTTCTCCCTCACATATATGTTTCTCTCTCTCCCTCTTTCTAATCATGTCCTTGGGTGAGGATTTTTAAAAAAGGAATAAATTTACTTTAAAAATAAAGCAAAAAGGAGGAAAGGTTATAATAGAAATAAAAAAAAGAATTTAACAGAACTGAAGGACACAAGTCTTCATATTTAAAGGTCCTTTTGAGTACCAAGCACAGTGAATGAAAAAGGTTCTCACCTAGACACCTATTTGTGAAATTTTAGAACATCAAGGTTAAATAGAAGATCCAAAAGCTTCTAAGAAACAAACAAACAAAAAAAGCACTTATAAAAATTGAGAATCAGACTAGAATCAGTATCACTTCTCTTAACAGAAATAACTAAATATAGAAAACAATAAAGCAATAACCACAGATAATGAGAAAAATTATTTTCAACCTATTCTACAGTCTACCAAACTATCAGTTAAGTATGACAAGTGAATAAAGACATTTTCAGATACAAGAAATCAAAGACTTTACAGCCTGTATACTTTTTAAAATTGATTTTTGAGATAGATTGAGAGAGAAATATTAATTTGTTTTTTCACCTTTTAAAAAATAATGTTTTGTTTTTAGAGAGAGAGCAAAGCAGAGGGAGGGAGAGAGAGAAACATCGATATGAGAGAGAAGCATTGCTCAGTTGCTTCTTGTACACACCCTGGAGGCTAGACATGTGTCCTGACTGGGAATCAACTGGCGACCTTCTGGTGCGTGGGAAGACGCTCAACCAACTGAGCCACACTGGCCAGGGCATGTCCCACTTACTTATGCGTTTATTGGTTGTTTCTTTTATGTGCCCTGACTGGGGACTGAACTCACAACCTTGGTTATCAGGATGACATTCTAACCAACTGAGCCAGGGCTACCTCCTGGACAGTTTTTGAAAAGGTATCATTAGAAGAGAAAGAGATTGAAATATATATGGTACTAGAAAACAATGGATGCAAATCAGAAGATCAGTGAAGTCTCAGTATAATAGTGGCTCTCTGCAGATCAATAAAGCAGCTGGTTTAAATGAGAAGAGGATGGCAGGGCTAGAAGAAGGATCTCCCAGAGAAAAAGTGGGTGGTATCAAAAGATTTAATGCTATAATAAGGTGGCCTTATTAAATGCAACTTTAAGAAAGACAAATAAAAAAGAGAGGAACCTCTGCCTCCACAAAGGCGATTAGAAAAGCCAGGAAACAACAAACAAGCCCACTGCAGCCCTAGCCGGTTTGGCTCAGTGGATAGAGCATTGACCTGGAGACGTAAGGGTCCTGAGTTTGATTCTGATCAAGGAATGCCCTGATTGCAGGCTCAGTACCCAATAGGGGGCGTGCAGGAAGCAGCCGATCAACGAGTCTCTCATCATTGATGTTTCTATCTCTCGCTCCCTCTCCCTTCCTCTCTGATTAAAAAAAATATATATTTTAAAGCCCATTGCATCGGAGAACATATTTGCCAATGTATCATTGATAAGTGTTTAATCTCCAACATTTGCAGGGAATTCATACAACTTCACAAAAGGAAGATAAACAATCCAATAAAAAAATGGACAATGGACCTAAATGGACACTTTTCAAAAGCGGACATACAGAAGGCCAAGAGACATATGAAAATATGCTCAAAGTCACTAAACATCTGAGAGATGCAAATCAAAACAACAATGAGGTACCATCTCACACCTGTGAGAATGGCTATCACTAACAAATCAACAAACGACAAGTGCTGGCAAAGATGTGGAGGAAAAGGAACCCTCCTGCACTGCTGGTGGGAATACAGACTGGGGCAGCCACTGTGGAGAACAGTATGGCATTTCCTCAAAAAATTAAAAACGGAACACCCATTTGACCCAATGATCCCACTTCTAGGAACATATCTCAAGCAACTAGAAACACCAATCAGAAAAAAATATATATGCACCCCTATGTTCATAGTAGCACAATTTACAATAGCTAAGATTTGGAAACAGCCTATGTGCCCACCCCCAGATGAGTGGATTAAAAAACTGTGGTACATTCACACAATGGAATACTACACTGTGGTAAAAAAAGAAGGAATTCTTACCATTTGCAACAGCATGGATAGAACTGGAGAGCATTATGCTAAGTGAAATAAGCCAGTCAGAGAAAGATAAATATCACATGATCTCACTCATTTGTGGAATATAATGAACAACATAAACTGATGAACAAAAACAGACCCAGAGACAGAGAAGCATCAATCAGATAGTCAAACCTCAGAGGGAAGGTAGGAGAGGGTAGGGATAAGGGGGAAAGATCAATCAAAGGACTTGTATGCATGCATATAAGCCTAACCAATGGACACAGACACCAGGGAGGTGAGGGCATGAGTGAGGGATAGGGGGACAATGGGAAAATAAGGACAATATGTAATACCTTAATCAATAAAAAAAATAAAAAAATAAAAGGCAGGAAAAATAAAACAACTAAAAATATAGGGAACTGTAATCATCTGAAAGCATTTAGTTCTATAGTAAATAATTATTATATAGCCATAATAATGATAATATACTATATTGATTTTAAATTTTAAGGTCAATCTATAGATAATGGAAGGCAGTTTCAGTTGAAGAATAGAGCATACGTGTTTCCAACCTTGACAATGTACAAGCAAATGTACAGAGGACAGAAGCTGGGAGATGGAAAAATGGAAAAAGGTAAGGTTGCTAATCTGATTGATGCTACATATGGTCCTAGATCTAAAAATAGGCTCAAGTCTGGGAACTGAGCAAGAGATTGTGACTTTTTATTAGGATGACTTCCCTTAGCCCCTTAGATGTCTTCAGGGACATTTGTCCCGGTGACCCCATGCTATGTTTCAGGGTCCTTGTATTTTCCAGGGAGTACCCTGGTTTTAGCATAGCATACCTGCCTTGGCTGAGCACATAAATGTCTCTGAAACTCTGCATCTTTAACTGTGAGATTTGTTTTTTGCTCATTCTACTCTTAGCTGCATCTTTGTAAAGTACCAACGAGGCCTTCTGGCTCTCTGTAGGGAGTCAATACAACTTAGTAGTAACTAGAGACTCCACCGTCTTTGTAGACAGTTTCTCCCATGGTTTTCCAAATACCTGACTCATCACATCTGTCATGGCATCTCCCTTCAAGAAATATTTTCACCCCCAATGAAATCTTCAGCGATTGGACCACTACCATGTGACCACCTCTGCCACACACATCACTCATGATGGTGTCTCTTGGCCCACTGAGACCTATTTTATTGACTCTGTCTTGGACCACTCCTGGTACCAGTATGTTAGCTGGGTGCCCTGAGGAGGAGATGCTGAGACAAGAGTATATGTGTAAGAGATCTACTGGGGGACATCTGTGAGGGAAAATGAGGAGGGAGACAGAAGAGGCTGGATCTCCTCTGGGATGTGAAGATTTGTGAAGGAAGGAGGCTTGGGCCAGAAAAATCTTAGGTGAAGTATAAAATAGGGAAGATTCAGCAAAGCTGATGGGCATTGTTGAGTGAAAGTTGTCTTTCTGAGGAGCTTCACTTCTCCCAAGAAGGGGCCTGCCTCAGTATCCCTGCCATGCTTAAGCTTTGGCCTCTGTGCATGGGGATGGATTTCAGAGCACAGCACCTGGGCCGTTGGCCTCAGACACCAATGTCTCAGACACATTTTTACGGCAGCCACATATGGTCCTTTTAACACATTTGGATTTACTTTTTACCATATGCATATTTTATTTAAAAAGAAAGGAAAAGGTGATGTAAGCATATTATCAGAGATATTGCTTAATAGATATATCTGAAGAGCAAGGCTAGTTTTAGGAAGGATGGAAAAAGTGACTTGCTTTTTGTTTGTCATCTTTTTTATACTATTTGCTTTTCAACACTTGCATTTATAATTTCTTTTATTATTAAGAAACAGAGAGAGGAACAGAAAGAGAAGTCAGGAAAAATAGTAGGAGTGGGAAGATAGGTTTTATTATGAAAATAATAACACTTACTGAACACCTTATATCCCTGATCCTTGAAACGTTTCCAAGGGAAGAGGTAGGAAGTATTTTCCCCATTTTATAGGCCATGACACTGAGATTTAGGGTTAAATCTTAAGTTAAGGATATTGCTAAAGACCACACAGCTAATAAGTGGCATCAGGATTTGAATGCAGGTCTGGATCTGTGCTCTTTCCACAAGTAAATGGGGAAGAGGCAGCTGATGGATGTAGCCATGTGGGGGTGAGCCATCTCCTGATTCTTGGCCAGCCTAAACAATGCCTTGGCCCAACGGAGTTCACAAGGAGCTGAAGGGGCCAGTGTTAGTCATTGTTTAACTATATTATACATATTTAGCCTTTTAAAATCTTGTCTGAGAAATCATTTCTTTCTATTCCCTTAATCATCCTTGAATAGCTTCTTATAATGAAAATACATAAAGGAAGACGTCTGTGGCTGAGAGACAGGGCCTGTCTGGGCAGCACTGGAAGCTGGGTGAAGTCAGCAGTGCGTTTTCTGTAGGGCTGGACAGAGCACAGAATACCAACCCAGAGGGCAGCCAGCAGCTCTCTTTGTTTAGCCTACAGCCTGAAAAAGACTCCTTGGCGACAAGTATAATCTTTCTTGATAAACATATTACTTTCATGTCTCAGTTCAGCGGAGATAGTCCCTGAATCTATGGTACAATCTCTAATAATATTTTCTTTTTCTATGGTGACTACTCCTGGATAGGGTTAGACAGTAGAGGAAAAAGTTGGAGGAGCCTAGCATCCACAAAATGGCCGTCACTGGCCTTGGAACTAGAGAAATCACAGTGGGCTATTCTGCTGCTATAGATGGGCAGATGACTGTCAAGCAGGCCAGGCTTAGGACTAAAGAAGTACAAAAAGAGAGGAGTAAAATCTTGGGTTAGTAATAGCAATAGTATCCACCTGGCAGGAGTAATTGATAAGCAAATTAAGTACTTAGTAGAGTGACTGACAAATACTCAATACGTGGTAGCTATTACTATTCAAAAACCTGCCTAATGTATATAATATATACTAGAGGCCCGGTGCACAAAACTCATGCACGGGGACAAGGACAGTGTCCCTCAGCCCAGCCTTCACCCTCTCCAATCTGGGACCCCTTGAGGGATGTCCAACTGCCCATTTAGGCCTGATCCCGATTGGGCCTAAACAGGCAGTCAGACATCCCTCTCACAATCCAGAACTGCTGGCTCCCAACTGCTCTCCTGCCTGCCTTCCTGTTTGCCCCTAACCTCTTCTGCCTGCCAGCCTGATCACCCCCTAACCACTCCCCTGCCAGCCTGATTGATGCCTAATTGCTCCCCTGCCAGCCTGTTTGCTCCTAACTGCCCTCCCCTGCAGGCCTGGGTCCCCCCAACTGCCCTTCCCTGCAGGCCCGGTCACTACCAACTTCCTTCCTCTGCCAGCTTGGTCATCCCAAACTGTCCTTCCCTGCAGGCTTGATCACCCCCAACTGCCCTCCCTTGCAGGCCTGGTCCCTCCCAACTGCCCTCCACTGCTGGCTATCTTGTGGTGTCCATATTGTGTCCACCTGGGGGCAGGATCTTTGACCACATGGGGGCAGCCATCTTGTGTGTTGGAGTGATGGTCAATCTGCATATTACTCTTATTAGATAGGATAGAGGCCTGGAGCATGGGTGGGGGCCAACTGGTTTGCCCTGAAGAGTGTCCCAGATCAGGGTGTGGGTTCCCTTGGGGCATGAGACAGCTTGGGCAAGGGGCCTACGGTGGTTTGCAGGCTGGCCACACACCCCAGTGACCCAAGTGGAGGCCCTGGTATCTGGGATTTATTTATCTTCTACAATTGAAACTTTGTAGCCTGGAGCAGAGCCAAGCCTTCTGCTCGCTCTGTGGCAGCAAATCATTTTTGTTGGGATTTATTTATCTTCTATAACTGAAACTTTGTAGCCTTAAGCGGAGGCCTGTGCCGGCTAGGGCAGGTGGAAAGCTTGGCAACTCAAGCCTCCTGCTCTCTCCAGCTCTGTGACTGCCATCATTTTTGTTGGGATTTATTTATCTTCTATCAATGAAACTTTGTAGCATTGAGTGGAGGCCTGAGCCAGCAAGTGCAGGAGGAAAGCTTGGTTTCCTACATCGCTGGGGAAATCCAAGCCTCCCGCCTGCTCTCTATGGCCGCAGCCATCTTGGTTAGGTTTATTTGCATATTTGCTCATGATTGGCTGGGGTGTGTGGCTTGTGGGTATAGTGGAGGTATGATCAATTTGCATATTACTCTTTTATTAGGATGGATAACATATATAAAAGTCTAATATGCAAACTACCCCCTCAGGAATTCGACCAACCAGGAGTTTTATCACTTGGTATGCTGTGCATTGATCACCAGAGGTGGCATGGAATAAAGGAAGTCTCTGGCCAGCAGCTTGCAGCTGCTAGAGACCCTACCCATATACAAATTTCATGCACTGGGCCTCTAGTAAGAAAATATATCTTAAAAGTTTTCATCACAAGAAAAAAAAGTAACTGGTGGTGATGGATGCTAACCAGACTTATTGTGAATATTAGTGGCCCAGTGCACAAAATTCATGCATGGGGGGTTGAGGGGGGGAAAGTCCCTCAGCCTTGCCTGCACCCTCTCCAATCTGGGAGCCCTCTCACAATCCAGAACCACTAGCTCCTAAACATTCACCTGCTCCCCTGCCGACCTGATGGCCCTAACTGCTCTTCCCTCCTTGTCCCCTTAACTGCCTATCTGTACTCCCCTCCTGGCCTAAATCCCCTAACTGCCTATGTGCTCTCCCTTCCTCTCCTCACCTTCAGACCCCAGCACAGGAGTGCTGAGAGCTCTTCACCGAGGCCCCGCCTTTGTCCTAATGCCCCCCTCCTGGCTTGGCATCCTGAGCATATGTGTGCTTTCACTGATCCCCCCTCCCCCACTGGTGGCAGCCTCATGTCCTGGTGTTGCAAGTCCCCGCCCCTGTCCCCGCCTCACAGCTCTTATGCATGTGCACTTTTGACTAGTCCTGAAGTCCTGACTCGGACACTATAATGGACAAATTAGCATATTCCTTCTTTATTATATAGAATCTTTCACAAAATATACAAATTTCTAATAATTATGTTGTATACCTGAAACTAGTATGATGTTACACGTCAATCATATTTAGATAAAAAAAAGAAAGAAACCTCCTAGTGTACCTATTTTATCCTCAAGAGAATAAACTTATGTTCATAAAACTTTTAAAATAGAACAGTTTGAATCTGTGTAGTCAGACCTATTAATCTTTTCCATGTTTTCTTTCTTGGCTTTTTTGCTTCTTCCTGTGATAAGGATAAGTACACAACTATATTCTATTAGAATTTTTCTTACACGGTTTACCTTTTTGTTTGTTTTTTTGTTTGTTTGTTTACCTCTATCCCTTTAATCCATCTGGAATATGATATGAGGTACGGAGACAATTTTGTGTTTCTTTCTAAATAATCAATTTTCCCAAAGCTATGTGTTGACTTGAGATAACACTATTATGTTACATTGATTCTTACCTGTATTTGGGTTTACATATTTTGAAGCAGCTTCTATCCTAACATTTGTTAATAATTTAAAGTTAATTGTTTTCTACATTGAGGATCTCTATTTAATAGTGAATATTTTAAAATCCTGCTCAAATTATTATTGCTTCTAGAATGGACTCCATAGACTGCTGATGAAAGAGTCATATAGGCCAACTTTCTAGAGCAGTTTGATTTGAAAATGTTTATCCACTAAATAGTTGTTCCACTATTTTTCCTGAAGAAAAATAAGAAGTTCAGACAAACACTTCTCTATATATGTATAAAGCTGTCTATATTTACCTGTAACAGCAAAATATTGGATATTTGTTTGAAAGGTATCATTATGCAAATTATATTACATGTATAGAATGGGATTTCATTTAAACCATATTTTTTGAAAGAAAATAAATAAAATGCAGTAAGTGAACTTTTTATGTAATATTATTTGATTATGTTTTTTAAAAATAAGCTTCAGTCACAGCAGTCTTTCAATTCCCAGAAAACTCTTCCCAGTCTCAGGGACTCCACGCATTCCATTTCCTCCCAGGAAAGAATTTCCACCTGTTCTTTCTAAGGATGGCTCATTTTCATTCTTTAGGTCTCTGCCTAAATATGCCATTTCAGAGAAGCTTTCCCTAACCACCCCATTAAAAGAAGACCCAGGTCCCCTCCTCAGCTAGTCTCCATGTTTAAGCATCTAACTACCTTTTCCATGTGGGTAAATGCTGCCTTTCTGTTTGAAAGGTTCGCTTCTAGAAGTCTAAGACCATATTTGTTATTATTTTCTCTCCAAAGCATCCATTCCTGTTATCTGAATGCAACAAACATGCACTGAATATTTCCTAATCCACTTTTCTATTTCTTAAGTATTTTAAATTACCTTTATGTCCTTAAAATAATCCACATACAAAAGAATAAAATTGGACCCTTATTTTATACCACTCAATAATGAAAGACTTAAATGGAAGACCTAAGACCACAAAACTCCCAGAACATAGAAAAAAGCTCATTGGCATTAGTCTTGTAATGATTTATGAATGTGACACTAAAAGCACAGGCAAAAACAAACAAGTGGAACCATATCAAACTAAAAATCTTCTGCCCAGGGAAAGAAAACCATCAGTGGAACGAAAAGACAACCTATTGTACATGAGAAAATATCTGCAAATCATATATCCTATAAGGGGTTAATATCCAAAATACATAAGGAATGTATACAACTCATAGCTAAAAGAACAAATTCAGGAAGGAGGAATGTGTGAAGATGGTCAAGGATACAAAGTTCCAGTTATAAGATGAATAAGCTCTGAGATGTAATGTGCAGCATGGTAAGTAAAGTTAACAATACTGTACTGTAAACTTGGAAGTTGCTAAGAGACTAAATCTTGAAAGTTCTCACCACACATACACAAGTTACCTTATTGTGGTCACTGACCTTATTGTGGTCACTTTGCAATATACACCTATATCAAACTACTGCATTGTACACCTTAAACTTACATAGTGTTATATGTCAATTATATCTCTACTAGAGGCCTGGTTCATGAAATTCATGCATGGATGGCATGAGGGGAGGGAAAGTGTTTTATCAGCCCAGCCTACACCCTCTCCAATCCGGGGACCCTCAGGGGATGTCTAAATGCTGGTTTAGGCCCGATCCAGCAGTGGGACATTCCTCTCACAATCCGGGACTGCTGGAACCTAACTATTCACCTGCCTGCCTGATCACCTCTTACTGCCCCCCCTTGCCGGCCTGGTTGCCCCAACTGCCCCTCCCCCTGATGTTCACCCTCAACTGCCCCCCTGCCAGCCTGGTCACCCCACACAGCCTGCTGTTCAGTCATTTGGTCATCCCTCACTAACCCCCTTGCTGGCTTTGTCACCCCTGCAGCCTGCTGTTTGGTCATCTGTCCAGTTGTTTCGGTCGTGTTTGCCCCTGGCTTTTTATATATTAGGATAAAGTGGGGGGTGGGCATCTCAGTGTGCAGACATGATACCAGGACAAATTGTGCAGAGGAGTAAGTTTCTGGTTATAAAACATAAGGCAGATATAAAATATGAAGCAATGAACATATTTCCAGAGGGTGTATGGAGCCCCTCTACCACCTGTATTCCTTTAAATTAACGTCAGACAGAGGATGAGTGTCTGGAGAGAGTGAAGTCAGGCTGGGAATCAGGGCCAGATGCAGCTTCCCTTCTAGGTAGATGGGGCCCTAGATAATTGAACCCAGGTGCCTGGAAAGGGACCTCAGAGCTCTCAAGGTATAATCAAGCCTACTTAACTTAGGATTATAAATAGCATGTGTCCTTCACTTATTGAGTCTGGCTTCACATTTGACAGGACTCTCCAGTCCCCCCCTTTAAACTAAATTCCTTGCATTGCCCTGCTGTTTCTCTCAACCCAGTTTCCCTGGCTTTTGTTCTTCCTGCTATGGAAAGGATATCACTTCAATCCTTTTTTCCCAACTCCAGAATCAATTGGGTAAATCTCCAACCCATGAGACCCAGTATCAAGAATTGTTTTTTTTTAAATATTTTTATTGATTTCAGAGAGAGGGAGAAAGAGATAGAAATATCAATGATGAAAGAGAATCATTGATCGGCTGCCTCCTGCATGCCCCCTACTGGGTACTGAGCCTGCAACCTGTGCATGTGCTTTTGGCCAGAATTGAACCTGGACCCTTCAGTCCACAGGCTGACACTCTTTCCACTGAGCCAAACAAGCAAGGGCAAGGATTCTTAAAGTGAAGCTCTGAATAGGCAAAGAGATGGAGTCTGGGACCTCTGCATGAATGGGATGTCCTCAGAGAAGTCCTTGTGCAATACAAGTTTGTTGCTCACCCACTGACAAACCCTGCAGTGTGGGCAAGGTCCCAGCATAAGGCCTGGCCTATTGAAATCACACCATGAACTCATCATAGACAATGCTTGAATAAAATTAAATAAGCTCTTGCAATTTTGACCAACCTTCAGGATCCATTCAAATGCCAGTCTTTCATTTTCCTGAGGCCCAAATTTGAATTTCCTGTGTGTGGGGCTAACACACATGGACTAATGAATGAGCTGAGTCAACTGATCAGCATCCAGATTTCAAAACAAATTTGTGTATTTTCTTATATCATACTAGAGGCCCTGTGCGCACAATTCTTGCATGGGAGGAATGGTGTGGGGGGGGGGGGGGGCGGGGGGGATGTTCCTGAGCCCTGCCTGCATCACCTTGCAATCCAGGATTCCTTGGATAGGGTCCCTAGGCCTAGTCAGCGATCAGGGCCTATTGGGGCTTTCCTTCCCCCTGCTGCCAGCAGCTGTCCCAACCCCCTCTGCTGCCACTACTTACCATCTGTGCAGCGCTACCCCCCTACAACTCCCACCACTACTCACCTCCCTCTGTGGGCAACAGGCATGGGGTACAATCAATTGGCTGGTCTGGGCCTCCCTCTGCAGGGTGATTGACCACGGAGCCCCCAGATCAATCTCCCTGCAGAGGGAGGCCTTGCCCACCTGGCCAAGGCTCCGTGATCAATTGCCTGGGTCTCCCTCTGTGGGGCAATCATTGGCCTCTTGACCAATCCCATCGCACTGGCCTTGGCTGGCCTGGCACCAGTGTCTGTCATAGCGTAGTCGTCCGGAAGGTCAGCCGGACGGTCGTTGTGCTGTTCAGTCGTTTGGTTGATTTTTATATTATGCTTTTATTATTATAGATTATTATAGACTAGAGGCCCGAAGCACAAAATTTGTGCAAGGGGGTCGGCCCTCACAACCCTGGCTTTGTCTGGAAAGTTGTCTTGAAGGACTCTCAGAAGGACGTCCAGAAGGTTGTTCAGCTATCTGGTCTAATTAGCATATTGCACCTTTATTATTATAGATGGCAGTGATATAAACTGTACTTCGGGGGCAGAAGGGACTCTAACATTTTCACTTACACCCTACTATAATTTGTGGGGGAAATTATGTGATACAGGTATGTACAAAGTAAAGATCTATGTGGAGAACCTTTTGATTTTCATGGGTCTCTTATAGTCCTTGTTTTTTAAATCTTCCCCTAGGTACTAAGATAGAGCAAGATAAATTCCATGTCCTCACACAGACAAGGTTAAAAATTTAGTATCTTCAGGCTGTCAGAGAGGGTTAGTAAAGTAGCTTAGAAAAGTATCAATTTCACAGACCTTTGCCACAGAGGTGGGCAAACCTCCCACATGTTCTCAAACTGTGTCCATGGGTTCACCTTCCCTACCCTCAGTGAAGGCAGCTCCTATTGCAGCCTGCTCAGGGGTCAGCTACAGGCAGCCCAGGGCAGGCCTCTAAGGACCCTGGCCGGCATCCCATGTGGGAGTGGTTAATGCAGGCCTCCTCTCCAGTGAAGAGTTAATTGGAAATGTTACACTTCAAGAGGAAAAACAAGAGTAATGGAAAAGGCATCTGTATGTGACCAAAGCCTTAACTGAAAACAGGCTTTCTCTTCTCCCAGTCTGGGAATCCAGGGAGGAGAAGCAGCCAGGAGAGCAAATGTGGATGCTCATCTGGGGATGGAATGCTGTGGGAGTGGGGATGTAGAGGGGAGGTATGGAAGGGCTGGGGAGATTTCGAGGAGAGGGGGAAGATTGGTGTGAAGAAGCTGAATGAAGCAGTCTATGGTGGGGAGTTAAGTAGAAGAGTTTTGAGATTCATTCCTTTTCTACTTTCTTTTAGGGCTGTGCTAGAGAGAGGAGGGAGTGACGGGATAAGGTAAACTAGGGTTTTATCTGGTGGCCTCTGATGAAACTGGGGCTTTTGATTAATTAATGACTTAAGTAACTCCCAACCCATCGTCTTCCCAGATTTCTGCTCTGGTGTTAGAGAATGCCAGAGAAAACCCAGACTGCATTACACCTGCATAGTTCCAATCACTACTGGGCCCTTGGTTATTTTTTATTTCTTTCTTTTGAAATAACTCAGTATATGTAAAGCGCTTAGCACTTTAGATGAGGGGTCTCAGGACAGAATGCCCAAACACATGTAGGAACCCCGTATGTTCACTTCCCTTTCCTTTTCCCCTGATACCTTATCACGTTACCAACAGTTCCTACTCTAAACCTTTTCCATTCTTCTCACATTTCTGATTTCCCTCAGCCCTAAGCTTTTGCTGTCTTGCACAAACTCATTCTCAGTTTATAAGTAATGATTCAGAGCACATGATCTCAGTCACCTAGCTTGGTCTAGTCATGTCAATAAGCCTCAGTTTCCTCTTCTGTAAAACTAAATATTTAAATATTGACAATATTTTAAAATATGCTATAATATCTGTTGGAACTGGCTTTTAACACTCAACATTATTTCACTAAGGCTTCTACATGTTATGTGTAGCTGAATATCATTGCTACTGTATAACATTGTGTGAAAGTACTGGGGCTTTAGATTAATTCATGACTTGAAAAATAGGGAATTTTAAAATCTCTATAATGCCATTGAGTGTTAAGAGGATTAAATGAAATAATATGTAGTGAGTACTTGTAATAGGATCTTTTATATGGCATGCTCAATGTTAGCTGCTATGCTGGTAATAATTTTTGATGCATTTAAAGCTTTTGTATCTTATCTCTCTCAGAGAAATAGAGTTGCCAAGAACAAACTCGGAGTATATCCTCTCCTGATCCTTAGAAGATCTCTCTCTACCATGAACCTCTCTTACTTCTTCAATCTTTCTTTCCAGTGGTTTTCACTTTGGAATCTATAAATATGTCAACTCTTCCATACCTTAAAAAATAACACATTAAATACCATGTCTCAGCTCTTCTATCTCCTATAACTTTCAAATCCATTCCTCAACTCACTGTCAAACTTATCCTGTTGGTATTTATAATACAGTATTTCTCTTTACCACCCTCATTCCCATGCTTACTCATAAAGCCCTTGACATCTGACTTCCAGCCTATAGTCAACAAAGCCACAAACAGCTTTCTTAAAGATCACTGATCTTTTCCCCACCTTGATTCTTCTCAAATCATCTCTGCAGCATCCTTTGGTGCTGGTCTCCCAGCCTTTAAGAAACTCTCCTCCTGGCCTGCTCAGCTTTCTTCTCTCCTGCTTGCACTCCCTCTCTTCTGACCATTCATTTCTGTTTCTCTGGTGTCTCTCCCTCCTGCACATCCCGAACGTAGATGTTTCTAAGAATCAGACTTCAATCTCTTTTTTTCCCCTTTCTTTACATGGTCTCTTTGGACAAACTCATCTTCTCTCCTGACTTTAACAATAGCCTCCCTAGGAATACCTCTCAAATCTTTCTCTCATTGGCACAACAACTGGGGAAAACAGTTTGTCATTATCTTGAAGAGTTGAACATTTGTATGCTTTATGATCTGGCAATTCCACTCCTAGGAATAAGCTCAAAAGTAATTCTTACACATATACACCAGGAAACACATGAAAAAATGTTCATAGTCAATGCTCATAATAGAAAAAAACCTGGAAACAGCTCATATGCCCAATGACTATAGATAAATTGTGTCTTTTCGCACAATATTATACAGTACCAATGACATTCAGCTACATATAATGTGTAGGAACCTTAGTGACATAATGTTGAGTGTTAAAAGCAAGTTCTGATAGACACAGCATAGCCTCTTTATAAAATTAAAAAGTAAACCAAATCCATTTACTTTTTAAAAAAAGAATATATATGTGACAACACAGAAAACAAACTGAAGAAATCACAAACACAGAAGTCAGGATCCTGGTTTTTGGGTTTTCAGGATCCTGGAAGGATGGGGTATGGATGAGCACTTGGGTAAGGGTGGATTATTGGTAATGGTTAGTTCCTATGCTGGACTACGGTTTTATAGTGTTCATAGTTATTAAAGGTAAAGTAAATAAGAGACTACACATAGATCAGTGATAAAAAAAATCTAATTCAGCCTTTCTCCTAAACTCTGTTTTCTCTAACTCCCTACTGGCATCTTCATTTGATTAATTCACTAGCGATTAACTCAAAATGTAAAAAAATTGACTTTATATTCATTTTCAAATTTGCTTAGTCTCCTTAATCCTAAATTTTAATTGATCTTCACCTCCTCCGAGGCAGTCTGCTTTATGCCTCAACATTTGTTTTTGTTTCCCCTTAATTCAGCTACCTACCAAGTCTTACTCTAACCTGTAGTAAGATGCATCTAGGCAGTGGCAGAGCCAGAATTCTCACCTGTATTGCTTATTGCCACAGCCTACATTTTTAGTAACCCCTGAACAATGACTTCTGACATTGAGGCCTGAGGGTTCATCTGCCCTTCCCTGCAGGGTAGCTGAGGCACCAATCTGCTCATCCATAGGGGGCCCCCCCCCCCTCTTCTTTTGAACTCTTGCCTCTCCAAATCCAGGCTGCTGGAGTACCCAGATCCACCCCCTGAAGTCCTGGCCGGTGTTCTGGCTGGGACAAGCTTTGCCAGGCCTGCTGGACAGCTCTTCAGGCCACCCTGTAGGGAGGAGGGCTACACTAGGCTCAGTGTTGATAGAAATAAACAGCTCTTGTGAGCAGCTGGGCTAGATGGAATCACTGGATTTTTTTCTTTTCTTCGGACTTGCTGGGCAGCAATCTCCAAGAGCAACCATAGAGTCCAGCCTCAATGTGATTCTATAGGAGCAATGAGAAGGGTTGGCAGGGGCCAGGAGGGAGGAAGGAAGTCACAAGCATAGCCTCGACAGCCACTTCTCTGCCTGGAGAAGTGATTATTCCTAATAAGGAAACAGCAGTTCCTGTTTACAGTTGTTCCAAACATCCCTCACACCACAGCCCATTGCAAACAAAATACATGCCAAGAACCAGCAACCCTTTCTGTCTAAAGACTCTTCTGACTATGCAGCTGGCCTGCAACCTTGCTGAATTCTGACCTCTGAATTCTGACCTCTGCTCCCTTATAGAGTAGGCACATTCTCACCATGACTCCTAGCATAACTTCTCTGCCCTGTCCTCTTTTTTTTCTTTTTCTTTTCTTTTCTTTTGTGTGTGTGTGTGTGTGTGTGTGTGTGTGTGTGTGTGTGTGTGTGTGTGTCTATCCACATGGGTCCCATTTGGGGCAATGAACACCTACAGACCGTCTAGTGAATTCATTAGCATTTCTTCAGATGTCCAGTCATCAAACACAGGGTTCTTCAAAATGTAAAGTAGACAACTCCTAAGAGGTTGCCTGTAAAGGGAAACTATGCAATTCAAGTCCTGCAGCTTCGTATTCTGGGAGAGGAAATGTTTCCTGGCTGGCTTGCCATTCATGCATTCATTAGGAGGTAGAGTCAGCATGAAGATGAGGGGTCTCAGGACAGAAGAGACAAGAAACCTCCCTAGAAAATATTTTCTTTCTTTAGGCAGTTTTGGAAAACCATGTTGTTGTTTTTTCTTTGTTTTTGCTGAAATACTCAACATTTATTAAAGATCTACAGTATAAAATATTGCTGTTTCTGGGACTGTTGTCTTCTTGAGGTGTTTAAATAAGTACTTTCTTTTCCTCCCTTTCTCTTCTCCTTATCCCCTCTTTACGTCTTTCAGCAAATGAACATAGCTCCCACACTCTAAGGATTAGATCCATTTGGGGGTATTTTTTATTGTAATGAAGGAATAAGAAACTATTACAGTATCTTCTGTGATAGGAGCCTAGGCTATAGAATTAGCAGAGTCTTGTAATATCAGCTTTGCAGGGAAGTAGCTCTTGAACATTGGACAAGGGATGAAATTCTTAATCTTCAGTGTAGCAATTAAAATAGTTATAGAATGATAGGGAGAAACAAATGAGATAATGTAGGTAAACTGCCTACCATACTTAGCATTTCAATGATTAATAAATGATGGCTAGCCCTGCTGGCGTGGTTTAGTGGTTGAGCATCAACCTAAGAACCAGTAGATCAATGGTTCGAATCCCGGCAGGGCACATGCCCAGGTTGTGGGCTCAATCCCCAGTACGGGGTATGCAAGAGGCGATTCTCATCATTGATGTTTCTCTCTCTCTCCCTTCCTCTCTGAAATCAATAAAAATATATTTTAAAAAATAAATGATGGCTATTGTTGTTTTTATTAGTATTGCCTCTTCTAAATGGAACTCATCTAAGAACCTCATCTATCTGGAACTCAGCCATAAACTAGAAAGTAAAAAGAAAAATCTCTCTGAACCCTGCTAGTATGGCTCAGTTGATTGGAGCATTGTCCCATACACCAAAAGGTGGCAGGTTCCATTCCTGCTCAGGGCACATACCTAGGTTGTGGGTTCAATCCCCGATCAGGCTAGGTACGGGAGATAGTCCAACAAATATTCTCTATCTCTGTCTCTCTCCCCTTCCTCTCTAAAATTAATTTTTAAGAAGAATAAAAAACAAGAGAAAAAGGTCTTTGAACAACTAAAATTAGTGTCTGCAGGCAGAGACACAAATACTTTATTCGCAGGTGAGATTCTTATTTTGAGCCTATTTAATATTGCACATAGAACTACACTGAGTGGCTGGATTATTATGATCTCTGAATGCATAATAATCTGGCCACTCAGTGTGTGTGTATATATGAGGCCCAGTGCATGAATTCGTGCATGGGTGGGGTCTGGCCAGCCTGGCCAGGGGGAAGGGACATGGGCGGTTGGCCGGCCTGCCTGCTGGTCGAACTCCTGGTCGAGAGGACAAATAGGATATACACTGAGTGGCCAGATTATTATCGTTCAAAGATCATAATAATCTGGCCACTCAGTGTATATCAAGCTCACAGAAGATGAGAGAAGCAAACTGAACAGGAAAGTGTGTAGACAGCATTAAAGTGTGGATTATAAATTATTAATAGCCAGAACTCCAGAAATAAGATGTAAGAATTATAACCACACATTACTGAAGGACATTTATTTTTATTTTGTTGATTTGAGAGAAAGAGAGAGAGAGCAACACTGATTTGTTGTTCCACTTATTTATCCATTCATTGGTTTGGTTTTAACTGAGGATCAAACCCACAATCTTGGCATATAAGATGGCATTCTAATCCACTGAGCTACCTGATCAGGGCTTTTCAGGAGCATCCTATATAATAAAAGCCTAATATGTAAATTGACCGAACAGTGGAATGACTGGTCACTATGATGCACACTGACCACTAGGGGGCAGACGCTCAGTGCAGAAGCTGCCCCCAGCCTGCAGGCCCCAGGACAGCCAAGGTGGGTGCCAGTGGGGGCCCCCCAATTGCCCCGCCAGTCACCCACAGAGGGAGGCAACTGGCAGAGTTGGGGGCAGGGCTGGCTGCCTAGTGGGCAGCAGTTGGGGGTGGGGCTGGCTGGCTAGTGGGCAGCAGTGGGGGGTGGGGCTGGCCAATGAACAGGATGGCACCACCCCCCAGTTACCCCAGTGGTCCGATCCAGGGGATGGGGCCAGCAAGCAGGAGGCATCAAGCTGGCCAAGGCAGGTGCCAGAGGCTCCCCACCACCACCACCAATAGCCCTGCTGGTTGCCCTACCGATTGCCGGGCAGGCCTAGGGACCCTACCCATGCACGAATTTCATGCATTGGGCCTCTAGCTTAGAATAAGGCAATTTATTGAGTACCCACTTGGTGATGGATACTATATTGTGTGTATTGAGTATACTGTTTAATCCTCATAGCAATCCTCTATAGTGTGTACTTTTATGCTTGCTCTTAGAAAGGTAAGCATGGTGGTGCACAGAATTTAAGAAAATTGTCACAAAGTCAGGAAGGGGAAATGATCTCAGAGCCTGCCTGCATTTAAAGCCTCCACATCTCTGATACTCCACACTCTCTCCCACATAATTTTTTAGATCTCTCCTCTCCTCCTTCCCTCCCTCACTTGTCTCCTTCCTTTCTTCCCTTCATTTATCTACTTGACAACTGAAAAAGAGTTTCCAATCTTAGGGTACTTAAAAAAAAAAAACACCACTTTTTATTGCCTGGCTGATGTTGCTCAGTGGTTAAGCATTGACCTATGAATCAGGAGCTCAGGGTTTGATTCTCGGTCAGGGCACATGCCTGGGTTGCGGGGATTATCTCCAGTAAGGAGCACGCAGGAGGCAAATGATCAATGATTCTCTCTCATCATTGATGTTTCTATTTCTCTCTCCCTTTCCCTTCCTCTCTGAAATAAATAAAAATATTGTCTTTAAAAAAACTTTTCATTTTGAATTAGTTTAGACTCACAAAAAGTTGCAAAAATAGTTCCCATGTACCCTTCTCCCAGCTTCCCCCAATGACATCACCTTACATAAGCACACTCCACTGTCAAAGCAAGGAAATTAACATTGGTACAAGACACTAAACAGATGTCTGACCTTATTTGGATTTCACTAGTTTTTGCATGCACTCATTTCTTAAGGAACTTATAATATAGTATTTCTCTTATTATAGCAATAGAGGCCCAGTGCACAAATTTGTGTATGGATGGAGTCCTTCCTGGCCAATCAGGGCCATCTCGCCCAGTCCCAATTGGGGCCAATCAGGATCAGCGGGGGGAAGGACCACAGGAGGTTGGCCAACCAGGGGGTTTGGCTTTGGGAGTGCACTGACCACAAGGGGGCAGCTCCTGCATTGAGCATCTGCCCCCTGGTAGTCAGTGTGTGTCATAGCTACTGGCCATTCATCCAGTTGTAATGGTCACTTAGATATATATATATATATATATATATATATATATATATATATATATATAATTAGAGGCCCTGTGCACAAAATTTATGCACAGGGGTGGGGGTTACCGCTTAGGCTGGCCAGCACCATCTCCAATCTGAGACCCCTTGGGGGTTATTGGATCTCTGCGGGATCAGGCCTAAATGGACAGTCAGACAAACCTCTCACAATCCAGAACTGCTGGCTCCTAACTGCTCGCCTGCCTGCCTGCCTGATTTCCCCTAACCATTTCTGTCTGCCAGCCTGATCACCCCCTAACCACTTGCCTGCCAGCCTGATTGATGCCTAACTATTCCCCTGCCAGCCTGATCTCTCCCAACTGTCCTCCCCTGCCAGCCTGATTGCCCACAATTGTCCCCCCCACTACTGCCTTCCCCTGCTGGCTTGATTGACCACACCTGCCCTCCTCTGCCAGCCTGATAGCCCACAACTGGCCATCTTTGTGGCGTCCATCATGTGGCAGACATATTGTGATGACATGAGGGTGGCCATCTTGTGATGGCCATCTTGTGATGATGCAAGGGCATCACATGTGGGTTCAAGGACCACTTAGGCTTTTATTAGTATAGATAATTTGTAATTGGCATCCCTCAAGTGAAATTAAGTTCACATTTTAAAAGTTAAGGAAAGGTATATATGCCTTTGGGGAAAATATCATTCAAAATCACTTAAATGAAATTTTGGCACTTAAAAGAGTGAACCCTTTGCTCTCTGGTATATTTACTTTGTGAAACAATGAATTTTCCAAAGCATTCTACATAGCATCTACGGTTTTTCTTCAGAATATGATGGTATTGGCCAAGTTCTTAATAATATGGAAATCTTGTAAAAACTTAGTCCATGTTCAAGGTGTCCATGTTTAACTGTGCAGAGGTTCCCCCCCCATGTTGCTCTTCAGTTTCTAAAGTGCATCAGGATGCCATATTACACAGTGTGGGTGGAATATTTGTAAGTTTGGCTATTTCTTCAATTCTTTCCATGTGTGCCATGGAATTTAAGTGCTGGAGTCAGGCATTTCTGAATACAATTTCCATGTGTACATTCACCACTACCCACTGAAGCACACACATCTGATCCAGTTTATTGGGGTGTGAGATTGAGGCAGGATAGTAAGAAGCTAAGAAAATAATTTGGCAAGTAGAATGGGAAAACTGAGACAGACAGTTAAATGGTTGAGCAATTTACAGACAGATGATACATCAAAAGCTTGTATCTTCCCTAACCAAGGATACTTAGGAGTAAATGGTTTTCATATTCCAGACCATGCTGAGCTAGTCTGGTCCCTATTTGGTGACATTCTTTGAAGGTGAAACTAATCAGAGAATGACCCTGACCCCTCTATATGATCATTTTAATAAAGCAGTGTATTAAAAGGCACACTTGAAAAGCTGATGAATATTCTATTGAGATCCTCCCCTGAAACCTCCCCTAAAATCCCTGCCTTTAGAAAAAAAGAAAGATAAAAACCCTATGACAAAGGACCCAGTGCACACTCACCCTGGAGCAGGCCTGCACCTCCCCTTCTTTCCTGAGGTGTGTATCTTTGCTTTCTTTCTTCTAAACTCTAAAGGTTCCCATGACACTTACAACAAGGGGAGCAGTGGGGAGCAGCAGTTCGTCCTGAGCTAACTCTTGAGCCTGTCTCCACGGGCCCTCTGTAACTTGTTTCCTGAGTTCACACAGCCCAGTTAGCTCACTTCTTCTGCCTCTGGGACTTCCTTTCTAAAGAGCCAAGGCAGCCATGCTTAGGCTCAACTCATCCTCACATTTCCAAAAGGCCAAGGCAGCTCCACCTAGACTCACTCCAATGCCCTGATCTTAGCTCTTCTATCTTAAGCCCTTCCTTTGTTTCAGTTTCCCCAGCCTTAAAAAGGGTGCCCTCAAAATCACCTGGACTCATGGGTGAAGTCTTTCTTGCATTAAATCAAGAACCCACACATTCTAGATCATGTTGAGGCAGACTCATCTTGGTCCCAGTGCATTTCTGGTGTTAAGATTACTCTTTTCTTCTACTTTGAAAACACTCAGAGTAATAGTAAGTGAGACATAGTGGTGTGTGCTAGTTCTGACCTGGACATGGTCAGGCCAACAGAGCCAACTGTTTCTTCTGGTCTCTGATGGGCACAGCACACAAAAATGGTGCCCCTGCAACAACAGCTTTCATGCTCTCTCAACTCATTCTCTTCTTTTTCTTCTTTTTGCTGCTGGTGTATGACCTTTCTAAGCAGCTTTTTTCTCTCTCTCCTAAAAGGAACAAAGAAAGGCTTCCCTAGTGACATTTAATAGATGTGCCACCAGACTTAGCAGGTAGATGTGAAATTGCCTCTGGCATCTTCACTCTCAAATGCATTTCTTTTCTATAAACTCTACTTCTGCTACTATCAAAAAACTGTAATGGTGTCCTTAATGCTGCCTTTTCCCTTGCCCCTCACATCTGCTAAGGGGTTAGCGCTGTCAATTCCATCTTTTACTCATCTTTCCTCCTGTCCTGTCATTTCCATCCACACTCTCTTGAATCTTGGGAAGGCAGTAAGGAAGAAGCTGTCCACTCTCCTTTGCCAGACTTTGAACTCTCTGGGGTGGGATCTGCCTCTTAGCCACCATTGGGGCTCTGAAACAGCTGTGCCACACTTGACAGATGGCAGGCCCTTAGTGATAGCTGAGTGGTTAACTCAGATGCAGAATATCATTCCTGGGGGACTAATTCTCCAGACAGGGCTCTGCTCCTTTTAAGCTGGGCTCCAAGGTTGCAGGAGAGGGATAACACTGGGGAGGTAGGCCAAGTGGCCTGCATGACACGGGCCTCTCTCTGCCTCTGCCTCTCCCAGCTTGTTTAAGCCATTGCCACCTGCCCAGCAGCCATCTTCTGTTTTCCTGTTACCCCAAACTTCCATGTCTCCATGTTGGAACAGGTTGGACCTATTACCTTAAAGTTGATAATCATGGATCAAATTTCCTATTACCTATTCTCAGCAACATGCAGTCACTCCTCATTCAACAACTATTCATTAAGTTTTTCCTTTGTGTTAGGTGTCCTGTAGTTTTTCTTTCATCAGAATCTCTAATATTCTCTCTTGCTCACTCACTCATTCTGTTTATACAGGACATTTGTGTGTATCTATCAACATTGCTTTGATACTCGCCCACTCAGTCATTTTATCATTTCACTGTAAGTGAATCAAAAGTCAGAGACCAAAGTGGTAGTTCTGTTTTCAGGGCCAATTTTGGACAAGGCCTTAAAAGGCAACTTGAAGGTAGGGGAGGGTGGGGTTAGGAGCAGAGATCAACCAAAGGACTTGTATGCTTGCATATAAGCCTAACCAATGGACACAGACAACAGGAGTGTGAGGGCATGAGTGGGGGATGGGAGGGTAATGGAGGAATTAGGAAACATATATAACACCTTAATCAATAAAGAAATAAAAAAAAGTGATGGCTCTAAAACAAGGGCCAGCACACTATGCTTGGAACTAAAAAAAAAAAAGGCAACTTGGGACATCCAACATTCCTTGCCTCATGCTCCACCCTGAGAGCAATTGGACCATTAAAATCTATCTGATAGAACTATATCTTCGAGCTGCATTCTGGTGGGTTTTCTTTGCCAGGTACTTTCAAACTTCAAAAGTTATCTAACACCCTGGGATTTATGTTTATCTGCTTAAGAATATAATCAGGCCAAAGCCAGGCATTTTGCAGGAACGCACACTGAACATGTATCTGGGGTATTTGTTGTAATATGCTTGGGATCCTCCAGACAGATTAAGCTTTGTCACTGTTGGGTATTGAAGGGTCACAGATTCCAATCAAGTGTGGCAGCCCACGTCGGCCAAGTCTGGGACTTCAAGCTATGCTTTGATTCACTGAAGAGATAGGAGTGTGAGCTTAGGCTGTGCTGGCTCTGAACCCCTTGAGCCCTGCAAAACTGGGTTTCTGGAAGGCTCTCAACTCTTTTTTCTTTTTTTTTGTATTAAGGGCAATATGTTTTTGGAAAAACACAACTTCCTGTTTTTATCCTGAAAGCAAGGTTTTTAAATTTCCAAGTAATGCTCATAAAGTTTCTCAAACATGAAACAGATCTTGCATAACAATATTTTGAAGATTTAAGGGTAAATAAATTAAAAGCATGCCCATTAAATGTCCCTTAAAATACACATGTGTTTTAAGATTATGGGAGAAAAGTGCTTGACACAAGGCACATTGGGTTTCATGAAGCTTTGAACGTTTGAAAAATAGTTAGGACAGAGTGTGTGTGTGGCAGGAGGGACAGGACGAGATTAACAAAAAAAGCATATATTCATAGCCCACAGACATAGACAATAGTGTGATAAAGGCCTGAGATGGGATAAGGGTTGGGTGAAGCGGGTGAAGGGAAGGGGGAATGTAATATCTGTAATACTGTCAACAATAAAACAAACAAATAAGACTTGTAAATGTGCATGGTGCCTTGGAACAAAAGAAAACGAAATAGCTAACTTAAAAAAAAAGTTAGGACATTGGATGAATTCCAAACAAACCAGGTTCTCCTCTCTCTGCCAGAATGCTGTAAGGTCTTCTGTATTTCCAAGATAAATGGCCTGCCTAATCCTGAAAGAGAACTACAGCCCCTACGCCTGCAAGTAAAGCCCTGCAATGTGAACCATCCATTTCAGCGGGGAAAATGGGAGTGAGGTAATGGCCGCAGCCGTGCAGTCAACCCTCCCGAGCGGCCTGATTTATAACTGCTTTGGGAGCCTCACAATATTACATCGCTTGATTTTGTATACACATAGCCTTCCCACCCACAAATGTGTTAGGTAATATTAAAGGTTTTTCCACTGGGACATGTAAAGCTTTGGCTTTGGTCCAATCTGAAATTCAGCTATCCCTTGGGCATTATAACTGAGTTCTAAATAGAACTTGGCCATCATCTTGGGGGTCTCTCAATCAATCAACGAACATTAAATGCCTCCTAGAGCAAGGCAGTCCTAAGTTTGGGGGTGGGAGTGGAGGAAGAAGGGCATATAAAAAGTTCAGAAACTCAGAAGACAAAGTTCCAGTTTCATGTAGCAAATGATCCAGCTGAGGGGCTAAAACATGTGGGAAATTATCAAATGCCACCTGGCAGGTACAGGGAAGGAATGCTGGACTAGGAAGACATGCTGAAAGAGCAGAGAACTTTGATAGACCTTGAGGATTGAGCTGGTTCATTCACTTGTGAAAATTTATGTGTGAAATGTTTATGAAACACCCACTACATACAACACACTGGGGTATTCCTGGGGATATAGACAGGCTGGTCCTTGCCCTTGAGTTGGGGAGATAGGCATCAAACAGCTAATTACATCATTTATCCTTAAGTGTAATTGTGAGTGCTTAAAAGGGTACTTCAAGATGCCTCTAGAAAGGGTATTACACCAAAGTTACACGAGTTGAATTACCCTAGACCAGTGGTTCTCAATATGGGACACATACCCTACAGGGGAGCAATTTTTAAGAAGGGCAATTCGAGAATGAGTTATTAACCATGAATTTTTTGTATTTCTTATGGTTCTATGGGCCTCATCTACAGTATATAAATACATATTGTGACATATGTATACATTCCAGTTCTCTATTATATATTGTGAAACTTTATTTGCTATTTATTATATCACTTCATTTTATTATTATTTTTAACAATTTCTTAGTGATTTCTTCCTCAGTACATCAACTGTCATTTCGTTCTTTTATTTTTCTCTTTCATAGATGCCATGTTCTTTGGAAGCTTGTTTAGACCAAGTTAATAGCTTTTTAGTCTTCCTCCACGTGAGTAGGAGTTCACTTTTTGAATAATAAGAATTATATGTCATGGGGGTCATCAGGATTTTAGAGATCCTTATGTGAGGCTGGCCAAGAAAAGGATGGGAACCTCTGCCCTAGACTCTTAAAGTTTGGTCCACCTACCTGCTTGTTATAAATTGAGAATCACAGGCCCCTCCATAGTCCTAGTGAATCAGAATCTGCATTTTTAACTCAATTCTAGGTGATTCTTAATACACATGAGATTTCTAGAAGCAGTGCCAACATAACACAGTATACAGCAAGAAAGCAGAGAATTTCTGGGTCACACAAGTGTTTGAATATCTGGGTTAAATGGATTTCTTCACAATAACAGTTACACACCTGAATTGAATGTGGAGGAGTTCACATCTCTTGCATAGATGTTGAAGGATACCCAAGGTCAGTTAACAGGCCACTCATCCTTACATCTCATGGGGGCCTCTATTTGTATTTTATTTTCAGTTATGCATCTACTGGGCCAGGATCCTCTTATGTCCAAAATAGAAGATCAATTGTGTTTGGCATCAATATTTCCCTCCTGTTACCCTGCCTCCACTCTCAGTGCTGGTTAATGCTTTCCAGATGAGGTGTGAGCAGCTGTTAATTGTACCCGGATCAGTCTTGATTTGTGTTTCAGTCAGCAAGGCACCTCACTAATGGGTCTGAAACTTGGCAGCAGGCCTGGGACCAGTGTCAAAGGAAACAGATCCAAAAGACACAGTGAGAAAGGCAAGGAGACAGGGAGTGGATAAAAAGGTTTGGAGGATGAAAGGAGGGGGAGAGAATCAAAAGGTCAGGAGAGAACTGGAGAGCCTATTGGGGAAAATCAGCAGAGAAACAGATCTAGGAAAGCAGAGGATGTGGAGGGGAAAGAGAAGCACACCCAGGAAAACCGCCTGGAGGCAAAGAGGCAAGGAGCAATGGCATCTGTATCTCTGTGAGGAGGCAAAATAGTCAGACTGCATTCTGTGATGTGATCCTGAATGCTGATGATGCCTGTGGTCGCTCAGAGTGACACTGTACATGGGGAGTGTCAAACAGGGCAGCAACTCTCTTTTTGCAGGCAGTAATCTGATACCTCTCTCTTCTCTTGCCTCCCCCCCCCCCCCCCAAGGGCTTGGCAGGAGCACTGAACTCTGACAGCAGCCAGTAAGGGAAGGCTCAAGTTCCAAGGCTGACCAAGTGGAAAGGCCCAGACACACCTTGGTTTTATGAGCTGAGGCCCAAGGAATGGCCTCTCCTGGCTTGAGTCCCTGGAGCCAGCTTTCCTGGAATTGAGTTGGAAAGGGGCCCTATTAGGGGAAGCTGAGAACTGAGGCCTAAGGCCTTTCTGAAGGACACATTCATTGTATTAATTAAAAAACATATCACCTCTAAAGAGGGAGGCAATCTACTTGCCAATATGAAGTCCAAATTGTCTGAGTGGGGCAAAATCCATATATATGTGGTGCATAATTATGCAGGGAAGAGAGAGTAAAGAAAACTGAGAGAGAGATCAAGAGGCACAAAATCAGGGCAGAGAATGAGATTACCAGTGGACAGGCTTGTTTAGGCATCTGCAAAGCACCATCCACCCCTGCCCCAGCAAGAGACAAACAAGTCTATGTTTTGGAGGAAAAAATATTAATACTTCAAAAAAAGGATTCATGTTCAAACAAAACTTATATACAAATGTTCATAGCAGTACTGTTCACAGTTATTAAAAGGTAGAGACAACCCAAATACCCATCAGCTGATGACTGAATAAAAATGCGGTATATTCATGTAACAGAATATAATCCAGCCATAAAAAGAAATGAAGCACTGATGCATGCTACAAAAGTGATGAACCTTGAAAACATTATGCAAAGTTAAAGAAGCTAGATACAAAAGGCCACATATTATATAATTTCATTTATATGAAATATCCATAAATGACAAATTCATAGTGATAGAATATAGTTTAGTTGTTGATAGAGTCTTGGGGGGTCCGGGGGGAGCAGAATGACTGCTTGAAGGACATGGAGTTTCCATTTAGGGTGATGTAAAAGTTCTGAAACTAGATAGTGATGATAATTGCACAATATTGTGAATGTACTTAATGTCACTGAGCTGTACATTTAAAATTGGTAAATTTTGTGTTGTATGTATTTTATAATAAAAAAGCAAAAAAATTAAAATACTATCATTGCGAAAATGTGAAAAAAAGATTTTGTTCTCCCATAAACTTGTTTTACAGTTAGGTACTGCTTTTATTTTGACTCACACTTGGAGGGGCAAATTCACAAAAGTGCCCTGAAAGGGTAAGACAGCCTAGGAAGTTCTCAGGAAGAAAGGAAACATGGTGATAAAAATAGGAGGGTAAAAGTTAAAGGAAACCAGTTACCTATAGGGTAGGAAATAAAAAAGAGGGATGATTGCCAAAGAAAGGTGGCCAGGATGAAGTGGGGAGAAATATGCTTATCATGTTTCACCTAGGAGAGAAAGAAACCTCACATGTAAAAGAGAGAAACAGGGAACAAGGGAAATCTTTGAGTGCTGCACACAGCACAGAAAAGAAACTAAGATAAACTAAAAGAGACTCTTAAGTCAAAACAGAACAACAGAAAAACAATGTGAATGTCAATCCTTCATCTCACACCCCCATTTATTTCCCATGAGATGAGAACTGTGATGTGCTATAGATCTGGGTACTGGGACCTGAGGGTGGGAGTTGTGGTGATAGATCCTCCTTCTCTATAAGGTGGATCTTCTTAACTGAGCCATTACCCACCAATGGCTGGTCTCCCAGCCCTATGGTCCCCATGCTGTCTGTGACTAAGTAGAGCCTAGGGAAGTCTTAGTCAGGGATTCAACAAGGCGAGATGTATACTGAATGGGCAATCAGGGAAGAATATATTTGAAATCTCTTGTAATTCTGTGATCTTGGTATGGATGATTCTAGACATGTGCAGCTGCCTAAGAAAAGGTCAGTCAGTGGGTCAGAGAATTGGTTTGTGAATGTTTACTACATGCACATACTCTATTTAAAAGACGATTTGCTAGGGAGATTTACAAGGATCTGTCTCACAGAATTGTTAGATGGGAGGATTGAGGTTGAGGCTGTAACTTTCTGACATTATATACCAGTAGTTGAGATGTAAATCTTTTTGTAATATATTTTTATTGATTTCAGAGAGGAATGGCAAGGGAGAGAAAGATAGAAACATCAATGATGAGAGAGAATCATTGATCGGCTTGCAACCTCGGCATGTGCCCTGACTGAGAATCGAATCTGTGACCTCCTGATTCATAGATCGTAGCTCAACCACTGAGCTATGCCAGATGGGCAGGGATATAAATATTTTTTTAAATAAGTCTTTATTATTCAGATTATTATAGTTGTTTTTCTTTTTTCTCCCCATAGCTCCCCTCCACCCAGTTACCACCCTCCCTCTATACCCTTACCCCCCACCCTGTCCTCATTCATAGGTGTTCGATTTTAGGGATGTAAATCTTTTAAAAAATATTTTATAAATTTGAAAATACATATTAAAAAGATAGAAATAAAAATCACCCATAATGCCACCACTTTGGTGGATATACCTATAGTTAGAATGAGCTCACACATGAACGCATCCACAATTATACTGAACATACTGTGTCATGTGAATATCTTTCTAAGAGTAATTACATACCCCTTTTGCTAGAAAGTGAGTTTTTAGGAATCAGGTACTTATACATGTATATAAGGATTTCTAGTACCAAGAATGGATTAATCAGATGTAACCTTATCATGCAATGTAACCAATAAGGTACAACTCTATTATCTGACCTATATATTGATGGTTCAAGTCAGGGCATTCACACTGGATGGCTATTTTGTGTTGGCTGTTGTCATTTTTTTATTTGACAATCTAAAGGAAAAGAGGTCACTTCAGTATTGCACGTTTTAAAAATTCTTGTAGCACACCAGTTGAAAATTGCTATTCTAGGTCATTAAATAGTCTTCAATATTATAATGACTTGGGTATGTGTTCAATATCTTTATAATAAAATCATAACAGGGAGATGGGAGCAAGATGGTGATTCTGGGCAGGCAGTATGGACTTACTGTGTCAAAGAAAGCACAGAAGTTATACCCTGTTTTGCAAAAATTATCAATGTTTGGGAATTATTCTGATGATGGTGATGAGCATGTTGAAGATAGGAACTAGGCCTTCAGCCTTAGTCCTCGATAGGATGGACCTACAGCTATCCACAGTGGACACATGTAGCATCAGCAAGAAATTAACCTTTATGCTGTAAGACACACACACACACACACACCAAAACAAAACAAAACAAAACAAAACAAAACAAAAAATGTACAAATGGCAATAAGACTACCTACATTTTCTAAGGATTCAAAGAAAGACATCTGGGAAAGAAATCAGTTTCTCAAATCTAGATTCATTCATTGTGCATATCTGTTAATGCATTTGAATTTCATGAGGAGTGTGGTTTTTTCCAGACTATAAACATGCTCATTCTTTAACTGTATGGGGACATAGGTGGACGCCTCACTTCCTATGAAAGGAAGAAACTTGTGAAGACCTACTGGAACTTTATCCTAGGTGGAAGAAGATGGACATAGCAGGTGTCTTCCTAGGCCAGTAGTCAGTAAACTGTGGCTCGAGAGCCATATGCAGCTCTTTAGCCCCTTGAGTGTGGCTCTTCCACAAAATACAACAGCTTGGGTGAGTCTATTTTGAAGAAGTGGCATTAGAGGAAGTTTAAGTTTAAAAAATTTGGTTCTAAAAAGAAATGTCAATCGCTATACTGTTGATATTTGGCTCTGTTGACTAGTGAGTTTGCCAACTACTATCCTAGGCTCTGTTAAGCAGAGGCCCAGTTTATAAAGAGGTTAGGAAAAAAATTCAAGGACTAGGAAGCAGAAACTATTTTCTGAATAATGGAGCAACAGCCACTTGTGCAAGATACCATTCAAGTAAGAGGCCAAGGCAACCACTACCTACAAGGCTACACTTGCAGCTACCTCCATCCAGACGAGTGGCCTGTGATTTGCAACCTTTATGTCTTTCTCCCTCTTCAGGCTCCTCTGCAGCCCATAACTACACAATTAATGGCTGAAAGGCACAAATGTTTTCCCTGTAATGAGGGTTGGGGAGCACAATCGTTCACATGCCAGGAGGTAAGATAAGCACTGGAAAATCTCACTTACATGATGACACAGTGTCTTCCATGTCTTTTAGTAACCTGATGAGTATATGATCCTCCAGGGACCTCTAACTGCACTCAGAGCACATTCCTAAATCCTTACCATAATCTTTAAGGCCCTTTGTGACCTGTACCATAGCACCCCCTCCAACTCTGTGATCTTGTCCCCTATGATGCCACCTTTATTACTTCTTTCCTTGTGGTACCCAATACACTCTTGCCTGCCTCTGGGCTTACTGTGCCCTGTACCTTGGATACTTTTCCATCTGTGTTTGCATGGCTTCCTCCCTCACTTCATTCCAGCTCTGCTTAAATGTCATAACATTACCTCCAAAACATTATATGACCACTCTATCTAGAATAGATAGCAGTCTCCCTCGATCACTAATCTATTTATGTGCTAATAGAGTTGGGGAAGGGGACAGATAGATATGTGATAGAGGAAGAATATATATATATATATATGCATAATTATGTAAATATATAATAAAATACATATTTATATATCTTGTTTATCATCTGTCATCCCCACTAGAATATAGGTACCATGAGAGCAGGGGCTTTGTTTTGTTCACTGTTATATTACTAATACAAACATGTCAAACTCGCAGTCCGTGGGCTGCATGCAGCCCACAACAAATATTTTTGGAGTCCAGCCAATATAACAGCATGTAAGAAACATTTCAATAAAAATTTTGTAACTTAACTTTTATAATATCATGTTACACATAATTATTAATAATGAACTACAATGTTTGCTAATGCTTCATTACTGTAACAGTATTGCATTCATTTCTCTAACACACCTTACATGCAGGTGTACCGTTTCTCTCCACTAATACTAGCAGCGAA
Organism: Antrozous pallidus; assembly: GCA_027563665.1. NCBI lineage: Eukaryota > Metazoa > Chordata > Mammalia > Chiroptera > Vespertilionidae > Antrozous > Antrozous pallidus. The sequence goes on from CM050514.1 coordinate 69,301,263, forward strand.
TATCTTAGTAGTCCATTGCCACGTCATTAGTCTTAGACTAACTTGTTTAGTGTGTGCAAGAGGAAATATTTCACTTTCATAGAACAAGAAAAATAGATTTATTTGCATTATTACACTTATTAATTTGTACAGTTATTCAGGGTCTGGTAAATTAATGTTCAAGAAAATATTTTTATTAAAATGTTCTATTATTTTATGTTAATGATTACTCATTTATTTCAGCCCTTTGTATTCAGCATGTCTCTATTGAAATAAACCTATGTTTCTATCAAAATTGAAGCTTTTGTTTTTTTGCAGCCCACATGGGCTGTGTTAGCCTTTGAGTTTGACATGCTTGTCCTAATACCTTAAACAGTCTCTGGAACACAAGATTCAGTGAGCAGTGATTGAATGAATAAATGGCCATTCTTTCTTGCTAGCTGATTACCTTTACCTTTCAGTCCATAACTTAGAACCATTTCTCTAATGCTATTGATCTCTTCTTCTTGCACTTAAGCCTCAAGTCATTGCCAGTTTCAGACAGAAAATATCCTTAAACCACTTGAATCCCATCCAACTCAGGGGAGAGCAGATGGACCTGCCAGCTTCTCTGTTGATATGACACGAGGAGAGGAGCTGTTGCTTCTGAAAACTGCTATTTTGGGAATGGCCCTTCCTGACTCATGGAGGCTTTCCCATCTCTGGAGGACAGTTTTTCTTGTTCAGGTGCCTGTTTGAGATTTTGGCCTCATCTAAAGAGGAAAGCTGGGAACCATGAGGCTGGAAGGCTATGACTAGGGGGAAAAAAAGGACAAAGAGGCAGGATGGCTCTAATTTGTTATAGGTGCCTCATCACACACATGTCTAAGCTTGTCTCCTGCCAAGTCCTGCTCAGCTGATTGACTGACTTTCCCCCCTCCTACCCTGCAATGTATTGGGGGATCTTTTTTATTAGGTATAAAGAGTATAGTTCTGTCTTCCATGCCAGAATCTTTATCTTTGAGGAAAAACAATAACAACAACATTATGTAGATAGGCAGATTCTAGATGTTCAGCAGAAGACATGACATTGTGACATGTAGAGTTTAAGAAATCCAAATGTTTAGTTACATGTCATAAAAGCATTTTAGAATCCTTTCATACACATCTAGCCTGTGGAGCTTTGGGCATATTCATCCCCCCACAGCAGACAAATAGATAGAGTGGATGTCTGCGTAAGTCCAAGTTCTCTTACCTACCAACTTAATCAGGAGTGGAGAGGATTTGAACCAGATTCTCACCATTCACAAGCCCCCCAATCTGCTTTGATTACTGATCATTCTCTAACTTGCACCAGTCACATAAGAAACAACTTCCTCTTTGTCAATATAATGTATGATAAGAAGGCAAAAAATACTATTATTCTATCAGAAGATCTTTTTAAGTATGAAACAAAACCGAAAAATGAGAAATAAAAAGATTAATGAATCTGACTACACATAAACTAAACATCTCAGTAAGGTGATAATCCTTGGTAAGCAGAATCAAAAGACACATGGCACACTAGGAAAAATATTCATTTTATATCACAGGCAAATGGTTAATATCCCTAATAAATAACGAACGTGGAAAATATCAATAAAAAACCTACTAACCCAATACAATAAAGGGTAAAAGATATTAACTGATGTTTCACAGATAGCTCTGAAATGTGTGAGAGAAAAACTGTCATTCATAATAACAGAAACTAAAAGTACAATGATAGACCATTTTTCAGCTATGAAACATACAAAGTCAAAAAAGTTTGATAAATTGGTGAGGATTTAGAGAAATAAGCACCTCCATACACTGGAAGTGTAAAATAATATATTTACTGAAGAAAAGTTTGGCAATATTTATCATAATCACAGTGCTCATACCATGTGACTCCCTTCTAGGAATTTACCCTAAAATATATTGTCATCTGTGAAATGATGTGTATACAAAGTTATTCACTGCATCATTATTTTAATTATTTTTAAAATATATTTTATTGATTTCAGAGAGGAAGGGAGAAAGAGACAGAAATAGAAACATCAAGGATGAGAGAGAATCATTGATTGGCTGTCACCTGCATGCCCCACACTGAGGATGGAAGTTTGTAACCTGGGCATGTGCCCTGACCAGAAATTGAACCATGACCTCCTGGTTCAAGGTTGATACTCAGCCACTGAACCATGCTATCTAGGCTGCACCATTATTTTAAATAATTTGAAATAAAAGGTTGGAAACTTAAATGTCCATCAATTGGGAGCTAGTTTAATTATAATACAAAGAAACATTTTCAGCTTAAAAAAAGAATGAGAATATTTTAATATACTGACATGAATATTATTTTTTACTTTAAAATATGCTTTTATTGATTTAAGAGAGAGAGAGAAAGAAATAGAAACATCAATGATGAGAGAGAATTATTGATCAGCTACCTTCTGAACCCCCCCCCCCCACCCACCCACTGGGGACTGAGCCTGCAACTAGGGCATGTGCTCTTACCTGGAATCAAACCATGACCTCCAGGTTCACAAACTGATGCTCAACCACTGAGCCAACCTGGCTGGGTTGATATATATATAAAAAAATTAAGATATATTAAATTAAAAAAAAAGAGGTACCAAAATGTATGCAGTATATGCCATCATTTTGTGGAACAAAGTGGGGAAATAGCTCTATGTATTTACTTGTATATAAAATAGCTCTGCAATGATATATTAAAAATTGATAATGATTGTTGCCCTAAAAAAGGGAGCTTAGTGGGGGATGTGAGTGAGAGAGATATCCTTCCAAATTTCCTGAATTTCGAACTTGGTGAATGTATTACCTCTTCAAAAGATTTAAAGCAGCTTATTTTGTTATTTTGAAACATCAATTAATCCAACCATTAGGTTCAAAAATTCAAAGTCTTGGATAAAAATTTCAAAAAATGCACCAAGCAGCCTTATTAAAATTCATTATTTTTAATTCATGGTTGGAATAAGAGAGAGAGAGATGGGAAGTGTGAGAAAGTGGGAGACCAGAGCGGGATGATGGGGAATGGATAGGGAATGAAAAGGAAGAACGCTGAGGGAGAGGATCCCCGTTAGGGAGACAGGGGTGGCACTGCTGGGGATTGGGGGGTGGGGAGAGGGGGTTGAACAGGCTGCCCCTGCACCTGGCGTTCACCCCCGGGGCGCTGCAGCCCAGTCTGTCCTGAGCTACCACTGCTCTTTGAGACCGAGTTTATTTTTCCATAGACTTCTTGGGGTTTCTCCTGTGTATAAGGAATTGACAAAGGTTTGAGAAATTTACTTAGGAAACATGGAGGTCCTCTGACCTCACCAGAGAAAATAAACAAGTGTCAAGTGGTACTTGCAGGAGCATAAAATAACTGTGACTTCACGATTCGGCAGATTTACCAATGATACGAACTGTGTATGTTTAGTGGGTTTATCGGATTCGCGTACATAGGTACAAGTACTATAAAACGTGAAATACCTGATAATCCCACCCAACTCACCCCAGTGTTTTGCTTAATGTTGATGATGACTTTGTTTCCGAAATACTTTAAATAAATATATCCAGTACACTCTCATGGCTTGCTGATGTACTTCCATGCGCTAGTCTGTGAACTTTTAGGTGATCACAGCTGAATTTAACTGAATCCAAATTGCTATCAGTTAGTTCTGTTTGGCTGCATGCAAAGAAGACCCGATCAACAAGCTTAAACAGGATGGGACTCACTTAATAAAAAGCACAGAAGGGGTAGTCCAGCCCCAGGCTGCGTGGGCGGAAGTCCATCCAGGTCTCGGCCTGACACTGTGTTTCCGAACTTCCGTTCCCAACCCAGCATTCCCTGCTCCTTCCGGGATTAAAAATGGCGGTGGGGGTCCTCACTTGAAGGGGAAGGGCAGTGAGGGCAAAGGGCAAGACGTCGAAGCGAGCAGTGCCTAAAGCCCCGCCTAGCGAGCTCTGCTTACATCTCATTGGACAGAAGGGGATCACGTGCCTCGCTTAGGGGCAGGGGAGTCTGGGAAGCTAAGTGGCTCAGGGGCAGTGCTGTAGCTCAAAATAAAATTCAGGTTTGCTTAGTAAGGAAAAGGGAATAATAAATAGGAGAATTGGTCACAAGTGTGTAAAGGCCGAAACACAAACACATTTCCAACTGTGAAACATTCCTCATCCGGGTATTTCTTCTGTGTGTAAATTCATGGTGGGGTCGTGCCATTCTCTTGCAAATCCCTGCATTGTTAAACCTGACTCTGGACATGAATCAGATGCCATGCATTACCTTCCTTCTACCACTCGGGTAATGTGTCTGAGGTTTTCTAAGACTCAAAAATAACGAGAACGGGGCAGGGCATTTCCTGGCCTCCACAGGCTGTCCCCGGAGTTGAGGATCGGATGGATATTCCTGCGGGGCAGAACTGGAGGCCCATTCCCTCTCACTCGGTTGCTCTTCAGCAATTGTAGCCCTTCCCCATCGCAGCGGCCCTCGGCAGATTGTATCATGGGATCGTCTCCATCCGTGGAATTTTTGACAAACATCTGGCAGCAGAGTCTTGCCTGTTCCAATCCTCTGAGTCCTCCCAGACCTACAGGCGTTCTCCTGGACGGCCAAGTGATCTTTCCCCTGAGTCGGAGGAGGAAATTGGTGCTGGTCTTCTGTGCTTCTCTCCAAGCAGGGCAAGGTTGTTTATTCCACATAATTAATGGACAGAGAAACTTGGGCCTAATTTATTTTACTCATAGGAATGAAAGCCTGTTTTTTTCAAGAGAAAAAAAAATGTGACTTTGCCTCACCCAAACAGACTAAATTTCTCATAAGTGGTAGATACTCTTGGACCAAAGGTGAGGTAAGGAGCAAATCTCAAATAATCTAAGAGAGAAACTAAGCACAGTTAAAAGAAAAGTTTCTGTTTTGGTCATATCCTCTTAAATGCTATGGATGATCACCTAAATTATTATTGAGAATAATAATAATGAGGATTTTTGGGTGAGGGCGATGTGTTACAGACTGAATTTCTGTGGCCTTTTAGAGTTTTCTAGCTGTTTAGGAAGCCAATGGTCTTTAATTTATTTTAAATTAAGATTATTGGATTTTACTCACAGTTTGAAGCTAAATAGAAAATGATACAACTCAAATCCCTGCCTGCTGTAAACAGTGCAATGTGTAAATTACACAGGCTGTGGCTCTGAGACCCTGTCATACTGTATTTGCAAAACTCTTTGCAGATAAGCTTTATGAATCCTTTCATAAAAGGGCAGATCAACAAAACCTGTATTCTTCTCAGCAGGGTCATTCATTCCACACTGGTACTAGTCCCGTGACTGTGAAGTTTTAAAAGGAGGTGGTGGATATGGGACCAAGAAGGTACTTGTAATATTGGTGGGATTACTTTGTAAAGTATATGACTGTCTAATCACTATGCTGTATACCTGAAACTCAGAATAATATTAAATGTAAACTGTAAGGGCGGGGGGGAGAGAAGGTAGTGGAATGGGAAAAGCTTCTGGCCTATGTGTGAATTCCAGCTCTGCACTTCACATTAGGAAAGTTACCGCTCTAGCAAGTGACAGCTCTCTTTGCCTCAGTTACTTCATCTGTAATTGCCTTGCAAGACTGTTGTTATTGAATGGAAAGTTCTTGACTCACGTCAAGGTACTTGACAGATGATGGCTACAATTAGCAGGCAAAGCTTTTTCCAGTGTTAAACCTCATCTGAAACCTGCTAAACAAAATAAGGTGGGTATTGGCCTCAGCACTGCCTCCCACGACAGAGATACTGCTGTCACTCAAGTAGTGTGTGCCTGTTCTACTCTCCCACCTCCCGTTTAGTCAGCCTGGAACAATTTCTGCCAGACAGCATCTCCTCTAGGGAACTTCCCTTAAGCACCAATTCTGGTTTGGGTGCCCAAGTGCTCTTAGAGCCCCCTGGACTCACTTCCATGGCAGCCCTTAACGGAGAGTTTTCTGATTGTATCCCTGCTCCTGGAACTGTGTTTTGCTATATTTTGACAGTGAACAGGTCATGGTAGTTACTCTCTTTTTTAAAGCTTTATTGAGGTTTAATTTAAATACCACAAAATCCAGTAATTTTCAGTGTACAATTCAATGGTTTTTCAGTAATTTGACAGAGTTGTACAATCACCACAATCTAGTTGTATATCACCACAATCTAGTATTAGAACAATTCCATCACCCCAAAGAGATTCCTTGTGCCCATTTGTAGTCACCCCATTCCTCAGCCCCAGGGAACCACTAATATATTTTCTATCTGGCAGATTTGTCTTTTTGGAACATTTCACATCTCACTTTCACTTGGCATGAACTTTTTGAGGTCTATATACATTGTAGTTTATATCAGTAGTTCATTTCTTTTTCTTGATGTATAGTATTCAATGCTTGGATACACTGTGCACTATTGTGTACACTGCAGCTAGATTAGTGCCTGCATATTACAGTAAAAGCTGAGGAAATGTTTGTTACTTCACTTAAGTTGACATTACAGTAATATTGAAGTTGCTTTGACATATTGATGCACACAGTAATGAGGGGCAGACAAGAACACATAGTCCAATTCTTCTGCCATGTTTTGCAATGTCAAATCATTGTTATGTCATGAAACTTCAACTCATTACTTGGAGAGACCCCTCCAAGTAATGAGTTGAAGTTTACCACTGACCTTACCACTTTACCTTGTATGGATTTTTAAAACTCTGAAGTGAGAACCCGTGTCTTCAGTTGTTACTTTTTTCTCATTCTCCCTGTCAAAATTTAATGTGCATATTTGTCTCAACACATGGTGCCTCTCATAAATATTAAATGATAATGTATTTGCCTATTTGATAATTATGTATTGAGCACCTACTGTGTGCCTGGCATTATTTTAGATGCTTGGAATACTTCAGTGAACAAAGAAGACAACAATCTTTACCTTCCTGATAATGAATGTATGCCCACTTGGGTATCCACAATGTCAGTAGTGCTTATGAATTTTGCCCACAAAAAATTAACATGCTTTTCAAAAATCATTAGACATGAGGTAAAAAAACATAATCTATTCACATAGTTTGTCATACTTATAGAACCCAGATCAGCCTCAATTATAATGAAAGAAAATAAAATAAAAACAATTTTATGGATATTAGTAGAAACAGTATATTATTTTAAGTCATCAAAAAATAAAAATTATATGTGATATAGATGGGTTACAGATATCATAAATTGCTGATGCCAGAATAAATTGATTGGGTCTTTTGAAAACAGATTACATCACTGATTTAGAAATTCTTTCTTTTAAAAAAATAAATGTCCAAAGAAAATTATTTATGACATTATACCAGAGGTGTTTTTACTTTTTAAATTCTCACCCAAGGACATGTTTTTCAATTATTTTGAGAGAGAGAGGAAGGAAGAGAGAGAGAGAGAGAGAGAGAGAGAGAGAGAGAGAGAAACATTTATGTGAGAGAGAAACATTAATTGGTTGCCTTTTGTACACCACCCGACAGCAGACTGAACCCAAAATCTAGGTATGTGTCCTGATCAAGAATTGAACTTGCCAACTTTTGTTGTCTGGGACAACATTCCAACCAACTGAGCCACCCTGCTAGGGATATATCAGAGCTGGACATACTTCAAATGTAGCAATATTTGGGAGTAGATAAGAAACCTGTGATATGATAGGAGGAAATACTCTTTTTTTTTCTTAACATATATAGAGCTTTATTCAAGTAATTTTGTAACATTGAAATATTTTTAGAAATGTTTGAGTTACTTATTTGAAGTAGTTTTATGGGAATAAAATATGTAAAAGCTGTAATTTTCTCTTAGTTAATACCATACTATTTAACCTTTTTAAAATATTTTAATCTTTATTGTTCAGTTTATTAATTACATTGTTCCCCCCTTTTTCCCCCTTATAGCTCCCCTTCACCCAGTACCCATCTCCCTCTCCACCCTCATCTCTCCCCCACTGTCCTCTCCCATAGGTGCATGAATTTTGACCAGTCTCTTGCTGCACCTCCCACACCCCTTTTCTCCCCAAGAATTGTCAGTCCATTCCCTCTCTATGTCCATGATTCTGTTATATTCACCAGTTTATCCTGTTCATCAGATTTTTAATTCACTTGATTTTTAGATTCATTTGTTGGTAGATATGTATTTGTTGTTCATAATTTATATTTTTATCTTTTTCTTCTTCCTCTTCTTAAAGAATATCTTTCAGCATTTCATATAATATTGGTTTGGTGGTAATGAACTCCTTTAGCTTTTTCTTATCAGTGAAGCACTTTATGTGACCTTCAATTCTGAATGATAGCTTTGCTGGGTAGAGTAATCTTGGTTGTAGATTCTTGCTATTCATCACTTTGAATATTTCTTGCCACTCTCATCTGGCCTGCATCATTTCTGTTGAGAAATCCACTGACTATCATACGGGTGCTCCCTTATAGGTAACTAACTGTTTTTCTCTTGCTGCTTTTAATATTCTCTCTTTATCTTTTGCTCTTGGCATTTTAATAATGATGTGCCTTGGTGTGGTCCTCTTTGGATTCCTATAGTTTGGGGTTCTGTGTACTTCCTGGACTTTAAGTCAATTTCTTTTACCAGGTGGGGGAACTTTTTGGTCACTATTTCTTCAAGTAGGTTTTCATTATCTTGTTCTCTCTCTTTTTCTGGCACCCCTATAATTCGGATGTTGGTATGCTTGAGGTTGTCCCAGAGGCCCCTTACACTTTCTTCAATTATTTGGATTCTTTTGGCTTCTTGCTTTTCTGGCTGAGTGGACTTTGCCTCTTTGTATTTCAAATCTTTGACTTGATTCTTGCAGTCCTCTAGATTGCTTTTAGGTCTTTGTGTAATTTTTTTTTTTATTTCAGTCAGTGTATGCTTGATTTCTAGTTGGTCCTTTTTCATATCCTCGTAGGTGTTGTTCATTTCCTTGTAGTTCTCATTAAGTTCATCGGCCTTTTCTAGGAGCCTCTTGAAAAACCTTATAACTATGGTTTTGAACTCTATGTCCAGTCGTCTTTTTTCCTCCATTTCTTTCACATCTGATTTCTTTCCATGTCTCTGCATTATGGCTGCTTTCCTGAGTTGGTCAATTAGTTTTGTGTGGTAGATATCCTCTAAGGGACAGTGGCTCAGCCTCCCCAGTTACCTGAGGTGGATACTCTTGCTGTAGCCCTTTATGGGTTGTACCATCTTGTTGAAGTTAATCCTAGATTATTGTTGTTAGCACTAGGAGGGTCTGACCTCCAGGCCAATTGGCTGTGGATCAGCTGTGCTCAGGTTGGATGGGCAGAGTCTCCCAGCTGAGCAGGCAGCATCACCTGGGTCTCTGTGCCTGGTAGTAATGGCTGCACACACCTCTGAGAGAAAGCTTCTATCAAGCTCTACCTGCTGTCAAACAATTCAGCCTCTCCCCAGATGAGTCTGCACACCCAAAGTCTTACCCCGGGTTGTAAAACAATGCAGTCCAGTGGTTTCCCAAATGAGAGAGCAAGTCACGAGTTCTCTCTGCGTGCTCGCGCACTTCTACTGTTCCCAAGTTTGCATGCCCTCTCCACAAGCTTGCAGACCTCTGCCGTGCCCGGGTTTCAACATGCTTCCTTACTGTCCAGTTTCACCCCGTATGATTGTGGGTTCCCTGGACCTCGCCCGGAACTGGGGAATCAGTGCAATGGGACGCATTTGTCTCTCTCCCAATTCGCGGAAACCAGCCGGGTTTGCAGCTGCCTGCTCTATCCGCTCTCACGGCTCCAAACCTCTAACTCCACGCATATCTTCAATGCTGCCTTCTGCCACTCCTCTGAGTCACAGTGTCCTATCTTTAGTTTTATTTGTGGAATATTCACTCAGCCAGCTTTTTGATGATTCTGAATGATGTTTGTTCTGTCTTTAAGTTGCAGTTTTGAATTGTTGTACAAGGCAGCAAGATAGGTGTTTACCTATGCTGCCATCTTGGTTCCTCCTATCCATACTCAGGAGGAAGTACTCTTATCCACTAAAAACATTATACACTTTGTGATATAGACAATGTATATACAAAATAGCATCAGCTAAACAAAGAGTGAGAAATGTTATGCATGTAGTGATCATAGATATATGAACTATATACCAGAAAAGAGCATAAAGTGATACACATGTTTGTATTTGAGAATTTTTATGACATATAATGGATTTTTAAAACTCAGCAGTTACCTCCATACCACAGTATGATTTCCTTGCAAAATATAGTCTTCATTTATACCTCCTTTTTCCAGTTCCTTGCATCAGTGAATTAAAAAGACAGTATTATTCTTCAGCGCTGCTCCCAAGCCTCCTCCTTCAGGACAGATCCCCATAAGCTGCATGTAAAATATCTGGGTTAGAAAGAACTTAGAGGCCAGCCACTGCCTCTTTCACTTTACAGAGGCAGGAACCAAAATCCATAAAGGAGGAGGGTCTTGCCCAATGTCTCCTAGTAAGTTAGTGGAAGTTAATATAAAATATACGTCTCAATCTTCCCCACCACCTAACATAGTCTCTGCTATGTAGGAGGAATTTAATAATATTTATTGACTTTCATTACAGAAAACTGATATTCTGAAATGCTCACAGCCTGGCAGTCTTGCTGCTGAGTACCCACTGAGAGTCAACAAATGAATAGGAAAGATTTGGACTCATAGAGCAGAACTAAATACCAAAGCAAAGCAAAGCAAAACAAAACAAAACAAAAAATAATCTTTTAAAGCCAAAAGCAGAAATCTGCCTTAGTAGCGAGAGGCTATTGACTTAAAATACTTGGAAGAGTCTTAATTTTCATGGGTGTGCCTGCTGTCCTTCAGATCTAGGTCCTGGACCAATTAAAAGCTATGGGTTTATTTTGGTTTATTTTAAGCAGCCTGCTGTGGCATCTTCCTGTTGTGGTTAACGACATTTGTGTGGTTGGACTCCTATTTGAATTAGAGCATAACGCTCATTTTTTTTCCCCCAAAGGAAGTGGAGTTGGTAGAGGAAGTCTATGGTGAGTCCTTGGGGGAGAAGGTGACATCTCTCATTGCATAACTGGGGCAATGTGAAAAAACAACAACAAAACAAAATGGAAAAAGCCATGTGGCAACATATTTGTTTTGTAGGTAGTCCAGGATGGGGGAGGATCTCCATTCTAATATGTGGAGCTGCCATGGACAAGTCATGCTGGTACCAGTTTCTTTGAGGCTAAATGACAATCCTGGTGAAGATATTCAGAGGAAGTAACAGATATGAAAAGATTTTTAAAAATATAAACTGCTGTACAAACTTGTGGTGGTGATGGTAGTGGTTGACAATGAATTTAGCATGGGTAATAACTTTTTAAAAGCAGTTGGTGTGGTATCATTTTTTTTTTAATGATGTGAGTGTAATCAGAAGAGGTCATGCTCATAAGGAGGGAGGGGAATGACTGAATGATGGGTTTCATATGGCAGGGAAAAGTCTTTGGCCACAGTTTCCTTTTGTTCACTCATCTGCTTTCCAGCTACCACTAATGGACCTTAGGCTTGAGGCCATGGTTCTTTCCCATCTTGGCCAATGCTTACCCTCCTCTTTTCAGCATCCCTTTCCTATCAGTATGTTCATCATGGGACTCTGGGGAGTAGCTGTGGTTGAAAAGAAAGGATAACAGACAGATTCCAGAACTTAAGTGTGGACCCAAGTTCCTCCACACATTAGCTGGGTGACCTGGAGGAATCTTTTCATATCTCTCACCCCAGGTTTCCTCATATGTAGCAAAGGAAGAAACCTGTTTAACCTACCACAGGGTGAGTCCAAATGAAATAACATTTTAAAAAAACTCTTTACAAATTGTAAAGTGCATTACAAATGCCATTTGTTGTTATTCCTTGGACCCATCTTGCCTCCCTTTCTGCTTTTGTGAATTAGGGATAATGCCATCTATGTCACCAGGCTATTATGGCTCTTTGTGAAAGCCCTCTGCACATCACAGCTCACTCGGAACCTAGAAGCTTCTAGTTCTCTACCACACACTGGAGCATGTATTTTCAACCTGCCATTCTTTCTATTCTGTTAAATTTCACCTTCAGAGAGCTTGCAGTTTGCTTGATAAGTTAAGACTTCACTTGACCAGCCTTCTCTTTTTATTTTACAGGAGCCTGCTACTGTGAGAAGCTACCTTGAAGACTAGAGGCCCTTGGTTCTATCCTCCAAAGAGATTCAGGCATTTTGTCTACTCCAGACCCTCTTGCCAAGCTGATTAGAGGGAGAACCTGGATGAAATTTAAAGCCCAGAGGACGGTGACAGAACAGGAAGAAAGCGTTTGCAGACCTGTACCACTAAGAGCCCCAAGGACACTGAGGGAGAGGAGGGGCCATGTCCACTGGGCTGGCCGGCTCCTGTCTTCCCTTCCAAACAGATAGCCTCTTCTATTCACATGCACATGCGTCTATTCTCTGCCTCTTGAGTGGGTCTGAAACTGGAAAACATCTGTACCAGTTTCGTTGGGGTGTGATTTATAAGGACTCCCTGCGGTTTCCTCTCTCCCTTCTCCTCTTCACCTCTGGGGCTTGGGGGTTTCATGTTTTTTGTTTTTAAACAGGCTTGTGTTTCTTGAGACTGGGTCACCTTGATTTATTATGCCCTGGACTCATTAACAAAAGACTCTGGGACAGGTCATTTATTTTCTGAGTGGCGATTTCCTGTCCTGCCCCAGTCCTGCTCAGCAGGGGCCTCGTGGAGTGCAGACGTATTAGCTGCACTGTCACCATGGGAGAACGGGCTTGAGCAAGGCAAGTTCAGAGGGCAGAAAACGACCCTTTTCTTAAGAGCTTTTCTCCTCTATTTAATGATTTCCTTCAGAGTCCCTTTCTATAGTTCTTTCTTTTTCTCTTTCTTCAACAAATGGAACAAAGTTTAACAAATAAGTTATGGGGCTGCCTTCTTAAAGGAACAAATGCTGACCTTTCTTTTCTATTTCATATTGGAATAGTTTAACATTCACATACAAAGTGTGTGTGTGTGTGTGTGTGTGTGTGTGTGTGTGTGTGTGTGTCTAAGATACTAGTGGGCACCCAAGTTGAGCATGAATTAGATGAATTAAACTTGATGTTCACTATGGTGAACATTTCTACCAAGCCTTTATTAAAGTAATATAGTCAGGTTTGGGCAGTAAAGCCTGAGATGTTAGTGATTTAGAGAGAGACTATAAGGCCAAATAAAATTATTCTAGATTTTCAGATAAGACAGTAGGAAGAAGGTTAAAGAAATTGACATATTTAGCCTGAAGTTCAGGGGCTGAAGAATGACTTATTAACTGTTTTCAGGTTTCTGAGTGGTAGTTACATATAGGAATAATGGTGACCAGCTGTTTTCTGACTGCACTAGAGATAGAATAAGAGGAACTGGAATTAAATTGTAGCAAAATGACAGAATATGTAGTCAGAAAGGTGATTAACTATGGCTAAAGTCTATCAAGGAAGATGTGATATATATAAGGTTATAAGGTTGTTAGCTCCATTTTATAGATTAATGAATGGAGGCTCAGAGAAGTTAAGCAATTTGTGTAAGGTCACACAGTGAGGAAGTGACAGAACCAGGTCTAGCTGACTCCAGTGTATGATAAAGCTGACTTATAGGGCAAAGAAGTTAGCGAACATAAAAATAAATCATCTTACCACATTCCCATTAGTCTCAGATTGGTTGATGTTCAGAGGACAAGAATGAATTCTGTGGATTCAAGGCCTTGGGATTCTGTGCTGTACCTCAGTCTGAGCTGGGAAGGCAGTATTCTCCATTCATCCTCAGCCCAGGAGATTGGCAGATCTGGCATCTCCACCCTCTTGGAGCCCTGTGAAGCCCTTGGGCTCTGTCTGAATCGGTGTCTCTGTTTCTTGTCATCGGCTGCACTCCCAGACAACAGCTCTGGTCTCAGGAAGGCTCTGGGCAGGTGTGGTGGTGTAGATGGTTGAGGCTCAGGAAAGGCATGCTGACTTCCCACGGCGGGTGTCCTCCCAAAGTTCATCCCTGCTGTGGACAAGCCAGTTAAAGCCTTTCAGAGTTTGCTGCACTGAAAGTATTGGGATTTATCCAGAGCCACTAAAGTGGATGGTCTCCTTCTGAGGAGGCTGCAGAGGTAGAAGGAGCAAATCCCTGCTAATTATGGCCCTGAACATGGAGGAGCCAAGATGGAGGAGCAAGGCTATAAGAAACCAGGATTGATCTACTGGATGGAAAGGATGGCTAACTTACTGCACTTACTCTTCCAGGTACTGGCCAAAGGGCAGTGAACTATCTTAGCTCATTCAATTGTTGCAACAACCCTATGAAGTTAGTGCTATTATTATCCTCATTTATGGAAGAGGAAATGCAGTACATAGAGGGCAATATTTATTCAAGTTCAACAGCTAGGAAAAGTTGGACTATGGGCAGTCTGATCCTGGAGGCTGCATTCTTAACTGCCATGGTCTATGATGAGGTGCCTGGGTCCCCACACTTCCTCCCACTCACCCTGGAGGAACTTTTGCTCTGGGGTCACTGGCTCAACAATGACATACCTTCTTGCTGCTTGGTTTATAGGAATTCCTAACTTTGTAAACATTGTTCTAATTTAGGGATTTCACAATCATTCTTTCTCTGCTTCTCTCATTATTTTATTTTATTTTTATTTATTTATTTAATTTTACTGTCTAAAGTTTTACATATATCTCCTTTTCCCTCAATTGACACCCTTCCCCCATCCCTTCCCAGCCCGGGCAAGCCCCCACTACTCTAGTGTCTGTGTCCATCTCATTATTTTTTTAAAATATATTTTATTGATTTTTTACAGAGAGGAAGAAAGAGAGATAGAAAGTCAGAAACATCGATGAGAGAGAAACATCGATCAGCTGCCTCTTGCACGCCCCCTACTGGAGATGTGCCCGCAGCCAAGGTACATGCCTTTGACCGGAATCGAACCCGGGACCTTTCAGTCCAAAGGCCGATGCTCTACCACTGAGTCAAACCGGTTTCGGCCCATCTCATTATTTTAGAGAGCAAACATTTGTCAAGAAGCAAACATTTTACAGTCCCCAAATCGGGATTTGGGCACTTATTGGTTAATTCTTCTCTACTTACTCCTTTAATTGCTTCAAAAGTGTAGGAGACATAGTAGAGGGGGCATGTTTTTTCACAGTAAATCCTAGTGGAAGGGGGAGAAGAGGGAGCCCGTATCTGCTATGTGCAGACTTGAGCTGAAAGTTTTCCCATTAGTTTCTTCATTTTTACCCTCTCAGCAGTCTTTTGAGGTAGGTCTTATCAGCCCAGTTTTACAAATGTGGCAGATTATACAATTTGCTAGAGGTCACATTGTCTGTGTACAAAGAGGCTGGGACCTGAACCCCAGAGTGTCACCCTCCAGACCTGCGCCCAAGACACCAGCCACCAGCCAGTGCTAACACAAGGAAAACTAGACAGAGAACTCGAGGCTCAGCCAGGAGCACAGTGGAGAGCACATGGAGGGGGTGACCCTGGCAGCATCCTGTAGCTCAGGCTGAGCTCAGCCCTTCTGCTCTCCTGGGAGGATTTCAGACTTTGGTGTGTGGAACAGCAAACTGGACAAACAAGAAGTCATCATTTCTGGGTTCTGCTCTGCCAGAGGCCTGGGGCACAACAAGATGGTTAATGCAAAGCTTGGCAAGCCTTCCCTTCTTAATTTAGGCCTCCTCCCAGGAGGGAATCCAGAGGCAGTGAACATGAGAAAGGGAAAGGAAAAATAATAAGAGATAAGTGAGAAAAGAGAATATTTATAGGGCTTGGAACATCTAATAAAAACCAGCTGCCTGACTAGGGGTGGGGGTCTCTGGTTTGCCTTCAAGGGATTATTAAGTCTTCTCTTGTACATACCTGTGTAGAGGGTGTCTGGGGAAAGAGAGAGAGGAGGGGTGTGAAGAAGGGAGGGAGAGAATGGGGGTTGGGGAGAAGAGATTGAAAGAGAGATTGAAAAAGATATTGAGAAAGGTACTGAGAGAGAAGCTGGGAAGTTTGGGGGAGGGCTGTGTTCTTAGACACGAGAGAGCTGATATCCCCTCCTGGCTTTGCTCCACTCTTCTCCCCCTTCATTTTAAACTGGAGCTGATTCAAACCTGCTGCTCTTGGAAAGAGGCCATCGGTACAGGCTCCAACAGAAAGATGATACGCGCGGGGATAGGAGTGTGAGAGTGGGGCAATCCGGAAGAAGGAGAAAATGAGACAGGGGAATGGAAAAGGTGAATAAACAGGGAATGATGAAGAGGGGAGAGAGATTGAAAGATTAAAATGTTGACCTGAGTGGAATGGGGAGCTTGGGGAGAAGGGAGTGAGTTGGAACAAATTCAGAGCTAATTCTTCTGGGCCCTGTGCTCTCTCCCACAGATCCAGAGGGCTGCAATAAAGATGTGTCTGTTTGAGATTTTCCAGGTCCCCTTCCCATAGGTCTGTGTTTCCTTCTTAATCAAGGTCTTTGGGACCAAAAGGGTCATCCAAGAATTGTGTTAAATATAACAGGAGGTTTCATAAATGAGAAAAGTGAGAATGAAGGGCCAGAATCCAGGGCACACAGTTAGAAAAGCAGCAGTTAATTGCAAGGACTTTCCAGAGGCCA
This sequence comes from Antrozous pallidus, assembly GCA_027563665.1. NCBI lineage: Eukaryota > Metazoa > Chordata > Mammalia > Chiroptera > Vespertilionidae > Antrozous > Antrozous pallidus. Next base: position 69,317,829 of record CM050514.1, read on the forward strand.
ACTGTTCCTGAAACTGAAGCCTTGAATATAGGGCCCTGCCCTTTATTTTTTGCTCTCACTTAGGTTCTTGGGTGAGGATATGTTCATAAACCATGGGGTGGAACTCCATGTGTATCTAAACTGATTGACATGAATTCAATGATATGTGTTAGAAACAGGGGGGAAAGAAAGGAGAAAGCCATTTAAATAGTGAAGTTGATTTGCCCATCTTTCTTCTCAATTAGTAGTATTAGATGGGCTGAGATGAGAGATGTGAATCTACACTTCCCCTAGTCCCTTTTGGTCTGGCTTTATAGATGCATCTCATAATGTGAGCTGATTTGTATTAATAGAAACAAAAACTTACTTTATAAAACATAATCTTTTAAATAAAAGCCTACTACTTTATCTCCTACCCAAATGAAGGGAAACACACAACAAACTATGTTGCACTTAGTGAAAGATGGTATAACAACTTATTGAAAGATAGTATGACATGCATTATAAGGGATTTTCAAAATCATTTTTTAAATTGGACTTTTTTTTTTACCTTAAAACGCTGCTTTTAGACTTCTTTATCCATTTGGTTTAGAGAGTATTGGAAAATATTGAGTATTTGGACTTACGGTTGGTTGATGAATTGCTTTCTTCTCATTATCCAGCACGTTCACAGCTATGTAATACATTGAGAAAAGTTCATAGACCCTTAAACTCAAGCAGATCCACAAGAAGGGGCCAGTATGACAGATATAATGGAAATTCTCTCCTTTGAACTTTGTCCTTTCCTCTTCTTTTATTGTGTACATTCACTCCATTCCCTCCTTTGAAACACTGTGGCACCACTCTGCAAATTACAGTGGGTCCTGGTACCACCAGCATCTGACTAACAAAGGGAAGCCTCTAATTACTGTCTTAAGGAGGTCTTCGCTTATGCTCTTCTATCTCATTCAACTTGTTTACCCTCTTCATGAACTCGAAATGAGTTTTCTGTGCCAGAAGGATTAGAAAGTCAGTTCCAAGCCTATGCTAATGAAAATGGCAGCTTTCCTTTAGGAAAGAATTATTACCACTGCTTTAGGAACTTAAAAAAAATCAGACTTCCAAAAAAGGCAGAAATATAAAATCCCTGGTTGAATTGGGAAGAAATTCTTGATTGAATTGTGTCAGAGACAACCTCTTCAGAATGGTGGGTTACAGCTATGTGGCAGCCTCATCATGCTCATGGAGGCATCTGTCTTTCAGAAATGAAGACTCTCCTTGATTATCCATGATTCATATGCTCCTGTGATTTTTGAAAACTTCTATTCCATAAACTCAAGCAGAAATCCTGAGGTCCTCAGCAGAGAAGGGATTTCAAGAGCATTCCAGTCTCCCTGGTTTGTCTTCCAGGTCAGACTATTGCTGGGTCTTTATTCTTCTAGACTCACCAGAAAAGCAATTGCCCATCTTTCAAAGTAATGCTAGAGAAAAGGTGCTTTGGTACTTTACAATGTTCTGCACTGGACTCTGCTGATTTGGTAGTTTTGATCATGATGTGCCACATTTCCAGATGGTTTTTAAATTATATATTCTTTTTTATTATTACTTATTTCTCAGTAGGTCCACTGCCTTTTTAAAAACAATAACTTATCTTTATTTGTGTCTTGATGAGTTGTAATAGACATCTCCCTCCATTTCTTATATCTAATGACCAGTCCTCTATTCTCTATCTTTCTACTGTTTTCTCCTCATTGCATAAAATTGACATAGGATGCTGGATGTAAGTCACTCACCATGATTATGTTTGTCAATGATATTAGTAGGAAAACATAACATCCTATCTAATAAAAGAGTAATATGCAAATTGACCATCACTCCAACACACAAGATGTCCGCCCCCATGTGGACACAAGATGGCCACCACAAGATGGCTAGAAGGGGAGGGCAATTATGGGCAATCAGGCCAGCAGGGGAGGGCAGTTAGGGGTGACCAGGCCAGCAGAGGAGGGAAATTGGGGAAAACCAGGCCTGCAGGGGATGGACCAGGCAGTTGGGAAGGACTAGGCCTCCAGGGGAGGAGAGTTAGGGGGGACCAGGCCTGAAGGGGAGATCAGTTAGGAGCACCCAGGTTGGCAGGGAAGGGCAGTTGGGGGGAATGAGGCCTTCAGGGGAGGGCAGTTAGGGGTGACCAGGCCAGCAGGGGAAGGCAGTTGGGGGCAATTGGGCCAGCAGGGGAGTAGTTAGGCATCAAGCATGCTGGCAGGGGAGTGGTTATGGGGTTATCAGGCTGGCAGGCAGAAGTGGTTAGAAGCAATCAGGCAGGCAGTGATTGAGAGCCAGCAGTCTTGGATCGTGAGAGGGATGTCCAACTGCCAGTTTATACCTGATTCCATCAGTGGGATTGGGCCTAAACAGGCAGTCAGACATCCCTCAAGGGGTCCCAGATTGGAGAAAGAGCAGGCTGGGCTCTTTCCATGCAGGAATTTTGTGCACTGGGCCTCTAGTCCTATCCTATATAATAAAAGGCTAATATGCAAATTGACCAAATGGCCAATCAACTGATCATTATGATGCACACTGACCACCAGGAGGCAGACACTCAATGCAGGAGCTGTCCCTGGGTGGTCAGTGCACTCCCACAGAGGGAGCACCACTCAGCCAGAAGCCCTCAACTCAGCTCATGGCTGGCAAGGCAACAGCAGTGGTGAGAGCCTCTTCTGCCTCCACAGCAATGATAAGGATGTCTGACTGCCAGCTTAGGCACCCTCCCCATGGGGAGCAGGCCTAAGTCATCAGTTGGACATCCCTGGAGGGCTCCCAGACTATGAGAGGGTACAGGCCAGGCTGAAGGACCCTCTCCCCTGAGTGCATGAATTCTGTGTACTGGGCCTCTACTAATTTATATTTTTCAATGGCAAGAACATCATGTAGGGTATTGGCATTTGAATTTATTCTCACTGCATGAGTTGGTCTAAGTGGAAACATTAATTTATTTATGTAGTGTAGCATACCCAAATGGCAATTTGAATAAAATATGCCACTACTAGAACTGGAAAATATGAGTCCCATGTACTCTGGGACACATACAGGACTATGGTTTTTCTTGGCCAATATTTAGGTCCTAGAAAATTTATTGCCTTTATCTCCCAGAGAGCAACAAGTACCTCTGTCTACTGTGACAACTCATACCACAGGAAACACCAAGTACTCTGATGTGGGTTTCAGCTTACTTGTTTTTAAGAATCTACTCCTGCCCTGGCTGGCATTGCTCAGTGGTTAGAGTATTGGCCTGTGCAACAAAGGGTCACAGGTTTGATTCCAGTCAAGGACAGGTACCTGGATTGTAGGTTCAATCCTTGGCCCCAGGAGGTAATCAATCTATGTACCTCTCTCACATCGATGTTTCTCTTCCTAGTTCTCTCTCCCTCTGTCCTGTCTTTTCCACTCTCTGGTGTGGCTCAGTTGGTTTAGCATTGTCCCATGCACCAAAAGGTCACTGGTTCAATGCCCAAGTTGTGGCTTGATTCCGAGTAGTGGGTGTGTAGGAGTTAGCTGATCAATGATTCTCTCTCACATTGATATTTCTCTCTCCTTACTGCCTCCTCTTTCTCTAAAATCAATAAAAACATAGTTTTAAAAAAATCTACTCTCACTTCTACTGGATAGAGATGGGAATAACATGAGCAGTGGAAGATTTAAGGGCAAGAAATGAATGTAATTTTGGTCCAGTGATTGAACCAGTTTTATAAATTCATGTAACCAACCATATTTTTATCCAGTCAACTTTTCTATTTTATCTGAAATTTTCATAGAGGTTTTATCAGATTCTTTCCAGATAAGCCTTTTGTATGCATTCCCTAACTCATAAGACCCAACAATGAAATGCTCACTACTGTCTAGAGACTCCCAATCACAGATAGATTTGGAATGGTCATGAAACCTGAAGCTTGTGGGAAGTGTTGCACTGAGCAATCAGTTCCCTCAATTGATTCATCCAGTCTGACTCTCTCACACATTGACCTCTAACATATGCTTTTACATCCTCTTCTCTCTGTATAGTTTCCCCAACCTGAAATTTCCTCACCTTCTCTTCATATAACTGAGTCCTCATTCTTTAAGACTCAAAATTAGGCCCTAGCTGGGCAGCTCAGTTGGTTAGAGCATATGCCAAGGTTGTGAGTTCAATCCCAGGTCAGGGCACATTTAAGGATCAACCAATGATTATGGAAAACAGTCTGGAGTTTCCTCAAAAAATTAAATATGGAACTGCCATTCGATCCAGTGATCCCATTTCTAGGAAAATATCCTAAGAAACCCAAAGTACAAATCAGAAAGAATGTATGCAACCCTATGTTCATAGCAGCACAATTTACAATAGCTGAGATCTAATCAGCCCAAGTGCCCATCAATAGATGAATGGATAAAAAAAAAGTGGTACATTTATACCATAGAATACTATGCAGCAGTAAACAAGAAGAATCTCTTACCCTTTGAGACAGCATGGAGGGACCTGCTCTATCACGCTAAGTGAAATAAGTCACTCAGAGAAAGACAAGTATCACATGATCTCACTCATATGTGGAATCTAAGTAAAAAAATAATCTGATGAATGGAGTGGATCCAGAGACATGGAAACATGGAAGTGAGTGCGGAATCTCAGAGGGAAGGCAGAGGAGGGTAGGTGGTGGAAGATAATCAACCAAAGACCTGTATACATATTTGCATAGCCCATGGTCACAGATAATAGGTTGCTGAAGGCCTGGGGTGGGGTTGGGGATGGGGGTGGGCTGAGAGGTTCAATGGGGAAAAAAGGGGGGGAATGTAATACTTTCAACAATAAGGAATATATATATATATATTCAGGGTCCATCATGTCAAAGATGACTGAAGGCTTGACCAAACACCAGAAGTCAGTCCTGCAGTCAGTGCGGGAGTGGTGACCTAGCAGTGACTGCCAAGGGGGCTGTGGATCAGGCCCAGAGAGAGAGGCAGGATCTGATCTGCAGCCTCCATGGCAGCTGTTGATCAGCCATTGCCTCTCTCTCTCTCTTTCTTTCCAGGCTTTTCCAGCAGCCACGCCTCTGTTTCTCTCTGAGCCTTGGGGGACTGCTGATCAGCCCGCCTCTCTGATTAGATCCAGAGGTAGACCCAAATGTGCCAGCTGGCATAGAAACCGACCAATCAGAACCAAATCTGGGTGAACTGTGAGAAGCCAATGGCTGCCTAGGAAGCAGAGCTTTTGATGCTGACTGGCATAGAAACTAATCAATGAGAACCAAATTGGTCAGCATGGAAGGGCAGTTGGGGGCGAAATCAGGCTGGCAGGGGAGGGCAGTTAGGGATGATCAAGCCAACAGAGGCAGTTAGGGGCAATCAGGCCAGTAGGGGAGAACAGTTGGGGAGCAAGATCAGGCCAGCAAGGAAAGGTATTTGGGGGCAACCACGCCGGCAGGAGAGGGCAGTTGGGGGCGAGATAAGGCCAGCAGAGGAGAGCATTTGGGGTGATCAGGCAGGCAGGCAGAGGCAGTTAGGGGCAATCAGGCAGGCAGGCAGGTGAGTGGTTAGGAGCAGTGGTCTCAGATTGCAAGAGGGATTTCTGATTGGAGAAGGTGCAGGCTAGACTGAGGGAACCCCCACCCCATGAATTTTGTGCACTGGGCTACTAGTTACTAAATTTTTAAAAAATTTAAAAATCAACCAATAAATAAGTGGAATAATTAATTGATGTTTCTCTCCCCTTTCCTCTTTCTCTTTAAAATAAATAAATATATGCATTAAGCCCTGGCCCGTATTTCTCAGTGGTTAGAGCATTGGCCCGTGCACCAAAAGGCTGCAGGTTCTATTCCTGGTCAAAGACATATACCTGGGCTGCAAGTTCAATCCCAGGCCCTGGTCAGGGTATATGCAGGAAGCACCCATTGATGTCTCTTTCACATCAATGTCTTTCTCTCTTTCTCTTTCTCTCTCCTTTCCCTCTCTCTCCCACACTCTCTCTAAAAATCAATTGTAAAAATATCCTTAGATGAGGATTAACAATGTAAATATTGTTATATGCATTTTTTAAAAGGCTCTAATTCAATTCCTCTTCCTTTATAAAGCCTTCCTTGACTCTGCAGTTTGCCATAATTTACCCTCTGACAGCTTTAGTGCCTATCTTGTATTTATTCTTAGGTTTCTGCACTGTCCAGTACTTTTCATTAGGCTTCTGGGTGTTGAGGCACCAGTTGCAAGGATTCTTTGCTGATGGGTTCCAGAACTCTCCTAACAAAGAAATTGTGGAGTCACCATACTGGACATGGAAAGGATAAATTGGGCAATGTGGGAGACTCACCCAAGAATGGAAAGCTGACATACTTTCCTTCATGGGAAAATATTTAGCACAAATAGCACCCTTCTTTTCCTTCTTCCTTTTTTTTGTCCCAAAAGGAGTAATGAGGAGACCCAGGCTTGAACCTGAGGAGACCAGACTGGCCTACACGGGAAATACTGGGCTGAGAAGCAGTAAGTTGTGTGCAGTTTATAAACAAGTCCTGACATCTCAGTTTGGGTGTTGGCAACACTGTCATCAGCTCAGAGAACATTTTCAGAGATATACCAAGGCCCCAGGCTAAACTGTAGGCAAAACTCTTCTCCACTCCTCCTCCCACCCCCGCAGTTCCCCAACACCGTGAACACCCCCAGCCCTGAGTGATGGTTCCACCTGCTTTCATTCACTTTATGCATGTATTAGTTAGGGTAGGCTGAACTCCTAAGACAAACACACCCCAAGTCTTATAATGGCTCAAACACAATACAAGTTTAGTTTCCATATAACTGTTCAAGGCAGGTGCTCCAGATGGGAGCACAGCTCTCTTCCGCTTGGTGGTTAAGGGACCCAGGGTCCTTAGACCTTGTGGCTCTGCCAACACTTGGGATCATATCATCCAGCCCACAGACAGTGAGGGAGAACACAGAAGAATTTTTATGAACCAGAACTATGAAGGGTACTTTCACTCCTATTCACAGCATTGGAAAGAATTGAGTGACATGGCTCCACTTAGCCACAAGGAAGACTGGGAAATGTAGTATAGCTACATGTCCAGGAAAAAGGAAGGGAAGATGTAGTACATCACCTGCAGACTGCTGCAATGACATAACTTTGTTTCTGCTTTTTACCACTATTGTTCATAGCCCTAGTTTAATTTCTATAAAATCTCTGTCATTTCTTGGCAATGTTGTTGAATGATCACTATAATGGAGGACAGCTGGGTGTGTGGTTCAAGCTGAGGGCAAGGACTTAGAGGTGAGTGAGCAGGGACACCCAAGAGGCAGCTGATGGCAACTGATGACTTTAGGGGACTGGGAGAGACCAATAGTGCGGGATGGCAGACTGAGAGGAGGCCCTGTATGGAGGTTCATCTGAGTAGTGAAAGGGGAAGAGGACTAAGACAGGAAGAAACAGGAGTTTGGGAAGGACTTTTTAACATCCTGGTAATGTTGAGGCATATTACACCCTTAATACTACACGTCTTCCAGGAAGTTTCCAAATAGTGAAATAGTATGTAGCTTCTCAAGTCATGTGTTTAAAACAACTCAATCAATCCTTTAAAAGCTAATTTTTGAATTCCATTATGCCTGGGTCTATGCTAGTCATTGAATACAGGCTCTAAGTTCCTCAAAGAATTTACAATATAATTAATCAATCATGACAAGTACAGGAAATATCTCAATAACACAGAAGAAAAATGAGTACAAAATTCATGATGTCAACTTTTAGATTAAAGATTCAAAATAGAAGTTCACTGAGGGTCAAGATAATTAAAGAAGGCTACACAGAGGAGGTGGAACTTGATCTGGACTGTAAAAAGTGAAAGGGTTTTTAGAAAGGGAGACAAAGAAATGCGTACCAGATCAGGTGAAAAGGCCAGATGTACTGTAAGAGCACCAATACACCTGGAGAATTAATAGGAGTGAAAAATGATAGAGGCAGGTATACTCAGGTAGAAGCATTTAGACTTGGTTTGGTGAGAAACAGAGGAGGGGATCTTTACAGTGATGTTTTATAAATCAAATATTCTACTTGAAGGCATCTACTGATCCTTAACCAAATAAGTGCTTGGTAACCATTTATCCCCCACAAAGCGTGAATACTAAAATGACAACACTGTACAGGAAATATTCATCCATTTATTCTTTAAGCATTTACTTGGTGTCTTCTACATGCCACATCCTGTGCCAGACACAGAGGATACAGGAATCATGAAGTCACGGTATTTACCGAAGCTTAGACTTTCACAGGCAAGACCTGCCCATCTGCTGGTAACCAAGAAGTGCACAGTTCCCCTACCCATGCTGTGTCCACTTGCCCCCTGCCAGGGAGATGCTGTCTGTCCTGCTTAGGTCTGATCTCAGGAATCACCTTCTGGTAATCTAAAGACCAGGTCTTCTGCCTGTTTTCTCATATTCATTAAGGCAGATTCAGCCCTCAGTGCTGGGTTACTGGCCTCCTTAGCTCACCAACTTAAAATATATATATATATAACTTATATATATGTCACAGTATCCCAGTATGGTTGGGAGAAACATGAGCTAAGTCACATAAAGTTATTTTCAAAAGTGAGGAAGACCATACAAATGCAATGGTTAATCACGCTGATGATGACCAAAGATAATCACTCCTCTGTTCTTTGGAGCACAGCCCATCGAAGCTGGGTTCTCATGCTGGAGCTTGTGTAAAAGGCCCTGACCTTTGGGTCCTCAGCCTACTGACTGCGCACAGAGGCCTAGTTTGGAGCCACAAGTGGGTCACTTCAGGCAAATTTATCTGGCTTAGGTGTTAGCTAGTTTCTTTACAGGTGGTGTGATATGCATACAGGACTGAGAGTCCAGCTTTTCAGATCTCTAATCCCTGCTCAGCTTCTAGCCTGCTGTGTGGCCTTGGGTAGCCTGCCTAACCGCTCTGGTCATTTGGGTTTTAACCATTACCTCAGAGTCATGCAGATTTATCTAAGAGGTGTTTTGTGAGGATGAACTGGATATTACTTCTAAACTGGTTTAAAATACCGGCATAAGGACTTCCAGTTCCCTGCCCAGCATGGAAACAGCTTAGAAGTTGTCGTTGTGTCCTAACAAGTAAAAAGCTGAACAAACTGAAAACTCAACGGCTCTTCTTAGATTGATTGGAGAAGTGAGATCACAAGACAAACTGTGCTCCAAAACTGGAGAGGCAGGTAGACAGGCAGAGAATTTCCACTTTCCAGCCAGAATCCCCGAGGGAACAGCACCAGAGCAGAAAAATCTGAACTGTAGCCGACAAGTTGCTGGAGGCTCAGGATGTAGAAACCTGAGCGATAACAACTCCAGGGGAATCCCAGATATGGTTTTGGGGGCGGGGGTGGATTAGCCTCACATTTTTTGTCTTTTGTGACTTTTAACTCAGATGTTCACGGAGAGAATCAGAGAAAAATCCCCTCGTGCTTTAGGCAGGGGAAAAGGACCCAGTTTGAAACACACCCAGAGCAGTCTGTCTTTTTAACAAGTCTTTGTCCTCAGGAGAAAGATTTCAGCCACAGCCTCATCTGCTGGGGTGTTATAGACACGAACCACACGGGGACAGGGAGTGCCCAATCCCAGTCCTCTCTAGACCCCCACATGTGGAAGGAGAGTCGCTAACCCCTAACCCCTCTAGCCATCCTGTGCCACCAAAGGGTGGAATAAACTGGAAAGCAGTGGTGAAGTCATGGTTCAGGGGGCAGACTCACCAAGACTGAGGCTTAGCGATAGGGCTGCAGGACTAATTACCACTGTTCCTTTCACCCAGTACATCATATCTGCCTTTCAACAAAGTATTACAAGGCAAGCAACACGGTTTGAAGAGACAGAGCAAGCATCAGAATCAGACTCAGATATTGAAATTATCAGACCATGGATTTAAAACAATTTGACTAATATGCTAAATATTCTAACTAGACAATGTGTAAGAACAGATGGGCAATGTAAACAGAGAGATGGTAACTGTAAAAAGAATAACAAAGTAATGCTAGAGATAAAAAACACTAACAAAAACAAAGAATGCCTTTGATGGGCATATTAGTAGACTGGGCATATTAGCGCCTAAGAAGAGAATCTCTGAGCTTGAGGGTATGTCAAAGGAACTTCCAAAATTGAAAAGCAAAGAGGAAATAGTCTGATGGAAAAAAAACAGAATAGACTATCCAAGAACAATGGGACAACTAAAAAGGAAAAACATATACTTAATGGGAATACCAGAAGGAGAAGAGAGAGAAAAGAATAGAAGAAATATTTGAAGTAATAATTACTGAGAATTTCTCCCAAATTAATGATAGAGAGCAAACCACAGATCCAGGAAGCTCAGGACAGAGCTTCCAAGCAGAATAAATACCCAACCAGAATAAATACCCCAAACACCATACCTAGGCATATCATATTCAAACTGCATAAAAACAGTAAAAACAATGATTTTTTAGTAAATCAAGAAAGAAGCCAGAAAAAAAAGTTCTTTACATTATTTCTGGATGAGCAAAAATAAGAGTTTATCTGCCTTTTCCTTAAAAAATCATGCAATCTAGAAGAGAATGCTGTGAAATATTTAACCGTTTGAGAGAATCCCCTTTGCGTCCCCCCACCAACTTAGAATTCTGTATTCTGTGAAATTATCCTTCAAAAGTGAAAAAGCAATGAAGACTATTGAACAAACAAAATATGAGAGAATTTATTGCCAGTAGACTTGCCTTTCAGAAATAAGAAAGATATAAAATAATCACTCTAAGTTTTTAATTTGGGAAACTACAATAGAAGACCAAATTGAATGCAAACTAAAGAGAAAAATAATGATAAAATGAGAGCAGTAATCAATGAAATTTGAAGCATGAAATCAATAGAGAAAAATTAGTGAAACTGAAAGCTAATTCTTTGAAAAGATCAATAAAATCAACAAGCCTCTAGGCAGCTTAACTAAGAATAAAGGAGAGAATAAATAAATTACTAATATCAGAAATCAAAGGGGGACTCATGGACACTAAAAGGATAATAAAAGGATACTATAAACAACTCTATGCCCACAGAATTTATAACCTAGAGAAAAATGAACAAATTATTTGAAAGACATAATCTGCCAAAACCCATAATCAATACACAGAAATCTCTAGGCCCAGATGGGTTCACTGAATTCTACTAAATATTTTAAAATGAAATTATACCAATTCTTTCCAATCTCTTCCAGAAAACAGAGGAATGTTTCCTAACTAATTCTATAGAGCCAGCATGACATTTAATATTGTTAAGTGAAAAAAACAAATTTGAAAAGCCTACATGCTATGTGACTCTAACTACATGACATTCTGGAAAAGGCAAAACTTTAGAGACAGTAAACAGATCAGCGGTTCCAAGGGGTTAGAGGGGAGAGAGAATAGACAAAACACAATAAACTAAACAAATAATAAAAGAGGGCTATGCATTGACCTATGATAAGAGCGTGGTATGAGTCATGAATGGTGAGTAATTCAATTCTGTGCCAAAAACAAATTTAGAAATGACTGCAGTGCTTTTAAAAATTCATAGCCTTATATATTTAGAACTAGTGGCCTGGTGCATGAAATTCATACATGGGGAGGGAGATGTTCCTCAGCCTGGCCTGAACCCTCTCCAACCTGGAACCCCTTGAAGAATGTCCTACTGCCAGTTTACAGGTATTGGGCTTAAACCAACAGTTGGACATCCCTCTCACAATCTGGGACTGCTGGCTCCAGGCACTCACCTGCCTGCCTGCCTGCCCCTAACCACTCAGGGTGCTGGCCTGCTCACCCCCAACTGCCCCCCACTGCTGGCCTGCTCACCCCCAAATGCCCCCCTCCACCAGCCTGATCACTCCCAACTCCTCCCCTGCTTGCCTGCTCACTCCAAACTGCCTCCCCTGCTATCCTGATCACCTCCAACTGTCCCCCACTGCTGGCCTGCTCATCCCCAAATGCCCCCCTCCATCAGCCTGATCCCCCTCAACTGCCCCCCGTGCCAGCCTGCTCACCCCCAACACCCCCCCTGCTGGCGTGCTCACTCCAAACTGCCCCCCACTGTCCTGATCACTTCCAACTGACCCCCACTGATGGCCTGCTCACCCCCAGCTGGCCCCTTTGCTGGTCTGCTTACCCCCAATGGCCCTGCCCCTCACCAGCCTGATCACCCACAACTGCCATCCCATCCTGGCCAGATCACTCTCTAATGATCCAAGCTCTCAGCCTCTCCTTTTTTTTTTTTTCAGTGCCTCCTTGAACAGATTCCAGGGCTGGCTGGAAGCAAGAATCTGGGATTTATTTATCATATTTTCGGCATATAAGATGACCCCCAACTTTTCCAGTTAAAATATAGAGTTTGGGATATATTCGCCGTATAAGACTACCCCTCTTCCAACGCACACCAAATAAAAATTAAAAAAACAAACATCAGATTTGATTTCGACCCCTACTTTTGAGAAGATTTTCCTGGTTTAAAAAGTCGTCTTATATGCAGGAAAAGATGGTATCTTCTATAATTGAAACTTTGTAGCATTGAGTGGAGGCAAGGGCAGGGCAGGGCAGGCGGAAAGTTCGACTTCCTCCATCACTGGAGACAACCCAAGCCTCCTGCTCACTCCAGCTCCATGGCCACTGCCACCTTTATTGTGTTAATTTGCATACTCACTCCTGATTGGCTGATGGGCATAGCAGAGGTATGGTCAATTTGCATGTTTTTCTTTTATTAGTGTAGATAACAAACAAAAAGCCTAAAAATACAAAAAATAATATATTATGTAAGTAGTTAATAAAAAGAACTGAATGATAATAGGGATAATAATAAACCTAAACAAAATAGGCATAAAATTAATTAAAATAAAAGCAGCAATTATTTAATTAAAAATAAAAAAATAAGTAGTACTCTACTCATTTTTAAACTCACGAACTAGTTAAAATCAAGAACTAGTTCCTTGAAGGAAAAAAATATACTTAATATACTTAATCAAGAAAAAACACAATTAGGAAAAACCAAGATGGCGTCATAGGTAAACACCTAGGCTTTTGCCTTGCACAACAATTACGAGAATAGAACTGAAGGATAGAACAGACACTGTCCAGAACCACAGAAAGGCTGGCTGACTGGAAGATCTGAAATTAAAGGGTCATAGAAGTGCACACGGATAATCAGAGCCTCTGCAAAGTGCAAGTAAGGTGGAGAGTCGCGCTCGAGAGAGGACAGGGTGTCTGAACCTGGCAGGGGTGCTCTGGTGGAAAGGAGTCAAAAACTCCAGCCTGCGCTGAACCCAGTCGGGTTAATATTCAAAACCAGGCCCTTACGGGGAGAACCTGGATTGCAGGCAGAATCCCAGGGGTAGAACCAGAGGCAGACCTCTGTAGGTGTGTGCGTGAGTGCACACAGAGGGGACAAATGGGTTGCTGGCTGTGTCTGTTAGGAGAAAGGAGCTCCAGCCAGAGGCAGAACTCTGGGGGCACGCATGAGTGCTCACGGTGAGGGTGTCTGTTGACTGTGTGGCTGGCATTTGGCGAAAGGGAAAAGAAGTTCCAATTGCACTGAACCCAGGTGCCAGGTGAAAATCTGAGATTCTGGATCCATTGGGGACTGGATGTTCTGGCGGCCAGCAAAATGCGAGGGTACCTTTCTCACAGAGGTGCCTGCGGCGATTGCCTGCAGACGCTAGGACCCGGTGACCTCGTGGGCCGGGGCTGACTGGAAGCCAACGCTGTCGGCTCCACCCTGAAGCTCTGCCCCATCCAAACTGAGCACAGAGACTTTGGCAAGTTTGCAAGTCCAGGCACAAAAGGCTGTCTCCTAGAGTAGACACAGCTGATCCTCACAGTCAATTGGGCTGGAGGTCAATTCCTCCCAGTGATACCAACAACAAACAAGACTTACCTGCAACAAGGCTGTATACACAGCCCACAAAGGGGTGCACCAAGAGTGTACACCTCAGGTAACAGGGGAGGCCGAGACACCTAGCACACAAAGCTACCCAACCAACTCAGGGAAGCAGTGAAAATGGGAAGAGAAAGAAAAAGATTGCAAACAAAAGAAATGGAGGAAAACAAATGATTGGATATAGAGTTCAAAACCACATAAGGTATCTCAAGAGGCTCCTAGAAAAAGCCGATAAGCTCAGCGAGAACCTCGAGGATATGAAAAAGGACCAACTAGAAACTAAACATACACTGACTGAAATAAAAAATATTTTCTAGAAACCCAATAGCAGACTAGAGGAACACAAGAATCAAGTCAAAGATTTGAAATACCAAGAAGCCAAAAACACTCAACCGAAAAAGAAAAAAGAAAAAAGAATCAAAAAATTTGAGGATAGTGTCAGAAGCCTCTGGGACAACCTCAAGTGTACCATCAGAATTATGGGGTTGCCTGAAGAAGAGAGAGAGCAAGATACGGAAAACATATTTGAAGAAATAATGACTGAAAACTTCCCCCACCTGGTGAAAGAACTAGTCCAGGAAGTGCACAGAACCCCAAACAAAAGGAATCCAAAGAAGACCACACCAAGACACATCATAATTAAAATGCCAAGAGCAAAGGACAAACAGAGAATATTAAAAGCAGCAAGAGAAAAACAGTTATTACCTACAAGGGAGTACCCATATGCTTGTCAGCTGACTTCTCAACAGAAACTATGCAGGCCAGATGAGAGTGGCAAGAAATTTTCAAAGTGATGAATAGCAAGAATCTACAACCAAGATTACTCTACCCAGCAAAGCTATCATTCAGAATTGAAGGCCAGATAAAGAGCTTCACAGATAAGAAGAAGCTAAAGGAGTTCATCAACACCAAACTAGTATTATATGAAATGCTGAAAGGTATTCTTTAAGAGGAAGAAAAAGGTGTCTGCTTCAAACTAGAGCGTGGATGGAACTGGAGAACATTATGCTAACTGAAATAAGCAAGTCAAAGAAAGATAAGTATCACATGAACTCACTCATTTATGGAATACAATGAACAACATAAACTGATGAACAAAAACAGATGCAGAGGAGGAGAGGAACCAAGATGGTGGCATAGGTAAACACCTATTGTGCAGCCCCGCACAACAATTCCAAAACTACAACATAACAACAAGGAAAACATCATCCAGAATCACCAGGAAAGCTTGCCGAGTGAAAATTCCACAAATAAAAGTAAAGGTGGGACACTGCGCCTCAGAAGAGTGGCAGAGCGCAGCCTTTAAGATACATGTGGAGCCAGAGGTTAGGAGGAGCCGTGGGGCATACGTGGGCTGTAGGGCTGGCAGCAGCAATCCCGGCTGGATTTCTCCAACAGGGAGGGCAGAGACACCCCACTGCAAAGATTCCCCAGTACCAGGCGAGGTCCGAGGTCCAGGGTACACACCCTAGAAGCTGGGCGTGGCAGAGGTCTCCGAGTCTGAGGAGAATCCGGGTTGCTTGGACCAGCAGTTTGCGTGCGTAAAGTGTGCGACAGCACAGACACGCGATTTGCTTCCTGGAGACTTGCCCCCTCATTCGGGAGACCACCGGATTGCTTTTCTTTACAACCCTGGGCGAGACTTTGGGTGTGCAGACTCATTTGGGGGGAAGCAGAGTTGTCTGGCAAAGGGTAGAGACTAGCGGCTTTCTCTTGGAGGTGCCTGCAACCATTAGCACCCAACAGAGACCCGCGCGCTGCATAGGACGTAGCTGACGTTGATGCTGCCTGCTCAGCTCAGAGACTCTGCCCATCCAACCTGAACACAGTTTCCCAGCACAGCCAGTTGGCCTGGAAGTCAAACCCTCCTAGGGCTAACAACAACAAGCTGGGCTTAAATTCAAAAATATTGTACAACCCATAAAGGATTGCAGTAAGAGTATCCACCTCAGGTAACTGGGTAGGCTGAGCCACTGTCCCTTAGAGGACATCTACCACATAAAAGCCACCCTTACAGAAACATGGAAAGAAATCTGGTGTGAAAGAAATGGAGGAAAAAAGACGACTAGACATAGAGTTCAAAACCATGGTTATAAGGCTTTTCAAGAGGCTCCTAGAGAAGGCCGATGAACTTAATGAGAACTATGAGGAAATGACCAAGACTAACGAGGAAATGAACAAGACTTATGAGGAAATGAATGAGACCTACAAGGAAATGCATGAGACTTACAAGGAAATGAATGATACCTACAAGGAAATGAACAAACTCTACGAGGATACAAATGAGACCCTCAAGGATATGAAAAACGACCAACTAGAAATCAAGCATACACTGACTGAAATAAAAAATATTACACAAAGTCCTAAAAGTAGTCCAGAGGGTCGCAAGAACCAAGTCAAAGATTTGAAATGCAAAAAAGCAAAATCCACTCAGCCAGAAAAGCAAGAAGCCAAAAGAATCCAGATAATTGAAGATAGTATAAGGGGCCTCTGGGACAACCTCAAGCATGCCAACATCCGAATTATGAGGATGCCAGAAAAAGATAGAGAGCAAGGTAATGAAAACCTACTTGAAGAAATAGTGACTGAAAACTTCCCCCATCTGGTGAAAAAAACTGACTTAAAAGCCCAAGAAGTACACAGAACCCCAAAATATAGGAATCTAAAGAGGACCACACCAACACATATCATAATGAAAATGCCAAGAGCAAAAGATAAAGAGAGAATATTAAAAGCAGCAAGAGAAAAAGTTAGTTATCTATAAGGGAGCACCCATACGATTGTCAGCAGATTTCTCAACAGAAACTATGCAGGCCAGATGGGAGTGGCAAGAAATATTCAAAGTAATGAATAGCAAGAATCTACAACCAAGATTACTCTATCCAGCAAAGCTATTATTCATAATTGAAGATCAGATAAAGTGCTTCACAGATAAGAAAAAACTAAAGGAGTTTATCACCGCCAAACCAATATTATATGAAATGCTGAAAGATCTTCTTTAAGAAGAGGAAGAAGAAAAAGGTAAAAATATAAATTTTGAACAACAAATACACACCTATCAACAAATGAATATAAAAATCAAGTGAATTAATAATGTGATGAACAGGATAAACTGGTGAATATAACAGAATCATGGACATAGAGTGGGAATGGACTGACAATTCTTGGAGAGAAAAGGGGTGTGGGAAGTACAGCAAGAGACTGGACAAAAATCTTTCAACAATGGGAGAGGACAGTGGGAAGGGGAGATGAGGGCGGAGGGTGGGATGGGTACAGGGTGGAGGGGAGCTGTAGAGGGATAAAAAGGGGGAACAATGTAATCAATAAACTGAACAATAAAGATAAAAAAACAGATGCAGAGACAGAAAAGCATTGACTGTCAAACCTCAGAGGGAGGTAAGGGAGGGTGGGAGTAAGGGGAAGAGATCAACCACAGGACTTTTATGTATGCATATAAGCCTAATCAATGAACATGGACACCAGGGGTTTGAGGGCATAAGTGGTGACGGGGGAGGAGATTGGAAGGGGTAATGGGTGATGAGGACACATATGTAATACCTTAATCAATAAAGAAATTTAAAAGAAAAAGAAAAAAACACAATTAAATTAAGTAAAAAATTATAAAGGGAGATATTAATTGCAAATAAAAGGAAATTAAAAGAAACAGATTATATTTCTCAATATTTGCAAATAAATTTGAAATCCTTGGAAATACATATTTTCTAAAAATAAGTTGCTTAAAATGGCTCTACAAGACAATAGAATATCCAAACAAATAAATTACCATTAAAAATAGTAATATATTTAATTTAAAGAAATAGCACCCTACAAACATTCAGATAACAACAAAGCACCAGGAATTCACAGGGAATTCTGTATTATTAAGGAACATATCATTTTAATATTCTTAAAACTTTTCCAGAACATAGAAAAAAAGGAAATATCTGAGATAACATTGATACCCAAATCCCTTGAAACATAGACCAATCTCATTTGTTAATATTAATAAACAAACCCTAAGAAAATATTATCAAGTAGAATGAAACATCAAAGTAAAAGAATAACATACTATAACCAAGTGTAATATCCATTAGGAATACATACATGATTTAAGAGTAGGGAGATGTTAACATAATTCACTCTGTCAATAGATACAAAGAGAAGAAAACATGTGACCATCACCATGGATGCAAAAAAGGTATTTTTAAATTTTCAACAAGTACCATGAACCAAAAAATAATGAAAATGGAGGTATCTTTCCTATTTTTGAAGATCTATACTAATAAAAAGTAATATGCAAATTGGTCAGGACATCCTCACAATAACAACCAAGCAGCAGACTGTGTAGGGCAACAAGGCCAGCAGGGGGGGAACAGTGAGGGATGGCCAAACAACTGAACAGGAGGTTTTGTGGGGCAACCAGGCTGGTAAGGGGGCAGTGAGGGGCGACCAGGCTGGCAGGGATGGGGAGTTGGAGGCACCCAGGCTGGCAGGGGGGAGCAGTTAGGGGCAACTAGGCCAGCAGGGGAGGCAGCTGGGGGCAACCAGACAGGTAGGGGGGTTAGTTAGGGGCAACCAGGCCAGCAGAAGTGGCAGGTGGGGGCAACCAGGCTGACAGGGGGGCAGTATGGGGTGACCAGGCCATTGGGGGAGACAGTTAGGGGTGACCAGGCTGGCAGAGCAGTTAGGGGTAATAGACAGAGGTGGTTAGGGGTGATCAGGCAGGCAGGCAGGTGAGCAGTTAGGAGCCAGCAGTCCCAGATTGTGAGGTGAATGTCTGACTGCAGTTGGACATCTCCTGGGGTCCCAGAGTTGAGAGGATGCAGGCTCTGCTGAGGAGACCTCCCCACATGCACAAATTTTGTGCACTGGGCCTCTAGTGATTATATATTTACCAACCCAAAACCATGTAAGAGATACTAGAAACATTCTCTTTCAAGTTTGAAATAAGAGAAAGATGTCCATAGTTATGACTATTACTTAAAATTGTTCTGGTTCTGGATGGCCAATACATTTAAAAAATAAAGGAAATAGAGATTATATTAGTTTTCTTGGGCTCCCATAACAATATGCCATAGACTGGGTGGCTTAAACAACAGAAGTTTATTTTTTCACAGTTCTGGAGGCCAGAAGCCCAAGATCAAGGTCCAGTCAGGTCAGCTTCTGGGGAGGACTCTCTTCCTGGCTCCCCGATGGCTGCCTTTTCACTGTCTCCTCACACAGTGAAGTGAGAAAGAGAGATAAACCACTCTGGTCTCTCTTCTTAAAAGGACACTAGTCCTATAAAAGAGGACTCACTCAGCCATAGGTCCTCACTTAAACTGAATCACTTCCTTAGGGCCCCATGTTCGAATGCACCCTCATTGGGGGTTAAGGCTTCAACTTATAGATTTCTGGTGGACACAAACATTCAGTCCGCAATAGGCAGACAAAATGAAAAGGAGACAAAATTATCATTATTGAGATATGATATGATTCTATAACTTGAAAACCTAAGAGGCTTTATTACAAATAACATGAGAATTCAGTGAATGTTGATTGATAAGCTGGGTACAAAAATCAAAGCTTTCATATGTACGCCAGCAACCACTTTTAAAAGGTAGAAGGAAAGGTCCCGTGGAAAATAGAATGCAATCCAAATAAGGATACATAAGGATAAACTTAAGAAAATGTGTGAGCCCTCTCTGAAGAAAATAATGAATTGCTGCTGAAGATAAAAATATCTATTCTTTCTAAGTTATTCTATACCCTGAATGTAATACCAATAAAAATTTCTACATGGTTTTTTAGGGGGACAAAAACTGTTTCTAAAGTTCATATGGAAAGAAAAACAAGTAAGAATAGTTGGAAGAATTCTGAGAAATAGAACCGTGAAGAGAACTGGAGGGAGAGGATACAGAGAGGCAGACACCCTCATGCCCCTGAGGGTATCACTTCTAAGAAGGGCAGTTTTGCAATATTTATTAAACTTACAAATGCATAGACCCTTTCATCCAGCCCTCCTACTTCACATGTGCAAAATGACATATGAGCCAGGTTAGTCAGAATTGTGTGTGATGGTGCACAATTGGAAACACCCTGCCTGCCTATCTGTGGTGGCCTAGGTACATAAAGTATGAGCTGTCCATACAATGGAATACTCCGAGGCTGTGCAAAGGGAAGAGAGAGCTCTTCCTGGGTTGATATGGAATAATTGTCAAGATATATAGTGATTAAAAATAAACCACAAGTTGATTTTGTGTAAAACATGCTATGGCTTGTGTAAAAACAAGGAAAAATAAAGGACACACACACTTAGTTGCTTGTACATGCATGTGCTATCTCTGCCTCCAAGGACTGTATGGCTCTGATAAGGGATAGGAGAGAACATTTTCACCCTTTTGCATATTTGGATCTTGAAGCACATATGTTTGTTTATTTATTTTAAAAATTAAATAATTGAAAAAGTGATTTATTTCTGGTTTTTAGAAATAAGAAATTGGATGAGCCTTTACATTTAAGACCATGACTAAAGCAATATAATTTTAATTTTTCTAAATTGTGGATTCCAAATTCCCTTTCAGTTATGAAAAAACTTGTAAGAACATGAGAATGATGAATTGCTCAGTGATGGATCACACCAAGTCCTGCCCCTCAGAGAGCATTGGAGAATGAGAGCAGGAGTTAGACAGCAGTCTAGGAACCTATCCAGAGGGGACGGGGTGCAGAGAATCAGAGAAAACTGTCTAAACAGGAAGAAGTGTGGACACTCAGTAAGTTTATGATGAGGACATAAACTCTCAGGTGAGAGTTCTTGTAACACTTTGCTATCCACTGGGGACATGAGTTTCAGAGCAAACTATTCTGTATTACTGCCTTTAAAATTATGGTGTTTAAATATAAAGTTAAGTTTTCCACTGAAATATAGGGGGTTTCTGTGGTCTGAAAGGAATTTGACTAAGGTCCGAGGAGTTGAGTGGAACCTAGTGTCCCTTTCCCATTAAAAAACAGCCTAATTGCTTTGTCTTTGTTCTTTGAGAGTTTGAGTCACACTCGTTTAACAATGTCAGGAGATTATATTTGAAACCATCATTTTATTTTACCTTTTTGAGATTCCCTTAACCCCAAATGCATCTAATTTTTGGAACTATAAGTGATTTTGCCCTTATTTCCAAATTTTCAGCTAAAAACATCAAACTTCTACCTTAGAAATCAGAGCACAACAGGCCATCAGTGAGGAAAAGGTTGTATCTGGCTACAGCATCTTGGCTTGAGCAACGGCATCTCATGGAACATTAGTGTGAAGCAGAGGAAAGTGAACCTTCGAGTACTGGAGGCTCTCATCTGTGGTTTATAAAGAAGTACTTTAATCTTCCCGCAGACACAATTACCTCTATTGCCACCTGCTGGTAAACTGGTGTCTCATTGGATTTAGAAGTGGCTTTCCCACTCCAGATTAAACACATTTTGAAACACGGAGATAGATTTGCAGTAAAAGAACATTTACGGCTCCAGAAGTGAGGGGGATAGATCACACTGAGTCCTGCCCCTCAGTACCCAGGTCAGCACATGACAAAGATTGCCCCGATGTGAGGAGTTAGATGTTTTCCTCTGGCAGTGCCTCCCACCATGTCAATTCTTGAAGTTTGTCTACCCTCTTGAGTTCATGTAAATGTAGGGGTTTCCTCTCCCTGCCCCCCAAAGAGACCAGTTTTTAAAAACACTGAATGAGACTGGACAAAAATCATGCAACAATGCGAGAGGACAGTGGGAGGGGGGAGGTGAGGGCAGAGGGTGGGATGGGTACCGGGTGGAGGGGAGCTATAGGGGAATAAAAAAGGGGGAACAATGTAATTAATAAACTGAACAATAAAGATTAAAAAATAAAAAAATAAAAACACTGAATGACTTTAAGTATTGCTTTCTTAAAGTTTTAAATCACACACACACACACACACACACACACACATGTATACACACAGGCACTTGACTCACTTTGGTCCTGGGGTTGAAGCCCACACTAACAAACAGAGACTCCTTCATTTATTCTGTACGTAATTTTATTTTGCCCCTCTCCCGCTCACATACTTCCCCTTCTGTTCCTTCAAAGCTTACTTGTACACTTCATATTCAATACTCAGACATAACACACTCATACACAAACTGTATAGCTAACTCAAGCTTCAGTAAACAACTTGCACATTTTCTCATGTTTGTAGTGGCATAAGAGTCTTCATTTTATCCAAAATCTTAGTAAATAGATGAAAACATATGAGTATTTCCTTCCCATGGTACCACCTCAACTAATTGATCATAATGCATTATGACTAGAGTGGCTAATGTATAAACTTACATGCACACTTTTGGTATGAAAATAAATTTTCATTTCTCTAGGGTAAATATCTAGAAGTGGGTTGGTGGGTCATATCATTTGTGTATATTTAATCTTTTAAGAAACTGACAAACCATTACTAGTATCTATAGTGGCTTTATCATTTTGCATTCTCACCTGCAATGCATGAGAATTGCAGTTGCTCTGTGTCCTTGACAGCATTTAGTATTGTCAGTGTTTTGCTTTTAGCCATTATAATAGTGGTAACTCGTTATGCTTTCAATTGGCATTTCCCTAATGATTAATGTTGTTAAACAAGTTTTATGTGCTCACTTATTTAGGCATCCTTTTTGGTGAAGTGCCTATTCAATTATTGTACTGATATTTCCCCATTGGATTGTTTGTTTTCTGTTGTGTTTTGGGAGTTTTAATAAATCCTTGATGTGACTTTGGTGAAATAGTTCTTGAATCATAAAAAAGTGTAAACATTTAGGGTCTTTTAGTATAAAGCTATTTTATTCTATCCACTTTTTGCAGATTTATAGTTAAGTCTATAAACTAAACTTTTCCATTAACCAGACCTGAGTATTTTGAACAATGACATGCTCTCCAAGACCAGAGAGAAAGCTAGTGAGCTTCCCAGATGGGACTCTATAAAGGTCTATTTACCATGGCAAGTTCACCGAAGTCCAGGGTTTAGACTTGGAAGTTTTAGAATGTGATTTGGCCAGTGTCTCAAGAGCCGATCTCACTTGAGGGCACTTATTCATGCTAGCAAAGCTCCAAAGAGACCAGCATGCAAGGCTGGGGGTAGCCTATGATGCCTTCTTCTCTATAGACTCATATGAGAGTTGTAAGCTTCTTTGGTGATCTTGAAGTTGGAGTAAGAGGATACTTACTTAGCCATGTCTATAGCTGTGATGAACTTTTCACTGTACCATGATGAAAAAAAAAAAACTCACACACAAGCATTATTTAATGTTTTTATTGGTTTAATTTAGAGAGCTATCATTTATTCTAAGGTTATGTCCTCTATAAAACTTCGACAAATTCTGTATGAATTTATTTCCCTAGGGCAGAGGTTCTAAATCTTTCTAATGCTACAATCCTTTAATACAGTCCCTCATGCTGTGGTGACCCCAACCATAAAATTATTTTTGTTGCTACTTCATAACTGTAATTTTGCTACTATTATGAATTGTAATGTAAATACCTGTGTTTTCCAATGGTCTTAGATGACCCTGCTAGTGGTTCTCAACCTGTAGGCTGTGACCCACAGGTTGAGAACCGCTGATGTAGAGGCTAATGAAAACTACATTCAAAGAGCCTAATAGATTCCTACGCACCTATCTTCAGGATCATTCCTAAGGTATTTATCCTAAAACTAGAGGCCTGATGCACAAAATTCATGCACAGGATGTGTGTGCCCATCAGCCCAGGCTGCACCCTCTCCAATCTGGGGCCCCCAGAGGGATGTCCATGTAGGTCCGGGCCTAAACTGGCAGTCGGACATCCCTCTCACAATCCAGGACTGCTGGCTCCCGACTGCTTGCCTCCCAGACTTCCTGATTGCTCCTAACTGCTTCTGCCTGTCAGCCTGATCATCCCCTAACCACTCCCCTGACAACATGATTGATGTCTAACTGGTCCCCTGCCAGCCTTTTTTCCCCCAACTTCCTTCCTCTGTCAGCCTGGTCACCCCTAATTGCCCTCCCCTGCAGGCTTGATTGCCACAACTGCCCTCTCTTGCAGACCTGGTCCCTCCCAACAGCCTTCCCCTGCTGACCATAATGTGGTGGCCATCTTTTGTCCATATGGGGGCAGTCATCTTTGACCACATGGGGTAGCCATCTTGTGTGTTGGAATGATGGTCAATTTGCATATTATTCTTTTATTAGATAGGATTAAATAGGATAGAGGCCTGGTGCACGTGTGGGGCCAGCCCTGAGGGGTGTCCCGGATCAGGATGGGAGTTCCCTGGGGGCATGGGTTGGCCTGGGCAAGAGGCCTGTGGTGGTTTGCAGGCCAGCCATGCCCCCCTGGCAATCCAAGCAGAGGCCCTGGTATCTGGTATTTATCTTCTATAATTGAAACTTCGTAGCCTTGAGTAAAGGTCAAAGCAGGCTAGGCCAGCGGAAAACTTGACTTCCTTTACCGCCAGGGCAACTCAAGTCTCCTGCCCTCTCTAGCTCCGTGACTGCTGCCATTTCTGTTGGGATTTATTTACTTTCTATAATTAAAACTTTGTAGCCTTGAGTGGAGGCCTGGGCTGGCAGGACAGGCAGAAAGCTTGGCTTCCTCCATTGCCAGGGAAAGCCAAGCCTCCTGCTCTCTCCGTGACTGCAGCCATCTTGGTTGGGTTAATTTGCATACTTGCTCATGATTGGCTGGTGGGCATGGCTTGTGGGTATAGCAGAGGTATGGTCAATTTGCATATTATTCTTTTATTAGATAGGATGTCTTGCACTTTGGGTGACCTGTGTATGCTTTAGTGAATGATAAGATAGTATTCCACTCAGTTGGTAAACTTATGAAGGGTGAGAATAAAAGCCCACCTATTAGAAATATGAGTGTGTCTCCCAGAAAATAGCATAGTGTTTCCCACAGTAGGTGCTCAATAAAGTTTGTCAAAGGAGTGAAGAAAGAAATGAATATATGAGAGATGGTATATTTAAATTTTTGCAACAAATTTCCTCTTTTTGTTCATGGTCACCTATGTGTTTTGATACTTGATCATTCTCTTATACACACCTCCTATATAAATACACAGATCGAGGGCTCCCTTGGGCTGTGTCCTCACATCTGTGTGTATGAGCATGGCCTGCACACTAGCATACTCTGGCAGAAGCAAAACAAATCAGCACTCCCAACTGGGGAAGTCATCTGCAGCTCCTCCCATTATTACTGGCTGGATCTTTTTATTTAAAACAAACAAAGAGCTGGAAGCAGCATTTCAAGTGGCTGGCTATTAGCGAGCTCAGATGTCAAAACACAGACCTAGTCTTTAAACACTTAAAACAGCAAACCCCAAAAGTTCACCCCTGACCTTAGCATCTCTGCCACCAGAGCCCCTCCAGCAACTCCCTTTAGGACCCTTCGGGTCACATGTCCTTATCACATGGAGGCTATTTTTAGATTTTACTTGGCTGAGAGCACTTGTATTAACCTCAAAAAGACCTTTCATTTTCTTCCTGTTCCACAGGCAAGGACTACCCCCAAAGGTAGGCCAGCTACCATCTGCCACCCAGTCTATGGCTTATCAAGGAAATTTCTGAGGGCCGCCGAGAAGGTGGTCCTGAGTCCAGGGACAAGAGGGCTATGCAGAGCCAGCCAAAGTGACCAAAGGAAGACATCAGAACCTGCTCCAGGTCACACCAAGGAGATGGGTTTCATTTCCTGTTTCTGATGTCCACCGAGTGGTCCTGTAATCGGAGCTGCTCAAGGGCTGGCCTATCCAAGCACAGACCAAGGGAGGGGAGTGTAGTTAAACCTCCTTTAATCTGTGATGCTTATGAATCAGCACTGTGGTCATCATCATGGACCCCAATCCTCACTGTGCTGCAGATGGAAAAGGGATGGAAAAAAGAATAAAATTGCTGAACTGGTTTGGCTCAGTGGATAGAGCGTCGGCCTGTGGACTGAAAGGTCCCAGGTTTGATTCCGGTGAAGGGCATGTACCTTGGCTGTAGGCACAGCCCCAGTTGGAGGTGTGCAAGAGGCAGCTGATCGATGTTTCTCTCCCATCGATGTTTCTGACTTTCTATCCCTCTCCCTTCCTCTCTGTGAAAAATCAATAAAATATATTTTTTTAAAAAAGAATAAAATTTATGGCAACCACAGACCACAGTTTGGCAATGTTTTGTTTGGGTTTTTAAAATAAATTAGATGTATCAGCTTATTTGTTGTCTTTTACCTCTATGTCTTAAAAATGGAGTTCATTGAAATATTAGTTACATAAATATTCTTTCTAAAAATATATATGTTGATATTGATTTCAGAGAGGAAGGAAGATGGAGAGAGAAATAGAAACATCAATGCTGAGAGAGAACCATTGATCAGCTGCTTTCTGCGTGCTCCACACTGAGCAGGAATTGAACTGTGACCTCTTGGTTCATAGGTTTATGCTCAACCACTAAGCCATACCACTAGGCAGTATTCTGCATATTTGATTATGTAATATGTATTTTATAGGGCCAGATAAAAAGGGATATTTTAATTAAAACCATTTGGAAAAGAGCTAGGCGTATAGAAGTAGTCAATAAATGACAACTGTTATTATCAGTTCTTGAATTCCTATAACCAAAGATTTTGTTATATTAAGTAAAAATACCTACTGGATTCATTCTCAGTTTCCTGAAAACATCATTACATACTGTTGTAATATGACCTCAACTATATAATGAAAAAGAAAGAAAAAAGACTTGAAGAAACTATACCAAAGTTAACAGTGATTAACTCTGGGTGGTAGTCATAATAATTTTTCCTGCTTCTCTTCACTTTGCATTACTGTTCAACTTTCTATAATGAGTATTTATTACTCTGTTGATCTGGGAAAATGTTGAGTAAATTTTTTAAGTGTGATTACACTGTTTAGCGCGTAAAGATTGTTTTCAATCTAATTTATCTTTCAAAGCCTTCGTCACTTTCAACTTGCATGACCTTGGATAACTTACTTAGCCCTTTGAGTCCTAGTCTTCTCTTCAGTAAAATAGGGGAAGGAAGCACCTCCTCCAAAGATCTGTGTGAAGGTTAAACATAGGGAATCACCCAGTAGAGAGCCGGATGGAGAGCGGGCACTCACAGTTGGCAAACAATACTCTCCTCTCCCGACAGGATAAGCAGACTGAGGAGGACCTGTTTGGAGCAGGGCCGAAAACAGAGTGATCCAACACCACTGTCACCATACTTACCGCAGGTTTCTACGACCAAGCCTGAGAACTGCCTATCCCAAATTTCAGAAGATTAAGGGCAATTAGTTGAGTGTAAACAAATGGAATGATGTGGTAAAATGCAGGCCAATGTTCTTTGGCTTTGAAGGACCAGAGTTTAAACTTTACTAATTACTAACTGTGTGATGTAAGACAATCAACTTTAGTTTTTGAAGTTTTCATTTTCTCATATTTGGTAATTCTAACTGATATCTATCGAGCCCGTGTGACTTGCCAACCATAGGGCTAAGCATTTTGTTCACATCATCTAGTTCACTAGTGCAATTACTATTCCCCGTTTTACAGATGAGCACGTGGTAAAGTTTAATTGCCTGAGGTCACTCAGCTGCTATTGGTAGAGTCTGGATTTAAGTCTGACACACAGAGCCTGTGCTCTCACCCACTCTGCTGTAAAGACTCCATTCTTCCAACAGGCATGAAAATACAAGCTGATGGGATTATCACAATAATTGAATAGTATATGTGAGGTTCCTGTGCAGAATAGGTACTCAATAAATGTCTAAGATTAGAGTAAATCCTCTAATCGTAGAAGCTATGTAGGAACGCATATAAATGAATTTTATGCATAGTATCCCAAAAAATTGTATGCTGAGAAATGTGTACCCACTGTGTCATAGCATTGACTTCTCTTGTGTGCATTGCTTGTCATTATTGTGCATTCTCTCCCACACTCCCTTTTGTAACACTTAGTTCAATATCTTAAGGAAAAGGCAACAATTTTAAAATGTCCTTCAGGCCTGGTGGGGTAGTTCAATTGGGTAGAGTGTCTTCCTCATACTTCAAGGTTTTGGGTTCAATCTCCAGCCAGGGCACAAACAAGAAGCAACCAATGAATGCATAAATAAGTGGAGTAATCGCTCTCTCTCGCTCTCTCTCTCTCTCTCTCTCTCTCTCTCTCTCTCTCTCTTCTCTCTCCCCTTTCTTCTTTCGGTAAAACCAATCATTCAATTAAAAATATCTTTCAGATATGCTACATGATTTTTTTCAGACACCACACTGATATTTGATTAGTCCCGTATACAGATGAGGGAACTAAGACACAGAAAAGTTAAGAAATTTCCCCAAGTTCACATGGGTAGTAGTAAATGGTAAAATCAGGATGCACATCCAACTCTGCTGGCTTTGAAACCTCTGCATTTAATCATCGCATCACTCTATTCTACACCTTTTGTGTATGGATGTTTGTCTGTGTGTCTGCAGATTAGACCCTCACCTGGAATCAGACCCTTCTAGAGATCTAGCAGTAATTGTGCTTCTCCTGCTTTCCTTTGAGGCTGAGGAGACTGAATTCCCTAGCAAGGCTGAAAATGCCTTATTAGCCTAGCCTTTTAGGGTGTGGATTAGCATCTATCAAATCCACTACACACCATTAGTAGTCACTAGTGCTATTTGCCAAATATTTCATTCCCCTCAACTCTGGGCATGAATTAAGATTGAACTTCCTGGCTTCTTTATGGTTGAGTGGGGCTTTGTCACTCATAGTCTGAATTTTGTGTGTGAGTGACATGTGACACTTCCAGGCTGGAGTTCAGAGTCTGTTTTTGAGAGTTTCCAGAGCTTCCTTTGTCCTTTGATATAATCACCAGCAACATTCAAGATGGAAGCTGCTCCATCAGCTTGGGTTTCCAAGTGATATCTAAAATATGTAAAGTTCCTTCTTGACTTGTGATGGATATGTGACTTGAGTGAAAAATAAACCTTTGTTGTTTTAAGCCACTAAAGATATTGGAGTTATTTGTTACTGTAGTATAACCTAGTCTATCCTGATTGATACAACCCTATAACAAATTGTAGACCATACAAAGCAGTGCTTGGATATACAAATTATGTGCTAGCTGCCAACATACTCTGTCCATAACTATCATGAGGCAGGGGTGGGGAAAGAGGGAAGGGAGATATACACACAGAGACAAAAAAGTAAGAGAGAGAGAGAGAGAGAGAGAGAGAGAGAGAGAGAGAGAGAGAGAGAAATAGGGAGGGAAGGAGACTTTTAGTTCTGGAAGACCTTTTAGGTAGCTATGTGTTTTACTTTAAAGAAACACCCTCCAGGACCATGAGGGCTGAAATGACTGACAGTATTTGTCAAATTCATCATATGTTGGATTATCATTCTATGAACAATAGAATCGGTATTCTGGAACATTTCACTTGATTTTGGAATTCACTTTAGCCAACATCAACACAACTCTCCTAGTTAGCTTTTTACACCAGGCTAGTTTATTTTCTTACTTTTTCCTCTCTCACTTATTCAAGGTTTCTAGCTCTGGGGGTCTCAGCATTTCAGGATACACGCATTTTTAAAAATTAACAAAGTCCTGGTGTTTAAAAAGCAGTGTGGGAGCCCATTCACATTCAAATAGGAGTTTTCATTCTTTAACCTTTTAAAATAAATGAATAAAGCAGCCCAAAATTTGGCTTCATCTGAGGAGCCTGTTCCTTTCATGGAGGGGTTGCAGCCCAGTGGGCGGAGATGACTCAGCCAGTAACTCAGCAGCCATAGCCTCTGATGGGGACAACAGCCAGACTCCACAGGCTAGGAGGAAAGAGTGGGAAGGAGGAGGAGACAGGGAAGGGGCTCCCAATGCAGAAAAACAGCCTTGTGCTTGCAGGAAGGACTGCACGGTTGGATGTCTCTCCAGGTAATTCCAAATGTTCCTTCTTCTTCCTGCCGGTCATTTTCCCATAACTCATTCCAGGAGCCCCTTGCCAGCAAGCTAAATGTTCTTGCTTTCATTAGACTGTGAGTCCCTGGAGTGCACACCCTGATCTTATTTATTCATCTTGTACCCATCCCACGCCCACACGCCATGCCTGGCATGTTGATGGCCACTAGTAGATGTTTGCTGAGCAAGTGATACTTGAGGACCTTGGATCATCTTGAAAGCTATAACTAATAAACTGACCTCAACAGAGAATTCCACTTCTGCCTCCTACCCTACTCCAAGGCATGGATGGCTAGCTTTTCAGTTCTCACACACATTTATTTGCAGCTGCTTTAATTGCTTACTTGATTCCTCTCCTGTTCAAAAGGTTGCTGCTTGAGGACTCAGACAATTACTACCTAGTTCTTATGTGCCCTGTGGGAGGAATGTCGACGCTGGTTTCACTAAAGGAGGGAAGGCTACTGCCCAATTCAGGAGAAGGGCAATAGATGGAATACACCAATTCAGTGTCGACCTCTGCCACCCAGGAGCTGTAATTTTGGGAGAGCTGGCACCTACCAACAGATCATAGGATTAGAAGACTGCAGGGCTAGAGGCCCCAGAAATACAGTTCGTTGTAAGAGTTAAACTACTAAAATCCATGCATAATGGATGCGATTAACCATCTGTAGAAATAAACCAGGAAATCACTCCTAAATATGTGAGCCGAGGACTTGGGAAGATCGAAGATGCCAATCAAGAGCTAGAAGAAACCTCAGGGAAGCAGGCAGGGTGTTGCTCCGAACCCAACCACTGAACACACACACTGCTTAAAGATGAATGCGGTGATTAGGTCAGAGCGAATGACCAGTATTCTACCAGTTATAGATATCAGGGTTAATTGATTGTGTGTGAGAGAGAGAGAGAGAGAGGAGAGAGAGAGAGAGAGAGAGAGAGAGAGAGAGAGAGAGAGAGAGAGAGGAGTAGCTTTGATGTACACAGGTTTAGAGTTCTTATAGGAACCTGGAGGATGGGGAATGCTATTCTAACGGTGCCAGGAGAGTCAGGATTCAAAACCTGACAGGCTGGTGATGAGTCCCTAAGGCTAGGGCCATTAGGGGACCTTCTCTGCATCCTTGTGTGTCATAGGCTGAGCTGCACATTTTCTGGTACAACAGAAGACATGCTTCAAATACAATGACCATCACTTTGCTTCCAAAGTTCCCATTTTTGACAATAGCAATCGCATAACTCACTTACTGCATCCCCTACCATATGAAGAATGCCTCCTCCCATATACCCCCCCATAGACCACTATAAATGGGACCACCCTCTGAAGACCACTGTCTCAGCTGCAGGCTGACTTTTATTAGAATTTTACAGCAGGACAGCACCTATCTTGGCAGTCTGTTCAACTCTGCCAACATACAGGGTGTCCCCCTAAAATGTATACATACACTTTGAATAATTATAAAGGCAGTTTTTATTAAAATACACTTCATTTTCAAAATTGAGCTATCTGCTGTTAAGGCATGTTTTGGGGACACCCTATATATACTATGCCCACTGCTGGCCAGTTGTGCAAAACACCTCAAGTTTCTCCTGATGGGTGATGGCATCAAGGCAGAAGGCAATTTTGGAGGTAGAAGGGTAAGCTGCAAAGGGCTGGTACATCTCCAGAGGTCGTGTTTCTTCTCTGGGAAGAGAGGTGAGTGGGGTCTGGAAGTTTCGGAAGAATTCACAGTAGGAGAACTATCAATGGCCTTTCTCTAAGGAAAGATTCCCAATAGTTTCACAGCTGCAATTGCTTTCTTTGCTTTGCTCACAAGCCTTTGCTCCCGCCCTCTGTGGTGGTGGGGAAAGGGGTCTGACAGGGCCAGGCTCAGTCGCCTGCAGATCCTGGGTGAGGAGTTTAAAGCTCTCTGTTCTGGGATGATGCCTGAAATGATCATAGACCGGGAAGTCACACTTGTATTAGAAAATCATAACTGGGGGCTAGAAAGCATTGACGGAGGGAGAGGAAGTGGGTTTGGTCCCAAAGTCAGGGCTGCTTGTTGCTTGGTGCCAGGAGAGTCAGGATTCAAAACCTGACAGGATGGTGATGAGTCCCTAAGGCTAGGGCCATTAGGGGACATCAAGCCTGGGACTAAGATCCAGCGCATCTTGATGGAATGATAAGGGCCATCTAATTCATCAATAAGAACACATCACCAATAGGGAGGGGAGCACTGCAAAAGAGAACAGCTGAACCCAAGAGAAAGAAACACCTTCCCCATGTTCCTTCCCACGATTGGTTGTGGCTGCAGAGATCACACGTTAAAAGAAGAAACTGTGTCTGTCATCTACCGGTCATGACAACTCAGTGATTTTTAACCCCACATCTCTTGCCCATTGCTTGTAAAGAAACAACTGAACACAATAAGCTTTATTGCAGGATTCCTCTTTTCATTTTGATCCTAGACCTTTCAGCCAAAAATATTTGCCCTGAAGCTACAGAGTAAATATCTCAGCTGAAGATTGCACAGTAGCCTGCTGACAGCTCCAGCTCCTTTTTAAGACCATGCCCATTGGTTGAAGTGCTAATACACACTCATGTGTGTGAATGTACCCAGCCTTGTCTTTAGAAAATGCAACTTATGCTAGTAGAGGACAGCAGAAGGTCACATGAAGAAAAACGTGTGGCCTTCGCCCGTTTGGCTCAGTGGATAGAGTGTTGGCCTGCGGACTGCCTCGTTTCCCAGAAAGTTACTAGTGGTTGTGTGGGATCCTCACTGCTCATCCTCCTTCTGGCACTTACCTGTGGGAGGATAATGACCATCTGCTCATTCTCACCACCTTCTGTTCAGGGGCAATGACCACGCCTGTTGAAGTTGGCACAGCAGCTGTCGATATAATAGCAACCATAAGAAACACAGCTTCAGTTTTCCCACTTTCAAAATGGGGTATACATAATCTCAACCTACTTCACTAAAAGGATAGTAGAATACTAGAAAAGACAAAAAGGGAGAAAAAAGGCCTAGCTACATGTTCCACAGAAAGGCGTGATACACAAAGCATCACAACTGCATATAGAATATGCGAAGAAACTAAAATAAACACTAGGACCTGAAAAGATTTTATTCAGAAATTTCATTTTAAGCATCATCAAATGATCCTTGGCTACTAAGTAGAAAATATTCTTACTTAAAAAAGAGATTAAACTATAAGCATTCCTAGAACATGGTCTGAAAGGCAGTGTTAAAACGGGCTCTTTAAAAAAAATTTTTAATGTTACATGCAATAAACATTAACATTTCAAGAAAAAAAGGATTTTAAGTATAATAGTATTACCAAAACTGTGATAACATAACATGATATCACAAAAGTTGTAGGAAATATTAAAAATAAGCACTTGTCGTTTGTTGATTTGTTGATGATAGTCATTCTGACAGGTGTGAGATGGTATCTCATTGTTGTTTTGATTTGCATCTCTCAGATGGTTAGTGACTTTGAGCATGCTTTCATATGTCTCTTGGCCTTCTTCATGTCCTCTTTTGAAAAGTGTCTATTTATATCCTTTGACCATTTTTTTAGTAGATTGCTTATCTTCCTTTTGTTAAGTTGTATGAGTTCCCTATAAATTTTGGAGATTAAACCCTTATCAGAAGTAACATTGACAAATCTGTTTTTCCATGCAGTGAGCTTTCTTGTTGTTTTGTTGATGATTTCTTTAGCTGTGCAGAAATTTTTATTTTGATGTAGTCCCATTTGTTTATTTTCTCTTTAGTTTCCATTTCCCTAGGAGCTGTTTTGATAAAGATATTGGTACAACACACGTCTGATATTTTGCTACCTATGGCTTCTTCTAAGGTTTTTATGGTGTCCCGTCTTACGTTTAAGTCCTTTGTCCATTTTGAGTTTATTTTTGTATATGGTGTGAAAAATGGGTCTCTTTTTAAGTCATATCAGCTAGCACTTAGTTCCTCAGGTGCTTTGTCTTTGCCTCTGTCTTTCCCTTTCTCCTGGAAACCTTCAGCGCCCCCCGTCCCTCTGTGTGTGTGTGTGTGTGTGTGTGTGTGTGTGTGTGTGTGTGTGTGTGTGTGTGTACATACACTCAGTTCTCAGGGAGAATGCAGAAGCTGTGCCTGGATTGCCAGCTCAAGCTGTGATTTCCTTTGTTCCTTCTGCTGGAGCCTCCTTGGCTGATTAAGTCCAAGCCTTCTCTTAGGTTTTGTTGGCCCATGAATGGAGCCTCTTCAGTGCTCACTGGAGTGCAATCTCATTGATACTTCCTCCTCCGCCTGCCTCCCTTCCTCTCCCAGCCCAGTGGAGCTGATGGATTAATCCTGCTCTGCACTCAGCCCTCACAGGCAAAATGTTATGGGGGTAAAAATAAAGGCCAGTGGTGGAAGGGACCACGGAGACCTTCCTTCTAGACTCTAAACTCCTCAGTCTGCTTACTTGGGGTTAATGGAGGCCCAGGGAAGAGCAGTCAGGAGCCACAGGTGAGGGGGAGCCTTGACTTTCAGGCCCTCCTGTGCTACCCACCATAGGTGCTGGTATTGGGACAATACACAGTGTCTAAAACAGAACATGAACAGCCAACAATGACAAAGTATCTAAACACACTATCACATTTCACAGCCAAGCGAAGACCCTGGTAACCAAAATCACAGATTTTTTGGTGATATGATAATGTTGTACACCTGAAACTTACATGATGTTATATTAACCATGGTTGCCTAATAAATTTAGTGTATAACTGAAAAAAAATCATAGATCTTTCTTGGGACAAACCAAGAGATCTACAGTGCTTTCTACGAGTCAGAAAGCTGCCTTGTCTGCTAGTGGTTGATTGGCCTTTATTTTCATGTCAGATCCCCCATTCTCACGTACATGCCCCAAACCCTTGAGTCTGTAATTATCTACCCAGAGAGTCCTTCTCTGAGATTGGCTTCTGTCGATTTTTCTGCTTTTGAAGATAACACTTCACAGCATTTATGACTTTATAACATCATGTTACATATTTGTTTGAATGTCTCTTCTCGCTAAGCATGGAAAGGATGAAGAATTTGTTCTATTCACTGATGTATCTCTCTCCACACTTATAATGCTACCTACTTCATGGAAAGCATTAATTTTGTGTGTGTGTGAATGAAAACTATCTTCTAATGCACAAGCACTGGAAAGGAATGCTTGGTAGATGGGGAGGGACTAGATTTGTACCTTCATCAGCAATTAGACAGTGTTGGAAAGGATTTGAAAAAAATAGGGC
The DNA here is from genome assembly GCA_027563665.1 of Antrozous pallidus. NCBI lineage: Eukaryota > Metazoa > Chordata > Mammalia > Chiroptera > Vespertilionidae > Antrozous > Antrozous pallidus. The sequence continues at coordinate 69,352,848 of CM050514.1, forward strand.
ACTCACATAATGATGTTCTCAGTGTAAATTAGCAAAACCTTTCACAATGCAATTTGACAATGCATAATGAAACCCAAATATATTTAAACCAGTTGATACAATCATTTGATCATATTCCTGTGGATTTATTCTAAGATTATCATCAAGAATAAGAGAAAAACTTTATGTTCAAAAAGCATACTGTCATACTATTTCTAGTAGTTAAAATTTTGGGGAAAAAACCTAAAGGACAAATAACAATGAGAAAAAATGCAAATTAGATTACATAACAGTAGCAGATTGAAGTTACAGTGCACCTGATCTATTTGCTAGCTGTGATAACTTGGGTAAGTTATGTAACATCTCCAAGCTTCCCTTTCCTTGTCTGTAAATGCCTTCTCTATAATAACAGGGCCTAATTCACAAAGCTGAAAGGATTACGTGAGATCACTGCAGACAAAGAACTCAGCACAATGCCAGGCACACAGTTCTCGCCTTCTCTCCTCCTCGTCTTCCTCCTCCTTCTCCATCTTTTTCTTTCTAAACTTTATTGTTGAGGTTATTACAGATGTCCTTCTTTCTTCTCCCATTCCTCTTCCTTCTTTTTCTCTTCCTCCTTCTTCCTTCCCCACCCCTTCTATTATTATTATTAATTTTTTTTTTTACTATTTCAGCAGGAATCATCATATCTTTGTGGAATGAGCAGAGATTAAAAATGGTGGCAGAGTAAGTGGATGCTGCATGAACACTTTCCCAGGACCAAACTGGAACTACAGCTAAAATACAAAAAAAAAAAAAAAAAAAAACTTCCTGAATAATCAACTAAAGACTCACTGGAGAGAACCCTGATAATTATTGGTTCACACACCCAATCTCGCAACAGTCTAGCTGAATGAATATTATAGGAACCACACTAAAGGCCAAAGTCCATGACAATTATACATCTTATCTGTGTGGGTTTGGGATTTGATTCCCAACAGGCAGGGCTAGAAAGCTTTTTTGTCCAGAGGTTGCCTAACATATTTACCCTTAATTAATAATAATTAAAAAAAAACTTGGCTTTGAAGAACAGGGCAGAGGATCTTTCTTGGGCTGTTTTGCCGGGTACATTATATGGAGGGAAGGGAATTATGGGTGGAATGAGAAAAGCAAGATGTGAAGAGGATCTACTTAATGAGATAGCTCCTTCAACTTTTTCAGCTGTTTCTGAACTTGTTTGAACCATGGAGCCCCTAAAAAACCTTTTATCGCCCTGGCCAGTTTGGTTCAGTGGGTAGAGCGTCAGCCTGCTGACTGAAGGGTCCCAGGTTCGATTCCGGTCAAAACCATGTACCTTGGTTGTGGGCACATCCCCAGTAGCGGGTGTGCAGGAGGCAGCCGGTCCATGTTTCTCTCGTTGATGTTCCTAACTCTCTATCCCTCTCCCTTCCTCTCTGTAAAAAAATCAATAAAATATATTTAAAAACAAAACAAACAAAAACCTTCCCTTCTCCCCTCCTCTTAAACCCCGACTCAGTCCTCAAATCTGACATTTTTGTTGGCTTGAGGAGATCTGAAGCTCTCAAAGAGCAGAGATGCCTAACTGGGGAAGCTTCGAGAGCCATCGTTAATGTCCATTCTGATCTTGGATCTCAAATAATAGTAATCCTGCATGCATTGGCTCAATTTGCACAGCTTTCTCCTCCCCTCCCCCCCTTTATTTACCTACCGCAGATTGGGCTCCAAATCTAAGATCTTTCTCTCTGTAACTGCTCGTGGGTTGGAAATTTTATCTTCTTGGCTCCTTGTCTATTTGTTTTATTGTTGGAGTGTGTGTGTGTGTGTGTGTGTGTGTGTGTGTGTGTGTGTGTGTGTTGGTGAATATGTATACAGGAAAGTTCCTGGGGCTGTTCCCTGGTGCTTGTGAATGTATACCCAGGGACAACTGAGGGTACACAATTCTTGGATACAGCTTATGTATATTGAGCTTTAAGTATCTGTTCACATTTGTATATATGAGTATTTGGACACATTTGTATCAACTTTTATGTTAGCCAAGAAGAACACCCTGCCAAGAGAAGCAAATTTTTCCTCCTTAAGGATTTATATGATGATCTAACTCACCAAGTGAATGAAAGAGGAGGCTATACTATACATTCACACCATACTCTTTCTGGATTATTTAAGAAGACAGGCAGGGTGTTGTGGGCTCTGACTATTTATGTACACCTTCCTCCACATAAAAGTATTAAGAAGTATTTTTTATGACTCCATTGGTATATAATATATATTTTTTTCTTCTGATTTTATGACACATGAAAACATGCTGAGAGTCCTTAAAAGGATGGTGGGTCCCTGACCCTGTGCCTGATGTGCCCAGCGGGTGTCCACATGGTGCTGGGACACAGCTGAGGGGGAAGCTTCAGTGAAGGGGCCCAAGGCCCTTCCCATCAAAGCCACGGCTACCGCGTTCCATTTCCAAGTATTGCCAGCTTAAGAACTTCTCATATAAAATCTATGGCTGACATTTCTTATTTACCAGCAGGAATAAGATATTGTAGTGTAAGAAGCAGGGTTCCTGTAGTCAATTGGACTCAGGAGTGAACTCAAACTCTGCTCTTAGTATGCTTTTTCCACTAATGAGGTCTACAATCCAGTGTCTGCAATTTCCACATCGAAAAAAGAGCTCTAAAAATCACAAAATGTTTTCTCCCCTCAAAATTCTTTTGGTAAAACACTTGGTATGACCTGATGAGACTAGTTATACTGTTCATTTATCTCAGTTAATGTGATCAATCAAGTTAGGATTTCTCTGTGCAGTTTTTTTCCTTTCTAATATAACATAATATTACTTCAAGTTTTAAAAAGAAGCAATAAGCTCAGACTAGAGTACACCCCCACCAACCCTAGCAGTGCAGGGCCCCATGTGTCCTTGAGATGACCCTGCAGAGTGAGTGAAGGCAACATGTCGGAACTCTGAACTGTAATCCTGCAGCTAAGCCAAAGCAATATTCCATGTGGGCTGTACTGAATTTCCCATCCAGGTCCCAGCAGAGCTGATGAGAACTGGCTCAAAAGCTTTTCCCAATAAGCAAACTTGGGCCATCGCAGAGCAAAATAAATCTCCAAACTTGGCTATCAAGGGAAGAAGATTGAATCCTGCTGCTGACAAAGGGGCTCACTGGGACAGCCCAGGCAAAAGGCAAGCAAGAAAGCCAGCCAGTGTCCTTTGTTTGGGGTAACAAAATGTTTGCATGACATGAGATAGCATATATATATATACACGTGTGTGTGTGTGTGTGTGTGTGTGTGTGTGTGTGTGTGTGTGTCTAGTTGAAGACCCCTGAGTGTCAATGCCTACCCTGCCTTTACAATGCTTGGATAGATAGAGACAGAGGTATTAGTGTTCATATTGGAACTAAACAGGCCCAGGAGAGAGACACAGAGGAGATCCTAGCTCTAAGGAGAGAGCCCAGGGCCTGAGAGATCTCCCCCTGGAATTTCTCTCCACGGTGAGTGATGTACTTTATCTCTTTCTTCCTGATAATAGGAAGCTGAAACTCAGCCAAAAGTAGAGCCTCTCCAGGTCTCTGAGTTTTGGAATCCTGACCAGAATGTGACATGTGAGGGCCTGATGGGTTTGAATGTGAAGATTGCTGGTAGAAAACAATGGCCACACTGTCATCTATGAGGCCAGGAAGGTCTGGTCTACCTTGGGGAGCTGTCAGAGGGTATCGGTGAAGCTGGCATACATGCACACGCACTAGCAGTCCTTGCAAGCAGTGGCTGTAAGCCAGGACTTTCTGCAGACTTCATCCAGTGGAAGGAAAAACAAGTGGGAGTGAGCATTTAGCCATAAAAGCTCTCCAAGCAACCCCCAACTCCTATCTCGGTTTTCTATCCTTATTTAAAAAAATGGCTTCTTCCTGTTTGGGTGACATCAATTCCTTGTTTGGACTTTGCCTTAGTGAAATGATGGGATCCATCCCTTGCCAGAACAGGGGAAGTAATGTTTTTCAGACAGGAACAAAACTAACCTAATATACTCTAGGGCTTTGCAGAGGCACACTGTGTACCTCATCTTTTGTTTCTGGCATTGTCTCAGTTGAGAGTGGGAAGGAGTTGGGAGAGGAAGTTCATATAAAAGGGGATGGCATCGAATATGGATGCTTGATTATTCAATAGTTTTTCTTATCTCTTTGATGAAAAGGTGCAAAGAATAGCCCATCATTTCCAACATCTTGAAGCCTAAAGACACTTGGAGGTCATCAAAGGTGATGGCTGATGATGCACTAAAGAGTATTCACACTCAAAGAATTGTAGATTTGAAAAGAGTCTTGGACATCATCAAATAATACTCCTTTAATTAAGGGACATGAACACTGATGCCCAGAGAGGCTAAGGGACATTCTCTAGTGACTGAAGTAATGCAGTGTAAGAAAACATATAGTTCATCTGAATGACCATAGAGCCATCTTGGCATAGCCCAGACCCTGGTACCACTAGCTACATCTATTTCTTTTTTTTTAATTTAATAAATCTTTATTGTTCAGATTATTACAATTGTTCCTCTTTTTTCTCCCCATAGCTCCCTTCCACCTGGTTCCCACTCCACCCTCTGCCCTTACCAGCCCCTCCCCGCCCCCACTGTCCTCATCCATAGGTGTATGATTTTTGTCCAGTCTCTTCCTGTACCCCCCACACCCCTTTCCCCCAGAGAATTGTCAGTCCACTCCCTTTCTATGCCCTGGATTCTATTATATGCACCAGTCTATTCTGTTCATCAGATTTTTTTATTCACTTGATTTTTAGATTCATTTATTGATAGACATATATTTGTTGTTCATAATTTGTATCTTTACCTTTTTGTTCTTCTTCCTCTTCTTAAAGAATACCTTTCAGCATTTCATATAATACTGATTTGGTGTTGATGAATTCCTTTAGCTTTTTCTTATCTGTGAAGCTCTTTATCTGACCTTCAATTCTGAATGATAGCTTTGCTAGGTAGAGTAATCTTGGTTGTAGGTTCTTGCTATTCATAATTTTGAATATTTTTTGCCACTCCATTTGGACTGCATAATTTCTGTTGAGAAATCAGCTGACAGTCGTATGGGTGTTCCTTTGTAGGTAACTGTTTTTCTCTTGCTGCTTTTTATATTCTCTCTTTGTCTTTTGCTCTTGGCATTTTAATTATGATGTGTCTTGGTGTGGTCCTCTTTGGATTCCTTTTGTTTGGAGTTCTGTGTGCTTCCTGGACTTGTAAGTCTATTTCTTTCATGAGGTGGGGAAGTTTTCAGTCATTATTTCTTCAAATAGGTTTTCAGTGTCTTGCTCTCTCTCTTCTTCTGCCACCCCCATAATTCTGATGTTGGTACACTTGAGGTTGTGCCAGAGGCTCCTTAGACTATCTTCAAATTTTTTAATTCTTTTTTCTTTTTGCTTTTCCGGTTGAGTGTTTTTCACTTCTTTGTATTTCAAATCTTTGACTTGATTCTTTCAGTCCTCTAGTCTGCTGTTAGATCTCTGTATAATATTTTTTTATTTCAGTCAGTGTATGCTTAATTTCTAGTTGGTCCTTTTTCATATCCTCAAGGGTCTTGCTAAATTTATCGACCTTTTCTAGGAAATTCTTGAAAAACCTTATAACCGTGGTTTTGAACTCTATATCCAGTCATTGGTTTTCCTCCATTTCTTTCATTTGTGATCTGTTTCCTTGTCTCCACATTTTGGCTGCTTCCCGGAGTTGTTAGAGTGGCTTAGTGTGCTAGGTGTCCTTATAGGATGCAGTGGCTCAGTGTCCCCGGTTACCTGAGATAGACACTCTTGGTGCACCCCTTTGCAGGCTGTGTGCGCAGTCTTGTTGTAGTTAAGCTGTGATTGTTGTTGGTATCACTGGGAGAAACTGACCTCCAGGCCAACTGGCTGTGAGGATCAGCTGTGTCTACACTGGGAGAACTTAAGTGTTGGGAACACCCTCATGAGACAAAACTTGCAAAAGCCTCTGTGCTCAGCTTGAATGGGGTGGAGTTTCAGGGCAGAGCAGACAACATTGGTTTCCCATCAGCCCTGCCCTAATAGACCCCCATGTCTCAGTGTCCCATGGTAATTACTGCTCGAACCTCTGAGAGAAAGTCACCCTTGAGTTCCACCTACTGCCAGACAGTCTAGTTTCTCTCCAAATGAATCTTGGTCCCCAGAGTCTCACCTAGAACTGGAGTTCAGTGCAGTCGGGAGCTTTTGTCTCTCTCCCACTTGAGAAAGCCAGCTGTGTACTCAGTTGCCAGTCCTCTCTAGATACACGCCTCGGTACCTCAACACTTTCAATACTCCTGCAGCTTCTCTAAGTCTCAGTGCGCATTTTTCTTTCCTTCAAGTTGTAGAATTTCCATGCAGCCAGCCTTCCTATGGTTCTGGATAATGTCCATTTTGTCTTTTAGTTGTAGTTTTGAAATTGTTGTGTGAGGCAGCAGTTTAGGTGTTTACCTATGCTGCCATCTTCGTTTCTCTACATTTATTTCTTGATAGAAGGGAAGAGAATACATTCATACAAATTTCTCTTTTCTCACAAGTAAAATAAAGAAGATGAATAATGCCAAGTATTGGCAGAGATGTGGGCACAGAGGATCTGCTGGTGGAAAATGGATATTGTACCCATTCTGAGAATAGTCGGACTCTACTTTGTCAAATTAATATTCACAAACCTATGAGCCAGCAATTTTACTCCTAGATACACTATCCCAGTGAAATGCTTACAATAGTCCACAGGGGATATAGACAAGGATGCTTCTTCCAGTACTGTCTGTGGTTTTAGGTAGTGGATAGATGAAGTATGATGACACCCTCTCTGGAGTGCTATGAGCAATAAGCAACAACAGATAAAATGAGTGTGTGGCAAATGCCTGGTCTTAAATTGTACTCTAAGGGGGGAGGGGGAATATGAAATAGAATATGCTAAATAGTAAATGTCATCAAATTTAAATACGACTTACCTTAGTATACACCATTACTTTATGTTTTGACTCAGAAAGTAAAAATTCTGCCAATTAACCTATGACATACAATTGATTGCAAAATACATCCTTATATCAGAGGTTAAAATGTGAAATCCAATTATGCAAATAAAAATAAACACATAGAGTAATATTTATCATAAGAATATATTCAAATACCTATTAAACATGTTGCTTATGAGGTGTAGTGGTGACATGGGAGTGGCTGCTAGGGCAATAAACTAACTCCCTGCTCCCCCAGCCCCCCAGTTCAAGCAAAGCCTCTGAATGAATCAAAATTTTAATGTTTGCTTTAATTCAAGATTACATTTGAATAAATAGCATTTCAGTGTGTCTCATTTTAACTCTGCTCAGAATGAGATACTATAGAAGGAACTTGAAATATAAGATAGCCTGTCTTTTCCAGTTTTATTTGGATCAAACCTTACAGTGGGATGCAGACACACATGGGCTCATCCCCTTTCTATTTTATAAAGATAGAGCAGACACCAGCCCCAAACCTGAAATCCTGTTTGTCTAAGGCAGTGGTCGGCAAACTCATTAGTCAATAGAGTGGCAAGCCACAGCTCGTGAGCCGTGGTTTACTGACCACTGGTCTGAGGAGTCTGCTATGATGTATTGAATAGTGCTTAAGATTTGAGAGTTTCCTTTGCCAATTTAGCAACTGAAATAGGCTCCACACGAAATGCTCTGAGAACAATGCTGTGTGTAAGTTAACCACCATCTCACAAAACAGAAGTGCCCACAGGAAACAACACTTCCCAATACTCGGAAGGCGTCCGGTGTAGACAGGTATCTGAGTGGGTAGGGGGCTTTAAAGGGCAGGTGAATCTGTTGCTAAATCTCGTCCTTCTTCACCCCACCTGGAAAATCAATGATGTTCATGTGAACATCTTTGCCTGACAGGAAGAGTAGGTAATACTGCCACTGACTCGCTACAAAGTCTTTGCTCAGTAGCTGGGACCGTATGAAGAGTTCCCTTCAGGATGTTTGAGTGTGAAAAGTTTATACAGTTCGAGAGAAAATCGAGCTCCTCTTATTTAGCCCCTTCATTTCTATGAGCTCTAATGATCCTTGGTTTCATTTAGATTACAAGAGAACTTAAAAATCCAAGAAGAACTTGAAAGAGACTTTTTAAAGGCCATTATTTTGTCCTTAGGTTCTGAGAAGGAGCAAGGAGATGGGAAGAGGATCCACTATAGAGAGTAAATTGGAAGAGAAATGCTAGTCATGACTCCTTGTTTCTCCAAGGCTATAGCTTATGCTTTTTTATTTATGCATTGAGCTATAATTCACATGCCATAAAATTCACCATTTTCAAGTGTACAAGTCAGTGGGGTTTAGTACTTTCACAAGGTTGTACCACTATCGCCACTACCTAATTCCAGAGCATTTCACTCTGCCCCTAAAGAAAACCTGCAGCAATTAGCAGTCTTGTTGGCTTGCTTGTATGTAGGCCTGCCTCTGGTATACCACATTACTCATTCATTCATTCAACAAACACTTATTAAGCATTGTACCAAGCTCCAGGCATGGGACAATTTAGCCCTGCCCTTTACCGCAGAGGTAGGTACACAGCCGCAAAATGTTGAACATTACCTTAGAGAACACAGTGTCTTTTAGGGTCACAGTAAAGTTTGCAGGTATGGGCCTGTGGCAGTGAGGGGTTGGGGGGTCATTTATCAGTGGCTGGTGAGGGCTGTGATTGACAGCAAGTATACAGAGGGATTATCAGTTCTGCAGGACAGTTTGCTGAGGTTCCTTTTCAACGTTCTACCTCCCTGAAGGAGCAGCTGGCCAGCAAACCAAACCCTGCACATTCCCAGACACCTAGGTCTCTGGCACTTATCTGCATTTCCGGCTCAGTCCTTGTCTGGCTGCAAAACTTTTCCCCATCTTTGACAATTTCCATTTTCTTTCACTTAGTTCTCTTTTGCATGCCTTTTCCCAATTACTTCCCCATACAAATCTTTTGCTGTTATCATTTTTTTCTTTCACTTTTCTTCCTTTTTGTGTCTTTCCCCTCACATCCAAGGTGGGTTAGAGGTAAGACTGTCTCTTCACACACACTCACATTCAGAAGATGTGTGAGCTTGGCAGTCTCCCCTTTCCTGCCATGCCTTCATTTATAATTGCATCAATGTAAAACAATATCGCGATGGGCTCCTACTGTAAACCAGACACTGTCCAAAACTCTTGTTTACTCCTTTGGCTTATCTACTCCCCACAGCACTCCAATAAGGTCTGGGCTGCGAGGATCTCTATCTAGTTTACAAATTGGAACTCCGGCCTTCGAGTTTGTGATGATATTTGTTTAGTATCATACGCGAGGAAATGGTAGAAAGTCACCTGAAGCCTGCTCCGTCTGAGGAGCCTAAGGTGTGATTTTGTAATTCCCCACTTACTTTCTGGGTTTCTATCTTTCCTCCAACCCACCTCCCCCCAAGGCAGCTCCCTCTGGCTTCCTGAAGGGCGCCTGCAGTGGGGTTGGCCTCTTTCCAGCATTAGCGCTGCAGGATGCCTGGCAGAGGCTCAGCCCCAGCTCCATGGGGCATTGTAACTGCTGGTACCAGAGCAATAAAATCTTAACGGTCTCCAGAAAAGACGCTGTAAATTCTTCTGAGTCCCACTTTGGGTGTAAAGGTTCACGCCTCCCCCCTCCTCTTTCTTCTCTACCCCCACCCCCGGGAGTTCCCCTGGGTTTCATGAAAGGGGCCATGCATGGAAACAAGGCGCAGAAACCCCAGCAGCCTCCAGCTGCAGCCTGGGGTGTGTTTTGTACAAGAATCGTCCTTAAAAAGAAAAAAACCGAAAACTTTGGAATCAACTTTGTTCCGTATCATAGACATGTAGCTCATGCTTTGGGAAGCAACATAGAGGGGGGAAAGGAAAGAAAAAGAAGAAGAGGAGGAGGAGGAGGAGGAGGAGGAGGAGGAGGAGGAGGAGGAGGAGGAGGAGGAGGAGGAGGAAGGGGAGGAGGAGGAGGAGGAGGAGGAAGGGGAGGAGGAGGATGAAGAGGAGGAGGAGGAGGAGGAGGAAGGGGAGGAGGACGACGAGGAGAAGGAGGAGGAGGGGGAGGAGGAGGAGGGGGAGGAGGAGGAGAAAAGGCCCACAGAGGACAAGAGAAGACAAATGAAGAATAACCCTGAACATGTAAGGATGATCAGAAGAACATTTTATAAAAACGACACCCAAGGGGTTCTGGAATTTTTCCTCCCTTGGTTGTTTTAATATTTGTACCTGGACCCTGACACACCAGCTGTGGTCTTTCTGAAAAATTCATTGGGCTGTTTGGGACTGAGCTGGGAAATAGGTAACAGCAGAGGCCTGAGGGGGAATGAAAGCTCATTTCTTCCTCAGGGAGCAAGAGAACAGATCTGGGAGCGGCTGGGGGCTGAGGCACGCAGAGCAACAAAGAGTTCCTTTCAGAGTCTCCTTTCTGCCCCCACCTAACACCTGACTGGCTCCCATTCTAGGGAAAGTGTGGATGTGGGACAGTGACATAAGCAAGTGACCACCGGGACAGGTAGCGTGGTGCGGCCTTAACCCAGCAATACACCGGCAAAGTTGCTCTGACTCTTGTCCCTCGGGAGTGGTAGTCCAAGAGGGGAGGGCTGGGGGCTGAGCTCAGACCCCAAATCTATATGCTTGATGTCAAGGACCATGAAAGCCAGGGGCTTGGGCTTGATACACACAGCAAAAGGGTTTTATGTGAATTGTGCGATAAAATCCAAAATGTATTTGTCCAAATCCTGCTTCCCTTGGAGTCTCTAAAGCCCTGTGCATTTCACAGGAAATTAAATCTGTGCTTGTCAGATTCCTATACCCTGACTTCATTGAAGAGAAGCTAGGTTAGAGTTGGCTAATGTACCAGGTGCTGCAAGGATCTGTTCTGTAATGAACTTCTAATGCTTTTCTAAGTAAGACTGAAGTTCGATGGCAGGGCCGCAGAAGCGAGGCCTAACATTCACACGCCAGGTGAAGAGTGTGTGCGTGTGCGCACACATGTGTGCATGCACACACAGGGGCACGTGTGCGCGCACACACACAGGGATGTATGTGCCGGTAAAGAAGAAGTATTGGGGGTAGACAATTTGCATTACAACTGGGTGCTAAACCTCTCCTCTCAAATCTGAGCCAAATGTTTAAAGACACTTGGGAGTTGACTTGTTCTTCTAATTTCAGATGTCATTTTGGGAGGAATGTGCATTTCTTTAAAAATTTCTGGCTTCAGGCTTCTTCCCCAAGTCAGACAAGACTTTCTTTCCAAAATGTCTGCGGCCTTAATGGAGAATAAATGTGTGTTTTCTCCTGCTGTACTCAGCCAGCCGCAAAGAGAAGTTTTTCTGTTTTCTCCTGTCTTTCCTTGAGGAGGAGAAATGCGTTTTATGCATTTCCGTCTCTCAAAGTCTAAAGCACAGTGCCTGGCATCCAGCAGGTGCTCAACGATTGTTTGTGGAAGAGAAGTCAAAATCTTTAGGGAGTCCTTTAGCCACTCCTTGTGCCTCCTCGAAATATCTTCTCTCCAAAGCCCCCAGATGTCTCTTTTCTTTTTCCTGAGACTTTTGTAAAATTACCTTTATGCAGATGGCTTCCAAACACCTTTGTTCTCTCCCCTCCAGCCTGCCCCCCTCCATCTCGACCAAAGGCTATTTGGGGACCTTTTTGTGGGAGGAAAGTATGAGGGGGAGGATTCCCTACTGGCAGGTATGTCAAACAGGACAGTTGAGACTGCTCTTCTATGACCCTTTCCTGGCAAGGCTTCCCTCTTTGCAAACATCTAGAGCAGGAGCCTCAGGCTTCTCTCATCTGGTGACAGAGTGGGGCAGTGCTGTCGGCTCAAGTCCCAGGGGGAAATGGGGCTGGGGGCACCCTTGGGCACTGGGGCCTGGGGAGGCGCTGGGCATGGAGGAGAGAAGGCATCTGAGGTGCTAAGGTCTGGGACGCCGTCTGGAGCAGTGTTCTGCAAACAATGCTGCTGTACACGGCGTTTTGGTTACTGGTGAGAGTCCCATGGTTTGGTTGCACACTCTAGGCCTCTAAGTGCCTTTTCTCCCAATCCCAAACTCACAACAGCAACAGACATATTTGTCTCAGTTCCTGCATAGAGAGCTGAGTCCAACCTCTTTCTTGACCACAAACTGCTTGACCCTAAGAAGCTTCTTGCTTGCCAAGCCTCCAGCCTCCAGCCCCTAACCTCCCTCGGTGGTTCTCTAACTCAGCACTTCAGCCAGTTCAGAATCATCAGGAGGCTTTTCAAAACATAGGGTGCTGAGTCCCACCCCCAGAGTTTCTGTACTGTAGTTCTGGGGTGAGGGCTGAGATTTTGCATTTCTAACAAGCTCTCAGGTGATCTGATGCTGGGCATGGGGGGGGGGGGGGGGGGTAGGGGGCGGTGCAAATCAGACCAACAGGCCCACTGGCCCTTTCTTTAGAAACCACTCACTCATGGTCTCTCTCCAAGTGCATAAGGGCTGCCATTGATTGAACTTGATTTCTACTTAGCTTTGTAGGTGCTTTACCTCATTCAGTCCTCACAATAGCCCTGTGAAGTCGCTCCTGTTAATATTCTTAATTTTGAAGAGGAAGAAACTGAGGCACAGAGAGGGTACCAGCTCACCTGATGGAAGTGGGGAGGCTGTTTGAGAGCTGGGTGGGGCTGACTCTGCCGCTTGTGCATTTAGTCACCCTGCCGCGCTGCCCTAAGGGCCCAAGAATTTCCCCCCACGTGGATGTCTTCTACCTTAGGAACAGGGGGCTTTGCCAACAAGGTGCCCTTTCATTCTAAAGCTCCCGCCTCAATTTCTCTTTGCTGCTGGCTAAGCACAGCAGGAGAAAACACACATTTAATCTCCATTAAGGCCTCAGACTTTTTGGAGAGGAAGCGTAGTCTGACTTGGGAAAGAAGCCTGAAGTACTGACATTTTTTAAAGAAAGGCAGTTTTATTGCCTCCAATAGCATATGGCAATGCAAATGCATGACTAACAGAGTATTTCCAAGAATTCCTCTTGGCCTTTTAAAATAAATAAATATGTCTCATTTGCATAAAACAACTGTATTCAAGAGCAGGGCCTGATTTCTTGAGCTCTGGTTAAAAATACGTTTCAATGTTGCAGCTGATTTTTTAGAGGCTTGATATGGATTAATAACCCATGTTTGGAACATGTAGCCTTTAAGACCATCCCATCAAAAGGTTGCTTTCCATTTGCTTCTAGATTCGGGTTTCGGTGTCTCAGGAGAGCTCCTGGCAAACCTCACAAACATGTCACTGTTATGTGAAGGCAAAATGTGACGCGTTCTGGGCAGGACTAGAATTCGACTGTAAATAAAAATAACTCAAACATCCGGTGCATTGCCTCAGCCATGGTTCTGACACTTTTTGGGGGGCTTGTGGCAGTTACAGATTTTTCCAGAGATCCTATTATACAGTGTGTCAGGAGGGAGTCTGGGAATCTGCAACATAGCTAATCTCTAATTGTATATTGTTCTTTTTTTTTTTTTTAACCCATTTTCCCCCTGCCTTTGCGATTCTAATGCACCACCCTCGGAGAAGCACTGCCAGGCTGTGGGAGGAAATGCGGACCTGGGAGGTTCTCAGACACTCCTGTGGTTCCAACCTGCTCATTAGACTCACTTGTAGCTCTCTTAAAAACACCAACTCCCTGGGCTCCACACAAGACCAATTAAGGCAAAAATTTTAGGACTGGATATTGACATGAACAAACAAACAAACAAAACACTCCCTGGGTGACTCTAACATGTGTCTGTGTGTGTGTGTGAGAGGGGAGGGGGCAGTGTTGAAAACCACTGAGATACTCTGATTTGGAGCAACACTCTTAAAGGTGCATTTGGCTGAGGGTCAAATGGACAAGTGGAGGACAGGATGTGCTTCGTGGGTGGAGGGGTGCGTATCTTTTCCAGATTAGAATAAACTCCTGTAATGAAAGACCCTAACTTCGGAAACAGGTGCTGCCCAGGTAGAAAGCCTCAGCGGATCCTTCCTGTGCCTCCATTCATTCTACCCCCACCCTGCAGTGCAGACCCTGGCCCAGGGCCGCCTCTGGGCCGGCCTCAGGTGCCTTGGGCAGGGCCTGCTGCCCTGTGGCTAGGCCCTGCCCGCAATGGGCCCTCAGGCCTGGTCTGCTCTCAGGCTGCTCAAGTCTGGCAGCCACACAAACCCCTGTAGCCACTGGTTTCTGAATATATCCCTTCAGCTTCAGCCCAGGGGCTCTGGCTTCTGTTTGTTTTCTTTTTTCTTTCTTATTTAAGAAGCTCGAGAGAACTTAAAAGCAGACCCTTGAAACTTAAGCATTTCTAATCACATAAGGTGTCTCCGCAGGGCCCAGGCTGAAGAGGGCTTGTTTGGGGGTTTTCATCTTCCTGTGTATCCCCTTCCTTCTTCAAACAATCTTTCCGGGCTCTTATCCACCCAGCTTCTTTGCTGGATGCCCACCCCCATCAAGTCCGTGGTGGGGGCCCAGAGGGAGAGGGAGCAGAGGGGGTTGGCCCAGGGCCTGAGGGGGAAGGGAGGAAGCAGTGGGCCCCATGCTGGGCCCTAGGAGACTGTGTGAGAAAGCCCCTCTCCATCTGCAGCCCTGCCCGGTGGGAGTCAATTAATTCTGAATAACCTAAACCGACAGAGGTATTTGCATTCACAACCTGACTGATGACCGTATAAAATTGATTTATGAATTAAAGTGCTTCCCCTCCCTTTATCCTGATTCAGGCTGTAATTGATTATACGTGCTGCAGCGAAATTAAATAAAAGAAAATTAAAAAGAAAAGAGAGGCCCTTGCTTGGCGGTCCAGTATTCTCAGGGCTCCCCAGGATTAGCCCTTCTATTCATCACTTATCATTTTTTATTTAAAAAGTTACTTCCCTCCTTTGTCTTCATCCCCCCTTCCCACCCCCTCAACCCCCATCCTATTGCCCTCATTCTCCTCTCCGACCTCCCTCGACTTGCTGATCCTTTGGGATGTAAGGAGCCAGTTACCCTTGTGTTCCCTGGACAGGGTGGAGGAGAAGCAAAGAGGGGCTTCTTCTAGGTGGCACTGACTGTACCCACAAACATTTGAAGAGCTAAGGTGTCTTTTTTCATTGGCCCCACTCCACATGCACACAATCAAAAGTTATTCAAAGGAAGTTCTCTCATAAATATGTTCTCAGTAAGGAAAACATTAATGACAAACTTAAAAAAAAAAAAATCCTCACCCAAGGATATTGATTTTAGAGAGGAAGGGAGAGAGAGAAACATCAAATGGTTGGCTTCTTTACACACTGACTGGGGATCAAGCCCACAACCTAGGTATGTGCCCTGACCAGGAATGAAACCCGCAACCTTTTATGGTGTATGGGACAACACTCCAACCAGCTGAGCCACCTGGCCAGGGCAATGATAAACTTTTTAATGGCTCATTCTTCTCAGTAGAAATTCGCCAATGAACAAAGTCTTTAGAAAAGGGAATAAATCTCTAATTGTGAAATTCCAAGCTCTTACATATTGTTTTCTTAAGGGAAGGAGGGACTTAAATAGGGAAGTAAGGGAGTTGAAGTCAAATAATCTACACAACATGAGAACAGGCTTTGGAAACAGTTAAATCAAGACTCTGACAATTATTAGTTAAGTGTCCTTGTGCAAGTCACTTAACTTTTCTTACTTTCCTTGATTCCTATCTTATATAATTAAAGGCTAATATGCAAACTGACCGAACAGCAGAATGATCGGTCGCTATGATGTGTACTGACCACCAGGAGGCAGATGTTCAATGCAGGAGCTGCCCCCTGGTGGTCAGTGTGCTCCCACGGGGGAGTGCCCTCAGCCAGAAGCCGGGCTCACAGGCTGCCAAGAGCAGCAGTGATGGCAGGAGTCTCTCCTGCTTCCATGGCAGTGCTAAGGATGTCCAACTGATGGTTTAGGCCCACTTCTCATGGGGAGTGGGCCTAAGCCATCAGTTGGATATCCCCTGAGGGTTCATGGACTGCAAGAGGGTGCAGGCCAGGCTGAGGAACCCCCCTCCATTACCTCCTACCCCCCAAATGCATGAATTTCATGCATCAGGCCTCTAGGTTTAGAAATAATTGCCTAAACTGCACAATGTATGCAAATCCCCTTGAAGTATGCCAGATAGTGTGCAAACACTAGTGCCTGCTTCCTTGATTATGCTGCTTATGAGACAATGAGACAAGGCAGCACTGACTCAAGAGTTTTCTGATAATAAGATAATCCATAGCTTTCTCCCAACACAAACCCAGTGTTACTATTTGAATAAGAAACAGAGAACTGGTTTTCATCACCAACCAGATCTTGAGAGCAGGCCACCTTCTTTACCTCTCTTTCCTCAGAGATTCTGGCTCATACAACACATCATAATTAAACCGTTGCACTCAGTTCACCCTCACTGCTCCTTCAACTTCCCCCTTCCCCATAGAACTGCCAAGACTCCATCCCACTTCCTGCTATTTCTTTTTTTGCCTCAATTGCTGTCTCAAAAAATCCACTGTCCTGCTTTTATTGTTATAATGGGTACAGTAGCAACTCCTCTCTAACATAATAATGTGCAGTTTTAGGGGTAATCCGTGTTAAGTGCTGTTGGCCGCATCTCCCAGACAATTAAACAAAGTGGGGAGATGTGGTGTGGGCCGACCAGGAAGGAGCCACTCTGCTGACAACCAGGATGATGCCCACATTCCCCAATGGAGGAGCTCTCCAGGGTGTGCAGTCTGAACTCCAAAAGAATCACCACAAGACAAATAAACACTCCCCACCACCACCCTCCGAAAGCTGAACCCTCTTCAGGGAATTTCAAGAGGTAAGTTATGTGATGAAGAAATCTCTAATACACAACCTGGAAAGGAAGCTTTTAAGGAGTTTGGAACCTTCCTTCTCACCACCTCATGAGCCAAAGTGCCGCCACCTTGCGGTAGAGCCGGGTATCAGAGCTTCTGAGTGTACTGATCCCAGCAACCCCTTTGGAAATGCAATGAGGAGAGGGGATGCTTACACTGGTTTAGCCCTTTACTACCTGGGAGGATGGGTGACCAGAAAGCCTGAGAGAAGGTGGTGGAGGGTCGGCTGGTGAGTACAGAAGCACCAAGGCATAGGGGAGAGGAAGTGGCTGCGGGGAGTCTCCGATGACTGACCACCTTGGCAACTCTGTTAGCAGAAGCCCCACATCCACAGGGGAAAACCCCAAATACACTTTTAATGTTTATAGAAGTCAAGACGGTGATAGTCAATTAACATAGAGAAGAAATCTAAAGTGGATAGTGCTAATTCATAAGAACCCCCCTCCCTTTTTTTTTCTTTTTACTGAAATAAAGAACTTGATGGCTGTTTCCTTGAGGTTGAAGCAGAATTTAAAAATACAGGTGGATCGATGGTAAGAGAGGGGTGTTAAGATTGGTACCTAGCTAGCTGGGAATTGGCTTTGGAAGACGAAGCAGTCTGTCTGTGGCATGTGGCTGGAAATGGCATCTCCAAGTGACTTCTAGGAGAGTGGTCCAAGTTCCAAGGCTGGAGCTCCTAGCTGAGACTGCATCTCCTTCACAATGGAGATAACTTAGAACCCATCTTGCCCTGGCCTAGGATCAGCCATCAAACAATTTGGAGACAACTGGAAGCTTAACCTCCGCCATGTTTAGCTTGGAGGAAGACCAAATACAGTGGTGAGGCATCAATCACCAGAGCCTTGTAGCCAACTAGTCGCAAGCCAGACGGGGAAGTGTGGGGACAGAGAAATCTAGGCTTGCTTCTGCTGCTCCACTTCACAATGAGAAAAACCTGCACACCAATGTTTATAGCGGCTTTATTCAAACGGACTAAAACTTGGAAGCAACCATTATGTCCAACAGTAGGTTAAACTGTAGTGCATCCAGATAATAGAAAATTATTTAGTGATAAAAAGAAATGAACTATCAAGACACAAAAGACATGGATGAACTGTAAATGAAGTGAAAGAAGGCACCATGGAGACACTACATTCTGTACAATTCCAGCTACATAACATTCAGGAAAAGGCAAAACTATTGATAGAGTAAAAATAACAGCGATTGCCCCATGTGGAGGGGAGGGGGGAATGGAAGAAGGGATGAATCAGTAGAGCATAGGGATTTTCCAGAAGAGTGAAACTATTCTATTTGAGACTGTTATTGTGGATGACTTTCATTATTCATTTGCCAAAACCCATAAGATATATAACAGAAAGAATGGACCCCGATATACATTATGGACTCCCGTTAATAAGTATGTGTCAATATTGGCTCATTGGTTGTAAGAAATGTGCCACACCAATACAAAATGTTAACGACAGGAAAACTGTGGGGGAAGGAGGAGAGGAAATTGGGGAGTATATGGGAACTCAGTGCTTTCCGTTCATGTTTTGTCATTTTTTTTACTGTTAGCTGCTTGTTAGAAAGAACCCACATAAATGCCTATTTATTTTATAAATCTTAATGGCAGGCAGAAATGACTTCTGAAAATGAAAACAGCTTGCTAATAAACAGAAAAAGATGCAGCCTGAAATAGTAATACTGTGGGGCCTGATGGCTCATTGCAAAGGGGCTAAGGCAAGCTCAGGACTGTCCCTGGGATGGGACTCTACTCTCACTAGCAGAACCTGACCCTCCTTACACAGTGACTTCCTCAGAGCTTTCTAAGACAAAGAGAATGAAAGGTCAAAAATCATGCTGATGGCAGAGCATGGGTGGAGAGTTGTTGAAACCACAAAAATGAGATCCTGGAGTCTGTTCTGTCATAATCGCTCAATCAAACATTACTGGCCAGTCCCTCAACCGCATCGATGCTTCCCTTTCAACATTTTCACTTCTGCTGTTGCATGGGTTTGCGTTCAATTCCCAAAGCAGATGTTTCTCCTGGATTCTTCTCTACAGAAATTACAGAGACTGCCTCTTCTCTGGTTGAGAGAAAACCCAGTCTTACTGCTGGTTTATAACTTCAGCATCTTCCAGAATCCTAGGCAATCCTCCTCTTATGGTCCCACCTCTACACAGGGGGTCACACTAGACTCCAGCTGTCATCCCTGCTGGCACCTGGCACCTGTCCTCTACCGAAACTGGTTTTCTACATCCCGCATCTGGGTTAGTCCAGACCAGCTTTTCTTCCATTCTTGCTGTGTGACACTTTATCTACTTGGCCCAGTATCCCAATCATTTTAGTGCTCTTGTATGCAGCCACCATAATTCAGAAAAATATTTCATTTACATATTATAACACTCTCCCTGATTTTGCTCAACAAATGTGTCTGACCTACAAAATAAGACTGCAGAATTTGCAAAGAAAAAGAATAACTCTTTGCCTGGAACCTTGTTCTGAAGCTAAGATGTGTGTCAGTTACAAGAAGAGAAGAGTTCCAAGCCAAGATAATAAACAAGGGCTTGGCGATGAGGTGCTGCCTATATCTGTAGGTGCCAAGAGAATTCAAAGAAAGTAATAGATATTTGTGGGAAAGGCTTGTCAGTGAGAACTTTTGGGAAAAACTGATGTGTAAGATCTAACTGAAAGATTTGTTTGGTCTAATGTATGTACTTTCCTTGATTTAACAAAGTGATGAAAAACAACCATGGCTTGAATCTTCAGGAAAAGATAGGATCAAATAGGAAAACCAACCCAGAGAAAAACAACACAAGAAAAAATTAAAGAAAGTAATAGAAAAAAATTATCAACCATCTATTTTTTTAACTGAGTTATTCAGTGTACTTTCTCCACTTTATCTGATCATGAAACTTAAACCAGGTGATTTTAGAAGATCTCCTATGTTATCCTTTCCTTTTCCTTTGATCTTGCCTTCAGATCTGGTGCTGTTGGAATAGAAACTTAATAGGATAAGAGGTAAAAACAGGATGATCTAAAGAGAAATTGCCAAACAAATATGAGAGTCTCAAAATGAAAAAATTGTAAATAGTGTAGAGTTCAGGGCAGACTTGAAGAAGTTAGCAGGAGGAAGAGAGAACGATGATACAAGGTTAAAAGATAAGTCACTTTCAGCTATGCAAATGTACAGACCATCACTGAACAAGATGCTTGGCCAATGATCCCTGAGAAACAACCATATACTCAACACTGTTTATGTCATTAATAGTCTCTCTTTGGAAAGAAGGACAATACTTCATAGAATGTTGTAATGATTGGATAATTGATGCATAGAAAACATTTGGAATACTTCCTGGCATATGGTAATTATTCATATGTGACAAATACACACAAAAAGTAAAAAAAGCAAACAAAGAGCCAGTCACTCTTAATAGTTGGTTATTATAAGTTTTTAAGTAGCCACATATTTGTTCTTTCCAAAATAAATGATATCTAGGATGGAAATGAGACAGGTTAAATGAGTGTTAGTCTGGGCTTAATAGTAAATCCATATTTCTGATAATATGAAGAAATAAACCTTACTATTGCATTAAAATGATCTTTGCATAATATTAAGACATCCAAAACAGGCAAATATTCAGCCTATTTAAAAATACTATAGTTTTCTCTGATTAAAGAATAGGTTAACAGGATAAACCAACATCACTAAAAATAGGGATTTGTTCCATTACAAGAACCATCTTCCAACCTTGGAATCAATGTTCCAAACCTTCTGGGAGAGTGGTTGGCCAGTTCCTTGGGTTCTCTGGTGGCCCCCACTTGTCCTGGAGCCACACCAAGGCCTCTCTGACCAATTTGGATGGATGTCTGCACCAGATAATGGGCCCTGCTGGTCTAGCCACACGCTGGCAGACACAGGGACAAACACGATTTCCCTGGTGCACTCCTCCAAGGCTGTGCATGTGGCGGAGAAAAGAGCAGCAGTTGAAGAACTCTGCCATCCTGACAATTGGAGATACACATGCCCGGGATTGACTCTTTAAAGTCTGCTCAGTTAGTTCTGTGAAACTGAAAAGTAGGGACACACATCTATCTCTTAGCAGCCTGAATGACGTCTCTTCTTATCCCTGCTAGCTCTCAACATCTGTCACTCAGATAGACTGTGTTTCTGAGAATAGCCCTCTAGTCCTCAGTTCCCGTGGTCACCTTAGAGAGGGAGACCCTTATCATATTTAACTCGGAATCTTCTTATAAAAAGGGCACATTTCACTTCTCCAAAATGATTTTTTTCTCAAAGTCCAAGAACTTTGCTTATCTGATTTCCTAAGATATGTCCCCGGAGTCTGGGGGCAAATCCTCTGTAAAACAGAACTGGACAATAGAGCAGCAAACAGGAGAGTAGGTCCACTTACTGCAGGGAGAAAACTCATCTCTGCAGAAGGTCATGAGGATCTGAGGTGACATGCGACGTTTGGGAAAAGTAGTCTGCTAAGGAAAATGTGCTAAACCTGGATACCTACAATCAAAAGGCCAAAATTAATTTTGAAAGCTGTTTTGTGTGTGGAAAGCTGAATGCTTGTGCAAATAATAAATTTGAAATGAAGAACAAATGCAGAAAGGCAAGGCCAGTAATACAAGACAAGAAAAATAAAACTCAAAACCATAAGATTGTAGGTATGTGATAAGCAATTCTGGTTTTAAAAAAACAGCTTGGAGTTTTTTAAAGTTATTTCAATGGTTACAACTTCATGTGATAGTCACAGAAGCTAACTGC
Source organism: Antrozous pallidus (assembly GCA_027563665.1). Classification (NCBI taxonomy): domain Eukaryota; kingdom Metazoa; phylum Chordata; class Mammalia; order Chiroptera; family Vespertilionidae; genus Antrozous; species Antrozous pallidus. The sequence goes on from CM050514.1 coordinate 69,374,421, forward strand.
TTTATTTTTATCTTGAATACCTTTACTATTAAAGATTGCATTCTAGAAAGGTAAGAATGCTTAGAATATAAAGATCCTTGGAAGAGCATTTACCAAGGGTCTGTGGTGAATCATTTTTGAAGGTGTGATAATGGTGAATCTTCTCCAATTTTCTATTTGGCTTAAACAGTTTTAGCACATAAACATAATCATTAACAGAAGGGAGAAAAATAAATGTCCCCTATTAAAAGAATGTGAGACTGCTCAATAAGGAAGATTTGGTCATAAAATTTAGAATTTGATTTCAACTCTGAGGATGACGTTATTAAAAAGTTGGCCACTTTTGATTCTGAAGTGGGTCTTTGTAGCTGTTTTTGTTTTGTGTTTTTTTTTTTTTTTTTGAACTCCCGGAATAAAGAGGGTTGATTTGTGATGGAACCTCTGGAGCCTGCGGTCATATATTACAATATGTTGTAAATCCAGAGAGTACAATATAGATTTCACAGGGGGCCCTGGGGTTAATTGAAATTCCATCTGCTTCTTCTCTACAGCAAACTTAGTATCCTAGGATATTAGCTCAGGATAAGATATGAAATTTACATTTTTTTAGGCTAAAATAGAAGTTTGCCTAAATCTGTTCCTTCCTACTTTCTACCTCCTACCTTCAATTTGAAAAAAGTTTACAAGACGGCCTTTATTTTCTCCAAGAGCCCCCCTTCTTTCCAGTGCATGCCGGGCAATGCCACGTATTCTTAGGCTCCCAATGGTCCCCATTACTGTCAATTAGTTACGGAATGCTACAGGGATTCATGCCTGACAGCTCGGTAAAGGCAGGAGAAATGGGCTCAGTAGGGAGTGAGGGGTCTGATTCTTTTTTGTGCACAAGAAATACCTTTCTCAGCAAGGCTTTTAATGGCCATCCCCTCTTTCTTTCCCTCTGCCCAAGCGCTATGCCCCCATGATCCCAAAACACATCATATACATATGTTCACACACTGAGATGTTTGTGTGAATATTGCACAGGACTGTGAGAACTCTCAGAGCTGGGGGCTCTAACATGTCCTTAGAACCCTGAAAATTATGGAGCTTTTCCATTCCAACATATATCTTTGCTATAATCTGAGTCCTAACTCCTTCTCTTCAGAAGGTTTCTTGTTCCCAGATGCCTTGTTGCCTCTGTGTTTTCCCTCTGCAGCTCTCCCTCCAAAGAACAAATGTACCCTCTTGGGCCACTGGCCTGGGAGGAGCCCGCTGCACTGTACTGGTGATGGCCGAGGTAGTGGATTGTGGTTCCCATCCCCGACCACCCCCCTACTCCCATGTCCTCCTGACTTCTTTCTCTACCCCTTGCCTTGCTCTTCTCTACTTTCCCTCTTCCTTCTTCTATCCCTGCCTAGATCATTCCACTTACTCTGGAGACTTGAGGATAGGGATTTTGTTTTACTAAAATTTTTGTTCTTTCTCTCCCCTTCTTTCCTATCCCAAATATTTCTCATAACAGGACAAAGAGGCTTTGTTTGGTTCACCAACATGTCGGCACTTCATAGACCAACAGCTGGTACAAGTAGGAGCTCACTAATACTGTCTGAGAATAGATGCACAAGTAAAGAAACATTTAAGGTCACTGGTGGTTTTTAGGGGTAAGGAGAACTCAGCATCACACCAAAATGGTTTGCCTGTTCCTGGTCGCCTATCTTTGCTCTTTTATATGAGTATCAGTCTTTTTTTTTTCCATTCAAAATGAAGATATACTGAGGAGAAACCTAAAAGAAAAATAGCAGATGCCCATAGATATACCAAACACAATGCGTAAAGCGATTACATTTCTCCTGATTGGGTTTGAGAAAGATGACACAGTCAAGACAAAGGAAGGTGGTACTCAAGAGGGAAACATCCTCTGGAGCAATTAATGCCTGGGTTACACAGTTCCCTGCAGCCTGGATCACAGAGTTCCTGTCCCACCCTCCCTGGAGCCTGGGTCACAGAGTTCCCTGGAGCCTGGGTTACAGAGCTCTGGTCCTGGAGCCTGGGTTACAGAACTCTGGTCCTGGAGCCTGGCCTTGGGACATACTGAGAGGAGTCATAATGGCAGCAGCAGGAAGACACTCCAGTCTGTCAAATCCAGAAATCTGTAGATAGCAGAGAGAGAAGGTACAGGAAGAGGGTAATGTGACCATAGCAAGTGAGGACTACAGAATTGATGTAAACCTCGGAGCAATTTCCCAGTAAGTCTTCAGGCATCTCTTTCAGAGATCTTAAACTCAGGCATTATTAGGCAGACACTGGCCAGAGCAGGGCTCTGGTCTACAAAGGCAGGTACCTATTACTGTCAACCCATCACCACTCACCTATTGCTTTGCTGCAGATTCAACAAGCTTCACATTCAAGCCACTTGAGGTAAATTTGCATTGATGTCTGCTCTCCAAATCTGCTTTATTTCATTGCTCTTGAAACTAATACGAGAGTGAATTAACTGACAGATCATGAAAATGAGATAGAAATGACTAAGGAGTGTCCTGAGACTTTGCATTTCTAACAAGCTGCCAGGTGATGCCCAGTTGCTGGTCCACACGGAGACCCAAGATAATAATTCACTATCAAGAATTGGAGAGCTTTGTAAGGATGGATTGACACTAACCTGAACTAAAGAAGCAAAGTCTCAGGAATAAAGATTTTTATTTCTCAGACAAGGAAAAGAGATGTATTTGTATCTACAGTTCTCATATATTTCCCTTTTGGTAAATGAGTGTAGAAGGTGCTCAGAAATAGTGAATTAACTCATGATTGAGATAGACTAAAGCTGTCTGTTCAGTGTAAACTTCAACTAGCACTTGAATCAGAATGGTTTGTTTGTTTGTTTGTTTGTTTTTGCTTTAAACAGTGGAATTACTTCATTATGAAGAAAGAAATTAGCCTGAGTATTCAGGCCATTGTATGATAAATGAGGTTATTCAGAATACAACTATCTGCCTACCTTGCTTCTTTCCTACCTGCTAAAGAAGAGGCAAAATAAAAGAGGAGGTAAGGTTTATAGTTTCATTGGTAGCCAATAAATAAGGTTTTGTTTGGAAAGAATTACAACAAAATATCCACACCTGAACATAGGTAATTTTACCCAAGGCTCGGGACTCAATTTTAACTTATATTTATAAATGCATAGGAAAGTCCAAATCTAAAAATTAAGCAATAATTTAAAATTTATACTATAATTTTACATGTGAGATTTACAATATTTTATATTTAGGCTAAAGAAAACGTTTGCTACAGGTTTATGGAAGTTAAAGGGAGTTACAAAAAGAAGAGATGAATTTAGCTTGAGATGGCTGAGGAATGGTTTTCTAAAAGGTAGGACTTACATTGGAATTTTAAGGAAGGTTAGAAGAGGTGAGAACAAGAAGGATGAGTGCATCAGAAAGGACAAGACAATTGTGTGTTGATCCAAGAGAACAAAGTGTTTGGGATCTTATGGGCAGAACAGTTTGCTGGAGTGATTTATTTCTTTTAAGAAAAATATGGTAGAGGGAGAAACAGAGGGAACAACAAAATTGGAATCGGATTAAGAAAGGTCTTGAATGTTAAACTTCATTCTGTAAATTAGTAATCATAACAATTTGTAATAATGGGGAACTATTAAATGTTTTTAATAGAAGAGTACATTTAACAAAAGCATTGAATAGATTATTTTCAAAATCCACATGTAAGTAATAAGAGCCAAAATTAGGATGGTGGCCAAGGAAGAAGGTTGATCTAAAGGAACCAATACTTTAATGACTGATGGGGTATTATAGTGAACTAGAGGCCTGGTGTGGTGGGGTCCCTCGGCCTAGCTTGTGGGAATCGGGCAGAAACTGTCAGTACAATGCTGCCTGCCGCTCCTGCTTATTCCGGCTCTGCTGTGTCTGCTGCTGCTGCCCAGTAGTCTCGCTGCCACTCTGCTGTAATCTCCGGGCTGCGGGGAGCCAGCCGTGAGCCCTGCATCTGGTATCTGTCACTCATCGGTCAGCTGAGCAGCACTCTCACTGTAAAAGTGCACTGAACACCAGGGGGAAGCTCCTGCATTGAGCGTCTTCCCCCTGGTGGGCAATGTGCATTCTAGCACCCGGTCATTCAGTTGTTTGGTCCTTTGGTCACTTAGGCTTTTAAATATATAGATGATGGGCAGTGTCTTGAGGTTTGAAGTTAATAGAATAGGAAATAAACAGTTTGGGGCAGGGGACTACATTCAATTTGACATATTTTCAGTTTTAAGTAACAGTAGGACAAGTGGAAAATACAGTAAATTGGAAGTGGAACAGTATGAGAGATGGTCATAGCTGAAGCCTTGAGGGTAAAGACATCTCCAAGGAACACCATGCAGAGACTGAATCCTGAGAGATGCTCATATGTGCACTCTGGATAAAGAAATAGCAATAGGAGAAGAAGCAGTGGCACACAGGACTAAAGAAGTGAGAGGAAAAGGGAGTGTCAGGACAGAGGCGGTGGCCAGAGAATGAAACACTGCAGAGATACTAAAAGGTTAGATTAAAAGAAGGCTCCAAAGCCTTTCCCAGAGCGACAATACAGAGGGGAAGGGTAGAAAGGGTTTGAGAAGAGACTGAACTTCTCAGTCTCTTTTTGCTCATCGCAGCTGTTGTTTAGCAATGCTTTGATTCACCTTGGTCAATTTCCTAACACAATTGGTCAGTTCGAACATTCTCCATTCTTTCACTTTACCTCCTGACACAGAGTTTGAAAACAATCTCACATGCTGGTTTAGTGCGGTGACAGGACCTGCAGGAGCCTGAACACTCCATCAGTGGAGTGTTCAGAATTTATGGTGGACTTCCCCTTAGATAAAATAAAAATGAGATGAAAAATGGAGGGAAAAGCACGAACAAGTGCATTTGTTGTTTTTTTATTTATGAAAAGGCGTAGATTTCTTTGTTTATTGGCTAAGGGGAAGAGAAAAGGGGGAGAGAAAAATAGTGGTATCTAAACATTGCAGAAGGATAGAAATTTTAGGTAATAAAATCTTGAAGAATATAGGCCCTCTGATAAAGGGATGATTCTTTTTTTTTAAATATATTTTATTGACTTCTTACAGAGCAGAAGGGAGAGGGATAGAAAGTCAGAAACATCGATGAGAGACATCGATCAGCTGCCTCTTGCACGCCCCCTACTGGGGATGTGCCCGCAGCCAAGGCACATGCCCCTGACCAGAATCGAACCTGGGACCTCTCAGTCCGCAGTCCAACGCTCTATCCACTGAGCCAAACCGGTCTCGGCAAAGGGATGATTCTTACAAATGGCAAATGAAACCTCCAAACAACCTTGCCTCCACATATCTGGAGGAAGAGGGATACAGAGATGGAGTGTTCAGGCTCCTGCAGGTCCTGTCACCTCACTAAACCAGCATGTGAGATTGTTTTCAAACTCTGTGTCAGGAGGTAAAGTGAAAGAATGGAGAATGTTCGAACTGACCAATTGTGTTAGGAAATTGACCAAGGTGAATCAAAGCATTGCTAAACAACAGCTGCGATGAGCATGATTTCCCAGGTAAGCACAAACACACACTGCAAGACCAGACAGTGGGCATGATTTGGGAAACTGCAAGCAGCACAACAGAGAGGGGGAAACGAAGGACCAGAATGCAAGGTGTTGAAGGCTGGCCATCAAGTCCATGTGGGGTTGATACACCTCAATTGGCATGATCCAGAAACTGTAGCAAAAGGAAAGTGATTAAGAATGATGAACAAGAGCAACCAAGAAACTATTTAAAAGCCACTGGTTTGGGGTCACGTAAAGAAAAAGACCTTACAGAGCACCATACCTCAGCACTGGGCCTAGGTGTATTGAGGACACAGTAGGCAGTGCTGCCTTGGAGGAGCTATAGAGCACTTAAGAGAGGAGACAAGCACTCGAACCCTGGGAGCACATCCACACAGTGCCGCAGAGATAGGCCTTTGAAAACCACGAAGAAGAGCTGGGGGGAGCAGAGCCAGCTGCGAAAGAAGCATCTAGGGTGGCAAAATGAGAGTCATTCCCTCGCCTACCTTCATCACATCCTCCAAATATTCACAACCAAGCCTTTAAGAAAGCTATACTCATCTTCCTTCTATGCCCAGTGTAAGGTACTTTGCTTAGCAGAGTATGCTTTATTAAGAGGAAGAAATGAGACTTGAGAGGTGAAGAGAAGTCCGAATAATTTTTAAAAATGGTTTACTTATTTATTTCCCCCCAGTGTTATTGAGATATAATTGACACCAGTCAGCATAAGAAGTTCCCAAACCTATAAAACATTTTTATGAGCTTATTTGAGCCATGTTGGCCACAATTGCTGGGAAGCAAAATCTCAACAGACGGAGACAATGCTCCAGAAAATCGCGGTTCTACCACTTATTTAATACAACAGGATCCAAGAGGAAGAAGTAAGGGGGTTAAACGACATCCATTGGTGGTAGGTTAGGAAGGCAGGAGAAAGCAACGCAGGGAAACTTCTGGGGTTGCATAAAAAGTAAAGCAGACACACACTTGTTTTACATCGGTGGGTGTAGGACAGTTAACACTGAACATTTACAGCACATAGAGACGGCAGATGGGAGAACAAGATAACAATGAGTCATTCTGTGGTCTCTGCTCTGGTGGGAGATTGTATCCTGATGGGTCTGGAAAGTCAGGGATTACTCTGAAATTCCAAAGATATGTTATCTTAGATGCAAAAAGTCAATAGATAAGCTCAGTTAAACATTAACCTTTGTCAAGGAAAATACTGGCCTAGGGACAGGACTAACAGCCATGATTCACTCTTAGTCAGGAAGTTTTAATTTCAAACCATCCTGTGTGGTTACTTTTTGTCTCTGAGTTTGTCAACCTGCCATGAAAGCCTCTCCCGAGATCATCAGGTTTAGTATGTGGCCCCTTTTTCGCCCACACATGTAACACTGTATTACTTTAAGGTCTACAACATAATGATTTGATATATGCATATGTATATGTTGCAAAATGATTAGCACAATAAGATTAGTTAACATCCATCACCTCACATAGTTGTAATTTTTTCTTTGTAATGAGAACTTTTAAGATCTACTCTCCTAGCAACTTTAAAAGATACCCTACAACACTGTTGACCGTAGACACCATGGAATGGTGATGAGAAGGCAGCAGCCACAGCACATGAACCCTGGGAGCACATCCACACAGTGCGATAGAGACAGGCCTTTGAAAACCACAAAGAAGAGTTGGTGGGAGCAAAGCCAGCTGAGAAGAAACAGCTTAGCCATTGACTGCATGAGCAGCCTTTGGAGCATTTCTAGGGGCTGTGTCTCCAGGGCCCCCTCACTCCCATGAGCATTCTTGGGGTCTCCCCAGCTTCAGAGAATGCTGTTCAAGTCATTGAAGACTGAGGAGAAATTCTGGCTCTGCTACTTGCCAGCTGTGGGCAAGTTGGGCCAGTTGGGCAAGTTGTTTAAGACAACTGAGTCTCATTTCCCTCTCCAATGGGGTAATGATTCTTGAAAGAAAAATGCATGGCACTAAGCAATGGCTTGATGTTATAGTCATTTTCAATCACTGTCTCATTTCTTGGTAATGAAAACTATAATTTCCCCCTTCCCATTTCTTTCATTCAGCCATACTGAATAGTAGAGAGCCTTCCCCTGGTCAGATGGATTTGGCTCAAGTCATCATTTGCCTGGCACTGAACTATTATTGCCTAACTAGAGGCCCAGCACACAAAATCATGCAGGTAGGGTCCCTAGGGCCTACCATCTTGAGATCAGAGCCATCTTCTGCTTATTTGCCAGTCCTCAGGCCGAACACCGCCTCCACTCCCAGGGTGTCAGGCCTGAGATCACCAGCTCATCCCCAGCTGCTTGGGGGCTCAGGCCTGTGGGAAAGCAGGGACCAACAACTTCACCTCCGTGTGTGTGCTGGGCCAACTGCTGATGGAATGCACTTCCCTCTTGGGGCCACTCATGCGGGCACCACCGCTGATGCTGCCACTGCTGCTGAGGCTTGAGGTGGTGACGGAAGCTGCAGGGTGCATTTGTGACCTACCCACCCCAGCATGAGCAGTCCTTAGCAGGCAGCGTGTTCCATCAGCAGCCGGCCCAGTGCACACGCATAGAGGTGAAGTCACTAATGACTGCTTTCCTGCAGGCCTGAACCCCCAAGCAGCTGAGGATGAGCTGGTGATCCCAACAGCCTGATAGCCCAGTCCTCCTGCCACACACCCTGATTCCCCCATTCACCATTGCTGATCCATTGGAGCCTGTGGGTCAGGAGGCAGGGACCATTCAGCCCACTTGCCAGTCCCTAGTCCTGCCCCACCCCTCTCATTGGCAGAGGGGAAAGGGACTGAGAGGTGCTCAATGCACCTCATGATGACCGGTCGTTTGGTCATCACGGACACTGGCTATATATATATATATATATATATAGAGAGAGAGAGAGAGAGAGAGAGAGAGAGACTAGAGGCCAGGTGCATGAAATTTGTGCATGGAGGGGGGATGTCCCTCAGCCCAGCCTGCACCCTCTCCAATCTAGGACCCCTTGAGGGATCTGGCCTAAACGAGCAGTTGGACATCCCTCTCACAATCCAGAACTGCTGGCTTCCAACTTCTCACCTGTCTGGCCCCCTAACCACTTCTGCCTGCCAGCCTGATCACCCCCTAGCCACTCCCCTGCCAGCCTGATTGAAGCCTAACTGCTCCCCTGTTGGCCCAATTGCCCCTAACTGCCCTCCCCTGCTGTCCTGATTGCCCACAATTGCCCTACCCTGCCGGCCACCTTGTATCCACCTGGGGACAGCCATTTTGTGTGTTGGAGTGATGGTCAATTTGCATATTACCTCTTTATTATACAGAATGCCTCCCTTGTCCGACACACACACACACACACAAAATTGTAAGCCTCATTAAGCATTACTGAATCCAAATCTTGGAGAGTTGAAACCTGGGATCTATATTTTTAAAAGCTTTCACTCCTCATAAAGAATGTTGTACCTATTCAGACTCAAGTCTCCTATGAGAATACATAACAATATTGTTTGAAAATAGATGAATTATTTTCTATCAGGCTATCTCCAGAGAATGCAGCTACCTCAGTGACAGCATAGGAACACATCTGAAAGGAATATGTCCAGGTGGGGACTAGACATTGCACAGTAACCCACCATCAAAAAATTATTCTTGTTTGTTGTTTGCATGCAGTAAAACAGTCTAGAGTCAGGCTTGGGTTCACTCCAATTATTTTTCTTTTCAGGGTTGAAAAATAACCACGCATCTCCCTCTACTTTACCTGTCACATGTGATTCATGTCTTTCTAAAGAGTGAAGAATGGAGGCCTGCACTGAGGAGGAGAGGAGGGATGCCTAAGCGAGGAAGGAGGATTAGAGGCTGAGAGGGTGCTGGGAGAAGACAAGCAGAGAGCAGGGGGGGGGGGGGGGGGGGGGGGGACTGGCTGTGAGCTGAATGCTCCATATGTTCAGTTCCTGCACACTGGTATAAAATTCAGCAAATCGGCTCTGAGGAAATAATTTTGAGACATTTCTAATGTCTTGCTCAGTGTCCTACACTTTTAGTGTGTGTGTGTGTGTGTGTGTGTGTGTGTGTGTGTGTGTGATGGGGGTGGGATGGTTGTATAGTCAGAGTTGAAAATAAAAAAGCTCCCTCTATTGACTCCTGAATGGCTGAGATAAAGAGAACCACATGGGACTCATTGTCAGAAGTGAGAGCTCAGAAGCCGGCCTCCTTTTCCCCCTTTATTGTGCTATTCTCCTCCTTCCCTCACCCCTCCTGCCTCAAAACGTCCTCCCAGCCCCCACCCAACCCCATCTTTCCACACCCTCCCCCACCACCCCGATAGTCCAAAGACCCTCTTTTCACACTCCTACTGCTTAGGCCTCCTCAGTTGGGCCCAAGACCTCCATTCAGAGTCACTGGTTTGGGTAAAATCCCTTATTCACCTCCTACACACACCCCTGCCCCATCAGCTGAGCCTCAGTTCAGACCTCACAAAGCAGAACAAAACCAGCCCATAGAATTGATGGTTGCTGCTAGAGCAGCTCCCTCCTCCTTTCCCCAGGGGTTCCTGCCCAGGCAGCTTCTATTCTCCTTGAGTCCCTCCCTCCCTGCCCCCAACTCCTGCTGGGTTGCTGTAGTTAACATCCGCACACTGTTATTATTGTGCCCCCTATCATATTTATTCCCTTTCAGAGCTGATATGTAATCAATGCATCTTCTGACATTTTAGCCCTTCTGTCTGCTGGGGAATGATGCAGTGGTGGCAGCAGGGGCAACACACGCTTCCAAGATGCAGCAAGCAACACAGAAATGAGGAACGAGAGAATAAAACCCCAAAACAAGGGGACCAGAGAGGAGAGAGAAAACATTGTAACTTGTTAGTGACCCAATGCCAAAGAGGCAAGGGAAGGGGGACGCTAATGAGTTTGATGACAGTTGTATTTAGGAGAGCGCTATTTCCCCTGCAGGGTTGTAAGGTGGCTAACTTCATTATGTTACAGCACTCAGCTAAACTTCCATTTTCACAAGTTACCTAAATTTTTGGGAAATCAGAGAGAATGAGAAAGTGTGAAACCCAGGGAGACTCAAAAAGGGATATCAACAAAAGGAGAGAGGAAAACAGGGAGAAAGAAATGAACACATTTTCGATGTTCTTAATGTAAAACAATGGAAAGCACCCAATAGACTTGGCCAAGGTCTCATGTGCCTTTTTAAAATGTAAAGCTTAGGAAATGCGAGGTGAGTCCTAAACACTGTAGTGATTAGTCAACTTACCAGATTCCTGCACATCCATTTCCATTAGGAATTTTGTAGCCATGAGTCAGAAGGATGTCTGAAAGTATTGTTCCAATTAATGACTGCAGAGAGTGCCAAAACATCAATGGAGAGGAACTTGAGGAAAACACAGATAATTAATCTTCACTGACCCCTCCTCCCCAGAGAGGGGAATTTTTATTCCAATTGTATGTATGAGGAAAGGAAGATGGACAGCACGGTGATCCACACAAAGCCCGAGGTAGAACAAGGGATCAAGAGCATCTGACGACCAGGCCGTGGGCAGCTCCTGGGAAAACCGCAGCCTTCATCTCCACTATCTGGTTTCTAGGGAAGCATGCATGTGATGAGGAAATCTGAACACAAATCCCAACATACCCCTTTAGGAGGAGAGCCAGTCCAGCGCACATGAGGGGAGAGATGAGCTTGTGGGATTAGTCATCTCCAGACTTGGTTTTCTTTCCTTATAAGACAAAAAGAGGAAATCTCGTGAAAAGGCTATGTAGGGGGCGATGCTCCAAGTCTTCTCTGACAGTGCTCTTTCACTTTTCTAAATAATGTGCTGTGTTCTTGAGATTACCCTTCCAAATTGCTTAAAGCCTTTATAGTTGTAGGCGGCATACCTTATACCCTCAGAAGGAGAAACAGGCTGAGAGAAACTGAATCTCTAGTGCAAGGTTCCTCAGAACCCCCGTGGTGGGAGGAGGCCTAGAATGCAGCATTCCTAGGCTGAAATCCAGCCACCTGCCTGAAAGATCAATGTTATCCAACATGTCTCTCAACAAATTTTCCAACAGCTTATTCTTATTTTTATACCCAAGCTGGCAAAAAGGTGCCCATTACATCTTTCATTGTCTCTCCTGAGAGACTGAACCTAACATCGTCACAGGTTTTCAGAATAAACCCTTCAACCTTTATTTTATTCTTCCATCTTACAATTTCTCCTCACACTGGGCTTCACTCACTTCTATCTGCAGGCAGAAGCAGGATACCTGCCCCAATATTCCTTTCTTAGGATTACAGATACCCCCACTGGTATTAGCACAAAAAATACTGCTCCATGATATTTGTATAGTGCTTCATAGTATGTAAAAAGGTTTCATACAACCTTTCAGCTGGATTTCACTACAGCCCCAAGAGTTCTAGAAACTGAGTCAGGCTTAAAGAGGCTATGTGTCCAAAGTCACAAAACTATGGAGGGGTGTGTGTGTGTGTGTGTGTGTGTGTGTTCACATCAGCTATCACATCATCTATGTCTTTACTAATTTTTTGCCTAGGTCTATCAATGGCTGAGAAAAGAGTATTAAAACCTCCACCATGACTTTAGATCTCTCTTTAATTCTGTCCATTTTTGTTTGTGTATTTTGAAGCTCTGTTATAAAGGGCATACTCCCTTATATTATGTCTTCCTGGTGAATAGACTCATTTATCTTTATGAAATGTCCTTATTTATCTGGAAATACTCTTTGTCTTTAAGTCTATTTTACCTGATATTAATATAGCCATTCCACAATTCTTATGCTTACTGCTTGATGGGTTATCTTTTCTACCCAGCTACTTTCAACTTACATTATCCACTCAGAATCAATGCAGCTAAACTCCTGTTTACTTAAGAGCCTTTTGTGGGTTTTAATAGTTTAAATGGAATATTAAAAGTATGACCATCTCTGGATGAATCAATAAGAAGAAATTTCTGAACTAAAATTTTAAAATCAAGTGCAGATGGCCTAGTTGACAGAAGTTGCCAGTTCCCTTGACCCATGTTACAGCTTCATGATCTGAACTCTCCATTTCTTTTCCTCCATCTTCTCATTCACACTTCTCCTACTCTTCTCACATTTCTGGTGGCCAACGTTTTCTTTTCCCCACCAGAAATTAAATATTAGCCATGATCTTCTCACCTTCATTCATGATCATTAAGTTTTCTTCAGTTGGACATCCCTGTCTCTCCTCTCCAACCAAAAGACTTAAGCAGGAATTCTCATTGAGTTCTTTCTTCTCTTGGGACTTTCTCCTCAATGCTTCTTTGGTTTCCCTTTAAACCCCTCGGTTTGGTAACCTTTCTTGTATGCCTCTTGAAATAGCTCACATTTTTCATGCTCTGTTTTTCTTTGTCAAATCCCTCCATAAAACTACTTATTTTTCTTGTTCTCCTAGTTTTTTCCTTCTTTCCAGTCGCATCAACTCAACTAGATGTCTCACTGTTTATTCAGTTTTTGTTTATGTCTAAATCAGACAGGCAACGCCTTGAGGCTGGAGATTCATTCTTAGAGTTCCATGCTTTGCAAAAATGCCATCTGCATTTACCACACTCTATAAATAATAAATAATCAGACCAAAGAATCAGTAAACTAGTGCCAGATCACTGATTAGCATAAGTACTCAACACATCGAGAGAGTTGCTGCTGTTGTTGCTGACACAAAACTTTGTTCTCCAAGGAAAACAGCAATGAAAAAAAAAAAGCTTGGAAAAAATACTTGGTCACAATTCAATTTGGACGAGGTCGAGGACAAACTAACTGTGAGGGGAAGTCTCCCAGGGCTCTTCTCACCCTCTCTCTCCTTAAATGAATTTCCATGTGGACTGAGAGCTCTTTAGGTTCCCAGCCCTTGGCACAGTGCCTGGCATTGAGTAGGCATATAATAGACATATTCTTGAATTGTTGATCTGAATCTAAAGAATTAGAAGAATATTTAGCTCATTCCAGTGTCTAGCTATGGATTTCTTCTTGAGACAGAGCCTTACTCTTAACTAACTTTTAGACATATTCAGTTGCTATAGGATCTGGATTAATATGTTTAGTCATACTTGATATTCATAATTTGATGTTCAGAACATAGAGAATTATATGTTATAGGCTTTAGTTAAGAAGGCAGATGGGATACACACACACACACACACACACACACACACACATAGAGTCATGAACCACATAATGATGTTTCAGTCAAGGACTGACTGTATACACAATGGTGGTTTCATAAGATTATAGTGGAGCTCGGTGACAACATAGCCATAGTAATATCATAGCGCAACACATTACTCATGTGTTTGTGGCATGATGTTGTAAAAATACTACTGCATTGCCAGTTATATAAAAGTATAGCATATACAATTACAGTACAGTAGTAGTCCATACCAAATAGGTTTGTGTAAGTGCATGCTGTGATGTTTCATTTCAACAATGAAATCACCTAATGACACATTTCTCAGACTGCATCTCTGTCATTGTGGCACATGATTGTGTGTGTACTTTTCATTTGCTATATGTTTATATATACAGATATCAAATGAAAAAATATAACATATATGAAAATGAATATAGTTTAATGAAGAGATTTGATCCTTCAAGAGAGATATCCTCAGCTACATAGAAAACACATTACAGAGAACTTGTACTGAGGGTCCCAGTGGGTGGGGCTGAATTTTCAGTTTGCTGACATGATAGACTTTAGCTGTATACCTAGGCATCTGCCTTCCTAGCCTGCTCTAGAAACACATATGCTATACATTCTCATATAAGGAATGGAGTTGGAGCTCTCCAGCCACTAAGACATCATGTTTAGGTGCTCTGGGCATTGATCTCCTCAACACTCACGTCCAGTGAAGCTGGGAATGGACATTCAGCGCACATTTCCTGAGCTCCTTCTATAAAGCAGATTCTTCATAAGTAGCTATGGCTCCGGCCCTTTAGGAAGACTACAGCAGGGCCCTCAAGTCCTGTATAACTTGGAAGTTTCTTTTGAGTAAAGTAGCTTTATCTTGGGAGATGAGGTTGAGGCTGTCATAATTAAACTACACTGTGCCCCTGGGTTTGCATTAACATAACATATTCCACATTGATCAAGGACAGCATAAGAAGTCAACTGCTTACAGAGTCCAAACTGAGGAACCAGAATAAAGATTCCTCTCTCCAGAATTCACTTGACCACAGTAGGTGTCTCTAAAGTACCCCTAGTATTTCAGCTCATGGTCTGTGTATACACATGTGTGCTAGAGAGTGAGAGAGAATTTGAGTTGTGTGGAACCAGCAGTGTGCTAGTCACTGGGAGAAGAAAAAGGCCCTGGTTTGTGTGTTTGCTGATTTCTGTGGTATAAGTACTTCCACCATGGCTGGTTTGAAGCTACCAGTGACTTAACCTGTTCAGACAGTTTCAGAATATTTTAAAAGTGATTGTCATCACCAGCATTCATCTGCCTGGAACCTCCCTTTGCCTACCTTTGTTTCTTTCTTACTTACTATTTGTCTCTTCTCCTAACGCCTCAGCCAGAAGGAGTAGACTTTCTTTTCATCCCGATGTATCACATTCTTATTCTATTATGGAGTGTTAGGTCTCTTGGCCAGAGGCATCATATAATGTATTATCTAAAACAGAACTTTTCTGAGAGTAAAAGGGAGCACTCCCAATTATTCATCAGGACAACAGGAATAAACCAGGGCTGTCCAAAGAACTGAAATGTATGATTAGCATATACATGGCTTAGTCTTCATCATCAGAAATTGTGTCCTCTATAAAATATGGGAGATACACTATGGTCTGAGTTTTCCATGCTTACTTATCAAATAAATTTAGGATATCTTTCCCATCTATGCCTGGTTCTTAACCCTGTTTTCTTGTTAAATAAGACTCTAATATGGAGGACTATAAGGAAACATTTCATTATTTTAATATTTTCTTACCTTTCTCTATTAATAAATATCCTTAGAGGCCATTCAAAGAAGAGGCCCGTCTTTGAAGTCATACTAGGGTACACATTAGGGTCTGGAGGGTCAGTTTCGGAGTCAGTGGATTGGGGGACAGGTGGTACTGGACTTTAATGGGCTTACCAGCTCTTCCTGGTTCACCTGAAACTATCCTGATTTTAAACCCAAAATTCTGCATCCCAGGAACTCTCGTGGTTCTGGTAACACTGTGATGGTTGGTCAGCTTACAACCCAGCTGACCTGTAAAGACCACATGTCACAGAACAATGCATTTCATCTGGATGGAGCCGCTGTCCTCAGGAAAAAATACCTAGCAATGTGTTTTGTTTTGCTTTGCTCTGGGTCTCCACTGTTCAACCTTATTTCCAACTATGCAGAGTCACCATCTGTTCAGTAGACACATCTGGATGACTAGTTGGTCTTTTAAGTCGTCCCAGTAATGGAATTAATTACGAGGCACAACATAAGAATTGTGATGATTGATCTGATATAATCCTTCTTCCCCCACATGAGTTCCCAACAAGATTCTTTAAAGAAAACCTCTTGCAATCTCCTCACCAAGGAAAGCCCACATTGCCAAAGGTGGACTTGATTTTCCTGTGACTTCACTTGGAATGTTCACTACAATCAGAGGCCGAGGATCAAGCAAGCTGTGCACTCCATCCACCTCCCAGGGACCAGCACAAAACGGTTCTCTCGCAAAGGTTTTATTTACTCTGGCTTCATAAGAACCTCATTCCTTAAAACATAGTGTGAGTTTAAATGCCGATGACAGGGATGGATGGCAAGTGCAGAACCATACCTTCTACTCCCTGAGACGGTTCAGCTGGTGTCATCACAGCACAGGTTTCTCTCTGTAGCCTGAGTGTGCAACCCTGACAGGTAGGAAACAGCTCTAGAGGGAACTGCTTGGTCTCAGGGACTCATTCCAACTCTGACACCTCTGCCACAGCTGCCCCATTATACTAGGCAGAATAAATGACTCTTGCAGAGGCAGGCTTGAGATGACATCAACCTTTTTCCATCTGGAAAAAATAATTGAAATCACCATCGTTTGGGTAGTTTTGTAGGGAGTAAAGGTTGTGACTTAAGAAGTTATAACTTGGAGCTCAATTTAGGACAAAAGATGCCTTTTTCCAATTGCACCAAATGGTACATACACAGCACCTTTATTATTAGCTCTTCAACCACACACCTGTTTTCTAAGTTGGCAGGCCCTTGGAATTCTTCTTGAAACAATACATATTCAATGGGCTGGGTGGGAGGGAGCCATCACAATTCCTGGCACATAGTAGGGATAATAATAAGGCCTGGTTTTCTGGCACTGGCTGTGCTGTTAACTAGCTGTGCGACCTCAGTGTCATTTCACCTCTTTGGCTTTGTTTCCACAACTCTCAGAAGCCCCTGCATCTCTAAGAACCAATGCATTGTGCACTTCAGCAGCTTTTCTACCTTCTCCTGATTTCTTTGTATTCCTCTCCATCTCTCCCTAGAAGCTGAGTAGGCTGATGGATAGACTGATGGAATAGCCCTGGCTGGGGATGAGGCAAGGATGGTGATTAAGATCGGCTAGGAAAAACTACAGGTATTTCCTTCCCTGCCTTTACTCAAGTCCTATTTTCAACGGAGGCCTCCCCACGACACTAGAGGACTTTGCCTTCTTCTGGATACTGACTTCACCGGAGCCTCCTGGTCCTTTTTCATGTCAGATTCTTCCTAACTCCCAGTCTATCATCTCATTTGAGAGATGGTAGCTGACAGTGATGTCCTGGTAAATTGGGTCTCTAAAAATAAAGCCCGCATTGGTAGCATTCATCTATTTTCAGGGCAATTATGACCTTTGTGGCTGATTTCAATCTAACAGTGGTTTAAAAACCTGCTTGAGAATTTCCTGAATAATTAACATTCTATACTCATGGGCTGGTATAAACCAATGCCAGCACACCACTGGCCTAGCCTATATAATAAAGAGGTAATATGCAAATGGACCATCACACCCTTGCACAAGATGGCTGCCCCCATGTGGTCACAAGATGGCCAGCAGGGGATGTTAGTTGGGGCTGACCAGGCCTACAGAGGAGATCAATTGGGAGCAACAAGGCCTGCAGGGAGGGAGGGCAGTTAGGGGTGACCAGGATTGCAGGGGAGGGCAGTTGGGGGTGACCAGCACTACAAGAGAGGGCAGTTGGGGGCAACCAGGCTGGCAAGGGAAGGCAGTTAGGGGTGACCAGGCCTGCAGGGGAGGGCAGTTGGGGGCAATTGGGCCAGCAGGGGAGCAGCTAGGAATCGATCAGGCTGGCAGAAGAGTGGTTAGGGGGTGATCAGGCTGGCTGGCAGGCAGGCAAGCTGTTGGGAGCGAGCAGTCCCATATTGTGAGAGGGATATCCGACTGCTGGTTTAGGCCTGATCTCTGTTGGACATCTCCCAAGGGGTCCCGGATTGGAGCAGGTGCAGGCTGGACTGAGGGACACCTTCCACCCCACTGCATGTACTGGGCCTCTAGTATATAGACTGTAAGTGGGAATTTCATGTACTGGGCCTCTAGTATATAGACTGTAAGTGGGAATCATACCTATTTCTTTCATTGGTCAAGGTATCAACATAGTGCAGTGCACACAGTAGGAACATAAGTGAAATCCTTGATTGACTGAGCCTCTTCATGTCTTAATTCCTTACCTTCTACTATAGACTGGGTTTGTATCCTTCCAAAATTCATATATTGAAGCCTAATCCCCAGTGTGATAGTATTTGTGGGTGGGGAATTAGGAAGGTGATTAGGTCATAAAGGTGGAGTCTTGTGATTAGGATCAGTGCCCTTTTAAAAGAGACCCCAGAAGCTTTCTCACCCCTTTCTTCCCTGTGAGGACACAGTGAAAAGATAGTCATCTGTGAACCACCAAGGGGGCCCTGGCCAGACACCAGATCTGCTGGCACCTTGATCTTGGTCTCTAGTTCCTCCAAAGCCGTGAGAAAGAAATTTATATTTTTATAAGCTATCTAGCCTATGGTATTCTGTTATAGCAGCCGGAACAGACTAAGACTAAGTCTTTATAATCTTTCTTGTGGAAAATAATTGCAATAATTTACCTATCTGGTCTTGGCCCCTGGCCCTAATTCATTCTATTTATTGTGATATATATATATATATATATATATATATATATATATATAAAATTGGTTCAGTTTTGTTGTTCCTTTCTTCTCCTGGTACTTTGATTGTTAATGCATACATATATGCCCATGGGGAAAGAAATGGATGCTTTTCCCAGTTTGTATCTCAGAGAAGGAAAGGTTCTCCTAGAGCTACGTTTAAGCAGCCTGATCTCTACCTCACACTGGAGTCTTCTTGCGGAGGCCACATCAGGGTGTGATTTACTCAAGGATGCCTTCTTAAAATGCCATCTTTGAAACTGACCATTAGGTCAAAAGAAAATCTTAGAGCCCAACCTATGGCCAGCAAATCAGATATTGGTTGCAGAAAGCTTTAATAAATTAAAGACCCTCTGCTGTTGGACTCTTATTTTAGTTCTTTCTGTTTAACTTTTGCTCTAACTTTGTTGTGCAAGCTCCCATTGAAGGGCTATGTCCAGTTGTGGCTCTTGGACAAAGAGTTCCTTTTTCCTGCAGAGATGTTTCATCTGGAGCCAGCCTTGACTTTTCTTTCAGCCATAATGTAAGCATGAAAATACTATGAAAATGAACAACAAAAATAAGGTTTTATGCATTTCTCCAGCAATGCAGAAAGCCAGGAAAGGCAATAATAACAGAATTCAATCATTCATCTTCCTTTCCTATTAACTTGATTTCAATTTTTCTTCCAGAAAAAATATTTGACAAATTCCTTCATTAGAGTTGGAAAAAGTGTAATAACTTTGGCTCAGGTGGGTTCACACTGCTTTACCCTGGCAGTTCTGACCCAGGGAGTTTAGTGTTGGGTTTATGATTCATACCAGGCTATACTGCAAAGACTTAATGAAGAAGGCAATAAGGTTGCTGAGTGGGGGTCCAAGGTTGCAACAGCCAAAAGCAGACATCATAGGTCAAGGCTGAGGTGTGCTGGCAAAGTTGGGCAAGAATAAAAACTGTATCCGCTAACTCTACTCACTCCCAGAAATACAATCCATTTTCCAAAGTGGAAAAATACAAGAAGGCCACTACAAATAAAGTGAGCTGTCAACGAATTAAAAGCAGTCATGATATTCACAGACTTCTGGGGTTAAAGTGCTACGTGGTGATTACAAATCAGCTTAGGGAGCAGTGGTGCATTTACACATTCCAAAGAGGATATAGGAGATAATTCTGAGAAGACTGAGTCAGGGCCAGCCTGAAGCAAAAGTATGTGATTTATCTTGGCTTCCCGTACTTCTGTTATTCTACCATCTATCTTGCTCCTCAAGTCTTATGATTCCCCACCCTTTCCAGGAGCTTTCGAACTCCACTCATTCTTTGAGGCACTGAATTCTCATTAAAAATGCTTCCAGGAGAATGTTAGATGGTGAGTTTGATAATTAGGGACTCAGATTTAGCTGTAAAATACTGCCTCTCTATTGCTTTCTAGTCCAATAACATGCAAACCTGCTTGCACATTTAGAACCACTTGGGAAGCCTTTTAAAATATCAGTCCAGCCCGGCAGTGTGGCTCAGTTGGTTGAGCATCGGCCTGTGCACTGAAAGATTGCAGTTCCATTCAGGACACATACCAGGGTTGTAGGTTGGATCTCTGGCTGGGGCTCATATGGAAAGCAGCAGATTCATTCTCATTCTCTCTCTCTCTCTCTCTCTCTCTCTCTCTCTCTCTCTCTCTCTCTCTCTCTCTCTCTCTCTCCTCTAGTGAAGATTACAAAATAAAATAACCAGGTTAGCATGGCTCAGTGGTTGAGCGTTGACCTATGAACCAAGAGGCCATGGTTCAATTTCCTGTTCAGGATACATGCCCAAGTTGTTAGCTTGATTCCCCCATAGGGGGCATGCGGGAGGCAGCTGATCAATTATTCTCTCTCATCATTGATGTTTCTATCTCTTCCTCCCTTCCCCTTCCTCTCTAAAATCAATAAAAATATATTTTAAAAACTAAAATAAAAAATAAAATTTTAATCCATTCCTCTCCTTCTTCACCATCCCCTAAGGAATCAGGGCAGTGAGGGGAAGGAGTGTTTTGATGATGTGGTGGTAGAAGGCAGCCTGATGGCTGAGGAATAAAGTGAGGAAGATGCAGAGGTGACAAGTGAAGGAGGTAGGTTTGGGATGGGTTAGGGTTAGGATCCACATTTCTCATCCTCTGAGAGAAGATTTTCAAACATAAAAATAGGGAAGCTCGAAAGATCCTGATGTGTTGGATTGAAATTAGAAGTATTGGTATGAACTTATAAATTTTAAATACATGTACATTGATACAGAAGTAGCTATAGATACATGTAGCAATAAGCACAATAAGTACATAGACCATGGCTTTCAAATACCTCCTCCATTAAAAGGAGCCAAGTCTCCTTGGAGGAATGGCTAGTTGTTGGGCTAGGGCAAGGAAAGAACAAGATGACCCCGAATCATCTTGTTGTAACAGAAAATAAATACTCAAAGAATGATAGAGACATGCCAATAGGACACACAAATCAGCTTGAAGGAGCTCTTACTGCCCAAGTCCAGGAAAACTTAAGAATCAAAATATTAATAAAAAATTGGACGGGAACTCAATGAATATAATAAGAATCCATGACTTCACACTGATATAAATAAATGTATAAGTAAACAAATGAAAGAGGAAAAACATTCTTTACAAGAGGATAACAACTAAGTGTGGAGGTTTGATGAAGGATAGTACATTGGTTTAATATTAGAATATCTCCCCCCAAAATACTAATCAAATTACTAGAATTAGCCTAAGTATATAGAGCCTTACGGGAGTAATCCAGGAAATAAAATAGTAACTCCTAATATTTTCCCCAACATGTCATTATTTGGATCAAACACACAGACATCAGGGACCCATCCTACTCCCTCAGAGTCTCTTTAGTTGTCATGTTAAAATGTCATGTTAAAATAACTCTACACTGCCATTCATTTATACTGATATGTTAAAGATCCTTCAAAGCCACAAGTAGCATTCATCACCCAGCAAGAGTTTAATGAGCACCTACTAGGCGCCAGGCCCTGCTCAGGTTCTTGGGACACATCAGTGAACAAGAGGAAAGATCTCCTGCCTAGTGGTGCTTCTGCGTCAGGGTGATGATTTATGGGCATCACCCATGACATCCACCTAAGTTGTGACCACATCACAGCAATGCTGATATGTATTTTTTGTTCTGACTTAAAACAAGGAAACTGTTCATATTGTGCCTGCAGGCAGAACCTTTCCTCAGCACCAAGAACCTGGGGAGGCTCTTTAATGACAACCAAGTTTCCTTCCTGGTCTGCATGTGCTGTAATTCTCCTCTTTTGGGCTATCGGGGAACACATGTGGCCTTCAAAACAGTCAAATCCATCTGACTGAGCAGAGCCACATGCTCTGGCGTGTCTGGTCTGGAAGTCATAATACTACATCTTCATTATTGCAGCTTCTAAGTATGAGGGCACGAAGGAGGTGCACACAAACCCTTATCCTGTGCGGTTACGTCTGATTTTACCGGAGTGTGACTCTGACAGGCCCTGCTAATGGGGCTTAACATGCCATTAATTTAGGAGAAGCAGGATGGCGGCACCGTGGCAGTGCTGAAATGCTCCCTCTTTTCTGGGTCATCTTAGGTAGGACCCCCAGCCTTGGCCTTGTGCCTGGCCTACCCCTGGTTGCCATGGCCTGACCCCAGCCTGACCCTGGCTGAGCCAGCCTCTCCCATATAAGAAATGCATGTTAGGGTGGTTGGGGCAGGGAAGAGGGGCAGGTTAGGTGAGTGACTGTGCTAAAGGTTTCTTTTACCACAGTGTAGACATTGTGGTTTTGTTGGAATCACATTCAGGTTTATGTGCATTGGTTTTTATGGAAAACCCAGGGCCATTTGCCCAAGAGTGAAATGAGTTGACCCAGCTCAGCCACAAATGATACTTTGGCTAGAGATAAGCTCCTGTAGGGGAGGGGAAACCCCTCCCTCCTCTAACTTTATTTTTGTTTATTTATTTTTTTAATTGATTCTTAGAGAGAGAGGAAGGGAGAGGATGAGGAAGAGAGACACGTCATTGTGAGACATTGATCTGCTGCCTCCTGCACACCTCCTACCGGGGATTGAGTCCGAACCCGGGCATGTGCCCCGACTGGGAATCAAACAGGTGAGCTTCTGAGGCACAAGATGACGCCCAACCAACTGAGCCACGCTGGTCAGGGCTTTTCTCCCTTTAAAGATGGTGTGATAAGGGAGCAAGAACACTGGAAATCCGGGTTCTGCTGCTGCTCTGCCCATTAGCTGTGCAGCCGAGGCTCCGTGTCTGTTCCCTCATCTCCAAATGGGTGGGGTGGAGCAGATGCCTGTCAAAGTCCTCCAACATTCTGCAGTTCCATGCAAGCCTGTCTACATAATGTGTGGGGTTGGGTAGGAATGAAAATGCAGGGCCCCTTGTTAAAAATTCTTAAGAATTTCAAGGCAGCCGAATGTGGAACCAAGCACAGGGTCCTCTAAGCATGAGCCCCACACATCTTCCCAGGTAGTGTGCCCACAAAACCAGCTTCAACTCCATGAACGTCCCATCACCACCCTTTGCTCATTATGTCCAAGGGTAATGCAGTGGGAAGACATGAGCTTGCAGTGAGAAAGACCTGCTCTTTCATCTTAGTCCTGTGCCCTGGTGTGTGATCTTGGGTCACTCGCTTACGGCTCCTTGCCTCAGTTTCCCTGAGTGTGTGAAACAGGGACAGTCACACCCACATGGCTGAGCCCCTGGTGGGACTGGGAAAACAGCGTCTCCTGCATTGCAAGGTTCCACAGAGTTACCTTAAACTGAGTTCCTTCTGGAAGCGGGTTGCATGGAGCCGCTGCTTTTTAAGGCGATGTTATGTGCTGCCGGAGAGAGGGATTCAAAACAGACTTTCATTTTGCCAAAAAATGTCACGAGTGGTTTTTTACGGCAATGGCATCTGCGGTGCCCTGTTCTCTGGACCACACACTCTACGATTTAGGAAGTCATTCCATTCCCAACTGTAAATTATCTCTTGGGCCTGTTACTTTTTTCACTCCGTTCTCCGTCCTCCCACCCTCTCCCCTGCTATTCAGGTCAGGATATGGGTTTTGAGAAAAACCATTTGAGTTTCACATTTATTTCACGGCTATCATTGGCCTTGTTTACTTTTAGTTCACGTGTATCTCCATGTGCAGCTTTCCCTGCTCTTGTTGCAGCCAGAGATGACCTGCCTCTTCTTGGCTCGCTCTCTCGACTCTAGTGAATACGCTGGCAGAAATGAGTCATTCCTATACATGGTGGGGCAAAAGTCGGCGTACAGCTGTTCATGCCATACAGTAATTAATAGATAATAATATAAATAACATATTTCGTGTACGCATAACTGCACACCAACTTTTGTCTCACCCCGTATTCCCTCCTTTCTTCATTCACTCATCATTTTTTTAGCATTTACTATGTGCTGGCCATGTTGCCAGGCACTGGGAATATAGAGATGAATCATCACCTTTGAGAGGTTCAAGATCAAGTGGAGCGACAAATCAGTGGACTTAAAGCTTGAAATGCAACCTGGTAAATATTTTTTAATGACTGTGGGATGTGGGATGTGGGGGAAGTGGCCTCCATGAGTTCAGTTTCCACCTGGGTGAGCCAGAGAAGGGTCTTGAAGGGTGAGTAGGCATTTTCCTGAAAAGACATGCCCATCTGAAGGGAATCCTGGAACCTCACTGATGCTGTGCCATCCTTTATATTGTTTCTTGTCACTTCACTGACACATGTGTCTCAGAATCATCCTTGTGTATCGCCAGCTTCACAAAATGGGCAGCCATGGCACACCATCTACCCCTTGTTCTGGCAGATGAGAATGTCTGCAGGTGAGGTCCCTTCACGCTCCTCTGTGCCTGAGTTAGGTGATTCTTCACTCCCTGCTTCCCCTTCCTTTTCTCTCTCTCAGAGGAGCAGGTCCTTTCTCTGTCCAAAGCCATCCCACCTCCTCTAAGACTTGCTTATATAGCTTTGTCTCCCATAGCTTCAAAATCTCATACTTTCCAGATCCTGTCCCTCTGTCAACAAACAAGATCTCAGGCTCTACAGCAGTGATCATTCTCAACCTGTGGGTCGAGACCCACAGGTTGAGAACCGCTAGCAGGATTGCCTAGGACCATCGGAAAACACAGATATTTACATTCTGATTCTTAACAGTAGTAAAATTATAGTTTTGAAGTAGCAACGAAAATAATTTTATGGTTGAGGATCACCACAACATGAGGAACTGTATTAAAAGGTCGTGGCATTAGAAAGGTTGAGAACCACTTCTTTAGGAGATAGACATTAATTGATCTAACAGCACTTTGGCTCATTCTTCAATAAAAACATTTATTTGCGTGCTGTGTATGTTTGTTGAGACACATACACACACACACCCTCAACACGAGTGGGCGAGTGTGGACACACAGACCTTGCTCTGAGAAGCTCAGTCTATTGGGAGTAGGGAACAGCTGCAGCTTCATGTGGCAAACACTGTTAGTACAAGTAAAGATGTGTGCAGTGCCTCTGGCAGCCCGGGAGGGAGAGGAAATTAAGTTGGCAGGGATTGTAAGAATTACATAGATAGGTAGCATGAGATTTAGGTTTTTAACAGTAAGTATGAGTCTGCCAATGAATAGGGGGAAAGTAGGGTGTTTTAGGTAAAGAAAACAGGGAGAAAGATGTGTGTGTGTGTGTGTGTGTGTGTGTGTGTGTGTGTGTGTGTGTGTGTTTGCGCGCATGCGCGCATGCTGGGAGAGTGTGTGAAAATGTGTTTATAGGAAGGCTGGAGCACTTCTCAATTGGAGGGTATACCCTGGTGGTTCTTATTGAGGGTGATTTTGTCCCCCAGGGGACATTCGATATTGTCATGACCTAGGGAGCTCATCTAGTGGGTAAGGGCCAGGTATGCTGCTAAATATTCTACACAGGACAGCCTCTTACAACAAAGAATTATTCTATTCAAAATCTCAATAGTGCTGAAGTTTATTTTTTGTTATTTATTTACTTATTTTAATAGTCCTGAAGTTTAAAAACCCTGGGGTGGATTATGGCACTCCTAGAAAGGAGTAGCAGGAGATGAGGTTAGAAAGATTGACCAGTGTTAACTTGTGAAAGGTCTTAAAGGATATGTAATATAATGCATCACTCTAGAAAGGTACAAGTTTTATTTTTATCCATTTAATTTGTTTCCATTTAATAATAAAAAGATACTCATTTATACCATAGTTTAATATAAAGTGATAATGCTCACAAGTGATAAAAAAGGCATTTTCTTTACAAAATTCTATAACTAAAGCTTTGAGGTTATTTGAACAAAGATTTTCTTATGGAAAGGTATCAAATTGTCCCCCCTCCCTGGTTACTAGCTAGATTCCTCTGTCCCTGCCATTCTTCCCATTCCCAACCCCCCACCTCTACCCAAGGGGCTCAGAGTTAGTCAGTGTGCCTGCCGGCTCAGCTGACCCATTAAGTGCAAGGGCTAAGCTCTAGGTAGAGATGGACTGGTCCCTCTGAGACAGGAACCAGGGACAGGCCACTGTCCAGAATCACGGCTCAGTACGGGTTCTCAGGGAGGGATGGCTCTGGTCGAGGGCTACATTGCAGTTTGTGAACAGAAGGCAGGGGATCGCTTTCACTAGACTACCTTCATGTTGGAGGAGCTGAATTCACGTTACCATCACCTACACACCTGCACGATGACTCTGCTCCATCCCCAGAAAAGGGTGTTAGATCCATTTGATGCTTAGGAGGTAAATAATTGGTTGGAAAGTATTACAAACATAGGACCTCCTCAGCCTACTTTCAACCTTCTAAACAAAGATGTCTGCCCAGAAATTATTTCCAATACACAGGGAATGAAGAAGGTTATACAGCAGACCCTTCATTTTGATCAATGAAGACTATTAGCAGACTACAAGTAGTTTTTAAAACTTGGAGTTCAGGGAACACTTCCAAATACTGGAGTTCAGGGAACACTTCCAAATACTGATAGCACACGTAAAGGGGTTAGTAGAATTCATCACCATACTGTATTCATACACTCATTGAAGTTGGACAATGTAAGTTGGACAATTTTCCCAGCCTCTTACTGAGAAAAGTATATGCTGAAGATCAGGATTGCTAGATAAAATATAGGATGCCTGGATAATTTCTAATTTCAGATAAATAATGAATTCTTTAGAGTAGAAATATGTCCTGTGCTAAATTCATGTATTTGAAATTCAAATTTACCTGAGCACCTGTATTTTTAATATGTTATATATTTTTAAATTATTTCAGAGAGTAAGGGAGAGGGAGAGAGAGATAGAAACATCAATGATGAGAAAGAATTATTTTTAAAAATATATATTTTATTGATTTTTTTACAGAAAGGAAGGTAAAGGGATAGAAAGTTAGAAGCGTCTATCAGCAGCCTCCTTCACACCCCTACTGGGGATGTGCCCACAACCAACACACATGCCCTTACCCAGAATCGAACCCGGGACCCCTCAGTCCGCAGCCTGACACTCTATCCACTGAGCCAAACTGGTTTCGGCGAGAAAGAATTATTGATTGGCTGCCTCCTGCATGTCCCACACTGAGGATTGAGCCTGCAATCCAGGCATGTGCCCCAATGGGAATCGAACAGTGACCTCCTGGTTCATAAGTCTAGACTCAACCACTGAGCCATGTTGGCTAAGTGAGCACCTGTATTTTTATTTGCTGCATCTGGCAGGCCTACCCCAAGAGAGTGTTAGATGGGAACCTTCCATTTACTCAGTCAGTAGCTGTTCCCCCTGCTCACCTGGGGTGAGCAGCTTGCTTCTCTGGACATGACTGTTGTTGTAGACACACCCAAGACAACTACTTCAGCTAGCGCTCAGCTGAAGAAATCGTGATCTGCTTTAGTGCTGGAGGCGGGAAGAGATGGTCTGAAGTGGACTTACTAAAAGATAATGGTCTCTGGTGTGGTACATTTCTTAAGTATTTTCTCCATTTGATACATATTCCCTGAACCCCTGATGTGTTCTAGGCACTTAGGATAGAACGAGGAGCAAAACAGTTTCTTGTTAGGACAAGGAACTAAACATTCCCTTTTTCAGGGCACCTCGGTGCTCATGGGAGTAGCATGTGAATGCTAATGGGATTGACTTGAGTTAGATGTGACTCCATGTGTTGGCTTTGCCGCACTTGAGTACCTCATAGCTATTTGAATACATCTGCTTACTGCCCTGATCATGTTTTCTTAAACACCCCTGAGGCAAAATTATTGCTATGCCAGCATCTGCCTTAGCAGATTTTATGAGAACAGACAGCAATAAATACTGGTGTGAAAAAGAAAGCTTTTAGGAGCCCAATTCTCAGGAGAACGTTTGCTTTTTTTGGCATGTGCCCATGTATGTTTTTGTGCGTGGATCTGGGGGCACAGATTACGGGTCTCCTGAAAACGTTGGGTGTACAGAGACCACCTCCTTTCTGAGTGAACCCTAATTTTTTTAACAATGGGAGAGGACAGTGGGGAGGGGGAGGTGAGGGTGGAGGGTGGGATAGGTACAGGGTGGAGGGAAGCTATAGGGGGATAAAAAGGGGAAACAATGTAATTAATAAACTGAACAATAAAGATAAAAATATATATATATATATATATATATATATATATATATATATATTTTTTTTTTTTTTCTTGACCGGTTTAGTTGCAAAATCAAACACTTGAAAGATTCTAGTAACTTTTTGGGCAGAAAAGATGGCCGCCGCTCGGAGCTTGGTTCAGCAGCAGACACTGAAATGTGGCTTGGCTCCATCCCTTGGCATAGTCCTGGGGTGTTATATTCCACTAGAGGCCTTGGTACCTTTCAGAAACTCGCCAAATCAGGCACAGACTTGCTGGCAGCCACAGTAGAAGGATCTTACTGATCCATGCCCAGCTCTCGGGAGGTAACTGGCAAGAGAAAAGAAAGCAAAACAAGCAACCAAATCCCTATACACCTTATAAATTTGACTTGGAAATTTTGCCTCAAGGCTGTCAAAGAGTAGAAATAACTATTTAATTTTCTCCAAGGCCAGTTTTCTACATTTGGTCTCTAATGTAGAAAAAACACTGTACATCCAATTATCTAAGTAGCAACTTTATTTTTTTTAATTATTTTTTTTAAGTCTAGCCATTCCCAGGGTCAGGTGTCTTTGCTCCTGGAAGATAAACTCAGGCTATGCCACTCCTAGACAAAGTTAGGCCTTCTTAGGTCCTGTGACCTGCTTCCACTTTAGGGCCAAGCCTTGAAATCACGAGCGTCCACTTTGCCTATGAAACATGTTTATCTGAATCTCCTCTTCCTGGGATAAGTACATTGTCTCCATTCTGTCTGAGGCTGTGGAGCTGGAATTCCATTAGCAGGCTGGAATGCAGATTAGGTTCCTCTGCCTGGTTTGGAACTAAAGCCAGAATGAGCAATTTAGAGAGTAATCTCGGTATAGCCTTTTGCTGCCCTCTGGTGGAAAAGGCGGGCATTGAACAGCCATAATGAAGACTACCAAGCAAATGCTGTTAAGGTGTAGGTGATACGGTCCACAGGGAATAATTACACTTAGGGTTATTTAGTTACAGGTAAAATGCGAATCTAAATGTTACAATAGGAAGATGTTAAATGAATAAAGTTTGAAAGTTTGCTGTATGAGAATCGGATTTCTCAGGCACAGAGAGCTTTAATTGTACCCCCCTTGGTTTGCTGGGAACTCTTTTCTCATTTTCCTCTGTAAACCCTTCCTTTTCTTTAACCATAATTTTATGTAGCTTAAGATAATTATGATATTCTTTCAAGGGGTTATCTCTAAATGTTTCTAAAAAACGTGAAAATCAGCTGGAAATTTTTAATTTTAATATCCTTAAGATCTTAAATTGGGATTTATACCTCCACATTCAGATCAAAATCCAAACCAAAATTCACTTCAGGAAGTCAAATAATACATGTTAGTCTTATATCTTTTTTTAAGACCTAAAAATGTCAAAAGTCTCAAAAAGTATTGTCATGTTGAAGAATGCATTTTAAATTGAAATCTATGACAGAATACTTTTTAGAATCAAGGAAATTTTTGGTGACTGTGCATGGATTATTCTCATATTATGTATATAAGTTTGACTGACCTTTCAGCTGTCCCAGTGACTTCCAGAGCTATCATGTTTCTTGAATTAAGAAATTCTTAATGCCAGCCTCGTACCTGGTTCTTACTAGGCTTTTTTATTCGTGAATTAATTCATTCGGTGTTTACTCAAGAAGCACTAACTCTGTGCCAACAGGAGCAGGGACAGTTCCTGCATGACGGCGCATGCAGACTTAGCATAAGTGTTTCAGGAACAAGGCGGACTGGCCAGTATCGTGAAAGAGCTAGAGATAAAGTGAGATGGGCGTTCAGAGGTGGAAGAGGTTGGTTTCAGCTTTGGGGGAAGGTGAAATGTGAGGCATCTGAAATAAGCATTAGATGAGGAATGTGATTTGGACATAACGATTATTCTACATTGCAGAAATCTAGAAATTTCTTCTAAAGGAATAATTTTTCTTAGGGAAATAAGTTGTAGACAGATAGTAAATGTTGTAGAAGTGACTTTCACCTTTTCAGGGGACTTGCACATGGATTTGTGCACAGGGCTACTAGTGTTTTATAATCTCTTTTATTCATTTACTGTAAGGTGAGCTTTTCCCTGTGCTATTACATATCTGTAAAATATGACTGTGGCAGAATCTTCTAGCTGTTTATCAAAGTTCAGTTGCTCCTTTTTGGGGATGCACTAGACTATGTTTACAGGCTCCCTTGCAATTGGGTGTAGCCAATGGATTATATGAATGAATGTGATCTGTGTTACTCTTGAGCCACTGCTTTTAAGAGGCAGGTGTGTTTCCTTTATATGTTCTCCCTTCATCTAGCAAGATGCAGATGATGACAAGACCCTAGGGAAATTCAAAGTCATAAAATGGAAGGGCCTAAAATTTTCAATAATCATGTACTTATTGAATACAATGCAGGTGAGAATAAACATCTATTGTGTTTGAACCATTAGATATTTTTGAGTCTGCTTACTATTGCAGTTTCCCCTACAATGTTTTTGATTCTTGGATGTACCATAATTTTGTAAAGGCCAAATGACAGCAATTAATGATGAGAAACAAGATTGGTGAATTTCCTATAATAGTAGGGACTGATGTTATTATACCACTAGAGGCCCGATGCATGAAGATTCGTGCAAGAGCAGGCCTTCCTTCCCCTGGATGCTGGTGTTGTAGGGTGGGAATTTTTGAGCACTACTGAGGCTGTGGACTATACAGAGATATGGTCTCATGGCCCCTTCCCAGCACGTAGGCCTTGCGAGATAGAACCCTGTCAGCTTTCTGAAGAACAGGATGACCCTATGAATAACATGGTCATCAATGGCATGACTCTGACATTGCTTAGGAAAAACTGTTTTGTCCTGGGTTGCTTGTTGTGCAAAAACAGGATGTGGTTAATGTGCTTAACAGTGGTCTTGCACAAAGGGTTGGGGCTGCTCTCTGATCTCCCTGCATGGAGGAAGGCAGAGCAGTCTCCAGGCCGGCTAATAAATGTTCCCTAAATTTTAATTTGGTCTGGGCTCCAGTGGTCTTTTACTCGCCTCTCCTCCACAACATTGGCACCACCTTTGCTTTGGCACAGAGCTGCCTTCTGCCTCTTGTTTTGTTGCATCCATTTTTTCATATTCCCACCTTATTGGCTGTGGGTGCCACCATCTTTGTCATAGAGTTATGGTCAATTTGCATATTCTGTCTTTATTAGCTAGGATACCAGGTTGTTGAAAATGGACCCCAATGAATGAATTATGTCTTCCTGTGTCCATGCCTCTTTGGAATATGTCTTTACTTCTTTTTACAATAAGATCTAGAGTCTGTTCCCCCAATCCTTAAATCTGGGCTACCCTTATGATGTGTTTAGGCTGAAAGAATGTGATGGAAGTGCATTCCGGGGCTTCTGAGCCCAGACTCTAAGAGGCCTCATAGCATGTGCCGTTGCTCAGGGTGGATCCCAGCTGCCATGTAAAAAAGACCAGGTTATTCTATTGATCAGAGTGTCTATATGGGGAGATAGGTCAAGAAGAAATAACGTGTGGAGAGAGAAACCATATGAAGCAGAACCAGGGCCTCAGACATATGTGTGAGCCCAGCTAATGCCATGAGAAGAGGGAGACCCAGACATCCCAGCTCACCCGCAGTCATTTAAGTCATCCCAGACTGGTGAATGAGGCTATCATGGGTCTGCTAGACTCAGTCAAGCCCCCAGCCAACATCATCATGTGGAGGAAAAACAAGATCCCTGCAGAGCCCTGTCTGAACTCCTGACCCACACAAATGGAACAATAAAATTATTGCTATTCTAAGTCACTAATTTGTTGATGGTTAACCAGTATTAGATAACTGGTACATGGATATTTATATGTTCCCCAAATTTTGTTATCACAGATGACTGTGATGAGCATTTTTCTCATTGATAGAAGAAGTCTGTGTTGTTTAGGTCTAGAAATTGAGTAAGAATTCATGTCTATCCATTTTGGTGCTCAAATTAAGTTTCTGGCCCCTGCTATATAGATGAAGTAATAATTTTAACAGTCTGCAATCTATTTAAGTCCTGCAGACACTGTGATAATTAAGCCACTACTGAAGATCCATGCAAGTCAAAACAACTGGTTAACATTTTGCCCATTATAGTAAATTCACCAATCTTGTTTCTTATCATTAATTGCTGTCACTTAGCCTTTGTCATTCTAGAATTAGTGAGCCAATTTCAATAGTCAGTTTCTTCTACCATCACACTACCCTACAGAAGATATCTATCAAAGAGCTTTGTGATGATACAGGTGGCCTCTCATTAATGTATTTATCAGTGCCTCAGTGGAAAGCATGACCTCTAAGGAGATATAGTTGAAGGTAAGTAGGTGGATGAATGTGCAGATTGCAGATTATATATTATCTCCATCATTCCAACCCCCCTGAATCTTTGGATTCTTCCTTTTATATTATGCAAGAAAAAAATGCTAGCATCTTAGTTTTATTGAAAACTAGAGGCCTGGTGCACAAAATTCGTGCACCAGGATCGGGCCTAAATGGGCAGACGGACATCCTTCTCACAATTCAGGACTGCTGGCTCCAATCTGCTTGCCTGACTGCCTCCCTGATTGCTTCTAACCGCTTCTGCCTGCCAGCCTGATCACTCCCTAACCACTACCCTGCCAGCCTAATTGATGTCTAACTGCTCCCCTGCCAGCCTGTTTACCCCAAAGCTCCCTCCTCTGCCAGCCTGGCCACCCCTAACTGCCCTCCCCTGCAGGCTTGATCACCCCCAAATGCCTTCCCTTGCAGGTCTGGAACCTCTCAATGGTCCTCCCCTGCTGGCCATCTTGTGGTGGCCATCTTGTGTCCACATGGGGGCAGATCTTTGACCACATAGTGGCAGCCCTCTTGTGTGTTGGAGTGATGGTCAATCTGTGTATTACTCTTTTATTGGTTAGGAAAGAGGCCTGATGCATGGATGGGGGCCACCTGATGGATGGGGACCAGCTGATTTGCCCTGAAGGATGTCCCAGATCAGGATGGAGGTTCCCTTGGGGAGTGGGGCAGCCTGGGTGAGGAGTCTATGGTGGTTTGCAGGCTGGCCATGCCCCCAGCGACCCAAGCAGAAGCCCTGGGATCTGGGATTAATTTATGTTCTACAATTGAAACTTTGTAGCCTGGAACAAAGCCAATCCTGCTGCTCACTCCTGTGACAGCCATTTCTGTTTGGGTTAATTTAAATTCTATAATTGAAACTTTGTAGCCTAGAGTGGAGTCCTAGGCACTAGGGCTGCAGAAGCTTGGCTTCCTCCATCGCCTGGGCAACCATAGCTTCTGCTCTCTTCAGCTCTGTGGCTGCTGCCATTTCTGTTGGGATTTATCTTCTATAATTGAAACTTTGGAGCATTGAGTGGAGGCCTAGGCCAGTAAGGGCAGGTGGAAAACTTGGCTTCCTCCATTGTTGTAGAAACGCAAGCCTCCCTCTTGCTCTCTGTGGTGGCAGCCATCTTGGTTAGGATTTATTTGCATAATTTGCTCCTGATTGGCTGAGGGGCATGGCTATGGGCATGGCTTGATTGGGGGTACAGTCAATTTGCATATTACTGTTAATAATCATTGTTAACATTTCACTTAGATCTTTCCAGATCTTTTTCTCAATGTACAGATAGGATAGGTTATAGCTGAGCTCAAGTGTCAATCAACAAAGAAAACTGTTAAACACACTTCTAACCCCAAGAATCTCTAGTAATCCATATGATGACTCATTACGAATAGATTTCGTGTGTGTGTGTGTGTGTGTGTGTGTGTGTGTGTGTGTGTGTGTTTAATATTTAGTCCTCTTTAGTCTAATAACCTTAAGATCCACCATCCCTTCAGTTTCTGGAGCAAACTGAGATCCGATTTGAATTACAGCTGTAAAGGTAATGAGCAGTGGTTGGGGTGAGTCTTGAGGTTCTTCATACAAGTCTCCTCAGGCACAAGAAGGCAGGCTGCTCCAAGATTTTCAACTTTTCCCAAGCCAAACTAGATAACTCCTATTCTAAGTCTCTGAGTCCTCCTTATCAATCCATGCCCTTTCACATAAAAGACTTGCCATTCATGGATTCAATTTAGGTTGGAATTCTGCAACCTACAGAATTAAATTTTGGGTCAAGGTCAGCCCTGCAGCTATCCTATATAATAAAAGCCTAACATGCTAAGTGTCCAGTTGACGGGTTGGCCATTCAACCAATCAAAGCTTAATCCTACCTAATAAGAGAGTAATATGCAAATTGACCATCACTACAACACACAAGATGGCCACCCCCATGTGGTCAAAGATGACTGCCCCTATGTGGATGCAAGATGGCCACTACAAGATGGCTGGAAGGGGGAGTCAGTTGCAGGCAATCAGGCCAGCAGGGGAGGGCAGTTAGGGGTGACCAGGTTTGTAGAGGAAGGCAGTTGGGGGAGACCCAGGCCTGCAGGTGAGGGCAGTTGGGGGGACCAGGACTGCAGGGGAGGGCAGTTGGGTGTGATCAGGCCTGCAGGGGAGGGCAATTAGGGGTGACCAGGTCTGCAGGGCAAGGCAGTTGCGGGGGGATCCAGGCCTGCAGGGGAGGGCAGCTGTGGGGACCCAGGCCTACAGGGGAGGGTAGTTGAGGGTGACCAGGCCAGCAGGGGAGGGCAGTTAGGTGTCAATCAGTCTGGCAGGGGAGTGGTTAGGGAATGATCAGGCTGGCAGGCAGAGCTATTAGGGGCAATCAGGCAGACAGGCGAGTGGTTGGGAGCCAGAAGTCCTGGATTGTGAGAGGGTGCAAGCTGGATAAGGGACACACACACACACACACACACACACACACACACACCCTGTGCACGAATTTCATGCACTGGGCCATGGTAATGGTATGCTAAGACTGCTCAACCACTTGCTATGACATGCACTGACCACCAGGGGGCAGGCGCTCCAATAGGTAGGTTAGCTTGCTGCTGGGGTCCAACCAATCGGGACTGAGCGAGAGACAGGCCAGATGCCCTGAAGCCCTCCTGCTGTCTCTTCCCAGCTGGCCAACCTCCCATATCCCTCCCTGGCCCTGCTTGTGCACTGGTGGGGTTCCTCGGCCTGGCCTGCAGCCTCTCACAATCTGAGACCCCTTTGGGGATGTCAGAGAGCCATTTTCGGCCTAATCCCAGGCCAAGAGACCTCACTGGTGCATGAATTTGTGCACCGGGCCTCTAGTAAGATATAAGTAATTATTTTAGAAGCGCTCTGATTCCCTATGCCTTGAGCTAAGTGTTAAAGATATGAGCTTGTCACCTTTGGGAGGCTCTCCAGTGCACTCAGAAGCACCACTGCTACTTCTGGTAGCATAGTAGTCATCTGGTCTCTTTAGGGCTTCAAGAAGCATTTCATCACAGTCAACCTCAGGTAAAGCTTGATGTCACAGCATAGCATGGCTTCTCACAACCCATTTCCCATTAGAAGGAGATCACTATTGTGTCCAAAGCTAAAGACATGCTCAATCCAACTTCAGAATCCCGTTTTGAGGGGCCGTTTCCTAGGACTACTTCTTGCTGCAAGTATCATGTCAGTCAGAGTCCATTAGTAAAACACAATCACATTAAGTATCTCACCAGAGGAAAGCTAATATGAGGAACTGGTTAAACATATAGACGTTTAAGAACCGAAAAAGTAACACAAATGCAACACTGAAGGGAACACAGAGATAACTGCTGGACAGTTCCATACAACCCCTAGCGCTGAGGAAACAAGGGTCAGAGTTTGGGGTTAT
Organism: Antrozous pallidus; assembly: GCA_027563665.1. Lineage (NCBI taxonomy): Eukaryota > Metazoa > Chordata > Mammalia > Chiroptera > Vespertilionidae > Antrozous > Antrozous pallidus. The sequence goes on from CM050514.1 coordinate 69,410,333, forward strand.
GGGAATTTAGACTTTTGGAGGAAGGCATCTGCAGAATCGAGACCCAGGTCTTTGAGGGCAGAACACCATCCCGTTCCTCCTAGTACCTTTGAGGGATCAATTGGGTCTGCGAGTGTGTCAACGAGTTAGGGACGAGAGCCAACTGCCATTATCTGTTATGAAGAGCTGTGGCATGGCAACTCTGTCCTAAAAGGTAGCAAATAAGAAGGAACAAGTCCCTTCTCTCCTCTCCTGTCTTCCAACCTCCATCTAGAGATACATATTGGTATAACTACATATGGTATTACAGCCTGCCAGCCACAAAATCACACAGTATAGAAGGGTGGGACTGAAGCTCAGAGGCCATAGCTGGATGGGCCAAAAGTTTCTGAATATATTAGTACACACACACACACACACACACACACACACTCCTAAGACTTTGGTACACACTACTTGGCCAAATATTTTCTCTCATTACCATAGCAATACTTATTTATTTCCTTTAAATAGAACATACAAATAAGCTCAGAGGAAAAAAAAAAGATTTATTCTACTGCTGGAAAGATAATCATTGTTAACATTTCACTTAGATCTTTCCAGATCTTTTTCTCAATGTACAGATATGTACTTTTTCATTATCCAAACAGTTTTCTAAACTGCTTTAAAAATGTTTTACTATGTCACCAAAAATTGCTCATATCAGTACATATTTACTTAATACAACAATGTGTTCAAAACTGATCTTAGAATGTGTCTTATGAGCTTCCTCCAGGGGTCAGGTAGGAGGCCTCCATGGAGGGCCCTGTGTTGTACCATATACTCCTACCCACTGCAATTCTGCTTTTACATGTTTTTTTTTTTCATGGATTTGATTTCTATGTAAGGTTTTGTGAGGAAAAAGAATATTAGAAAACAACGGATTCACCGTGTGACTATATCATTTTCCATTTTCATGGTGATAGCAACAAAGGATCACTTTGTATGTAAAATTGTGTCTAAAGTTTAGTAACATGGTGCAACATACTTTTCACTCTTTGTCTATTTCACAGTAGCTCAAAATTATTTTAACATATATTTCTTAAATTACTGATGAGATAGACAAAATTTGTATATTTAATAGTCATTTGTGTCGGTGGCAATCTTTCTTTGCAGACCAGAAAATTTTAAAGGGTGGCCCTAAAACCTTACTTTCCCTTTAATGTAAATAGCCCATGCCTCTTCCTCATCCCGTTAAAAAAAGCTCTGATTTCAAATATTCACTGCTCACCAGGAACCCCATCTCCCTGCTCTCCACTCTTGGTACTGATCATAAATCCTCCTTCACTGACAACACAAAAACTCCCTCACCTACCCCAACATATCCACATTGAAACTAGCTTTGTTTTTCTTCCTGGCTGAGAAAAGAAAGACTTTTCAAAATCTCAGTCAACCCTTCTACCTAAGCACTTGATCCCCTCCCTGCTTCTCTCCTCTGGGACCTGAATGGAGCCTGGCAAACAGCTGGTGCTCAAATAGTTTGTTGAAGAAATAATGGGTCTTGGTCCACCTATTCCTCCCCTTTATCTCTTTATTATGTCCATCTTCGCTCACTTTTTTTCCCTTAGCCTATAAGTGATCAAATAATTTCCTGTCTGTGATAGCTAGACTTTAGTACCCAGTGATTTGGTTCAACTGACATGTAGGTGTTGCAGTAAAGGTATTCTGTAGTTGGGTTTATCAGCTACAATCAGTTGACTTTACATAAAGCAGATGATCAGGGTGACTTGGGTGAGCCTGATCTAATCAATTTGAAAGGACTGAAAGAAAGAACAGAAAGAAACAAGGTTTCCCTGAAGTCAGAGAGGAGGAAAAAAATCCCACCTGTGTCCTATAAGTAAATTACATCTAGAAAATTCTTACTTCAGAAAATCAATTTCTATTTGTAATGCTAACAGCAGGACACCCATGAAAAACACACATGGTGTCAAAATAAGCCAAAGGAAAATCATTTGGGCAAAAATATAAAGAATCCCAAGTCTAATTTATAGAAAAGATTCCTTTATTAACTTTTGGTCGAGAATATGTTTGTATATTTTCAGAAAACAACTCCAATACCAGATGGATTCCTGCAGCAGAGAGGAACTGACAGGTCTGTTCCAACCACAAAGACAGTCCAGAGATGGAACTGGATGACACCTGGCCATGCTAGCAGCCAGCAGCTGTGCATCACTGCAAGTTGCCCAGGACCAAACTAGAGAGGGTGGGACCTGCATTGCCACCATTTGTCCACCATCCAGATATCATTGCTGACATATACACATAAGGAACGATTTGACATTGAAACTGGGACTCAGAACTGTTGGACATTGAAATTGAGACTCAAACATTTTTTTGTTATTATATGTTTATTTCTAGTATGCAGATGCAAGATTTTTTAAAGAAAAGAAACGGGGGGAAAATAGACACAGAGGCAAGAAAGCATGGAACAGACTCTCAAACTACAGTAGGAAGGCAGTGGAGGGTGGGGAGTGGGGGCTGTAAGAGATCAACTGAAGGACTTGTATGCATGCATATAAGCATAACCAATGGATACAAGACACTGGGGGGGGGCAGGTGAGGGCATGTGCTGGGGGGTAGGGGAGGCCAGGGGGAGGTCAATGGGGGGGGGGGAGAAACATATATACTACAATTTGTAATACTTAAAAAAATAAAAAATACATATATTAAAAAAATAAAAATGATTTAAATGGCTAAAAAAAAAAATCCCACCTGTGGATGGCAGCTTCAACTCCTGCCTGAGTTTCCAGCCTGCCCTTCCTCATGGGCTGCCCTACAGATTTCAGACTTGACTATACAGCCCTGACAATCATACAAGCCAGTTTCTTTCAATAAGTAATTTTCCTGACATCACAGGGCCAGCAAACCGGCAGAGCTTTAATTAGAACCTTGGCAGTGTTTCTCCAAAATCCACTAACTGCCTCTCTAATACAAAACTGTGGGAATCTTAACTGCTTAAGTAAGGTGGCATCAGTGTGGTTGAAGATAAATGAACTATTAGAAGGATAATAATGAGGTGGGAATCGGCAGAGCTTGGAATTTTGTCTAGACTTATATTGAGGATGAAATTGATAGTCAGCCAACTTTCAAGTTTCTTTGATGTGATTCCGGCTTTGTTATCGCTCAAGATAGAGGAGCCCTGACTATCTCAAAGTAAATCACTCCTGAGTTACAACTCCTACTTTGCATAATCCTCTTTATTTCGTTGCTTTCTTTCCCCCTAATGCCTGAGGCGGATTGCATACGCCAACTCACCTCTGGGCCTCAGTTTCCACATCCGTTAAATGCCTTGAAGTACTGTAGTTCCAAACTTGGTGGTGCCTTAACACCCCCTGTGGGTAAGAGCATAAACCAAAGGCAGATTCCTCGCCCCAGCTCCGATTCTGACTGAGTAATTCCGGGACTGGGCTTTCCCCCAAACTCTCCCAAGTGATGCTGATGAGCGTCCAGGTTTCGGTGACTACCTGGGTCCTTTCCAGCTCAGGGTTCGGTCCGCGATTCCGTGAAGACCCCGCCCCTCTCTGACTCCGCCCATGCCCCGCCCTATTTGTCCCCCGAAGGGTCTCAGCTCCCCGCCCGCGGTAGCTCCGCGGGTCCCGCCCAGCCCCGCCTCCCGCAGCCCCGCCCCCGCCTTCCGCAGTCCCGCCTCCCGTAGCCCCGCCCCCGCCTCTCGCTGCCCCGCCCTCACTTCCCGCCGCCCCGCCTCTCGAGTCCCGCCCCCGCCTCGCAAGATGGCTGCGTTGCTGCGCCGCCCAGAGCCTTGGAACCGTGTGACAATCCCAAAGGCGGGGAGCCGCAGCGCGGTGACGATACAGGACCCCGGCGCGGCCCTGGGTGAGTGAGGCGCCCCGAGCGGAGACCCCCCCGCGGGCAGCGGCCGTGCGGCCACGTGCGCGGGGGCGGGACTTCCTGGGCCAGCGGGGCGCCGGGAAGCGGCGCGGGACCGGCTCGGGACCGGCCCGGGGGAGCCTGCGCTCGAGCTTCCCAAGGAGCCCGGGAGGTCCTGTGGGTTCACAGCCCTTGAACCCACGCGCTGCCGGAGCCCCGGCGCCCACACCGCGCCGCGGGGGCGGAGAGGGGCGGGCGCGCCTGGGAACCCTGTTTACCTGCAGTCAGTTTCCTGCTTCGCCGGGAGCTGCTGGGGGAGCCCCGTAGGCGCTCGGTGTTCACCGCGCTCTTTCTGGGCCCCGCTTACTCATTTGTAAAACGGGGTTTGTCCTCCCTACTCATCACCGGTTGTTGGGAGCATCTAATGATGCTGTTTTTTATTTCTGTTTTGAAATACCCAGCAAGTCGTGATGTATGATTATAGCAGTTAATCTGGATTTTCTGAGGCAGTTTCAAGTTTAAGTGCTCTGCTCTGTTACCACCCTGTGTGACTGGAGTCATCACTGTACACCCAGAAACTAGTACAGTGCCTGGCATACAGTAAGCATCAAGCCACGCATGCAAAATAAACAACTGCCTGATACTGTCCTAAAAGGTGTAAACTTATGGACACTGACTATATTTAGAACAGTACAGAAACTTTTTTTTTTTTTTTACTACACATAAGTTTAAAGTTTAATGTCAAACAGCAGTATTTATACTGGTAGTTAAAAACAAACTTGGAAAAGATACTTGGCAGAATATATTAGTTTTAAAACGTCTTTTATTTTTCAATTACAGTTGACATACAATATTGTATTAGTTTCAGGTGTACAGCATAGTGATTAGACATTTAGGTAGCTTAGGGGGTGATCACATCCTAAGTCTAGTGTTGGGGCCCAGCCAGGCTGGCTCAGTGGTTGAGCATGGACCTATGAACCAGGAGGTCATGGTTCGATTCTGATGAGGGCACATGCCTGGGTTGTGGGCTCCATCCACATTGTGGATGTCTGATCGATGATTCTCTCTCATCATGGATGTTTCTCTCCCTCTCCAGAATCAATAAAAATAGAAAAAGAAAAAATACAAATCAAGTATTGGGAAAGTGCTCTTAAATTAGAGTGTATTGCCAATGTATGATGGTATTGCCATTTTTAGGCAGTAGGGCATCGTAGTTAGGAGCTTGGCTCAAGAGCCAGATTGCCGAAGTTTGAGTTCTGGGGCTTTCCTTTGCTGGGAATTGTCTTGTCTAACCCAGCAATTTTCAACCATTTTCATCTCATGGCACACATAAACTAATTACTAAAATTTTGCAGCACACCAAAAAATGTTTTTTGCCAATCTGACTCCCCCCCCCCCCCAAAAAAAAGGTATACTTTTGATTCATTCACACCAGATGGCTATTGTTGTGTTGGCTGTTGTCATTTTTAAATTTGAGAATCTAAGGCAATGGTCGGCAAACTCATTAGTCAACAGAGCCAAATATCAACAGAACAATGATTGAAATTTCTTTTGAGAGCCAAATTTTTTAAACTTAAAACTTCTTCTAATGCCACTTCTTCAAAATAGACTTGCCCAGGCCGTGGTATTTTGTGGAAGAGCCACACTCAAGGGGCTAAAGAGCTGCATGTGGTGCCACGGTTTTCCGACCACTGATCTAAGGGAAAAGAGGTCAGTGCCCCTGATTAAATGGTCAGGTACTGGATGTTTTAAAAATTCTTGCAGCATACATGAAAGTCTAAGTATAACCTTTCTGCAATTGGACACATTTTCAAACAGGGATAGAAATAGTACCTGTCTCTTAGGGCTATTTTGAGGAAGGAAAGAGTTAATGTCATAGGTAAAGCATATGGAGCAAAACATATTAATAACAACAGATATTATTTAAGTGTTTATTTATTGTAGGCTCTATGGCAGCGGTTCTCAACCTGTGTGTCGGGAGGGGTTGCCTAAGACCATTGGAAAACACAGATATTTACATTACGATTCATAACAGTAGCAAAATTACAGTTATGAAGTAGCAACAAAAATAATTTTATGGTTGGGGGTCATCACAACATGAGGAACTGTATTTAAATGGTTGCTGCATTAGAAAGGTTGAGAACCATTGCCTCAGATTGTCAAATAAAACAATGACAACAAGCAACCCAACAATAGGTGTGTGGTGTGAATGAATCAAAATCATACCTATTTATTTGGTCAGTTCAGCAAAAAACATATTTTGGTGTGCCACAGTAATTAGTTTATGTGTGCCATGAGACGAAAAAGATTGAAAAAATACTGCTTTAAAACTGATAAGGAGCCCTGGCCAGGTAACTCAGTTGGTTAGAGCATCATCCCAATACCTGAAGGTTGTGGTCAGGGCACATACAAGAATCAACCATAAATAAGTGGGACAACAAATCAGTGTTTCCCTTCTCCCCCTGTCCCCACTCAAATCAATAAATAAAATATCTTCAAAAACTAGGAAAGATGTTTCCTTCTTTTTATATAATACACTTAATGCAGAAATACATAGTAAGTCTTATTAAAATTCTCTGCTTTAGACCTTTGTATTGCAGCTGTACTTAAAGAATGCTGGCTTGTTACACAGTCACTGAAGAGCCAGACTTTAGATGCAGAAACAGATGTGCTGTGTGCAGTCCTTTACAGCAATCACAACAGAATGGGCCGCCACAAGCCCCATTTGGCCCTCAAACAGGTAAGGAGGAAGCCTTGTGTTTGAGACTCAACATGTTTACTTGATGAAGATGGAGATCACACTGCTACTTCATATTTTGTTATTTATAGAAACTGAGTCTAAACTTACAGACGTACGCTCTCTGGTTAATTTTCTATTCCCATTACTTATGATAAAAAAGATGACTATTTCTTTTTTTTTTTTTTAATAGCTTTATTCAGTTTATTACTTACATTTTTCCCCAATAGCTCCCCTCCGCCCAGTACCCATCCCACTCTACGCCCTCACCTCCCCCACCCTCTGTCCTCTCCCATAGTTGCATGACCCCTGTCCAGTCTCTTGCTGTATTTCCCGCACCCTTCCCCTCACCAAGCATTATCAGTCCATTCCCTCTCCATGTCCATGATTCAGTTCTATTCCTCATTTTATCCTGATCCTCTGGTTGCCAATTCACTTGATTTTTAGATTCATTTGATAGATGTGTACCCATTGTTCGAAATGTACATTTTTACCTGTTTCTTCTTCCTCTTCTCAAATAATACCTTTCAGCATTTCATATAGTGTTGGTTTGTCGGTGATGAACTCCTTCAGCTCTTTCTTATCTGTGAAGCACTTTATCTGACCTTCAATTCTGAATGACAGCTTTGCTGGATAGAGCAATCTTGGTTGTAGATTCTTGCTGTTCATCACTTTGAATATTTCTTGCCACTCCCGTCTGGCCTGCATCGTTTCTGTTGAGAAATCCGCTGACAGTCGTATGGGTGCTCCTTCATAGGTAACCATCTGTTTCTCTCTTGCTGCTTTTAATATTCTCTCTTTATCTTTTGCTCTTGGCATCTTAATTATGATGTGCCTTGGTGTGGTCCTCTTTAGATTCCTATATTTTGGGGTTCTGTGCACTTCTTGGGTTTTCAAGTCAATTTCTTTCACCAGGTGGGGGAAGTTTTCAGTCACTATTTTTTCTACTAGGTTTTCATTAACTTGCTCTCTCTCTTTTTCTGGCACCCCTATAATTCTGATGTTGGTATGCTTAAGGTTGTCCCAGAGGCCCCTTATACTATCTTCAATTTTTTGGACTCTTTTGGCTTTCTGCTTTTCCAGCTGAGTGGATTTTGCCTTTTTGTATTTCAAATCTTTGACTTGGTTTTTGCGGTCGTCTGGACTGCTTTTAGGTCTTTGTATAATATTTTTTGTTTCAGTCATTATATGCTTAATTTCTAGTTGGTCTTTTATCATATCCTTGTAAGCGTTGTTCATTTCTTTGTAAGTGTTATTTATTTTGGCATAGTTCTCATTAATTTTATCCGCCTTATCTAGTAGTCTCTTCATAAACCTAATTACTGTGGTTTTAAACTCTATGTCTAATCGTCTTTTTTCCTCCATTTCTTTCACAGCTGAGTTCTTTCCTTTTCTCTGCATTGTTGCTGTTTTCCTGAGCCGGTTCCTTAGCGGTGTGTGATAGGTATCCTGTATCCTCTAAGGAACCAGTGGCTCAGCTTCCTTTGCAGCGCGCAGCGTCAGCCCTAGGTCCGCCCTGCTTGGCGAGCAGTTTGCGTCTAAAGGGCGCGCAGCGTCGGGCTTGGGCCCGCCCTGCTTGGCGCGGAGTTTGCGTCTGATGGGCGGGCTCCGTCGGGCTTACGTTCGTCCCTCCTGGCTCCCTCCCCGTTTCAGGTCTATGGGGCTCGCGGCGTCAGCTTATCTGTGCTTATCTGTGCGGCTCACGGGTCTCGGTGTTGGGTGGCTATGTAAATCCACCGCTAGTCTCCCCGTTGCCAGACAACTCTGCCTCTCCCTAACTGAGTCTGCACGGTCAAAGACTCACTCAGGGGTGTAAAACAAAGCAGTATGGTGGTCTCCAAGCAAATAGTTGCGCGTTCTCTGCCCGCGTTCTCTGCCCGGTTGCGCACTCCAATTTACTCGCCGCGCCGGGGATCCTCCTTTCCCCGACCTGGGAGCTCGCCTGGAACTGGGGGGTCGGTGCTGTGGGAGACCTCTGCCCTCCTCGCAGGAGAAAACCAGCCTGGCCGGCTGTCTGCTGCCCGTCCCTCACCGCTCTCTCGCGCTCCGAACCTCAAAGCTGCACACCGCTGCTCCCGAGTCACTGCCTTTACTCTCATGCGCGGAATTTCCCCACAGCCAGCTCTCCGGCGATTTCTGGGTGTTGTCTGTTTCGTTGCTAAGTTGTAGTTTCAGAATTGTTGCGTGGACAGCTAGATAGGTGCTCACCTATGGCGCCATCTTAAGTTCTCCAAGATGACTATTTCTTCATCAAAGAACTAGGATCATGGCCTTCCCCTAAGTTTTCATGTCTGGGCACTTTATCTCCTTCTGAGTCTTTAATTCCAAAACCAAATTTATCTCAGATTGAACACATTTCTCTTCTTGGATTCCAAGTTGTGAATAATAAGCTAGTCAGAAAAATTTGGTGTTCCATTTTCTCTGCTGCTTCCTTTTACCTAGCTGTGCCATCTAATTGAATCAGTCAAAACTGCCTCTGCTTCTGGTCCCTTTTAGTTCTGGCTGCATCTTTTTTTTTTAGCCATGTCAACTTTTAGTTGTCTTGCTATCCTACTAATCTTTCCTCTACTCTGATATATTCTTTAAAGCAAAGTAGATTAATCACCTAAAACACAGCTTTGATTTTTAATGTTCCTCCATTGTCTCCTAAATAAAGACCAAACCTCATAGGTTGGCTTATAGGATCTTCCATGATCTGTCCTATTCAGTTTTCCTAGCTCAGGCTTCTCTCTTGCCTTCATCTATTTTACATCCCAGGCAACCTGAATTCTTCATGAGTACTCACCATGTTTGTTCCCTCACTCGAGCTTTGCTTACCTGCTCCTGTTGAGCAGGACAAAGGGACAAAGCAGAGCTGACTATCCTCCATCTTGCGGGGCTGGTCAGCCTAATCCCCCTCCTCTGCCTTTGCTGGGGGTGGCCACAAGGGTGCCAGGAATGTCCTAACTGCCCCAACCACTGCCTGAGCGGACCAATACAACCCCAAGGACATTGGTCGGGTCCTAATAAGGCAATCTCTGTAGCCCACGTCACTTCCCTAAAACCACCCAAATGACCAACCCTTTATAACCTATTGTTCTTGCCAGGCTCGCTCTCTCACCTCGCTGCTGTGCCAGATAGAGGCTGGGAGCCAAACCCGGGTTTGAATAAAGGCTCTTTGCTTTTGCATCAGACGGCTCCCTGGTGGTCTCTGGGGATCTTGAAATCTGGGCATAACACTGTATGTTTGGAAGGCCTAGTCTCCTCCATCTCAGCCTAGTAAAAGCCTTCTTATCCTCTACGTTCCATTTCAGGTCTTCTTGCAGTAATCAGTTCTTCCCAAGGGGTAACATGATGTTTATTATGGTAATCTCGTTTTAAGTTGCATCTTTCTGATTAGTGAAGTTGAACGCCTTCTCTTTTTGTGTTTCTTGGCTATTGGAGCTTCTCTTATGGCATTTGGCATGGTCTGTGTTGCAATACATGTTTCATGTCCCTACCATCCCTTAGAGTAGGGAGCATGTCTCATGATGCTGCTACAATTAGTATTATCCTTACTACTACTGCCTTATATATCTGCTTAACATATCAGTTGACAAAGAACTTTCATCTACTTTAAGATTTATTTTTTTCTACCTGCAAAAGCTAGCTACTAGAATTACTTTCACTCTAATGTTCCCCAAAGGAGAATAGAAAATAGCCTTGATTCCTCTTATGTGTGACAGTACTTTGAGAATATAAAGACTGTCTGCCCTGGCCAGTTGGACTCAGTGGATAGAGTGTCAGCCTGCACGTTGAGGGATCCCAGGTTTGATTCCAGTCAAGGGCACATACCTCGGTAGCAGGCTTAATCCCTGTCCCTAGTCGAGTACATGCAGGAGGCAGTCAATTGATGTGTCTCTCTCATCATTTCATCATTGATGCTTCTCTCTCTTCTCCCTTCCTCCCCAAAATCATTTTTAAATATATCTATATATATATATATATTTCTATATATATACACACATAGTATATATAAAACTGTTCTTATATTTCTCCATGTTCTCTCTTCCTTAACTAAACTTATCAAGCCCCCTCCCTGTCTTTGAACCATAGCTCACTTACTATGTTCCCCAGGTGCTTTACCATCTTGGTTTGTCAGTACTTCTCTCAAAGGATAGTGTCCATAATTAAAAAATGAAAAAGAGCTGACCCCAGAGAATTTAGAGATTGTTGCTGCCATTGTTCTGAAAACCATCCTGTTAAGAAAGAATCCATAACTCTGATTGGATTTTTAGTAGCATATATGCAGCTCTAGCAAGATACTATCTTGCCAGTCTCAGTGACCATCCAGATCTTGACATCCTTCAGTCTGGATGCGGTCCCATGCATGCCCTTTGTGCGGTATTTCCTGAGGACCACAGAATTCTTGACACATTTTGTATAGTGGATGGCTACCATTTTTTCCTTTTTTTGATTAAAATGTGATTGGATGCCTACTCAATGCTCAGTACTGAGTACAGTGGTGGGTAAAATAAACAAAATATATTGTTCTCATGGAACTTATAGTTGAGAGGAGAAAGGCAGTTAATCAAATATCAGATGGTGATAATTGCTATGGAGAAAAAGAAAGTGCTGAGGGGGTTGCAGTTTTAAATAAGGCATATCTATTTTAATTTCAACATTTAATTAAATATATACATACACACACACACACTAATTTACTAGTAAATTTTTAGTAACTAGAAATTGGTTAGTGTTTATTTCCCAGCCTGCCTTGCGCACAGTAGGTATTCAATATACATTTGTAAAATGAATAGACTGATCACTTTCCTAATTGAGGTTTCTGAAATTGAGCTTCAAAAAAATTATAATCTTGAGAATAATCTTATACTTACTTTGGTCTATTTTATAGCATTACACATAATACTCTGATTTGAGAAATTTGTTTCTCTGGATAAATTTTAGATTTTTAGCCAGAAGCAATTGCTTTCAGTTACAGATTTCTTTACCTTTAAAAAAAAAAAGGGTATTCTGTGGTATTCAATATTTTTCCATACTTTGAAATGTTGGTTTTCTTTGCCTTGCTGGTCCTATCAGTGGTCTTGTCTGTATTATATACATATGAATTTCAGCTGCGCTTCCCCTTTCAGGTTGAACAGTGTTTAAAACGTTTGAAAAACATGAATTTGGAGAGTTCAATTCAGGATCTGTCTGAGTTGTTTTCTTCCAAGTAAGTGGTCATTTGCTTTGTGGTGAGAACGCTGTCTTGCTGTGATCTCTCTTGGATTTTTTTACTGCTTGGTGTTGGAATATAACCAATTGTACCTCAGTTACACAAGTGTTTTAATAAGGGACGTTGGTATTTGTGGTAATCTCTGTTTGTAAGCTTGTGGGAGGGACTGGTGTCAGTTGAAATCGGACATGATAAGATTATATTGAAACATCATTGTCCGTGAAATTCAGTGAGTCCTGTTTGAGCATAACTAGCTCAAATTGAGCTTAAAGGAACACTGTACTTGAATACTTTCTCTTTCCAATCTAGTTCTTTTATAAATGTAATTTACAAAATCCAGATTACTTTGGTTCTCTTCTAATTTTGTATATAAAAGCAGTTTAAATTTAATAATGAAAGTAATATACTTTTCTGTTTTTGTCAAGTGAAAATCGGCCTGTAGCTACCAAAGTGTGTGTCATCCCCAGCCAACCAGTGGTGGAATTTGTGTTGATGAAGATTTTGGGAGCCTGCAAATTGTTACTTCGCTTGTTAGACTGTTGCTGCAAGACGTTTCTGTATCCTTGAAGCAACTGGAATACCTGTTTCTCAGTTGGAATTGTTTGGATAAGTTTAGTAGTATTTCTGTTTGAAAGCTAGGGGATCTGTAGGAGTTATAACCTATGGAATTCTTACAAATTTGCTGCTTGGCCTCCTTTTCTCAGGAATTGCTTTATACAACCATAGCCAGAGACTACCTATCTCTCTCTCCTATGTACTATCCTAAGGATATTGACAGAAATTCTTAATCTTAAAAACTAAACCTTAGCTCTAGCAGAGCATATATAACTATGTTTTTAAGTTGCCATGAGTTAAGGCTTTAATTCCTCAAAAAAATTCTGTTTCCAATCTAGTTCTTTCATAAATGTAACTTTAAAAATCCAAATTACTTTGATTCTGTTTTCCAACTTTAACTTAATTCTTCAGGTTGACTGTGAAACACCTAGGTTTGCAAGAATTCATTATTTTAAACCTTGTGATGGTTGGGCTGGTGAGCAGGTTATGGTATGTATGTACGTGCCTTTGAAATCATTCGTTTTTTTTTCATCTCTTTAACTCGACCTAGCTTCCTCACTGGTTTTCCTGTTTGTTTTCCCAGAGGATGCTGAATTTGTGAGAGTTCTGTTTCATTTGATCAGAGTTTATGTGGGGTGGATTTGGAAGCTAAGTGTTTTATGTCAAAAGATTAGGCTTTAAATCTGAAGGCAAGAGACCACTTCAACACTAAACAATTAAGCAATTGAAATCCTAGGATTAGCAATTAGAATAATAAAAAAAAGTCATTGCTGTAATCATTAAGCAACAGGCCCATTTAAAGTGAAGGTCTTTCTGGGCAGGCTGTATCAATCAATTCTTTTTGCCTCTAGATTTATAATTTTTAATGGCATGACTTTCCTTATGAGCTCCAGATTCTTTTTCTCCACCTGAAACATCACTGCTTTTTGAAATACAGTTAGTTGGTATGAGAACACTGGAAGTAGCTACAAGGTAAAGAGACCTTCTCTTGCATCTCTAGATATTACTAGAGGCCCAGTGCACAAAATCTGTATACTTGGGAAGTGAGGGTCCCTCAGCCCAGCCTGCACCCTCTCCCAGTCTGGGAGCCCTCGGGGGATATCTCACTGCCGGCTTTGCAGGGATCGGGCCTAAGCTGGCAGTCGGACATCCTTAGAACTACCACAGAGGTGGGAGAGGTTCTATGAACCTGGCTTCTGGCTGAGCGGTGCTCCCCTTTTTGGGAGTGCACTGACCACCAGGGGGCAGCTCCTGCATTGAGTGTGTCTGTCCCCTGGTGATAGTGCATGTCATAGCCATTGGTCCTTCTGCCGTTCAATCGATTTGCATATTAGCCTTTTATTACATCCGATGAAGCTTACTTGATGGATAATTGGACTCCCAATCTGTCCATATTTGTAAAGAGACCAGATTTGGGCCACTTCAGACAATTGGGATGGTTATCTCTAATTTAAATTAAAACTAAAACAAAACAAAACAAAAAAAAACAAAAATTGTCTTTAGAGATTAAAACCTTGCTTTGCTGTCTTAACCTGGATATCTTAAATACTGTTTCCAGTCATTCTATTTTTTTTACTTATGCTTAGAGGTAACAATGTTAAAATTACTAATCATATTATTTTAAATGTCAAACAATCATTCTTGTTTATAATGAAAATAACTAAGCTCTTGTGATTACAACAATAAAACATGCTTATTTCAAGAAATTTTAAAATGCAGGAAAAGAATGTAAAGAACCTGAAATTTACCAAAAATCTCACCGCCTAGATAAAACCAAACTTAGGATTTTGGTGCATGTGCTTTGAGACAGCTTTTTCATTTAGTTTTGCTTTTAAAAAATATATATATATATTATTGATTTTTTTTTTACAGAGAGAAAGGGAGAGGGATAGAGAGGTAGAAATATCGATGAGAGAGAAACATTGATCAGCTGCCTCCTGCGTACCCCCTACTGGGGATGTCCTGCAACCAAGGTGCATGCTCTTGACCGGAATCGAATCTGGGACCCTTCAGTCTGCAGACCGACACTCTATCCACTGAACCAAACCAGTTAGGGCTTCTTAGTTTTAAGTAATGTTTTGTTGTGTGTGTGATTTAAATAGTTGATTTTTAAAATGTATTTTTATTGATTTCAGAGAGGAAGGGAAAGGAAAAGAGAGATGGAAACATCAGTGATGAGAGAAAATCATGGATTGGCTGTCCCCTGCACACCCCCTGGGGATCAAGCCCACAACCTGGGCATGTGCCCCTGACTGGAATCGAACCTGGTACCCTTCAGTCTGCAGGCCGACTCTATCCACTGAGCCAAACCAGCTAGGACTTAAAGTAACATTTTGTAGTTGGGTTTTTCTATTAAGGCTAGATTAATCTATTTGCAAATACGTGCAATAGGGTTTTTTAATCTTTAATGGTAAGTTGATAAGCGTTTATTTTCAGCTTTGAATTGTGGTAATTATGTAACTGCAAAATATAGTTACTGGGTAATTCATGATCTCATTTCTTTCTCTAGGGTTCTCTATAAAGGTGTTTTAAAAAGGCTGATTTCTTTATATGAGCCATTGTTTGGATTGCTTCAAGAGGTCTCAAGAATTCAACCATTGCCTTACTTCAAAGATTTTACCTTTCCTTCTGATATTGTTGAATTTTTAGGACAGCCCTATTTACAGGTCTTTAAGAAAAAAATGCCTACAGCTTTTGCAGCTAAGGGAGTAACTAAATTGCTAAATAAACTGTTCTCAACAAAAGAACAATCACTGAGGTACAGTGAAGAAACTTCACATGGGATTTCCAAAAACGCTAATCATATGAAGATCAATGTACAGAATAATGTGGATCTTGGACAGCCAGTAAAGAATAAGAAAATCTTCAAAGGTAATATGCTTTGATATAGCACATACTTAAGAAAAAGTTGAAATTACAATATATTCATGGGTTGTGTAGAAGGAATCCCATATCTTTTAATTTTAACACACATTGTCTTCAAAGTGATATGGTAATACCTGTGTTTTCTAAGTTTGAACATTTAAAGTTATTTGTTTCTGTTGTTTCATAGTTCTTTACTTGCTTCCTCTACTTTTTTAGTGATTTGGCAAGGAATATCGTCATGCACTTAAGAATTTGTTGATTTGAAAATAGTATGCCTAAGTTTTTGTATTTGATCTTTCCATCTCCACAGCAAAGTCATCAGAATTCGATGTGAGGGCGTTCTGCAAACAGCTGAAACACAGAGCTATTCAGGTTTGGGTTATTTTAATATAGTTTGATTTCTGCTAATGTATACAGTAGATGCCACTTACCAAGGACATAAACTGAATCTTACTTCTGTTTTTAATTCCTAGCTCTAAGCTTAGTACTATCTTAGTTCTCAGTCTGCTTCTGAGTGGAGGCATTCCAAGGGATTTTAGTGCATCGAGTTAATTCAGTTAATAAAGTGCTTTCAGAAACATTTTATTGAGTTTTCTAGAACTTTAAGTGACCTTAGGATCCATCGTAGGTGTGGATTATACTGTAGCCTAAGAATGGGCCTTGCAGTCATAGAGAAATGGTTTGAGTCCTTTAGTTTGTACTAGCTGCGTGACCTTATGTAAGTTTCTTGACTTGTTCATATCTCTGTTTTCCAGTAGTATGTATACTCATGGGGTTGTGCCATTTAATGCAAGTAAAGTTCCAACATAGAGTCAGGAGTATGGTAGATACTTAATTGGTGTTAGATGTGATTAGCTGCTTTCAGTGTCATTATCCTCCTCTTCATCACGAGGCTTCCATTTCTTCCTGTCCAGGTTCAAACTTTAACACAACTCCTCCTCTTAGTCAGTGTTTGTAAGTTCTTTTTTTTCTGGATCTACAATAGGTACGTCAGTGTCACCCACTTTCACCTGGTAACTACTTGACTTCTGTTACCCTTTGTCTTCTCAAAATTGTTTTTTTCTGGTTTGCTTCATGGGTTATTCCTTACATTGTGTTTAAGAATTCTGTCATTTCTAATGTCAGAGTACTTTCTTGAACATTTACAAGGCTTCCAGCTTGCATTTACATTATGTCCAATTCATGAGTTCCAGAGGGAGGAATAATGATGATAATGATAATGATAATGATAATGGCTAATGCATATTTATATTGCACTTACTCTTTGTCAGGCATTGTCCAAAATATTTTAACTCATAATAATCCTCACACACGTCCCATGAGATAGATGCCATCATTATGGAAATATTTCAGGTGAGAAAATCGAGGAGCATACAGATCAAGAAGCTTGCTGAGGCTATGTGGCAAATGTGGGGGAGAGCTGGGATTTGAGCGCAGGCAGTTTGTTTTCATAATCTGTTATTTACCATTTGCACCAGTCTCCAAAATAGTTTTTTCAACCCTGTTTAAAAACTGTGGCTCTCTGTGCTGTGTTCAGCATCCCTCTTATTCATAACTCACTACCACATTTTTTAGCAATTAGCACTAATATGCTTAGTTTGCTTTCAGATGACTTCTTTAACCAATCACCAACACAAAGCATTGGCAGGTTTCTACTTTTATATTTTCTACTGGTTTTTATATTCTTGAGGATAAGAAATTTGGAAGAAGGTACACTTTGATGGAAGGAGGGAAGCAGACATAATCGGTGGCATAATATCATAAATAGTAGAAGTTGATAAAATTCAAACTTGACTTAATACAGAAAGGTGGATTGAAGAGACAAAGGTGCAACATCAAAAGATGGTTGAGCCGAGACCGGTTTGGCTCAGTGGATAGAGTGTCGGACTGCGGACTGAAGGGTCCCGGGTTCGATTCCCGCAAGGGCATGTACCTTGGCTGCGGGCACATCCCCGGTGGGGGGTGTGCAGGAGGCAGCTGATCGATGTCTCTCTCTCATCGATGTTTCTGACTTTCTATCCCTTTCCCTTCCGCTCTGTAAAAAATCAATAAAATATATTAAAAAAAAAAAAAAGATGGTTGAATTGAAATTGAAAATGGTACTTAGTTAAGCCTTTTAACATATGTTCAGCAATCATCCCTGACTTCATGTGTCTTCAGTAACATTTATAACCCATCATTGAGGAGGGTGACTCAGGGTACAGAAGGAAGTGAAGAACAAGTTGTGGGAGTCCAGGAAAGAGGCTCTTCTGTGATTCCTTTCCCCATCAGATAGGCTTTGGCCAATATTTAATCATGTGGGGTTTTATTCTTATGTGTAGGTGAAAGAGAGAGGTTAGAATATTTATATTGTTTCCTGTGTGCAAATGAATTCAGCTGTAGATGGGATCTATTGTAGCACAGAGGGGGACACATTTTGTGTTAGGAGCAGTGAATAAAAAGTTAAGTTTTCTAGAACACAAGGAAAGTACAGTGAACTAAAAAAGGTTTTTCTTTTTTAAAAAAGACCAATTTTCAACCTGCCCAGCATGGCTCAGTCGGTTGAGCATCAGCCTATGAACTAGGAGGGTTGATTCCTGGTCAGGGCACATGCCCGGTTGCAGCTCAGTTCCCCAGGCCGGGCATGCAGGAGGCAGCCAGTCAATGATTCTCTCTTACCATTGATATTTCTATCTCTTTCCTTCTCCCTTCCTCTCTGAAATTAATAAAAATATATTTAAAAAGACGGGTTTTCAAATTTTGATAGCCTGAATCAACTTTTCTCTATTGTTACATATTTATAGTTCAGTAACAAATCACCTTTCTATATTTCAGAAGGCTAGCTTTGAGTTTAAATGTCCTCAATCCCAACCAAAGGCAACGAAACAGTCTCCTCAGAAAGTGACAGGAACTCCCAGGGCCACAGCTTTTGTGCAAAGATTCCAAGAGGCTGAGACTTTCATACAACTTTCTGAAGAAATCCAAATGGCGGTTCGGTGGTGCCGGAGCAAAAAACTCAAGGCTCAGGCCTCCTTTCTGGGCAGTAAACTTCTTAAAAGTAACCGCCTGAAACACGTGGAAGCTCAAGGTTATAGGTAGGTATGTTACAAATATGATGTTCCTTTTTTTGTTGTTATTTAGGGCATAGTATATATATTCAAGTCAGCTTTCTTTAAAATGGGAAAAGGGGGCTAAAAGTGGAATCTACTCAATCTGCCGTTTTATTTGCTGCTTTTGTTGGGCAAAGTTGTATCCCTGGGAGGAGTAAACTGGGTTAACACGTTAAGTGCCCAGCCTGTTCTGTGTTTTGTCACCAATGCCTGGGCGCTTAACGTGTTAATTGGATTTATTCGTTTATACCATTCCATCCATTCATTCAGAAGCATTGGGAATGTCTGGGGATACAACTGTATGTGAAACAAATGTAATCCTCACAGGATGCTAGTTTTAGTAGAAATGATGGCCAGTCTGCCCACAGCTTCAGAGCAGCAGGATGAGTGAGTGAGAGCAGACGAAGAAGGTACCTGCCTTCTACAAGAGCACACACCACACTCCGAGGTCAGGGTCAGATAATGTTCGTTCACAGGAGCTAGACTCTCCATGTACTGATTTCTTACTTGCATAGAACTGCCTAAGGATAGTCATCTTTGTGAGCCAGTAAGTACTGCTTGAAATAATAAATTAGACACTTTAGGGTTTTATTTTTAATGGGAAAAAAATAGATGCTCACAGTAACAATGTCAGCCACAAATGGCAATAAAGATCCTTATTCCCTCTTCACAGAGGCAGTCCTGACCAGGTTGTAATGTGTCCTTCAAGCAATATTCTGTGCATCCACTATAATTCCTTATCTATAGTTAGACATATATCTATTCAGGACTTTATAATGGTTCCCATTTTGCCTAAAACTTGTTAAATTTTCTTTTAAAATTTATGGAAAAAATATTCCCATTTTAGTAAAAAATTTGATATAGTCAGGGTTTTGTATCAAATTTTGATGAAAGGATATGGGAGAAATGAAGTATTCCTCAGGAATGAATTTCTGGAAGGGTTTTCACATTGGGATCCCCACACGGCCTGTCCATCCAAAAGGGATCTCCTCTGGGTGGGAACAACCGGATATGGAGAGAATTGTCTTGCTCAAGATTGGGTTTAATGTCAGGGGTAAATGAGGCAGAGACAATAGTCATTAAAAGTTCATGAAAAGGATAACAAACTGGTGTTTATTTGGTTAAACCATTATTTTGTATTTCACAAATAATGTAGTGCTGTTTAAGATGTAGAATATTTTAAATCTTTGTGTCCACAGTAATTGTGGGGTAGGCAGTATTATCCCCATTGAATAGGTGAGGAAATGAAGGGTTTTGCTCAGAGTGTTGGAGATGTACAAGTCAATTTAGGTCCTCTGATTCTTCTGTTTTCATCCTTTCTAGTTTCATTTTTTTTAAAAATATTTTTTATTGATTACAGAGTGGAGAAGGAGAGAAAGATAGAAATAGCAATGATCAGAGAGAATTATTGATTTGCTACCTCCTGCACACCCCCTACTGGGGATTGAGCCCACAACTCAGGCATGTGCCCTGACCAGGAATCGAACTCTGACCTCCTGGTTCATGGGTCAGTGCTCAACCACTGAGCCAGATGGCTGAGCTGTATTTCTATTTCAACTGGGAAATATATCTAGCCTCTCCCCACTTAAAAATCTCTGCTTATATTAAGACAAGAAAAACAGTTTGGAGACAGAGATCAGTAATTAATAACATTATAATGGGCTTCCACAAAGTTCTGTATGTTTAAAAAGGAAGAGGGGAGGATGGTTGGGTAGGAAGAAAGTACAGACGCATGCTAATCTTTTTGAAATCTGACTGGCAAACAGGCAGTTAGCAAGGTACCTCTGCACCTTATAACAGTGCATCCTATTCAGAAGCAAAACACCTAAATCAATCAGCTATTTGAGTTCTGAATTCCCAAACTTGAGGATGATACAGATAAATCACAAATTGGGTAGCTCAAGGCTGTCAGTCTTGTGTGCTAGAAGCCCTGTCTTCTCATTTTTTATATAAACTCCTTCACTTTTGTTCCTTTTTTCTTATTCAGTTCCTGCTACAACAGGAAGTTGTTTATACAGAAATGGATTAATGCACCCTCACAGACTTTTATATTTGAGATACATCCTTTCTCCAGTTCCACTTACATTATGAACAGATTAGCAATTATCAGGGAAAAGCTCTGGCACTAAGTATGGAGGTATCTCACCACTAAGCTACCTTGCTAGGCAATTATAGGAGCTACTTTACTTTGGGAATATAATGGGGACACATTTGCCTACAAACTGAATGAGGGAAATTGTGCTCTGAAAACAGATAAGAGTTGAAGCTCTTATTTCCTTATTTTTCATCATGATTCTGGGATTGTACACAAGAATAGGACTTAGATAAATTGTGTATTTTCTGTTGGAAGTTGGTGAAAAGGAGACAGAAGTTTTTGAGAATATTTTCTCCGCCATTTAACAATCTCAGATTTTTCCTTTCTCTCTGTCCTCTAAAGTTTGCCCAAGAAACTAGAGTGCATAAAAACATCGATTTGCAACTGCCTTCTTCGTGGCTCAGATAGCAAAACTTCAAAGCATCATCTGAGACTAAGAAGATCACACAGTAAGTTTTTACTGAGACAGAGGAAACCACAGAGAAAGTTGAAGCCGACGCTTTTAAAGGAAATTCAGCAGCCTCCTCAGGGGACTCAGAGTTCTGCAGATATCAGCACACGGAGACTCTCACGCCGAGCACTTCATAAAGCTAATCTCCACGCTAACAGTAAGCAGCTCTTGAGAAACAGAGCTTCAAATCCTGTCATACAAACTAAGGAGAAACAAAACCATAAAAATCTTACAGGAAGCAATGAAAATGAAAGGGATTCATGGACAGTGATGCAAATAACTAAACATAATACATCAAGAAACATAAAGGAGGAGACAGATGACATTGATGAAATTTTTGCTTTAATGGGAGTTTAGATACTCATCTGTGAGACTTCTAAGTGACTAGCAGACTCGTCCAGTGTCCTGCGTTAAGTGGAACTCCTGAGATCTGGGAAGATCTGAAAGCACCACTTGGACT
The DNA here is from genome assembly GCA_027563665.1 of Antrozous pallidus. NCBI lineage: Eukaryota > Metazoa > Chordata > Mammalia > Chiroptera > Vespertilionidae > Antrozous > Antrozous pallidus. Next base: position 69,431,625 of record CM050514.1, read on the forward strand.
CGAGATTTACTGCAGCGTTGATAGCAGTTCATTTCAGTTCAATAAACATTTGTAGTAGTTTTGTGTCATTTAATTGGACTATTAAATAGTCCAGTTTACCAGTGTTAAGATGAAAAATCTATATCCTGCCTTTGAAAAGGAGATATCCTGACTGAATCTGGTAGGTCCCTGAAAAATAGTAATTTTATAACTTACCTGGGAATAAAAACCCCGATTACTTAGTTTTGCAAAAATCTACTCCGAGCCTTATAAAAAATGGGGAGAGGAGGTAGGGAGTAGCAAGGAAGCATCTAAAAGGCCACTTTGGCCTTACTGGGTCCGTTATAAGTCCACTTCTGAACATCAGGGTTTGCAGCTTCTATGGTAGTGCTGTCTTGTTGATACAGTAAAGTTGATCATTAAAGGAACCAGGGGCAGGTGCAAACGTTATTTCACTTTATTTGTTCACCTTATCTCATAGAAGAGGATGTTAAAGTACTTTTGGAATTTTCTAAGTTTGTAGGATTTTTTGTTTTGTTTTATTTATAGAGTATGTGAGTCTGATTCTGAAAAGGATACTGTAATGTGACCCAGGGTTATACATGAAATACAACAGGATAAAACAAAGTGAAAGTAGGTGAGAAAGGTAAATGAAAAAATAGAATCAGGAGACACAAAATAGACCCAGATATGTGGCTAACCATCCTGTATTAATAAAGGTAATATGCAGATTAACTCACAAGATGGCTGCCTACAACCAGGCCAGCAGGGGTGTTAGTGAGGGACGACCAAATGACAACAGCAGGCTACATGGGGCAACCAGGCTGGTGGGGGGACCATGAGGGTGACCATGAAGGTAGGGAATGCAGTTGGGGGTGACCAGACTGGCATGGGGGGTAGGTAGGGGCGGCCAGGTCTATAGAGGGCAGTTGGGGATGACCAGGCCAAAGGAGGGCAGTAAGAGGCAAGGGGGGGGGGGGGCGTTAGGGACGACCAGGCTGGCATGGGGGGCAATTAATCTGGTTGGAGGGGGTAGTTGGGGGTGACCAGGCCAGCAGGGGGGCAGTTAGGGGCGACCAGGCAGGCAGGCAGATGAGCAATTGGGAACCAGCAGTCCAAGATTGTGAAAGGGATGTCTGACTGGTAGTTAAACCAGTAGTTGGACATCCCCTGAGGGGTCCTGGATTGGAGAGGGGATTTTCCCTCTCCCCTGTGCATGAATTTCATGCACTGGGCTTCTGGTAAATATATAATTTGGGACTGATGCTGTCATCTGACATTTGTATGTTGCGTGTTCATTTGTTCCAAGAGGGTAAATCTTATGTATTTTCAAACAATGATGTTAAGTTTGAGATAATTTTTAAAATGTTCTAGCTTACTAGAAAGGTTAATAAGCTTCTCTTTGTTAAGTTGGTTGTAGCTTTAAGTTTTATGTTATACAGACAAAAAAAAAAAATGAAACAGTGCTTTCATATATACTGCATCCTTTTTCTTAGTCATCCTATCATTTTCTTCCATTTCCTTTTCCTTTATCTGGCCTTACTCATTCCCTTTGTGCTTCTGCACATTTCCTCAATCTACTAATGATTTTCAAATTTTAGGCTATTTGAAAATCACCTAGTGGGTGGTTTAAAAGCACTGATTCCTAATCCCTTCTGAAGAGAGAAACACCCACAAAATAAAGCCACAAGTTTGCAATTTTAATAAGGAGCTCAGGTGATTATGATGCAAGTACCCCCAAATGCAGTCAGATGAATACTGGTTTAGCGTCCTTTCCCAAAAGTGATTTAATGCACAGTTCTTGATCAATCTTGAGTTACTTTTCAGTTTCTGTTTCTCCTGGCTTCCTACCAAGTGGTAGTAGCTACTAACCGCCTTAAAACATGGACAATGGCAAGATCTCATTCATGACAAGTCTAGAAATAGCCATCAGCTTCTAAGATTCTAAGACTTACGGTCCAGTTTTGCTTCTGCTTTTATTTGCTCATGACCACTGAGCTAGTCAGTTTTCTTGGGCTTAGGTTTCTTCACCTGAAGTAGCATTATTGTTCAAGAATCATACACTTTTGTAGTTGAGAGAGACTGGAGATTATCCCTCATTGGAAAAACCCAAGTCAGTGAACTAAGAAGGTAAAACTATAAAGGCCAGAATGGACTACTATGCACCTAGCCCTCTTTTCCATATTAATGTTCCTTGGAGTAAGTTCATCTCCTTTTCTTATCTTGTGCCCCTTACAATTCTGAGAAAAAGAAAAGCTTCATATGATGTTCAAGTCTACAAAATGATAATCATATATATATATTTATAAGGAATGTAGTATTCAGTATCAGTTAATTTTTCAGACAACTTAAATTCAAATGTTTAAAAATTTTAAAAGTAAACTCTAAAACCATAACTTACCTAATAAATTAGGTTAGGAACTATGGTAGTGTCATAGTGAATTCCAATTTAACCACTTCTGTGGCATTAGAACAGTCAAGTCATTTATAGGAGAAGTGTGGTGAGACTTCCCTGTCTTCAAATCCTCTTGACCTTCTTTACCTGCTGCCATAAACAATTTGGAGTAGGACTAGATAACTGTACCTTGCCTCCTACTCCAGGGACCTCTCACTTCTTGGCTCTTGGCTTCTCAGAAACTGCAGAAATTGCTTGGCCCTTGGTGTACAACTTGGAAGATGTGTGGGTTACCCTCCCCCTTTAAAGACAATTCAGAGGCATCTACACTAATAAAAGATGCAAATTGACTGTACCTTTGCGATGCCCACCAGCCAATCAGTATGAAAGTTAACCCAACAAAGATGGCAGATTAATTTGCATACACAGGTGCTGAGTGGCTGGGGACAGGGCAGGACACTTGTGTCTTTTCCTTGGCAATGACGCAGACATTCTGCCCTGCCCAGGCTGTTCTGGATCTCTGGCAGCGTGGGAAGTGGAAAGGCATCTCCAGGCCGGAGCGAAAAGGCGGCTTCAGCCGGAGTGAAGGTGGTGCTGGCCCTATGAATCTTCGTGCATAGAGCCTCTAGTATTTCATAAAGCTCTTCAGAAAGTCAAGATCAAGCACTAGTGCTTATGTGGTATCCAACTCAATCCATCCTTGATTTGCTTTCCTTCTGTTTCACTTCTCCATCACCCCTGTTCTCTGGGGTCATTTCCTAAAGAAACTGCATACAAATCTTGGGCTATGCTTTGAGGAGAACCAAAGCTAAGACAAGCAGTAAAGTAACAAGCAGATAGATGGTTCTATTGTCATAATTTACTTTGCAAATGCCTATGTAACAAGCCCTGCTCTCCCCTTTTTAATGAAACTCTTCTGGTTAGGACAGACCAGTGCTATCAACTATAAAACTGAAAATACATTCAGAATTGAATTTTCTAAAAACCACAAAATTGTTTTACAGCATTTTTTATCCCATGCTATTGCTATAATCTAATATTCAGCCTCACTTTGAAAAGCTAAGCCTTTTACATGATTAGGTGAGTAGTATCTTAATAAAAATCTTTTCCATTAACTTTAGTTCAAAGTGAGGCTTTCCATTCTGAATCTTAAACATACTGTTTCTAAACAGTCCTATTGACTTTGTTCTCACCCTTTGCAAATCAGTTTTCTGTTAAACGTCTGTTTTTTGGTCTTTCACTAGAGTGTTACTTCCTCCATGAGAAGATATTATCTGTGATAAATAGACCTGTACATTTTGCTGTATTCTTGGGTTGGTTTCCCTTTAGAAACATGCCGAATATACAGACGTCCTTTTCCCATATAATAAATGCCACTTTAATCTTCATAGCTTGTGAGGTTCAAGTTGCAAATGAAGCTCAGAGAAATGAAGTAATTAGCACAAGGTCCAACATGTAAAAAATAACAGAACTAGAACTTGAATTCTAGTCTTCTCATTCTGAATCCCAATGTTCACCAGAAAGTGACTGATCCCAACCTCAGTTTATTGGTTGTTTCTACCACAGATCCACTGAAATTTTAACTTTTAAAAAAATATTTAAATAAGGACTCAGAAAAAGATAAATTATAGGCATATACATAGGAGCATTTATCTTTACCTGTCAGGCTTGCTTAACGGAACTTTTTTACCTACTCTATTTTAATAAAAAAAAATATATATATATCTACATCTACATCTATCATCTATCTATCTATCTATTTATCATCTATCTATCTATAAACACCCTGATATGCAAATAGACCAAATGGCAGAACAACTGGTCACTATGATGTATGATGTGCACTGGCCACTAGAGGGTGTTCGTGAAACATGGTGGGTGTCGGCTGCAGTGGGATGGTGGAACAGGTGAGTGGGGGTGCCAGACCAAGGTGGGGCGCTGGTTGCTGTCATGGGGGGCAAGCCTCGGGTGGTTACTGAAAATTCTTTGCTCCCATGTGCGTGGTCCTGCCCGGCGCTTGCACCTGCTGCTGGTACCGGCCCCATTCGCTGCACATTGTCAGCGAGTGTGAGCGGGGCCAGCACCATCAGTACATGGGAGTGGTGGTGGCAGGAGGAGGGCTGCCAGCAGACAGAGGACAGACTTGCCTCTGTGCCTACTGGAGCTTCGCAGCCCACAATTTCAAGGTGCATGAATTCATGCACTGGGCCCCTAGTCCTATATAATAAAGAGGGAATATGGTAATTAACCATCACTCCTTCACAGAGATGGCTGAACCCACTTGAGGCCAAATTCCCATAAGGAGCCTTAACGAGCAATCAGCAGGGACCTGAGGCTATGCCTTCCCCCACTCCTGTGGGGCTTAACCTCAGGCCCTGTCTCCCATCCAGCAAGGCTTGACAGGGAACCTCAAAGTGCACTTTCCGTCCTGGGGCTGGGCTAGGGGACCTCAGGCTGCTCCCCCCACCCCAGTGCCAGGCCAGGGACCTCAGACCGCACCCCCCTCCCAGCAGTTGTTGACAGGGGACCTCAGGCTGTGCCTCCCACCTTGTCACCAGGCTGGGGGTCCTCAGTTCATGCCTCCCACTGGGTTATGTCCCCCCACCCCAGCGCTAGGCCAAGGGACCTGAGGCCAAACCTCCCCAGCTGGCAAGGCTTGATGGGGGACCTCAAAGTGTGCTTCCTATCCTGGTGCTGGGTAAGGGGACCTCAGGCCGTGCCTCCCACCCTAGCACCAGGCTGGGGGACCTCAGGCTGCACTCCCTGCCCCAGCACAAGGCCAGGGGACCTGAGGTTGCTCCCTCCTGCCTGGCAGGGCTTGATAGGGGACCTCCGGCCATGCCCCCATCTGGCATGGCTTGACGGGGAAGCTCAAGGCACACCCCTGCCCAGGTCTGGGCTGGGGAACCTCAGGCCACATCCCTGTCCTAGTGCCCAGCTAGGGGACAAGAGGCTACATCCCCTGCCCAGTGGGGCTTGACAAGGGTGGGACTGGCCAGGTCTAGATCTAGTCCAATAGGGGAGTGGTCGGCTGGGTCTGGATCTCACACAATTTTGAGGTGCATGTGGGTGGGCGGGGACTTGACTTTGGATCCTGTGGTGTGTCCCAGACTCTGACAGGAGGAAGATTTTCTTTACTAAAGGGCATTTTACTAATTTTCTTTACTAAAGGGCAAAGAGCAATATTAAATTATTTCCTCTAAATAATCCCCCTTTAATGTGCATGAATTTTGTGCACCAGGCCACTAGTATATGCATAATAGACATTCTTTAAAAGACAAAGCCCAATAAATAACATGGCAAGTTATTTACACAGTAGTAAACAGGTTTTCACATTATGCACTTCTATATGTTGCTCTTGTTTCAGTGTTAAAATATGAAAAACTGCTAAATATCTGTTCTAATGAGCTGCCTAATTCAATCATTTATAAACCCTTCTTCCCCCAGGCACAAATTCATTCTTGCTTTGAGAAGATGTAGGTTTTAAAGCTGAACTGATCCTGCAAATTACCAATATGCAACATTTATTTTTTTTATTTTTAAATATTTTTTATTGATTTTTTACAGAGAGGAAAGGAGGATAGAAAGTCAGAAACATCGATGAGAGAGAAACATCGATCAGCTGCCTCCTGCACACCCCCTACTAAGGATGTGCCCACAACCAAGGTACATGCTCTTAACCGGAATCGAACCTGGGACCCTTTCAGTCTGCAGGCTGATGCTCTGTCCACTGAGCCAGACCGGTTTCGGCCCAATATGCAACATTTAAAACAATGTTGAAATCTTGTGTATAACTCCAGTTAGCATAAAAAAAATGTTGAGTTTTCAGCAAAGTTAGATGCCATTAATTCTTCTTAAGATTTCCTGTTATAGTTGCTATAAAGCATCTCAACAGATGGATTCCAGAATAGGTCATAGCACTGTGAAAAGAAAAGAAAAACCATTTACTTCCTTACTTCAGAGGTAGTAACAGATCTGAATTCATCTAACTTAAAAAAAAAAACTATTAATGATCACAATAAGTCTAGTTAACATCCATCACTATACATAGTTACAAAATTTATTTTATATTTTAAAAATAGATTTTATTGATTTTTTTCAGAGAGGAAGGGAGAGAGAGAGTTAGAAACATCAATCAGCTGCCTCCTGCACACCCCCCACTGGGGATGTGCCCCCAACCAAGGTACATGCCCTTGGCCAGAATTGAACTTGGGATCCTTGAGCCCACAGGCTGACACTCTATACCCTGAGCCAAACCGGTTAGGGCCGTGGTCGGCAAACTGCAGCTCGCACGCCACATGTGGCTCTTTGGCCCCTTGAGTGTGGCTCTTCCACAAAATACCATGGCCTAGGTGAGTCTATTTTGAAGAAGTGGCGTTAGAAGATAAGTTTAAAAAATTTGGCTCTCAAAAGAAATTTCAATCATACTATTGATATTTGGCTCTGTTGACTAATGAGTTTGCCCACCACTGGGTTAGGGCAAAATTTATTTTCTTGTGATGAGGACTTTTAAGATTTGCTCTCAGTAACTTTGAAATATGCAATACAGTATTATTGATAGTCACCATGCTGTATATTACATCTAGGACTTTTTTACAACTGGAAGCTTGTACCTTTTGACCCCCTTCATTCATTTCTCCCTCCACTCATCCCCCACCTCTAGCAACCCCTAATCTCTTCAGTTTTATAGAAGCTTGGTTTTTGTTGTTTAAATTCCACATATAAAGGACAGCATTTGGTGTTTGTCTCACTATTTCATTTAGCATGCCTTTAGGTCCATCCATGTTGTCACAAACGGGCAAGATTTTATTCTTTTTTTTGGCCAAAAAGTATTCCACTGTGTATTTAACCACTTTCATCTTTATTCATCCACTGACTGACACTTAGGTTGCTTCCATATCCTGGCTATTGAAAAAATGTTACAGTGGAGAGCAATTAAGGTGGACCAGCCCTTCAAATCCTCTGTCCACAGCTCTCTATCATCAAAACAATGACGGGAGGGGTTGGGGTGGGGGGAGAAGAACCAAGAGGGCGGCATAGGTAAACACCTATCTTGCTGCCCCACACAGCAATTTCAAAACTACAACTTAACGAAAGAACAAATACCATCCAGAATCACCGGAAAGCTGGCTGAGTGAAAATTCCACAAATAAAAGTGAAAATAAGACACTGTGACTCGGAGGAGCGGCGGCGGACAGCGTTGAAAGATTCGCGTGGAGAGAGGTTTGGAGCACGCACCAGCGGAGAGGGCGGGCGGCTGAAAACCGGCCAGTTTTCTCGAACGGGGGAGACAAAGACGTCCCACTGGACTGATTCTCCAGCTCTGGGCAAAGTCCAGGGAACCCACAATCATATGGGGTAAAAACTGGACAGTGGGAGGGCACGCCGAAGCTTGGGTGCTGCAGGGGTCTGCGGGCTTGTGGAGAAGGCGAGCTTGTGCAGAGTGCACGTGAACTTGGGAACAGCGCAGCTGTGTGACCACGTAGAGAGCACTCGTGACTTGCTCTCATTCGGGAAACCATCAGACTGCATTGTTTTGCAACCCTGAGTGAGACATTGGGTGTGCAGACTCATTTGAGGAGACTCTGAATTCTCCGGCAGCTGGTGGAGGTTGGCTCTCTCTCTCAAAGGAGCTGGCGACCGTTGCCACTGGCACAGTCCCTGGGGCAGCATAGGGCGGAGCTAATGCTGTCTGCTTGGCCTGGAGACTCCGCCCATCCAATCTGAGCACAGGTGAATGTCACAGACAATTGGCCTGGAGGTCAACCCCTCCAAGTGCTAACAATGATTAACCTGAGCTTAACTTCAATAAGACTGTGCAACCCATATCCACCTCAGGTAACTGGGGAGGCTGAGCCACTGTCCCTTGTAGGACATCTACCACAAAAAGCTAATTGACCAACTCAGGGAAGCAGCCACCATGCAGAGACATGGAAAGAAATCAGATGTGAAAGAAATGGAGGGAAAAAAACGACTGGACATGGAATTCAAAACCACGGTTATAGGGTTTCTCAAGAGGCTCCTAAAAAAGGCCGAGACCTACAAGGAAATAAGCAAGACCTACAAGGAAATGAATGAGACCTACAAGGAAAAGAACGAGACCTACAAGGATATGAACAAGACCCTCAAGGATATGAAACAGGACCAACCAGAAATTAAGCATACACTCACTGAAATAAAAAATATTATACAAAGACCTAAAAGTACTCTAGAGTACCCCAAGAACCAAGTTAAAGATTTGAAATACAAAGAGGTAAAATCCACTCAGCTGGAAAAGCAAGTAACCAAAAGAATCCCAAAAATTGAAGATAGTGTAAGGGGCCTCTGGGACAACCTCAAGCATATCAACATCCGAATTATAGGGGTGCCAGAAAAAGAGAGAGAGCAAGACAATGAAAACCTATTTGAAGAAATAGTGACTGAAAAATTCCCACACCTGGTGAAAGAAATTGACTTAGGAGTCCAAGAAGCACACCGAACCCCAATATATAGGAACCCTAAGAGGACCACACCAAGACACAACATAAATAAAATGCCAAGAGCAAAAGACAAGGAGAGAATATTAAAAGTAGCAAGAGAAAAACAGATGGTTACCTATAAGGGAGCACCCATATGATTTTCAGCAGATTTCTCAACAGAAACGCAGGCCAGATGGGAGTGGCAAGAAATATTCAAAGTGATGAATAGCAAGAATCTACAACCAAGATTACTCTATCCAGCAAAGCTATCATGCAGAATTGAAGGTCAGATAAAGTGCTTCGCTGATAAGAAAAAGCAAAAGGAGTTCATCACCACCAAACCAATATTATATGAAATGCTGAAAGATATTCTTTAAGAAGAGGAAGAAGAAAAAGATAAAAGTGTAAATTATGAACAACAAATACACATCTATCAACAAATGAATCTAAAATTCAAGTGAATTAATAATCTGATGAACAGGATAAACTGGGGAATGTAACAGAATCATGGATATAGAGAAGGAATGGACTGACAATTCTTGGGGAGAAAAGGAGTGTGTGAAGTGTAGCAAGAGACTGAACAAAAATCATCAAATATGGGAGAGGACAGTGAGGGGGGGTGAGGGCGGAGGGTGGGATGGGTACCTTTGGAGGGGAGCTATAGGGAAAAAAGGGAACAATGTAATTAATAAACTGAACAATAAAGATTTTAAAAAAGAAAAAAAATGTTGCAGTGAACATTGGAATACATAAATCTTTTCGAATATATTTTCATGTTCACTGGATAAATATCCAGAAGTGGAATTGTTAGAACAAATGGTGGTTCTATTTTTAATCTTTTAAAAAATATATTTTATGATTTTTTACAGAGAGGGAGGGAGAGAGTTAGAAATATCGATGAGAGAGAAACATCGACCAGCGGCCTCCTGTACACTCCCTACTAGGGATATGCCCACAACCAAGGTACATGCCCTTGACCGGAATCGAACCTGGGATCCTTGAGTCCACAGGCTGATGCTCTACCCACTAAGCCAAACAGGTCTCGGCTATTTTTAACTCTTTGAGGAACCTCCACACTTTTCGATAATGGTAGTACAAATTTACATTCCCACCAAAAGTGCACAAGAGTTCCCTTTTCTCCATATCCTTGCCAATACGTATTTTAAGTCTGTTTGATAAAGGCCATTCTAACAAGCAGGAGGTGGTATCTCATTGTGGTTTTGATTTGCATTTCCCTGGTGAATAGTGATGTTCAGCATCTTTTCATGTATTTGTTAGCCATTTGTACGTCTTCTTTGGAAAAGTGTCTCTTCAGATCCTCTGCCCATTTTTAAATTAGAATTTTTTTTTATTTTTTTATTTTTGCTATTGAGTTGTATGAGATTTTTGTGCATTTTGGGATATTAATCCTTTACCAGATATGTGATTTATAAATATTTTCTTCCAATTAGGTAGCCTTTTCATTTTGTTGATGATTTCCTTTGCTTTGTAGAAGCTTTTTTAGTTTGATGTAGTCCTACTAGTTTACTTTTGTTTTTGGAGTCAGATCCAACAAATTATCACCACGACCAATGTCAAAGAACTTACTGCCTATATTTTCTCCTAAGAGTTTATGGTTTCAGGTATTACATTCAAGTCTTTAATCTATTTTGAGTTAATTTTTGTGTACAGTATATAGTAGTTTAATTTCATTCTTTTGCATGTGGCTGTTCAGTTTTCCAACACCATTTATTGAAGAGACTGTCATTTCCCCATGGTATATTCCTGGTTCTTTTGTTGTAAGTTAATTGACCATTATGCATGGTCTTATTTCTAGACTCCCTATTCTGTTCTGTTGATCTTTGTGTTTGTTTTTATGCCAATACCATACTGTTTTGATTACTACAAATTTTTTAAAAAGTAAAAAAAAAAAAAGAAAAAGAAGAAGAAAGGAATTCCCCTAAAAAGTACTAGGGAATCTGATATTTTGGGTTGTTGGCCTGACCCTGCCTTTTGCTGACTGACCTTTGGCAAGGAAGGAAACTAACATTTATTATATTTTGTGTACTAGGTCACAATACATTTTGATGCTTTATTTTTATTTTTTATTTTTTAAAAATATATTTTATTGATTTTTCACAGAGAGGAAGAGAGAGGGATAGAAAGTCAGAAACATCGATAAGAGAGAAACATCGATCAGCTGCCTCTTGCACACCTCCTGCTGGGGATGTGCCCGCAGCCACAGTACATGCTCTTGATCGGAATCGAACCTGGGACCTTTCAGTCCGCAGGTCGACGCTCTATCCACTGAGCCAAACCGGCTTCAGCCATTTTGATGCTTTAAACCACATTATTACTAGTGAAAAAAAAAAAACGCAAAATGAAATAAATTGCTTTAAAATCTATAGCATAAAAATAGAGGAACCATGCAAACCTATGACCTCACTCTAAGGCTTATGTTCTGTCTATTATAGCCAATACCTCTCTGAACTCACTTAACTTCTCCAACGTGTAACTGTGAAACAGGAATGTTTACTGTGAGGATCAATTAAGTGTTTTGAATAATCTAGTGTTATAACCTCCCCAAGACTATCAGTTTCCAGATAATGCTAATTGTTCTTAAGTACAGCCACAATCTTACTTGATGAGTCTGGTGGCACAGAGTTCATGGCAGTGTGGACTACTGCTTGATCATTCCCTTGTTTTAAACACTATAATCCTGTTAATGTAGTTCAAATAACTGTCAATTTTTCCCTAGCCCCATTATGTTAGTTCAAACTCAGCTTCCAGTCAACAAATTTTTTAAAAACATATTCTATTGATTTTTTACAGAGAGGAAGGGAGAGGGATAGAGAGTTAGAAACATCTATCAGCTGCCTCCTGCACACTCCCCATTGGGCTTATGCCCGCATCCAAGGCACACGCCCTCCACTGGAATTGAACCTGGGACCCTTGAGTCCACAGGCAAATGCTCACTCCACTGAGCCAAACTGGTTAGGGCGTCAACTAATTTTTTTTTTTTAATGCTGCTATTAGGCATAATTTGCTCATCTTATGTTTATGTTGCCTTTTTTAGCTAAGGTATCACTTCCTTATTATTAAACTAGAGGCCTGATGCACAAAATCCATGCAAGAATAGGCCTTCTTTCCCCGACTGCCAGCACTGGCTTCCCTCTGGCACCAGGACCAGGCTCCCCTCCAGCCAACAGCAGGCACCCTGGACCCGGGATTCCCTCGCAGCACTGGCTTCATGCGGAAGGTCCTTCCGTCTAGTGAGCATATTACGCTTCTATTATTATTGATAGTTACTATTTTTCTATGATAATGCTCAGGGCTCTACGAAGAATTTAGGATTTCATTCCTGCCCCTAAGAGTTTTATTGTATGTATGGAACATAGACAAATGAACTGGATAAATACTCAAAATTAAGTAAAGGGAGAAGAGCATTTTGTTGAAATGAACGAAGAAGGATTTGGCAGGCATGTTCAAAATTACAAACAATTTAAATGTGATTTGCATTGGTAGGCAGTAGAATGACTGCTTAAAGGACAGTTCCACATATAACTATTACTTGGTCTCATTATTTTCTTAAAGCAACTCTCACAGTGTCTCTCACTAAGAAGAATATGATTTCTTACTCACAGGGGAGGGGATTGTGTCTCTGCAAAGGTACAGGTTAGTTACTGTGCCCACGGTATACACTGAAACTACAAACTCATGTTGCATTGCTAAACCACATCTCATATCTCAAAAACAGCCAGCTCAGGAATAACCACTCCTGCTACCGAAACTTAACTCCAAATTATATGAAGCATTTCTTCTTTACATATGGTTCTTTTAAAGGAATATATTTATCCTTCATAGCCTAAATGAGTTTTCTACCATAAAGATAAGTTGTTTTTCTTTGGAACTAAGAAAGGGATGGTAGTATCTTTATTATAATGGTTGTTTAGCTGATTCTAAAAAGGAAAAAGTTTTGCTCTAGCTAGTTTGGCTCAGTGGATCGAACGTTGGCCCACAGATTGAAGGGTCCCAAGTTCAATTCCAGTCAATTCCTGCAACACATGCTGGGGTTGAGGGCTCAGTCTCCAGTAGGAGGTGTGCAGGAGGCAGCTAATCAATAATTCTTTTTCATCATTGATGTTTCTAGCTCTTCCTTCCTCTCTGAAATAAAAAACATATATATATATATTAAAAAAATAATAATTTTTTAAAAAGTGGTTTTCACTTCTGCTGTGGTACAGGGTTGAGCAAGGCTGAAGAAGGAAAAGAAGGAAAATGCCTACAAGGAAGATACAGCAAAACTTGCAGAAGGAAGAAATAGAGGGAAGGAAAAAATAAAAGCACTAATGAGTTGTACCAATAAATCTTTGCTAAGTGCATAGTCTTCCAAACTTTCCTAATTTTAGTCAAAAGGCTGAAAAATGACAAGCAACACTGACTTAGTACTAAAAGTTAGTATATAAAGCTATAAAAACAACTCAACTCTTACCTTACAGGAAACAACTGAGGAAAACATCCCTGCGTTTTAGTGTCAACAAATTTCTGGATCTCAAGCACTTGTTTTAAAAGATGTCCCATGGAAGATTTGTCAATTTTTGTTAACACCATCTGCAAAAAGCAAACGACTGAGTTAATGTATGCAGCATATAAAGCATACACTATGTGCTTGCTGTTTAGTGAATCCAAAACCCTGAAAAGGACCCTGTTTAGTGAAAAGAACCCTGAAGCCATATTTGCAACTACCATAAACCAAATGTTTCATATCATCACTCTGTATCTGTGATCAAAGGTATATGTTAGTATTATTGGGTTGGGTCAATTCGTATAAAATTAGCAAGTTATAATCATTTTTAACATACAAAATGGTTCCATCTCACATGTAACCTAAAGGAAAAATTAGAAATCCAGCTATTTGTAGGTTGTATCCACTATTCCAAGTTTTATATAATTACATTCCAAGTAAGCCTAGAACTTACTAGGCTTACTAGTAAGTAATAACATTGAATAATTATTCAAACACAATTACAAACTAGAGGTAAGGCCAAGGCATGGCTGATTATAAAATCAATTAGAAAGTAAAATTTGATCTATCAGATTTTCATGGGGAATTTCTATAAAATTAAATATCCTGACTCATCATTCATACTTTTCAGTTATAAAATGTAAATTGGCAGAGGGAGTGAGAAGCAAAAAGTGTGTGGTTTCTAATGACCTGTGAAATCTGCCAAATGGGAGTCTTTCCTTATAAAGGCAAATACTGATATTTATTCTAATCTTTTAATTTTTTAAATCTTTATTGTTCAGATTATTACATTTGTTCCTTTTTTTCCCTCCATAGCTCCCCTCCACCTGGTTCCTAATCCCTCTGCCCTTACCCCTCCCCCCACTGTCCTCATCCATAGGTGTACGATTTTTGTCATCTCTTCCTGCACCCCCCACACCCAAAGATTGTCAGTCCACTCCCTTTCTATGCCCCTGATTCAATTAAATTCACCAGATTATTCTATTCATCAGATTTTTTATTCACTTGATTTTTAGATTCACTTATTGATAGACATGTATTTGTTGTTCATAATTTTTATCTTTACCTATTTCCTCCTCTTAATACCTTTCAGCATTTCATATAATACTGGTTCAGTGGTGATGAACTCCTTTAGCTTTTTCTTATCTGTGAAGCTCTATCTGACCTTCAATTCTGAATGATAGCTTTGCTGGGTAGAGTAATCTTGGTTGTAGGTTCTTGCTATTCATCACTTTGAATATTTCTTGCCACTCCCGTCTGCCCTGCATAGTTTCTGTTGAGAAATCCGCTGACAATCCTATGGGTGCTCCCATGTAGGTAACTGTTTTTCTCTTGCTGCTTTTAATATTCTCTTTTTGTCTTTTGCTCTTGGCATTTTAATTATGATGTACCTTGATACGGTCCTCTTTGGATTCCTTTTGTTTGGGATTTTCTTCACTTCCTGGACTTGTAAATCTATTTCTTTCACCAGTTGGGGGAAGTTTTCGGTCACTATTTCTTCAAATAGGTTTTCAGTATCTTGCTCTCTCTCTTCTTCTGGCACCCCCATAATTCTGATGTTGGTATACTTGAAGTTGTCCCAGAGGCTCCTTACACTATCTTCATATTTTTGCTTTTCAGTTGGGTGTTTTTTGGTTCTTTGTATTTCAAATCTTTAACTTGATTCTTGCATTCCTCTAGTCTGCTGTTGGGTCTCTATATACTATTTTTAATTTCAGTCAATGTATGCTTAATTTCTAGTTGGTTCTTTTTCATATCCTCGAGAGTCTTGCTAAATTTATCGGCCTTTTCTAGAAAATTCTTGAAAACCTTATAACCGTGGTTTTGAACTCTGTACCTAGTCGTTTGCTTTCCTCCATTTCTTTAATTTGTGATCTGTTTCTTTGTCTCTGCATTTTGGCTGCTTCCCTGAGTTGATAGGGCCCAGTGGCTCAGCCTCCCTGGTTACCTGAGGTGGACACTCTTGGTGCACCCCTTTGTGGACTGTGTTTATAGTCTTGTTGTAGCTAAGCCTTGATTGTTGTTGGTATAACTGGGAGGAATTGATCTTCAGGCCAACTGGCTGTGAGGATCAGCTGTGTGTACGATGGGAGAACTTCTGTGCTGGAGACACCCTTAGGAGGCAAGACTTGCTTCAGTGGGGCTTTGGTGCTCACTGAGCCTGCCCTCTGATTGTGTCCCTTATGGATCTGAAGAGTTGTAATCTGGATGGTCCCATTATGACCCCTTGGTACACTGGCTCTTGGATCTCCAAGGAGGTGCTAATTTAGCCTCTGCCTAAGGCCACCTAGTATGAGCTACAGAGAGATCTGCAGATTTCTCTTCTTTGTTTGGGGTTTAGAGGTGCCCAGATGAGACCCAGCTGTAAAGCAATGCAAGCAGCTGTGGGGCCTTGGGCCTTCTTCTGGATGTTCTGGGTCTCTCTGACTCAGCGGCAGTTTGTTAGGTAAGTTTAGATTTCAAAGGACCAGGCTATTCAAATGCAAAAGCCTCTGCGCACAGCTTGGATGGGGCGGAGTCTCAGGGCAGAACAAACAGTAGTGGCTTCCCATCAGCTCTGTCCTAAGAAGACCCCAGGTCTCAGTGTCCTGCAGTAATCACTGCAAGCACCTCTGAGGGAAAGCTGTCCTCAAGTTTCATCTGCTGCCAGACAGTCCATTTTCTTCCCTTATGAGTTTGGGTCCCCAGAGTCTCACCTGGAACTGGAGTTCAGAGCAGTCGGGAGCATGTGTTTCCCTCCCGCTTGAAAAAGACAGCCACGTACTCAGTTGCCAGCTCTCTCTGCGCGCGTGTCCCTCCATACCTCTGCACTTTACTTCCGCAGCTCCTCTGAATCTCAGTGTGCTTTTCTCTTCCCTTGTAGTTGTAGAATTTCCACTCAGCCAGCCTTCCTGTGGTTCTGGATGATGTCTGTTTTGTCTTTTAGTTATAGTTTTAAAGTGGTTGTGTGAGGCAGCAAGTTCAGGTGTTTACCTATGCTGCCATCTTGGTGGTGTTTTTTCCCCCCAAATGCTGATATTTAAAAGGAAACCTAATTTCCTCCAGTACAAACTCTTTTTCAAAAAGGAAAGTTATATTTCTTTAAAGTTAGAGCTGAAGAAAATATATGATTTCATAAAATGATACTTATAATACCAAATCAGGAATATTATCACCTAAAAAAACCCAGTTTGGCTTTACTTAGGCATTTTTACTCTGTAGACTAAGTTTATCAATCCTTTGGCTCCTCAGAACTGTAGGTTATCACTAATGTTTCAAAGGGCTTTGCAAACCTGAAGAATTCCATATCTATAACAATACAAAAAAAGTTGCTGACTACTAACGGTTTGATTTGTATTAAACTCCACTGTCAATTTTAGTAGTTTCCTCACTATTTTTTAAAACCAAATGTTAGCCAATGGTTTCTTCACTTTTCTTTAGGAAATTTAAGAGTGCTACTTTATTTGCAAAAGTCACAAAGCAAAATGAATGTGTATACCAACCTACTAATCAGTATTTTATTATAAAGCAAATAATAGAACACTGTTAAGATTTTTCCAGAAGAAATCCCGTTTTCTTTAAGAATCTATACATATAAAAGCAAAGTGACCAAAACAACAGAACGAGTGGAACAACAAACAACCAGTAGCTATGATGTGTACTATGGCAGACAAATGGCCCAATTGGGTCCCCAGTTTACTCCCCATCCCCCGCAACTTCCTCCTGCCCCTCCAGCCTGCTGGCATGGCCTGATCAGCCCCCATCAAGTCAGGCTGGCTGGATCCTATCGGTGCACAAATTCGTGCACTGGGCCTCTAGTAGAGTATAAAAATCCTACTTGTGTGTGCTGGAGCCTGCTGTTCTTATAATGGTTCTTAAATTTCAAATTAGTTTAACAAATATTCAGCTTATTTATGTACTGTTAAGTACTACCTGCCAACCTGCTATTAAAGAGCTGCTAACATTTTGGACAAATATTCACATTGCCATTAAAATACAAAACAAAAACAGTATCATAAAGAAAAATACCTAAGAGCACTAAATAAATAGTTTTAAAAAACTACTTTGACTATATTTTTGAAAACTTAAAAACTGAGAAAAAGAAAAAAGAACAAAAGTAGTACAGAATTTATTTTATTAATGGCTAACAATGGTAAAGATTATACAAAAGGTACTTCTTTATCTCTTGAAGAGGCAAGACTTACTTATTCATTAAAAAGACACACACACACACACACACACACACACACACAACCGGTATGTATTTCTAATTGCAACCATGATTCAAAAGAAATACTTACTACATAAGGTAATGCAAACTCTTCACACATTTCTATGGCAATATTGTCTGCTTTCTGAATTCCGACAACACTATCCACTAACAGAAATGTTCTTAGCAAACTGTAAGAATGCAGAAATAAAGATTAATGGCAATATAAAATTCATTCCTTCCTCCCATCCTGCCCCTTAAGTTATACTAATAAATTTTCCTTTGATTGACTTTCAATACAAATTTAAAACCTTTTAGGCAAAAGGAATCCTCAGTTCACCAGGTCCATTCTATAGTCCAATAGTTAAATAATTCAATAAATATTAATTTATTTCAGTAGCATGTATTGCACTATACTTGGAATTGGATACAAAGGTGAGTAAGCCCCTTCCTTTAAAAGCCTGAACTCTAGTGGGAGAAAGATATGTATAAATATCTTATATAAATATTTCATATTAATTTCTATGTAAAGTCACAATAAGATACTTAACACTTCTTTATACTTCAAAAGTTTAACATAAAGTCTCCTATATTTGTGCAAACCTTGAAACAC
Organism: Antrozous pallidus; assembly: GCA_027563665.1. Lineage (NCBI taxonomy): Eukaryota > Metazoa > Chordata > Mammalia > Chiroptera > Vespertilionidae > Antrozous > Antrozous pallidus. The sequence continues at coordinate 69,449,763 of CM050514.1, forward strand.
TTGCCTACCTAGGAAGATCACAAAAGGTAACATTTACGAAGGACGTGATGTCAGGAGTACTTTAAGAACAATTAGAATTTACAAAATTTGTTTATATTTAGTAAATACCACATTGATCAACAATTTTTATTTTCAAAATTAGGCATCTAAGAGTTTGGTATAAAAACATTAGTAAACTCTGCTGAAGTACTATTTGTAGTCTCAACTTAGAAAAACACTTGAATTTCAGATTACACTAACCTACAGGAAAAAAACAAAGCAAATATGCAGTAAATACCTTGGTTGTAAATGTGTTGCAGAATATTATGAGAATAAAATGGACTTCCTAAAAATCACTTGATAAAACTGACGTGGTCATCATGTGTAGAATGCTCTATTACCAAAAATATGCTTTTGGTTTAAATGTATAACTATTATAAAGCATTTTCCCCCTTACTTCTTTCGTTCTTTTAGATAGGCCTCTACCATTTCAACAAAATCTTCAGGTGCTCGATAGCCATAACCTGGCATGTCCACCAATGTAAAATATTTTCCAACTTTGAAAAAATTCATTTTCTTTGTGTGCCCCTGATAAAATAAATAGAAAAAAGGTGAAAACTTGCTTAAAATATGTTCGGTATATATTTTATAACTCAAATATTTTCTATTCAATCATATTTATTAACATGTATAAATATTCTGTATATAATCCCAACTATGCTCATAATTAAATAGGAAAAGAAGATAAAGCCTGGCTGGTTAGAGCATCAGCCTACCACTGGAGGGTCACAGGTTCAATTCCTGGATCAAGAGTACATACCAGTATAGCAGGTCTGATCCCCATGCAACCAATCGATGTGTCTCTCTCACACTGATGTTTCTCTCTCTCTTACTCTCCCCTCCCTTCTACTCTCTCTAGGATCAATGGAAAAAATATCCTCACCTCTTGGGTAAGGATTAGAAAAAAAAAAAAAACTAAAAAGATAGTAGTGGCTGGACCTCTCCAATTCATAATTTTAAGATAACATATATGACTGAAGAAGAATCTTAGGTTCCATGTTAGAAATATGTAAGCAAAATATTTGAGTCTTTCTTATTTCATTAGTTCTCAGTAAAAAAAGTTAACCTGGTGTGACTCTACTAGTCAATATTCTCTGATGAGTAATGTATCTCTAATAAGAAATGAATTTGGCACAGGTTAAATTAAATACTGTTAATCATACAACCATAAAACCTAGATGTAAAACCTGATAGTTGATTAGGCCTGGGCTAGAGGCCCGGTGCTCTAAATTCATACACTCAGAGGGGTTTCCTCAGCCCAGTCAACACCCTCTTGCAGTCCGGAGTCCTCAGGGATGTCCACCTGCCAGCTTAAGCCCACTCCCCAGGGAGCAGACCTAAGCTGTCAGTTGATCATCCTTACTGTTGCCTCGGAGGTGGGAGGGGCTCCCACCTCCACAGCTACGCTTGCCAGCCATGAACCAGGCTTCTGGCTGAGCGGTGCTCCCCCTGTGGGGGCACACTAACCACCAGGGGCCAGCTCCTGCAGTTGAGCACCTGCCCCCTGGTGGTCAGTGCACATCATAGTGACCTGTCATTCTGCTGTTCAGTCAATTTGCATGTTAGCATTTTAATATATATGATGGTCTTTGGTTGGTCACATCCCACCCACTAACCCATCAAAAGGGCCAGGAAGGGACATGAGAGATTGGCCAGTCGGGCAGGGACTGTGGGAGGGCTCTAGGGTATGTCCAGCTGTCTCACTCAGTCCCGATCTGCTGGACCCCAGCAGCAAGCTAACCCTCTGGTAGTGCACATCATAGCGAAAGGGGAACCGGTCGACTGTCTGCCCCCTGATGGTCTGTGCACATCATGGTGAGTGGTTGAGCAGCCTTAGCATATCATTAGCATATCACACTATGATTGATTGAATGGCTGACAGGCCAGCCAGACACTTAGCATATTAGGTTTTTATTATATAGGATTAATGCTTCCTTAAAATCAACATGTTTTGCATGTTTCATTGGATAGGGGTAAGTGCTTTCATTAAACCATTTTTAAAAAAAACATGTACAACACTATCAAAAATCTGTGAAACTAAAATTGATGTCATGGAGAACCAAGATGGCGGCATAGGTAAACACCTATTGTTCTGCTCCGTGCAACAATTTAAAAATTACAACATAACAACAAAACAAACATCACCCAGAATCAACAGAAAGCTGGCTGAGTGAAAACTCCACAAATAAAAGTAAAGGTGGGACACTGAGACTCAGAAGAGCGGCGGGAGTGCAGCCTTGAAGATCGTGGGGAAACAGGTTAGGAGCCGTCCTGGTAGCACACGCAGGTGGTGGCTGGAGCAGCAACCCCGGCTGGATTTCGCCAATGGGGAGGGTGGAGACGTCCCACTGCACGGATTCCCCAGTGCCAGGCGAGGTCCGAGGTCCAGGGAATGCACCCTGGAAGCCAGGCGCGATAGAGGTCTCCTAGTCTGCGGAGAAGCCGGGTGCTTGAAAAAGAAGGTTGTGCGGACTTAAACTGTGCCACAGCACAGACGCGCAACTTGCTCCCTGGAAACTTGTCTCCTGGTCCCGGAAACCACATGTTTTACAACCCTGGGCGAGACTTTGGGTGTGCAGACTCATTTGGGGAGAGGCAGAGTTGTCTGGCAAGGGGAAGAGACTAGCGGCTTTCTCTTGGAGGTGCCTGCAGCCATCCCCATCCAACAGAGACCCGAGTGTGCGAGCGCCACATAGGACGTAGCTGACACTGACGCAGCCTGTGCAGCTCAGAGACTCCGCCCATCCAACCTGAACACAGTTTCCCTTCACAGCCAATTGGCCTGGAGGTCAAACCCTCCTAGGGCTAACAACAACAAGCTGGGCTTAAATTTAAAAATACTGTACAACTCATAAAGGATTGCAGTAAGAATACCCACCTCAGGTAACTGGGGAGGCTGTGCCACTGACCCTTAGAGGACATCTACCACATAAAGCAGCCACCATGCAGAGATATAGAAAGAAATCAGGTGTGAAAGAAATGGAGGAAAAAAGACGACTAGACATAGAGTTCAAAACCACGGTTATAAGGCTTTTCAAGAGGCTCCTAGAAAAGGCCGATGAACTTAATGAGAACTATGAGGAAATAAACAAGACCAACCAGGAAATGAACAAGACCTCTGAGGATATGAACGAGACCCTCACGGATATGAAAAAGGACCAACTAGAAATCAAGCATACACAGACTGAAATAAAAAATATTACACAAAGTCCTAAAAGCAGTCCAGAGGGCCACAAGAACCAAGTCAAAGATTTGAAATACAAAGAAGCAAAATCCACTCGGCTGGAAAAGCAAGAAACAAAAAGAATTCAGATAATTGAAGATAGTGTAAGGGGCCTCTGGGACAACCTCAAGCATACCAACATCCGAATTATTGGGGTGCCAGAAAAAGAGAGAGAGCAAGTTAATGAAAACCTACTTGAAGAAATAGTGACTGAAAACTTTCCCCACCTGGTGAAAGAAACTGACTTAAAAGCCCAAGAAATACAGAGAACCCCAAAATATAGGAATCTAAAGAAGACCACACCAAGACATATCATAATTAAAATGCCAAGAGCAAAAGATAAAGAGAGAATATTAAAAGAAGCAAGAGAAAAACAGTTGGTTACCTACAGGGGAGCACCCATACAATTGTCAGCGGATTTCTCAACAGAAACGATGCAGGCCAGACGGGAGTAGCAAGAAATATTCAAAGTGATGAATAGCAAGAATCTACAACCAAGATTACTCTATCCAGCAAAGCTATCATTCAGAATTGAAGGTCAGATAAAGTGCTTTGCAGATAAGAAAAAGCTAAAGGAGTTCATCACCACCAAACCAATATTATATGTAATGCTGAAAGATATTCTTTAAGAAGAGGAAGAAGAAAAAGGTAAAAATATAAATTATGAACAACAAATACACATCTATTAACAAATGAACATAAAAATCAAGTGAATTGATAGGCTGATGAACAGGATAAACTGGTGAATATAACAGAATCATGGACATAGAGAGGGAATGGACTGACAATTCTTGGGGAGAAAAGGGTTGTGGGAAGTACAGCAAGAGACTGGACAAAAATCTTGCAACAATGGGAGAGGACAGTGGGGAGGGGGAGGTAAGGGAGGAGGGTGGGATAGGTACAGGGTGGAGGGGAGCTATAGGGGGATAAAAAAGGGGAAACAATGTAATTAATAAACTGAACAATAAAGATGAAAAAAATGGAAAAAATAAAATAAAACTGATATCATGATAAGTGGATTTTATTCAAGATTTTATCTCTATGGACATTTATTAATCAGAAAAGGAAAGATTAAGATAAACAGTGAATTGTTTGATGAAAAGTGTTATGAATGGTGCTTAGGTTCCTAGTCAGCTATACTATGAAATAAAGAGGTAATATGCAAATTGACCCTCAGACCCTCACACAAGATGGCTTCCCCCAAGTGGTCAAAGATGACCACCACAAGATGGCCGGCAGGGGAGGGTAGTGGGGGCCACCAGGCTGGCAGGGGAGGGCTATTGGGTGGAACTGGGTCTGCAGGGGATGGTTCTTGGGGGGGACCAGGCTTGCAGGGGAGGGCAGTTGGGGGCAACCGGTCCAGCAGGTGAGAGCAGTTGGGGCATCCAGCCCTGTGGGGGAGGGAAGTTGGGGGTTACCAGGCCATCAGGGAGGGCAGTTGGGGAGGGCAATTGGGCCAGCAGAGGAGCAATTAGGAGTTGATCAGGCTCGCAGGGGAGTGGTTAGGGGGTGATCAGGCTGGCAGGCAGGCGAGTGGTTGGGAGCTAGCAGTCCTGGATTGTGAGAGGGATGTCCGACTGCCGGTTTAGGTCCGACATCCGCCGGGCCTAAACCGGCAGTCGGACCTCCGCCGAGGGGTTCTAGATTAGAGAGGGTACAGGCTGGGCTGAGGGACACTCCCCCAGTGCATGAATTTCTTGCACTAGGCCTCTAGTGTATAAACAAGAAAATGATTTTAGAATTATAGATGAGGAATGTGAGAAATACATTTTTTTCATTGTCCTCTCATAGCAGGACCCAAACACCCTGCCTGTAAGTGAGAGTTTAACTGGGTTATCTAGTGAGGCAGGGGAGGAGAATTAATGAATGACAACAATCATCAATGACAGAGCCAGGGAATCAACTATATGAAGAAGTCAGAAGCAAGAGAGGACTAGTGAAGTCTCTTGGAAGAGTTCCAATGCAAAGAAAGAGGGCAGTAAGCACCGAGTTGGTGGGAATGTTTTGCCATGGATAGATAGCAAGGTGAGAGGAACTTGGGGGAAGTCCTGAAGTGCTTAGCTATTGGTAGAGTCTGCATCATTGAGAAGGAAATAGAGGAAATTAGAAAATGACAGAAAGCATGTAGGACACTACAGTATACTGGCTGGGATAATAAGCACATAATTTGGCTGAGTAGACTGGGATTTGCCTGATTGGTATATATGTATGAGTTAGCAAAGTATAAAAGATTACAGGAGGGGGGAAAAACTATTTTACAACTGTTTCCTCAGACATCAATGTAGAACTAAGATGATCATTCTTGAAAGCAAATCTATATATACTAGAACCCGGTGCACCAAATTTGTGCACGGGGTTGTGTGTGTCCCTCAGCCCAGCCTGCACCGTCTCCAATCTGGGATCCCTCTAACAACCGAGGGCTACTGGCTCCCAACTGCTCACCTGCCTGCCTTCCTGATTGCCCCTAATCGCTTCTGCCTGCCAACCTGTTCACCCCTTAACCACTCCCCTGCCAGCCTGATTGATGCCTAACTGCTCCCCTGCCAGCCTGTTTGCCCCTAACTGCCCTCTCCTGCAGGCCTAGTCACACCTAACTGCTCTTCCATGCAGGCCTGGGTCTTCCCCAACTGCCCTTCCCTGCAGGCTTGATCACCCCCAACTACTCTCCTCTGCTGGTCTGGTCCCTCCCAACTGCTCTCCCCTGCTGGCCATCTTGTGGCAGCCATCTTGTATGCACATGGGGGCAGCCATCTTTGATCACATTGGGGGCAGCCCTCTTATGTTGGAGTGATGGTCAATTTGCATATTACTCTTTTATTAGGTAGAATGGAGGCCTAGTGCATGGGTAGGAGTAGGGGCCAGCTGGTTTGCCCTGAAGGGTGTCCCAGATCAGGGTGGGAATTCCCTTGGGGTGTAGGGCAGCCTGGGTGAGGGACCTGTGATGGTTTGCAGGCCGGCCACAGCCCCCACGACCCAAGTGGAGGCCCCAGTATCTGGGATTTATTTATCTTCTATAATTGAAACTTTGTGGCCTTGAGCAGAACCAAGCCTCCTGCTTACTCCATGGCCACAGCCACTTCTGTTGGGATTTATTTATCTTCTATAACTGAAACTTTGTACTGGAGGCCAAGGCAGGCCAGGGCTGCAGGAGCTTAGCTTCCTCCATCGCCAGGGCAACCCAAGCCTCCTACTCTCTCCAGCTCCGAGGCTGCTGCCATTTTTGTTGGGATTTATTTATCTTCTATAATTGAAACTTTGCAGCCTTGAGTGGAGGCCTGGGCCTGCCAGGGTGTGCAGAAAGCTTGGCTTCCTCCATTGCTGGGGAAACCCAAGCCTCCTGCTCTCTCCTTGGCCGCAGCCATGCCATCTTGGTTGGTGTTAATTTGCATACTCACTCCTGATTGGATTGTGGGTGTGGCTTGTGGGTGTAGCAGAGTGATGGTTAATTTACATATTACTCTTTTATTAGATAGGATACTAGTGGCCTGGTGCATGAAATTCGTGCACTTAGGGGGGGGGGTTCCCTCAGCTCAGCCTGCACCCGCTCCAATCAGGGACCCCTTCGGGGATGTGTGACCCCTAACCACCTCTGCCTACCTGCCTGATAGCCACTAAGTGCTCCCCTGCTGGCCTGATTGCTCCTAACTGCTTCTGCCTTGCCCCACACCTGGGACCCAGGCTTCCCTCCCTCTGGCCAGCTATAGGCACCCAGGACCTGGGCCAGCTTCACTCAGGCTGGCTGCAGCCACAGGCACCCACAGGCACCCAGGACCACAGGGCATTCTGCCTAACCCCAGGGCCGGAAAGGGTCCAGCCCCTCTATGTGCCTGCCTGGCCGAGTCCCACCACTCTGACTGCCGTGGCTTAAAGAACTTTGCCATATATCTTCTCCCCAGCCTCCTGGGGAGAGGGCGTGAGCTGAGAAACTGGAGATGCCACAGGCCCGCTGAGGGTGCACCTTCCTCAGCATCTCCACAAGCCGGAGCACCTGTTTGGAAGGCTCCTGGCGCCGATCCTGGCCTGAGGAGGTGGGGAGCCTCGGAGTGTAAGTGGTGCTTGGGAAAGTGTGACCTTACTGGACTTGCACACACTGCCACTGACAACGGCATGAGGTCATGGAGACTGAAGGAGCAGAGAAATGCATCCAGAACTGGGAGGTCCCACGCCAACCCAGCAGGCGGGTGCCTCTCTGACAGCACACCTCACAGACAGCGTGCCCTGCAGCCCCAGGCAGGCCTCCCACAGCCGTCCCGCCCCTCCGTGGAGCCCCCACCTGGGGAGTGCACGCACACCACGCCACTGCCTCCCGGCCCGAGGTGCCCACCTTATCCTACCCCTCCGTGGGGCCCCCCGCCTGGGGAGTGCACACTGCACCAAGGCCACAGCCCCGCAGGCCTTGCCAGCCTTGCCTCCTGTCCTGCTGGCCATGCCCCCTGCTTCTGATTGGCTGGTAGCGTAGCCAATCAGGAGCCAAGGTACGGTTGCATTTGTATGTTACTCTTTTATTAGATAGGACTAGTAAAAGCCTAAACAACTGTTTGACTGGTTGACCAGTTGCTATGACGTGCACTGACCAGCAGGGGGCAGATGCTCAATGCAGGAACTTGCCCCTGGTGTCAGTGCACTCCCACAGCAGAACCGCCACTTAGCTGACCAATGGGTGCCAGACGCCAGACTCACAGCTGGCAAGCACAGCTGTGGCGGCACAAGTCTCTTCTGTGGACACTCCCTTGCATGCTCCTCCCCCATCTGGACTGGGACTAAAATTGGGACCAGTATTGGGGCTGCTTTTCAGTCATGGGCGCACTGGTATCGCCCTAGGATGGGAGCGCAGAGATCACAGTGGAGTAGCAGCAAATCTACTGAGTGGCAGTGGCAAGTGCAGCATTGGTGGAATGAATGAGAGCAGTGTGGCACCTGGCTCAGGCTTAGGCTCTTGCACACCACTACACCCTCCCTCGGGGGATGTTGGACTGCCGGTTTTGGCCCAATTCCTGCAGGCCACACCAAGGACCTCACCAGTGCATGAATCCATGCACTGGGCCTCTAGTCCTATATAATAAGAGGGTAATATGCAAATAAACAGAATGGCAGAACAACCAACAACCAATCAAAGAGTAATATGTAATGATATGCTAATACTGCTCATTATGATGTGCACTGACCACCAGGGGGCAGTGCTCTGACCAGCATGTTAGCTTGCTGCTGGGGTCTGGATGATTGTGACTGAGGGAGATGGGCTGGACACACCCTGGAGTCCTCCTATGGTCTCTCTCCAGCTCGACTGTGCACCTGTGGGGTCCCTTGGCCTGGCCTATGCCCTCTTGCGATCTGGGACCCCTTGGCAGATACATGAAAGTTGGTTTCAGCCCAATCCCAAAGGCGACTCCCCTTGGTAGGGCGCCAGACCCAGGGCTCATGTCTGGCGAGTACTGCTCTCTCTCCCTATCAGGACTGATTGGGTGTGGGCCCACGGCAGGCACAGTGGGGTCGGGATCAGCGGGAGCAGCAGGTAGGAGCTGCTGGTGGCGTTGGACTGTGGGTTTAGGCCCAATCCCTGCAGTCCACCCATAGGGACCCCACCCATGCATGAATTTGTGCACCAGGCCTCTAGTATAGAATAACAAAAGAACAGCTCTTTGGAAAAGATTTTGACCAAGGAAGATTTCCTCAAGGTACTGGCAACACTACTAAAATAAATTGAGACATATTTCCTTTCCTTCAAAGAAATACAAAGGCATTGATGAAATCTCTTTACTACTTGTTTGAAAGAAATCACTTTTCTAGGAACTTGGCTATTATCATTTCTTGTATCCTCCAATATTTCTTATTCATCTTCATCAGTTGAGAGATAGATTTGAAATTTCAACATACCGGCGTTTTGGAGACTCTGACTTCAACCTCTGGAGCCAATGAAAACAAAGCCTTTATGAGAGAGGATTTTCCAACATTGCTTCGGCCTATAAAACACACCTTATACAAGAAAAGAGAAGGGGAGCTGGGTGAAAAAGGTGAAGGAATTAAGCAAAAGAAAAAAACCCAAAACAGCAAACTCATAGACAGAAACAATAATATGGTGATTACCAGAGGGAAAGGGAAAGGGGAGGAGTTAGAAGAGGGTAAAGGGGGGATAAATGGTGATGGAAGGAGACTGGATTTTGGGTAGTGAACAGATAATACAATATACAGATGATATATCTATCTATCTACCTATCTATCTATACCTATATATATCTATCTATCTACCTATCTATATATATCTACATATCTACATATCTATATCTATATCTATATTTATATCTATATCTATATATACACACACACACACACATATCTACATATATATATATATATATATAAAAGCCTACGTACTATTACGACTGAACAACCAGTCGACTAGTTGCTATGATGTGTACTCAGATGTTTAATGCAGGAGTTTCCAGCCAACCTCCCTCAGTTCCTCCCCCTGGCCAGCAGGTCCCAATTGGGACTGAATGAGATGGCCCTGATTGGCTCTGATTGCCAGCCAGGCCTAAGGACCCCAACTGTGCAAAAATTCACGCACCGGGCCTCTAATATTATAGAATTGTACACCTGAAACCTATATAATTCTATTAACCAACTAGAGACCTGGCGCATGAAAATTCATGCACTTAGGGGTGTCCCTCAGCCCGGACTGCATCCTCTCGCAGAGCAGGAGCACTAGGGGGATGTCCAACTGATGGCTTAGGCCTGCTCCCTTACATTGTGGCCTCCCTCTGCAGGAGGTGACCCACGAGCTGATCAGGGGACAGCACTGTCCAGCAAGCAGCCAGCCCTGTTTCCCATCGCCCTGCCACCACCAATGGCCTCCCTCCGTTCTGCTGTTTATTTGGTTTTCATATTAGGCTTTTATAATATAGGACTAGAGGCCTGGTGCACGAAATTCGTGCACAGAGGGTGGGGGGCGGGGGTGTCCCTCAGCCCAGCCTGCACCGTCTCCAATCTGGGACCCCTTGAGGGATGTCCAACTGCCCGTTTAGGCCCGATTGGGTTCAAGGCTAAATGGACAGTAGGACATCCTTCTCATAATGTAGGACTGCTGGCTCCAAACTGCTTGCCTGCCTGCCTCCCTGATTGCCCCTAACCGCTTCTGCCTGTCAGCTTGTTCACCCCCTAACCACTATCCTGCCAGCCTGATTAATGTCTAACTGCTCCCCTGCCAGCCTGTTTGTCCCCAACTTCCCTCCTCTGCCAGCTTGGTCACCCCTAACAACTCTCCCCTGCAGGCTTGATTGCCCCCAACTGCCCTCCCTTGCAGGCCTGGTCCCTCCCAATGGCCCTCCCCTGCTGGCCATCTTGTGGTGGCCATCTTGTGTCCACATGGGGGTAGGATCTTTGACCACATGGGAGTAGCCCTCTTGTGTGTTGAGCTGATGGTCAATCTGTGTATTACTCTTTTATTAGATAGGACAGAGGCCTGGTACATGGGTGGGGATCGGCTGGTTTGCCCTGAAGGGTGTCCTGGATCAGGGTGGGGGTTCCCTTAGAGCGTGAGGCGGCTTGGGCGAGGGGCCTATGGTGGTTTGCAGGCTGTCCACACCCCCCAGCGACCCAAGCGGAGGCCTTGGGATCTGAAATTAATTTATGTTCTACAATTGAAAGTTTGTAGCCTAGAGTGGAGGCCTAGGTGTTAGGGCTGCAGAAGTTTAGCTTCTTCCATCCCCCTGGCAACCCTACCCTCTTCTCTCTCCAGCTGCACAGCTGCCTTCAGATTATGTATCTTTTAGAATTGAAACTTTGTACCATTGAGTGGAGGCCTAGGCCCGGCACTCCGTTGCCGGGGAAACCCAAGCCTCCCTCCTGCTTTCAGTGGCAGCAGCCATCTTGTTTGGAGTTTATTTGCATAATTTGCTCCTGATTGGCTGGTGGGCGTGGCTGATGGGTGTGGTGAAGGTACAGTTAAATTTGCATATTACTCTTTTATTAGATAGGATGTCACCCCAATAAATTCAATAAAAAATTTTTAAAGAAGAAAAATAGAATTGAGTATTAGCTTATTATGTAAATTTTTATGATGCATTAGCTGCAAAAACCTGTCAAGCTATTTGACTCCTGCCTCACCATAATACAGATGATAAAATGAGGCAGAAAGAGGTTAAATAACTGGCCCAAAATTATAGAGCTAGAAAGAAAAAGAGTTGAAATTTGAACTCAAGACATCTATATCCAGAACCTGTGCTTTTAATTACACTATGCTATTCAAGAATATCTGCAACATTTTTAAGCATCGTATATTTACAAAGCTTTTTGAAGACAGAACCACATTTTCCCACAAACTTTCAGAGCACAATGTAATTAAGAGGTTATTCCTTTCCCTTGAAATCTCATCTTCTAATTAAGCTTTTCTCCTTTAGTGCTCTATACTATAGTTAGCTCAGGGTACACATAAAGTAATTACTAAAGTTCTGTGACATACCAAAAAATATAATTGTTTTTTGCTAATTAGACCAAATGAAAAGTATAATTTTGATTCACTCCAGATGGCTTATTGTATTGGCTGCTGTCATTTTTTAATTTGAGAATCTAAGGGAAAAGAGGTCAGTGCCCCTGACTAGTCAGGTATTATATGTTTTAAAAATTCTTGTATTTCATTGGTTGAAAATCACTGCTCTACAGTGTAGAAAGCAACAAAATATTCCTGATAGTAACCATTAATACACATGGCTCTGCTTTCTAACATGCTATTGGAGGGGGTACAATACTAATCAGTGGTTCTAAAAGAGGGCATATTTTGGAAATTTGTGAGAAAATTTAAAATATATATATATATATTATTGATCTTTTTACAGAAAGGAGGGGAGAGGAATAAAGAGTTAGAAACATTGATCAGCTGCCTCCTGCACACTCCCTACTGGGTATGTGCCCACAACCAAGGTTCATTCCCTTAACTGGAATTGAACCTGGGACTGAGTCTGCAGGTGGATACTCTATCCACTGACCCAAACTGTGAGAAAATTTTTGGTTATCAATATGATCAGATGGCATTTAGTAGACAGGGGTCAGGTATGCTATATATTGTGCAAAACTGTGGTCAGTCATTCAAAATGAATCAACCTGAATCCTTAAATTTTAAATGTTCTGCCAGATTAAATCCAATGATAATCTTACAGATAAAGCTGAATTTTAAAAAGTCCAATAATTTAAAAGCAAAGCTATCTCAAAATCATTAAATGATATATATGTTCTTAAATTATAGTAATTCTAATTATATCCAAAGAACATTTTCAATGCAGTTGTGTAGTTACTACAAATACAGCAGGTCCCTGAATAACATCCATTCCTTCATGGTCGTTTTGTTATAAAGTTGATGAAAGAAAAAAAATCAATTTATGGGCAGGGTCACTGACTGTGGAATTTACACGTTCTTCCCATGTTTGTGTGGGATTTTTCTGGGTACTCCTACATCGGTAAGATGTGCACATTAGGAGAACCTTTGAGTGAGTCTACAGTGTACCACTCTGAGTGAGTGAGGGTGTGTGTTAGTGAGCCCTGCATGGCATCCTGTCCAGGACTGGTTCCTGCCTTTCACCCTGAGCTGCCAGGAGAAGCTCTGGCAGTTACTCTGAACTGGAATAAACACGTTAGAAAATAATTACCTTACTTGTTTTTAGTAATCATTCTTAAATGTATGTATAGTTCACTTTTATTTCAATGTTTAATATTAGAAATGTTTTGGGGACCAGAAATATGACATAGGAACTTAGCACTTGTTTGTATTAATTAGCCTTTGGTAAAACTGATTTCATTATAGTTATGTTGCTTAAAGTCTCAGTTTCCAAGACACTATCACTGTGTAAGTGAAGACTTACTGTATATAAAGAGATCTGGGCTTTCTTTTACCAGACTTAGAACAAAATATTATTAAGCTGCAGTATATGCATAGAATGCACAATCATGGAATGTCACTAAAATTGTTTTAAAAAATCTGCATTATTGCCACCAGCTGGCATGGCTCAATGGTTGAGCACTGACCTATGAATCAGAAGGTCACAGTTTGAGTCCCAGTCAGGCCCATGTGCTCCCAGTTACAGGCCTGATCCCCAATGTGGAGCATGCAGAAGGCAGCTTTAGTGACATTCAATGATTCTCTCTCATCACTGATGTTTCTGTCTCTCTTTCCCTTCCTCTCTGAAATCAATTTAAAAAATTTTTTCAATTGACATTATTACCATCTATGTATCATTTTTTTTTTACATATGATAGGAAATTTAGATTGGGTGAAAATTACATATTGACAATGATCACAACATTTGTAAAAATTATACTTTTCATATTCTTCACTTTGTTTCTAACTTCAATGTGTGGCCCTAGCTGGTTTGGCTCAGTAGATGAAGAGTTGATCTTGGGACTGAAGGGTCCAGCAGTCCATTCCGGTCAAGTGCACATGACTGGGTTGTGGGCTCCATCCCCAGAAGGGGGCCTGCAGGAGGCAGCCAATCAATGATTCTCTGTCATCATTGATGTTTCTATCTCTCTCTCCCTCTCCTCTCCTCTCTGAAATAGAAATTTAAAAAATTATGTTTTTAAACAATAGTAAATAACTTCAATTTGTGGATGAAAAAGGGCCACATGCTAACCTGACTAGCTCAGAGAAGGCCTGCCAGGCAGTCTTGCAAACTGAGACCTAAAGAAACCACAGAAGATGGTCTGAAATTAAACTTTAAATTGAAAGCAGTTTTTGATGGATAGTCGTGTCCTAATCTGGTGTCATCCCTGACAAAGATCAACTTTGACCTCAGGGCACAACTAATACACAGGGAGGAGACCACAAATTCCCCGGTTGTTATTGTGTGTTAATTACTGACTGTTAGCTAACCTGTACCCACTTAAGTAAAAGAAGTATGTGTTTGTCACTTTACTTTTCGTCCAATACCAGAAGTTTCTCTGCTTTGCTTTCTCCCATCTCCCTCATCTATCACCCATGGATCTCAGGTAACTCATTTAGGTCTTCTCCTTAGACTGTAATGTATAAAACAAGGTGAAAAACTGCCTTTCTCTGAAGCATTATCTCAATACATGGATCTTCTGCTTCTCGGCAATTTTCCACAGTTTGGCTTAAATAAACGCACAGGAACTCTTTACAGGTTTGAATGTTTCTTACGTTAACAAATTAAATAGGAAAACATTAAAAGAATAATTCTCTGAACACTTAATTTTTATTTTTAAGCGTGTCAGTCTTTTATATTCATTATCGAAATAATTAAAACTAGACTTTCTTATTTAGTTAAAATAGTTATATGCTTCCACAAAGTTAGGAAACCTCTCAGGTTTTGTGACAAGAAATAGGTGACAGCAACACCCCTTCCCCAGCCTCCACCACGGACTGGCAAGGGCGCGCTCACCTCCGGGCGGGGGAGGGCGGGGGCGTGGTCCAGACGCACAGCCGAGCTGACGTACTCGATGCGGTTCCGAGGGGTGGCGGTGAAGAAGCTCTCCGCCCTCGCGATGTCCTCCAGGCACGGGTCAAAGATCCTCTGTTGAAGGAGGTCGGGCCTGGCGTCAGGGTGGAGATGCCGCTGGAGTTCCTGTAACGGGAACACGAGCTTCGTCATTTCCATTTTTGGCAGCTGTAGAACCTCCTTGAAGACGTGGGACTTGCTGTACGCTCGGCTCAAGCGCCCCAGCGCTGCGGGCATCTCGATGAGCCTGCCCACGCCGGGCAGCAGCCTGGGCGCAGCCATGTTTCTCTCCCAGAAGCCCCGCAGTAGGACCTCATTCCTAGCGTTTGAGCTGCGCGTGCGTGACCCGTCCCTCTACGCCTGCTGGGAATTGTAGTCTGCTTTGCTCTCCCCTTCCCGTGCTGAGGTCTGCCTGTACTGAGCTGGAGGCAGGCGGTGTCCGGTGGGGGAACAAAATATCCAGGGTGCAAGTCACACCTTGATAACGTGCCTTTGACTTGTTTGCCGCTGTGGGGAGACAGTTTACTGATTTCCAGTGGTCAAACGACAAACCTGGCTGTGTGGTCTTTAAATCTCAAAGGAAGAAGCAAACATGTGAAGTTGTAGATTTCAGGCCAATTTACTCTTCACAGTTTTGTGGTGGTCTCAGGGATCTTTGACTTGGATGTACACGTCACTAGGAAAAACAGTTTTGCAGAAAAAAGGGCTGGTGACAAAAGTGGTTGAAAAGGCATCTGGTTTACAGGGAAGAGACAGTTTATATTTTCACCATCTCTTTAGCTGCAGGAAATGTCACTACATTTTCGAGATTTCTTACAGAATAAAAGCAAAAACAGTTTTGCACAGGTGTTACAGAGTTGTTTCATGGAAGTTACATAAGGACAACTTATTTAAAAAGTCTATTCTCAAAGCAATTCAAACTCAGCGCAGAAATGAGAGATACATGAATCATGATGAATAAATAACTAAAAAGTATTCCTGCTTAAAAGACTATAGGTCTTTAGAAACATCAGCACCAAACAGCAGAGCAATCTTATCGCAAGCCTCTTGAGACGTTCCCCAGGTTGTTAAATGACTAATCAGGGCAATTCTTGAATGAATGTCATACAAAAATTAATAAATAAGACCAATGACTACAGTAGTCTGACCTGCTGCTGGCTGCCTTATTTTCAATCTTTACATTAGGCTTTTAGGCTTCCCTCCTTCTACTAGCATCCCCATGATTAAAAAAAAAACAAAAAACAAAAAACTTTATTGTAAACACCCAGATATTTTGGATACATTTATTATTTTGTGTGTTTCTGTATTTTAACTCAAATACTATTCCAAATCCTTCCCTTGCCTTTCAACAGTATATTTAGAAGTCTTTCTATATCAGTACTATTACATCCTGACTACATGATTGTTTTTAAAGGAGGCATATCATTTTATTTATTTCCTCATAGTCTGATTGATCACTAATTAGACTTTGTTATTGAAAACAATGCTACAGTGAACACGCATAAATAAATTGTCTTTGCACAACTGTAAGGGTGGACTAAATTCCTTGAAAAGGACTTGATGGTATTAGATATGTGCACTTATATTTTTAATATCTCTATTGAAATATACCCTCTGAAGAAATTGTTCCAAATTACCCCCTAATAATAAATGACCAGTGTGGCTCAGTTGGTTGGGCATCATCCCATGCACCAAAACGTTGCCAGTTCAATTCCTGACACATAGTGGGGTTTCAGGCTCAATCCAAAGTTTGAGGAGGCAAACAGATAATACGTTGGAAATAAATATAACAAGGAAAACCACTTAATTTATTTAATCAGCCCCCTTTTCTCCTTCACTCTATTTTTTCAAGTATCTATGTAAATAAGGCATTGGGAGTCAGGATGTTGCCTTCTGGGTGTTAGGGCCAAGACTCAAGAATAGGATTTAAGTCCTAGTGGGGAAAGGGAATGTGGATTAGACATCCAAGCAGCTACTCAGTCATGCATATTGTGCAAACATAACGTTGGGGTTAGCACTCCTCCCAGAGCACTGCGGAAAACACACCCTTGGTCTAGTGTCGTGATGGCTAACCTATGACACGCGTGTCAGCACTGACAGGCATAGCCATTTTCGATGACACGCAGCCGCATGCAGTCGCATACAGAGAAGTATGGGGCCGCACGCCAAGAAGGACGTTTCATCCTTGGTTACTGCACGGCCAGGTGCAGTAGAGAGGATGAAACATTTGCTGTAGTGTAGACACTCTGTGCCGGAGGTCTGCAGGCCAAAACAACAGAACTCTGGCATAGAGTGTCTAGTACTGGGACTTCCGGTTAGGCAGTTAGGGGATCTTTGAACTCACTTCCAGCCAGCAGAGCAGGGAGCAGCAGAATGCCACAGGGGATGCACCTCTGGGGGCCCTGTGATCACCATTACCAACAACCACATAATCACAGCAACCATCATCCAATCTACTGTTCTGGGGTGTCGTGGATTTCTAATTGACCATCATTACTGAGATAAGTGAGGGAGAGGGTAGGAGAGCCGAGGGCCTGTGCTATGGGTGCCGTTTTCTGCCATTAGAAATAGTGGCAGCCATCTTAATTTATATAGGGAACGCCATTTTGCAGCATAGTGCAGACTCCATTCACCACTAATACTGTTGTGCATCCTTATTAATCCCTATTACTGCTTATTAACCCTGCCCTTTCCTAAAAGATAGTTACATGTGCCATCTTGTGGTCACTTAGGCTAGTTAACCCCTAATTGCCTGCAGGACTAACAGGCATTCTATAATTCTATCTTCTGTCACTGCCCCCCTTGATGGAGAACCCAAAAAAGGAAAAACCAAGGTTAGGTAAAGGAAATGGTAGTAGCAGTAGCCGACCCTTTCAAGAGACATGGACTGAGATGTATGGCATTATAGAAAAAAATGGCAAATCATTTTACATTCTATGTACTGAAATGGTAGTAAGCAGAACGTGGAATATAAATAGACATTTTGAAACTAATAATTCCCAGCTCTTGAAAAAAAGTGAAGATGAAAGGAAGGAATACATTTCCAGGCAGCTACACCTTTTTAAGAGCCAATCTAATTCCATCCTTAAATTTATAAAAGGCCCTACAAATTGAACATCTGCAAGTTTGAGCATTGCTCACTCCATAGCTCAGCATGGAAAAGCACTCAGTGAGGGATGCACCAGTTCTATTTCACGATATACAGAATAAAGATGCAATTATTAAGAGAAGATCTGAGTTGCCACTCAGTAGAAATATCATAAAAGACTGAATGAGACTGAACACAAATGTACAATATCAATTAAAGAGAGACATAAGTAATTACAAATATTTTTCGATTTCTCTTGATGAAACATGTGATGTCATTTCACATGCTCAGTTGGCCATTATTGGTCGATATTCTGATGGTCTCACAATGAGAAAAGAGTTGATAAAGTTAGTATCAGTGCCAACAACTACATAAGGAAGCAAAATATGTTTGTATAACATTCCATGACCTAAGCATTGATATCTCTAAAGTGTGTCAGTGACGACAGATGGGGCACCAAACATGGTGGGGAAAAAAGTCAAATTTGTCAAAATGTTATGGAAGCTATTGGACATCCAATTGTGCCTTTTCATTGTATTATCCATCAGAAGGTTTTATGTGCCAAGGCAGGATTCACCGACTTAAATGACATAATGTCAGTTGTTACAAAAATAGTTAATTTAATAGCTCCTTGCCCCCTTCACAAGCGAGAATTTTCTGCACTTTTACTGGAGGTTGATTCCACCTACAGTGGACTTCTGATGTACAATAATGTAAGATGGCTGAGCCAAGGCAAAGTTCTTGAGCACTTTGTGGAGTGCTTTGAAGAAATTAAGGTATTTCTTGAGGATAAGTATCTGGAAAACTTTTCTCAGCTCAATGATGATAAGTGGGTCAGCACCCTGATATATTTTACAGATCTCTCTGTTCATATTAATGAACTGAACTTAAAGTTACAAGGTTTTGGCAAAAGTATTGACATTATGTTTGGATACATAAAAGCTTTTGAAAGTAAACTTAAAAATTTTAAGTGAGATGTATTTTGAGAAGGCCAGTGCAGCTGTACAAAATGAAATGGAACCCTTCCATATAAAGTACCAGCGTGTTTTAGACTCATTACTTGACCAGCTCAGTGATAGATTTAATCAATTTAGAAACCTAGAACAGATCATAAAAATAATTAAGTATCCTGATGTAGTAGTCTACAGTAGTTTGGAATTAAATGGTTTCCAATGGATGCAAATTGATGATTTGGAGGTACAACTTGCAGAAGTTCAAGACAGCATCTGGGCTGAGGTGTTTGTCGACTTGAGGTCAAAGCTTGAGAATCTGGAAAGGTGCCACTTGGAGAATCAAGAGGAGTGCCGCTACGAACAGGAAATTTGGAGTGCCTGGAACCAATTACCAGACACTTTTAGCACCCTGAAAAATACAGCAATGACTTTACTCACAATTTTCCCCTCTACGTACTTTTGTGAGACATTATTCTCAGTGTTAAATAATATCAAAACCAAAAAAAGAAACAGATTGACAGATAAAGTTAGTAGTGCTTGCTTGGGCTTGAAGTGTACAAAATACTAACCTTCAATTGAAGGTTTAGCCAATAAAATTCAGCAAGAAAAAAGTCACTAATAGGCAGGTTAGTTAAAGAATTCCCCCTCCCCCTCACTTATCTTAATTCATGGCATCCCACACAAGTTAAATAATATCAAGACCAACAAAAGAAACCGACTGACAGATGAACAAAGAAGTCACTAAGCAGGTGAGTTAAATAATTAGTTTTTGGTTTATTAAATACGGTTATATATTACAATTATACATTTTTGTTATTTAAACTATAAATATCATGAAATTATGTTTGCTTTTTTTTCTGAAGTGATACACCACTCAAGTTATGCTCAGTTTTGTGGCAAATTTTTACACACCAAGCTCAAAAGGTTGCCCATTAGTGGTCTAGTGCCTCAGCAGAGAGGTAAGGATGTGTTTTGCTAAATTGGTGGTCAGAGGAGATCAGTACATTTAGTATATGACTTGAGAGGATACTTTACACACATCCTTCAGAATGAGAATCAACTTTTAATGCTAAAATCTGTCTGACCTACATGCCATCGTTACACTCTGTCATGTTCACCTAATAAGAATAGAAAGAACAGAGGTAGAACAGTGGTGGGGTTTTACCATTAGGACATGATCATCTCAGTTGTTCCTTTAGTAATGTCTGCTCCATAATGAATGGTCACTGGATCCAGAGTGATCTCGATATACATCCAAGTCTTATAAGTATCAACTTTATGGAATCCATGTAGAACATGAAAGCAAATGTAGGCCTAAATAGGTAAGCAGGATCAGGGACATCAGAGAGCCAGCAAGCATAGCATGAACAGATGAACTCTCATACTTTGCTAGAAATGCTCTGACAGAAACAAGGTCCTAGGAAAAGTTTCTTCTAGATGCAGAGAGGTAATGGATTAGATCTCAGTAGTTTACACAAAGACCCTCTCCTATCATATTTTTCAGCTTCTTTTAACAGCAGTTATTAATATTTATTGAATGCTGGCTATTCAATAAATTAATCTGGGTGCCAGGAATAAAATATGAGAAAATCATGGTCACAATCTAATTGGGACCTCAAACTCTTGTATTGGAAAGAAAATATTGGGAGAAAGAAAGGAGGGAGAGACATTTTATGAATGAGAATAACATGGAAAAGCTTTCCACACATAACTTAAATTGCTTGAATCTTAATAACTACTGTGAGGGTAGTTTTAAATTTAAGATACATTTAATTCTATTTTTTTCTTTTAAAGTATTTACATTAGATATCACCTAACATGTTGACAAAATTTTATGGGACACACATGCAACATGATATATGACTTGCCCATGTAATTTCTGATGAGGATATAAATTCTTATTCTTAAAATTTAATATTTTACCATCATTCAAGAAACAACAGAGATAGATGTTCTTTTTTAATTTTTGTTTTTTTACTTTTACATTTATTTTTAATCCTCACCTGAGGATGTTTTTATTGATTTATTGAAGGGAGACAGAGGGTGAGAGAGAGAGAAGTGTTGATTGGTTGCCTCCCATTTGCTGTCCCTCTCATTATCAGGGATCAAACCCACAACCTGGATATGTGCCCTGACCAGGATTCGAACTCTTAAACCCTAGGTGCATAGGACAATACTCAACCAACTGATCTACACTTGCAAAGGCTATTTATTGATTTTTTGAGAGAGAAAGAGAGAGAGAGAACCATCAATTTGTTGTTCCACTTCATTGGTTGATTCTTGTATGTACCCGGATAGGGGATCAAACCCACAATGTTGGTGTATCAGGACAATGTTCTAACCAAATGAGCTATCCAGCCAGGGCCAGAGATCCTCTTCTTTGGGACTTTATTAAGTAATTTAGTTTTGCTATATATTATATTAACGTACCTTTAGAAAATATTTCTAGCCTTGGCCAGATGGCTCAGTTGGTTGGAGTGTCATCTCATACACCAAAAAGTTGCGAGTTTGATTCCCTGTCAGAGCACATAACTAGGTTTCGAGTTCAATCCCTGGTTGTGGTGTGTAGGAGAGGCAACCATCTGATGTTTCTCTCTCTTCCTTCCTCTCTCTCTAAAATCAATAGAAAAAAAAAAAACCTCAGGTGAGGATTAAAAAAAAAAAGAAGAAAAATTGTTAACTTCAGAGAGGTTTTTTTAAAAGTTTTCTTTTAAGGTTGAGCCTGATGTACTAACAGATTTCTCTAACAAGATCTGGAGATTAAATATCAGACAGTGCTCATGTGTAGGAGGTGAGTTCTTAGAATGATTTGGGTTTGGAGGAGGAAAAGTATAGTGCTTCACTTCCCTCAGGGTTATTTTTCTCACTAGAGAGAAAAACAATTGTTTTATGTAGCCATGTTTTATCATTTGTATATGTGTATTTGATCTCTCCGCCATATTAACCTATTAAAATATATTAGAACACTTTTCAACTTGTATTTTTATTTAGTTTTTTTTTCTGGTAGAAAAAAAAGCATGGATTTTGCTGTTATCACTTATAACATTTTTTTAACATTTTAATTATAATTACCCATTAGGCAAGTTTATTTATTTATTTATTTTTGTTAATCCTCACCTGAGGATATTTTTCCATTGATTTTTAGAAATAGTGGAAGGGAGAGACACAGAGAGAAGGAAACATTGATGTGTGAGAGACACATTGATTGGTTGCCTTCCACATGCACCTGCAACTGAGGTACATGCCCTTGACTAGAATTGGATCCACTACCCTTCAATCTGCAGGCTGATGTTCTATCCACTGGGTCAAACTGGCTAGGGCTAGGCCAAGTTATTTTGATGTATGCCTTTGTAATATGCCTCTAATTTATATCTTTACTAGAGGCCTAGTGCCCAAATTCATGCATGATTGGGGTCCCTCAGCCTGGCTGGTGATTGAGGCTGATTGGGACCATGGGAGGTTGGCCAGCTCCAGAAGGTTGGCTGTGGGAGCGCAATGACCACCAGGGGGCAGCTCCTGCATTGGGTGTTTGCCTCCTGATGGTCAGTGTGGGGCATAGTGACTGGTCAACCAATTGTTCAGTCATTCAGTTGCTCAGGCTTATATATATCCGTATTGGCAGTGAATGGTGTGCTTTCTGGGCACACCAAGTGGATGAGATGGCATTCCAGAGGGAGAGATGTTGAGACTGTTTAATTTTCTCACAGGCAGATTGTGTCAGGGGTTCCCAAGACACCTCCCCAAATTTGGTAATTCTCTAGGAGAACTCACAGATCTTGGTATATGATCATACTCATGGCCATTTCTCACAGTGAAAGGATATATACAAAGCAAAGTTGGTAAAGGGAAAGGCACTCAAGATGAAGTGTGGAGAAAACCAGCCCCAACCTTCTAGGAGCCTTCTCCCAGTGGAGGAGCACAGGATGCACTTTATTCTACCAGCAATGAGCTATACCAGGTGAGAAATGTCTACCAGGAACTCTGGCCTGAGCCTAGGCCTCTAGGATTTTGATAGTGGGCTGGCCATGTAAGCACTTAGTGCCTGTGTGATGGACTCTACTCACTGAAATTCCCGACTCTCAGAAGGAGAGCAGGTGTTCAGCATAAATCACATTGCTTGTGCAAACAGAACAGATACATTGAGCTGCTGTTGTCATTTAGGGCAAGCTATCTAATCAAGGTCTCAGCTGCTGGCCAATGGCCACTCTTATAAGCAAGCCTTTCTAAGTATAGCAGTTGCAGGCCTACTAGGTTAACTCTTTTCTGCATATAAGTAAAATCATTTTTTAAATGAAAATGTTCTCATCTGTATTTATTATGAGATTGTATACTTGTAGGGAAGTTGTATTCTAGATTCTGCTCTAATTACAAATTATTTCTGTGGAGATTTTTGAGAAAAGTGAGATGAACCTGGTTTAGTCATGTTAATGGAAAATGGTAAATTCTGGTAAAACTAGAATTCTTTATAAAATTTGGGTTTATAAATTATAAATTATATTTAATTTTCAAGTGTACAATTCTATGATACATCATCTGTATATTGCATTATGTGTTTAAAATCTCCTGTCACCATGTATCTCCTGTCACCATGTATTTGAACCCTTTACCCTATGTTATCCCTCTATACCATGTCTATCTGCTAACCACCATACTGTTGTCTGTGTCTATGAATTTCAATTTTATATCCTATATATGTGAAATCATATGGTTCTTAGCTTTTTCTGACTTATTTAGTTTAGCATAATATTCTCAAAGTCCATCCTGTTGTCCCAAAAGGCAGTAGTTCATTTTTTTTTATGGCTTGCATATACGTACTACATCTTCTTTATCCAGCCCTCTATCTCAGATCACGTCCGTTTATGTTCCAGAAGGTTATAATCAAAGCTGCTGCATCAGCTCCCTATAATGGAGTGCAGGGTCTCTAGAGTGCAATTCAATAAAAGTGATTGAATGGGTAAGAACAGCAGATCTTTGGTTGACTAGGTGAGCCCTGGCATATATAGCTGGAGTTGAGTGGAGCTAAGTACTGAAATGTTTCCACCAACCTCTTCCATAGGCTGGACAATAAATTACAAAATATATTTTTTGTGGTTATTTTTAGAAAGGAGTAATGCTTGAGGTAGAGCACTCGGCAGTTTATCTGATAGGCAGGATCTCATTCGTGGAGGGCTTAGAAGGAGTAATTGAGCCTCGAGTATAATACCAGATGGTCTTCATGCTGTGATGTACCCTTCAACGTCCTCAACCAACACAAGCTAGGGCCTAAACTTTCTCTCTTTTCCCTGCTATCCATTATTTGCCAAGGTAACTAACTGATTTTACCATGATAATAGGAGCTCAGAAGCACACATTATAAATACAAAAGCATTAAAAAAAGATAAAAAAATCATGAGTAATCAGAGTGAATGGATATAGTCGATAAAGAATCCCATATAATAAGAGGGTAATATGCAAATTAACCCTAATGGTGGAACAACTGAGAATGACCATTTGCTATGACATCCACTAACCATCAGGGGGCAGACACTCAATGCAGGAGTTGCCATCTGGTGGTCAGTGCACTCCTATAGGCAAAGCTCCACTCAGTCACAAGCCAGGCTGATGGCTGTGATTGCAGCAGTGGTGGCAGGAGCCTCTCCTGCCTCCTTGGCAGTGCTAAGGATGTTTGACTGACAGTTTAGACACACTCCTCATGGGGGGTGGGCCTAAGCCATCAGTCAAATATCTCTCAAGGGCTCCTGGGCTGCCAGAGGGATGTCTGACTGCAAGCTTAGGCCTGATCCTCCAGGGAGTGGGCCTAAGATGGCAGGTGGACATCCGCCGAGGGCTCCTGGATTATGAGAGGGCACAGGCCAGGCTGAAGGAACACCACCCACCCCAGTGAATGAATTTAATGCACCGGGGCTCTGGTTTAAAATAAAAACAGTAAGTATCTTCAGAAATATAAGGGTGAATATGGGAACTATGAAACAAGAAACTTCAAAGATTTGGCGATATTAAATATCAATATAATACCATTGAAGTAAAGATTACAATGAACACATTTAATAATTGAATAGCAGAATAAATATATATTGCCAAAGAAAAAAATAGTGAGCTGGATAATCAGGTCAGAAATCTTCTAGGAAAGCATTAGGCAAATAAGATAAAAAGATGTTAAGAGCTATGGGGATAGAAGAGGGAATATTAATATCATATTATTGGAATAACTAAAATAGGTAAAGGAAAGTTAGATTTCAAAAAATAATTATTGAAAATATCCAGAATGAAGGATGTGAGACTTTAGTTTGGAAGGAATCAAACAACAGAATACATGAGAGAAACTATACCTAGACATATTAACATTTTAGAGCACCTAAGTTCAAAAAGCAAGTGCTAAAAGTTTCCAGAGGGTAAATGTAAGTCAACTACCAAGCTATAAAAGTCAGACTAAATTTTCTGAGGAATGAAAAGAATAAAAAGATGAATAAAAATAATAAAGTAGCATTTTTAAAGCAATGAAGAAACATTAAGCTTAGTAAATTTCACTGTTGACTAAATAAACAAAGGCATACAAAAGCATATTCTAACAATCTAGAACTAAAACTCTAGACCACTACTAGTCAAAGTGCTCGTTCAAGAATAATTTATCTGTCTAGATGATATCAAGAGTTTGTGCAAGAATACAAATCAATACACTGCTTCTTTTATTGAGAAAATCTTGCTAAGAAAAAAGTCAGCTGGACCTGAACTAAACTGTGTGCTTACTAATTCAGTAGATTCACACTAGGACAAGCTGTCAATTCTCTCTCTCTCTCTCTCTCTCTCTCTCTCTCTCTCTCTCTCTCTCCCTCCCTCCCTCCCTCCCTCCCTCCCTCTCTCTCTTGCGCGCGCACACACACACACACACACACACACACACCAGTTTTTAGATCAAATTTTGAGTAGCACTGCTCCAGATGATATCATTATGGGGTGGGTGTGGGGTGGAGGTGCACAAGACCATAGGGACATGGCGGTGAATGTTGGTATCCATCTCAGTTTTGTGGTGGAGAGAAGACTTAGATATAATAAATTTTAAAACTTATGGTGAAAAATAAGCATAAATGTGAGTCTTATTAAACTGGGCTATCCACCATAGGAATAAAAATAGTAGGTATATATTTTAAAATAAAATGAGAACATTGAATTTTTGGATGGTCAGGTTGATGGAGACTCAATATGGTTCCCACCTGCAGGCTCTGGGTGGGGAGAGCTCAGAAAAGGAACAGCGGCCTATGCCAGCACTTCCGTCCTGGAGAAAGCTGCCCCTCCAGCTCTCACCCTGATGACAGACAACGCGGTTCCTCTCTGTGTGTCCCTGGTGCCGTTCGAGCTGCTGTGCCAGTGCTGGAGCTCAGAGCGAGCGAGTGAGTCCAAGTCATGGGAACATTCGCTTCAATGCTCAGGACCTGTGAGAGTCCAGCTTTGAGACTGACACCTCCCTCAGAAGAGGTAAAGAGTCCACAGTTCAGATTGAGCAGTAACAGGACCACGACTAGGATTTTCCTAGAGTTAGGGTACTGGAGACCCTTTATTATGTATGCTTACCGGCATCTAAGAAGCACCTGTTAGTCCCAACAGAATCCAACGAGAGAGCAGGCCAGCCACGGCCCAGATGAAATCCAACAAAATGTGGGCAAGAGGAACAGGATCCTGGGATAGGTGTGAACCTGGCTGCAGGGCAGGGAGCTTTGTGCCCAGATCCAACACAGGCCCTGGGACCACCCCAGCTTTATTAAAGATACTTTTCATAAATAGTCATGGTATTTCAGGCAGGGCATGGGCAGACAGTCATGAACAGTATACAACTTTCAAACTTCTTTCTTCAATGGACTATCAAAATCAGAAAGCCATCTTCAAATCCAATGAAGTCTTCATCTGATGCTCTGAGCAGAGCCAGTTTAGAGTGAGGGCTGACATTTCACAAGCCAATCCTGACTTTCAGGAAATGAGATGCAGATGGCAGAATTATCAATCTGTAGATCCACACTCTAAAAAGAACTACTGCTCTTTTGAGGGATGCCATCACCATGGTGACATTGGGAAGTCCAGATTACACAACATACTAGTAACTAATTTTTTTGGGGGGGGGTGGGGGAGGTGGGATGGTCAGGCCCAACAGGTCTCTGGGCTTAAGGGAGTCAAGTCCATTCTTAAAGTGGAGAGGGAGAAAAGGATGTAGATTTTTCACACCACAAAGTGTTTGTGCCAAGGTGGCTAATGTGTGTCAACATCATCAAGGGATCCCTCCTCTCAGGAACCAAGAGAAAGTCTCTCAAAACTAAAAGGGAAAGGTGTCTTTTTTCCCCATACCAATTCAGTTTTGGAAACATTCTATTAGTAATATATGTCCTTCTTCAAAAAACAATAGTAAAGTGTTCTATGCGCTAACAACATAGCTTTAAAAAAATAAAACAAAATTCTGCATTTTAATAAAACTTGATAAAAACGGTATTTCAAGCTGTACAGTCAGCAGAAATATACAGTTATCAAAAATGCACACACTTCACTCGGCATCTTCAGTATCTTTAGCTTTCTGTGCCTGGTCTGTTTGGGCATCTTTGTTTTCTGCTGGGTTATTACCACCTTTGCCAGCATCAGCTTTCCTTTTTCCCCCTTGGGTAGCTTCTCTCTTTCTTTGCAGAGGCCTTTTTAGGCTGGGGCTCTGGCTTTGGAGGAGCAGGTTTAGCTCCTGTGGCTTTATCTCCGTTAGCACCCCCTTCAGCCTTTCTCCTGGCTGTGATAAGGAAGGTCACCATGGCGGGCCACAGGTGCTGAATGCAGGGATACAGAGGTGCAAAGGCTGTGGTCATCCTGGGATTGTTCTTGCCTCTTGTTCACTCTGTTCCGGGTGATTAATACTTTAATGGGTCTCAATAGACTGCATAACATTGTTTTCTAAAATTACATTCCATAATTACCTTGTTCTTCTGCAGAAAACTGTACAGAGATAAATACGTTAAAATAACTTCAATGGAAATTTAAAATAAAAAATTTATTTCCATTGCAGTGAAAGAAAGATATAGGTGGCATGAACATTTCAGCAAAAGGAGCTTATCTGTGCTTATTCAATTTGTTAGTCTTAAGTTATTCAATTTGTCAGTCTTTTTTTCCCCCAATATATTTTATTGATTTTTTATACAGAGGAAGGGAGACAGATAGAGAGTTAGAAACATCGATGAGTGAGAAACATCAATCAGCTGCCTTCTGCACACCTCCCACTGGGGATGTGCCTGACCATCCCACCTCCTCCACCCCCAAACCGGAACCGAACCCAGGACCGTTCAGTCTGTAGTCCGACACCTTATCCACTGAGCCAAACCAGCCAGGGCTAATTTGTCAATCTTAAGTTATTTTTTTACCCTTAAACAATTTCTTTCTTCTGATGATAAAAACATGTACATTTACTAGTGACTAAGTCTATTGTCATGGATTTTGTGAGCAATTATGTTTAAAACATACCTATTTAGACTTTGCTGTCAATGTGGTGAGCATGAATGCCAAAATTATTTTTGAATTAGGTTCATTTTGTTTAAAATATTAATTACATGTACAACAAGCCAAAGTAGCCTTGTAGAAGGTGCTGTTGCTAACTACAAAATAACTGGCAACAAGCAGGCTTTTTTTTTTTTTTTTTTAATGATTGGCTTCTACTGGAAGAAAGTATAAAAATGGCAGAATTGACAAACTAGTATTGAGTTGTCAAGGTTTTCTCTTGTTAATGGAAATAAAAAACATGGTCACTACTGAATTGACTGTACTATTCTAAACTTAAGATTCATTTCTTAATGCTTGGGATTTTGATGTCTCAAAACCAAACCAATGGAAGTGCTGTATTTGCATTAGAAAAGCTAAAAATACTTAATCTGCACTTTATGGTATAAGTTTTACTCTGTCTAAATTCATAAACAGAGAAGCCCTGAATCATATTTTATTTATACAATCCTGTTGAAGATTATTTATTTATTTATTTATTTATTTATTTATTTATTTATTGTAAGTATAGGGCAAATGGTTTATTCAAAGCATCCATTTATTTACTGGAAGTGGTCAAAATAGGGAAGGTTTTTTTCCCCCCTTTTCAAAAATAGTAGCTGTACTCTTACCCATAAGCTCCATAACACCCAAAGAACAAAGTGAGCTTAATATTTCATGTAATTCAGCACTACTGGTTTTTAAAGAAACACCTTAGAAACAAATCAGTGTGCTTTAACCCAACTGCATTCAAATTAGTGGAAGTTTAATCTTCTTTTATAGGCCTTAGCTGAAATCCAAGTTGTTGAACAATCCTCAGAGAAGCTGGAATGCAGAATGTTGAGGTCAAGTTAGATGTCATCAATGTCTTCGTCGTCATCACCAATGTCACCAAACTGGATTCCATCGTCATCTCCAGGGCCAAATGTATCCGTTTCATTGATTTTAGCATGCTCCGGAAGCTCGCCATATGCCTTCAGACTGCTCGCTTCATCAGCATTGTATTTTAAAATTACATCAGCTTTGTCTCGTAGACCAACTAATATTATGTCGGAGGTGTTTATCCAAACCTTTTTTCTCAACTTCCCTCTGATGTGACACAATCTCTTCACACCATCAAAGCACATTGCTTCTCAGCGTCCGTTTCCCAGCATTTTGATTACCTGAGCATATTCTTGCCCATCTTCCTTGAACACCAATTCTCTTTTTTTGGATTCATTTTCATTCTTACCCCTACGTCTGTTTTTACCTCCTTTACCTTTATTCTTGGGCATGGCGGGAGCAGAGGCCTCGCGGCCACGCCGACTCTCACTCCAGCGGCTGCGGCGGCGGCGATGGCGGCGGAGGTGCTGATTCCTCCAAGGGGAGCGAGGGGTGACGTGAAGCCCCGCGATACCGAGTGGGCGCGAAAGGCCGGGCGCGTGCGCGGACGAATCCCGAGACCCAGCTCTTGTGAGAACTGCTTTACATGCATGGCTGGCAGCAAGTGGCATCGCCGAAGATTATAATGTTTTTTAAAAAGTCTGTATCTTTCATCTCCATCGACACTGCATAAATCATTTTAGAGTGCAATTTTCCCAAACAGTGGTGGTGAATATTGTTACCTGTGTGGTTATGTATTCCCTATATCTAAATACTTATTGATGCCCTAACTGGTTTGGCTCAGTGGATAGAGCATCGGCCTGGGGACTGAAGGGTCCCAGGTTCAATTCTGGTCAAGGTCATGTACTTTGCTTGTGGGCACATCCCCAATGGGGAGTGTGTAGGAGGCAGCTGATGGATGTTTCTAACTCTCTATCCCTCTTCCTTCCTCTCTATAAAAAAATCAATAAAATATTTGTTAAAAAATACTTATTGATGCCACACACAACAGAACTCATGTTCAAATGAAGTCTGTTCTTTTTTTTATTTCAAATTTAAAAAAAAATTTCTTTATTGATTACATATGTGTCCTCATTACCCATTACCCCTTCCAATCCCCTCCTCCCCCCATCACCACTTATACCTTCAACCCCCTGGTGTCCGTGTCCATTGATTAGGCTTATATGCATGCATACAAGTCCTTTGATCTCTTCCCCTTATTCCCGCCCTCCCCTATCCCTCTGAGGTTTGACAGTCAGTGCTTCTCTGTCTCTGGATCTGTTTTTGTTCATCAGTTTATGTTGTTCATTGTATCCCATAAATGAGTGAGTTCATTTGATACTTACCTTTCTTTGACTGGCTTATTTTACTTAGCACAATGTTCTCCAGTTCCAACCATGCTCTAGTTTGAAGCAGACACCTTTTCCTTCTTCTTAAAGAATACCTTTCAGCATTTCATATAATACTGGTTTGGTGTTGATGAACTCCTTTAGCTTCTTCTTATCTCTGAAGCTCTTTATCTGACCTTCAATTCTGAATGATAGCTTTGCCGGGTAGAGTAACCTTGGTTGTAGGTTCTTGCTATTCATCACTTTGAAAATTTCTTGCCACTCCCATCTGGCCTGCATAGTTTTTGTTGAAAAGTCAACTGATAAGCGTATGGGTGCTCCCTTGTAGGTAATTAAGTGTTTTTTCTTGCTGCTTTTAATATTCTCTCTTTGTCGTTTGCTCTCGGCATTTCAATTATGATGTGTCTTGGTGTGATCTTCTTTGGATTTCTTTTGTTTGGGGTTCTGTGCGCTTCCTGGACTTGTAAGTCTATGTCTTTCACCAGGTGGGGAAGTTTTCAGTCATTATTTCTTCAAATATGTTTTCCATATCTTGCTCTCTCTCTTCTTCTGGCACCCCCATAATTCTGATGTTGGTACATTTGAAGTTGTCCCAGAAACTTCTTACACTACCCTCAAATTTTTGGATTCCTTTTTCTTTTTGCTTTTCCAGTTGAGTGTTTTTGGCCTCTTGCTATTTCAAATCTTTGACTTGATTCTTGCATTCCTCTAGTCTACTGTTGGGTTTCTTTTAAAATATATTTTATTTCAGTCAGTGTATGTTTAGTTTCTAGTTGGTCCTTTTTCATATCATCAAGGTTCTGGCTGAGCTTATCGGCTTTTTCTAGGAGCCTCTTGAAATACCTTATCACTGTGGTTTGGAACTCTATATCCAGGTGTTTGTTTTCCTCCATTTCTTTTGTTTGCAATCTTTTTCTTTCTCTCCCCAATTTCACTGCTTCCCTGAGTTGGTTGGGTAGCTTTGTGTGCTAGGTGTCTTGGCCTCCCATTACCTGAGGTGTACACTTTTGGTGCACCTCTTTGTTGACTGTGTATACAGCCTTGTTGTAGATAAGTCTTGTTTGTTGTTGGTATCACTGGGAGGAATTGACCTCCAGGCCAACTGACTGTGAGGATCAGCTGTGTCTACTCTAGGAGACAGCCTTCTGCACCTGGACTTGCAAACTTGCCAAAGTCTGTGCTCAGTTTGGATGGGGCAGAGTTCCTGGGTGGGGTGGAGTATCAGGGTGGAGCCAATAGCCTTGGCTTCCAGTCAGCCTCTTGCCCAAGAGGTCACCTGGTCTTAGAGTCTTCAGGCAATTGCCACAGGCACCTCTGTGAGAAAGGTGCCCTCACGCTTTGCCTGCACCAGACCGTCCAGTCCCCAATGGATCCGGAATCTCAGATTTTCGCTTGGCACCTGGGTTCAGTGCAATCAGAACTCCTTTTCCCTTCTGCCAGACACCAGCCACACAGTCAACAGAACGCCCTCACTGTGAGCACTCATGCATGCCCCTGGAGTTCTGCCTCTGGCCAGAGCTCCTTTCTGCTAACAGACACAGCCAGTGACCTGTTTGTCCCCTCTGGGCGCAATCACATGCACGACTATGGAGGTCTGCCTCCGGCTCTTCCCCTGGGATTCTGCCTGCAATCCAGGTTCTCCCCATAAGGGCCTGGTT
Organism: Antrozous pallidus; assembly: GCA_027563665.1. Lineage (NCBI taxonomy): Eukaryota > Metazoa > Chordata > Mammalia > Chiroptera > Vespertilionidae > Antrozous > Antrozous pallidus. The sequence goes on from CM050514.1 coordinate 69,481,870, forward strand.
CCCCTGGGTTTTGAGTGCAAACCGAACTGGGTTCAGCGCAGCCTGGAGTTTTTGTCTCCTTTTCGCCAGAGCATCCCTGCCAGGTTTAGACACCCTGTCCTCTCGAGCGCGTGAGTCTCCACCTTACTTGGGCTTTGCAGAGGTTCTGATTATCTGTGTGCACTTCTATGACCCTCCAATTTCAGGTCTTCCAGTCAGCCAGCCTTCCTGTGGTTCTGGACAGTGTCCATTCTGTCCTTCAGTTCTATTCTCGTAATTGTTGTGCAGGGCAAAAACCTAGGTGTTTGCCTATGCCGCCATCTTGGTTTTCCCCATGTTCTTCTTGATTTAAAAAATGGCCTTGAAGGAGAAGAAAATGGAGAATCAATATAATGAGCCAAGACAGGCCATTTATATGGAAAATCCACTGGAAACAGCTTGGGTGAGATAGAAAGTTGGGAAGGAGGGCAGGACTTCAGGGAAATACCAAGACTAACAGTGTCAGCTGGATTGTTGGAATCTCAGATATGTCACCCATGTGCTGGCTTTGTGGTAGGAATGCTTATCAAAGGAGCAATGGCCTCTGCCAGCATATCTGTCTTCGATAAAGCTGCACCCCACCTCTTGACCTGATGCTGGACAATTCAGGTCCTCCCCGTATGTCTCTGGTGCCTTTCAAGCTGCTCTCCCAGCACTGGAGCTCAGAGGGAGGGAGTGAAAGTAAGTCCTTAAGTGGACCCTTAAGAGGTTCTGCCTGGGTCTCCAGACACTCTCCATCTACATCAGCCTCAAACCCTGCTGGTTTTTGCAGCAAGAAATTACAGGGACTTCTCTTCCAGGTACTTAAACCCTGGGCTGGAGGACCTGGTCTGGGGCTGGAAGTCCTCACTCCTCACCAGGGAACTCTGCAGCTGAGATATTCCTTCCATTTTTATCTGCCCATATGTGGGTGTGGGGCCAGCCTGTTTTCCTACCAGTCTCTATGTGTCTTCTTCTTTATATCCTTAGGACTTCCATTCAGCCACATTACAGGCAGTTCTGAATGATGGTTGTCCTGTAGTTTAGTTGTAATTTTGATGTGGTTGTGGAAGGAGGTGAGTATTGCGTTTACCTACACTATCATCTTGACCAGGAGTTCCTGAATACTTATAATGATGGTAATAGACAAGGATAAGTAAACAAAATTATAAAGTATGGTAAATAGATAACTGGAAAATAGGATGGCTAAAATAAGGCTTACTATCACAGCAACACAATGAGTGTAAATAGTTTAAACCAGTGGTCGGCAAACTCATTAGTCAACGGAGCCAAATATCAACAGTACAACGATTGAAATTTCTTTTGAGAGCTGAAAACTGACTTCTGCCCATGGGCCATGAAGTTTTAATTGCATTGAACATGCACACCTGCACGTGGTATTTTGTGGAAGAGCCACACTCCACGAGCCAAAGAGCCGCTTGTGGCTCATGAGCCGCGGTTTGCCGACCACTGGTTTAAACTAACAAATGACAGGTTTCTTATATTGGTAAAAAACAAAACCAAATGAAACTACAAAGGGGCAAGGTTCAAATCCAGCAGATAATTCTATATGCTGTATTTGAGACAAAGTTTAAAATAAAAGCATGTAACTCTTGGAAGGCAGCTATGCTCACCACTATACCACCAATGCACCTCAAAAGTATATAACTCTTTAACTTCTTACAAACTATTTATTGGAATTAAGAGGCAGCTGAGGGAATAAATATCCAGAATGTAAGGAACTTTCATATATCACCTAAAAATATAATTAACCCAAGTAGAAAGAGAAAAAGCTAGGTAAAGTATGTGAATAGTCAATTCACTGAGGGAGAAATGGAATTTTGTAGAGAAAAGAAAAGGACTTATCACATAATTATATAATCACTTATGAATTACATATGACTCTTCCAAACCAGATGCACCATCAAGAGAACACCCACAATTATGTAATAGTAATTACATTTGGCCACCTTTAATATTTTGCCAACATTTGGTTTTATACAATCCTAGATTTACATCAAAAATCTTTTTTTTTGTTTTGTTTTGAAGTTATATTTGTTAAGGTAGGAGGATAGAAGATATTTTACTTTGTTGTCTTGTTAACTTTGACATATTTAGATATATTCCATCTAGACTCTCATTTTGGCCTCATAAATATTAGAGGACAGCCTGATAAAGGTGGAAGAAGAATAAAAGAACATCACAGCAGGCCTTTGTACATATTTGGAAGATTCTACAAGTACAGCAATGGTTAAATGGTGTATTAATTTCCTATTGCTTCTGTAACAAAGTAACACAAACCTTATGGCTTTATAGCAACACAAATTTACTGTCTTAGAGTTCCAGAGGTCAGAAGTCCAAAATAGCATTAACTGGGCTAAAAAATCAAGGTGTTGACAAAGCTGTGTTCCTTTTTGAAGCTCTCGAGGAGAAGCATCTTCCTGGCCTTTTCCAGTATCTGGGCAGCCTGCATCCCTTGTTCATGGCCCTTCCCTTTATCTTCAAAGCCAAAGATGCAGCATTTTTCAGCTCTCTCTCTGACTCTGACTCTCTTCCTTGCCTCTTTCCTTTATGAAGACTCTTGTGATTATACTGGGCCCACTCAGATACTCCAAAATCATTTCCCCATTTCAAGCTCACTGACTTAGTCCCACTTGTCAGTCCCTTTTGCCATATAAAGTAACAGTTACATGTTCTAAGGATTAGGATAGGGACATCTTTGGTGGGGGACATTATTTTGTCTATCACAAATGGAGTATGGGAGTGCAAAGGCAGGTAGAAAGCATACCACTTAGAAAAAGATTTTCACTTTTAAAAAATATTATTTTGTGCTACCTTTTAAACTGTTTTTGCCAAGAAGATATTACTTTTATAACAGCTACTTACAAATATATTTTGATCCCTCATTTTTAAATTTATTTTTTTGGAAGGCAAATGCATCTCTTTGCCTTGTAGAAATATTATTTTGATAGCCTTTTAAAGTCATTTGTTTAAATAATCTCATTTAATAGAGATAAAAATAGGTATATGTAGAGCATAATTGTGTTACCTAATATTTGTGCTTGAATAAAGGGAAATCTTTTGGAAGTATAACAGTGGAATAAAAGGATGCAAATCAGGCAAAACAAAACAACACAAAAAATAAAACAAAAACAAACAAACAAAACTTGGAAAGAGTTCATCATGTCTCTTCTAAAAAATGAGTTCCAATCTGGGCCTTGAATCTTATAAATACTGATATCCCAGGGGTCCAGGACTTAAGTTGTTATTTGCTTTCTAATAACAAATATTAAGACCTAAGACAAATATTAAGTTAAATATCTGATGAAATATTACTAGGAGAACTTACTCTATTGGCCAGTAGTAATAGTTTATTTTTCTTTTTCTGATCCTCTTGTATCAGCAAACCAAATTTTAGCAGTCATAAAATACATGACTTTAAAAAAATTTTCTTTATTGACTAAGGTGTTACATACGTGTCCTTATTCTCACATTACCCACACCATCCCCCCCACTCATGCCCTCACTGCCCCCTGTTGTCTGTGTGCATGCATACAAGTCCTTTGGTTGATCTATCCCCCTTACCCCTCCCCTCCCCTACCTTCCCTCTGAGGTTTGATGTCTGATAGATGTTTCTGTGTCTCTGGATCTGTTTTTGTTCATCAGTTTAGCAGCACAATTCACCATAGCTAAGATTTGGAAACGGCTTAAGTGTCCATCAGCGGATGAGTGGATTAAAAAACTGCAGTACATCTACACAATGGAATACTACTCTGCAGTAAAGAAGAAGGAATTCTCACTATTTGCAACAGCATGGATGGAACTGGAGAGCATTATGCTAAGCTAAATAAGCCAGTCGGAGAAAGACAAAATACATCACTTTAAAACAGAAATTATTTAATACATATCCAATAGACAAACATAAAAGCAGCCCACTCTGCACATAGCTGCCCACATCCCTGATCCCAGAAGTAGCTCCCAAAATTTCTAATGGTCTGGGTGTCCTCCCTTTGGATGGAGGTGCCCTTATAATAAATTTACCTTTTGTTTGTTTGAGGATTTCTTTCCTTTTTTTAATCTTTTTTTAAAAATATATTTTATTGATTTTTTACAGAGAGGAAGGGAGAGGGATAGAAAGTCAGAAACATCGATGAGAGAGAGACATCGATTAGCTGCCTCTTACACACCCCCTACTGGGGATGTGCCTGCAGCCAAGGTACATGCCCTTGCCGGAATCGAACCCGGGACCCTTCAGTCCGCAGTCCGACGCTCTATCCACTGAGCCAAACCGGTCTCGGCCCCCCCCCTTTTTTTTAATCTTTATTGTTCAGTTTATTAATTACATTGTTCCCTCCCCCCCCATAGCTCCCCTCCACCTGGTACCCATCCCACCCTCCGCCTTCACCCCCCCACTGTCCCCTCCCATAGTTGCATGATTTTTGTCCAGTCTCTTGTTGCACTTCCCACACCCCTTTTCTCCCCAAGAATTGTCAGTCCATTCCCTCTTTGTGTCCGTGATTCTGTTACATTCACCAATTTATCCTGTTCATCAGCTTATTAATTCACTTGATTTTTAGATTCATTTGTTGATAGATGTGTATTTGTTGTTCATAATTTACACTTTTATCTTTTTCTTCTTCCTCTTCTTAAAGAATATCTTTCAGCATTTCATATAATATTGGTTTGGTGGTGATGAACTCCTCTAGCTTTTTCTTATCTGCAAAGCACTTTATCTGACCTTCAATTCTGAATGATAGCTTTGCTGGATAGAGTAATCTTGGTTGTAGATTCTTGCTATTCATCACTTTGAATATTTCTTGCCACTCCCGTCTGGCCTGCATCATTTCTGTTGAGAAATCTGCTGACAATCGTATGGGTGCTCCCTTATAGGTAACTAACTGTTTTTCTCTTGCTGCTTTTAATATTCTCTCTTTGTCTTTTGCTCTTAGCATTTTAATGATGATGTGCCTTGGTGTGGTCCTCTTAGGGTTCCTATATATTGGGGTTCGGTGCACTTCTTGGACTCCTAAGTCAATTTCTTTCACCAGGTGTGGAAAGTTTTCAGTCACTATTTCTTCAAATAGGTTTTCATTGTCTTCGCCTCTCGCTTTTTCTGGCACTCCTATAGTTCGGATGTTGGTATGCTTGAGGTTGTCCCAGAGGCCCCTTACACTATCTTCAATTTTTTGGATTCTTTTGGTTTCTTGCTTTTTCAGCTGAGTGGATTTTACCTCTTTGTATTTCAAATCTTTAACTTGGTTCTTAGGGTGCTCCAGGGCACTTTCAGGTCTTTGTATAATATTTTTTGTTTCAGTCAGTGTATGCTTAATTTCTGGTTGGTCCTTTTTCATATCCTTGAGAGTCTGCTTTATATCCTTGAGGGTTTCTTTCATTTCCTTGTAGGACTCATTCATTTCCACATTGATCTTGATCATTTCCACGTTGGTCTTGATCATTTCTTTGCAGCTCTCATTTATATCCTTGAGGGTGTTGTTCATTTTCTTGTAGGACTCATTCATTTCCTTTGTGGTCTTGCTTATTTCCTTATAGGCCTCGATCTTTTGTTGGAGCCTCTTAAAAAACCCTATAACCATGGTTCTGAATTCCATGTCCAGTCGTTTTTTTTCCTCCATTTCTTTCACATCTGATTTCTTTCCATGTCGCTGCATGGTGGCTGCTTCCCTGAGTTGGTCAATTAGCTTTGTGTGGTAGATGTCCTACAAGGGACAGTGGCTCAGCCTCCCCAGTTACCTGAGGTGGATATGGGTTGCCCAGTCTTGCTGAAGTTAAGCCCAGGTTAATCGTTGTTAGCACTTGGAGGGGTTGATCTCCAGGCCAATTGTCTGTGAAGTTCAGCTGTGCTCAGGTCGGATGGGCGGAGTCTCTGCGCCAATCAGACAGCGTTAGCTCCACCCTATATGGCCCCAGGGATTCTGTGCCAGGGCAATGGCCGCCAGCACCTCTGAGAGAGAGCCACTGCTGAGTTCCACCAGCTGCTGGAGAATTCAGACTCTCCCCAAATGAGTCTGCACACCCAACGTCTCACTCAGGGTCGCAAAAAAAAATGCAGTCTGATGGTTTCCTGAATGAAAGAGCAAATCACGAGTGCTCTCTGCGTGGTCAGGCAACTGCGCTGTTCCCCAGTTCATGCGCACTCTGCACAAGCTCACCTTCTCCACAAGCTGGCAGACCTCTGCAGCACCCAAGCTTCGGTGTGCCCTCCCACTGTCCAGTTTTTACCCCGTATGATAGTGGGTTCCCTGGCCTTCGCCCAGAGCTGGAGAATCAGTCCAGTGGGACGTCTTTGTCTCCCCTGTTTGAGAAAACTGGCCGGTTTTCAGCCTCCTGCCCTACCCGCTGGCACGTGCTCCTCCAAACCTCTTTCCGTGCGTATCTTCAACACTGTCCTCAGCCGCTCCTCTGAGTCACAGCATCCTATCTTTCACCTTTATTTGTGGAATTTTCACTCAGCCAGCTTTCCGGTGATTCTGGATGGTGTTTGCTCTTTTGTTAAGTTGCAGTTTCAAAATTGCTGCATATGGCAGCAAGATATGTGTTTTACCTATGCCACCATCTTGGTTCTCTGAGGATTTATTTCTTATTTATTTATTTAGATCTTTATTTTTGAAAGTATTGCATATGTCCCTTTTTCCCCCCATTGACCTCTTCCACCCCACCCCTGCCCCCCACCTCTGGCTTTCACCACCTTATTGTCTGTGTCTATGGGTTATGCTAGTGATTTCACTTCTAGGAACATATTCCAAGAAGTCAGAAACACTCATTTGAAATAATATATGCACTCCTATGTTCATAGAAGAACAATTTACAATAGCTGAAATTTGGAAACAGTCTAAGTGCCCATCAACAGATGAGTGGATTAAGAAACTGTGGCATATCTATACAATGGAATACTATGTGGCTATAAAAAAGAAAGAACTCTTACCATTTGCAACAGCACGGGTGGATATGGAGAGCATTATGCTAAGCAAAATATGACAGAGGAAGATAAGTATCACGTGATCTCACTCATGTATGGAATCTAATGAACTACATAAATGATGAGCAAAAACACAGAAGCATTGAACAGACTGATAGTGATTTACTGTTGAAGATAGAGGCATGGCTGCTCGTGTTCCCACTGCCATTGGTTCTGGGGTTCTCCTGCTGAAGAATTGGGGTTTGCAGATCAAATTGTGGTGCAACCCCATTCCTGGTTCATTCTTAATATGGTTGCTACATTGCCGGAGGAACTCAGTCAGAGCTGTTTTTTCCTTCTTTAGGGCAAATTTGTTAGAAGCAGGGCACCACTTCTTACAGGTTTGATTGATTTATCATGTTCAGCCAAGTAAAATATAGAAATACTAAATTAAGAAAAAGAGATCTTATCTACATCCTTTTCTCGATACAGAGAATTGATCATGTAAACATTTTATTATAACCCTTTTTATTTTCCAAAGGTGAAATAATCATAACAGTATTCTTTGAAAAATTCCCCTAGACACACTTTCAAATTATATGAAACCTTTTCAAAATCATTAGTAGCATATTTAAAAAAGTAAGCCGAATTAAAGCACATAAGAAAGGAAGATCATTAATAGGAAAATAGTCACAAAAATACTTTATTAGTGCAGCATGAACTAGCTTAAGGAAAACTATACTAATGTAAAACTAATGACTTTTGAAGTTCTTAAGTTTAATGTATAGAATACCTGAGCTTTTATGTGGCATTAACATAATCAGTGTTATAAGTGACCAAAATAAACAAGAATTTCAATAGAACAGATGGAAGAAAGTTGTTACAAAAGGGAGCAGCTACCAAATGCAAGGTTTCTTCAGCTTCTAGTATCTGTTTATCTTTTTGCTGCTGCCCACAAATTAAATGACACAGTGCTTTATTTTAAACCATTGCTTTGAAATAATAACTTATTTTTTCCCCCTAACCCAATACAGTGGAGTTTACTGCAATATCAAGTTTAGGAAGTATTTTAAAGGAAGAACCAAAAAGATTTGTTGATGGGTTGTGAGTAAAGAGAAAAAGTAAAGAATCAAAGGATGGACTTCTATATCAGATAGACATTTAGAACAACTCTCCCAGATAAGTAAAAAAGCTAAAACAAACGAACAAACAAACAAACAAACAAACAATAAAAGCCTAAGTGATCTTTATAGTGGAATGACCAGAACTACCTGTCACTATGATGCGCACTGACCACCAGGGGACAGGCGCTCAATGCAGGAGCTGCCCCCTGGTGGTCAGTGCGCTCCCACAGGGGCAGCACTGCTCAGCCAGAAGTTGGGCTTACAGCTGGTGAGAGCAGCCAGCGGAGTGGTAAGGAACAGCAAGCAGTTAAGTGGTAAAGACTGAAGGTGTGATGGACCACCCGTGAGTGATGACCACCAAGGAGCCAGATCAAAAATTTAAGAAGCCTTTATTACGAATTTGAGTCTGGGCCCACGACGTCTCAACTGTCACAGCAGTGAGCAACGCGGGCCCGAGCCTCAGTAGCAAGTACTTTTTATCTCCAGCGCAGGGAGATTTGGCAATTTGTGATTGGCTGGTTTCAAACAAAGAAAGGTAGCACAAGGTCAGTTATAGTACAGGGAAGCAGGAAATTTCAAGTTTTGTTCCCAGGCTGGTGGGCCCTGTTGGCCCCGGTATCTGGCCTTGTGGTGTTGTTACGGCAGCAGGATGTCCTCGGGCAAGGGAGGGTTGAGTAAATGTCATAAACAGCTAAAAGGGGTTTCGGTGGTTGTGTCTGGTCTAAGCATGACAAACCACGTCCTTCTCTTCTATTCTCCTCTCCCCTCTGAGTCTGGCTATCACAAAGGGTCCTGGACTGGGAGAGGGATGTCTGCCTGCTGGCAGGCAGACATCCCCCAAGGAGTCCTGGACTGAAATAAGGTGCAGGCTGGGTTGAGGGACCCACCCCAGGACCCGTCCCCCCCCCCCCCCCCCCACAGTGCACAACTTTTGTACATCCGACTTCTAGTAAATAAATAAAATCTGCTGGAAGGTATCAGGAAATTCCCAAGATAATAAAGAATTACCTGGTCTCAAATTATTTCTATTATTTGAAAAAAGAAAACACAATGCCAGGGAGAAGAAAAAAGCAGACTTCACAGAAAGAACTAATGAAAACAATAGATAATAGAGATTTACCCACAGTCACTTTAAATATTAGAATTAGAGACTTTATTTATTTTTAAATTCTTTATTATTGAAAATATTACATATGTCTCCTTTTGGAATTAAAGACTTTAAAGTATTCTTTTTATACTGAAGAAGACAAAAGACAAAGGGAAATGTTTTGATGGAAGAATAGAAATTATAAAAATGACATCAGATTTGAAAAAATAATCAAACAGATATTCTAGAACAAACACAAGATATACAGTAACCAAAAATAGGTGGCAGAACTGAAATCTGTACCCAGGAAGTTCAACTTTAAGGACTATAGCCTTAACAGCTACTTTCAAAACTAGGAAAAAATTATGACATTTTTAAACTTTCAAATTTAACTAGATTTCAACCAATGTAAACTACTGTCTAGTTACTTATTAAAAACATAAACATCTTATAAAAGATATCATGGTCAAATATATAATTTGGGAACAAAATTTTTAAGCGACTGATATTATAAAACCATAATAAAATGTCCACTAAATATTGAATGAAATTGCAGACAGATAATTTCTTTTTTTTAAAATATATTTTTATTGATTTTTTTGCAGTATAACTTATAATTAATAGTAATACATGTTTTCCTTTCCCCCTCCCCCTTATTCTCCCCCCAGCCTCCCCTACCCCTCAGCACATATCCCCACCCTCCCCCCTCCCCACTCCAGTGTCTTTCATTCATTGGTTATGCTCATATGCATGCATACAAGTCCTTCAGTTGATCTCCCCCAGCATCCACCTCCCATCCACCCCAGCCTTCCCCCTGTAGCTTGACAGCCTGTTCAAGGCCACCCTGCCTTTATATCAATCACTCTCCCCTGTTTCTTTTCTTCAAAAATATCTTGCCTCTGCATACTAGAAATAAATGTATAAGAACAAAAAATGTTTGACTCTCAGTTTCAATGTCCAACTGTTCTGAGTCCCAGTTTCAGTGTCAAATAATTCTTTATGTGTACATGTCAGCAATGGTATCCAGATGGTGGACACATTGTGGCAATGCAAGATCCATCCTCTCTGGTTTGGTCCTGGGCTGCCTGCAGACATGCACAGCTGCCGACTGCTAGCATGGCAAGTTGTTGTCAGTGTCCCCCATCTCTGGACTGTCCTCGTGGCTGGAACAGACCCGTCAGTTCCTCACTGTTGCAGGAACCCACATGGTCTTGGAATTGTTCTCTGAAAACACACAAACACATTCTCGACCAAAAGTTAACAAAGGGATCCTCTCTGCAAAATAGACTTGGGATTCTTTTTAATTTTTGCCTAAATGATTTTCCTTTGGCTTATTTTGACACCATGTGTGTTTTTTCACAGGTGTCCTGCAGTTGGTTTTACAAATGGAATTTACTTTACTGGAGTAAGAATTTTCTAGATGTATTTTACTTACTCGATATTTTTTTCCTTACATGATATTACCCCACTGCCCCCTCCCCTTTTTTGATTAATGGGGGCTTTTGGAAATTTTATATTGCAGTCTTGGTAATTTTAAATTTTAATTTTTGCACACAAATATGACTGCTTTAGGTTCTTTGGATGATAGGCAATTTTGCAGTGAGATGAACTACTAATAGATTTTTTAGTTAATGTTTTAGGAAAAGCTTTTTGTCCAGTACACTTAAATTTTCTTGAGTATTCACTTATTTCACTTGGCCAATTTAAATTAATCTGAAAACTTGATTACTATTTTCCTGTCAATTTTAATACTCAAGCAGAAATCTTTACCCTGTAAATACTAGTGGAAAGGAATATTTGCAGTTTTGAGTAGGTCCTGAGCATTCCTGGTAATAGACTGAATTTAGATATAGAGCAGCTATTGCTGGCCGAGTCTCTATCTGCCACCTGGGTCCCGGTATGAGTTGTGCATGGGAGGCGAAGCAGCTGTGGGGGTAGGAGACCTCCCTCAGGAGGGGTGAGAATTCAAGCCCCTGCAAGGTTTGTGGGTGAGGTTCTGTGCCCCACCTCTGTTGACCTTTTAGTTCTCTCCTGTTGACCCCTCTGCGACTGTGCCTGTCTTAGGTTGTTCCTTCCCTGAGGAATCTTACCCGGCAGACAGATAATTTCTATGACTGATAAAATTTTCATGTTTCATATTCTTTTACTAGAAAGTTGCACAAAGACCATTTTATTAGTTTAATATTGTCTGAAACATCTAAGGTAATTCCATTAACTCTAGTAAGTAGGGCATTTTGCAGATCAGATGATACCTGTCTCTTTTCAGAATACTTTGCTGAATGTTAGTTTCTAGCCAAGGTACATGAGATGGCTTTTTATTTTTTCAATTCATTGTTTGGACTTCCCCTTTCCAGTTGTCACTCAGAGATGAAAATAATATAACTGCCTCTAAAGTTTTTTTTCCTGTGTGTATGTATACTTGAGAGAGAGAGAGAGAGAAAGAGAGAGAGAGAGAGAGAGAGAGAGAGAGAGAGAGAGAATGAATTGCCATTTATTACTGAAGATGCCAAATCACTAGCAAAGATTCATGGGTTTGGGGAGTGTCTATAAAAGTAATGAAGAGGACAAAACATAAGTTCAGAGGAAGAGGAAATGGAGAAATGGGTGGTGGGACTCCCAGTTGCTCTTCCCTTTCTTCTTCTTTTTTTTTCCTCCTCACCTGAGGTCATGTTTATAGAGAGGAAGAGAGAGAGAGAAACATCAATCAGTTGCCTTCCATATGTACCCCAACCAGGGACTGAATCTGCAACCCAGGAATCAAACTTGCAACCTTTCAGTGCACAGGACAATGCTCAACCAACTGAGCTACTCTGACCAGCCTGTCTTTCCCCTTTCTAATTCCGCAGGAAGAAGGTTCTTCTCTGGCCAGCATGCTTCCCCTCTCCCATGTCCAGTTTCTGTTTGGGGGTAAGGTGGGGTAAGAGGATGTTGGAAGAGGATGTAGTGTGGGTGGGCCCCAGGGGGGGATGGGTGCTGGAGTGGAAGCAAGGGTTCCCAGATTCTCATGCATCTTAAGACAGAGCTCCTCCAAAGTTAAATTTTTAATAAGATTTATATTTATTAATTTGATCTTAGGAATGAAAGAGAATTGGTTGACTGGAATACCACTGTACCAGTACTTGAGAGCAGAATTAGAGTGGTTCATTTTTCAATGTTTATCCATATTGTGAGGTATCGCCTGACTTCCTTCAAGAAGGACTTTGTTCCCGTGTTGATAGTATTGCTGGCAGTTCAGAAAGACTTCTATGGATTGCCTCACCCAAGGTCATGCTCCTTCTCTGAGCTATATCTAATAACTGATAGATTCAGGAGAATTAAAATATGGCCTTTTCAGCTCAACAGAGGATATCTCTAAAGGGTAATTCAAACTCCAGATCTCCCCAGGGGTTAGCTGAGCCTGTTCTGGACCTCCCTTATAGTTTGACCTTCCCCTCTGCCCCCTCTAGTGTATGTCTCTTCAGTTCTATAAGAAATGATCTAAGATTACTCCTTAGTAACCACCCTTCACACTAAACTCCAGTTCAGGGTTTGCTTCACAGGATACACAACTTATGACAATCTACTTCAAATTTATCTGAAATGAGGCATTGAATCTCTCTCCCATTCATTAATCTATCCATATATCCACCCACCTGTCTATCTCTTTATTTTTATAAAACCATCCTGGCATTTCAGAAGATTCATTATTCTTCTTATTCAGTAATATTTCTTCAAGTTATAACATCCACACTATCAGGTAGTCAGGTGTTTAACTAGTTTCCAAAGAATATAAATAAATGTGCAATGTTTAGCATGTTAACATACTTGGGGATCAAAATCTCAAAGTGCAGCTGTTACTAAATTTGCTAAATGAGTTTATGAAAACATTAGTTTTGGTTTCACCAAATTATCTACAGGGGGCAGCAGAGAATGTTCCCAAGGCAAATATAAGGAGAGAAATGCAGTTTCTTTATATTTTTCTCTGTCTCTCCGTCTTCAAAACAAACTATGGAGTTGTAAGTGTGCTCAACTAGAAGAAAGGGTGAGTGATTTAGATGAACAGATTTAGGAGGGGTGAGGAGTGTGGAACATGCATCGGAGACAAGACAGTTATAAAATACTTAGTAATTAGCGACATAACTAAGAAACAAACTTCGGAGTGAGATTTCTTGGGCTTGAATCCTTTTTCCATCACTTATTAGCACACATGCTTATTATAGATCAGACACTTTATTTAACCTCTCTACCTTTAGTTTCTTCAAGTTTAAATTTTTAAAATATATTTTTATTGATTTCAGAGAGGAAGGGAGAAAGAGAGAGAGAGAAACATTAATGATGAGAGAGAATCGTTGATCGACTGCCTCCTGCACACCCTCCTCGTGGGGATGGAGCCCTCAGTCCAGGCATGTGCGCTGACCGAGAGTCAAACGGTGACTTGCTTGTCCAGAGGTTGATGCTCGACCAGTGAGGCACACTGTCAGGTGGTTTCTCCAACTTTGAAATGGGGACAACAGTTATGTTTACTTCATAGATTTGTTGAGGGGATTAAATAAGGCCATATTTGTAAAGTGCTTAGAACAGGGCCTGGGTGTTAAGCTAAGGGCTTGATTATTTAATATGGATATGACCACTGAGGTCTAAAATTGATACTAGGTAAAATATAAACTGTGGTTAATAGTTTTTCCCCGGTTTTGCTTTGTATTTGTTATTGCACACATTTTTATTTTTAAGCATCTATTTTTAATTTGTTCTTTTTATATAACCTGTGAATTCATACTGAAAAATATGATTAACCTTCATCTGATATATATTTTGTCTAACTTTCAAAGGAAAGTTATGGAGGTGATATGGCATCAACTGTATACTGAAAGTGAAAAATTTCAAGGTAAATATCAATGATATAGTAGAATATAAAAATAGATACATACATTTTTGTGAGGCTTGTTTAAGTTACTCATTAGTACATTTAGTGATTGTGTAGGAGATCCAGGATTTCAGATATGTCTTCGGAGCGTGGGTCTATGAAGATTGTAGAGAAGTGAGTTGGAGAACAGGAAACTAGGACAGGCCAGGAGAGCAACCATTTTATGCAGTCATTGAATTATATGCCTCCACGGCAAATCATTAGTTTCTTATCTTTAATCATGGTGCTATGAGGGCAGGGAAGGAAGCAAAATAAATTAGAGTGGAGTGTTGTCAAGTGTGAGCTCCTTGAAATTCTTCACATTGTTAGGCATTGTTCTTTCACCTCTTGGAAAATGTTACATTAGGACTTGGGCAGCATAAGGACAGGATAGATTGAGGGACTTGGGACAATTGTGCAGTAGTGTGTGCGAATATGCATGTGTGTGCATGCTATGGGAGGCTAAGTCAGGTCACACGCCTAAGAGAGTTCACAGCAAGTAAAAATACAAGGCAAGTAGGCATTGCCCCATTTTTTGCAATGGCATACACGCAGAAAGTTTAGCTAAGGTATCAGAGGTTCTAGGCAGTCTAGACTCAAATTCAGTAGGTGAAAGAGCAGTTAAGGGAGAACAAGAGGTCAGGAATAAACGGCTATTAGTGTCTAAGCAGTAAGGATTCAAGATCTATGCAAAGCTTCTACAAAAAGGAAAGGTATATCAATGGCAAGATGCCAATGTCTTTTTGTTTTTTTATAATTTTTAAATATCTTATTTTTTATTTTATTGTTTAAAGTATTGCAAATAGTAGTACACATGTCTTCTTTTTTCCCTATTGACCTCCCCCTGGTCTCCCCTACCTCCCAGCACATGCCCTTCCCCTCCTCCCCTCCCACCAGTGTCTTGTGTCCATTGGTTATGCTTATATGCATGCATACAATTCCTTCAGTTGATCTCTTTTGTGGAATATAAAAAACATTATAAACTGATGAACAAAAATAGATAAAGAGGCAAAGAAGCATCAGAGTGTCAAACTACAGCAGGAAGGCAGAGGAGGGTTGTGGGGGTAATAAGAGATCAACTTGTATGCATGCATGGAAGCAATGTCTTCTAACTGGTTTAAGGTTGCGGCTAAGTCTGAATCTGACATTGAAGACAAAGAAACACATTTGACTGGGAAAAATTTACTTCAAAAGCTCTTAAACCAGCTTGTGAATAAGTCAAATGTGCAAATTTGGGGCATTATGCTTTAAAGCAGCTCTAAATTACTGAAGCTTACCAAGCCCTTTGTTTTGGCCACCACAACATTAACCAGCAATAATATTATTTCTTTATTCTTTTCTGTGCCCTGACTCATAATTGGTAGTATTGAAGAGGAGTTAGAAGATTGGTGGAGCAAAAATTTTTGATTTCTGGTTTGAGCTGCAACTTTCTTTTGGTCTTATATTGCTCTTCTGCTCTGCATTTTGGGTCCCAGGGCCCAAGCACTTTTTTCTCTTATTATATGGACTCTCATGGAATATCTTTGATGGATGGTTATGCTAACAAACACTTAGTCCCTTTATTGTTCTTCCAAACACCTGCTCTCCTTAAGAGGTAAAGGTCAGGGTTGAGAACTGGGGGGAAGGAGATAAAGGGTGGAGAGAGGAAGTCTCATCCTACTTCTAGAATTCTATAGTTTTTGACACCATTCATTTGATTCTTAAACTGCTGATGTTAGATTGTGGTCTGACCTGAGATAAGTACATGGGAGAATGTCTACGAAAGTTGTTGCCTGAAATTTCAAACCAGAGGAGTTGAGTGGGAAAAACACAAGGCTAGTGAATGTGCAACATGAGTTTTACTCCTAACTGTGTCACCAAGTCATTCTGAGACATTAAGCAGGCCACGTAGCCCATCTGAGCTTTAGTTTTGGCTGATATTGAATAGGAATTAAAATAAATGGTCACCAAGAAGTCCTGATGGCATAAGAAAGCACTCATGTAAATTTAATATAAATGGAAACAAACAAACAAACAAACAAATAGGCTACTGATTTGATTAAGAAACTTGCCCAGTATCATCCGACTAGCACTTGTCCAGCAGAGACTCAATGCTAGGTCTATCTGATACCAAAACTCATGGTCTTAACTACTATGAACTTTAACATCAGTGTGGTGGAAACAAGAATGCTATATTTGAACTGACATTTCATCACTGATTTTCTGACACATGGTACAATTTTAGACATCAGGAAGCTGTTTTTGCTATAGTGCACCATTGTCACATAGCCCATATCTTCAAGTATTCCATGCCCTCAAGCACTTGATCTCACTGTGTATTATTGATTCACTGAAAGGAAAGCTGGAGAAGAGGAAGGAGGAGAATATATATAGTTTACTGTTTGGCAAGAGGAAAGATGAAACTGCTAACTTACAGGAAAAAAAATTGCATGTTGTTTAGTCTTTTTCCTGTTTGCAGTATTTTCTTCCCCTTCCTGGAGAGTTTTGCCTTGGAGTAGGAAATTCTTAACACATAAAGAATTTCTTTCCTCCAAACAATCCAAATGCACATGAACTAGCACTTTAAGGCAGAGGTTTTTTGTTGTTGGTTTTTGTTTGTTTGTTTGCTTGTTTTTGTAATTCTCCATTACAGCTCTATGACAACTAAAGATGAGTGCTTATTTATAATTTGGAAAATGATCAGTCTTGTTCTTTAAAAATGAAAATAAATAGAAATAAGTATGAAATTGTGATAGAATAATGCTCTCCTCCCTGCCCAACCCTCCCCCCCCCCCCAAAAAAATCTGTGACCTAAGTTCTGAAATTTGTAAATAGGTTAATGTACATGTGAAAAGGGAATTTACAGATATGATTAAGTTAAGGGTTTTGAGATTGGTAGATTATTCTGGATTATCTGGGTGGTCCAACATAATCACAAGGGTTTTGATAAGATGGAAGTAGGAGGGTTACAGTAAGAGAATATGACATTGGAACAGGGGTTGGGAATAACACAGCTACAAGCCAAGAAATGCTGGTGGCCTCTGGAAGCTGAAACAGTCAATGAACAGATTCTCTCCACATGTCCAGAAAGAACACAGCCCTTCCAACTCTTTGATTTTAGCCCCGTAAGGTCCATTGTGAACTAGATTCATTCCTGTCATTTTAAGTCACTCAGTTTGTGGTAATTTATTACAGTAGTGATAGGAAAGTAATACACTTAAGATCCATATAGGTTATAAATATTGTAGACAGCAATTTTATGCAAAAATTTTCAAGGGAAATTTCTTATTACAAACTTTATTACTGAGGCTGTCCACCCCTTCAATTTGGAGAGAGCTTCTGAAAGTTATCATGATTGGGAAGTTTAATAGGATGGGCCAAAAATAGATAAATATTCTGTTTTGCTTTTTAATCCAAGTTTAGGCAAGTCCGTTGATATTGGTCAATGCCTTGCTGTAAGGTTTATCTCTGTACAGCAGAAGTGAGAGGAGAACCAATGAGCTGAAAGATAACTCAATCAATCTGCTTCCTCCGTCTTTGCTTCAGTGCTTCATACAGGAAATCTATTGCTGTGTCAAGTTCCAGAGAAGAGTTTCTTCTGTTCCAAGTTACTAATCAGTCAAAAACACATAGAGTTGAAGGAAGGGGCCAGGAAGAAAGGAGTGCCTGGCTGCTGATGGCCTAAGAGGATTCAGCTCGGAGAAGTCGGCGGAGAGAGCCTCATCATGCCCTCAGCTCCGTTTGCACCTGTGTGGAGGAGAAGGGCTGAGTGAAGGGCGGAAAAGAAGAGAACAGCAATGCCCTGCTCTTGGAGAACTTCTGACCTACAGTTACTACTGATGTTGACTGTCTTCTTAGTGGCTGGTAAGTTTGAATTGTCTTTGGAAGAGTGACAAGAGAATGACTGGTGAGAAACCTGGTCTCAGATTTTCCATTGCTTTCTTTGCCTTTCTTATGGAGGGAGCAATACAAGATAAATACAGTCACAGATATGGGGGGTGGGGTTGCTCCCAGATTTATTTCACTTTATTATCCTTATTTTCCTCGTTGTACTTATTTTACTTTGAATCTGACTACAGTGTACTCATTTCTATGATTTGCTCATTGCCCATTTTCTTATTTTCCCCTCTCCCTTTTTTTGAATGAACCTGAATACATTAAATACTTTCTAGTAGCAATCCAAGTCATCTGGATCCTCTATATTCTTCTCTCTTTTTTAAAAAAAAAATTAAAATAATAATTTCAACCCATTTAGGTCCATATTGTTAATATAAATTAGGAAATTTTATTGCTTTTTAGCACTTTCTATGACCAGGTTCTTTTTAAAAATATAATATGCTCAGAGTTTGGTGGTGCATCTGCAATGTATGTCTATGTTTAGTTTTAAGAGGTGCAGGCTGTAAAAGACACTTTCTGTGCGAGAGGACACACTCTTCAATGTCTAGGTTGCTGTAGGTGTTGTAGAGGTCTTGGGACTATTGTGGGGGTGTCCTGGTTTCACTGTAGAGGGTTGGTAGGAGTTGATGTGGGAGGGAGCTTTCAGGTTTCGCTTTTAGTAAAGGGAGCAGTGGCAAGGAAACAGTATAGTTGACTTTAAATTTTGTAATTTGACAATTGAAAGAAGAAAAAGTATTTTTTTTCTCTTATGTGTGACTTCAAAGTATTGCCTATCTTCCAGCAAAAAATCCGTTTTGCACATGATAATCTTACTGGCGGGCACACACAAAATAACCATACTGTACTACTGTACCTTTCTGGGCAGAATTTTCACATACTTTTTCTCCTTTGATCTGCAAAGCAACTCAGCGAAATAGGCATAAAAACATTTCTCTATTTTACAAAGATAGAAACTGAAGCTTAGAGAGGCCACATGATTTGCCCAACATTAATAGTACATGGCATAGTCACACCATATACTATTAGTGGGTGCAACTATAAGCATCAATAAACATTTGAATAGGCAATTTTCCTCAATATTTAGCCATTATAACTTTTGACATTATTAAGAGCACCACTGAAAAAAAGTTAAGCCAATATTGGTTATAAATTTAGTGGTATATTTATTTATAAAATAATCCAGTGATCTGAATCTTTCAATAGTCGAGATCTTTTTGGAGAAAGCTAGTACAGAAACCTGTGCAGAACCCAACTTGTCAGAGAAGTCATTTGCATGATGACAAATGGTTACTACATTTAGTATAGCAAACACATTATAAGTTACAGACATGCTAAATCACTATGTTGGACACCTGAAACTAATATGATATTGTGTGTCAACTATACATTAAGTAATCAACATTTAATTCCCCTCAAAAGATTAAAACATAATTGATAATTTTGAATTTTAATGGTTTAAAGGTTTGAGTTTTAAAACTTTCTAAGCACAACTAGGGATACTACATATATAAAATACCTGAAGTCTGTGCTTCAATAATTATAAACATCGAAATGTTTAGAATCAAGTTATGGGAAGCAGATTCTATGCAGTGATTTGGCATAATAGATTCACCATGAAATAATTTTGAATAATGAGAAGCAAATCACCTGGAGCATGAATTTGCCTTTATTACTGGTACTACTTTAATAGCTTTATATGTTCTAACAAAACTCACATAAGGGTCACAATCAGTTAATCATTTCCAGGAAGAAACCATATTGTTCACACATGAACATTGAGCAAACAGATTCGAAGTTTTTTTAGACAGAGTTTATATGCCTTCTCTGTTCAAAAAAACATAGAAATAGTGCCAAATATAAATAACTCACTTTAATATACAACATAAATTCAGTGCATGACTTCAACATAAAACATGGCATTTAAAAAAACTATTTACTTTCATCTTTACTAATTTGCTTATAAGTTCAAGCAATGTGGCAGTTGCTAGACTAAGTTTATTCAGAAAATACCTGAGGAGAAAGATTAAAACGTCATAAATGGTCCAAAGTTGCAACTTTGTCTGGTCTCCTTTCTTTGTATTCTCTTCACCCCACATCACTTCTTCCTCCTTATTTTAGCAAGTTATCTTCTAGTTTTTTCTTGTGTTCAAATTATATTTTGCTATTCCAATTAATACAATTCTACCTTTTATAAAAGTCACTGATGCTGAGATTATGTGTGAATTCCTGAAAATAAATTCTCCCCCTTTTTTCCTTCCTTGGGCTAATTTTGACCATTTATCATTATGCTCCACTAGGGGGCAGGCAGTAACAAGAAGAAGAGTTATAATCAAGACAGGACTGATAGCTTCAGCAGGTTTGCAAAAGATGGAACAGGGATTAAAAGCAATTGCGAAATCATATGGTAATTTAAAAAATTGCGAAAAAGAGGGGGTTTGTCCTCATTAATTTCACTTCTATCTGCCTTTCTTGGTTTGTGATAGTTGCAAATTTACATATTACGATACTTTTAGGTATGTTTTCTCTAAACATCCATGCTTAAGCAATGAATCAAAAGCCATTGTTAAGAACACTGAGTGTGTATGGAGGGTATGTGTTATCTGTGAATAGTGCCTAAAAGTTATTAGCAAACTAAATTAGGGAAATCAAGCTGAGATGACATTTTAAGAGCACTTTTAAGAAAAATCTTTATTGTTGAGAGTATTACAGATATCCCCTACACCATCCCCCAGCCCATTGCCTTCCTCCACCATTCTATTTTCTGTGTCCGTAGGTAATGCATGGATGCATATATGTTCTTTGGTTAATCTCTTCCTGTTCCCCTTTCTGCCTTCTGGTTTATTATTTCTTAAATTTTATTGATTTCTAGAAAGAGACTGATAAAGGAGAGGGAGAAATATTAATTTGTTGTTCCATTTATTTATGCATTCATTGGGTGATTCTTGTATGTGCCCTGATTGGGACTCAAACTCACAACCTTGGCGTAATGGGAAGCTGTTCTAACCAACTGAACTACCCGTGAGAAATTATAGTGAGAGGGAGTTGTCAAAGACTTTGTGGAAAAGATGGGTCTTGAGCTGGATCTTGAATGATGGGTTTGAGTCGATGCGGAAAGGCAGAGATAGAAATAAGGAGAAACAGATGTGCAGTATGAACAAAAAAGCAAGTTGTTTTGGGAAGAGAAAGAACTCTTGCCTGATGGAATGGAGGTTGTGTGTGAAATGATCATAGACAATAATGCTGAATTTCAGGAGTCCTTGATAACTGAACAGAGGGACTTGGATATTGTGCAGTGAGCATTGAGGAGCCATCTGTTGTTTGGTGAACAGGAAAATAATATTCTAAAGCAATATTTTTAGAGAATAATGTGGCAGCAGTGTATCCTTCAGTGGAAATGGCGATTGGTAAGAGACTAGTTTTGCAGAAGGAGTCAAGAGCTCCTACCCTTGGGTTTTATTTTAGAAGGTCCTATGTTTCTGCTGTGAGACATTGGTGGCTGAGAAGAGAAGTTTCTTTGCAGAGGAAGATGTTAAATTAAATTCAATGCAGGGAGGGAGGAGAACTAGGAGGAAAATTCCTATATGCACCTGAAAATATAACACAATCTCGGATTTGTGAATCATTCATGGAGTGGAGGATCCCACAAAGGAAGTCTTCATGGAGATAAAAATGGTAGAATAGGCACTATATACCTTTATATTTGGGTCCTAGGAGCAATAATTATTTCTTTCCTCTCAATAACAGAGAGCAAAATCTGAGAAGAGAAGACAAGGCCATTTTTAACCTTAAATAAGAAGAAGTTACCTTTTTTTTTTTTTTTTAAAATCCTCACCCGAGGATATTTTGCCATTGATTTTAGAGACAGAGGAAGAGAGAGGGAAAGACAGAGAGAAATATGGATGTGAGAAAAACACATCGACTGGTTGCCTCCTGCATGCGTCCTGACTAGGGCCTGGGCTGGAATAGAACCTGAGACTTTTCAGTCCGCAGTCTAGCACTCTATCCACTGAGCCAAACAGGTAGGGCAGAAAACTCTTTTGAAATTGAGGAGTAAGATGAAAAGTTAAATATAGAGATTCTAGTAAATTGAGAATAGGAGATGAGACCATTCCACAGTTTCATAGTAGATAAGTTGCCTCCCAATAAGTCATGAGTATTTCAGTTAATGTTGCTAATTAATAAAATAACTCAGCTGTCATTTGGTTTCATGATTTATCTAAAAAATCAGACTATACAGTGACTAAAATTCAGTAATCATTGATACACTTTTCCTCCTTGTTATCAGTTATACACTGGTAACTTCTGATTAGGATTAGGGAGATCTATGGTTAAGAAATAGCTTTGTATGTTCTAACAAAACTTCATGCATGAACATTGAGCAAACGATTTTGAATTTTTTTTCATAGCTAGAGTTTATATGCCTTGTCTGTTCAAAAAGCCTTGAACAATCTGAACAACATAATCCTATGTGTGTTTATAGAAAGCAGTATAGAAAAGTACTAGAAACTAAACTGAAAGGTTTTAGAGTTAAATAATTTTTTAAAAAAATATCTGCTCCTTTGAGTTGTTGATGTTGCTGCAGGCACTCTACGAAGCAAACTCTGAGATAGAGTTTTGAGTAGAAAATGTTTTTCAGGGAGGACAGTTGGAAGAAACACCTGGAAGGGCAAGTTTGCAGAGGGAGAAGTCTATTTGCAATCTCAATCCTTGACACTTTATCTGATCCCGACCCATGGGAAGATGTTGAGTTAGAATAGTCTTACAGGGGCCCTCTATTTTATCAATGTGGCTGGGCCTTTATACCTTCATCTCAGTCAGTCATTAAATGCTGGATACCCTAAGAAGGGTCTGACTTGGGTAAAGTGATTGAATTGGTCTCTGAAGATGCTGATAACTGAAGGCTGTCTGCCGATAGTGCTCCTAGCAGTAACAGCAAAGAGTCATTCCTTCAAGGAGATTCTGAGTGCATATACTATGTCCACCAGAGCTGCTATTTCCATGTTCTTCATTGCTTCCTGAATTTCTGAGTTTGTTTGGTATTATTTCCCTTGAGCTTAAGTAATTTCTTTTATCATTATTAGTAGTGTAGGCCTAGTGGTGAAGAACTCTTTGTTTCCTTTTGTCTAAATATGCTTCATTCTTGAAGCATATTTTTGCTGGATATGGAACTATGACTTGACTTTCATTTTTCAGCATATTAAAAATGTTCTTTCACTATTTCTGAGAAGAAGTCAGCAGACATTCAAATTATTGTTTCCCTGGCTATAATGTCATTTTTCTTTGGCTGCTTTCAAGATTTTCTCTTTATTGTTATTTTTAGTACATGTTATATGTCTATATACGGTTATTTTCATATTTATCCTGCTTGATGATTACTGAGATATTTGAATCTGTTTATTTATGCTTTTCAGCAAATTTTGCAAAATTTTCAATTACTATTGCTTCAAATAATTTTTCTGCCAACTTTGTCTTTCTTGTTTTTCTAGAACTAAAGTTGCATATATGTTCCAATATTTTTTTCTATTTCATCACTGGTCTCTGTGGCTACTATATTTTTTAATCTCTTTTTTCTCTCTTTCATTCAGATTGGATAATTTTTATTGATATATTTAAAGTTTACCAACAATTTTCTGTCTCATCTCCGTTCATCTGTTAGGCCCACTCATGGAATATTTTATTTTAGATACTGTATTTTCAATTTTAGAATTTCCATTTATTTTTTTAATGAGTTTATTTTTCTATGTTGTGATTTTTCTGTGTTTCCATTCATTGTGAGTATATTTTTCTTTACATCACTGAGCATAGTTTAATATCTGATTTAAGGTCCTTGTTTGATAATCCCAATGTTTGGATCACTTTAAGTTTGGGTTTCCTTTAATGTTTTTTTCTCCCAAAAAAGAATGAGCCACATTTCCCTAGTTCTCTGTATGTTGAGCAATTTTATTTGGATATTGAATATTGCATCATAGAGACTCTGGATTTTGTCATATTGCTTTGTTGTCCTCACCCCCTCCTCCAGAAAACATTTAACTTGGTTGGACTCAATGGCTAAAGTCTTCCTTTTGGACAGTGCTTTTCCATTTAGCTAGTTGGCTTGAGGTGTTTCCTGCCACATGTGGCTTAGAGTCAGTGAGAGAGATGTTGGTAGAGTTTGGAAATCTTTCACACAGAATTTGGAACTCTTTTTTTCTCTCTCTGCTTCTCTTAATTACCAGAGAACAAAGTTGCCCCAAAATTTGTTCTCTTCTTCAGAAAACTGTTTTTTTTTTCCTTAGAGCTTTAAAAAGTTCAATGTGGTTCCAACTGCAACCTTTCTTGAGACTAAAAGTAGTAAAAATGGGAAAAAATGGGAACCATACCCTCAACCCTGAACCACTTCCTTCTTCCAATAATTGACATTAAGAATTTTCTTGCTTTTTCCATCCTCCAGTGGCTTCAGATAGTTGTTTCTATATATTTCCAGAACTTATAGTTGTTATATGTGAGAGCTTATTTTGCTATAAAAGAAGTGGAACTTTCTTCAAATTCATGTATTTTTAAAATCACTGTGCTTTTTAAAGAAATATACTTTTATTGATTTCAGAGAGGAAGGGAGAATGAGAGAGATAGAAAACATCAATGATGAGAGAGAATCATTGATCGGCTGCCTTCTGCACATCAGTGACTGGAGATTGAGCTCACAACACAGGCATGTGCCCTTGACCTGGAATTAAACCTGGGGCCCTTCAGTCTGCAGGTTGACACTCTACCCACTGAGTTAAAGCAGCGAGGGCTAATCTTGTTGTGCTTTTATCAACTGATATTGATTTGGCCGGTTATACTGTTTTTGGACATTGAAATAAAATGTATTATATTATTAAATGCCCTTTTGCTTTCTAAATTTCATTCATGCATTGGATATATTGGTATTTTTCACTTCCTCAACAAAATCTCACTCCTTTTTCCCCCAATTTCTAGATTCTTATAAATGTTTTTGTTGACTTTAAAAGTATGTCATGAGATATAATTGTGTCATCTTTAACAAATCGCTTACTCTTTATAGACAGAAATATCCTCATTCGAGAAGTGAAGGAAATGTGTGAAACTATTGAGAAGTATAGAGCTTTCATAAAATTAATCCTTTCATCTTATACATAGACGAATAAAGCCCAGGAGTGTTCAAGGAATTATTAAAGATATTACCAAATTTTAGTGGATGAGCTGAGCTTGAAACTCCTTCATAGCACCAAAAAATAGCAAGGAAAAGAGATGTGGCAAGTACATGTGGGCAAATCTATGACTTTTAGATATGATGTACCAAAAATGGCAGAAGGCATCGGAATAGAAAGAAAGGACAGCTACAGAGTCAGAGATTCCCATTTAGGAAAAACAAGTCAAAATTAAATGTGGGTCAGTTGTTCTGTTAGTCAATAAGTAAGGGAGTGTCTGTTATATGTCAGACACTGTGCTTCATGCTAGCATGCTTGAGCAAGACGGATACAGATCCTGCTCTCATGGAGCTTAGAATCTTCTGGGAACGATACATAACAAATCATTGCAAATAATGAAATCATACATACTGTGCGAAGAGAAGTAGATGGTGACATAGAAATACATAATTGGTATATCTAATCTGCTCTGAGGGCTAAGGAAGACTTACCCGTGGAAGAGTTGTTTAAGATGAAGATAAACAGAAACAGCTAGCAAGAAGAGTGGGGGAGATGAACCTTCCAGACAGGTTAAACAGCCTGTCTGAAGGACAGAGGGAGTTAAATTGTGATTAAAGTGGTAAAACAAGGAGAAATCAACTGTGTAAAGGCCCACGTGAAGTTCTGGGGTGTGTATAGGATAACGGAAGAAAGAATAATGAGAAGGAAGAACAGGTGAGACTATGATGCCCGGGGAAACAGGCAGGCTGGCAGAGAAGAAGGCAAACAGGGAAAAGGATAGGGTAGTGGGGATCAGGAAGGAAGGGGTTTTAGGTGAGGAAAGTGGTTAATAGTGTCTGAATGTGCTAAGGAATCCAGGAGCACAAGCACTGAAGAAAGACTGAACGTGTGACGATACCCCTTCAAAGTTGTGGTTTGAATTGGAAGGGTGTGGGAGCCACAAGATTGCTGGTATCAAGGAGAGAGGGGGTGGGGAAGAAATCGAGGCAGTGGGCACAGACCACTCCTTCTAGAAGTCTGGGAGCAAAGAATGGATTAAGGATAGCTAGAAGGAGAAAGCAACATCTAATCCTCTCTCTCCCATCCCCCAAAACATAGTAGAAACCTGAGTGTGTTCAGAGTATCATTTGAAAACTTTCAGTGATTCGGTAAAATTATTTTTCCTAACTGGGTATGTACATACGTAGCTTTAAATTGCTTAGTGATTTCTTTTTGTCTTTGCCATTTTGTTAATTTACCATGAAATACTATCTTTTCCCAAAGCTTTACCTATTATGTAATAGAAGAATATCTAATTATATGATGCATTTTGTAGTACTGACAAATTTTTGAAAAGATATCCAAGTAGAAAACTTGATAGATGAAATCTAGCTATTTTTATTCTTCAGAAAAATAATTCTATCTTATTCTTTATTAACTCCCTCGCCAAAGGTTGTTTTAAACCAGTAATTTAAAGCAGGTTGACAGACAGAGCCTAAAATATACTGTGGTGCCTGCTCAAGCCTATTTAATTGGACTTTTCAGAGTGTGGAGTCTGGGCATCTTTGCAGATGATTCTAATGGGAGCCAGGATTAAGAACATGTCCTAGGTCTTTCTTTATCACCCAAACTGTCACTGTTGTTCCTTATACTCAGCACATGGCTGCTCACCTTCTGATTTATCCATTATCCAGTGTAGGCATCTTTAACTTTCCCAGATAATAAGATTTCTTAGGGCAGAGACCTTGCCTACCATTCCCAGAGCTCTGCACAGCTACCTGATGCTGAGTTGGTATACTCAAAAAATGTTTGTCAACCTAAATTTCTTCAAAATGTCTGTTGTGTCTCCAACCACTGTTGCCCCTTCTGCTCCTCTCTCAGAGACCGAGTATTAATCTTTTCAAAAGATAACGTCCATTTTGCTCCCAGCACCTCTAGGACTCTGCTTTACCATTTAACCTCCTTCCTTCTTCTCCTTCTCCTTCTCCTTCTCCTTCTCCTTCTCCTTCTCCTTCTCCTTCTCCTTCTCCTTCTCCTTCTCCTTCTCCTTCTCCTTCTCCTTCTCCTTCTCCTCCTCCTCCTCCTCCTCCTCCTCCTCCTCCTCCTCCTCCTCCTCTTCCTCCTCCTCCTCCTCCTCCTCCTCCTCCTCCTCCTCCTCCTCCTCCTCCTCCTTCTTCCTCTTCTTCTTCTTCTTCTTCTTCTTCTTCTTCTTCTTCTTCTTCTTCTTCTTCTTCTTCTTCTTCTTCTTCTTCTTCTTCTTCTTCTTCTTCCATATGTGTCCTTATTCCCCCATAATCCCCCAGACCCCACTTATGCCTCACTCCCATGTTGTCTGTGTCTATTGATTAGGCTCATATGCATGCACTCAAGTCCCTTGGTTGATCTCTCCACTTTACCCTCCCTCTCCCCTACCTTCCTTGAGGTATGTCGTTGTGATAAACATTTCTCAGTCTCTGGAACTGTTCTTGTTCATCAGTCTATGCTGTTCATTATATTCCACAAATGAGTGAGATCATGTGATATTAATCTTTCTCTGCCTGGCTTATTTCACTTAGCATAATGATCTCCATCTTCATCTATGTTTTTGCAAATGGTAGGAACTCCTTTCTTGTAATGCAGCTCACCCTCTTTCAATCTCTTGTGTTCTCTATTCTCAGATAACCCTCTCAGTCTTCATAGTTCCAGCTTTGTCCCACTCTTTCTGGTTTGACATGAAAGGAAAAACAAATTTTGTCTCATTCTCCAATATTTTCTAGGTCAAAACTCCTGAAAGAATAAGTCTACATTTGTTGAAAATTGCTTCTGCTTGAGTCCTTCTAGTCTGTTTCTGCTCCTCTCTCTATACTAACACCACTCTTTTACAGTTCTGAAAGGTCTCTGACCACCTTCTTGTTAGCAAATCATAAAGCCCCCTAGTTCTTATTAAGACTTTTCTTACATAATAATTCATGTCCTAAAATTTCTTCTTTCCCTGGTGTAAGCAACTGCATTTACATTCTGTGTTTTTTCATCACTTTTGCTAACTTCATTTCCTCCAAAAGGTTCCTAATTTTAAATGTTTTCAAGACTGGCTTTGTTTTTCCCCTCTAATTTCCACATCAGAGAATGCAATTTGGCAGCCCCTGGGCTAGATCTGGCTTGCAGACACTTTTAGTTGGCTCATGTAATATTTTTAAAAATTTGAACTCATTTCTAATTTTTTTTAATTTGGAGATTTTACCCCAAAGCCTTGATTTAATGTGTAGGGTTGTTGTGAAGATTGGGTTAAACTATCTATATAAAATACTTAGCACTGTGTTTTAATTTTACAAACATTCAAAAAATGGTACCTTAATTATCATTTTGTGGTTTTCAAAGCACTTGCATAGAGATTATTTAATAATATTTAATTAGCCCCTACAGATTAACTTTTTGGTTGTTTACATTTTTTGGAATGAAAAACTATGCTGGAATTAATATCCTGTGCATATATCTTTGCATATTTGTTATGCATATATCTTCACCATATAGTCATTTAAAATTTTATCCTTATTATCACTAATATATGTTTGTACAAAAAAAATCTATCTACAACAATTCGTTTTGGGCTATGTGATAGTAATTCCCCAAGGAAACCCTTCAAAAAACAACAAAAGAAAACCTCACCAGAAAACAACACAAAAAGCAAAAAAAAAAGAACAAAAAAGTCTAGCCCAACAATATGGCTTTTATTAGCTTTGTGTCCTAACAAACTGATACAGACTTTGTCATTATCTTCAGGGAAAAAAAATTAGGCCCAGCAATATGGTTTTTATTAGCACTATGTTCTAACCAACTGATACAGACTTGTGATTATATTGCTTTGGAAAAGATTGAATTTGTTACTTATCTTAATTCTTTTTTATTTCAAAATTTTATCCATTCATTGATCATTACTGAATGCTTGTGTTTCAGAACTTATTACTTTTCTTAAACATTTCTCTTTTTCCTAAATTTGTTGGGTGTTTTATTTCTCTATGTTGTATCTGAAGAGTGTAATTATAGATACTAGCTAAGTCACACTTCAACATATATATAAAATCTTTTGTCAGCCTTCCATATCTTTGGCCAATATTTTCAATTAGGTTATCCATCTCTTTTAAAAAATTAATTTATATGTTTTTTGTACATTTTTTGGAGTAAAGGAACCTTTTGTATATAACTGTTGTGAATATTCCACAGTTTTGCTTGTCAACCTTATTTTATGCATTTTTTGCCTACAAAAGTTTAAAATTCTTTGTACAGTTAAATTTCTCAATACTTTTCTTTATAGTTTTTATGTTTTGTGCCAGGGTTCCAAAATTTTCTTCACTTAAGATGGCAACTGTCCCAGTTTTCCTGGGACTTTCCTGCTCCTATGTCTTAAGAAACTCCTCAGTCCCAGACAAACCGGAATTCTATCACCTTATCTAGTGTTTACATAAAAAAAAACAAAACACTTACATTTCTTCCAGTACTTGTTTACTTATTTATATTAAAATCTTTGATTTATTTGTTATATTTTATGTGAAAAATGGGACAGAAATTTGGTTTTGTTTTTCTCTTATTTTTCCAAACGGCTAGCTAGTTCCCCCTAATATCTCCTATCAATGATATAATCGTCCTTCCTTCCCCTTACACATTTGAATGGCCACTTTGGTTAGATACTAAATTTCTATATGTGTGATGAAGCAACTGAGGTTCAGAAAGTAACCTATGCAAGATTATAGAGGTAAAAAATGGAAAGAACCAAAAGGTCGATTTTCTTACTCTAAAAATTTTGGTGTTTTTTTTTTTCTTCTATTTTGCTTCTGCTGAAACTGGGTTTCCAACCATTAGTTTGTTTACTGAACACCTAACTAGGCGTTGTCTTCTACTAAATGAATATCTTTCAAAATGTATATCACTTTTTTAAGTTAAAATGTTACAACATGAGCCAAAACCGGTTTGGCTCAGTGGATGGAACGTCAGCCTGCAGACTGAAGAGTTCTGGGTTCGATTCCAGTCAAGGGCATGTGCCTTGGCTGTGAGCACATCCCCAGAGCGGGGTGTGCAGGGAGCAGCTGATCGATGTTTCTCATTGATCTTTCTGACTTTCTATCCCTCTCCCTTCCTTTCTGTAAAAAAATCAATAAAAAAAATATATTTTTAAAAAAGTGTTACAACATGAAATCTATGCTGTGATACCAGGATCAATTGTTGACACTGTTTAAAAAAATAGGTGTTAATTGTACTTTTTGTGTTTTTTGGCATCTATTAAGTTTTTTATATTAGCATAAATAACATATTGCAGAGTGTATAATACACATTTCAAAGAATTATTACACAGTGAATATTTGTGTAAATTAAAAAACAAACTATTGACAGTTCTTCAATTATACCCTCAACCTTTGGTCTAAAAGTAGCCATTACATTTGAGACAATCATTCTCTTTGGGGGATAATTAATTCCTGTTTTTCTTTACATTTTACCATGTATATAATAATGAAATTGGTTTTGACCTTTTTTTGTATTGTACATAAATGAAATCATAGTGTGTATATATATATATTACTTTATAACAGCTTTTATTTACTCAGTATTATGTTTGAGATTTATCCATGTTTAAGTTTGTAGTTGTAGTTAATTAATATAAATAACTTTTATCCTAGAATTTCAGATGTTTGAAAAACAGTGTTTTTCCTGGGAAAATTCTGGCTCAGAAAGAACAAACATGATTTAAAATTCTCTAATATATGTGACAGATCTTTTACTCAAGTGCCATATGAATGAAAAGTACTAGTTGGGAGATGGATCATAATCTAAGGCAGAAAGCAAAACATTTTCTTTACTTCCAATATTTGTCATTAAATTAATGGAGTAATCCTCAAGTAGCTTTTGTAGAGAACAATATCATGTGTCTCATTCCAATTGAAATTCTTATTTGCTATTTAGAAAATAACAAAATTTGAGAAAAATTAGTGATGCTTTCAGTTATTCATTCCTACAGGATACTGTTTTACTTATATAGAAGAAATAAAATGATAAATTAGGCTCACTTTCCCCAAAGTTACAAAGTTCATGGATATTCTGGCTATTATAGATTTCTACTAATTCCCACATCACTATGTGAAAACCACTACATTAGAGGCAGAAGTATAGTTAGCCTATCTAGATTACAATTCATCTTATTTTCAAGACCTCTAAAAAAAAGTAGACAATTTATTTCCACAACTTTAACTGGGAAATAATACTTTCACATATCCTACATCTACAATATGCAGTTTTAGAAAATGCAGTACAAATATTCAGTAATAAAATGCTAAGGCTGATATTTTTAGCTTTCTGGAGCTCGAAATTTAAAGTTCTCTGCACTCTATTAGCTTTTACCACATTGGTAATTAGAAAAAGTTATGTGCTCAGTGTAACTAAATAAAAGTTGTTTTGGCAATGTAGTTTGAGTTTCTGGGTTTTTGTATGATTAAGATCTCAGCCACAAAGTTCTATTCATTTTTAAGTGGAATCTTAAATCTTTAGGAGAAATGTACTGCTTCATTTTTATTGGGTTTACCTCCATTTGTAATGTATACCTTTCATGAGTTATTCCTTAATTGTTAAGTGAAAATGATAGTCTGAGTTTTGTTAAGGGCAGAACTGGACCATGTAAATTCGTTTGATTACCTAAAACAATTCCAAAAAGAAGCAGCAGAGCAAGAAATAAAACTCATATTTCTCATATTTTCCTGCTATTACTTAATCCATAATGGTCCAGTTCTGTATTTTTTTATTATAACTTACACAGTTTTGAAGTTTGAAAGCTTATAATACCAAATGAAGAGTGAAATAATTCTATTGTGTGGCTTTTCTTATGTAAACTATCAAGATATTTCCACAGATTTCAATGTGTTGAAATGTATTTTAATGTAATCTTTTGTTTTTTTAAAGTAGTAAGTTCATTAAAAGTTAAATAATAACAAAGATAACAAATACGGATGTGAAGGCCATAATAAGCAATAAGAATGAGTTCTAATTAGTTCAATACTAGCACAGAGGCCGCAAGTCCTGGAGAGAAACACATTAAAAGGAGTGTTTTGCATCATTGTCTTTCACAGCTATATGGTCATCTTATTAGAGCATAGTCAAATACTTTATACTACAGTTTTGTCCCAATTTAATGGTTATGTTACCTTAGAATTCATACTCATGCATGCTTTGTTTTCTCTTCCCCATACATGAATGAAGGCAGAGAATTAAAAATTTTTTTCTCTCCCATCTCTATGCAAGGGAAATAATAAATAAATCTAAGCAGGCATATTAACTTTTAAAGTATGGCATAATCTATGTTCTATTTTGGTTAATCACAGTTACTGAATCAGGCATTGTTATTGGGAATAGCAAAATAGCAGAAATGCTTATCTCTAATTATTTTAGTCAGTAAAGCACAGCAGAGCACAGGATTTTACTATAGATAAAACTGTTTAACATCACAAGAAAAGCATGTGCTGTTTTTGAAAGCCCTTTCCCTCTTACTGAGGAAGCCTGGGGAGTATGGGTTGCACAGTCATCCTAGACCATGTCTGTTGCGTGGGTGGCATATGCTTGCTCAGGCATATGACAGTGATGACTGGGGAAAGGAAACTTCTGGTGCTTGGAGTGAGTAAGAGGTTTCATTAGTAGTAAGATCACAAAACATCCTTACTTCTGATGGTGATTTTGACTTGAATGGGAAAGGGTTTTTTTTCCAGAGGTAAGCATTCTTGGGTTTGCATTTTGTTTTGTGTTTAACTGTGTGGATGCATGTTCACCAGATCTTTCAATTTCTGTTAATTTGGATAGTGAGTTTATTCTAGTGTATTTCTTTAAAAAAATATATTTTATTAATTTTTTACAGAGAGGAAAGGAGAGGTATAGAGAGTCAGAAATATCAATGAGAGAGAAACATCAATCAGCTGCCTCCTGCACACCTCCCACTGGGGATGCCCCCACAACCCAGGTACATGCCCTTGACAGGAATCAAACCCAGGACCCTTCAGTCCACAGGCCGACGCTCTATCCACTGAGCCAAACTGGTTACAGCTCTAGTGTATTTCTTAAGATCCATATCTTGGTCTCTACTCACTGTAGTGAGACCTACTTGTGTAAGAATAATTGGGCAATTTGGCCTTGGCCAAATTGTTTCATCACTGACTCTACATTTCTTTATCTGTAAAATGAAGATAATAATACCTGTAGGATGGAGAGAAACAAATAAAAAACATATGAAATTATAAAACATCTGTTTCTAGTGTAAGTGTTCAAAAATTATTATTTTAAAAGAATGTTTTATTGAAGAAAATGGCAAACAGGGACCTGCAGAGTATTATGCTAAACAAAACAAGCCAGTCAGAGAAAGATAAGTATCACATGATCTTCCTCATATGTAGAAACTAATGAACAAAAGAAACTGAGAAATAGACAGAGACATAAAAGCATGGAATAGTCTGATGACTCTCAGAGGTGGAGGGTGGGTTAAAGGGAAGGAGGGTGAGATTAATCAAATAATTTATATGCATTTATTCATATACCCAATGGGTGCAGACAATAGTGCGGTGAAGGCCTGCTGGCATGGTGGGGGTTAGGGGGTGGAGGGGGAATGGAGGAGTTCAATGGGGGAATGAAAAGGGGACAGCTGTAATATTTTCAACAATAAAGATAAATTAAAAAAATCCTATCTAATAAAAGAGTAATATGCAAATTGACCTTCACTCCAACACACAAGATGGCCTCCCCATGTGGTCAAAGATGGCTGCTGCCATGTGGACAGAAGATGGCTGCCACAAGATGGCTGGCAGAAGAGGGCAGTTGAGGGGGTACCAGGCCTGGAGGGGAGGGCAGTTGGGGGAGGCCAGGTCAGCAGGGGAGGGCAGTTGTGAGGGACCAGGCCTGCAGGGGAGGACATTAGGGGCAACCAGGATAGCAGGGGAGAGCAGTTAGGGGCGCCTGGGTCAACAGGGGAGAGAAGTTGAGGGGAACCAAGCCTGCAGGGGAGGAAAGTTGGGGAGAGGACCAGACCTACAGTGGAGGACAGTTGGGGAGCACCAGGCCTGCAGGGGAGGGCAGTTGGAGATGATTAGGATGGTAAGGGAAGGCAGTTAGGGGCAATCAGGACTGCAGAGGAGATAAGTTGGGGGCACCAGGCCTGCAGGGGAGGCAAATGGGGGGGGGGCAGGCCTGTAGGGGAGGGCAGTCAGGGAAGACCAGGCCTGTAGGGGAGGACAGTTGGTGATGACCAGGCCGGCAGTGGAGGGCAATTGGGGATGACCAGGCCTGTAGGGGAGGACAGTTAGGGGCAACAAGGCCAGCAGGAGAGGGCATTTAGGGGAGACCAGGCCTGCAGGGGAGGACTGTTTGGGGCAAACAGGCTGGCAGGGGAGCAGTTAGGTGTCTATCAGGCTGGCAGGGGGTGATTAGGAGGTGATCAGGCAGAAGTGGTTAGGGGCAATCAGGCAGGCAGGCAGGTGAGTGATTGGGAGCCAGGAGTCCTGGATTGTGAGAGGGATGTCTGACTGCCCATTTAGGTCCAATCCCACCAGGATTGGGCCTAAATGCACACTTGGACATCTCTTGAGGGGTTCCCGATTGGAAAGGGTACAGACTGGGCTGAGGGACACACCACCTCCATGCACAAGTTTTGTGCACTGGTCCTCTAGTAAATCTATAAATAAAAATGAAAGAAACAGCAACCAAGAGGGCCACTGTATTCAAAATGTATCCATAAAAACACTGTGCATTAAATTTTACCCTAAAATGTTTCCTGGGAAATTGATGATTAGAAACACTCACTGTAGATTCCCTAGAAGTGAATCGCTTCACTGTGAACATTTTGTAGGAGTTTTTACAGTTAAAGCCTGCCATATACAGCCTGAACTCTAATCCCACATCCAAGTTTCCTCACTTTATGGCAATAATGAACTGTTTATAGTTCTTGTAAGTATTATGTGACTTTATTATCCTTATAAATGCCGTTCTTTCTGTGTGCAATTTTCTTTTCCCTTCTCTCTTCTGGGAAAACTACCCATTTAAGATCCAGCTCCCACATTATCTATTATAGGGGGTCTTACCTAATCTCTCACTTGTGCTCTCTTAGATAAAACCTCTCTTCTTTTTAACTTCTAAACATTATGCATACTTCTATCATTACACTGAAAACTTTACATCATAACTTTTTTCTTTTAAAAAATATATTTTAGTGATTTTTTACAGAAAGAAAGGGAGAGGAATAGAGAGAAACATCAATGGGAGAGAACCGATGGGAGAGAAACATTGATCAGCTGCCTCCCGCACATCCTCCACTGGGGATGTGCCTGCAGCCAAGGAACATGCTCTTGACTGGAATTGATCCCGGGACCTTTCAGTCCACAGGCTGACGCTCTATTCACTGAGCTAAACTGGTTAGGGCTACATTATAATTTTTTACATAGCAGTTTCCATGCTTGGACCTTAAGCTCTTGGGGAGAAGAGATATTGTTTACTAGGGTGTTTTCATGTCTAGCAAGTACTTTGCCAGTAGTTTTTGCTCAAAATATGTTAATAGCAATCCTCACTTAGAGTTTGCTTTATAAAATTTGAAGTTGATAGAAAGTTATTCACATAATGTGATTATAACAAGATTTAGGAAAATCCTTTTTTGTTCCATGCCAGCGTCTAGTCAATATAGCCCTTCTAAATGTTTTCTGCCTAGTCACTGGTTCCTGATGAGTCTGTAATAGATAGTAAAGCCCTTCCTTCCACAGCGATAGAATACATGCATACAAGCCTAGGGGAAGACATACTCTTATTTGAATATTAAGACATATTAATTTGAATATGAAGGATGTAGTGAGAGGCATTCTGGGCCTAAAATAGGAGTATAACAAACAGGCAGGAAGGTCTGGTCAAAGTTCATACTGGAGTAAATTTTTGAGACTTTTGTTGGCCTGTCATAATTTGTGCTTTTATTGGCAACTGCAATCCAAAGATGGCTTCAAGAATGTGGGGAAAATGTGATTTTAACTAGGAGTTAGAAATGCTAATATATATATATTTCTCTCTTCGTCCCATTTTAGAGTGCATAAGTGCATCAAGCAACTCAACACAGCAAACAGGTAAGAACAATTGCAGTTTGGGCAATGCTCATTTTTTAACGATAATTTTAATAGGAGAGTATTTGATACTTGTATAGATTTTACATTTTAGGAATTTGAATTGCTGTATATGCATTTATAGACTGTATTGTCTAAAAAAAAATACTGCTTTTTTTTTTTTTGCTCTGACCAGATCATTCTGTTGGTTGGAGCATTATTCTGTATACCAACAGTTTTGGGTTTGATTCCAGTCAGGGCACATATTTAGGTTGCAGTTCAATCCCTCATCAGGATGTGTACAGGAGGCAATTAATTGATGTTTCTCCCTTGCACTGATCTATTTCTCTCTCCCTCCATCCCTCTTTCTCTAAAAAAGTCAATAAAAACATATCCTCAGGTAAGAATTAAAAAAATACTGCATATGTTTAAGATAGTTGGTAAATTTTTCATTCTGAAATTTATTTCTGTGCTTATTTACTACTATTTCAAGAATTAGAGGCCCACTGCAGATTCCTGCAAGAATAGGGCTTCCTCAGGCCTGTTCCTGCAAGAGTAGGGTTTCCTGTGGCCAGAACAAAGCAGAGAAGGGAGCTGCCTCACTTCCTCCCTTCTCCGCTGTCTCTCTCCCTTCTCTGCTGCTTCACTCCCATCTGCAGTGCTTGGCTTCCTTCTATGCTGGCTTCAGTCTTTCCTCCATGCCTGTGTATGCAAATTTACCATAATCTTTGTTGGGTTAATTTGCATACTCGCTCCTGGTTGGCTGGTGGGCATAGCAGAGGGATGATCAATTTGCATGTTTCTCTTTTATTAATGTAGATGTGATCACTAAACAAAACAATTTCCAAAATATTTGTCATTCAATTTTTAAAACATAAGATACTTTAAAAAATAGGTCTTAGTAGATATTATTTTATTTTCTGTACCCCCTACCCAGCCCTACAGTCTCCCAAACTTTTTTTGCCATTATAGTTAACCTTTTCCTTGTATGTGTTTTGAAAGGTTACTTTTGTGATATGTGGCATTAAGCATTTCATGGGAAAATAATTCCAATAACTTCAAATATATTCTTAGATTCAATAAATATCTTCATAAATTGTACTCAATTATTCACTATCTAGAAAAATCACAGAATAAACTATATTTATAATCAACTAGAGAATAAAATAAATAAAATTATATAACTATAAATTTCAGGGGTGGGGATAATTCGTAAGTATAGTGGGTTAAATGGTAGTCTCCCACCCCCCCCTCGCCAAGATATATCTACCTTAAACTTGTGAATGTCACTGCATTTGAAAAAATAATTTTTGCTGAAGTAATTAGGTTAAGGCTCTTGAGAAGTGATCATCCTGAATTAAAGTGGGCCTTAAATTCAATGGCCAGTGTCGTTTGAAGATAAGACACAGGGAAGAAGGTCATCAAGATGGAGGTAGAAGCTGAAATAACCCATCTACAAGCTAACAACCAAGGGTTTTTAGCAGTGATCAAAACCTGAAAGAAGCAAGGAAAGATTCCTTGATATCAGACTTCTGAATTCTAGAAATATGAGAGAATACATTTCTGTTGTTTTAAGTGATTAAATTTGCAGCTATATATATATTAAGGCAGCCAAAGAAATGAATATAATGAGTAATTAAGTTACCTTTCTACTATAAATATGTTTTATTATTATTTTTTTAAAAATTTATCTTTATTGGTGAAAGTATTACAGATATCTCTTTGTTTCCCCCCCCCCCCCCAATTGATGCCCTTCACCCTGCACCCGCACCTTCCAAAATTTCACTACATTATCTGTGTCCATGGGCTATGCATATCTATAATAATAAAATCATAATATGCTAATTAGACCAGACATTCTTCTGGGTGTCCTTCCAGATGACCTTCCAGAGGAAGCCAAGGCTGTGGGGAAGCCTGGATCCCAAGTGCCTGCCAGAGGCTAGAGGGAAGGTTGGATCCCTGGTGCCTGTTGGTAGCTGGAAGGAAGCCCAGGTCCTGGGTGGTAGAAGGAAGCCAGTGCCAGCAGCCAGAAGAAGGAAGGCCTACTTTTGCACAAATTTCATGCATCAAGCCTCTAATATGCATATAAATTTCCCAGTTAATCTCTCCCCACTCTCCCACCCCTAATAAATATGTTTTAAAAAACACAATTTATACTGTTTCAGGCTATATACAGGTACAGGGTGAAAGAGTTAATTAGACTTCTGATGTTAATAATATAAAACTCCTAGAGGCTCAGTGCACAAAATTTGTGCACTTGGGGGGAGTCCTTCAGCCTGACCTGTGTCCTCTTGCAGTCCATGGGAAGCAGGCCTAAGCTGTCAGTCAGACATCATTAGAGCTGCCGTGGAGGCAGGAGAGGCTCCCGCTACCACCACTGCACTTGCCAGACATGAGTGCCACTTCTGGCACTGACCACCAGGGGGACATTTCTGCATTGAGTGTCTGCCCCCTGGTGGTCATTGTGCATCAGAGCAACTGGTTGTTCTGCCCTTTGGTCAATTTGCATGTTAGCCTTTTATGATATAGGGCAATGGTCAGCAAACTCATTAGTCAACAGAGCCAAATATTAACAGTACAATGATTGAAATTTCTTTTGAGAGCCAAATTTTTAAAACTTAAACTTCTTCTAATGCCATTTCTTCAAAACAGATTCACCCAGGCCATTGTATTTTGTGGAAGAGCCACACTCAAGGGGCCAAAGAGCTGCATGTGGCTTACGAGCCGCAGTTTGCTGACCATGGATATAGGATAATCTTTCTAAATTTAAAAGAAAATTTAGTTTCATATGAAGAAATGAAAGAAAGAACTCAGGAACACTAATCAGAAACTTTGAATGTTTGTTATACTATTTTGGTACTGTATACAAAGCTTCAAACAAGAAGGACACTTTCTATTCTCAATGAAGTCACGACACTTGATATGAAATTGGTATCTATAGCAACTAGCTGGCAAATGAGACCACAAAACTAGAGGACTCATGTATTAACAACTAATGAAACTTAAAAAGCATATCCACTATTATAAAAATAATCAGAGGAACATTTGTGAAAATAAGCATGATTATTTTTTCTCTTCTAAAAATAACCATTTTTGGCCACTTAAGAGTACATTTTAACTTGTGAGTTTTATTTCTAGAATGAGTAGTTGCAAGGATAATTTATTGATTTTCCTTCTCAGAGTATTATTTGGAAGTAGGTGAATTTTACTTGATTGTAGGAGGATTTGGTATCTTATTTGAGAGGCAAATTTCTCCATGGGTCTCCATTCACTGGAAAAACTTTATTAAACAGAAGATGTTGTTCACATTCCAGCCCCCTGGGAGAACATTGAGACACAAAATACTTGAAGACTTCAAGATAATTTTGAAGACACCACTTAATGCAAGACCAGGCTCTTCCAACACTCCTGTTAGTTTCTGGACACTTTTTTAGTTACATCTGCTAAGAACTAACGTGGCCAAATTGATAATATTCCCAGACAAGTTTGCCAAAATAAGAATCTACTTAAGTGCCAACAACTTAACAGTTTAGAGCATGGAAAATATTTGCTTTGTCACTAAAATAACCATTTCTGTGTGGCATATGAAGTAAAATCCAAAGGATAGAAGAAAAGCTTTAATCATCCTTTTAAAAATATCAATCAAGGCTGAGTTTTTATTTTTATTTTTTTAGGAGTTGCTTTTTAAAAAATCTTTATTGTTCAGTTTATTAATTACATTGTTTCCCCCTTTTTATCCCCCTATATCTCCTCTCCACACTGTATCTATCCCACCGTCCACCCTCTCCTCCCCCTCCTCACTGTCCTCTCCCATTATTGCAAGATTTTTGTCCAATCACTTGCTGTACTTCCCACAACCCTTTTCTCCCCAAGAGTTGTCAGTCCATTCCCTCCCTATGTCCATGTTTCTGTTATATTAACCAGTTTATCCTGTTCATCAGCCAATCAATTCACGTGATTTTTATGTTCATTTGTTGATAGATGTGTATTTGTTGTTCATAATTTATATTTTTACCTTTTTCTTCTTCCTCTTCTTAAAGAATATCTTTCAGCATTTCATATAATATTGGTTTGGTGGTGATGAACTCCTTTAGCTTTTTCTTATCTGCGAAACACTTTATCTGATCTTCAATTCTGAATGATAGCTTTGCTGGATAGAGTAATCTTGGTTGTAGATTCTTGCTGTTCATCACTTTGAATATTTCTTGCCACTCCCGTCTGGCCTGCATAGTTTCTGTTGAGAAATCCGCTGACAATCGTATGGGTGCTCCCCTGTAGGTAACCAACTGTTTTTCTCTTGCTGCTTTTAATATTCTCTCTTTATCTTTTGCTCTTGGCATTTTAATTATGATATGTCTTGGTGTGGTCCTCTTTAGATTCCTATAGTTTGGGGTTCTGTGTACTTCTTGGGCTTTTAAGTCAGTTTCTTTCACCAGGTGGGGGAAGTTTTTGGTCACTATTTCTTCAAGTAGGTTTTCATTACCTTGCTCTCTCTCTTTTTCTGGCACCCCAATAATTCGGATGTTGTTATGCTTGAGGTTGTCCCAATGGCCCCTTACACTATCTTCAATTATCTGAATTCTTTTTGTTTCTTGCTTTTCCAGCCAAGTGGATTTTGCTTCTTTGTATTTCAAATCTTTGACTTGGTTCTTGTGGCCCTCTGGACTGCTTTTAGGACTTTGTGTAATATTTTTTATTTCAGTCTGTGTATGCTTGATTTCTAGTTGGTCCTTTTTCATATCCGTGAGGGTCTGGTTCATATCCTCAGAGGTCTTGTTCATTTCCTTCAGGGTCTCATTCATTTCCTTGTAAGTCTCATTCATTTCCTGGTTGGTCTTGTTTATTTCCTGGTAATTCTCATTAAGTTGATCGGCCTTTTGTAGGAGCCTCTTGAAAAGCCTTATAACCGTGGTTTTGAACTCTATGTCTTGTCGTCTTTTCTCCTCCATTTCTTTCACACCTGATTTCTTTCTGTATCTCTGCATGGTGGCTGCTTCATGTGGTAGATGTCCTCTAAGGGTCAGTGGCACAGTCTCCCCAGTTACTTGAGGTGGGTACTCTTACTGCAATCCTTTATGGGTTGTACAGTATTTTTTAATTTAAACCCAGCTTGTTGTTGTTAGCCCTAGGAGGGTTTGACCTCCAGGTCAATTGGCTGTGAGGGAGACTGTGTTCAGGTTGGATGGGCGGAGTCTCTGAGCTGCACAGGCAGCCTCAGTGTCAGCTGCGTCCTATGTGGCGCTTGCGCTTGCAGGTCTCTTTTGGATGGGGATGGCTGCAGGCACCTTCAAGAGAAAGCCGCTAGTCTCTTCCCCTTGTCAGACAACTCTGCCTCTTCCCAAATGAGTCTGCTCCTCCAAAGTCTAGTCCAGGGTTGTAAAATAGATGGTTTCTGGGACCAAGAGACAAGTT
This sequence comes from Antrozous pallidus, assembly GCA_027563665.1. Classification (NCBI taxonomy): domain Eukaryota; kingdom Metazoa; phylum Chordata; class Mammalia; order Chiroptera; family Vespertilionidae; genus Antrozous; species Antrozous pallidus. The sequence goes on from CM050514.1 coordinate 69,523,366, forward strand.
TCCAGGGGGCAAGTCGCGGGTTTGTGTGACACTTGCGCGCAAGCTTCTTTTCCCAGCCTCCGGGTTTCTCCTTAGACTAGGAGACCTCTGCCACGCCCCGCTTCCAGGGTGCATCCCCTGGACCTCGGACCTCGCTTGGCACTGGGGAATCTGTGCAGTGGGACATCTCCATGTACCCCGGATCTTGGACCTCACCTGGCATTGGGGAATCCGTGTAGTGGGACGTCTCCACCCTCCCCATTGGTGAAATCTAGCCGAGGTTGCTGCTCCAGCCCCAGCCCGCATGCGCGACCAGGGCGGCTCCTAACCTGTTTCCGTCTTCAAGGCTATGCTCCCGCCGCTCTTCTGAGTCTCAGTGTCCCACCTTTACTCTTATTTGTGGAGTTTTCACTCAGCCAGCTTTCTGGCAATTCTGGGTGAAGTTTGTTTTGTTGTTATGTTGTAGTTTTTAAATCGTTGGGCGGGGCAGAACAATAGGTGTTTACCTATGCCGCCATCTTTGTTCCTCCAATCAAGGCTGAGTTTTTAAACTTTCCATAGACAAGAGCCTCTGTCTTTAAAACAGAGAGAAGGTCTCAGGGCTTCCAAGTCCATATGCCACAAGAGAAAGCCTTCATCTACTACAGTAACCTTTGTCTATCCTGGCTGCCATCTCTTGGTTGACCAGACAGCTACCTTAGCTGGGAATGGAACAGGGCACATGGTAGTTTTCTTTTTGTGAGAATCGTATTGGGTGGTTTTGGTACCTGGCACACTTCAATTAGGGTAATGGAATGAAGGCAGGAAGGGAAGCTAGAATAAAGGAAGGAGGGAGGGAAGGAAGTAAGGAAGGAAGGAAGAAAGGAAGGAAAATTGCTGGTAAAGACAGAATAAGAAATTTATTTAATTTGAGGGAGAAGTTGCAGTTGTCCATAGAGTTTATTTTATTTTTAAAAGACAAAGTAAGCAGAAGAAAATAGAATACTCAATAGATGCTTATTGTTTTAAATTGTGGTAAATGCAAGAAATTAAAACCAACAAAACACCATACTTCAAGAGTCAGCAAACTATGGCTTATGGGCAAAATCCAATCAGTCACAAAGGGTGGGGGAAAGGGACACACTTGTAATTATGTCAACATTAAATATTTTAAATTAAAAAATAAGCATTTATTACCAATAAAACATAAAATACAAGTTTATCGGAAGAAGGCCACATCCATTTAAGTATTATATGTGGCTGCATTCTTGAGGCAACAGCAGAGCTGAATATGTACAGCAGAGACCATATGAACCACAAAGCCTCAAATTTTACTTCTTGCCCTTTATGGAAATGTCTGCAGATACTGATTTTACCCACCTTACTTACACCCCTTATTCCCAATAAAACTTTAAATTTTCCTCTTGATGCTTCCAAATGGCAACTCCAACAATATCATAATCAAAAGTACCTATATCCAAATTTTCTTCCATTACAAACACACAGTCTTGGTTGGTGGTGAATTCGACAATGGAAGAAAATGTCAGATTCCAGAACCCTTGGAAGCTGAGTGTGGTAGGATGGGAGAGGTCTGAAAGGTTAAGCTATATTTTGTGCTATGAATTTTAGAGCTCTAGAATTTAGAATATCTAAGTCATAGATTGATTTTGATAAGCTCTCTGAGGTCAGCTCTGACTTCTTATCTGTTTATGGAGTAGATTCTTCTTTAAAAAAAGTTTTTTTTATTGTTTAAAGTATTACAAATAGTAGCACATATGTTTCATTTTTTCCCTCCAATTGACCTCCCCCCGTCCTCCCCTACCCACCAGCACATGCCCTCACCTGCCCCTCTTTCCCCAGTATCTTGTATCCATTGGTTATGCTTATATGTATGCATACAAGTCCTTCGGTTGACCTCTTACAGCCCCTGCTCCCATGACCCCGTGCCTTCCCAATGTAGTTTGACAGTCTGTTCAATGCTTCTTTGCCTTTGTATATATTCCCCACCCCCATTTCTTTTCTTTAAAAAATCTTGCATCTGCATACTAGAAATAAACATATCAGAACAAAAAATGTTTGAGTCTCAATTTTAATGTCCAACAGTTCTGAGTCCCAGTTTCAATGTCAAATAGTTACTTATGTGTATATGTCAAGAATGATATCTGATGGTGGACAAATAGTGGCAATGCAGGTCCTATCCTCTCTAGTTTGGTCCTGGGCAACCTGCAGTGATGCACAGCGGCTGACTGCTAGCATGGCAAGGTGTCATCAGTGTCTTCCATCTCTGGACTGTCTTTGTGGTTGGAACAGACCTGTCAGTTCCTCTCTGCTGCAGGAATCCATCTGGTCTTGGAGTTGTTTTCTGAAAATATATAAACATATTTTTGACCAAAAGTTAATAAAGGAATCTTTTCTGTAAATTAGACTTGGGATTCTTTTTATTTTTGCCCAAATAATTTTCCTTTGGCTTATTTTGACACCATGTGTGTTTTTCATGTGTGTCCTGTTGTTAGCATTACAAATGGAAATTGATTTTCTGAAGTAAGAATTTTCTAGATGTAATTTACTTACAGGATAATTTTTCTTACATGATATTACCCCACTGTCCCCCCCTTTTTGATTAATGGAGGCTTTTGGAAATTTTATAGCACAGTCTTGGTAACTTTAAATTTTTATTTTTGCACAAGAATATGACTACTTTAGGTTCTTTGCGTGTTAGGCAATTTTGTGATGAGATGAACTACTAACACAAATTTTAGTTAATATTTTAGGAACAGCTTTTTGTCCAGTACACTTAAATTTTCTTGAGTATTCACTTATTCCACTTGGCCAATTTAAATTAATCTGAAAACTTGATTACTATTTTACTGTCAAAATTAATACTGAAACATCCTGTAAATATTAGTGGAAAGGATTATTTGCATTCTTGAGTAGGCCCTGAGCATTCCTGGTGCTAGACTGGATTTAGATATAGGGCAGCTGTTGCTGGCCAAGTGTCTGTCTGTAACCTAGGTCCCGATCTGAGCTGGGCATGGGAGACAAAGTAGCCATGGGAGCAGGAGACCTCCCTCAGAAGGAGTGAGAGTGCAGGTCCCTGCAAGGTTAGGGGAGTGAGGGTCTGTGCCCCACCTCTGTTGACCAAGTTTTCTCCTGATGACCCCTCTGTGACTGTGCCTGTCTTAGGTTGTTCCTTCCCTGAGGAATCTTACCTGTCTCTGGCTAACCAGCCATCCTCTGGGGCCAAGCAGGATGATGTGAGGTTCAGTTCTGTCTCCTTGGTAGTCTATGCCCCCATGGCCTCCACGCTCAGCACCTGCCTTGGGATTTCCTCACTACTGGCGAGGTCCTGGTATTGATCACATATCTCAGGGGACCCAGGTTTCTTTGAGGAGGATGGGTTTTAATTCTTCCTTGAATGTTTGGTAAAACTCCCCTGTGAAGCTGCCTGGCCCCAGGCTTTTGTTTGCTGAAAGCTTTTTGATGACTGCTTCAATTTCTTTCATAGTTATTGGTCTATTGACCTGGTTAGATTCTTCCTGATTGAGTTTTGGAAGGTTATGTTTTTCTAGGAATGTATCCATTTCCTCCAGGTTGTCCAGTTTGTTGAGTAGAGTTGTTCATAGTATTTTTTTAAAAGAATCCTTTGTATTTTGGTGGGCCTGTTGTTACTTCTGATTTTATTTATTATGCTCTTCTCTCTTTGCTTCTTGGTGAGCCTGGCTAGAGGTTCATCATTAATCTTTTTTATCCTTTCAAAGAACCAGCTCTTGGTTTTGTTGATCTTTTGTATTGTTTCTTTGGTCTCCATGTTGTTTATCTCTGCTCTGATCTTTACTTTTTTCTTCCTTCTGCTTACACTGGGCTTTTCTTGTTACTTTCTTTCTAACTCTTTGAGTTGTTGTTTTAGATAATTTATTACCATTGTAACTTGGTTTTTTGTTTGTTTGTTTGTTTTGCTATAGGATTATAGAGCTATGAACTTCCCTCTCAAAACTGATTTTGCTGTGTCCCATAGATTTTGGATTGTTGTGTTATCATTCTCATTTGTTGCCATGCTGTTTTCTATTTCTTCCTTGATTTCTCTGTTAACTGAGTCATTGTTTAATAGCATGCTGTTTAGTCTCCACGTGTTTGATTTCTTTGGATTGTTTTTATTGTAGTTGATTTCCGGCTTTATGGCACTGTGATCTGAGAATATGCTTTTAAAAAATAATTAATTTTTTTTATTGCTTATAGTATTACAAATAGTAGTACATATGTCTCCTCTTTTTTCCCATTAACCACCCCAGCCTCCCCTAGCCCCCAGTACATGCCCTCACCTGCCCACACTTCCCAATGTCTTATATCCATTGGTTATGCTTATATGCATGCATACAAGTCTTTTGGTTGATGAGAATATGCTTGATATGATTTCTATCTTCTTGAATTTGGAGAGACTTTGCCTATGACCCAACATATGGTCTATCTTTGAAAATGATCCATTCTGTGGCTTTGGGGTGAAATAATCTGAAGATGTCAATTAATTCCATCTGTTCTATAGATTCATTTAGGATTGATGTGTCTTTGCTGATTTTTTTAAATCTTTATTGTTCAGTTTATTAATTACATTGTTTCCCCTTTTTATCCCCCTATAGCTCCCCTCCACCTTGTACCTATCCCACCCTCCCACCTCAATTCCCCCTCCCCAATGTCCTCTCCCATTGTTGCAAGATTTTTGTCCAGTCTCTTGCTGCACTTCCCACAACCCTTTTCTCCCCAAGAATTGTCAGTCCATTCCCTCTCTATGTCCATGTCTCTGTTATATTCACCAGTTTATCCTGTTCATCAGCCTATCAATTCACTTGATTTTTTTGTTCATTTGTTGATAGATGTGTATTTGTTGTTCATAATTTACATTTTTACCCTTTTCTTCTTCCTCTTCTTAAAGAATATCTTTCAGCATTTCATATAATGTTGGTTTGGTGGTGATGAACTCCTTTAGCTTTTTCTTATCTGCGAAGCACTTCATCTGACCTTCAATTCTGAATGATAGCTTTGCTGGATGGAGTAATCTTGGTTGTAGATTCTTGCTGTTCATCACTTTGAATATTTCTTGCCACTCCCGTCTGTCCTGCATTGTTTCTGTTGAGAAATCCGCTGACAATCATATGGGTGCTCCCTTATAGGTAACCAAATGTTTCTCTCTTGCTGCTTTTAATATTCTCTCTTTGTCTTTTGCTCTTGGCATTTTAATTATGATGTGCTTTGGTGTGGTCCTCTTAGGGTTCCTATATATTGGGGTTCGGTGCACTTCTTGGACTCCTAAGTCAATTTCTTTCACCAGGTGTGGGAAGTTTTCAGTCACTATTTCTTCAAATAGGTTTTCAGTGTCTTGGTCTCTCTCTTTCTCTGGCACCCCTATAATTTGGATATTGGTATGCTTGAGGTTGTCCCAGAGGCCCCTTACACTATCTTCAATTTTTTGGATTCTTTTGGTTTCTTGCTTTTTCAGCTGAGTGGATTTTACCTCTTTGTATTTCAAATTTTTAACTTGGTTCTTGGGGTGCTCCAGAGCACTTTTAGGTCTTTGTATAATATTTTTTATTTCAGTCAGTGTATGCTTAACTTCTGGTTGGTCCTTTTTCATATCCTTGAGAGTCTCCTTTATATCCTTGAGGGTCTCCTTCACTTCCTTGTAGGACTCATTCATTTCCACGTTGGTCTTGATCATTTCCTTGCAGGTCTCATTTATATACTTGAGGGTCTTGTTCATTTCCTTGTAGGACTCATTCATTTCCACGTTGGTCTTGATCATTTCCTTTGTGGTCTTGCTTATTTCCTTATAGGCCTCGACCTTTTGTTGGAGCCTCTTGAAAAACCCTATAACCGTGGTTTTGAATTCCATGTCCAGACATTTTTTTTCCTCCATTTCTTTCACATCTGATTTCTTTCCATGTCACTGCATGGTGGCTGCTTCCCTGAGTTGGTCAATTAGCTTTGTATGGTAGACTTCCTACTAGGGACAGTGGCTCAGCCTCCCCGGTTACCTGAGGTGGATATGGGTTGCACAGTCTTGCTGAAGTTAAGGTCATGTAAATCGTTGTTAGCACTTGGAGGGGTTGATCTCCAGTCCAATTGTCTGTGAAGTTCAGCTGTGCTCAGGTTGGATGGGTGGAGTCTCCAGGCCAAGCAGACAGAGTGAGCTCTGCCCTATGTGGCCCCAGGGACTCTGTGCCAGGGGCAATGGCCACCAGCACCTCTGACAGAGAGCCTCTGCTGAGCACCACCAGCTGCCGGGGAATTCAGACTCTCCCAAAATGAGTCTGCATGTGCAATATCTCATCCAGGGTCGTAAAACAAAGCAGTCTGACGGTTTTCTTAATGAGAGAGTGAGTTGCAGAGAGCTCTCCGCACCGTCACGCAGCCGAGCTGTTCGCGCAAGCTGCCTTGTCCACAAGCCGGCACACCTGGCAGCACCTGAGCTTCGGCGTGCCCTCCCACTGTCCAGTTTTCACTCCGTATGGTAGTGGGTTCTCTGGACTTTGCCCAGAGCTGGAGAATCAGTCAGTGGGACATCTTTGTCTTCCAGTTCGAGAAAACTGGCTGGTTTTCAGCCGCCCGCCCTCTCCGTGGCGCGCGCTCCAAACCTCTCTCTGCGCAAATCTTTCAACGCTTTTCGCCGCCACTCCTTCGAGTCACAGTGTTTTATCTTCACTTTTATTTGTGGAATTTTCACTCGGTGAGCTTTCTGGTGATTCTGGAAGGTGTTTGTTCTTTCGTTAAGTTGTAGTATTAAAATTGCTGAGTATGACAGCAAGATAGGTGTTTTACCTATGCCGCCATCTTGGTTCTCCCTTCTTTGCTGATTTTTTGTTTAGAGAATCTGTCCTGTGGTGATAATGGGGTATTAAAGTCTCCTACTATGATTGTATTGCTGTCAGTCTCTCCCTTGATATCTTCCAGGAGTTTTTTTTTAATGTATTTGGGTGTTCCTGTATTGGGTGCATATATGTTTACCAGAGTTATTTCTTCTTGTTGGATTGCTCCCTTTAGTATTATGACGTGGCCTTCCTTATCTCTTGCAATGTCCTTCACTTTGAGATCTAATTTGTCGGATATAAGTATTGCTATCTCAGCTTTTTTTAATTTTCATTTGCCTGACAAACCTTTTTCCATCAGTCTGTGTGTGTCTTTTTATCAGAGGTGGGTTTCTTGTAGACAGCAGATATATGGGTAGTGTTTTCTTATCCAGTCAGTTACCATATGTCTTTTGATTGGAACATTTAATCCATTTACATTTAAAGTTATTATTGATAGGTATGTATTTGTCACCATTTTTGTTCTTTACCCCTGTGTCCTTCTTCGCTTCCTATTTGTTTTTACAGCAGACCCTTTAGCATTTCTTGCATTGCTGGTTTGGTGGTAATGAATTCTCTTAGACCTTTTTTGTCTGTGAAGCTCCTGATTCGACCTTCAATTTTGGTTGATATCCTTGCTAGGTATAGTATTCTAGGATTCAGACCCTTCCTTTGCATGGCTTTGTATATTTCATTCCACTCCCTTTTGGCCTGATGAGTTTCTGTTGAGAAATCAGTTGCTAATATGGTGAGGGTTCCTTTGTAGGTGACTTTCTGTCTCTCTCTGGTGTCTTTAAAGATTCTTACTTTGTCATTGGTGTTTGCCAATTTAATTGTAATGTGCCTTGGCATCAGACTTTTGGGGTTAATTTTGCTTGGGACTCTGTGAGCTTCTTGGATTTGTGTGGGTTTTTTCTTTCCTATATCAGGGAAGTTTTCTGTCATTATTTCTTCAAACATGTTTTCTATTCCTTGCCCAGTTTCCTGTCCTTATTTGAAAGCCCTATTATGAGAATGTGTTTTATTTCATGTTGTCACAAACTTCCCTCAGGCTTTCCTCCTGCTTTTTAATTTTTTTTTTCTCTAGAAGCTGGTCTACTTGGGTATTTTTTTCTACATTATCTTCTAGCTCACTGATGTGATCCTCTGCTTCTTCTAGTCCACTCTTGATGCATTCTATTGATTCTTTACTGCAGCGATGTCACTTTTCATTTCTTCTTGCCTTTTCTTCATTTCCTCTTGGTTCTTCTTCATTTCCTCTTGGTTATTACCCATATTGTCAAATTAGTCTTCCATTCTTTTCAGCAACCTTATGACTATTTCTCTGACTTCTTTCTCTGACAGGTTGCTTGCTTCCATGTTGCTTACTTCCTTTTCTGGTAAGGCTTGTTTTTCTTTCATATGCAGGCTGTTTCTTTGTCTCCCCATGGTCTCTCTTCTCCTTGTGTCTGGTTATGTAGTTCTCTCTCTCCTGCATTGATTTAAAGGCACAAAATACACCACAACCATGTGCAATGCATCAGGCACTGAACAGGAATGTATTCACAGTATTAGTTACTGCAAATAAAGGTGATCACCAGAGAAAGGCAAATTAAGAGATAGGTGAGAAAGAAGAGAGAGGAAAAGAAAACACACACACACAAAAGAAGAGAAAAGAAAAAAAAGAAAAGAAATGAATGCCAAAATGAAATTGCAAAAAGGGGGTGGGAAAAAGAAGTAAGAGAGAAAAGAAAGACAATAAGAAAGAAAAGGGGAACAAACTATATATATGGGGAGAAAACTCCTATAGAACAGCCACTAATCCCAACAAATGCCAGCAACAAGTACCTGGAGATTAATACAAACTACAATCAACAACTAATATCAAGTGAGGTGAGGGAAAACAGAAGCAAAAATCTAACAAAAAATAAAGCAAACAAGGAAAACAAAAATAAAAACAAAATAAACCAAAAGAAAAGAATAAGCAAATAAATCTCACAAATAAGCATAAAAAATTGATATAATCAACAGTCAAGTAAACAACAACAACAACAGGACAGAGAGAAAAACAATTTAAGATAGTGAAGACAGAGAAGCAAGAGGCTTGTATGGACTTGGGACAGGAGGTTGGAGATTAGATATATAAGTAGGTTGAAATTTTAACAAGGGGTAAAAAGAAAGAATAAGGAAAATCTAAAGCAGGAAAAGGGTAAGAGAAACAAGACACCAAATGGGGAAAGGTTAGCAAGAGAGTGGTGGCATAAAGGTGGAGTTGAGATAGAGTAAAAAGATACTAAAGGAAAGATGAAAACAGACTGTAGAACACTAATCCCAAGGTAGAATAAAGAGCAAAAATAATACTTTTAAAAAAGTAAAATAGTAGTAGTAATAAAATTGATTCCTTAATTTGTGTCATGCAAGAGTCAGTTTGTGATTCAGCCCCTGGTTGGCAGTGTTTCTGGATTGAACTCCAGGGCTATTGGTCCTGTCTAGCCTGAACTAAGATCCTGTTACCCCTGTGGTACTCAATACCAATTTGTGGGATTGTGCTGCTCCAGAGCTGGCTCTCTAATGGTGACTTCCTGCTTTGATCCCCAGGTTCCAGAAAAACAGCTCTCCCTTGTAGTCTCCCAGGGTGATCCTATGCTCTGGGCTTCATACTCAGAAGCACGGATTTGGAGAGGAAAAAATGCAAGTGTGTGAACTTCAGTTCTGCATGTATGTCTGTGGAGACCCTTGTTCCCCCTTGGGTTTAGCAGCCAGCATACTCCTAAAATTTTTGGGCTGTCCTTTTTTTGTTAGATCTAAACGTGCTGCTTTCTAGATATCCCTTCTGTTATCAGCTCCGAGGAGCCCTTCCACATTCATGGATCTCGCCAGCCTCAATATCCACATATTTTTTTCAGGCGCAGACTTTCCCCGTACCTCCAGCTCCCTAGGTGTGTGCGTTTCTCTCCCCTGTGGGGAGTAGGGACCGAACCCAGTCCCAGGCAAAAATCTAACCTTTCTGTCGTGGAGTGCAGAGCTCCTCTGAATCCATGCGTTTGCGCTAATTGGGAACCGGTGTTCTGGGGCTCTCAGCTGCTCAGTGGGCACCACAGCTATAGATTTTCAGGCCCTTGCCCTTCAAGATGTCATGGTCTGCCTCTGAGCCAGTGGTTCCATGAGAGAATCCAGCAGCACCGGGGGCTACTCAGTCAGGGGAGGCCAGTCCAGCAGCCCCCAACCTCCTCCCAGAGCACAGCTGTCCCCCTACTCACCAACAAACACTCCCCGTGCGACCCTCTGTCTGCTCTGAAACAAGGCTCAGGCGTATCCATCTATTCTGCCACCATTTTTCTCCTCCACCTGGAATAGATGCTTGAGCCTAGTATAAACTAAATATGATAGAATCTCAATAATAGCCTGCCTTCATCCCAATGATAGCTGCCTACAACAGCCAAATTATTTCAGATGCCTGTTTGCTGCTCATTTCTAAGATCTTTACTGAATCTCCTTGTTTATTTTAAAATATGGTATATCTGGGTACAAAATTAGAATGGGGAGCAAGGGTATCTTAATAATAAAATCCTAACATGCAAATCAACTGACCAATCACTATGATATGCACTGACCACCAGGAGGCAGACACTCAATGCAAGAACTGCCCCTGTGCACTCCCACAGAGGGAGCACTGCTCAGCCAGAAGTTGGCCCATGGCTGGTGAGCAAAGCAGTAGTGGTAGAAGCCTCTCCTGCCTCTGCTACAGGTGGTCCATAAGGAGCGAGGGACCGGACTGCAAGAGCCCCAGACTGCAAGAGGGTGCAGGCCAGACTGAGGAGCCCCCCACTCACCCAGTGCATGAATGTCATGCAACAGGACTCTACTATTTTTATAAGCAGAAGACAATAAATGCTTGATGGGTGGTTAGTTACAGAAAGAACTTTTTTAGGCCCTTAAATCATAAGAAATATTTTTAAAATCTTTTTTTTAAAAAAATACTACAAGACAGAAGTTTTTCAGAAATCAAACTTGATGTAAATCAGGACTTCTTTATCAGAACCTGTAAAACCAAGGGAAGACATGAATGGAGATCTTGGACTATGGAATTAGAAGATTGAGCTAGGTCAGTGGCTCATTAGTCAACAGAGCCAAATATCAACAGTACAATGACTGAAATTTCTTTTGAGAGCCAAATTTTTTAAACTTAAACTTCTTTTAATGCCACTTCTTCAAAATAGACTCACTCAGACGATGGTATTTTGTGGAAGAGCCACATTCCAGGGGCCAAAGAGCCGCATGTGGCTTGAGAGCCATAGTCTGCCGACTACAGAGCTAGGTGAAGACTCTCTCTCTCTCTCTCTCTCTCTCTCTCTCTCTCTCTCTCTCTCTCTCTCTCTTTCTCCCTCCCTTTCTTTTCCTCACCCCTCTTCCCCAAATTTGGTTTCTGTTTTCTTCTTTCCAAAGTAGATATATTAGTCAGGGTTTCTCAGAGAAATAGAACAATAGGAGTGTGTGTGTGTGTGTGTGTGTGTGTGTGTGTGTGTGTGTGTGTGATGTGTATGAGGGAATGTGAAAAAAGAGAGAGAAAGAAAGATTTATTTTAAGGAATTGGCTCATATACTTAGAGAACTTTGCCAAATCCAAAATCTGCAGGGTGGTCCAGCAGCTTGGATACCCAGGACAGAGTTGCAGTTACAGTCTGAAGGCAGTCTGTTGGCATAATTGCCATTCCCAGGAGGTCAGTCTTTTTTAATTAAGGCCTTCCTTCAACTGGATGAAGTCCATGAACATTATGAAGACTAATTTCTTTTACTCAATGTCTACTAACTTAAATATCAATCTTATATAAAAATGTCTTCACAGAAACATCTAGAACAAGCATATCAAACTCTTGGTCCACAGGCTACATGCCTCATTTATTTGGCCCTTGTTGGCCTTCGAGTTTGACATGATGGATCTAGAATAATGTTTGACTCAATACCTTGGAACTGTGACTTAGCTGAGTTGACAACCAGAGTAGGAAAAATGGGAAAGGAAGAATAATAAAATATTCCTCTCAGTTCTGGTTCCATAAATTAAGAAAGTACTCTGATTTGTATAACTGGGTGAGATACCTACCACTAGAGCAAACAACTTTAGTCAGTGGTGGCATCTGGGGAAAGGATTGTAATCATCCCACCTCATGGGTAATGCCCAAGCTGGGCCAATCCATTCTGGCCAAGGAAGGGGTAGAGGCAGGGTTACCTCATATAAAATACTAACCAAGTACAAAAGAAGGTATCCCATAAATGGGAAATCATTCATTAGGAGCTTACAAATGTACCTTTCTAATGTTAACATATTTTCCCATTTATTGATGAAATAACTCTAATTTGTTTTATAAGGCTTTCAGTGTAATTTAGTTATGATTAACTGTTTATAGTCATGTCATATACAAGATTTTGTGGAGAATAGTGTCTCCCACTTGATTTAAGTACCTAAAATTGATTTCTTTTTCTTCTAAATATTTTTCTAGTTTCATTTGTGGACAAAAAGCAGAACCATCCTCCTACAGAAGGTAATATACATCTTTTTTTCTCTCTCGAGGACAATACTGAAGAAATGGAATGTTGAACTTCCTTAGAAACATAGCTGATGGTCTGGGCTGAGGGCCAGCCCTTTCCTAGCTGACGAATATGGTGATCTGAATGCTGTGGGGTGAGGGACCCTGAATGACTCTATCCTTCTGCCCCCAAAGCAATTGAATTTCATTGGATAATTGTGGAGCCTTCTCTATAAGGCATTTGTCTAGGCTTCACAGGGAACACAAGGATGAGCAAGATGAATAAGACTATGAGGGAGCCCCCAGGGAGCTCAGTTTTATGGAGTCACAGGACATGGGCACAGCTTTCATACCTAGTGTTCTAGGAGAGTAGAGGTGGGAGCTGTGAGTACCAAGGCTCAGAGAAGGCTTCACAGGGGATATGTCATGGGAGTTGGGTCTTAAAGGAAGAGGAGTATTAGAATAAAAAAGTCAAAAGATTTATACATTCTGAAGAGAAACACTAGAATAAGGAGTATTATAATAGACAAAGAACATTGTGTTTGGATGGCATACTAGACCACAGGAACATGTGAGGAAAAGCATAGAAATGCAATTGTGCTTGATGTTTTCTTTCTGAAGTGGGGGAGCAATGTAAGGAGTGATTGATTGGAAGGTGAGTCATTTTGAAAAAGAGGGCTTTCAAAGACACACAAAGGCATTTAAATGTTTTCTTCAGGCAGTGAGAAATCTCTGAAGAGTCTCAGAGTTGAGTGAATCAGATCTGTGTTATAGAATGATGTACCTGGTTGCAATGTAAGGTATGAATTGAAGACAAGAGAGTTTTGAGACAGAGTTAGAATTAGGAGCCTTTTGTAGTATGTAGATGAATAGTGATGGCGTCTTAAACTAGGGAATGGTAGCTGGGTGAGTCTGGGACATATTGATAGACAAAGGATTCAGAAAATATGAGATATGACAGCTGGTTCTGGGATAAATATGGGAATTTACCCTCTTTCTCCTCAATGAAATGGGATGTGAAATCACCCTCGTTGATTACAGGAGTGAATGGAGAATAATAGAGGTAGACAGGTGCCAAACCCACTGAGTTAGAACTATCATCATAAAGGAGAGGGCCATTGATTGAAAATTATATAATGGAGGAAGGTGAAAGAGCATAGAATACTTACCATGCTTAGATTCCTTGCCATTGGAGTTAATACTTTCCATACTTGGCCCTGTTAAAATTTATATGTATGTTTATATGATTGCCTAGTATTTTCTTTGGAAAAAAAATAGAGTCAGATCTTGAGGATAAATATTAGGCAAAAACATTAAGCCTTATAGTGTTTACAAACTAAAGTTCAAACTCCTGAGAGCCTTCAAACTTGCTTTCTCACCAGTGTCTTTTCTTCCTATTTTTATCTTCAGCATTTCCCCCTTGTGCACATGTAGCTTACCCACATCTAACTCTAGTGGTTCAGAACAAGCCAAGTGTTAGATAGGAAACATTATACATTCTGGTATTTCAGATAACCAGATTTGGGACTGAATACATATCTTTTTAAATTCCACATTTAACTGCCTCTCAGATCTGCTTTAAAATCCCCCCTTTTCCTCATCTATTAAATGATATTTATTTGGCTGTGAAATTCAAAGGCTTGAATACTTCATAGAAGAGACAGGTTACACCAACAGAAGAGAGAGATTAACACAAGCTTCTCTTATAAAAATTTTGCCCCACCATACAGCTCATCTTAAAGTGATGAAATTACTGACACATCTGTTACAGGTGAGCTGTAACAGGTACACCTAGTCGCCTCTCAGCAAACCCCTACCAGTCATGGACACATTATGTCAATTTATGGGAAAACATGAGCTTCCATGTTGGAAAATACTTGTAGGTTGCAGGACTTTTTGAAAAATGAACAAAATTTTACTTTGTTTACCTTTTAATTTGAAAAATGAACAAAAGGAGTCAATTTCTATATTTAATCCTGATAATTAGAGTGATTATATGGGGGAAAATCTGTGAAAAAAAATTATAGTTGATCTCTATGGGAGTGTGTGCAATTCGTAGGAAGAGAGGAAGGAAGGAAGGAAGGAAGGAAGGAAGGAAGGAAGGAAGGAAGGAAGGAAGGAAAGGAAAGGAAGGAAGGAAGGAAGGAAGGAAGGGACAATAGAAGGAAGGTTCTGTTAAATTTTCTGGCTTTCTGATTCTCAAAAAAAAAAAAAAAAAAGAACTTTAAAAAACTCTAGCTTGCTCAACTTAAATGCCCTCTTAGTTATTTTTATAACACTTTTCATGTTTATTTTTGTCTGAAGTGTCACACTTGGGGATTTAGATTTGATATTACTGATTTATTATCTCTCATAAAACTTAGAAGAATGCAACCACATAAGTAATTATTTGATTTTCTACCCCAAGAAGCATGAGGTATAAAATAAATATAATAGTCTCTGACAAAAAGATTCATTTTCTTTTAGTTGAGAATTGCATTTTCTTGTTTTTTTTAATTAAATATTGAAATTCTGAATTATTTTCAAAATACTTAAAATATTTTCTCACATGTGTAATATACATTGTTTTCCTAATAACATAATATAGGAAAAAATGAGTTAATCTTTGAATTAGGTTTAACATGTTATATATATCTTGTGAATATTTAATTCTTTAAGTCCTATATTTTTGGAATAAAACCACCAGCCAAGTAATGGGCTAATATAACTTTATGTAATAATAGAGGCCTGATGCACAAAATTTGTGCACAGGTTGGGGTGTCCCTCAGCCCAGCCTGCATCCCCTCCAATCTGGGACCCCTCTGGGGATGTCCTACTGCAGTTAGCCATCCCTCTGACTATCCAGGACTGCTGGCTCCCAACTGCTTGTCTGCCTGCCTTCCTGATTGCCTCTAACTGCTTCTGCCTGCCAGCCTGATCAGCCCCTAACCACACTCACCTTCCACTCTGATTGATGCCTAACTGCTCCCTTGCCAGCCAGTTTGCCCCTACTGCCCTCCCCTGCAGGCCTGGTTCCCCCAAGTGCTTTCACCTGTAGGCCTGGGTCCCCACACCCCAACTGTCTTTGCCTGCAGGCCTGGTCACCCCAATTTCCCTCTTCTGCAGGCCTGGTCTCCCCCAAGTGCTCTCACCTGCAGGCCTGGGTCCCTCTCAACTGCCCTTCCCTGCAGGTCTGGTCACCCCCAACTTCTCTCCTCTGCCGGCCTTGTCATCCCCAACTGCCCTCCATGCAGGCCTGGTCATCCCTAACTGCCATCCCCTGTTGGCCTGATCACCCACAACTGCTTTCCTTTGCAGGCCTGGTCCCTCCCAATTGCCCTCCCTTGCTGGCCATCTTGTGGTGGCCATCTTGTGTCCACATGGGGCATCCATCTTGTGTGTTGGAGTGATGGTCAATATGCATATTACTCTTTTATTAGATAGGATAGAGGCTTGGTACACGGGTGGGGGCCAGTTGGTTTGCCCTGACGGGTGTCCTGGATCAGGGTGGGCGTTTCCTTGGGGCGTGGGATAGCCTGGGTGAGGGGCCTGTGGTGTTTTGAAGGCCAACCATGCTCCCCAGTGACCCAAGAAGAGGCCTTGGTATCTGAGATTTATTTATCTTCTACAATTGAAACTTTGTAGCCTGGAGCGAAGCCATTTCGGTTGGGATTTATTTTTCTTCTATAGTTGGAACTTTGTAGCCTTAAACAGAGGTCAAGGAAAGCTTTTGCTTCCTCCATCACCCGGGGCAACCCTTACTTCCTGCTCACTCTAGCTCCATGGCTACTACCATTTTTGTTGGAATTTATTTATCTTCTATAATTGAAACTTTGTAGCATTGAGTGGAGGCCAGGGTGTGTGGAAAGCTTGTCTTTCTCCATCACCGGGGAAACCCAAGCCTCCCTCCTGTTCTCTCATTGGCCACAGCCATCTTGGTTGGGGGTTAATTTGCATATTTGCTCCTGATTGGCTGGTGGATGTGGCTGGTAGGCGTGGCTGGTGGTTGTAGCAGAGGTATGGTTAATTTGCATATTACTCCTATTAGATAGGATGTTGTGTAAATATAACACATGAAGTTCTTACCAAACTTTTCATTCTTCGTGTGTGTGTGTGTGTGTCCAGTTAATATTTCCCTGCCTGTACTGGTGGATAGAAAGGCTGTGTTCTCTTGCCCCCCTGTCCTGTTGAAAAAGACACTTTTAACAACATGGGAAATAAACCTCGGAGACAAGCCTCTTTGCATCAGAACCTACAGGGGAAACACAAATGAGATCACAGAAATAAACTGCACTGACGAGAGAATGACCTGGGCCGACAGACCTGACCAGATTCCTGCCCTTCAGATTGACCCAGTGGCCATCACTCATGAAGGGTATTACAAGTGTATCGTGGTAACACCTGCCGGGAATTTCCAGTATAACTATCACCTCCAAGTGTTAGGTAAGGAACATTATACACTGTGGTGTTTCAGATAACCAAATTTGGTTAAAGAAATTCCTCTTTAAATTCCATGTCTAATGTGTTAGGACTAAAGCATTTACTTCTTCATCTCTGCAGTGGCCCCTGAGATGACTCTGTTTCAAAGTGAGAATAGAACTGCAGTTTGCAAGGCAGCTGCCGGGAGGCCAGCTGCCCAGATCTTCTGGACCCCAGCGGGAGATTGTGTCCATGAGCACAGATATTGGGGCAATGGCACAGTGACTGTCCAGAGTACGAGCCACTGGGCAGATGGCAATGTGTCTACTGTGTCCTGCTCTGTCTTCCATGAAACTGGCAATTGGAGCTTGTCCATAGAGCTGAATCAAAGTAAGTAATTCTAGTTTTGTGTTTGATTTTCCATTCTTTCAGAGGAATTGTGGTAAGAAGGAAAAAGGAGTGTGCAGAGAATTTCTCTCAAGGATGTTCTCTCCACTTCTGTGTTATCTCCTTCTCTTACACCAAGTAAGCGTGATATCTAGGAGAATAATACAGACATTTCTTGTAAGAAGCCATATTTTAAAAGAATGAGGTATATTATTGAATAATTAAAATAAAAAAGAATTTAATGTTCACTTCTATCTAGTAGTAAATTGGCTTGAGTAGTGTACTTTTAAATGAATATCTATGGTTATAGTAGAGGGGTAAATTATAATCTTAAACAAAAGCTTACAGTTTTACTAGAAAGATAAAGTTACCCATAACTTTTCTTCACAACATTTCAGTGTTGTAGAATTTTCTTCTCTAGGCTCTTTCTAAAATGTCTTACTTATATTATTGCAACATCTATGACTCTCCACCTTTACCCCTCCATCCTCACTCAGTTACTAGAAGCAAGTACATTAAAATCTTCAGGTGTTTTGTTTTATTTTAACTTCATTTTTCTAAGTAATGTGCCCCTACTGATATTTCTTAAAATATCAAATTTAGACATTATGTAACAACTTTTTTTTTATGAGGATTTCACTTTACCTTTCTTCCCTCATTTTTATAGCATGAATATATTGCAATTTTGGTTAAATTAAGTAGCCATAGTTTACATTATTTTGAATATGCAACTTTGTTAAGTGCTAAGTCAATAAATAAGCTCATACTTTATTTTTTAATTTTATTTATTAGGTAGTCCATCAGTCCCATTTTTTTCTTGAGGCATCTCTTCTTGAGGCTTTGCATGCTCTTGTTCTAATTTGGCCCGATTGGCCGCTCAACCTGCTGCACAGCTATTGTGCTGGACATTCTCTTTCCCTGGATCCATGTCTGTTTAACCTGAATTTCTTCTCCCTTCTAGACATTTGCTAATTTTACTCTTTCTTTCACATGTGAGGCATTCCGTAACTATTTGGTAATCCTTCACCGTCCATTCATTTCAAAGTGTGCATTCAAAAGTGAGCTGACTGGAAGCTCTGTTCTCTGTGGCTAAGCTTGTCAAGTAGTTCATTTCATTAGGGTGAAAGGTGGTAAATAAATTTTTAAAAAATATATTTTCATTGATTTCAGAGAGGAAGGGAGAGGGAGAGAGATAGAAACACCAATGATGAAAGAGAATTATTGATCGGCTGCCTCCTGCACATCCCCTACTGGGGATAGAGCCTGCAACCTGGGCATGTGCCTTGACTGGAATCAAACCCAGGATCCTTAAGTCCACAGGCCAATGCTTTATCCACTGAGCCAAACTCGCTAGGGCTAAATATATATATCTTTTAAATTGGGTATTCCTTAGTTAGCTAAAAGTCTTTTTTCTGAGGCTGGTCAGATTCTGCAGAAATTAACTTCAGGGTCTTGTTTTAGAGGGATAACCCTGACTGCTATCAGTGTTCTGAGAGCAGGGAAGAAGAGGTTTTGTGTGTGTGTGTGTGTGTGTGTGTGTGTGTGTGTGTGTGTGTGTGTGACTTCCTTTTAATACCTGTCTGCAGTTTGGCACCTCATCTACACCCTCCATTACATCTGGATCCTTGACTCTGGAGTCTCACCAGTTCATCTTCTCTGGGTAAAACTATTCTTTGCTGATTGGGGAAAGTGTAGTGGCCTGCTGCACAGAATGGGAGGAGACTTGGTAGCTACCTGTTCTCAATGCAGACTTTGAAAGAAGCCTCCAACTTTTAGCCCACACTTGCCCAACCCTCTCCTCTATAGCTAGTTCTTTCTATTTTAGAATTTTCCTGAAGTTCTACAGCCAAAAGGGTTGTTACTCATTTTACTCTGAATTATTTGCCATTCTTCTGTTTACTTTTTAAAAATCTAAAAACAATTTGAAATCTGTCATCTGCTGTTTACTTCATCCATGTTTTCTTTGTCTTTGCAATGTATACTTTAAAAAATTTCTTTACTGATATATTTAGTTTTAAGAAGGGAGAAATGACAAACCCATGTTATTGAACTGCCACAGCTCAATATCTATTATTAAAGTGCTATTTGTTTTTTATTTTAAGGAATTCAGCAGTATTTACTGAGAAGAGTAATTGCACCCTGGTTAGGAATGATGTCCAACCATCCACTAGCACAATATGATGTCGTATTTATAGAATCTCAGAATTGAAGGGGCTGACTAGGCCACTCCCACACTGTGCAGGGATCTCCTGCGTCTTCCCTGCTGGGGGACCTTCAGCCTCTCCTGGTCCACTCCCAGTGAAAGAGAGCACAGTGAAAAGAGAGGGTTTCAAAATAATGTTATTTTAAACTGTAAAACGAAATGTTTCTTTTCTAATGAAATACTGAGAAATTCAGTGTGTAAAAACATCTTGTAAAATAGAAATCCACACATGAAACATATATGTTCATGCTGATCAAAGTCATCCCAATCAATTTAATAAATAAAAAACAAACAAACCAATAAATAGTAAAAAGAAGGTAGAGGGACTGGATGCCAGCCTGCTCAGCCCTCACTTCACCTCTTTCTGCTGCCCTCAGCCCATTCACCCAACACCAGGAGCACAGTCTTAAAACTACTGCTTGGCAATTTCCTTTGTTGACTTGTCCTCTGTCAGATTGAGCAGTGCTTTGCTGCCAACAGTTAACACACAACTTAAGTTGCTGCCCTACGTTCATTTTAGTTTCAATGCCCAAGCAGAAAGGTGGCTTCAAAATTAGGGTTATTTTTCCAACTACCTCCGTTACAACTTCCTGTTTATTTCTGAATCTTGGAGATGAGAAAACACTGCTATTATTATAACACAGAGATCAAGATTTTACATTTCTGCTATAGCAATTCACCATTCACAAATCCTGACATAAGATGATGAATTACTAGAAATCCTAAAGTCTTAATTGATAAAACAACTTTATTATAACAAGTATTAATAATTAATGGGTCAGAAGTGTTTAAAATAAAAACACAGAAATTAATTTTATGTACAGTGCAACATCCTTGAAACATATATATGTATAGAAACGTTATTTTAATTGAATTTTATTTTTTAGTGTATTTTTAGGTTCATAGCAAAATTGAGTGGAAAGTACTGAGTTTCTATATACCTCCTGCCCCAACACATGCACAGCATGCTCCCTTTCTACACCCACATACTGCAGTGGAATATTTGTTATAAAAGATGAAGCTACAGTAACACATCATTGTCATCCAAAGTCTGTAGTTTACATTAGAGTTTAGTCTAGATGTACATTCGATGAGTTCTAACAAATGCATGAATGATATGTATTCACCATTGTAGTACCATACAGAGCAATTTCACTGCCCTAACAATGCTCTCTGCTCCACCTATTCAGTTCTCTCTTCACCCTAACCTCTAGCAACCCCTGATCTTTTTACTGGCTCCATAGTTTTGCCTTTTCCAGGTATGGGTGGAATCAGACCAGGGTGGCCTTTTCAGGTTGGCTTCTTGCACTTAGTAATATGCGGTTAAGATTCCTTCATATCTTTTCATGCCTTAATAGCTCATATTTAAAATGTTGAATAATATTACAGCATGTATTTTTGTGTCTAAATATACAGGTTCCAAAACATCAAAAAACTTAATTATTCTATATAGCATCCTTCCTGTTATTATCTTGGTCATCGTGGGATTCGTTTGGCTTTTGAAAATAATTGGCTGCAGGTATTGGCTAATGTTTTTTTCTTCTTCAGCTTTATTGGGCTAGGAAGGGGTCAGGAAGAGGATAAAATTAAGATGTTAACATCATTTATTCCATATTCTGAATGTGTTAGACTTGGACTATTTTGAATGATAAGAGGGATTTGCTGGTTTACCTAAGCATGCAAGCATAGTGAATTAGGCCTTTTGGGGCAGGACTTTGGGAGAGATTGTGCATGCTCATTTACTACTTAGGAAAAGAATTACCAAAATTCATTTCATGTACCAATGAGGAGGCGTCACATATATTATATTACAGCAAACTGCTGTTGCATAATTTTATTCCCTTTTCCCAAATCCAGAATTGTCTTGTTTGGGTGTATTTACTACAAGCAGCATTCTTCACTCATTTCTGAATGTTCATTTCTCATTTAGTATTGCTTCTATCAAAATGAATCATAAATGCCAATACTATACAATTTTATGTTTTTTCAATCTAAATGATAACATTTATTGTAATTTACTTCAACTTATATTTATTTTTACAGAATATATAAGTTGAAAAAAACAGAACCCACTTCAGGTATTGAGGAGGTAAGATAAGATTTAATAGAATATTTGCAAATTTTAAGCCTTGTAGTTTGGAAATCTATCCACATAATTTATAATTTGCATCAATATTAATGTTTTAGTTGAAAAGCAAAAAATCTGATTTTATAATGCACTCATTTTATTAATATCTAGAGGCCCAGTGCATAAAATTCATGTATGGGGGTGTGTTTGTCCCTCAGTCCAGCCTGCACCCTCACCAATCCTGGACTGCTGGCTTCCAACTGCTTGCATGCCTGCCTGATTGTCCCTAATCGCTTCTGCCTGCCAGCCTGATCACCCCCTAACCACTTCCCTGCTAGTCTGATTGATGCCTAACTGCTCCCCTGCCATCCTGTTTGCCCCTAACTGCCCTCCCTTGCAGGCCTGGTCACCACTAACTGTCCTCCCCTGCTGGCCTGGTCACCCCTAACTTCCCTCCCTTGCCAGCCTGATTACTCCTAACTGCTCTCCCCTGCAGGCCTGGTGCCCCCATCTGCCCTCCCCTACAGGCCTGCTCCATCCACAACTGCCCTGCCCTGCAGGCCTGGTTCCGCCCCCCCCCCCCCCAACTGCCCTCTCCTACAGGCCTGATTGCCCACAATTGCCCTCCCCTGCTGGCCATCTTGTGGCAGCCATCTTGATCACATGAAAGTGGCCATCTTGTGTGTTGAAGTGATAGTCAATTTGTATATTACCTCTTTATTATATAGGATACAAGTACTATGTATAAAACCACCCTAAATCCATATTTTCATTTCATGAACTGAATCTTACAAAACACATAATGTTTGCTTCTTTCAAACTGTCATCTGCGAAGAAACTGAATTGGAATTCCCTCCCAGTGAAACCATCTCTCTAATTCTTGTCTTCCTTTTTTTAATACCATCATAATTTCACTCTAGGTCAAGCTTAAAACCTTTCCTACTTCTTAATCCCTTCTTGTTTGTTTTTTAATCCTCACCTGAGGATATTTTTCCATTGATATTTTAGGGAGAGTGAAAGAGAGGGCAAGACAGAGAGCAGCATATATGAGAGAAACACAATGATTGGTTGGCTCCTGCACAAGCCCAACCAGAGCCCGGGGTGGGGTGGAGCCTGCACAAGGTACAAGCCCTTGATTGGGATCAAACCTGGGATCCTTTGGACTACCGGCCGATGCTTTATCCATTGAGAAAAACTTGCTAGGGCTCCTTAATCTCCTATAACCAGTAGTTTACTAAGTCTTTGATGCTCTCCTATAAAATACTTCTCATATCACTTCCTTCTTCTCCATTCCTACCTTCACCCAACCTTTATCACCTGACACCAAGATTTATGTAATAAATAAATATTTTAATAAGAAATTTAAAAAGTCTTGATCTATGTTCATATAAGACCAGAGACACAAATATAAACCCTATTGGTAGATACTAAAGCTATGGGAACCTATTATAAAAACATAGGTAGTTTCTGTAATGATTTTGGCTTTTTTGAATTGATTTTTATTTTAATATTTTTCTTAGGATGAAATGCAGCCCTATGCCAGCTATACAGAGAAGAGCAATCCACTCTACGATACTACAAACAGGGTGAAGACATCTCAGGTGTTACAAAGTGAAGTGATGGGATGAATCTCCATACTTTAGAAGAAATGAATTGAGATACAATGCAGTCACTGTTTTGATTTTCTTAGAGTTGTAGAAAGGAAGACCTGTTTTGAAATTAGATTTTCAAATATTCTTAGGAGATAGAGATGTTCTAAAGGATTGGCATTCATATCCTTATATAATTGAAATTTTAGAATCTTAGCTGCTAATAGCTAGTTCTCTGAAGAACTGATATTATTACAAAGACAACACATGCTCATGGTTAAATATTCAAATTGTTCAGTACAGTAGGTAATGAAAACTGTTTCCTTCAATAAATAATTCTGCATAAGGAACATTCATTAACAGGTTTTATGCATTCTTTCAGAAAATTTCTGTGTGCCTATGATATATTTATATACCCATGGTATATGTGAAAATTTACATACTAGTAGTATACATACATATATCCTTGATGATTCACAAATGATAAAAATGCTACAATGCTGTTCTGTACTTATAGAAAGCTAATAATATAATATGTCTTGTAAATCTTTTATCTTTTATCCACACAAGCAAAGCTACCTCATTCTTCTTAATTGTTAGATAACATTTCATTGTATGGCTGTGCTGTAATTTAACTAACCACAGCTCTTTTGATGGACAGTTAAATTGTCTTAAGTTTTGTTTGTTTGTTTTGCTATGATAATACCATACAGAATGTTTCTTCTGGATACGTCTTTGTAGTTGTTTGAGTATATTTATAGAGTAATTTCCTTGAGTAGAATTTACAGGTCAAAGGGTTTGTGTATTTTTATTATTGATTGATATGTCAAATTATATCTATTTACATTCCCTCCAACTGTATTTGAATGTGCCTGTCCCCATACTGTTATTTTAATATCCACAAATTCCCACTTTTTATTGCTAATCAACCAGTTGGCTAATCTGATACAAAATTATAATAAGAATTATATTATTTAATAAACCAGATTTATATCTATCATGTTTATGACACACACACACACAGAGAATGAGAACATGTATGAAAACTTTGGATCATTGTATCTCTATATAGGTATTGATGTCTAATATCTAATGCTTAAGAGTTTTGGAGATAAATGAGAAATGTGTACTTTATAACATATATTCTATTGTGATGTATTTATCAAATAACCAATGTTTATTGACTATGTAAGTGGCGAAATATGCATTATGGAGGACTTGGACATCTATAAAATGTGCTAAGAGAATGGCCCAGGAGTGACATGATCATCCCCTCTATTTTCTGTGGAATAAAATGTTAGGACTATATATATTAATAATTTTAATATTATTAAAATATATTTTATTTATGAAAAACTGTCTGTTTCTCCACAGCAGGAAAAACATTAAAATCTTTCAGCATGGTAGAAATGAAAACAAAATTCATTCATTCTTCAGTTATGCATTTGAAACATTTAAGACAGTTATTTTTTTCTTTTTTTTTAATCTTTATTGTTCAGTTTATTAATTACATTGTTCCCCTTTTATCCCCCTATAGTTCCCCTCCACCTGGTACTCATCCCACCCTCCGCCCTCACCCCCCTCCACTGTCCTCTCCCATAGTTGCATGATTCTTGACCAGTCTCTTGCTGCACTTCCCACACTCCCTTTCTCCCCAAGAGTTGACAGTCCATTCCCTCTCTATGTCTGTGATTCTGTTACATTCACCAGTATATCCTGTTCATCAGCTTATTAATTTACTTGATTTTTAGATTCATTTGTTGATAGATGTGTATTTGTTGTTCCTAATTTACACTTTTATCTTTTTCTTCTTCCTCTTCTTAAAGAATATCTTTCAGCATTTCATATAATGTTGGTTTGGTGGTGATGAACTCCTTTAGCTTTTTCTTATCTGCGAAGCACTTTATCTGGCCTTCAATTCTGCATGATAGCTTTGCTGGATAGAGTAATCTTGGTTGTAGATTCTTGCTATTCATCACTTTGAATATTACTTGCCACTCCCGTCTGGCCTGCATTGTTTCGGTTGAGAAATCCGCTGACAATCGTATGGGTGCTCCCTTATAGGTAATCAACTGTTTCTCTCTTGCTGCTTTTAATATTCTCTCTTTGTCTTTTGCTCTTGGCATTTTAATTATGATGTGCCTTGGTGTGGTCCTCTTAGGGTTCCTATATATTGGGGTTCGGTGTGCTTCTTGGACTTCTAAGTCAATTTCTTTCACCAGGTGTGGGAAGTTTTCAGTCACTATTTATTCAAGTAGGTTTTCATTACCTTGCTCTCTCTCTTTTTCTGGTACCCCTATAATTCGGATGTTGGTATGCTTGAGGGTGTCCCAGAGGCCCCTTACACTATCTTCAATTTTTTGGATTCTTTTGGTTTCTTGCTTTTTCAGCTGAGTGGATTTTACCTCTTTGTATTTCAAATCTTTAACTTGGTTCTTGGGGTGCTCCAGAGCACTTTTAGGTCTTTGTATAATATTTTTTATTTCAGTTAGTGTATGCTTAATTTCTGGTTGGTCCTTTTTCATATCCTTGAGAGTCTCCTTTATATCCTTGAGGGTCTCCTTCATTTCCTTGTAGGACTCATTCATTTCCACGTTGGTCTTGATTATTTCTTTTGCGATCTCACTTATTTCCTTATAGGCCTCGACCTTTTGTTGGAGCCTCTTGAGAAACCCTGTAACCGTGGTTTTGAATTCCATGTCCAATCGTTTTTTTTCCTCCATTTCTTTCACATCTGATTTCTTTCCATGTCTCTGCATGATGGCTGCTTCCCTGAGTTGGTCAATTAGCTTTGTGTGGTAGACTTCCTACTAGGGACAGTGGCTCAGCCTCCCCAGTTACCTGAGGTGGATATGGGTTGCACAGTCTTGCTGAAGTTAAGCTCAGGTTAATTGTTGTTAGCACTTGGAGGGTTTGGCCTCCAGGCCAATTGTCTGTGCAGCTCAGCTGTGCTCAGGTTGGATGGGCGGAGTCTCCGGGCCAAGCAGACAGAGTTAGCTCCACCCTATGTGGCCCCAGGGACTCTGTGCCAGGGACAATGGCCGCCAGCACCTCTGAGAGAGAGCCACTGTGGAGCTCCACCGGCTGCCGGGAAATTCAGACTCTCCCCAGATGAGTCTGCACACCCATGTCTCACCCAGGGTCGTAAAACAAAGCAGTCTGAACGTTTTCTGAATGAGAGAGCGACTCCACGCGGTCATGCAGCTGAGCTGTTCGCGCAAGCTGCCTTCTCCACAAGCTGGGAGACCCCTGCAGCACCTGAGCTTCGGTGTGCCCTCCCACTGTCTAGTTTTCACCCTGTGTGAAAGTGAGTTCCCTGGATGTCGCCCAGAGCTGGAGAATCAGTCCAGTGGGACGTCTGTGTCTCCCCGTTCGAGAAAACTGGCCGGTTTTCAGCTGCCTGCCCTCTCCGCTGGCGCGCGCTCCAAACCTCTCTCCTTGCGAATCTTTCAACGCTGTCTGCCACCGCTCCTCTGAGTCACAGTGTCTTATCTTCACTTCTATTTGTGGAATTTTCACTCGGCCAGCTTTCTGGTGATTCTGGAAGGTGTTTGTTCTTTCGTCAAGTTGTAGTATCAAAATCTCTGAGCATGACGGCAAGATAGGTGTTTAACCTATGCCGCCATCTTGGTTCTGCTCTATTTTGTCTTATTAACATACTTTCCTTCCTCCAGACATTTTGGTTACTCTAGGCTTTATCTTCAAAATAAATTTTAATCTATTTGGATGAAAAACTTATATAATAGCACTTTGCACATGATATTTGACCAAGTCATTTTGATACCATTTTGAGTTCGCTCCAAAACCTAATTCATTAGGTTTCCCATATAATTATTACCATGCAGTGTAAATAATAGATATCATAACCTGGTCTTGACCTTTTCTTAATTATTCAATCTTTTCTAGTTGGAATGAGGCTCACAGTTAGTTAGGTTCAAAAATATCTGTTTAAATAATACTGAAAAACAAAATAAAATAAAACTGTGTTTACATTTTCACCTCATAAAGTCAAAACAGCCATGTGAAATGACACTCTAGAAAAGATTTCAAGATGGTTTTTAAATGCTAAATTATATAGTACTAGTAACCCAGTACACAAAATTTGTGCACAGTGGGGGTTCCCTCAGCTCAGCCTACCCCCCTCTCACAGACTGGGAACCCTCTGGAAATGCCTAATGACAGCCGAGGCCTGCTCCCCATCAGTCTGGCCACCCTCTGTGGGAGGTGACCGGGATGGTCAAAGGAAGGCACCAGCCCCATTGCCCTGCTGCTGCAGCCACTGCAGCCACCAAGGTGTTTTCATCAACATGGACTCTAGTCCCTTCACTGTGAAATATGACAACTTTTTTTTAGGCATTTTCAAGATGTGTTTTTCCTAGGATATGACCTTTCTTTCTTTCTTTCTTTCTTTCTTTCTTTCTTTCTTTCTTTCTTTCTTTCTTTCTTTCTTTTTCTCTTTCCTCACTTGAGGATATGTTTCCATTGATTTTTAGAGAGTGTAGAAGAGAGAGGGAGAGACAGAGAGAAACATCAATGTGAGAGGGACAGTTTGATTGGTTGCCTCCTGCATGAGCCCTGACCTGGGCCCTGGCCAGGGAGGAACCTGTAACCAAGGTACATGCCCTTGATCAGAATCAAACCCGGACCCTGCAGTCAGCAGGCCAAGGCTCTATCCACTGAGCAAAACTGGCTGGGCAGAATATGACATTTCTTAGCCCTCCAGCAGCAGACCTTTGTTTTTTCTTCCAGGAGTGTGGAGGAAAAACCCTAGATCACCTTCTTGAATTCTTATAACCCAAGTTACCAAGAACACTGCAAGTGGAGGTGTACAGGAGCTTAACCAATGATTGGTCAGGAAAGGTATTTACAGTGGAACTGGTTTGGCTCAGTGGATAGACTGTGGGTCTGCAGACTGAAGGGTCCCAGGTTTGATTCCTGTTAAGGGCATATACCTTGGTTGGAGGCACATCCCTAGTGGGGAGTGTACAGGAGGCAGCTAAGCACTGTCTCTCTCTTATTGATGTTTCCAACTCTCTATTCCTCTCCCTTCTTCTCTGTAAATCAATGAAATACATATATATATATATATATATATATATATATATATATATATATACACACACACACACACACACACTTTAAAAAATGGTATTTTCTCTACAGCTCATGTGGCCCCTGCATTGTATCCACTGGGCTAGGGGGGTGTCCCTGCCACCCTGTGGTTGCCACTGGGGTCTCCGCACACCCCAGAGACTGGCAGCTATCCCCCCAATGGTGGGCGCTAGGCTGGGGGCATGGACCCAAATTGCTGCTTGGGGCCAGAGCAAGTGCAAGCAGCTGAGGGTGGAGCAGGAACATCCTTGTCTTCCAATGCCCCGGATGCTAGAAGCCAGCCCGGTCATGGGCACTGGGTTTGGGGGCACGCAGGGACCCCTGGGCCGCACATGGTGGTGGCCACTAGGGTCTCTCCATGCTCCAGAGGCCAGCAGACAGCTCCCTGTCATGGGTGCTGGGCAGGGGCATGGACCCAAACTGCCACTTGATGCCAGAGCACGCATAAGTGGCTGATGCTGGGGCAAAAACATCCCCGCCCCAACCCAGCTGTTTGGCTGCTGCTTGGCTGCTACACCTATTGTCCCACAGTGGCTGGGGATGTTCTGGAACCCCTGCTGCTCAGGGCCTAAGTGCGGGCCTATGGGTCTACAGGCTAGGAGTGGCCTGGGTCACAACTATGTTCCTGGGACCCTGGCTTCTCAGCACCTGTGTATGCAAATTAACTGTCATATTTGTTGGGTTCATTTGCATTTCATTCCTGATTGGCTTGTGGGTGTGTCTTGTGTGTAGCAGAGGTATGGTCAATTTGCATATTACTCTCTTATTAGGATAAGAAAAAATGTATTAACATGTTCCACTATAGAGTGCCAAGTGTAGTTGAACATCAGAATCATGTGGAGAAAAAAATTACAGAAGCCCCTTTATCCATGGGTGATATGTCCTAAGACTCCCAGTAGATCCCTGAAACTGGATAGTACTGAATCCCAGATATACTATGTTTTCTCCTCTATGTACATACATTTTCATGTAAAAGAAGCACTTTATGGATTCTCTTTGGCATATCTAAGTTTGGAGCATTACTACTCTTGTGCTTCGGGCTCATTATTCAGTAAATTAAGGGTACTTGAACAAAAGCACTGTGATACAAAGGCAGTTGATCTGAAATCCAAGATAGCTAAACTACTAAGTGGTTAACATGCAGGTAGCCTATATAGCCTCATACACTGGAAAAAGGGATGTCTCAGGAGGGATGGGGCAGTACAGTTTGAAATTTCATCACTACTCAGAATAGTGTGTAATTTAAAATTTATGAATTGCTTATTTCTGGACTTATCCATTTAATATTTTGAACCACTATTAACCATGGGTAACTGAAGTCGAGGAAAGCAAAACCTTGGATAAGGGGGACTACAGTATATAGATTCCCTCAAGCTACTATAGACCCACTGCATCAGAAAACTCGACAGACTGGACCAGTTCTATCAGTTAGATCCTCAGTCAGCAGAGGCTAAATTGAGTTAGGAGTGATCAAGATTAAATGTGGGAGAGAGGTTACACCTGTTAGAGATTAAAGGGCAGAAGAGAAAGCCTCTAGACCATGAAGCTGATTTGAATGACCCCTCTAAAAGGAAAGAGGGGAGGAAAGCAGGATAGAAGGAGAGCCTAAGATCACTAGATAGAACTGTCAAAGTCTTGGCCAAATCAATAACAAGCCCTAAAGCAAAGATTGCTTCTAAGAAGAGTCTTTCATGAGCAGAAATGGCAAATCCTGATACATCATCAAGCTTAGTCATTGGGTGGGAAGAGTTTGACCTTAACTCAAAAGCTTAAATGTATCCTGAAGGTGTTAACAACTTGTGACCATCAGCTAATTACACTCCTCACAGCTACAAGGTTACTTCTTTCTTCTCACCACCTTGACTGCCAGCCATCCTTTCACTGGTTAGTATTTGCCTCGTATATCTTTTTCTCTTTATTTTCAACTTTTCTGTGACATTTTATTTCAGGCACACCTTTACTATACCTTTTATAAATATAGACAGCTGATTTTTTTTTTTTTAGCTATTTGAGAATTTTAACTTTAAATAAAAGAATTTAGGCCATGAGCATTTGTTGTGATTACTTACATATTTAGTTATATTTCTACAATCTTATTTTATATGTCTCATTTACTATGCTTTCTCCTCCCACCGTGTTTTATTTATTTATTTTTTTTTTACTCTGCTTTGCTGGAATGGTTAATTTCTTTTTTTTCTTTCGCTTCAATAATTTACAAATTATCCATTGTAACACATATATATTAATGCTATATCTTGTTTATGAACATCTAAAAACAGCTTTGCTGTGGCATAATTGATATATTTAAGGTACACAACTTGTTAAATTTTGCAAAAATTTAAAGTGTACAATTTGTTGTTTGACATAGTTTTACACCCATGAAGCATCAGCCCAGTCAAGATAATGAACTTAGACATCACTCCAAAAAGTTTATTTTATGTTTCATTGTAATCCTACCCCTAAATGTTGGCAAGATGTGAACATGTGAGGGTGAATGCACAGGCATGTGCAGAGGGGTGATGCTAGGTCGGAGGTTCCTGAGAAATACCGGACCAACATTTAGATCAGGAACAACTAGCATTTTTGTTGTTGTTGTTGTTCCTGGTCCTCTTCCCATATGAGCAAAACAGAAGTCCAGGGCTTGTGCATTGATGGATTGTACTTGATGGATTGAAGTAAAAATGCCCCTTTTGCTTTAATTCCTGCTTCCAGACTGACCCCTAACCCCAGCCCAAACCTACTTGGAAGAGGATCATATGAGTGAAGAACTATTTGTATTATAGTCTTTTTGTGGGCTTTACTCTTAAACACTTTCTGTGTTGGTGTTTTCTGTATCACAATAAATACTTCTGGAGGGAGATATCATGTTTGGCTTCTCTCATAAACCACACAATAAATTATCAAACAAATAGACACATACACATAAAATATAATGCAAGGGAAGTGAAACTACCCATGAAAAGATTTTGGTGTCTATCCTGGTTCCATAGCTCTGTCATTAACTGTTTTAGGATAAGGTACTTAACCTCTCTGACTCTCTACTTCATTATTTACAAAAATTAATATAATTAGACATGCCTCATAAGAATTGTTTTGACAGTGTTTGGCATATAACTCAATAAATTGCAATAGGATCTGAATATTGAGTCGAATGTGCACGCTTCTCTGGAGAAAAATAAATGTATAAAAGCACCAACCAGAAAGTTCAGTCTTTATCAACTCAACTCTCCAAACAGGAAATGCTTCTTTTTAAATTTCTCATGACCAGAAGGAAATAGAGTACAGGAAGAGAGAAGGGGACTTCTCATCAGTGTCTATGGGGCAGAGCAGAAGTAAAAGAGCACAGCTAGGTATATAGGTTGGGGGAAGTAAAACAAAGAGGTAAAGGCTGAAAAATAAACAAAAGGGAACTCCCTTTGGAAGATGCCTTCACTCTTAAGATACAGATGGTTCACATTTTTTTCTCCCTTTCATAGCTGGTAAGTCTGTTGGGAAAAAGGGGAGGAAGGGTGAAATGTGTTGAAATGAAGCAAAGGAAACCATGATGAGGAAGATGCTTTAGCTAGTTTTCAACCAGAACGTCCCATGTCTTTAAAATCCTCAGTTTTATTCTTCTTTTCTAGTTTCTCTGGCTAATAATTTCAGAGCAGTCCTTTTACGGGGACCCATCGTTCTACATTTCTAACAAGCTTCCAACTGTTGCTGGTCTCTAGATCACACTTTGAGAAGCAAAGCTTTAGGAAATCCTGTTCTTTAAGGAGAGAGACTTGTAACAATTCTTAGACATTCTCAATGAAGCCCCTGGGTCTCAGTGTCCCTCGGTAATCACTGTAAGCACATCTGAGAGAAAGCCATTCTCAAATTTTGCCTGCTGCCAGACAGTCCAGTTTCTCCCGCAATGAATCTGGATTCTCAGATTCTCACTGAGAGCTGGAGTTCAGCACAGTCGGGAGCTTCCATTTCCCTCCTTCTAGAGAAAGCCAGCAGCACACTCAGCAGTAAGTCCTCTCTGTGTGCACTCTCTCACATGCCTCCAGACCTCTGCCTTTTGCAGCTCCCCTAAGTTTCCGCCTGCCATGCCAGATTCCCCCCATATGAGCCTGGGCCCCAGGGGTCTCACCCAAAACTGGGGTTCAGTGCAGTGGGGAGCTTTTGTCTCCTTCCCACTAGAAAAAGCCAGCCAGGCACTCAGCCGCCTTTTGTCTCCAGGAACGTATCTCCCTGCCTCAACCTTTTGCAACTCTTCTGATTCTCCGTGTGCTTTTCTCTTTCCCTGTAGTTATAGAATTTCCACTCAGCCAGCTTTCCTGTGGTTCTGGGTGATGTCCGTTTTGTCTTTTAGTTGTAGTTTTGAAATTGTTGTGTGAGGCAGCAGTTTAGGTGTTTACCTATGCCGCCATCTTGGTTTCTCCTCTCTGGAGGCAGATTTTTAATCTGTAAAATGGGCATAGCTATTTATCTCTCCTAGAACATTCATTATCATTCAGTCTAGAAGTGCTTTGCAGATAAATGTTCAATGAATATTATTTTTCATACCTCTTCCCTATCTTATCTTTTGAAATATCTGTTTATATATTTATAAATAATGACTATTTTTTACATTCAAGCTAACTTAGTTTTTTTGTTTATCACTATCTATTGCATCCTTACAATGTATTTTAATGATTTGTATTTAGTAGAAATTTATACTTAGATGGACTTCTTTACCCATCTTTCTCTAAGTCATTTGCTGCTAGTTGAACAATTTTAATATAATAAAGATGCATTACAAAGAATTTGAAATGCTACAAGTCCAAATTTGCAACTACCCTGATTGCAGAACAAAGGTAATTTTAGTTAAAAAAAAAAAGAAGGAAAACCAACATTCATTAAGAACCCCTCCTAATTTATTTTTGCTACTTCTCTTTCATCTCTCATCTCTTTGGGAAGTGGGAATGGGAATCAGATTTGGGAGTCATACTACCTTCTGGTATTCCTTTACCTCTATTTCACAGAATATAGCCTCCTATAGCACAGAGCAGGGTAGGAAAGGATAGAGAATAGATCTGGAGGGGCAAATGGAATTCTCCAGCATAGGATGTACCTTACAATAGATGCCATGTCCCAAGTAATTGGCAGAAACTTTTTGCCTCCTACTATTTCATAATTTACATGTTAAAATTAATTCATTCTTTTACTTGATGAAGCATAGTCACTTGTTTAAAATTAGGAAACAATTGTGGCAGAATGTGAACCCAGATAATTTAACTTTGGAGTCTATGCATTTTAAATAAAGATGACTGTATATACAAAGACAGAGATTCATAAAATTTCTTGGAGTAAATGATGGGGAGAGTGAATGGTGACTAGAGCAGTGTATGATGGTGCATCAGGAGCCAGCTAACATAGGTGAATCCAAGTGGGCTTGATGGGGAACTATGGTGAATATGAGCAACACTGCACTTAAATGGTGAGAGAATGTGCAAGACTAATCTAATTTTTCAGGTCCAGCTCATGATTTACATTAGAAAACGAAGGCTCATTGTTGTAAGATCTTTAAGTTTCTCAAAAGAGCTTGACATCAGGTTGTTATGTAAAATTTTCTCATTAAAAAAATTCCGTATAGGCTCAAGACAAATATAAGGATCTGTAATTCACATCTGGCCAGTGTTTCCAATTTCTGGATTTGATGTAGAGCTTGAAAAATAAACCAAGGTCCAATTGTAAAGAGCTTTGTGTGCCATTCTAAGGAATTTGTATTTTATGAAATAGGCAATAGAAAGACATTAAAGGATCTCAAATAAGGGAATGACATGATTTGAAAGAGATTTTATATGGTTTTCATGAACTAGGATTAAAACAAATTAGTGACAAGGAGATCAGTTTGGAGACTATTTTTCATAGTCTAGAATAGAGATAAGGGATAGACTTTGACATAAATGTAAAATATATGGAAGATATTTTAGTTGTGGGATCAACAGGACTTCTGTATCAATTAAATTTGGGAGTTAAGAAGGAGTTACTGTTAGTACTGTGTATGACGATGTCATTGATTTCAGAAGGAATGCAAGGGAAAAAGTGGAGATGGTTTGTTTGAATTTAATCTGCTTTTGGAATGAATTGGACAATAAAGGTTTTAAGCAAAGGAAGTGGGAATGGGAATCAGATTTGGGAGTCATAAGTAAGCGGATGGGAGAGAGTGCAGTTTTTCAAGGCAGAACATTACATAGAATAGAGAAGCAGGCAATGTATGGAATCCAGGGAATATCGCATTCTTAAGAGTATGCCAAAAAAGAGAAACTGATCAAAGAGACAATGCGATCAAGGTTGAAGAAAACTAATGAAAACCAATAGAACAGTTTGAGGAATGAAACACCAGAAGTTAAACAAAATTAGATAGAATAAGAATTTAAAATATCCTTTGACTTGATGATTTGGATCATTGAGGATCACTGAGGACTGTCACCAAGGCAACATTAGAGGAGTGGTGGCAACAGTAGAGGCACCATGTAGGAATGAGTGGGCTAGATCTTCAGGCAGATTTTTCTATTTTTTTCTTTTAAAAATACTATGAATCATAAGAGGAAACATTCCAAAACTAGAGGCCTGGTGCATGCAATTTGTGCATGGGGGTGGTCCCCTCAGCCCAGCCTGCACTCTCTCCAACCCAGGATCCCCCGGGGATGTCTGACTGCCAGTTTAGACATCCATCTAACAATCCAGGACCAATGGCTCCTAACTGCTCATCTGCCTGCCTGATAGCCCCCAACTGCCCCCAACTGCCAGTCTGGTTGCCCCCAACTGTTCCTGCCCCCATTGGCCTGGTTGCCTTCAACTATTTCCCTGCCAGCCTGGTCACCCCTAACTGTCCCTCCTGCCAGCCTGGTCACCCCTAACTGCCTCCCCTGCCAGCCTGGTCACTCCTTACTGCCCCCTCCCTGTGGCTGGCCTGGTTGCCCTCAACTGCTCCCCCCCGCCCATGGGCCTGATTGTCCCATGCAGTCTGCTGCTCAGTTGTGTTGTTGCTCCTCACTAACCCCCCTGCCAGCCTAGTCACCCTACACAGGCTGTTAGGTCATCCATTCAGTTATGATGGTTGTTTTGGCTTTATACATATAGATACTTCACTGAGGTTCTTTTATTCAGGGGCGGGGAAAATTGGATTTACAGTTGTGAGTACATGAAACAGAGATTTTATAATGCTATTATAATAATCCTAACTTGCATGTCTTTTTCCATATGAACAACGTAAACCTATTTTTGCCCCACCCTGTATAATATAATATTTATTTTCTAAGGATAAAACTCTTTAAAGAATTTTAAACGGCACTTTGGTCAAAATTTTTTGAGCAGAATGCTGACATTTAATGTTTTATGTACAAATAATTTTTTCAAGGAACTTTTTATAGACAATTTAGGCAAAATTTCACTAGAAATGTCTTAATTTATTTAGAGAAAAGTGAAACAACTAACTTTCTCCAGATTCCTTTGCTACTTTGAGCAAAAAGTATTATTTAAACATCAATAATGCACCATAGGTTAAATTGACTTTTCAGTCAGGCATGCACTTCTAAGGCTTTACTTGGTTTTGTATTTAAAGCTCTTGACCCCTAGTTTGTTCCATCTCTTAGACTCTGTGCACAAGTCTCTCTTTCCCTCTGGGTGTTCAGATTGTGAGATCCATCTCTTTCTGGAAATTTATTGCAGGCAATTATTGGTTTGTTAATTAAAATGGACTGTCCACTCAAAGTATAAGTATTAAAATGGGGAATTTATAGGCAGCAAAGTTTATGGTTCTGCTGTGTTACCTCTAGTGTCCTCATATTCAATGTTTATGGCAGGTAGGTGGAAACAGCTACTACCACCACAGCAGCAGCAGCAGCAGTAAGAAGCCACAAGCAGCAATAGGTGTCATTATTTGAATGTTTACTACTGTCTGGTGCTATACCATAGCCTCTAAAATCCTCATAGCTGCTCTTCCAGAAAAGGAAAGGGCTTTGTTTAAGGCTGTATACCTGATAACAGAAAAGCTGTGGTGTCTTTGATGCCAAAGTATATATTCTATTTACTAGGGAGGTCATGCTTACTGTTTTCTTTTTCTTTTTAAGGTTTAAACTCTGTTCCTTTTCTTGATGAGAATTATGACATAACCTGTGAGAATTTGGTAGGCTATAGGTAGTAGTGTTTTAGTTTATCCATTAGGCTGTAAACATTTGTTTTTTTTTTAATTGATTTTTTGCAGTATAATAGTAGTACATGTTTTCCTTTCCCCCTCCCCCTTATCCTCCCCCCAGCCGCCCCCACCCCCCAGCACATATCCCCAGCTTCCCCCCTCCCTGCCCCAGTGTCTTTCATTCATTGGTTATGTTCATATGCATGTATACAAGTCCTTCAGTTGATCTCCCCCCACATCTGCCTCCCATCCACCCAAGCCTCCCCCTGTAGCTTGACAGCCTGTTCAAGGACATCGTGCCTCTATATCAATCACTCTCCCCTGTTTCTTTTCTTCAAAAATATCTTGCCTCTGCACACTAGAAATAAATGTATAAGAACAAAAAATGTTTCAGTCTCAGTTTCAATGTCCAACTGTTCTGAGTCCCAGTTTCAGTGTCAAATAATTCTTTATGTGTATAAGTCAGCAATGGTATCCAGATGGTGGACACATCGTGTCAATGCAAGATCCATCCTCTCTGGTTTGGTCCTGGGCTGCCTGCAGACATGCACAGCTGCTGACTGCTAGCATGGCAAGGTGTGTCGTCTGTGTCCCCCATCTCTGGACCATCCTCGTGACTGGAACAGATCCATCAGTTCCTCACCGTCGCAGAAACCCACATGGTGTTGGAGTTGTTCTCTGAAAACACACAAACACATTCTCGACCAAAAGTTAACAAAGGGATCCTCTATGCAAAATAAACTTGGGATTCTTTTTAATTTTTGCCTAAATGATTTTCCTTTGGCTTATTTTGACACCATGTGTGTTTTTTCATGGGTGTCCTGCAATTGTTTTTACAAATGGAATTTACTTTACTGGAGTAAGAATTTTCTAGATGTATTTTACTTACTCGATATTTTTTTTCCCTTACATGATATTACCCCGCTGTTCCCTCCCCTTTTTTGATTAATGGGGACTTTTGGAAATTTTATATTGCAGTCTTGGTAATTTTAAATTTTAATTTTTGCACCCAAATATAACTGTTTTAGGTTCTTTGGATGTTAGGCAATTTTACAGTGAGATGAACTACTGATAGATTTTTTAGTTAATGTTTTAGGAAAAGCTTTTTGTCCAGTACACTATAATTTTCTTGAGTATTCACATATTTCACTTGGCATATTTAAATGAATCTGAAAACTTGATTACTATTTTCCTGTCAATTTTAATACTCAAGCAGAAATCTTAGTTTACCCTGTAAATACTAGTGGAAAGGAATATTTGCAATTTTGAGTAGGTCCTGAGCATTCCTGGTAATAGACTGAATTTAGATATAGAGCAGCTATTGCTGGCTGTGTCTCTGTCTGCCACCTGGGTCCCCGTATGAGTTGTGTGTGGGAGGCGAAGCAGCCGTGGGGGTAGGAGACCTCCCTCAGGAGGGGTGAGAATTCAAACCCTTGCAAGGTTTGTGGATGAGGGTCTGTGCCCCACCTCTGTTGACCTTTTAGTTCTCTCCTGTTGGCCCCTCTGCGACTGTGCCTGTCTTAGGTTGTTCCTTCCCTGAGGAATCTTACCCGTCTCTGGCTAACCAGCCATCCTCCGGGGCCAAACAGGGTGATGTGAGGTTCAGTTCTGTCTCCTTTGTAGTCTATGCCCCCCTGTGGCCTCCACGTCCAGTACTTGCCTTGGGGTCCCCTCACCTGCTGGCGGGGTCCCGGTACTGATCACATATCTCGGGGGAACCAGGTTTCTTCTCCAGAGAGGGCCCAGCTCACACCATTGGTTGAGATACAGATCCATGGTGCCAGCTGCCCAGAGGCTTCAGCCACAGCTGGAACTGAAAACTCAGGCATCAGCTGTGTGTATTTGGATAGTAAGAAGAAGGTCCCTCTTGGCAGAAAGGGCAAGAAGGGCCAATATAGAATGCTCGGATGCCTTCCCAGTGCCTTAATTCCTTCTGAAAGGGATTAATTTCTTTCCTATCCTTTTTTAAGTTGCTGCCCAACAATCAAAGAATTAGTTTGTAAGTTTATTTGGGATAATTGTATAATATGCTGTTGTCAAATATCAAATATTATAATGACATTATAGAATAATATCATGTAAGGGTATTATGGTGTCATGGGAGGTTAAGCAGGGCCTAGCCTAAGGACTGGTCTCCATAGGATATGACAAGCTCTAGGCCATGTCAATTCAATCTCAAACTAGCTGCCATTTTTTTATAACTTTATATAAACTTTGTCAGGGATGTAAAAACACAAATCACTTACCTCAGTTCAAGAGTTCAAATATATTGACTTTTCCACTTACTCCCACCACCTGCCACTTACCCTGAGGTTTGACATTCTGATGGACTTTTCTCAGTCTCTGGATCCATTCTTGTTCATCAGTCTATGTCATTGATTGTATTCCTCAAATGAGTGAGATCATGTGATATTTGTCTTTCTCTGCCTGACTAATTTCACTTAGCATAATGCTCTCCAAATCCATCCATGTTGTTACAAATGGTAGGAGCTCCTTCTTTTTTTCCGCGGCGTAGTATTCCATTGTGTAAATGTACCATAATTTTTTAATCCACTCATCTGCTGATGGGCACTTCGGCTGTTTCCAAATCTTAGCTATGGTAAATTGTGCTGCTATGAACATAGGGGTACATATATCC
The DNA here is from genome assembly GCA_027563665.1 of Antrozous pallidus. Classification (NCBI taxonomy): domain Eukaryota; kingdom Metazoa; phylum Chordata; class Mammalia; order Chiroptera; family Vespertilionidae; genus Antrozous; species Antrozous pallidus. The sequence goes on from CM050514.1 coordinate 69,562,210, forward strand.
TTTCTAATTCGCCTTTCTAATTTCTTGGGGTATATTCCTAGAAGTGGGATCACTGGGTCGAATGGGAGCTCCATTTTTAGTTTTTTGAGGAATCTCCATACTGTTCTCCACAGTGGCTGCAGTAGTCTACAATTCCACCAGCAGTGCACGAGAGTTCCTTTTTCTCCGCATCCTTGCCAGCACTTGTCGTTTGTTGATTTGTTGATGTAAGCCATTCTGATAGGTGTGAGATGGTACCACATAGTCGTTTTGATTTGCATCTCTCGGATAATTAGTGACTTTGAGCAAGTTTTTATATGTCTCTGGGCCTTCCTTTTGTCTTCTTTCGTGAAGATTCTATTTAGGTCTGTTGCCCATTTTTTTATTGGATCATTTGTCCTCCTTTTATTGAGTTGAGTGAGTTGCCTGTAGATGCTTGAGATTAAACCTTTATCACTAATAACATTTGCAAATATGTTCTCCCATACAGTGGGTTTTCTTGTTGTTTTGTTGGTGGTTTCTTTAGCTGTGCAAAAGCTTTTGATTTTGATGTAGTCCCATTTGTTTATTTTCTCTTTAGCTTCCATTGCCCTCGGAGTAGTATCATCAAAGAAGTTCTTTTGGCATATGTCTGAGATTTTTCTTCCTGTAGATTCCTCTAATATTTTTATGGTTTCCTGTCTTACGTTTAAGTCCTGTATCCATTTTGAGTTTATTTTTGTGTATGGTGTAAGTTGGTGCTCTAGTTTCATTTTTTTGCATGTATCTGTCCAATTTTCCCAACACCATTTATTGAAGAGACTGTCTTGACTCCATTTTATGTTCCTGCCTCCTTTATCAAGTATTAATTGAGCATAGTGGATTGGGTTGATATCCGGATTCTCTATTCTATTCCATTGGTCTATATGTCTGTTCTTGTGCCAGTACCAGGCTGTTTTAAGAACAGTAGCCTTGTAATACAGCTTGAAATCTGGTATTGAAATCCCACCGACTTTGTGCTTCTTTCTCAGGATTGCTGTGGCTATTCGGGGCCTTTTTTTGTTCCAGATGAATTTTTGGAGAGTTCTTTCTAGGTCTGTGAAATATGCCATTGGTATTGTAATGGGAGTGCATTAAATTTATAGATTGCTTTGGGTAGTATGGACATTTTAATTATGTTGATTCTCCCAATCCATGAACATGGAATGTTCTTCCACCTGTTTACATCTGGCTGTAAACATTTGTAATAAAAAAGTAATATGCAAATTAACCATCACTTCACTAAATCCACAAGCCATGCCCACCAGCCAATCAGGAGCGAATATACAAATTAATCCTAACCAAGATGGCTGTGGCCATGGAGCAGCAGGAGGTTTGAGTTTCCCCAGCAATGGAGGAAGGCAAGCTTTCTGCACACCTTGGCAGGCCCAGGCTTCCACTCAATGCTACAAAATTTCAATTATAGAAGATAAATAAATCCCAGATACCAGATACCACTTGGGTCACTGGGGGGCATGGCCAGCCTGCAAACCACCACAGGCCCCTCTCCCAGACACCCTTCAGGGCAAACTAGCTGGCCCCCACCCATGCACCAGGCCTCTATCCTATCTAATAAAAGGGTAATATGTAAATTGACCATCACTCTGACACACAAGATGGATATCCCCATGTGAAAACAAGATGGCCACCACAAGATGGCCTGCAGGGGAAGGCAATTGGGAGTGACCAGGGCTGCAAGGGAGGGCAGTTTTGGGTGATCAGGCCAGCAGAAGAGGGCAGTTGGGAGGGTCCAGGCTTGCAAGAGAGGGCAGTTCGGGGTGATAAAGCTTGCAGGGGAGGGCAGTTAGAGGTGAACAGGCTTGCAGGTGAGGACAGTTAGGGCCAAACAGGCTGGCAGGGAAGCAGTTAGGCATTTAATCAGGCTTGCAAGGGAGTGGTTAGGGGGTGATCAGGCTGACAGGCAAGCAGTTAGGGGCAATCAGGAAGGCAGACAGGTGAGCAGTTTGGAGCCAACAGGCCTGGATTGTGAGAGGGATGTCCGTCTGCCCATTTAGGCCAGATTCTAACAGGATCAGGCTTAAACAGGCAGTCAGACATCCCTCGAGGGGTCCCAGATTGGAGAGAGTGCAGGCTGGGCTGAGGGATTCTTCCCTCCCTCCACCCCTTGTACATAAATTTCATGCACTGGGCCTCTACTCTTCTATATAGTCTTCATTTTATTCTGTTATCTTTAATTAGAAAAGAGGAGAAGACACTCTAGTGTTTTAATGTAACATGAATTTCTCTTGGACATTGCATAGGGGAGAGGAGATCAATTACTGGAATTGTTAGAAAGGCTGTGAATAACACTGAACTTTTTATATCAAAATCAAAGCTTAAGAGTGCAGTGATGGGTCTGGATTGCTCTGCATCCCTGACAGATTCACTTGGATGTTTAACAGACAGCTCAGTTCTAACATGTCCGAAACTGAACTCCCTTATCTTTCCAAACATCTTCACTTCTCTGTTGATAGCAACTCCATTCTCTCAGTTCCTTAGACTAAATCCCTGGAATAATCTTTAAATCTTTCATGTCACATTCCCTATGCAATCCATAAACAACCCCTGTTGTCTCTGCCTTCACAATATATCCACATTTCTACCTCATCTTAGCCTCTCTATGACTGCTACCCCGATTAAAGCACCAGCAGGCACGGGCGGGTTTATTATAGCAGCCTCATAACTGGTTTGCCTCTTCTCAGTCAGTTTCTTAACAGAATAGCCCGAGTGATCATGCTAGCACATGGGTAGGTTATGTCACTCCTCTTGTTCAAACACTCATGTGCCTCCTCATTTCACTCTTGGAGTAAAAGCTCCGGAACTTAACAGTGTTTCCTATCATCTGCTTCCCACTTGAGTTATCCCTCTAATCTCACTTCACCTTCTACTCTCTCCATGGCTCACTCGGCTCTAAACACTGCCTTTCTCACTCTCCTTCAAACCTTCCAGGCCCCTTTTGTCTTAGGTTTTTAAAGAATTGGATCTTTTCCCAGATATCTATATGGCTAACTTCCTCACCTCTTTCAAATGTTACTTAACCTGACAATTCTATTTAAAATGGCAACAATTCCCACTGAAACACTCATCTCCAGGTTTCCCCTTACCATACTTTTTTTCCCCCAAAGCTTTGATTATCACTTGACTATTTTCTTATTGTAGGATACAGTACTACTTTTTTAGAAAAATCAATTTCATTGTTGGATAATTTGTTTAAAAATTATTTCAAACTGAACTGGAAATATGCATCCTATAATCACCCTTGCACCTGTCAGAATGGCTATCATCAACAAATCAACAAACAACAAGTGTTGGTGAGGGTGTAAATAATAAATATGCTTTGAATGATTCACATTACAGTATAATTAAGCAGTATAAATTTTCATGTTTTATACTTTCATAGATATTGGATTCCATATCTATGTAACAAAAACAGGTTATAAATTTTTCATTTCTATGTGTGTAATTTAGTGGTGTCATTTTTTATCTCATAAGGTTTTACATTTGCATGACAAATACATAGTGTGCAATCTCTCAAAGTACTATGCAAAATGCATGAAATCCCACAAGTTTTCATTGTCTCTTCCAGGTGGAGCTAAGTTTGTTTGAGCTTCAGTTTTCTCTAAAGGTTTATGTACGCTAAATATGTTTTATGGGTGAATTCTGTACTGTGTGTGTGAATATAATACCTGCATTTATATAGAGAGGAGTGGAGTTGAGTATTGAGTAGTCTAATTTTTGTTATATCCTTATCTTTTTCTTGGAGGTTCTGACTTTGATTTATCTGAACTAGGAGCAAATAGCTTTATATCAGCTCAGATGAAAAATAAACCTCATTGGAGCACTCAATAGAGCAAGAAGACTGTAAAGATGCCAGTCTTTTTTCAGAGCCTGCAGACCCTCTCTGCTAATCTTATTAACTATATGTGGGAGTAGGAGGGAAATTAGACCTGACAGGCCCTCATCCTGCCCTGGTTGGATTTGCATTGAACTTGGATTTGACCATACATTTGGAATTGCAGAAAACTATTTGGTACCATTGCCCTCACTTATCTGCATGTCACCCCTGAGTGTCTTGTCACAGCCATGAATATTCTATTGAACAATATGGAAGAAGCACAGGAATCACAAGATGCAATCTATATCCTTGAGGAGTGTGTGAGTGTGTATTCTATTTAGTTAACTTGTTTTAAATCACCAAATTCTTGTATATTTCACTTAAACTATTTTTTTCCTTTAAAATATATTTTATTGATTTCAGAGAGGAAGGGAGAGATAGAAATATTAATGATGAGAAAGAATCATTAATTGGCTGCCCCCTGCATAACCCCTATGGAAGATCTAGCCTGCAACCAGGGCATGTGCCCCGACCAGGAATTGAACTGTGACCTCCTGGTTCATAAGTTGATGCTCAACCACTGAGGTGCTCCAGCCAGGCAAACTAGTGTTGTTGTTGTTTTTCTTCTTATTAACAAGAACTAAAGATTGGGAGCAACTGTCCATATAAATGATCTTCTATTACTTATATGCATATTTTTTGATAAGTAAGGGTGCAGCTGTGATGTTTGTGGAGGAAAATAATAATATAAAGAAAGTTTTTATTTTTAAAGTGCAAATAGTTTTTATTCACAATTGGTTTGCTAACTAGAGTTGACTGATGAATAATAACAAGTATTGAATCAGATTACTTTTATTTTATGTATTTTTAAGTTTCATAACATTTTGACACACATAGAAGAATAATCTTTGGATTATGCTAAGTGAAATAAGCCAGTCAGAGAGAGAGAAATATCATATGATCTCACTTATATATTGAAACTCATGACCAAAATAAAATGATGAATGAAATAGAAACAGAGGCATGGATACATGGAACAGACTCAGAAGTCAGAGGGAAGAAGAAGAGGAGTCTGGATGAAAGTGAAGAAATTAACCAAAAAACATATACCCATAACACAGGGACAAAAAAATGTGGGTGTTGGCCAGAAGGAAAGGGGATGGGGGAGGTGAAGTTGGGCAAAGGGGCAGAAAATAGGGACAGAAAGAGGCTTTGCTTGGGATGGTGGGCACACGATGCAGTGTGCAGATGATGTTTTATTGAGAGTACACTTGAAACCTGTATAGTTTTGTGAACCAATATTACCCAATAAATTAAATTAAATTAAAAAAAAAGAAGATGACAAGTCTTTGGGCTTTCAAGTTTGCGTTAGTTTAGCTCTAGTCAAAATGTGGTCCAAGCACCTTGGATATGGTCTTCAAAGTTGTTTCTATTTTCATTATAATGCTAACATGTTATTTGCTGTTTGCACTTACATTCTCTCATGAGTACAAAATAGAGTGTTCAAGATGCTACACGGCATTTATTTATATTACTTTGATGGCTTATGGGGTTCTTGTGTATTTATTTGTTTGTGTGTGTGTGTGTTTCTAGATTTTTCTAAAATAAGTTCTTTGAAATCTTCAATAATTTTTAAGGGTTAAAAGGGATCCTGAGACCAAGACGCCTGTGAATTGCTGTGTAGGTAATATGAAATGTATATTAGGACCACTTAAGATTGAATTAGTTTTAAGTTTGGGAAAGATCCTTTTAGAAAGTTATATCAAATTATAAAATGTTATGAAATATGAAAAATTAATTTAAATTCATAAAATGTATAATTTGGTTTATCTGAATTGATTGTAAATATAGGTATTTTTAAAAGTTATTTAAAAATTTACTTTATTTTTAGTTGAATTTATTGGGATGACATTGGTTAATAAAATTATATAGGTGTTAGGTGTACAATTCTATAAAACATCATCCATATATTGTATTGTGTGCTCACCAACCCAAGTCAAGTCTCCTTCTATCATCATTTATCCCCACTTTGCCCTTTCCTATCTCCACCCACTTCCCTTTCCCTCTGCTAATCACTACGCTGTTGTCTGCGTGTATGAGGTTTTATTTTTTAAAAAAAATATTTTCATTGATTTCAGAGAGGAAGGAAGAGGAAGAGAGAGGTAGGATCAATGATGAAAAAGAATCATTGATTGGCTGCCTCTTGCATGCCCCCTACTGGGGATCGAGCCTGCAACCCCAGCATATGCCCTTGACTGGAATTGAACCGGGGACCCTTTAGTCTCAAGCCAACACTCTATCCACTGAGCCAAACCAGGTAGGGTAAGGTTTTCCTTTTGTTTCTTTGTTTAATCCTTTCACTTTTTTTCACCACGCCCCTGTGGTTAAGACTCAAACTTGTTCCTTAGCTATAGAGTTTGTTCTCTCTTTGTCTATTTTAGTCTTGTTTTATAAATAAAATGATTTCAGGACATTTTCTTTAAAATGAACACAAGCAGGACTTGGGTTTGATTATTAACATAGCCTCCAAAATTAACCTGCCTTCTAGACAAACACTGTGTGTTTAAGCCAACTAGTCTGGGGTGTTTTGTTAAGGCTGCACCAGCAGACTGTTACCGCAAGGAACTGGGTCTAACTGGCCTTAAGTGTGGGTCATGTTTGATGTAAGTACCTAGTCATTTGTAGCCTAAACAAACATTTGAAGTATTCCACTTATCTTTTATCTTCTTTTTTTTAATCTTTATTGTTCAGTTTACTAATTACATTGTTTCCCCTTTTTATCCCCCTATAGCTCCCCTCCACCCTGTACCTATCCCACCCTCCACCCTCACCTCCCCCTCCCCACTGTCCTCTCCCATTGTTGCAAGATTTTTGTCCAGTCTCTTGCTGCACTTCCCACAACCCTTTTCTCCCCAAGAATTGTCAGTCCATTCCCTCTCTATGTCCATGTCTCTGTTATATTCACCAGTCTATCCTGTTCAACAGCCTATCAATTCACTTGATTTTTATGTTCATTTGTTGATAGATGTATATTTGTTGTTCATAATTTTAATCTTTACCTTTTTCTTCTTCCTCTTCTTAAAGAATATCTTTCAGCATTTCATATAATGTTGGCTTGGTGGTGATGAACTCCTTTAGCTTTTTCTTATCTGCAAAGCACTTCATCTGACCTTCAATTCTGCATGATAGCTTTGCTGGATAGAGTAATCTTGGTTGTAGATTCTTGCTGTTCATCACTTTGAATATTTCTTGCCACTCCCGTCTGGCCTGCATCGTTTCTGTTGAGAAATCTGCTGACAGTCGTATGGGTGCTCCCTTATAGGTAACCAACTGTTTCTCTCTTGCTGCTTTTAATATTCTCTCTTTGTCTTTTGCTCTTGGCAATTTAATTATGATGTGCCTTGGTGTGGTCCTCTTAGGGTTCCTATATATTGGGGTTCGGTGCACTTCTTGGACTCCTAAGTCAATTTCTTTCACCAGGTGTGGGAAGTTTTCAGTCACTATTTCTTCAAATAGGTTTTCATTGTCTTGGCCTCTCACTTTTTCTGGCACCCCTATAATTCGGATGTTGGTATGCTTGAGGTTGTCCCAGAGGCCCCTTACACTATCTTCAATTTTTTGGATTCTTTTGGTTTCTTGCTTTTTCAGCTGAGTGGATTTTACCTCTTTGTATTTCAAATCTTTAACTTGGTTCGTGGGGTGCTCCAGAGCACTTTTAGGTCTTTGTATAATATTTTTTGTTTCAGTCAGTGTATGCTTAATTTCTGGTTGGTCCTTTTTCATATCCTTGAGAGTCTCCTTTATATCCTTGAGGGTCTCTTTCATTTCCTTGTAGGACTCATTCATTTCCACATTGGTCTTGATCATTTCTTTGCAGCTCTCGTTTATATCCTTGAGGGTCTTGTTCATTTTCTTGTAGGACTCATTCATTTCCTTTGTGGTCTTGCTTATTTCCTTATAAGCCTCGATCTTTTGTTGGAGCCTCTTGAAAAACCCTATAACCGTGGTTTTGAATTCCATGTCCAGTCGTTTTTTTTCCTCCATTTCTTTCACATCTGATTTCTTTCCATGTTGGTGCATGGTGGCTGCTTCCCTGAGTTTGTCAATTAGCTTTGTGTGGTAGACTTCCTACTAGGGATAGTGGCTCAGCCTCCCCGGTTACCTGAGGTGGATATGGGCTGCACAGTCTTGCTGAAGTTAAGCTCAGTTAATCGTTGTTAGCACTTGGAGGGTTGACCTCCAGGCCAATTGTCTGTGAAGCTCAGCTGTGCTCAGGTTGGGTGGGCGGAGTCTCCGGGCCAAGCAGACAGCGTTAGCTTTGCCCTGTGCAGCCCTGGGGACTCTGTGCAGGGGGCAATGGCTGCCACCACCTCTGAGAGAGAGCCGCTGCGGAGCTCCACCGGCTGCCGGGGAATTCAGACTTTCCCAAAATGAGTCTGCATGCGCAATGTCTCACCCAGGGTTGTAAAACAAAGCAGTCTGATGGTTTTCTGAATGAGAGACAAGTCGCGGTGCGCTCTCTGCGCCGTCACGCAGCCGAGCTGTTCGCGCGTAGGCTGCCTTCTCCACAAGCTGGGAGACCCGGCAGCACCCGAGCTTCGGCATGCCCTCCCACTGTCCAGTTTTCACCCCGTGTGATAGTGGGTTCTCTGGACTTCGCCCAGAGCTGGAGAATCAGTCCAGTGGGACACCTTTGTCTCCCCGTTCGAGAAAACTGGCCGGTTTTCAGCCGCCCGCCCTCTCTGCGGCGCGCACTCCAAACCTCTCTCCGCGCGAATCTTTCAACGCTGTTCGCCGCCGCTCCTCCGAGTCACAGTGTCTTATTTTCACTTTTATTTGTGGAATTTTCACTCGGGGGGCTTTCTGGTGATTCTGGAAGGTGTTTGTTCTTTCGTTAAGTTGTAGTATTAAAATTGCTGATTATGACGGCAAGATAGGTGTTTTACCTATGCCGCCATCTTAGTTCTCTATCTTCTATCTTCTGAAATAAAAATGTTTATTATATCTTTCTGGTTTTTTTTTTAAGTCTCCCACTTTTTTTTTCAAGATACGTTTCTAAGATTATTGTGCCAAACATTTTAAAAATCAGCATTAACATTTAAAGTGAGACAATTTATGAGTGGTCTCTTAGGTATATATTTTCTCTTTTGGTTTTAAAATTTTAAAATAATGACATTTTCTTTTGGTGAAATGAAACATGCTTATTATGAGTTTCAAGCAATAGAAAAAGCCATAATTGATTAAAATGCCACTACTCAGAAACCCTAATAATAGTTGAACATTTTCCTATGAATATATGTCAAAATAAGGAAAGAAAGAAATGTTACTTTAAATGGAAAATTTTAGTGTTTTTACTCAATTTTAAACTAGAAAAACAAAAGCTGTGACTTTGAGATAAAAAATGCCTCTACCATGTACAACACCAAGAGTGAACCTTAATGTATACTGTGGTGTCTGAGTGATAATGATGTGCTACTATTTGCTTATTTATGGTAACGGATGTACTGCTCTAGTGTAGATGTTGATAGTAGGGAAAACAATGCATGTATGGAGGCAACGAGTATATAGGGGGTCTTTGTTCTTCCTACTCAATTTTGTTGTGAACTTCAAACTGCTCTAAAAAAACAAAGCATATATTTAAAAGCATGAGCTCCTTTTTAGAAGCAGTATTTTCTGATTTACCATAATGGGGCCCAAACTGTGAGCATTCAATAGACTAAAAACAAAATGAAGCAAAGCCAAGTAGAGAAAGCAAATCTGCATCCATGTCTATACCAGTCAGTCTGGACTGTTGCTCCTACATATTGCAAAAATGCTTTTACCAGAAAAAACACTAAATTCTGAAGGTGTTCTCCACGATCCTCTTACTTTCTGATTTGTTAGTAATATATTATTTTTACATTTTGAAAGTTTTAAATATTTGCATTCTATTCTTTGGCCATAATTTTCTCAAGTGTTTATTTAGTTTTAATCATATATTTAAATGAACTTTCTGTTCATCACCAATCACTGCTTCTTATTTACCTTTGTATCTTGTTTGGTGAGACATCACTATCTGATATTTTTTTTGTTTTATCATTGGAGAAATGTGAGACTGAAGAGGAAGGATTTAACGAATGAGAGTTTCTATTTGTTTTTAAATTCTCTCCTGTCTTCTTTGGTACAGGTCTGCAGGTAATATGAGATAAAACCCATCATAATTCACTTAAGTTCAGAATATGTCTCTATCTGTGTGTCATGCTACTAATTGAATATGAGGCAGAATCTGTTATCTGACAATGTAATCATGGAATTATTAACAGGGCTGGTTTTCATTCTAAGTGAGAAAAAAGATAAAAAAAACTCTTTCAGGGACAAAGCAAAACAAATTCATACTCATAATTAAAACCATTTTGAGAGAGGAACCAAGATGGCGGCATAGGTAAATATCTATTGTGCTGCCCCGCGCAACAATTCCAAAACTACAACATAACAACAAAACAAACATCATCCAGAATCACTGGAAAGCTGACTGAGTGAAAATTCGAGAAGTAAAAGTAAAGGTGGGACACTGAGACTCAGAAGAGCGGTGGAGCGCAGCCTTGAAGATACGCGCGGAGCCAGAGTTTCAGAGCCGTGAGCGCACGTGGGCTGTAGGGCTGGCAGCAGCAATCCTGGCTCGATTTCTACAACAGGGAGAGCAGAGACGTTCCACTGCACAGATTCCCCAGTGCCAGGCGAGGTCCGAGGTCCAGGGTACACACCCTAAAAGCTGGGTGCGGCAGAGGTCTCCTAGTCTGAGGAGAGTGCGCGTAGCTTGGAACAGCAGTTTGCACGTAAAGTGTGCGACAGCACAGACATGTGACTTGCTCCCTGGCGCCTTGCTCCCGGGTTCGGGAGACCACCGGACTGCTTTGTTTTACAACCCTGGGCGAGACTTAGGGTGTGCAGACTCATTTGGGGAGAGGCAGAGTTGTCTGGCAAGGGGAGGAGACCAGCAGTGGCTTTCTCTTGGAGGTGTCTGCAGCCATTACCACCCACCACAGAGACCCGCGCGCCACATAGGGCATAGCTGATGCTGACGCTGCCTGCTCAGCTCAGAGACTCCGCCCATCCAACCTGAACACAGTTTCCCTGCATAGCCAGTTGGCCTGGAGGTCAAACGCTCCTGCGGCTAACAACAACAAGCTGGGCTTAACTTCAAAAATACTGTCCAACCCATAAAGGATTGCAGTAAGAGGATCCACCTCGGGTAACTGGGGAGGCTGAGCCACTGTGCCTTAGAGGACATCTACCACATAAAGCTAATCAACCAACTCAGGAAAGCAGCCACCATGCAGAGACATGGAAAGAAATAAGGTGTGAAAGAAATGGAGGAAAAAAGACGACTAGACATAGAGTTCAAAACCATGGTTATAAGGCTTTTCAAAAGGCTCCTAGAAAAGGCTGATGAACTTAATGAGAACTACGAGGAAATGAACAAGACCTATGAGGAAATGAACAAGACCTACGAGAAAATGAATGAGACCTACAAGGAAATGAATGAGACCCACGAGGAAATGAACAAGACCAACGAGGATATGAGCAAGACATACGAGGAAATGAATGAGACCTACAAGGAAATGAATGAGACTTACAAGGAAATGAATGAGACCCTGAAGGAAATGAACAAGACCTCTGAGGATATGAACCAGACCCTCACGGATATGAAAAAGGACCAACTAGAAATCAAGCATACACTGACTGAAATACAAAATATTGCACAAAGTCCTAAAAGCAGTCCAGAGGGCCGTAAGAACCACGTCAAGGATTTGAAATACAAAGAAGCAAAATCCACTCGGCTGGAAAAGCAAGAAACAAAAAGAATCCAAATAATTGAAGATAGTGTAAGGGGCCTCTGGGACAACCTCAAGCATTCCAACATCCGAATTATAGGGATGCCAGAAAAAGAGAGAGCAAGGTAATGAAAACCTACTTGAAGAAATAGTGACCAAAAACTTCCCACACCTGGTGAAAGAAACTGATTTAAAAGCCCAAGAAGTACACAGAACCCCTAAATATAGGAATCCAAAGAGGACCCCACCAAGACACATCATAATTAAAATGCCAAGAGCAAAAGATAAAGAGAGAATATTAAAAGCAGCAAGAGAAAAACAGTTAGTTACCTATAAGGGAGCACCCATACAATTGTCAGCGGATTTCTCAACAGAATCGCTGCAGGCCAGATGGGAGTGGCAAGAAATATTCAAAGTGATGAGTAGCAAGAATCTACAACGAAGATTACTCTATCCAGCAAAGCTATCATTCAGAATTGAAGATTAGATAAAGTGCTTTGCAGATAAGAAAAAGCTAAAGGAGTTCATCACCACCAAACCAATATTATATGAAATGCTGAAAGATATTCTTTAAGAAGAGGAAGAAGAAAAAGGTAAAAATATAAATTATGAACAACATATACACATCTATCAACAAATGAATCTAAAAATCAAGTGAATTAAAAATCTGATGAATAGGATAAACTGCTGAATATAACAGAATTATGGACGTAGAGAGGGAATGGACTGAAAATTCTTGGGGAGAAAAGGGGTGTGGGAAGTGCAGCAAGAGACTGGACAAAAATCTTGCAACAATGGGAGAGGACAGTGGGGAGGGGGAGGTGAGGGCTGAGGGTGGGATGGGTACAGGGTGGAGGGGAGCAATAGGAGGATAAGAAAGGGGGAACAATGTAATTAATAAACTGAACAATAAACATATAAAATAAAATAAAACCATTTTGAGACTACAAATTAAATAATATAGTGCTAAATTGTCAGAACAGATATAGAACCTCTTGCATCCAAAGTAACCAGCAAACTGGCCTGTGCCTCAGATGAGACATACACAACGAACAGTTTATTCTACGCCATGATGTTTATGCTGACCACAGTTGACCACACTGTGAGAACCTAATATTGGTTTGTGTATATATGTTATATTTGTACCTGTACGGTAAATGTCATTAGATACAATGCTTGTATCAGTGGTGGAAATGTCTGAGATAATAATCATCCTGAACAGGATGTGGGTAATAATTTCAGCATTAAACATGTACTTTAGAGAAGTGTGGAGGAGAACGATGAGAAAGACTGCTGATTTGAGAACTGGGGTTGGGGAAGGCACAGTGAGAAAAGCTGGCTGTGGAGGCTGAGGGAGTATCTGGAGCACCAGATGTGTCCAAGCAGAAGCAGCTAAAGACATGTTTGATGAAAGCCTGCAAAATCTCCAAAAGTAACTTTGAAAATGAGCAGATTTGGGCATACAGGAAACAGATTACCTCCAGTACAAATAAAAATGTCTAACCTTTGAGTAGAATAAAGTTAGAGACTGTTTCATTAAAATGGTCTGAAACCATCTGAAAAACAAATATATTGAGTGACATCACCAAAAACGGCATAGTAGGAAACTCCAATACTCTCCTCCAAATAAAGCATCAATTGAGTTAACTAAAACTGTCAGAATTAAATTTTTAATAATTCTGAAATTTAATTAAAAAGTTATGACAAGGGGAATACTTATCAAGGTAAGAAGCTGTTAAATTTCAGTAAGAGAGTGAGTGGTAGGACATTTTACCTTATACTTCTCAGCTGGTCAGTGACTAAAGGACAGTAGCCCACTATTCTGCTGTGACTTCCTGATACTAGAGGGAACAATATAGATATTGTTCTAGAAATGTGGTCCTGTGTTTTGACCTGTCTAGTGGTTCTCTGAAGAAATGGCTCAGAGGTTTTTCCTGTTTCCCCTACCTTGGAAATCACCTTAGCACTGGAGCAGTCTCCTGGTGGCATTTGTTAAAACAATTTAAGACAAATATAGAGTGGTAGCAACTTAGAGGAAGGTATACAAGATTGGGCAAGCAGCAGATACACCAAAAAAGCTTGGGAAGGAAGATTCTGGATAAAGAAATACATGGGAGACTAAGGACCTTGAAAAGTTGCCATGTATATTGGGGAACCTGAAGGCCACCCACATGCCCAGGGCAAGACACATGCTCAGAGAAGGCCCTAAGCTCTCACCTCTGGCCGATACTCAGGCTCTGTACAAGCAGGAAGTGAGGGCTAATGCAGAGTTATAAACTGCCTGGTAAATGTTGAAGATCTAGCCCAGTGGTCGGCAAACTGCGGTTCAGGAGCCACATTTGGCTCTTTGACCCCTTTGAGTATGGCTTTTCCACAAAATACCATGGCCTGGCTGAGTCTATTTTGAAGAAGTGGCATTAGAAGAAGTTTAAGTTTTAAAAATTTGGCTCTCAAAAGAAATTTCAATCATTGTACTGTTGATATTTGGCTCTGTTGACTAATGAGTTTGCCAACCCCTGGTCTAGCCTAACACACACAAAGTCCATCTGCATAAACTAGATTTAAAAAAAATGTATAAGTTTAAGAGAATTACTGTCACATCACTAGTTGACTGAAAAGCTAATAGTACAGAGACTTCAGAGGCCACAGACAACAAAGACTAAAGATGTTAAAAAAAATTAGTTCTTTTATTCTTATTTTATGTTGTGGATTGAATTGTCCCTCTCTCCCAAATCATATGTTGAAGCCCTGATCCTTAATGTGATGGTATTAAGGGATAGGGCCTTTAATGGAGTAATGAAGGTAAAATCAGGTCATATGAGTGGGACCCCAGTGAAAGAGGAAGAGACACCAGAGATATCTCTCACCACTAGCACACACACAGGAGCAAGATATCTGAGACACAGAAGACAGGTGTCTGCTGACCTTGATCTTGGACTTACATCCCCCAGAGTGGAGATAAAATACATTTCAGTTGTTAAGTTGTGTAGTCCCAGCAGACCAAGACAATTGGTGTTTAATTTTGTCAAATGATTTCTGTTTTGATAAATGTACTTTAGTTACTTGTAGATGTAAGAGGGGAAAACATAGAATCTTAAGGGAAACTAATAAATGGGTAACATGCAAATTGATCCTAATGGCTGACCCACCAGAACGACTACTCGATCAGTCACTATCAGGAGCACTGACCACTTCTTGGTCCCTTCCCTCCGGCCAGCAGGCTCCAATTGGCAGAACTGGGGGTGGGTGGTGGAGGACACGTGTGGCACCAGGCCAAGGCCCCTGCCCTGCCGGTTATCCCATACACAGAGGACAACCCACGGAGGGTCAGGCCTCTCAGTCCCATCCTCCCCTCCTGCAGGCTCCCATCGCTCATGACTTACCAGTTTCCATTACTGGGAAGAAGATACAATAGAACAGCCTGGAAATGGCAAATCTTTTTCCGTATTGATTTATTGATGGGCTCTAGAGAAATAATGGCCAAGGCCCCTGCTGGATCCCTCAGAGCCAAATTTCACCTCTTCTGCTCAGCCTTGCAGATCATCAGATGTCCCAGAGCAGGAGGGAGAGAAAAGCTGGACTTAGCAATGCCACCCACCTAAGGGTCCGTGGTAGCAGAGGGATGTGGTGACAATACACAGACTTTGGAGTCACATAGACTTTGCCAGTTAGAGCTGTGTAATCTCTCTGAGCCTCAGTTTCTTCATGTATAAAATGGGTATGATAATAGTACCAGCCTCATTGGAATGTTACAGGGTTTGCATAAGATTATGCACGTAAGGCTCCCAGTCCAGTGCTTGACAGTTAGGAAGCCTCACGTTGCCACTGTGATTATCTGCCCCCTACCCTCACTGGGCTGACAATCCCAGAGATTAACTGGCATGGTAGGCAGGTGTGGAAATTGCCTGCTCCGTGTCCTGGGGCTCCTGGGAGAACTCAGATTCAGAATTCAGATTCCCTAGGAAGACACCTCTGCAATTTGAAACCCCTGAGGGTCAGTAGCCCAGCTGGGTCTCAGAATATGCTTCCTGGGTCTCCGGGGCAATACTTGCTGCCTTCCCCCTCTTCCTGACACTGTCCTGTCCTGCCTCAGTTGTCACTCATGCCGGGAATCCCTGAGTCATCTGTGTGCACATCTGTTCCCCAGCGACCCCAACTCCGTATGTCTCCTAGCTCTGCCCTGCACTTGGGCAAATCACTTAATCTCTTTGCACCTTTGTTTTCTCATCTGAAAGCTGGGAATAAGAGGGCAGGCCTCCAGGTGAAGCACTTAGAAGAGTGCTGGGGCTGTTTTAAGTGGCCATTCAGTGTCAGCTGTTCTGTTACTACTGCTGAAAGGCGAGTCTCCTAGGAGTAGGGGTTCTGCGAGGTGCCACTGTCCTGTTTAAAACCTGAATGGGAATCTTCAGCCTCTTTCAGAAAGTATGAGCTCATTAGCATAATAAACCACCTGTGAAGGGCCTTTTGTTTCCTATAAGCATTAACAGCAAAGAGTAAGAAGCATGAGGCCCTGGCCTGGATGTTTGTCCTGTATACCAATAGGTTACTGGTTAGGTTCCCTGTCAGGGCACATTCCCCTGTTGTGGGCTCAATGTTTCTCTTTCCCTCTTTCTTTCTTACTTTCTCTCAAATAAATAGAAACATATTAAAAAAATAAAATTAGAAGTGAAGCCATTATGGTCCCATGGCTGCACACTCTAGAATAAAGCATCACTCAACAAGAATAAGAGACTCTTAAAAAAAGAAATTATAGCAATAAAAATAACAGAATTCCAACGAGGAAGAAAGTGGGCATCTAAAGGAATCCATGTGGCTATAGGAGAAATCGCTAATGAGCCTAGATTTTAAAAGTCAAACTGAGAAAAATGTATTTGCAGCAAATATTCAATTAATGGTCAGTATCTTTAACATATAAAGACCTCACACAAATCTTATATAATAAAAACCTAATGGCAGGCGGAATGACTGGTTGCTATGATATGCACTGACCACTAGGGGACAGATGCTCAATCCACCAGCTGTCCCCTGGTGGTCAGTATGCTCCCACAGGGGAGTGCTGCTCATCCAGCAGCCAGAAGCTGGGCTCATGGTTGGAGAGAACAGCAGCAATGGCAGGAGCCTCTCCTGCCTCTGCAGCAGCACTAAGGAGCAGGAGCGGAGAGGTAAGGTGCAGGGAGCAGGTGGGCAGTAAGAAGCGAGGGGTTCTGGATTGTGATAGGGAGCAGGCTGGACTGAGGGATTCTTCTCCCCAGTGCAGAAATTTCATGCGCTGGGCCTCTAGTAGAGAATAAAATTTATTTATTTTATTTTATTTTTTAGCTATATTATCACTAAAGTCATGTAGAAACTCATTTGAATCCCATTGGGAAATTAAGTAAATAATTTCAGAAGAATTAAAAAATTACGTACATTTCATTTTTTAAAATTATATTTTATTGATTTCTCACAGAGAGGAAGGAAGAGAGATAGAGAGTTAGAAATATAGATGAGGTCGAAAGCAGTTTGGCTCAGTGGATAGAGCGTCAGCCTGTGGACTGTAGGGTCCCAGGTTAGATTCCAGTCAAGGGCATGTATCTTGGTTGCAGGCACATCCCCAGTAGGGGGGTGTACAGGAGGCAGCTGATCAATGTTTCTGTTTCATTGATGTTTCTAACTTTCTATCCTTCTCCCTTCTTCTCTATAAAAAAAATCAATAAAATATATATTAATTAAAAAAGAAATATAAATGAGAAACATCAATCAGCTGTCTCCTGCACATGGGGAGGGGGAGGTTGTGGGAGGGGGTGGCCACAACCAAGGTATGTGTCCTTGACTGGAATTGAACCTGGGACCCTTGAGTCCACAGGCCAATGCTCTATTCACTGAGCCAAACCAGTTAGGGCAATTTATGTACATTTTAATTGCCATATTATAGGTTGTATCTATACCATATATGTTGAAAATTATTGCCAAAAATAGAATTCCTTTTGGCAATATTCTCCAGGTCTGAGAAAGGACTAAACATATTTTTTTCTTTAAAAATAATTTTATCGGTGAGTCTTTATATGTTCAAAAATACCTACTGGGAAAAAGGTCAAGAATCATAATTTCGAGAACTAAGATGGCGGCAAAGGTAAAACACCTATCTTGCCGTCATAATCAGCAATTTTAATACTACAACTTAACGAAAGAACAAACACCTTCCAGAATCACCAGAAAGCTCGCCGAGTGAAAATTCCACAAATAAAAGTGAAGATAAGACACTGTGACTTGGAGGAGCAGCGGCGAACAGCATTGAAAGATTCGCAAGGAGAGAGGTTTGGAGTGCGCGCCGGGGAGAGGGCAGGCGGCTGAAAACCAGCCAGTTTTCTCGAATGGGGAGACAAAGGCGTCCCACTGGACTGATTCTCCAGCTCTGGGCTAAGTCCAGAGAACCCACTATCACACGGGGTGAAAACTGGACAGTGGGAGGGCACGCCGAAGCTCGGGTGCTGCCGGGTCTCCCGGCTTGTGGAGAAAGCAGCCTGCGCGCGAACAGCTCGGCTGCGTGACAGCGCAGAGAGCGCATTGCGACTTGTCTCTCATTCAGAAAACCGTCAGACTGCTTTGTTTTATGACCCTGGGTGAGACATTGCGCATGCAGACTCATTTTGGGAAAGTCTGAATTCCCTGGCAGCCGGTGGAGCTCAGCAGCGGCTCTCTGTCAGAGGTGCTGGCGGCCATTGCCCCCTGCACAGAGTCCCCGGGGCCACACAGGCGGAGCTAACCCTGTCTGCTTGGCCCGGAGACTCCGCCCACCCAACCTGAGCACAGCTGAGCTTCACAGACAATTGGCCTGGAGGTCAACCCTCCAAGTGCTAACAACGATTAACTGAGCTTAACTTCAGCAAGACTGTGCAGCCCATATCCACCCCAGGTAACCGGGGAGGCTGAGCCACTATCCCTAGTAGGAAGTCTACCACACAAAGCTAATTGACCAACTCACGGAAGCAGCCACCATGCAGCAACATGGAAAGAAATCAGATGTGAAAGAAATGGAGGAAAAAAAAGACTGGACATGGAATTCAGAACCACGGTTATAGGGGTTTTTAAGAGGCTCCAACAAAAGATCGAGGCCTATAAGGAAATAAGCAAGACCAACGTGGAAATGAATGAGTCCTACAAGAAAATGAACAAGACCCTCAAGGATATAAACGAGAGCTGCAAAGAAATGATCAAGACCAATGTGGAAATGAATGAGTCCTACAAGGAAATGAAAGAAACCCTCAAGGATATAAAGCAGACTCTCAAGGGTATGACAAAGGACCAACCAGAAATTAAGCATACACTGACTGAAACAAAAAATATTATACAAAGACCTGAAAGTGCCCTGGAGCACCCTAAGAACCAAGTTAAAGATTTGAAATACAAAGAGGTAAAATCCACTCAGCTGAAAAAGCAAGAAACCAAAAGAATCCAAAAAATTGAAGATAGTGTAAGGGGCCTCTGGGACAACCTCAAGCATACCAACATCCGAATTATAGGGGTGCCAGAAAAAGCGAGAGGCCAAGACAATGAAAACCTATTTGAAGAAATAGTGACTGAAAACTTCCCACACCCGGTGAAAGAAATTGACTTAGGAGTCCAAGAAGTGCACCGAACCCCAATATATAGGAACCCTAAGGGGACCACACCAAGGCACATCATAATTAAAATGCCAAGAGCAAAAGACAAATAGAGAATATTAAAAGCAGCAAGAGAGAAACAGTTGGTTACCTATAAGGGAGCACCCATACGACTGTCAGCGGATTTCTCAACAGAAACGATGCAGGCCAGACAGGAGTGGCAAGAAATATTCAAAGTGATGAATAGCAAGAATCTACAACCAAGATTACTCTATCCAGCAAAGCTATCATTCAGAATTGAAGGTCAGATGAAGTGCTTCGCAGCTAAGAAAAAGCTAAAGGAGTTCATCACCACCAAACCAACATTATATGAAATGCTGAAAGATATTCTTTAAGAAGAGGAAGAAGAAAAAGGTAAAGATGAAAATTATGAACAACAAATACACATCTATCAACAAATGAACATAAAAATCAAGTGAATTGATAGGCTGTTGAACAGGATAGACTGGTGAATATAACAGAGACATGAACATAGAGAGGGAATGGGCTGACAATTCTTGGGGAGAAAAGGGTTGTGGGAATTGCAGCAAGAGACTGGAAAAAAATCTAGCAACAATGGGAGAGGATAGTGGGGAGGGGGAGGTGAGGATGGAGGGTGGGATAGGTACAGGGTGGAGGGGAGCTATAGGGGGATAAAAAGGGGAAACAATGTAATTAATAAACTGAACAATAAAGATTTAAAAAAATAATTTTATCAAAAATTTTAGAGCATCATATAGACCAGAAAAGCAAATAATACTCTGGCCCAGCCGGCTTTGCTCAGTGGTTGATTGTCAACCTATGAACCAGGAGAACATGTTCAAATCCCGATTGAGGCACATGCCCAGGTTTTGGGATTGATTCCCATTGTGGGATTTAGAGGAGGCAGCCGGACAATGATTCCTCTCATCATTGATGTTTCTATCTCTCCCCCTCTCCCTTCCTCTCTGAAATCAATACAAATATATTTAAAAACAAAACAAAACAAAACAAAACCCCAAACAAATAATGCTCTGGAATAGTGGTGTCCAAAATATTAGTCTCTTGCCACAACAGTTGTTGACCACTTAAAATGTGGCTAATAGAGCTGAGGTGTGAGATGTGGCCAACTTATCTGAGATATGGTGAGGATGTATTGTAACTGGTCTTCTGCAATGGTAGGAATGAAAAGTGGCAGTACTTATTTGGAAGTGTGTTCATTTTCTAAGACTCTCTTAATGAAGTAGCAAAAACTAAGTGGCTGAAACAAGAATTACTGTCTCACAGTGCTGGAGGCCAGATTTCCAAGATCACAGTGTCAGCAGGGTTGGCTCTTTCTTGAGGGTTGTGTGATATAGGATTTTTATGTTGTTTGTTTTTATGTTTTTTTTTAAATTAAATTGGTTGTTCATCTAATGGTAAAATGGCTTATCATGCAATGAACCTGTTTTTGTGCAAAAAATTAAAACTTAAAGTTATAAAGACTGCATTATAAAATTTCCAAAAGCCTCCATTAATAAAAAAAAAAATGAGGATGGTAGGGTAATATCATGTAAGGAAAAAATCTCATAAGTTAAGTACACCTAGAAAATTTTTACTTTGGAAAACTAATTTTTATTTGTAATACTAACAACCCATGTAAAACACACATGGTGTCAAAATAAGCCAAAGAAAAATCTTGTGGGCAAAAATAAAAAGGATCCCAAGTCAAATTTATAGAAAAGATTCCTTTATCAACTTTTGGTCAAGAATATGTTTGTATATTTTCAGAAAACAGCTCCAAGACCATGTGGATTCCTGCAACAGAGAAGAGTTGACTGCTCCAACCACGAAGAGGAGAAACAGTCAGAGATGGAAGACATTGACAATTCCTTGCCATGCTACCAGTCAGCAGCTGTGCATCGCTGCAGGTTACCCAGGACCAAACAACAGAGGTCGGACCTGCATTGCCAACATTTGTCCACCATCCAGATATCATTGCTGACATGTACACATAAGGAACAGTTTGACATTGAAACTGGGACCCAGAACTGTTGGTCATTGAAATTGGGTCTCAAACATTTCTTGTACTCATATATTTATTTTCAGTCTGCAGAGGCAAGATTTTTTAAAGAAAGGAAACAGGGGAAATAAAAATAGATACAGAGGCAAAGAAGCATGGAACAGACTGTGGGACTACAGTGGTAAGGCAGGGGAGGTTGGGGGGGGGTACTGCAAGAGATCAACCGAAGGACTTGTATGCATGCATAAAAGCATAACCATAGGACAAATAGCTGACTTCAAAAGCTCATTTTTAATAAAGAATGAAACAATTTGACAGATAATCTATACTAATAAAAGGGTAATATGCTAATTAGACCAGGAGACCTTCCAGATGTCCTTCCGGACAAAGCTATGGTGGTGGGGTTGAGGTAGAGATGGTTAGGGATGAGCAGGTTGGCTGGGGAGGGCAGTTGGAGGTGAGAAGGCTGGCATGGGGAGTTGGGGGCAAGCATGCCAGCAGGGGAGGCAGTTGGAGGTGATCAGGTCAGCAGGGAGCAGCAGTTGGGGGTGATCAGACTGACAAACAGAGTTATTAGGGGTGATCAGGCAGGCAGGCAGGTAAAGTGGTTAGGAGCTAGTGGTCCTGGATTGCGAGAGGGATGTCCTACTGCCAGTTTAGGCCAGATCCTGCTAAACCAGCAGTTGGACACCCCTCAAGGGGTCCCAGATTGAAGAGGTTGCAGGCAGGGTTGAGAAACACCCCTCTTCCTCCTGTGCATGAATTTTGTGCACTGGGTCACTAGTCTATATGTATAAAAGCCTAATATGCTAATTGTCCCTCTGACCGTTTGACCTTTTGACTAGTTGCTATGATGTGCACTGACCACCAGGGGGCAGATGTTCTGACTGATAGGTTAGCTTGCTGCTGGGGTCTGGCCGATCAGGACTGGGCAAGACAGGCTGGACACACCTTGGAGCTCTCCCAGGTTCCCTTTCCACCCCAATGGTAAAGTGGGGTCTCTAAGCCTGGCCTGTATCCTTGTTCAATCTGGGACCCCTTGGGGGATGTTGGAGAGCCAGTTTTCACCATATCTTCTCATGCCTAGAGACCCCATGGGAGCATGAATCCATGCACACTGCATCTAGTAAGAAATAAAAGACCTAGCAACTTGCTGCTGACTGCATTATGTCTTTTGAGGGTCATCTGAGTTGCCACCTCATACTTTCATTGGCTGGCTTTTCTCCTGAATCCTGCATGACCTGCTGTTACAGTGAGCCAGCCCTTCCTCCTATAGGACCCAGAGGACTGCCAGAAGCAGAAGGCAGCTCTACTCTACAAATGAGCGGGATCCCTTAAGCTATGAAGTGTAGTTGATCTTCTATCGCTTAGGTGTGGTGCTGACCTTACTTTCCATCTTTGTTAGACTGATGGAGTCACCTGAGAGCTTACTGGAGAACTTATAGCCCAGGAGCTTCTGGACCATCAGAGGACAACCAGCCATCACAGAATTCCCAAGAGCCTTCCAGAATATCCATCCAGAAATATGTGAGAAGACCTCTCTCCACCAGTGATAAGCTTGGAACACTGGCTTAAACGTGTCCAGCCCAGTGTCCCAGTTCCTGGGCAGGCAAGCTCAGCATCAGCATTAGCAGAGAGCTGTTACTAGGGCCTGGAAGGACCCCTCCATCTGGAAGCTTCTTGCTCTGTGTAATAGGAAGGTGTGAGCGGGTTGCCTATGGCTGTGGAATGGAGTGATTTCACTCTTCTCCCCAGAGTCTGCTGTGTGCTTTGTTCTCCTTTCTTAGATGAGGGCTTGTGCTGCAACTTCAGCTTTTGGGAGATGAAGGTTTTTTCAGCCCTGCTTCCTAAATATCTTTCAAGAGTTTCTTTGGACCTCGGTGGCTTATGGTCAGTTTCTTTAGTGTGCAGCTTCTCTTTCATGTGAGCTCCTCTGTGTGTGGGTAACAGAGCGATGTGAGTTGGATGTAGGAAGGGGAAGATAGAGTGTTCAGTTCTCCTTATTTTATATTTTTAAGTCTTTCTTTCAATTTAACGTGTACATGTGTGTATTGGTCCAAAGGGGACAGTAGGATAACAAAGCCTGCACAGGACATGGGTATTATAGGCACCATGTGGTTTAAGTAAATTTTTATAATGAAATAAAATTGAATACATAAAAAATAAAAGAAATGAAAGACTTAAATAACACTATAAACAGAACCTAACATATATATATATCTGTGTGTGTGTGTGTGTGTGTGTGTGTGTATATATATATATATATATATATATATATATATATATATATATAATGCCCATATAGCAAAATACACAATTTTCTTGAGTGTACATGTTTTAGGCCACAAAACAATCTAAAAAATGTAATAAAAGTATTTAAAACATACTAAATATCTCTGACCATCATGGAATAGAACTGGAAATCAATAACAGAAAAAAAATCACTGGGGAATTCAAAACATGGGGAAATTACATATCATTCCTTTTATTTTTTTATTTTTTTATTTTTAATATATTTTTATTGATTTTTTGCAGTATAACTTATAATTAATAGTAGTACATGTTTTCCTTTCCCCCTCCCCCTTATCCTCCCCCCAGCCTCCCCTACCCCCCAGCACATATCCCCACCCTCCCCCCTCCCCGCCCCAGTGTCTTTCATTCATTGGTTATGCTCATATGCATGCATACAAGTCCTTCAGTTGATCTCCCCCCCGCATCCGCCTCCCATCCACCCAAGCCTTCCCCTGTAGCTTGACAGCCTGTTCCAGGCCACCCTGCCTCTATATCAATCACTCTCCACTGTTTCTTTTCTTCAAAAATATCTTGCCTCTGCATACTAGAAATAAATGTATAAGAACAAAAAATGTTTGACTCTCGTTTCAATGTCCAACTGTTCTGAGTCCCAGTTTCAGTGTCAAATAATTCTTTATGTGTACATGTCAGCAATGGTATCCAGATGGTGGACACATTGTGGCAATGCAAGATCCATCCTCTCTGGTTTGGTCCTGGGCTGCCTGCAGACATGCACAGCTGCCGACTGCTAGCATGGCAAGGTGTCGTCAGTGTCCCCTATCTCTGGACCATCCTCGTGACTGGAACAGATTCATCAGTTCCTCACAGTCACAGGAACCCACATGGTCTTGGAGTTGTTCTCTGAAAACACACAAACACATTCTCGACCAAAAGTTAACAAAGGGATCCTCTATGCAAAATAGACTTGGGATTCTTTTTAATTTTTGCCCAAATGATTTTCCTTTGGCTTATTTTGACACCATGTGTGTTTTTTCATGGGTGTCCTGCACTTGGTTTTACAAATGGAATTTGCTTTACTGGAGTAAACATTTTCTAGATATATTTTACTTACTCGATATTTTTTTTCCTTACATGATATTACCCCACTGCCCCCTCCCCTTTTTTGATTAATGGGGGCTTTTGGAAATTTTATCTTGCAGTCTTGGTAATTTTAAATTTTAATTTTTGCACACAAATATGACTGCTTTAGGTTCTTTGGATGTTAGGCAATTTTACAGTGAGATGAACTACTAATAGATTTTTTAGTTAATTTTTTAGGAAAAGCTTTTTGTCCAGTACACTAAAATTTTCTTGAGTATTCACTTATTTCACTTGGCCAATTTAAATTAATCTAAAAACTTGATTACTATTTTCCTGTCAATTTTAATACTCAAGCAGAAATCTTAGTTTACTCTGTAAATACTAGTGGAAAGGAATATTTGCAATTTTGAGTAGGTCCTGAGCATTCCTGGTGATAGACTGAATTTAGATATAGAGCAGCTATTGCTGGCCGAGTCTCTGTCTGCCGCCTGGGTCCCGGTGTGAGTTGTGCATGGGAGGCGAAGCAGCCGTGGGGGTAGGAGACCTCCCTCAGGAGGGGTGAGAATTCAAGCCCCTGAAAGGTTTGTGGATGAGGGTCTGTGCCCCACCTCTGTTGACCTTTTAGTTCTCTCCTGTTGGCCCCTCTGCGACTGTGCCTGTCTTAGGTTGTTCCTTCCCTGAGGAATCTTACCCGTCTCTGGCTAACCAGCCATCCTCTGGGGCCAAACAGGGTGATGTGAGGTTCAGTTCTGTCTCCTTTGTAGTCTATGCCCCCGTGGCCTCCACGTCCAGTACCTGCCTTGGGGTTCCCTCGCCTGCTGGCGGGGTCCCGGTACTGATCACATATCTCGGGGGACCCAGGTTTCTTCTCCAGAGAGGGCCCAGCTCACCCCATTGGTCGAGATACAGACCCATGGTGCCAGCTGCCCAGAGCTTCAGCCACAGCTGGAACTGAAAACTCAGGCATCAGCTGTGTGTATTTGGATAGTAAGAAGAAGGTCCCTCTTGGCAGAAAGGGCAAGAAGGGCGAATATAGAATGCTCGGATGCCTTCCCAGTGCCTTAATTCCTTCTGAAAGGGATTAATTTCTTTTCTATCCTTTTTAAAGTTGCTGCCCAACAATCAAAGAATTAGTTTGTAAGTTTATTTGGGATAATTGTATAATACGCTGTTGTCATATATCAAATATTATAATGACATTGTAGAATAATATTATGTAAGGGTATTATGGTGTCACGGGAGGTTAAGCAGGGCCTAGCCTAAGGATTGGTCTCCATAGGATATGACAAGCTCTAGGCCTTGTCAATTCAATCTCAAACTAGCTGCCATTTTTTATAACTTTATATAAACTTTGTCAGGGATGTAAAAACACAAATCACTTACCTCAGTTCAAGAGTTCAAATATATTGACTTTTCCACTTACTCCCATCACCTGCCACTTACCCTGAGGTTTGACATTCTGATGGACTTTTCTCAGTCTCTGGATCCATTCTTGTTCATCAGTCTATGTCATTGATTGTATTCCTCAAATGAGTGAGATCATGTGATATTTGTCTTTCTCTGCCTGGCTAATTTCACTTAGCATAATGCTGTCCAATTCCATCCATGTTGATACAAATGGTAGGAGCTCCTTCTTTTTTTCCACGGCGTAGTATTCCATTGTGTAAATGTACCATAGTTTTTTAATCCACTCATCTGCTGATGGGCACTTCGGCTGTTTCCAAATCTTAGCTATGGTAAATTGTGCTGCTATGAACATAGGAGTACATATATCCTTTCTAATTCGCCTTTCTAATTTCTTGGGGTATATTCCTAGAAGTGGGATCACTGGGTCGAATGGGAGCTCCATTTTTAGTCTTTTGAGGAAACTCCATACTGTTCTCCACAGTGGCTGCACTAGTCTACAATCCCACCAGCAGTGCATGAGGGTTCCTTTTTCTCCGCATCCTCGCCAGCACTTGTCGTTTGTTGATTTGTTGATGTAAGCCATTCTGACAGGTGTGAGATGGTACCGCATAGTCGTTTTGATTTGCATCTCTCGGATAATTAGTGACTTTGAGCAAGTTTTCATATGTCTCTGGGCCTTCCTTTTGTCTTCTTTCGTGAAGATTCTATTTAGGCCTGTTGCCCATTTTTTTATTGGATCATTTGTCCTCCTTTTATTGAGTTGGGTGAGTTGCCTGTAGATGCTTGAGATTAAACCTTTATCACTAATAACGTTTGCAAATATGTTCTCCCATACAGTGGTTTTTCTTGTTGTTTTGTTGATGGTTTCTTTAGCTGTGCAAAAGCTTTTGATTTTGATGTAGTCCCATTTGTTTATTCTGTCTTTAGCTTCCATTGCCCTAGGAGCAGTGTCATCAAAGAAGTTCTTTTGGCATATGTCTGAGATTTTTCTTTCTGTAGATTCCTCTAATATTTTTATGGTTTCCTGTCTTACGTTTAAGTCCTGTATCCATTTTGAGTTTACTTTTGTGTATGGTGTAAGTTGGTGCTCCAGTTTCATTTTTTTGTATGTATCTGTCCAATTTTCCCAACACCATTTATTGAAGAGACTGTCTTGACTCCATTTTATGTTCCTGCCTCCTTTGTCAAATATTTATTGAGCATAGTGGATTGGGTTGATACCCGGATTCTCTATTCTATTCCATTGATCTATATGTCTGTTCTTGTACCAGTACCAGGCTGTTTTGAGAACAGTAGCTTTGTAATACAGCTTGAAATCTGGTATTGAAATCCCACCGACTTTGTGCTTCTTTCTCAGGATTGCTGTGGCTATTCAGGGCCTTTTTTATTCCAGATGAATTTTTGGACAGTTCTTTTTAGGTCTTTGAAATATGTCATTGGTATGTTAATGGGGAGTGCATTAAATTTATAGATTGCTTTGGGTAGTATGGACATTTTAATTATGTTGTTTCTCCCAATCCATGAACATGGTATGTTCTTCCATCTGTTTACATCTTTCTCTATCTCTTTTTTTTAGTGTCCTCTAGTTTTCCGCGAATAGGTCTTTTACCTACTTAGTTAAGCTTATTCCTAGGTATCTTAATTTTTTTGGTGTGATGGTAAATGGGATTGCTTTTTTAGTCTCTCTTTCTGTAAGTTCACTATTAGTGTATAGAAATGCCATAGATTTCTTGGCATTAATTTTGTAGCCTGCTACGTTGCTGAACTCATTTATTAAGTCTATAACCTTTTTTATGGAGTCTTTCGGGTTTTTTATGTACGATATCATGTCATCTGCAAATAAGGATAGCTTTACTTCTTCTTTTCCAATTTGGATGCCTTGTATTTCTTCTTCTTGTCTAATTGGAATGACTAATACTTCCAATACTATGTTGAACAGGTGTGGTGAGAGTGGGCAACCCTGTCTTGTTCCTGTTCTTAAGGGAAATGGTTGTAGTTTTTGCCCATTGAGTATTATGTTTACTGTGGGTTTATCATATATGGCTTTTATTATGTTGAGGTATGATCCTTCTATTCCTACCTTGTTGAGAGTTGTTTTTTTTTTTTATCATGAAAGGGTGTTGCATTTTGTCAAATGCTTTTTCTGCATCAATTGATATGACTATGTGATTTTTATCTCTCAATTTGTTTATGTGATGTATCACATTTATTGATTTGCGGACATTGCACCATCCTTGCATTCCTGGGATAAATCCTACTTGGTCATGGTGCATGATCTTTCTGATGTACTGTTGGATCCGATTTGATAGAATTTTATTGAGGATTTTGGCATCTATATTCATGAAGGATATTGGCCTGTAATTCTCTTTCATTGTGTCGTCTTTATCTGGTTTTGGTATTAGAGTGATGTTAGCTTCATAGAAGGAGTTTGGAAGTGTTCCATCCTCTGAATTTTCTTGAATAGTCAGAGGAGTATAGGTTTTAGTTCTTCCTTTGAATGTTTGGTAAAACTCCCCTGTGAAGCCATCTGGCCCCGGGCTTTTATTTGCTGGAAGCATTATGATGACCGCTTCAATTTCTTCCACAGTTATTGGTCTATTGAGTTGTTTAGATTCTTCTTGATTGAGTTTTGGGAGGTTATATTTTTCTAGAAACATATCCATTTCCTCCAGGTTATCCAGTTTGTTGGAGTAGAGTTGTTCATAGTATTTTTTAACAATCCTTTATATTTCAATGGGGTCTGTTGTTATTTCACCTCTTTCATTTCTGATTTTATTTATTAGGGTCCTCTCTCTTTGCTTCTTGGTGAGTCTGGCTAGAGGTTCATCAATCTTGTTTATCCTTTCAAAGAACCAGCTCTTGGTTTTGTTGATCTTCTGTATTGTTTCTTTGGTCTCTATGTCATTTTTTCCTGCTCTGATCTTTACTATTTCCTTCCTTCTGCTTACACTGGGCTTTTCTTGTTGCTTTCTTTCTAATTCTTTGAGTTGTTGGCTTAGATAATTTATTGCCGCTGTTTCTAGTTTTTTTGTGGTAGGATTGTAGAGCTATGAACTTCCCTCTCAGAACTGCTTTCACTGTGTCCCATAGATTTTGGATTGTTGTGCTATCATTGTCATTTGTTTCCATGATGTTTTCTATCTCTTCCTTAATCTCTCTAGTAACCCAGTCATAGTTTAATAGCATGCTGTTTAGTCTCCATGTGTTTCATTTCTTTGGATTGTTTCTATTGTAGTTGATTTCCAGCTTTATGCCACTGTGATCTGAGAATATACTCGATATGATTTCTGTCTTCTTGAATTTGGAGAGACTTTGCCTATGACCCAACACATGGTCTATCTTTGAGAATGACCCATGGGCACTTGAAAAGAATGTATATTCTGTGGCTTTGGGGTGAAATGATCTGAAGATGTCAATTAATTCCATCTGGTCCAGTGAGTCATTGAGGATTGATGTTTCTTTACTGATTTTTTGTTTAGAGGATCTGTCCAATGGTGATAGTGGGGTATTAAAGTCTCCTACTATGATTGTATTGCTGTCTATCTCTCCCTTGATATCCTCTAGGAGTTTTTGTATATATTTGTGGGTGCTCCTGTATTGGGTGCGTATATGTTTACCAGAGTTATTTCTTCTTGTTGGATTGCTCCCTTTAGTATTATGAAGTGACCTTCTCTATCTCTTGTTATGTCCTTCACTTTGAGATCTAATTTGTCAGGTATAAGTATGGCTACCCCAGCTTTTTTTTCATTTCCATTCGCCTGAATAACTTTTTTCCAACCTTTCATCCTCAGTCTGTGTGTGTCGTTTTTTCGGAGGTGGGTTTCTTGTAGACAGCAGATACATGGGTTGTGTTTTCTTATCCAGTCTATTACCCTATGTCTTTTGATTGGAGCATTTAAACTGTTTACATTTAAAGTTATTATTGATAGGTACTTATATGTTGCCATTTTTGTTCTTTACCTCTGTGTTCCTTCTTCGCTTCCTATTTCTTTTTACAGCAGATCCTTTAGCATTTCTTGCATTGCTGGTTTCGTGGTGACGAATTCCCTTAGTCCTTTTTTATCTGTGAAGCTCCTGATTTGACCTTCAATTTTGATTGAGAGCCTTGCTGGGTATAGTATTCTAGGATTCAGACCCTTCCTTTGCATGACTTTGTAAATTTCATTCCACTGCCTTCTGGCCTGATAAGTTTCTGTTGAGAGATTACTTGTTAGTCTGATGGGTGTTCCTTTGTAGGTGACTTTCTGTCTTTCTCTGGCAGCTTTTAAGATTCTTACTTTGTCATTGGTGTTTGCCAATTTAATTATAATGTGTCTTGGTGTAGGTCTTTTGGGGTTTATTTTGCTTGGGACTCTGTGAGCTTCTTGGATTTGTGTAGGTTTTTTCTTTCCTATATCAGGAAAGTTTTCTGTCATTATTTCTTCCAACAGGTTTTCTATTCCTTGCTCAGTTTCCTGTCCTTCTGGAAGCCCAATTATACGGATGTTGTTTTGTTTCATGTTGTCCCAAAGTTCCCTTAGGCTCTCCTCCTGCTTTTTAATTTTTTTTTCTAGAAGCTTCTCTACTTGGTTATTTTTTCCTACCTGGTCTTCTAGCTCACTGATGCGATCCTCTGCTTCTTCTAGTCTACTCTTAATACTTTCTATTGAGTTCTTTACTTCAGCAATGTCACTTTTCATTTCTTCTTGGCTCTTCAACATTTCTTCCTGGGTCTTCCTCATTTCCTCTTGGTTCTTACTCATATTATCAAATTTGTCTTCCATTCTTTTCAGCCACCTTATGACCATTACTCTGAATTCTTTCTCTGACAGGTTGTTAACTTCCATTTCGTTTACCTCCTTTTCTGGTGAGCCTTGCTTTTCTTTCATATGTGGGCTGTTTTTTAGTCTTCCCATGGTCTCTCTTCTCTGTGTATCTGGTTATGTAGTTCTCACTCTCCTGCGTTGATTTAAAGGCACAAAATGCAACACAACCAGGTGCAACGCACCAGGCACTGAACCAGAATGTAGTCAAAGTAATGGTAATTCCAAATAAAGGTGACCACCAGAGAAAGGCAAATTCGGTGATAGGTGGGAAAAAAGAAAGAGAACCTCCCCCAGACACATACAGACACTCACACACCCACTCTCACACAAAAAGAAAGAGACCCCTACACACACACACACACTCACAAAAAAGAAAGACAGGAATGCCAAAATGATAATGGGAAAGTGGGAGAAGAAAAAAAAGGAGTAAATTATAAATGTGGGGTGAAAACTCCTATAGGACAGCCCCTAATCCGAACCAAAACCTGCAACAGGTACCTGGAGATTGATACAAATTACATACAACCACTAATATCAAGAGAGGTGAGGGAACACTGAAGCAAAAATCTATCTCAAAAACAATGCAAATGAGGACAACAAAACAAGAAACAACACCAAAAATAAAAATAACCCCCCCTACAAGACAAACCAAAATAACAGAATAAGCAAATCAATCTCATAAACCTGCTTAAAAAATCGATATAATCAACAGTCAAGTAAACAACAACAACAGGACAGGGATAAAAACACTTTAAGATAGTGAAGTCAGAGAAGCTAGAGGTATATATGCACTTGGAGAAGGTGGTTGGAGATTAGATATATCAGTGGGGTGAAATTTTAACAGGGGGTAAAGGGAAAGAATTAAGGTAAATCTAAAGCAGGAAAAGTGTAAGGGAAACAAGGTACTAAATAGGGAAAGGTTAGCAAGAGAGTGGTGGTATAAAGGTGAAGTTTAGGTAGAGTAAAAGATACTAAAGAGTAGATGAAAATAGACTGTATTGCCAAGGTGGAAGAGAAAATATAATCAATTCCCTGTCACATAAGAGTCGATTTGTGATTTGGCCCCTGGGTGGCAGTGTTTCTAGGTTGACTTCTGGGTCTATTGGTCCTCTCTATCCTGAACTAAACAATACCGCCTCTCTAATGGTGACTGCTATTTTAGCAGCCAGGACCCTCCCAAAATCTTCCGGGTTTCCCTCCTTTGTCAGGTCCAAATTGATTGCGCTCCAGGGATTAACTCTGCCACCAGCTCCAAGGGCCCTCTTCCATGCCTACCAGCTCCAACAGCCACAGATTTTATTTCAGGTGCAGATCTCCAGGTTTTGAGTTCCAAGGTGCAGATCTCCCAGACTGCCAGCCCCCTCAGTTTTGAGCCCAAAGTACCCCCAGGGAAATCTGACCTTTCCTGCTGGAGTTTAGAGCTCCCTGGACTCTGCGCACCTCTGCGCCAACTGGGCGCCTTTGTTCCAGGAGTCTCAGCGGTCCAGCCGGTACTGGTACAATAGCTGTATATTTTCAGGCCCTTCCCCTTCAAGATGTCGTGGTCCACCTCCGTGCGCCTCCTCGCGCAGTTTGCTCAGGGAGAGAACCCAGCAGTACTGGGGCCACTCAGGCTGGGAAGGCGAGCCCAGCCGTCCTCTATCTTCTCCTGGAGCACAGCTGTCCCCCTAGTCGCGGAGAAACGCTCCCTGCGCGACTTTCAGCTGCTCCCTCCCTCTGCCCTTTGAGCAGATTCAGATGGAATCCCTCCGTTCCGACGCCATTTTCTCCCAATTCCCATATCATTCCTTTTAAACAATGAGTGGGTCAAAGAAGAAATCACAAGGAAAATTATATAGTAAATAGAGATAAATGAAATAGGAAACACAACATACCTAAACTTATTAGATATTGTGAGCTGGGCTTAGAGGGAAATGTATAGCTATAAATCCCTATAACTAGAAATAAGTAAATCTCAAATCAATAACCTAACTGTAGACTTTAGAAACTAGAATAGTAAATCAAAGCTAGTAGAAAAAAAATAACAAAGATTAGAGTAGAGATAAACAAAATAAAAAATAAGAAAACAATAGATTTAATTAAATATTTGGTTGTTTTAAAAGATCAATAAATTGGCAAGTTGAAGAGAGAAAGAGAGAGAGAATGCTTTAGCCAGTTTGGCTCAGTGGATAGAGTGCCGGCCTTAAGACTGAAGGGTCCGGGGTTCAATTCCAGTCAAGAACATGTACCTTGATTGCCTGCACATCCCCAGTAGGGGGTGTGCAGGAGGCAGCTGATCAATGTTTCTCTCTCATCAATGTTTCTAGCTTTCTATCTCTCTCCCTTCCTCTCTTAAAAAAATCAATATAATATACTTAAAGCAAGAGAAAGAGAGAGATAACTCAAATTACTAAAAGTAGGAACATTACTATCAACCTTACAGAAATAAAAAGAATTATTCATAGGACACCATGAACAATTCCATGACAACAAATTGGATAACCTAGATTAAATTGACAAATGATTGGAAATACACAAATTACTAGATAGGATTCAAAAAGGAATAGAAAATCTGAACAATCCTACAACAAGTAAATGGGGGTGGAATCAATATAAAACCTGTCAACAAAGAAGAGTCCATGACCAGATGACTTCACTGGTGAATCCTACTAAATATTTAAAGTAGAATTATTGCCAATTCTTCTCAAACTATTTCAATAAATGGAAGAGGAAAAAATAATTATCAACTCATTCTATGAGGTCAGTATTACCCTGATATAAAAGCCAGACATAGACAACAACAAGAAAAAGCTACACACTAATATCCCTTATGAATATAGAAGAAAAAAATTCTCAATGAAATACTAGCAAACTGAATACTGTAGTATGTTAAAAGAATTAGAAACCATGGTCAACTGGTATTTATCCCAGGAATGCAAGGTTTGTTCAACATATAAAAATCAATGTAATTCACAACTTTAATAGAATAAACAAAAACACATAATCATCTCAAAGATGCAAAAAAAGCATTGACAAAATACAACACTCTTTCATGATAAGAATATTCAACAACCTAGGAATAGAACTTCTTCAGTGTGATAAAGGAAATTTATAAAAAAACACATAGCTAATGTCATGCTCAATAGTGAAAAACCTGAAGCTCTCCCTCTATGATCAGGGACAAGGCAAAAAATTTACTTTTGCTATTTCTATTCTACATTATACCAGTACTTCTAGCTATGGAAACTAAGCAAAGAAAATAAGTAAAAGGTTTCCAAATTGATGAGTAAGAAGTAAAATGATCTCTTTTCTCATATGATATAATCTTATACATAGAATATTCTAAATGTAACACCAAAGAAACCCCTTAAACCAAATTAGAGCCAATAAACAAATTTAGCAAAGTTGCAGAACACAAAATCAACATTCAAAATGTGATAGTTCTATACACTAGCAATTAACAACCTAAAATTAAATTAAGAAAAGCAATCCCATTTACAATAGCATCAAACATAAAATATTGAAGAATAAACTTAATATTGCTGAAATAAATCAAAGAAGATCTAACTAAATGGAAAGTTATCTCATGTTCATGAATTTGAGATGTGATATTGTTAAAATGGCAACTCTCCTCAAATAAATGTACATATTCAATGCACTCCCCATCAAAATTCCAATAGCCTTTTATTTTATTTTTTAGCAGAAATGGAAAATCCTCAAATTCATATGAAACTTTCAAATAATCAAAGCAATATTGAGAAAGAAGAAGAAAGTTGGTGAACTTACATTCCCAATTTTAAAACATCCTACAAAGCTATTGTAATCAAAACAATTTATGCCTGGCCAAAGGTAGACATATAGAGCAATGGAATAGAATTGAGAGTCTGGAAATAAAACCATATAGCCCATTGATTTGCAATGGGCTTGTCAACAAGTGGTGCAGGTACAACTTGATTGACACACACAACTGTATGTCTCATGTCATGAACGGCCCAGAGAAGCTCTTAATGTGCATGGACTTGCCAGGAACCATATCACTGATGGCAGGAAGCATCATCAGATTTCAAAAACTTTGGGCCATCTTCCAGCTTTTTCCCAGAATGGGGAGATACTATTTATGAAGAGGAAATTTCTTTTATTCTTATTTTATGCTGTGAATTGAATTGTCCCCCGCTCTCAAATCATATGTTGAAGCCCTAATCCTGATAGGGGATAGGGCTTTTAATGGGGTAATGAAGGTAAAATGAGGTCAAATAAGTGTGATCCCCAGTCTGATGAAAATGTTGATCTTATTGAAAGAGGAAGAGACACCAGAGATATCTCTCACCACTAGCACACACACAGGAGCAAGATATCTGAGACACAGAAGACAGGTGTCTGCTGACCTTGATCTTGGACTTACATCCCCCAGAGTGGTGATAAAATACATTTCAGTTGTTAAGTTATATAGTCCCAGCAGACTAAGACAACTGATGTTTAATTTTGTCAAATGATTTCTGTTTTGATAAACGCACTTTAGTTATTTGTACATGTAAGAGGGGAAAAAACAGAATCTTAAGGGAAACTTATAAATGATCCTAATAAAAGGGTAATATGCAAATTGACCCTCATGGAGGACCCACCAGAATGACCACTCGACCAGTCACTATCAGGCGCACTGACTACCTCTTGGTCCCTGCCCTCCAGCCAGCAGCTTCCAACCGGGGGTGGGTGGTGGAGGACATGCTTGGCACCAGGCCAAGGCCCCTGCCCTGTCGGTTATCCCATACACAGAGGACAACCCACAAAGGGTCGGGCCTCTAGGTCCCGTCCCACCCTCCTGCAGGCTCCCATCGCCCATGGCTTATCAGTTTCCATTATTGAGAAGAAGATACAGTAGAACAGCCTGGAAATAGCAGTTTTTTTCCCCATATTGATTTATTGATGGGCTCTAGAGAAATAATGGCCAAGTCCCCTGCTGGGTCCCTCAGAGCCCCATCTCTCCTCCTCTGCTCAGCCCTTCAGATAATCAGATGTCCCAGAGCAGGAGGGAGAGAAAAGCTGGACTTAGCAATGCCACCCACCTAAGGGTCCGTGGTAGCAGAGGGATGTGGTGATGATACACAGACTTTGGAGTCCCATAGACTTTGCCAGTTAGAGCTGTGTAATCTCTCTGAGTCTCGGTTTCTTCATCTATAAAATGGGTAGGATAATAGTACCAACCTCATTGGAAGGTTACAGGGTGTGCATAAGGTTATGCACGTAAGGCTCCCAGCCCAGTGCTTGACAGGTACGAAGGCTCACTGTGATTATCTGCCCCCTGTTCTCACTTGGCTGACAACCCCAGTGCTTAACTGGCAACGTAGGCAGGTGTGGAAATTGTCTGCTCTGTGTCCTGGGGCCCCTGGGAGAACCGGGTTCCTGATCCGGATTCCTGGGCCTATGCAATATGAAACCCCTGAGGGTCAGGAGCCCAGCCAGGTCCCAGCATGTGCTCTCTGGGTCTCAGAGGCAATACCTGCTGCCTTCTTTCTCTTCCGGACACTGTCTTATGCTGCCTTAGTTGTCACTCATGTAGCTCCAACTCCCTCTGCCTTAGTTGTCACTCATGTAGCTCCAACTCCCTCTGCCTCCCAGCTCTGCCCTGCACTTGGGAAAATTGCTTAATGTCTCCATGCCTTTGTTTCCTCAACTGAAAGCTGCAGGCCTTCTGGGATTGTTGTTCAAACCAGGTCACCAGGTGAAGCACTTAGAAGAGTGCTGGGCTGTTTTAAGTGGCCATTCAGTGTCAGCTGTTCTGTTACTACTGCTGAAAGGTGAGTCTCCTAGGAGTAGGGGTTCTGCAGGTGCCACTGTCCTGTGAAAACTCTGAATGAGAATCTTCAGTCTCTTTCAGAAAGTATGAGCTCATTAGCATAATAAACCACCTGTGAAGGACCTCTTGCTCCTATAAGCATTAACAACAAAGAGTAAGAAGGCTGAGGCCTGAGCCTGGATGTTTGTCCTGTATACCAATAGGTTGCTGGTTAGGTTCTCTGTCAGGGCACATGCCCCACTCTAGGCTCAAAGTTTCTCTTTCTCTCTTTCTTCCTCCCTCTCAAATAAATGAAAACATACTTAAAAAATAAAGTTAGAAATGAAGCCATTATTGTCCCATGGCTGCAAATTCTAGAATAAAACATAACTCAAGAATAAAAGACTCTTAAAAAAAAGAACTTATGCTGGACCGGTTTGGCTCAGTGGATAGAGTGTTGGCCTGCAGACTGAAGGGTCCCGGGTTTGATTCCGGTCAAGGGCATGTACTGTGGCTGCAGGCACATCCACAGCAGGGGGTGTGTAGGAGGCAGCTGATCGATGTTTCTCTCTCATCGATGAGACTTTCTATCCCTCTCCCTTTCTGACTTTCTGACTTTCTATCCCTCTCCCTTCCTCTCTGTGAAAAATCAATAATATATATATATATATAATATATATATAATAATATTATATATATATAATATATATATATTATATATAATATATATGTAATATATAATATATATATAATTTTATATATATAATATATAAATTATATATAATATAATTTATATATAATATAATATATAAATTATATATAATTATATATATATAATATATATATAAATTATATATAATATATATATAATATATAATATATATATAAAGAACTTATAGCAATAAAAATAACAGAATTCCAATGAGGAAGAAAACAAGCATCTAAAGGAATCCATGTAGTCAAACTGGGAAAAATGTATTTGCAGCAAATCCTATCTAATAAAAGAGTAACATGCAAATGTGACCATACCTTGGCTCCTGATTGGCTATGCTACCAGCCAATCAGAGCAAGGGATGGGGTCGAGAGGAGTGGGCACCAGGCCCCAGGAGCGGAGACCAAGTGGTGAAGGCATCAAGCACCAGGCCATGGGCGCGGATACCAAGCAGTGGCAGCTCCAGCGAACCACAGCTGCATCTAACTGAGGCCCCGGGCAGAAAGGTGCAGACGTTATGGACAGAAAATGTCTGAAGAGTGACGTGCGTCTGATCTTGAAAGAAGGCGATGCCTGCAACAGAATGTATCTGAGGAGCAGCTATTGGAAAAATGTCTCTCTGAAGCTGAAAAACACCGGCATCTTCAACAGGAAATGTCTAAAGAACAATGTGCCTTTGAAGTTGAAAGAAGGCAGTGGCAAAGACAGAATATGTCTAAAGAACAGTTATCAACAAGTACTAGCAATAGTGGTAGGAACTGCCTTCTCAGCGAAAATGGAGTATGTGAGGATGCAATTCTTGAACATAGTTGTGGTGAAATGACTGTTAGATGTGAATTTTGCCTATCACTAAATTTCTCTGATGAAAAACCATCTGATGGGAAATTTACTCGATGTTGTAGCAAAGAGAAAGTCTGTCCAAATGATATACATTTTCCAGATAACCTGCCATATTTAAAAAGATTAATGACAAATGAAGATTCTGACATTAAAAATTTCATGGAAAACATTCGATCTATAAATAGTTCTTTTGCTTTTGCTTCCATGAGTGCAAATGTTGCATCACCATCAGGGTATGGGCCATACTGTTTTAAAATACACGGACAAGTTTATCATTGTACTGGAACTTTACATCTTTCTGATGGTGTTTCTCGGAAGTTTGCTCAATTCTATATTTTGGATACAGCTGAAGCTACACGTAAAAGATTAGCAATCTCAGCAAACCAGGCCTGCTCAGAAAGTATCGTGATCAACATCAACAACCTCATGCATGAAATAAATGAATTAACAAAATCGTACAAGATACTACATGAAATAGAAAAGGAAGCCCAATCTGAAGTAGCACCAAAAGGTATAGCTCCCAAGGAAGTAACTATGGCAATTAAATATGATCGTAATAGTGACCCAGGTAGATATAATTCTCCCCGTGTAACTGAGGTTGTTGTCATATTCTGAAATGAAGATGGAGAACCTCCTTTTGAAAGGGACTTGCTCATTCATTGTAAACCAGATCCCAATAATCCAAATGGCACTAAAGTGAAACAAATCAGTATCCTGTTTCCTACGTTAGATGCAATGACATATCCTATTCTTTTTCCACATGGTGAAAAAGATTGGGGAACAGATATTGCATTAAGACTCAGAGACAACAGTATACTCAACAATAATACTAGACAAAATGTAAGAATACGAGTCACCCAAATGCAGTATTATGGATTTCATCTCTCTGTGAGGGACACATTCAATCCTATTTTAAATGCAGGAAAATTAACTCAGCAGTTTATTGTGGATTCGTATTGTTGTTATATCATTTTGTTATTATTTATTAATTAAATTATGTATTATTTTCATATACATTGTACTCATTACCTTTTATCTTTCACACTTTTATTGTAGAAAAAGGGCAAATAGCACTATTAAAATATTTCCTCTAATAGCCTTTTAATGTGCATGAATTTCATGCACCGGGCCACTAGTATTCAATAAAAGCTTAGTGTCTTGCCCTAACCGATTTGGCTCAGTGGATAGAGCATTGGCTTTCAGACTCAGGGGTCCCAGGTTTGATTCTGGTCAAGGGCATGTACCTTGGTTGCAGGCACATCCCCAGTAGAAGGTGTGCAGAAGGAAGCTGATTGATGTTTCTTTCTCATTGATGTTTCTAACTCTCTCTCCCTCTTCCTTCCTCTCTGTAAAAAGTCAATAAAATATATTGAAAAAAATGCTTAGTATCTTTAACATATAAAGAGCTCATACAAATCCTATATAATAAAAGCCTAATATGCAAATTGACCAAACTGCAGACAGCAGGCAGAATGACTGGTTGCTATGATATGCACTGACCACTAGGGGGCAAATGCTCTATGCAGGAGCTGTTGCCTGGTGGTCAGTGCACTCCTACAAGGGG
Organism: Antrozous pallidus; assembly: GCA_027563665.1. Classification (NCBI taxonomy): domain Eukaryota; kingdom Metazoa; phylum Chordata; class Mammalia; order Chiroptera; family Vespertilionidae; genus Antrozous; species Antrozous pallidus. The sequence goes on from CM050514.1 coordinate 69,601,872, forward strand.
AGTGCTTCTCAGGCAGAAGCGAGGCTCATGGCTGGTAAAAGCAGTGATGTTGACGGTATCCTCTCCCGCCTCTGCAGCAGGAACCAAGAAGTAAGGAGCAGCGAGCAGGCAGGCAGTAAGGAGTGAGGGGTTCTGGGCTTTGAGAGGGAGCAGGCTGGACTGAGGGATCCTCCCCCCATCCCCCATGCACAAATTTTGTGCACCCGGCTTCTAGTAGAGAATAAACTTTATTTCATTTTATATTTTAGCTATGTTATCACTAATGTCATGTAGAAACTCATTTAAATCCTATTGGAAAATTAAATAAATAATTCCAGAAAAATTAAAAATTATAGGTTGTATCTATACCACATATATTGAAAAATATTGCCAAAAATAGAATTCCTTTTGAAATATTATTCAGGTTTGAGAAAGGACTAAATATATTTTTTTCTTAAAAAATAATTTTATTAAAAATTTTAGAACATCATACTGACCATTAAAACAAATAATGCTCTGGCCCAGCTGGCATGGCACAATGGTTGAGTGTTGACCTATGAACCAGGACGACATGTTCAAATTCAGGTAGGGCACATGCCCAGGTTTTGGGATTGATTCCCATTGTGGGACTTAGAGGAGGCAGCCGGACAATGATTCTCTCTTATCATTGATGTTTCTATTTCTCTCCCTCTCCCTTCCTCTCTGAAATCAATAAAAATATATTTAAAAACAAACAAACAAAACCCCAAACAAATAATGCTCTGGAATAGTGCTGTTCAAAATGTTAGTCCCTTTCTACAACAGTTGTTAACCATTTAAAATGTGTCTAATAGGTGTGAGATGTGGCCAACTCATTGGAGATACATACAGTGAGGATGTACTGTAACTGGTCTTCTGCAATGGTAGGAATGAAAAGTGGCAGTACTCGTTTGGAAGTGTGTTCATTTTCTAAGACTGTCTTAATGAAGTAGCACAAACTAAGTGGCTGAAACAACAAGAATTACTGTCTCACAGTGCTGGAGGCCAGATTTCCAAGATCACAGTATCAGCAGGGTTGGCTCTTTCTTGAGGGTTGTGTGATACAGGTATTTTCTGTTTGATTTTAATTTAAAAAATGTTTTAAGGCTGTCTTGATTTAGTTCTAAGGCCCTGGCTAGAGGCCAGTCAGTTCCTATTCTTGAGCTCCTGATTAAGTCCATGCCCAAACCACTTCCTTATTTGGGCTTTCACACTCTAGGCCCTAGGGCAACCACCCTAATTGCCCCAAATAACTAGGAACAGTCCCTTTGCCCTAGAACCTGTGAAAAGTTTTCAAGTTTGCTGATACAAACAAAGAATCTGCCAAACGTAACAAACCACTCCAATTGCCCTATATACACTGTCCCCCTACAGTTCCAACTTGTTGTTCTACTGTTCCCAATGCAACCTTCTTTCTTGGAGTTATGATTTATAGAGCATTCTGTCTTTCATCTGTTTGAGTGTCCTTGTGCTGTGTCCTGCCATCAAAGAAATCTTTCAATCTTATAAAGCATTTGGCACCATGAGCATGGTAGCATGGCTGTGACTTCTGACTCTTGCATAGCTTATTGAGGGTCTGCTCTTGGCTTACTAATTGGTTCTAAGCCACCAGGAGAGCAGCTTGGAAAGGAGCTTGTCGGTGAATGTGTGCTTTAATCTTGTTGCTTACTACTGATTTCCACAAATTTCCTCAGTACTGAAATATTAAAAAGGAACAGTTCTAACTGGCTAAACTCCATGGGCTAGGTTCTAGTCAGGTGGAGGTCAGTCTGACACACTCAAGGGGCCAAAGAGCCACATGTGGCTCTCCAGTCATGGTTTGCCAACCACTGCCTTAAGACAATGGGAATGATAATCTACTTAAGCCATGGTCCAGCCTTCTGGTTGGTGGGAATGATAATCTACTTAAGCCATGGTCCAGCCTTCTGGTTGGCTATAGACTGAATATTTGTACCTCCCCAATTAACACGTTGAGACCTATCTCGCCAATGTGATAGGATTTGGAAGGGGGCGTTTGGGAGGTGATTTGGTCATGAGGGTAGAGCCCTCATGAATAATATTAGTGTCCTTATAAAAAAGACCCCAGACAGCTAGCTTGTCCCTTCCACTATGTGAGGACACAATGAAAAGACTGTCTGTGAATCAAAAAGCAGACCCTCACCAGGCACCAGATATGCTGGAGACTTGATCTTGGACTTCTCAGTCTTCAAAACACGAGAAATAAATTTCTTTTGTTTATAAGTCCCCCATCTGTGGTGTTTTGTTACAATAGCCTGAACAGACTAAGATAGTGGACATAAACAGTCTGATACAATAACTAATTAATTAAAATTATATTAAGTCTTTGGCACCTACAAATTGGCTTGACAAAATGGGACCCCACAGACCCTCAGTGAAAATAGTAAATATTTCCCAATGTAAGTTTAAAAAGGTCTTTCAAAGTTTGAGACATTATATAAGATCAAATAAATAAATGGGGGACTATCATGATGATTCCCACTGCTTCTCCATTTGACAGCTTGAGTTTACCTATTAGTGAACTTAGAAAGAATAAATGGTGCCTCCTCATGTATTATTGCAACCTTAAATATGTGGTCAAACCCACATTAAAGCTCCCATCTCCAATCCAGTATTAAAATTTGCCATTCTATCAATGTTTATTCAGTGCCTACTTCAACAGCCTCTCTGGCTTCAGCTGCCTTCATTTCCAAAGGAATACAATATACTTTTACTAGGCTACCCATGAAGCACCTCAGCAGGCCTTGCCACCACACAGTCTTTACAGGCAAGATTTTTAACTGCATCACCTTTCTCCAGGAACCCAAGTATGGCATTACATCAATGACATCATCCTCTAAGCAGTTTTGTTTAACAGACTCATTGAGGATATTTAAGTCCAACATCTTTTAATCCTTTTGAATTCTAGGGATAGCATATTCCTAATTTACCAATTTTACTTAACCCACCTGACGTTAGTACTTACAAATGAGCCCACTTGAAATGGTACTAAGAAAAGACTCTCAAATCTGTCCAAATTAAAATTAACAGGGTCTTAGAGACTCCTTTACTGTAGAGGCTTTAAGCAACCTCCTCTCATAATTCTGGAATCACTGGACTACTATTGGCCATAAATTGCCCATGAGCTTTAGATGCAAAAATTGCCCATCTTGACCCTTATGCTATCTACCTTTAGAGCGAAAATTATTGATTGTATGCTAGGTTTTCCTGGAAACAGAGGTTCTGACAGCCTGTGTCCCTCCATACCCAGTTGTTCATTATGCTTAGAATCATAAAAGCAAAATCTCACAGGCTTGTCATGGCTACTGAGACCTCCTTGATACAAGATAGAGCCAAACCTGGGTCCTCTGGATTATTCAACCTGCTGGAGGGGTGGCCTGCACAGCCTCAGTCCCCTGTCAGATGCCATGGCATTGTATGATGTCACTCTTCACCCAGATCCCTTGATTATCTAGGGGACCTCTTGGGTTGTCATGAAAAAGCATAACTCACACATTAAAAAATATTGTTATTAATTTCAGAGAGGAAGGAAGAGGGAGAGAAAGATAGAAACATCAATGATGAGAGAGAATTATTGATTGGCTGCCGCCTGCATGTCCCTCACTGGGGATTGAACCCACAACCTGAGCATTGCCCCTACCAGGAATCAAACCATGTCCTCCTGGTTCATACGTCAATGTCAACCACTGAGTCATGCCAGCCGGGCCATAATTCACACTTTGAACATATTTTATAACTCAACCAGATATTGTAAGAGATCCTGGAAATTCCAGACCTGTTTTCTTAGCTAATGCCATTTAATAAGGGATTTTAGTAGGGACTGACCTAGAATAACTCCTTATACTTCTACCAGCTGTCCTTCATTTTACTCTCATAAGATGCTTCTATGTGGTTTAGGGTAACTTTTGCACTACTCTCTAAAAATCTCCTCTACTATTTGGGCCACTTAAATACCCTGAACAATCAAGCTCAAAACTGATGTGAAGATCAATGGGCTTATTTTAATATAGTTTTTATTTTTTAAAATTATGTCTACATCCAATTTTGAGGCAAGATAATAAGAAGCTAAGAAAATATGGGGGTAAGTGGAATGGGGAAACTAAACAAGGCCAAACAATTTAAACACCTTACAGATAGTGAATTATAAGACCTTATTATCCCTATCCAAGGACCCTTGAGAAAAAATGCTTTATACCTCTCCTACCTAAGCAAAGTCTAAATAACTTAAATCACCATGATCAAGGAGATAGAGGACACAGACTCAATTAGTGCCATTTGTGCCAGCCTAACCCAAAAATGGATGAAATTAGGGGAACAAATAACAAAAACCCAATTAGAGTCAGACAGACCCAAGGTAAAAATAAAGCAGTGAAGCCGACTAAATAATAATCTCAAACATTTTGATGCATCAGCATATTAAAAATGAACCTGGAAGCTGATGAATACTCTGCTGAAACTCTCCCCTCAGACTTTTGCCTGCAGAAGAAAGATGAAAACCCTCAAAACAAAGACCCAGCATAGGTTCTCTCTAGAGCACACCCAGGCCCATTCCTGGGCATGAACTTTTTACTTTCTTTCTCCTAAACTGTAAGGGTCCCCGTAAGACCTGCAACCAGGGGAGCAGTGGGCAGCAGCAGCGCATCCCAGGCTTACTCCCCAATCCTGCCTCCAAGGTCCATTTTTCTCTGACTTCCCAGTGAGCTAAAGCAGCTCCACTTTGACTCACGTCTTTCCTATAACATTTCTAGAAGCCATAGCCGAGCACCACCGAGGCTCTCTCCTGTTGCATCTTTTATCCTAATTCCTTTCTTTGTTTAGCTGTTCCCAGCTTTAATAAATGTACTCTCAGAATCACCTGCACTGGTTTTGTGAAATCTTTCCTGCATGAAGTCAAGAATCCACACACTATAGGCTGGCCTCAGACAGACCTGCTTTGGGTCTGGTCCTCATGTGGTGACAATTTGGGCCACTCAAATACCCCAAATAATCATACCGTCTACACCCAATTTTGTGGCATTGACTGGAGGATGGTCAGTTCTCTCTTTGTGCAGCTAAACCCACACTCCAATTATTTCCCTTATTTGTTTTTTTTTATTTCCCTTATTTGAGTTGTCATACTCCTAGCCACAATGCTTCCTCCCTCATTACCCGAAAGTCAAGCAAAACTCACTGACATTTCCTGTTAGTTGCTAGTCAGCAAAATGCATGTACAATGGAGATAAATATAAAGATAAGAAGATAGAAAAATGGTGAAGAAAAGTAACAACCAGTCCTGTTAAATTCCCGAGAGATTCACTGAATCCATTGATTGATTTTCAGTGAATTTGCATTAAAGAAGAAAATCACTCCAAATGCATACTTTGGGGAAGACTTCAACTTTGAGATTACTGATCTCCATCATTATCACAGGGTCTGGTAAGTCTGATGCTGTGACATTTTCCGTCAAAAATAAAGATATCTTTCAATAGTGATGAGGATGCTCCTCATCCATTCATAAAATGTTTATAAGGTGTTTAATGATTTGTTCAAATAAAAGTCTAAATTTGTGCACCATCCAGCAAAGTAATTTCTGATTCACCTTACCTAAATGGTGCATTGGCCAGCTGACTAGCCGAGTCCAGAGTAATATTGTGGACACTGGAGTAAATGAAACTAAACTTTTGGGACAAACAAATGAACTGTTTCTCCTAGGTGTTTGGTTTGTATTTTCATTATCTCACTTGAATTCCTGTTTTTGAGCTGTACTGTTTACTGTTGTGTAATTATTTATTTTTCTTTTAATAATTCTAGCTCTGAGGCTAAGAAGAAAATCCTAAATTTCTATTGGGTCTTTAAATTTTAAAATAGGGACAAGAAATTTATGGGTACAATTTGTTTCAGAAAATGACGGTCAGGAAAGATAAGAGTAAATAAACGATAGATAATTAATTCAAATAAATGATTTTAAGCTCTCACCAGAAATCTTTATACAAATGGACTTCTTTCCAAAAACATAAACAGGTAAAACATATGAGTGAATTTGCTCTAATTAGAGCAGGCTTGGGCAGCTAGAAACAAAGTTTTGATTCCTTTCTGTCTTTTTTTGTAATGATCCCCAAGAAGTTCCACAACATTTTAAAAACTGGCTTCCACATTTCCACATAATGTCTAGTTAAAAAAGAAAAGCAATTATTAGAAGAAATAAATAGGGAATCTAGTGCCTAGGAAAGCTGAAAGATATTGGGAGACAAGAACATTTGAAATTAACTCAAAAGCATATTCTGTAGAGAAATATTTAGATGTGGTAGGATTCTGGTAGGGAACAGAAAGCAACAAAAAAAGGTGTAATTGAATAGGGTTTAATTAGAATGTATTAATGTAATTGACTATTATTTGTTTAAAGGAGGACACTCTGAGATTGCTTCAGGTATTAAATTATTATAAAAAGGTGATTTTTGTGTGCATACTTTAAGAGCATTTTTAGATCAGGTTTTTTTTTTCCAAAGCAAAATTGAGAGAAATGTATAACAATTTCCCATACACCTCCTAACCCCAGACATGCATAACTGTCTGAGACTATCAACACCCTTCCATCAGTGTTACATTCATTACAATTGATAAACCCACATTGACACATAATTATTGATCAAAGTTCATAGTTTAATTTAGGATTTACTCTTGGTGTTATACATTCTATGGCTTTGAACAAATGTATAAAGTCATATATCCATCATTATAGTGTCATACAGAGCTGTCACACTTCCCTAAATAACCTCTGTGTTTTAACCATTTAATCTTTCCTCCCTACTAAACAATGTAGCCAATGATCTTCAGTGTTTCTATAGTTTTTCTTTTTCTAGAATGTCATGTAGTTGGGATTGTACAGTACGTAGCCTTTTTAGATCAGCTTCTTTTACTTCAAATATATTCAAGTTTCCTCTATGTCTTTTCATGGCACAATAGTTCCTATCTTTTTAGCTATCATTACTATTCATTGTCTGGATCTACTACAATTTATTCATTCACCTATTGAATAAAGAAATCATGGCTGCATCCAAGTGTCAGTAATTACGAATAAAGCTGCTATAAATATTAATGTGCAAGTTTTTGTGTGGACATAAATTTTTGCCTCTTTTGGGTAAAGACCAAGGAGTGCTATTGCTGACTTATATGTAAGAATATGTTTAGTTATGTAAGAAACCACCAAACATCTTTCAAAGTGACTGTGTATATAATTTTGCATTTCTACCAGCAATCAAAGAGAGCTCATGCTGCTTTACATCCATGCTAACATTTGGCATTATCAGTGTTCTGGATTTTGGCCATTGAGTAAAGCACCAGGAAACAAAATAAATATCCAGAAATCAGTTGTATTTTTGTACACAATAATAAATTATCAGAAAAAGATCCAATCCAATATATAATTGCATCCAAAATCCCCCAAGCTAACAGCTTGGAATAAATTTAACCAAGGATGTAAACTGTATTCAAAAAATTATAAGACACCGAAGAAAGAAATTGAAGGGGATATAAATAAGTGGAAGCATATATCATGTTCATGGATAGTAAGAATTAACATAATTGAAATGTCCATACTATCCAAATCAATCCTTAGATTCAATACAATTCATATCAAGATACCAATAATGTATGTCAGAGAACTAAAACAAATATTCTAAAAATATATATGGAACACAAAAGATCCCAAATAGCCACAGCAATCTTGATAAAGAAGAACAAAGTTGGAGGAATCATGCTATCTGATATCAAACTGTACTACAAGGCCATAATAATCAAAATAGTATGATACTGGCATAAGAACAGAACAAGGGCCCAGAAATAAACTCAGACCTTTATGGCCAATTAATATTTGACAAAGCAGGCAAAAGTATACAATGGGGTAAATATACTTTATACAACAAGTCGTGTTGGGAAAATTTTATAGAAACTTGCAAAAAATGAAATTAGACCACTTTCTAAAAACCATACATAAACATAAATTAAAAATGGAGTCTTCAAGAATACTAATCAGCCATAGAAAAGGAAATCTTACCTTTTGTGACAGTATGATTAAACCTGGAGATTATTATACTAAGTGAAATAAACCCACCAGAGAAAGAAAAATACCTATGATTTCACTTACCTGTGAAATCAAATGAACAAGGTAAACAAACAAAATGTTTTCTGACTCATAGACACAGACAACAAACTGACAATTGTCAGAGGGAAGGGGGTTTGGAGGTCTGGGTGAAAAGGGTGGAAAGGTTAAGCAAACAAACTCATAGACACAGACAGCAGTATGGTGATTAACAGGGAAAGAGGGATAGATGGGGATAGGTGAAAGAGGGTATAGGATGCATTAAAGGTAATGGAGGAACACTTGATGTGAGGAATGCACAATACAATCCTATCCTATCTAATAATAAAGAGTAACATGCAAATGTGACTGTACCGTGGCTCCTGACTGGCTATGCTACCAGCCAATCAGGAACGGGAGGTGTGACTGGGGGGCATGGTCATGGCTTGCCTGGACGCCAGTGAACACTTCCCTTCAGGAACCCTTGGCTTCACGCTGGCGCCTCAAATGCTTCACGCCTATGGTGTACACTTCGCTTCACACCAGCACAGGTGGGGAATGAAGCACTTCATGCCAGCGCCAGCTGGGAACGCTTTGCTTCATGCTGGCGGGCGCGGGGAACGAAGCAGGGACCACGCCTCTGCACAGGGTGTTTTCGAGGGCCTAGCGAGCCAGCGGCTCGGTCCTTGAGGCGTCCGTGGTGCAGGGAGGGCTGGGCCAGGACAACACCATACTTTCAAAGAAAGTTGTTTCCCACTTAAATATCCCCTGATGAGTATCTTTAAAAAACAAGTAAATATTCAGCCATTGTCACACCTTGAAAAGTGAAGGTAATTCCTTAGTATCACCTAATATCCACTGTATGTTCAAATGTCTTTGTTTCAAAGATGCCTTTTACTGCCCCTTCGGAGGCTACCCAAGGTCTTATTTCAGCCCTGATGTTGGGCTGCTTCCCCCGACCATAAGTTCCTAATGCACTTCCAGCCAGAGTTAAAGGGGGGTTCTTCTGTTTTTAAGGCATCGCCATATCCAATGCCTGCCAGGCCTCTGTGAAAGCACTACTCCTTAGGTCCGGGGTGCTGGGAGCTGAAGCAGAGAGGCTGTGAGGCCCAGCTCACCTAGGATGCTGGCTCCCATCACCCTCTCCCAATTATTCTGGCCCAGCCTTCTCTATGCGTACCTGCTCATGGAGAGTATGAGGTGGATCTGGCAGCGGGATGGGAGGCCTACACCCTCCCCCAATCCAGAGGGGCTTGACAGGGGGCCACAGGCCATGCTCCCCACATGGCAGGGCTTGACAGGGAACCTCAAAGTGTGATTCCAGCCCTGGTGCTGGGCTAGGGTTACCTCAGGCTGCTCCCCCAACCCCAGATCCAGGCTGGGGGACCTCAGGCCATGCCTCCCACCTGGTGCGGCTTGACAGGGGACTACAGGCCACACTCCCAACCCAGCAGGACTTGACAGGGGACCTCAAGCTGTACCCCAACCCTGGCACCAGGCTGGGGGACTTCAGACCACACCCTCTGCCCCAGCACCAGGCCAGGGGTCCTGAGGCTGTGCCCCTCCTGCCTGACTGGGCTTCACAGGGGACCTAAGCCTGTGCCTCTGTGCCAGTGAGGATTGACGGGGGACCTGAGGCTGTGCCTCTTTCCCGGTGCTGGCCTGGGGGACTTGAGGCTGTATTCCTCTGTCTGGTGGGGCTTGACGGGGGACCTCAGGCCATGCCCCCCATCCTGGTGCTGGGCCAGGGGACCTGAGGACACACCGTGCCCTGGTGACTTGACAAGAGTGGGACTGGTGGGGTCTGGATCTACCCCAATGCAGGGGGGCGGGTGCGGCTGGGTCTGGGTCTCATGTGATTTTGAGGCACATGTGAGTGAGTGGGGACTTGACTTTGGGCCCTGTGGTGCACCCCAGACTCTGACAGGAGGAAGGTTTTCATATACATTTTACTAATTTTCTTTAGTCTCTGATACTTCTCTTATAAATAACAAATAGCAATATTAAATTATTTCCTCTAATTAATACCCTTTTAATGTGCATCAATTTTGTGCACCAGGCCACTAGTATATAATAAAAGAGAAACATGCAAATTTGACCATACCTTAGCTCCTGATTGGCTATGCTACCAGCCAATCAGGAGTGGGGGTGGGGCCAAGTGATGCGAGCACTGGGCCCCTGGGGTGGAAATGAAACGGTGGTGGCAGTGAGTGCCCAGCACCTGGGTACTGTGAGGGGAAGCAGCGGCAGCAGCAGCAGCAGCGGTGGTGGCGGCGGCAGAGAGCACCTGGCCCCCGGACGCCGTGAGCAGAAGTGGTGGTGAGTGCCCAGCCCCCAGGGCTGGGTGGTGGCAGGCAGCTGGGGCTGAGCTGAGCAGGGCAATGGCTGGGTGCCCAAAGCCTAAAGCCTTGGGCAGGCTGGGGGTGAGCCATCAGTTGGACATCCCCTTAGGGCTCCCAATATGTGAGAGGGGGCAGGTTGGGTTGAGGGACCACCCACCCCAGTGCATAAATTTTCATACACCAGGCCTCTAGTATACAGATAATATATTATAGGATCATATACCTGAAACCAATATTATTTTTTAACCAAGGTCACCAAATAAATTTAAAAATATATTTTTGGTTCTCTTTTTAATAAGATAATTTTTTATTGTTCAGTTTTAAGAGTTCTTTATATTTTTTGGACAAAAATATATAATATATCCTTTATCAGATATTTCTTTTGCAAATATTTTCACCCCATCTGTGACTTATCTTTTTACTTTCTTGACAGTCTTTACAGAGCAGAACTTTTAAAATTTAATGAAGTCAGGCTTCTCAATATTTTCTTTCCCTGGATTGTGCCTTTGGTGTTGTATCTAAAAAGTCATTGTCATACCAAGTTCATCTAGATTTTTTCGTATGTTATTTTTTTAGGAGTTTTAGAGTATTGTTTCACACTTAAGTCTGTGATTCATTTTGAATTCATTTTTATGAAGAGTGCAGAGTCTGTATCTAGGCTCACTTTTTTTTTTTTTTTTTTTACATGTGGACATTCAGTTCTAGCACCATTTGTTGAAAAGACTGATTTTTCTTCATTGTATTATCTTTTCTCCTTAGTCAGATTGCTGGAGTTTATTATGTGGGTCTATTTCTGAACTCTATTCTGCTTTGTTGATGTATTTGTTTATTCTTTCTCCAAGACCACTCATTCTTGATTACTTTAGCTTTATAGTAAGTTTTAGTCAGGTGGTGTCAGTCCTCCAACTATGTTTTTAGATAATATTATGTTGGCTTTGTGGGTCTTTTGATTCTTTATATAAATTTTAGAATTACTTTGTCAGTGTCCACAAAATAACTTACTGGGATTTTGATTGAGATTGCACTGAATCCATAGATCAAGTTGAGAAGAGCAGACAACAATGTTGAGTCTTCCTATCCCTAAACATGAATATTTCTCCATTGATTTAGTTCTTTGACTTATTTAATCAGAATTTCTTAGTTTTCCTCATATAGATCTTTGGCATATATTGCTGGATTTATATCTAAGTATACTATTTTGGGGGGTGCTAATGTAAACGGCATTGTGTTTTTAATTTCAAATTTCACTTGTTCATTGTGTTATATAGGAAAGCAATTAATTTTTGTATAGTAACCTTGTGTCCTGTAACCTTGCTCTAATATTTATTAGTTTGAGGAGGTTTTTTTTAAATCATTTCCTTTGGGATTTCTCTTAGGAGTGCTTATGATCATGTAATCTGTGAACAAACACATTTTTATTTCTTCCTTTCTAATCTGTATACCTCTATTTTTTTTACTTTTCTTTCTTTCTTTCTTTCTTTTATATTGTTGCATCTGCTAAAATTTCCAGTACTATATTGAAAAGAGAGGGCAAGAAGGGACATCCTTATGTTTTCCTAGAGTAAGCTTATAATTTCTTACCATTAAGCATGATTTTAACTGTAGATTTTGTTGTTGTTTTGTAGATATTCTTTATGCAGCTGAGGAAATACTCCTTTATTCCTAGTTTATTGAGGTATTTTTTTCTTTTACTCATGAATGGGTGTTGGTTAAGCTAATTGATTTTTTCCTGCATTTATTGATGTAATCAGGTGATTTTTCTTTGTTAGTCTATTGGTGTGATGTATTGCATTAATTCATTTTTGAGTGTTGAACCACTCATACTTGGAATAAAACACACTTGGTCTTTATAAATTGTAGGTTTGATTTGCTAATATTTTGTTGAGGATTTTTTGCATCTGTGTTCATGAGAGATATTGGCCTGTAGTATTTTTCTATTGTAATGTCTTTCTTTAGTTTTAATAATAGGATAACGCTGGACTCATAGAATGAGTTTTCTTTGTTTCTATTTTCTGAAAGACATTATAGAGAACTGGTGTAATTTCTTCCTTAATGTTTGGTAGAATTTACCAATTATCCCTTCTGGACCTGGTATTCTTTTGGAATATTAGTAATTATTGATTACATTTTAAAAATAGATATTGGCCTACTCAGAATATCTATTTCTTCTTGTGTGGGTTTTGGCAGACAGTGTCTTTCAAGGGATTTTTGTACCCAGGTTATCAAATTTGTGGGCATAGAGTTGATAGCATTTCTTTGTTATTATTTTATTGTACCTGGTATCTATAGTGATGCCCCATTTTTCATTTCTGATATTAGTAATTCATGTCTTCTATTTTATTAGCTAGTCCGGATAGAAGTTTATCAAATTCATTGATATTTTCAAAGAACCAGTTTTTCAATATCTGAACCATTTTTAATTCCTAGAAACACTTTGTGAGAATTTCAATTTTTTTTTATTGTCTCCAACACTTGTCATTTTCTAATAATCTATATCTCTTTTGTTAGGGTTTGGCCAGTGATGTGAAAGAATTCACAGCTAAAAAGAAGCGATGCATAGAGGAGGTTTACTTTATTTTCCAAAAGAGGAAAGGGCCAGTGTATCCCTAGTTAATTCAGGAAAAAAACAAAGGGTGGCTTCTCTTTTTAAAGAGTAATGGCTGCTGTTGTTAGGTGACAAGGAAGGAAGAGAATTTTGGACTAAAGTTGATCAGATGCCAGGGGCTGTCTTGAAGAGTTATCGTTTGTTTGCTGTCTAGGAGATAGACTGGTAGATGTCCTAGGTAGAAAGATAGCTTATCAATATTTTCCCCAAGCCTGTAAAAAATGCTTAGAGCAAAAGTTATGAAGAGTTCAAAACTTGTTTGAAGGAGAGGGGTAAGGGAACTTTCTACCAACTAGAGACTCCTTGATGTGAATTATCCCTGAGTTGTGGAAATAGCAGGGAGGAGAGAATGTAGCCTTGAGAATAGCTTGTCTTGCAGTTTGAACAGAGTTGAATCAGAGTGTAAGTTTGGCATTTCTTTTCTGATTTCTAAAAATATTTTATTTCAATCCTATTTTTTAAATTTTATTTTTAAATTGCTCATTGCAAGTGAATAGAAACATGATTTTTGTATATTAATCTAGCATCTTTCAAACTTAATAAATTCAGTTATACAAAAAAATTTAGATGGATTCTTTAGGATTTTCTATGTACAAGATCATATCATCCTTTTTCTTTCTAATTAAGATTGAATTTTATTTCTTTTGCTTATCTAATTGCCCTTTCTGGAATTTTAAATTCAATCTTAAATAGAAGTGGTGAAAGGAGACATCCTTTTCTTTATCCTGATTTTAAGAGGAAAGCATCCGGGTTTTAATCATTAAGAATGATGTTGAGGTGGGAATGGCTGATGGGAAGGGGGGTCAATTGGGGGGAAAAAAAGACAAATGTAAAACTTTATTATTTATTTATTTATTTATATTTTTTAATCTTTATTGTTCAGTTTATTAATTATATTGTTCGCTTTCCCCCCCTTATAGTTCCCCTCCACCTGGTACCCATCCCACCCTCCGCCCTCACCCCCTTCCATTGTCCTCTCCCATAGTTGCATGATTTTTGTCCAGTCTCTTGCTGCACTTCCCACACCCCCTTTCTCTCCAAGAGTTGACAGTCCATCCCTCTCTATGTCCGTGATTCTCTTACATGCACCAGTTTATCCTGTTCATTAGCTTATTAATTCACTTGATTTTTAGATTCATTTGTTGATAGATGTGTATTTGTTGTTCCTAATTTACACTTTTATCTTTTTGTTCTTCCTCTTCTTAAAGAATATCTTTCAGCATTTCATATAATATTGGTTTGGTGGTGATGAACTCCTTTAGTTTTTTCTTGTCTGCGAAGTACTTTATCTGACCTTCAATTCTGCATGATAGCTTTGCTGGATAGAGTAATCTTGGTTATAGATGCTTGCTATTCATCACTTTGAATATTTCTTGCCACTACTGTCTGGCCTGCATAATTTCTGTTGAGAAATCCACTGACAGTCGTATGGGTGCTCCCTTATAGATAACTAAATGTTTTTCTCTTGCTGCTTTTAATATTCTCTCTTTGTCTTTTGCTCTTGGCATTTTAATTATTATGTGCCTTGGTGTGGTCCTCTTAGGGTTCCTATATATTAGGGTTCGGTGCGCTTCTTGGACTCCTAAGTCTATTTCTTTCACCAGGTGTGGGAAGTTTGCAGTCATTATTTCTTCAAATAGGTTTCCATTGTCTTTGTCTCTCTCTCTTTCTGGTACCCCTATAATTCTGATGTTGGTATGCTTGAGGTTGTCCCAGAGGCCCCTTACACTATCTTCTATTTTTTGGATTCTTTTGGTTTCTTGCTTTTTCAGCTGAATGGATTTTACCTCTTTGTATTTCAAACCTTTACCTTGGTTCTTGGGGTGCTCCAGAGCACTTTTAGGTCTTTGTATAATATTTTTTATTTCAGTGTATGTTTAATTTCTGGTTGGTCCTTTTTCATATCCTTGAGAGTCTCATTCATATCCTTGAGGGTCTTGTTCATTCCTTTGCGGTCTTGTTTATTTCCTTATAGGTCTCATCCTTTTGTTGGAGCCTCTTCAGAAGCCCTATAACCATGGTTTTGAATTCCATGTCCAGTCGTTTTTTTTCCTCCATTTCTTTCACATCTGATTTCTTTCCATGTCTCTGCATGGTGGCTGCTTCCCTGAGTTGGTCAATTAGCTTTGTGTGGTAGACTTTCTACAAGGGACAGTGGGTCAGCCTCCCCAGTTACCTGAGGTGGATATGGGTTGCACAGTCTTGCTGAAGTTAAGCTCAGGTTAATCGTTGTTAGCACTTGGAGGGGTTGACCTCCAGGCCAATTTTCTGTGAAGTTCAGCTGTGCTCAGGTTGGATGGGCGGTGTCTCCGGGCCAAACAGACAGTGTTAGCTCCGCCCTGTGCAGCCTCAGGGACTCTGTGCTGGGGACAATGGCTGCCAGCACCTCTGAGAGAGAGCCACTGCCGAGCTCCACCAGCTACCAGGGAATTCAGACCCTCCCCAAATGAGTCTGCACACCCAACGTCTCACCCAGGGTCATAAAACAAAGCAGTCTGGTGGTTTCCTGAATGAGAGAGCAAATTGAGAGCGCTCTCTATGCAGTTACGCAGCTGCGCTGTTCCCAAGGTCACATGCAAGCTTGCCTTCTCCACAAGCCAGCAGTCCTCTTCCACAGACATCATCCAGAACCACCAGAATGCTGGCATGCCCTTCCACTGTCCAGTTTTTACCCTGTATGATAGTGGGTTCCCTGGACTTCACCCAGAGCTGGAGAATCAGTCCAGTGAGACGTTTTTGTCTCCCCATTCGAGAAAACTGGCCGGTTTTCAGCCTCCTGCCCTATCCGCTGGCGTGCGCACTCCAAACCTCTCTCTGCGCGAATCTTCAACGCTGTCCTCAGCTGCTCCTCCAAGTCACAGTGTCTTATCTTCACATTTATTTGTGGAATTTTCACTCAGCCAGCTTTCTGGTGATTCCAGAAGGTGTTTGTTCTTTCGTTAAGTTGTAGTTTTAAAATTGCTGTGTATGATGGCAAGATAGGTGTTTTACCTATGCCGCCATCTTGGTTCTTTATTTATTTATTTTAATTAAATAAATCTTTATTGTTCAGATTATTATAATGTTCCTTCCCCGCCCTCCACAATAGCTCCCCTCCACCTGGTACCACCCCACTCTCTGCCCGTACCTCCCCAATACAGTCCTCATCCATAAGTGTACGATTTTTGTCCAATCTCTTCCTGCACCTCCCAAACCCCTTTACCCCCAAGAATTGTCAGTCCATTCCCTTTCTATGCTCCTGACTCTATTATATTCACCAGTTTATTTTGTTAATCAGATTTTTAATTCACTTGATTTTTAGATTCACTTGTTGATAGACATGTATTTATTGTTCATAATTTTTATCTTTAGCTTTTTCTTCTTCCTCTTCTTAAAGAATACCCTTAAACATTTCATATAATACTGGTTTGGTGGTGATGAGCTCCTTTAGCTTTTTCTTATCTGTGAAGCACTTTATATGACCTTCAATTCTGAATGATAGCTTTGCTGGGTAGAGTAACATTGGTTATAGGTTCTTGTTATTCATCACTTTAAATATTTCTTGTCATTCCCATCTGGCCTGCATATTTTCTGTTGAGAAATCAGCTGACAATCGTATGGGTGTTCCCTTGTTTTTCTCTTGCTGCTTTTAATATTCTCTCTTTATCTTTTGCTGTTGGCATTTTCATTATGATGTATCGTGGTGTGGTCCTTTTTGGATTCCAATAGTTTGGGGTTCTGTGCACTTCCTGGTCTTTTAAGTCTATTTCTTTCACCAGGTGGGGGAAGTTTTTAGTCATTATTTCTTCAAATAGGTTTTCAGTATCTTGCGTTCTCTCTTCTTCTGTCACCCCATAATTCGGATGTTGGTATGCTTGAGGTTGGCCCAGAGGCTCCTTACACTATCTTTAATTTTTTGGATTCTTTTTGCTTCTTGCTTTTTCAGCTGAGAGGATTTTGTTTCTTTTTATTTCAAATCTTTGACTTGATTTTTGTGGTCCTCTAGTGTGCTTTTAGGTCTCTGTATATTTTTTTTTATTTCAGCAATGTATGCTTAATTTCTAGCTGGTTCTTTTTCATATCCTTGAGGGTCTTGTTAAATTTATAAGCCTTTTCTAGGAACCTTTTGAAAAACCTTATAAGTATGGTTTTGAACTATGTGTGCAGTCATTTTTTTCCCTTCCAATTCTTTCGGTTGTGATCTGTTTCCTTGTCTCTGCATTTTGGCTGCTTCCCTGAGTTGGTCGATTAGCTTTGTGTGGTAGGTGTCCTTGTCCTCTGGGGGACAGTGGCTCAGTCTCCCAGTTACCTGAGGTGGATACTTTTGGTGCACATCTTTATGGGATGCATGGTCTTGTTGTAGTTAAGTCTAGATTGTTGTTGGTATCACTGGGAGGGGTTGATCTCCAGGCCAATTGGCTGTGAGGATCAGCTGTGTCTATGCTGGGAGAGCCTCTGTGCTCAGCTTGGATTGGGTGAAGTCTCAGGGCTGAGCAGTCAGCCTTGGTTTCCTGTCAGCCCTGCCCTGAGCAGTGCCTGGGTCTCTGTATCCTGTGGCAATGGCTGTTTGCACCTCTGAGAGAAAGCTGCCTTCGAGTTTTGCCTGTTGCCAGACAGTCCAGTTTATCCCCAAATGAGTCTGGATACCCAAAATCTCAACCAAAACTGGAATACAATGCAGTCTGGTGATTTTGTTTTTCTCAGCCATACTCCCTCTTCGCAAGCTCACACACCTCTGCAGCTCCTGAGTCTCAGTGTGCTTCCTCCTGACAGTCTAGATTCACCTTGTATGAGTCTGGGTTCCCCAAGACTCGCCCGGAACTGGGGATCAGTGTAGTGAGAAGCCTTTATCTCCCTCCATGTTTGAGAAAACCAGCTGGATATTCGGCCACCAGCCCTTTCTGCTCTTGTGTGCAGCCCTGCAACTCTGTCTCTGTGCGTCTCTGCAACTCTGCCCTCCACACCTTCTCTGAGCCTCAGTGTACTTTTATCTTTCCTTCTAGTTGTAGAACTTCCACTCAGCCAGCTTTCTGGTGGCTCTGGATGATGTCTGTTTTGTCTTTTAGTTGTAGTTTTGAAATTTTTGTGCAAGGCAGCAGTATAGGTGTTTACATATGCTGCCATCTTGGTTCCTCCCCCTAAAACTTTAGATAATAAAAAAAAGAATGATGTTAGATATGGATTTTTCATAAATGTCTTGTCAGATTGAGAAGGTTCCTTCCATCCTGAGATTTTTAAATGTTTTCATTATGAAAGGGCGGTGAATTATATGAAAAATCTCTTCTGAATCACTTGAGATTAAGATATAATGTGGTTTTTGTCTTTTAGTCTATTGATATAATCCATTACATTGATTGATTTTCATGTGTTGAACTACTGTTGCATTCCTGGCATAAGTACCACTTGATCATGGCTTATAGTTTTTTTTTAATATACTACTGTATTCAGTTTGCTGGTACTTTTGATATTTTTAAATTTATTTTCATAAGAAATATTGACTAATTTTGTTTCTTGTATCATCCTTGTCTGGCTTTGGTGTTAGTGTAATGATGGCCTCATAAAATGAATTGATAAGTTTTCCCCCTCTTCTATCTTTTGGATGAGTGTGAAAAGATTTAAGATTAAATATTTGGTAGAATCCACCAGTGAAACCTCCTGAGCCTGAACTTTTCTTTGTGAGTAATTCCAAAATTACTAATTCAATGTCTTTGCTAAATCTGAATTTAGGTCTATATTCTTGAGTCAGTTTCAGTAGTTTGTGTGTTTCTTGGAATTTTTCAATTTTATGTAGGTTATCTAACTTGTTATATAATTGTTCACAGTATTCCCTTATAATTCTTTTTAGTAACTTAGTTAGATATGTCTTATTTGACCTTTTTGAATCTGCAACTTTGTCTTTTACTACATTTGAAAAAAAATTTAGCAATTATTTTATTAAAATTTTTTTTCTGCTGTTTTCCTTCTCTCTGTGGTAACTGAGCTCATATATTAACCTTTTCTTTTAATGTCCCACCCATTGCTGAGGCTCTGATTTTCTTTCTTTCTTTCTTTCTTTCTTTCTTTCTTTCTTTCTTTCTTTCTTTCTTCCTTCCTTCCTTCCTTCCTTCCTTTCTTTCTTTCTTTCTTTCTTTCTTTCTTTCTTTCTTTCTTTCTTTCTTTCTTTCTTTCTTTTTTTTACAATATAACTTATATTTGATAGTAGTACATATGTTTTTCTCTCCCCCAATATTCTCCCCCCAGCCTCCCTTACCCCCTAGCACATGTCCCCACCTGCCCCCCCCTCCCCTCCCCAGTGTCTTTCATTTATTGGTTATGCTCATATGCGGCTCTGATTATTTTTAATCTTTTCTTTTCATTAGTAATTAGACTATTAATATTTATCCTTAAGCTAAATAGCTATTTTTTCATTTTCATAAATTAAGTTTATTCAGTGAATTTTAATTTCCAATATTATAATTTTTATTTGTAGAGTTCACATTTCTTTTTTAAAATAGTGTTTTATATATCTTCTATGATATCCTAATATTTTATTTAATACTATCACCTATTTCTTTAGCTACTTGAGTATAATTTAAATCCTTTAAATATTTGTCTGTTGATTCTCACAGGTAGAGGATTTTACAGACAGTTTTTATAATCTCTTGAGATTATAATTTATAAAATTTTGTACGTTGTGAATGACATATAGTAGAGGCTTTAGTTCTCTATTATACTTCTCCAGTTCAGTGGTTCTCAACCTTCCTAATGCCACAACCCTTAAATACAGTTCCTCATGTTGTGGTGATCCCCAACCACAAAATTATTTTTGTTGCTACATCATTACTGTAATTTTGCTACTATTATGAATTGTAATGTAAATATCTGATAGGCAGGATGTCTTAGGCCACCCCTGTAAAAGGGTCGTTTGGCCCCCAAAGGAGTCGCGACCCACAGGTTGAGAACCACTACTCTAGTGAGTATTGATTAATTGATCATTTAACTATTTTTTGCAAACAGTTAACTTGAATTAACATAAACTACCAACTTTCTCTTCATTGCATTAGGCAGCAACTAAAATTCCAGACCAGCTCTTTTAGTTTTAAATTTAGTTACTTGGATTCTGTCCTGAACATATTTATGTCACGAGTCAACCAGATTTCTTACACAAAAATTGGGGCTCCCTCTCTCACACTGTTTTTTTACTTTCCAGCAATTTATATTTTCCCAAAGTTTGTCTTCTGGTTCTTTAAGTCCATAGGTTTTCCATTAGACTTTCTGTTTAACCTAGTGCAGATTTGGGCCTGCCCTCAGACCAGAAGTTTAAAAAATCAGAAATCCATTCAATTTCATTTCCTTTATCCATTTGTTGACTCCACTTCTCTATATACATGTCATGTATTGCTCTCAAGTGCATTCAGATAGTTGTTATTCATATTTTGTCTAGAGATTATAGTTGGTATCTATAGAAGTATTGTTTCTATAGAGTTACTTGGCCATACACAAAAGTAGAACCCTAGATAATAATTTAAATCTAAGAGTTTTCGTTGCTCTTTAATTATATTTTAACTGAAAATTTATTAGGGATGCGGGGAAATATAGTCTTTGGAAAAATAATTTGCATATATAGTGCTATTTTAAAGAATGTTGTTACTCAAGTTAATAGAAAAGACTCAGAGTTGTGTTAACTTCTCACTCATTTTCTTTTTTTTAAAGATTTTTAAAAATATTTTAGTGATTTTTTACAGAGCAGAAGGGAGAGGGATAGAAAGTCAGAAACATCGATGAGAGAGAGACATCGATCAGCTGCCTCTTGCACGCCCCCCACTGGTGATGTGCCCGCAGCCAAGGTACATGCCCTTGCCGGAATCGAACACCGGGACCCTTCAGTCCGCAGTCCGACGCTCTATCCACTGAGCCAAACCGGTCTCGGCAACTTCTCACTCATTTTCATGTTTACATGCTATTTTATTATAATTTATTACCCCCAAATGTTTTATGTATTTTAGAGCATTGTCAGCAATCTATATTCTGAAATCCTCTTTTTCTCCCATTCTTTACATTTGTATTTGCCACTGTGAGATAAATAGAGGTCCAGGCTGATTTGGCTCAGTGGACAGAGTGTTGGCCCTCAGATTAAAGGGGTCATGTGCTTGATTCTGGTCAAGGCCATGTACTTTGGTTGCAGGCCTGATCCACGGCCATGGTTGGGGTGTGTGTGGAAGGCAACCAATCCATGTGTCTCTCTCACATTGATATTTCTCTCTCTGTCTCTCTCCATCCCTTCTGCTGTTACTAAAAATCAATGGAAAAACATCCTCTGGTGAGGATTAATGATAAACAGAGAATTAATGGGTAAATTGAATGCAATTATGTTCTCCTAATCTGCCTAGTTGTGGGTTGTTATTATTTTTTTTTTTTTGAGGTCATGTATTTTTGAAAGTTTTCTCTTTTATTTCTTTAAACATCTTCAAAATTTTATTTTATAACCTACTTTCAATAATTTCAGTATCTAAATATTAGAGTTTTATTTTTCTCCATAGGAATAAGAGAATGCAGCCAATAAAGACTATATTATCTCATTATGTAGTTGCTTATTTAATCCTGTGTTTTGCAACTTTGGAATGTGAGCTAATTATGTGGCTTTGAGTCTAAAAAGTGATTTGAGTTTAGACACTTGATAACAGATAATAATTTTCCAAAATGGCAACTGACCTGTCTTCACACACTGTTATAACTAAATGGTTGTATCTCCCTTAAATTCATATGTTACAATTCAAATCCCAATGTAATGGTATTTGGAGATAGAGCCTTTGGGAGGTAATTAGGTCTTAAGGGTGGAACCCTCATGATGAGATTAATATCCTCTTTTTAAAACTTAACTTTTTATTATGAGAGAATTGTAGATTTCAGTTATAAGAAATGATGCAGAGAGATCACAGGTATCCTTTCCACAGTTTTCCTATGATAACATCTTCCAGAAGTATAGCAAAATATCACAACTAGATTTAGACATAGTTATAATCCAATAATATTTTGTAAAAATATATTTTATTGATTAAAAAAAATTAACCTTTATTGTTCAGTTTATTAATTACATTGTTGTCCTTTTTACCCCCTATAGCTCCCCTCCACCTGGTACCCATTCCACCCTCCGCCCTCACCTCCCCCACACTGTCCTCTCCCATAGGTGCACGATTTTTGTCCAGTCTCTTGCTGCATCTCCCACACCCCTTTTCTCCCCAAGAATCGTCAGTCCATTCCCTCTCTATGCCCATGATTCTGTTATATTCACCAGTTTATCCGGTTTATCGGTTTTTCATTCACTTGATTTTTATATTTATTTGTTGATGGATGTGTATTTGTTGTTCATAATTTTTATTTTTACCTTTTTCTTCTTCTTCTTCTTCTTCTTCTTCTTCTTCTTCTTAAAGAATATTTTTCAGGATTTCATATAATATTGGTTTGGCGATGATGAACTCCATTAGCTTTTTCTTATCTGCGAAGCACTTTATCTGACTTTCAATTCTGAATGATAGCTTTGCTGGATAGAGTAATCTTGGCTGTAGATTCTTGCCATTCATCACTTTGAATATTTCTTGCCATTCCCGTCTGGCCTGCATAGTTTCTCTTGAGAAATTTGCTGACAATCGTATGGATGTTCTCTTGTAGGTAACTAACTGTTTTTCTCTTGCTGCTTTTAATATTCTCTCTTTGTCTTTTGCTCTTGGCATTTTAATAATGATGTATCTTGGTGTGGTCCTCTTTGCATTCCTATAGTTTGGGGTTCAGTGCACTTCTTGGACTTTTAAGTCTATTGCTTTCACCAGGTGGGGCAAGTTTTCAGTCACTATTTCTTCAAATAGGTTTTAATTATCTTGCTCTCTCTCTTTTTCTCTTTTTTTGGCACTTCTATAATTCTGATGTTGGTATGCTTGAGGTTGTCCCAGAGGCCCCTTACACTATCTTCAATTTTGTGGATTCTTTTGGCTTCTTGCTTTTCTGGGTGAGTGGATTTTGACTCTTTGTATTTCAAATCTTTGACTTGGTTCTTGCGGTCCTCTAGATTGCTTTTACCTCTTTGTATAATATTTTTTATTTCAGTCAGTGTATGCTTAATTTCTAGTTGTTCCTTTTTCATATCTTTGTAGGTCTTGTTCATTTCCTCTTAGATCTTATTCATTTCCTTGTAGGTCTCGGCCTTTTCTAGGAGCCTCTTGAAAAACCTTATAACCGTGGTTTTGAACTTTATGTCCAGTCATTTTTTTCCCCTCCATTTCTTCCACATCTTATTTCTTTGCATGTCTTTGCATGGTGGCTGCTTCCCTGAGTTGGTCAATTAGCTTTGTGTAGTAGATGTCCTCTAAGGGATGGTGGCTCAGGCTCTCTAGTTACCTAAGGTGGATACTCTTGCTGCAGCACTTTATAGGTTGCACAGTTTTGTTGAAGTTAAGCCTAGATTATTGTTGTTAGCACTAAGAGGGTTTGACCTCCAGGCCAATTGGCTGTGAGGGTCAGCTGTGCTTAGGTTGGTTGGACAGAGTCTCTGGGCTGAGCAGGCAGTGTTAATTCCGCCCTCGGTACCTGGGTCTCTGTGCTGAGTGGTAATGGCTGCAAGCACCTCTGAGAGAAAGCTGCCGCCGAGCTCCACCCGCTGTCGGACAATTTAGCCTCTCCCCAAATAAGTCTGCACATCCAAAGTCTCACCCAGGTTTGCAAAAACAATGCAGTCCAGTGGTTTCCCAAATGAGAGAGCAAGTCATGAGTCCTCTCTGTGCGCTCACACACCTTCTGCTCTTCCCAAGTTTATGCGCACTCTCCACAAGCTTCCTCTCTCTACAAGCTCGCAGACCTTTGCAGCACCTGAGTTTCAGCATGCTTCCCTACTGTCCAGTTTCACCCCGAATGAATTGGGTTCCCTGAACCTTACCTGGAACTGGGGAATCAATGCAGTGGGACACCTTTGTCTTCACAGCCACCTCCTCTCCGCTCTCTTGCACGCAGGGCTTCAAACCTCTGACTCCAAGCGTATCTTCAAGCAGCCCTCCATCACTCCTCTGAGTCACAGTGTCCTATCTTTACTTTTATTTGTGGAATTTTCACTCAGCCAGCTTTCCGGTGATTCTGGATGATGTTTGTTCTGCCATTAAGTTGTAGTTTTGAAATTGCTGTGTGGAGCAGCAAGATAAGTGTTTACGTATGCTGCCATCTTGGTTGCTCCTTTATAATCCAATAAACTTATTCAGATTCCCCATGTATTGTCTCTCTGTATGTAGGTGTGTATTTGGTTCTATGCAATTTTATTAATACACATATGTTTTTTATCCATCATCACAGGAAAAGATACAGGAGACATTTATTACCACATACTTCCATCTCACCCCCTACCGCTAACCCCTACAACCACTGATCTATTTTTCATTACTATAATTTTCTGGTTTCAAGAATGTTATTATATAAATGGAATCATAGTATATGTAACCTTTCAGGATTGCCTTTTTTCACTCAGTAAAAGTCACTGGAGATTCAAGTAAGTTGCACCTAAGGATCCTGGTCAATGGTAGCAGTTCTCACTATGATTTCTGATGTTCTGAGAAGAGCAACCGCAGAGCTCTTAAATCACATTGAGGTTTTCTTCAGAAACATTTTTCACAGTCATGGGGAAAGGTCATCAAGGTGAATACGCTGGTCATACATGATAAATCTACCTTAATATTTCAATATCCACTTGTCTTTAGATACCTCCCTCTACAGTATACCAAGGCCGTTGATGTATTACTTTTCACTTAGTATAGGCCACCATTTGGTCCATAGTTTAGCCTAACAAATGAATAAATTATTTCAGTCTTTTCTTACTCCTCAAGCTGCCACATTCAATCCAGAATCTCTGATAAGTAGACCATATAAATACATTTAGCCTAATTTTATGTTTTTTTTCATCATTATCCCACATCTTTAATAACAAATTCCACACTTATTCTTAGATTTATAAGTGCATAAATTCAAAAGTTATATAGTGTGTAGTACACTTTCTTGTGGGATACACTTTTGGATCCTGGCTGGGACTTGAGTCTAGTTATAGGTTTACAGCAGAAAGGTGTGAATGGGGGAGGCCCTGAATAGGACAGCAATGTCTTTCAAGGCAAATACCTCAAGGCAGGCCATTTGCATTTTTTGAGGCCAAAGGAGGGTTAACCTCTTCAGACATGATTAGAAAGGCTGCTACTTTGGGTAAAGAAGACTCAGCAGAATTTAGGGAGCTGTCCCCAGCTTCACTGGTACCTGTTCATATATCCCCATTCCAATTTTCAGGATCCCATTTATACCTCTTAACAGAAGGTAGTCTGCAAGTTTGAGAATTTGTGTTGTAATTCAACCATTCACAGAATAAGGTTTATCTTATTTTTTAGAAATCTCAGCCTTGCTGCTATCAGAGATATTTCTTTCAGGGAAGACATTGAAACTTTCTGGTCATTTATACAGAGCTTGAGCTGAGAATCTGATGCTATGATTTCATCTACTTCCCCCTTCTGCTCCCCCACCCCCACTTTCTCCAGTGTAATTAGGAGAAACCAGCTTAAGTCATTATATACTAGAATGTTCTAAAGTATCAAATACATGGTCATCCAGACCTCTTATAAGTATTTGGTTAGGAGTATCCAATAGTAGTATTTTGTATATCTCTAATGCTGCATCATACCTTGGAGTATTACTATTCTCTTTACCATTAGAAATAGAGCCACAGTGCCTTTAGGTCTAACCAGATTAAAGAACCAATTCCAGAAAGCCTAGAACCACGTGAGAAATCACACCCTTAAGAATTTGTTCCTCCCCATGGACATAGAAGCACGAATAGACTGTTGGACCTCAGAGGGAAGGCAGGAGAGGATGAGTGGAAAGGGATTAACTGTGAACTTGTATGCATATATGTGGACACAGACAATGAGGTGGTGAGGGGAGGGGATGACTGAAGTAGGCTGGAAGAGGTTAATGGGAAAAAAGGAGGATATATGTAATACTTTCACAATAAAGATTTAAAAAAAAGAATTTGTTCTTCCAGATGTATCACTGTTTTTTAATCCACTCATCTGCTGATGGGCTCTTAGGCTGTTTCCAAATTTTAGCTATTATAAATTGTGCTGCTATGAACATAGGGGTGTATATATCCTTTATGACTGGTGATTCTTATTTCTTGGGATATATTCTTAGAAGTGAGGTTGTTACAGAAGACTGGAGAAAAACTAAGCCACGCTTAGAGAAAGGGAGTTACATTTTAATTATAATTAAGTGCATGCCCAGAGAAAAACGTGTCTTTCAAATTCTGGTCCTCTCCCCGCCCCAACATGGAGGAAACTTACTCTATTTATAATTTTTCCAGTCTTTTGTCTCCCAAATATCTTTCTGAGAAAGAAGGCCTGTGTGCTTAGAAGGGGCCATGAGACCATATCTCAAGGCCTGGCCTGGTGCCGGCACTGACAACTCTGTTTGGGGCATAGTTTATGCCCTCTCTGGAATGGGAATAGTCTTATTTTCCTTATTATGTAAACATCAAGCATTTACAGAAGCCAAAATAGCAGGGTTCAGATTTCAAAGCGCTTAAGAACTTTGCCTCAGCTCAGCCTTCTTACATTATTGTACGTCAGCAGTCCACTGTAGGTGGAATCAACCTCCAGTAAAAGT
The DNA here is from genome assembly GCA_027563665.1 of Antrozous pallidus. Classification (NCBI taxonomy): domain Eukaryota; kingdom Metazoa; phylum Chordata; class Mammalia; order Chiroptera; family Vespertilionidae; genus Antrozous; species Antrozous pallidus. The sequence continues at coordinate 69,628,525 of CM050514.1, forward strand.
GCAGAAAACTCTCACTTGTGAAGGGGGAGAGCAGCTATTAAATTAACTATTTTTGTAACAACTGACATTAAGTCGTTTAAGTCGGTGAATTATGCCTTGGCACAGCAGTTTTTATATAAGATGGATGCTTCAAGATTACTAGGTCAAATAGGAGTTTCATTTTTAATTTTTTGAAGAAACTCCATGTTGTTTTCCACAGTGGCTGCACGAGTTTGCATTCCCACCAGCAGTACAGGAGGGTTCATTTTTCTCCATATTCTCTTCAGCACTTGTTTGTTGATTTGTTGATGATAGCTTTCTTGACAGGTGTGAGGTGGTACCTTATTGTCATTTTGATTTGCATCTCTCGGATGATTAGTGACTTTGAGCATGTTTTCATATGTCTCTTGGCCTTCTGTATGTTCTCTTTTGAAAAGTGTCTATTTAAGTCCTTTGTCCATTTTGATTGTATTATGTATCTTTCTTTTGTTAAGTTGTATGAGTTCTCTATAACTTTGGAGATTAAACCTTTTTTGGAGATAACATTGGCAAATATGTTCTCCTATTCAGTGGGATTTCTTGTGGTTTTGTTGATGTTTCTTTCACTGTGCAGAAGCTTATTATTTTGATGTTCCATTTGTTTTTCTCCTTATTTTCCATTGCCCTAGGAGCTGAATCAGTAAAGATATTGATTGCTACGACATACGTCTGATAATTTGCAGCATATGACTTCTTCTAATATTTTTATGGTTTCCCATCTTACGTTTAAGTCGTTTATATATTTTGAATTTACTTTTGTGTATGGTGTAAGTTGGTGGTCTAGTTTCATTTTTTTTTGCATGCATCTGTCCAATTTTTCCAACACCATTTATTGAAGAGGATGCCTTGATTTCATTGTATGCTTTTGCCTCCTTTGTGAAATATTAATTGAGCATAATAGCTTGGGTCAATTGCTGGGTTCTGTTTTTTCTTCCATTGGTCTATATGTCTGTTCTTATGCCAGTAGTAGGCAGTTTTGAGAACAGTGGCCTTGTAATATAGTGTGATATCTGGTATTGGAATCCTTCCTACTTTGTTCTTTTTCAGAATTGCTGCAGCTTTTCAGGGTCTTTTATATATTTTTGAATTTTTGGAGAGTTCAGTCTAGGTCTGTAAAATATGCTGTTGGTATTTTAATGTTTTTATTTGTAAATATTTGTATTATACAGGAATTAAGAAAAATGTCTCTGAATATATATATATATATATATATATATATATATATATACCCAGATATGTACCATTTTAACACTTTTTCTTCTGGAGGATCTTTTTCAAAAATTTATTTATTTATTTTTCCTTCTTTTTTAAAAATTAAATTTAATAAATTCTTATTGTTCAGATTATTAATTACATTATCCCCCTCCCCCCCGCAAAGCTCCCCTCTACCCAGTACCCATCACACCCTTTGCCCTCACCTCCCGCCACTGTCCTCATCCATAGGTGTACAATTTTTGTCCAGTTTCTTCCTGCACCTTCCACACCCCTTTTCCCCCAAGAATTGTCAATCCATTCCTTTTCTATGCCCCTGATTCTATTATATTCACCAGTTTATGCTGTTCATCAGATTTTTAATTCACTTGATTTTTAAATTCACTTGATGATAGATGTGTATGTATTGTTCATAATTTTTATTTCTACCTTTTTCTTCTTCTTCCTCTTCTTAAAGAATACCCTTTAGCATTTTACATAATTCTGGTTTGGTGGTGATGAACTCTTTTAACTTTTTCTTATCTGCAAAGCACTTTATCTAACCTTCAATTCTGAATGATAGCTTTGCTGGGTAGGGTAATCTTGGTTGTAGGTTCTTGTTATTCATCACTTTGAATATTTCTTGCCATTCCTGTCTGGCCTGCATAGTTTCTGTTGAGAAATCAGCTGACAATTTTATGGGTGTTCCCTTATAGGTAACTGTTTTTCTCTTGCTGCTTTTAGTATTCTCTCTTTGTCTTTTGCTCTTGGCATTTTAATTATGATGTGTCTTGGTGTGGTCCTCTTTGGGTTCATTTTGTTTGGGGTTCTGTGAGCTTCCTGGACTTTTAAGTCAATTTCTTTCACCAGGTGTGGGAAGTTTTCGGTCACTATTTCTTCAAATAGGTTTTCATTGTCTTACTCTTTCTCTTCTTCTGGCACCTCCATAATTTTTGATGTTGGTATGCTTGAGCTTGTTCCAGAGGCTATCTTCACTATCTTCAATTTTTTGGATTTGTTTTGCTTCTTGCTTTTTCAGCTGAGTGGATTTTGCTTCTTTATATTTCAAATATTTGATTTGATTCTTGCTGTCCTCTAGACTGCTTTTATGTCTTTGTATAATATTTTTTTGTTTCAGTAGTGTATGCCTAATTTCTAGTTGGTCCTTTTTCATATCCTTGAGGGTATCGCTTATATCCTTGAGGGTCTTGTTAAATTCATAGGCCTTTTCTAAGAACCTTTAGAAAAACCTTATAACTGTGGTTTTGAACTCTATGTCCAGTTGTTTTTTCCCTGCCATTTCTTTCAATTGTGATCTGTTTCCTTGTTTCTGCATTTTGGCTGCTCCCCTGAGTTGGTCACGTAGCTTTGTGTGGTAGGTGTCCTCTAGGGGACAGTGGCTCAGCCTCCCTAGTTACCTGAGGTGAATACTTTTGGGGCACCTCTTTATAGGTTCCACAGTCTTATTGTAGTTAAGCCTAGATTGCTGTTGGTATCATTGGGAGGGGTTGACCTCCAGGCCAATTGGCTGTGAGGATCAGCTGTGTTTACGCTGGTAGAGCCACTGTGCTCAGCTTGGATGGAGTGGAGTTTCAGGGCTGAGCAGTCAGCCTTGGTTTCCCATTAGCATTGCCCTAAGCGGTGCCTGGGTCTCTGTGCTCTGTGGCAATGGCTGCATGCACTTCTGAGAGAAAGCTGCCCCCAAGCTCTATCTACCTGCTGTCAGACAGCTCAGTTTCTCCCAAAATGAGTCTGGATACCCAAAGTATCACCCAGAACTGGAAAACAATGCAGTCTGGCAGTTTTTTTGTGTTTTTTTTTCCCCTCCTGAACAAGAGAGCCAGCCATGCGTCCTCTCCCTGAGCTCGCATACCTCTGCAGCTCCCAAATCTCAGTATATTTCCTCCTTAGAGTCCATTTTCACCCCGTATGAGTCTGGGTTCCCTGAGACTCACCCGGAACTGGATATCAGTGCAGTGGGACACCTTTGTCTCCCTCCCCGTTCAAGAAAACCAGTCACCCGCCCTTTCTGCTCATGTGTGTGGCTCCACACCTCTGTCTTTATGTGTCTCTGCAACTCTGCCCCCTGCAGCTCCTCTGAGTCACAGTGTCCTTTTATCTTTTCTTTTATTGGTGGAATTTCCACTCAGCCAGCTTTTTGGTGGTTCTAGATGATGCCCGTTTTGTCTTTTAGTTGTAGTTTTGAATTGTTGTGCCAAGCAGCAGTATAGGTATTTACCTATGCCACCATCTTGGTTTCTCCTCTATTTTTCTTTTTTAATTAAGGTATTACATGTGTGTCTTTATCCCCCCAGTGCCCCCACCTCATTTAATTTATTATGTCTAATAGTTTTTTTGATGGACTTATTTCAGAGAGGAATGAAAAGGGAGAGAGGAATTTAGAGTTTTCTAAGTACAATATCATGTCATCTGTGAATAAGGACAGTTTTACTTCTTTTCCAATTTGGATGCCTTTTATTTCTTCTTCTTGTCTGATCACTGTACGTAGCATTTTCAGTACTATGTCAAATAGGAGTGGTGAAAGTGGGCATCCTGTTTGTTTCCTGTTCTTAGAGGAAATGGTTTTGCTTTTTTGTCCACTGAGTATGATGTTGACTGTAGGTTTGTCATATAAGGCTTTTATTATATTGAGGCATGAGCCCTCTATTCTCACTTTGCTGAGAGTTTTTATCAAGAAAGGGTGTTGGATTTTGTCAAATGCTTTTTCTGCATCAATGTTTATGACTATGTGTGTTTTTTAATTTATTTTATTGTTTAAAGTATTATAAATGGTAATACATGTTTCCTTTTTTCTCCCCATTGACCCCCCTCCAGCACATGTCCTCACCAGCACCCCCCACCGCAGTGTCTTGTAATATTGGTTATGCATATATGCATGCATACAAGTCCTTCAGTTGATCTCTTACAGCCCCCACCTCCCACCCTCCTCTGTCTTCCCACTGTAGTTTGACAGTCTGCTCAATGTTTCTTTGCCTCTGTATCTATTTTCCCCCATTTCTTTTCTTTAAAAAAATCTTGCATCTGCATACTAGAAATAAACATATAAGAACAAAAATGTTTGTGTCTCAGTTTCAATGTCCAACAGTTCTGAGTCCCAGTTTCAATGTCAAATAGTTTCTTATGTGTACATGTCAGCAATGGTATCTGGATGGTGGACAAATGGTGGCAATGCAGGTTCCACCCTCTTTGGCTTGGTCCTGTGCAACCTGCAGCAACACACAGCTGCTGACTGCTAGCATGGCAAGGTGTTGTCAGCATCTTCCATCTCTGGGTTGTCTTTGTGGTTGGAAATTATCTGTCAGTTCCTCTCTGTTCTAGGAATCCACATGGTCTTGGAGTTGTTTTCTGAAAATATACAAACATATTCTCGACCAAAAGTTACAAAAGGAATCTTTTCTGTAAATTAGACTTGGGATTCTTTTTATTTTTACTCAAATGATTTTCCTTTGGCTTATTTTGACACCATGTATGTTTTTCATGGGTGTCCATCTGTTAGCATTACAAATGGAAATTAATTTTCTGAAGTAAGTATTTTCTAGAGGTAATTTACTTACAGGATATTATTTCTTACATGATATTACCCTTCTACCCCCCTCCCTTTTTTTGATTAATGGGGGCTTTTGGAAATTTCATATTGCAGTCTTGGTAACTTTAAATTTTAATTTTTGCACAAAAATATGACTGATTTAGGTTCTTTGCATGTTAGAGAATTTTACTATGATATGAACTACTAATAGAAATTTTAGTTAATATTTTGGGAACAGTTTTTGGCCAATACACTTAAATTTTCTTGAGTATTCACTTATTTCAATTGGCCAATTTAAATTAATCTAAAAACTTGATTACTATTTTACTGTCAAATTTTATATTCAAACAATAATCTTAGTTTACCCCATAAATATTAATGGAAAGAATTATTTGCATTCTTGAGTAGGCCCTGAGCATTCCTATGACTATGTGGTTTTTATTTCTCAATTTGTTCAGATGATGTGTCACATTTATTGATTTTCAGATATTGCACCATCCTTACATCACCAGAATAAATCCTTCTTGGTCATGGTGTATGATCTTTCTAACATAATGCTGGATATTATTTTCTAGAATTGTTTAGAGGGTTTTACCATCTATGTTCACCAGGAAATTGGCCTGTAATTCTCTTTCTTTGTAGTGCCTTTTTTTTTTGGTTTGGGATCAGGTAATGTTGGCTTCATAGACAGAGTGTGCAAGTGCTTCTTCCTCTTGAATAATCTGAGATTGTCTGAGGTGGAAGGGTTTTAGTTTTTCTTTGAATATTTGGTAAAACTGCCCTGTGAAGCTGTGTGGCCCTCGGCTTTTGTTGCTGAAAGTTTTTTTGATGACTGCTTCAATTTCCTTCTGAGTTATTAGCCTGTTGAGAGTTTTTGGTTCTTTATGATTAAGTTTTGGAAGGTCATATTTTTCTAGAAATCTATCCATTTCCTCTAGGTTGTTTAGTTTGTTGGGATAGAATTGTTCATAGTATTTTTTTTTTACAATCCTTTGTAATTTTTTGGAGTCTGTTGTTATTTTGCCTCTTTCATGTCTTATTTTGTTTATTTGGATTCTCTCTCTTTGCTTCTTGGGAGCCTGGCTAGAGGTTCATCAATCTTGTTTATCTTTTTGAAGAACTACCTCTTGCTTTCATTAATCTTTTGTATTTTTTTGTCTCTATGTCATTTATTTCTGCTCTGATCTTCATTATCTCCTTCCTTCTGCTCATTCTGGGCTTTTCTTGTCACTCTCTTTCTAATTCTTCAAGTTGTAGAGTTAGATCATTTATTACCAGTTTTTTTCTTATTTTTTGAGGTAGGCTTGTAATGCTATGAACTTTCTTCTCAGGACTGCTTTCACTGTGTCCCATAGATTTTGGATTATTGTGTTTTCATTATCATTAATGTACAGGATGTTTTTAACTTCTTCTTTGATCTCTTTGGTAACCCAAATATTGTTTAACAGGATGCTATTTAGCCTCCAAGTGTTTGATTTTTTTAAAAAAGTTCACATTCTTTAAAAAACATATTTTTATTGATTTCAGAGAGGAATGAAAAGGGAGAGAGGGAGAGAAACATCAATGATGAGAGAAAATTATTGACCAGCTGCCTCCTGCACACCCCACACTGGGGTTCAAGCCTGAAACCCGGGATTGCACCATTGACTGGAATTGAATCATGGACCCCTCAGTCTATAAGCCTATTCTCTATCCACTGAGCAAAACCGACTAGGGAAGTGTTTGAATTTTTATTTTTTTATGGTAGTTGATTTCTAATATTATGCCATTGTGATCTGAGAAAATGATTGATATGATTTCAATCTTCTTAAATTTGGAGAGACTTGCCTATTTCCCAATATGTGGTCTATCTTTGAAAATATCCCATGTGCACTTGAGAAGAATGTATATTCTGTAGCTTTGGGGTGGAGTGTTCTGAAGATGTTGATTAAGTCCATCTGATTTACTGAGTCATTTAGGATTGCTGTTTCTTTTTTGATTTTTGTTTAAAGGATTTATCCAGTGATGGTAATGGGATATTAAAGTCTTCTACTATGATTGTATTGCTATCAATCTCTCCCGTGATATAGCCAGAAGTTTGTTGTTGTTGTTTTTTAATGTATTTTGGTGCTCCTGATTTGGGTGCATATATGTTTACCAGAGTTATATCCTCTTGTTTTATTGATCCCTTTAGAATTATGAAGTGGACTTTCCTGTCTCTTGTTATGGTCTTCACTTTGAGGTCTACTTTGTAAGATATAAGTACTGTTACCCCAGCTTTTTAAAATTTCCATTTGCCTGAAGATATTTTTCCATCCTTTCACTTTCAGTCTGTGTGATCCCCCTATTCTGAGATGGGTCTTTCATAGATAACATATATATATATATATGCATCATGTGTTCTTATACATTCAGCTACTCAATGTATTTTTACTCAACATTTAATCTTTTTATGTTTAAGATTATTATTGACTAGAGGCCCATTACACAAGGATTCATGAAATAGGCCTTCATTCCCCTAGCTGCTGGCACTGGTTTTCCTCCAGCACCCAGGACCCAGGCCTTCGCTCCGGCCACAGCAGCGAAGCCAAACCTTGAGGTTTCTCTGCTCCTGCTGCAGTGGAAAAGCCAAACCTCTTCAGTCTTCAGTTTTCAGTCATCAATGTTCAGTCTTCAGTCTTTGCTCCATGCCTGCATGTGCAAATTAACCTGCCATCTTTGTTGGGTTAATTTGCATACTCACTCCTGATGGGCTGGTGGGTGTAGCAGAGGTATGGTCAAATTGCATCTTTTTCTTTTATAAATGAAGATAGGTATTATTTGTAGCCATTTTTATTCTTTGTGTCTGTGTTCCTTCTTTCCATTCTATTTCTTCTTTTTACCACAGTCCCTTTAGTATTTCTTGCATTGCTGGTTTGGTAATGATAAACTCCCTTAGCCCTTTTTTGTCTGTGAAGCTCCTGATTTCTCCTACAATTTTGAATGATAGCCTTGCTGGATAGAGTATTCTTGGATTCAGTCTCTTGCTTTGCATCACTTTATACTTCATTTCATTCCCTCTGGCCCGATGTTTTTCTGTTGAGAAATCATTTGATAATTGAATAGGAGATCTCCTGTAGTTAACTCTCAATCTCTCTGTAGCAGCCTTTAAAATTCTTTTTCATTAACATTTGCCATTGTAATTACGATGTATCTCTGTGTGACTTTTGGGAATCATCTTATTTGGGAGTCTCTGTGCTTGTGTGACTTTTTTCCCCCAAGTCAGGGAAGTTTTCTGTCATTATTTCTTTAGTTTTTCTAGTCCTTGCCCCTCTTCTTGTCATTCTGGTACCCCTATTATATGTATGTTGCTTACTTCCATGTAGTTCCAAAGCTCCCTTAGTCTCTTCTCCTGTTTTGTAATTTTTTCCTCTAATTGCAGTTTAGATTAGGTATGTTTTCTGCCCTCTTTTCTAATTTACTAATTCAGTCTTCTACTTCTTCTAGTCTATTGATGAAACCTTCCATTGTGTTTTTTATTTTAGCTATTTTATTCTTTATTTCCTCTTGATTTTACATAAGTTGTTGATTTTCTAGCTGGTTTAAGAATTGTATGACCCTTACTCTGAATTCATTTTCTGATTTATTGCTTGCCTCCTTTCCTTGTAGTGCTTCTCTGGCAGTGCCTCTCCCCCCCCCCCCCCCCCCAGGTTGTTTCTTTCTTTTTTTTTTTATTGATTTTTTACAGAGCGGAAGGGAGAGGGATAGAAAATCAGAAACATCGATGAGAGAGAGACATCCATCAGCTGCCTCTTGCACGCCCCCTACTGGGGATGTGCCCACAGCCAAGGTACATGCCCTTGCCGGAATCAAACCTGGGACCCTTCAGTCCGCAGTCCAACGCTCTATCCACTGAACCAAACCGGTCTCGGCTGAGGTTGTTTCTTTGTCTCCCCGTTTTTTGCTCTCATTAAAGGGTCCAGGTGCTGAGTCACATGGGGCCTGTGGCTGAAGTGGTGGGCTTGGTGGGAGTGTCAAACACTCTGCAACTCATTGGAGGGTCCATTCACTTGGATGCATGGGGTTTGGGGCCAAAGCAGCAAGCCAGTGGGAGGGGGGCTTACCCTGGGGCCCACAGGAGCCCAAAGCCAGGGAGGCTGAAGTCCTGGTGTCTGTAGGTCAACATATAAGGTAGCAGGTCTTTGTCTGGAGTGGCTGTAGAGCCCAGATTGGTGTCTGAGGCCAGGCTAGGTGGTGGTGAAGCTGGGCTCCTAATTGTAGCAGCTGTCCCCTTCCAGATGACATGGTTTCTGTCTACATTATAAGTTTTAAATATCTACTTCCTTGCCTGGACCTTATGCTTTTGGGGAGAAGAGGTATTGTTTACTATGCTGTTTCTATGTCTAGCAAGTAGTTTGCCAGTACTTGCCACTCAAAATATGTTTATAGCAAACCCTACTTAGAGTTTGCTTTATTAAATTTGAAGTTGATAGTTGTTCACATAATGTGATTTCAACAATATTTAGAAAATCCTTTTTTGTTCCATGCCAGTATGTAATCAACAGCACTTCTAAACTTTTTCTTACTAGGCACTGGTTCCTAAAGAGTCTGTAGTAGATAATTAAATTCTTTTTCCCCCCACAGAGATAGACTAAATGCATACAAGCCTGGAAAAAGAAATACTCTGATTTGAATATCAAGACAGAAAGTAGGGCCTTAAGTAGGAATATTACAAACAGGCAGGAATATTTGGTCACAAATTCATACTGGAATAAAATTTTAAGACTTTTGTTTGCCTGTCATAATTTGTGTCCTAACTGGTAACTGCAATACAAAGATGGCATTAAGAATGTGAAAAAAATGTGGTTTTTTATCTAGGAATCAGAAATACTTATATACATATATTTCTCTCTTCACCCCATTTTAGAGTGCATAAGTGCCTCAAGCAACCCAACACAGCAAACAGGTAAGAACAATTGCAGTCTGGGTAATGCTCATTTTTAAATAATTCTAATAAGAGAGTACTTGATGCTTGTATCATTTTTACATTTTAGGAGTTTGAATTGTCATGTGTGCATTTATAGACTGTATTGTCTTTAAAAATGTGGCCAGGTGGTTCAGTTACTTGGAACATCATCCTATATCCAAAAGGTTTCAGGCTTAATTCTAATTAGGGCACAAATCTCTGTTGCAGATCAATGCTGGGTCAAGATTGCATGTGAGGCAATTGACCAATCAATTGATCTCTCTCTCTCTCTCTCTCTCTCTCTCTCTCTCCCCCTCTCTTTCCCTTCCTCTCTAAAAAATTCAATAAAAATATATCCTCCAGTAAGGATTTAAGAAAAACTACTTACATTTAAGATGGTTGGTCAATTTTTAATTCTGAAATTATTTCTGTGCTTATTTAGTACTATTTTAAGAATGTTATCACTGAAAAAAACAATTTTCAAAATATTTTTCATTCAAATTTTAAGATATAAGTTATTACTCCCAAATTCTTTAAAAAAGTAGGTCTTAATTGATGTTAGCAAGATATTTTCTGTACTCCTTACCCAGCCATACAGTCTACCAATCTTTTATTTGCCATTATAGTTAACTTATTTCCTTGCTTTTTTTTTAAAAAAGTTATTTTTGTGATATATTACATTAAGCATTTCATGGAAAAATAATTCCAATGATTTCAAAATACATTCAAAATAAATATTACTTTTCTACTATAAATATACTAGAGGCTTGGTGCACAAAATTCATGCATGGGGGGATGTGTCCCTCAGCCCAGCCTCTACTCTCTCCAATCTGGGACTCCTCAAGGGATGTCCAACTGCCTGTTTAGGCCCGATTCTACTGGGATTGGGCCTAAACGGGCAGTCAGACATCCCTCTCACAATCCAGGACTGCTGGCTCCCAACTGCTTTTCTGCCTCCCTTCCTGATTTGCCCTAACTGTTTCTGCCTGCCAGCCTAATCACCATCTAACCACTTCCCTGCCAGCCTGACTGATGCTTAACTGCTTCCCTGCCAGCCTGTTTGCCCCTAACTGCCATTCTGTGCAGGCCTGGTCAACCCTAACTGCCTTCCCCTGCAGGCCTCATCCCCATGAACTGCTCTCCCCTGGAGGCCTGGGTCTACTCCATCTGCCCTTCCCATCAGGCCTGGTTGCCCCCAACTTCCCTCCTCTGCTGGCCTGGTCACCCCTAACTGCCCACCCCTGCAGGCTTGATTGCCCCCAACTTGCCTCCCCTGCAGGTCTGGTCCCTCCCAGCTGACTTTCCCTGCTAGCCATCTTGTGGTGGCCATCTTGTGTCCACATGGGGGCAGCCATCTTTGATCACATGGGGGCAGCAACCTTGTGTGTTAGAGTGATGGTCAATTTGCATATTACTCTTTTATTAGATAGAATAGAGGCCTGGGGCATGGGTTGGGGGCTGCTGTTTTTTCTGAAGGGTCTCCCAGATCATGGTGGGGGTTTCCTTGGGGCATAGGGTGGCCTGGGCGAGGGGCCTGTGGTGGTTTGCAGGCCAGCCATGCCCTCCAGCAACCCAAGTGGAGGCATTGGTATCTGGGGGTTATTTATCTTCTATAATGTATACTTTGTAGCCTTGAGTGGAGCCAAGCTCCTGCCTGCTCTGGCTGCAACCATTTTTGTTGGGATTTATTTATCTTCTATAATTAAAACTTTGTAGCCTTGAGTGGAGGCCTAGGACAGCCAGGGTGTGCAGAAAGCTTGGCTTCCTCCATTACTGGGGAAACCCATGCCTCCTGCTCACTCTGTGGCTACAGCCATCTTGGTTAGGTTAATTTGCATACTTGCTCCTGATTGGCTATTGGGCATGGTTTGTGGGTGTAGCAAAGGTACAGTCAATTTGCATATTACTTTTTTTATTAGATAGAATTTTAAAAAGCACAATTCATATTTATTTCAATCTTTATATAGAGTGTCCCCACAAAATGTATTCACATACTTTGAATAATTATAATCCAGTATTTAGCTAGAAGGGAAAAATGATGGGGGGAAAGGGACATATGTAATATTTTCAACAATGAAGATTTAATTTAAAAAGGAGTATTTATTAAACTACATTTCATTTTCAAAATTGAGCTAACAGCTGTTACAGTGTATACTTTTTTTTTGGACACCCTGTGAAAGAGTTAATTAGACTTCTGATGTTAATAATGTAAAACAATAATCTCCACAAATTTGAAAAAAAATTATTTCATATGAAGAAATTAAAGAAAGAATACAAGGGCACTAATCAGAAACTTTGAATGTTTATTATACTACTTTGGTACTGTGTACAAAGCTTCACATAAGACTGAGCAAGAAGGAGACTTTCTATTTTCAATGAAGTAATGATACTTGATGTAAAAGTGGTATCTATAGCAACTAGCTGCCAACTGAGACAACAAAAGTAAAGGATAATGTATTAACAACTAATGAATTTTAAAAAGCATGTCCACTATTATAAAACTAATCAGGAATATTTGTGGAAATAAGCATGATTTCTCCTCTCTTCTAAGAACAATCATTTTTGCACACTCAAGAATACGTTTTAACTTGTGAGTTTTATTTCTGGTATGAGAGGTTGTAAGGACAACTTATTGATTTCCTTCTAAGGGTATTTTTTGGAAGATGGTGGATTTTACTTGATTGTAGGAGGATTTAATATCTGGGTTGAGAGGCAGATTTCTCCATGGGTCTCCATTCACCGGAAAGCCTTTATTAAGCAGGGTCTCTCCCACATTCCAGCTCCCTGGGAGATCATTGAAGCTCAAAATGTTTGAAGACTTTACTCAAGTCGATCATGAAGACACCACTTAAAGCAGCACCAGGCTCTTCTAACAGACTCCTGTTAGTTTCTGGATACATATTAGTTACACCTTCTAAGAACTAATGTGCCCAAATTTCCAATATTCTCAGAGAAGTTTGCTAAAATGAAAATCCACTGAGTGCCAACAATCTTAACAGTTTAGAGCATGAAAAATATTTGCTTTGTCACTAAAATAACAATTTCTATGGGGCATATGAAAAAAAATCCTAAAGATTGAAAAAGAGCCTTTAAATATTCCTTTAAAAATATCAATCAAGGCAGTTTTTGAACTTTCTATTGACAAAAGCCTAAGCCTTTAAAACAGACAATAGGTCTCAGGGCTGGCAGAGTCCAAATGCCACAAGAGAAAGCCTCATCTACTACAGTAACCTTTGTCTATCCTGGCTGCCATCTCTTGGTGACCAGACAGCTACCTTAGCTAGGATTGGAGCAGGGCACATGGTAGTTTTCAAGAGAATCCCATTGGTACTCTCAATCTTTGGCACACTTCACTTAGGGTAAGGGAAGGAGATAGGCAGGGGGGGAAGAAAGTTGCTAGTTATGGTAAAATCAGAATATGAAATTCATTTTATTTGAGGGAGAATTTGTAGTTGTTAGTAGAGATCTAGTTTATTTTTAAAAGATAAAGTAAACAGAAGAAAATAGAGCACTCAATTGTTTTAAATTGTGATATATGTAAGAAATTAGAACAAACAAAACACCATATTTTAAGTTAAGAGTCAGCAAACTATGGCCCCTGGGCAAAATCCAGCCAGTCACGAAGGGTGGGGAAAAGAGTCCACCTGCAATTACGTGAACATTAAATTATTTTTAATTAAAAAATAAGCATCTATTACCAACAAAAAGTATAAAGAAAATTTTATTGGAACCAGGCCATACCCATTGCTTCATTATTATATGTGGCTGTTTTCTTGAGGTAACAGCTGAGATTAATATGTACAACCGAGACCATATGGGCTAAAAAAATCTCAAATGTTTACTTTATGGCCCTTTATGGAAATGTTAACAGATCCTGATTTTCCTCTTCCTGTTCTCCCACCACACCTTATTTAACCCCTTATTCCTAATAAAACTTTATTTTTTTTCTTCATGCTTCCAATGGAAATTCTAATAATAGCATAATCAAAAGTACACACGTTGTAAATTCTCTTCCATTACAAGCACAGTCTTGGTTGGTGGTGAATTTGAAAATGGAAGAAACTGACAAGCCCCAGAAACCTTGGGAGCTGGATGTGGTAGGATGGGGAAGGTCTGGAAAGGCTAAGCTATATTTCATGTTATGAATTTTAAATCTTTAGAATCTAGAGTATCTAAGTCATAGCTTGATGTGGGTAAGCCCTCTAAGGTCAGCTCTGAGTTCTTATCTATTTCAGCAATAGATTATTGAGTCTAATATAAACTAAATGTAGCAGAATCTCATTCATTGTCTTCCTTCCATCCCAAGCCAATTATAGCTGCCTAGAAAAACCAAATTACTTCAGAGGCCTGTTTGCTGCTCATTTCTAAGCTCTTTAATGAATTTCTTTGTTTAATTTTAAATGTAGTAGAAATGAGTACAACATATTAGAATGGGGAACATGAGAATATTTTCATAAGCAGAGGACTGATAAATGATTATTGAGTGGTTAAACTCACAGGAAAACATTTTTAGGCCTTTAAATCATAAGAAATATTTTTAAAATCATAATACATATTTTAAAGATCTTTGTTATTTAAAAAACAATACTATAAAACAGAAGTTTTTCAGAAATTAAATTTGAAGTATATTAAGACTAATTTGATTGTCAGAAACTCTGTAAAATCCAAAGGGTGTTGGAACTATGGAATTAGAAATTTGAGCTAGGTAAAGAGTGTTCTCTCTCTCTCTCTCTCTCTCTCTCTCTCTCTCTCTCTCCCCCCTCCCTCTTCCCCTTGCTTTCATTTTCTTCTTCCCAAGGTAGATGTATTAGGCAGGGTTTCTTAGAGAAACAGAAAAACAGGAGTGTGTGTGTGTGTGTGTGTGTGTGTGTGTGTGTGTGTGTGTGTGTGTGGAAAAGAGAGAGAGAAAGAAAGATTTATTTTAAGGAGTTGGCTCATTTGGTTATAGAAGCCTGGCAAGTCCGAAATCTGAAGGGAATTTGATCTGGAGACCAGGAAAGATTTGTAGTTCAAGTCTGAAGGCAGTCTTCTGGCCAAATTCCCTTTCTTGGTCAGTCTTTTTATTATCATTATTATTATTATTATTATTATTATTATTATTATTAAGTCTTTCACTGATTGGATGTGGCCCACTCTCATAATGAAAATTAATTTGCTTTAATCAATGCCTACTGATTTAAATGTCAATCTCATCTAAAAAATGTCTTCATAGAAATACATAGATTAATGTTTGACTTAATATTTGTGAACTGTGCCTAGCCAAGTTGACATATAATTAACCACCAGAATAGAAATAAAAAAATGGGGAAGAGAGAAGAATGAACTATTCTTCTTAGTTCTGGTTCCAAAATTGTTGAGAAAGTACTCTGATTTGTGCAGGTAATTGAGGTGTCTACCACTAGACCAATCATTTTTAATCATGGTTAGCATCTGGAAAAAGGACTATAGTAAGTCCAACTTATGTGGAGGCAGGGTTACTTCATACAAAATAGTAGCCAAGTACAAAAGAAGGTGTTTCATAAATGGGAAATCATTGATTAATAGCTTATGAACATAATTTTAAAATGTTAACATATTTTTTTCATTTAATGATGGAGTAACTCCTTTGTTTTGCAATGGTTAAAAAACATTAACTTTTGTTTTTTTTCTTTAATTATATTTTTATTGATTTCAGAAAGGAAGGGAGAGGGAGAGAGAGATAGAGACATGAATAATGAGAGAGAATCAGTGATTGGCTGCCTCCTGTATGCCTGACACTGGGGATTGAGCCCACAACCCTGGCATGTGTCCTGCCTGGGAATCCAACTGTGACCTCCTGGTTTATAAGTCGAGGCTTACCTGCTGAAACACTCTGGTCAGGCTTTTTAAACTTATTTATACATTTATTTTTTAAATCCTCACCTGAGGATATGTTCCCATTGATTTTAGAGAGAGAGGAAGGGAGAGGGAGAGAGAAACATTAATCAGTTGCCTCCCATATGCGCCTGGATGGGGGAAACACACCTGAAATCTAGGTCTGGGTCCTGAACAGGAATCAAACCCACAACGTTTCGGTGTATGGGACCACGTTCCAGCCAATTGAGCCACCCAGCCAGGACTGTTCTGCAAGGCTTTCAATGTAATTTAGTTATGGTTGACTGATTTTTTAAAATCATATTGTATATAAAATTTTGTGGAGAATAGTGGCTCCTACTTGACTTAAGTACCTAAAATTGATTTTTCTTTTTTCTAAATATTTTTCTAGATTCATTTGTGGACAGAAAGCAGAACCATTTACCAGTAATACTTCCATATAATATATATATATATATATATATATATATATATATATATATATATATATAGTGTTTTTTTCTCTAGCAGGCGATCCTGTTGCGACCCACAGGTTGAAAACCATTGCTGTAGAGCATAAGGCCATCGGAAAACACAGATATTTACACTATGATTCATTAACAGTAGCAAAATTACCTAATGAAATAGCAACAAAAATAATTTTATGGTTGGGCGTCACCACAACATGAGGAATTATATTAAAGGGTGGTGGCATTAGAAAGGTTGAGAACCACTGATCTAGACCAAGCATGTCAAACTGAAAGGCTAACACGGGCCAAATAAATAAGGTTTAAATTTCTGTGGGCTGCAAAAAAACAAAAGCTTCAATTTTCTTACAACATAGGTTTATTTTGATAGATATGCTGAATATAAAGGGCTTAAATAAATGACTAATCATTAACATAAAATAATAGAAGATTTTAATAAAAATTAGTATTTTTTCTTGAACATTAACTTACAAGACACTGAATAACTGCACAAATTAATAAGCTTAAGGCAAATAAACCTACTTTTATTGTTCTTGTAAAGTGAAATATTTCCTTTTGCTCACTCCAAACAAGTCAGTTCAAGACTAAAGATGTGGCAATCGGCTGCTAACATATTTACTGTTAGGATTAGTGGAGAGAAATGGTATGCCTGCATGTAAGGCTCATAAGGGAAATGAATGCAACCTGATTATAGTAATCAGTCATTAGCAAATGTTGTAGCTCATTATTAATAATTATGCATAATAGGATATTATAAAACTTAAGTCCCAAAATTTTTATTAAAATGTTTCTTACATACTGTTATATTGGTTAGGCCACAAAAATATTTCTTGTGGACTGCACATGGCTGTAGGCTGCGAGTTTGACATGCTAGATTCTAGATGAATGGTAATGGGGACTTAAACTAGGGCATGGTAACTAGGTGAGACTGGGAGATATTTATAGGCAAAGGATCCAGAAAAGATGGGATATGACTGCTGGTTCTGGAATCTACCCTCTCTCTCCTCAATGCAGTAGAAGGTGAAATCACCCTAGCTGATTACAGGAGTGTATGGAGAATAGTAGTGTGAGACAGGTGTCAAACCCACTGAGTGTGAGGGAATGACTAGCTATTGTTAATTATCACTACAGGCATTAAAATTATGGTAGAGAAAGCATAAAATTATAGCATTTTCATAAGAACTATCATTATAAAGAAGAAGAGTGCATGGAGAAAGATGAAAGAACATAGCATATTTACTATGCTTAGATTCCTCGACATTTGAGTTAATATTTTGGGTACTTGGCTCTGTTAAAATTCATATGTTTATATTATTACCTAGTACTTTCTTTAAAAAATAGAATCAGATCTTAAAGATAAATATTAGGCAAAAAACATTAAGGCCTTATAGTGTTTACAAACTAAAGTTCAAATTCCTGAGAAATAGGAGGGCCTTCAAACTTGGCTCCTCACCAGTCTCTTTTCTTTCCAGTTTTATCTTCAGCATCTTTCCCTTTTGTACATGTAGCTTACCCACATCTAACTCTAGTGGTTCCAAACAAGCCGAGTGTTAGGTAAGAAACGTTGTGCATTGTGGAGTTTCAGATAATCAGATTTGGGGCTGAAATAAATGTCTCCTTAAATTTCATATTTAACTGCCTTTCAGATCTGCTTTAAAATCCTCCCTCTTTCTCATCTAGTTAAATGATCTTTATTTGGCTGTGAAATTCAAAGGCTTGAGTACTTCACAGAAAAAGCAGGTAACATGAATTAAAGAGAGAGATTAATGCAGTGTTTAGCACAAGCAAGTTTTATTCACATAAAAATTTTGCCCCACCACAAAGCTCATCTTAAAAATGATGAAATTTATGATATCTTTATTACAGGTGAGCTATAACAGGTATATCTAGCAAACCTCTACCAGTCATGGACACATTATGTCAATTTATGGGGAAAATGTGAGCTTCCATGTTGGAAAATATTTGTATGTTGCAGGGCTTAATTTTTACTTTAAATGATGGAGAAAAGGAGTCAACTTCTATATTGAGTCCTCATAATTAGAGTGATTATATGGCAATAAAATCTGTGAGAAAAGTTTATAGCTGAATTCTTTGGAAGTCTGTATAACTGAGAAGGAAAGAATGAAGAATCTGTTAGTTTTGTTGACTTTCTGATTCTCCACATAAAAGTAAAAAAACTTTAAAAATTTCCAGCTTGCTAAAACTGAAAGCCATCTTATTATTTTTAATACCATTTACTTTCCATATTTATTTTTGCCTGAAGTGTCACTTTTAGGGATAGGCTTTTAGATTTGATATTATTAATTTATTCTCTCATCAAAAATTAGAAACAAATAAGCACATCATTAGTTATTCCATTTTCTACCCCAAGAAGCATGGTGTATAAAATAAATATAATAGTCTCTGACCAAAAGATTCATTGTCATTGTTTGTAGTTGAGAAATGAATTTTCTTATTTTTTCATGGATATCAAAACTTCTGAATTAATTTCAAAATACTTAAAAAAGTTCTCATTTATACTGTATAATACATACTGTGTATCTAATAATACATATTATAAGAGGAAATGAGTTAATCTTTGGATTAGGTTTATTATGTTATATATACAGTTCATCCCAAAAATGTATACACACCTTGAATGATTATAAAATCAATGTTTATTAACATACAGTTCAATTACAAAATTTAAAAGTATCTACAGAAATGAATAGTATTTTTGTCAATACCTGGTTTCAACTGATGACCCTTCTGGTCCAGGCACTGCTAATAATGCGAAGCAATGAAATCATAAATATCAAGAATCATTTATTTCATTATATTACACAAATGAGTGAGATCATGTGATATTTTTCTTTTTATGACTGGCTTATTTTGCTTAGCATAATGCTCTCTAGTCCCATCCATGCTACTGCAAATGGTAAGAATTCCATCTTTTTTACAGCAGTGTAGTATTCCATTGTGTAGATGTACCACAGTTTTCTGACCCACTCATCTGCTGATGGGCAGTCATTGAATTAAGAGATGGATAATAATACACAAAGATTTAGATAGTATTTTAAAAAATAATCATTTAGTTCAGTATTTGTGTGCCCTCAATTCATTGTCTATTGCAGGTTTTGTACTGTAAACTTATCTTTTATGTATTCTCATTTAAAAAAGTCTAGTGGCTCTTTAGGATAAAATTTTTTTTGTTCAAAATGAAGTCTCACCATTTTTTTCCTTCATTTTTTTCTACATTCTCTTATAGCTCACTGATGCGGTCCTCTGCTTCTTCTAGTCTATTCTTGATGCTTTCTATTGATTCTTTACTACAGCAATGTCACTTTTCATTTCTTCTTGCCTCTTCTTCATTTCCTCTTGGTTCTTCTTCATTTCCTCTTGGTTCTTACTCATATTGTCAAATTTGTCTTCCATTATTTTCTGCCAGCTTATGACCATTTCTCTGAATTCTTCCTCTGACAGGTTGCTTGCCTCCATGTTGTTTACTTCCTTTTCTGGTGAGGCTTATTTTTCTTTCATATGTGGGCTGTTTCTTTATCTTCCCATGGTCTCTCTTCTCCTTGTGTCTGGATAAGTAGTTCTCTCACTCCTGCATTGATTTAAAGTCACAAAATACATCACAACCAGATGCAATGCAACAGGCACTGAACAGGAATGTATTCACGGTATTAGTAACTCCGAATAAAGGTGCTCACCAGAGAAAGGCAAATTAGGAGATAGGTAAGAAAGAAGAGAGAGAAAAAGAAAACACACACATACACACACACACACACACACACACTCACCCCCTCCCACACACACACACACACAAAGGAAAGAAATGAATGACAAAATGAAATTGGGAAAAGGGGGAAAAAAGAAAAAAAAGAAGGTAAGAGAAAAAAGAAAGACAATAAGAATGAAAAGGGGAACAAACTATATATATAACAGGGGGAGAAAACTCCTATAGGACAGCCACTAATCCCAACAAATGCCAGCAACAAGTACCCGGAGATTAATACAAACTACAACCAACAACTAATATCAAGTGAGGTGAGGGAAAACAGAAGGAAAAATCTAACAAAAAATAAAGCAAACAACGAAAACAAAAATAAAAACAAAAAAAATACAAACAAACTAAAAGAAAAGAATAAGCAAACCAATCTCACAAACAAGCATAAAAAATCGATATAATCAATAGTCAAGTAAACAGCAATAACAGGACAGAGAGAAAAACAATTTAGGATAGTGAAGACAGAGAAGCAAGAGGTTTGTATGGACTTGGAATAGGAGGTTGGAGATTAGATATATAAGTAGGGTGAAATTTTAACAGGGGGTAAAAAGAAAGAATAAGGAAAATCTAAAGCAGGAAAAGGGTAAGAGAAACAAGACACCAAATGGGGAAAGGTTAGCAAGAGAGTGGTGGCATAAAGGTGGAGTTGAGATAGAGTAAAAAGATGCTAAAGGAAAGATGAAAATAGACTGTAGAACACTAATCCCAAAGTAGAATAAAGAGCAAAGAAAATGATACTTAAAAAAAGTAGTAATAAAATTGATTCCTTAATTTTTGTTATGCAAGAGTCAATTTGTGATTCAGCCCCTGGTTAGCAGTGTTTCTGGATTGACCTCCAGGCCTACTGGTCCTCTCTAGCCTGAACTAATATCCTGCTACCCCTGTGGTACACAATACTGATTTGTGAGATTGGAGTGCTGCAGAACTGGCTCTCTAATGGTAACTTCCTGCTCTGACCCCCAGGTTCCAGAAAAATAGCTCTCCCTTGTAGTCACCCAGCGTGTCCCCCACTAGGTGATCCTATGCTCTGGGCTTAATACTCAGAAGCATGGATTTGGAGAGGAAAAAACACAAGTGTGTGAACTTTGATTCTGCACTTATGTCTGCGGAGACCCATTTTCCCCCTTGGGATTAGCAGCCAGCATACTCCTAAAATTTTTGGGCGGTCCCCTTTTGTTAGATCTAAATGGGCTGCTTTCTAGGATCCCTTCTGTTATCAGCTCTGAGGACCCCCTTCCATATTCATGGATCTCACCAGCCCCAACATCCACATATTTTTTTCAGGCACAGACTTTCCCTGTACCTCCAGCTCCCTAGGTGCGTTCGTTTCTCTCCCCTGTGGGGAATAGAGACCCAACTCAGTCCCAGGCGAACTCTGACCTTTCTGTGGTGGAGTGCAGAGCTCCTCTGAATCCAAGTGTTTGTGCTAATTAGGAACCAGTGTTCTGGGGCTCAGCTGCTCAATGGATGCTATAGCTGTAGATTTTCAGGCCCTTCCCCTTCCCGATGGCAAGGTCTGCCTCTGAGCTAGTGGCTCCATGAGAGAATCCAGCAGCACCAGGGGCTACTCCATCAGGAGAGGCCCATCAAGCAGCCCCCCACCTTCTCCTGGAGCACAGCTGTCCCCTCACTCACCAGCAAACACTCCCCACCCGACCCTTAGCCACTCCCTCTCTCTGCTCTAGGACAAGACTCGGGCATATCCATCTATTCCACCACAATTTTTCTCCTTCACCTGGAGTAGATTCTTGAGCTTACTATAAACTAAATATAACAGAATCTCAATAATAGCCTACCTTCATCCCAATTACAGCTGCCTACAAAAGCCAAATTATTTAAGATGCCTGTTTGCTGCTCATTTCTAAGATCTTTACTGAATCTCCTTGTTTATTTTAAAATATGGTATATCTGGGTACAAAATTAGAATGGGGAGCAAGGGTATCTTAATAATAAAATCCTAACATGCAAATCAACTGACCAATCACTATGATATGCACTGACCACCAGGAGGCAGACACTCAATGCAAGAACTGCCCCTGTGCACTCCCACAGAGGGAGCACTGCTCAGCCAGAAGTTGGCCCATGGCTGGTGAGCAAAGCAGTAGTGGTAGAAGCCTCTCCCGCCTCTGCTACAGGTGGTCCATAAGGAGCGAGAGACCGGACTGCAAGAGCCCCAGACTGCAAGAGGGTGCAGGCCAGACTGAGGAGCCCCCCACTCACCCAGTGCATGAATGTCATGCACCAGGACTAGTATTTTTATAAGCAGAGGACAATCAATGCTTGTTGGGTGGTTAGTTACACAAAGAATTTTTTTAGGCCCTTAAATTATAAGAAATATTTTTAAAATCTTTATTTCTTTTAAATACTACAAGACAGAAGTTTTTCAGAAATCAAACTTGATGTAAATCAGGACTTCTTCATCAGAACCTGTAAAACCAAGGGAAGACATGCATGGGGATCTTGGAACTAAGGAATTAGAAGATTGAGCTAGGTCAGTGGTCGGCAAACTCATTGTCAACAGAGCCAAATATCAACAGTACAATGACTGAAATTTCTTTTGAGAGCCAAATTTTTTAAACTTAAACTTCTTTTAATGCCACTTCTTCAAAATAGACTCGCCCAGGGCGTGGTATTTTGTGGAGAGCCTCACTCAAGGGGCCAAAGAGCCGCATGTGGCTTGCAGGTCGCAGTTTGCTGACCATGGAGCTAGGTGAAGTCTCTCTCTCTCTCTCTCTCTCTCTCTCTCTCTCTCTCTCTCTCTCTCCTTCCCTCCCTCCCTCCCTCCCTCCCTTTCTTTTCCTCACCCTTCTTCCTCCAATTTGGCTTCTGTTTTCTTCTTTCCAAAGTATATAAATTAGTCAGGGTTTCCTAGAGAAACAGAACAATAGGAGTGTGTGTGTGTGTGTGTGTGTGTGTGTGTGTGTGTGTGTGTGTGTGTGATGTGTATGAGGGCATGTGAAAAAAGAGAGAGAAAGAAACATTTATTTTAAGGAATTGGCTCATATACTTAGAGAACTTTGCCAAATCCAAAATCTGCAGGGTGGTCCAACAGCTTGGATACCCAGGACAGAGTTGCAGTTATAGTCTGAAGGCAGTCTGTTGGCATAATTGCCATTCCCAGGAGGTCAGTCTTTTTTAATTAAGGGCTTCCTTCAACTGATTAGATGAATTCCATGAACATTATGAAGACTAATATGTTTTACTCAATGTCTACTAACTTAAATGTCAATCTCATATAAAAATGTCTTCACAGAAACATCTAGAACAAGGATATCAAACTCATGGTCCACAGGCCACATGCCTCATTTATTTGGCTTTTGTTAGCCTTTGAGTTTGACATGGTGAATCTAAAATAATTTTTGAGTCAATACCTTGGAACTGTGGCCTGCTGAGTTGATGACCAGAATAGGAAAAATGGGAAAGGAAGAATAATAAAATATTCATCTCAGTTCTGGTTCCATAAATTGAGAAAATTCTCTGATTTGTCTAACTGGGTGAGGTACCTACCACTGGACGAAACAACTTCAGTCAGGAGTGGCATCTGAGGAAAGTATTGTAATCATCCCAGCTCCTGGGTAATGCCCAAGCTGGGCCAATCCATTCTGGCCAAGGAAGGGGTAGAGGCAGGGTTACCTCATATAAAATACTAATCAAGTACAAAAGAAGGTGTCCCATAAATGGGAAATCATTCATTAGGAGCTTACAAATGTAACTTTCTAATGTTAACATATTTTCCCATTTATTGATGACATAACTCTAATTTATTTTACAAGGCTTTCAATGTAATTTAGTTATGGTTAACTGTTTACAGTCATGTCATATACAAGATTTTGTGGAGAATAGTGTCTCCCACTTGATTTAAGTACCTAAAATTGATTTCTTTTTCTTCTAAATATTTTTCTAGTTTCATTTGTGGAAAGAAGGCAGAACCATCTGCTTGCAGAAGGTAATATACTTCTTTTTTCTCTCTAGAGGACAATACTGAAGAAATGGAATGTTGAACTTCCTTAGAAACATAGCTGATGGTCTGGTCTGAGGGCCAGCCCTTTCTTAGCTGATGAATATGGTGACCTGCATGCTGTGGGGTGGGGGACCCTGAATGACCCTGTCCCTCTGCCCCCAAAGCAGTTGAATTCCATTTGAAAATTGTGGAGCTTTCTGTATCAGGCATTCATCTAGACTTTACAGGGAACAAGGATGAGCAAGATGAATAAGACTATGAGAGAGCCCCCAGGGAGCTCAGTTTTATGGAGTCACAGGACATGGGCACAGCTTTCATACCAAGTGTGCTAGGAAACTAGAGGAGGGAGCTGTGAGCACCAAGGCTCAGAGAAGGCTTCACAGGGGATATGTCATGGGAGTTGGGTCTTAAAGAACAGGAGTATTAGAATAAAAAAGTCAAAAGATTTACACATCCTGAAGAAAAACACTAGAATAAGAAGTATTATAATAGGCAAAGAACATTGTGCATGGATGGCAAACTAAACCACAGGAACATGTGAGGAAAGACACAGAAATGCAATTGTGCTTGTTGTTTTCTTTCTGAAGGGGGCACAATGTAAGGAGTAATTGATTGGAAGGTGAGTCATTTTGAAAAAGAGGGCTTTCAAAGACACACAAAGGCATTTAAATGTTTTTTTCAGGCAGTGAGAAATCTCTGAAGGGTCTCAGCATTGCGTGAATCAGATCTGCGTTATAGAATGATGTACCTGATTGCAATGTAAGGTATGAATTGAAGACAGG
Source organism: Antrozous pallidus (assembly GCA_027563665.1). Classification (NCBI taxonomy): domain Eukaryota; kingdom Metazoa; phylum Chordata; class Mammalia; order Chiroptera; family Vespertilionidae; genus Antrozous; species Antrozous pallidus. The sequence continues at coordinate 69,653,040 of CM050514.1, forward strand.
AGAGTTTTGAGACAGAGTTAGAATTGGGAGCCTTTTGTAGTATCTAGATGAATGGTGATGGAGACTTAAACTAGGAAATGGTAGCTGGGTGAGACTGGGAGATATTCATAGACAAAGGATTCAGAAAATATGAGATATGACAGCTGGTTCTGGGATAAATGTGGGAATCTACCCTCTTTCTCCTCAGTAAAGTAGGATGTGAAATCACCCTCGTTGATTACAGGAGTGAATGGAGAATAACAGAGGTAGACAGGTGCCAAAGCCACAGAGTTAGAACTGTCATTATAAAGGAGAGGGCCATTGATTGAAAGTTATATAATGGAGGAAGGTGAAAGAACATAGAATACTTACCATGCTTAGATTCCTTGCCATTGGAGTTAATACTTTCAATACTTGGCCCTGTTAAAATTTATATGTATGTTTATATGATTGCCTAGTATTTTCTTTGGAAAAAAAATAGAGTCAGATCTTGAGGATAAATATTAGGCAAAAACATTAAGCCTTATAGTGTTTACAAACTAAAGTTCAAACTCCTGAGAGCCTTCAAACTTGCCTTCTCATAGTGCCTTTTCTTTCTATTTTTACCTTCAGCATTTCCCCCTTGTGCACATGTAGCCTACCCACATCTAACTCTAGTGGTTCGGAACAAGCCAAGTGTTAGATAGGAAACATTATACATTCTGGTGTTTCAGATAACCAGATTTGGGACTGAATACATATCTTTTTAAATTCCACATTTAACTGCCTCTCAGATCTGCTTTAAAATCCCCCCTTTTCCTCATCTATTAAATGATCTTTATTTGGCGATGAAATTCAAAGGCTTGAGTACTTCATAGAAGAGACAGGTGACACCGACAGAGGAGAGAGATTAACACAAGCTTCACTTATAAAAAATTTGCCCCACCATACAGCTCATCTTAAAGTGATGAAATTACTGACACGTCTGTTACAGGTGAGCTGTAACAGGTACACCTAGTCACCTCTCAGCAAACCCCTACCAGTCATGGACACATTATGTCAATTTATGGGAAAACATGAGCTTCCATGCTGGAAAATACTTGTATGTTTCAGGACTTTTTCTTTTAAAAAATGAACAAAAGAAGTCAATTTCTATATTTAATCTTGATAATTAGAGTGATTATATGGGGAAAATATGTGAAAAAAATTTATAGTTGATCTCTTTGGGAGTGTGTGCAATTAGAAGGAAGAGAGGAAGGAAGGAAGGAAAGAAGGAAGGAAGAATTGGAGGAAGAAAGGAAGGAGGAAGGAAGTAAGGAAGGTAGGTTGGTTCAGTTGAATTTTATGGCTTTCTGATTCTCAAAAAAAAAAACTTTAAAAAACTCTAGCTTGGTCAACTCAAATGCCATCTTAGTTATTTTTATAACACTTTTCACCCTTGGGGATTTAGATTTGATATTACTGATTTATCTCTCATAAAACTTAGAAGAATTTCAACCACATCACTAATTATTCCATTTTCTACCCCAAGAAGCATGAGGTATAAAATAAATATAATAGTCTGACCAAGTAATTCATTGTCTTTGTCTTTTAGTTGAGAATTGCATTTTCTTGTTTTTTTTAAAATAAATATTGAAATTCTGAATTAATTTCAAAATACTTGAAATATTATCTCACATGTATAATATACACTGTTTTCCTAATAACATAGTATAGGAAAAAATAAGTTAATCTTTGAATTAGGTTTAACATGTTATATACATCTCATGAATGTTTAATTCTTTAAGTCCTATATTTTTGGAATAAAACCACCAGCCAAGTAATGGGCTAATATAACTTTATGTAATACTGGAGGCCTGAAGAATAAAATTCATGCACGGGATGGGGTGTCCCTCAGTCAAGCCTGCATCCCCTCCAATCTGGGACCCCTCTGGGGATGTCCAACTGCCTGTTTAGGCCCGATCCCTCTTACAATCCAGGACTACTGGCTCCCAACTACTTGCCTGCCTGCCTTCCTGATTGCCTCTAACTGCTTCTGCCTGCCAGCCTGATCACCCACTAACCTTCCAGCCTGATTGATGCCTAACTGCTCCCTTTCCAGCCTATTTGCCCCTACTGGCCTCCCCTGTAGGCCTGGTTCCCCCAAAGTGCTTTCCCCTGTAGGCCTTGGTCCCTACACCCCAACTGTCTTTGCCGGCAGTCTTGGTCATCCCCCAATTTCCCTCTTCTGCAGGCCTGATCTCCCCCATGTGCTCTCACCTGCAGGCCTGGGTCCCTCCCAACTGACCTTCCCTGCAGGTCTGGTCACCCCCAACTTCTCTGCTCTGCCGGCCTGGTCACCCCTAACTGCCCTCCCGTGCAGGCCTGGACACCCCTAACTGCCATCCCCTGCTGACCTGATCACCCACAACCACCCTCCCTTGTAGGCCTGGTCCCTCCCAAATGCCCTCCCTTACTGGTCACTTTGTGGTGGCCATCTTGTGTCCACTTGGGGGCAGGATCGTTGACCATATGGGGGCAGCCATCTTGTGTGTTGGAGTGATGGTCAATCTGCATATTACTCTTTTATTAGATAGGATAGAGGCCTGGTACACGGATGGGGGCCAGCTGGTTTGTCCTGAAGGGTGTCCTGGATCAGGGTGGGGGTTCCCTTGGGGCATGGAGCAGCCTGGGTGAAGGGCCTGTGGTGTTTTGAAGGCCAGCCATGCCCCCACAGTGACCCAAGCAGAGGCCCTAGTATCTGAGATTTATTTATCTTCTACAATTGAAACTTTGTAGCCTGGAGTGGAGCCAAGCCTCCTGCTCATTCCATGACTGTAGCCATTTCTGTTGGGATGTATTTTTCTCCTATAATTGAAACTTTGTAGCCTTAAGCAGAGGTCAAGGATAACTTTGCTTCTTCTATAACTAGGGCAACCCTAGCTTCCTGCTCACTCTAGCTCCATGGCTGGTGCTATTTTTGATGGAATATATTTATCTTCTATAATTGAAACTTTATAGCATTAAGTGAAGGCCAGGATGTGCAGAAAGCTTGGTTTCCTCCATTGCTGGGGAAACCCAAGCCTCCATCCTGCTCTCTCAGTGGCCACAGCCACCTTGGTTGTGGGTTAATTTGCATATTTTCTCCTGATTGGTGGTGGGCGTGGCTGGTGAGCATGGCTGATGGTTGTAGCAGAGGTATGGTCAATTTGCATATTACTCTTTTATTAGACAGGCTGTTGTGTAAATATAACACATGAAGTTCTTACCAAACTTTTCTTTTCATTCTTCGTGTGTGTGTGTGTGTGTGTGTGTGTGTGTGTCCAGTTAATATTTCCCTGCCTGTACTGGTGGATAGAAAGGCTGTGCTCTCTTGCCCCCCTGTCCTGTTGGAAAAGACACTTTTAACAACATGGGAAATAAACCTCGGAGACAAGCCTCTCTGCATCAGAACCCACAGGAGAGACACAAATGAGATCACAGAAATAAACTGCACTGACGAGAGAATGACCTGGCCCGACAGACCTGACCAGATTCCTGCCCTTCAGATTGACCCAGTGGCCATCACTCATGAAGGGTATTACAAGTGTATCGTGGTAACACCTGACCGGAATTTACAGTATAACTATCACCTCCAAGTGTTAGGTAAGGAACATTATACACTGTGGTGTTTCAGATAACCAAATTTGGTTAAAGAAATTCCTCTCTAAATTCCATGTTAGGACTAAAGCATTTACTTCTTCATCTCTGCAGTGGCCCCTGAGATGACTCTGTTTCAAAGTGAGAATAGAACTGCAGTTTGCAAGGCAACTGCCGGGAGGCCGGCTGCCCAGATCTCCTGGACCCCAGTGGGAGATTGTGTCCATGAGCACAAAGATTGGGGCAATGGCACAGTGACTGTCCAGAGTACGAGCCACTGGGCAGATGGCAATGTGTCTACTGTGTCCTGCTCTGTCTTCCATGAGACTGGCAATTGGAGCCTGTCCATAGAGCTGAATCAAGGTAAGCACCTGTTTCTTTCTGAGTAGTAAAGGTGATGTTCAACCATAAAAGATTATGAATGAACCAAACACAATGTACAGAAAGACTGAACTCCTAAGTTGTAGATATTTTCTAAAACTTAACTAGGAAATGTGTTTGCATTCCAGAGCAATTTTTTGTCTTCTTTTATCAAATAGAAGGAATTAATGTAATAATCTCACCCCTGTACAGTCTCTAAATATCTGTCATTGTGGCAGCTGTAAAACTATTATTTGCTGACTTAGTGACTTATAGGCTTTTACTGTCGTGGTCACCACATTGTTACCTTGATTTAGTAAGAGACAAGTTTTTCTTCTCCCTCTTTTGTCATCTGAAACCAGTTCATCAATGCATTCACAAAGTACACTGATCTCTGCTTTCAGAAATCATAATAATTTGGCCACTCAGTGTGTGTGTGTGTGTGTGTGTGTGTGTGTGTGTGTGTGTGTATTCTATTGAATAAAAGAGCAATATGCAAATTGACTGTACCTTTGCTACACCCACAAGCCATACCAACCAGCCATGCCCACCAGCCAATCAGAAGTGGGGAGTGGGCTGAGATGGCCCCAGCCATGGGGGGTGGGGCTGAGGTGGCCTGGGCTGGGGGCGGGGGCAGGACTGAGGCTGCAAGGGCTGTGGGGGGACAGGGTTGAGGCGGCCAGTAGAGGCTGGCCCGGGAGAAGGTCTGGGCTGGGGAAGGTGGGGCCGAGGACTGTGCTAGCTGGGGTCAAGCTTGCTGGGGTGAAGGCCAGGGCTTGGGTGGGGGGCATGACTGGGAAGGGGCCAGCCATCAGCCCCATTGTAGGGTGATGGTTGGGTGCCCAAGGCCTAAAGCCTGCCAGAGGCTTTAGGCCTTGGGCAGGGTGGGGTGAATGCTTAATAGGACATCCCCTGAGGGCTCCCAGTATGTCTGAGGGAGCAGGTTGGGCTGAGGGATCACCCACCTCCAGTGCACAAATTTCATGCACTGGGTCCCTAGTGTGTGAATATATATATAATTATTATATATATATATATATATATTACTAGTGGCCTGGTGCATGAAATTTGTGCACATTAAAGGGTATTAATTAGAGGAAATAATTTAATATTGCTATTTGCTCTTTCTCTATAATAGAAGTATCAGAGACTAAAGAAAATTAGTAAAATGTATATGAAAAATCTTCTTCCTGTCAAAGTCTGGTCACACCACGGGACCCAGAGTCAAGTTCCCACTCACTCGCTTGTGCCTCAAAATCATGTGAGACCCAGATCCACCCCCCCCCAACATTGGGGTAGATCCAGACCCTGCCAGTCCAACCCTTGTCAAGCCCCACAGGGCAGGGGGCGTCTTCGGGTCCCCTGGCCCAGCACCAGGATGGGGCGCATGGCCTGAGGTCCTCTATCAAGTCCCACCAGGTGGGAGACACGACCTGAGATGCCCTGTCAAGCCCTGCTGGGTAGGGAACATGGCCTGAGGTCCCCTGTAAAGCCCCACCAGGCAGAGGAGCAAGCCTCAGGTCCCTTGGCCCAGCACCAGGAGGGAGGCACAGCCTCAGGTCCCCCGTCAAACCCCACTGGCACAGGGGCGCAAGCTCAGGTCCCCTGTGAAGCCCCACTGGGTGGGAGGCACAGCCTGCGGTCTCCTGTCAAGCCCAGCCAGGCAGGCGGGGCACAGCATCAGGTCCCCTGGCCTGGTGCTGGGGTGGAGGGTATGGTCTGAGGTCCCCCAGCCTGGTACCGGGGTAGGGGCATAACTTGAGGTCTCCTGTAAAAACCTTCCAGGTGGGGGACACAAGCCTGAGGTCCCCAGTCAAGCCCTGGTGGGTGGAGAGAACAGTCTGAGGTCCCCTAACCCAGCACCAGGATGGGAAGCACACCTTGAGTTCCCCTGTCAAGCCCTGCTGGGTTGGGAGTATGGCCTGCAGTCCCCTGCCAAGTCGCATCAGGTGGGAGGCACTGTCTGAGGTCCCCCAGCCTGGAGCTGGGGTGGGGAGAGCAGCCTGAGGTACCCTAGCCCAGCACCAGGATGGGAAGCATACCTTAAGGTTTCCTGTCAAGCCCTGGCGGGTGGGGGGCATGACCTGTGGTCCCCTGTCAAGCCTTGCCTGGCATGGGGAGCAGCTGGAGGTCCCCTAGCACAGCACCAGGACGGGAAGTACACTTTGAGGTCCCCTGTCAAGCCCCACTGGGTGGAGGACATGGCCTCAGGTCCTCTGGCCTGGTTCTGGGGCGGGGATCCAGGCCTGAGGTCCCCTGTCAAACCCCTCTGGATTGGGGGAGGGTATAGGCCTCCCATCCCGCTGCCAGGACCACCTCACACTCTCCGTGAGCAGGTATCCATAGGGAAGGCTGGGCCAGGATAATTGGGAGGGGGTGATGGGGGGCCAGCATCCTAGGTGAGCTGGGCCTCACAGCCTCTCTGCTTCAGCTCCCAGCACCCTGGACCTAAGGAGTAGTGCTTTCACAGGGGCCTGGCAGGCACTGGTTATGGCGATGCCGTAAAAACAGAAGAAGCCCCCTTTAACTCTGGCTGGAAGTGCATTGGGAACTTATGGTCGGGGGAAGCAGCCCAACATCAGGGCTGAAATAAGACCTTGGGTAGCCTCCGAAGGGGCAGTAAAAGGCATCTTTGAAACAAAGACATTTGAATGTACAGTGGATATTAGGTGATATTAAGGAATTACCTTAACTTTTCAAGGTGTGACAATGGCTGAATATTTCCTTCATTTTTAAAGATACTCATCAGGGGATATTTAAGTGAGAAACAACTTGCTTTGAAAGTATGGTGTTGTCCTGGTCCAGCCCTCCCCACACCATGGACACCTCAAGGACTGAACCTCTCCCACTTGCTAGGCTCTCAAAAGCACCATGCGCAGAGGCGTGGTCCCTGCTTCATTCCCCGCCCCCGCCAGTGTGAAGTGAAGTGTTCCCAGGCGGCGCTGGTGTGAAGCAGTGCTTCATTTCTCGCCCCGCTGGCATGAAGTGCTTCGTTCCCTGCAGGCACTGGTGTGAAGGGCAGTGGCCAGCCCCCCCCCCCCCCCCACGTGGCCACGTCCCCAGCCACACACCCCGCTCCTGATTGGCTAGTAGCATAGCCAATCAGGAGCCAAGGTACGGTCACATTTGCATGTTACTCTTTTATTAGATAGGATAGGCTCAGTGCATAAATTTGTGCATGGGTAGGGTCCAGCAAGTCTGGCCAGGGAGAGGGGACATGGACAGTTGGTCAGCCTGCCTGCTGGTTGAACTCCTGGTTGAGGCGACAATTTTCATATTACCTTTTATTATATAGGACTAGAGGCCCAGTGCACAAAATTCATGCAAGGGGGCGGGGGGGGGGGGGGGGAAGGGGGTTCCTCAATCCAGCCTGCACGCTCTCCAATCTGAGACCCCTCAAGGGCTGTCCAACTGCCCATTTAGGCTCACCAGGATTGGGCCTAAACGGGCAGTCAGACATCCCTCTCACAATCCAGGACTGCTAGCTCCTAACTGCTCGCCTGCCTGCCTTTCTGATTGCCCCTAATTGCTTTTGCCTGCCAGCCTGATCACCCCCTAACCACTCCCCTGCCAGCCTGATAAATGTCTAACTGCTCCCCCTGATAGCCTGTTTGCCTCCAACTTCCCTCCTCTGCCGGCCTGGTCACCTCTAACTGCCCTCCCTTGCTGGCCTAATCACCCACAACTGCCCTCCCTTGCAGGCCTGGTCCCTCCCAACTACCCTCCCCTGCTGGCCATCTTGTGTCCATATGGGGGCAGGATCTTTGACCACATGGGGGCAGCCATCTTGTGTGTTGGAGTGATGGTCAATCTGTGTATTACTCTTTTATTAATAGAATAGATTCCTGATGCATGGATAGGGGCCAGCCAGTTTGCCCTGAAGGGTGTCCCAGATCAGGATGGGGGATCCTTTGGGGTGTGGGGTGGCCTGGTCGAGGGGTCTATGGAGGTTTGCAGGCTGGCCCAGTGACCCAAGCGGAGACCCAGGATCTGGGATTTATTTGTGTTCTACAACTGAAACTTTGTAGCCTGGAGCAGAGCCAAACCTACTGCTCACTCAGTGGCAACAGCCATTTCTGTTTGGGTTTATTTACCTTCAATAATTGAAACTTTGTAGACTAGAGTGGAGGCCTAAGCTGGCCAGAGCTACAGAAGCTTGGCTTTCTGCATCGCCATGGCAACCATAGCCTCTGGTCTCTCCAGCTTCCTGGCTGCCACCATTTCTGTAGGGATATATCTTCTATAATTGAAACTTTGTAGCATTGGGTGGAGGCCTAGACCAGCAAGGGCAGGTGGAAAGCTTGGCTTCCTCCATTGCTGCAGAAACTCAAGCCTCCCCCCTGCTCTCAGTGGCCGCAGCCTTCTTGGTTGGGGTTTATTTGCCTATTTGCTCCTGATTGGCTGGTGGGCATGGCTTGTGGGCATAGCGGAGGTACAGTCAATTTGCATATTACTCTTCTATTAGATAGGATATACACAGAGTGGCCAGATTATTATGCATTCAGAGATGATAATAATTTGGACACTCAGTGTATGTGTTAATGTTATTTCTGTTTAAAATTGGTAATAAAAATGAAATTACAAGGTCTATGTCCTTATATTATTCCAGAGCAGTCTTTGGCATGATATGGCTTCTCATTTATCAGCAGTATGATCTTGAACAACATTTAATTTCTCTGTCTCATGATCTCTTCATTTGTTAAAAGAGAAGGATGATACCGCCTCATAGAGTGATTGTGTTAATTAAATATGATAATATGTATTTAACATAGTGCCCAACACATAGTTGGTACTCAAATATTAGCCATTGTATTTATTACATTAACAAATGTTAGTTATTAATATTAGTAAATGTTAGTGCTAATATTTATTATATTTATACTCATTGGCTATCATACTTGTTATTATAGTTGTCATTAAAAATTATTAAAGGTGGGCCCTGGACAGTTTGGCTCAGTTTGGCCTGCAGACCAAAGAGTACGGGGTTTGATTCTGGTCAAAGGCATGTACCTCGGTTGCAGGCTTCTCCCCAGCCCAGTCGGGACTCATGCAAGGAGGCAACTAATCAATATGTTTCTTTTACATCGATGTTTCTCTCTGTCTTTCCTTCTCTCCTTTGCACTCTTTCTAAAAGTTCAATGGAAAAATATCTTCAGGTGAGGAGTAAAAAATAAAAATAAATTATTATAGCTGGAAGTGGATCTCTGTGCTGGGACTGGGTCCTTCATGGTCATTTTCTGTCCAAGTAAATAGCTGACCAGAGACAGGAACCAACCAGAGCTGCATTGGAGGTTGAAACTGGGCAAAGATTAGACAGATTTAGAAGGGCATTTTTTTGTTTGTTTTATTTATTTAAATTTCGAGGTGACATTGGTCAGTAAGATCATAGGTTTTAAGTGTAGATTTTTATGATACATGATCTGTATTTTTCATTGTGTGCTATCACCCAAAGTCTAATTATCTTTCATTTTGTCTCCTTTACCTTTTACTAACCCCTTCCCTCTAGTAACCACCATACTGTTGACTGTGTGTATAAATTTATGTTTTATATCCCACATATGAGTGAAATCATATGGTTCTTAGCTTTTTCTGACTGACTTATTTCACTTAGTATAGTGTTCTCAAAGTCCATCCATGTTGTCACAAATGGCAGTATTTCATCTTTTGTTATGGCTGAGTAGTATTCCATTGTATATATGCACCACATCTTCAATTGTCTATGGAAAGACATATTGGTTGTCTCCATGCCCTGGCCACTGTGAATAACACTGTAATGAACATAGGGGTTCATATATCTTTGTGAATAAACATTTTCAAGTTTTCTGGTAGACACCCAGTTGAAAAATTGCTGGGCCATCTGGTAATCCTATTCTTTTTTTTTTTTTTGAGGAACCACCATAGTGTTTTCCATAATGCCTGTACTAGTTTACATTTCCACAAGCATTGAATGAGGGTTCCTTTTTCTTTCAACCTCTCCAACACTTATTACTTGTATTATTGATAAGAGCTATTCAAGCAGGTGTGAGGTAGTATCTCATTGTGTTTTGATTTGCATTTCCCTAATAGCTAGTGAAGTTCAATATCTTTTCATATATCTGTTGGCCATTTGTATGTCTTCTTGGGAGAGTTGTCTATTTAGGTGGTCTGCCAATTTTTTAATTGAATTATTTGTTTGGTGTTCAATTGTATGAGTTCTTTATATATTAAGGGTATTAACCCATTGTTGGAGCTTTTCTTTACAAATATCATCCCCCATTTGATTGGTTGCTATTTTTTTGTTGGTGGTTTCTTTTGCTGTGCAGGAACTTTTTAGTTTGATATAATCCCATTCATTTATTTTGCCTTTACTTCCCTATCCATTGGAGTCAAATTCAAAAAATGTTCTCTACAACCAAGGTCCAAAAGCTTAGGACGTATTTTCTTCTATGTAATTTATTGTATCAAATTTTATATTTAAGTCTTTGATTCATTTTTAATTAATTTTTGTACACAGGGACATACTGTAATCTAGTTTTATTCTTTTTCATGTGGCTTCCAATTTTCCCAGCACAATTTATTTATTTATTTTAAATTTCTTTATTGATTAAAGTATTACATATGTGTCCTCATCCCTCCATTAACCCCACCACCACTCCCCCTACCTCATGCCCTCACCCCCCTGGTGTTCATGTCCATTGGTTAGGCTTATATTCATGCCTAAAAGTCCTTTGGTTGATCTCTCCTCCTTTCCCCCATCCTCCCTTACCTGTCCTCTGAGGTCTGGTCATCTGATCGATGTTTCTCTGCCTTTGGATATGCCCCTGTTCATCAGTTTATGTTGTTTATTGTATTCTACAAATGAGTAAGATCATGTGATATTTGTCTTTCTCTGACTGGATTATTTTACTTAGCATAATGCTTTCCAGTTCCATCCATGCTGTTGCAAATGGTAAGAACTCCTTCCTTTTTACTGTAGCATAGTATTCCATTGTGTAGATGTACCACAGTTTTTTAGTCCACTCATCTGCTAATGGGCACTTAGGCTGTTTCCAAATCTTAACTATGGTGAATTGTGCTTCTATGAACATAGGGGTGCACATATCCTTTGTGATTGGTATTTCTAGTTTCTTGGGGTATATTCCTAGAAGTGGGATCACTGGGTCAAATAGGAGTTCCATTTTTAGTTTTTTGAGGAAACTCCATACTGTTCTCCACAGTGGCTGCACCAGTCTGCATTCCTACTAGCAGCCCAGCACACTTATTGAAGAGGCTTTTCCCCTCCATTGTGTGTTTCTGAGTCCTTTGTCAAAATCGATTTGCCTATATACATATGGTTTTATTTCTGGGATCTCAATTTTGTTCCATTGGTCTATATGTCTGTTTTCTGCCAATACCATGCTATTTTGATTATTGTAGCTCTGTAGTATAATTTGAAGTCAGGTAGTATGAAACATCCAACATCATTCCTTTTTTCTCAAGATTGCTTTGGCTATTTGGAATCTTTTATGCTTCCATACAAATTTGATGATTTTTTTGTTCTATATTTTTTATTAATTTTTTACAGAGAGGAAGGGAGAGAGACAGAGAGTTAGAAACATTGATGAGAGAGAAACATTCACCAGCTGTCTCCTGCACACTCCCCACTGGAGATGTGTCCACAACCAAAGTGCATGTCCTGGAACTCTTCAGTCCGCAGGCCAATGCTCTATCCATTGAGCCAAACTGGGCAGGGCTGTTCTATAATTTTTTTTAATTTTTTTAATCTTTATTGTTCAGTTTATTAATTACATTGTTCCCTTTTTTCCCCGCTATAGTTCCCCTCCACGTGGTACCCATCCCACCCTCCGCCCTCACCCCCCTCCGCTGTCCTCTCCCATAGTTGCATGATTTTTTTCCAGTCTCTTGCTGTATTTCCCACATCCCCTTTCTCCCCAAGAGTTGTCAGTCCATTCCCTCTCTATGTCCGTGATTCTGTTACATTCACCAGTTCATCCTGTTCATCAGCTTATTAATTCACTTGATTTTTAGATTCATTTGTTGATAGATGTGTATTTGTTGTTCCTAATTTACACTTTTATCTTTTTCCTCTTCCTCTTCTTAAAGAATATCTTTCAGCATTTCATATAATATTGGTTTGGTGGTGATGAACTCCTTTAGCTTTTTCTTATTTGCGAAGCACTCTATCTGGCCTTCAATTCTGAATGATAGCTTTGCTGGATAGAGTAACCTTGGTTGTAGATAGAAGATACATAAATTGGAATAAAAATGCCTGCCATCACAGAGTGAGCAGAAGACTTGGCTCTACTCCAGGCTACAAAATTTCAATTGTAGAAGATAAATAAATCCCAGATACCAGAGCCTCCCCTTGGGTCTCTGGGGGGTGTGGCCAGTCTGCAACCACCACAGGCCTCTCGCCCAAGCTGCCCCACACCTCAGGGGAACCCCCATCCTGATCTGGGACACCCTCAGGACAAACCAGCTGGCCTCCACCCATGCACCAGGCCTCTATCCTATCTAATAAAAGAGTAATATGCAGATTGACCATCACTCCAATACACAAGATGGCTTCCCCCATGTGGTCAAATATCTTGCCCCCTTATGGACATAAGATGGCCACTACAAGATGGCCAGCAGGAAAGGGCAGTTGGGAGGGACCAGGCCTGCAAGGAGGGCAGTTGGAGAGAGACCCAAGCCTGTAGGAGGGAGCAGTTGGGGGATACTAGGCCTGCAGAGGAGGGCAGTTAGGGGCAAACAGCTTGGCAGGGGAGCAGTTAGACATTTATCAGGCTGGCAGGAGAGTAGTTGGGCAGTGAATCTGCTGGAAGGCAGAAGCAGTTAGGGACAATGAGGAAGGCAGGCAGATGAGCAGCTGGATTGTGAGAGGGACGTCAGACATCCCTCAAGGGGTCCCAGATTGGAGAGGGTGCAGACTGGGCTGAGGGAAACCCTCCTCCCCAGTGCATGAATTTCATGTACTGGGGCTCTATTAATTTATACCATGCACTTAGCACTTTTTTCTCTCTTGTAAGTTATCCTTTCATTTGTATGGAGCTGACTTTTCCGATTGGATTGTGTGCTTTTTGAGGGCTGTGATGTCTTCATCTTTTTCCCTTACTGTGCCTAGGAGATTGTCTGACAACATTCCAGTTTAGTATTTGAGCAGTTTTATTTAATGGGTGACCTGGCCAAGAACCAGACTTGTACTTACAGTTGACACTCTCTTTGGCTCTCATTTTCATAAGAGAAAAAAACTAAAGTGTAATAGTCCTAATTAGTCCCGTTTATGTTTTCAACAATTCCTGGGGGCATTTCACAGAAGACTAAATGAAAGGAAGACATAAAATGCCCCAATCAAGAAGGAATTGTAGCAACTCAGTGACAAAATCACCTCACTGTGTGAAAGGTATTATTAGATAGTGTCCAAAATATTGACACTTACACAAGAAGACATTTACACAAGAAGTTAGAAAGTATATTTCCTTTTTTGTTTGTTTGTTTTTTTTTTGTTTTTAGTAAGAGTGGAAGGGAGTGGGAGAGACAGAGAAACATTGATGTGAGAGAGACATATCGATTGGTTGCCTCTTGCGTGCGCCCCAACCAGGGCCAGGGATTAAGCCTGCAACCAAGGTAGGTCCACTTGACTGGAACTGAACCCAGGACCCTTCAGTACTTGGGCCAACACTCTATCCACGAGCAAAACTGGCTAGGGCACTTTTTCTTTTTTTTAAATCATAAAACTGGGAACTATTAGAAAGCTAACTTGTACTTATTCATTCAGAAAATAATTAAAGCAACTATGTGTAAAACACAGACATGATTTTTAATCTCTATCCTAAAAGAGTGATACATTAACAACCTTCAAATTCTAATCTAGAAGGTGTTTTGATTATGATAACCTGAATTTTTAGGACTATTTTAAAGGGCTCTTTTAAAACTAGTGACTCTAGTTTGTTTATTAGAAGAATCCTTGAAACTACTTCTTAGCCCTGCCTGTGTTGCCTCTGTTTAAAGGTCTGAGAACCTTGGTATTTCCAGTGTCACAATTACTGATCATACTCTATCTGAAATCCTCTATTTTATTGGTTATTCTGATCATCGTGGGAATCATCTACTTGCAGAGGATAAATGATTGCAGGTAGGAACTGAAAATTGAAAAACATAAGCTCATTAGAAAGAAGATAGATTATCCAATGAACTTATCTGCATATATGCATAGCCCATTGACAGACAGCAGTGTGGAGGAGGCATGGAAAGGGGGTAGAGGCAGGGTGGAGGGGATCAATGGGGGAAAAAAGGATAGCTGTAATATTTTCAACAATACAGAGAAATAAAAACAAAACAAAACAAACGAACAAAAAGAAGACATCAGTGTACAATGTCCTGGGTAAAGCTTGGTACATTTTGGGGCACATTTTGTTTATTCTCTTAGCTCCTCTTCTGACTAAAAGCTTTTTTTAACAACTGAGAGCTGAGGCAAAGGTGGGCAGTGCTGGAACAAGAGCTTCTGCTTTACTGTAGCTTTGCCCTAGGAGAGACCTATCCTAGACTATCCTTTGAGAATTCCATCGGGGACTTAAGTGTTTACTTCCAAGTTTCTCTGCTTCGGGAGGCTTGTGTTTATTCCTGCATAATTGTATGTCTTGTGTTTTTTCCTAGAGCACAAAAATAAAAAATCTGGAAGTCAATTTAAATTTGATGAAATATCACAAAAATGCAACCAGTTGAAATCAGCCTTCAAGTTCAACATCTAGCTCACCTGCTCCTGTTACTCTTTGATGCCTTTGTATTTATGAGAACCCCAATGTGATAATTTGCAAGGCCTGTTTCAAACTTTCTATCTCTATCTCTATCTTTATCTCTATCTCTATCTCTATCTCTTTCTCTATCTCTATCTCTATCTCTCATCTCTCTCTCATATCTCTATCTCTATCTCTAGCTCTATCTCTAGCTCTATCTCCATCTCCATCTCCATCTCCATCTTTATTTCTATCTCTATCTCCATCTCTATCTCTATTTCTAATATATATGGAAAAGCTTACTGCCTGCCATTATAAATGTCTGGGATGATTCATGTACTTTCATCTTTGGTCTGATTAGTTTTATTTGAAAGTAAGAAATTACCCTGCTTCTCACCCTAAGGAGGAAGATGACTCAGCAAAATCTTACAACAATGCTGTGCAGTTTTCTGCATTCCCCCCCGCCCCGGGGTTCTTTAGACAGTGCTTTTATCCTAGCACAGCGATTTCCCCGTGTGCAGCAAGAATTTGTAAAACATGCAATACTTGACTATTTAGTCAGGGACCTCCTTTCCCTAGACTGATCTCCTTTCCTTAGACTGTCAAATAAAAAAATGACAACAGCCAACACAACAATAGCAGTCCGATGTGAGTGAATCAAAATTATTTTTTTGTCCAGATCAGCAAAAATATAATATATTTTTGGGTGTGCTGCAAAATTTTAGTAATTACTTTATGTGCAACATGAGATGAAAACAGTTGAAAACCACTGTCCTAACTTGTTTCTTTGGCCCACTTGAGATGCTAATCAATGTTGCAATGGCAGGAGCAGCTACAAACACTATCTTCAAGTCAGCTCATAGCTGACTTGCCATTCCTCTTCCCCCCTTTATTTGCTGGCAGTTGATGGGGCTGTTGTATTTCATGTTTGGACTGATTATTGGATAGATGAACAGGAGTTATTTCCAGCAGAATGTGCATTTTTGAAAAAATTGTAAGTTGATCCCAAAAAAGGAGTTATTAGAGTCATTGGAAGCAGAGCTGAGTATCACCTTATTGCTCAGAGTTCCAGTGTCTCAAGTCTCTTTCTCAGCTCTCCTTTATCTTCACTCCAGTTTAGAATGGTTTAATGGTTCTAAGAATAATAGTGCTTAATAAAACCCTGGCATCTTCTAGGGGTACTGTAAACTAAAACCTTCTCTTCAATGATACATATGGCAATCCTTTAGTAAAAAGTGTTCTTTTTAAAAAATATGTTTTTATTGATTTTTTAAAGAGACATGAAGGGAGAGGGATATAGAGATAAAAACATTGATGAGAGAGAAACACTCATCAGCTGTCTCTTGTCCCTGCACACTCCCCACAGAGGATCAAGCCCACAACCCAGGCAAGCGTCTTAATGGAAAATGGAACTGATGACCTTTTGATTCCTAAGTCAATGTTCAACCACTGAGACACACCTTGACGAGGCAAGAGTGTTCTTTTATTTAAAAAAAAAACTTCTTATATAAATTGGTAGGTGATTTGGAATATTAATTTTATTTTTTAACAAAACTTTAAGGAAAGAAATGGATGCATACTATTTGGAGATAATATATAAGTAGGATAGTGTAATTGCTGGAAAATCTCAGTGTATTTATACCAAAAACATTAATATTTGCTCATTTCATATTCTAGTGCAGGTTGCTGAGGCTAGGGAAGAGGGCAAGAGTGGCTCTTTAAGTTAGCATTTTATCCTATGGCTCTGCCTGCCTTGGAGTATTTCCATTCAGTGATGAATGCTCCATTCATGGAAAATGGAATTGATGACCTTTTGATTCCTAAGTCAATGTTCAACCACTGAGACACACCTTGACGAGGCAAGAGTGTTCTTTTATTTAAAAAAAAAACTTCTTATATAAATTGGTAGGTGATTTGGAATATTAATTTTATTTTTTAACAAAAATAAAATTTTTGTTAAGAGGAAGGGAGGGAGAGAGAGAAATTTAATTGGGGAGGTTTTCATGAGCAAGGCATGAAGTAGTAATCATACCTCTCACATTCCATTGGCTGGGGCTTGTCCTATGGTCACACTAATTTCTATGGAAGTTGGAAACTGTAGTGTAGTTGTCTTGGATAAAATACAGTCAGGTTTTGGATACATTTAGCCAGTTTCTGCCTATAGTAAAGAATAGGCAAATGCTAAGATTAATACCTGCTCCATTAGTAATTGAACATGAGTGAAGAATTAATTAATTAGTAAATAATGTCATATATGTCTTGCATTAGCTCTTTTCTCTCTTTTCCTTATATTATAATTTCCTCATTTTTAAAACAGAGCATAGGACAGAAAAATGTCTAGCAATACAATTCTGTAACAGACTAAAAATGCTGTAGCACAGATTGCAAGTTGCCTGGTTCAGTGCTCATCTTCTCCTTTCCCTTGTGGTGGATGATTATATTCATGACTCCAAACCTTCACCTCTCCTTCTATTCATGTAAATTTTCAGGGACTTTAGAGTTCTTTCCATAAAAAGAGTGCATATTTTCCCCCTTCCCATCATGCAATGTACTTTGGCCATTAAAATATGGTATAAGTGGTAGTATACCAGTCTTGACCCAAACTCTTAGAGATCCTGCATATTTCTACATGCTATTCCATGAGAACATGCCTGGGCCAGGCTTCTGGAGGATGAGAGAGATGTAGAGCAGAGCTAACTTTGCCATGGTCCTCCCACCCTCTCACCATGGAGGTCAGCCTAGACAATCCAATAATTAGACACCTCTTGGGCAAGAGAGGAAGCTCAGTAGGATCACAAGAGCTGCCATCTGACATTTGAGCACTGTGAACTCTGACTTATATTAGTTTCCCAAATATTTAAGCAATTCTTATCACAGAGGTTTTATGGTCGTTTGTTATACAGCATTATTGTGAAATATGTCTCTGATGCATTTCTTAATAACATAACTCCAATTTTATTTAGTGTGGGGTCATACTTGGCTAAAAGACATTCCCTAGTTTCCCTTGCAGCTGAGTGTGACCACCCAAAAATCTTTTCCCAAATGAGATGTGAGCATAAATCATTTGATTATTTTTTAAAAAGCTCTTTTAAAAGAAAGGAGAAGTCCTCTTTGGCTTTTCTTCCATATCACGGACTTCAACATTGATGTGATGACTGGAAGTTCAGCAGCCAACTTGAGCCAAGGGAGACATTGAGGATGGAAGCCACCCACTAACATTGTGGAAGAGCAAGCTGGAAGAATCCTGGACTCTGATGACCTTGGAGTTGACAGTTCAAATTTTAGATCACCTACGTGTAAATTTCTTTTGTGAGAAAGCAAATAAATTATCTTGTTCATGCCACTGTTATTTTAGTGAAGTTAACTTAACCCTGATTGATACAAATAACTAGTTTGCCAATCTCAAGGTTTGCTGTCAACATTGCAACAGCAGTTTATGCCCTATTCATCCAAATTTTTATTCTTCCTCTGGCAATGATGAAATACATAACTTCAGAAGATAGAAATAATAAATATGAGAATCATCTTTATGAAAGCATAATTGCTTGTTATGTAAATTTAAGGGATGCTGTGGTAGGAAAAGTCTTGAGATCTCAGTGTGTACAAAGATCATGTAATACTCAGCATATCTGCATGGTAGGATTAGGAAGATACTGTTGTGAGCTCATAGGGAGGATGTGAGGATTTGAGTGGGAGAAACAGAGGAACTGAAATCTACGGTACTTTATTGTGTTCATCCTTTTTCCAGTGAAAGGACTCCATTCCTCCTGAAAACGATTTCTCAGAATTCATGCTCCTTCTTTGTTGCATTCTCACTGTCATGATTTTCTAGGTGATGTTAGGTTGGGGGACAGTAAAAAGCTGTAGCTACTCCCCCTCAACTTTCTACCCCTGCATAAAGATAAAAATATATATTTTCTTTTCTGAACACATATGTATGTATACAAAATAAATTAATTGTGGTCCTGAATTGAGAGAAAAATTGGAAACAACTTTAAACAAAACACAACTAAGAGCCACTAGATGGTGCTTCAACTTAATCCTTTTGACATTTTAAAGCAACTTAAAATTTGTTAACTTCAGACAGTAATTTTGCATTTTTTATTTAATTTTTCTTGCACAATCACCCCTCTGTTTACTAATTTTTAAGTTCTTATTGGGTAGTTTTAGAACAATAGCAGAAGAAAGGAAAAATGTTTTCAATTATAATTGAGGGGGAAAAATTCTTTTTTGGTTCCCAAACTTGAATTGTGCTATTCATGTCACTTATTTCTAGTAGAAATATTTTGTATATCAAATGAGATAGGGGTGGGTATTAATAGTCTCATTTTAGGGAAAGGGGAAATATGAGGATCTCTTAGTGGTTAATCCAAGGTCAGTACTCACATATTTCTTAAACTGAAGAGTTAAGATCACCAATCACTGAAAGGCAAATAGCTGCCTGTTATATTAATGGCAGCAGATGGTTGGAGCTGCAAATGTAATTAGCTAGCCTTCTCTACTTCCTGGGTTCAACTCAGTATCTCCTTCCCCATCTACTTTTAGAGGTATGATGTGTTAAAACTGGAAGGAAACTACGGATAAACTAGGCCAACTTCCTCATTTTACAAAAGAGGAAACAGACTCAGAGTTAAATGACCATCATGTGTTTTTAAGAAGCCAGCTGGAGTGTGAACTTGTTTGTTTGCTGATGAGAGCACTCACAAAGTGGACTTTATAATTTTTGTTTTTTTGTGGAGTGAGTCTTGGGGTTCAAGAGGAAATTTATGGGAATTTTCATAAGTATCACAGGATAAAAAAGTAAAACAACACACAAAATGTTCATTAGATTATTACTTCAGGCAAGAACTGGTTATTATTGAGTGTTACCATATACCAAGGACATTACATGTCCAAATTTGACATGAGACAGCACATCTAAACTTTGAAAATACAAATGCAATAAAGTAATTTTTAAAAGTGCTTGTTTGAACCTCACTTTAGTCATTTCTATAATATGGAAGCATAGAAGAGACAGAAAAGAAAAAAAATTAATGTTTAGGGAACTACAATCAAAGTTTAGATAGAAAAGTTAGGGTCCAAGTTGTAAAATGAATGGGAATACCAAAACAAAGGGAACTAAAATAATTAGCATTTAAAAAGTGTTCTCTCTGGCCTCCAGAGATAGAAGTTATTGGGACTGTTGAGGAGTCAGGTAAAAGAAGAAATAGATTGAGCCTTAGCTAAAAAGGGAGAGTTGATTGGTCATAAATTCTCTATGATGGGATATCAGAGGAAGAAGGCACGCACTACATTCTGGAGAAATCAATGCAAAAAGACAGCAGTTGGCAGAACTGGTGATGGGAAACCAATGATGACAAGAATTGGTCTTGGAGTCAAAGCTCAGGATGAGAGAGGATAAGAAGCCAGCAAAGGAGGGCGGGTACTCCATCAGGCATCTTCAAAATGTTAGGGAGGTTGATGAACTTTTCCAAATTGTACTGGCCACACTTCAGTTATTTTATTTAGACATTAAAGGAAAATATTTTCCTAGAAGGCTGGAACTCTTAAGGATGATTGGGAATTACAAGGATCTTTAGAATAAGAAGCTCACAGTTTACCTATAGACTTATTATTTGAACTTTGAACATTATGCTCTGGGAGCATGAAGAAGAACTCCACAATTTTTGAAGGTACCAGCTAGATCTAAAGTCTAACTTCCTTGTTGCTTATAGCTTGCAATTTTCTGGACTAGAAGAAAGAAACAAGGAGTCTAATAAGGATACTCAGAAATTATTAAATCCCCATAGAATTTTTTCCTTCTCTTTGGAATCTGCATTCTCTCTTCATTTCTAAATACTCACAACAGGCCAGAAATATGCTTCAATAAATCTTCCCAATGCTTCTGTGTAACTAGGCCTAGTGAGGGTCTGGGCCCACAGTGCTCAGATGGGAAGCAGCATCTTGTTATTTTGTTCTTGGACGAGTGTCCAACTGCACTTTCTGGGAAGAAAGCTAAGCATTTTCTTGTCAGTACTAGTGTGAATGTCTACACTGAGAGCTGTACTTCTGTCCACCAGCTTCCCACAGGTGCCTAGAAAAGTGTGAGATGGAAACGGTCTCAAACGGCCAGAGAGCTTTCAACTTACATTGTGGCGAGCAGAATGACAGTGTATCTCTGAATTCCTGCAGGTTAGCATGGTGTCTGGAACTTTTGTGGACTGGAGAGATGAATGGACAGATAATGGATAAAACACAATCAACCTTGGAAACAGGGTCCAAGGGGTTGGGTCTCAAGTGATTATTTAAATGTAAAGGCCATCTATGGCATCCACATTGATAGGTACTAAAAAATTCACTCATTAACTCATCATATATTTGCTAATTAATTGGTATATGTCAGTCATAACACCAAACTCTAGAAATAAATGTAAAATAAAATGTTGATCAAATCTCTCCATACAAAAGCATAAGTGACCCTTACAACCAGTTGACTCAATGACCAATTGACCAGTTGCTATGATGCACACGGACTACCAGGGGGTAGATGCCCAATGCAGCAGCTGCTCCCTGGTGGTCAGTGCACTCCCACAGCCAACCTTCCACAGTCCCTCTCCCCAGTTAGCCCCAACCAGCCCCATTGGGACTGGGTGAGATGGGGACATCATTGGCCAGGCTGAGGGACCCTACCTGTGCATGAATTTAGTATTAAATAAAATATGATCCTTGAAGATTTCACAATGAGGAAGATAGATATACATATAACAGATTGTTAAAATTCAATATCGATGCTATAATTCATATATATATATATATATATATATATATATATATACACACACACACACACACACACACACACACACACACACACACAATGCTAGAGCAATCTAAGGAATGACTGTCCAATTCTGACTGGACATGTGGCTTGTAGTTCAGAAAAATCGTTGGGTGAATGAGGAAGTTCTCATCTCCAAGAAACCTAAAGCAGGACACTGACTTAATTAATAAGGTTATTTATTATCTCATAGAAGAAGGCATCCAGAAGTAGAGTCAATTTCAAGTCTGGTTGTGTCAATGGTTCTACAAAGCCTCGAGGGACTTGTATTTAATCCTTATCTTTGCTGTCGTCAGTGTTTGCTTTATCCACAGGCTGGAGGTGAGAAGATGGCAGTTACCTTAAGGCCATACAGCATGTCCAGAGGAAGAGAGTTGACTGTCTCTTCTTCAAACTCGATTTTACTAGTGAGGACCAAGAATACCCTTATATGTGTCCTCTCTTTGTCTGATTAGCTGAGGTCACAGGATAATTCTTTTTTTTTAAAAAAAAAAAACAACACCTATATATATTATTTTTTAAAGTATTACAAATAGTAGTACATATGTTTCCTTCCCCCCTCCCCATTTACTTCCACCTGGCTTCCCCTATCCCCCAGCACATGCCCTCACCTGTGCCCCCCCTCCCCAGTGTCTTGTATCCATTGGTTATGCTAATATGCATGCATACAAGTCCTTCAGTTGATCTCCCACAGCCCCCGCCCCCCCTCACCCTCCCCTGCCTTCCCACTGTAGTTTGACAGTCTGTTCAATGCTTCTTTGAATCTGTATCTATTTTTTCCCCCTGTTTATTTTCTTTTAAAAAATCTAGAAATAAATATATAAGAACAAAAAATGTTTGAGTCTCAGTTTCAGTGTCCAACAGTTCTGAGTCCGAGTTTCAATGTCAAATAGCTCCTTATGTGTACATATCAATAATGATAACTGGATGGTGGACAAATGTTGGCAATGCAGGTTCCACCCTCTCTGGTTTGGTCCTGGGCCGCCTGCAGCGACGCACAGCTGCTGACTGCTAGCATGGCAAGATGTCAGCGTCTTCTATCTCTGGCCTGTCTTCGTGGTTGGAACAGACCTGTCAGTTCCTCTTTGTTGCAGGAATCCATATGGTCCTGGAGTTGTTTTCTGAAAATGTACAAACATATTCTTGACCAAAATATAAAAAAGGAATTTTTTTCTGTAAATTAGACTTGGGATTCTTTTTATTTTTGCCCAAATAATTTTCCTTTGGCTTATTTTGACACCTTGTGTGTTTTCATGGGTGTCCTGCTGTAAGCATTACAAATGGAAATTAATTTTCTGAAGTAAGAATTTTCTAAGTGTGATTTACTTACAGGATTTTTTCCTTACATGATATTACCCCACTACCCCCCCCCCCTTTTTGATTAATTGGGGCTTTTGGAAATTTTATATTGCAGTCTTGGTAACTTTAAATTTAAATCTTTTATCCAATCTTCAGCAAAGGAACTGAGATTATACTTATATTGATTAGACTTTCCATGGAGATGGGTTAAAGTCAACACTTTCACCAGCACACATCCTGGTGAGAGAAGAGTGGAGACCTGAAAAAAATCGGGGCTCTGTTAAAAAACAGAACTGGAGAATGCATGTGAGGCCTTGATGAGAGATGATAACAGTCTAACTGAGTTTTAAGAGATGCAGAGGAGAACTACAGATGGACAAGGGCAGGGAAGAAAGACATGATAGGAAGAGAGGCACAGATAAAGGCAGGGAGCTAACAGGGTGTGTCTCTTTCAGGGTAATGGGGAAACTATTGGTATCATCTTCTCACATTTTGTGAAGTCATCTGGGGACAGAAGACTGCTATTCTGTTAAGAATGCCAGGAGAGTTGTGCAGATCCAGCAAATCTTAATGAATTTATGTTTTCTGAACAGAATGTCCACATTTTCTGACTGATTTCACTCAATGCTGATTTTAAGATCAAATAAGGAGCCAAGAACATTGGTTTGTACACAGTGAGGATGACAGAAAGGCCAGGGGAGTTTAGGCTGGAGAGGGAGTGGGTCTGCTGAATGATGGCACCCAGCTCTGGAAAGCAGGATTCTGTTTCTGAGTCGGATAAAACTGACAGAGGTGAGACACATCTTATTCTTGTTTCCCCTCATGAAATATGGAAATAATTCTTGTTCTTAGCCCAGTTGAAGAGAGGATTTTGAATGTAATCTTTACAGATTTAGAAATGTCCGTGGGAAACACAAAGTCTTGTTATTCATTTTACCTGCTTTCCAATGACCCTTATGCACACATTAGCATGTTGAGAAATTTGAAAACCTGTTCTTCCTTAAAACTTCTCTTCTACTTAAGACACACAGAGGCACCACAAACAGATTCCCATTTCCAGTTGTGTCTTCTCTACTCTAAAACTTCCACACATTGAGAAGAGTGCTCCTCACAGGTATGGTAATCACCAGAGAGGAAAGAAATGATCATCTCTGCACAGGTAGAGGTTGGTCATGGGACTGATAAAAAGAATTTGAAAATTCAACAAGAGGGAAAGGAAAAACATACACAGGCTCAAAATCAGGGAAAAAAACTTAAATAAGTTGGACAAAAATTGTAAAGTTCCACCAAATTTTAAGACTCTAGGTATAAAAGGTGAAGGAATTGAAAAGTACGGATTAATAGTGGATGCAAACTGTAATAAAAACTTTTTTTTAATTCAAAGAATAAGACTCTTGGGGGAAGAAAAATGACTGCTGTGATTTCCTGTTAATAAGAATGTGATCCTCTTGGGAAAACAGTGGCATATCATTATGATAGTAATAATTTAATCATGCTCCTTTACATGATGAAAATACTTGAGTAAGTCACATCTTTTCAGTTTCCCTGGCATGTTATCTTTATGAAAATAGACAATTATAGGCTTATTGAGCAAGTGGCTAACCCAAGATTTTTGCTGTTTCTGAAGGGCACCTTGTCTACTATGCCCCTTCCTGGGGTTGTATGGGATCCATGGAACCTGGAGAAGAAGCAGGTCTCCTCCTGGGTGGGTGCTGTTTGGAGAGGACATGGTACTGGACGGACTAATTTTGTATGTTGCTGGTGATCCTTGGAATGCACATAAGCATTTTTGTATATTTGAGTGATGCTCTGTGGCAGACGGGAGCCAGACCAGGTTATGTATTTTGTGTCTAACTACCAGAGCTTACAGTTTATTTACAATTTATACACTCCCAATTTAAGGCTTTTGGCCCCAGGATACCATTTGCGACATAACACCTTTTAAAAACTCTCCCACAGACTTCCCATACTCTGTGTAATGGAAAATCATAACACAACATCATTTACAAGAAGTTGAAAACCAAGGAGTGGCCCAAGATGTCAGCTCCAAGAAACTACAGTAAATGTCTTGGGACTAGAAAGAATGATTAAACAGCTAGCATTCCAGCAAAAAGCATCTGTCTTTTGTCATTCTCCCCAAAGCAACATAAAATGTGCAGAGGAAGGTGGCCATGTCGGTAGGGCTAAGAAGATCAGCTGTTTGTAACATTTTCCATCCTTCCCTTACAACTAAAATCCCAATCCCATTATTTTCCAACTGTCTATCAGTTGGAGGGTGTTTGCTGATGCAGCCCAAGGAAGCCAAATCTCCATCCATAGTAACCCATGGCAGCCCCTGCGTCTTGGAGGCTGATTAAATGACAGAGCTGGATGTGAAACCTCATCCCTGTGCCAAACTCGCTCGGGTATTTAACATTTTTATTTTTACATTTTTTTTTACGATTTCTATTCAAAACATGCTTTCCTTGGCCACCTCCCCAGAGGACTGTGAAGTCATAGTGCATAAACTATCCAACTCTTACATCTGCAGAATGGTAAAACAGACTTGAGACTTGCAGATTGCAGCTGTTCTTGGGCAAAGGGTCCCGTCAGAGGAAACAGCTGGCCCACTGGCAGTGCACATGCAAATACTGGAGGGCTGAGCAACGATCTGTCTTTGGGCTGTCATCGAGCCTGAGGGCGAGGCTATCTGTGTTCATGCATCACTCCAAATCTCTACTTAACTCCTCACGGTCAATAGTGCTCTCCTTTTCCTTGATGACTCCTTTTCAAGGAGACTGGGAGGTATTGAGTTTCTCACTGTATTTTGTACTTAAGGGCAAAAGATTAGGATAGGTCCACCTTACCTTTTCATTTATTTATTTATTGAATTTATTTGGATCGCATTAGTTAATAAAATTATGTAGTTTTCAGGTGTATAATTCTATAATACATCATCTGCTTATTGTATTGTATGTTCACCACCCCATGTCAAATTTCCTTTCATCATATTTTATGCCACATTTCCTCTTTCCTACTCCCTCCAACTCTCTATCTCTCTGGTAATTACTATACTTTTGTCCATGTCATGAGGTTGTTTTTGTGTGTATGTGTGTCTTTTTTTTTGCTTACTCCTTTCACCTTTCTCACCCAGCTCCCTAACCCTCCTTTCCTCAGATAGCTATTAGTTTGTTCTCTGTATCTATGAGTCTATTTCTATTTTGTTTGTTAATTTATCTTGTTTCTTAGATTCCACATGTAAGTGAAATCATATGGTACTTGTCTTACAAGGATAGCTTATTTCACTTAGCATAATACTTTCCAGGGCCATTGATGCAATTGTAAAAGATAAGATTTCTTTCTTTATTATGGCTAATATTCCATAGTGTAAATGTATCACAGCTTGTTTTTTTTGGGGGTGTTGTTGATAGGGTTAGGGTTAGGGTTAGGTTTAGGGTTAGGCTTAGGTTTAGGGTTAGGTTTAGGGTTAGGCTTAGGTTTAGGTTTAGGGGGGGTTGTTTTTAATTCAGTCACCTATTGACAGACACTTGGGCTATTTCCAAATTATAGATATTGTAAATAACACTATGATGAGCATAGGGGTGCTGTGATGAAGACCTGAATCACTGGCAGTAATAAAGATAGGGTTTAGCTTGACCTGTGATATTTGGATTTTGTACCAAGAGCACATTCATGTAGTTTGTAATTAAAAGTAGGTAACAGTTAAAGGATTTGCCTATGCTTAGGGGCAGAGTTTAGAGCTGACAGATTATTAAGGAAGAATCCAATAAGGCTGGGCTAGAACTGGCTGAATTCGACTTGTAGGAAATGGTGATTCTGAATTTTTATTTGTTCTGCATATAGGTTATTCCTCTAGCCTACAGATTTGTGGGTCAGTTTGAAAATACCAAAATTCATGAGAATTTGTAACTCAAGGAGTAATCAAAGGCATATGAGGAGAAAGATGAAGCATTACATCTAAGTCTGTCATGGATACGCCTGTTTAATCACATGGAAAAACAGTATAAAATATGATATTTATGACTGTCTCATACTTTTATAGCTGCTTTTGGTTCCAAGAACATTAAGTTGTGAATAAATTAAATTTTACTTTCTGGTGTGTCTTTGCTTTAACTCATATGGCTTTAAAATTAATTTTTTAAAATTTCTAATGCCTTCTCTTTCTTGAAGTTATGAATCCTTTGAAATAATTTTTACTAAATTAATAAACATGTAATATAAGACTACTAACAGATAAAAACTCAAGTGAAAAGATTTTATTTATATATCATCAGTGTTTGAGGATTACAAATTCCTGGTGTACTGATGCATACCTATAATAGTTTATCTAGAGACTCTGTGCTCTACAGCTTTTCTTTCCATATCAAGACTCAGTTTCTCCCTTCTAAATAAGTTGTGCTTTTAAAGACAGATTCAGTTGTCTAGAATAAGGTAATCCTATTGCTCAGGAAGTTTCTTTTGACTACAGCCTTTTGATGAACCTGATGCCTTTGTAATTTCCATTACATTCACCATGATGCAATATGCATACAGTAGATGATGATTTAAGCACAAAGGAAATTTATTAAGGAATATTGGGTAGCTCACAGAATCTCTGTGGCTGGAAAACCAGTATTGGAAAATGAGCAGAAACAAACCAGTCCAATGAGGAAGGCCACTCCCACCATAGTTGTTAGACCATAGAAGTCATCAAAACTTACTGTACTAGCATTACTGTGAGCAACTGCCCCTGATAAACAATTCCTGGGCACCTGTTCAGCAGCTGCCAGAGGAACTTGCATTTTCTGGGCCTCACAGTAGAAAAAAATGCTCTGCCTGCACTGAGACTCAGAAGAAGAGACTTCACAAACATAGGAAGGAAGTTCAAAGGCTAATGAATTGCTAAAATTTAATACATGCTTATCGCAGGATTGAGTTGTCTGTCCTTCCTTCCTTCCTTCCTTCCTTCCTTCCTTCCTTCCTTCCTTCCTTCCTTCCTTCCTTCTTTCTTTCCTTCTTTCCTTCCTTCCTCTCTTTCTCTTTCTTCCTTTCTGCATTTATAGACCTGGAGAAACTGATAAACACTGGCCCTCTGAATACTGGGTTTCACATGCCTACCTGGGTGTATTAGTTTTCTATCTTACCTAATAATAGACAAACATGTAAATTGACCGTACTTCCACTATTCCCATAGCCAATCAGAGTGAGTATGCAAACTAACCCAATAAAGATGGTGGTTAATTTGCATACATAGGCGCCCAGAGCCTGTGTCCTGGGAATATCCTGGCACCCAGGTCACTGTGAGGTAAATCATCAGAACTGAGGGAGCAGGGGTGGAGCCAGGAATCTGAGGTGGCTGAGAGTACCCTGCTCAGGCTGAAAGCCTCAGCCAGAGGCTTTTGGTTTGGGCAAGTCTGGGCAGGGATTAGCCTGGGCAGGCCTGGACAGGGGCAGAGCCAGCCATCGCAAGGAGCTGTGGGTCCCCTGCCCAAGGCTGAAAACCTCTGTAAGCTATCAGGAGGACACCTTATGAGGGCTCCCAGTATGTGAGAGGGGTGGGTTGGGCTGAGGGACCACCCACTCCCAGTGCACGAATTTTGTGCACTGGGCCCCTAGCTTCTATGTAACAAATCACTCCAAAACATAGCAGTTTAAAACAAAAAGCATTTACTATTTTATACAGTTTCTGTGAGACTGAGAATTCAGAGAAAGCTTAGCTGGCTTGAGATTTCTCATGATGTTGCAAGCAAGATGTCAGCTGGGGATGCAGTTGTCTGGAGGCTTGACCAGGACTGTAGGATCCACTTCCAAGGGGGCTCACGGCTCACTTACATGCTGACAGCTGATGTATGGAATTGGCAGAACTCTGTTCCTCACATACAGACCCCTCTAGAGGCTGTTTGAGCACTCTCGTGATTGTTAGTGAGTCAGGAGAAAGCAAAGCAGAGCTTCAACATCTTCTATGACATTTCTGCACAATATTCTTTTGTTTATACAAGCCAGTCCTATTTAGTGCAGGAAAGGACTACACTGGAGGTATGAACACTAGGAGAGGACCAATGGAGGCTGTCTTTTCACACGAAGAAAGAAAGAAAGAAAGAAAGAAAGAAAGAAAGAAAGAAAGAAAGAAAGAAAGAGAGAGAGAAAGAAAAGAAGGAAGGAAGGAAGGAAATTGCAAATTATTTAATTTCATAATCAAAGTAGAAAGTCTAATAGATCCACTATCTGAGATATGTAGATACATATTTAGAATGAAGTTATCATAATTACTTTATTTGAAGACCAAAATCTTAGCTGAATCTATTATTATAATGATTAAACAAACTCCAAAAATGGAAAACATCCCACAAAATAGATTAAAGACCTCTTTTTTTTCCTCAATGAAGCCAATTTGGAATTTTTTCATCAAAAGGTACTTTCTCTTACTCTTCCAAAGTTGTCAGAATAGCCCTGGCCAGTGTTTCTCAGTAGTTAGAACATCAGCCTGCACACCTAAGGGTCTCGGGTTCGATTCCTGGTCAAGGGCACATACCTGGATTTTCCATTAACTCCCCGCCCCAAGTCGTGTTGCCTGTGGGAGGCAACCAGTTGATGTGTCCTTGTCTCATCGATATTTCTCTCTCCTTCTCTCCCTTCCACTCTCTCTTAAAAGTAAGAAAATTAAGGATGTTTATTCTTCTTGATGTATTATTTTGCTGAAGTGCTATCTGATTGAAAAGTCCTTAAATTTTCAAACATTAAATTCTTTTCACCTAGAAATATGAGGAGTCATGAATTTTGGATATTAGTAAAAGATAAGGACTGTTATTTTTCATGTTAGGATAACTCTGAGCCTTTTTCTTGTTTAATGCTCACAAGCTTGACTGATTTTCTTCTTATCCTACTGCTCTCCCAGTTGAGAAATAGAAATTTAATAAATTTTCTCTCCTTTGGCCATAAATGAAATTATTTGTATATACATCCCTTTTGGTTTACATAAGTATCACTGAATTTAAGATGCTAAAAAAAATAAAAGAAAACTAGATTTATCAGGGAGATCACTTTGTAAGTTATATAAATGTCTAATCACAATGGTGTATATCTATAACTCATATAAGATTGCATGCCAACTGTAATTGAAAGATAAAAATATTGAATTAAAAATAAAAAAGAAATGTTTCCTGAAAGCTAGCTTTTCAGGGGTAGAGAGAATGACTTACCATCCTGAGGAGATGAGTAGATTTATATTATAATTTTGGAAGGGCTTGGGAATTTACTTGGCACTGGGCAATGTCAATCATTTCATCATTGCTTTAAACTAAGTGTCCATTAACTGGGAAAAAACATAAAGTCCTACAAAGTTTCATGATAGCTACAGGATACAAGGAAACCTCCTTAAACATGTATACCAGCCATGTGCTGAAGCCAGCTCTTACAACTTGTGAGGAGATTAGTAAATGTTCAGGAAATTTATGCACTGGTTTTTAAGCTATGGTGCCTCGAAGTAGGACATAGTGGGGCTATTGGCACCATTCTGTAAATCAGGGCTCCCTTGCCACAGAACCAGTTGTTATGGACTGAATTGTCCTCAACATCCATATGTGAAAACCCTAACTCCTAGTACCTCAGAATATGATTAGAGACAGTGTTTGTTTGTTTTTTGTTATTTTTTTCAAGAAGAAATTAAGTGAAAATGAGGCCATCATGTTAGGCTCCAATCTGATCTGAATGGTGTCTTTATAAGAAGTTTGGACTTACAAAAAGAAAGAAAAGACTATGTAAGGACACAGTGAGAAGATGGACATTTGCAAGGAAGGGAGAGGTCTCAGGAGAAAACAGACTTTTTGACACCTTAATATTGACTCTTTAGCCTCTAGAACTGTAAGAAAATAAATTTCTGTTGTGTAAGCTACTGAATCTATTCATTTTGTTAGGACAGTCATAAGTAATCTACCAGTTTACCAGGACGTGTAGGAGGCTCATAGTGAAGACCACCTGAAAATGTGATCCTATGATTTAGAGTTTGCACAATGGATGGTGGTGGTGGTGGTGGTGGTGGTGCACGTGGAGGCGGTAAAAGTTGAGCTTCATCTGAAGGGAAAGCTGCTTGGGGCAAGTGAAGGCAATGCCCACAGGACAAAGAGAACTAGTTCAGAAGATATTTAGGCAACAGAGCCACAGAGAGTTTTGTAAAAACTAAGAAAGGTTACTGTAGATCAAAGTGGGATGATCCACAGTCTAGAGAAAGAAAAAATTTAGAGTTTAATTAGAAAAAAGAGAGAGCAGCTGATACTTATAGAAGCACCTGTTTTACATACCTTAATCATTTCAGCAATATGTTAAAGGAAGCATAAGGGTAATTGTTCCAGGACCGGACATCTCCAGAGGAGCAAGAAGCTGTCACTAGTTAGTTAAGAAATACATAAAATTCAAGGAAGGAATATCTAAGCAGATGCAACCTGCCTCACCAAGAGAAGAAGGTATGCTGATCTGAGAAATTAGTTTGTATCTAAGTTTGAGTTTTTACTAGAGAGCCAGAAAATTGTGTGTGTGATTAGGATAATTGCAGTCTGACAGGGGCCAAAAGAGCAGGTTCATAAATTAGACCTGAGCCATCATAGGTAGATGCCCTTATTGAAGGGCCCAGGGATAAAGTGCACCTGACCATCCCCCTTTAGCAGGCTTGAGACTTACTAAAGTGCACCAGCCCTCTCTCCCCCCCCCCGCCACCTTTAGCAGGGACACTCCCTTTCAACTTGACTTTACTCCTATTACCTTTGTTGAAGCTCTAGTTCTTCAAACTGGTATTCTCTGTGCATGAAAAAGGGACATAAAAGAATAAAGCTTCTTTATTTTTATTGAATTTATGGAGTGACATTGGTTAACAAAATTATATAGATCTTAGGTGTATAATTTTATAATATACATTATCTATATATTATATTGTGTGTTCCCCATCTCAAGTCAAGTATCCTTCCATCACCATTTATCTCCCCTTTACCTTCTCTTTACCCTCCCCCCACTCTACATGCTCCTGGAGGACAAGAATGTGGTCTTTTCTTTGGTATGTTTCATGACAGCATGATATATTGGATTAAAAAAAAATAGCCAAAATTTTTTTCACTCTACTAAATAGAGTCTGTTTCCTTTTGAAGGCAATCAACTCCATTAGAAGTTGGTAATTGGCCGAGACCGGTCTGGCTCAGTGGATAGAGCTTCAGACTGCAGACTGAAGGGTCCGGAGTTCAATTCCGATCAAGGGCATGTACCTTGGCTGCGGGCACATCCCCAGTAGGGGGCGTGCAAGAGGCAGCTGATCGATGTTTCTCTCTCATCGATGTTTCTTTTTTATTGTTAATCTTTATTGTTCAGTTTATTAATTACATTGTTTCCCCTTTTTATCCCCCTATAGCTTCCCTCCACCCTGTACCTATCCCACCCTCCACCCTCACCTCCCCTTCCCCACTGACCTCTCCCATTGTTGCAAGATTTTTGTCCAGTCTCTTGCTGCACTTCCCACAACCCTTTTCTCCCCAAGAATTGTCAGTCCATTCCCTCTCTATGTCCATGTCTCTGTTATATTCACCAGTCTATCCTGTTCAACAGCCTATCAATTCACTTGATTTTTATGTTCATTTGTTGATAGATGTGTATTTGTTGTTCATAATTTTCATCTTTACCTTTTTGTTCTTCCTCTTCTTAAAGAATATCTTTCAGCATTTCATATAATGTTGGTTTGGTGGTGATGAACTCCTTTAGCTTTTTCTTATCTGCGAAGCACTTCATCTGACCTTCAATTCTGAATGATAGCTTTGCTGGATAGAGTAATCTTGATTGTAGATTCTTGCTGTTCATCACTTTGAATATTTCTTGCCACTCCCGTCTGGCCTGCATCGTTTCTGTTGAGAAATAAGCTGACAATCGTATGGGTGCTCCCTTATAGGTAACCAACTGTTTCTCTCTTGCTGCTTTTAATATCTCTCTTTGTCTTTTGCTCTTGGCATTTTAATTATGATGTGCCTTGGTGTGGTCCTCTTAGGGTTCCTATATATTGGGGTTCGGTGTGCTTTTTGGACTCCTAAGTCAATTTCTTTCACCAGGTGTGGGAAGTTTTCAGTCACTATTTCTTCAAATAGGTTTTCATTGTCTTGGCCTATTGATTTTTCTGGCACCCCTATAATTCGGATGTTGGTATGCTTGAGGTTGTCCCTGAGGCCCCTTACACTATCTTCAATTTTTGTATTCTTTTGGTTTCTTGCTTTTTCAGCTGAGTGGATTTTACCTCTTTGTATTTCAAATCTTTAACTTGGTTCTTGGGGTGCTCCAGAGCACTTTTAGGTCTTTGTATAATATTTTGTATTTCAGTCAGTGTATGCTTAATTTCTGGTTGGTCCTTTTTCATATCCTTGAGAGTCTCCTTTATATCCTTGAGGGTCTCTTTCATTTCCTTGTAGGACTCGTTCATTTCCACGTTGGTCTTGATCATTTCTTTGCAGCTCTCGTTTATATCCTTGAGGGTCTTGTTCATTTCCTTATAGGACTCATTCATTTCCTTTGTGGTCTTGCTTATTTCCTTATAGGCCTCGATCTTTTGTTGGAGCCTCTTGAAAAACCCTATAACCGTGGTTTTGAATTCCATGTCCAGTCGTTTTTTTTCCTACATTTCTTTTACATCTGATTTCTTTCCTGTTGCTGCATGGTGGCTGCTTCCCTGAGTTGGTCAATTAGCTTTGTGTGGTAGACTTCCTACTAGGGATAGTGGCTCAACCTCCCAGGTTACCTGAGTTGGATATGGGCTGCACAGTCTTGCTGAAGTTAAGCTCAGTTAATCGTTGTTAGTACTTGGAGGGTTGACCTCCAGGCCAATTGTCTGTGAAGCTCAGCTGTGCTCAGGTTGGGTGGGCGGAGTCTCCGGGCCAAGCAGACAGTGTTAGCTCTGCCCTATGCGGCCCCGGGGACTCTGTGCAGGGGGCAATGACTGCCAGCACCTCTGAGAGAGAGCCGCTGGGGAGCTCCACCAGCTGCCGGGGAATTCAGACTTTCCCAAAATGAGTCTGCATGCGCAATGTCTCACCCAGGGTCATAAAACAAAGCAGTCTGACGGTTTCCCGAATGAGAAACAAGTCGCGGTGCGCTCTCTGCGCCGTCACGCAGCTGAGCTGTTCCCGCGCAAGCTGCCTTCTCCTCAAGCCGTGAGACCCGGCAGCACCTGAGCTTCGGCGTGCCCTCCCACTGTCCAGTTTTCTCATCGTGTGATAGTGGGTTCTCTGGACTTCGCCCAGAGCTGGAGAATCAGTCCAGTGGGACGTCTTTGTCTCCCCGTTCGAGAAAACTGGCCGGTTTTCAGCCGCCCGCCCTCTCTGCGGCACGAATCTTTCAACTCTGTTCGCCGCCGCTCCTCCGAGTCACAGTGTCTTATCTTCACTTTTATTTGTGGAATTTTCACTCGGCGAGCTTTCTGGTGATTCTGGAAGGTGTTTGTTCTTTCGTTAAGTTGTAGTATTAAAATTGCTGACTATGACGGCAAGATTGGTGTTTTACCTTTGCCGCCATCTTAGTTCCTCATCGATGTTTCTGACTTTCTATCCCTCTCCCTTCCGCTCTGTATAAAAAATCAATAAAATATTAAAAAAAAGAAGTTGGTAATTTGAGGAAACACATACATACTTAATAGCAGTCATTATTTTTAGGAACAGAAGGAATATAGAATCTGAAGATTGGAAAAACAGACAAACTTTTGCCCTCACAATAATCCTACAATGTGCAAACAGATGATATTATTATTATGCCCCATTTTGCACATTAAAAAATAAGACTTAGAAAAGTTGAGGAACTTCACAGCAATTAGTAGCTACAATTTGTTATTTTATCTTGGCTCAAAGTCTAACACTTTCCTACTCTTTTATCATCCCAATCATCTTGACTTGAAACTGGGATCTGAAATCTGAAGACACATGTCCAAATTGATCTGCTGGCCAAATAATATTTCACTTAACATTTGTTGAATGTGTGACATGCATCTGGTTCTGTCTAAATTCCTTCATAACAATCCCTTAGACAGACCATATATTGGGACAACAGGCAAAGTCTCTTCAAATGAAAGAAGATAGAAATTGCATCAAGCATCTTCTCCGATCACAATGGCATAAAACTAGAATTCAACTACAACAAAAACAATTTTTTAAAAAATCAAACACCTGGGTGCTAAACAACATGCTGTTAAACAATGACTGGGTTATCAAAGAGAACAAAGAAGAAATAAAAGACATCATGGCAACAGACAACAATGAAAACATAACAATCCAAAATCTATGGGACACAGTGAAAGCAGTTCTGAGAGAGAAGTTGATAGTTCTACACGCCTACCTCAAAAAGAAGAAACAATGGTAATGAACTATCTAATTCTACAACTCAAAGAGTCAGAAAAAGACCAACAAGAAAAGTCCAGCATAAGCAGAAGGAAGGAAATAATAAAGATTGGAGTGGAGATAAATGACTTAGAAATAAAACAAACAAACAAACAAACAAAACACAAAAGGTCGACAAAACCAAGACCTGGTTCTTTGAAAGGATAAACAAGATTGATAAACTGCTAGCCAGGCTCACCAAGAAGCAAAGAGAGAAGATCCAAATAAACAAAATCAGAAATGAAAGAGGTGAGGTAACAACCGATCCCACAGAAATACAAACGATTATGAAAAAATACTATGAACAACTCTATTCCAACAAAATGGACAACCTAGATGAATTAAAAAACTGGAATAGGCAAATAACTACCGAAGAAATTAAAACAGCAATCGAAAATCTTCCAGAAAACAAAGCCCTGGTCTGGATGGCTTTACAGGGGAGTTCTACCAAGCATTCAAAGAACTAATATCTATCTTCCTCAAACTATTCCAAATATTCAAGAGGAAAGCACACTTCCAAGCTCTTTCCATGAAGCCAGCATTACCCTAATCCCCAAACCAGAAACAAACACCACAAAAAAAGCAAACTACAGGCCACTACCCTTGATGAACAGAGATGCTAAAATTTTCAACAAAATTTGGTTCAGCATTATATTAGAAAAATCATACACCATGATTTATCCCGGGGATGCAAAGATGGTATGATATTCGCAAATCAATAAATGTGATACATCACATAAACAAACTGAGAGACAAAAATCATATAA
This sequence comes from Antrozous pallidus, assembly GCA_027563665.1. NCBI lineage: Eukaryota > Metazoa > Chordata > Mammalia > Chiroptera > Vespertilionidae > Antrozous > Antrozous pallidus. The sequence continues at coordinate 69,688,939 of CM050514.1, forward strand.
TCATATTAATTGATGGATAAAAAGCATTTGACAAAATCCAACTCCCTTTCTTGATAAAAAAAAAACTCTCAGCAAAGTGGAAATAGAGGAATCACACTTCAACATAATAAAAAACCTTATATGACAAAACTATAGCCAATATCACACTCAATGGGCAAAAACTAAACTCATTTCCTCTAAGAACAAGAGCAAGATAGGGATTCCCACCCTCACCATTCCTATTCAACATAGTACTAGAAGTACTAACCATAGTGATAAGAAGAAATAAAAGGCATTCAAATTGGAAAAGAAGTAAAACTGTCCTTATTTGCAGATAGCATGATACTATACATAGAAAATCCCAAAGACTCCATTAAAAAAATACTAGATCTAATGAATGAATTTGGCAATGTAGCATGATACAAATTAACACCCAGAAATCTATGGCCTTTTTATATGGCAATAATGAAATCACAAAAAGAGAAATGAAAAAAATTCCATTTACCATTGCACCAAAAAAATTAAAATACCTAGGAATAAACTTAACTAAGGACATAAAAGACCTGTACTCAGAAACTACAGGACATTGAAAAAAGAAAGAGGAAGACATAAACAAATGGAAGAACATATCATGTTCATGAATTGGTAGAATCAACATCATTAAAATGTCCATACTACCTACAGCAATCTATAGATTCAATGCAATACATACTAAAATACCAATAGCATGTTCAAAGATCTAGAACAAACTCTCCAAAAATTCTTCTGAAATAAAAAAGACCCTGAGTAGCCACAGCTATCCTGAGAAAGAAGATCAAAAAGATCACAAACCCAAATATTAAATTATAGTACCAAGCCACGGTTCTCAAAACTGCCTGGTACTGGTACAAGAACAGACATATAGACCCATGGGACAGAATAGAGAACCCAGAAATTGACCCAAGCAATTATATTCAATTAATATTTGACAAAGGATGCAATAAACTGGAAAGTTTTTTTGGACAACCTAGTTGAAATTGAGTTAAAACAGATTCTTTAATATATGGTGCTGGGAAATTTGGCCAGATAAATGAAAAAAAAAATGAAATTAGATCACCAACTTACACCATACACAAAAACAAACTCAAAATGGCTGAAGAACTTGAATGTAAGATGGAAAACCATAAAAATCCTACAAGACTCCATAAGCAGCAAAATTGTAAACATATGTCATAGCAATATCTTTACAGATACAAATCCTGGGACAAGAGAGACTAAAGAGAAAATAAATAAATGGGACTACATCAAAATAAAAAGCTTCTGCACAGCAAAAGAAACCATCAACAAACAACAAGAAAGCCCACTGCATGGAAGAACATATTTGCCAATGTTATCTCAGATAAGAGTTTAATCTCCAACATTACAAGGAACTCATACAACTTAACAAAGGAAAGATAAGCAATCCAATAAAAAAAATGGGCAAAGGACATAAATAGACACTTTTTGAAAGAGGACATTAAGAAAGCCAAGAGACATGAAAACATGCTCAAAGTCACTGATTATATGAGAGATGCAAATCAAAACAGCAATGAGATACCATCTCACACATGTCAGAATGGCTATCATCAACAAATCAGCAAATTACAAGTGTTGGAAAGGATGTGGAGACAAAGGAACCCTTCTTCACTGCTGGTGGGACTGAAGATTGATGCGGCCATTGTGGAAAGGAGTATGACGTTTCCTCAAAAATTAAAAAATGGAACTGCCATTTGACTCAGTAATCCCACTTCTAGGAAAATATCCCATGAAAACAGAAACACCAGTCAGAAAGGATATATGCACCCCTTTGTTTATAGCAGCACAATTTATAATAGCTAAGATTTAGAAAAAGCCTAAATGCCCATCAGCAGAGTGGTTTAGAAAACTATGATACATCTACGCAATGGAATACTACACTGTTATAAAAAAAGAAGGCATTATTACCATTTGCAGCAGCAAGGATAGAACTGGAGAGCATTATCTAAGTGAGATAAATTAGTCAGTGAAAGAAAAATACACATGATCTCACTCATTTATGGGTAATAACATTATAACCTGATAAACAAAAAGATAGATACAGAGGCAGAGAAGCATCAAACAGACTGTCAAGTTACAGTGGGAAGGATGGGGAGGGTTTTGGGGGAAGTAAGAGATCAACCGAAGGACTTGTATGAATGGAGATAAGCATAACCAATGGAAGTAAGATACTGGGGGGAAGGGGTGTGAGGGCATGTGCTGGGGGAGTTAGGGGAAACCAGGGAAGTTCAATGGGGAAAAAAGGAGACATATGTACTATTTTTTGTAATACTTTAAATAATAAAATGGATTTTAAAAAACAACCCCTTAAATATTACCAGAACTTTGAGATATATATTATTATTGCTGCTTTATAAATCAAGAAATGACGATCTAGAAATTAAAGAGTTTGCTCATGCCACATTACAAGTTAGTGGCTCAAGCACATATTTTTCCAATTAATGTCAAGATTTCAGTATTTCCCAAAAAGATTCCTCATCAGCAGACATGCAATCCTTCAATAAAGTTTACCCCCAAATAAGACACATGCACTTCAGTTAACTACCTTGCTGTCAAGCAAATCGGTGTGGGTAGAATGTTCTTATATATGGCTGGGAACCATCTGTGCATACTAGGAAAACAAGCCATTTCTAAATAATGTCATGTGTGAGCCAACAAGAGATCCATTCTTTCACTCCTGTTCAGGGGCCTCTTGACCATTCTGTCTGAATGAGTGTTAGGGCTCCCTTTACGCTGACCCAGAGTAATTTGTTTTAATAATGTCTGAGGACTCTGAGGTAATGGTTTCATGACATCACCTAGTGCTTTTAAAGAAGAAAAAAATATGAATAAGTACAACATTTTTATTTTATTCCAAAGTTCAGAAATAAGTAGAAAATGGATTATCAGAACAACAAATTAGATGCCTGTATTTACCATAAGCCTCAGGAAAGTGATTTGAATGAAAGTATTTAATTACAGGGAACACTTGAAAATGGCAGCCATCTGGGGAAAAGTAAGAGTAGAAAGGAGAATCAGAACTAACTTTCCTAGATTGGTGATTTATATAAATCTTGACAACATGATTTTTGAGGGTTTATTGCACAGCAGACACTTTGCATGTAGTAGTTTCTATCCTTGTAAAAATCCAATGAAGCAGATTTGTCTTATTAGTTCCACTTTACAGAGGAGGAAATTGAGGCTAGAAAGTGGCAAGGTTAGAATTCAAACTCAAGTCAATCTCTCTCTGGAAAGTCAGTGACCCTTCCCCACTGCCTACTAGGCTGAGTCCAAGAGCATGGAATAAATACCAGCAAATTTCTGAGTATTGTTGAAGAGGGGCCTGGGTTGTACACTTGGGGCAGTGTGACATTCTTCCAGAATGAGACACTGTGAGTTGCTTTCATTCTTGAATCTGAGATATAAGTTCTCAGGAGCTCAGGCACAAGATGGTCAAAAGAAGGCAATGTGTTCCAAAGAAGATGAGCAGGACTTTGCTTTAATCACTTGAAGGGGATTTATTTAAAATTTCTGAACTTCAGTTTCTGTCTCTGAAAGTGTGACAAATGCTGCCTTTGAGCCCTTCTTGTACATTGAATGTGATCATGTCTCTATGGTACTTGTGCATAGTAAGCCGTCATCTAACAGTTACTATAACATGGTCATAATGAAACTGCATCCAGTTGAAAAAGTGTTTTAAAATGCTGTAACTTCTCAATGGAAATTTACCCCCCCTCCTTTTAGAGGAATTTGTTGAGGATTGAGAATTTTCTGAAAAAGGTACAGTTCAGTGAAAATAGCAGAAAATTAGCTTCATAATAATCCCTTACATACTACCAAATATTTTGTAATATTGGAACTGTTGGTCTTGTTGGGTAACCCAGGTACACAAGAACAGAGTTTATTAGGCTGGGCCTTGAAGACCAATAGAGCCTGAAAATATAACCTGTTCACATTGAGATGATAGAAGGCTAGCCCATGTTGCCCCTGGCAGAACATTTTGTTTGGCCGCAATGTTTTCAAAGTCACAGAACACTCTAGTTTATACAATGTGCTTATTTTTTTTACTTTGCCCAGCTCTATATCAAAGCTTTTTTGTCCACCCCATGGCTACCTCTAATACACACACACACACACACACACACAAACACACCCATTGTACACACTAATGCTCACAGCTTATAAATAGGAAGTAAATCTTTGTAAAATAATTGAGAGACTTGTTTAGACTTCCCTTATCAACTGTGATCTATTGGTGTCTACCAGAGACAGATAATTTTGCTTAGAATGTCATGAATAACCTGTCTGGTCTTTCTAACAGGGAGTCAGCCTCTCTTAGTGTTTAGAAGTTTAGGTCTTCTTCGAGCATCTAGCTTAGAATAACAAGTAAACCTAATTGTTTTTGGTGAAATATACACATTCAAAAGGCCACTCTTGGGTAAAGACAATCAGAAATCTTAGTTTGTAATCCCGGACTGCCCAGTCTACTAGCTGTGATACCTGAAATGAGCCACTTAACCCCCCTGAGCCTCAGTTTACCTCTTGTGTAAAAGGAAGCTGCTAAAAAGAAGCCAGAGGTCCTTTTAGCCTTCCAAGTTTGCAATTCTAGAAGGCAGAACCCCTCTGAAGTTACCTGTCAGAGTATAACCCTCTCAGGCACCACGGCGGCGGTCCAACGCCCCTGCTTCTGAAGACCATCTCCCAGGTCACCGGGCCTGGAAGACAGGGAAACAGCAGCGGCTCTTTGACCTCATTTTCCCTATGCCCTGCTGTCGGTAAACAAGTGGCGTGCAGGAAATGTGAGGTCTGGTCAGTGCCAGGGGTCCTGCTGCTTCCTCCTGACACAGAAAGCTCTTGTTGCTGACTTCAAAGGCAGCTGCTTCTGGCGGAGTCAGGTAGAGCTGAGACTGCCTTTGGCTAACTAACCAGAATTATTGCTGACATTCTTCTGGAGGGCGGGGGCCGGGGCAGGAAAATGTTTTCCTAAATGTTTGCTTCTAAGAGATGGTTCAGGACTGCGTCCTTGCAGGCTCCTCTCCTCTCCCAAGGGGTGACTCCAAGAACAACATCCCTAAACTCGGGATTTTCTCAAGTGCATTGTGCTTCTCAGCTGGTGGAGGCCTTCCAGAGACGGATCACTGTCCAGAACTGAGGAGTGCTAGAGGACTTATTTTAAAATCCTATTCCTGTGGGTGAAAATTTACTACTTCTGGATATCTTTTTAAATTTTATTGGGGTGACAATGGTTAATATATAGGGTTCAAGTGTACATTTCTATGACACCTATATATTGCATTGTGAGCCCATCATCAAAAGTCAAATCATCTTATGTCTTCATAAGATGATTTGGCCCCCTTTATCCTTTACCATCTTCCCACTCCCTTCTCTTTGGTAACTGCATACTGTTGTCTGTCTATAAGTTTCAGTTTTATATCCCACATATGAGTGAAATCACATAATTCTAAGCTTTTTCTATTTTGTTTCACTTAGCACAATAATCTCAAGGTCCATTCATGTTGTCAAAAATGACAGTGTATCATCTTTTGTTGTGGCTGAGTAGTATTCCATAGTATATATGTACCACACCTTCTTCAGCCAATCCTCTATCAAAGGCCACATTGGGCCTGCCAGTGTGACTCAGTGATTGAGCATCAACCTCTGAACCAGGAGGTCACGATTCAATTCCAGGTCAGGGCACATGCCCAGGTTGTCGCTCAATCCTCAGTGTGGGACATTCAGGAGGTAGCTCATCAGCGATTCTCTTTTATCATTGAAATTTCTATCTCCCTCTCCATTCCTCTCTCTAAAATCAATAAAAATGTATTTTTTTTATAGGACACGTTTGTTGTCTCCTCATCTTGGCCACTGTGAATAATGCTGCAATGAACATGAGAGTGCATATATTTTTGTAAGTAAATGTTTTCAAGTTTTTTGGGGGGTAAATACCCAGAAGAGGGATTGCTGGGTCACATGGTAAGTAACTCTATTCTTAAATTCTTTTAGGAATGGCCATGCTGTTTTCTTGTCAAATACATCTTTGAGTGTTTTGTGGAAGCATTAATTTATAATTTTTTTCATAGCATGTTTTCCAGGAAGGTAGCTTTGCCCTCTGAGCCTCTGCCTTGCCTCAGGGAAGGTTTGTGTTGTGGGTATAGAATGCAAAAATGACTATAGACAGTGGCTCTTCCTGGCTTTTATATCTACAAGGACTGATTGATCTCCTTGAAAGGATTGTACTAGGGAAATGTGGAAAAGTGAGTGTTCTTTGAGAAGGATAGCTCCCCAAGTTGGAGGGAATGGAACTGTGCATGGAGAATCCCATACCATGGAAGAGACCCTAGTTGGAGGCAGGACCCAGGAAAGCTGTACCTAAGGAGACTGGATGGATGCTAGCTCAGGATTTCAGCCTTAACTATAATTTCTTCACCTACACCCAACAGAGGAAACTTTGGAGTCACCAAACTTGAGAGTAAGTCAATCGGTACTATGTACATCAGCAAGTCTGGATGGACTGAGGCCAGTGACTTTTGCCTCTACTTCCAGGAAGCACAACAGGCTCCTAGATTACTTTTGGCACCTAAAAAGTAGAAGACATTTCCCCACTAACCCCAATAATGACAAAAGTTGAAATTTTCTACAATTTCAGGAAGGAAGAGGCACAAACTTGGATTTAATTGGAAGAAAATAAAGAAATGGTAAACTTTTCTCATACCCAAGTTTGTGGGACAAGGTTCCTATGGGCTATAGATGCAAATGACCCAGAGATATAAAATATATAATTATGTTCACTTATTACTAGTTATTAACAATTTAGGGAAGATTTGTTCATTAGAATAGAATCATAGCAGAACTTGTTTCTTAAAAGTGGAACTGATGAGAGGAAATTTGTGAAAGGGTTGAAAAGTTAAAAAGAGACAAAACTTCCTTCCAGCAGTTAGTAAAATCTTTGGGCCATTTTAATGGGACCCTTTTTGTATATTCATAGCACAATGTGGAAAAAAAACACACAAACTAATGAGTTTTTACGAATTCCTGTGTGTACCTGTGCTTTCTCTCCATGGGCATAGAAGTGTGTATAAAGCTCTTTATTTAAAAGTAAAGGTCCAGTACACAAAATTCAGCCCAGCTTGCATCTTCTCACAATCCAGGATCCCTCAGTGATGTCTGATTACTGGCAGTCAGACATTCCTCTTGCAATATGGGACTGCTGGCTCCTACCGCTCACCTGCCTGCCTGCCTGCTTGATATCCCCTAACCACTCTGCCTGCCTGCCTGATGGTCCCAAACCATTCTGTATATCTGCCTGATCACCCCTAATTGCTTGCCTGCCTGCCTGTTCACCCCTAACCACCTCTGCCTCGGTCCCCATTGCGGGGCTGCATCCAGATGGTCATCCAGAAGGACATCTGGAATGACGTCGTGAAGGTCATTCTGCTATCAGGTCTAATTAGCATATTACACTTTTATTATTATAGATTAGAGGCCCAGTGCACAAATTCATGCACATGTAGGGTTCCTAGAGGTGGTCTGTGGGGATTGGGCTGAAACCCACAGTTCAACACCACCTGCAGCTTCTACCTGCCACTACTGCTCATCCCAACACTACTGCACCTGCTGCAGGATAGTGCCCAATCATTCCTGATCTGCTGCAACAGTACTTGCCAGCTGTGAGCCTGTGTCTGACACCTTCCTGGGGGAGTGGCCTGCTGGCTCTCCAACATCCCCCAAGGGGTCCCAGATTGTGAAAAGGTGCAGGCCAGGCCGAGGGACCCCAGTGGTGTATGATTGAGGCCAGGGAGGGATTCTGGGAGGGCTCCAGGGCATGTCTGACCCTGTCTCCCCCAGTCCCAATTGGGGCCAATTGGGGCCAGTCAGCCAGGGAAGGATATAGGAAGTTGGCCAGCCAGATAGGGGCCATGAGAGGGCTCCATGGTGTATTTAGTCCATCTCACCCAATCACCCAGACCCCAGCAGCAAGCTAACACACCGTCAGAGCTCCTGCCCCCTGGTGGTCAGTGCACATCATAGTGACTGGTCAACTGGTCAACTGTCTGCCCCCTGATGGTCAGTGCATGTCATAGCAAATTGTTGATCTACCTTAGCATATCATTAGCATATTACACTTTGATTGGCTGAACAGTCGATCGGTCACTGGATGACAGGACACTTAGCATATTAGGCTTTTATTAGTAGTATAGATGAGTCGTTTATTACTTGGTGATACCTTAAGGTAAATATTCTTTTCAGTTTCCTTTTCAAAAAAATGTTCTTTCCTTGCTATATCTTTACCAATGTGCATGCAAGTTAGATATCTGCTGGTCTTCTATGTAGTCTCTTTTTATTCCCTTGTTAACCTCATTTCTTTATTTCTATAAACCAGTAGCAACATGAAAATTACCAGGTAATGTATAGCTTACCAAAATTCTGGTAAAGAGAATAGGTGATCAAGTTATCTTTACACACTTAATAGCAAACTCTTTCAAGATATTGTTAAATAGTTCTATTCCCCAAAGTTCTCATTTTGGCTACTCAGCAAACAGGGTGTTCTCCTTTTACAAACATGATTCAGTTTCCTCTATTTTGCTGAGCAATTTCATTCTTGTCCTAAATTTGCATTCTCTCTTCAGCTAGGCCCTCAACAAAGCCAAAAAGCCTGCAGTGAATAGGACCCCTCCCTATAGAATATTTATTACTATTTATTTGAACATGGACTTAAATGTCTCACTCTGCCCTACTTTCATCTCATTCCCAACATGTAGTTGATAAAATGCATTTTCCTAAACATACCAAGCAATCTTTCTTAGAAGAGTTCTGGTAAATATAATTTTCTCTGCTTGATTATATATTGTGGCTACTTAACAGGGCTATTAACTGTTAGAAAATTCTAGGAACACTAGGGTATTGCAATGTTTGAGGTAAAGTGTTTAATAAAAGATGGTCCTTTCTTGAAGGTGTCCAGAAACTTGATTTTCTTAGATTCTGAAACAGACTAAAGAATAGGGAGTAAGTAATTCTGAAATAATTCTATTCTGGCTACTATTGTACAACCACTTACCACAAATATCATGACTTAAAACAGCAATTTTATTTTACTCATTATTTTGGGGGTCAGGAATTTGAGAAGAGCTTGGCTAGGAGGTTCTGATTTAGAGTCTTTCAAGCAGTTAGAATAAGATGTTCCTGGGGCTGCTATCATCTTAAGGCTAGACTGAGCTAGGTGTTTAAGATAACTCAACCCAGAGACCACACTTAGTATTGACTATTTGTTGGGAGTGCCACTGGAATGTTGAATACAGAATCAGCTTATGAACATTCTGGTTTGACTTCTTGAAAGACTAGTGACCTCATGGTAGCTGGACTTCTTACATAGCAGTTATATGTTCCAATATACGTGTTCTAGTGGGAAAGAAAAAAGCTACATAACCTTTTATAAATAACTAGAGGCCCGGAGCATGAAATTCGTTCACTGGGGGTTGGGGGATGTCCCGCAACACAGCCTGCACCCTCTCCAATCTGGAACCCCTTGAGGGATGTCCAACTGTCCATTTAGGCCCAATTTTAGTAGGATTGGGCCTAAATGGGCAGTCGGAATCCTTCTCACAATCCAGGACTTCTGGCTCCAAAATTCTGACTCCAAACTGCTCACCTGCCTGCCTCCCTGATTATACCTAACCACTTCTTCCTGCCAGCCTGATCACCCCCTAACTACTACCCTGCCAGCCTAATTGATGTCTAACAGGTCTCCTGCCAGCCTGTTTGCCCCCAACTTCCCTCTTCTGCTGGCCTGGTCACCCCTAACTGCCCTCCCCTGATTGCCCCCAACTGCCCTCCCTTGCAGGCCTGGTCCCTCCCAACTGCCCTTCCCTGCTAGCCTGATCACCCACAACTGCCCTTTTTTGCAGACCTGGAACCTCCCAATGGCCCTCCCTTGCTGACCATCTTGTGTCCACATCGGAGAAGGATCTTTGACCACATGGGTACAGCCATCTTGTGTGTTAGAATGATGGTCAATTTGCATATTACCCTTTTATTAGACAGAATAAAAGCCTGATGCATGGGTGAGGGCCAGCTGGTTTGCCCTGAAGAGTGTCCTGAATCTGGATGGGGGTTCTCTTGGGGAGTGGGACGGCCTGGGCGAGGGGTCTGTGGTGGTTTTCAGGCTGGCCACACCCCCCAGCAACCCAAGCAGAGGCCTTGGGATCTAGGATTAATTTATGTTCTACAATTGAAACTTTGTAGCTTGGAGCAGAACCAAGCCTTCTGCTCACTCCGTGGTGTCAGCCATTTCTGTTTGGGTTTATTTAAATTCTATAATTGAAACTTTGTAGCCCAGAGTAGTGGCATAGGCACTAGGGCTGCAGAAGCTTGACTTCCTCCATCACCTGGGAACCCTAGCCTCTGCTATCTTCAGCTCTGTGGCTGCCATCATTTCTGTTGGGATTATGTATCTTCTATAATTGAAACTTTGTAACATTTGAGTGGAGGCCTAGGCTGGCAATGGTAGGTAGAAAGCTTGGTTTCCTCCATTACCAAGGAAACCCAGGCCTCCCTCCTGCTCTCAGTGGCTGCAGCCATCTTGGGTGGGGTTTATTTGCATAATTTGCTCCTGATTGACTGATGGGCATGGCTGTTGGCATGGCTTGATTGAAGGTATGGTCAATTTGCATATTAATCTTTTATTAGATAGGATAAGAAGTCACACATCACTTCACTCTACTTTAATAATAGAAGTAGCCAGAAGCTCTGCCTAGGTTCAAACAGGACAAATCGCCAAGGTTATAAAGCTAGAAAGCAGGAAGAATGGGAGATATTGTTGCAGGTATTTTTGGAAAATATCGTCTTTATAGTTATGTGAAGGTCATGACTAGAGGCTCAACCAAGCTGATTTAATAGCCACAATTTAATGAACAAAATGCAGTAGAGAATGGGTTTATCAATGTCCTTCCAGAAGATTCAAGTTTATAACCCTTTTTCATCTCCTACTAAATCACTCATCATTGCACCATTGGAAATTCACCTGAGTAGATGTGGCATGAATTCTTATGTGTATCAGTAGAAAGATAGTGTTAGATATCTGAAGATATAAAATAGATGTCCTCCTTGATATTTAAGTTCATAGAAGTAGGAATAATTTTGTTTGGGTTAAAGTGGTTGATTGGATCCAGGTGTACCTGGACATGGTCCTTCTATTTCATTACATTTGTCTACTTAGGATGAAGGCAGTATTAGACCTTTAATCTATGGAAACCTACATAGTAGAGATGTGCCACATTATCTATAATATATTTCTCAAGATATATATTACTAAGCCCCCCAAAATACTATATTCTCAGATTTGGCTGAGCTAATTGTGTATTAGAAAAATGGTTTAGACTTGTTTTTGCAAAGTTTAGTACCAGGTTTGTCCTATGCTATGAATGAATATTTAATGTTCTCACTAGTTTATCCACTGAAAAACTCTTCAGGCATTATGATTATTAAGTGGGCTACATGGATAGCTAGGGTACAGAAAAATGGAAAAAAATCTCTGTGTTTGTGTGTTGTTTTGAATATGTCATGTTTTTTTTCACTAAAGAAATTTTAAAATTTCCTCCTTTATCACATACAGATTTCTGAGTTATAGTGGGTCAACATTTTTAATATTTGAATACTATTTTCTCAAATGAAAATATAAATCCAAATCATAATGAGAGGTCTTTTTATGTTCCTGCATAACTAAAGAGTTCAACTTTATTTAATGGGATCTTTGAGCTCAGCATAGTGGGAAAACAGGATACTGTCTTTGGCAGAGCTATGTGGCAGTCTTGCAAAAGAAACCACTGATAAGGCTATAATCCCTTTGTTGATTTAACCATGATTAGAGTTGAGACTCTGGAAAAGTCCACAAATGATTTTCATGTAACATGGGAAAAAATTATTGCTCACATATTCATAAGGACATCAGAGGGAGATATGTTGGTCCTTTGCTAAATGCACGATTTCAGCATAGCTTTAAAGTCAAATTGATTTACCTCTAATTCTTAGAAATTTGAAGTCCTCATCATACTACTCCTCTTAGAGTTAGATGCATGTAGTTGGCATAGCAATAAGGGAAGAGGTAGTGTATCTTTTAGGTGTACCTGAATTATAGGGCAGAAGGTGTATTCTCATGATTCTGTTATGAGTGTAAGTTCAGTTTGACTGAGTATTATGTCCAGGAAATAAGTAGCAGATCAAGAGGCATTCATCCTTGGCCCATGAATCCTACCTACTTGTTAGTTGGAGGGTGGAGAGGTTTTGATAAGTCTTTGTAGTTTTGATTCAAATCTGTGGGGTTCTGTATTGCTAGGGTGAACATCCATCCTCAAGCCCCACTCATTATTTAAAGAAGTGATGTTCAGAGCCCCGGTAGGCCTTCCATGGGCAAGACATATTCACTGGCACCTGTTCAATCCTGCCACATGAGTCCTCTGTTCTGCAGGTGTGGACCTCAGATGTGGCATTCTCTAGCAGTGGGTCTCAGTCTTGTCTACAACTAGAAAAACCTGGGAGGAGTTTTAAAATTCTGATTCCTAACCTCACTTAACACAATTAATACAGAAATGCTGGGGGCTGGCACCCAGGCATCCATAATTTTTACAGCTCTCAAGGGATTCTAATATGCATCTCAAGTTGAGAAACATTGTTCTCAAGTTTTACATTCAACTTTAGTGAACCAACGCTATTCATCTCTAGGCCTGTGGCATGTGGCATTTGTTGGAGGCCTTAATAAGGTTTGGGAAAATGTACTATAGTGAGAGTTTGGGGATTTAAAATAACACTGATCCTCTTTGTAGATTGAGCACAGCTGGAATCTGCTGAACTCACAGACTCCATCAATAGCGGTCAGGTCACAGGCATTCAACAATAACAAAAGAGCCAGGCCAAGTGTGGCCATTCTCTCCAGCTTCCCTTTTTAAAATAGCGTTCTTCATCCTTGCATTCACCACCCTAGCCCCAGACTGCTGTCTGGCTGTGCTTTTATTTTTAACTAAGAAAAATAAACTTTTGTGCCGCCTGTTCCCTGCTCCATCTGATAAGGCAATCAGCAGCTGTGTTCACAAAGATGTGGAAAATGGATCTGTTCCAAAAATCAATCTAAGAAAACTATGTTTTTGGACTCTATGTGATGGGGCCAATGAGTGAGGGTGATAAAGTCCATTGTATTTCCGTTTTGAAACTGGATGAAGGGACGTGGAAAAAGGGATCAAAGATTCTTAGGCAATGATATACATAGTTTTGTTGCTACTTGTCTCCTAACTTAAAGATAAAGAAATTGGGAAACAAGAGCCTATAGAGTTGAAAGCTCTTCAGCCTCCTCTCAGACTTGAAGCCGCTGAAAAGCTGGCTAACGGGAAGATTTTGCATGAGGCCTGCCTTCAAGTGCTTTTGCCTTAGGTTCTGGAACCTTGCAGTTCCTTTCATCCATTATTTTCACATCAGTTTCACTGGCGGAAAGCATCTTTCTCGCCAACAGAGGTAGAAATAGTAAATAGCTCAAGATCTGAAAAACCAGGAGGCTGAAAATTCTGTGGGAAGCAAAGTAGGCAGAAGTTTCAAGTGGAAGTAATTGCTCAGATTCTTACCTCTCCATGGAAGCCTGGAAAGAGTATTCTACTCTGTTTTCAAACCTCTCCCAGTGCTAATGCTCAAAGCATACAAACTGTGATCCTGTTCTTAGAACACAGAAAGTGGTTTGTGTCATGTAATGTAAAGTCCAACTAAGATGCTAAATCAGTCAAGAACCAGTCAGGAAAGCCCAATCAATGCCAGGTAATCCAGTACCATTAATTTAATACAGGGGACTAATGAAAAAAGGGCTGAAAAAGCTGAGAAGTCTAATAAAACATCTCAAAGACCAGCAATAGCAGAAAGCCACTAATTCACAGGGCTCCATGAATAAAAGGAAATGGTGTTACCAGAGCTTAGGAGGCACTGCCACTTGGACCTCAATCTACAAGATGGCTTCTTGTTGAAACATAGGACCATGGAAGAGGAACAGTCAGCAGGTATTGAGATTATGGAGGAGACATAGCCAATGTGGAGACACTGCCTGAAGCAGAAGATAAGATAATTCCCTGGCTTTTCCATTCCTCTCATGCTCCAATTGTGGGCTACTGCTGCCAATAGACTAAATACACTAGTTTGACGCCAGCTGGCAAGGGAGTTTAGAAATGTCATTTGCACATAAGAATGTGAACTAAGTCTGGAAATTAACAGGTAAATGACTAGTAAAATGGATGAAATAAAGAAGATTTATGCTTCTTATTTAGTAAGAGATCCTGAGTTTGACACTTGTTAGTATTAGTTCAGTGTCTATGAAATAAAGGCTGATGAGTCTGAAGTGGCCTTGAAATGGCCTGTGGACCTCTAGTTCTTATGTCCTATGTTCAAGGCAAAAGGAAAATGAAAGGACCATGCAAATTATTCATGTCTTTATTCCCCCTCCTTCCTCCCAAATATGCCCAGTTAACTTCTACTTATTGGTAGTTCTCATTGGTCTAGACTGAGGAACTAGAAAAAGAATAGTCATAATTGGCTTACACAATCATGGTTCCCTATCTGAAATTGTACATAATGTCATTATAAATAAAATAATATTTCAGATATTAATTCAGAATGGGGAATAGAGAGTGCGTAGGCAGCTATTGGTTAGGGTCAAAGGTCTTTTGGACTCCCACTCACTGTTGATGTAGTTCTGGTTTCAAACCTTCATAGCAACTCATATTATTGGATTCACTGAATTTCAACCCTCGGTCCATTTCTCTTAGATATTTCACAACTTGCTCATAACTTACTTTGAATCACTAATACTTATATTTAATATGCTGACCTTTCCTGCAAGTATGCTGTCTTTTAATTCTGTTTACATAGGACTCAGACAATGCACATCCAACACACATTTATTCAGCATTTACTGTGTGTTGGATGTGTATTGTTTGAGTCCTATGTAAGTATTTAATTGTGAGGTACATCAGTGAACAAAGCTGGAATAATCTTTAACCCTTGTAGAGTGTCCATTCTGGTAAGGTGAGATAGAGGATAAAAATTAAATAATAGTCTGTTAGGAGGAGATCATGTTATGAGAAAAAGTACAAACAAACAAACAAATTAAAAAAAATAAAAACAAACAAACAAACATAAACAGAGCAAAGTGAAGAGGGTTAGAAATTCCAGGACGGGGTATTTGCTATTTTCAATTGGATGCCCTGGCTAGTGAATCCAATTTTGCTGTGGCTTCATCTAACTTTTACTGGCATGGTCCTATTTCTTATAGAAAAAGTCAGGCAGGCTTTTCTCATATTTAGGTATCCTCATACATCCCCTGGATCTAGGTCAAAACCATAAGAGTTTTTTGATTCAAAATTTATCTTTCAAAGAATAGTAATTACCTGTTCTTTGAAGCTAGAATTTATGTTAGATTGCTGAAGAGAGAATACTAAACAGAAATCATTGAGGATTTTTTTTAAAAAACTCTGCTTTCACTAGGAGTTTCAGAATTTGATTAGTTTTCATCAACATATCTTTTAGCTAAATATTTATGAACTAAATAGTTTTTAAATTAGATATGATATTGTGAAATAGAGTATACCTTAAGTATTTCCAAATATTGACTTCATACAAATTTTATGCTTACCCGAGAGAACTAAGATGGTGGCATAGGTAAAACACCTATCTTGCAGTCATACTCAGCAATTTTAGTACTACAACTTAACAAAAGAACAAATACCTTCCAGAATCACCAGAAAGCTTGCCGAGTGAAAATTCCACAAATAAAAGTGAAGATAAGATACTGTGACTCGGAAGAGCGGTGGCGAACAGCATTGAAAGATTCACGCGGAGAGAGGTTTGGAGCACGTGCCCCGGAGAGGGTGGGCAGCTGAAAACCGGCCAGTTTTCTCGAACAGGGGAGACAAAGACATCCCACTGGACTGATTCTCCAGCTCTGGGCGAAGTCCAGGGAACCCATTATCACACGGGGTGAAAACTGGACAGTGGGAGGGCACGCCGAAGCTCGGGTGCTGCCGGGTCTGCTGGCTTGTGGAGAAGGCAGCTTGCGTGCGAACAGCTCGGCTGCGTGACGGCGCAGAGAGCCCTCTGCGACTTCTCTCATTCGGAAAACCGTCAGTCTGCTTTGGTTCACGACCCTGGGTGAGACATTGTGCATGCAGACTCATTTTGGGAGAGTGAATTCCCCGGCAGCCGGTGGAGTTTGGCAGCGGCTCTCTCTCAGGTGCTGGCAGCCATTGCCCCCAGAACAGAGTCCCCAGGGCCGCATAGGCGGAGCTAACCCTGTCTGCTTGGCCTGGAGACTCCGCCCATCCAACCTGAGCACAGCTCAGCTTCACAGACAATTGGCCTGGAGGTCAACCCTCCAAGTGCTAACAACGTTTAACTGAGCTTAACTTCAGCAAGACTGTGCAGCCCATATCCACCTCAGGTAACCGGGGAGGCTGAGCCACTATCCCTAGTAGGAAGTCTACCACGCAAAGCTAATTGACCAACTCAGGGAAGCAGCCACCATGCAGCAACATGGAAAGAAATCAGATGTGAAAGAAATAGAGGAAAAAAAACGACTGGACATGGAATTCAAAACCACAGTTATTGGGTTTTTCAAGAGGCTCCAACAAAAGATCAAGGCCTATAAGGAAATAAGCAAGACCACAAAGGAAATGAATGAGTCCTACCAGAAAATGAACAAGACCCTCAAGGATATAAATGAGACCTGCAAGGAAATGATCAAGACCAATGTGGAAATGTATGAGTCCTACAAGGAAATGAAGGAGACCCTCAAGGATATAAAGGAGACTCTCAAGGATATGAAAAAGGACCAACCAGAAATTAAGCATACACTGACTGAAACAAAAAATATTATACAAAGACCTAAAAGTGCTCTGGAGCACCCCAAGAACCAAGTTAAAGATTTGAAATACAAAGAGGTAAAATCCACTCAGCTGAAAAAGCAAGAAACCAAAAGAATCCAAAAAATTGAAGATAGTGTAAGGGGCCTCAGGGACAACCTCAAGCATACCAACATCCGAGTTATAGGGGTGCCAGAAAAAGAGAGAGAGCAAGACAATGAAAACCTATTTGAAGAAATAGTGACTGAAAACTTCCCACACCTGGTGAAAGAAATTGACTTAGGAGTCCAAGAAGCACACCGAACCCCAATATATAGGAACCCCAAGAGGACCACACCAAGGCACATCATAATTAAAATGCCAAGAGCAAAAGACAAAGAGAGATATTAAAAGCAGCAAGAGAGAAACAGTTGGTTACCTATAAGGGAGCACCCATACGACTGTCAGCGGATTTCTCAACAGAAACGATGCAGGCCAGACGGGAGTGGCAAGAAATATCCAAAGTGATGAATAGCAAGAATCTTCAACCAAGATTACTCTATCCAGCAAAGCTATCATTCAGAATTGAAGGTCAAATGAAGTGCTTCGCAGATAAGAAAAAGCTAAAGGAGTTCATCACCACCAAACCAGTATTATATGAAATGCTGAAAGATATTCTTTAAGAAGAGGAAGAAGAAAAAGGTAAAAATATAAATTATGAACAACAAATACACATCTAGCAACAAATGGACATAAATATCAAGTGAATTGATAGGCTGTTGAACAGGATAAACTGGTGAATATAACAGAGACATGGACATAGAGAGGGAATGGACTGACAATTCTTGGGGAGAAAAGGGTTGTGGGAAGTGCAACAAGAGACTGGACAAAAATCTTGCAACAATGGGAGAGGACAGTAGGGAGGGGGAGGTGAGGGTGGAGGGTGGGATAGGTACAGGGTGGAGGGGAGCTATAGGGGGATAAAAAGGGGAAACAATGTAATTAATAAACTGAACAATAAAGATAAAAAAATTAAAAAAATTAAAAAAAAAGAATACAAAGATGCTTATCACTGAAATTTTGTCAATTGGAACCATGTTCAGGTTCAAGCAATAAAAAATTTGTCTAGAAAAAAAATTTTTTATGCTTACCCACATAATTCCTCTGATTTAACATCATGATCTTCTGAATATACTTTTTTCCCCAAGAAGGTGATACTATATCAAAATGATTATAAGGATGCAAGGTTAAGTTTTGCTGACTTTTTGCATAGATATCCATCCCTCGTCTGTTATTACATCTGCTTTCATCAATTCTAACTGGGCCAGCCCTCATCTTGCTTCCTATATCTATCCTGTCCAATAGTCACAATTAGTCAGTGCTAGGTACCTAGATGCACCTTACAGTATACTGAATACTTAACCAGCTGCCTCCTGCTGAATCCTAAATAGAACAAACCAGATTTGCATGCAATCCATTTTTCTCTGAGAATATTAAGTTGGTTTCTTACATAAATCAAAGCCACAGTGTTACCTCAATTTGCTCTGTCCTTTGTTTACTGAATACCATCTCATTTCTAATTACATTCTCTTAGAATTTCTTATTAGAAATTTCTTCCTTCTATAATTCTAGTAATAAGCCAAGACTACTTGTATGTTTTGAAGTAATTTAAGATTTGTGTTTAAGGATAAAAACAAAAGTAATTCAAGTTCTGCTCTATTTTCCTGGTGATGGGTATATTTTAAAAATTGGACTGTTCTTCAAGTCCTCAATCATCTATGTGCTGATGATAGAAAAAGCCATTGGCTATTTCAGTAGGTCATAGAGAAGACGGTTGAGGAATTCATTGGCAAACTTTGTGTTTTTAAAGTATTTAATTGTGAAATGTAGGTGAGTCATTGCCAGACGATTGCTACAAGACTACAATATTCTAAAAGGATTTTTATATAAGATTTCAAGTGGGGTCAAAACAAAGACCTGGGAAGAAAGAGACAAATGTAAATCAATGGTGGCAAAATGTGGCACCATGTGGGGGTATCCTGGTACAGCATTATTTCCTCTTGGAAAGCACTGAATTTATGGAACATGGAACATTTTTGTTAGAGCCTGCATATTCACTCTGAATATAACACCACAACTTGACTGAGACTAAAGTTTGCTTCAGTATTTGCTATGGGACTATAACACTATCAATGCAGCAATGACAGCGTATGATGTCATATGGAATTATCAGCAAAGACAAGCTATTAGTCAGCCAGTGCAAAGGTGGGACTCTTGAATAAAGGTTTACTGACAGAATTACTATGTGTCAAATGTTTTCCCAGGTATAGGGGATGCAGATATTAATAAGCACAGTCCCTACTTTCAAGAATTTTACAACCCAGGCCAGGAGCTACCAATAGATGGCATGTGTTCCACTGTTTCACCCAGGGCAGACATGATACTTTTTTCCTTCCAAGCCTATATGCTCGGTGGACACACTCTTTCACACAGCCTTCTAGAAAACAATTACCAAATTATTGATGTGGGCATGGAAGATAATACTAATGTTCTGTTACTACATTAAGTTAATGGTGATGAGGCTAGCCAGGATGCTATGATGCGAACCCACAACCCAGGTAAATGCCCAAAACCAGGAATTGAACCTGCAATCCTTCAGTGTCCAGGCTGACACTCTAACTACTTAGCCACACTGGCCTGTAAAGATGATTCTATTTTTTTCTATTCTGCAAATGGGAGAATGTGTCTCATGAAGTCAACTAGCTTGTCTAAGTTCACAGAGTTAGTAAGTGGGCAGCCTAGATGTGAGCTTTTTACCTTCTTGATGCATGGATATTTAGGTGTTTGTGAAAAAAATAAAACAATCTTAGTGTGGAAAATAGATTTGTTTTATCAGATGACAACATAAATAAATAGTTGTGGGTTTTTTTGCAGATTCTAGATATGACCTCTCCTGCACCCCCCGGTTCACTGCTCTGGGACAAGATCGACTAGAGAAGCGGAAAGTTAAATTATTCCCACCCACATTCAATGGGAATATATAAGAGAACAGTCCCTGCCTCAGGGAAAGGGGCCTATTGGTCTAGCAGAAGAGGGATCAGCAGGCTCCAACTATGGGAAGAGACATACTTATGGGCTATCTTGAGATGAGGGCAGACCCAAATATACAGAAAGCAGGTCTCTTCCTGGAAGAAGTTCAGCAATAACAAGTCAGAGCCTCCTTACAGGAGCTACTGACATTTGTAGGCACGCCACTGCAGTGAGGGTCAGTATAGAAAGTCAGAGACCCAAATACCTTTTCACTTAGTTTATAAGTTAAGTGATGGTCTGAATTGGTATGCCAGAACAGTGCCAGTTTATAACCAATGAGTCCTCAATTTTAGACAATAAATACATATGGTCACCTAACTTACAAGGTCAGTCATGATCTGGATCTTACTCCTTGAGTCCCAACTCTGTGGCTAAAGCCATACTGAAGAGTGTTCAGATCTTTGATCCTGTCCTGCTTTCTTTAATCTCTGAGCCATCAAACTGACTCTTCCTTCTTCCAACATCTCTGTCCACCCATAACCACAGTCCTCCTCTTTGCTGGGTTTACTCCTGCTTGTCCTTTGCGTCAGGGCCTAGCTGTCACTTCTTTAGGAAACCTCTGTGTGCCATCCTCCCTCCCACGGTGTGTTAGCTGTCCTCTGGCATGCCTTCATTTTCCCCTCCCAGTATTTTTCACTGCAGCTTCCTCTTTACAGGACCCTATCTCTCATTAGCCTGTAGTCTCCATAAGATAAGGGCCAGTAACTTATTGATAACTGTGTCCCTAGTAAAGGCATGAGTGCCCAGTTCATACCATGGATTCAATAACTGTTTTGAACTAAGATAGAGGCCCAGGTTTTATAGTTAAGAATCAAAGAAACAGAATAGGGGCCACAGTAATTGGATGCAGGTGGCTGGGCAAGGGTGGCTTAAACTTCTCCTTTTAGGCCTGTTTCCTGTGGAGCAAGGCATACCTTTAGATGGAGATTCAGAGAGCCCCCTTGGACTCAACAGAGCCCAATTTCAGAAGGCAGAGCAGGGACATTCATCAATATCAATTTGGCACCAAATTTGGGAGATAAAACCTCAGAAGATGCATTCATTCTTCATTCCCTTCCCTGGGTCCAGTGGGATCTAGGTTCAACTTTGCTCTCCATATGTGGGAGTAGGAGGTGGGATGGAATGGAATATGCTATAGAGGGAGAAAACATGCATACAGAGAAACTAACAGAACCACCCTTCTGACCCAGCTCTCAAGTCTCAACCTATTATTCTTTACTAATTTATTCATCCCAACCATTCCCATCCTTGTACACCTGATCCCTGCACATGTCTTCTCCTCCAAATCTACCCTCAGGATCAGCATTCAATCTGGCTCTTAAGGCAGATTCTTCCTGTTTAATTATTCATTGCCTTTGCAACATCAGCCCTTGCCTTCTGAGGGTTCATTGTAAGCATCATTCCTCAGGGTGAGCCAGAATCCACTTTCTAACAATGGAGCTCATAAGGATTTGGCCTTTTTCTCTAGCCTGCTGATGACCCCACATCCAACCCCTCAGATCCCCATCCTGCCATGACTCATGCTAACTCTTCAGTGGGGAATGGACCAGCCTCCGCTGGGATTTTGATAGCACAATCCAATATATTTTTATTTTGACCAACATGCACTGTATAGAATCAGAGATTATGTGGAAGACGAGGCTAGTCTCTGCCTGAGTGACATCTGGAAAACAGCATAAGGAGCTCTGTCTGCTCTTTCCTGACCAGTCACTTATGCAACAAATATTTGTTGAGAACCCACAAGATATTTGTTTATTGGTCTCTGGAAAAAATCACTTAGAGTAAAAAATAGTAACGAAGACACAAACAATATTTAAAAATTAATTACCTGCCACCATGCCAATTTTAATCTTTTCTACTACTTTAGTCTCTAGCATCCCAAAATTTGAATTCCTTGGCAGACATTGCTGAGAGCCTCAAGCAAAATTTCATCACCTAATCATTATTTCCCAGAGCAGAAAACTGCCCATTGCCTGGTTCAGAGCTTCTTTTTACCCTGTGGGCAGCAAGCCTGCACATGTTCAAGTGCCAATTTCACTCTGGAACAGCTTCAGTAAAATTGATAGCCTGTGGTTTCTTTTTAGAGGAGAAAAGGAACAACTTACCAGTAAAGAGGCAATGGATGAATTACATACTTGATTTCTGCTTTTGAAGTTCAATGAACACTTGTAAGGGAGACATAGAGAGACAAAATTTCACTGACTTGACTCTCATAAAAAAAGTATTTTGGAAGCTATTAAATTCCAGACCTAGATCTGGCATTACTGGCAGTCAGTAAGTGTACTATTTAGCATCTTTATGATGATGTGGGTGCCAGGCTGTATTTAAATGACATATTTAGGAGGCCTGAATATATTCCCTGTAGCTATGCTCACTATTCCTGGGGATCCTGAGACACTCATCTCCAAAATCCATCAAATATGTGTCACACTTTGCCTACCCAACATTTCTTATACGTGCAAGATTTTCAGGGACTCCTGCATAGACACTTACACCTTCTTGTACTAACAGGTATTGGGCTTTGAGTTCAGGTAACATCCTGATTGTGCATAGTCTTCCAGAGAAAATACAGTTCAAATTCAAATGATGGTATTAAGTAGTGACATTCCTGGTATTATCCAGGCCATAGAGAGATCTTTGATAATCGGAGACTTTCTGGTCAAGAGGACCTCTCTGCTCCATCAGGGTGCATCGAAGGCCTCCATAAACTCCAGGACTCTGGGTCACTGCAGGCCTTCCTTCTCCCAGTGGTTCTTCACCTTTTGTCCTGTGTTGACATCTGCCCATCAGTGAAAGTGGTTCACAGAAGCAGTGGTTCACAGAGGAAGGGACTCTTATTTGGGGTTAGGGAGCGTGTTAGGGTACGTGCTCTCCTAGGGTGTGTGTGTGTGTGTGTGTGTGTAAGAGAGAGAGAGAGAGAGAGAGAGAGAGAGAGAGAGAGAGAGAGAGAGAGAGAGAGAGAGTCATCCCCTGGGAAAGCATTTTGAATGTCCTTCAGAGTGATTCTGATGCCCCCAGGTGGTTAACCCATTGGTTGATAATAACCACAGAGCTTACGGTTCCGGAGTGCAAAACAGCACAGACTTCTAAATAGGCCATGTGTCTTAGAGCTCTTTCCCCAACCAACTTGGATAGAAGTCTCCCAGACAGATGTTGTCAGTGCAACTGGAGAGGAGACTTGTTAAAGTCTGTGCTCTCACTAGCTGAGAAAACTTTTCCTAGAGCCCTCAGGAACTGTTGGTGAGAATGCAGACTGGGGCACTCATTCTGGAGAGCAGTTAGTCAGTATGTAATAAAATTAAGTGTGCCTACACCCTATGATCTAGCCATTCCTCTCTGGTGTCTACACCTCAGAGAAACTCAGGCACAGGCCCATTATGGGATGTGTATGAGGGTGTTCAGTGCAGCACTGGGTATGGGAGTAATTATAATGACAGTGATCATAATGATGGCTAACACTTGCTGGATGCTCAGCACTTTATAAGTTCTCAGTACGCTATATGAAGTCCGCTATTGCTATCTCTGTTTTACAAATGAGAACACTGAGGTATGGGGAAGTTGAGTCAATGGGCTAAGTTCACATAGTTGTAAATAGGATTGATGCCAAGCGGTCTGGCTCCCGAGAGTGTACTCTTAACTATTATGCTTTATTGTCTACTTTTGGGGAGTGAATAGGTGAATGTAGAATATTATTTTAATCTCTTTAATATCCTGGTTTTATTTCCTTTGGATAAATAACTAGAAGTGGAATTGCTGGGTTATATGGTAGTTCTGTTTGTAATTATTTTAATTGCTTAAAGTATTACAAACTTAGTGGTACATATGGCTCCTTTTTCCTCCATTGACCTCCCCTGACCTCCTCCAACCTCTGACACATGCCATCACCCCCTTAGTGTATGTATCCATTGGTTATGCTTATATGCATGCATATAAGTACTTTGGTTGATCTCTTAATCCCTCCCCCAACCCTTGCCTGCCTTCCCACTGAAGTTTAATTGTCTGTTCAATGTTTCTTTGTCTCTGTATCTATTTTTGCTCATCAATTTGTGATATTCTTTATATTCCACAAATGAGTGAGATCATGTGATATTTATCTTTCTCTGATTGCCCTATTTCGCTTAGCATAATGCTCTCCAGTTCCATTCATGCTGTGGCAAATAATAAGAACGCCTTATTTTTTATAGCAGCTTAGTATTCCATTGTGTAGATGTACTATAGTTTTCTAATCCACTCAACCGCTGATGGACACTTAGGATAAATCTTAGCTATTGTAAATTGTGCTGCTATGAATATGGGGGTGCATATATCCTCTCTGATAGGTGTTTATGTTTTTTGGGTATATATTTCTAGAAGTGGTATTATTAGGTCAAATGGAAGTTCCATTTTTAATTTTTTGAGGAAACACCATACTGTTTTCTACAGTGTCTGCACCAGTCTGCATTCCCACCAGCAGCGCACAAGCTTTCCTTTTTCTCTGCATCCTCACCAGCACTTGTCATTTGTTGATTTGTTGGTGATAGCCATTCTGACAGGTGTGAGATGGTATCTCATTGTTTTGATTTACATCTCTTGGATGACTTTGACCATGTTTTCATATGTTTCTCAGCCTTCTATATGTCCTCTTTTGAAAAGTGCCTATTTAGGTCCTTTGCCCATTTTTTTTTAAAATTGGGATTGTATATCTTCCTTTTGTTAAGTTGTCTGAGTTCCCTGTAAATTTTGGAGATTAAACGCTTATCTGAGATAACATTGGCAAATATGTTTTCCCATGCATTGGCCTTTCTTTTGCTGTACAGAAGCTTTTTATTTTGATGTAGTCCCATTTGTTTATTTTCTCCTTAATTTCCATTGCCCTAGGAACTATATTGGTAAAAATATTGCTACAACAAATGTCTGCTTTTTTGGTGCCTATGGCTTCTTCTAAGATTTTAATGGTTTCCCATGTTAAATTTAAGTCCTTTATCTATTTTGAGTTTATCTTTATGTATAACATAAGTTGGTGGTCTAATTTTATTTTTTAACATATTTGTCCAATTTTCACAACACCATTTATTGAAGAGACTGTTTTGACTCTATTGTATGCTCTTGCTTCCTTTGTCAAATATTAATTGAGCATAATGGCTTGGGTTGATGTCTGGGTTCTCTATTCTGTTCCACTGGTCTATATGTCTGTTATTGTGCCAGTACCAGGCAGCTTTGAGAACAGTGGTTTTGTAGTATACCTTGATATCTGGTATTGTGATCCCTCCAACTTTGTTCTTCTTTCTCAAGATTGCTGCAGCTATCTGGGGTCTTTTTTTATTCAAGATGAATTTTTGCAGAGTTTATCTAGGTCTTTGAAGTATGCCATTGGTATTTTAATGGGGATTGCATTGAATTTATAGATTGCTTTAGGTAGTATAGACATTTTAATGATGTTGATTCTACCAATCCATGAACATGGTATATTCTTCCCTTTGTTTGTATCTTCTTCTATCTCTTTTTTTAGCATCTTATAATTTTCTGAGTACAGGTCTTTTATCTCTTTAGTTAAATTTATTCCTAGGTATCTTAATTTTTTTGTTGCAATGGTAAATAGGACATTTTTTTTTAGTTTCTCTTTCTGTGAGTTCATTATTGGTATATAAAAAAAGTTATAGATTTCTGGGTGTTAATTTTGTATCCTGCTACATTGCTGAATTCATTCATTAATTCTAATAGTTTTTTCTTGTATTATTATTTATTACTCATTGTATTATTTTATTTTTCAGTTATTTTTATCTTAAGAAAAGAAGATTTTAAATATAATAATATTACATGCAATAAACACCAATTATTCAAGAAAAATGATCTTACACATAATATTACATGCAACAAACTCTAGTATTTTTTTGATGGACTCTAGGGTTTTCTATTACAATATCATGTTATCTGCAAATAATGACAATTTTACTTCTTCTTTTTCAATTTAGATGCCTTTTAGTTCTTCTTATTGTCTGATTGCCATGGCTATTACTTTCAGTACTTTGTTGAACAGGAGTTGAGTGGTGAGAGTGGACATCCTTTGTTCCTGTTGTTAGGGGAAATGGTTTTAATTTTTTATCCATTGAGTATGATGTTGGCTGTACGTTTGTCATATATGGCTGTACATTCAGGTATGACCCCTCAATTCCCACTTTGCTAAGAGTTTTTATCAGGAAAAGGTGTTGGATTTTGTCAAATGTTTTTTTCTGCACCAATTGATATTATGTGATTTTTGTTTCTCAATTTATTTATGTGGTACATCACGTTTATTGATTTATAGATGTTATATCGTCCTTAAATCCCTGGAATAAATCCCACTTGGTCATGGTGTATGATCTTTCTAATGTAATGCAGGATTCAATTTGCTAGAATTTTGGCATCTATGTTCATGATGGATATTGGCCTGTAATTCTTTTTCTTTGTATTGTCTTTATCTGATTTTGGGATTAAGGTAATGCTGGCTTCATAGAAAGAGCTTGTAAGTGTTCCTTCCTCTTGAATTTTTTTTTTTTTGAATAGCCTGAAGAGGATAGGTTTTAGTTCTTTTTGAATGTTTGATAAAACTCCCCTGTGAAGCCCTCTGGTCCAGAGCTCTTGTTTGTTTGGAAGTTTTTTTATTACTCCTTCAATTTCCTCCATAGGTAATAGCCTATTCAGATTTTTTTATTCTTCTTGGTTGAGTTATGGAAGGTCGTATTTTTCTAGGAATATGTCAATTTCTCTAGGTTGACCAGTTTGTTGAAATAGAGTTGCTCATAACCTTTTTTAAATGATTCTTCACATTTCTATAGGGCCTATTGTTATTTCGTCTCTTTTATTTCTCATTTTGTTTATGGGTCCTCTCTCTTTGCTCCTTGCTGAGCCTACCTAGAGGTTCATCAATCTTGTTTATTCTTTCAAAAAGAACCAGCTGTTGGTTTCATTGATCTTTTGTATGTTTTTGTCTCTGTGTTATTTATTTCTGCTCTGATTTTTATTATTTATTATTTCCTTCCTTCTGCTCATCTGGCCTTTTCTATTTGCTCTTTTTCAAATTCTTCAAGTTTCAGAATAAAATAGTTTATTACTAGTTTTTCTTGTTTTTTTGAGGTAGGCCTACAGAGCTATAAATTTCCTTCAGAACTGCTTTTACTGTGTCCCATAGATTTTTGATTGTTGTGTTTTCATTGCCACATGTTTCCAGGATGTTTTTTGTTTCTTCTTTGATAGCTCAACCATTATTTAATAGTATGCTATTCAGCCTCCAAGAGTTTGAATTTTTGTGATTGATTTTATTGTAGTTTATTTCTAATATTATACCATTCTGATCTGAGAAGATGCTTGGTATGATTTCAATCTTCTTGAATTTGGACTTTGCCTGTATCCCAATATGTGGTCTATCTTTGAAAATATCCCACGTGCACTTGAGAAGAATGTATATTCTGTAGCTTTGGGGTGGAATGTTCTGAAGATGTTAATTAAGTCCATCTGATCTACTGAGTCATTTAGGATTCCTGCTTCTTTTTTGTTTTTTTTTGTTTAGAGGATTTATCCAGTGATGATAATAGGATATTAAAGTCTTCTACTATGATTGCATTGCTATCAATCTTTCCCCTGATATCGCCAGAAGGTTTTTTTTAATGTATTTTGGTGCTCCTGATTTTGGAGCATATATGTTTACCAGAGTTATATCCTCTTGTATTATTGATCTCTTTAAAATTATGAAGTGGACTTCCTTGACTCTTGTTATGGACTTCACTTTGAGGTCTATTTTGTCAGATATAAGTATTGCTACCCCAGCTTTTTTCTCATTTCCATTTGCCTGAAAGATATTTTTTCATCCCTTCACTTTCAGTCCATATAATCCCTTGTTCTGAGGTGGGTCTCTTGTAGACAGCATATATATGGACTTATGTTTTCTTATCCATTCAGCCACTCAATGTCTTTTGATTGGAGTATTTAGTCCATTTACATTTAATGTTATTATTGATAGGTACTTGTTTGTAGCCATTTATATTCTTTATGCTTGTGTTTTTTCTTCCCTTTCCATTTCTTCTTTTTACAACAGTCTTTTTATCATTTCTTGCATTGTTAGCTTTGTCTACAAAGCTCCTGATTTCTTCTTTAATTTTGATTGATAGCTTTGCTGAATAAAGTAATCTTGGATTCAGTCCCTTGCTTTGCATCATTTTGTATACTTCATTCCATTCCTTTCTGGCCTGATGTGTTTCTGTTGAGAAATCATTTGATAATCTAATTGGAGATTTTTTTGTTCTAACTTTCTGGCTCTCTCTTGAAGTCATTATCTCTTTGTCCTGAACATTTGCCAACTAATTATGATGTTTCTTGGTGTGGGTCTTTGGGGTTCATCTTGTTTGGGAACATCTGTACTTGTGTGAATTTTTTCTTTCCCATATCAGAAAAGTTTTTTGTCATTATTTCTTCAAATAAGTTCTCTAATCTTTGCTGCTCTTCTTGTCCTTCTGGAACCTCTATTATACATATGTTATTTCATTTCATGTTGTCACAAAGCATCATTAGGCTTTCATTCTGCTTTTTATTTTATTTTCCAATTGCTGTTCAGATTGGGCTTGTTTCTCTATTTTATCTTCTCACTCACTAATTTGGTCCTCTGATTCTCCTAGTCTACTCTTGAAACCTTACATCCTGTTTTTGATTATACCTTTATCACTCTTGATTTCCTCCTGATTCTTGCATAGGTTGTTGATTTTCTTGTCCTGTTTTATGAACTTTATGACCATTACTCTGAATTCCTTTTTTGACACACTGCATGTCTCTGTTTCATTTAGTTCCTTTCTTGGCAATTCTGCTTTTTCTTTGGGGATTGTTTTATTGTCTCCTCATTTTTGCTATCACCAGAAGGTCCAAGTGCTGAGTTGTAGGGGCCTGAGCCCTGTGCAGCAGTAGTGTCATGCAAACTGAGCATCACTGAAGAGTTTAGGAACAGAGCCATGTGGCTGCTGTGGGTTGGCTGGAGTTGTGCCCACTAGAATCAGAGTTCTCATGCGTGTTGAGAATGAGAATTCCCATGGGCATACGCCAAGAATCAGAGTCATGGGCACTTGGTGCAGCCTTGCACATGCACCAGGAATCAGAGCTCCTGCATGCTCACACCAAGCATAAGAGTCACTGGTGCTTAATGTGCACTTGCTGAGAATCAGAGTCACTGGCACTCATTGCGGCCTCGGGCACACAACAAGAATCAGAGTCCCTGCACATGTGTGTCAAGAGTCAGAGTCACAGAGCTGCTATGTGGCCAGGATACACAGCTTCCCTGTGTTGGTGGGGGGCCTGCTCATGTGTCACAGGTCACACTGATCCAATGCCAGGTGATGTGTTCTGTGACTCACATGAATCTGCAGCTGGGATGTCTGGAGTCTTGGTGTCCACAGGTCTGCAGCTATGGTAGGAAGCCTTTGTCCAGTGTGGCTGGAGGCTCCCAGTTTGCATCTGAGGCCAGTCTGGGTGGTGGGGAGGCTGGGTTCCCAGTCACAGCAGTTTTGTCCTTCAAGATAGCATGGCATCTGTGCCAGTGCTGCCTGACCAGAGAAGGCAACCTCAGTCTCATTCTCAGACCCAGGTTCCCTTCCTTTTGCAATGGCAGAGGGATCTTGCACTCTAAGACTGTCCAATCTGTCAGCCCTCAAAAGTCCTGAAAGATCTAACTGTTCCTAACTTTCTCTCTCTCTCTCTCTCTCTCTCTCTCTCTCTCTCTCTCTCTCTCTCTCTCTCTCACACACACACACACACACACACACACACACACACACACACACACCACACATCCACACACTTCCCTTTCTCTCCCTCACTCTCTCACACTCTCTTCCTCCCTTCCATCCTGCAAGTCGCCATCTTTATTCAAATGTGGAATATTATTAATCAAGCACATGAACAAATCTTAAAAGCACAGAACTGAAGTGAAACAACAAAACAACAAAGAAAAACATTAAGTTCCATAGTCTACAATTTTACACACACACACACACACAAATGTATGCAAAGACAATAAAACATTATAAAATTTCAAATATACACACACATCCAGGTACATATTAGTGAGTATCTAGGGTTGGGTAAGCAGGATCCAGGAGTGAAGAGGAAAGGTATAAAGCAAAACAAGACAAAAACAAAAACAAGAAAAGGCCTTGCCCAGAATGGTGATGATTGGGTGCTGTGAATTGAGGAGTTGCTTAACTCTATTCTCTTCATATTTCTCCCCTGTAATTCCCTTCATAAAATTATATGCAAAGCTCCAGTCCACCTTTAGGGAAGACCAGAGAAGGCAAGCTCAGTCTCATTCTCTTCCTCAGGGCTCCATCTGGTGAGCATCTGAGCATTGCAATGAATGTGGTCTATCTGGTATTTTACTCCCCCTTAAGATAATGTGAGTTTACTTCCTCCTGTTTCACAAATGCAAAGATAAGCAGTTCAGAGAAGCAGTGACCCTGCAGGTTACCAGTGGAAGTGGCACTTGACCCAGGTTCCCAGCGTGGAGGTTCAGCACTGTGGTTTATTGCACACCCACTGTAGTGGTCCAGGTAACCACCAGTTTCCTCTGTAGAAACAGCTATTATTTCCACGAATCAGAATAATTTCCCTAGTATTGTTTAATGAAGACCTCAAAGCAAGAACCATATATTTAGGGATGGCGATGCAATATTTTAATAAAATTTTGCCTAGGGTTAAATAAAAATAGAGTATTGCTACAAGGCTTTGAGAAACTTATTTACATGTCATGAATCTCTGGCAGGGTTTGATTCTAAGACTTGGCCTTATTTGGGTCATGCCCTCAACTCTGAGGCTTGTTGTTCTGTAAATGAGCATCTCTCTGTCCATTCTTGCTGGAGCACCTTAGACATGTGAATTGAACCATTTCTAAATGAGTTTAATATGTATATAGCTCACATTACTGCCTATCATTGTTTCCTATACAGATGGAGAATTAATTCATAGTTAACACTGTAATCAGACAGACCTCAGGAAATGATTCAACAAGACGTTATTTGGCAAATGCACAGTGACTATAAAATACAGTTACCTCATTTGTGCTCTTTTGAGAGTCTGGTTGGCATAAGAATTTGGCTTCTTTCAACCCTTGGAGGTTTTATTCTAAAAACACTTATTCATAATTTGCCCACTGTCTGACACTGACAGAGATAATTCTCTGATTGGGGAAGAAATTGGCCATGAAACTGATGAGAAAAAAGAATATGGGGACAAACACACAGAATTGTGCATACCAAACTATGCTGTTTAGAGCATGGATCTTCATAAATTATGTATTTCCCATCCCCCTTAAATTTTTATTTACTTGGGTTGACTCTCTTTTTCTTATTGACATGTATGATTTCTTAAAATACTTTTTATCTAAATCCTTTATTGGATACATGAGTTGCATATATCTTTTCCCTGTCTGCCTCTTGTCTTTTCATGCTCTGAATGATGTCTTTTTATGAGGAGTTCTTAGATTTAATGAAGTATAATCAACTTTTTCTTATAAGAGCTAATTATTCTTGTAATCTTTCTGAAAAATCTTTGCCTACTTGATACAGACAGTGTAAATTTTATAACTGATACCTCAGTGTTGGAGACTAAAAACTAACAAGAGTTTGCCATATTAGCAATTCTGGCAAAATATTTGACAATCCAAACCGTTTGTGTTATCCTTGTAAATGGCATAAATTCTCTCCTCTCCATTCTACAAATCTTTATAATCTCATTAAAAACTTGCCACATATTTACTAGCACATTTTCAGATGAAAAAAAAACACACACACCGAGGTTTAAGGCTGCCAAGGTTCTAGTTAGAAAGCTACAGAACCAAAATTAAAGCTGAGGTCTACCTAACCCAAACTTGATGCCCTACCTGGTCTTTTGTTTAGCCTTTTAGCTCTGATGGGAGCCCCACCTCTTCTATCTAGGACAGGCAAGTCATATATAGAATTGTGGGTTTTTTTCCTCACAATAAATTTAACCAAAAAGGTGAAAGACCTATATTCAGAAAACCATAAGACATTGAAGAAAAATATTGAAGAAGATACAAATAAATGGAAGGTATTAAACCATTCTCATGGGTTGGAAGAATTAATATTGTTAAAATGTCCTTACTACCTAAAGTAATATACAGATTCAATGCAATGCCTATTAAAATGGCATTCTTCTCAGAACAACTTCTTCTAAAATTTATATTAATCCCCCAAAGACCTTGAATAGCCAAGTGAAGAACAGGTAGGAGGTATCACTCTCCCTGATTTCAAGCTATACTATAGAGCTACAACAGAAACAGTATAAGGAAGACTCTCTGAGTGACTTGGGGAACCATGCTGTGGAATGAGGCGGCATTCTTTTAAAATGGTCTTTTAGAGCATAACAGCATTTCTATTGTTACTGCACCAAGAGTGGTGGAAAGGTCTCATCCCTGGCTTCCTGCAGTTCCATCCAGACCAAGACATGGATGTAAGAGAGAGGATTCTGAGAAAACCAATTTTACATTTGTCTTGAACTTTCTACTCTGACATGCTTTTATGTCATGACCTCATCTGACCCTTAGAAGGATCCTTGTGAGGTCAAGAAGGCAGGTCCAGAGGAGTCCATTTTATATTGTACGAGGTGATGTATAGAGAGGCCAAATAACTTGCTTGAGTTCAGGTCAATGGCAATAGGCCCAGGACTGGAATTCCAGTCTCCATATTTCTAGTCCAGTGTTTTTCTACTGGACCTTGCTACCTCTATGACAAGGGTCACTAATACTGAAATGAATGCCTCCTAATAAGTCTTTAAGTGCCAGGCATTTTTTTATAAGTTAGGGTGAAAAAGAAACTATTGTTCTTAGTAAAAAAAAAATGCCTAGTGGAAAGATAAAGCGTATTTAAAACCTTTATTGAAATAGAACTAATGTACAGAAAAACACTCCAATCCCAAGTACACAAGTACTCAGCTCAATGGACCATCACAAACTGAACACACCCAGATCAAGAAAGAGAATAATATTGACACCCAGTAACCTCCTTTAGGTTAGTGATGCTAATTGCTAACTATACTAAGGCTGACCCAAATTAAGATAAATAGTTGTAGAAATTAAACTTTCAGACGGCAGTAGAAAAACGAAAGTTCATTGAGGGAGGTTTTCCAGGTGAGGTAACCTGAACAGCAGGCTCATGCAGAGAACTGTCAAGTATCAAAGGGTTGGTAAGGAAGGGAATGAGATCAGGAAAGAAGCTCACAGAACAGGGGGAAGCTGCCTCAGCCTCATAGAGGTTGGGAAAGGATAGGCAACCCACACTCCATTGAGGGCCTGACCATCCCAGCAGCTGAGGAGACCCAGGGAGCTACTGTAACCTCTCACCCTCACTGCTCCTGGTATGAGGGCAGTGTCTCCATAGCTGAGCATTTTTCGGGTCTCCTCTTCACTAATGCTCTCAACCTCATTGTCACACTCTGTGGGGTTCTTATGTGGGCAAGAAAGGTTAGAAAATGTCAACTGTACTCTAATGAGGGTAGTTAGAAGAGATGCTTGTGGCTTTAGCCCATCTGCTCAGGCTGCAGCCCCCCTAAAGTACTATCTGAGATCAAACACAAGGTGAAGGACTCACACATACACATCCGTGCACAACTTAGAGAGAACTGAGTGATGGTTGTGGTTTAATTGGACACTTCCTTATGAAAGACTGTTACAGTATTTGTAAAACAAGTGATACAAGTAACTGAGAACATAAAACTTCAGGTTTTCTCAAGTTTGAATAATAATTACTTATTATCTAACCTAAAAGTGGGAGCTCTGTCTTTGAATGTTGTTATTAATATAAATATTTCAAAGCAGAAACTCTTACACTAGGAAGCTATGTTGTTCACCTCTTCATTATCATATCTACATCCTACGCAGGAAAGAAACAGATCACGTTGTTCTTGATCTTCCTGTGGGCATCCAGCTGGGCTGAAATTTTCTAAGAAGACTCCATCAGATCAAGAGTAGAATCTATGGTATTTATGCCAGAGACAGCTGTTGGGGGTAGGAGGGTTTAGACATTTAGGAGAGAGATAGAAAAATGTGCATGTGGATTGTGGTGTGGTTTTGTATGTGTGAGTTTGACAGAACTGTGAAGGACTACGCTATTGTTGGTACCTGCCTAGGCATCTATATTTCCCCATCATTTTCCTACTCATCTCACTCTGCCTTTCAACTTTCTAGTATTACCCCTCTCACCCTGGACCAGGTTTCTTTCACAAGGATTTTTGAACATTTCTAATTGTGACCACAAGAAAAAATGATTTTCTTACAAAGACACACACACACACACACACACACACACACACACACACACACACACACAATTGCACACATTTTTAAAAGTTTGTGAAATAATATCTACCTGTCCCATCTATTTCATACTTCGATATTTTCTATTTTATTCTATTCTTTTATTTTATAAATGCAGAACCCCCACGCCCAGCCCCCCCAAAAAACCATTTTCACAACCCATGGCTTTTCATCTCATACCAGGAAAAATATTGATAAATAAGGTAAATTTTTGCTTTGCTTTGCTTTGGTTTTCAGTAAGCATTAAGGTTTCACCACTGCTTGAACTTTCTGAATTCTACCCATCAGCTCCACAAGACTCTCTCAGCAGCCTGCATGAAGAACAGAGGCGCGGTGCCAGCCCTCAATTCTCTCCCATCTAGGAAGATGGTCCCCAGGACTCTTGGGTCTTGCATATATAGTGGGTGCCATACTTAAACACATAGAAGCCAGATAAAAGGGTGTAATAAATAGGTGATGCAGCAGTTTTTCCAGCATTTAAATTTTGATATAATCATGTTGATATAATACTATAGTAAGTTTTTTTAAAACTCAGCATCAATATGATCGATCATAGCCATTTCTATTTTTTTAAATATATTTTATTGAGGTTTTATAGAGAGGAAGGGAGAGGGATAGAGAGTTAGAAACATCAATGAGAGAGAAACATCAATCAGCTGCCTCCTGCACAATCCCTACTGGGGATGTGCCTGAAACCAAGGTACATGCTCTTGACCGGAATAAAACCTGGGACCCTTTAGTCCACAGGCCGATGCTCTAACCACGGAGCAAAACCAGTTAGGGCCATTTCTATTTTAACCCTCATTTACTTCAAGAACAACGAAGGACTTACAGGCTCATGTTCAAGAGTTGTCTATCCTCTTTCTAAACGGAGAGTGAGATGTGACTCGTGTGGCTGAGTTGGGTAGACTGAGGTTACAAGTGCAGCTGAAAGGGTTAAAGGAGGGCTTCTGCTGGAAGAAGGCATGCACTATAATCAGAGGAGTTACGGCAGTAACTAAAAATAAGGTTGTAATGGGAGTGCTAAGGCACAAAGCTAGCAATGTGGAGTTTAGCTCCTAACAATGAAAAAGAAACAAGCCAAACAAGAGCATTAAAGGCTGATCCTAAACTAGTGCTGTATATGGGGGAAAAAGGGGGTGGGGGAGTATCCTTTGCTAGTGACTGTAATATGAAAAAATAACCAGCTTTATACTTGCTGTTCAATTTGCATTTATTAAACATTTGCTGAAGTTAAAAGGATTTGCCCAAGGACACACAACTTAGAACAGAATTAAATCCAGGTCTTCCTGATCCCAAATACCATGTCTTTTTCACAAAATCCCACTGATTCCCCAATTGACTTTTCCAATCCAGTGGGGCTATAGATGAGTTTTGTGGGTTATTTTCCTCCCTCCTTTATAACATTTTTTAGCTTTTTTTTCTAGTGACCATGAATTGCTTTCATAATAAAAGCAAGTTTAATATATTTTAAAAAATAAACAGTATTCACCAGGGAATTATTACCAATCTCATAAGAAAACATTACAACTTACTCAAACTACTTTTCCACCTCTAGGTTATTCTGTTTCTAAATATGTTTTTCAGGTTGAAATGAATTTTATATTTGGGAAGTTCCTTCCTCTAATAGCCACCTGGTTCATAGATTGATGCTCAACCACTGAGCCACATAGGTCAGGCAAGAGTTATGATTTTGAGAAGCCTATGTCCATAGGACAGTTTTCTCTTTGTAATAAAAGGTGCTATAAAGTAATAAAAGGTACTATAAGAAAGCGGATCCAATAAAATTGAATCTAAAGTTCAGAAGAGGCTGCAAAAACAGAGAAGCTGGGCTTGACCTTAAACCTTACCCTCATTACTTTTTTTAAATAATGGGCCTCAGTTCTGGATGAATCTCCTCATTGCTATCATCTTCACATGTGAATTGAACAATTATGACTTCATTAGCTTTGGGTCCAGAGTCATCCAAGATCACACTTGCCTGTCTAAAACATGTACTCTGAGACAAACTCACTATGATAACACAAGGAAAGCAAGTGTGCCTTAACCAAACTGGCTTATATGAGCATGATAATTGGGTCAAATGAAACCGTCTTCTTCCCTTCCTTATGTCTCCAATGGAACTCTACTTTTAAAGTTTTATTCTGTCTGTACTATCTTGGTCCTCAAGGTATAATAGTGGCAGAGGGATTGCTAGCCTATTCAAAACTTTGTATGGTTTTTGGCATCAGGTTGGGATGGGTAAGGAGAATACCCTTGTGGCTCAAAGCTTACTAATTTTCTCATAGACAAAAGAGACAAAAGCAAAGGCCCCAGATAGGTTTTGTGGATTAAACAGCCAAATCTGAGGGCACAAATCATCTGTAAAGGGTCACAAGAAAACTAAACATTTTAGAATTTAGCATTTTATTAAGTGAACATCAAAACTGCATGCATAAGAAATGCTGCTGTAGCTTCTAGTCTAACGAGGGTGTCTGGAATGTGCTGTAGAAGTGGTCAGGATCTGGGGAAGTCTCCCATATTTTTGTGACTTTGGGGATAAACAATCCTAAGTAAAGAAATCTCAAAACCAAGATGGTGCAGTAAGTAAACACTAGTACTTGCTACCTCCTATGACCACATCAAAATTACAACTAAAATATAGAACAACCATCATGAAGAACCACCTGAAATCTGGCTGACTGGAAGTCCTACAACAACAGAAGTAAAGAAGAGAGTACATTGAGACTGCTAGGAGGAACACAGGTGAGGAATGGGTTGGTCTGACACTCATGTGTGGCATTTTTTTTTAATCAGAAAGGATATTTACAATGCCTCCTGTGAGAAGCGAGGGGCATTCCAACCCCACACCAGAACCCCCAGCCCAGGGTTCCGGAGCTTGAAAGAGAAGTCCTTATAACTTCAGGCTGTGAAAACCAGTGGGAATTATGGCTGAGTGACATGGAGGCTACTGAATCCCAGGTATTCCTTTTTAACGGGTCCCACATGAATTTACATGATTCCATTTCCTCTGAGATCCAGCACTAGATGGCAGCTTTGGGGGAATCTGGGGACATACAGGAAGGAACTGGACTGTCTGACATTGGGGCAGGAACTCGGAGGCAATTTTCTCCCTGACAGGAGTGCTTGCAGGGTTCATTGTTCCTGAGCTGGGACCTCCCTTGTCCCAGTCCTAACTGGCAGCCATATCTGGATTTCCATCTGTTTGCTCTGTCCTGGTGATTCCCTGTGACTCCTGTTTCATCCAATTTTCAGCCCCACCCAAATTGTTTACAGTTGCTTTTCCCTATGAATGACTTGTCCTATCTCAGGCTTCAGACTTTCCTAAAATCTCTTATATAAGCAGCAGCTAGAGTTAGTATGCTCAAAACCAATAAAAGACCCAAGACCTGGAACTAGCACCAACCTGCCTTGCTTCACAGCTGGGCATTACCTAGGCACTTCCTAACCCAATACAAATAGCATCTGCAGATTCTCCTGTAGCTCCTGGTAAGTGGCCCCAGGGAATGGCTGACTTTGCACTGCCCTGGAGGCCCCAGAGCCAGTGCACCCAGTGGACAGCTTCAAGCCATACTAGATTATAACTTTACATACCAATAAGCATCACATTCCAGGGATAGTCTCAATGAGCACTAAAGCCCCATTAAAGCTCCATAGGGGTGTCTTCTGTGCAGCAGCTCTTTCATTATAGATACAGCTCATTCTCACAGCCAGTTCACCTGGAGGTCAATTCCTCTTAGTGATACCAACAACAATCAAGGCTCAATTACAACAAGACTGTGCACACAGGCCACACAGGGGTGCAGGATACTTAGAGTGCCCAGCTCAGATGACTAGGGAGGCTGAGCCTATGGACCCTACAGGACACCTACTACACAAGGCCACTTTAGCAATTTCAGGAGACATAACAGCTCTACCTAATACATAGAAACACAGGGAAACTGCCAAACTGTGGAGACAAAGAAACAAGTTATAAATGAAAGAAACAGAAGCAAGCAACCTAGTGGATCCAAAGTTCAAAACAATGGTTATAAGGTTATTCAAGGAGCTTAAAGAGAACTTCAAGTGACTCAGAGACTTTCAAGGATCTTAGGGAGCATGTCAAGTACATGAAAAGAAGCAATCAAAAAGTAAGCATACACTAACTGAAATAAAGAATAATTTACAGGGATTCAACAGTAAAGTAGAGGATTCCATGAATCAAATCAATGAGTTGGAATACAAGGAAGCAAAAAACACTCGATTAGAAGAGCAAAAAGCAAAAAGCAAAAAAATATATGAAGACAGTATAAGGATACTCTGGGACAACTTCAAGAATACCAACATTCACATTATGAGGGCACCAGAAGAAGAGGAGAGAGAGCAAAATATTGAAAAAACAATGAAGAAATGATGACAGAAAATGTCCCCGACTTGCTGAAATAAATAGACTTACCGGTCCAGAAAGTGCAGACAGTTCCAAACAAGGGGAACACAAAGAGGCCCACACCAAGACACATCATAATTAAAATGCCAAAGGTTAAAGACAAAGAAAGAATCTTAAAAGCAGTTAGTTACTAATAAGAGAGTGCCCATATGACTGTTAGCTGATTTCTCTACAGAAACTTTGTAAGGAGTGGCAAGAAATATTCAAAGTGATGAATAGCAGGAACATACAACCAATATTATTCTACCCAGCAAAGCTATCATTTAGAACTGAAGGTCAGATAAAGAACTTCACAAGAAAAAGACCAAAAAAGAAAGGAAAAAAAAAACAAAACTCTAAAGGAGTTCATCACCACCAAACCAGTATTACATGAAATGTTGAAGGATATTCTTTAAGAAGAGGAAGAGAAGGAGAACGAGAAGGAGGAGGATGAATAAGAATAAAATATTTACAATAAAATGTTAATAAATACATATCTATCAACAAGTGAAACTAAAAATCAAAATAAACAAACAAGAAATCTAATGAACAAAATAAACTGATGAATAAAGTAGAATCAGAGGCATAGAAACATGGAAGAGACTGATAAATCTCAGAGGGAAAGGGGGTGGGAAAAGATTAACCAAAGATCTTATTTGCATATATGCATGACCTATGAACACAGACAATAGAGTGGTAAAGGCCTGGGGCAGGGTGGAAACCAGGTGGAGAGGGGGAATGGGAATAAAAAGGGGAGACATATGTAATATTCTCATCAATAGAGATTAAAAAAATATCTCCAGATAACAACTTGGAAGCCTTCTACAATATGAAAGAAGGCTAAAGAAGAGTTATAAGGGCCAAGACCGGTTTGGCTCAGTGGTAGAGCGTCAGACTGCGGACTGAAGGGTCCCGGGTTGGATTCCGGTCGAGGGCATGTACCTTGGTTGCGGGCACATCCCCAGTAGGGGGCGTGCAAGAGGCGGCTGATCGATGTTTCTCTCTCATCGATGTTTCTGACTTTCTATCCCTCTCCCTTCTGCTCTGTAAAAAATCAATAAAATATATTTTTTTTTTTAAAAAAAGAAGAGTTATAAGGGAGACTGATAAGGGCATAAAAAGACTTGCTTTGTGGGGATGAAGTACATTGCTATAGAAGGACTAAAAACCACAAGGCAGTTTCCTATTTGGTGTAATGCCAAGTTCTCCCAGAGAACCATTCTTAAAGGATATAATTATCTAGTGAATTCATGGCCTCACATCAAATGCAACCAACCAATTAAACATGGATGAGAACCAGAAGCATTCTGGTCATGATAAAAGCAGGGACAACCAACCAGAAAGGCATCGTCTTCTGTGTCTACAAAAGCAATTTTAAGTTGGAATCTGCATCAAGATCTTTCTCTGCAACACCCAGCCCTAGCTGGCTGCTTTGGCAAGTTAGGCCTTGAATCAGGCCACACATTTACCTAATTCAAAAGGTACAGACTCGGTTACAGAACACAACTGACAAGAGGGGATGGGAGGAAGGAAAGGGCCTGGATAAAAATAAGTAAAAGGATTAATTAAGCAAACAAAACAAAACAAAAAGGTCATAGACACAGACAACAGTATATTGATTACCAGAGGGAAAAGGGATGAGGGATGATAGAGGAGGATAAAGGGTAAATAAATGGTGATGGAAAGTGACTTGACTTGGAGTGGTGAACACACAATACAAAATACGGATGATGTATTATAAAATGTACACCTGAAAACTATATAATTTTATTAACCAATGTCACCTCAATAAATTAAATTAAAAAATAAATTACTCTTTTATCAAATAAGAAAAAAGGTTCTCTCTTAACTAGGAGAGAACATGGAGCTCTGTGGGAATTGGTCCTTATTTCTTGGGGCTCCTTAGTTAGCCTTACAGGAAAAAAGAAGTGCTAATTTTTCTATAGGGCTTATTAATTGAGTCCAATTTTTGGATTCTTCATTGTCTTTGGGGAATTATTTGGGATGTTAATTACTTGATACAGTGAAAGTTTTTTTTTTATGCTCCACATTCACTTTAAGAGTGTCTGGCCACAGAAATCAAAGAGAGCTGAAAGTGGCCAGAGTTCACATTTATGTATATTACATGAAAAGGTTTTAAAGGGCCAAGTGTCACATGTCTTAATTCTGCTGTGTTCCTCTAATGTCATCTCCCACACTGTGCAACCACACCAAAGGCAGAGGAAATGATGGCATTTCCTTTAGCTGTGAGTGAGATTTTAGGAGACTTTTTGCTGTTGTTAAAACTACTCATATATGCTAAGTACATCTCCAAGAGGATGATGGCATCACGTCTGCTGCTGTGCTTGTACCTCACCAGTGTCCTGGATCAGTTACCTGTGCACCTCTTAGTAGGTTACAATCAGGTGGACAGTGGGATATCATCTGTTGTGTCACTAGCTCCTAGCTCAAT
Organism: Antrozous pallidus; assembly: GCA_027563665.1. Classification (NCBI taxonomy): domain Eukaryota; kingdom Metazoa; phylum Chordata; class Mammalia; order Chiroptera; family Vespertilionidae; genus Antrozous; species Antrozous pallidus. The sequence goes on from CM050514.1 coordinate 69,730,080, forward strand.
TTTTTTTTTTCACATAGTATAAACTCATGAGCATTTTCTTAATTAAATTAATTGTGGACTGTGGTATTCTAACCAGCCCTAGTATGTAGGAAGCTGAAGATGACTCAAACAAATCCAAAGGAACAGGACACAGATCTGTAGTGGGGTGAAAGGTGCCCCTGATCTGCCCCTCCTCCCCTCCCCCCCCCCCCCCAAAAAAAGATATGTCACATACCTGTGAATGTGACTTTATTTGGAAAAAAGGTCTTCAAAGATGTAATTAAATTAAGGGTCTTGAGATAATATCCTGGATTATCCAGGCGAGCCCTCAATCCAGTAAGTGTCCCATAAGAGACACAGAGAGGAGAGGCATACAGAGAGGGGACAGTGATGTGAAGACAGAGGCAGAGGTTGGAGGGATGCTTCTACAAGTCAAAGAACACCTGTGATTGCTGGCAGCCCCCAGAAGCTGGGAGAGAGAGGTATGGAGCTGAGCCTCTAGGCAGAACCAACCCTTCTGACACTTTGACGTCAAACTTCTGGCCTCCAAAACTGTGAGAGAATAAATTTCTGTTACTTCAAACCACCAAGTTTGAGATAATTTTAAATGGCAGTCACAGCAAACTAATGCAGGATCTGCAGAAGGTGCAGAGAAAGCAGAGCATCCAAGGTCAAACATCCCTGTGGAGCTGACAGTTCCCACTCCATTGTCCATTATATAGCTATTCATTATGTAGAATGGCCCTTCCAGCACACAATGGGTAGAAAGGCCAAAGGTGCAGGCCAGTGTCTAGCCCCAGGTGCCACACTCTACTGAGCAGTTCGCTCAATGAGGACTTCCTGTTTCTGAGCTGTGGTCCAGTTTCACGTTGGGCAAGTTACTTTCTCTCCCTGGACTTCAATAGCCCCATTACAAAATGGAGGTTCTCTCACTGCCTCCCACTCATCTCACAGAACTGTCTGAAACAGGGTGGAGGGGTGTGAGTTTGTACAAGGGCTGTATGTGAAAGAGAATAACTTGAAGGGCACAATTTGAAGTCTGCTAGTGAAGCATTAAACAGTACAAGACATTGAGGTATAGTAGTTGCCTCCTGAAGAGTGGGTTTACAGCTCTTTTGTAATTTGGGGGGGGGGGGGGGGAGAGGGCATGTTCTCACTTATTTTCCAGACAGGCTCAGACTGAAGCTTATACATCATTTCATTTATATGAGGAATTAACTGTCTTCAGCTAACAACACAGCTGTGTCAGCTAGAGGACCTGCAGCTGAGTCAATATAAATTGCTACCAAGAATACCCGAAGCCAGAAAAAGGGCCTTTCCAGAAAGAACATCAGTCCCACGAGAGGCCACCTGGTGCCTTGGGCTTTCTCAGGGAAGGTTAGTTTCCTTCCTGGCCCTTTGGACTGAATCATCCTTCTGTTCCACAGTCACGTTGGTCCCAAGCAGTTGCAGTGTGAAGTGATAGGGATGCTGTGGAGCCTCCCCTTCCTCTTCTGGGCAGGACCCAGGGCAGGCCCAGGGCCCAGAGCAGAAAATGATTCTGAGCTCCTGTGAGAGCCCTGTTCTTGTCCTGGTCCAGGTGCCAGGGAGTTGTTAACGTAGACAGAGCAACACTTCCTTGATCACCTAGTGCAGTGGTCAGCAAACTCATTAGTCAACAGAGCCAAATATCAACAATACAACAATTGAAATTTCTTTTGAGAGCCAGATTTTTTAAACTTAAACTTCTTCTAACTCTACTTCTTCAAAATAGATTCGCCCAGGCTGTGGTATTTTGTGGAAAGGCCACATTCAAGGGGCCAAAGAGCCAAATGTGGCTCAAGAGCTGCAGTTTGGCGACCATGGACCTAGTGTGTGCAGAGCCTGTTACCAGAATTTAGTTTTCTGAGAGATACACTACACAGGTCATGGGCAGCAAATATACAGAGGTCTGTGAAGCTGGCAAAGCTTATCTCATATGGCCCCTTCCAGCACAGGATCTAGCATCTGATCATCTTCCTGGCTCTTTCTTTCATCACTATGGGACATCACATTTATTTATTTATTTATTTATCTATCTATCTATTTATTTATTTATTTATTTTTGTTAATCCTCGCCTGAAGATGTTTTTTTCCCCATTGATTTTTAGAGAGAGTGGAAGCGGGAGGGAGAAAAAGGGAGACATTGATTGACCTCTCACAGTCATCCCGGCCAGGATCAGGGATCGAACCTGCAACCCAGGTAAGTGCCCTTGACCAGAAATCAAACCCATGGCACCTTCAGTGTGCAGGCCCATGCTCCAACCACTAAGCAACACTGACCAGGACGGGACATTACTTTTCTAAGTCTGTTTCCTCTTTAGAAAATAATACTATTTAACATCTGTGTAGTTGTAAATATAAAATCAGCTAATATAGATAAGTGGATTAGCACTGAAAGTAAAGTAATAAGGCATAGTAAATACTCCAAAAATGTAAGCTTAAAAAGAAGGCCTGATTTCTATATCTTTTCTTTCTTTCTTTTTTTTTTTTTTTCTTGTTTGGTGTCTTTCTACCAGGGCTCATAGTTTTCAACCCTTCAGCGTGCACATTTCTGATATCCTTAGACTTATTTCCCCTAACTAACACCATTGCCTACCTCAGACAAATAATAACATACCCTTCCCTGTTTGTCCTTACTTTCTCTGAAAGAGATATTGTCAAGGCCCTCCATACATCTCTTTGGCACTTATTCTTCTGTTATGAGCACAAATAGAATATTGGGGACCAGCTACAATTATAAGAAATATTAATTATGCTGTTAACCATAATGGTTAATCTGCTCTTATTAGAAAAAGCACATTCTAACCCTGCTGAGAGTTGTATGCCCTGGGACATAGGAGCTAACATAGGAATGCAGTCTATCCTCCTTTCCTGAGAAGTGCCTATTATTATGGAAAGGTTTACAACCTCCTGGACGAAACAATCTAATTCAGCAGGCACCAGCTCTTTACAACCCCCCAACCCCTATTACCTATAATCTGGTTCCCCGATGCCTGGAGGAACCTCACCTACTGCGCTCCCCTATTCCTCAGCCTGCATGATTTGTAACCTGTAATGATTATACCGTGGCTGCTTCTCCATTCCTATAATTCCTACTTCCCCACATAATTTTTGTCTTTCTAATCAATATAAGCAGCTGGCTTAAGGGAAGGAGGGGGAGGGTGCAGAGCAGGTTTTTGTTGATGTCCTGCTACTCTTCCATACTGCAGGCAGTATTGGAATAAAGGGCTCATATGTGATTTAACCCTGTCTCTGCTTAATTGCCTCAAATAGTGATAGGCAGCATGGACCCATTGATTGTTGGGTTATACTTCCTCTACATGCCAACAGCTTCTTACTGCTAGACCATGCTCAACATGGCAGGAGGGACAAAACAAAAATTCATGGAGTTAATGGCCCTGGGAACCACCTAAATGGGAGGTAGTGGATAACTTTAATGATCTAAAGGTAACAGTTAAAAAGCAGAGATGGACAGAACAGATTTCAAAGGCAAGACTACATATCACCACCCATAGGTTGAGAACCACTGCTGTAGAGCCTAAGACCATCAGAAAACAGATATCTACATTACGGTTCATTAACAGTAGCAAAACTACAGTTATGAAGTAGCAACGAAAAGAATTTTATGGTTGAGGGTCACCACAACATGAGGAACTGTACTAAAGGGTTGCAACATTAGAAAGGTTGAGAACCACTGCAGTCTGGAGAACAGAAGTTTTTCACCTATTTTTTTTTTAACATTACAATTAAAGGAGAGAGACGTAAGTGGGTTATATGAAATCCAGGGAGGTGGGAAAAAGCAAAGAGGAGGGAGAACCTCTGGGATTAGATAAAAAGTAAAATGATAGACACATACTTCTTTTATTTAGGTAGGTATAGGATAGTTAACAATCAACAATTAACACGATAACAATAACAATGAAGGAATTTATGGTCTCTGTCCTCAGGCACATTTGGTTGTGCCCTGAGGGGTCTAAAGTAAAGGAAAGTTACAAGTTACCCTGACATTGGAAGGGAAGGGACATGGGCATTTGGACAGCCTGCCTGCTGGTGGAACTCCTGGTCAAGGGGACAATTTACATATTAGCCTTTTATTATATAGGATATATACTGAGTGGTCAGATTATTATGCGTTCAGAGATCATAATAATCTGTCCACTCAGTGTATGTTCTCTATGTTATTATAGATGCAAAAAGATAATAAGCTCAGTTAAGGTAAAGATTGACCTTGTCAGAAGATAACATCCTAGAGGTGACTATCCACCATAACTGCTTTTAAAGTTTTATTTCAGGGAAGAGGAGGAACCAAGATGGAGGCATAGGAAAACACCTATCTTGCTGCCCCACACAGCAATTTCAAAACTACAACTTAACAACAGAACAAACATCATCCAGAATCACTGGAAAGCTGGCTGAATGGAAATTCCATAAATAAAAGTAAAGACAGGACACTGTGACTCAGAGAAGAGTTGGAGGGCAGCGTTGAAGATACGTGCGGAGTCAGAGGTTTGGAGCCCTGCGAGTGTGCGAGCAAGCAGAGCGGGCAGGCAGCTGCAAAGACAAAGGCTTCCCACTGCACTGATTCCCCAGTTCCAGGCGAGGTCCAGGGAACCCACACTCATACGGGGTGAAACTGGATAGTAGGAAAGCACGCTGAAACTCGGGCGATGCAAAGGTCTGCGAGCTTGTGGAGAGTGCGCATAAACTTGGGAACAGCAGAAAGTGTGTGAGCATGCAGAGAGGACTCGTGACTTGCTCTCTCATTCAGGAAACCACTGGACTGCATTGTTTTACAACCCTGGGTGAGACTTTGGATGTGCAGACTCATTTGGGGAGAGGCTGAATTGTCCAGCAGCGGATGGAGCTCAGCGGCAGCTTTCTCTCAGAGGTGCTTGCAGCTATTACCACCTAGCATAGACCCAGGTTCTGCATAGGGCGGAGCTGTCATTGCCTACTCAGCTTGGAGACTCCGCCCATCCAACCTGAACACAGCTGACCCTCACAGCCAATTGGCCTGGAGGTCAAACCCTCCTAGTGCTAACAATAATCTAGGCTTAACTTCAACAGGACTGTGCAACCTATAAAGGGCTGCAGCAAGAGTATCCACCTTCGGTAACTGAGGAGGCTGAGCCACTGTCCCTTAGAGGACATCTACCACACAAAGCTAATCGACCAACTCAGGAAATCAGCCACCATGCAGAGACATGGAAAGAAATCAGATGTGGAAGAAATGGAGGAGAAAAAAACGACTGGACATAGAGTTCAAAACCAGGGTTATAAGGTTTTCAAGAGGCTCCTAGAAAAGGCCGATGAACTTAATGAGACCTATAAGGAAATGAACAAGACCTACGAGGATATGAAAAAGGACCAACTAGAAATTAAGCATACACTGACTGAAATAAAAATATTATACAAAGAGGTAAAAGCAATCTAGAGGACAACAAGAACCAAGTCAAAGATTTGAAATACAAAGAGGTAAAATCCACTCAGCCAGAAAAGCACCAAAAGAATCCAAAAAATTGAAGATAGTGTAAGAGGCTTCTGAGACAACCTCAAGCATACCAACATCCGAATTATAGGGGTGCCAGAAAAAGAGAGCAAGATAATGAAAACCTATTTGAAGAAATAGTGACCAAAAACTTCCCCAACCTGGTGAAAGAAATTGACTTAAAAGTCCAAGAAGCACACAGAACCCCAAACGAAAGGAATCCAAAGAGGACCACATCAAGACACATCATAATTAAAATGCCAAGAGCAAAAGACAAAGAGAGAATATTAAAAGCAGCAAGAGAAAAACAGTTAGTTACCTATAAGGGAGCACCCATACGATTGTCAGCGGATTTCTCAGAAACTAAGCAGGCCAGACAAGAGTGGCAAGAAATATTCAAAGTGATGAATAGCAAGAATCTACAACCAAGATTACTCTACCCAGCAAAGCTATCATTCAGAATTGAAGGTCAGATAAAGTGCTTCGCAGATAAGAAAAAGCTAAAGGAGTTCATCACCGATAAACCAATAATATATGAAATGCTGAAAGATATTCTTTAAGAAGAGGAAGAAGAAAATGGTAAAAATAAAAATTATGAACAACAAATACACATCAACAAATGAATCTAAAAATCAAGTGAATTAAATATCTGATGAACAGGATTAACTGGTGAATATAATAGAATCATGGGCATAGAGAGGGAATGGACTGACAATTCTTGGGAGAAAAGAGATGTGGGGAGTGCAGCAAGAGACTGGACAAAAATCATGCATCTATGGGAGAGGACAGTGGCAGGGAGGTGAGGGCAGAGGGTGAGATGGGTACCGGGTGGAGGGGAGGTATAGGGGGGGAAAAGGGAGAACAATGTAATTAATAAACTAAACAATAAAAATTACATTTAAAAAAATTAAAGTTTCATTTCAGACCATCTTTTGTAGTTACTTTAGGTCTTTAAGTTTGCAAGACTGCCATGCAGGCCTACCTTGAGCTTGTCAGGTGACCATTGTCCCCTTTCATCCACATATTTAAAATATAAAAATACACGCAGGTAGAAAAATATAAGCCATGCAAACAGTAAGCAGAAGGCTGGAGTGGCTAGGTTAGTGACTTCAAACTAAAGAGTATTATCAATAATAAAAAGTGATATTTCATAATGATCAAAAGATCAACTCATCAGAAAGATAACAATTATAGATATGCATCCACCTATTAACAAATACTTCAATTGCACAAAGCAAATACAGAGGGACCTCAGTTCGAAAATTTAATTCATTCGGAAAGGCTGTTTGAGAAATGAATTGTTAAAAAATTAATCATTTAAGCTTTTGCACAACAAAATAAACCATCAACCAAACAACAAGAAAGCCCATTGCATGGGAGAACATATTTGCCAATGTTATTACCAATAAGAGTTTAATCTCCAACATTTGCAGGGAACTCATACAACTTAACAAAAGGAAGACAAACAACCCAATCAAAAAATTGACACCCTATCTAAATAGATACTTTTCACAAGAAGACATAAAGAAGGCCAGGCAACATATGAAAACATGTTCAAAGTCACTAATCATCTGAGAGATGCATATCAAAATGACAATGAGCCAAGACCGGTTTGGCTCAGTGGATAGAGCGTCGGACTGCGGAATGAAGGGTCCCAGGTTCAATTCCAGCAAGGGCATGTACTTTGGCTGCGGGCACATCCCTGGTAGGGCGTGTGCAAGAGGCAGCTGATCGATGTCTCTCTCTCATCGATGTTTCTGACTTTCTATCCCTCTTCCTTATGCTCTGTAAAAAATCAATAAAATATATTAAAAAAAATAAAATAAAGTCAAATGTTGACTTTCATTTAAAAAAAAATGACAATGAGGTGCCATCTCATACCTGTCAGAATGGCTATCATCAACAAATCAACTAACAAGTGCTGGCAAGGATGCAGAGAAACAGGAAGCCTCTTGCACTACTGGTGGGAATGCAGATTGGTGCAGACACTGTGGAGAACAGTATGGAGTTTCCTCAAAAACTAAAAGTGGAACTCCCATTTGACCCAGCAATCCCACTTCTAGGAATATATCCCAAGAAACTAGTACACCAATTAGAAAGGATATATGCACTCCAATGTTCATAGCAGCGCAATTTACAATAGCTAAGATTTGGAAACAGCCTAAGTGCCCATCAGCAGATGAGTGGATTAAAAACTGTGGTACATCTACACAATGGAATATTACACTGTGGTAAAAAAGAAGGAATTCTTACCATTTGCAACAACATGGATGGAACTAGAGAGCAACTAAACAAAATAAGCCAGTCAGAGAAAGATAAATATCACATGGTCTCATTCATTTATGAAATATAATGAACAACATAAACTGATAAACAAAAACAGATCCAGAGACAGAGAAGCATTGATCAGCCATCAAACCTCAGGGGTAAGCGGGAGAGATCAACCAAAGGACTTGGATGCATGCATATAAGCCTAACCAATGGACACAGACACCAGGGTGGTGAGGGCATAGGTGGGGGAAGTAGAGGGGGCAATGGGGCGATAAGGACACACATGTAATACCTTAATCAATAAAGAAAAAAAATGAATCATTTTTATTAGAAATCATGTAAATTGAATTAATCTGTTCCATACCCCCAAATGATTCCCTGTTTTAACTTTTCTTATATACATTACCTGTCTACATGTCTAATATACTGTTTAACCTATAAATAGACAGTTCTCTTCTTAACTTTATCCAACCATCCCCTACTAACAACCTTAAACAAATCACTTTCAGTACCCTTTCCGGGGTGTCTCTTCAGGAGGTCAGTATGCAGCTGTCTTTGCTTTATTATATATTATTTTCTCAGAAATACTATCACTGCTAACTGCTTTTTGTTTACCCAAATCATAACACTTTTTCTACCTCTTCAATCGCCAGTGATCATTGTTTTCCCTGAATAGTTTCCCACCCTTAGTAACAACACCAATCTTGATGGTCTCTTTCTGTGTTAAAATTGGGCTGATTGCCCATTTAACCAGCAACAAAAACAAAAACAAAACACAAAAATATTCACAGCACAATTTCCTGATATGTAAACGATGGAGGTTTAGTGGTAAACTGACTCATAATGGCACATTCTTTCCTTTGTCTCCTGAGAGACACTTATACTGATGTATCAGTATGAAAAAGTTGTCAGGTCAAGAACCTGAGTTTTGTTACACAACAGAGAAATTTTTTCCATGAACAACTTGGTCGAAAACCAAATTGTTCAAGATGGGAGATCTTGGAGAACCAAGGTTTGACTGTAGTGAGAGAGTAAAGGGGAAAATAGATGTTATAGCATATAATATGAAATTTCAGTTTCCCTCCATCCAATAGCTAATTACCTAGACCAAAAAAATTGATAAAAATGTGGAAGATCAAAACAGTATTATAAACCAACCTGACTTAACTAGCATTTATAAAGCATTATATACAACTGCAATATACACATTGTTTTCAAGTACACAACACTAAAAGAAATGGAAGAAGACCTAAATAAATGGAGAAATACAATGCTTATAGTACTTCAATAAAATACCAATACAAATTCCAGCAAACTTTTTTTTGTAGAAAATAGGAGGAAGCTAATTAAAATCATATATGGAAGCAAAAAAGACCTAAATAATCTAAACAATTTTTAAAAAGAGAGAACAAAGTTGGAGAATTTATCATACTTAAAGACTTGTAAAGCTGCAATACTTAAAACAGTTTGCATTAACAAAAAGACTATATACTTATTTTATTTATGTCTATTATTGGAATAGAAATATATCCACCCATATATGATCAATTGATTTAATACAAAGGTGCCAATGTGATTTTTAAAAAATATTTTTGTTGACTTCAGAGAGGAAGAGAAGGAGATAGAGATAGGAACATCAATGATCAGAATCAGCCATGATGAAAGAAAAGGAGTCAAGATCGACTGTCTCCTGCACACCCCTTACTGGGGATTGAGCCTGCAACCCAGGCATGTACCCTTGACCAGAATCAAACCTGGGACTCTTCTGTCCACTGGTCAATGCTCTATCCAATGAGCCAGACCAGCTAGGGCCCAAGGTCATTTAATGTAAAAAAAAAAAAAGCCTTCTTAAAAAAGTTGATGGTGAATAACAACATAAGAAAATTTAATAAATATCAACCCTTACCTAATACCATTCAAAATAAATCTGAAATGGATCGAAGACCTAAATGTAAAACATAAAACTTTAGGAAGAAAAACAGAAGAAAATCTTCATTATCTTGAAGTAGACAAAGATTTCTCAGACTGAAAAAAAAACACAAACCAGCCAAGACCGGTTTGGCTCAGTGGATAGAGCATCGGACTGTGGACTGAAGGGTCCTGGGTTCGATTCCGGCAAGGGCATGTACCTTGGCTGCAGGCACATCCCCGGTGGAGGGCGTGCAAGAGGCAGCTGATCGATGTCTCTCATTGATGTTTCTGACTTTCTATCCCTCTCCCTTCTGCTCTGTAAAAAATCAATAAAATATATTTTTAAAAAAACACAAACCATTAAAAAATTATAAAATTGAACTTCATCCAAATGAAAAACATTTATTCTATAGACATAAAGAAAACAAAAAATGGAAGTCCTCAAATGGGATAAAATGTTTGCAACACGTACATCTAACAAAGAATTTGTTTTCAGAGTGTAAAGTCTGATCTGTTCATACTCAACATACTTCTGACACCAAACGTGTGGTGTTTTTTCCATACCAACAAACAATTCTCTAACTCTCCAGACACTGTGTGTCCTACAATCCAGTCTAACACTAAAACCCATAGTGTCAGATTCTATGGGTTTAAGGGCCCAGTCCCACAAGGCTGCCCTAACTTCAGAAGCCAGTTACAAATCCTAGGTTGCTACCTGTACCTCTGACCAACAGACTATAAATTGGGAATTCAAATGATCCTCCCCAAGTTTAATAATTTGCTAGAATGGCTCACATAACTCAGGACAGTCCTTTACGCCCCATTACTGGTTTATTATAAGGGATATAACTCAGGAAGAGACAAATAGGAAGATATATAGGGCTAACTTTCCTATCACCTCAATGTGCTTACCAACCTGGAAGTTCTCCCAATCTTATTATTTAGAGGTTTATGGAGGTTTTGTTGTGTAGATATGATTAATTAAACCATTGGGTACAGTAATTAAATCTATATCCAGTACTTCTCCCCTCCCAGGAGGTTAGGAGATAAGCTGAAAGCTCTAACCCTCTAATCATGCCTTGGTCTTTTTAGTTCTAGTCCTATTCTGAAGCTAGCTAGAAGACCCCTTTCACCTGTTATTTCGTTAGCATACGAAAGATACTCTCATCACTCCAGAAATTAAGGAGGTTTTATGAGCTAGGTGCCAATAATCAAGGACAAAGATAAAATATGTATTTTCTTATAATATTACATATATACTAGTGGCCTGGTGCATGAAACTCGTGCATGGAGGAAGGGTTCCCTCAGCCTAGCCTGCACCCTCACCAATTGGGGACTCCTGTGCGATAGGGTGTAAACTGGCAGTTGGACATCCCTCTCGCAATCTGGAACCTCTGGCTCCTAACTGCTCAACTGCCTGTCTGCCTGATCACCCCTAACTGCCTGTTCCTGTCTGCCTGATCACCCCTAACCTCTCTGCCTGCCTGCTTGTTTGTGCCTAAATGACCTCCCCTGCTGGCCTGATCTTGCCCCCAACTGCCCTCCCCTGGCAGCCTGATCTCACCCCCAAATGCCCTCCCCTGTTAGCCTGTTTTCTCCCAACTGCCCTCCTCTGCTGGCCTAATTTGGCCTCCAACAGCTGTCCCATGCTGGCCTGACCTTGCCCCTAACTACCCTCCCTTGCTGGCTTGATCTCATCCCCAACTGCCTCTGTCTCAGCCTCCACACCATGGCTTTATCCAGAAGGAAGTTGGACATCCAGAAGATGGCCGGTCAACCGGTCTAATTAGCATAAGATTGCTTAAATGGGGGGGTGGTTTTCAGCAGGAGGAGATGCTCTTGCAAACAAAAATACATAATCCCTATATCTGGACTGATAGCCAGCCACATTGCACTATACTGCCAAACTGGTCATTAAAAAACTGAACTGCTTTCTTACACCTTACACCAAATAGCTGTTGCCCTTAAAACCCCTCCTCAACCCCTACCTTAGACTTTGCCTTCACAGTTCACCCAGATTAGGTTCTGATTTGTTGGTTTCTATGGCAGTCAGCTTCAAAAGCTCTACCTCCTAGGTAGCCATTGGCTCCTCACTATTCACCCAGATTTGGTTCTGATTGGTTGGTTTCTATACCTGTTAGCATCAATAAATCCACCCCCTAGGCAGCCATTGACTCCTCACTGTTCACTCAGATTTGGTTCTGATTGGTCAGTCTCTATGCCAGTCAGCATCTCCTGGCCTGTTTCCTGGCCTGATCATAGATGTGGGGGCTAATCAGCAGCTGCCACAGAGGCCCGGAGAGAAAGAGAGAGGCAGGGCTGATCAGCAGCTGCCACGGAGGCTATAGATCAGACTCCGATTCTCTTTCCAGGCCTCTCTCCGGGCCTGATCAACAGCCCCCTCAGCAGTCAGTGCTGGGTCCCCGTACCTGCAGTGGCAGTAGTCAGTGTTGGGTTGCAACTCAGCACTGACTATAGAACTGACTTCCAGTTGGTCGAGCGTTTTGGATGTTATGGACCCTGGGTTTTTATTTTTTATTTTTATTTTTAAAATATATTTTATTGATTTTTTTTTTTTTTTTTTTTTTTTTTTTGCAGAGAGGAAGGGAGAGGGATAGAAAGTCAGAAACATCGATGAGAGAGAAACATCAATCAGCTGCCTCCTGTACACCTCCTACTGAGGATGTGCTTGGAACCAAGGTACATGCCCTTGACCAGAATCGAACCTGGGACCTTTCAGTCCACAGGCCGATGCTCTATCCACTGAGCCAAACCGGTTTCAGCATGGACCCTAGGTTTTTATATATTAGGACTAGAGGCCCGGTATATGGGTTCGTGCACTGGTGGAGTCCCTCAGCCTGGTCTGCAGGAGTTGGGCTGAAACTGGCTTTCCAACATTCCCTAAGGAATCCTGGATTGCAAGAGGCCGCAGGTCAGGCTGAGATACCCCATAGGTTCACAATTGGGGATGGGGAGGGACTGTGGGAGGGCTCCAAAACATGTCCGACCCGACTCGCCCAATCTTGATTGGCTGGACCCCAGCAGCAAGTTAGCCTACTGGTTGGAGCATCTGCACCCTGTGGTCAGTGCACATCATAGCAACTGGTTGAATTGTCAAACGGTCACACACTTAGCATATTAGGCTTTTATTATATAGGATAACACTGAAAGCTCAATAAGAAGACAACCCATTTTAAACATAGGCAAATGACTTGCACAGACAATTTATATCAGAAGATATATAAGTGGCACCAGACATAAAAATATGTTCAATGTCAGTCACCGGGGAAATGCAGTGAGACACCACTGCACCTAGTAAAACTGCTAAAATTAAAACAACTGTCCAACCAAGTTTTTATGGGGATAAGGAGCAATTGGAACCCTCTTGGACTACTTGTGGGAAGGTAAAATGGTACAGCTACTTTAAAAAAAAGTTTGGCAGTTTCTTAAAATGTTAAAAATATACCAACCAAATGACCCAGCCATTCCACTCCTAGAGAATCAAAGACCTATATCCCTTCAAAGACCTGTAAATAGTCCAAATATATATCAGTATATTTTGACTCTTTCCAGGTTTGGCTACTAAAAATAAAGCAGCTGAGTATTTGTATAGAAGTCTTTTCATTTTATATATGGTAATAATTATGGACAGGCAATTTAAGCATTCAGTGTGACAAAAACATGAAAATCAAGGGTTTAGGTCCCTGGGAGACAGAGATCTAGGTTACCACAACAAGGAAGAAACCTAGACCAGTTGAACTGCTAAACAAGTAGTAAAGGATGGAGATAATAATTATCAGTGATAACTTGGGGACCAACTGTACCAGTGGAGACTGTATCTTGCCCCATCAATCTTCCTGTTGTCTTTTTTCTTTTCTCTTTTGAAGTTCTAGCAAATCACCTTTTTGAAGAGTCAATGAAGGAAGTGAGTCAATTTAACATAGGGCCCAAGTTGATCTGAGTGATACAGAGTGGACTACAGCAGACACTGTTGGAACCCAATCCACATACTCTAAGCACTCATCAGTCTGTTATATGCTGACGGGTTTTCTTCTTCAGATACCTGAGCCTCAAGTCACAGCTCCATACAAATGGAATAAAAGTGCTTGGGGGAGATAATGTCCTGGACCCTATCTCAACCAATGATGAAAATGAGTTAGTGAATAAATACCCCAGCTCCTTACACCTTGGTTTAGAAAACTTTGAGATGTGCTAAGCAGTGTCCTAGAGGTCCCCCAAGGGATAAGCCCCAGTTATCACAATAGTAAATTGCTCATTATCACACCCTCTATAGTGTTCCTCTTTTCCTTATTTCACTTCCCCATTTCCCTACTCGTGATCTCTTTTATCTGACCTCAAGTAAATTACTATCACTTAATTTTTTGTCTCATCAAGCCATTTCTGGGAGAAACCAATTTAAGACAACCTTATACTCACTGAAACTTTATTTGATTTGGGTGTTAATACATGTTATTTCTTCTAAGTAATGGTTACAGTAAAAGTGTTTACAAGCTACCTCATCCATATAATGGTTTAAAGTTATAGTGGCCCTAAATAAAATAAATAAATGTGATGAGGAAATGGAAGGCAGTGGGTGGCTGAATGGGTAACTACATGGGTGGGGAAGATCTGTGAAACAGGAGGGACTTTCTTACTCTGTTATGAGTAGGAGTGACCTTGGCATGTGGACAGGTCACTTTTTTAACTACTTCTCCTTTTCATTTTCGTCATCCTTGAATTCTAATGTGTTAACATCCTGCTTATGAATGTTTTTTATTTTATTAAATTTTTTAAACTTTATTTTCATTGTTAATACTATTACAAATGTCCCCATTTCCACACTTTGCCCACCTCCAACCAGTCCCCACCTGTCCCCTTTCCCTCACCACAGTGTTGTGTCTAGTAATTTTTAGAATTTACTTTTTAAAAATTGTTTTTACTAAAAGTCAATGTTTAGCCTGAGAGATCTCTTTCCACTTGTTTATTCTTATAACATTCTCTTGAAAAATATATATATACTTTTTTTTTTTTTTCAGAGAGGAAGGTAGAGAGAGATATAGAAAAATCAATGATGGAAAGAATCATTGACTATCTGCCTCCTGCATGCCCCCTACAGGGGATAGAGCCCACAACCCGGGCATGTGCCCTGACTTGAAATCAAACTGTGACCTCCTGGTTCATAGGTCAATGCTCAGTCATTGAGCCACATGGGCCAGGTGACATTCTCTTTTTAAAAGGAAATGTATATTTGGACTTGGACTAGAATTATTTGAAGATAAGAGTAAAACACATATTCTGTTCCATTATGCCTGTTTTTCTGGGTAAAAAAAAAAAGTGTATATTTGGATTGGTTAAGAAAAAGAAAAAAGAGAAGATATAGAAAATAGCTTATAAAATGTTAGTTATAAGTCATAACTGATAGTCCAAAATAACCATTATGTATGCATTTGTATTTGTTTTTTTTTTTTTTTGTTTTGTTTTTTTTTTTTTTTTTTTTTTTTTTTTGTTTTTGTTTTTTTTTTTTTTAATTTTTTTTTAATTTTATTTACAATATAACTTATATTTAATAGTAGTACATATGTTTTCCTCCCCCCCCCAATATCCTCCCCCCAGCCTCCCCTACCCCCCAGCACATGTCCCCACCTGCCTCCCTCCCCACCCCAGAGTCTTTCATTCATTGGTTATGCTCATATGTATGCATACAAGTCCTTCGGTTGATCTCCCCCCGCATCTGCCTCCCCTCCACTCCAGCCTTCCCCCTGTAGCTTGACAGCCCGTTCGAGGCCACCCTGCCTCTATATCAATCACTCTCCCCTGTTTCTTTTCTTCAAAAATATCTTGCCTCTGCATACTGAAAACAAACGTATAAGAGCAAAAAAAGTTTGAGTGTCAGTTTCAATGTCCAACTGTTCTGAGTCCCAGTTTCACTGTCAAATAGTTCTTCATGTGTACATGTCAGCAATGGTATCCAGATGGTGGACACATCATGGCAATGCAAGATCCATCCTCTCTGGTATGTTCCTGGGCCGCCTGCAGCCACACACAGCTGCCGACTGCTAGCATGGCAAGGTGTCATCAGCGTCTGCCCTCTCTGGACCGTCCTCGTGGATGGAACAGGCCCGTCAGTTCCTCACTGTCGCAGGAACCCACATGGTCTTGGAGTTGTCCTCTGCAAACACACAAACACATTCTCGACCAAAGGTTAACAAAGGGATCCTCTCTGCAAAATAGACTTGGGATACTTTTTATTTCTGCCTAAATGATTTTCCTTTGGATTATTTTGACACCATGTGTGTGTTTTTTTTATGGGTGTCCTGCAGCTGGTTTTACAAATGGAATTTTCTTTTCTGGAGTAAGAATTTTCTACATGTATTTTACTTATAGGATATTTTTCCTTACATGATATTACCTCATTGTCCCCCACACCCCCTTTTTTGGTTAATAGGGGCTTTTGGAAATTTTATCTTGCAGTCTTGGTAATTTTAAATTTTAATTTTTGCATACAAATATTACTACTTTAGGTTCTTTGGATGTTAGGCAATTTTGCAGTGAGATGAACTACTAATAGATAATTTAGTTAATGTTTTAGGAAAAGCTTTTTGTCCAGTACAGTTAGATTTTCTTGAGTATTCTCTTATTTTACTTGGCCAATTTAAATTAATCTGAAAACTTGATTACTATTTTACTGTCAATTTTAATACTCAAGCAGAAATCTTAGTTTACCCAGTAAATACTTGTGGAAAGGAATATTTGCATTTTTGAGTAGGTCCTCAGAATTCTTTGTAATAAATTAAATTTTGATATAGGGCAGCTATTGCTGGCCGAGTCTCTGTCTACCACCTGGGTCCCGGTGTGAGTTGTGCGTGGGAGGTGTAGCAGCCGTGGGGGTAGGAGACCTTCCTCAGGAGGGGTGAGAAATCAAACCCCTGCAAGGTTTATGGATGAGGGTCTGTGCCCCACCTCTGTTGATCTTTTAGTTCTCTCCTGTTGGCCCCTCTGCGACTGTGCCTGTCTTAGGTTGTTCCTTCCCTGAGGAATCTTACCCGTCTCTGGCTAACCAGCCATCCTCCGGGGCCAAACAGGGTGATGTGAGGTTCAGTTCTGTCTCCTTTGTAGTCTATGCCCCCGTGGCCTCCACGTCCAGCACCTGCCATGGGGTCCCCTCGCCTCTGGCGGGGTCCCGGTACTGATCACATATCTCGGGTGACCCAGGTTTCTTCTCCAGAGAGGGCCCAGCTCACGCCACTGGTCGAGAGACAGATCCATGGTGCCAGCTTCCCAGAGGCTTCAGCCGCAGCTTGAACTGAAAGTTCACGCATCAGCTGTGTGTATTTGGATAATAAGAAGAGGGTCCCTCTTGGCAAAAGGGCCAGAGGGGCCAATATAGAATGCTCGGATGCCTTCCCAGTGCCTTAATCCCTTCTGAGAGGGATTTCCTATCCTTTTTTTAAGTTGCTGCCCAACATTCAAAGAATTAGTTTGTAAGTTTATTTGGGATAATTGTATAATATGCTGTTGTCAAGTATCAAATATTATAATGACATTGTAGAATAATATCATGTAAGGGTATTATGGTGTCACGGGAGGTTAAGGAGGGCCTATCCTAAGAACTGGTGTCCATAAGAGATGACATGCTCTAGGCCATGTTAATTCAATCTCAAACTAGCTGCCAATTTTTTTTTATAACTTTATATAAACTTTGTCAGGGATGTAAAAACACAAATCACTTACCTTAGTTCAAGCATTCAAATATATTGACTTTCCCCCTTACTCCCATCACCTGCCACTTACCTTGAGGTTTGACATTTTAATGGACTTTTCTCAGTCTCTGGATCCATTCTTGTTCATCGGTCTGTGTCATTCATTATATTCCTCAAATGAGTGAGATCATGTGATATTTGTCTTTCTCTGCCTGGCTAATTTCACTTAGCATAATGCTCTCTAATTCCATCCATGTTGTTACAAATGGTAGGAGCTCTTTCTTTTTTACCGCAGCGTAGTATTCCATTGTGTAGATGTACCACAGTTTTTTAATCCACTCATCTGTTGATGGGCACTTAGGCTGTTTCCAAGTCTTAGCTATGATAAATTGTGCTGCTATGAACATAGGGGTACATATATCCTTTCTAATTCGCCTTTCTAGTTTCTTGGGGTATATTCCTAGAAGTGGGATCACTGGGTTGAATGGGAGCTCCATTTTTAGTTTTTTGAGGAAACTCCATACTGTTCTCCACAGTGTCTTCACTAGTCTACAATCCCACCAACAGTGCAGGAGAGTTCCTTTTTCTCCGCATCCTCGCCAGCACTTGTCATTTGTTGATTTGTTGATGTAAGCCATTCTGACAGGTGTGAGATGGTACCGCATAGTCGTTTTGATTTGCATCTCTCGGATAATTAGTGACTTTGAGCAAGTTTTCATATGTCTCTGGGCCTTCCTTTTGTCTTCTTTAGAAAAGGTTCTATTTAGGTCTGTTGCCCATTTTTTTATTGGGTCATTTGTCTTCCTTTTATTGAGTTGTGTGAGTTGCCTATAGATGCTTGAGATTAAACCTTTATCACTGATAACATTTGCAAATATGTTCTCCCATACAGTGGGTTTTCTTGTTGTTTTGTTGATGGTTTCTTTAGCTGTGCAAAAGCTTTTTATTTTGATGTAGTCCCACTTATTTATTCTGTCTTTAGCTTCCATTGCCCTAGGAGCAGTATCATCAAAGAAGTTCTTTTGGCATATGTCTGAGATTTTATTTCCTGTAGATTCCTCTAATGTTTTTATGGTTTCCTGCCTTACGTTTAGGTCCTGTATCCATTTGGAGTTTATTTTTGTGTATGGTGTAAGTTGGTGGTCTAGTTTCATTTTTTTGCATGTATCTATCCAGTTTTCCCAACACCATTTATTGAAGAGACTGTCTTGATGCCATTTTATGCTCATACCTCCTTTGTCAAATATTAATTGAGCATAGTGGTTTGGGTTGATATTTGGATTCTCTATTCTATTCCATTGATCTATATGTCTGTTCTTGTGCCAGTACCAGGCTGTTTTGAGAACAGTAGCTTTGTAATACAGCTTGAAATCTGGTATTGAAATCCCACCGACTTTGTGCTTCTTTCTCAGGATTGCTGTGGCTATCCGGGGCCTTTTTTTATTCCAGATGAATTTTTGGAGAGTTCTTTCTAGGTCTGTGAAGTATGCCATTGGTATTTTAATGGGGAGTGCATTAAATTTATAGATTGCTTTGGGTAGTATGGACATTTTAATTATGTTGATTCTCCCAATCCATGAACATGGTATGTTCTTCCATCTGTTTACATCTTCCTCTATCTCTTTTTTTAGCGTCCTGTAGTTTTCTGCGAATAGGTCTTTTACCTCCTTAGTTAAGTTTATTCCTAGGTATCTTAATTTTTTTGGTGTGATGGTAAATGGGATTGCTTTTTTAGTCTCCCTTTCTGTAAGTTCACTATTGGTGTATAGGAATGCCATAGATTTCTTGGCATTGATTTTGTAGCCTGCTACATTGCTGAACTCATTTATTAAGTCTATTAGCTTTTTTATGGAGTCTTTCGGGTTTTTTATGTACAATATCATGTCATCTGCAAATAAGGATAGCTTTACTTCTTCTTTTCCAATTTGGATGCCTTTTATTTCTTCTTCTTGTCTAATTGCAATGGCTAATACTTCCAGTACTATGTTGAATAGGAGTGGTGAGAGTGGGCAGCCCTGTCTTGTTCCTGTTCTTAAGGGAAATGGTTGTAGTTTTTGCCCATTGAGTATGATGTTTGCTGTGGGTTTCTCATATATGGCTTTTATTATGTTGAGGTATGATCCTTCTATTCCTACCTTGTTGAGAGTTTTTATCAAGAAAGGGTGTTGGATTTTGTCAAATGCTTTTTCTGCATCAATTGATATGACTATGTGATTTTTATCTCTCAATTTGTTTATGTGATGTATCACATTTATTGATTTGCGGATATTGTACCATCCTTGCATTCCTGGGATAAATCCTACTTGGTCATGGTGTATGATCTTACTGATGTACTGCTGGATCCGATTTGCTAGAATTTTATTGAGGATTTTGGCATCTATATTCATGAGGGATATTGGCCTGTAATTCTCTTTCATTGTGTCATCTTTATCTGGTTTTGGTATTAGGGTGATGTTAGCTTCATAGAAGGAGTTTGGAAGTGTTCCATCCTCTTGAATTTTCTGGAATAGTCGGAGGAGTATAGGTTTTAGTTCTTCCTTGAATGTTTGATAAAACTCCCCTGTGAAGCCGTCTGGCCCTGGGCTTTTGTTTGCCGGAAGCTTTCTGATGACTGCTTCAATTTCTTCCACAGTTATTGGTCTATTGAGTTGTTTAGATTCTTCCTGATTGAGTTTTGGGAGGTTATATTTTTCCAGAAATATATCCATTTCCTCCAGATTGTCCAGTTTGTTGGAGTAGAGTTGTTCATAGTAATTTTTAACAATCCTTTGTATTTCAATGGGGTCTGTTGTTATTTCACCTCTTTCATTTCTGATTTTATTTATTAGGGTCCTCTCTCTTTGCTTCTTGGTGAGTCTGGCTAGAGGTTCATCAATCTTGTTTAATCTTTCAAAGAACCAGCTTTTGGTTTTGTTGATCTTCTCTATTGTTTCTTTGGTCTCTATGTCATTTATTTCTGCTCTGATCCTTACTATTTCCTTCCTTCTGCTTACACTGGGCTTTTCTTGTTGCTTTCTTTCTAACTCTTTGAGTTGTTGGTTTAGATAATTTATTGCCGCTGTTTCTAGTTTTTTGCAGTAGGATTGTAGAGCTATGAACTTCCCTCTCAGAACTGCTTTCACTGTGTCCCATAGATTTTGGATTGTTGTGCTGTCGTTGTCATTTGTTTCCATGATGTTTTCTATCTCTTCCTTGATCTCTATAGTAACCCAGTCATAGTTTAATATCATGCTGTTTAGTCTCCATGTGTTTGATTTCTTTGGGTTGTTTCTATTATAGTTGATTTCCAGCTTTATGCCATTGTGATCTGAGAATGTGTTTGATATGATTTCTATTTTCTTGAATTTGGAGAGACTTTGCCTATGACCCAACACATGGTCTATCTTTGAGAATGACCCATGGGCACTTGAAAAGAATGTATATTCTGTGGCTTTGGGGTGAAATGATCTGAAGATGTCAATTAATTCCTTCTGGTCTAGTGATTCATTGAGGATTGATGTTTCTTTACTAATTTTTTGTTTAGAGGATTTGTCCAATGGTGATAGTGGGGTATTAAAGTCTCCCACTATGATAGTATTGCTGTCTATCTCTCCCTTGATATCCTCTAGGAGTTTTTGTATGTATTTGGGTGCTCCTATATTGGGTGCATATATGTTTACCAGAGTTATTTCTTCTTGTTGGATTGCTCCCTTTAGTATTATGTAGTGGCCTTCTTTATCTCTTGTTACATCCTTCACTTTGAGATCTAATTTGTCGGATATAAGTATTGCTACCCCAGCTTTTTTTCCATTTCCATTCGCCTGAAGAACCTTTTTCCATCCTTTCACCCTCAGTCTGTGTGCATCTTTTTTTGGAGGTGGGTTTCTTGTAGACAGCAGATATATGGGTCATGTTTCTTATCCAGTCTATTACCCTATGTCTTTTGATTGGAGCATTTAAACCATTTACATTTAAAGTAATTATTGATAGATAGTTATTTGTAGCCATTTTTGTTCTTTGCCCCTATGTTCTTTTATGGCTTCCTATTGCTTTTTACAGCAGACCCTTTAGCATTTCTTGCATTGCTGGTTTGGTGGTAATGTATTCCCTTAGAGCTTTTTTGTCTGTGAAGCTCCTGATTTGACCTTCAGTTTTTATTGATAGCCTTGCTGGGTACAGTATTCTAGGATTCAGACCCTTTCTTTGCATAACTTTGTATATTTCATTCCAATCCCTTCTGGCCTGATAAGTTTCTGTTGAGAAATCACTTGCTAATCTTATGGGGGTTCCTTTGTAGGTGACTTTCTGTCTGTCTCTGGCAGCTTTTAGGATTCTCACTTTGTCGTTGATGTTTGCCAATTTAATTATAACATGCCTTGGTGTAGGTCTTTTGGGGTTTAATTTGCTTGGAACTCTGTGAGCTTCTTGGATTTGTGTGGGTTTTTTCTTTCCTATATCAGGGAAGTTTTCTGTCATTATTTCTTCCAACAGGTTTTCTATTCCTTGCTCAGTTTCCTGTCCCTCTGGAAGCCCTATTATACGTATGTTGTTTTGTTTCATGTTGTCCCAAAGTTCCCTTAGGCTCTCCTCCTGCTTTTTAATTTTTTTTTCTAGACGCTGCTCTACTTGGGTGTTTTTTCCTACCTTGTCTTCCAGCTCACTGATGCGGTCCTCTGCTTCATCTAGTCTACTCCTGATACTTTCTATGGAGTTCTTTACCTCAGCAATGTCACTTTTCATTTCTTCTTGGGTATTCTTCATTTCTTCATAATTCTTCTTCATTTCTTCATATTTCTTATTCATTTCTTCCAGGCTCTTCTTTATTTCCTCTTGATTCCTCTTCAATTCCTCATGGTTCTTACTTGTATTGGCTTCTGTTCTCTTCATCCACCCTATGACCATTTCTCTGAACTCTCTCTCTGATAGGTTGTTTGCTTCCATTTCGGTTACCTCTTTTTCTGGTGAGGCTTGCTTTTCTTTCATTGGTGGGCTATTTCTTTGTCTCCCCATAGTCTTTCTTCTCTGTGTGTCTTGTTATGTAGTTCTCACTCTCCTGTGTTGATTTAAAGGCTCAGACTACAACACAACCAGGTGCAGCACACCAGGCACAGAAGAAGAATGTATTCACAGTATTGGTAACTCCAAATTAAAAGTGATTGCCAGAGGAAGGTAAATTAGGTGATAGGTGGGTAAGAGAGAGTAAGAGAAAACACACTCGCACACACAAAATAAAGAAAGAAAAAAAGAAAGAAAGAAAGGAAAAGAAGGAAAGAAAGAAAGAAGAAAGAAAGATAGAAAGAAAGAAAGAAAGAAAGAAAGAAAGAAAGAAAGAAAGAAAGAAAGAAAGAAAGAAAAAGAGGGGAATGCCAAAATAAAGTTGGGAAAAGGGGAAGGAGTAAAAAGAAAGGAAAAGGGAGTAAACTATAAATATGGGTTGGAACCTCCCAGAGGACCGCCACTAATCCCAGCAAAAGCCAGCAACTAGTACCTGGAGACTGATAAAAACTACATACAACAACTAATATCAAGGGAGGTTAGGGAAGACAGAAGCTTAAATCTATCAAGAAACAATGTAAACATCACCAATACACAAAACAATGCCAACTCCCGCCCCACTAAACAAATTAAAAGGAAAGAATAACCAAACCAATCTCACAAAATATAATATATAATATATTAAAATATAAACAACATCAGCAGGACCGAGAGAAAAACATTTTAGGACAGTGAAGTCGGAGAAGCATTGGATGTGTATGGACTTGGAGCAGGTGGTTGGAGATTGGATATAAAAGTGGGGTGAAATTTTAACAGGGGCTAAAAAGAGAGAATGAGGAAAATCTAAACCAGAAAAAGTGTAAGGGGAATAAGACACTAACTAAGGAAAGGTTAGCAAGAGAGTGCTGGCATAAGGGAGAGGTTGAAGTAGGTTAAAGAGATACTAAAGGGTAGATAAAAAAGACTATATATCCCTAATCTCTGAGTAGAATAAAGATGGAATAAAATGGCACTTAAAAAAATTTTAAATAGTAGTAGAAATAAAATTGATTCCTTAATTTGTGTTACACAAGAGACAATTTATGATTCAGCCCCTAGGTGGTAGTGTTTCTGAATTGACCTCCGGGTCTATTGGTCCTCTCTAGCCTGATCTAAAATCCTGCTATGTCTATGGTATTTACTACTGATTTGTGGAAATTGGCTACCCCAGAGCTGCCTCTCTAATTGTGAGGACCTGTTCTGATCCCCAGTATCAGAAAAACAGCTCGCCCCTGTGGTCTCCCAGGTTATCCCCCACCAGGGGATCCCCCCTTCCTCGTTCAGTGCTAAGAAATTCGGATTTAGAGAGGAGAAACGCAGGCGCGCGAACTCACGTCCTGCTTGTATGTTTGCGCGAAACCCTTTCTCCCCTTGGGTTTGGCAGCCCGCTCCCTCCCCAAACTGCCAGGCTGGCCCTCTCCTTCAGGTCCAAATGTGTCGCCCTCTAAGTATCCCCCCCTCCTGTCACCGGCTCCGAGGACCCTCTTCCACGTTTGCCGGCTCCAACAGCCGCGGGTTTTCCTCTTTTTTCGCCAGGCGCGAATCTCCCTGTGTTACCAGCTCCCTTAACCCCAGGAGAAACCTGACCTTTCCGCGGCTGAGCACAGGTTTCCTCGGAGTCCGCTTCTTCACCAACTAGGAACCGATGTTTGGGGGGAGGTGGGGGTCTCAGACACCCAGTGGATACCGCAACTTTAAAATTATTAGGCTCTTCCCCTTTAAGATGGCGCAGCCGCCTCTGAGCCAGGCTCCGGGAGAGAACCGAGCCGCACCGGAGCCGCTCCGTTAAGGGCGGCTAATCTAGCAGTCCCCCTCCTTCTCCCAAAGCCCTCTGCATTTGTATTTGTATGAAGTTTGTTTCATGGTAGTATAAGTGATAGGCTACCAGGTTGCTAGTTTTGGAAAATTAAAGGTATTCCTAGAACCGTGTCTTCTGTTTTTATCTAGGTCATAATCATTTGGTAAATTGCATTAAATGCAGATTCCTGGGTGCCACTCCAGACTTACTGAATCATAATCTCTTACAGTGAGGCCCAGAATTCTGCATTTTTAGTAGCCATCCCTGATAATTCTAATGTAAAAGGTTCTTGGGTCAGACTTTGAGTAACATAGCCAGAGGTGAGCTTTTTTGAACAAAACTCTTACGCTGAAATTTATCAAAAGCCTAAGAGGTAATTGCAAAGGGCAAAAACGTTTGTTGTGTTCATTGGGGAGTCAACTTAGTAAGGCATTGGTACAGATGGGGAAAAAATTACCCCTGTGGTCCCTAATACAAATTTGGAGATAATTCCACTTATGTGAACAGTGGGTGGCAGATGGATAGGAACGATTCTCCTCATATTCAAGACTGTTTTCCAATTACTCTACATTAACTTCTACCCACCCCTTCCACCACATCCCCTTTTCCCAGACAATTCTCTCCATTCACTAACTCCCATTTTTCTTGCCCACTGCCCCCTGATTTTAATACTTTCTGGATCTCCAGCCCTAGATCCTCTATTTACTTTTCTTTTAATGAAATAATCTTCAATAGCTATGAATCCAGAACCCAAATCATTAGCAACTTAACACTGGTTTCTCTTTCCAGAGTGGAAGGCTTAGTCATCAGACACTTCCAGAGGCAAAGGAGAAATGTTTGCTTTCTCTCCCAGGGTGGAGAGTGCTGGGAATGAAAGAAGGGCAGGGCAAGTTTCCTTCCTCCTACAATGGGTTGAATCACCCCTTTCAATGCAGAGAAGCAAAGACAAACAGACAACAGATAGTGGCGTTTCCATATTAAAACAGGTTAAAAAGTCATTATCTTGCTATCTTCATATAACTTTATATACGTATTACATTACTATATATTATATCTTGTATTTCTAGAATAACTCCTTATAATTAAGGGATGGTGTTCTGAGAGCTCCAGTCTTGGCTTCTGTTTGCCCTCTGGATGAGTGCCTCTGCTGAATTGATCTGTGTCAGTGATTCCACTATAAAATTCTCTTTTTTATCATCTGGGACCTGATCACCGAATATCCTGAGCAGTCTCAGGTCAGGAGTAGAGCTAATGGAACTTTTGAACAACAAGTAGCCTGGATATCTTTACAGCATGGAAATGCAAAATGAATAAGAAAAGTCCATAGATAGCACAATGTGCAATCCAGAGGGTTATGGGAATTAGTGACAAAAGAAAGATGTTTTGCCATCTGTTGAGCCAACACCTGAATCTTTCTGGGGTAAAATCTTTACTTGGTTTACATGGGGCAAAAACTTAGTTTCATGTTTGCTTGTGTCTTATTACGAGAGAAAAAAAAAAAGACTAAATTCTCTCCTTCCCACATTCAGCCAGTTCATTTTAAACCACAGAGTTTATTAATATTCAGTAATATGTCTGGGGTTGAGTGGATAAAAATAGCCAAGCCATTTCATTTAGAAACAGAGTTCTGTAAGCACAAGCTTGTTTTCCCCCACCACAAGGGAAAACGTCCATATGAGGACAGAGGATTCTTCCATACCAGTGATCAGCATGTGGGACGGTGGTCACCATCTCCACTAATTTATTTTGTTTTCTGAATGGCTGTGTTCTTTTGGGCTCTGCCTGTCAGCATCTCTATCTGTTTCTCTTTTTACCACACTTTCATCTCCACCCCACAAAATATTAAAGCAGGTTAAATATATGTTAAATATCTCTTCTATCTGTTGAGACAAATATTCTCTTCCAGTAAAAAATGCAAAATTCTCTGATCGTCCACATGTTGCTATGACCTGCCACACTATACAGGGTATTTAATTTTAAATACAATACAATACAATACAATACAATACAATACAATACAATAAACGATTCAGTTACCCAGTTTCACTAGCCACATTTCAATGGCTCCATTGTTTCCAGTGCTAGTGACTACCATATTAGACAGCACAGAACATTTCTATATTTTCAGAAGGTTCTATCGGAGCCCACTGCTATAGAGGCTTAATTGGGTAAAGATACCTTAGAGAAAATCATTTCTCATTCCAGATGGCTATAACTATTATTCCTCTGCCAGTTTAGGAATTGTAATTGGGTATAACTAAAAGGATCTTGTTATTTTGTTTTGCAAAGAGCTTACTCTTGGATAGACAACTAGGAAGTAATGATCCAAGAGTTAGATAGTCCTTGGTCTTGTTCAGGTGTCACCATTACCAGCTATATGACCTGAATGTAGATTCTTTCCTGTAAAATGGAGACAATTACATTGCCTGCTCTGCTATTTTCATCATCAATATTGAAGCAGGGATTGTGTATTTGTCAGTACCCACAAAGCTTTGAACAGAACCTAGTACACAGCAAGTGCTCAATAGACATTCATTGAGTAAAACAGTGAGATAATTTATATAGATTCCCTTTGTAACTTCAAATTGTTACAATTGAATATATCATTATATAACTAGATGGAGGAATTTATTCACTGAAATTTGAGGGAAGGCATCCTTGGCAATATGAAACCTGGAGAGAAGAAAAGATGTCTAAAGAGGATTTTTAGAAAGTCTTAGGGAACGTACAGTAAAGATCTAGTAAATTCTTTAAAGCTTTCTGAGTCAGAGTGATGTGGTTTAAATGTCTTGACTGCACCTGGCTTCAAAGAGTATAAAGAGGCCTCTCTTTATATGGATTATACTCATCTGAGAGATTTAAAGAGATCATGTAAATTAGTTTTCCTTAGGAACCTTAAATCATAGTCTTCTCTTTTACTGCTTGTTCCCCACAACTTTCACAGCTTCAAGTCTGTATTAAAGCCTGTGTTTGCAGCATAAGCTTTGGGAGAGCTTACAGAGAGGACAATAACCCCCTATGAGAGAAGCCTGCTTTCCTGATAGGCATTATATACAAAGCCACACCTTTCTATGAGCAAAAGATGTAAACCATTGACCAAAAGTGACAAAAGTCACTTTTTTTAGCAAATAAATTTTTTTCTGTTATTTTTCACTTACTTTTTTCATAAAGCCTTCAGCTTGTAAGGTAAGTATTACCTATCTCCTTCAGATAAGGAAAGCAAATCTTAAAATTATTCATGGTCACTAAGCCAATAAATAGCTTTCTACTTTCTTCTGGCCCTCTCTAGCTTGTCACCTCAGACAGGGCAGATTGCCTCTGAGCTCAGCCAACTCACATGTAAAATATAGGTCAGAGTTTCTTTCCCATCTCACATGGTTGCAAACATTAAAATGAACTAACGGGCAATAGCACTTTTCAAGGTAAAAAAATTATACTGATATTAGTTGATGGGTTATTTTTTATTGGACATTGTACCTGACTGCATTCTGAGCATTTCTAACCAGAAGGTCAGAATCAATCATTACATAATTATGGATCAAAAGCAAGGCAGAAAATTGGAAAGACAACAAGTCAGGACAGTGCTTCTCAGACTATCTGGGATTGAAAACCAGTTGGTTCTTTTAAATTCCTAGTTTTTCATGGATGAATACACAAAACATAAGCCCCTCTTTTTTATGGTCAGCTTCAAGAGAGTTAAAATTGTTGTGACCAACTGCTAAAATTTTTCTAAATATTATTTTTAATTTCTGTATACTCTTGCCATGGACTGATAAGAAAAAGTCAACAGTGGTACTTTCAACTGTGTGAGGTTAGGAGAGCTGGGATTGGTGGGAATTTTAATTTTCAAATTTCTGTACAGAGTTGTTCTGGAATCTACAAATATGAGCCATAAATGACCACCTAAAGGAAAGAAAGAATGGAAGAGGAAAAAAGGTTTTTCATACTCTATTCTCTCTAGTTTAGAGAAATAGAAAAGGGAAAATTTGTCCAATAACAATCATCCCAAGCTGTATGCAACAGAAATGTCTAAATCAATAAGGTCATAAAACCAATTTTTATATAGTGAGTTTTATACACATTCATTAGAAAACTCCTTTAAAGTTTAACTGAAATTGAGATGAAGGTGAAAGATTTTTGGGAGGTTATGCTATTGTTCATCTTAAAGCTAATATTTTTCCATTTGGATTTGGAAACAAACTCTGCCTGCAAATTGCAATGAACCAGAGAAATCTGGTGGGAGCTCTGGGCTGCCTCTTCCTGGCCAGGGGTCCTCTCTGCTGATGCTGTTCCTCTGTTACCACTCATGACTCTTCACAACTCCCACACCTCACTTCTCTTCTTTATTCTGCTATTTATAAAACATTTAGTAGAATCACAAGCGAAGTGTCATACTTTGTCAGGAGGTGCCATTGATGAATGTGTGCAGACAATAGGCCTGAGTTTGGCACCTTAGGTCAATAAAATGAGCAGAAAATTCAGAGCTGTCTAGACAAAATGTATATTTTTGGCTGCCGGTTG
The DNA here is from genome assembly GCA_027563665.1 of Antrozous pallidus. Classification (NCBI taxonomy): domain Eukaryota; kingdom Metazoa; phylum Chordata; class Mammalia; order Chiroptera; family Vespertilionidae; genus Antrozous; species Antrozous pallidus. The sequence continues at coordinate 69,758,782 of CM050514.1, forward strand.
CCTTCATGCTGAGCAGGGGGTATAGTCAGCAGGTTTAGACAATGTATTTTTGGAGCTTTCTAGAATAAAAAATTTGAATGGTTCCAGCAGTCCATTCTTTGTGAGCTTAGGACTTGATGCAATCTTTAAGGCTTGTTCCTTTAGAAGTAAAAGCAGATTCTTAGAGGCCACATCCTGCCTTTCAGATAGAGATAACAGCTTCTACCAGGAAAGAGTTCCTTTCATACCACCCATACATAGGTCGTTATCATGAACACTAACGCTGTTTCCTTGATTATCTATTTCTTGCTACTGCAGCATCTATTGTCATGGCCATACTGCAATAGAAGTGTTTCTGGCTGCCCTTCCTCAATGATCCATGAAGACCCATTTCACAAGTGCGCTAAATAAGGATGGAAACTGGAATAGAATCATAGGCTACTTTTGCAGGCAGATACGCTCCAGCCAGGCTGAGGCTCTGCCTTCATGGACCACCACAGGCCTCCTGTTTTACAGCTGGTGTCTGTGCCATTCCAGTTGCGTAGGATCTTAAGTACCAACTCTGGGTGCACAGTGACCCTCTGAGAGCTCAGTTGGTGAAATATAACACATAAAAGGATGCAATAAATTATTTTCAGAAATAATGCAAAAGAATTTCCATAAATGTGGGCCTGAGAAAATATAAAAGCACCCAAATTCAAGGTGTCAACAGAAGGCTGCAAGTCTGTTATGTGACTAAGACTAAGAAAGCCCATACCTGAACAGTTACATTTATAAACTATGTCTAAATGGGAATGAGAGAGGGGTGTCCAGGGACCTAGCCACAGGGACAGCCACCTCCCTCTAAAGTTCCTGTGGGAAGTAGGCACCAAGGCTCAGACCAGACCATTTTTGCTTGCCTCTGTGAACTTTTGTCCCAAATCCTGATAGGGTGGCCTGGTGAGCCAGGCTGAGGATCTGGAGGCCTCTTGCTATGTTCAAGGAAGGCCTGTTTTTCTCATTTTCTTCTAGGCTCAGACCAAAGTCTCTGTCTTTTTAGTTATCCCACACTGATGATAAAGAAAAGCAGCACAAAAGCCTGACAAGGAAAAGGCAGAGCCAGCCTGCATCTCCTTATGGGCTACAGGATGCTGGTGTATCTAAATGGCCCACCTTGTGCTCTCTCAGGGCAGGGTGGGCCACAGCCAGGACCTGCTCTAGACCATTGTTCTAGGTATTTAGAGGAAAGATAGGCTCCCAAGAAAGGAAATACTAGGAAAAGGAGATGACAGCCTTAGTCCAATGGCTCAGGTCTAGATGTGTGTGTGCTCAGGTGGGGTGGGGGAAGGGAGAAGAGGAGTGAAACCAGAGACCAGGTCTCCGCTCCCCCTCCCCGCACCAGAGGCTAACGGTATTTTACCCTGGTTGAACAGGAGAGCTGATATTAGAAGGCTGGGACTAATGAAGCCTGAAATAAAAGAGTAATAATCGGCAGTATCCTGTCTGTACTACCCGGGAAAGAGAGAGGTACTCAACTTAGTGAATAAAGTTGAATACTTGAGAAGAAGTGTAGGCCCAGTAAAGTAAACAATTAAACAATTCCAAAATCCAAAAAACTCTGAAAATGGATGCTGCTTTATGATTCATTTCATAACAAAATGTGACCTGAATTCATATGAGGCGATTTGCAGTCTTTATCTCAGAGTGAATTTTGATTTGTTTTCTATTACAGATAAAGTCGTGTTTGATCCTGAGATGCTACCCCAATCCTCACTAGGGGTGCTGTAATGTACATAAATGAACTGTGTACTTCTCTAAAATCTTAAAAATTATGAAATCTGAAATACATCTGACCCAATCAGCTAAGGGACTGTGGACCTGTGCATCTCAATGCTTGATACTGTGTGGGCCTCAGTCTGAGCTCAGCTACTCAAATGCCATGTGACTATGAAAAGTGATTTTCTGGCTCTATGGTTTGGTTTCGTTTTTAGTAAGATGAGGATATTTAGTAAGTTCAGATGTTAAAAGAGGTTATACACAGTGTTTATCACAGGGCCTGGCAAGTGATAAACACCTAATAATGTTGGTATTTATCATCTTACTTTATCTAAAAGAGTACATACCTCACCTTTCTTTGATTCGTAGTCAACAAGGAGTCATTTGCCTACTACTAGCTAGCTACCAGGCCTTCTGTATAAGGGAGGTGGAAACTTGGCTAACGAAACTGAGCTTTTGAGTCACTGATGATCCATTATAAATCAATAACTTGACACTCTATTTTCAATCTCAATCTCTTGAATATTTTTTAAAAAATCAAATGAGAGGAAACAAGATGGTGGCATAGGTAAAACACCTATCTTACTGTCATACTCAACAATTTTAATACTACAACTTAACGAAAGAGCAAACACCTTCCAGAATCACCAGAAAGCTCGCCGAGTGAAAATTCCACAAATAAAAGTGAAGATAAGACACTGTGACTCGGAGGAGCGGCGGCGGACAGCGTTGAAAGATTCGTGCGGAGAGAGGTTTGGAGCGCGCGCCAGCAGAGAGGGCGGGCGGCTGAAAACCGGCCAGTTTTCTCGAACAGAGAGACAAAGACATCCCACTGGACTGATTCTCCAGCTTTGGGCGAGGTCCAGGGAAGCAACAGACTATCATACAGGGTGAAAACTGGACGGTGGGAGGGCATGCGGAAGCTCGGGTGCTGCAGAGGTCTCCCGGCTTGTGAAGAAGGCAGCTTGCGCGAACAGCTCGGCTGCGTGACCGCGCACAGAGAGCGATATGCGACTTGTCTCTCATTCGGAAAACCGTCAGACTGCTTTGTTTTACGACCCTGGGTGAGACATTGGGCGTGGAGACTCATTTGGGGAGAGTCTGAATTCTCTGGCAGCCAGTGGAGCTCCACAGCTGCTCTCTCTCAGAGGTGCTGGCGGCCATTGCCCCCGGCACAGAGTCCCTGGGGCCGCATAGGGCGGAGCTAACACTGTCTGCTTGGCCCGGAGACTCCGCCCATCCAACCTGAGCACAGCTGAGCTTCGCAGACAATTGGCCTGGAGGTCAACCCCTCCAAGTGCTAACAACGATTAACCTGAGCTTAACTTCAGCAAGACTGTGCAACCCATATCCACCTCAGGTAACTGGGGAGGCTGAGCCATTGTCCCTTGTAGGACGTCTACCACACAAAGCTAATTGACCAACTCAGGGAAGCAGCCACCATGCAGCGACATGGAAAGAAATCAGATGTGAAAGAAATGGAGGAAAAAAAACAACTGGACATGGAATTCTAAACCACTCTTATAGGGTTTTTCAAGAGGCTCCAACAAAAGGTCGAGGCCTATAAGGAATTAAGCAAGACCGCAAAGGAAATGAATGAGTCGTACAAGGACATGAACGAGACCCTCAAGGAAATGAATGAGACCTGCCAGGAAATGATCAAGACCAACGTGGAAATAAAGGAGACTCTCAAGGATATAAAAGAGACTCTCAAGGATATGAAAAAGGACCAAGCAGAAATTAAGCATACACTGACTGAAATAAAAAATATTACACAAAGACCTAAAAGTACTCTAGAGCACCCCAAGAACCAAGTTAAATATTTGAAATACAAAGAGGTAAAATCCACTCAGCTGAAAAAGCAAGAAACCAAAAAAATCCAAAAAATTGAAGATAGTGTAAGGGGCCTCTGGGACAACCTCAAGCATACCAACATCCGAATTATAGGGGTGCCAGAAAAAGAGAGAGACCAAGACAATGAAAACCTATTTGAAGAAATAGTGACTGAAAACTTCCCCAACCTGGTGAAAGAAATTGACTTTGGAGTCCAAGAAGCACACCGTACCCAAATATATAGGAACCCTTAGAGGACCACACCAAGGCACATCATAATTAAAATGCCAAGAGCAAAAGACAAAGAGAGAATATTAAAAGCAGCAATAGAGAAATAGTTGGTTACCTATAAGGGAGCACCCATACGATTGTCAGCGGATTTCTCAACAGAAACGATGCAGGCCAGACGGGAGTGGCAAGAAATATTCAAAGTGATGAACAGCAAGAATCTACAACCAAGATTACTCTATCCAGCAAAGCTATCATGCAGAATTAAAGGTCAGATGAAGTGCTTCGCAGATAAGAAAAAGCTAAAGGAGTTCATCACCACCAAACCAATATTATATGAAATGCTGAAAGATATTCTTTAAGAAGAGGAAGAAGAAAAAGATAAAAGTGTAAATTAGGAACAACAAATACACATCTATCAACAAATGAATCTAAAAATCAGGTGAATTAATAAGCTGATGAACAGGATATACTGGTGAATGTAACAGAATCACGGACATAGAGAGGCAATGGACTGACAACTCTTGGGGAGAAAGGGGATGTCGGAAGTGCAGCAAGAGACTGGACAAAAATCATGCAACTATGGGAGAGGACAGTGGAGGGGGGTGAGGGCGGAGGGTGGGATGGGTACCAGGTGGAGGGGAACTATAGGGGGGAAAAAAAGGGAACAATGTAATTAATATACTGAACAATAAAGATAATAAAATAAAATAAAATAAATCAAATGAAACAAAAATCAGAGATAGCTACACTTCTGAGACACACCTATACACTTCTAATTCCTGATTGTAAGCAAGTTTTAGTTAAAGACATACAAGAGCATTTTGTAGTCAGGCAAACTGAGGCAGTGAAACTGAGAGAATGGATTTTTTTGGCATGAAAGTTAAAATTTTAGGAGTGTCTTGGCTACTGGTTTGCATTAGTTTATAATGTGGCAAGAAGCCAATAATCTAGAATAAAATTTTCTAAAATATTTTACATTAACTACTAGTCCTGTGAGAGATTCTGCAAATAAAATATTTTCCCCAAATTACTTTGAAATGAAACCCTTCTTTCAGGAAATATTTATTAACACCCACAGAATTAGTGTTAGACCAAATGCACTTTGAAAAATACTGTTTGAGAGAATATTAGCTTCTGGTACATTTTCCAGGCACATAGTGGTTGGCTATTTTGTGATTTCAAGGGTGTTAAAATTTAATTTTTAAAAGGTAAAATTATCATGTTCCTAATAGATATAAAATAAACAGGTCCACCCTCACCAGTTTGGCTCACTGGATAGAGCATCGGCCTGTAGACCAAAGGGTCCCGGGTTTGATTCCGGTCAAGGGCATGTACCTTGGTTGTGGGCACATCCCCAGTAGGGGGTGTGTAAGAGGCAGCTGATCTATGTTTCTCTTTCATTGATGTTTCTAGCTCTCTATTCCTCTCCTTTCCTCTCTGTAAAAAAGCAATAAAATATATATTAAAAAAAAACAGGTCCAAGATTTAATTTAATAATGGAGGAATTACAAGATGTTAAAACTGATATTTAATATATATGGGCAATAAAATACAGTTTAGATTTGTCTTTTCTATGGGCAGAAATAATTGCGTATCTATTAGACACAGTTCGTTTGTACTTCTATAGGTAAGAATTATACGCATTGCTCTCTGTTTCTCTAATTTACAGAGTTGTACAATAGCCTTGTCAAAAATAAGGAGAACATCCATACAGAATCTGATAACCCTCAGAGTGTCCACTAGGTAAGTAACAATGAGCATCCCACAGAAAGGGCACTATGCTAGAAAGAATAATGTCCCATTGCCCCAGATGTTCATGTTCTAATTCCCAGAATCTGTGAATATGTTTTGTTATGTGGAAAAGAGAAATTAAGGTTGAAGATGGAATTATGTTTGCTAACTCAGATGCCTTTAGAATAAGGAAGTTGTCTTGGGGTAGGCTCAAAGTAACTACAAAATCCCTTAGAGTGGAAGGGAGAGGCAGAGGAGAGGTTACAGTTAGAGATTTGAAGATATTACACTACTGGCTTTAAAGATGCAGAAAGAAGACTCAAGCCAAGAGAGATGCAGGAGGCCTCCAGAAGCTGAATGAGAAAACAAACTAGAGTCTTCCCAAGACGCCCCAGAGCAGTGCAGTTCTGCTGACTCCTTGACGTTGCCCCAGTAAGAACCATTGCAGACTTCTGATCTCCAGAAGTATAAGATGGTAGATTTGTGTTGTGTTAATCCGGTAGGCTTGTGGTCGTGGTTACAATATCAAGAGAAAATCAATAGAGGCATCTAGTAATTTCTGCCCATTTAAAAATCTTTAAAAATTTTCCTAATAATGAGAAGTACCAGACTTTGTAATAAATGAATTTTTAAAAACCATAAAAGTGTCCTTCAATGTTTACACATTATTATGCATAATGGTGTGTTATAATACAGACAAATATATTAATATATATATCAAATATAAATATATATATATATATCAAAAAGGAAAGTGACAAGTACAGTACAAAAAAGTATTTCAAACTATTTGAATTGGATTATGAAAAACCAAGGAATTTCTTCACACTTTAACAGAAATAAAGTTTTTGTTTAGAATCAGTAAACACTTCTCATATTACAAAGCCCTGCTGTATAGCATTTTATAGGGGCTGAGCCAGGCCCTGTACTTCAGGCTTTTTGCCTAGACCAGGTCATGCTCTAAATTCAATACCCACTGCCTGCCAAGTAGTGGGGTTTTTGAGTAGTGCCAATCACCGTATTTCAAGAGTACACGAGTTTTTCACAAAATGAGGCTTAACTATGTGTGAACTCTTAAAGAACTTACTTGCCCAGATAAAATGTCTCATCCACTGCTTGCAAGTCTGTCTACCAGCAGACTTTCCAGAGAGATAGGCTTCTACACATGAGAATGTAGCAGGGTGATAGGAAAGTAGTTATGGAATATGGTCCTAGCAGTTCAGTTCTCCACCACGGGCAAGTTTATTTGAAAATGGATGCTGTGGATACAAGTTACCCCAATGATAATGAATGACCCAGAGTCAAAATTACTAAATTCAAATGAAGTTCTTATAGAGCCTGCTCCACCCACACCCCCTGCCCTGGGAGGGGATACTAACAAGCTTCAGGAGAAGGCAGAGAAAGAATGCTTTAAAATGAAAAAAAGAAAGGGGAGTTGGTGGTGGAGGTGATGATGACTGTGTTTGTGTGTTTGTGTGTGTGTGTGTGTGTGTGTGTCGGGGGGGGGGGGTGGTTATTAGATATGTCTCTCTGTAAAGAGCAGTATTTGAAGCAATACCACCCCTTGGGTGAATTTAATTGAGTGCAGCCCTAAATTTGTAGGGCTATGTGGAAACAAGGCAGCTAGGCTCAAAGGGAGTGAAGATTCCCCCACTTGTGGGTAGGGTACCCTTTCCCCCACAAGGTCGACAATTTGTGGGACTTTGTAATTTGCTTATGGCTCCAGAAAGTCTTGTATGTTCATTGGTAGTGTCATTTTTCACCAGGTCTACAAGGTCACTTGGCCATTCAAGAGGACAGAGAGACACCAAGAGATGCTTGACTTCTATCTGGGGTAAGAGGCAGAAGTGGCTGTAGCTTCCTGGAATCAGTTGAAGCCACTAATCTTAGGAAGAAAATGGTTGTCACAGACCGGCTAGTTGTCACCGGCTAATCAATGTCGCGTGGTGATTTAGGATCAGACAAAGGGAGGCACACCTCTTTGTTCTCTCCAGGCCAGTTGATCCCAAACTGGCTTAGAGAAGAAGAGAAAAAAGCACTTGTATGAACTGAGTTGTTGGTGAGATAAATTTGACTGGAGAAGAGTAAGTATCTGAAAGTGACTGGATTAAATTTCTGCCATCATCACAACTGGGAATTGGAATCTCAAGATAGATGTAAAATTATGAAATAAACTATGTTTTAAAACTCCTGAGTTAGGTGGACAATTCTAATGGGGAAACACCATACTAGATTCTATAGGATGGAGACAGTAATCCAAGACAAAAGACAGGAAAAGAATTATTCCAACCAGTTGAATGAAGTTAAAGCCAACATCAAAAAGTCAATATGTAGAGAAAATGACTCAGAGGATGGGATGATCGAATCTTCTGAAAAAGTAGCAGCAATTGACTGTCTCTTCAAACCTACCAACAACTGGCTGTTTTGCTGATCTCATTGGGAATTAATAATAAAGGAACCAAAGAAATCTGGAATGTATTGCTGGGGACTTTGAAGTCCAGGCTACAAGTGGAAACATTTGGAAGAGAAAAAGGCACTGGGGAAGTGAACCAGTCATTTAAAAAAAAGGCATTAAAATGTTTTAGACCATGGTTTTTCAAGCCAGAACATCTGAGCCTTGGCAAGGGATAAAATGTAACCCATAAGAAATAGAAAACTGTGTTTGACAGGAGAATTCCTAACCTGAATAAAAGGAATTTAACCTAAAGTATGAATGAAAGCTGGGGGGAAAGCACAAATAAAGTTAAAATTTTGGTGATAGATCGATAGGACACTGGAGAAAACATACAAAGTGTTTAGTTAACAAGAAAATATCAGGGAAGAGAATCAATACTTTTTTTAAACTTTTATTTATTTTTATTTTATTATTTTAGCTTTGCTTTACTGTGTATCCTAATGCATAGAGAATAGCTACTAATAGAACTTGACATTGAACACAAGGTGGTCAATTCGATTTCATGAACATCATTGTATTGACAAAGAAGGAGGGGGTTATGATTGTGATGTGTACTATGGAGTGTGAAAACTGAGACTGCTCCAAGCTGCTACAGCCATGCTGCAAAGCCAAGTGACATCTCTTAGTCATATTTACTATATGTTTGTTGAAGATCCAGGAATTTGGATTAGGGGTAAACATCTTACAGAGTCTTTCACAGGTTTATTTGCAGCTGTTTTGGTGGTGATAGGGAAGTGGAGGCAATCAGCATGTTCCACCAGGGGAAAGTGATGTCCCAAATGTGGTAGATGAATATCATGGAATATCATGCAACAGTTAGAGATAGCAGACTGGACATAGATATAAATGCACATGAAAAAAATCATAAACTTTTTGAAAGTATATTACAAGCACACACATACAAATCCATTAAATATGTGAGAACAATTGCACATGTGGGGAGGTGATTGGACAGACTGATATACTAATATGTAATAACCTAACTAGAGGCCTGGTGCACTAAATTCATGCACAGGGTTGGCAGGGGGGTGTCTCTCAGCCCAGCCTGTACCCTCTTCAATTTGGAACCCCTTGAGGGACCCCACCAGGATCATGCCTAAACAGGCAGTCAGACATTCCTCTCACAATCCAGGACTGCTGGCTCCCAATTGCTTGCCTGCCTGCCTACCTCCCTGCCTGATTGTCCCTAACTGCTTCTGCTTACCAGCCTGATCACCCCCTAACCACTCCCCTTCCAGCCTGATCAGCGCCTAACTGCTCTCCTGCTGGCCCAATTGTCCCCAACTGCCCTTTCCTGCAGGCCTGGTCCCCCCAACTGCCCTTCCCTGCAGGTCTGCTCCCTGTCAACTGCCCTCTCCTGCATGCCTGATTCCCCCCAACTGTCCTCCCCTATAGGCCTGGTCACCCACAACTGTCCTCCTCTGCAGGCCTCATTCCCCCCAACTGCCCTCCCCTGCAGTCCTGGTCTCCCCCAACTGCCCTCTACTGCAAGCCCGGTCACCACCAACTGCCCTCCCCTGCTGGCCTGGTCATCCCTAACTGCCCTTCTCTGCTGGCCTGATTGCCCACAACTGCCCTCCCCTGCTGGCCATCTTGTGGCAGCTATCTTGTGTCCACATGGGTGTGGCCATCTTTGACCACATGGGGGCAACCATCTTGTGTGTTGGAGTGATAGTCAATTTGCATATTACCTCTTTATTATATAGGATGAGTTCAAGTTATAGGAGTGAAGGAAAGAGGAAAAAGAGAAGGAGGAGGAGCAAGAGAGAGATTGAGATTTAGTAGAAAAAGAGCAATACCATCTCTGCAGAGCCAAAAGGACTGAATGATATTTGTAGAGAAATTCGTGTGTATGTCTTTGTCTATGGCCAAATCCTGTACCATGTTTAATGAATAACCTGAATAAAGACATGAAGGGAAGAATATTCATCAACTTTCTATGACTGAGATGAGTTGTTACTCTGATGGACAATGGGAATCAGGGATAACATCTTGGGAGTAGCCAGAGAAATAGTGACATCTAAGCTTAGTGCCATTGTTTTCCTCTGATGGTAATGTATGCAATTCTTTTGTTGGAGGGAAAGAATCTGGCAGTAGGGTGCCAGACATACAGGGAAAATGGGGTTGCATCTCTTGGTCTATGGGCCATTATTGACACAGGGTTTGCCCTGTGATGGGAGAAACTCAAGAAGAGTCCTCCATGGGAACTGAGATGCTTTGACACCCATAATTTTTTTCTTATGGGGAACATAAGGACTTAACATGATATCATTATTAGATATTTTTTCTAAAGTAATATTCTTAATAAGCACCATTCATTGAACTCACTGTGAGCCTGATATTATTATTAATTCTTTGTAGCTATTACTCCTTTTAACCCTCATTATGAACATATGAAGTAGGTACTGCTATTATCTTACCTTCAAAGTAAAGAAAGTAAAGACTTGGCCCTAGACAGTTTGGCTCAGTGGATAGAGTGTTGGCCTGTGGACTGAAGGGTCCCACGTTCTATTCAGGTCAAGGGCACATGCCTGGGTTGTGGATTAGGATTAGAGTTAAGGTTGTGGGCTCGATTCCCAGTAGGGGGCATTCAAGAGGCAGCCAATCAATTATTCTTTCTCATTATTGATGTTTCTATCTCTCTCTCCCTCTCCCTTTCTCTCTGAAATCAATATATATATAAAACTGAAGACAAGAAACTTGTCCAAGGTCACAGAACAATAGGTGATAGAACCAAAATTCATACCCAAACTATCTAGCTCCAAAATACATTCTTTTAATCATTATACTATAGGCATTTGGTAGTTGGGCTGCATGTTGTACCAAGAAGAGAGAACATGTAATATTGGCAAATTCCTTATTAAAAGGTTCTTTTGCCTTATAAAATTATTTCCTGCTTGATTTTGGTGTCTAAAAGAAGAAAAAGAAATTTGCTCATGGCATTCTGAAGTAGGCAAGAGAATAGTGATTTGATGATGAACAAAACACACCCTCTTTTTCAATCTGCCACATGTTGCTGAGCAAACAATGCCAGGCCTAGAGACCCCAGAGCCTCTGGAGAAATGAAGGACTTCACTTTCAGGCAGAAGACAGGAAGCCATGTGAGCAATTGCTGGGATGACTTGATACTGCATTTGATAAGTAATAAAAGCTATGTAAAATCTAATGGTTTTTCTCATTTAGTACCCTGAAATTTCCATTTTATCATACTGCAAAGGGGCAAGTATGATTTTGCCCAGAGAGGTAAAGCAGACTTAATTTTGCCCTAAAACATTGCTTCTTTGGATCTTGTGTGTGTGTGTGTGTGTGTGTGTGTGTGTGTGTGTGTGTGTGTACTAGGAGCTCAGTGCACAAAATTTGTGCACTGGGGAGGGGTCCCTCATCCCACCTGTGCCCTCTCACAGTCCAGGACCCCTCAGGGGATGTCTGCCTGCCAGCTTAAATGAGAAGCTGGCAAGACAGACACCCCTCTCTCATTCTGGAACTCTCATAGTCCCCTTACTCCTTACCGCCTGCTTGCAGTGAAGGCTGGAGAGGCTCCTGCCACCACTGCTGCACTCACCAACTGTGAGCTCGGCTTCTGGCTGAGCTATGCTCCCCCTGTGGGAGTGCACTGATCACCATGGGGCAGCTCCTGGGTTGAGCATCTGCCCCCCGTGGTCAGTGTGCATCATAGTGAACAGTTGTTCTGTTGTTCGGTAAATTTGCATATTATCTTTTTATTATATAGGAGATATATATATATATATATATATATATATATATATATATATATATACATACATACTGGTGGCCTGGTGCACAAAATTCATGCATGGAGGGGGGTTCCCTCAACCCAGCCTGCACCCTCTCCAATCAAGGACCCCTTCAGGGATGTCTGGCTGTTGGCAGTCAGAGATGTCTGACTGTTGGCAGTCGGACATCCCTCTCACAATCTAAGACCACTGGCTCCTAACTGCGCACTGGCCTACCTGCCTGATCGCCCCTAACTGCCTCTGCCTGATCGCCCCTAACCCCCCTGACTGCCTGCCTGATTGTCCCTAACTGCTCCCCTACCAGCCTGATCGCCCCTAAGTGCTCCTCTGCTGGCCTGATTGCCCCTAACTGCCTCTGCCTTATCCCACACCTGGGACCCAGGCTTCTCTCCCTCTGGCCAGCCATAGGCACCTAGGACCAGGGCCAGCTTCACTCAGTCTGGCTGCAGCCACAGGCAGCCACAGGCATCCAGGACCACAGGGCATGTGGCTTGTCACTCTCCTGGGCTGCAGGTGCAGGTGCAGGTGCTGGCGCCCAGGACTGTGAGGCAGGCGGCTTGTCCCTCTCCTGGGCCAGAGAGGCAGGCACAGCTGTTGGCATCCGGGATTGTGGAGGGGGTGGCTTGTTCTTCTCCCAATCTGTAGCCTGTCTGCTCATCTTTCCTCTCTCTCCAGTGTAGAGTGTCTGAGCCATTATGGCATGATGGCATGAAGGTGTGATGATTATTTGCATATTAGCTCTTCATTATATAGGATTTTAACTTGTCACAGTCTATCTTCAAGTGGATATTTTACGACTTCACATCTTGTATAGAAACTTCACTGTAACAAAATTTCACTTTTCCTAGGCAATCTTTGTGCTATTGTCATCATGTATTTTACTTACACAGATGTTATAAAACTGACATTACATTATTATTTGTTTAAATAGTTAATTATCTTTAAATATATTTAAATAATAAGAAACTTCTATTGTATTTTTTCCTATGCATTTTTTCCTTTGGTGTTTTCCATTTCTTGGTATAGATCATTATTTGTATCTGGCACAATTTTATCTCTGCTTGCAGGACTTCTTTTAACATTTCTTATACTACAAATCTGCTGGTGATTTAAAAAATTCAATCTTTTATATAAAAAATATTTTAACTATTTCTAAAATAGTTTAAAATAGTTAAAATATATCTTGATTATTTTAAACTATTTAAAAAATATTTTCACTCAGTCTAGAATTATAAATTGAGAGGATTTTCCTCCTTGTGAGTACCTTAATGATGTTGCTCTACTATCTTCTCCCTTACACTGTTTCTGATGAGAAATCTTTTGTAATCTTTATGTTTATTCCTGTGTATAGTGTGTCTTTTCTTCTGACTACAGCCCGGCCCGTCACCAGGCTATCACAGGGCCCTGAGATTGGAGGCCTGCCATAGCTGGTTGGCCCTGCCCACAGCCTGCCCAGCCTAACCCAGGGAAAGGCCCTTTCTGGACCTGGATCTGGGCACCTGGCCATCACAGGGCCCTGTTATTGGGGCCCCACCATCACTGGCTGGCCCTACCCACAGCCTAGCCCAGCCTAACCCAGGGCCATCGCCTTGTGATTGGCTGGTGGGCATGGCTTATTGGGTGTAGTGAAGGTATGGTCAATTTGCATATTACTCTTTTATTAGATATGATATATATAATTGATTTTTAGAAGGGAAGAGAGAGGGGGGGAGGGGGGAGACATCAATGATGAGAAAGAATCATTGATTAGCTGCCGCCTCACACCCCCTATTGAGGATTGAGTCCACAGCCCAGGCATGTACCTTGATGGGGAATCTAACCATGACCTCCTGGTTCATAAGTGTGGCTCAGAGATCAGCCAGGCAGATCTCTATGCCACATCTCTTCACTTATTCAAGAAACTTTAATCCTTTAGTACCTTATTCCACCTATTCTCTCTTCCTTTCTCTTTCCTTCCTCTAGCTCCCTCCCCTCCCCTCCCCTTCCCTTTCCTTCCCTTTTGTGTTTTTTTTAATTGTATACTTATCTGACATCCTTACTACATTTTGAGTTTTGTTGATGAAAGTTATTATATTTTTTTCACCTTTTCGATCCCTCACTTGTCAATCTAGTAGTGTATTTTGTTTATAGCATTTCAGTATAAACATTTGGTGAGCTAATGTATATAAGCATATCTACTTAGCTATGCTTACAAATTTGTTTCTTAATAAAATGACCTAGAGAAAAGTCATTGCCTGCGGCTATCAGCTGGTGTTATTTTATAATTCTGACTGACTTTCTTTTCCACTCTCTGGAAAATGTCACTACAGATGTCTGCTGTATGGGACTAGAAATGAGTTTTCCTCTTACTATAACTTATCCACTGTTCAGAATAGATTATTTTCCCTTTTCCTTCTCTTTCTTCATTCTTTTTTTTCTTTTTCCCCATTTGTATACACTTTCAGTGTTACTATTTTTTTTACAACAAAATAAAAGTTTTTGATAAAATGAATAAAGTATAATCATTTATTTTAGTAACATGTAGGCTATCCATAATTTTAATACCATATAGGTCTTTATGTGAATTTATTGGAGACATTATTTTTGCTCAACCTAGTGAATGATGCTGAAATTTAATTGATTTTTATTGGCACAGAGATATAATGTGGCTGTCTTTAAGTAAGGGCAGTGGTTGGGTTGGGTGGAGCTAAGTGTGCTTGGAGAGCCAGCCTTGGCTTCTGAGTTTGGTTTGGTGCCAGTTGGTGGAAACTTGAGCGTTTCTAGTTCTTTTCAATATGATTACATAGTAAGGAGAAAAATGTCCAGACTAGGCATATGAGAAATAATTTTCCTCAGACCATGTAATTAAAAACTCAAGAAGCATTTTGACTTTATTTTATTACCATAAAGTAGGGAAAATTAAAGAATATTTAAAAGTTTTTAATGTACCAACAAAATACTACTGCAATTTATATGAAAAAGGAATGTGTGTATTTGTATGTAGAGTGGGTGTGAACTAAGCTGCATTACAATACCAAAAATACTTCAAGTGGAATTCTAGACAATTTAGTAATCAACTTTGCAACATGTCTTTACATTAAGCCAAGATATTCTTTGAAATTCTCAGTAGTAAGTGAATGGTAACTTTCCCCTAACACCTCTCCCTGTATCTGAAGCTCCAATATTTCTAACATTTATCCAAAATTCCCCACTTCAACATCTTCCAAAAAATGCTTTTTGTCTTCCTTGCACTCCTGACCATACATATTGCAGATGTTCTTTATGGAATATAGTTAGGGCTGCATGGTCTCATGCTACATTCTTATCATCCCAGCCTCATTCTCACCCTGAATGCACTCAACTTTTTCATGCGTCATTGTGAAGTGCTGATTTCTGTCTGGTGTTATCTGGTAAATATATCCACCTAGGAAATGTAACATCTGGTGTTTATTGCATTAACTTTTTATTTTGGGAGCTCTCTATAGGTTGATAAGATCAGCCATTAAAGAAACTTGTGATAATGTTGTGTTTTTGTCTCCAACACTGTCTAGAATGCTCTGCAAATCTCTGCACATTTCTCTGAAGCTTTCGCTATATTTTCTGGGTCCTGTACTCCTCAAATAGATTCCATGCTGCTTATCTGGTCTCCCCAGACCTCCTTTACTTCCTGGGTATATTGCTGAATTACATTTTTTCTAACCTTCTCACAGTTAGGTATGACCATGTACTGAGTTCTGATCAATTGAATTTTGGTGAAAGAAATATAACCACTTTCTAGCCTGGCCTCTAAACACTTTGGAATGATCCTTTAAGCCAGTGTTTTCTGCTGGAGGTTGATTTTTGCCTTCTTCATTCCACTCCCAGGAACTTTGGTAATGTCTGAAGATATTTTGGTTGTCACAACTGGAAGAATACTACTGGAATCTAGTGGGTGGAGGCCAGGGATACTGCTAAATATGTTACAATGCACAAGAGAGCAAATAAAAAATGATCCAGGCTCAAATGGCAACAATGATGAGGTTAGGAAAACCTGCTTTTTCTTACTCTGTCTCCTGCTTAAATGTAGAAGATTCATAGGAAGATTTAGAGAACCTGAAAGTTGTCCAAGCCACCGGATAAATAGAAATTAAGGCTCTGAATCTCTGCACAATGGCTTTCACTGAACATGGTAGCCTGTGACTTGAGAAAGGAATAAAAGCTTTATTGCATTACATCACTGAGATTTGAAGGCTAGTGGTAAAACCATTAAAAACACTTTAATATAAGCTCAAAAATTGACAAATTACTTAATCTCTTCTTATCTTAATTTTCTGGGTATTAAGTGAAAATAATGATATCACCTCTCATAATGATATCATTATAATGATATCACTTCTGTGTGGACTGAATGAGTTTGATTTGAAAACACTTAGAATAGTACCTATCTAACTGATTATTATATACATAAAATCTTTTTGTCTTGTGACCTATGCTTTTAAAGGACTACTCAAAGGTCTGATAATAGCTTGTGATGCTACTGCTCTCAAAGAACCACTTATGTAATTGGCTCATTCAGCATTTTAACCAAAGTGGGAGACTACAGTTGAAGATTTCTCTCTGTTGCAATAATCTGGCCACTCAGTATATATCCTATATAATAAAAGGCTAATATGCAAATTGTCCCCTCAACCAGGAGTTTGATCAACAGGCAGGCCAGCCATCCACCTATGTTTCTCCCCCTGGCCAGGCTGTCTGGACCCCACCCATGCACCAGGATATATATCCACATATATATACATACACACACACATACTGAGTTATCTGTATAGCTAACCAAAGCTATATTCCCCTTGATTCATTGCTGCCTGATATACAAGCTCCATTTTCCCATGGACTAGTCCTGAGGAAGGTACCACTGACCTGCTCTCTTCCCCTGCTGCACCTTGAGGCTTCTGAGAGAATAGAGAAAGTTTATTTTAACATTAATGTAAGAAAAACATGTAGAACATGGTGACTACTTCAGTCTGAGCCTTCCTGATTTAGCCTGAGTGGGGTCTCTGAAGTCAACTGGCCTTATCCAACATAGATACAAATCAATGCTGTGGCCACTTGTGGTAGGACAGGGATGAAGCAGAGGAGGGAGGAGCTTTACAACCTAGGGACAAAATGTGATCACGTAGAAACTCAGAGAATTGGGTTAATATGATGAAGAAATAAAGACACTGATAAAATCTTGACATAGGGAGTTCCACCAACACTGCCTAGCCAATTCTGTGGAAGAGGATATACACATTTTTCTCTTCACACTTAGAGCCTTGCTGACATCTCTGCTGTTGAGAATACTGTGGAAGATTGTGGCTATGTGCCATAGGGAAAACTATCAGTTTGTGCTGATTTCCAAATGTAGATGTGAGCTATAAATAGTCTTCTTCAGAGAGAAGTCCAACACTTCTCATCCAACCAGGGAAATCCAGGGTATGTAGGCAGGATTCAGCTACCTAGTTCCATAGAAAGCAAGTGTTCAGGACAGAGGTTGGACACTAAGTAGAGAAGGTGAATTGACAAAGTTGCATTTGCTCTGTATCAGGATTCTGGCCCAATATTTCTATTGTTCTTGTGCTTATCCTTACCATCATGGACCTCAGCACCTATCCATGAGCCCATATGGGTGTGTCTGCTCCACCCAACCATGGCATCAGTGGTTTCTTTCTTCCTCAAAAATTAAGTCCTTTATGGAAGCAGTTTCTTGGTCCAGCAGCTTCTACCCAACCCAACCTTTTCTTCCCTGGCAACTATTATCAAGGATCCTGAAGTCAAAAATCTGTGTTCACCTAAGGACATATTTGGGGTAAAGAGCTTCATTTGTACCAAAGAAAACCATTTCAAACCCTGATATTATGTCATTTAGACCCCCATTGTGCCTTCAGATCTCCTAGAAGCTAAAAAACAAATAAACAAACAAAAAACCCCACAAAACAACCAACAGCAGAAAAACCAAACAAAGAGCCCCACACAACAGATGCCTAAGCTCCACTCCCAGCGATTGGGGTCCATTTGTCTAATGTGTAGCCAAGTTAAGACTGCTGTTGTAGATTCTCCTTTATAAATATAGGCAGACAACCTAGAATCTCCCAGCATCTGGGAAAAAAAAACACAACAAATGGCATGGGGGGATATAAAAAACAGGAGAACCTAACACTAAGAAATGAATAATTTTAGAAAAAGATAAGAAGTTTAAAAAATAAATTTAGCTAGCTGATGTGGCTCAATGGTTGAGCATCGACCTATGAACTAGTAGGTCATGGTTCAATTCTCAATCAGGGCATATACCTGAATTTCAGGTTTGATCCCCAGTAGAGGGTGTGCAAGAGGCAGCCAATCAATGACTCTCTCATCATTATTGTTTCTATCTCTCCCTCTCCCTTCCTCTCTGAAATCAATAAAAATATATTAGTTCATTTTGGAATTTTGAGAGGCTATCACATTGATGAAATAAGCAAGGCTGTTATAAAGAAGAGAAAAACATTTGCATAGAGCATCTAGGAGTGTGGGGTCACTCCCAGACAAGCCACCTTGAGCATTCTTTAAATCTCTGTCTGGCTGAATCCAAGGCACCTGGCAAAACCCTGTCTTGGAAAAATATGCTTCACCAACAAGGCTGATGTGTTTATCAGCTTGACCTCAACTTTGCCTCAGGTGTCAGGGAGAAGACCTTGAAATGTAAATGCAGTCTTGCCCTGGAATGGGGGAATGAATAGGACCTGGGCCCACCAAAACTCCTTTGATCCTAATGTTGGAGAAACCCCTTTGTATTGTGGAATATAAACATGGCTTCATGGGCTGAGAGTCTCTGTCTCTCCATCAGAGAGAACAGACATCCCACCCAGCCCAAGCTTTTTATCTCTGTGTCTTCTTATCTATTCTTCATTTTTCTTAATCCCCAGCTCCTCTACTCAGAAACTAAACCCAATCTCTCTCTCCACGCTGGATGTGGAAAAAAGAGAAATGTAGGAGTCTCTTACATTTTTTCTTTCCAGAGGTAAACACCCCCAATTACTCTACCACAGGATTTTTTAATCTTATCACTGATATTTTAGATCAGATAGTCTTGTACCTTGTAAGATGTTGAGAAATATCCTAACCTGGACCCACTAGATGCCAGTGGCATAGCCCTGTTGTGACAGCTAACAGAATCTCTAGATATTGTCAACTATCCTTTGAAAAGGAGCAAGGGGGGTGAAATTACTCCATGGTTGAGAACCACTATTTTACTCCAAGACAAGGACAATGGTATTTAAGAAAAAGTATCCTAAAAAAGCAGAGCTAGTTGGTCAGTTCACTAGGAAATTCTGCTTTGCTAACAAAAATTATGGATAGGCAAGCTTTATTTTAAGTAGTGCTCCTTTATTATATCATTTTAATATGTATAAAGACACTTTCTAACAATGATAACAAAAATGAACATTTAGTGGTTGTCAGGAACTGACATCTAATTTTGCCTGAATTATCTCATTTAACACAAGAGGAAGCCAACAATAAATTGAGTATTATGAATACCATCTTACACAGAGGAAGTGGGGGGACTTGAGGCACAGAGCTGTTAAGAACTTGTCTAAGGTCAAGAAACTAGTAGGTAATAAAACTCCAATAAAAGATCAGGTGGTTTGACAGCAGACTTTGTGCATACTTCACTACTCTGCCTTCCTGATTGAGTGATTTTTAAAAAAATACATTTTATTGATTTATTACAGAGAGGAAGGGGGAGAGAGAGAAAGTCAGAAGCATCGATCAGCTGCCTCTTGCACACCCCCTACTGGGGATGTGCCCGCAGCCAAGGTACATGCCCCTGACCGGAATCGAACCCTGGACCTTTGAGGCTGCAGGCTGACACTCTATCCACTGAGCCAAACCGGTTTCAGATGATTGAGTGATTTTAATGGAAGGACTATCTGGTCCTGGAACATGATGGTAAAAGTGAAATTAAAAGTTGGTAAAAGTTGTTGGTCCTCTCTTTGTCTCTGCAATCACATCAGTACTCTATTGCCTTCCTTATTCATGCATATTCGTTTTATATAATGGGGAGAAATACGTAGGGAAAGCCTGGAGCAAAACCTATCTTCACACCATCTGATTATCTCCTTAATAAAGTGCAGTCAGACCTTTCTGATCATCCAAAGTCTGTCCACATGAGAGCAAAACCCATGCAAAGAAGATGGCCTATGTCATATAGACATAGATCCAAAATACAGTGTGACCAAGGAACTTTTATTTCTGAGCATCGGCTTCTTCATCTGCACATTAAAGGTCATGGAGACTAAATCTTGAAGAGTTATAATGTATACAAAGCACCAAGCAGAGAGTCTGGTTCATGGTAGATATTCAATTTCATAATAGCTGTTTTAGTGGCTCAAAAGGCCTTCCTCATTAATTTACCTTGAAGTTAAACATTTCCATGGTTCTCAGTGCTCTTGCTTTGAACCATGGCTCCAGTTTTGACTTCTTTTTGCAGTTAACTCTTGGCTTTAGCCTCTGGTCTCTATTTTAAGTGTTTAACTTAATCGCTTGCCTCTTGTGCTCAACTCACACATGAGGTATTTGTGTCCTGAGTCTTCCTGTTCTTATGTGATGTCAGGATCTAGCTTGACCCATGTTTTTATTTTTGGTACCTGGCTCTCTGGATCTGTGCATGGTGAGGCTGCCTCTAAGATGGAGCAATTAGGATTCAAAGAAGCAACAGAGAAAAGGTGTAAGTCATGCTTGCCAAAGAATTCAAGAAAGAATAGCTGCAGAATTAGAGAGCCACAAAAGGAAGCAGAGAAACTACTAATGCCTTGCAACAAAAGTTGAACAATGTGGTATAAAAAATTAAAAAAAGCCAAGGGTCTTTTTCTTCTGGCATCTATGTGATTGTCTGCTCTCAGCTGCTGATGACTTAGTGACACCTCCATAGGTCAGAGAACTTGCAATGAATAAGGAATCTGCATGGAAGAAATGAAGGAATTCTTTGAAGCAGGTTGAGTTGCTGTTGTCAAAGAGTGAACAGCTTGCCTACTATGGGAAGCAGCCCACAAAGCTTTGGAGATATGTGTTTGCAAAGCACATGCTGGCTTTTTGTGGGTTTGAAATCTGCCAGGAACAAATTCTTTTCTCCTTCTGTGCTAGGCCTCTTGCCAATACTAACAAACAACTTTAGTTCTTTAAAACAAAACAAAACACCTATTTCAGGTTGGCCTTGTAATTTTCAAACACCATCTGCAGGCCTGAAAACATACTTCCATGTGGTACATCCTCTTTCTCCTCAAAAATGAAGGCTAAGCATGTCTTTTTGATAGAAATTCCTTGGTAAGAAGCAGCTATGACCCAGTGCATAAAAATAATTAAAAACAATTAGAGACAATTTAGAGCCAGAACTAACAGGTGGTTTGTTTGCAATCAACACACTGCCTGCCCCCACATATCTGGGTGCAGACTGTTTATTTGTTTACCTGAAACACAAACCTAATCTGTTTAATTTGTGCAAAAGTTTCACATAAATGAGGGGAAAACACTTGGGGTTTTATTGATGCTTATAAAGCACATTGCCCCTTCAAGTCCAAAAATGTACTTCCCAGCTTTCTCTGTTCCCATGATGCCTGTTGAGAGAAGGAAACCCTGGAGGTAGAGGGAGAGGGGAATTAGGGGAGCAGAGGATGGATGCAATACACATCTAAGCAGAAGCATTTGCTACCTGGAAGGAGTCACAAGACACTTCCTGGCAAAACTTGAGAGAAGCTTTTATGTTTCATTGTGGGTGGGTTCGGCCTGGAAGAATTCCAGCCCTCAGAGAAAGAAACACACAGAACTCACATGTCTCTGACCTGGCCTTCACCTCAGTTTCATTCCCAGCCTGGTTCCTAGTTGTGACCTTCCCAGAAGTCTAGTCTCTTGGCCCCTGTTTTCCACTGAGCTTCTGCTTTCAGCATTAGTTTCATCAGACCAGTTACCACATCCAACTTCATGTACTCATAATATTCTTTCCCCCTGGTTCTAGAAATTCCCTCGTGATAGAAGAGGCAGGGATCAAGGATTAGAAACTGGTGGGTAGTTGAAGCAGAAAAAATTGATGACTTGATTTATTCCACAAATATTTATTGAGTATCTATCTTGTGCCAGGAGCTAGATCTTTAGTAGCCCATGAGATAGTACTAGCTGAGCTTTTAAGGAACTTACTTTTATATGAACTTAGGTTCCACTTAACACCACGTTACAAATATCACCTAGTGAGCCCTTATTCCAAGCCAGGCACTGCACAAACACTTTCAACCTATGAAGTACCCATGGTCACATGTATGGAACAAATCTGTCAGTTCTATTCTGTAAGTTGAAACTAAAGAGTTTGGGTAACCTGACCAGGCTCGTAGAGCTAGTGATAGGTGAAGCTAGGATTTTACTTAAACTCTAACTCCTGTTCCAATACCCTTAATTTTTTTTATTTACAATATAACTTATATTTAATAGTAGTACATATGTTTTCCTCCCCCCCCAATATCCTCCCCCCAGCCTCCCTTACCCCCCAGCACATGCCCCCCACCTGCCCCCATCCCCGCCCCAGTGTCTTTCATTCATTGGTTATGCTCATATGTATGCATACAAGTCCTTCGGTTGATCTCCCCCAGCATCTGCCTCCCCTCCACTCCAGCCTTCCCCCTGTAGCTTGACAGCCTGTTCAAGGCCACCCTGCCTCTATATCAATCACTTCCCCCTGTTTCTTTTCTTCAAAATATCTTGCCTCTGCATACTGAAAACAAACGTATAAGAGCAAAAAAAGTTTGAGTGTCAGTTTCAATGTCCAACTGTTCTGAGTTCCAGTTTCAATGTCAAATAATTCTTCATGTGTACATGTCAGCAATGGTATCCAGATGGTGGACACATCGTGGCAATGCAAGATCCATCCTCTCTGGTAAGGTCCTGGGCCGCCTGCTAGCATGGCAAGGTGTCATCAGCGTCCCCCATCTCTGGACCGTCCTCGTGGCTGGAACAGACCCGTCAGTTCCTCACTGTCCCAGGAACCCACATGGTCTTGGAGTTGTTCTCTGAAAACACACAAACACATTCTCGACCAAAGGTTAACAAAGGGATCCTCTCTGCAAAATAGACTTGGGATTCTTTTTATTTTTGCCTAAATGATTTTCCTTTGGCTTCTTTTGACACCATGTGTGTTTTTTCATGGGTGTCCTGCAGTTGGTTTTACAAATGGAATTTTCTTTTCTGGAGTAAGAATTTTCTACATGTATTTTACTTATAGAATATTTTTCCTTACATGATATTACCCCCCCTTTTTTTTGGTTAATAGGGGCTTTTGGAAATTTTATCTTGCCAATACCCTTAATTTTTGTGCTGCATTCTGCTAGTTTGAAATCACAGATGCTTTTTTGCACATTGCTACACTTAAATGTTTATAGAATTAACTTCTTATTCAGTAAAGTGCTGCAGGTTTAGCCTTGTGAGTGAGGAGAAGGTGGTGACATAGGTGATGATAATATAATGGATTACACATGGCCTGAAATTCTGCCCTGGGAATTAACTGTGGGAGGTGACTAAATACTCTCTTTTTCAGTTCACTTTCAGAGTGCATAACTTCGGGAGATGGATGGAGGTCACCTTCAGGCCTGAACATCTTAATGAGAATTAGTTTTGTCAGTTTTTCCCCCTTTCTGGAGATAATAAACATCCTAGAAGAAGATGATTTTGAAGAGTGTTTAGAATACTTTCAATTAGTCTCCTATTGCCATTTGAACCCTAGAGCTGGACCTACGACTATTAAATGGATGTTTTTCTTGAAACTAACTACTCTTCTGGGACCTTACATTTGGCAAAGTAGCTATCTCAGATTAAAGCATATCCCCTGGCTATTACTCAGCATTTCTGGGAAACTCTCCATCCATGTGAGCTTGCAATAATCTCCTTGTTTGGCTGAATTGCCAGTCAAAATATCACCCTCCCTGGTCCAACACATTTCTTTGGCACAGTGGAGTCAAGTCCTCACAGATGTCACACAGGGGATTTGGAGAACTTCAGTTATAGTCCACAAGCTATATGGGAGACTGCTATATAGCAGGAGGGAATTCCTCCCCATGTGAGGAATTCTCTTCTGTCAAAGGAAAGACTGCTATACAGCAGGAGGGAATTCCTCCCCATGTGAGGAATTCTCTTCTGTCAAAGGAAAGGCACACCCCAGTAAAGCGAAGACCTGGGCAATGGTTTGCAAAGATCCAACCATTTTATTGCCCAAGTCTTCAAAAATAAATATAACCTCTTTTGGGACAGAGATTATTCAGATATTGTCTAAATTCCAAAGCCCTAGAGCTTTTGTTTGATTTGTGGCTAAACAGTGACACAATTGCTGTCAATCCCCAGGCAGACACAACTTTGGTCAGCAGCACAAAGCCCATCTTCACTGGGAAACTTGGGTCAGTTTCATTGTTTGAGCCAGTAATGGTCCATAAGAGAAGGGAAAGGTTAATTCCAGACCTACAACTTGATTTCTTCCCTGAACAGACCCAAGGGTGATAAAGGAGAGGCGCCTTAGTAATAGCAACCATTTTTTCAAGACTGAGAACCATTTGCTTCCTTTGATTCATAAAGAAGCATTTGGCAGAAAGAATTAGATGAAACTCAGATGGTAAAAGGATTAAGAACCTTCAAGGAAATAAATTTTAAGTCTGACAATCTTTCACATAACCTATTCAAGAAATTTTGTCTTACTAATTCTCCCTTTGAAAGTTTGCATAATAATAACTGACTTTTACATAGTGCTTACTCTATATCAGGCACTAACTAATCTAGTGTTTTAAAAATCAATTTTAAATTTAAAAAAATTATTTAAATTTTAAAAATCAATTTTAAAATAAAATTTCCTTACATTCTCATAACCACTCTATGAAGTGGTTCTATTTTTATTCTCACTTCAATGGTGAGACCCCCTAAGGCAATGGGAGGATCAGTAATTTGCCCAAGTTTTCAGTTTGTTGAATTCAGCCAGTCTATTTCCAGAAGTATAAGAAAAAGAAAAGGGAAGGGAAGGGAAGGGAAGGGAAGGGACGGGAAGGGAAGGGAAGAAAAGGGAGAGGAAGGGAGGGAAGGGGAGGGGAGGGGAGGGGAGGGAAGGGAAGGGAAGGGAAGGGAACGGAAGGGAAGGGAAGGGAAGGGAAGGGAAGGGAAGGGAAGGGAAAGGAATAAGGTAGCATTAGTTATTTCTTTCCTTTGATTTAGGCAGCTACACTTCATATTTGAATGATAATTAATCTACAATGTTCTCACCAGCATAAATATTTTATGGCTCTGGAATTCACTTCTCTACCCTTTTATTCTAACCACTCCCTCCCTGACCTGGCAGGCTACTCCTGAAGCCAGCTTGTATCGTGGACTGATTGTGCTTAAAATGATGCTTAGGAATGTGGCATATGTCCACTTGTAAGACAAGTTCATAAAGCAAAGCCCTCAGTTGGGGTTTCTGGGTGGGTTGGGTCAAGTCACTTTCCTTTCAGATCTGCTACAGAAACCCACACATGGACTCTGGTTAGACAGCATTTCATTTTCCAGAACTCAGCATGTGATTGCCAAATTTCTACTCAAAGGTAACATTTTATGAAACACCAGATGTTCTTTAGGGTCTGACTAAAGGTAAGTATAAAAACAGCCATGAATTCATAAGAATATAACAATAATATCCTCAGTAAAGTTTTTTTTAAATATCTGAGGTCACTGACTAATAACTGAGTTGATCAATTCATCTAGACAATGTTGTTATGAAGTGAAGACAACCAGCTGTAATGAAAAGAGATACTACGGAGCTGAGCTCATTCAGGTTACATAATAAATCTTTGTCATTAATTGGTTTTATTTTGTGTTTCACTTTATGACTCAGTTTTTCCTATTTTAATAGTTTCTGTTTTATAATCATTTCACATTACAGATTCATGGTGATTGCTTTCAGTTCTAAGATCTCTGAATCTAAGAGTTAAGACAAACATTAGGACCACTTGGGGCAATCATTTTGTTTTGTGAATGAAAAGTCTGAGACCCAATCAGGGACTACTCAAAGTCTTACAATGTGTAAGATAGCCAGAAATGATGGCTCACAGCTCTCTTGGTTGTTAGAGTTCAGTGTGGTAGTTACGTAAAGAGTTTGGCTTTGACCAATAGCACAGAACAGAGAACCGAGAAATCTACCCAAGCCATTATGCTCAATTAATATTTGACAAAGGAGGCAAAAGCATACAATGGAGTCAAGACAGTCTCTTCAATAAATAGTGATGGGAAAATTGCACAGAGTCTTGCAAAAAAAAAAAAAAAAAGAAAGAAAAATGAAATTAGATCACCAACTTACATCATGCATAAAGATAAACTCAAAATGGATAAAGGACTTAAATGTAAGACGGGAAACCATAAAGAGCTTAGAAGAATCCATAGGCACCAAAATAGCAGCCATTTGTCGGAGCAATATCTTTACCAATATAGCTCCTAGGACAATGGAAACTAAGGAGAAAATAAACAAATGGGACTATACCAAAATAAAAAGCTTCTGCACAGCAAAAGAAACCATCAACAAAACAACAGGAAAGCCTACTGAATGAGAGAACATATTTGCAAATGTTATCTCAGATAAGGGTTTAATCTCCAACATTTATAGGGAACTCATACAACTCAACAAAAAAAAAAGACAAATAATCCAATCAAAAAATGGGCAAAGGACAGAAATAGACACTTTCCAAAAGAGAATATACAGAAGGCCAAGAGGCATATGAAAATATGCTCAAAGTTACTAATCATCCAAGAGATGCAAATCAAAATAGCAATGAGGTACCATCTCACACCTGTCAGAATAGCTATCATCAATAAATCAACAAACAACAAGTGTTAGCCAGGATGTGGAGAAAAAGGAACACTCTTGCACTGCTGGTGGTGCAACCAATGTGAAAAACAGTATGGAGTTTCTTCAAAAAATTAAAAATGAAACTTCCATTTGACCCCGTAATTCCACTTCAAAGAATATATCCCAGAAAATTAGGAAGGATATATGTACCCTATGTTTACAGCAGCACAATTTACAATAGCTAAGATTTGGAAACAGCCTAAGTGCCCATCAGCAGATGAGTGAATTAGAAAACTGTGATACATCTACACAATGGAATAGTACACTGCAGTAAGAAAGCATTCTTACCATTTGCAACAGCATGGATGGAACTGGAGAGCATTATGCTAAGTGAAATAAGCCAGTCAGAGAAAGATAAATATCAAATGATCTCATCATTTGTGTAATATAATGAACAACAGAAACTGATAAACAAAAATAGAACCAGAGACATAGAACCATAGAATACTGTCCAACTGATGAGGGAAGGTGGGGGGTGAGGGGGTAAGAGATGGGCATATGCAATGGATATAGACATTACGGGGGTGAGGGCATGTGCTGGGAGGTGGAAACAGCCAGGGAGAGGTCAATGGGGAAAAAAGGAGACTCATGTAATACTTTAAACAATAAAGAATTTAAATTTAAAAATATAAAATAAAGAGTTTGGCTTGTTAGATAAAAAGAGTTCGGCTTTTTTCAACCAAAATTGATAACGGAGCAGAGACAGAGGAGAGCAGAGGCTATTTAATACTGTTTTTCACCCTTCTCCAACTTCTGTGTTAGGTACCCTGTTATGAACACTGGGAGTGACACTGATGACTCTGAAAGTAGAAGGGTAAGGCAAGGTTGCCTCCAGAAGTTTTCTGCCTCCTTGCATTTTTCAGTCCTTAACTTCAGGTTATTTTTCACATAATACATTCAGCCATTGGGATTCCTGAACTATACCCTTCTCAAAAAAACAGGAGATAGTTTGGGGCTTTACAATGATAAAGCATTCACAGTCTTGATGACAGCAAAATATATTTTTACTTTTTTCATAATCATTTTTGTTAAGAACAGGTTATTTTTACTCGAAAGCAGTTAAGAGTTCCAAATGACATCTACAGTTGCTTATATTCTGTAATGATCTTGCCCCACATTTGATAGAGTCACAGTGTATGTGTGCATTTATTTGTTAGATATATACGTTTCTGAATATAGGAAGGACACAGGGTGAGTTTTATTTTTATGTCTCAGAGTTTGAACTAGAGTTGGATTGAATTAAATGCTGATTGAACCAGTTGAATTTAGTGATAATAGTCTATACGTGGATGTAGAGATTTGTGTTTCTTTGAATGCTTTTTCCACTTTAGTTACAAGCTATGAATAAGGAAAGGTTGTATAAGATATCAATTCTCCTAACTCGACATTTCAGGTGAAGTTAAGCTTTTTAAGAAAGTATGTCGTTAATGTTCTTGGTTAATTGAATCAGGGAAATACTATAGGCCAAACACAATTATAATTAAGGCATCCTCCTTCGCTTGGAGGTAGCTGCTAAAGGAACATAATGAAAGAAAAAGGAGTGTGTTTCTTTTTGGGTGTGTGTGGCAAATATCACAGGATCTTTAGTAGCTGGGTTTGATTTTCCTGTTAAGTGGTAAAAACAGAACTTCTATGCGTTTCTTTGACCTGACCATGATCATGTGGCATGCCTAAAGAAGAGCCTGCAGCTATTCTAGGGACCAGTGTGTACTATTTACCTAGTTTACTTCCCTTGTATTTGCAGAAGTCAATTTGGTCTCAACTTCACTGGCTTACCTATTTTCTCGGGTAAATAACCCCAAAGTGGGCCCTGAGTCATACTTACCTCAGAATATTGGAGCGCATGTCTATGACCTCCTGTGTGTAAGGTCTACAGAGAATAAGGAGAAAGCACCCTGAAACATTCTAATGAGTTGGCACAAGCCACAAAATATGGCTCTGTTGAGAGGGGGAATTTCATTGAGGCTTCTGAAGGAAGGGAATGTGTTATTGTTCTAATTTCAACATAGTCAGTGAGGAGGGTGTTGGCTGGATATCAGATAAGGAAATGAAACCAGTCATGAAAAAGAACCCATATCAGAAATCCAACCACATCTGTCCTAACACTCATTTGAATTTTGTAAAAGAGCTCTTACAAAGTGACCGGATAAGTTTGAACATTACATTCATATCTACCTAGTGCACCGATGTGCCTGGGATCAGAATGCCTTTCAGCTCCATCATCAGAGAAATAAGGGCATTACAAAGTTTATCCCAGCCAAATGACTTGTGGAGTGAGCCAAGAAGAAACCCAGAAAGGAAAATTGAGCCTGGTCCTCATCAGCAACATGCTGCCTGCTTCAAAGAAACTTCAAGCAGCCAACAGTAAAACTTGACATAAGCCAGAGGGTTATCTCAGTGACCTTAATGTTGACCTGGCTTGGAGGGTGTACCTAGATCAATAAACTTAAAATGATTAACATCATACAAAATATGTTTTCTGACTATAGTGGGGTAAAGTTAGAATTCAAAAACAGTAAGAAATTGTGGAAATTAAGCAATACTTCTAAATAACCAATGAGTCAAAAAACTATCAAAACTGACTCAAAAGAAACAAAAAAATCTGAGCCAGTGTTTAACCAGGCAACTTATATGCATATATGGACACAGACAATAGGGCTGGAAGGGGCAGGTGAGAGGTGGAGAAAGTCAATGGGAACAAACAAACAAACAAACAAACAAAGGGAACATTTGTAACACTTCCAACAATAAAGAAATAAAACCGAACCAATCTAAAACAAGTGAAGAGATTGAGTCAGTAATTAAAAACCTCCTAACAAAGAAAAGCTTTAAACATTTAAAACCACCTAAACAAAGACAGCTTCACTAGTGAATTCTACTAAATACTTAAAGAAAAATTAATAACAATCCTCTCAAACTCTCTCACAGAGGAGGAGGGAATACTCCACTCATTCTATCATACCATAAACCAGAAAAAGGCATTATTTTTTTTAAAAGAAAAGTATAGAACAATATCCCTTGTGAGTATAAATGCAAAAATCTAAACAAAATGTTAGCAAAATGAATCCAACGTATATAAAAGGGATAATATACTATAACCAAGTTGTGTTGATCTAATGAGTATATTGCTAGCTTAACATTCAGTCAACATAATTAACCATATTAACAACTAAAAATGAAAACAAACTGTGTAGTAACAATTGGATATATTTATGCAAAAAATAAATAAAACAGCAAAAGAAGTTTGATCCATAACTCACATTGACTCAAGATACACTGAGTGGACAGATTATTATGATCTCTGAACACATAATAATCTGGCCACTCAATGTATATCCTGTATAATAAAAGGCTGGCCAACCGCCCATATCCCCTCCCCTTGGCCAGGATGGCTGGACCCCACCCATGCATGAAATCATGCACTGGGCTTCTAATATCCTATATAATAAAAGGCTAATATGCACATTGACCAAATGTCAGAACAACTGGTCCTTACAACACATACTGACCACCAGGGGGCAGATGCTCAATGCAGGCACTAACCCCTGGTGGTCAGTGTGCTTCTACAGGGGGAGTGCTGCTCAGCCAGAAGCCAGGCTCACGACTAGTGAGTGCAGTGGCAGTGGTGGGAACTTCTCCCACCTCCATGGCAGTCAGACATTCCCCAAGGGCTCCTGGACTGTGAGAGGACACAGACTGGGCTGAGGGACTCCCCCCAAGTAGACTAATTTCATGCACCAGGCCTCTAATATATATATGTGTGTGTGTGTACACACACACACACACACACACACACACACACTGAGTGGCCAGATTATTATGCATTCAGAGATCATAATAATCTGGCCACTCAGTGTAGATAATAGGTCTAAATGTAAGACCAAAACTATAAAAATTCTAGATAAACATAGAAAAAAATTGTTGATACCTTGTTTTTCTTTTAGCCAGCACCAAATCCACTCTCCATAAAAGAAAAACAAGCCCTGGCCCAGAAGTTTAGTTGGCTGAAGCATTGTCCTGTGCACCAAAACATGTCCTCTGGTCAGAATTATAAAAAAGATAAATTAAAATTAATGAACATTTTAAATGTCTGCTCTTTTAAGAGAGTGAAATGTCAAGCCATAGATAGGGGTGAAATATATACAAAGCATATATCTGAAAAAAGACTTCTATGTAGAATATA
This sequence comes from Antrozous pallidus, assembly GCA_027563665.1. Taxonomy (NCBI): domain Eukaryota; kingdom Metazoa; phylum Chordata; class Mammalia; order Chiroptera; family Vespertilionidae; genus Antrozous; species Antrozous pallidus. The sequence continues at coordinate 69,789,576 of CM050514.1, forward strand.
CAAATAATTCTCAAAAGTCAGTAATATAAAAACCAACTACCCAATTAAAAAAAAATAGCAAAATACTTGAACAGACACATTGTTTCACCAAAGAAGATATATTACAAGTAAGTAATGACAAGATACTCAACAATTTTAGACATTAAGAAAATGAAAATCATAATGAGATAATACTATACACCCATTCAATGGCTAAAATTACAAAGACTGACCATATCAAGTATTCATGAGGATGTTGAGGAACTTCTGGGGGGAATGGAACAATGATACAGCTACTTTAGAAAACAGTTTGGCAGTTACTTAAAAAGGTGAATGTGTGTCTACTCTATAATCTAGTCATTACTCTCTTAGGTATTTACATGAGAGAAACAAAAACCTATGTCCACCCAAAGACCTATATACACACTCATAGCAGCTATATTAGTAGTAACCCAAACTTTAAAACACCCAAATATCAAAAAAGGGGAAATCAGGATTGGGCCTAAATGGCCAGTCAGTCAGACACCCCTCTCACAATCGAGGACTGCTGACTCCCAACCGCTCACCTGCCTGCCTGCCTGATTGCCCCTAACCACTTCCCTGCCAGCCTGATCAATGCCTAACTATTCCCCTGCTGGCCCAATAGCCCCCAACTGTCCTCCTCTGCTGGCCTGGTTGCCTCTTTATTATATGGGGGGTGATCAGGCCAGCAGGGGAGCAGTTAGGCATCAATCAGGCTGGCAGAGGAGTGGTTAGGGGGTGATCTAGCTGGCAGGCAGAAGCAGTGAGTGGCAATCAGGCAGGCAAGTGATTGGGAGCCAGCAGTCCTTGATTGTGAGAGGGATGTCCGACTGACTAAATGGACAGTTGAACATCCTTCAAGGGGTCCTAGATTGAAGAGGGTGTAGGATGGGCTGAGGGACAACACCCCCCCCCCCCTGCACAAATTTCATGCACTGGGCCTCTAGCATTATATAATCTTATATATATCTGTGTATTTGAGGATTATATTATCCAAATTTATGAAATCACATACTTTAAATAGGTACAATTTATTGTAAGTCAATTATATCTCAGAGAAGTTTTAAAAATAGCAGAGAATTATAACTATGGATTGAATAAAAAGAAACTAAATCTAGTGATAAAAAAAGAAAGTTTTAGTATTGTGGCTAAATTCCCTTCCTCTTCCTTTCCTCTTTCTAGTATTAAATAATAATAAATGGGAATATTTAGTGAAGGCTTACCATGAATTAGGTATAATTTTAAGTACTTTGCATCTATTAGTTTGTTTATACTCACAACATACCTGTGAGGTAGATAACCTCATTATAACATTTTATAGTAGTGCATACTGAGGCATGGATAGACTTAATCAAAGACACTGGTTAAATTAGCCAAACCAGGATTTAAATACAGACTCTCTGGCTTTAGTATGTTCACTTCTGCACACCACACTATGTACAGACCTTTCAGACAAAGCTCTCAAATTGTTGTGAACTGTGCTTACTGGCTTAAAGTAGTAATATTAGGAGTAGGAGGGACACCTTCAGGGAAACAGAAAGGAGGCTGAATGAGGTCCAGAAAGAGTCACCCAAGTAGTTTACTAGATCTGGCTGTACACCGTCCAGCAAGGGCCCACCTGGGTCCGTGCTTGATATGTTACCGTCTGTGCCAATTGTTTCAGCTGAGACCTTAACTCTTTCCTTCACTTGTGCAGGTTCACTGTTTCTGTCACAGGCTAACCTTGATGCTCAAGGCCCTTCACAGCTTTCGCAAGAAATTGTACCATACTAAGAACATATAGGATTTTGTTTATAGTTTTCATGAAGATCTGGGGATTCGTGGGAAAGAGCCACACCTCCCAGCTCATAGCATTTACTCATTCCCTCCACCTCATGCCACCATTAACTTCTCGGTGCCTCTCTTTCTTTCCCCAGCCCATCTCGATCATCACTTCTCACATTTGCTCTGGAATTCTTGGTACCAGTCTTCCTTTCATTTTCCTTGTTTTAAGGTTTCCACTTAAAACCTTAACTATGGCTTTCACCCTCTTCTTAAGCCTACAAAGCCATTTCTCCCTTAGGAAATCCTCATGTCAGGGGCTAAGAAAATTCACTTGCCTCCATATCCTGACAGAAGCTCACCACTTAGCTTTCCAAGGCTGACCTGGGCATGAGTTAGTACTGTTGAGACCACATCTAAAAGCAAAGCATGGAGAACAGGCAGGGACCTTCCTTCCAGATAGAACCTCAGCCCTTGGGTGTTGAAGCAAAGGTCAAAACTCAATGCACTCCTCAGGAATCCCACCAGGTTTTCCCAAACTGATACCAGGTGTCCTTGGTGACTAGTGGGCTCACTGTTGTGTGGTTCTGTTAGGGAAGAGGTAGAAAGGCTTTCACACTTCTTTCCCTACAAGCTCTGTACAGCTGCCTCGCTTGGGCTTGCACAACATAATTTCAAATGTGAAGGAGGCGTTGGCAGAGGGGAGCATTTATAACTGGAGTCTCCAAGGGTGGGAAAAACAGAACTAGGATGATCTCAGTCACCGATGAGATCGCCCCTACCCCCGCTCTGTGATTGCAGGTGGGAGTAAGGGGTGGAAAGAGAGGAAGAGAGAGCCATTGGGCATCTCTCCAAGAGCTGAGGCAGAGTGAAATGTGGGAGCAGAATAAATATTGAGCAAGGAAGTGAAATCCCCTCATGGGACAGTCTTTACTGTGTGCCCCCTCACTCCAGTGATGACTAAGCCGAATCTGTCGTGGCACATGGAGGCCCAGTCCAAACTATAAGAAAATAAAAAGATATTTCCTCTTTCTCCTGGCATGAATCCCCTCCCCAGTTTATCCAGAAGTGGGTGTAAGTCTGAGAGACCCAATCTCACCAAAGTGGAGTCAGATATGTAAGCTAACAAGGGGTGCAAATGAAGGTCATATGATCGAAAAGTTGTCAAAATACTAAACACCTCTGGGTTGGAAAAGGGAATAAAAATATAGGAAGAAAATATCTTAAAACGTTTGTGCAGATTCTGTTTGATGTCATTTAAATTTGAGCTGGAGGAGGAGTGTGAGGATAGACTAACTGGCTTTACCTAGCAGACTTTTTTTTTTTTTAGAGGAAGGAGGAGGACTTATGGAATGCACATGTGGACTAAAATTATTATTATTATTTAGGAAGCTTATCTGCTGGAGCCCTTCTATGCCCCTTCAAATCAACCAGGCCACTGTTTTGCTAACAGGTTTTTGGGTAGAAAGAGTTCTGTGAATTTATTCCCGAATAGGCAGTGTCAATGTAACCGAGACTCACTCTTTGATTACAGAGTTTTCCTTCCACCTGAAACAAAATCAACTTCCCCTTTCAGTCATATCCCTCCCTATTCTCTTCTCTCTTTTAACTAGAAGCTGGGCTCTGTGGCCAGAGTGGGAGGAAGTGAGCTGGCTCGGTGTTCCCACCCAAATGGACCCTAACGAGCGTGGGTGGTCAGGCTGGTCATTGTCCTGCACACCACACAGTCTCTGGCTTGTGGTGGGAGGAAGAGGCAGCAGGAGGCATGGTGCCATGGAGAAGAGTAAATGAATGAGGCCAAGCATAGAGGACATTCTTGAATGTTTTTTAATTAAAATGGAAGTTTGCACACACATGTCGATTCTGTAATTACAGGTTCTAGAGACATTCTAAATTTGAACATTTTCACATCTGAAGTCCATATTAGCATTCATGTTTGGAGTTATGCAATGTGCCACTTCCTCCAGTTTCCTGTTCAACTTTAATACTACTGCAACCTGTGGGTATGTAAGACATTTCTACTTCAGTTTTGACTTTTTAAATTAGACATATTTGTAAATATAAAATAAACTGCTTTTAAAACCTGGCAGTGAATGCCTTTCAGCCTGCATCCACATTGAGAATATCCGAGTCTCTGGGGCATCTCTGTGCATGTCCCTCCCTTCACCTTTCACCCTCTGTCCCATGTGCATACTTGCCCACCTCTACCCTCTTCTGCTGCTCCTGGATGAAGTCTGGCTACTCTTCACAAATCTTAGGGTGTGCAGTGGAACAGTGGTTAAGACCACATTCTGAAGGCTGATTGTCTGAGATTACATCGTGGCTTTGACACTTCTTAGCTGTGGGATTTACTCTTTCTGTTCTGTATTTGCTCATCTTTCACATAGGGGATAATTTAATACTTGTCTCATAAGGATATTGTAAGAAAAATAAATGTATATGTATTTATATACATATATATATAGTGCTTGGCAATATTAGACATTGTTGCTTGCCAATCCTAGAGTGCATGCTATTCCTCTGTGAGCCCCTCTTGGGTTGGTTCACTTTCTGATAATCTACCACCACCACCACCACCACCCTTCCTACCCCCCCTCCCGCCCCTGTTCCTTTTACTCACAGATAAATCTCCTCTTTCTTCTGAAACCATTGTCTGTACTACATACTTTATGCTACATAACCTTCATATTGGTGTTGTTGTTTTCTTAGGTACCTTTCCTTTGCTTCAATTAGAGTGAAGTTTCCAAGAACAGTAATGCTGTTTTATGCTTTTTTTTTTTATCTCCTGTGTCCTGTATAGTGCTTTGCACACAAAGATCTTCAGTAATTTTTGTTAATGGGATTAGTGAAAACAGTGACAATGCAGAATTTGGAACAAGATCGTGGCAGAAAAATGGAGAAACTATTTTGGGTGTGTCGGTTTTTATTCTAACACTGAAGAATCCAAACAATTTATGAAAGAAGGCAGAATGTTCATCCTTTCTGGGTTGGACAGCTGACATGATCACAGTTTCCTTGGTTGATACCATGTGGGTTTTATTTGCAATGTTGCCTCTGCAAACCAGATGAGGATTTTTGTTTATCCTCAATTTTATCTATTAAGGTAAAGAGGCTGACATGCTTTAGCCAGTGCGCTTCCAATTCAGTGTTTCTCCCACAGCAGTCAGCTGATCCCTCTGCAGAAAGTTCCTCAGGGCTTTGATGGGTGCGTTGCTCAGCAATTTGTCCCCACCCATGATTACCTAGAAGGCAGGGACTTTCTATGGGCCAGTGTGACTGATACTCCTGCTGGAGTCTAGTTGCCAGATGGTACAAAGGTAAATGCAGAGGGCAGGTGGAGAGAAATATGCATAAAGGTGTCCTCACACGGTCTCCTGCCAGGAGGAAGAGTCTGTTTAGGCTGGCTCAGCTTAAAGGATGTGGGTTTGTCCTGGATGAACTTGATGGGAAAAGTTTGCTCTAGTTCTGAGCTCAATTCTTGTAAAGTCATGTCAAAATTAATGTCTGTTGAATAAAGAATGAATCCATGAGTGAGTGGCCTTAAAAAACTGGGATTTAGTTCCAGCCTCTTAGTTCAAAAATGTGAAATAGACTGCCTTGGTCTGTGTGTTTGTCCCCGTGACTTAGGCCAGGCCTTGAGTATCTCCCGAGGGCATCATAAACTAAAGAGATCTTTCCACCCGGGGCTCTAACTTTATAGAGATCTCTAATCCATTTTTACAGTTATCTAAGATGCAAATGTGATCATATTATATTCACTCCTTCAATGGCTTGTGGCCAACCTCAGAGAAAGTCCAACATATATGGGTACATGTTGCCATGGACTCCCTCACTAAGCCTGACTGTCAGATGGTCATATGTCTTAGTGATACAGTCTGAGAGGAACCTCATTCTATGGGGGAATTGACAGACAATTTGCTTGCTTTCTGGGAACCATAATGTATGATGGTTTATTTGTGCCTAGGTGTATTTAAAGTACCATGTAGTGTTTGGTTTAACCTAGGCAAACCTCACAAAATAGATAAATGGCTTAAAAAGGATTTCTGAAAAAATAACAACACTCTACATCTTGAAGATAATGCTAACAGTACAAATACAAAGAAACAAGAAAACACGTTAAACTGACACTTTTCTTATTTTTAGTTGCTAAAAGATAAACGGGCATATTAAAATTTTTTTGTTTATTTGAAAAAACATCAATTAGACTCTGGCAGCATTCAATCTAAGAGACAGAAAGAAGCTCAGAGGCGTTGTGTAGAAGGAAAGACTTCTGTAGGCAGGAGGGAGCAAAAACGAGGAAGTTATACTAGTAAAAAAAAAGTAGGTTCACTATTGTAAGACTATTTTCCTTTAGGGGATGGCAGGAGTCTATCAATCCGATTACCCAACTAGATGAAGAGATTCCTCATGGACTCTAAGATTCCATTTCTGAGAGACCTGAAACTGTAATTAAATTAAGTCTCCATTTAGTAACATGGGGCTTAGCATAAGTGACTCCATTTGGGTCCTGTTGTCTTGTTTTTAACATAATATAAACTTTTTTTAACCCTAAAATGATACACAAACATTGACGATTTAAGTGGATATGAGAGTATGCTACATTGTAGGTACTTTTGTAAAAGTAAATTCAATATTTTGGGCTGATAAAGAAAGAATTTTAACAATGAATGAGAAAATAATTGCTTTTCAAAAGAAACTTATACTCTGAAAAGGGCTTTGTAAAAATGTGGTTCCAATAGTAAGTGATTTTGTTGTTGAAAATGATTTAATTTATCGTTTTTTAATTTCTCTGTATACTTATAAAATTTGAAAATAGAACTTTCTGAACTATTTTTTAAAATCTTTATTTCCATAAAGATTCAGAATCGTTTTTACCCATTTGCTTAAATTATATAAAAGTGCAACATCTTTCAATTCACTTGAAAAATGATTTACAATAAGACAGATGCTGATTTACCAGTTAATTTCATTTAAGGCTTTTGCCTAATTTGTGATGCTTTGATTATTATATTATAGCAGCAAAGAAGAATAAACAGAGGTGTTTTTTCACCCCACTGTCGTTTCCTTATTAGGTGCCTTTTAGCAAGGCAAAAGAATCAGTTTCTCAATTGGAAGATAATTTTGACTTTACCTCAAATGGTTTTTTCTTTTCTCCAAAACCATGCATTTTTCTTTACTGTTGTTTGTCACCAGCCAGATATAAGCCACAGGAGGTATGACCACAACTGTTCTTATTGTTTGTTCAAAAACAGGAAGTTTTGACCACAACTGTACTTTTCTTTCTGGAACTCCATGTTGCTGGGGAATTTGCCTGCAAAAATAAAAAACTGACTAGAATTCAGTTAAAATTGAACACAGACACAGGGACTCAGATTTTAGGATTTCCTGGGGGTTAATCACATAAATGAAAAATATTAAACCTGAGATTTCATTTGATCTTCACGAGAAAAGGAGAGTGGTACCATACTCAAAATTGTATACACACACACTTGAAATTAAGAAAAGAAAGCAAAAATTACGCTGATACATTAATTTTTTCTTTTGTATTAAAAGAAGCTTTTAATAGGGGCTTAAAATAGGGGCTTCTTGTTCATTTTTCTCTCTGGAGAATCCTGCCCACAGGTTGTAGCTGTAACAAATGCCTAACCTTCTGATTTATTACTATCCCACTTATCTCCAATTTTCCCTCAAATCCAACACCTCATTCCAGCAGAGGACTGGAAAGGAGATAATAAACATAAAATATATCAGTTAGGATTAGGTTCACCTGAGAATAACATGGTGAACCTACTCCCTGCATCCCCCGCAGCACACGAGTGCCTTAACAATTATAAGTGTCATTTTCTCATATAAAATGAGTCCAGGAATGCTATCAACATTATAATCATCAGGAATGATCTTTCTGCAAGGTTCTGGTCCAACCTACTTAGGGGGCTGGTCTTTATTCCTATGGTTCAAGATGGCTGCTGGAGCTCAACCAGCAGATGAAGGGAGAGCAAAGTAGAGTTTTTTTTTTAATCTTTAAAGAGAACTCTTCAGAACTTCTACCCAGGATGTTGGCCTCCATGGAGGTATCACTTTCTCAAGGCAGGTTTCCCTCAAAGCCAGCCCCTCTATCTCCTACATAATCGTTAGGACTTTTGATATAGGCTCCCATAGAATGCGGAACATTCCTTCATAACACTGGTCAAAAAGAGTAACAAAATGTTTGTATAAGTGGCCATTTGCTTAATATCAAAACCCACTCTTTCACCTATGTTTCTCCTACATGTTGCTCTAACTCTCAAGTTCAGCCTTATGCCCTTGAATGTTTGTTTTGCTAATCTGCAGGATTTCTCTTTTAATAAGAGCAAGCCTCTTTTCAAAACCACTCACTCTGCCCAAGACCTATGACAGCATTGCAGTTAAGAACAGAGATTCTAGGGGAACCAAGATGGCGGCTTAGGTATAACACCTATCTTGCCGTCATGCTCAACAATTTTAATACTACAACTTAATGAAAGAACAAACACCTTCCAGAATCACCAGAAAGCTGGCCGAGTGAAAACTCCACAAATAAAAGTGAAGATAAGACACTGTGACTCGGAGGAGCGGCAGCGGATGGCGTTGAAAGATTCCTTCGGGGAGAGGTTTGGAGCGTGCACCAGCGGAGAGGGCGGGCGGCTGAAAACCGGCCAGTTTTCTTGAACGGGGAGACAAAGACGTCCCACTGGACTGATTCTCCAGCTCTGGGCAAAGTCCAGGGAACCCACTATCACACGGGGTGAAAACTGGACAGTGGGAGGGCACCCCGAAGCTCGGGTGCTGCAGGGGTCTCCCGGCTTGTGGAGAAGGCAGCTTGCGTGCAAAAAGCTCGGCTGCGGGAGCACGCAGAGAGTGCTCTGTGACTTGCTTTGTCATTCGGAAAACTGTCAGACTGCTCTGTTTTATGATCCTGGGTGAGACATTGGGCATGCAGTCTCATTTGGGGAAAGTCTGAATTCCCTGGCAGCCGGTGGAGCTCCACAGCGGCTCTCTCTCAGAGGTGCTGGCGGCCATTGCCCCCGGCACAGAGTCCCTGGGGCCGCATAGGGCGGAGCTGACACTGTCTGCTTGGCCCGGAGACTCTGCCCATCCAACCTGAGCACAGCTGAGCTTCACAGATAATTGGCCTGGAGGTCAACCCTCCAAGTGCTAACAACGATTAACCTGAGCTTAAGTTCAGCAAGACTGTGCAACCCATATCCACCTCAGGTAACTGGGGAGGCTGAGCCACTGTCCCTAGTAGGAAGTCTACCACACAAAGCTAATTGACCAACTCAGGGAAGCAGCCACCATGCAGAGACATGGAAAGAAATCAGATGTGAAAGAAATGGAGGAAAAAAACGACTGGACATGGAATTCAAAACCACGGTTATAGGGTTTTTCAAGAGACTCCAACAAAAGGTCGAGGCCTATAAGGAAATAAGCAAGACCACAAAGGAAATGATCAAGACCAACGTGGAAATCAATGAGTCCTACAAGGAAATGAGGGAGACACTCAAGGATATAAAGGAGACTCTCAGGGATATGAAAAAGGACCAACCAGAAATTAAGCATACACTGACTGAAATAAGAAATATTATACAAAGACCTAAAAGTACTCTGGAGCACCCCAAGAACCAAGTTAAGGATTTGAAATACAAAGAGGTAAAATCCACTCAGCTGAAAAAGCAAGAAGCCAAAAGAGTCCAAAAAATTGAAGATAGTGTAAGGGGCCTCTGGGACAACCTCAAGCATACCAATATCCAAATTATAGGGGTGCCAGAAAAAGAGAGAGAGCAAGACAATAAAAACTTATTTGAAGAAATAGTGACCGAAAACTTCCCAAACCTGGTGAAAGAAATTGACTTAGGAGTCCAGGAAGCACACCGAACCCCAATATATAGGAACCCTAAGAGGACCACACCAAGGCACATCATAATTAAAATGCCAAGAGCAAAAGACAAAGAGAGAATATTAAAAGCAGCAAGAGAGAAACAGTTGGTTACCTTTAAGGGAGCACCCATACGACTGTCAGCAGATTTCTCAACAGAAACGATGCAGGCCAGACGGGAGTGGCAAGAAATATTCATAGTAATGAACAGCAAGAATCTACAACCAAGATTACTCTATCCAGCTAAGCTATCATTCAGAATTGAAGGTCAGATGAAGTGCTTCGCAGATAAGAAAAAGCTAAAGGAGTTCATCACCACCAAACCAATATTATATGAAATACTGAAAGATATTCTTTAAGAAGAGGAAGAAGAAAAAGATAAAAGTGTAAATTAGGAACAACAAATACACATCTATCAACAAATGAATCTAAAAATCAGGTGAATTAATAAGCTGATGAACAGGATAAACTGGTGAATGTAACAGAATCACGGACATAGAGAGGCAATGGACTGACAACTCTTGGGGAGAAAGGGGATGTGGGAAGTGCAGCAAGAGACTGGACAAAAATCATGCAACTATGGGAGAGGACAGTGGAGGCGGGTGAGGGCGGAGGGTGGGATGGGTACCAGGTGGAGGGGAACTATAGGGTGAAAAAAAAAGGGGAACAATGTAATTAATAAACTGAACAGTAAAGATTTAAAAAATAAAAAAATAAAAAATAATAAAGAGAACTCTTCAAATGCCACATAAAATTTCTACTAATGCCATATGGACCAAAATTAACCATAGGGTTATCTTTAGCTGAAATAGAGATTGAATATATATACTAGAGGCCCGGTGCATGAAATTCATGCATGGGGTCCATGGGATGTCCCTCAGCCCAGCATGCACTTTCTCCAATCTGGGACCTCCTACAAGGATGTCTCACTGTCCGTTGAGGCCTGATCCTGGTAGAATTGGGCTTAAAAGGGCGGTCAGACATCCTTCTCACAATCCAGGACTGCTAGCTCCAAACTGATCACCTGCCTGCCTCCCTAATTGTGTAACTGCTTCTGTCTGCCAGCCTGATCACCCCCTGCCAGCCTAATTGATGTCTAACTATTCCCCTGCCAGCATGTTTGCCCCCAACTTCCCTCCTCTGCTGGCCTGATCACCCACAACTGCCCTCCCTTGCAGGCCTGAACCTCCCCTGTTGGCCATCTTGTGGTGGCCATCTTGTGTCCACATGGAGCAGGATCTTTGACCACATGGGGACAGCTGACTTGTGTGTTGGAGTGATGATCAATCTGCAAATTACTCTTTTATTAGATAGGCTAGAGGTCTGGTGCATAGGTGGGGGCCAGCTGGTTTGCCCTGAAGAGTGTCCTGGATCAGTGTGGGGGTTCCCTTGGAGTATGGGGTGACCTGGGCAAGGAGTCCGTGGTAGTTTGCAGGCTGACCATGCCCCGCCAGCGACCCAAGCAGAGGCCCTGGGATCTGGGATTAATTTATGTTCTACAATTAAAACTTTGTACCTTGGAGCGGAGCCAAGCCTTCTGCTTGCTTCATGGCAACAGCCATTTCTGTTTAGGTTTATTTAAATTCTAATATTAAAACTTTGTAGCCTAGAGTGGAGGCCTAGGCACTAGGGCTGCAGAAGCTTGGATTCCTCAATTGCCCAGGCAACCCTAGCCTCTGCTCTCTCCAGCTCCATGGCTGCCACCATTTCTGTTCATTTATCTTCCATAATTGAAACTTTATAGCATTGAATGGAGGCCTAGGCCAGAAAGCTTGGCTTCCTCCATTGACGGGGAAACCCAAGCCTCCCTCCTGCTCTCAGTGGTCACAGCCATCTTGGTTGGGGTTTATTTGCTCCTGATTGGGTGGTAGGCGTGGCTTGTGGGTGTGGCTTGATCAGAGGTATGGTCAATTTGCATATTACTCTTTTATTATATAGGATATATATATTAGAGGCCTGGGGCATGAAATTCATGCACGGAGGGTGGGGAATGTCCCTTAGCCCAGCCTACATCCCCTCCAATCTGGGACCCCTCAAAGGATATCCGACTGCCCGTTTAGGCCCGATCCCAGTAGGATCGGGCCTAAACGGGCAGTTGGACATCCTTCTCACAATTTAGGACTGCGGGCTCCAAACTGCTCACCTGCCTGCCTCCCTGATTGCCCCTAACCACTTCTGCCTGCCAGCCTGATCATCCCCTAATCACTACCCTACCAGTCTAATTGATGTCTAACTGCTCCCCTGCCAGCCTGTTTGCCTTCAACTTCCCTCCTCTGCTCACCTGGTCATCCCTAACTGCCCTCCCCTGCAGGCTCGATCACTCCCAACTGCCCTCCCCTGCTGGTCTGATTGCCGACAACTGCCCTCCCTTGCAGGGCCTGGCACCTCCCAACAGCCCTCCCCTGCTGGCCATCTTGTGGTGGCCATCTTGTGTCCACATGGGGGCAGGATCTTTGACTACATGGAGGCAGCCTTCTTGTGTGTTGGAGTGATGGTCAATCTGCAAATTACTCTTTTATTAGATAGGATAGAGGCATGGTGCATGGGTGGGGGCCAGCTGGTTTGCCCTGAAGAGTGTCCCAGATCAGGGTGGGGGTTCCCTTGGGGTGAGGGGTGGCCTGGGTGAGGGGCCTGTGGAGATTTTCAGGCCAGCCATGCCCGCCAACAATCCAAGTGGAGGCCCTGGTATCTGGGATTAATCTATGTCTACAATTGAAACTTTGTAGCCTGGAGCGGAGCCAAGCCTTCTGCTCGCTCCAAGCCTTCTGCTCGCTCCAAGCCTTCTGCTCCCTCTGTTGTAGCAGCCATTTCTGTTTGAAACATTGTAGCCTAGAGCGGAGGCTACAGTTGTAGCCTAGAGTGGAGTTTGCCAGGGAAACCCAAGCCTCTGTTCTCTCCAGCTCAATGGCTACTGCCATTTCTGTATCTTTTATAATTGAAACTTTATAACATTGAGTGGAGGTCTGGCAGGTGGAAAGCTTGGCTTCCTCTGTTGCCAGGGAAACCCAAGCCTTCCTCCTGCTCTCAGTGGTAGTAGCCATCTTGGTTGACTTTATTTGCTCCTGATTGGCAGGTGGGCATGGCTTGTGGGTGTGGCAAAGGTACAGTCAAATTTGCATATTACTCTTCTATTAGATAGGATTGCTATACTTTAAGCAACAATATGGGTTTCTTTTTACTAAAGGAGGGAAGAATGAATATTGAAAGACAACTATCAGTCTTTGTCATACTTATTTCTTTCTGTCCTCTCCCTTCCTCTTGCTCTAAGTAAAAAAATATATTTTTAAGTTATATTTTATAAAAATTGTAAAGATTATTGCAATTATGTAAAGGTGCCCCTTTTGTGCTATGAAATCTAATTTCTTTTATTACATTTCCCAAATAATTTTAAGTTTTTGGTCCAGAAACTAAACTGTAGAAGGCTAGACTTCCATGACAATGGACTTTTGAATCATATTTTGCTCCAATCCAAACGCCATGATTCATCCAATCATTTTGTTTATTGATTCCACCCCATATTATTATTAATAGTCATAGAAACTTGATAATATCAAATATAGCCATATTTACATTATTATTCTTTAAAAAATAATTAAATTATAGGGCCTACACCATTAAGTATCTCAATATTTCCAAATATTTAGATATTAAGGTATTGTGAAATCTCTCCTACTTGATAATTGATCAATTACCTCTTTAATGGATATTTTGGGCTCGTTTTTTTAAAAAAATGTTCTTCTGGTCAAATTCCAAATTTTTGGAAAATCATTTTCTTGTTATTTCAGGTTCTTCTATAAAAAATTTGTTTTTTTTAGAATGTCTGCCATTTCTCAGTTGATACTTATTAAATTCACTTCTTTATTTTTGCCCACTTTCTGATGTATCTTCTTAGGTTGTGCTCTTTAACATTATCTTAAAATTATTGACTTTTTAAAAATTCTCAAAATTCTAGAAGAATTCCTGATCAAAGAGGCCAAATCTGCATGAATATACATGCACCTCTTGTTTTAATCCCACACAAAGATCTTTGTGCCAGGATGACTGGAGAGTTCTAGGAAATCTCAGTCCTAGGCTGCATTGAAGTTATGTCTCTCACTTAGTGTTTGTACATAACATTTCTGATGTGTCCAACTTATCAAATAAATGTATAGTGCTCAGTGCATGATCTTTGCAAGATGTTTCCTTAAATTCACATTTTAGTTACTGAAATAGAGAAGTTAAATTAATTTATAATGTTTGTATAAAATTTGTTTATATCTTTCAACTGATCCTCATGGATTTCTAATTTGTTCCTCATCAATTGAAGGTATCAATATTATTCCTTTGATACTGTGGTATTATTTTATTCCTCCTCTTTCATTTATTCTGATTCATGTCAGAAGAAGGATATAGCAAGAAAGAGAGCTCGAAGCAAAATGAAAGAAGTTGAAGGAATTATAGACTCTCATATGACATTAGTTAGACAACTAATTCCTTTAAAAACATTCTCCTTTCATTATATTATGCACGCACTGGATATATCTTGCCATAACTTTAAGGGTCAATCAGCTGGGGTTATACCTATTTAGAACAGGAAAAGGCATAAAATGGCTATTATGATGGGAAATTTCAGTAGGAGAAGAAGAGTAGATGGGCAGTAATGACTGGAAATAGGCCAGAGCTCTACCATGGCCAGAATCAGATAACTGAAATGAAGTGATATTAAACCTGATGACCAAGATATAACATTTAACAGTAAATCCGAAGGAGTCAGGACTAAGGACCATGATAAAGAAAGGAAATTGTGTTTATTACACGTAGGTAGATGAGACAGGTGAATGGACAGAGATTTAGAGACACTTTCAATGACCCCTTCTCTTACCTTGTGGTTCTTAAAGGATGCTGATATCTCTGGATCTGGGAACTCTGCAGAACTGACCTAGAGCCCTGGCATATGTGTTGATATACATGCCTATCAAAGAAAAGATTACTCCCTCATCTTTAGAAAAGAAACTTCTCTTTCCATTTATTGATGCAATTATTTAGAAAACTATTTCGAAAGTCCGTTTTTATTTTTTCTATAGTTGACATTTCAGTGTCACAAGCTCTCATTGTAGATGTCTCTTCCATGGAGGCCCTTGCTGTAAAAGTGCCCGGCAACAAATTTGAAATGACATTATAAAGACTGTAGTAGAAGAGATGATATACTTTCAACAGTTCTTCTTTTTTTAAATTTAGGTTCACATAAAAATTGTGCACTGCAAGAGTAGCCACAAGAACAGAAAGTTCTACAAAAGTTTATGTGTGATGTCAGTTTTGGATCACATTTTGAGAGTAATGTTTTTATCCAAGGATGATTAGATGTTGCTAATCTGCCATGTTTTTAAAAGCTTTCTTTAAGTACATATCACAGTGATAGAAACATGCTGTAGCTACCAAGCAGGGCTCATGGGAATGGTACTAGAACACAGAGCTTTGGTCTTACGGTCTTTTGTTTTGATGTAATACACTGTGTGAATGACTAACTGCTTACCAGTAGTTTAGTAATTGAGATCCACACAAAAACAAAGAAAGACACATTGTACCTAAAGGAATGGTAAATATTAAAGACATAAGTTGGTTAACAGGTAGTAAAGGTAGATTAAGGGAGATTTGTAAAACTTAAATAAACTGAACTTCCTCTTAGAAATCAAGATAGTTGAAACAGTACCTTTCAAAAGAAGTGTTTCAGACTTGACTTCCCAAATCTATGTTGAAAAGAAGTAAAGGAAATATGTTCATCTTGTGACAAAAGGAAAACGAACATGTTATATAATAAGAATAATATTTAGACACTATTTAATTCTTATTTTTACATGCTTATGTTAACCAAACACAAAATTTTAAGACTAATGACTTGAACACAGTATAAAAACACTATGAAAGAAGACTCAGAATTTTAAGTTTCTCCTTTTAACTTTGGATATAAAAAATGTTAAATCAGAAAAAAAATCACCAAATTTCAAATTAACAAAAGCAGATTTGTACAAGTCAATGATAAATTAAAATGTAATTGTAATAGATACCAAAATAAATCCTGCTCAGAAATAAAAGCAATAATGTCTTCCCTTGTAAAATAAATATGATAATAATATCAGCCTTATCAGACGATTCACTTGAATAAAGTCCTGGCATGAAGTATTTGCTCAATATATGTTTTTTTCTTCTCTTCAAAAACAATGACCATATTTAACTATAAATATTTCTCCTGATCACTTAGGACAAAATATATTGTGATGAGGACTTATTTTTTACTCTTAAATCAAAAGCAGAGAACTGCAGTAGAGATAGAGAAATCTTCAGAAAATGACTTCCTGCCTTCCAAGAATGCACTCCCATCTCCTCTCACACAATGACATTATTGGACTTGGCAATAGTGACTAATATTCTACCCACTACTTTGATGTCAGTAATTAACAGAGTTAAATATTTAAAACTTATAGTAACTTGAAAATTTCACTATTTTTACAGAATTATAAATCAATTAAGGGTGAAAACACAACAACACAAGAAAGACAACATAAAGGCACTTCATGGGATGCTAACCATGTAATGTAAAACACAAGACCTCTATAGTTAAAAGACCTGGGTTTTAATTCCAGCGATGCACATAAGCACTGTGTGTCCTTGCCTGTGAAATGGAGATGATACCTGCTGTGAGATTACCACAGTGAATGTAGAACATTCAGGTCACTGCTTGTCTCACAGTATTCACTCATTTATTCATTCATTTAGCAAATATTTAATGAGATTTTACACTGTGTCTGGCAATGTGTTAGGCCCTGGAAACAACAGTGAACAAGTAGACATGGTTCCTGACCTCCAGCTTAACAATATGGCAAAAGAGATAGACTTTTAGGATGACACTAACAACAGCTTGATAAATAGATGAAAGTTATTTCTTTTTATTTCATTTTATTTTTAAATTTTCTTTATTGATTAAGGTATTACATATCTGTCCTCATCTCCCCATTACTCCCCATTACTCCCCCAACCCTCCCTCTCATGCCCTCACCCCCCTGTTGTCTGTGTCCATTGGTTAGGCTTATATGCATGCATACAAGTCCTTTAGTTGATCTCTCCTCTTTACCCCCACCCTCCCCTACCTTTCCTCTGAGGTTTGACAGTCTGGTCAATGCTTCTCTGCCTCTGGATCTGTTTTGTTCATCAGTTTATGCTGTTCATTATATTCCATGAATGAGTGAGATCATGTGATATTTATCTTTCTCTGACTGGCTTATTTCACTTAGCATGATGCTGCTCTCCAGTTCCCTCCATGCTGTTGTACATGGTAAGAATTCCTTCTTTTTTACCGACACATAGTATTCTATTGTGTTATTTCTGATTAAAAATGAGCTCCCTTTCTATTCTTCTTTGTAATAAAGGGAACACCTGTTCTTCTACTTCCATTTATGAGAATTAAATGAATTAATGAATGTGAATCCACTTTGGAAATTCTGAAGCTCTCTACAAATGTCCATTGCTGTATCTATAACACAAATTTATCAAGCATGTGCTAATTGCAAGGCCCTAGGGAATATACACAGATGAGTTGGACACAAGTTCTGCCTGCCCCTGCTAGGGAAAGATAGGGCAACTGGGCACTGTGAGCTATTATTCCAGGCAGAAAGTACTGAGAGATGCTTTAAGAGATGGCTAGAAAATAATTGCTTATTTGGAGGAGGTAGAAGCAGGCTCAGGTGGGAATGCTCAGGGAAGGCTTTATGGAGCAGGTGTGGAAGAGCTGGCCTTGACAGATAGGGAGCTTTTGGACTTGAGAAGATCAGGAAACAGAAAAGCCAAAGTATGGAAGTAGAGGAACAAGGGGCAACAAAGAAACAATATGAGGTGCATTTTGGTTAAATTGAAGGAGGCATTAATGGCAGTATTGGGGGATAAGGGTGTGGACGAAAGGGGCTAACCTGACAAGCTCAGGGGAGGCCTGCATGGTGGTCTTGCAAACTCAGAGACCTGAAGTAACCATAAAGGATGGTCTGAAATTAAACTTTAACTAAAAGCAGTTATGGTGGGTAGTTATATTCTAGGCCAGTATCTTCACTGACAAGGTCAACCTTTACCTTAACTGAGCCCATCTGTTGTTTTTTGTTTTTGTTTTTTTTTTGCATCTATAATAACATATCCTTGAAATATCTGGGTAACTTGTAACTTCTCTTTTTCTGGAGCCCCTGGGACACAACCAAATGTGCCTGGATGCCAGGACAGATATTACAAATTCCTTCATTGTCATGTTAATTGTTTCTGCACCCACCTAAGTATGTGTCTATCATTTTACTTTTTATCCAATCTCAGGTGTTTCCTCTGCTTTGCTTTCTCCCATCTCTCGGCTTTATCACCAGTGGAATTCATGTAACCCACCTATGTCCCTTCTTTTGATTGCAATGTATAAATACAGATGTAACTGCCATTCACCAGAGCATTATCTAAATTCGTTGAGGTTCTGCTTCCTGGCATATGTCCACAGTTTGGCTCAAATAAACTCACAAAAATTCTTTACAGGCTTCAATGGTTTTTATACATTAATAAGAGTTTGGACGAATAGTTTGAGATCAAATCCTAAAGGACTTTGAATGCCAAGTTAAAGTGTATGACCTTGCTTTTAGTCAGCTGAGAGCCACATAAGAAATTGCCCTAGCTGGTTTGGCTCAGTGGATAGGGTGTCTGCCTGTGGACTGAAGGGTCCTGGGTTTGAGTCCAGTCAGGGGCACATGCCTGGGTTGCAGGAGCTATCTGATCAATGATTCTCTCTCCCTCTTCTTTCCTCTCTAAAGTCAACGAAAATATATTTAAAAGAAATTTGAGCAAGACAATAATACAACTGGAACTGGGAGTCAGGAGAGGAATACTCATCCTACAACACTGTCGAATGGATCATTTTGACTATTGATATAACCTTGCTGATGGGTACCAGAGAGATCTTTTGAAGTTTTATATTTTGGTCATCTTGAAATCCAGGGTCCTGAAGCTCTCAGAGTTAGAATAGTCTTGGGAACTTGAAGTATTTTTGTATTTGGTAATACTGATGCAGGTAGAAAGTTAACTTCTTCCTTGAATACTACAAATTTCATAATATAGATCCAAAGAAATCACATTTCTTTGGTGAATCTAAAGCACTCTTTGTAAACACATCTCTCATTTGCATTCATAGGGGGTCACATTTTCTACCATCTCATATCATAGAAATAGGGGAGACACACCAGGAGATAAAAACAATTGTTTGAAAAACTCAGCTGCTATGACTCACCATTCTTAAAGGTACATGCCAGACTGCCTGCCTGCCTCATATCCCCTCAGGGCCACAACTAGCAGTCAGTAATAGCTGATCAGAGCTGCTTAATGAAATATCCCTGCTTCTGGAACTCCCATAGGTCATGTGCACAGAACAAGCTGACCCTGACCCCCTCCCTCCACACCCATGAGCCTCTCAGAGTGGGAGGTGAGTAGTGGCTGGTCAGCCAATCAATAAGCAGCTGACAGAAGACAGGCTTCATTCGTGACTCTACAGAAGTTGCCAAGTTGCCCTGCCCATCTGGGTTCAGAAACTCTGGACCCAAAGAGAATAACAGATGTTCATTTAAGAAAAAAAAACAAAACCCAAATACAAACTCCAAACATAATTTTACTATACAAACACATGCCAGTGAATATTTGAAGAATAAGAACATTTTTTGCCAGCCCTCACAGGGCGTCTGGAAGACAGACACAGAGAAGGGTCTGCATATTTCTCATCTCTGTCACATTTCCATGATGAACTCCAGAGAATGTGAGACACTGTCTTGGTATGCTCCACAGAGGAGCTCTCAAGGCTTGTACTGGGTTTGTTTAGAGCCAGAGGCAAATAAGGGACCAGGCTTCCTATTCCCAAGGCAAGGAGAACTAATTATGTAGGAGCAAGATAGGTAGCTGAAGATTTTGTCAATATTACCTCATGAAAAAGTCATCATATTAAATAAACACATTTGGCATGAATTTACCAACATAGAGGAAAACGATACCAAGTCATCCAGATAAGCTGTTAGAGAATTCAAAGTCCAGAATTTAAAATTTTCTTCATCCAAATAAGCAACCACCAACTAGGGTTGGGCCCTTAATCCTGAACAGATTATACAAGAGGGGGAGGCAGCCAGAGGCTAAGCCCTTTCTCCAAATGGTGAGTAAGTAAGTGAAAAACTTTTATAGAGAGGAATGCTACCTCAGGGCCTATTCTTCAGAAGCTTCACCTTGCTGCCTTGGCCGAAAGGCCAAAGGTCTTGAAAGGCTGTTTGTGCTAGTCTTTGGGCTCTAGTCCATACTTGTGACTCTCTCTTATCTGAAACTGCCTCCAAAGTCGTCCTAGTTCTATTCTGAGAAGACCTACATTTCTACCTCAGTGCCAGGATTTCCTGACCACCCAAATCTCCCTTGGGACATTACTCTGTACCGAGGAAAGGACCACATTGGGTTCCAGAGTAAGCTGGAGGTTAGGCCTGTACAAGGCAGACTTTCTTGTATTTCACTGTTAAGGGAGAACCTTGGGGTAGAGATAAATTTACTTTAAGAATCTTAGGTGATACTTGTGAAGATTTTAGGAATAGTAATGGACTTCAATAGGCACTCAGACTGATGTGCTGGACCTTAAAACACTATTGGTAGATCAAGAGGCCCCGGGTTCATAAAACAGAGATCATGGGCAGATCTGGGACAGATCTAGTTTAGGAATAGACACCTGAATCTAGGTATATTGAATCACCTAAAACTATGGTCCATGGGCATCCTTAATTGCTTTCAGTGACTGACATTCCAGGGGATGCTTCCCATCTTGCTATTAACTATTTTCTGTATAATTAATTAATAAAATTACCTTAGATTTCTTAAGATGCATCTTGACACAACAGGCTTAGACTTTTCCCTTTGAGGTAGACATATATCTATTGTTTCTGCTGTCAATTTTCATAAGGTGGGAAAAATTAAGATTTTTAAATTATTGACACAATGCATCTTATTTTACTTGTCTCTTTTCAGATTGTTTTAAGGAGCTCCCCTTGAAGGTTTTTGTTATTCAATAAAAATTTAATTCTGAGAGAAGGCCACCAAAGTTAATCTATCTTAACAGGTACTAAATGTCACAACAAATCATTTAAATTTTGTTTGCAACATTTTTAAAATATATATATTTTATTGATTTTTTACAGAGAGGAAGGGAAAGGGATAGAAAGTTAGAAACATTGATGAGGGCGGAACTGAACTTGGGACCTTTCAGTCAGCTCTATCCACTGAGCCAAACTGGTTTTGGCGGCAACATTATTTTGAAATCTGAGAGAAAAATGTGAAGTTCATTTTATTTTAAATTTGAAAAATTTAATTTTAATGACAAATGTACACTAAATTCTTAGAATGATGAGAGTCAGCTGTTGATTTGAGAGATAACTAAATTTTTCCAACAAATCCCCCCAAAAATGCATAACATGATCCAGTATCCATCACTTTACAGTTGGACTTTTGCAACACAGTCCCAATAAGTATCAAATTTTTAAGCTTATTCAATGGATTTTCAATGGCTTGATTGATTTCCTAAAATACTTATTTTAATCTATTGATATTTAAATAATTTTCATTTGAAGTAACCATCATTTTTTCATTTTTGTTGACCTTCTCTTCTGTCAGCTTACTTTTTTAATACCTTATATGTAATTTCATTATTTCTTCACCATTTCTTGCTAAAGGTACTAATTGATGGGCAAAGTTATTAAACAGAGAAGAATGTCTGAGAATCAACATTGTTAGTGGACAACTCCACTATTTTTGTGTTATGATGACATGTGATTCCTATATTGTATCATTATATGACAACTCTGACATCTCTGGTTTTTATGTAAATTTTTCTTTGCTCAAAAGGAGTAAAGAAATTTTTTTGCATCAACTCATGCATAGTAATTATAGAAACCATAGACTCCTAGGATTTTCAAGGCTAAACATTCACCTGGATTAATCACTCACCTAATGCTTAAATTCTCTGCTAATGAATCCATATTTTAACATTTAATCCACCAAGGAGCTTACTGCCCTTCCAGGCATCTCTCTTCATCTTTGAACAGCTCTTACATTTGTAACATTTTCTTTATCAATAAACTGAAATGTTATCTAGTACTTGGACATAAGAAAGAATATGCTGGAAAAACACAGTGAGGAAAAGGGAGGGAAAAAATCAACTGGGTTGTTTTTCCCATTGAGGTAAATTGAGTTTGAATAGTTGGGAAAACATTTAACTAGCACTGTTACACAGGAAAGAAATTGGTTCTTTTAAAACATGTCAGGTTGTCATACTCCAAACATCTATAGAACAAATAGTTTCAAATTGCTCTTTAAGCACTTGTGATATTTCAATAAACTGGGTGAATATTATTCATTTACACAAGATAAAGTATTTGTTTTTGTTTCACTTTAAACATAATCTCTGGATTTAAAATATTGTTTTATGTTATATTTCTATCTATAATCACTCACTCATAAAGAAATCTTAACAAGTTAGACATACTAACTCAATATAAATAGGTGGGCATGGGTGCTGTTTTAATGTTCATCTATTTTGAGAGAACATTCAATTAAAAACTAAAATTAAAACCACACTCTTTTAAAAAAATAAGTTATTTTATTTCTAAAAATATAATTAAAACCACAATCTTCTTCCTGCCATATTCTTTATTTTAAATTTTAAACTTTGGCCAAGTTAATTTAGGTCCAACGTGGTAAAAACAAATTCTTTCCATCTAATTCCAAATTTATACTCAGGAAAATGTGTGTGTGTGTTTTTTTTAAACCAAGTTGTTAAAATCCTTAATGAAATCACTGCTCAATTTCTAAATTACGCAATTGTGCTGCTCTTTAATTGGAAGCAGAGGCTCTGAGGCTCTGATTTTCCCTCATATATGATTCACTGTTCCATGTACAGTGTGAGATTTACCTAGGGTGTCTCCTAGTTCCAGTGCATTCTGTGCAACTCAAACTCAAACCATCAAGAGGTTTTCTCCTGAAGACCATGGCCTTGAGAACATGCATTTCTTTTGCTCCTCTAGGGCATCTTCTACATTACACTCATCTCTGTTGGTTTGGTTAGAGTTCAAAACCTTTGCAGAAGGAGATCTCAGGGTATCAAGATCCACTCAGGTATTATATTGCAGGCATGCATTCTCATTACACCTTTCAGCTTGATCTAACTTTAATCGTTACCAGGTTTCCATAGTTACCACTGGGATCAGTGTCTGTTTACTAGCTCACTTGCAGGCCAAGGAAGCCTTGGGTTTCTCTTGGAAACTCTCTGCTCACTGTTGAGGAATTTGAAGCAGGAATGAAACATTGATGGTTTAGGAAAAGTACAATAATGGCCATTTGGAGGATGGATTGGAGAGGATGACTCTGATGGTGAGATGACCCTTAGGAAGACTTTCACACCCATGGAGGTGAGAGCCAACTGGAGACACAAAATGTGAACACTGTTCTGGCTTCTGATTTTATGACAGGTTGGCATGAAATAGTTCACAGGTGCCTCTCCCTCCAATGTTTGACCACTTTTTGTACTTGGTGTTTAGCTCCTCTATCTGACCCTTTAGTTCCTTCCCAAGTTGTTTCACTAGCCTTGGGCTGAAAGTCTTAGTTGATGACTGCTCATGTGCAGGCATCATTTCCACCACTATTAGCTGAGTATTAGCTTTGTGGTTGGCAAATTTCAAACATTAAAAATAACCATTCACACTCCAGTTTATAGAAACACAATAATGTAGTAATTACCAGGATTGGAGGAAAGGGGGAAAACAGGGAGTTATTGTTTCACAGGTACATAGTTTCAGTATGAGAAGATAAGCAATTTCTGGAGATGGACAGTGGTGATGGTTGCACAACAGTGAGAATGCACTTAATGCTGCTGAACTACACATTTAAAAATTGTTAAAATGGTAAATGTCATGTTATGTATAATTTACATCAACAACAACAAAAGATTGAGAACTTCTGAATGAAATCAACCCAGAAACTTGTCCCACTTTGGCACACTTTATTTCTGTGAGCTGACAAATTCTCTGTTGTTTATACTAGTTAGCTGTGAATTTTTTTGTTGTTTGTAATTAACCTTATTATTGATATAAAAAATTAACCATTCCAATTTTTTAAAGATGAAGAAACAGAGGTTAGGGGAAGTTAACAGCTTGCCAAAGTCACACAAATAGTGAGCAACAAACCTGGGATTTCAATCTAAGTTTTGTTTGCAAATTTCATGCTGCCTTCTTATAGGCAAAACAAATCTTATTCAATGAATGAATGAAATATCCAAATATGGGATTGTTTTCCAATCAGGATTTTTTCCCCCTCAATCTAAATTGTTTCTCTCATGTTTGAAGTAGTTACTTATTAACATTTATTTGTACTGCCTCTGAATTTTCCCAAAGGCTTTTGGCAAAATCCAACATCACAAATTATTTGTAAAGGGACCACATGTCTTTATTTTCCAAATTTAACTTTTACATAAAAATAACATTCAGGACTTTGGAATGTTGCTTTTTAACATATTGAGAATAAATTCTGCTTTGAACTTTTTAACTCACTTTGAAATCCACATTGTATTTGATCTTTAGTTTGGAATGTTTGCAACAGACTTTGATTAAAAACATATAAGTTATAACAATATAGTTTTTTAAACAGAGCTTTCTAATAAGCTAATGTGACTATTTAAAAAAACAGCAGAGTTCAAATTAATATCATTGACTTCAAAGCAGACTTCTTAAGACTTCTTAAGAAACTAGATATTGATGGTTTGGTTATTCAAACATAAAATAAGTTCTTATTCTATGCCAGACACTCAGAGAAGTTTTGCAATTTCTTTTTCATGTTTTCCCCCAAACCAGTTGATGAACCTTGCAGGAAATATACTTTGTAGTCATCTATTATTTTGGCCTCAACCAGAATTATACAATTGGTCATCTACCTCATTCAATAGACTTGGCTCCTAGAGACATCAAACTATAAAACACAACTTCAACTTCAAAGGTTGACAAATTGACAAAATTTAAGATATGCCAAAAATTTCTTAAATGCAGCATGAACTACTTTGACAAGGCTAGCTCTTGGTAATATCTGATCACCCTATCTTAAATAGTGAGTTTTTTCCTTCATTTACTATTTTTTTTACATTGATTTTCTTTAGGGTCCATATTTCTCATTAATAGAATCTGAGTTTCATAAGAGCCCAGATTTTTATCTGCTGCTTTATTCCCAACACTGGAATAATGCCCAACACCCAAAAGGTGCTCCATAAACAGTTTTATAATAAATACTAAAAGCCTGGTGCATGAAATTCATGTGGGGGGTAGGGGACTGGTGGTGGGAGGGTGTCCCCTCAGCCCAGCCTGAATCGTCTCTAATCTGGAACCCCTCGGGGGATATCCAAGATCAAGCCTCTCACAATCTGGGACCACTGGCTCCTAAGTGCTCAAAGGCCTGCCTGCCTGATCACCCCTAAGTGCCCCCCCCCCACTGGCCTGGTCACCGCCAATCCCCCCCCTGCTGGCCTAATCACCCCTCACTGCCACCCTCTGCCAGCCTGGTCACCCCTCACTGTCCCCCCACCCCCCACTGGCCTGGTTTCCCCCAACTGCCCCCTGCCCACTATCTGCCTGATCACCCCACGTAGTGTGCTGCTCAGTCATTTGCTCACCCTTCACTAATCCCCCTGCCAGCCTGTCACCTCATGCAGCCTGTTCAGTCTTCTATTCTGTTGCGATGGTTGCTTAAGATTCTATATAGATATAAATGAATAAGATTCCTAATTCTTTATATAAAACTAGAGGTCCAATACACAAAATTCATGCACAAGTAGGGTCCCTAGCGGCTGCCTGGTAGATTTAACCCCAAGGGGACACTTTGCATATTAGGCTTTTATATAGAGAGATAGATACTTTGCCTCAATTTCACAATTTCATAATTCAATGCAAGTATAAGATTTAATTTTGATGATTTATAGTTCTATGTCTTCTGTTACTACTATTAGTATTTAATGAATAGAGATTAAGTGACCTTCTACTGCCAGTAGAAGTGTAGATCTCTTTCTTTCTTTCTTTCTTTCCTTCTTTCTTTCAAGTGATAAGTTATAGTTGGGTTGCCTCCTGGGGTTTTGCTGACTCTCCTAACTATGTTTGATTGGTACAGACTTAAATTTGTCCTTTCACTATATGCAAGGTGCAAAGAAAAAGGCAAACTAAATGGAAGGTTACTCCATGTTCTCATCAGCTTAAAGATTTTGGAAGAACAAGAACCCATATTTGAAGTAGAAAACAATAAGAAGAGTGAATCTCTACAGAATATTTTCTCAGAGAGAGGTGTATGGTTCATGTTGGAGCTTCAGGGGTAATCTTATGACAGAGATAGTACAGGGCCCAGACATTAAAGAATGAATAACGTTGATATGTGTGGTAAGAACCTGTGGAGAAAGGGTCAGAGGTGACATGCTGTTCAAGCTGTGGGCAAATAAAAACCACCATGGGCTCCTTCCTTTCTCCCACCACACAGTCACTCCTCCTCCACATCCTTTACTCTTCTCATCTTCTAAAGGCTGTTCCCCAGGACTCTTTATCTTCACCTGTACTCACTCCTTAAGTAATTTTTTTCCAGCCTCATGTTTAAATAGCTTTCCAATGTTATAATTCCAGCCCCGGTCTTCCTTGAAGTCTAGACTTATGTACCAACTGGCTGATCAAGCTCTGTGCCAGAATGTCTGACAGGATTTTTCAGACAAAACATTTGATTGTCTCTGCCCCAAACAACTCCCATTAGTTCTGGCTTCAACACATATACCAACTAGGATGACTTTTCTGCACCTACCCTGCTACTGGCACCCAAAATCAAGCATCAAGCTACTGTACCTTTTACTTGACTAGTACATTCTCTTCCTAACTGGTCTTCCCACAGCCATTCTGGCCCCATACACTATTCTCCATGTAATATCCATAGTTATCCCATTCACTTATACATCAAGTCTTGCTACATCCTCTCTTAAAATTCTTCAGCATCATTCTCCTGGGACACACTTGTGAAGCAATCCCTGCTTCAATGCCTGTGTATTTGCTATTTCCTCTACTTAGAATGTTCTTCACCTCCCCACTAGTTGAGTGACTGGCTTCCCTTGCTTTGCTTAAGACCATTATTCTTGACCCTAATCTAAAATAGCTTCATTCTTTCAACACCATTTACTTTCTTCCCTTTTAAAAAATGTCTCCCAAGCATGTATCTAGATATAGGCATATGTAGTTTTTGTTTGTATTCTATTACTTGTTTTCTACCACTGCAATATAAGCACCATGAGGTCAGGAGCTTATTCGTATTATATCCCTCATAACTAGAACAATGTCTGTCACTGAATAAATGTTTGTTCGGTGACCGCATTGGAATTTTGTTGGTTAACCCCTCCTTATAGCAGGTGATATTCTGAGTGATGCAATCAAAACCTGGAGTAAAAGGTCAATATGGAAAAACAAGAAGTGAAAGACAAGGCAATCGGAGCAGGGCCGGTGCAAGATGGGAACTGGGAAATGAGAATGAGAGGACTGTCAGACAATCTAGCACATCCTGCCAGACAGAGTACCTTGGACGCTTATAGACTAGTGAACTCTGAGGCCAGGGGAACAGACCATGCAAGATATCCCAGGTGCCACACAGTGGCTGCCATGGGAAGCCTCTTTCTGGATAAAACCTGCTCCGACAATCCAAGAAGCAAACCCCTTGGACAGGAACAAACTGTGTGCATTGGCTACAGCCATGTTGGCACTGATTTTTACATAATAAAAAGTCAGCAGTGCTGCTGCAGAGAGTAAAATTAACTGGTATTTGTTTATCTTTTCCACTGGACTGTGAGCTTCTAAAGGGAAGAGACTGATTCTCTATCATTCCTGGTACAAAGTCTGCACTCTTGGAGAACTTTTGAGAGAAAGGCTGAAAGAAGGGAGAAGGAAAATGGATCATGACTCTCTTCTTAGCTATACCTAAGAGTGTGGAGATCAGCATAATCAAAATTGTCCCTTCAAATCTGATTAATATGATTCTTTTTTACATATTAAATGACTAATGGTTTAGACTTTGAACCCAGTACTGTCCACCTCCTCTCAGCCTAGAATCAACTCTCTTAAGCAGCAAATCAATACACCTGCAAGTTTACACTACTCACACAAAATGGCAAACAATGCAAATAGGACTTTTAAATCACTGATGTAAAAAAAAAATTTAAATGAACCATTAGTTCATTTAAATAGCTACTTAATCTCTGCTAGGGCAAGATCCTTCCATTTGTTCTAATTAGGAGTTCGACAACTTCTTAATTAAACAACTTTCCACCTAAAAAAAGGTACCTCCAAGATTTTTCCAATAAACCCTAAAGTAATTAAAAATAAACAGATAAAACAGAATATTAAAGCTGTTCTTCCAAATAGTTTTGGTCACTGTTCTATCAGTTTATTTTTCTTTATGTATTTAAAGTATACATATCCTTCAACTTTAGATTAAATGTGACCTGTTGACATTTCAAAGAAATTTCAGAGGGGGTTACCCTTTCTCAGAGCTTCTCTGGGCTGCAGCAGCATCCTGAGGCAATCACTAGTCATTGTGGACTTTCCCCTTGACCTTGCAGTCTACCTCTTCAGTGTGTCCTATTCTGTGAATACTGAGAAAGAAAATTCTTTTTATTCTGAAAGACAAGTGTGGCTTCGTACTGAACATCGAGTAGATTCTGCAAATGGAAAGAAAAGGCATGTAGCATTACCCTCAACTTGAATAGTGTTTGTGTCTCAGCCACACAAGTGTGGTAAAATAGCTCTGCTGGGGGAAACAGAGCAGGAGAGGTGGTTTCCCTCAAGACCACACTGAAGAGCTTGTGTTTTGCCTCCTTTTCTTTTTCCCTCTCAAGCAAACAATTTTCTCAGGCAATAGAACAATGTTTTGATTCCAGTTCAGTAACACCCACCAAGAGTTAACTCTGAGCAAGGGAACGAACTCTGTGTGACAGAAACCATGCTTTCTCTAGGGTGCCTGGGACATATTTCCCTGAGTCTTGGCCCCAGGTTGCTGAAGACTTAGGTCAGTGTGGGTCTGATCAGTTAGCACACCCCCTTCTGGATGCCACCTTACATTTACTCTGATTTTCATCAAATAGCTACACCCTATCCTGTATCTCTAAAGCAATTTTGTTCTGGCCTTTCTTCCCTCCAAATTACTATGCAACCAATGTTAAGTAGTTTCTTGTCAATGAAATTCCAAAATTAGCATTTCTAAAATCTACTTTTGAATTTTATTTATTTTACCTTTCTTTGACTCAGCATAAATATCTTTCTTCCTCCTCCTTTCTTCCTCTCCCCGCCCCCCTCCTCATTTTTCTTGCTCATCTCTGCTAATTAGTTAATGTTTCTTTCTTAGGTTACTGAAAAGATGGAAAGATCTAAGTGGGGGACTTTTTAATACATGGCTTTTAAATAATGGACTATAAGCCCCACTGAGAAGCCCCACTGAGAAGCCCCACATTGCCAGTGTGTCTGTGTGGGGGGTGGGAAAACATTAGGGAGACACCAAGATGGCAGTATTAGGTCCGCTCCCATGTATGTGTTGAGCGCGCCATCTGGTGGCTGAAAATTACAGAAGGGAAGAAAACCTGAAGCTCCCAGGAAGACACAGCTCAGGTTTGGGCTGGCTTCCCCTCTTAATCAAATCCTGGTCACTGAAGTGCTTGTATTTGAACTTGACTAGTGCACAGGTGACAAATGTGGTGCACATTGTTAGGAGGCTGGTGGAAGACTTGTGAAATTTAAGAAAAAGGACAAGGTTTTAAGGACTTATTAAGGAAGGTGAAAAGTACTACTACAAAATTACTCTGGAAAGTAGGATTCTAAAAGTATAGTTGAGTAAATAAATGAGATTCTTCTGTGAATATGGGAAACATAGAAAGGTATTAAAGGAAGAGAAATAAGAGAAAGTGTGGGAAGAAAATAAAAGAGGGAGGCAGGAGAACACATGCTTTGTAGGTGGGTCGATTTTAGCACTACCACTTATATTTGTGTGAGAGTAGGGAACGTACTTAAACTCCCTAGGCCTCAGTTTGTTCAATGGGAATAATTCTACCTACCTCCTAGGAATATTGGGAAGATTAGATAAAAGAATATATGAAAGTGCCAAGCCCAGAGCCCCACCTAAAAATGCTCAATAAATGATAGTTGTTATTAATAAGGAAAATAGAAAAGACCTTGAAAAGGATAGTACAGAACACACTATGCTTTGAGAAATGAAATAACACCCAGGACTGTATAACAAGCATGCCAAACTTAAAGGCTAACAGGGGCCAAATAAACAAGGTTTAAGTTCATGTGGGCTGCGAAAAAACAAAAGCTTCAATTTTCTTAGAAAAGTAGTTATTTTTTTCGATAGTGACATGCTGAATACAAAGGGTTGAAATAAATGAGTAATCATTAACATAGAATAATAGAACATTTTAATAAAAATTAATATCTTTCCCTGAACATTAACTTACCAGACACTGAATAACTGCACAAATTAACAAGCATAATGCATATAAAACTATTTTTCTGGTTTTCTGAAAGTGAAATATTTCCAGTTGTACACACCAAACAAGTCAGGCCAAGACTAATGACATGGCAATGGGCTGCTAAAATATTCACAGCTAGACTGAGTGGAGAGAAATGGTGCACCTGTGCATGAGATGTGTAAAGGAAGTGAATGTAACACGATTATAGTAATCAGTCACTAGCAAACATTGTAGTTCATTATTAATAATTATGTATAACAGGATATTGTAAAAATTGAGTTACCAAATTTTTATTAAAACGTTTCTTACATATAGTTAGATTGGTTGGGCCACAAAAATATTTATTGTGGGCCGCATGCGGCCTGTGGGCCACAAGTTTGACATACTTTCTGTATAACTTAGCACAGGCATTTGATCGACTTAAGAGGTGGAGCCCATGAAAGGAAACACCTTCTCTAACTAGACAGAGGGTCTGTGTCTGAAACCCACCTTTGCTACTTCAGCAGGGCCTCCCCTCTGGGTACCCCTTGGTCCTCAAGCTGTGGGCTGAGTGCCTTCCACTCGACCCCCTATAGGTCTTCAATTCCGTGCTGGGAGCTTATGTGAAGGAAAGGCATATGACCCACTGGAGATAGGATCATCAAGGAGCAGCAATCAAGGACCAGGCTTTATTCTGTAATAGTCGCCATTAGCGTGGCCTAGTTTGCAAAGGGCATTCTGAGAACCCTGTCTCACCATGATTTGTGGCAATTCATACCAATGGAATTATCTTAGAAAAGCTGGACAAAATGTTTGTATAGCTTGAGGCACCTTTCCACCCATTTGAAAGTTGAATCTCTATGACAGACCCAGGAGGTAGACACAGAGAGCTTCCTAAGTCTCTTCTTTGGAACCTGATATGGCTATTTCGAAGGATTGTCTAAAGCCCTATATATACCTGAAGCTTTTAGAGAGCAAAATACTGCAACACACACACGCGCACACACACATACACACACACACACACACACACACACACACACACACACACACCACACCATATACTCTTGCCTCTGAGGAAGGTCTTAGCCTACTATTTCTAGGCAGAACCCAGAACTGTGCCCCTCCCCTGATGCAATGCCTGACTGGTCTCAGGGGAACAACAGCTATTGCCTGCATTTCTAAACTTTTACCAGCTTTCTTCCATGCCAAGGAGAAAACTAAGAATGAGAATACAGTAATATGATCTCCAATTAGCATAAAATAAAAACAACCCAGTCATGTTTTCCACGGGCTTTTCCAACCTCAAACTAAATGCATAAAGGAGGGAGAAATGATAAAAATATATTAATGGAACTATTAATATATATACTATCCCTGGGTGTATGCCTAACTCGCAAATGATTATCTGTCTCTAGGAAAACCAAGCAGCCAGATGCAGAAATCTGAGAATTTTCCCAAAGTGCAGTGTGAGTACAGACGGGAAGGGAGAATATCCTGATTACTCAGAATGGAAAGGGTTAAGTCCTCAGCCATCCTATTCTAAAGTGATTTATGATGATGGGTAGTGTTTCAAAACTTTCCCCCACCCAGAGAACAGCCCTCCACTCTCAACGTGCTGAAATGGAAAGAGGCGGTGTTTTGCTGATCTGTTAAATTCTTAGTGAAGTTTCCTTGATTTCCAGTGGCTGCTGTTGTTTGAGTTTGGTTTGGATAAAAACTGAGGTTGTCCTGGCATTCCTGGGACTGAATCCAGGCCAGAGGAAGAAGAAAACGAAGAAGGAAAAGAGGAGGGAGTGAAAAGGTGGGGAGAAATAAAGGAAGGGGAGAGGCAAAGGAAAAGAGAAAAAGCCTATTTTCAACATCACATTCCTGTGTTTTCCCTCAGCCTGGAAAACATATTAATCCCAGTGCCTTTCCGCTCGGAAACAAAGGGACTAAGCCAGACCGTGAGGGGAAGGGTGATAAGAAGGATCCTGGAACTCTACAGAGAGCAAAGAGTGAGACTCGAGCTTCCTGTCTGTCCACACAGGGATTGGCACACACAGAGACAAGACCCAGCAGGAACTAAAGAAAAATGGAGATGCAAAGATGGAAAAGGACAGCTCCTGTCACCTCATCCTACTTGTCAAGAAGGTAAAAAGACAGCCTGAAAGAAAAGAAGAGAGCTGCTGAGCCCTCGGGTCAGGACAGGCGGCTTCGGTACTGGAGCTGCAGCGCGCCTCAGCCTCGCAAAGGAGACAGAGGGCTGGGAGGAAAGGCATTTCATCTAGGAAAGTGTCCTGAGACCACACTTCAGCTTGCTTGTTCAACCCTCTGCATTCCATCTCCATGAGCCACAGTGTAAGTGTGTAATCCTTTCTGCCTTCGGTGTGATTGCTTCTTTGTTGCTTGTTTGAATAAATGAAATGAGGTCCTTGTCATAATTAATACGCTCAGTGTACATTTTCTCTGGAGCATCAGAGTCAGATGAAAGGGTGCGAGTCCTCTGAATGGGGCACCGAGTTGGGTTTCCTGCTTAACATTAACTGTCTCTGCTAAGTGCTGACAAATTATAGGGGCTTGAAAGTAACAAGATCTCACCCTATTTTCCATTCCCTGACCTCCCTCCTTATTCTTCTCTAACCACCCCTTCCCCCAGTCTTTGGCCAACTTGGAGAAAGGGAAAATGCCCAGCTGTTTGCAGTTAAATAATTTTCTTTCTTTTCTCCCCTTCCTCTCCCCTTTTGTCTTTGGCCTCGCCGCCTCGCCAAGTGGATTGCACAATGACATGGAGAATGGGGCCCAGCGTTACCATGCTGGTGGCCCTGTGGCTGGTGTGTGGGTCAGGACCCCACCCCCAGGCTGTGAATGGAGGGAGCCATGGAGGGCAGAAAGCGCCTCCGGCCTCGCCAGGGCACAGGAGGCCAGGCCGGCTGCTGAGGCACGCGGGGAAGTCTCAGGGAATCGAGAGGACCACGCTGGGAGAACGACCCCTCCCGCCCCTCCCAAGAAGGCGCGGGGTGCCGGTGCTGCGAATGGCCCACGGAAAGGCCCCGCTGGCCCCGCTGGACCTCCACGGGGCCCTGGGGAGATCGGAGCGGAGACCCGCAGCCGGGAGCTCTCCCCGGGACATGGTCCGAGATGAGGGGTCCTCGGCTCGGTCGAGAATGCTGCGCTTCCCTTCGGGCTCCGGCTCGCCCAACATCCTGGCCAGCTTCGCCGGGAAGAACCGCGTGTGGGTCATCTCGGCCCCCCACGCCTCGGAAGGCTACTACCGCCTGATGATGAGCCTCCTCAAGGACGACGTGTACTGTGAGCTGGCCGAGCGCCACATCCAGCAGATTGTGCTGTTCCACCAGGCGGGCGAGGAGGGCGGCAAGGTGCGCAGGATCACCAGCGAGGGCCGCGTGCTGGAGCAGCCGCTGGACCCCGGCCTGGTGCCCAAGCTCATGAGCTTCCTGAAGCTGGAGAAGGGCAAGTTCGGCATGGTGCTGCTCAGGAAGACGCTGCAGGTGGAGGAGCGCTACCCGTACCCCGTGCGGCTGGAGGCCATGTACGAGGTCATCGACCAGGGCCCCATCCGCAGGATCGAGAAGGTCCGGCAGAAGGGCTTTGTGCAGAAGTGCAAGGCCTCCGGGGTGGAGGGCCAGGTGCTGGAGGAAGGCGTCGGAGTCGGGGGTGCGGGGCGGCCCGGCCCGGCCGGTGAGAAGAGGAAGGAGGACCTGCGGAGGGCGCCCGTGCCGCCCACCCGGGACAGCCGGGGGAAGGTGCTCAGGAAGCCGGCCTCCACCTCGGCAGCGCCCCCGCCGCCGCCCCCGACCCCCAGGGCCACCACCCTGCCTCCCGCTCCGGTCCCCACAGCCACTCGGGCCACCGCGCGGGTGGTCACTGTCGCTGCGAGACCCGCCACCACCACCACCACCACGGCGTTTCCGACCACGCAGAGGCCCTGGACCCCCCGGCTGCACCCCTTCTCCGATGCCCACAGGCCCCCTGTCACAGCCGAGGTGACCACCGCCAAGGGTGTCATAGCCTCAGAGAACCTCTACCTTCCACCCAGGAAGGAGCAGCCGAGGGAGAGGCCGCCGAGCACACGCAGGCCCGGCAAGGCCAGCAGCTCCGAGGACCCCCCGGCCTCGCCAGCGCCCACCTGGGAGCACAGCACCAGGGCGGTCCCGGGGGGCCGCGCCCGGGACAACCGCACCGACCGGCGGGAGCACGGCCACCGGGACCCAGCCGTGGTGGTGCCGGGTCCTCACAAGCCAGCAAAGAAGAAGCCCCCAAAAAAGAAAGCCCAGGACAAAATCCTGAGCAACGAGTATGAGGACAAGTATGACCCCAGCCGGCCCACCGCCTCGCAGCTGGAGGAGGAGCTGCAGGTGGGGAATAGCCCCCCGCAGAAGGCCAAGGAGTCCAAGAAGCACGACAAGCTTGAGAAACCCGAGAAGGAGAAGAAGAAAAAGGCCAAGAATGAGAAGGCGGACAAGTTGCTCAAGAGTGAAAAGCAAGCGAAGAAGGACAAGGCTGAGAAGAAGAGCCGGCCGGAGAAGGAGAAGAGCAAGAAGAAGAAGGCGGGCCCGGAGCAGGACGGCTACCTGAAGCCCACCACCAAGTACTTCACTCCGAGCCCCAAGAAGCGGGTGGCCGACCTGCTGAGCTCCTTCGAAGGCAAGCGAAGGCTCCTGGTAAGTAACCGTCTCCTTGGCATTGTTCTGGGGGCTGAGCCGGGCGTGTTCACATGCGGTGTGTTGTTTTTTTTTTGAAGTCACATTGCCCGACGGCAGGCCTTGGCTGAACCTGTGCGGTGTGCAGAAGATGGGGAGGAGTGTCAGGGAAGGGCAGCCCGACCAGCAGCCCCTTTTGGTTTCCGTGCTCTGTGAGTCTTTCTCACACAGACTCAGAGTCATGGGCCAGGGGACCTTAGACAGGAACCCAGGGAAGCACCGGCCTCCTCCAAACCCATCAGAACCCATCCCCCATCTCTACTCCTGCCTTCCAAGG
The DNA here is from genome assembly GCA_027563665.1 of Antrozous pallidus. Classification (NCBI taxonomy): domain Eukaryota; kingdom Metazoa; phylum Chordata; class Mammalia; order Chiroptera; family Vespertilionidae; genus Antrozous; species Antrozous pallidus. The sequence goes on from CM050514.1 coordinate 69,824,774, forward strand.
GATAGTTCTGGATGCAGCTCCATTTTACTAAGTTCATTGTACAACAGCAGTATGAACAAGTTCCTAAAACCATATGCATTGGTCACAATTTAGGAAAAGGGTTTCTCTCTTCATGACCTGAGAAATCAGAAGCATGTGTACGGGGAAATAAACAAGGTTTTTCTTCTTTCCCCTTATTAGGTCTACACTGAGTGGCCAGATTCTTATGATCTCTGGATGCATAATAACCTGGCCACACACTGGGCAGTTGGCTGGCCTGCCTGCTGGTTGAACTCCTGGTTGAGGGGACAATTTGTGTATTAGCCTTTTATTATAAAGGATATACACTGAGTGGCCAGATTATTATGCATTCAGAGATCATAATAATCTGGCCACTCAGTGTATATCACAAATTGGAAAACTCAAAGGGGAAAGTAAGGCAGCCTTGATGGAGAGTAGGTGTGACTGGGATTGGGGAAGGGCTCTTTGTAGTGTGACCCTCAGGAATGTTTTTAAATCAAATGTCTGAAATCTGAAATCTTCATCCCTTTATTAAAGACTGTCTCTTCCATCACTGCCCAACTAGTAAGAGGCCAAAAGGATGGAGTGTGAGGAGCCGGATTAACTGTTCTAATTTCCAGTACCCTAAAGATACATCTGAACGTGGAGTCCAGATGTCAGTTGCCTTGAGACTCTATAAAATAAGCATGAACGTGTGTGTGTGTGTGTGTGTGTGTGTGTGTGTGTGTAAGAAAGGAGACAAGTAGTCCTTGCTTCCACTTTGTCTCTTTCTGAGTGCCAGTAGAATTGAGAGAGTCACAGTAGCTATCTATTTGGCCATTACTTGCCACCATCCAAAGAATAGCAACAGCATTTAGTCAAACTCCGGAAAAAGGGCTTTGGACAGGAATTAGCCCCATCCTAAAGGTAAGAGCATTTCTCATCAGCAAAGGGAACATGCTTTCTTCTCCTCTCCAACTCTCCTTACCCGCTCTTTAAGTGCCCTTCCAGGATTTTCACCCATAGCTTCTTAATGTTGTCATTCTAGTCCAGGATGTCCACAAGGAAAAGAGTATTATACACTTTAAAGGAAAAGATCAGGAGTTAATGTTGGGTGATATGCATCAAGAATGATTCCTCAGGTACCTGGGTGGCAGGGAGCCATCTGGTGACATTGAGGACATCATCTATCCTACTGAAGGCACAAGGTGACTCCACACCCTGCATTCCCCCACCAAACAAGCTAGGCATTCTTCTCTCAGGGCGTTGCTCAGAAGGGTTTTCATTTTTTTCCCCCAATCTGACCTAAATTTTAATTAATGATCTGAGCCAGAGAGACTCTAGTACCCATCTATCTTTAGTGGTTTCCAAAGTTTAAATGTGCATTTGAAGTGTAATTTAGAGCAGAGTCCCTTGTGGTATTTATCATGGGTGGGGCATGACCCTAAATTCTCTTAGCTGTCCCATCAATGGTGTATTTATGTGTTAGGACAAAACCCAAGTTTTTATTGATTCTACAGGTTTTGTGTGTGTGTGTGTGTGTATGTGTGTGTGTGTGTGTGTATGTGTATGTGTTGTGTGTGTGTTATTTTTTGTATGTTATTACTTGTTTTAACCAGAGCCTTAAAATAACTATATAAACTAAGGATAGCAGAGGATAGGTTGTCAGAGTAGTTTAACAACTACTTGGTTATTCCCAGAGCATATAAATTTAAATGGGAAAGTTCCAGTAGAACCAAAAGAATCACTGATTTCAGATTAGAAACCTATCTGGTACTTGTATGTTTTGCTAGAGAACCCATGGGGGAGAAACTGTTCTCTTTGGGAGAAAGCATTATTTTTGTGTTCTGTTGCCCTCATCCTGAGTACCTGGGACTTTGTCCAGCCTGCTAAAGAACATCACCCAATCCTTCCATTTAGTGAACAAGGCAGGCAAAGTGTTCCTCATGGTCAGGATTTAACCAGACGAAAATAATCATGGGTAAACTGTCAGGATTGTAATTGTGCACCTATGGGTAAATACTTCCATTACTGCTAGTTTATGAGTCAAAAGAAAAGGGTTTTTATACATATCCCTAGTATTAGTCATGCCTTTTATTTCCCTCCCTTTCTCTCCACTCCCTTAGTCAGAGATTTGAAAGCCCAGCTGGGTCTTTTCTGCTTTTAACAGTATCCCTGATCATAAATTTCTAGCAAATAAAACTCAGATGACAGCTTCTGCTGATGTCATGTGAGGCAAAACAGAAACCAGTAGGGATTGCTCATGGCAACATTGCTCTTGGTGGCTGGTAAGAGGACTGGGTTTGTTATTACACAGAAAGCCCCAACAAGAAGCATTTCAGTCTTATAATCCCTGTGTGCTCAGCTGATGTTTTCTAAATAGCTAATTACATCTAAAATAAGAATGGGTTAGAAAAGACAAGATGAAATAAACATGATGCACTATCCAATGATGAAGAAAAGAGACCGTTTGACCAGACAGAGAGGAGACTTGTGTTTCTGGGTGAAAGACATAGTTGGTGCCATTGATCATTTTTCCACTCATTTTTCCCACCCAATATGGCTGATGTAATTCAGGAAGCTGGGATTCAATTAATATTTATTAAGACTTTGCATTTTGTTCAAGTACAGCTGATAACATATATCTCTGGCCGCATTCTAACAAGTGAGCTCAAACTTAAATGAAGTTTGAATTTCAAGAAACTATGCTGGCCTTTGAGCTTATCTTTCCAACTAGGTATTCTGTAACTGTTTATCACAAACCTCCAATGCTTTGCATTTAATATCATTTTTTTAGATTTGAAAACATCATATAACCTCTACTTAAGCAATTAGTTAGAGAAACACTGGCAGCAATGGTAGAGGTTGTGGCTGGGTGAATAGCATCCTAGAAACCTTCAAAGGAGCTGTAGGAGGAACCAAGTGTCCTCTTTTTGGGCCCGAGGTAATTTCTTCAAACCCCCTGCCTCTTATTCTGTCAAAGAAAAAGGGCACATCCTGCCACATGCTATTTGAGACTGAGCAGTTTAATTTTTCATGACAATACCATGAAGAAAGACTTAACTCCATTTTACAGACAAGGAAACAGAAGCTTAGAGAGGTTGAGACTCCCAAGGTGAACAGCTAATATATGGCAATGTCAGAATTAGAACTCAGGTATGTCTGATTTTAAAGCTCATGCTCAAGCCATTCCCCCATTCCTGTGGAGTGAATATGGGGCATATGTCATAAAGTGAAGGGGAATTATTATTCAAACACAGATATTTAAAAATTCATTTTACACCTTAAATTACTCAGATAAATGGTAAGGCATATCAGTTGTTAACATTTGTGTGAAGGACCAATGTAGAATTTCTGCCTTGAATACCCAGCTAATTCTCTGCACTTCAACTGGCTAGCTTTCCAAGCAGTCAGTCAAAAAAGAACAACAGATTGAATCCCAGTTAACCTAATCCCTCAGACTGGCTGGTGTCAGTGTGGGGGCAACAATGGTGAAAATAGAGATAAGCTGTTTTTCACTTAGATATTAGACTATGTGGAGTGTAGTCCACATTTTGTGCCAAGAATCTATCTATTTGTCAATTAACAAGAGGCCTCGTAGTGCTGAATTGCAGAGATTCAAGTTCAAGTTTAAGCATTCTTTGAAGCTCTGGTAATTCAAGTGGGTTGATACTTTTAACCTTACTTCAGCAATCTGGATATTGGAATAACAATATACTTAATTGATTTAATTTTACAAAAGAATATAAAGCTCTGGTTTCCTAAGACAGACTACTACCTTAAGTCTATATTCTAGAATTTCATAAAAATCTAGTGTTTTTAGCCTAACACAATATGTAGAATAATCTGAGACTTAAAATACTTCCTCCCTAGCTTTTCACATTCCTGTTTGCTCCATTTATTAATGTAAACTGGCTTCCTTATACCCTGAGGCTCCTTGTGCCAACACACTGTTGGAACAGAAACATAAAAGAGAACCACAACACAGTTCTAAATTTAAGAGGCATGCCCTGATTTATCACCAACAAACTGGAAAGAGGTCAAGTACCAGACAATAAGGTTTACTGAGAAGTCTTAGAATGCTCTCTTTAGAAAGAAGGAATTGGAAATGGTTACCATTTTAAGTACTGCTTGAAATACTACCAAACTAGAAAATTAATTGGATGGAGATGTCAAAACACAGAAAAAGAAACCTTAAAATATATTCAGATGATCAGCCTCTTCTACTTTCCCTGATGTGAACTTGAGAAATAGATTAAACCAACTGGTTTCTGGGCTGCAGCTAAGCACTCATAGGCAGGAGACCACTGTGTTTCTGAGTGGCTCCCCTCTCCTGGGCTGGAATGATCCATGTAACCTGAGGAATGTGGGCCAGGGTTTGCTCTCTTAATAGCCATGGGCACAGCAGTGGCAGGGGCTGGGGCTTCAGTGCCATAAGCATAAAATATAATAGTGAATCAAGGTTATTCATAAATTCCAAGTGAACAGGGAAGACTCTAAGAACAATAATTAAAAGGAAGAAGTGATCATCAAGAGACAGAAAAGACTTTAGGGAGAATGCTGCATTTGAAGAAAGTCTCAGCATCAGGTAAGTTGGAGGGGACTAGAAGGTTTTTCTGGGTGGGAGGGGCAAGGCAGAGGAAGGAATGTGGGTGAACTTCACAGGCAACATACATGTATGGTACAGCTTTACACACATATTTTTATTTATTTTGCTCAGTTTTCTCACTATTTTGTGAGGTTGGCAGGGAAGTTGTTTCACTGTAAAGATGAGGAACCTAAGTAAGGTTCAAAAGGTTAAATGACCTTATTAAGGCTACATGGAAGCCAGGGGTTGAGAAAGGATTAAAATGCAGGCCCTCCAACTTTGACTATAATCACTATTTCTCTGTGCTCTTCTGCCAAGATTTCTTTCATGTCCTCATTTGGAATGTGGCCTGACTATGAGTGAAAAGGGCACATAAAGGAGAGTAGGAAGAAAGGTTAGCAAGAGAGAGCCTCAGGCAAGGTCACTGAGTGCCAGAAACTGGGAAATGAGTCATGAAAGATGAATGTCACCTCGAGGTGGGTTAAGGCACCCTTGGGCAAAGGTCCCAAGGTGAAAATAAACGTTATTAGAGCTCCTGGTTTATTACAGTGTGATTCCTACTGGGTATCCATTGGCCTAAGATTAATGTGTTCACAGATCCCTGGGAGAAACTTCGAGATGGGAGGATGAGGTTCTGTATATATCATGTGAAATTCTCAATTATCTGGTCTGTACAAGGGGAAGAAGCCCAGAGAGCATTTTGAGGACTCTTCAAATCCTGTCATATCATGGACTGTCCATGGATTTTAAAGGTTCATGACAAAGTGTGAGATGAATAAAATGGAGTTCATGTATGGATTTGAAATTATAGAGGCAGGTAATTATCAGTCATTTAGCCTCTGGGCAACTGTGCCCTAGAGGCTCCTCTAAACATATCCTCAACATGGGCTTATCCTTCTTTTAGAGTAGGGAGTCCAAATCATAGCCAGTAAACCTTATCTTTGTTTTGACTATGTTATATTCTCACTTAAACATTCACTTTATCTCAAAATAGTGTATTTGTAAATAAAAAATAACCAGCAAGAAAAACATAAAACATCCCAACTGAAAATAAAACTCCCAAGATTTGGGTTACCATAAACACCTAAGCAAATATTTTCAGATGTCATATAGCTAATTAGAAACTAACAAACAAACCCAAAATGCCATTACAATTTCTTTTTATAGCCATCTTAAGTCTTTTTTAAGGCTAAGTAGAACCAATGAATAAATTTGATTATTTTTCCTTTTGGAAAATTACATTTCTTAAACAAGCATATTCTACCCATCATGTCCAAATGAACAGGCTTATAAACACAAAATAAAAAATAAATGAAATCATGTCTACTTAAAATAAATAACAATCTGAGAAAACAATATAACTTTATCCCAGAAAATCTTTGTTAATGTTCCACCCTAAAGTTATTAAACACATCTTGATTTCCATGAGGGATAGTATTTAGTCAAGCATAGACAATTCTTAGAAGGGAAAGCCTACAGGAAGTAATAAACATCTCTAACGGAGAAAAATAAACAGCAGAATCAAACTGGGACCAGATATTAACCATTTTGAGAAATAATTTGAAAGAGGTTTCAATATGGTAACTTCCGTCCTGAGAAATGTCATGTGACAGACTTCAGAATTATTTTATAAGGTTATATGCAAGTAGGGAAGTGGCTGATATATTTGAATGTCATCAAATGGGATAACATGTATAGAGACTGACTTCTGAGCCCAGTGATGAGTTAGGAAATGATGAGTAGAGAGTGTTCATAGCAGACATCAGCCATCGATTGTTCCAGAGTGCCCAAGGCCTGGCTATGAAACTCTCTCAACCCTGTTAGACATGATGTTATAGTAGTAACCACTCAATTCACAAATGTCAGAGCAGCCAATTAGGATAAGTAAGATTTGTCAAGCAATTTTTACATGCCAAGTATTTATACAGTGCCCACAACAACCTTGCACAATAAGTTCTGCTGTGCAGAGTTAAATAGTGAGAAAACCAAGACACAGACACTAGTAAAGAATGTAAATAGTAGAAATGAGGAGAAAAACCTAAACTTCCTGGAGCCATTTAAAAATAAAAACCCTTTACAATCTTTTGGCCCTAATTACGTTAACTGTCCAACAAAACCATATAGTCTAGTTTAGTTTAGCTTAGCTTAACTTAGTTTAATTTAGTTTTGGTGTCAAGTCACTACCAACCCTCTATTCCAAGTCATCCCTTTGGATTTTGCCTCAGTGTAAAACTATCTGTATGAATTAATATTTGCTTGCCTTCGCCCACCTCCAGCTGATCACCGCTCCTAAGGTTGAGAACAACATGTATGTGCAACAGCGAGATGAATATCTGGAAAGTTTCTGCAAGATGGCCACCAGGAAAATCTCTGTGATCACCATCTTTGGCCCTGTCAACAACAGCACCATGAAAATCGACCACTTCCAGCTAGGTTCTCTTAACCATTTTAATTATATTATTGTTTTTCTCTTAGCTAAGGTGGGACAAATTGTATGGGAGAGGTTGGTGGGGAATCACAGGAAACTTCAGATATCCAGAGGGCTCTTTCCTTTGGCAACAAAGTTTAGCTGTGCCTAATGTTTATTTGCATAACCATTTCCAATGGTCTGGTTTAAGTTTTTGGCACTTTAAATGAAAAATATACAAGTACTCTCTTACTTACTGAAGGCCAGTAAGGTGGAGAAAAAAGAGAGAAGCAATACAACAGGGGGAGAACCAGAAAGGTATTCGGAGATTTTCTTCTGGATACTGAGTCTTCTTGCTTGTTTGTAACATCTGCTCTTCCTGCAGCCTTCATGCTGCAGGCAACTCACTCACAGATAGGGACCTGCCAGACCCTTGAACTACTTGAGTCTGGCAAGGCTAGGGAGGGAATTAACCAGGGCTGAAAGAATCTGTTAAGATAAATGAAAAGTCACTGAATGTGGACTGAACTATGCCCAAGTCCTTTTGGAGAGCAGAAGAATTTGGCTGAATGTAGAGTTTTCGCAATTTTTCATATTAATGATGCGTGTGGGACTCTTTAAGTGTCATAGGGCAGCTGAGATTTAACTCATTGCAGTTCCCCTGGGAACACTGAAAGATTTACTGTGAGTAATTAGGCCTTAGAGTCAGAAGCCCCATATCTGCCCCACCCATCTATTCTCTAATTATTACATCTCCAGGGCATAAGTTAGTTAGTTAATTAATCTTCACCTGAGGCTATTTTTCCATAGATTTTTTTTAGAGAGAGTGTAAGGGAGGGGGAGAGACAAAGAGAGAAACATTGATTCGAGACTCATCAATTAGTTACCTTCCGGACCAGTGATGGAACCTACAACCAAAGTGCATGCCCTTGACCAGAATCCAACCCTGGAACCTTCAGTCCGTGGGCCAACAATCTATCCACTAAGGCAAACCAGCTAGGGCAGGGGGTTTATTTTTAAAAACCTTTTACATGCTTTGTCTACTTTTTTATTCTCCTCTAACTATAAAGAAAATCCTTCCTGTTCTATCATTTGTATATTCTGTACGTTTTTCATAAAATACATTATATCTGAAAACATCTGAAAGGATGTAAAACAGACTTTCCCCATTAGCTCACAGATTTTTCTGTCATGTGATTTTAGTATAATTGAACACGTAGTTGTAATTATGTCACGATAATGTCAATTTGGTTTTTAATATGGCCTAGCCTTCTAAGTCATATTTTTATTGTGGTAAAAACACAATGTGATATTGACCCTCTTACCTGATTTTTTAAGTTTATAGTACAGTATTGCTAACTGTAGGCACATGTTACACACTAGATCTCCAGAATGTATTCAGGTAGGAAGTTTCAGTTATACACTCTCTTTCATTAGCCCACCTTCCTCTCCTGATATAGATACAAAAGAAAATTAAAAGCATCCTTCCTAATGTCCCACCCTAAACCATTATAGGTCAGTGATTTATCTGTGGATGTGCTGTGTGTGTGTGTTTGGCAGGGGGAAAACAACAACTAAATGTCCTTACCTTCACTGAAACAACAGGCATACAAACAGAAACCACCAAAGAAGTTGTGGAGTCAAACAAACCATTTCAAAAACAGTCACTGCCTCTTTGTTGTGTGAACATCTTGGGCCAAGCTACTCCATAATTCTCAGTTTAGAACATAGTTGTCTGTATTTCCAGGCTACTGTGAGGATTTAATAGGGCAATGTATGTAAATAGCCATCACATAATGAGCACTTTTTACTGTGCTCATTACTGTGGTCATCATCACCACCATCGGTTCTGGCAGGCATCTGGAGATCAGTGAGCTGTCATAGGGAGTAGAGCACCATAATTGAAAAATACTTGTAATTGTTTTCTGCTATTTACAGCATGTTGACAGTGAACTCTCACAACTGCTCTGCAAGGTTAGGCTGTATTAATGCTCTTGGTGATAATACCCCAAAGGCACATGTTCAGTGGTTAACTGGGATTCAACCATTTGCTTCCTGGATTTTCAAATAGCATGAGCCAGTGAGCTCAATTACGATCCAGATGTCTGGAGAGGAAGTAGGTATTCAATCCAGTGCAGGAACGGGTTCTGGCTGGTGATGAAAATTCTTCTCCAGGTGTTCCCAATGTCGAATGTGTTAACCACTGACTTTCACACAAAGAATTCTCATGCCTTATTTGAGGGATGTTTGGAAAAATTATTATGTCTCCTACCTCACCTTGTATATGGTTCTGTTATAAGCATCTGGTGCTGCCTTGGCAAAATGTTAGCATTAATCCTGCTGTTTTCTAGACATCTGGATTGAATATGAACTGTAAAGAGACTGAAGTTTTCTTTTTTGCCCTATTAGAAGTCAGATATTGGGTGTTTTTGCCTGTCATTGAATGGCAGCTTGGACATGGTTTGGGGTGCTTTTATCTTGTTCCTCACTTAATTCCTGGAAGGCTTTTCTGTCTTTGTGTCATGTCCCAGGTTACCCTTATGGAAAAGGCCGTAGTACTTTCAGCCAAGACTGGGAATCAGCCATGGGAAAGTAGGAATTGGCGTGCTTCATGGTCTCAGTGAACCAAACTCCAGCCTTGACCGATTTTCAGCTGGAAATCTATCAGATGGCCTTACTTTCTTAAAAATAAATCAAGCACTCTGTACTCTTCCAGGCTTTTACTGGACCTAAAAAGCAGAGGCCCACATACAATTCCAGTGTGAGCTGTCCTCCCACCTGATCCATCTTCTTAAATGTATGTGAACTATAGATGATAGACCTATGAATACCAAGAAACTTACCTGAAGATTTCAGGCATCAGCTTAACAAACTTACCCAGGCTTGAGCAAATTCCAGTGCAGCATAAGCCCATCTGTTTTTGCCAGCCCAGAGTGTTACATGGGAGGGTTTAGAATGATGTAACACATAAAAGCATCCTTAATTGCTAGTGGCATTTAAAATGTTGATGTAGGTCCTTTCTGGTTTGGCTCAGTGGGACTGAAGGGTCTTGGGTTTGATTCCAGTCAAGCGCACAGGCTTGATCTCCAGTAAGGGGTGTGCAGCAGGCAGCTGGTCAATGATTCTCTCTCATCATTGATGTTTCTTTCTCTCTTTTCCTCTTCCTTCCTTTCTGAAATCAATAAAAAATATATTTTAAAAATAAAATATCAATCTATGATAAAATATGGAATTCATAGGTGAATTTTTTTTAAATCCCAAACTTTTATGAGTATTAAAGAATACATTTTAGCATAAAATACTCTCTGATTTTGATCCTGTTGAAGAGAATTATTCTGTCAGGAAAAGTTTCACAACTACCAGGATCCATAAAAACGCAGAAATGCTGTTTTCCCTCAGGAGTACCTGAAAAATTGACCCTTTGCCCCAACTCCTCCTTTCATCACTGGTGACACTGTCTGGCAGCTGCCTTCTCTAGACCCTGTCACCCTGTGCTGGGAGGCAAGGCTGAGTGAGTGAGCAGATTTCCAGACACTGGCTGAGTGACCTTCTCTGTTTATGCAGTTGATTATCAATCACTCTGTGCCCTAGAGGCTAGAGAGGCTGCCTCCTGACTTGTTGAGTCACCCCATCCCACTGCCCTCGGCTGCCTCCAGCAGCAGCGTATCAGTGTATCAGAGTCAAGATCAGCCCCTGACAATCAAGAAGTGTAAAGTACCTCATAGGTCAAATGCTTGAAGTGTTTGAAGAAGGTGATGCCACCATCAGAGAAGGTATTATAAATATCAGAATTTTTAAAATTCTGGATTGATTTAACAGAGGTGCCTTAAAGCTAAGTAAATTTTTTGGTACTTGTTGACTCTATTAAGGTTCTTTTGATTTTTATTAAATAGTTTTAATGATACATTTTTTTTATTGCAAACTCAGAGGTCATAAAAAGATATACACAAATAAGTCTGACACCCATCTATGGCCCTTATACTCTGTTACTCCTGCTCCCATAGGTATTTTTATGATTTCTTATTTGTTCATTGAGTACATCTTTGTGCAAATACAAATTTAAAAAATACCTATGTTCCCCTTCTTTTAATACAAAATATAGTATATAATATATGCTATTCTGCTTTTTTTTTCAATTAAATATATTTCCTGGAGATCTTTCATTTTGAACTTATAGAGATCTTTCACATTCTTTATTAAATCATTGTGAGATTTATTCTACCGGAGCTTATTTTAGTCCCCTTGTTGATAAACACTTGGATTTTTTTTCAGTACTTTTTATAAACAACTTCACAATTAATAACCTCATACATTAGTCACTCTATGATTATGGGTATATCTTTACAGTAGATTTGTAGAAGTAGGATTGTTGGACCAAATGGAAAATGTATTTGGTTTTGGTAGATAAGAACAGATTTCTCTCTATACATGTATATCTTTTTGCAGTCCATCAGCAATGTATAACTTTCTCCAAAACTCCCGATGGAGTATACAGTCAAACTTGTGAATGGTTTTAGCCAATGTGGTATGTGAAAAATGGTGTTGTAGTGTAGTGTTGAGTGGCATTTCTCTATTTATGAATATGACCGAACACCTTTTCATATAATTAAGCAGCATTTATATTTTATTTTTAGTGTCCTTTATCCATTTTTCTATTGGACTGGTACTAAAAATTCAGACTCTCAGGCCCCCTCCTCACTCCAAGATACTGACTCAGTTGGGAAATGAAGTCCAGGAGGAATTTCTTTTTTAAAATTATGCTCAAGAGATTATGATTTGCAGCTAAATTTGGTCTAGAGCAGAGGATTGGGGGTAGAAGAAAAGAGGGGGCTGGAAGTGTAGGTTGGCACGATATGTTAGAGGATTTCAAATACCAGGCCAAAGAATCCAAACTTTATTTGGTAAACTACGTGAAATCACTAAAGATGTTGGAATGTATTTTTCAAATAAATTATAAATAACTTTTTTTCTGGCTTTCTATCCGTCTCCTTTCCTCTCTGTAAAAAAAAAAAAAAAAAAAAAAAAAAAAAAGCCGAGACCGGTTTGGCTCAGTGGATAGAGCATCAGACTGCGGACTAAAGGGTCCCGGGTTCGATTCCGGTCAAGGGCATGTACCTTGGCTGTGGGCACATCCCCTGTAGGGGGCGTGCAAGAGGCAGCTGATCAATGTTTCTCTCTCATCGATGTTTCTGGCTTTCTATCAGTCTCCTTTCCTCTCTGTAAAAAATCAATAAAATAAATAAATAAATAAATAAATAAATTATAAATAACTTTTAAGTTTTGGCACAGTTAGTGTGCAGGATAGAAAAGTACCTAGCAAGACCCATTCTTCATATATAGGACAGGTTAGTCTATCCAGGGACCAAGTGAGAGCAGCAGCTTTGTGATCAGGAATGGCCAGGCTAGTCCCATCCATCACTATAACCCAGTCACTCCTCCTACAATGACTGATGGTAAGCAGGCAAACGACCACTCATGGAGTAAAATAGGAGCAAGCAGGTCAACTACAAAGTCACTTGAATTGATCTGTTTCCAGTTAAAAGGAAGTAAATCCCATAGCTGGAGGTCAACGTTATCTGAACTGAAATAACCTACCACTGACTGGCAATACTCTTGAGATAAAATCCTGGCAATACTCTTGAGATAAAAGCAATTTAGCATCTGCTGGAGTCTTGCTCTCCAAATTTGTCCAAAGTGCAATAGAGACCTTTGGTTACTACTGACTTCTTAAATAAAATAGTCATATTTTAAATCCCGTATAAGTATATTTCATTTGTGTTTTATGTTACCCCAGGACATTATTAAGGTCTGATGGTGAATAGTGCGCAATACGGATGACATTTAAGAGACTGGAATGTCAAAGGTTCCAGAGAGGAAGCTACAACATGCCTCTCAGGGCCATAGGAGAAACATCAAGTTTTGGTGGGGAAGCAGAAGCTAGAGTGAGGACAGAGTCCAGGACATGGTCTTTTTTTTTTATTTTAAATATATTTTATTGATTTTTTTTACAGAGAGGAAGGGAGAGGGATAGAGAGTTAGAAACATCTATGAGAGAGAAACATCGATGTCTCCTGCACACCTCCTACTGGGGATATGGTCTTAATTGGGGTTTCCATGGTAAAAAGCAAGGCAGGATAAGGTGGATAGTTTTAGATGGGTTAGTGTGAACTATTTTAGTGGACTTTGGACTATAAGGTTGGTCCCTAGTTGCCTAGTACCTGATCCTGGAATGATTAAGGCACAGAAATATTGTCTCCTGGGTTCCGTGGGCCACAGAAAGGGGTTAGGGGTCTGGATTGGTTAGTTTGCATTTCAAAGACTGGTTCCCTGGTTGGCCCTTTGCTATCTCTAAGAATTGGCTAGCCCAAAGAGGGTCAGTTGCTCCCCAGGCTTTTTAAGGTGTCAAAACATGATGATATACAGAAACATCATATGTGTGTATGTGTGTGTGTGTGTGTGTGTGTGTACACACACACACAGACATACATAAACGTGTATATATATATATGATTAATTCAATTTTAAGACCTCATATATGAAAACCAAAATTTTAAAAAATGAATATATATAGTATGTTTTCTTAAATTTCACTAGATTGGCTGTGTTTGGGGCTCAAAAGATAAAGGAAAGTGTAAGGGTTTGATGGTGGGTTTTGTACACAGACCAGAATTGCCCAATTTCTTTGCTCTAACCCTAACTCCCCTCTTTTTTCATGTGATATTTTTTTTAGGGGACGTTTTCATGATTACCAAATTTGTATCAAGTGCCTGTGTGTCCCAAGCTACAAAAACTTAGATGATCTATGATCAAGACTTAGTTCCTATTGTTGAGGTGCTCCTATCTAGTAGAGTGACAGATGTGTAAATAATTGGTTATAATGAAAGGTAATAGGCATTATTACAGGGAATATAGAAATGTTATGAGTGTGCAGGTGAAGTAAAGACAAGTTACCCAGCTAATTGGGAGTTCCCATGTGAACAAGGGCAGGGTTAGCATGCCGGAAAGGGAAGGCATGTTTCTGGACACTGAAAACAGGGAGCTAGAGCATAAAATGTATGGAAGAAGGGTTAGGAGATAGCTAATTAAGACAGGCTGAGTCCAGGATTTAAATGGCCTATATGCTATGCCAAAGATATGAATTTTATCTCTGCTGGTAGTGTGTATAACAGTCACCCAGGAAACTTGTCAAAATGCAGTTTCCTGGGTCTCCCTACTAGTGATTTTGATCCCAGTGGTCTGGATCCAAGGATTGTAATTTTAATATAAACTGAAGGTGATTGTGATCAAGATAGAAGGTCATGCTTTGAAAAGGTGCTAGAGGAGATAGGGAGCTTCCAAAGCAGTGGGAGAAACTAAAGTCATCCAGAGACACGGATGGCATGGCCTGCACTTAGGGATAGGAGGGTGGAAGGAGGAGAAATCATAGATATTACAGAGAAGAAGCAGTCACAGATGAAAACTTCAAATATAATGCCTGGGACAATTGGTGTTTAACAAGTTGCAACTGATGCTGAATTTTTCTGCAAGTCATTGCTATCTATAGTCAGACATAGAGGAATTGGCTATTACCTGAATTTGATCCCGACTTTTGGAGTTGGAATTATTAAAAGATGGAAAACCAGACAAATGTCCCACATTCAGGGCCAGTCTTTCCCAGGACACAGCAGAGTTCAACCTCCCCCTGTCCCTCCTCAGTACTCTTAAGTCTTGGGCAGGCTGTATGAAATGACCAAATTCCACCAAATGTGCTTCAATCTGTGAATCATTTCAACAGGATCAGAAGCAGATGGACAGTTTATGGGATGCTTCCCCACTAAATGTTTGCTTCTAAGCCATCCAATCCTTGACAAGGAGTACAGAGCTTTGGCAAAACAAGAAGCTGCCAAATTTATGTTGCTTTCCCAGAGAACCTCTTGCTCACCCAGCCCTGATTAAGACGGAATGCAGACCTTAGCAGAGAGCAGGCAGCTGGAGACAGGAGCTGGCCTCACATGTCCCTTACTCAGAAGTCAGCCAGAAGTGGACTCTGTCTTGCCACAGAGTTGCCACAACCCTAGTTGGATCCAGTGTCAATCACTGCTTTTATTGCTTTTTGTTGGCAGGTTCTCTGCTGAGCTCTAACATTCATTTGGGATATAGATATTCCTGTAGTCTGGAAGTGCAGAATGGTTTGTTTCTCATGTTCAGTCAAAACACTTCAGAAAATATTTTAGTTGAAAGGAGAAACCAGACCATGAAATTAGTTTCTTGCCACATCCTAGTAGAACAAAGTGTGCCTTAAATCTTGGTCCCGGGTACTTTCCATCCTGAGTGTGACATATTTTGGTAAAGTAGGAAGAGTACTGGAAAGGAATGAGGTCATTTTATTTGAGTCCTAACCCTCTGTTATTAACTAGCTTTGTGAATTTGAGCAAGTTGCTACCACCCTGGGGTCTATGACAGGTTGGTTCCCGGGGAAACAGATTCTGAGACTTTGAGATATGCATGCAGGAAGTTAATGAGGAACATCCTTAGGAACAATACCAATGAGAGATGAGGGATTCTAGATGACAAAGGGAAAATTTGAGTTGTAATGAGGTTGGCCTTCAGAGTTGTTCATTTTAAGGTAAAGAGAACAGCTTTTATATCTCCAGCCCACTCTTCCCATCCCCTCCACCCACACCCTGCATCAACCATTGAATATGGGCTGTTCCCTAGTATGGTGTAACTCAGAGCAAGGCAGCTATTTTTTAAGATGAGCACTTTTTAGAAGGACTCAGCTATTAACATTCACAGCAGACTTAGTCTGAAAGTAGGATCTGAACAGCACACTACAGCATGCACTACATACTGTTCCTTAGTTTCAACCTCAATAATGTGACTGAGTTGAAAATGTCCATGTCAGTTATCTGGTGCAAAAATAAGGCTATGTAATAAAGACCCACCCACTTCACTAGCATATATCATTAGATATTCATTAGTTACAAGTTTGTAGGGTTTAGCTGATCTGGGCATGGCTTGGCTAGGCTTGCTCATGTATTTTCAGTCAGCTACAAGTTGGTTAGGTGGTTCTGCTGATCTTGGCTGGGCTTGCATAAAGGCTATGTGCCAACTGGATGCCAGCTGATCGGGGATAGCCCTGGCTGAGATGACTCCAGAGTAACACGACTTGGCTTATTCTCTAGAAGCCTGATGTGGATATGTAATCATGGCAATGGTTGAGACGAGCAATTCCAAATGTGCCAACTCACTTCTAGCTTCAATTTGTGTTACTTGTGCTAACAAAGGAAGTCAGATGAGTTCAAAATCAAAAGGCAGGAGAGTTCAACCCATTCAGCGTAACAGGGAACTGCAGTTACTGGCAGAGTGTAGTAGTTCAGGGAGGGGTGGAGAATTGGGAATATTTTTAAAATCTGCTATAATCTTCAACTTCCTTCTGTCTCAGCCACCCAATGGTTTTTGTGATTTTATCTGTTCGGTAAATGCTAATAGTCTACTTTTTATTCTGATTAGGAACTTGAACTCTGTCCAAGCATAGTTATTTCTGAATCCAGCACCCAAAACAGAATCAGTTCAGGATACTAGAGAGAAATATTTTGTTTAATGAACAAAAACAAAAATGAACATGTGTTGGGAATTAAAAGTAGTAATTCCTAAGTTTGAGATAAAATCTGGTTTGTAAAATCTTAGAATCAGAAAAGAAATAAAGGGCATTTTGAAAATCAGTTCTTAAATTATCTTTTTTCTAGTTATTAATTATTTCTAATCACAAAGTAAAACATGTCCCATGTTAAAATGTAAATAATATAGACATGCATAGAGTAAACAATGAAAGTTTCTACCCTACCTCTCCCCACTCTCCAGAGGCAACTGTAGGAGCAGAAAAATAATTTTCCTTCTATTCTTATTTCTAATTAGGAATAATTAGAAATAACTAGAAATAATTATAGAATTGGGACCATTTTTAAAATCTGCTATAATCTTCAACTTCCTTCTGTCTCAGCCACCCAATGGTTTTTGTGATTTTATCTGTTCAGTAAATGCTAATAGTCTACTTTTTATTCTGATTAGGAACTTGAACTCTGTCCAAGCATAGTTATTTCTGAATCCAGCACCCAAAACAGAATCAGTTCAGGATATAATTATTTCTATAATTATTTCTAATTATTTCTAATCACAAAATAAAATATGTTCCATGTTAAAATGTAAATAATATAGACATGCATAGAGTAAACAATGAAAGTTTCTACCCTACCTCTCCCCACTCTCCAGAGGCAACTGTAAGAGCAGAAAAATAATTTTCCTTCTATTCTTCAGAGTTCTTAAGTCCTGATAATCAAAGAAACTAGAGACTGATTAACAGGATAAAATGACCAAACTTATTACTTATGTACATACAGGGTTCCATATGAATATAGGATCCAGGGACAAATTGAGCAGGAGTGGTCTGATACTTCAAAGTGCAGGAAAGAAATGTACATGAAGATGGTAAAGCAAACTTTCGACAAACAAACTTCTGTTGGGCCAACTTTAACAATGGGACCCAGAAAAGACTTTGATCAAAGAGGCTTAATTAGGTTCCTTCATTTCCATCACACCTAGTTTATATTAAACTACATTATCTGTGATGATATCTCCCTTCCTGGAGCAAGACCTCTGTCTAAATTTTTTAGGGAGAAGGTAAAAGTTTCTTCCTGAGTCTTGTTTCTTAAAAATAACCAGTTTAAAGTAGTCAAAATCCCAAAAAAGGCATATTTTGGGGTGACAAATTCTTTTTCTCCTCACAACCATTGTAAACAGCTGCATGTCCTGCTGGACCTTTTCCTGTGCATATTCAGGATGTATTATCTTTTGTCTTGTTTCCTTTTAATGGAGAATAAGGTCATACTATACATTTTATTCTGCAAGTTGTTTTTTTTTTTTACTCAATGAGATATAATAAACAAAAAACAATAACACAGGTTTAGCAATTTTCTTAAATTGATTTATGTTTTATGAATGAGAGCAAAATGTGCTTCTAAAAATAGTTTATATGTATGAGGTATATTATTTTTCATTTTGTAGACAGTGTTTGGTCTTCATGTAGGTTCCATGCCTTTGGACCACTTCCATGAACAACTGTTATGATTTGGGAAGGAAAACAGATTATTTCCTCTCTCATTTTGATGTACATGGGAGAAATCAAGTTGCTTGTTTATATAATTTCAACGAAACTAATCAAATAAACAAAAGTAATAATTAAATTATAAGTGTCCCTTTAAAAAATAAATACGAGAATGATGGTCAATGGTACTTAAGCTATATAACTTAAGTATCTGCAAAATTGTGGTTGTTTCTACTGCACTACAATTCATTGGGTTAGCAATGTTAAAATAATAATTGATAGATTTTCTTTAATAATATATCTATAAATCACATATTTGTTAAGTTTAAATTTTTACATTCAAAACAACACAGGGGCTTATTTTGCAGATAAAAATTCTAGTGGAGTTAAAGAAAACACTGTGACTGGTAAGGGAGAGAATAAGTAAATAAAGCTGTCCTATAATTTCCAAAATGCTTTCCAGACATAGGAGTTGCCGTTTTCATACTTCTTTTTTTTTTAATCTTTATTGTTCAGTTTATTAATTACATTGTTTCCCCATTTTTTCCTCCTATAGCTCCCCTCCACCCTGTACCTATCCCACCCTCCACCCTCACCTCCCCCTCCCCACTGTCCTCTCCCATTGTTGCAAGATTTTTGTCCAGTCTCTTGCTGCACTTCCCACAACCCTTTTCTTCTCAAGAATTGTCAGACCATTCCCTCTCTATGTCCATGTCTCTGTTATATTCACCAGTTTATCCTGTTCAACAGCCTATCAATTCACTTGATTTTTATGTTCATTTGTTGATAGATGTGTATTTGTTGTTCATAATTTATATTTTTACCTTTTTCTTCTTCCTCTTCTTAAAGAATATCTTTCAGCATTTCATATAATGTTGGTTTGGTGGTGATGAACTCCTTTAGCTTTTTCTTATCTGCGAAGCACTTCATCTGACCTTCAATTCTGAATGACAGCTTTGCTGGATAGAGTAATCTTGGTTGTAGATTCTTGCTGTTCATCACTTTGAATATTTCTTGCCACTCCCGTCTGGCCTGCATTGTTTCTGTTGAGAAATCCGCTGACAATCGTATGGGTGCTCCCTTATAGGTAACCAACTGTTTCTCTCTTGCTGCTTTTATTATTCTCTCTTTGTCTTTTGCTCTTGGCATTTTAATTATGATGTGCCTTGGTGTGGTCCTCTTAGGGTTCCTATATATTGGGGTTCAGTGTGCTTCTTGGACTCCTAAGTCAATTTCTTTCACCAGGTGTGAGAAGTTTTCAGTCACTATTTCTTCAAATAGGTTTTCATTGTCTTGCTCTCTCTCTTTTTCTGGCACCCCTATAATTCGGATGTTGGTATGCTTGAGGTTGTCCCAGAGGCCCCTTACACTATCTTCAATTTTTTGGATTCTTTTGGTTTCTTGCTTTTTCAGCTGAGTGGAGTTTACCTCTTTGTATTTCAAATCTTTAACTTGGTTCTTGGGGTGCTCGAGAGCACTTTTCGGTCCTTGTATAATATTTTTTGTTTCAGTCAGTGTATGCTTAATTTCTGGTTGGTCCTTTTTCATATCCTTGAGAGTCTCCTTCATATCCTTGAGGGTCTCCTTCATTTCCTTGTAGGACTCATTCATTTCCACGTTGGTCTTGATCATTTTCTTGCAGGTCTCATTTATATCCTTGAGGGTCTTGTTCATTTCCTTGTAGGACTCATTCATTTCCTTTGTGGTCTTGCTTATTTCCTTATAGGCCTCGACCTTTTGTTGGAGCCTCTTGAAAAACCCTATAACCGTGGTTTTGAATTCCATGTCCAGTCGTTTCTTTCCCCCCATTTCTTTCATATCTGATTTCTTTCCATGTCGCTGTATGGTGGCTGCTTCCCTGAGTTGGTCAATTAGCTTTGTGTGATAGACTTCCTACTAGGGACAGTGGCTCAGCCTCCCCGGTTACCTGAGATGGATATGGGCTGCACAGTCTTGCTGAAGTTAAGCTCAGTTAATCACTGTTAGCACTTGGAGGGTTGACCTCCAGGCCAATTGTCTGTGAAGCTCAGCTGTGCTCAGGTTGGATGGGCGGAGTCTCCGGGCCAAGCAGACAGTGTTAGCTCCCCCCTATGCGGCCCTGGGGCTCTGTGCTGGGGGCAATGGCCGCCAGCACCTCTGAGAGAGAGCCGCTGTGGAGCTCCACCGGCTGCCGGGGAATTCAGACTCTCCCAAAATGAGCCTGCATGCGCAATGTCTCACCCAGGATCGTAAAACAAAGCAGTCTGATGGTTTTCTGAATGAGAGAGCGAGTCGCAGAGCTCTCTCTGCGCCATCACGAAGCCGAGCTGTTCGCGCAAGCTGCCTTCTCTACAAGCCGGGAGACCCGGCAGCACCCAAGCTTCGGCGTGCCCTCCCACTGTCCAGTTTTCACCCGGTATGATAGTGGGTTCTCTGGACTTCGCCCAGAGCTGGAGAATCAGTCCAGTGGGACGTCTTTGTCTCCTCGTTCGAGAAAACTGGCCGGTTTTCAGCCGCCCGCCCTCTCCGCGGCGCGTGCTCCAAACCTCTCTCCGTGAGAATCTTTCAACGCTGTCCCCGCTGCTCCTCTGAGTCACAGTGTCTTATTTTCACTTTTATTTGTGGAATTTTCACTCGGCTAGATTTCTGGTGATTCTGGAAGGTATTTGTTCTTTCGTTTAGTTGTAGTATTAAAATTGCTGAGTATGATGTCAAGATAGGTGTTTTACCTATGCCGCCATCTTAGTTCTCCATTTTCATACTTCTTAACCCAGTGGCACCTTCAGGAACCATTCTGAGTTATAATAATTTATTTTTGACTTAATATTTGAAGAAAAAAGAATGCTTAAAACTTCCATAAGTTCGGTAACACTGTTCTTAACATTATATTCACTTGCAAAATTTGGATTATGAATAGTTTGACTTTTTTCAAGTGCCAGGTGAACTTGATACTAGCCTTGAACATAGACTTTTCCTTTTTCTGTATAGCAATGACATGGTTCACTGATTCCCAAAGTGATTCTGTAATAAAAGGGAGGAACAGACCCAGATTTTAGACTTAAATAAATAGCTAAAACTAAAATAAAATTTAAAATTAAGTAAAACTTAAAAGTACCTGGTTTACTTCCCTGGTGATGACTCATTCTGGGTGAGGTGGCAGTCTTCTTGCAGGGATGGCTCAGCAGTCTCTCGTTTTGCTCCTTATGATTTACTTTAACCAAGGTGGGCAGAAATGGAGCTTGGTTATCTTTAGAAGAGTGACTTTCAAAATGAGTTTGTTTGTTCATTCGTTTCTGTATTTATTTATTCACTTTGTACATTTTTATTTAAGCCAAATGTTAGTCGAATATGTGCAACTAATGAAAGCTGTTCTAATTAACTCTGGATGGAGGCCTAGAGCTTCTACCCACTTGTTCCTGTTGATTTCTATCTTGTCACACCATATTAATTCATGTTTCATTTACTTTAAGATAATGAGAAACCCATGCAAGTGGTGGATGATGAGGACTTGGTGGACCAGCATCTCATCAGTGAGCTGAGGAGAGAGTATGGAATGACCTATGATGACTTCTTCATGGTGCTAACAGACGTGGACCTCAGAGTCAAGGTATGGGTTCCTGATTTAGATAATGTGGTGCCATTCCTTACAACAGCAACTCTGAAATTTTTTGTCATTGAGTCTATTAGATATGAGTGAACACAAATTATTTTATAAATGGGAAAATTTTGAAATGGTCCAAATATTCCATGTTGGTCTATAGAATTTGTGTCCAGAAATGTGGTCTCTGAAAAAGACTGGGTTGGATGACTTTCTGTTCCCCACTTATTTGACTCAGACTAAATTCCTCTGTAACATCAATGTCTTGCATTCATTAGACATTTGTTGAATATCCATGGGGTGCCAGGCCCTGGGAATAAAAGATAAAGAGTACTTGGCTTCTGCCTTGAAGACAACCAGATTTGATATAGGCCTACTTTGGAAGGGCCTACAAGTTTAATTCCTGATTAAATATGGACAAGACAGTAAGGTTTTATACCTACTTTGTTCATATTCTTGGGGACAAAGGTTCTGAACTATGAATAATCACTTAAAAAATAACAAAAATAGTTAACTTTGTTGAGTGATTTCCTTATGCCAGGCACTCACCTTAACTCTTGATGATCTTTACCTCAAATATCTAAAATAAATAACAAAACTTACTTTTAGTTCACAGAGGAATAAACAGAGGTCCAGGTTAGTTAAGTATTATGCAAGTCAGCCAGTTAGCACTGGACTTCATAGTCATATAGACTTGCTCCAGAGTCCACTGCCAACCATTCAAGTGTACATAAGTATATCATGCTTATGTGAAAACTAGAGGCCCAGTGCACAAAATTAGTGCATGGGGGCAGGAGGTGTACCTCCGACCAGGCTGCACCTTCTCAAATCTGGGACTCATCTAGGGATGTCTGACTGCCCATTTAGGCCCGATCCTTCTCAGAATCTAGGACTACTGGCTCCCAACTGCTTGCCTGCCTGCCTTCCTGATTGCCCCAACCACTTCTGCCTGCCAGCCTGATCACCCCCTAACCACTTCTCCCCTGCCAGCCTGATCGATGCCTAATTACTCCCCTGCTAGCCTCTTTGCCCCTTCCTGCCCTCCCCTGCAGGCCTGGTCCCCCCAAATGCCTTTCCCTGCAGGCCCGGTTGCCCCCAACTTCCCTCCTCTGCCAGTCTGGTCACCCTTAACTGCCCTCCTCTGCAAGCGTGATTGCCCCCAAATGCTTCCTTTGCAGGCCTGGTCCCTCCTAACTGCCCTACCTTGCTGGCCATCTTGTGGTGGCCAACTTTGACCACCTGGGGGCAGGATCTTTGACCACATGGGGGAAGCCATCTTGTGTGTTATAATGATGGTCAATTTGCATATTACTCTTTTATTAGATAGGATCATCAGGAAAAAGTCTGCCTGGGCCATCTGTATAGCTGATTCAACCTAGAGTATTTTTCTGGATCTAGAAAGAAGTTCCTTCATTAATTCTTTTTGTACTTAGTTAATCCCTAAGATTTCTGGCAGCTTTCACATCCTCTGGTTGGCTTAATTTTCCACTGGGAGCCTATGTAGCTCCAGGCCATGTCCTTGATGTATGCTGCTTATGCTCAGCCAGACCCAAATCCCAGGTTGCTGTTGTAAGTCCAGACAAGAATGATCCAGCAAATTTAATTTCATTATCCTTGAATTGTATCCCAATTCTTTTCTGAGAATACATAAGGAAGAGGCCTAATTTTAAGTGATGGTCACTCAATAAAATAATCTCTGGGAATCATAGTTTATGCATATTTCTAATGGCCAAATAACAGGTCCACTTCTGATAGACAATTACCCTTATTACTCAGGTGGAACATTCTAACTTGTTATGTCATTCCTGTGTTAGATATAGCATTTCTTACTTCCTTTTCAATTGCATAGTGAAAAGGAACCAGTTTAGTCCCAGAGGTAAGGAAGTGAACGTAGGATATGTGTGGTGAAGGAGGCATTGACCCTTTCCAATAAAAGGAGTGCAGTTGAGAAGCAATTCTCATAAAAGGTAAGTGGCGGTTGTCTCATGGATTCGGAAGTTCATAACATTAGCAGAGGTACTATTTTAGGAGAGAGTTCCTAAGCCACTGAGCCCTCCAGGCTCTGATTTTTTCAGAGTTCCTTTGAGTTCTCCTGGGCTCCCTATTCTCTGAGCACAGGGAAGAAACACGCTTATGCATTATATACTTTCTATTCTTTCTTGAACAGCAATACTATGAGGTGCCTATAGCAATGAAGTCTGTGTTTGATCTGATCGATACTTTCCAGTCCCGAATCAAAGACATGGAAAAACAGAAGAAGGAGGGCATTGTTTGCAAGGAAGACAAGAAGCAGTCACTGGAGAACTTCCTATCCAGGTATATCCCCTTTGGAGTCTCTGAGGAAGCAGGCGGGAATGTGTTCTGGGTGAGCTAATGAAAATGCCCAGGAAGTACAGAGCAGACGTGTGCAGAGTGACCTTCCCTAGTAAAAGGTCTGTCTGCTTCCCAGCCCCCTGGCCACTGGGCTTCGTCTTTGCCTTGTGAGAAGTGGCTCTGGTCACAAGGCTGACTGGGGGCAGCTGCAAGTTTGATTTAATGGCTTTGGATAAATCTTTTTCTGCTCCTTTTTTGGGCACAAAATACAGAATTCTGCCCTGTGCGAGTTACTTTACTCAGTCATTGAATTTGGAGGGCTTTGTATACAACAATTTTATTTTACTCATTTATTTATTAGGCCCCTTCTAGTTTCAAACCAGATTTGGAACACTGTGTTTGATGTTATGCTTCCTTGCATCTCTGCAGAGAAAACAAAAGCCCTACCAGGACCTCAAAAGGAGCAATCCTTTTGACCCAACTCTTTGGTTCTCCAGGGAGAGTGGTTTATGGCGAACAGTTGTAGGGAAGCTCTTTTCTGTACATATAGAAAAGAATGAAAAAAAATCTCTTCATGTCTTTCCTTCCCTACCCCTCCCTGCATGTTGGATAAAAATTCTATAGGGCCTTTGGGGCCCTAAGAGGTACAAAGCTGCACTAATTCCACCTACAACAAGTAGACTCACCCAAAATGAATTGTGTGGCTGAGAGGCTCCAAAAATGGAGCAAGCCTTTGTTTGGCGGCTCGGTGTTAACTGTGTATCACTCCAGGCAGAACTTCTTTACTTGTATCTATAAAGCACATTCTCTATAAGAGAGTCAGAGAGTCAAGAATTCTATTATGTGTAAATGATAATCTGATTTCCTCTAGATTCAGGAAGCATAGGCCTCTTAGGTGATAAACTCATGATGTGTAAAGTGCTTAGGTCTTATCATTTATCTAAGTTTTAGGTCTGCAATTTACTATCTATTTTACCCCTATGTTTCTTAATTAAAAATCTCTCAAGGACAAATGAGAATAAAGATAGTAAATATCTCTACATTCATCCCAAGGTTGCTGTGATCCCTTTCTGTATGCTTACCTCTGTGTTAAACACTTGACCTTCTTTTGTGGGTTTAGTCTTCACAACAATCAGTGATCTAAATACCATAACTATTGTCATGTTGCAGATTAAACATCATGGAGATTAAGTAACTTTCTCTCATCACTCAGCTAGTGTCAGCACTAGACTTGGTAGCCCAGGATAACCTGGCTACCAAAGTCCACATTCTTATCTAATACTCCTTTTGAAAATGTGAAATGAATGAATTTTAGTCTTGAACCCAGAGACCCAGAGTTTGAAGTGAAAGATTATCCTAAAATCACAGGATTTCACAGCTAAAAGGAATCTGAGGTTCTTCACCCAAATTTTCAGTCAATGCAAGTACCTAGAATGGAGATGGCAAGTTCATGCCTCCACAGGACCACTCAGTTCAGCCTTCATGCCACTCTCTTGGCTGAGAAAGGGCTCTAGGACTCCACAGGCAAATGGTTTCTTGTTCAATCCACACCAATTCTTGGGGCCACTGAAACATCAACTTCTGATTCCAGGTCATCCCTCTAGGTGGCAGTGACTTAGAAAAAGAAGAACAAGAGCTTATGGTTGGTCTCAGAGTTTTTAAAAATATATTTTTTCCTTTTCTTTCCATTTCCCCCATTTTTTCCTTCCTTGTAGAAAAGATTCTTTACAAGTTTGCTTTTGATCTTAGTTCTCCCTTAAAAACTTAAGGTAGACTTTTAAGTCTTATAATCTATATATTCTATATAATAAAAGCCTAATATGCTAAGTGCCTGGTGACCGGTCAACTGTTCAACCAATCAAAGCATAACATGCTAATGATACGTTAAGACCACTCAACTGCTCACTCTGATGTGCACTGACCACCAGGGAACAGACACTCTAACCAGTAGGTTAGCTTGCAACTGGGGTCTGGCCAACCAGGGCTGAGATAAGCCGGACATGCCCTGGAGCCCTCCTGCGGTCCCTCCCCAGTTGGCCAACCTTCCGTGTCCCTCCCTGATTGGCTGGCCCCAATCAGCCCCCAACAGGACTGGGTGAGACAGGGCCAGACACTCCCTGGAGCCCTCCTGTGATCCCTCCCTGGCCCTGATCATGCACTGGAGGGATCCCTTGACCTGGCCTGCACCCTCTCATAATCCGGAACCCCTGGGGGGATGTTGAAGAGCCAGTTTTAGCCCAATCCTGCAGGCCATTCCCCTTGGGAGGATGACAGATGCAGGGCACAGGCTGGTGAGTGCGGCTGCTGTGGCAGTGTGAGCCTCTCCAGATTGGGACTGATGGGGCCTGCAGCAGGTGCTGTGGGGCTGGGATTAGCGGGAGGGGCAGGTAGGAACTGCAGGCAGTGTTGGACTGCGGGTTTTGGTCCCATCCCTGCAGGCCACTCCAAGGGACTCCACCCATGCATGAATTTGTGCACCAGGCCTCTAGTGTGTATGGGTGTGTGTGTGTGTGTGTGTGTGTGTGTGTGTGTGCGCGTGTGTGTATGCATAATATGCAAATTGTCCCCTTGGGAGTTCAACTGGGAGACCGGGAGTTTGATTGCTCATTGTGACATGTGCTGACCACCAGGGGATGGTGTGGAATGAAGGAAGACCTCAGCCAGCAGGCAGAAGTCCCCAATCAACCCTGATCACTGGCCAGGCATAGGACCATACCCATTCACAAATTTCATGCACCAGGCCTCTAGTTCTATTTAAAACTTAGGAAATTTTACCTACAGTTTTACGGGGCATTGGTAATGTTTGATCTTGCTTAAAAACTCAGCTATTAAACAACTTTATTATTTCAGACATTTCACAGTTAAATATTTATTTTAATCACTTGAAATAAATTATTTCTGAGAACTTAAATGACACATAAGTTTAATAAGTTAATCTTGTAAACACAGTGAATCTAAAGTTCTCTCAGATGTTCAAATAACTCTGTACACTTAGTGAGATTTCCACTTAAAACCATACATTTACACCTTTTACTCAATTACGCATTCTATTTTTGAATTTCAAGGATGTCCTTTTATTAAGTCAAATTATCTTGTTTCACAAGAACATAAATTATATGAAAAAACAAGATCTTCTTAGAAATATACATTATTACGATGACTTTGATTCTTTGAAAATATTCTCTTTTTAATTCTAAATCAGGACTAAAAGATGCATACTTTCTGAACCATCCCAGTAAACTCAGGTTGCCTAACCTCTAAAATAGACAGTTACCATTGATGTTATTTATAACCAAGGATTTGGGCCAGCTGTGACACTCTCAGCTGCAGATATCATGAGGTCTTCTTCTTACCATCCCCAGGCAGAATGTCTTTTTATAATCACTATGTGTTGAGTGATTTTTAAGACCAATGATAATGATCAGGAAATCTTACATTATCTCAAAATTTTTCATTCATAGTCTTGCAATGCACATTC
Source organism: Antrozous pallidus (assembly GCA_027563665.1). Taxonomy (NCBI): domain Eukaryota; kingdom Metazoa; phylum Chordata; class Mammalia; order Chiroptera; family Vespertilionidae; genus Antrozous; species Antrozous pallidus. The sequence continues at coordinate 69,852,199 of CM050514.1, forward strand.
ACATTGGTCACCAATTTGGATTAGTCTTATCTTTGATTCTTAAGACTTATACACACATTTTGCATCTAAAGTCTTTTGAACTGGATGGGGCCCTACAATACATAATTTCTAGAGGGGAATGGTCTCCTCAGCACAATCTGCACCCTCTCCAAGCCAGGACCCTTTGGGGGATGTCTGAGGGATCAGACCTAAACTGTCAGTCAGACATCCCTCTCACAGTCCTGGATTGCTGGTTCCTAATTGTTCACTTGCCTGCCTGTCTGGTTGCCCCAAACTGCCCCCCCCCCCACCAGCCTGGTTGCCCCAGACTCCCCCACACAGGCTTGGTTGCCCCCAACTGACCCCCATCAGCCTAGTCGCCTCTCACTGCCCCCCACCAGCCTAATTGCCCCAAACTGCCCCCTCTGCTGGCCTGGTCACCCCCAACTGCACCCTCCTGCCTGCCTGGTTGCCCCTACCTGCCCCCCCCCCCCCCCCGCCGCTGGCCTGGTTGTCCTCAACTGACGCCCTCTGCCAGCCAGGTTGCCCCTAACTGCCCCCTTTCTGCTGGCCTGATCACTCCCAAAGGCCCCCCTGCCGACCTAGTCACCCCCACCTGCACCCCTCCCCCACTGGCCTGGTTGCCATACATAGTTCTCTCCCCCCCCCCCCCACGCTGGCCTGGTTGCCCCATGCATCCTACTGTTCAGTTCTTTGGTCATCCCTCAATAATCCCCCTGCCAGCCTAGTCATAGGTGGCCATCTTATATGGTGTGAGGGTTAATTTGCACATTACCTCTTTATTATATACTAGAGGCCCAGTGCACAAAAATTGTGCACTCGGGAGAGGGGTTGTCTTTCAGCCTTGCCTGTGCCCTCTCACAGTTTGGGATCCCTCAGGGGTTGCCTGACTGATGGCTTAGGCCCACTCTCTGATGGCAGTCGGACATTCTTAGCACTACTGTGGAGGCTGGAGAGGCTCCCACCACCGCTGTACTCAGCCCTCTCCCTGTGGCAGTGCACTGACCACTAGGTGGTAGCTCCTGCATTGAGCGTTTGTCTTCTGATGGTCAGTGCAGGTCATAGCAGCTGGTTGTTCAGCCATTCAGTCGATTTGCATGTTAGCCTTTTATTATATAGGATGATATTTTCTTTATAATGTAAGAGCCCCCAGGAGCTCTTACATTTATTACTATTTCAGGAGTGTACATTTCTTATGGCTATTCAGAATGATATATGATCATGATTTGGATATTCTATGAGTATACATGACAGTGGTCACAACTAAGAAATCCCTGTGCTGATCATTATCATTGGTTTTAAAAATTAAAGTTCAATAGTATATTACTTAAAGGCATGAGAAAAACAACCCAGAATTTAATTTCTGATTTCTCCACTTATTAGTTGTGTGATCATGGGCTGATTATTTAACCGCTTGTGTTTTCGTTTTCTCATTTAAAAATGGGGGTAATAAATGTATCTATTCTTAAGGATTTTATAAATGATAAATTCAATACCCAAGGTAATGATGGCCCAGAATTTAGCACAAAGTGAAAAAGCAATAAGTGCAAGCTATTAGTAGTATTAGGACCAGTTAGTTAGAGAATTTTATCATCGAGAGAGAGGTGAGGAGAGGTGAGAAAAGGAGATTTAGCAAATACCTCAGAATTAAAACCCAGTTAAAGAGAACTGAAAAAAAATTTTAACTAAAAGTTATATAAATAAATCAGTATCCAAATGGGAATTTTCCTTCAGATTTGCTGAGTTGTTGGTGGGTCTATAAAGGCTGGTTTCAGCTGACCAGACTCTAAGCCAGTCTAACCTTTAGCGACATTCGTTTGGTTCAGTCTATAATTACCTTTCTCTGACACAGAAGCCCCAAAGAGTGGGCGAATGCACACTAATTTTGGTTAAGAGAAGCAAACATATCCATAGCTCATATAATTTTTATTTACTGAGAAGCTAAAGTGACAGAAAAACAAGTTGTCCAGAATAAGGATCTGGATCACACACACACGCACACAAACACATCTCTGGTTACATCCTATGGGCATTATTTCCTTCAGTGTCGAGAGCTGTGAGCTTTTATCTTCCTGTGAAGGGCTGTGGGAGAAGAAAAATCATTTCTTAGGGAAATGACCTTCTCTTGGTGTGTCTGGGACTCGGAATCTCAGACCCCATCCCTCTGCAATCAGGACAGCCGACAGCAGTGCACACAGGTAAACAAGTCAAAATATACCTCACCCAAAATAGCTCCCTGTGAGATACCTTAGGCTCTGTGGGAGGCCAGGAAGGCTGGCCTGGTTTGGATGCTGGCTGGGGGGCCAGCACTGATCTGGTGTGTCTCCTAAGGAAGCAGGGAAAGTGCAGACCATGTTTATGATCCGACAGCAGTCACTGGTCCTTTTCCCAGGAAACTTTGGACCGTCTCAGATGCTCCTCTCTGCTCCTCCATGCCAAACACATTCATCTCCCTATCCTCAGTGGAGATTTTAGTGTTTCTTTCCCTTTGAAGAAAAACAAGCAGAGGAAGCGAATGTAATGTCACAGCAAGCAATTCTTGGCGAGTCTTGCTCCAGGCATCTATTCAGAGGTTGTATTTCATCAGACTATCATTTTCTCTCATTCACCCAAACCACTATTCCCCCAAGAGGCCATTTTCTTTGGGTTGAAAATTCTCATGTTCACTCTGAGGCTAGAAGGGGCACAGGGAGAGAAGCAATGAATAAAATAAGCTGGCTTCCAGTTCAGTGAGTACACTCACAGTCCACAGTTGTCTGCACTGGAGGCAGAAAGCAAAACCTCTTCTCCGGTGAAGGCGGAATTTGAGACAACTCCATACTGTTGCCCCTTGGCTGCATACTCTCTGCTCTCACTCTCTCCCTTCAACCCTCTCAGGGACCCTGGCAGCACAAGCCAAGCAACAGGATCACTGAGGGTGGTAGATGAGAGATACCAAGGCCTGGGAGCCAGAGAATTATGTATTTTGCTACCACCTCTTAAATTTACTAGGTAGGCAAGTTACTTCTCTAAGCTTCATTTTGTCATCTGTAAAATAGAGACAATACATTGTGTGCTCACTGGGCTCTCACAGGAAACACATATGCTGTAGATGCAAGTGAGCTGTAAAATGATACAAACACAAGGGTTAGATCAGTTATCATAAGGGCAGTGTGATAGACAATGTCCAAGGCCTGTTAATGGACACACCTCAACATCTAGGAGCCTTCAGGTGAAGACACTATCTGAATCCATGTCATCACGTGAGTAACTTACATTTCTGAGCTCTGGTTTAATCCTCTTTGAAGGAGATACTATTTTTTATTCTAGAGATAAGGAAAAACTGAGACTTAGATGAATTGAGAGACTTGCTTCAGGGACCACAAAAGGAACAGTGACAATTGTTTCCTGGCTACAAGACAAACGCTTTTTCCACTATCTACTGTGCTGGAGCTATAATAGCAGAAACAAGTTTACTATCCTATATAAATAAGAGGGTAATATGCAATTGACCCTAAGAACAACTGGTCACTATAACACGCACTGACTACCAGGGGACATATGCTCAACATAGGAGCTGCCTCCTAGTGGTCTGTTGCTTCCACAGGCAGAGCGTCACTCAGCCAGAAGCCAGCTTATGGGTGGCCAGCTCAGCGGCAGTGGTGGGAGCCTCTCTGGCCTCCGTGGCAGCACTATGGATGTCTGACTAATGGCTTAGGCCCGCTCCCCATGGGGAGCGGGCCTAAGCAATTAGTTGGACATCCCCTGAGGGCTCTCGGGCTGCCATAGGGGTATCTGACTGCCACCTTAGATCTGATCCCCCAGGGAACAGGCCTAAGCCATCAGTCAGACATCCCCTGAGGAGCCCCGGACTGCGAGAGGGCACAGGCTGGTCTGAGAGACCCTCCCCCAGCCCCTGAGTGCACTAATTTTCATGCACTTCGCTTCTAGTATATTCTAAAATCATATGGCTATAGGTTTAGTCCCATTCTAGTTCATAGGGGTGCTTTATAAGTGTTAGTTCTTACTAATGGGATAGGGTACATTTTAGAACTTGTGCTTGCCTCTGGAGAAACTATTAGCTACTGAGGAAGGTAAATAGAGCTTTGTTTTGCCAGGAATCCTTCTTAACTCTTTGAGCCACTTTCTCATTTTTCTTCTTCCTGTCACCTACTTAAAATTCAGTTCTCTTTTCCTATTCTATTTGCTGTACATATAATTATTTCTTAACCCCCCTCCAAGCCCTAGGGAACTCTACTTGAACTTGAATTTTCCTCAGTCCCCTCCTGATTCCTTTATAAAAAATATTTATTATTGAATGTATTATAGTTGTCCCAATTTTTTCCCCATTGCCTTCCTCTACCCAGTTCCTGCTCCACCACAATCCTTTATCACCCTGTTCTCTGTGTCCATGGGCAATGTATATATGCAGTGTAAATTCCTTGATTGATCTCTTCCTGCTCCCCTTCCCTGTTTTCCTCTGAGACTCATCAGTCTGTTCCATGGTTCCATGCCACTGGTTCTATTTTATTTGCCAGTTTATTTTGTTCATTAGATTCCACATATAAGTGAGATTAGATTCCTTATTTCTGTTGCTACAATAGGACATACAATTTTGGTCAGTCCCCATTGCATCTGAGAACTGTGTCTCTTCCTAAGTGACCTCAGCAGGCATGGTGGCCAAACTCATGCCTGACATACCATGCAAATTGCACAATAGGCAGACTCTGAAGTTACAACAGAAAAAGTACAAGAAATGTGCAAATGCGGTTGAATGGCTTTGAGGAGCTATGAGACGTTTCTGAGAGCCAGTGCTTTTTGTTCTGGGCATAGGAAAATACCAACAGCCAAAGTTACCCTGCTTCCTTACACTATAGCCTCTATTGTCCAAAGCACTCATTGTGGCCTTCTGCTTCTTTTCCAGATTCCGATGGAGGAGGCGGTTGTTGGTGATCTCTGCTCCTAATGATGAAGACTGGGCCTATTCACAGCAGCTCTCGGCCCTCAGTGGCCAGGCATGCAATTTTGGTGAGTGGGAAGCCTCGTCATCTCTGCCTTCCCACACACTCTCTTCCTGCTCAACTCTAAAATGAAACATAGAAGCTTAGCTCATTCAAATGTTCCCCAGTCCAGACTGTAGATTCCCAGACACTTACTCAGTTATATTGAGTATAAAGTTGCTTTTAGCCCTGAGCCTAGTCAACTGGGATCTATTTTTTCCCTCTCAAATTCTCCCCTCTCAAATTCTTCATGAAAATACCTGCTGCTTTACTGTCAGGAATCTGTATTATGTCATGTATATGTCTCAAGACCATATCTATCATCTTTTACCTAAGTTATGATACTCATCATTTACTTAAGTAATTCTGGATACTTCACAAATTAAATGTCTTTTGTATAACAGGAATGGTATTAGGAATGAATGTATTAATTGAAGCACGTTATTCTAATTTGCCATTCCTTTAAAAGGGCACCAAGAGATCTATTAAACAGAACCTTATTTTTAAGACAAGCAGGTAATAGAGAACATTTTTTTTTGTAGTGAATTGCCCAGTGTTTTGAAAATTAATGTGTCTGTGTGTGTTTATCAAACATCATTATTATAGTGACCTGATACAATATAATATAATTTTGAATGTGGATATTTAGAAAGGAAAATGCATAGTATATAGATAATGGCAATTCCAAAAGTGGAAATCACAACTGAAGTTTCATTTAAGACATACATCTGCAGAGGAAGAATTTTTGAGAGTCCTGGGTGTGGGGAAGTAGTAGGGACCATTGTTTTATAAAAATAGTATTGGAATCAATATTATTTTATATGTATGTTAAAAAGGGAAATAATTTGTTATAAAACTGTCCTTGATTTATCAAAGGGGGATGTGAGTTTTATAAAGCACCAACAGAGCCTGAATCCTTGCTATGTACCAGTAACTGCAAATTACAAATATATTTAAGTTTTTACTTATGTTTCTATTATCATGGTTAAAATTTAAGACTTTTTTAGCCCTAGCTGGTTTTGCTCAGTGAGTAGAGCGTTAGCATATGAACTGAAAGGTCCCAGGTTTGATTCTGGTCAAGGGCACATGCCTGGGTTGTGGGCTCGATCCCCAGTGGGGCACTTGCAGGAGGCAGTTGATCCATGATTCTCTCTCATCATGGATGTTTCTGTCTCTATTTCCCCCTTCCTTCCTCTCTGAAATAAATAAATATGTATTTTAAAAAATTTAAGACTGTATATCAACATATATAAAATTTGATTGTGACACTATTCTTAAACATATTTTACATTATTTATAGCTACCAATGGTGCTAGAAAACAGAAGTTTCTACAGTTGTTAATGACCCTTCACAATAAGAATATAAATAAAATTATGACTTGTTAATTTTCTAAAGACATCTTTGCTGCAGCTATTAGGTGATGTTGGGTTTTTGGTTGTTGTTTGTTTGTAATTCCTCCACCCTAGGATATTTTCCCATTGATTTTTAGATAGTGGAAGGGAGGGGAAGAGAGGGAGAAAAGAGAGAGAGAGAGAGAGAGAGAGAGAGAGAGAGAGAGAGAGAGAGAGAGAGAGAGAGAGAAACATTGATGTGTGAGAGACACATCATTTGGTTGCCTCACGCCCTGACTGGGTGGTGCTGGGGATGGAGCTTGCAGTTGAGGTACATGCCCTTCAATGTAATCGAACCCAGTACTCTTCAGTCCGAGGGCCAATGCTCTATCGACTGAGCCAAACCGACTAGTGTTTTTAACCTCTGCACATAAAGCCTAAGTCACATTCCTGTAGGCAAACTCTTGTTTACAATATACAGGACATGTGAACAACTCATGAATAAATTAATGATCTTCCCTTTTGAAAACACAAGACAACAACATATAGAACAGAATGTTTTATTTCTCTGAAGAGTAAAGACCACAAAAACTTTTTTGAAATAATATTTTGCTTTAAGCTCCTCCTTAAAAGAGACCTCCCAAAGCTGCTTTCAATTTTCTCCCCTGGACAATAAACACCAACAGTATTCATATTGTTAGTCCCAAGTTATTACGCTGACTAGGCTGGAACCTTGTCTCAGCCATGAGGTCTTGAGAGAATGAATTGTCAGTCCCCTTGCCCTCCTGTTTCTTTCTTCTGAATCCCTCCATGTGTGCTTCATCTTCAAAAGAATTCCAGTGAGCTGCCAAGGCATGACCTCTCCTTCCTGAAACTTTAGCTGAGGGTGGGAAGCAGATTGGTGCTTGCCTAAGTGTGACCTACTCTTTGAATCCTCTAAATAAGTGATAAGAACCTGCCTTTTAAGCCACAAACTTTATTCAGGGAAGCCAGAATTATTTCTTTAACAATCACATTGGATAAGGTCTCCATTCTTTTTTCTGAAAGCAATCCATATAAGTTTATGTGACTTTTTTTTTTTTTCAGAACACTGATCAGTTTAGATCATCTTAGATATTTTAATGTTCTGATGACTTTATTTTCATCTTGTCATTTAATAAAGTCAGAATCACAGTTTTAGGGCAAATTATTCTATTTTAATATACAAAAACAATACCCCCCCCCCCCCGCCGTCAAAGCAAACAACATTTGATGCTGTTAATTCCCCAAAATCTACAACTGTAGAAGTATTTAGGTATTTCCTTGTGGAATAATTTAAAAATAGATTATTCTACCTAATCAGGTTATGTTCTATATTCTTTTTAAACTTAGAGATTTTAATGGTTAGACATTGGTGTTTGGAATTAAAAAATGATTTAAAGTCCATTCCTCTAATTTCATGGCTTTTTTTTTTTTCCTCTCAGGTCTGCGCCACATAACCATTCTGAAGCTTTTAGGCATTGGAGAGGAAATTGGGGGAGTCTTAGAATTATTCCCGATTAATGGTATAGTGTTGTTATTTTGTAATAATTAAATTATATTGAATTTTATGCTAACAGTGGGTATATCTTTAAGGTATACCCCACCTCCTTTGCACATAAGGATGTGTGTGTGTGTGTACGCGCGTGTGTGATGGAGTGAAAAAACTAACATTGTTTTCAATATAAAATTACTCATAAATGATAGTAAAAATATTTACTTTATTAGCTAGTAATATTTGACTGGTGTACAAAGCATTTTCATCTATGTTATCTTATTTAATTCTCACGATGGCACTATGAGGCCCATAGGTTATATCTTATTGATTCCCTTTCAACAGATGAAGATATACTAGTATACTAAAAGGCTCCAAGAAGCTGAAAGAAAATGACTAGCAACTAAAGATTTCTGAAGGCATATCCAGTATCTTCTTCTAATATTAGGCTCTTTACATGAAAAAAATGTATATGAAATCCAGGCACAATGCTGGATAGTGTCAATAATCATAATAGTTCAAATAGATTTATCCAGTGCTTACATGATTGATGTTCTTCACCTTTGACAATAAGTTTTTTAAAAATACAGACAACAGCATCAAAAGAAAAACTATAATTGCAAAGAACTAACTAAGCTAATTGGAAATAAACTTAAAATGCAAACAATATAATCTTTGTTAATGACAAATCTTAAATAAATTGATTTTGCAAGGATTAAATTAAGGGACTGGTTTTATATGTTTAATATTCCTATAAAGGGGACATCATGTGCACAGCAGGGACATTTAATTTCTAGTAGAAAAAAATAGCAAACTTCTTTAATTGGATCATGAGCTAAAGAGAATAGATCATGGGTCCTTTCTTCATTCTCATCGTGATTTCTTCTCACTTGGTTTTCCTGAGTGCTCGCTTTAATCCACTAACAATTTTTCTAATTCTATTCTAGGGAGCTCTGTTGTTGAGCGAGAAGATGTACCAGCCCATTTGGTGAAAGACATACGTAACTATTTTCAAGTGAGCCCTGAGTACTTCTCCATGCTTCTAGTTGGAAAAGATGGAAATGTAAAATCCTGGTATCCTTCCCCAATGTGGTCCATGGTGATCGTGTATGATTTAATTGATTCAATGCAACTCCGGAGACAGGAAATGGCCATTCAGCAGTCACTGGGGATGCGCTGCCCAGAAGATGAGTATGCGGGCTACGGTTACCATAGTTACCACCAAGGATACCAGGATGGTTACCAGGACGACTACCGTCACCATGAGAGCTACCACCATGGATACCCTTATTGAACAGAAATATGTAACCTTAGCCCCAGTTTCCCCTTCATCTGTTAAAACCACATATGGCCAGCTACATAAAGGAGTTCTGCCTACATTCCACACTGCCCACTACGTTACCTTCCTTTTTCTTTCTGTGTTCTTTCAAGATTAAATAATAGCAAACCTTGGCCTACTCATGAGTTGTTATTGAAGCCTTAAGTTATACAGGTAATTGAGATAAGTATTTGTTTTTCTAACTGGAGGGGATCAGGTGCTGAAAAATGGTTACTGAAAAATGGATATTTTACTTCTCTTACATGATGGACATGATTTAGAATGCAAAATTCTATAGAATAAGTGATTATGTCTGTCTTCTACTTTTTTAGTGTTCATTGGTTGGTAAGTGCAAACTATGATCAAGGACATTAAAGATCACAGCACATATTTTCAGAACACATCTGAACTGGGGCAGACAGAAGAGAAAGTTTCTTTACCTCTTTTGAAATGTCTGTCAAGAAATGATTAAGATGTCTCTGCTTTCTTCATGGTGTTATTTTCTTTCATGAAGCTTGATATCACAGGAGTCCATTGATACTAGGCTACCAAACCAGAGAAAGCACCTAAACCAGCCTTTCTATTATACCTCCCTCTCTGTTGATGTTATCTTGAGTTTGAGATGGGGCAGAGTAGAGGAATCCCTAAATCAGCAGTGGACTCTGACCCTGCTGCTAGAGGTGAGTTCTAGCAGATACCGTGGACTTCCTGGCATGGAACACCTTGACCCCTCACTGTTGACCCCCGTGCTTATTTGATAATGGGTCTGTTATTGCACAGGACTTTGTAAGATAAAATTACAAATAGGGAGATTCTATCCAGGAGTTCTTTTGTGCTGTCAAAGGCAAATGGTACTATCTCACAGTGGATAAAATTGTAGCTGGAGAACAAAATATAATCCTTTTCTTTGAAAAAGAACATTTGTTTTTTTATATATGGCACATATACTAAATACTTTCCCCCTTCCTTCTTCTTTCCTACTTCTCTTTTTTCAACAAACAACTGCAAGTACTATTACTAACTAATATCTATGAGCTAGCCTTGAGGCAGTCAGAATTCCAGGCTGACAGTGCCAGCCTCTATCAATAAAGGCATGCTTATTTTTTCCCACTGTTAACAATAACTAATTCTCCAAATAATGTTTGATTGGTTATCAACTCTAATGAACAATGAGTGAGAAAAGATATCAATAACTGCATTTCGAGGCACAGGTGAATGTTCCCTATTAACTCACCTGTGCCTATTTGTACAAATCTGTCTTCACAACATCTGAACTTTGTTACAGTTACAGTAAAATTGGGAAATGTGACTACATGAGTTTGAGAAAATCTCTTGTTTTGCCCCTCATTCTCCATGAAGACCATTCATTCTTACCTGTTATACAGACAACTGAGGTCTGGAAAGTTCAAGTGACTTTAGAACACAGTTCTCTTATTCTGTAAATTATGCTCCCACCACAACCCTCTCGCAAGGTGGAGAGCTTTCCAGAACAGCTGCTAGAGATGTGCAAGGGAAAGAGCCAGGTTAACGTATGTTATTCTTAAATTTATGCCAAGGTGACGCACAGCTTAAAATTGCCAATAAAAATGAATTTCTTTACCATTGCTTCTGAAATAATGTAGTGACAATGCTTGAGTAAGAGGCCCAAAGAGTCTCAGTTTTAGGAAACATGATAATGAGGGAGTTTCATCTCCCAAATAAATGAATTTAGATAGAAATAGAAAACTTGCTTCTAAAATAACATCAACTTTGGTTGTAGCTCCAACAATCAAAGAACAACAACTGTTTTTCATAAGCTCAAATTACTTTTTCAACCATTCTTCTGGTTTTGCTCGTACTGAGATTAGTAATTAGCAATGTTTCTGACTCTACTTTCTCTAATGAGAGGGGCCTAAAAATTATGGGTCATCATTTGGAGCACTGTGGAATTAGCCATAGCTCAGAAAAAAATCAAGTATCTTTAGAGGAAGGTGCTATTGATAAAAGTCCTAAAATTCTACAATCCGGTAAAATTACAAAGTATTCTCCAAGCAGATAAGAAAATTGGATATTTAGGTAACATGAGTTTCTGTCTTCTGGGGTATATACCAGAGAGTTTGAAATCTGGGTATTGTTTTTCTGTAAAAGCATTTCTTTCAAAACCATAGCAACAACAACAAAAAGGTAAGGAACAAATAATATAACATTTTTCTAGAAAGACTATAGGACTATGGTATTTAAAAAGAAAAGCAGCTGGTTGAGTTAGGATCTGGATGATCCTGAGAAGGACACAGCCTTGCCAAAGTCACTGGTTGTCACAGTTTCCTTCTACAAATTTTAATAATTGTTTTTTTGTTTTTGTTTTTTTTTTACCAGAGCAATCTCAGGCTCTGTGGTGAATATTAATTCAGCAGAGTTCCTTCCCCTGCTACAGAGGCAGGCGGGTGAGGTGCAGTGGAGCCCATGGAACCCAAATGGCCTCATTTTCTGGAGGCTAGTTAATAATGAAACTCACACCTTCTCAACTTCTCGAGCATCGAGAATAAAAATAGCTCAAGACCAGGGAGGATGGTAACCCCAGTGGGCCCTAATTGTTGATCTCAGGACTCAGTCATGTATGGAGATTACAGACAGAGAGGCCTCTTGAAAAGAAACTTTGTCCCTTGCTCTGCCACCACGAATTTCCCTTTCCCTGTTGATTGCTTTCCCTTTTTCCTCTCTCCTTCTTGGCTGCTCTACTTAATAGGTTGGAATGTGCAGAGATTGCAGTGTAGTTAATGAATATTCTTAACTTCATGGCAAAAATGAAGCACAGCTAAAATGCTAACTCCTTCTCTTCAGTTCTCTCAGAGTTGGTGCAAGCTCTTAATGCCAGACTTTCTCTGAGTTTTGTACATGTGATCATGAGCTCAAGAATGAAGGTTATGGAGGTGTTTTGTGTTGGTCTCAGGCTATGATAGTGCTGCTATCAGCTAGGAATGCCTGAGGCACTCACCTGTATCCATACTGTGGTGGCAGCCCCCACAGACATTTCCCTGAGCAGAACCATGTTGTGGCCTTGTCCTTATTATGATTGCAAGAAGCACTTCAGCTACACCCCCAGGGAGCTTTGAAAGAAAAAAGTAGTTTATTACTCACAGGTCCTGGAACTAGGTCACAGGAAGAATGGGAACCAGAGGTTTTGAATTTATTGGTATCAAAGTGAGGGTACATAGGGCTTCATGGGTTCACACCTTATTGGTGAATTTAAAATATAAGAGCAGAAGTTAAAGTGCAAGAAGGAAAAAGCAGGGTGACTCAAGTGATCAGTTATCTAGGTCATCGAAGGCTTTCTACAAGGGGGACTTCAGCCCTGGCCAGGTGACTCAGTTAATTGGAGTGTTTTCCTGTATACCAAAAGGCTGTGGGCTCCATCCTGGTCAGGACACATACAGGAGGCAATGGATAGATGTTTCTCTCTTACATTGATGTTTCTCTCTTGACACCTTTTTCTCTGAAATCAATAATTTAAAAAAAAATCCTTGGATATTTTAAATAAATAAGTAGGAACTTCATGGGTAGGCAGCTGGCTTTTTATTTAGTTACTAGGGGCCCAATGCACACAATTTGTGCACTGGGGGTGGGTGATCCTTCAATCCAACCTGCCCCCTCTCACATACTGGGAGCCCTCAGGAGATGTCCAACTGATGGCTCATCCCCAGCCTGCCCAAGGCTTAAAGCCTCTTGGGCACCCAGCCATCGCCTTGCTCAGCTCAGCCCCAGCTGCCTGTGATCACCCAGCCCCAGGGGCTGGGCACTCGCTGCCACTGCCATTTCATCGCCACCCCTGGGGCTGGCGCTCATGCCATTTGGCCCCGCCCCTGCTCCTGATTGGCTGGTAGCATAGCCAATCGGGAGCTAAGGTGCGGTCACATTTGCATGTTTCTCTTTTTTTTATATAGGATGTAGTTGACAATATGTTTATTCAAGACGGATGTCTTCTGAATGAATGCCTTGGTAAGCCAGAATTATTGTCAAATAAGTACATCACAAACTAAAAAAGCTAATTGTCAGGCACTTACACTACAGGTAGTGAGGGCAAAGAGACAATTGTAGCAGATTCAATGGGTGTCCTAGAAAGGCCACTTGTCTTCGGACAATTGCTGGTCCTTGTTTTCTCTGTACTTACCTGTGACCTGAGATGATGGGCACTTTACCTCTGAGGCTCAGTTTCTCTTCTCAAAATAAGAGAGTAGGACTAGACATGTAAGTTTCTGTTAAACTCTGACATTTATGAATCTTTCTTGACCTTTGAAGGAGTAGGCTGCTAAGCACAGAGGTGTCCTGTGGTCAAAATGAATGAACTTCTCAGAGAATCCAGACTTTGTCGTTCAGAATTCAGTTCCAGATATTTAGACGGTTGGGGAAAAGGTATGAAATAACTTCCCAGAGTTCTTCCCAGCATAGTGCACTGCTGCAGCTGAATCAAGGAGGTCATACATCTAACAATAGAAACCCTCATCCTCTTCTTATAGCCAGACTGGCATTTCCAAGAACATTCAGGTTGGCAAAGACTGTGAACATCCTGAATATTTAAGGAGTCCATCCCACAAGGCACAAAGTTTCCTAACTTGGTGTCTACATGTATCATCTGTTGTCCTAAAGTTTGGACAAACTGGGCAGTCCCTTGCTGACTGCAGAGGCTTTAAATATTAGTGCTTTCTTCATAGAAAGCAAAAGAATGGTCCTCCGTCCTTCAATCTGCGGGTGGATACATGTGATAAGGAGGCTGGGTGAAAAGATGGGGTGATTTTAAATAGATAAAACTGATCCTAGGCAAAATTTTAGTTGGCTTTCCGCTTCCCCCATAAGCACCCCTCTCCTCTCTCCTGGCCCTTTCCCAGGCCCCTCTGGCATGACCCACTCTGGCTCACGGATGGCTGTAACTGATTAGGTGTAACTGAGAGCCTGAAGGTACCATGCTTTTCAAGGATATCTATAATGAAAAAAGGGGATCCTTGAAGGTGGGAGGTAGAGAACAGCTTGGCAAACACTTTCTGGAAGATTGCCAATCGTTGGAAACAAGCCTCACTTTTCCCCTCCAAAACTTAAAGAGTAAATTCCAGCTGTAGACATCACCTTCACTCCATCTGTCTCCTTCATTCCTCTTTTCCATCCTTGCCTTGCTTCTGGTCAGGAACACTTTTTAGAGAACCAAACTGGAACAGTGTAGGCAGAGGTAGGTATATGCCCAAATTTGACAAGACCTGATCAGGAATAGCTGAAAGCCTTGATGTGTGCAAAGAACCATATGGTCATTTCTTTTTTTTTCAAAATAATTTTATTAAGGTATTACACATATGTCCATACCCCGCCCCAGTGTCTTGCCTCCCTATCCCATTGCAATACATGCCCTCATCCCCCAGTGTCTTGTGTCCATTGGATATGCTTATATGTATGCATACAGGTCCTTCAGTTGATCTCTTACCTCCTCCCTAGCCCCACATCTCCAGTCTTCCCACTATAATTTGATAGTCTGTTTGATGCTTCTCTGCCTCTGTATTTATCTTTGTTCATCAAGTTATAATGTTCTTTATTATCCACAAATGAGATCATGTGGTATTTTTCTTTCACTGATTGGCTTATTTCACTTAGCATAATGTTCTCCAGTTCCATCCATGCTGCTACAAATGGTAAGAATTCCTTCTTTTTAAAAGCAGTGTAGTATTCCATTGTGTAGATGTACCATAGTTTTCTAATCTACTCATCTGCTGATGGGCACTTACGCTGTTTCCAAATCTTAGTTACTGTAAATTGTGCTGCTATGAACATAGGGGTGCATAGATCCTTTCTGATTGGTGTTTCTAGTTTCTTGGTCATTTCATTTCTTAATCCAAGTTACTAACTTGAAAGTTAGACCCAAGTTAAATGGTGATTTAAACATTTATTGTACAAATACTATTTTCTATGTAGTTTGCTAGAAACCAGGAATAAAAACTGAAACATACATTTCCCTGTACAGACTAGTAAGAACAGTCAAGTACACTGTTAATTATAAGATGGTATGTATAATCAATGATGTGAGTGGGAGTGGTTGGAAGGGACCAGAAAGAGATGAGTGATGATAGTTCAGTCTTTTGGAGGCTAAGAGTATTACATTGCTCTTCCTGTCAAGCTCCATATGATTTGAGCAGGTCCCTCATATTGATTCCATCATCACCACGGCCAGTGGCTTTTGGATACGCATAGTGCAGACACTTCTTGGCCCCCGGGAACTTCCTGTTTCTCAAAGATTTAGGATGTCCATGGAAAATGATGGCACTATTAATTTATTCATAAGCACCAGCCCTCCCTGAAATAAACTCAAATGAACAATAAGTAATTAAGTTATGGAAGAAAAGTTCATTAAGATGGAAACTAGGGAATGCCCTCAATTCTACAGCATAAACTTCAAGTCATGTGTGCCTATTCACATTCCTCAACTTGGAAAAACTGGGCACTAAGAAAGATAATACATCCGTAATCCATTGCCCATGCAAGGATCAGCTGTGTCTGAGGGGCCGAAGAGAGGAAACATGTCTATAGTCTGTCTTTTAATCCTCCTTTGGACCAATTGAAGGAAGGAGGTTGGAAGGTAAAGATAGAGTTGGCTTACAACTAGACTGGAAAAGCTCTAGCTTCATCTTCATGGACATGAAGATGTCTGGTTTTTTACTCTTGGCCAAGATAAGGGCAATGGGACTTGTGATGTGCCATTTAAACTCTGAAACTACCCTGTTAATCCCCAGTATCTGTGTCTTTAATGATGTTTCCCAACTGGCCTGATAACCTAAGTAAATCTGGCTAATTACATGGCCAGAGAGGCATAACTATCCTGGGAAATGCCACCTTGGGCTCTCCCAAAGTCAAGTTTCCTCTTGGTAGTGTGAGCTGGAGGTCGTGATGAGACCATAATCTGTGCAGAAACAAAGCCCCAGGGAGCTTAGGCATGCAGTCTCCGTGGACCCCATTGTCTGCACTCCCCTTTCCTTGCTGCACTGCATCTTTCCCCTCTAAATCAAAGTCTTTTGTGAGTGTGCTCTATGGAATCTGGTGAGCCTTTTCAACATACGAACTGGGGAAATCCTTGCAGGGTGATGTGTGTAAACTTTACAGACAAAATTTTACAAATTTAATAAGAACTATTAAAATATTTAACACAATGGATTAAATGTGTATGAAAATAGATACAATATTATATAAGTACATAGAGTATGCAATATAGAAATTCTAGTAGCAAATTTCACAGCTATAGAGAAACCTCGTGTGCTTTTATGGCACTTCACATAACCCGACTTCTCACCAAAGCAGAGGTTCAATCTAAAACAGAAAGCATACTAAAGCTCCAGTGATGACCCATCTTCACCAGGAGGAGGCAGTATTACCTCTGTCTTTATGGAACTGGTTCTCAGAGCAGGAGTTTAAACCAATATAGAAGAAAAATACACATTTAGAAAATGTCCTCATTACAATTTTTTGTGGTCCCTGCTTCCCTTTCACTTCCTTGAAGCAACTTCTTGCTGTTTAGCAGAACTTCAAAGTCCAGGTAAAGAATGATTAGGTAAGGAAGATTCTATCCACACCGTTTTGTGGCAAACTTTGGGCCTAATGAGAATGTTAGATTTCATTTAAAGATGAGTACACAGAAATCTTAAAAGAAGTCCTTCACAAAAGGCATCCATGCATTCAGGATTAAAAGCAGCTTACCTACAAAGGGAGAAAAAAAAACATACCTGTATCTATATATAGATATACACACATACGTACACACTCACACACAAACACACATATATAATACAGCAGGAAAACATTTAATTTCTTGGCATCACTAAATAATAAAAAAGGAATTTTTGGTGGGGGGGAAAGGGTAACGACAATTATTATCCAGACAAGGTGTTATTTATATTAAGTGGCTACAGAAAGCAATAAAAAATGCAAAATCTCTTTGAGCAATATGACAGAAAAAAATTGATACTAAATAGTTATTAGATACTAAAAAATATGCAAAACCTTAGGCAAATATGGGCAGACGTGCATCTGCCAAAACAATTTCAGAAGAGAAAATATTTATTTATTTACTAGTGTCCCAGTGCATGGCTTCATGCACATTGAAAGAAAATTAGAAGAAATATTTTAATATCACTATTCACATCTCGCTAATGAAAATAGGATTCTACTGAGTCTCCTATCTATTCCAGGACTTCTGTGAGGATCAACTGAGGTGAAGTATGGGTAAACGCTTCACAAACATTTGGATAAACTGTAAAATGTTTGCACCTGGCTATAAAGTAAATTGGGTTTCAGGGCTGAAGAAACTCCAAGGATTTTAGTTGCTAGGGAGAGGAAGCCGGGCATTGCAATGTGACATTATTACCTGGTGCCCACAGCCACCGTTTCTGGGCTGGATGGGGCTGTGGGCCACACTTTGTGCCATGGGGTGTTGGCAGCATTGGCTGCGATTTGGTGGAGTGTTGCTCTGAGGTGGTGGCAGGGCCTGAGGTGGCAAGTGTCCATTTGGGGGAATCTGAGTGTTGATTTGTCAGGGCCAGGTCTATGGTGCCTTTTTAGATGGCAGTGTGCATCACGGCAGCTCCGGCATTGAGCTCTGCAACCTGGTCGGTCTGTGTGCATTATAGCTATCAGTTGGACAGATGGACACTTAGCCTTTTATATATGTAGACTGTTTAAAGTATATTTTTACTTATTTCAGAGAGGAAGGGAGAGGGAGAGATAGAAACATCAATGATGAGAATCATTGATTGGTTGCCTCCTGCACACGCCCTACTGGGAATGGAGTCTGTAACCTGGGCACGTGCCCCTGGCAAATTGAATCTGGGACCCTTCAGTCCTCAGGCTGATACTCCATCCACTGAGCCAAATGAGCTAAGGCAAGAGAAAATATCTATTTTAAGACAGCTGCCAGCTGAGAGATAACTTAACATTACAAAGTTATAAATGAGTTGTCATGAACAAATTAAGTTAAATTAGCTGAAATCATTGGGATCACAAACTAAAAGGCAAACTATTAATTATTGAAAGAAAAAGTATATTACACATTTTAAAAAAATGAACTTCCATATTTCACCATATCTATGACAGCACCAAATCTAAGAGGCACCACTATTTTATGTCCCACTAAAAAAGCATGGTCAAGTAAACATTACTTTTTTTTATCACCTAGAATTTTTATCTTTATATTCTTTTGAAGACTTCAATGTATCATGTTGCCTTCTCTGATTATACAAAAGGGGAAACTATAAATTAAGCTATTTCAAAACATCTACCCATTTCAAGCCAGAATCTTTTGATGCAAGGTCATAAGGTCTAAGGTTTTCCACACGAAACCTTCTGTTCTCTGTGCCATTGACAGAACTAACGATGATGCAGCATTTCTTTTAAAAAATACTTTTATTGATTTTTAGAGAGAGAATGAAATGGGAGAGAAATATCAATTGGCTGCCTGTCTCCTACATGCTCCTCATCGGGGATGGACCTGCAACACAAGCTTGTGCCCAAGAATGGAACCAGCAACCTTGAAGTGCAAGGGACAATGCCCAACCAATTGAGCCACACTGGTTAGAGCGATGCCTCATTTATATATATATGAATTGATTTCAGAGAGTAAAGGAGAGGGAGAGACTGAAACATCAGTGTTCAGAGAGAATCATCCGTTAGCAGTCTCATGCACACCCTGCAACTGGGGTCGAAGCCACAACCTGGGCATATGCCCTGAGTGAGAATCAAACTGTGACCTCCTGGTTGACGCTCAACTACTGAGCCCATGCCTCACTTTTCAAGCGAGTTTTGCTGTGGTTGCCAGGGACGTTCTTCCAAGCTATTGTCACTCATTTTGTAAAATTTGATGCTGATATGTCCTCGATCTTACCAGGAGGTGTCAGTGACAGGTTTTCAGACAACAACCAAGACTCTTATCCTTTTAAATAGTTCTTGATAGTTTGTTGAATGAAATATCAAGAAGTTGTAATTATCCAGTCAAACCAAAAGCCTACATGTGCAAGCAGGGACAACTTTATTATTACTGCCAAGAGGCAGCAGCTACTTTAACATGCCATTAGCTTAAAGCATCCCTATTTCATAGATGATAATGTAAAAACATAGGAGTGTGAGAGCAGACCTGGATAAAATTCTCAGAACTTATTAAGAAAACCTGAGCCCTAGCCGTTTTGACTCAATGGATAGAGCGTTGGCCTGCAGACTGAAGAGTCCCAGGTTTGATTCCTGTCAAGGGCACATGCTTGGGTTGCAGACTCAATCCCCAGGAGAGGTCGTGTAGGAGGCAGCCAATCAATGATTCCCTCTCATCATTGATGTTTCTATCTCTCTCTCCTTCTCCCTTCCTCTCTGAAATCAATAAAAAGAAAAAAAAAAGAAAAAGAAAACCTGAGAGTTGACAGGATATATAATATCCTTAGTTCCTCATCTTTGAGTAAAAGGAGTCAATAACTGTTTTTAACTTTTTAGGTTGATATAGTTGTAAATAGGGTCTTAAGTTTATTTTAAAAAATGCAAAAGCAATTACTAGTAATGAATGAAACTGGAACTGTAAGTGGAATAAGTATCAAATACTACAAGAAACTTTAAGATATAAAAATCTACAAATTTCAAAGTATATGAAAACTAGAAATTTAAAAAGAATTACTAAAATTCTCAACTATACTACCCTTTACTCAAAACAGAAGTTAGAAAATAATAACAATGCTATACTTTACTCAAATTCATATTTGAGGATTGGTGTGAAGTGCACTTACTCCAAGGAAATTTTCTATTAGTTATAAACATCTTCATTAACAAGAAAATAAATGTATTTCAAGTAGATAAAATGGAAAAAGAAAATGTACTTCAGATAATTAGAAAAATAAACCATCCATACACATAATTCAAAATGAGAAAATATAACTATAGCAAAAGAGAAAATGAAAAGAATTATGAGAATGATTAAATTCTTATGCAAATAAATTTGAAAATCTGGATGGTTTTTTAGCAAAAGATAAATAATCCAGAGTAAACCAATAGGCTGAGGAGAAAATAAGAGAATGGTGTGTGTGTACAATTGCCAAGCCAATTTTATTGGTAAGTTCTTTCAAAACTTCAGGAAATATATAAAGCTGATGTTTTAAAAATCTTTCAGGAAATTGAGGCCAATGGGATTTGGCAGGTTGACCTATACCACATCCGTACACATTTGTTAGGGACGTGGGTTGATAAATCCCAGCAGGATTAAATGCATAACTATCAATGTCAGTAGGTTTCCGCTCTTTTGGCAAAAAGAGGATAGGGCTGGAATCAAGTGAAATAGCAAGTGAGGACAGAAGCCCTCCAGGTCTGTTCAGGATTTACTGTGAGGAAAATAACACTGCACTAAATTTCATATTGAATTAAAAATTTACTAGTTATTTTTAAATTTGTGTTTTTTCATATAAAAGCAATAAGAAGTTTGTATTTCATATTATGTATGTATGAATTTAAATAACTGTGAAGTAGATAAAGGTCAACACAGACCTGTGACAATATTTTTTTTCCTTTCAAGGAGGGATATATGGTAGGTCCTCAGGTTACGTCGGAGATCTGTTTCTATGGCACAACGTAATGCAATTTTCGCCGTAAGTCGGAACCCACCTACATAAGCACCTCCACCATGCATATGTAGCACATACACAGCAGGAACAAAGTGAAACAATAAAAAAAAAATTTAAAAGAAAGACAACAATTCCTGACCTTTATTTGAGGTAAATAAATAATAAAAAAACCATAAAGCACATATGTACATATATTGAAATGATGAAACTTTTTTTATATAAATAAATGGGTGATGGCAATGTAACCACAAAGCAACATACGTTGAGTCCAACATAATCCGAGGACTGCCTGTGTATTACTCAACTTCAGGAAATGCTAGGCTTTAGAGAAGGAAAACACTCTTTCCTTCAAGTGTGACTTTCTCTGCCTCTTCTCTACACTAGAATGGCAAATTAATGGGGAAAAATCAGGACATAATTAAAACTAGAGGTCCAGTGCATGGATTTGTGCACCAGTGGGGACCCTCAGCCTGGCCTATGGGGATTGGGCCGAAACCAGTTCTCCAACATCCCTGGAGGAGTACTGGATTGCAAGAGGGTGGTTCTCCATTAACACACCCCGGAATCGGGCTTCCTCCTCTTTGGTTCTGGGTGTGTCACCCAAGAGCTACAGCTGCCAAGTCACCACAGCTCAGCAGCTCCTGCATTGAGCATCTGCGCCCTGTTGAGCCTGTACAAGAGACAAAGTCGTCCCAGGGGCTTCACAGTCTACTCCAGCTCACAAACAATGGGCTTCCACTTGGAGGTTCAACGGCAATTGCCTTAGAGTCATAAAGAAAGTAATTCTGCCCGAGTCTCTCATCTGCACATGGAGCTTGGAAACCTATGGCAGCAAGAGGCGGCTGACCAAGGGTTTAGGACCCTGGGTCTAAGCCATCTTTCCAGTCACATCTTGCTTTCCCTCGGGATTAGGTACATTGCCGGATAGAAGGCTGGTCCTAGGACCAATGAAGGAACTGGAACCAAGTCACTGCAGGCCACACTTGTGGTCCAACCAAAGGCTATTCAGAAACTATGGAGGAGGCAGATTTAGTACATTAGCTGTAAATCTTAAACTTAGATGAGAATCTAAAAATAGGAAGGGATGATAGAAATCATTCTAACTTCTGTACCAAGAAGTATGTCTCCTAAAATGTTTTAATAACAGAATCTTTCCCTAAAAAATTCAGCGATAATTTATTACTCTCTACTCTTCAGGAAGGCTTTTTCTGTTGAAAAGTATCATTTTTCAGGAATAGTCTTCCATACAAGGAAAGAACCATCACCCTGTAACTTTAGGTTCTTTAGGATAGGAAAGAAATCTATTTTCTCCATGTGGCAATAGTTCTAGGTTACACACTTGACACCAAGAGCACCTGAAATGGATATGGTTTCTAGACTTCTCCTCTTCCAGTTATTCTCCTTTTAAACCAGTAGTGCTAAGTACTCCTGAAAAGTACCCACATCAGACCTTCACACGTTAGCTCCAGCTTTCTCTCTTATTATGTACCTTTACACTTTGGGCAATGGATACTTTATAAAAAAGTGTGAAAAAAAGTAATCCTATCTAATAAAGAGGGAAGATGCTAATTGACTGCCCCGCCCTCAAAGATGGTGGTGCCCAAAGCCACAAGATGGTGGCGCCCAGTTCCCTCAGCCCCACTGGGGCAGCAGGCACACAGCAAGGCAAACCTTGGATGGTGGCTGCTCAGCTGCCCAGGGCCACCCAAGGCTCAGGTAACCAGGGCTGGCTGAGGCTTGTACTGCCGGCAGTGGCAGCAGTTGGTGTGTGTGTGTGTGTGTGTGTGTGTGTGTGTGTGTGTGATGGGGCATTGTCTTCCCGATTGCTGGGTCACCTCCCGACCCTGAGGGCTCTCGGACTGCGAGAGGGGGCAGGCCAGGCTGAGGAACCACCCTCCTCTCCAGTGCATGAATTTTCATGCACTGGGCCTCTAGTTATAAGAAAATCAAGCTCCAAAATTAGTGGAATATTTTATGTAATATATCCTGTAGGTAATACCTTTGCAGATAATATTGTAAATTTATCTGTTCTATACGATGTTTTTGTATGCTTTATTTCCTTAGAGTGAGGTCTTCCTATATTTGATTTCTCTTACCTTTAAAATTATTATAATAATGTAATCTTCCTGTTCTACAACTCTGATGGAATGCATATGATATGGCAGTTTTGCTATTTTCTGAAGTTAAGATCTATTGAAAGAGAAAGTTTTAAAGTCGTTTGGGTCTCTGCCTCACTCAATTTTTTGAAATTAAAAGTACTCCACATCCCACCTCACATGACAGAGTGGCACACAAGACATAGGTTTAATAATTATTTTATTTATAAATTTCCACCAACTCTTGCCAGTCAT
The DNA here is from genome assembly GCA_027563665.1 of Antrozous pallidus. Taxonomy (NCBI): domain Eukaryota; kingdom Metazoa; phylum Chordata; class Mammalia; order Chiroptera; family Vespertilionidae; genus Antrozous; species Antrozous pallidus. Next base: position 69,875,286 of record CM050514.1, read on the forward strand.
ATTATTCTGTACATCACAGATGGACTATATAGTAGTATTATCTACATTCATCTGTATAAAAATTAGGGGAAAGACGAGAGATGAATCAACCACATGAAAATAATACTGTAAGGTTCACATTCAGTGTCCGACTCTGTAAACACACTGGCCTTTTAACTAAAGTTAACTTTTATCCCATCACCATCCAGCTGCATGACTGTGGGCAAGTCACTTGTTTCTTATTTATTTATTTTTTAAATTATCTATCCCTACCTCAGAGTCAATTGGCTGCAGGCAAAATGTTGAAAAATAACATGCTCTTGAAATGTGAAATATTATTACTATACGTGCTTTATTATTGGCCTTTCTCTTTTTAAAGTAATACTATTCATGTTTAAGCAAAAATCATCTGTCTGCAAAGGGACCCTTTTCAAAGGAACTCTCATCTGGTATGATTCTGAAGCCAGTATCACCACTCCGAGGAAGTGGATATGATATATAATTATCTTTACTTCTTATTAATAGTTAATAAAATGAAATGGCTTCTTCTTAGTTCTCAAAACTATAATAATCCAAGAATAGTAAGGTCAATTTGAGGGAAAAGACACATACATGGCTTAATGATTTAAAAAACAAGTGATAACTGGTGACTAAGAATCAATTTTCACCTGACTTGAAGCTTATTTATGTGGAATATAAAAAGATAAACCCTAAAAACCAAATTCTCTATGAATTCCTAAAAATTAAAATTCTGATATTTTGTTTCTGAAAAATTGCTTCTTTGGTAAAACAGTTAGCATAGACTACATTAAACTCAAATCAATGTTGTAGCCAGATGGCAGTCTTTCAACAAATTTTTTTAAGAAAGTCATGTTTCTTTTAAATTGCAAAATATGTAGCTTCAAGGGATCAAAATTCAAGGGGCAACCGAGGTGATGTTCATAATGATAAAAAAAAGTGAAGACTCTGGCAACAGGACTACATAATTATTAATATCTGGCAAAATGATCTGTGTTTGTATATTTATCGGGCACAGCTGCTATGATTATTACAAGGTTTTGAAACCTTGGACAACAAGGAAAATAATCTGTGAATTATCTTATTGATTTGTCAATTTCTAGGCAATTAATACAGTTTCTATACTATTACTCTCATGTCAGTTCCTTAGACCTTTCAGGCTTTGAGTACTCTGAACCTTGGATAAAACTGTTTAGGGAGTAGTTAGATATATGCAAAGAGCATTATACTTTGGAAATATTCTTGTTTTATCAAAGTGAAAAGATAAATACTACACATGCAGAAAATGTGAAAAGATTGTGAGACCTGCCACCTATTTGAGTTACAATTAGAAAGTATCTTCATCTGACTCAATGGCATTCTTGGGTTTGGTAAGTCTTTCCAGTTCTTCTCCATCCTAAAAAAAAACACCCATAAAATCAGTGATTAAAACAAAACTAGAAATGTAGTATTTTTAATGATTACCAAGGAGAAAGCTCACTCAGAAATCACGGATTTTATTTCATATAATATGATCAAAGGAAGTTAAATAAATACTGAAGTTCTTGGAAAGTTAATTGTAGATTATAATAGACCATGAAAAACTGAAATAAAGCTCAGTACTTGAATTTCAGTTAATCTTTGCATAATTGGAGCACCCTCTGCTGGCCTTGAAGGCAAATGACTAAAGATTGGAAAAAGATACAGACTAGGCCTTGTTACCTAAATCAATATTCTTTTACCTAAAAAGTACAGCAAAGAGTGTTATCAGACCACTGGAAAAGGACACATGACTTTTGAACCTATTTCTGGCTGATATTAGGGCATTTGGGACCCAAGATTCTAATCTTTTCATCTGGATAACCTGTTGCATCACCACTTCAAAGGCAATACTGAAGAAAGCGCGCGCCACCATGAACTCAAATAAGAGGGATTAATTTTTTTCATCCTTTGTCAGAAATAAGTATTTCATATTTAGTGTTCATAAAATTTTTCAATTTAAAACAAGACTGATTGGTCTATTTCATCTTTTATTTATAACAAACATTTAACTCCTTACTTGAGTCTCCCAAAGATTATTAATTTGCTACCAACATGACTGACAGGCCCTCCTAAAATAATAAGCAACTGGCAAAATAATACTTACTCAGAATAACTGCACAAGTATTTTTCTAGAAATTTTCTTCTCTTAAAGGTTCCTTTTGAAAATCATCGCCCTAGTGAGATAAATAATGTCTGCCTATCTGGCACAGGGTGGTTTATGAAAAACTACAGGGAAAATTAGAGAGCCAGGTTTTCTACTTTTATTTAGTAATATTACTAATGTTGAACCTTTCTTATGAAGAAGGCTTATTCCCCCAACAATGGTGGAGTGGAAAGAGTAATGAAGGAGGAGTCAGACCTCATGGGTTTAGTACCAGTTCTTTCACGTAGTATCACATCTGGCCTGAGTTTGCTTCTTCACTTGTAAAATTAGGGAGACTGTACAAGGTAATCTGTGAGGAACCTTCTAGTTCCATGACTCTGTAATATTCTAATAGAATTAGTGAATAAGGTTCTTGAAAGTGTGATTTATATTTTTTCTAGACCCGTGACAGCATTATCATGAGAACTTACATACAAGGAGACCAAACAATGTTTGTTGAATAATTTTTTTAAAGTCAAGAGATCTGATACACCCTTGGTAAATAGCACTGATCCTATTTCTATTCCTGGGTCACCATGCTTTGAATTCGGGAAGAACAGACAAAGAGCAGTATCTTTACAAACTTACCCCACTGGAGCGTTCCCAAAGACGGCCGCTTAGATCTCGGATTCTTTCTTGCCCAGGTCGATATGCCATATCTTGGGACTTGCTGGCATTATAAATAAATACGGCCAGAAGAGCTGATGGTGCTTCTAAGAAAAACTCCAAAGAGGGCCTGAAGTCAAAGACCAGGACAGACACTGTTGTGATAATGACAGTGGTGACCTGGGCCATCAAGACATGGAACATGTTATCCAAAAACTTCAGAATAAAAGCCACTGAGAGGCCCTGGAATGCAGTTATAAAAATAAGGGCTATTGAAAACGCATTGTGGCCATAGAAAAACCCACAGTTCTTAATCTGATCACGGTTACTGCTCTGAAGGCCCAGGGTCAGCCCATTAAAAAGAATTCCAAAGAAATAGAGTTTGCTGTTCTGTATGAAGATATTTTCAGTGAGCTGCTTCCCCTCCTTCAATATCTTTTCACTATAGATATTGGCCATTGAAGAAGTAAAACACTGGATTATAATAAGGACATGGCCTAGGCCGAGACGAATGTGACTGAAAACCCTGACTGTGGTGTTCCACTTAGAGTCAGAAAAAGTCCACTCTTTCGCTGTGCAATTTTCTTTTCTGAGACACTCACTTCTGAAAACAAGGCAGGAATTGGATGGGCTGAAGAAGGCGTCATGGTGAAATCCATGTCCTGCTAGGTTATGTTGCGACGTTTTGGTCCCAGCAGTAAGGGCCACAATACACAAAAACAGAATGAGGAGGGAAGCCCATTGTATCCAGTTCAGATGTCTCCTATTCAAAGAGGAAAAATAAGATTTTACTACAGTGTTTTTGCCCCCTCCCATTTTAACTGTTTCTGCTGAAAACTCAAGACACTTAAGTACTTAGTTGAATAAACTGTACCCAGTTTTTGCCAGAATTTTCCACAATTCAAGTTAGTGTCTCTGCTTCTTAAAGTTGATTATTTTAATTCACTTTCATAATAAATATCCCTTAAGACCTTTAAGTCATTCTGCCTCATTTTAAATTTCCTTTGAGCCTAGAGGTTTAACTAAGCTTCCTTTCTACCTCCAGACCTATTTTGAACCTTTAGAACAATAACTTTAAAATATATATATATATATATTTTATTGATTTTTTACAGAAAGGAAGGGAGAGGGATAGAAAGTCAGAAACACCGATGAGAGAGAAACATCGATCAGTTGCCTTCCTGTACACCTCCTACTGGGGATGTGCCCGCAGCCAAGGTACATGCCCTTGACCGGAATTGAACCCAGGATCCTTCAGTCCGCAGGCTGACGCTCTATCCACTGAGCCAAACAGATTTCAGCTAAAACAATAACTTTTTAACTTAGTATATAGTAAACTGAAGAAGAGAGTCTCAACCTGGTTTTCATGAATCAGAATGTGATGAAATTTAGATATGTGAATCTTTGCAATGTGCCAAATGCTCTATCTAGGTGAATTCTCAGCCTTCCCCCCTGCCCTAGAAGACCCTTCAAATTCCGTCAAATTTCAAAGGTATTCACGATCCAAAAAAGATGCAAGGAAGCTGGCTCCCAGATCCATGGCCTAATCATAAAGCATTTTATAGCAAACTACTGCTTGATAAGGCAAGGAAAATATATTTTTAGTATTTAATTTTACAAAGTCTTAACAATGCATTATTTTGCCAACAACAAACTTGTGATATATTAAGGGCATACATTGTTATTCTGTTTTATGGATTCATTCAGTTTAAAAAACATTTAATAAGCACCTATGTGGTAGACACCCTGCAAAGATAAAAACTTGATGTCCACCCTCGAGGAATTTATACTTTTAAAAGGTAAAGAGCCATGAAACTAAACGATGACAGTATAATGTGTGACAAGTGATACACAGAACATCTGGGGTACAACGAGGAAGGAACATTTGAGTCTATAACGGAGTCAGCTACTGCTTCAAAGAAAAATGACACTTGAGTAGAAAGATGAAAAATAACTGAATTTGCCATGTGAAAAGGGAGCTGGTGTATATCCAGACAGAGGGGTAAGTCTATGCAAAGGCAACACGAATGTACAATGTTGAATAAATAAAGAGGAGTAACTGATTCAGGTTGGGGTAAACAGGGAGGCCTCTGGGGAGAAAAACAACTTCAAGTTTGAAGATGGATTAGGATTAGTCAGATGAATTAGAGGGACACCAGAATGGGGAAACAAGAGAACAACATAAACAAAGGCAGACGTGTAAAGTAACAGGTAGGAACTAGAAGTTATTAAGAATTTTGGAGCATTATTGAGCACTGACCATGGGTTAAGCAATGTCATTAGAGGAGGAAACAATATTCTGAGAAGTTAACTGACTTCGACTTCCTTAAGGTCATGCATTTATGAAAGGGCAAGGAGGATATCTGAGCCATGGTTTGTAGTATGTCTTCCTTCTGGACCAATGTATCTCTTAAGTAATTTAGAGTGCTCAAGATATATATCTATATCTATATCTATATCTATATCTATATCTATATCTATCTTTATATCTTTATCTACATCTATATTTATCTATTATCTTTATCTATATCTATATATCTATATTTATCTATTATCTTTATCTATATCCTATATAATAAAAGCCTAATATGCTAAGAGTCCAGTCATCCAATCATCCTTTGAACCAAACAAAGTGTAATATGCTAATGATATGCTAAGGCTGCTCAACTGCTTGCGACGATGTGCACTGACCACCAGGGGGAAGACAGTTGACCAGTAGGTTAGCTTGCTGCTGGGGTCTGGCCAATTGGGACTAAGCAAGACAGGCCAGACATGCCCTGGAGCCCTCCTGTGGTCCCTCTCCCCCCCCGCACCCCGGCTCCCGATCATGCACTGGTGGGGTCCCTCGGCATGGCCTTTGCCCTCTTGAATCCACAACCCCTCAGGGGATGTCCAAGAACCAGTTTCAGCCCCATCCCGCTCAATGCAGGATCTGCCCCCTAGTGGTCAGTACACTACCACAGGGGGAGCACCATTTAGCCAGAAGCTGGGTTCACAGCTAGTGAGCAAAGCGGCAGTGGCAGGAGCTTCTCCTACCTCAGTGGCAGTGCTAAGGATGTCTGACTGCTGGCTTAGACCCACTTACCGAGGAAGTAAATCTAAGCCATCAGTCAAACATCATCTGAGGGCTCCTGGACTGCAAGAGGGCACAGGCTGGGCTGAGAGACCCCCATCCCGAGTGCACAAATTTTGTGCACCAGGCCTCTAGTATCTTTCTATCTATATATGTATACACACAATGTCCATAGATATTACATTTTGAAAATGAAATGTATTTTAATAAACACTCCCTTTATAATTATTCAAAGTGTTATATATGAAGATGAGCCTAATTTCACCAATGTTTCCATAGAGCTTCATGCTATAAGGCTGCTAAGTGCACAGACCAGCCTAGCTAGCAGCACAATTGTCCACATGATCATGTCTTCTTGTGTATATACTCTCAAATAACCAGATCAAGCACTTAGTGACGAGGCTAATATAGCCCTATGCCATGAGGCCAGAAACTGAACTAGCCACATATATTTCTGAAGATGCAGCTGGTATACATTAAGTTGTAGAAAGCAAACTAAATGGAAAAAGAAAATACAGGATAAAAAATAGATGTTCAATTTATAAAAAAATTACTAAACAGATAATTTATATCAAAACTGATGAAAGAAACTAAGTAGTCAAATTACATAAATGCATAACCTATAACCCATAGACACAAACAACAGTGTGGTGGGTATCAGGGGGAAGGGGTATTAGGGCTGGATAGAGGTGGGAAAATGGGGATATCTGTAAAAAGTCAACAATAAAAATAAAATTAAAAAAGAAAAGAAAAATGAGGCAATGATCTACAGTTCCTTTAAAGTTTTCAATTCTGACAGCTATAGATTTTGCACTAATACTAACCTTGAGAAAAAAGAATATAAGGAAACAAGCTAAATAGTAATTACTGCAAATAATTACTCATTCAAGGTAACTTTCTTGGGAAGATAAAAATGATTAAGGATTAAGCTGAAAAACAGGTTTTCAGCAAATAAAGTAAATTATCCTGCTTAATAAATTATCTTGTAAAGTCAGCTGAGAATTTGTGCTCTTACTAGTACAAGTGATAACTGATTGTGCATGAAAAGTTTGCTCCTCAATTTAGCAGATGCAATTTAGTAGAAACTCAATTCATCTCTCCACTGCCCCCGTAAAACATCCAGATTGATGCTCAAAGTTGAACACTTGCAGCCAGAGGAATGCTCTACCTGAGGGCCTCTGTTCCCAAGTGCACTGTTTGCTCACAATCTCTGTTTCTAAACGTATCTTTTGCCAGGTGACCTCATTACTGTAATGACATATTTTAGTGGTTACATAAATGATAAATTAGGAGTAAAGAAAAGAACTGCTGTCTTTATGAAAACTAAGTTGAATGCTTTAAGAAAGTTAAAAGGAAATCACAAGATAAGAAAACTACCTGTGGTTTAGGTACAGCTGAGCTTATTTGGTAATTTGGTAATAAATAATAAAAATCTAGAAGAATTTACTTTAAAAGTATTTTTAAGGACTTGCTCCATTTTAAACAAACTAAAGCCAGAAATAATGAATATAGGTTCAAACAGGAAAGAAGCCAAAGAACACCAATTAGCAAACCCTATACGTACTCAAAGACCTTGGCTTTCAATCAAAAGAATGAACATTTACATGCACTGGTGGGGTCTTAAGTTAAAATGTTTAAAGTATGTATTTTTTAAAAAAACTAATTCCTTATTTTGTTGCCCCTCAACTAACTGAGGGGAAAGTCAACAATTAAATCAAAATTATGTCAGGGCATCACCACCATATTTGGTGGTAGTAAACCAAGGCAGAGCATGGAAATAATTAAGTGGAAAGATTTACATAATTGTTTTTACAAAAATCTGTACATAACATGTTTCTTAGCACAAATAGAGCAACCAGGGGCAGATTTATAATGAGAAATTATAAAAAGATTTTTCAAGTGAATGATTTTGGAGAAAGGCTTGTCTACTGAGCTGTACTTTTATTTCTCTGCTGGTTCAGAGGGTAAACTTTACCATGACTTCTAAGACATTCATCCTGTTTCAAGATGTGTTTTTAAATATTTTTTCCATAGCTTTTCTTTAAAGAAATCAGAGAAACATATACATTCTTTAAGTGAAAATAAGTACCGGTCTTAGCTATCTTTTGCCTTCCCTTCCCCAAATTTCAATGTTCATGTGGAAATTTACTAAAACCTAAACAAGTTTTTACAGCTTTGCCAAACTTTAAGAGCAAATCAGCAAGGCTTTGAGGTCTGCCACCAGTTTCCACTTTGAACCAATGTCTTCTATACTTCAAAGAACAAATCTATATATTAAATGAAGGTTTTTTTTAGAAAAGACAATAAGACATTTGGATAGTGATATTTTTCCTTTTCCCAATTTTGAATTTTTTCAAATAATTATTGCATTAATCACCAGACTTATTTTTTCCTAGCAGTGTAGCCTTATATTCTTTTTTCTTTTTTTCCCTGCCCTGACACTGATGATTATGGCCCTGAAAGGACACACCTGGGAAAGCTACTAGAGTGAAGTATAAGACAGGAGCTATAATATTCTAAATGAAATATGAGCTATTTATTAAAAACAAACTAAGAATTTGTGATAGTACTCAAGCTGCTACACTTGGGTCAAAATTTTACTGCTGAGGGCAAAAGACCATCAAATGAGACACAGAATAGATTAAACAGGGCAAAATAGACATACACCACCAATAACAAAACTATCAAAATAGAACAAAATAAAGTTGATATTAAAATGTAATAACAGAAAATACTTAAAAGGTATTCTCATAAAAGACAGTATTAGATTTACTATTATATTTTATCTGTACTTGAGAGTAGCTTCAGTGCTGTTGTGAATCAAACTATGATGCACTAACAACTAAGGAAATAATAAAAAATTGAGTACTTTTTGAAATAGTTTCTTTAATATAAATAACTTTCAAGGAATCAAAACAGAGATATTAATCGCAAACACATATCTAAGAATCAATATTACTGCTCTGAATACCAAAAGGTAAAAATGTAAAAAATATATTTTTAAATATTAGTTTACAACAATGTTAATTTTTAATAAAACTAACAATAATACAGTTAGTATTATTATATTTCATAGTATTAAAAGCAAACAGTTTCTAGCATAGATTTGGTTACATTAAGAATGAACTGTGTTAACATAAATTGTTAAATGCTTAAAAATTTAACAGGCCCACCTTCTCTGCATGAACAGAGGCAGCTCATTTCAAGTTGGTTCCTCTGCCCCAGCTCTGTCCAACCCAGGCACTCTCTCCTCTACAGTCAAAGGGAACCACCCAATCACTTCAATCCTGGGCTCTAAGCACAGAGGCAGCTTGAGATGAATCTAATGATGAACCGGGAAAATGACTATACCTGCCTCATGGGGTCAATGTGGGATTCAGTCAAAATAGGGAGGAAAGACCCTCAGGGCAGGACTCGGCCCTGAGTCAAGTGTTTTCTCATCACTGCCTGGCCGAGCGCCCGCCTGCCCCCACTGCCTACAGGGCAGCTGAAACACTTCTGGGTCGGTAGGGTCTTTCTAAGTGGACCCCCACGTTGGCCTCAGCTCATGCTCTGGAGTCAAACCACTGGCCAATTTCAAATTAGGCAATACATACTTTATATCTTCTCTTTGGCAAATTTAGTTTTAAATCGATGTAATTTTGACATAGTACATCAATAGAATACATATTAGCCTATATAATAAAAGCCCAGTGACCATAACAGTGTAACGACCATAACAGCTATGAGGTGCACTGATCATCTCTCGGTTCCTCCCCACCTTGCCCCCTCCCCACCCTCCGCCCACAGGCTCCGATCACAGGATGGAGAACCAGGAACCACAAGGAACTAGGGTGGGTGGCGGCAGGACTAAGGACTGGTGAATGGGTAGAATGGCAGACCTCTTGGTCCCTCCTCCCTGCCTGCAGGGTCCAATCACAGGATAGTGAACAGGGAACCACATGGGAACTGGGGTGGGGCAGGACTGGAAACTGGCGAGTGGGCGGAAGTTGGCCCTGCTTGCAAGCTAGGCCTAGAGACTTCCTGGGCACAATTTCATGTGCTGGGCCTCTAGTGTGTTATTTAATAACTTACTCATAAACTATCATTTCAGAGGAAAAAATATTATTTAAAAAACACACGTTTTTAAGACTTTTCTCCCTTATTAAATAGTGAACCTTTTATTATGTGTCAGAGCCAATTTTTTGTTCCTTATGGAAGGAAATGCACCTATAATTTTATTATAGGAATCAACATAAAAATATTATTCCTTATATATTTTCTCAGAAGCTAACTTTTTATCCTTCAAAGTGACTTTCATGTTGACTTTAAAGACTTTGAAATGTTTTCAGAACAGCGTTCTTTACTATGCTTACTGAATTATTTTCAAAATTCATGAATAAAGTGAAAAGATTCATAAAATAAGAAGCAAAAGCAAACTTCTGTGTACTGTAACATTTAAATTGGAAGACACAAAATCTTCATTTTTTTATCTCTTACATCAATTATTAAATTAAATGTCCTCAAGATAAAAAAAATCTTTTAAGAATTCCATGCAATTTATGTACTGAAGGCATCAGGGATTCAACAAATATTTACTAAGTGCCTATGCATCAAGCCATTCATCATCTATACATATAAATTATGAAAACACCCTATGACATAGCACACTGAGAAATAAAAAATTAAAAAGGAAAAGTGAATGCAAAATTAAACAATTACAAAAAATATAACAAGAATTGTATTTTTATCATAATCATCATTAAATAACAAGTCAAATTGGAGTTAAGTGCCCAGACCCATTCCACCTTAGAACATTCTGACCTTTGCTTGGCAGCAGAGGCTATTCAGCTGAAAATGTTTTAATTTTACCCCAAGGTCTTCCTGGAGATAGGAAAGACTGGTGCTAGAAATTGGAAGTTTAAAAATCTATTATTTTTATTAATTTGATTTCTCATGCAAATTCTCTGCCAGTTAGAACCTAAATCATGTAGTCATCTCAAGTAGTTTAACAAAGAATTTGTTACTCTTTATCGTCTCCAAACACTAAGTAACAAATGCGTATTAACTTTAAGAACTTCTTGGTTCCCTAGTACTGTAATATAGATTCTGCAAACAAAACAAAACAAACAAGCCGAAACCGGTTTGGCTCAGTGGATAGAGCGTCGGACTGAAAGGTCCTGGGTTCGATTCCGGCAAAGGCATGTATCGTGGCTGCGGGCACATCCCAAGTGGGGGGCGTGCAAGGGGCAGCTGATCGATGTCTCTCTCTCATCGATGTTTCTGACTATCTCTCTCCCTTCCTCTCTGTAAAATAATCAATAAAATATATTAAACAAACAAACAAACAAAAACATCTCAGGAATTATTTGTTGAAAATCTGGCGCTAAAAATTAAAATACTCATAACCTCATCAATTATCTTTTTTTTTTTTTTTTGAGGTGCTAAGAAAACATCTGAAACATGGAATCACAGAGGATTCAGACAGGCTAGTAGTGGAGCTGTTTTCTAAGTATGTTAAACAACTTGCAACACACAGAGCCAATCAAATATAATAAAAGCCTAATATGCAAATTGTTTGACCAGGATTTGACCACTCGCTGATGTGCTCTGACCACCAGGGGGTGGCATGAAAAATGGTGGGTGCTGGCAACACAGTGCTGGCAGTGAACGGCAGTGGAGGTGCTGCCGGCCCAGATGAGAGCAGGACCGTGGTGGGACGGAGGAGCAGGTGAGCAGGCGGCACCAGGCCAAGGCAGGTGCAAGTAGGGGCCGAATGCCCCACTGATCACCCCGCAGAGGGTGACCGGCAGTGGGGAGGTGGAGGGAGGGTGTCCCTGACTGATTACCCTGCAGTCAGAATGGTGGAGCAGGTGAGGGGGCAGCAACAGGCCACAAATGGTTGTCAGGTGGGGCTGCAAGGCTGGGAGTGTGAGTTGGGGCCCCATCCCCACATACCACCCGGAAGGACCCTACCCGTGCATGAATTCAGGCCTCCAGTTAGGAATAAAATCCTGGTCTTGGGAACTGGAGGGATCAGTGTTCTGGGTATATCACCTGAAACAAGGCGGTGCCGTTTTAAAATACCACATAACCTTTCACAACAAGTTACTTACTTCAATACTATCCTGAATAGAAGAGCTGTTGTTATAATGCTAAAATTTGAGAAGATAACAGCCATGGCCTAGAAAGAAAGAAGAGATATAGAGTTACAATCCAAATAAAGTACTAACCTCAGAAATCTCCCAGCTCGGTGGTTCACCTGACATGAAAATCTTTTTGGTAAAAAAACTAGAGGGGTTATTAGGGCAATTATTTCCCTACAGGATTAAATTCCATTTTTATTGCTGGTTAAATTTATGCAGATATGATCACATTATTACAGGCTTTCAAAATGTGTTCAAATTCAGAAAATGCCTGTGTAAATAATCTGTATGTGCAGATCTAGAAATACTTATAAATTCTAAAGATTTGGGTATGAAATAACTGTTACCATGCTTCTAAAGCATACTTTGCAAAATTCTCGGAGTGCTTTATAGACTTTTAATACTGTTTATATGGATAGAGAAAAGACAGAATCTGTTAGGTCCATAATTGGGATGCAGATTTTTAAGCACCATACCTGTTGTAGGAACTGAATCCATTTTCCTGGTTGAACTACAATGCCCCAATACCAATGATTTACTTCCAAACTTAGATCTAACAGTCCTTTGGATTTATTTACATTGTTCTAAAAGAAATGTGTTAGCCAAATTTCATAAAGGTCTCTTTTTTCAGCCATATTTCACGAGACTATTAATCTGAACATGTATACATTTTGGCCAAGAAAGTATGAAATTTCATCACTGTCCCTCATAATAGGATCTGACAATAATAATTAAAAAAAAATAAATCCTACTGATTTAGTTCACCCTGACTTCCTCCTTGCTGTCACTTTAAAATGTTTAAACTCCAGAGTATCAATAATCTTTTATAACTACTAATATGAATCTGAATTAAAGAAATAAGAGTAAATCCAATAACAATTAACAAAAATTCCAAGAAACATGGTTGCTTTTCTATTAAATTTTTATGGAACTATTTTGTTTTCTCAATGTCCTTCTCTATAGACAAATGATGGTGAACTCCTAGTTAAGAGGAGATGAAAAAAGTGGTTGGTAAGAGTGGGAAAGTGGTAACTCTGATCAGTCACAATAATGGCAGTGCAAATGCACTAAGCAAGCATCTTGGCTGGCCTGATGAATTCTGAAAACTCTTTCTATGCAATAGTACAGAATAAACAAAACACTAGAACTCCTTGCTCCCAAACTTCCATTCATCTCTATTTAATTCTTTCCAATTAGACTTGGGCACAGCAATGTACAGAATATGCCATGTGATTTATTGTGTAATAATTGTGGTTTTACACAATCAGGAAGGAAAAGCAAAACAGTAACTTGGAAGAAAAAAACAGGAAATTATAATCTTACATTGGTACTGGGGATGCAGGGAATGGATATGAATTTAAGAACCTAATCTATTGGATACAAATAAAATACAACAAATATATACATATTAAATGTGAATAATTATGTCTTTGGGTACAGGAATTCTCAGATTTGAGAAAGTAGAAGCAAGAATTTAGGAGAGGACACAGTTTAGATGAAATGGACACTTAGTAATAATAACAATATGGATCACAGAGCTGAAAAGAACTTCAGGTGATCACCCAGCACAGGTGATGTGATAACATTATTCTCTTTTACAGATGGGCAACTGACTCTTATAGCAGTTGGGGCTTACCTAGTTACATAGCTTCTAAATTGTGCAAAAGAATCAAACTCCTGTTTTCTACTACTGCGTTCTGTTGATTCCTCTTTTTCATCCCACTCACAAACTAATTTGGCTATATTTAAGAGACTTCACATATAAGACTAGAACCAATAAAAATACTATTTATGATAGAAATCCCTGAACTTATTCTTTACAACTTGTAACACATTTTGGCAACAATGGCAACAGAAATCTTTATTTTATAAAATATTAGGAGAACACACACACACGACCCAAACTGAGTAATAGGTAAGAGCAAGAGACCAAATTTTAAGTTTGATTATTAATGGTTCTCTAAATTGGTCTGGAGAATGCCAATAGTGATAAGAAGTATTCCAGTATTATCAGTTATCAATAGTATTTAGAGTTGAGAGGATACAATATCTAACTTTAAAGTGCTTGTTGGTTAAAAGAGAGGACTAACAAAAATAAAGTAATACCAAAAATATAACCTATCTAATAAAAGTAATATGCAAATTGACCATACCTCTGCTATACCCACAAGCCAAACCCACCAGCCAATCAGGAGAAAATATGCAAATAAATCCCAACCAAGAGGAACTAAGATGGCGGCAAAGGCAAAACACCTATCTTGCCATCATAATCAGCAATTTTAATACTACAACTTAACGAAAGAACAAACACCTTCCAGAATCACCAGAACGCTCGCCGAGTGAAAATTCCACAAATAAAAGTGAAGATAAGACACTGTGACTCGGAGGAGCGGCGGCGAACAGCCTTGAAAGATTCGCGCGCAGAGAGAGGTTTGGAGTGCGCGCCGCGGAGTGGGCGGGCGGCTGAAAACCGGCCAGTTTTCTCGAACTGGGAGACAAAGGCGTCCCACTGGACTGATTCTCCAGCTCTGGGCGAAGTCCAGAGAACCCACTATCACACGGGGTGAAAACTGGACAGTGGGAGGGCACGCCGAAGCTCGGGTGCTGCCGGGTCCCCCGGCTTGTGGAGAAGGCAGCTCTCCCGCGAACAGCTCGGCTGCGTGACGGCGCAGAGAGCGCACCGCGACTTGCCTCTCATTCGGAAAACCGTCAGACTGCTTTGTTTTACGACCCTGGGTGAGACATTGCGCATGCAGACTCATTTTGGGAAAGTCTGAATTCCCCGGCAACCGGCAGCCGGTGGAGCTCCACAGAGGCTCTCTCTCAGAGGTGCTGGCGGCCATTGCCCCCGGCACAGAGTCCCTGGAGCCGCATAGGGCGGAGCTAACACTGTCTGCTTGCCCCGGAGACTCCGCCCACCCAACCTGAGCACAGCTGAGCTTCACAGACAATTGGCCTGGAGGTCAACCCTCCAAGTGCTAGCAAAGATTAACTGAGCTTAACTTCAGCAAGACTGTGCAGCCCATATCCACCTCAGGTAACTGGGGAGGCTGAGCCACTATCCCTAGTAGGAAGTCTACCACACAAAGCTAATTGACCAACTCAGGGAAGCAGCCACCATGCAGCAACATGGAAAGAAATCAGATGTGAAAGAAATGGAGGAAAAAAAACGACTGGACATGGAATTCAGAATCACGGTTATAGGGTTTTTTAAGAGGCTCCAACAAAAGATCGAGGCCTATAAGGAAATAAGCAAGACCACAAAGGAAGTGAATGAGTCCTACAAGAAAATGAACAACACCCTCCAGGATATAAACGAGAGCTGCAAAGAAATGATCAAGACCAACGTGGAAATGAAAGAAACCCTCAAGGATATAGAGCAGACTCTCAAGAATATGAAAAAGGACCAACCAGAAATTAAGCATACACTGACTGAAACAAAAAATATTATACAAAGACCGGAAAGTGCCCTGGAGCACCCCAAGAACCAAGTTAAAGATTTGAAATACAAAGAGGGAAAATCCACTCAGCTGAAAAAGCAAGAAACCAAAAGAATCCAAAAAATTGAAGGTAGTGTAAGGGGCCTCTGGGACAACCTCAAGCATACCAACATCCGAATTATAGGGGTGCCAGAAAAAGCGAGAGGCCAAGACAATGAAAACCTATTTGAAGAAATAGTGACTGAAAACTTCCCACACCTGGTGAAAGAAATTGACTTAGGAGTCCAAGAAGTGCACCGAACCCCAATATATAGGAACCCTAAGAGGACCACACCGAGGCACATCATAATTAAAATGCCAAGAGCAAAAGACAAAGAGAGAATATTAAAAGCAGCAAGAGAGAAACAGTTGGTTACCTATAAGGGAGCACCCATACGACTGTCAGCGGATTTCTCAACAGAAACGATGCAGGCCAGACAGGAGTGGCAAGAAATATTCAAAGTGATGAACAGCAAGAATCTACAACCAAGATTACTCTATCCAGCAAAGATATCATTCAGAATTGAAGGTCAGATGAAGTGCTTCGCAGATAAGAAAAAGCTAAAGGAGTTCATCATCACCAAACCAACGTTATATGAAATGCTGAAAGATATTCTTTAAGAAGAGGAAGAAGAAAAAGGTAAAGATGAAAATTATGAACAACAAATACACATCTATCAACAAATGAACATAAAAATCAAGTGAATTGATAGGCTGTTGAACAGGATAGACTGGTGAATATAACAGAGACATGGACATAGAGAGGGAATGGACTGACAATTCTTGGGGAGAAAAGGGTTGTGAGAAGTGCAGCAAGAGACTGGACAAAAATCTAGCAACAATGGGAGAGGACAGTGGGGAGGGGGAGGTGAGGGTGGAGGGTGGAATAGGTACAGGGTGGAGGGAAGCTATAGGGGGATAAAAAGGGGAAACAATGTAATTAATAAACTGAACAATAAAGATTAAAAAAAAAAATCCCAACCAAGATGGCTGCAACCATTGAATGCAGGAGGAAGGCTTGGGTTTCCCCAGCAACAGAGGAAGCCAAACTTTCTGCCTGCCCTTGCCAGCCTAGGCTTCCACTCAATACTACAAAGTTTCAATTATAGAAGATACATAAATCCCAACAGAAATGGCAGCAGCCACTGAGCTGGAGAGAACAGAGGCTAGGGTTGTCCCTGGCAATGGAGGAAGCCAAGCTTCTGCAGCCCTGGCTCCCTTAGGCCTCCACTCCAGGATACGAGGTTTCAATTATAGAAGGTAAATAAATTTCAACAGAAATGGCTGCTGCCACTGAGTGAGCAGAAGGCTTGGCTCTGCTCCAGGCTACAAAGTTTCAATTATAGACATAAATTAATCCCCGATCCCAGGGTCTCTACTTGGGTCGCTGAGGGGCGTGGCCGGCCTGAAAACCACCACAGGCCCCTCGCCCAGGCCACCCCATGCCATAAGGGGACCCCCACCCTGATCCAGGGCACTCTTCAGCACAAACTAGCTGGCCCCCACCCATGCACCAGGCCTCTATCCTATTTAATAAAAGAGTAATATGCAGATTGACCATCACTCCAACACACAGGAGGGCTGCCCCCATGTAATCAAAGATCCTATCCCCATGTGGACACAAGATGGCCATCACAAGATGGCCAGCAGGGGAGGACAGTGGGAGGTTCCAGGCCTGCAAGAGAGGGCAGTTGGGGGTGATCAAACCTGCAGGGGAGGGCAGTTAGGGGTGACCAGGCCTGCAGAGGAGAGCTGTTGGGGGAGACCAGGCCTATAGGGGAGGGCAGTGGGGAGGGACCAGGCCTGCAAGGGAGGGCAGTTGGGGGTGATCAAGCCTGCAGGGGAGGGAAGTTAGGGGTGACCATGCCAGCAGAGGAGAGAAGTTGGGGGCAAACAGGCTGACAGGGGAGCAGTTAGACATCAATCAGCTGACAGGGGAGTGGTTAGGGGGTGATCAGGCTGGCAGGAAGAGGCAGTTAGGGGCAATCAGGAAGGAAGGCAAGTGAGCAGTTTGGAGCCAGTAGTCCTGGATTGTGAGAGGGATGTCCGACTGCCCCTTTAGGCCTGATCCTTCAAGGGGTCCTAATCCTTCAAGAGGTCCCAGATTGGAGAGGCTGCAGGCTGGGCTGAGGGACACCCTCACCCCCGTGCATGAATTTTGTGCACTGGGCCTCTAGTCTATCTATATATATAAAAGCCTGAGCAATCATTATGACTGAACGACCAGTCACTATGATGTGCAGTGACCACCAGGGGGCAGATGCTCAACACAGGAGCTGTCCCTTAGTGGTAAGTGCACTCCCACAGCCAACCTCCCACAGTCCCTTCCCCAGCTGGTCCATCGCTCTGGCTAAGGCTCCAGACACCGGAGAATCTGGGTCCAGGAAGCCTGTAAAAAGAGAGTGATCCCAACGCTGATCATGACAGAGTAGCAGCTCAGAGGGGGCAGAAGGGGCAAGGCAAAAGCCTAACTGCAAAGATGTAAAGTAAGCACCAGTGCCATCTTACCTCTGCCACCGCTTGTGTGGGTGCTCACCCTTCTGCCCTGTTAGCCACTTCTAGTTCTGTCCTGTGCCTTTCTAAGATACTAGCTGATGATTGGCTAGCACTCCTATGATGGTGTGCCACCATTGGCTGAAGTCAACTACCTATCAAGCTTGGGGGTGGAGCCTCGAGAAAAGGTGTGGCTGAGGTAGGACAGATGACCTGTCTGTCACCAACTCCACCCAGGAAGAGTGAGGCTGCCTGAGAGTGGGCAGCAGAGTTGTAATTCCATCTAAGAGCGTAGCTGGTGTTCAGGCTGTTTTGGGGAGCTTTGTCTGTGATCTTTGCCTCCCACTACCTCAACACATCTACACAACTAGATTGGGGCCTGCTGGCCAACCTCCTGTGGTCCTTCCCTCCTTCGCATGCATGAATTCATGCACTGGACCTGCAGTATAAACTATATTAATGCAGGTGTAAGAAAGAGCAGAGTACTGAATGTATACTTTTCTAAGTTAAGTCTCTGTGGAGGACCTGGATGCTGAGATTACTTTTAGAGGCTGGTAATCATAGGATGGTTCAGAAAACAGGCAGATTAGTTAAGGTTAAACAAAGAGAGAGGGATCCAGACTCACTGGCCAGGGAGCAATTCTTGACCAGTCATCACAGTTTAATACAGCAAACTTTAATAAGTGATAGAATCTGGCAAGCAGACTGGTAAGTCAATACTCAGATGATTCTGGTCAAACCTCTGGAAGGCCAGGGAGGGCAATGAGAAACTAACAATGCCATGGAAAATGATTTTAAAAATTAGACCTGGAATTCATTTCTCTGTATTTTCCCAATGCTATTTTCTTTGTCATATTTACTTACAGGTTGAAGATAGGAAAGAATATAGAAGACAATCAAATTATCCAGGAAATAAAGAAAGGCTGGAATGGACCACTTCATGAAATTAAAGAACTCGCTCCAGGAAGCACATTTCAAGTTTCTACTTTGATGATTTTCTAAAGAAAAAAATACAGCAATAAATAAATGATCTTGAGGAGAATTCCATATTTTTATAGACAGTAAATTGTATTTGCTTTTTAACAAAATTCTTTAATATATACTTTATGAACTTGCTTTCATAAATGACTATTATCCTTACAAAATCAAAGACAATACAGAACTTCATTGCATGCCATCTTTCTGCTCGCCACCACTGTGTATCATCACTGACAATTAGCAACCCCAGTGTTTAGTGGAAGAACTGCAGTCTGCTTCAGGGCTGTAGCAGCAGCCCCAAAGTATGTTCAGAAGTGATGGTGAGTACCAGGTCCACAGGTGGAATGGATAACCACTGAGCCTGAACAGGATCTTGAAGTGGAAATGCCACCTCAGGGTGCTTTGGAGGAGCTGCAGTCTGCTGCAGGGCTGTAACAGCAGCCTCTGAAGTAGACAGAGCTGGGAACTCGTGCTAGGATGTAGGTTGTTCCTCTTTGGTAGACTTTGCATGATGAGCAGAGACCTTGCTAGTAGCAGATGTGTAATCTTGTTAGGGGGCTCGGAAGTTATCAAAACCCCCAGGTCCACATCTTTAACACCAATAGGCAAGAGTCAATGTTGAACTTCACCCCAATCTGAAAGCGAGTCTGTTGCCTTGTGATGTATTGAAGTTTGAACTTCAACATCCATAGAGGACTTTGGAGGTTGACGTCAACCCTTCAGATGGATTCAAGAAGTTTGTATATCGGCAAGAGGCATGAGAGGTAGAGCTGAGCTCTTTGAAGACTGAACATATTCAGGACAGGGATGATGCTTATCTTGAACTCCATGGTGGTTGAACAAAAATTCCAATGGCTCAGAGGACACTGTAGACTGAGTTGAGGCTTCTTGTTGGGGTGGAAGCTGAACTGAAGCCACCTGAGGGTTTGGAGAAGGTTGTTTTCTCAGGGGCTACAGAAAGTACAGCTGAGGCATCGTAGCTGAGTGAAGGAAATTCAAAATTTGCAGGATTTTGCTGATCCCAAGACCAGGACTTGGAAGGCCCCAGGGGGATGGAGGTCAGCAGGATAGAGTCCGTGGCCAACTCAGGAATTAAACCTGCCTTGACCTGTAGCCCCAACAGTTGCCACAGAACACGAATCGTGGGGCCATGCGCAGCCCGGACGTGACATAGGCAGAGGTCCGAGGCCCAGTGGGCCACCAAGGCATTACTAGGAAATATTACAAAAATTCCAATGGCTCAGAGGACACTGTAGACTGAGTCGAGGCCTCTTGTTGGGGTGGAAGGTGAACTAAAGCCTCCTGAGGATTCGGAGAAGGTTCCTTTTCCTCAGTGGCCTCTGTAAGTACAGATGAGGCATCATAGTTGAGAGAAGAAAGTTCAAGATTTGCAGAAAGATTTCCTGGTACCAAGACCAGGGCTTGGAAGGCCCCAGGGGGATGGAGATCAGCAATATAGAGTCCATAGCCAACTCCGGAATCGGAGCTGCCTGGACCTGCGGCCACAACAGCTGCCACAGGAACATGAACCATGGGGCCCACATGTGCAGTCCGGACATAGGCAGAGTTCCGGGGCACAGTGAGCCACCAAGGCGAATGGGGCAAGGAGAGTGACCCAGGATACTGGGCACAACAAGCAATCCAGACAAGTGGGATACAAGTACCATGGGCTGAGCAGGAGCCCAACAATTGGCGACAATGTCACAATTGGCAGCCCTGTCATGCATGTGCACCTTAGCAACCAAGCACCCCTCCCCCACTTCAGGTTCTAATCTTTATTATTCTTGGGCTGAAGTGACCTTAAAAGAGTGAATCTTTTCCCCAGAATCATCAGGGACCAAGTGTTTCCTTTCACCTGCACGAAAGATAACTATCACCCTCTGGGTCTCCCCTCCCCACAGGGATGATTTGGCCTGCATATTTGGGTGGCCCCAGAACTCAGGCATGGTGGAAGGTGGGGAGAGGGTATAAAAGAAGATGGGGAGTTGGGAAGTATTGAAGAGCATTCCAAGAAAGCCACACGGCCTGGCATCTCAGGAAATTCAGAAGAGCTAGTCCAGTCTCGCAATCTGAACCCCTCTTCAAAGCTGAAATCTGAGTCTTCCTTCCAATGGCCATACGGCTTCCAGGAAGAGTAGCTGACAAATACTTGAGGAACAGCAGGCCTTCAAATTGTATAATTCTTTCAAATTTTTTTTCGCTGAGAATTTTGGAAAGCTGCTATAGGTGCTGGGTCTCCTGAAGCTGCTTACCATGCAGTCATTAGCCGCATCATCCTCTTCCATCTCCTCCGGAGAGTTGCAGTCCTCCTCGACCTCTTCCCCTGCTCTTCCTCAGCGTCCTCAGAATCTAGGGTCTCCTTTGTGCCGCCATTCTGCTCCTCGTCGTCCTCCACTTACCAGACAGGAGTAATTTAAAAAAATCCTGAATTTGAATAATAACTAACTCACTGTATGACGCACTACAAGAACAAGTTGCAAGGTAAAGCAACACTCAGGACACTAGAAAACATGAGTTGGAGTCCTGGCTCTGCCCTCCTACCCAGAACTGCATAAGACTTTTCTCTGAGTCCTTACCTTCACCTGAATAACACAGATAATAATTATGTTTGTACTTTAGCATCCTCATATATGAATTTAATGGGCTAAATGATATAAAATATCCCTGGCTGCCAGTTCTAAAATTTTTTTTGATTCTGTGATTTTTAACATGTATATAGTATTGCTTCGAGACTCACCTTTCTTTATAACCCAGAATGACACAAGCACACAGAAAACCAGCTTTACTAGTTCTGAGCACACATTCACAGTAGTTGGAAGATAATCATATTTGTTCTCTGAAATATAACAGAAATGTTTTTTAATTATCTATTTTGTTTTATACAATGCTTATATACAGCTAATGATTTAGAGTTGTTTTTTAAAAGCTGAATTGCAATGCTGGTTTATATTAAACTTCATCCAGTTGGTTTTGCTCTTTTTTTTTTTTCCTTTTATATATATATTTATTTCAGAGGAAGGGAGAGGGAGAGATAAAAACATCAATGATGAGAGAGAATAACTGATCAGCTGCCTCCTGCATGCCCCCCACTGGGGATCAAGCCCACAACCCTGGCATGTCCCCATGGCTGGACCAGAACCCAGAACCTCTCAGTCTGCAGGCCAATGCTCTACCCACTGAGCAAAACTGGCTTGGGCAGTTTTTAAATCAATTTACCCACTGTTTTATCTATCCCTACCCTGTTCAGCATTTTATTATCCTTGAATATGATAAATATGCCCCTCATGTTTTCATCCAAGTTGCTGATAAATATGTTGAGGCTAGGGCTATGGGCAATAAAAGCTTTGTGGCATGGCATTAGAGACTGCCTTCTAAAACTGACCATTACTTAATACTCGGAGCCTTACTCCTTAAACAGATATGACTTTACCTGGCTGAATTACTACTCAGTTCATGGTGTCAAGAGAGTTCCTCTCTGTTTCATAAAATGGCACACAAAGATAATATTTGTTTGGCACTCTAGAACAAAAGGTACATTGGGATAACAGAAGGAAGCTATTTGAGGCAAGAGGCAACTGCTCCAGGGCTCTGGCTACTCTAGGCCTGAGAGAAAATGCTCTGACCCAGTCAAGAACCCATGGGAAGCTATGTCCTAATTCACAAGTCAATCTAATTAGGAAATGACGTTTGGTTAGCATGCCTTGGTCTCAGCCATCACCACTGTCTTTTTCCAAATGTTTACAAACAGGTAATGAGGACCTGCTGAGGCTTGCACTGCTAACAGTGGCAGCAGCAGAGGTGTGATAGGGGCATCACCTTTCCCTGATTGCTAGGTCGCCTCCTGCCCCTGAGGGCTCCCAGACTATGAGGTGGGCAGGCTGGCTGAGGGAAACGCCCCTCCAGTGCATGAATTTTCATGCACTGGGCCTCTAGTAAGAAAATAAGAGCAAGAATGAATTAAAGAATGAGTTTAAGAATTGTGTCCTGAAACCTCCTCCCAGCCCCATTCTTGTTTGTGCCTGTTGGCTGGTGTGTATCATGAGAAAGATCAATGCAAAGTATTGGAGGAAAATAGAGTGATTTCAGTCTAGCTTTGAGCTCAGAAAATGGAAGAGGATATCTTTTAACTAGGCTTCAAATGATGAAAAGTTTAATATGCAAGTAACTAAATTTAGGTTACATTTTTTAAGTGCCCACTAAGTGCAAAACACCATTAACTGCCAGGTATATGAAGATGACCAGCATGGTCCCTTCCTCATGAGCAGTTTACATTCTAAAGGTAAGACATACACAAAAAATAACAACAATACAATGTGGTAAGGACTGTTATAGAGGTTTGTAGATAGTGGTACAGGATCCGAGATGACTAAGAGATTAATTATGCTTAGTTGAGAAGGTCAGGGGAAACCACAAGGAAAAGGAAGAAGGGTGCTCTGGAGAGAGTGTCAGGTTGGTGGTTTTCCTCTGTATCCGGCCACTTTGGGTTTTTAATATGATGACCCAGGGAAGCAATGAAATGTTTTTAAAAGGGGGCAAAATGCATTCCTCAAAAGAGAACCTAATAACTTTTATGTGTGTCCTTGGCAAAATTATAGAGCAAGTTGTTTGTAAACATTTGGAAAAAGACAGTGGTGATGGCTGAGACCAAGGCATGCTAACCAAACGTCCAGCCTGCCACCCCAACAGGGCTGAGGGGACTGGGCATTATCAACTTGTGGCTGTGGGTGCTGCCATCTTTGAGGGCATGACAGTTGATTAGCATATTCCCTCCTTATTGGCTGTGGGTGCCACCATCTTTGTTACAGCATGATGGTCAATTAGCATGTTCCCTCTTTATTGGATAGTTCTATCATGGTGACTCCAAACTGTGTCTCAGCACCATGTGGACCTCCCTCCACTTACCTTCTGCCCACACTCACATATCTTACTACATTACATCCATACTTACTGGTGTCCCTTTAGTCATCCCAAAAAGGAGCTCTGGCCCCACTATTCATCCATTCTCCCCTTTAAAATCTCCTCTTATCTTCAGAGATTTTCCTCCAGTAAGTAAGTACTCTGGCTTCAGTAACTCCTTTATCTTTATATTAACTGGTTTCTTCCCCATGGCTAAAATTTGCTCAAAACTCTCATCCAAAACAAAAACAAACAAAAAGCATACTGTATAAGATCCTACCACTTAACTACTATACATTCTCCTTCTTATCCTAAAACAGTGTCAATATTCATCATTTCCATTTGCCTACTTTCCATTCAGGTCTTGTTCCCAGAGCAATCTTGTTTCTGATCCCACCACTGTACTCAACCTACCTACTTCTGAAATTACTAATTATCTTCTAACTACAGGTCTGGTGCACAACATTCATGCACAGGTAGGGTCCCTAGGCCTGGCTGGCAATCAGGGCCGATCGGGGTCTTCCTGCTGCTGGCTGGGGCCTTCCTTCCCCAGCTGCCAGGTGGACCTTTCTTCATTCCACACCGCCTCCTGGTGGTCAGTGCACATCAGAGTGAGATTGAACTCACAGTCTTCTGGTTGAACTCCCAAGGGGACACTTTGCATAATAATCTGACCACTTGGTGTATATCCTATCTATATAATAAAAGGCTAATATGCAAATTGTCCCCTTGACCAGGAGTTTGACCAGCAGGCAGGCCAGTCAACCGCCCATGTCCTCTCACCCTGGCCAGGATGGCCAGACCCCATCCATGCACACGAATTGATGCACTGGGTCTCTAATATATACATAAACACACACTGAGTAGTGAGATCACTATATGTTCAGAAATCATAATAATCTTGCCACTCAGTATATATATATATTACTAATTCCAAAGGGCATGTTTTAATCCTTATCTTAGTATGATGTTGCAATTCCCTGTCTTCAAACTTCTGTCCTTCTATGACTCATGTTCATTTAGCTCTTGCTCACAATTCCTTCTTAACATCCTTTTGAGTGTCTGCAGGATGGTTAAATGTTGGCATTCCTCAGAGTTCTGTCCTTAGCTCTGTTTTCTCATCTTGCATGTTACCCTGAATGAGCCCTTTGCTTCTAGGGTTTTAAATGTCAATTTAATATTAATGTCTCCAAATCTGTACTGTGGAACATTTAATGCTCACTAATTCATTAATTTGCATTTCCTTCACATGTGTGATGTGCTAGATACTGCAGGATATTGCAATGAACAAGTATACAGCTACTGGCCTTATGGAAGGTACAAAGCTAAAACTCTGTAATCTCTCTGAACTCTGCCCAACCTGTTCTTCCTCCTAATAGTCTTCATCTCAGCTGAGAATATCATTAATCCACTTAGCACTTCCAAGAGAAAACTTTGAGCTATCCAGTATTTCATCTCTAGTCTCCTCATTCAATATATTCTCCAAGTCCTATCTTGTCTATGTTTAAAATATTTCTTGAGTCTATCTTCTCTTTTCTGTTTCTACTTCCAAAGCCTTTGTTAGTCTCCATCACCCATAGCTCGATTTTCAATAACCATCTAACTATGCTTCCAGTCTCTTCCCCTTTCATCCATCCTCCATCCAGTTACCATAATAGTCTTTCTCATTTTCCCCTTCAGTTTATAATACTCCAAGTATTCCTTATTCTCCAGACTCTAAGGTCTAGAGAATAAAGTCCCAGATGCTTCGCATGGCATATGAAGTCCTTAACTATCTGATCATTATTTCTCTCTTTGGCAAAGCATTCCTTTCCTCTCTCCTCTGAGCCCTTAAACTTGTTAATTCAATAATTCTGAACTACATGTTTCTCATCATCAATCCTACTTTTATATGTATCTGTTCATTTTTACAGGCTGTTTTGAATATTCCTGACCACCTTGTATTCTTGTGGATCAACTGTCACCTTACCAAGGAAGCGTTCCTTTATCCCTTTGCACTCCATATCATTGTCTTCCAGATAGAATGTACCACTTTCTACTCTAAACAATTTCTTAATCTTTGGTATACAACTGCATTTATTATATTGTATTTTCATAATGTATTTACATGTATGTCTCTCCCAATAAACTGTTCATGAGAACTAGGTCGAGGTCTTATGCACTTTGTTTTTTATAGTTGATAGTATTACAGATGTCCCCCTCTTCCCAGCCCCTATCCAGTTCTTCACCACCCTACTGTCTGTGTCCATAAGTTATGCATACAAATAGATAAGTTCTGTGCACTTTGAACCCTGCTTATACTTAGATTAGGGCCTGGCAGATAAATGCTAATTGGAATAGAGACTTAAGACACATCAGACTTCTCAAGCAGACCATTAAAGGTCATGGTATCATAAACTTATGTGTCCTCAATAAGTTGTGAAAGGTTCTCAATATAGTTTTATGGAATTAAAGTAAGTTTAAATACAAATTCTTACATTAAAAAATAAATTTCTTGAACACATATTTATCAAAGTTAATAATCTGTATTGTTACATTGATGCAGTAATTAAGATGGTACATCAGAAACGCCAAGTGGCCAAACAAACATATTCTTCATATTGCTACAGGCCCAGATGTTCTGGTTGATTAAAGCAATGTTATGTTCTGTTCTGTAAAGGGTTGGATTCTGTACTTGAATGACCCAAACTTCACTAAGCATAAAAAATGTTTCTTGCTAAAGAATTTGAGGTTATAAAAATCAATTTAAACATTCTTTATCATTCACATGAAGCCGTGTACTTGAAAGGGCATTATCCCCATTTTATCCACAAGAAACAAAAAAACTGAAGAATGCGTAATTAGATGTAAGTGCTCCATAAATATTACAAGTCTTAACTTACCTTCATTGGCTGAATATTTTACCAACAGGATGCGACTTGAGCTTAACGCAATAAATATGATCCCTAGCAAGAATGTATACACTGTTGACAAGGAGCATAACATGGGATGACCACAGCACTTGCTTTCCATTTCACTGTTTTCTAATTGCCTTAAAAAGAAAAATAAATTCATGAGCAACCCAACTGGCAGATTAAGATAATGCAAATACCATTGAAGTGTGACGAACAGAAATTTTCATGGGTAACCCTGCTGGCTAAGGCTATTATCAAAACGAAGAAAGTTGAAGTGTACAAGAGAACCTACGGAGAAAGCAAATGAAAACAATAAAAATTTGATAGAGGGGTAACTCTAGAGACAGAAAAGGCAAGCACCACATTAGAAGTAGCAAGCGAGTAATTGACACTAGGGGACTGCAGAATTCTACAGAAAAGCAATTCTTTAACTTTCATTTTTTATTAGCAACTTTGCTCTACATTCTAGAGTCTAGAAGATGAGAATTTCAGATTTGTATTTCTCTCCTCTGTTGTACCTTTTCCTTAGGAGGAGGAAAAGGAGCCTGTTTGGAAAGATTTCATTACACTGCTGTTAACTTACACTGAACTCATTATGGAAGTAAGAAAGAACTTAGAAATCAATGATGCTACGGCCCTCCTTTTGTTAAGGGCAGACATAGAATACTGGGGATTAGCTATAATTATAAGAAATATTAGTCATACTGTTAACTGAGATGGTTCTGTCTGATTGGAGAAACACATTCTAGCTTGGCTGAGAGTTGTGATCCCTGGGACATGGGGAGCTAACATGGGAATGCAATTCATCCTCTTTTTCCAAGATTTGCCTATCATTATGGAAAGATTTACCTCTTGGCTGAAATAACCTAGTCCCCAAGGCACCCGCCCTTTGTAACCCCCCAGTCCTATTGCCTGTAGAGTGTAACCATAATACCTTACCCACTTTCCCAGGCCTGTAATTCTTACTTTCCCATATAATCTTGGCCCTTCTACCCAATATAAGCAGCTGGCTTATGGGGAAGGGCAGAACAGATTTTTGTGGGAGACCTGCTACTCTCCCATACTGCCAGCGTTATTAGAAAAAAAAAAAAAAACCCGTTCATATATTATTCAATCCTATCTCTGCGTAAGTGGCTCAAGTAGTGACAGGCAGCCCGGACCCCTTGGTTATCTGGTTACACTTCCATATGTTGAGGACACTAAACGCCAGCAGGGCACTTGGACAAAGCCTCTCGGTGTAGGGATGGCGCACTGGGGGATTGGTGAGCTAAGGGTTCAAACGCCACCAGTGGCAGCTCGACTGGGCAATGTACAGAGGCCAGACAGACACCCCTCCCACAAGTGGACAGCCGATTTTCCTGCAAGGCCAGGGGAAAACCTCTCCTCACACCTGCGCAGTAGGGATCTCTTCTGCCCGCCCGCCCCTCACCCGCACGCGCACTGGTGGCCTCGTCACCTCAGTTCCTCCCTCGAAGAGCTTCCAGGGGAAGAGCTCACATCCTAAAGCTGAATCAGCTCAGCAGCAGCAGCTTTTAGGATCCATCTGCGGGGAACCTATGGGAGGGAAAGAAAGGCGAAAAAGCCTCTACCCCAGAACCTCCTATTACGAAACAAAAAGCACAATAAGGACCCGACGGGGAGAGAGAGCGAGCGGACCTAGCGCCCATTGCGCAGGCGCGCTCAGTGTTACGCTTCCGGAGGGCGGGATGAAGCGACCCGATTCCGCCCCAGCGCGGCCTTTCTCGCGTCACGTGTCCCGAGAGTCCTGCGTCACGTGAGGCCTAGGTGGAGGCGGAGCTACGGCGAGAGAGTGAGAAAAGAAAGGGGAAGCCGGAAGGGGCGCGAATGAAGCCAAGGGAAGAAGAGAGTTCCTGAGGGCAGGGGTGCGCGTGCGCCCGCTCTTCCACCCCCAACACACCCCTCGGCCTTGCCGCCCTCCCTCGAGGCCAGGTGACAGCCGGCCCGGTCCGCCACTCGCTGCCTGGGCCCCGTTCGCGCGCGGCGCCAGCCGCCCCTCCCCCGCGTTCCGTCCGTCCCGTCGCGTCCCGTCCCCTCGGGTGCCGTCGGCTGCGTGCCAATGCACGTCGGTGGCCGCAGGGACATTTTCTGACTCCTGGTCCCTGTCCCGGCTGCCCTCCCCACCCCGTCGCGGGGCCGGCCGCTAGCCCGGCCCCAGGATGCAGAATGTGATTAACACAGTGAAGGGAAAGGCACTGGAAGTGGCTGAGTACCTGACCCCGGTCCTCAAGGTAAGCCGGGCCGGGCTTGCCAGGGGCTGTCAGGCACACGCTCAACTCTGCAGGCGCCGAGGACCGGGCTCCGGGGGCGTCACCGTGCTCTCCGCCCGGGGAAGGTGTAGGAAGGTGGGACACCGGAAAAGGTGCATCCCCCACCTGTGGTCTTGGCAGCTGTCTTCTAGGGCTTTCTGGCTCTTCGGGTGAACTTGGAGCGACGCTCTGTGCATACTCGTGTCGCCCTTCTCCCATCAGAACTCAGCGCGTCGGGCTACGTCGGGTTGCGAGGTAGTCAGAAGCCAAGTGTATTTGAGCACGTTAAACCCAGCATCGGTTGTCTTTTGGACTGTTTAAACAAAGATTTTGCTTAGCTTTAAAAATATGAAATCTATGCTTGGTACTGTGATGATGACACATGTCACTTTTTCTCTTAAGTGTAAATCTTTTGTGTAATTTAGAGTTTGTAATAACCAGTGGTGATTAAGAGCCCAACCTGTTAGATTTCAAAGGAACAAGGTGAATTTGCAACATCATCAGTACCATTGAACCCAGCTAACAGGCAAACCTCCCTTCCCCAAGTTTTTAAAGTAGCTGAAGCTAGTTGTTAATCTTGGACTTCAGTGATAATAAGGAGCAGCTTTGCCCCTCCTAGATATATAACTGATTTTACATCGGCAATGCATCATTTTTAAAGTAAAAATTGTGCCACATTAGCTATCACAGGAGAGACCGATGGCTTTCTTATTTTCAAAGGTAACTTTCTAGAAGTGTATTCAAGTTTTTATTATATAGTTATTTTAGAGTAAAGTTTGTTATTGCAA
This sequence comes from Antrozous pallidus, assembly GCA_027563665.1. Classification (NCBI taxonomy): domain Eukaryota; kingdom Metazoa; phylum Chordata; class Mammalia; order Chiroptera; family Vespertilionidae; genus Antrozous; species Antrozous pallidus. The sequence continues at coordinate 69,905,046 of CM050514.1, forward strand.
CTTTTATTTTTCCTTTCTGGAAAGAGCAATTATAGTGGTTGAATAGCGAGTTCTTGTTTAATGTGTTTTTTTTTTAAGCTTTCAATTAAAATTTTAGAAATCTTGGTGTGGGGATGAAGTATCCATGGAAATGGTTCTCTTTATTCAGGAAGCTATTCCAGTACACTAAGAAGAATAGTGGACAGCTTTACTTTGCTCCTTTCCCATGGCAAAGGGAAATAGTTCTATCTTCTTTTTATATTTATTTCTGAGGCTGATTTTAAAGTGATACTTAGTTAGACCAAGTTTAAAAAGTCAGAAAAGTTTATAAATGAGAATTTCAACTCCTGCTATACTTGTATTTGTTTACTGTGAAACCATCTTAATTGAGATTATTCAGTCAATTTGAATTTGAAAACCATCTTGACAGTTGAATCATGATTATTTGCATATTATGTCATCTTTTTAGAAAACCGTCTACCTAGGACCTAAATAATACATGATTGTTACAACTTTTTAGTTTCAGGGAGAGAGGAGTAAAAGAAAAAGACCTTTCAAATTAAATATAAAACTGCTATTTTGTTGGCCAGTTGTATTTTATTCATCTTATAAGATAGAATTGTGTTTTAGGAAATCATTTTACTTGTTCGTCAAACTGTTTAAGGAAGTGTTAGCTTGTCCATATGTATTTTTAGTAATAAATAAAGCACAATTAATGGCCCTTTCTTTGCCCCTTCCTGTGCAGACTGGTTGATTTACAGAGAAAATACTTATAGTTTCCTACCAGACTCAGAAAAGCAAGGAAAAAAACCCCAAAAACTAAATCACTGGGAAAGAAAGAATTATTTTTCCTAGTAGGTAAAAATTAAGAAAAACCATGGTTTGAAAAAATAAGTACGGTAAAAGCCAAAGTCTTTACAGTGGTCTTCAAGCCTCTTTGTAGAAGGCCCCTATTGACTTATCTACTACTCTATCCTTTTGCTTAAGCTTTTGTTACTCCATCAAGCCACCTCTTGCCTCAGGTTTTGCATTTGCCCTTCCCTCTGCCTGAAATGCTCTTCTCCCAGACAGCCTTGTGGCTGGTTCCTTTCCTAAGGTCTCTCTGTTCAGTAGTTACCGCTCAGTAAGTCTTTGTTCGCTGACCATCTCTGACCTCTCCTTACACCCGGACCAGTCCATTTTCCTCTCCGCCTCATTTTTCTTCATGGTATTAATTACCATTTGGCTTTTGCCTCTCCACTAGAGAGTTTAAGTTCTTATGAGGACAAAGATGAGTTTGCTCTATTTTACTTATTCCTATACCCCCATTAACTCAAATAGTGCACGTAGTTATTCAGTTAATATTTATTGAATGAATAATGTTCATAAATGAATCTTTGCATTTCTTCTGACTCTACCACAAAATCTTACATATAACTTAATAACTTAGAAATATTTGGTAGATAACATCCTTGCTTTAGCGAAGAGAGTATTGCATTGGTACCTTGGAGATGAAAATAATGGGAAAGTATTAAATGACTTACAACTTACAGGTTTGGTTTCTAATATTATTACATTTAAATGAAATTTTGACTGAATTTTAGGATGTCTAAACATCTTTAAGACAGTTTTACTGTTCTGTAAAATAAAGATATTTGTGATTTCCCCAAATTATTGTTTTGAAATTATTTTCATGTCAGTTTTCTCCACTAGAAATATATATTCCTTGAGGTCAGGTACCTGTGATAGATTCCTTTTTTGTTCCATTGCCTAGAAGGCTGCCAGGCAAACAGTTGCACAAAAACATTTTTTAATTTGAAAGTGAGAGTAGTATAATACTGTTATTCTTTTTGCTCACTTTAGGAATCAAAGTTTAAGGAAACAGGTGTTATCACCCCAGAAGAGGTGAGTATTGAAGATATTCTGAAGCTATGATATTTTATATTAAATTGGGTGGCTTTTTTACTATTAAGAAAAAAATATTTAACTTTAATTTATATTTGAGTAAAAGTAGATTCTGTTGACTGTGTTAGCAATATCATAAGTTTTCTGTTTCCCATAGCAGATGCAACTTCCCTCTTGATTTGCCACTTCTCATATTTCTCTGTAGTTCCTCTTTATTTGGAAGTGAGGGTAGAAGAGGGAACGGAAAAAATTCCTATCATGACTTACTCTTCACTCATATTCGTGCTGAATTGAGCAGTGCACTCTGTGGCCTTTGCTGTTGTGTCTTTGTCTACCATTGGTCGGCAAACTGCGGCTCGCAAGCCACATGCGGCTCTTTGGCCCCTTGAGTGTAGCTTTTCCACAAAATACCACAGCCTGGGCGAGTCTATTTTGAAAAAGTGGCGTTAGAAGTTTAAATTTAAAAAATTTGGCTCTCAAAAGAAATTTCAATTGTTGTACTGTTGATATTTGGCTCTGTTGACTAATGAGTTTGCCGACCACTGGTAACCAAACATGAGTTTTCATGACTTTCTATTTGGAAACTTTGGTTCACTGGTTGGATATTACGTTTTCTCTCAGTATTTAGCTTAAACATTTTATTGCTACATATTTAACAAGGATTTTTTTTTCTCACATTCTTTCACTTTTTCTCCCAACCAAGTAATATTAACTCTGCTTAATGCTGAAACTGATGGCTGTTTTATAGGCCTGTGGAGTTTTATTGAACTTTTAATGAAGAATTATGTTCAAAGGAGTCAATTTTACTCACTAAATATGTATAAAAAATGTTCTCTTTCCTTTAGGTAGTTATTTTGTCATCCTTAGTGGAATGTATACTGACCTAAAAGTCTTTTTAGATTCCAGTTTTATGAATGGTTATGATTGCATCAGGCTTATTTTTTTAATCTTAATAAATGTCAAAGAATTTATTAAGCTTCACTTTCAACTCTCATTAAAAGTACCACTAATTGGCAATAGAACTTAATAATCATTTTGAGAGAAACTTTTTGAAATAAACCTTGTTTTATGATTGGGTATTGCTGTAAATTGCAAGACCTCAAGCTAGAGGATTAACTGATCTTTCAGTTTTCAATTGGGATGGAATTTCCTCAGTGCCAAATCCTTGTGCGTTCTAAGAATGATGATCTTTTATCTAAAATTGTCTTTATTTTTAGTGAAGACACATAGTGGTGTGAAAAGAAACTAGGAGATCTGCCTTCCAGACCAATTTCTCTAATTTCTCCTATTCTGACAAATTAATTAAGCTAACTAGTCACAGGCCTCATGTTCCCTTATTTATAAAATGAGGGGTGATGGCTAGACATTTTCTGATGGATCCATTGTATCTTAGGTATCATGAGTTCAATATCTTGAATGCCAAAACTAAGTTTTGATGTTAAGGATTTTTAATGTTCTTGTTCAACAAAGGTGTAATGTAGACAAGACTCTTGAAACTAAGTATCTGAAGTCAAGAAAGTATGCTGTTCTTTTGGGGCTCTTTGGTTTTACCTCCTCTGTGAAGATGACTAATTACTAAGAGGAGTTAGAGATCCATATCATTAGTTACTAGATAGAGTTAAGCTATTTTAAAATAGCTACTAATCCTAGATTGAATAACTGTTACACTTAATTGTATCATGAAGTGGATAATACTAGATATTCCAGTTAATAATAGCGGATTTTGTAATAAAAGAAAACATGATAATTTCAAGAGAAATATCAAAAGTGCTTTATTTAAAGTAATGTCCACACTAGCTACACATTTCCCCATCTTTCAGGTAATTTGTGGATACCGTCCCAATAGAACTTTTCTTGTTTTGAGGCAAACCATTCAGAGACCCAATTTTTCATTTCTTTGTATGTTTTGAAGTGCTGCTCAGAAAGTATGTGTGCCATCTATCGGAACAAATGGTAATCTTAAGAAACAAGGTCTGGTGAATACAGCAGGTGGGTTAATACTTCCCAGGCAAGATCTTTTAATGTGTCTTTAACTGGTTTTGAGGCATGTGATGGTACATCATCATAAAGCAAAATTACTTTGCCATATCTTCTGGAACATTTTGGTCGTGGTTCAAGTTGATTATTGGTTGTCTGTAGTGATCGGTATAATGGTTTCACCTGGTTTTTGAAGCTCATAATTTTTCTGCAAGTTGTTTTTAAGTTTGACATGCATCTTCAACCAATAATGCTTGTAATTGTTGGTATTCACACTGTTTCAGTTTATCTGGACGTTCTTCGTCTTTCACATTGAAATTATCACTTTTAAAACGTTTAAACCAGTGTTCACAAGTTTCTTGTGATGGAGTATGTTCACCATAAGCTTCCCAAAGTATTCAGCAGCAGTTTTCTTCAAAATAAAGTAATGAATTATAATTTCCCGCAAATGCCTTTTTGGGGGCACAAAATTTGACATTTTAAAATAAAAATATCTATGATGTTAATACCTTCAGCAAATAAGACATATGGTTGTTGTCAATACAACAAAATAGCAAACATATCAAATCACATATATATCAACATATGTGTAACTCGGTCTACTGAAAAAAAAATCTGCATTATTAACCGGAACACCTAGTAAATTTTCCCCTTTTTAAAAAAATACAAGGCATAACTAGTCCAGCTGGGTCCCAACCACATAGTGCTGAATTGGGATAGAGCACAACTATAGGGTTGAGTTAAATTAGAATGACCCTAGAGGAGGAAAATGAGAAGACATAATTTGTTTTAGATAAGTACTATACTGAGTTTTTTGTTTTCTCTTACTATTTCTGCCTCCAGAGATCTTTTTGTTTTCATTGAGAGGTGTGGAAGCTTGTGTTTAAAAGAGAGTCAGGCATTATACAATATAGTATTGTTTATTAAAAATAATGTACAACGTGTGTATGACTTGATTGAATATAGTAATAAAAAGCAGCTTCAAAAATTAAGTTGCTTACCAAAACGTTAATATTGATTCAATCTTGTTGGGAGTTACTCAGTGTTATATAATATTTAATCACTAAGAAAGCTACTGGAGAAAATGTTGAAAATTTAGATGTTTGAGTTTTTGTCTTACATTTTATTTCACTTGACATATCAAACATTTAATAATGTGAGGGCAAATGTATCTATGTATTAATTATCAATACAGTTCTATGTTCTTTTATAGTTTTCCTTGTATATGCTATTTTTTTAAATAGATGCTACTGGAGTTACCATGGAATAAAATATTAGAGTCTTGTGACACTCAAGGCAGTATCATTAAATAAATTTTTAAAATTTTTAATTCTTTGTTTTGCTTGCATTTTGTTAATACTCTTTTGAGGGTGCTAAATTAGTTTCTGATAGCTACAGTATTAAATGCAGCATCTGGTTAAAATGACCCAAAATGCTGAAAACGTAGGGAAGAGAGTATTGTTTTCATTTGGATTTTTGTCTTTGCTTGATCAGTTTGTAATAAAAAGGATTCTCTAAAATAAAAGAACAGAAACATTTATAAAGGTGAAATAAAAGAACATAAACAGTTGCTGTTGATAATGCAATGCTAAATCTTGTTATTGGGTCTTTTTGGAAAATTATTATCAGAATGCTTACTTTATAGAGTTTTACTCTCTCAAATAAAATACAGTATTATATACAGACTGACTTTTCTCAGAAAGGCATTAGAAAATTAAAGACATTACACTTTTTTTGCTGATTTTAAGTTAGAGTTGTTGTGAAATAGTAATTGGGAAAGTATGTGTACATATTGTTTGAGTTGGGACACTGCAGTGATGCTTAACAGACTTTCATTTTCTGTTTTCAAGAATAAACAGATTTCTATCTTGTAGTAAGAGCAGGTCATGTATAATAGAAATTCTCAAAAGATTAAACTACTTCTTCTTGAGTCTGGTTTTTATTTTCTTTTGGGGGGGGGAGGGGGAGAAACAAAAACTCGTTCAATGTTCAATCTGCCCAGAAAGTCCAAAGTTTGTTAGAGAATTCAATTTCTTAATTGTCTCGGTATTTTCTAAGTCAGTCCAAAAGCTTCTAACTTTCTCCCATTATTTGGCACTCTAGTGAAAAAGCTTTCAAATGGGCTATTACCTTAACTTAGAAAACAGAGAGAGAGAGAAATTTGATGTAAAAACTATTCTTACATGAGACATTTGTCTATTTAGGAATTTTTTTCAAGATCTTTGACCTTTCAGCCACTATATAAAATGATTTTTGACATTTTGAACTTTATGTCAACTTTATACATTTCATGATATGTATGCCTTTGGCATTTAACTCAGTGATAAAAACAGTTTACAATAATAGCATTCCGTGTTTTTTTTTGTTCTAAAATTAAACTTACAGGTGCTAAAAAATTTTCAGTTTTAATAATAATAAAAAATCTTCAGGCTGGTAGAGCAGATTTGGTGCTATTTATATTTAAATTGGTTATTGGTTATCAAGAATTTACAAGATGATTACTTTGGTATTTTTCCAATTTATATTCAGTAATGTCCAATTTTTCTTTTCCCCTTTTTTCATATTCCTTCTAAATCCTTAATAGTTTGTGGCAGCTGGAGATCATTTAGTTCACCACTGTCCAACATGGCAATGGTAAGTAATCTTGGGTGAATAATATAAAATTAATAAAGGTATGACTTCATAGCTATGGCAATTTTTCAATGAAAAATTCATGAAAATTGGAATAACCAGTCTAATCCTCTTTAATAGATTTTTCTATTAAACGGTTACCCGTGATTCGAAAGTAAAGGAAGAAAAAATTGTGCATTACATCTGTTTTGTTTTTGCTCTATTAGCACAAAAGTTGGGTATTTTTTATTTTTTTTAATTTATTTTTTATTTTTTTAATTTATTTTTTAAATATATTTTATTGATTTTTCACAGAGAGGAAGGGAGAGGGATAGAAAGTCAGAAACACCAATGAGAAAGAAACATCGATCAGCTGCCTCTTGCACACCCCCTGCTGGGGATGTGCCCGCAGCCATGGTACATGCCCTTGACCGGAATCGAACCCGGGACCTTTCAGTCGTCCAACGCTCTATCCGCTGAGCCAAACCGGTTTTGGCAAAAGTTGGGTATTTTTTAGATAAATCCTTCACTTCCTTTACTAGGATCCCACTTCTTTATAGTGCTTTTAAAAAATCATGTTCAAGAGATTTTAAAGTTGATTAGCTCATTTTTTCATATTAGTGGGTATTTATTGCATATTTCTATAACATTCATTAATGCAGAGGTTTTGCAGTATTATGTTCTTTAACCATATGGCCTTTTATTAAAATTTAAAAGTATGCTCCTGTTTTAGGAATTAACTCAAAAGTTTAACACTTTCATATCGACTTATGTCTTCATTGAGAAAATCTGATAATAGACTTTAAAAATGTTTTATTTTCTTTATTAACTTTTCTCTTTATAAAAGTAGTTTAAGCGATTTAGCTAATCTCATAACATAAATTTTAAATATTCTGAATAATAGCAGAATGTGTTTTTAAAAATGAAGTTTTATTACTTTTAAGTACTCATGGTAAAACCACCAGATAGTTCCTGGAAAAGTGATCTCAATACTGACAGAAGTATATAATTGTTCTAGAAATATTTGCAATTATTATTTAGTTTAGATATACAAGTTGTTAACTTATTATAGCCTTTTCTTCTTTCAATGACACTTTTTGATTTGGGAGAAGTGTTTCTAGAACTAACCAGGTTCTAATTGATAAATTTTCCTTAATATCTAAAGAGCTTAAAGAATTACAAAATGTGCTCTTCTCTTCCCCTTAATTTTTATATTTAACACATACCCCAAATAGTTGTTACTGCTTATTATCAACTAAATTCATGCATGGGTAGGGTCCCTAGGCCTGACCTGTGATCAGGGCCATCTTCCCCGGCAGCTGGCCCTGCCCCTGGCTGCTGCTGCAGATCGCTCTCTGTGGGGTGACCAGGGGGGTGATTGGGGCCCTGGCACCACCATATCCTCCATCACCCATCCCCGGTTCCCCATCAGGCAATCGGGGCCTGTCACCTGCGGGGGAGGAGGTGGACCAAGAAGTTGGCAGCCGCATCCCCCGCCACTCGTGTCCGCAGCCTGCATCTTCAGCCTGCAACCACCACCACCCACCCCGGGTTCCCATTTTCCTATTGGGCGATGGGAGCCTGCGAGTTGGGCACAGCTTCTGTATTGAGCATGTGCCCCTTGGTGGTCAGTGCACATCATAGCCAACCAGATGTTCCACTGTCCAGTCAATTTGCTTATTACATTTTTATATGTATAGATTACATGTATAGTTTGCTCTTTATCTTTTAGAGCATTATTTAAGTATCAAGGCCAAAGTGTCAGATTTATTTATGTTTATGTCCTTGTCTTTCCTACATGTATTTCTATTCCATATTTAAAACTGAGTTAATATCATAGAATCTCTCTGATTTGCTAAGATTAGTTGACTCTTCCCCCCCCCTACCCCCATGCTAAATTGTACGTTAAAACTATATTACTTAGGTATGGTCTATATTTTATATATTTTAAAAAGTCAAATAGGTATATAAAATTTAAAGTAATATTCATTTTATAAACATAACTAATTTAGGAACTTAAATATGATAACACATTTTCTTTTTCAGGTTTCTTTATCATAATTCTTAATTATCTAATTTAGACATGTGATATATAGTATTGTTATAGGGATTATATATATGTACAGGATCTTCTTTAGCTGCTGGTGGTCTATAGTTGAAATAATTTCATTTTAACTTGAACTTAATTTTACCCCACTCCAGTGTCTACACTTCCAGCTGAACTCCTAAGGCCAAACGAACAATTTATTTTAAATCAGTGTTTGAAACAGTATTTTCGTGTTATATATACTTGCATGTCTGTAGGTATCATCATGACTTTATTATATCATCTTCTCTCAGAACTTCTGACAGTGTAAGGCATTGTTGAATTTGACTTTTGGTAAACCTCTGAGGATGCCTAGATAGCTACCTAGCTTTATTTTGTGCTTAACTAGATAGTTTGATCTTTAGACTGAAGCTTGAGAAAGAACACAGCAGGACTCCAAATTTATGCTCATATGGTTGTGATAGACATCGTATATTATCTTGGCTCTGGCCAATTCCAGTAAAAGATTCTTTGACCCACATGAGATTCTTTGAACGAATTCTCAATGAGATATTCCAGCACTGAAAAATCAGAAATAGCCCACAGAAGGCATAGTGTTTAAAAGCAGGAGCCTTATACTCACTTGGCTCTTCTACTTTCTGGTTTTGTACCTGTGGGCAATCTTCTTTAAGCTCTTGTTTACTTACCTGTAAAAAGGGGATATTAAGGTTACCAACCTCTTAGGGTTCTGAGGATTAAATAAAAATAATTCATGTTAGCCTTGGCCGGGTGGCTCATTTATACCAAAAGGTTGCAGGTTTGATTCCCAGTCAAACCACCTACCTAGGTTGTGAGTTCAAATCCTAGTCGGGCTGCAGATGGGAGGCAAACATTCGATGTTTATCTCACACATGGATGTTTCTCTCTCTTACTCTCTTTTTCTCTCAAATCAATAAAAACATATACTTGGGTAAACATAAAACATATGCATGTTAGAGTTCTAAATCCTATATTTAATAAGCACTCAGTATAAGTTTTTTTGTTTTCAGTGATTCAAAGTATCTTGTAATCTTAGTTCCAATTTTATTAGTGTGGTAGGAACAGAGATCTGCTCACCGCCTACTTTGTTATGTCATGTCACACAAAACTTTTCAGTCTCTTGGTCTCAAGATGAGCAGTACTTCAGGATTAAAAATCTGAGAGAGATTATACTCACTAAAAACATCATTTTCTTTTTATTCAGAGGCAAACATAATAGTAATTCTATATTATTTTGTATTTTTTATCTCATGTTTAATCCAAATTCTCTTAGGTCTGTTGTTTATATCTCTTAGCCCATCTACACTAATAAAAGAGTAAGATGCAAATTGACCAGACCTTTGTGATGCCCACCAGCCAATAGGAGTGAGTGTGCAAATTAACCCAGCAAAGATGGCGGGTTAATTTGCACACACAGGTGCCAAGCGGAGGGGGCGTTCCGTACCATCCTCGGCCGTTTGGGCCTCTGGGCAGTGTGGGAAGGCTGGAAGGTGGGCCAGAGCAAAAAGGCAGCTCCAGCCAGAGCAAAGACAGTGCCCCAGTCATGGGAAGGAAGGCCCATTCTTGCACAAATCTTCATTCGTTGGGCCTCTAATTTATAATAGTGCTATGTTCTTTGATGCTCTGATGTATATCATTTTAATGGTGTCCTTCCTAAAACAGTTTTTTTCAGGGGGTATGGACTGTGTAGTTTTGAGATTTACATATGATATCTTCTGTTCTGTCTTTGCCTTTAAAATTTGATTTTATTTTGTATTTTGGTGCTTCTCACTCTTTTTAAAGGGCTACAGGGGAAGAATTGAAAGTGAAGGCATACCTACCATCAGGCAAACAATTTTTGGTCACTAAAAATGGTAAGAATTATGTTGCATTTATTAGTAAATTTTGTAGTTATATATATATTTAAAAACCTTACTATCTTAATCTGTGCTCAAAGCTGTACGTACAGCTGATTTCAGACAAATTTGGAAATTGAATGAAGCTCTAGGTTTTCTATTGCTGAGGTGTGTTTGTTTTTTTTAAAAAATGTATTTTATTATTGATTTTTCACAGAGAGGAAGGGAGAGGGATAGAAAGTCAGAAATATCAATGACAGAGGAACGTCGATCAGCTGCCTCTTGCACACCCCCTGCTGGGGATGTGCCCACAGCCACGGTACATGCCCTTGACCGGAATCGAACCTGGGACCTTTCAGTCCGCAGGCCGACCCTCTATCCACTGAGCCAAACCGGTTTTGGCTGTGTTTTTTTTTTCTTAGCAGATTTTTCATCTTCTTTCTTTTTTGTTGTTTTTACCCAAAAATGTCTAGTTTTAAGATATGGAGTAAAAGGGTTGAGCTTCTAATTAAATTATTTTTAAGTTGATTTCACAATATTTTTAGTTATTTAACTTTGATCCTCTTTAGATTTAAATTTTTTATGGAAGATGAAATTGATACTAACCTGGACATCTAAAAGCTCAAAGCTACAGATTTTATTATCCATAATGTCATTGAAATGTATGTCATATTTTGCCTATAGGTACAAAATATGTTTTTGAAACACATAGCATTTTATTTATAAAGTTAATTTGAAAACAATGCAAAGTTATAATTCCTCTCATCATATAATAATACATTAATTTTCATTCTAATTTACTCGTAGGAAGGGCAAAATATATATAAAATATCAGTTTCTTCTTTCCCACAGCATATTTTTATTAGAATTAATAATTTATATACTGCTTGTTTTTAAAAATCAGGGTATTTATAGCAATTTGTTGACCATACATCATGTTTTTGCCTTATAATTATTTAATTTTAGGTATATATGTATAATAATACCTGTTAATTGAAACGTTAGATATATCAGAAACTCAGTACCAATATTGTACAATAGAGTAACATTTAGCAGTGAATTTTATATGGGTTTGCTCATTATGAATAGCTGGAGGTCACCTCTACCACCTCTGAGAATGACAGGTGGTGCCTTCATGTTCTGAGAGTAAAGCTATTAAAATAGTTATTATTCATTAGCCTGAAGTTGAATAATGTCATCTCTGGCTTCAGTTTGCAGTTTTCACAGGCCATTAGGGTAAAGAATTATAGAATACTCCCAGTAGAGCCTTTCTACTTGTCTTCTAAAAATAAGCTATTTAGCCCTGGCTGGTGTGGCCCAGTGATAAAAGTGTCAGGCTGAGCGCCAAAGGGTCTTGAGTTTGATTCCTGGTCAATGGTATGTACCTGGGTTGCAGGTTTGTTCCTGGCCCCAGTCAGGGATGTGTGCCAGAGGCAACCAATCGATGTGTCTCTCTCATATTGATGTTTCCCTCTCCCCCTCCCCATTTCTCTTTTCCACTCTATAAAAATCAGTGGAAAAAATATCTTCATGTGAGCATTAACAACAACAACAAAAGCTACTTAGGGAAAGATAAATGTGGTCAAATAATTTATGTGTCTTTAGGGTGAATATAATTAATCATTTTCATTAGAGGAGAACTGTAATATTTCCTTAATATTTTGGTGGCAGAACTATATTTTATGCTATAAACTTTATATTTTTTAAAACGGATTATATAGGAAGCAGATTATGTGCTTTTAATTGTATTTGCCATTTTTTATAGTGCCATGTTACAAGCGGTGCAAGCAGATGGAATATTCAGATGAATTGGAAGCAATCATTGAAGAGGATGATGGTGATGGAGGATGGGTAGATACTTATCATAACACAGGTAAGAGGAAAATAGAATGATGTACATATGATTTAAATTTTTAAAACGATCTTATAATCTTTTATAACAATTTTGATTTAAAATAAAGAAGAGCATATATGAGGCACAGTTTACTTTTACCAGAAAAGAAGAAGGGAGGACAAATTAGAAAAAATCCTCTTGAAGTATACCATATTTCTATGCTACTGCAACTTCATTAGCAATTTGAAAATACCCATATCATCATCTTTTATTTCTAAAGAAAGGAAGAAAGCCAATTAAAAATACTGAGTATGTGCCCTGGCTGGATAGTTTATTTGGTTAGAGCATCATCCTAATACACCACGGTTGCAGATTTGATCCTGGGTCAAGGCACATACAAGAATCAACCAATGAATGCATAGATGGATGGAGCAGTGGATGGTGTTTCTCTCTTCCTCCCTCCCTCTCCTTCCTTCCCTTTCCTCTCTAAAATAAAAAAATTTTAAAAAAAGAAAGACTGAGTATGCATACTACTTCACTTATTTGCATCCCTTATTTGCATGTCCTTCCATTTCTGGGTAATGAGTTTTAGGACAGGAGCCATACTCATATTCACTTTATACCTGGCATTTAAAAGCATTTAATAATTATTTTTTAATGACTACTAAGAGGTTTATAAAGACCATGAAGGTATAGATTCATTGTTGAATCCTTAATATCTACATAGTATCTGATACAGAAGTTATTCAACAAATTTTTGTTAAAGGATTTGACTAAATTTAAACGATTCATAAATGTTTCCTTGCATAAGTTTTTTGGAATTCTGAATATGATTTTTTTTTATTCCAAGTCCTAAAAACTTACTTTGCCACTATATTTACATCAACTATGTAAATGCACATTATGTGCTGCTATAGCTAACTACCATTTACAACTTAGTTTTACTGAAGAAAGTATGTTCTGAGTTTAAATCTAGAATACTAAAAATAAGTTTTCTTTCTGTAAGCCCTGTAGAGTAGGAGGTATATCAAAAGTAGTAGTAGAGCAGAGTTTCTCAACTTTAGCACTGTTAACGAATGTTTTGGGTTGGGTAGTTCTTTGTTACAGCATTTTCTGTATGATGCAGAATGTTAAGCAGTATCTCTAAGCTGTATGAACTAGATGCCAGTAGAATTCTTTCAGTTGTGACAACCAAAAATGCCTCCAGGCATTGCCATATATACCATGAAGGGCAAAACCGCTGCCCTTTAATTGAGATCCACTGCAATAGACAGGCTAGGTAATCTGCCCAGGAAGAAGAATTTTGGTGTGTCAGTTTGTCCTTTCCTCTGGATAAGGGATACTGCCATCTCTTTATTTACAGTGATAATAGGCACAGGTTCAGAACGCGTTCTCTTGATTTGAAACTCACTTGTTTCTTAATGAGTTAACTGTTGTGTCAAAACCTAAAGAGAATAGCAAAATTTTAAACTAGTTTTAAAATCGTTCTCTTTTGCCCATTTATTTATTTTCCATCATTTCCAACATTATTCGGCTGTTCTGCTTTAGTTTTCCCCTGGCTGGGCAGCACATCCATAGGAAATTGTCTGTTGACCAACTGTGGCCATTGGTTATAGCACTATGTTTCTGATGTAAAGTTAATGACTTATTCTGTTTGTTAGTTGTATTTTATTCCTTAATCCATATCCCCAAAATTTATGTGCATATTTACAAAAGCCTTCATTACAGAGATAAGTTGGTATCAATATGATTGGATTGACAAAAATGTATTACAGAAAATTGACAACTAAAAAAAATGATGCCTTGCTGTTAGGGACAAGTAACATTTTCATATATGGAAAATAGCTTAGTATTCTACTGCAGTTAATTTGATACACATAACAAATTATAACTAACTAGTAGCCCTGTGCATGAATCCATACACCAGTAGTTCTCTGCAGGGCCTGACAGCTCTGCGCCTGCTACCCAGTGGCCCATACGTGGCTGGGCACAGAATACTTGCCTTGTCGCTGGGGCAACGACACAAGCATTCCCCTTCCCTTCCCTCTGCTCCCCTCCTCCCCCCCCCCCCCCCACTCCGTCCCAGCTGCCAGAGGCCCTCCATGGCTGGGTGGAATGATGCCTCATCGCCATGGCAACGCAAAGCATTCCGCCAGGCTGCTCACCCTGCCCATTCTCAGCAGTCCTCCCCCCCACCCCCCCCCCCCCTGCAGGACTGGGGGACTCTGGCGAGGCTGAGAGAACTAAGCACTCATTTTGTGGCTATGGGCGCCACCATCTTTGTGACTGAATGATGGTTAATTTACATATTGTCCTTTTATTAGATAGGATGTGTATGAGAGATAAAACTATAGAATTTCAGGGTTAAACCATGTTCTGATTTGATTAAAACAATGCTTCTATTGACTCACAAGGTCCAGGTGCCTGGTTCCTTGTCACCACAGATTTTTGTGTGTGTCATCTGTGCATCTGGTTTCCAGAGAAACAAAATCAACAGAATGTGGATATGGATAGAAAAAAATAGATTGTAGATATAGGTATACATAGATTTATTTTTAAGAATTGGCTTATGTGATATTGGGAGTTTGCAGGTCTGAAGTTGATAGGGCAGGCTTGTCAGTAGGCTAAAGATCCAGATAAGGGTTGATCGCTACAGCTTGAGTCTAAAGGCAGTTTGGAGGTTGAATTCCTTCAGTTATTGGATGGGGCCTAGCCACATTATGGAGAATAGTAATCTGCTTTATTCAAAGTCTACTTATTTAAATGTTAATAATATCTAAAAAATACCTGCATGGTTACATTTAAACTGGTGTTTGACCAAATATCTGGACACAGTAACCTAGCCACGTTGATATAAATTAACCATCACACCCTTGAGAATATTATCCTCATTAGATTCATTGGACTTCTTTCCCAAAATATCTACTTTTAGAAGAGTGATTTAATGAGAAACTATATCATATTTAGACTGGTTGAAATTTATTTTCTTTGTTTCTGTATGTTGAATTCAGTGAATTGTTTTATGCCAATAAAATATGTTAAGATTTGGTTTTTACTGTTATTAAGTAATCATACCTATCATATAATAATTTTTGGAAAAAAATA
This sequence comes from Antrozous pallidus, assembly GCA_027563665.1. Lineage (NCBI taxonomy): Eukaryota > Metazoa > Chordata > Mammalia > Chiroptera > Vespertilionidae > Antrozous > Antrozous pallidus. Next base: position 69,920,335 of record CM050514.1, read on the forward strand.
AAAGCTCTATGCTAGAGTGAATTGTGGCATTTTCCATTTGTGATAATGAATCATTTCTTTGGTTTGACGTACTGAACAGATACATCAAGATTTTAGAAGATTAACAAAGGAGCGAAGCATATTTTTTAATCTAGGGTTTTTTCTTTACTATTTTCATCTTTTTTTGACTATTTAAGTGAGAACACTGATATAAATTTTGAATTAGCAATACTATTTAGCTGACTTGTTGTTCTGTTATATACTTAATGCCACCTTCATTGAGACAAATAGGTTCTGAGGTAATTGTTTAATCAGGTGCAGTGGTTAGAGCTTTGAACCCAAAGTCAGAATGTGTGGATTTGAATTCCAATATCTCACTTAACTAGTTGTGAGAGTCAAGCAAGTTATTTTACCTGTATAGAGACTATTTCTTTGTAGGGAGAAATTATTACTCTAATTAGCACACAGGACAGTGTAAGGATTAAATAAGATGTGAAAACAGTAAAACAGAAAGCACTGCATAATGTGATATAGTATTGGTACTTCTGGTGTCCTAGATTTCTGAAGCAAATGGCATAGTAATTAATACCTTGTTGAGAAAATTCCAATGCAGGTTTCAATAAAATGTAAATGTGCATCCTATAGTCTTAACTTCTCATTTTTGAGGATGAATATGCATTTTGATAGCAATTCATAAGCAAGTTAAATGAATAGTAAATGAGGGATGGTGAAATAGGATAATACATAGTAAAATATCAAATTGGTATTCTTTTATTTTAAAATTTGAGAAGTACCTTTGGGATTATTTATTTCTATTAGAATTCATTCATAAAATTGTTGCTAATATTGGCTTCTTATTTCAGAGAAGTCAGAATTTAAATAATTTTAAGTGTTTTTATATTGCTTGAATCAGAAAAATGTTTACAACTTAAGTATTTTATGCACAATTTTAAACAGGTATTACAGGAATAACCGAAGCAGTTAAGGAGATTACACTGGAAAGCAAGGTACTTGTTAATTAGATATGTTTCCAAATTCAATGACCTAGTTACATATGTATGTATATATATATTAAGATTACTCATATCATGTTTTTCAAACTGATTATTATCAAGCTCTTTTATATCTTAACACCCCCCCCTTTTGTGTATCAGCATATCAAAACATTACTATTTCCCAATGTTTCTCTTCTTTTCCTTAATCTGTTGTATGGTTAAGGGAAACGTTTTTTGAAATTATAAGTAGTAAAAACTAATTTTTACTAATTGAGAAGCCTCCTAAGCTACTTTAAAAGAAATAGCTTTTTATTTTTAAGTATAAATATCAAATGTTCTAAAAATGGAGACTTTTGAAGTAGTTTACTTGCTAATTAGTAGATAGTAATGCTATGGTTTAAATTTTTTAGTTTAAACATTATCTTAAGCAATTTACTAATTTTATCTTAGTTTACAGCTAATGAGTATTTTTGCTAAGTCCAGTCTCGGAGAGAATAGACAAAATATTGTACTCCTTTTTTTCTTATGAAACATTCAACCAGTTACTAGTTTAAGATATTCTTCTTTGCATGTTGATGTCATTTGAATCATTTGGGATTTTTAACTGAGGCTTAACAGAAAGTGTTAGAGACTAAAATAAGATTAATTGTTTTTTAGCGCACAATTTTATGCGTGCTAGAAATTCACTTATATGTTTGCGTACGGTACAGTTCATTTGAATTTGTACTTTTTGGAGAATTTGGATGACTAAGGAGAAACAGCTTTGCTGTGTCAAAAGAGATCATCTTGTTTACTCCAGCCATTAGTGTATATGCTTCAGATTTGGGAAATGATAAATGGTAGAGTAGTTTGGATGACATTGTTTGGTAGGTTTATAGGAATTCTTTCAAGAATTTTTAATAAATGCAGTAGTGGTTAATATGGTACTTGCTCTGCCACTTAACATATTTATGTCTTACTATAACGGGTGGGGAACTTCCTGCCCAAGGACCGAGAATCCTTTGGTCCAGCCCTGCCAAGACATTAGGGGTGAATTAGAGTTTTCCTTAATGATCAGTTTGCCAGATGTTGGCTTATCAAATAATTACCTACATAGTTTCTTCTGTGTTTCACGTTTTTGTTGTAATAATGACATACTGGTATATGATCTGTTTCCAGTGATAAATAAAATCATCCCTAATTGAAATTGTAAATTAGGTAAAAACTAGATGTCCCAAGTTTTTGACTTCAGAATTTTAGAATATTAATTTGTGAAAATGGTAAGTGTATGGGCTTGTCTTTGGCTAGCATTATTTTTTTTAGTGCTAAAATAGTTAAGAAATTGAACTGAAATCTTATGTGTTATAATTGCTTATTCAGCCAGTATGTTCATAAATTAGAATATATTGTTTGACTTATGATAATAAATTTAACTTATAAGTGTTTGTGATTTATAAATGTATAACTTTTTGTCCTTTAACTTATGTGTGTAAGTTAATATAATTTTTAAATTATTTTCTAATGCTAATGAATTGATTAACTAAAAACAACTGGCAACTATTTTTAAATGGTTAACTTAGATGACTCATGGTGCTTTTATAATGCTTTTTATATTTTTCCCAGCCATTAGCATAATACTTTTAATGATTGTTTTTTGGGTTTGTCATCTCACTGAAGGAGTTTCTTAAAAAGAACTGTCTTATCACTCTTATTTTCACTGGTTAGCACTGTGCTGGCATGTGAGTGCTTGGTATCAGAACTAATGAACATATTTAAGTGACTTTAAATATAATTAATTTTAAAGGATAGTATTAAACTTCAAGATTGCTCAGCATTATGTGAGGAGGAGGAAGAGGAAGATGAAGGAGAAGCTGCAGATATGGAAGGTATTTGTGTTCCTGATTTGCCTTCATTACTCTAGAATATTGATTTGGGAATATTTGTAATTTATGTGGATTAAGAACTCTGCTCCATTGAGTTCTGAATTTTAACATGATTCAACAAATTTTTATTGAGTAATATATTAACCTGTGTATCAGATACTTTTTGGTGCTGGAGATAAAGCAATAAACAACAATACATAAGCAAATCATTTACTGTATGAATTAGATGGTTATAAGCGTTAGGGAGAAAAATAAAGGGGAGAATAGAGTCTTAAGGTTGGGATGAATGTTGTAATTTTTAAATAGGTTGATGAAGAAAAATCTCATTGAGAATATGCCTTTTGAGAAAAGCTTTGTAGGAAGTAAGTGAATAAGCTGTTTGGATATCTGAGGAGTGCAAAGATTCTGAAGTTGGAGCATGTGTGGCTTATCAAATACTCTGAGGAGGCTCCTATGTTCAGAGAGAACTGAGGGAAGTCAGAGAGGTAACCTGGGAGCAGATCATGTAGGCCCCTGGCTTTAGCTAAGAAACGAGATGAGAAACCAGTGGGCATGCTTTTCAAAGCAGAGGAGTGACTTAGAATAAGATTTAACATTTTAACAGAATATGACTGGAGAGTTGAGAATAGACTGAAGGGGGGACAGGATAACTAGAAGGAGGGGGCATAGGATAACAGGAGGCTTTTTTGATCATCTAAACAAAACGCTCTAGTGGCAACATTGGAAATAATGAGAAACAGAATTCTGGACATATTGAAGGGTCGGGGGAGTGCAAAATATTTGCTGCTGGAATAAATGTGGCATGAGCAAGACTGAATAGTCAAGTGTTTTTGAACTGTCCATCTGGAGCGATGTCATTAACTGAGATGGGAAAAACTTGACTGAATAGCTTTGGAGGGGGAGTTGGGAGCTAGATTTTGGACATGTGATATTTGCAATGTCCCTTAGCCATTCATTTGAGCCATAAATTAAACAGGTATCCAGGTCTGTAGTCATGGAATAAATATGGGAGTCCTCAACATTTAAAGCCATTGAGATTAGTGAACTAAATCATCAAGGAGCAAGTGTAGATAGAGAAGGTCCAAAAACTGTCTTTGTTACTGTAGAGTTTTGGTGTTCTTTTGTATTGTTTTTTAAATGGTCCAGATGATGAAGAGGAACAAGCATAAGAGATAGTGAAGAAAAAATAAGGTGAGGGCAAAGCGTAAAAAATAGAGTACCTTAGAAGCCGAGGGAGGTCAATTAAGATGAAAATCAGGACTATACTGGATTCAGCAAAGTAGAAGTTACTGGTGACTTCAATTGAGCACGTTTTTTGCAGTTATATAAATAGCCTTATGTGTGCTATGGAATCCCTGAGGACTTTACAGTTTTATTATGCCAGTTGGTATTATAGCACAGACTGAGCCTTCATAGGCTGACTTTTTCTCCAGTCTGGCTCTCTACCAGGTAACGTGCTGCTCCTGTAGAAATATGTATAAAATCTCACATATATTTATTTGTTATTGTCAGAAACAAAAGCAAAATTCAATTTTTCATTGATACTCTGAAGTAATACATAATTTGGTTTATGAAATTATTTTGAAATCAATTAATCTTTTGTTGCTTTTTACAACAGAATATGAAGAGAGTGGATTGTTGGAAACAGATGAGGTTTGTAAATTGAGTTTTCTTTAATTATTTTTAATGAATAAAGTTAGAGATTAGTGTTTATTAATACGTTGATATTTCAAGTAAGTTCTTCAAAGCATTTAACATTTTGAGTGTTAAGTTATATCTGCTTTTGAAAAATAAATACATAGGGTGAGAAAAATAGAATTTCTAAAATGTCACATTCATAGTGATTTTAATAGTTGTAATTTTTTTTTCTATTATTGCCAGGCTACCCTAGATACAAGAAAAATAGTAGAAGCTTGTAAAGCTAAAACTGATGGTGGAAGTGAAGATGCTATTTTGCAAACCAGAACATATGACCTTTATATCACTTATGATAAATATTATCAGACACCACGACTATGGTTGTTTGGCTACGATGAGGTAAAAATAAAAATGAGCAGTTGGACATCCCTCGAGGGGTCCCAGATTGGAGAGGGTGCAGGCCATCTTGTGTCCACATGGGGGCATCCCTCTTGTGTGTTGGAGTGATGGTCAATCTGCAAATTACTCTTTTATTAGGATAGAGGCCTGGTGCATGGGTGGGGGCCACCTGATTTGCCCTGAAGGGTGTCCCAGATCAGGGTGGGGGTTCCCTTGAGGCATGGGGCAGCCTGGGCAAGGAGCCTATAGTGGTTTGCAGGCTGGCCACACTCCCCAGCTACCCAAGCGGAAGCCCTGGGGTCTGGGATTAATTTATATTCTACAATTGAAACTTTATAGCTTGGAGCAGAGCCAAGCCTTCTGCTCTCTCCATGGTGACAGCCATTTCTGTTTGGGTTTATTTAAATTCTATAATTGAAACTTTGTAGCCTAGAGTGGAGGCCTAGGCACTAGGGCTGCAGAAGCTTGGCTTCCTCCATCGCCCGGGCAGCCCTAGCCTATGCTCTCTCCAGCTTCATGGCTGCTGCCATTTCTGTTGGGATTATGTATCTTCTATAATTGAAACTTTGTAGCATTGAGTGGAGGCCTAGGCCGGCAAGGGCAGGCGGAAAGCTTGGCTTTCTCCATTGCAGGGGAAATCCAAGCCTCCCTCCTGCTCTCAGTGGCCGCAGCCATCTTGGTTGGGGTTTATTTGCATAATTTGCTTCTAATTGGCTGAAGAGCATGACTGTAGGCGTGGCTTAATCGGAGATATGGTCAGTTTGCATGTTACTCTTTTATTAGATAGGATCATGTCACGTGTATGTTTTTGGTTTTTTTAATCCTCACTGGAGGATATTTTTTCCACTGATCTTTAGAGAGTGGAAGTGAAGGAGGACTGGGAGAGAGTGAGAAAGAGAGAAACATTGATGTTGGAAAGACACATGGATTGATTGCTTCCCGTATATGGCCCAAACGGGACCGGGGATCAGACCTGCAACCTATATATGTGCTCTAGACCAGGAATGGAATCTGAAATCCTTTGGTCCTTGGCCAATGTAACCATTGGGAAAAATGTCCAAGGTGCATGTGTGTCTTTTTTCCTTAAGACAGAAATTTTTTTTTAAAAAAAACTCATCCACTTAATTGAATTTAAGGATAATGAAAATAAATTTTACTTATTAAACTTGTTATTCCAATTGGAAACAAGAAAATACAACAAAATAGGCCTAAAAGATGAGTATGAGTTATAGTTATAAAATGTTTGAATTACCATGAACCTGCCTTTTCATGGGATCTTTACTATGCTAGCTGATGGTTGATGTCACGTAGTCTGATGGACAGTCAGGCTTTCTTAGTATAAAATTTCCCCCAAGTAATCTGGTAATTCTAAATAGTCTAGAATTCTGAATTGAAGTGTTATGGGAGGTGGAGGTGAATATATTATATTGAATTTTAGGCCTACAGGTTTTTAAATGATAATTTTAAAACGTTTTTTATGGTTTCAGCAACGGCAGCCTTTAACAGTTGAACACATGTATGAAGACATCAGTCAAGATCATGTGAAGAAAACAGTGACCATTGAAAATCATCCTCATCTCCCACCACCTCCTATGTGTTCAGTTCACCCATGCAGGTCTGTGTGTGTGTGTACTTGAGGAGTTTATAAATGTAGTGCCATAACAAAATAAAAAATTACTGAATATGCAGAAAAAATTTCTTTTGTTTTAGCAATGTTTTGTGCTTAGTTAAATACATTAGAAAAAGGAAACAAAAAACTATAAATTTATTTTAAATTCAGTTGATTAAGAATATATCTTTGTATGTGTTTAGGTATCGATCTTAGTGATTTTACTCCTATTTTTATCTCCACGATTACTTTGGATGATCCCTTTTTATATTAAAAAATACTCACTATTTAGACATGGTTTGCTTTGTCATGCTCTATCTTTCAGTGAATATGTAATATAAAATTAACCTTGTGCTTTTTCTAGGTGACCTATTTATCTGCTTTTATTGGTTAGTGAAGGGAGATGTATATGTGGACTTTCTATTCTTTACTCTTTAGTCAAGAGTTTTCATTCCTACCAGATCAAGTACATTTTATAATTTGGGATTTTCTTTATATCAGTTTGTTTTCACAGAATTAAATAAGTGAAGCTGAATCTATACATGATTTGTTCAGAAATTTCCTTTAAAAAATATAAAAGAGGTGTTACATGCCAATTTCTTTGTTAGTTGTTTCTAATGGGTAACTTTCACAAAATTATTGAGAAATTCTGGTAACAGTAATTTTCAGATGAAAACTCTGATATTCCATTAACTTATTCGATGAAACATTCTAGTTTTCAAAATTCTTTAATATTTTCTCCTCAGTTTTTACAACCTCTTTATTCTTAGACTTTATCCATAGAAAGTTTGGTTCATTTTTCCAGTGTATGTGAAGAAGTATTAATATTGCTGTGAAAGGTAATTTACACATCATTAGTTTTAGTTTTTAATTACTTAATCTGAAAGATTTTTACTTTTGATTGATTCCTTTTTTTGAGTGAGGTTCTAGGATGATGCTTATTAAATTTACACTCTGAGATGTAAATTTTACCCAATTGGTAAAAGAGATAAGTAATTTAACTGAATTCTATACAATTTTAATAAATAACTACTATATAATGGAATAAAATGTAAATATGGCAGAAAATCTAGGGGCCTGTAAAATGAAACTTCAACGACAATTTAGGCCTTGCCATGGGTCGCCTTAGATTATGCCTTCATACCCTCCGAGTTAATACATTTAATCTCTCATCTTCCAGGTTAAGTGTCTCTGTCATGAAGGTTGTATTCATAAAAATTGAAGAATCATATCTTTAAGCCAGGGTGATATAAAAGATTATTCATTCATTTTGTTCATTGTCCTTTTCTCAGTTTATGTGCCCAGACAGTTTTCTTTTGTATAGCACAGAAGAAACCCCAGTTGGCTATGAAAAGATTTGTTGATAGGACAAAAACTTCCAATAAATATCTGTCTATGATAATAAAAGCATAATATGCTAGTTAGACCAGATGTCCTTCCAGACGAAGCCGGGGTTACAGCCTTGGCATGGAGGCAGCTGCTGTGGCTGCAAGGGACAGATCCAGGCAGCCACCACGGCTATGAAGGCCTACTCTTGCACAAATTTCATGCATTGGGTCTCTAGTTCTCTGTATAGACTTTGTAATACAATCAGATAAATTTTACAGCACAAATGAGGACAAAATATCTAAACTTCTTGACTGACCAGTTAGCTTTTCTTTAATTCAGTTTTGGCTTATTTTCAGCTAAATATTTAAACAGCCAAAATTACAGCATTATAAATATCCCCCCCCCCTTTTTTTTTTTTACTATTACCTTACATGGTTTGATTCTTTTTCTTTCTCAGCAGAGAGCCCTTGCTCTACAATTCTGCCCTGGCATGATTTTCCTTTCTCTGGTTTTCTAACTGACCTCTATCCCCCAACCCCAACCCTCCCAGTCTTCCACCCCCCATTATAGGAAAACTAGCTGGTACCATTGCGTTTATCTGTGATTACCAGAGCTTTTAAAAATTGCCCTTCTCTGCCCTAACCGGTTTGGCTCAGTGGATAGAGCATCGGCCTGTGGACTGAAAGGTCCCAGGTTCGATCCCAGACAAGGGCATGTACCTTGGTTGCAGGCACATCTCCAGAGGTGTTTCTCTCTCATTGACATTTCTAACTCTCTCTCCTTCTCCCTTTATGGAAAAAAATCAATAAAATGTATAAAAATAAAATAAAATTGCCCCTTCTCCAATAAAGCTGTCTTCATGACTCAACCATCTGGCTTGTTGGGGAATAGGAAGAATGTCTTATAATGTAACTATTATATATTAAAACTGATTCAGTGATAATAAGGTAGATTTTTTTTTTACAAACAAAAACTCCTATTTTGGTCTAATTGATCTATATTCATAAGATTTGTGTGTTTTTTGCTTTTAGGCATGCTGAGGTGATGAAGAAAATCATTGAGACTGTTGCAGAAGGAGGCGGAGAACTTGGTGTTCATATGTATCCTTAACTGTTTATATGACTAGTGGTAAATTGACTCCTAGGATGTTTTGTGGGGGAGACAGGGATTGATTTAGTTTAACCTTAATGGCACAGTACCTATAACTTGTTTTAGTCTCTCATATCTGGAAGTCTTAATGAGAATATTTAATTTATTTAGAATTAGGGGCCCAGCGCATGAAATTCATGCACTGGGGGTGGGTGATCCCTCAGCTCACCTGCCCCCTCACACATACTGGGAGCCATCAGGTGATGTCTTACTAACCACTCACCCCAGCCTGACCAAGGCCTTTATAAAGCCTCTGGCAATGCTTTAGGCCTTGGGCACCCAGCCATCACCCTGCAATGGGGCTGATGGCTGGCTCTGTCCCAGCCACATTACCGCCCCCCTCTCCAGCCCAGGCCTTCTCCCCAGCCACTTCGAGCCCAGATAGCACGGGCCTCGGCCCCACCCCCCCAGCCCAGGATTTCTCCTGACCAGAGTGCACTGGCCACCTTGACCCCACCCTCCTCATAGTCCTGGCTGCCTCAGCCCCACCCCCTAGCCCTGGTCACCTCGGGCCCCCCCCCGCCACTGTCCTGGCCACCTTGGCACTGCCCCCCATGTCAAGGGCCTCCTCGGCCCTGTCCCCTGCCCCTGATTGGCTGGTGGGTGTGGCTTGTGAGTGTAGTGAATGTATGGTCAATTTGCATATTACTCTTATTAGATAGGATGTGTTATATTATGATTATTCTGCCTTGTTCCATTGATTAGCACATGTGCCTGTGTGTACCAGTTAGGTCTGCCTTGTTACAGAGACTGAAACAAGTTTTCCAAATGCTTTTGTTTATTGAAGAGGCAATGACTAAGTATATATGAGTATAAAACCATTGCTCTTGATGAAAAAGAAACTCAATGGCCTTAATTTATTGATGAAAGATGAGTAGTTTACTAATTTAGAGGATAATACATTATTATGTTTTCTCTAAGTATATATAACATGTTACCAAATGTGCTTTCCTCTCAGGTAAAAGTATTGATATTACATTTGCAATGCTTAGGTATTACAGGTAACCTAAGCATTGCAAATAAAGTGCATCTCTCAGAGGTACATGAACCAATTTGATACTGAAACAAATCAAGAACTTTTGGTCCAAACTAAATTTATTCCTAAAATCCTATTATGCATAATTTGAGCATTCATGTCTGTGGCTAGATAGCAACTTGGAAGACTATATATAATTTGAAATTGAGTCATCAGTTCCCACAGTAAAAATTAGCTCCTAATGTTTTCAAGTACAGGGAAGTATAGAAAAAAAATTCAGGGTTTTTTTTAAAGATAGTCCAAAATAAATTCTATGCCAAATTATAGATGCACTAACCTAGAATTGGTTCTGATGGAGAGTTTCCATCTATTTTTTTCTCTCTTCTGCTTTAATGCATTTATATACTTTAACAGAATCTCATTTTCCAACATACTTAAGCAAATTTATAGATAGTAAAGTCCTTTTAACGTGGACAACTTTGTCTTTATTTTTATACCAAAATAATCTGGCTTGTATGAACTCTTACTCAACAAGGATTTTCAAATTTAAATATTAAAGGGAATGGAAAGTTACAGAGAGCCTCATATGGACTAGACACAAGCTTGCATGAGTAAATTTTTTAAATATACTTGATTTAAGATCTCGTCTTATGTATTTTTTCTGAGAAATTATTACTTAATAAAATAGATAATTACAATGTTAGCTTAAATCATAGAGCTATGTACCAATCTATTTTCCTTAGCCAAAGACCTTAGGTATCTTCTAATTTTCTTGAAATTTGTACAAGCTGTCATTCCAACAATAGAATATGACTACACAAGACACTTCACAATGTAACGAAGAGAGTTTACAGTTTATCCTAATCATTGGTTCTGATTTTTAAAGAATTAATCCATAGATGTGACCATTGACCCTCTTCTCCAATATGTACAATTTCTCTAATAAAGGGACTTATATGTTTATGCATTAAATAAAAAAGTTCCACTACCAGCCTTATTTGTTTAATAAAAATGAGTGTAAAGAGATGGTTTTTTCTTGCTTCATATCAAAAGGTGATATAGTATTTTCCTTATAACAAATCTTTAAGTCAAAAAATATCTCACACAGAATAATAAAAATATTTTTGATTTACATGAGGGATATATTTAAGCATGTGACAATGTGAGAACAAAGCCTTGAAAATAATGTATGCTAGACTTTTCTTTTTCTTTCTTTCTCTTCCTCTTTATTCTTCCTCTCTTAACTTCTTCCCAAGACTCCTGTTAATAATTAATATTTATGAAGCACATATTAATGTAGAGGAAATATGTTAAGTGCTATTACTTATCTAATTTGCTGATTGTTTTTATTAAGATCATACCACCAAAATTGTTATTTATTAAGGATTTAAAAATATTCCTGCTATTGTGATTGCCTGGTAGAATGGTAGAATTTAAAGGGATTCCTTTGTTTTATCACATCAGTTTATCGATCTGGGTATAGGAATTCAGACAGGCTTAAGTGTGTTCTACTCAGACACATTGAGAGCCAAGGAGTAAAACCCAGATCCTACAAACTGCAGCCCTGGGTCCCCAGGTGAGAAACGGGGCCAGGATGAATGACGTGGCCATACATGAGACGAACAACCAGTGGACATAAGATGTTTGATACTAAAGAAAAAGTCTCCTCAGTCGTAAGAACCAAAGACGTGCTAACCATATAGTGACCCAGTGTTGATGTAGCAGGACCCCCTGCTCAGTTTTGATGAGCCAGCTATGTGAAATTAATGGCTGGGACACTGCTGCTCTCTTGAAAGAGCTGTAGCTGAGATCATGGACATCTGTCAGCAAAATCCAGAGAACTGATTGATTCAATTAAAGAAGCTGAGTATGAATATGGGTTACTTCCAGCCTCCATTCATGTTGGTTCTGTGATAACTGGATATATTCATACAAAAGGATGAAGTTGGACTTCTGGCTTACATATAAAAAATTAAAATGGATGATCATCCTAAATACAAGAGCTGAAACTATAAAATTATTAGAAGAAAACGTAGGAGTAAATCTTTGACCTTGGACAAGGCAGTAATTTCTTAGATACAACAACAAAATGATGTGTAACAAGAGAAATAAGACAAATTGGACTTTATCAGTATTTCAAACTTGTGCTTCAAAGAATACCATGAAGAAACTGAAGCAACCACCCACAGAATGGGAGAAACACTTGCAAAGCATATGTCAAGAAACGTATATCTAAAAGCCCATACATATAAAGAACTGTTGTAACTCAATAATAAAAAGACAACACAACTGAAACAAAACCAGGCCCTTTGATAACTCCTACTTCATTCTCTTTATACTCCACATTGCCTCTCATCCCTGTTTTTTCCTGCAAATGAGTGGCTAACCTTGCCTCTGAGGAACCTTCAGGGATTTTTTTGTTTTATTTTTCTCAGCATTCAAAAATTCTCGACCATTAATAACCTTTTTTGTTTCTTCTTTTTCCAATTGTAATCCAATTCTTATATTGCAAGGAAATCTCCATAAGGAAAATAATTTGTGAGAGAGTAAAGTAGTGTTTGATGTAATGTAATACAAAAATATAAATATGGGCATCATTTAATATACTTCAGACATATTGCTCATGTAACCAGCAAACTACTTTTTATTAAATGAATCTTACATATTGATTTTATGAATAAGTCTGTTTTTGAATACTTTTAAACGATATTCAATGTTAGATATTGTCAATATTATTCTTCCAGTTAAGTCTAATTTACCAAAATTACAGATACCCTTAAATCTTTAATTTTTCAGTTTTAGTTGACATTCAATATTATATTTCAGGTGTATAGCATAGTGGTTGGACATTAATATAACTTAAAGTGATCCCCTGATAGGTCTTGCATCCACCAGACACCATGTATAGTTACGATGGTATTATTGACTATATTCCCATAAGATGTACTTTACATCCCTGTGACTATTGTAACTGCCGACTTGTACTTCTTAATCTCATTACCTTTTAAACCTAACCCACCAAACTGTTTTCCACGTAGCAATCATCACTTCTCTGTATCTATAAATTTGTTCATTTATTTTGTTCTATAGATTCCTCATATAAACAAAGTATATTTGTCTTTCTCTGTCTGACTTCAACCAGCACATTCCCCCCAGGTCCATCTATGCTCATGAGGCATATTGGCAGTAAATTTTTTCTAATGCCTATCTGATTTTGGTTTTACGGTAATATTGGCCTTATGACTTGGGAAGTGTTTCTCCTCTTTTGTTGAAGATAATTGTATAGAATTAGAATTTGCCAGTGAAACCATCTGGGTCTTGAGATTATTATTTTTTTTTGGAAAGTTTTAAACACATTTAGTTACTATATTTGGGTCTATTATTTAGTAATTTGTGTTAGTTTTGAAGGCATTTTGTTCTATAGTGGACATAGAGGGGAAAGATTCTGGTGAAGTTTCTGCCCCTCATGCATAGCCTCTGTCCCCCTACCCCGGGACTGTATCATAATGGACACTTCTTAGGACTCTTTCCTGTCTTTTTTGTGAGTGTTGGGTAGAGTTCTTAGAGGAAGAGCCTGTCAGAGGAAAAATACCAATTTAACTTTTTAGTTAAGCCAAATGGAGGAGAATTTTTATTCTGACTTATGCACAAAAATGATTTACTCTGGAAATACATAATGATGTGATGGTATACAGTGTACTAAGTATTTGCCATATGACATGTTTGTGTTGTTACATTTTTTAACAGTTTAAAAATGGTATAATTTAAATAATTCAAATAAGTCAATAATTTGAGAGCTCCCAAAGCATTCTGAAAAACTCGTTTACCTAAAGAACACATAGTTTCTTTTGTAGGATTTGGGTTTTATTTCAAGGAAGGAAAGACAACCAAGCAACTTAAGCCGAGATTCTCCTAAAAATATTAGGTAAAAATATCAGATTTTTACAAGGAATTGTGTTGCAATACATGAGTTCTTGTAAAGTGATTCATAGGTAAAGCTTATTATTTGTGAAGCTACAGAATGGAGATGGCTCTGCATTTATAATTTTTACTTTTTTTACTCCCAAAGATTTAAAGGAGCATATTATTGCAGTGAAAAATTACATATACCTGCATTGAGGTAAATATGCCCTGATAAGCGTACAGAGTAAATAAAAAAACTCTTGTGAAAGTAGAATTACAAGCTTTCTGGAAGAAAATGTAGGAAAATATCTTGTCATCTAGGGTATAGAAGGGCTTCTTAAGGACAGTCTTCCATAGCTAACATGGACCATAAGGCAGAAAAAGAATTTTATTATAACAAAAAATAAGAACTTTTAAAAACACCATATAGTCTAATTTAATTGATCTATGTAACTCTGGAAGGTGACATAAAGTCTAAAACTGATAGAGAATTCATATATTTTTACTATATGGGCGGTCCTATAAGTAAAGAACATCAGGTTATTAATCTGTTGCTGTATAACAAACTACCTCAAAATGTAGTGGCTTAAAATGATAATAAGCATTCCTTCTCTCTGCTTTTATAGGAATTTGGGGTGTTTTAGCCATGTTTCTGGATCAGGGTCTCATGATACAGTCAGCATATTTGCCATGGTATCTTTAAAAAAATCCTCAATGGATATTTGTTTTCATTGTTCTTTAGAGCAAGTAGAAGGGAGGGAGGGAGGGAGAGAAACATCGATGTGAAAGACACATCAGCTGGTTGACTCCTACATGTATCCCAACTTGGGCTGAGGATTGGACCTACAACCCAGGTATGTGCCCTTGACCAGGAATCAAACCTGGGACCCTTTGGTTTGCAGGCCAACATTCTAACCACTCACTCATACTGGCCAGGGATGGCTACAGTTTCTGATACTGGAAGGTTTGGACTGAAAGATCCAATTCTGCACTTTCCAGATGAGATGGCAAGTTGATTTTGGCTGTTACTCAGTTTGTGGACCTCTAGATCAGACTCAAGTGTCCTCAGGACATGACTGGGCTTCTCCAACAGAGGTCACCTAAGAGAGTAACACAGAAGCCAAGGTATCTTATAACTTCATCTCAGAATTTACAAACTTTAATTTTCTCAGTATACTGTTGGTTACACAGGTCTGGCCTGGCCAGTGTGGGAGAGAATTACACAAAAATGTGAATGCCAGGAGACAAGGATCATTGTGGTTCATCTTCTAGGCCCACTACCACAGCCAGGAATCCTAATTTTTTTTTTTTAAATGAAATATGAAGAGGTAATTTTTAGAAGAAGAAAATCAAAAAGCTAACAAGTGTGTTAAGATACTTTACTCATTAGTGAGATGCTAGTTAATACAAATTTTAAAAAGATGCTTCTTTATACTTGACATTTAGTTGGATAATGGTAAGAATTCAAAGATAAAGGAATCCTTTTATCCTGCTGATATAGTGCAGACTCATACAGCCATTTTAGAGTGGAATCTGGTAGTTTCTGGTCAAATTATGTCTCTCTGGAGTACTTAATTCAAAGGAATGGATACAGAGGACCATCAAGGGATGTATTAGGAAAACTCGGTTTTCCACTTGTGTTTCTCTCCTTTACCACTCACACAAAGTGTTTCACTTCTGCTCAACAAATGTTTGAAAGTTTTCCCCTACAGCTAGCAATTTTCTGTGACACTAGGTGTGTATTCTACAATTTAACTCCGTTTGAACACTATCTACATGGAGAATGTCAGATCCCACAGATTAAAGGCTCAGCCCTACAAGACCACTCACACCTAACTTTAGACAGCAATCACCAGTAGTAAGTAGATTCCCAGTCTACCCACATCTGTCCAATTTGGCTGCAAATCAGAGGTTCCCATGACTAGCCTCCTCAAATCTGCTGACAGAGAACTCAGGAACACTATGTTTATCAGTTTATTAAAAGACTAGGGGCCTGGTGCACGAATTTATGCACAGGTGGGGTCCAGCCAGCCCCAATCGGGGCCAATTGGGGTGGGCTGGCCATGGGTGTTTGGCCAGCCAACCCAGTCCCCTGGTTGAACTCAGTCAAACTCCTGGTTGAGGGGGCAATTTGCATATTAGTCTTTTATTATGTAGGATAAGATGAAGGATATAAATGTACAGCCAGAAGAGATACATAGCGGTCTGCGAGGGTCCAGAGCACAGGAGCTTCTGTCACCCTGGAGTTGGAGACCATCACCCTCCTAGTAGGTAGATGTGTTCACCAACCTGGAAGCTCTCTCAGCCCCTATTATTGAGATTCTATGGAGGCTTCCTCACATAGTCATGATCAATTAACTTTGTTTCTAGCTCCTCTTCCCTCTCCTGAGGATGTGGGATGGAGCAGAAAATTCCAAGCTTCTAATCATGACTTGGCTTTTTTGGTTATTGGCCCTCATCTAAGAGCCCACTCAGAGTTGCCTCAGTAGAACAAGAAATTCTCTTAACGCTTAGCTATTTACAAGAGTTTTAGGGGTAAACATATACTATATAATCCTTTGTAATCAAAGTCTAATATGCTAAGTGTCCTTTCATCTGGTTGTCTGTTCAATCAAAGCATACTATGCTAATGATATGCTAAGATTGCTCAACTGCTCACTATGATGTGCACTGAACACCAGGGGGCAGACATTCTGGTAGGTCAGTTTGCTGCTGGGGTCCAGCTGATCGGGACTGAATGAGATGGCCCCAATAGTGCACCAGTGGGGTTCTTTGGCCTGGCCTGCACTCTCTTGCAATCCAGGCTAAGCGCCCCCCCCCCCCACCCGAATGCAGGAAATTCATGCACCAGGCCTCTAGTCTATACCAATAAAATGGTAATATGCTAATTAAACTGGGAGACCTTCTGGAATACCTTCTGGACAAAGCCATGGTGGTGGGGCTGAGGCAGAGGTGGTTAGGGGCAATCAGGCTGGCAGGGGATGGCAGTTGGGGGTGATCAGGTCAGCAAGGGGAGCAGTTGGGGGCGAGCAGGCCAGTGGGGGAGGCAGTTGGGGGCATGCAGGCCAGCAGGCGGAGTGGTTAGGGGCAATTAGGCAGGCAGGCAGGTGAGCAGTTAGGAGCCAGAGGTCCTGAATTGTGAGAGGGATGTCCAACTGCTGGTTTAGGCTTGAAAACTGGCAGTGAAACATCTCCAGAGGAGTCCCAGATTGGAGAGGGTACAGGCCAGACTGAAGGACAACCTGCCCCCCCCCCCAACCCTCCCTGCAGGAATTTCATGCACCAGGCCACTAGTTTATTATAATTTCACAGGGGACATGGTGGAGGATGCTCTTTTGCTATCTTGTTTATACTGACAGGACTTGGAAGCAATCAGGGCATTTATCATTGGTAAGGTTATAAGGTACTATACAGTAATTAGAAACGATATACATTAAAACAACATAAAAAGATCTTTAGCATAGTTCTGAATCAAAAGATTTGTTATTTCCTTTGTCATTCCCTCCATTTTTTTCATTTTTAGCTGGTTGTATATTTGACATCACAAAAATCACATGTCTAAACCAAAACTCCAAATTTTATACCCACTACCACATAGCAACTACTATGACCAAACTGCTAACAATAAAAACACGTTTTTCTGATCCTCCCCATATCAATGTCACTACTGCCCACTCAGAATTTGAGCCCCTAATCCTAGGATCCATCTTTGATTCCTTTTTCCACCCCTACCCCACTGACACGTATTTCATCTCTAAGCAGTAAGTCCTGTCCTCTGCGATACATCCTGATGCCTTGGATTCTGTGCGCCAAAGCAGCAACTCCCATGATTCTAATGCAGGCGATTTATGGATCACGCTGGGAAACACTAAGAAACACTCTCCTGCTCTTAGTTGAGGAGTAAACTTAATTCCTTTTTGATAAATCTAGGGACTTTTCACCTGGCCAGCATGGCTCAGTGACGAGCATCGACCCATGTACCACGAGATCACTAGTTCAATTCCCAGTTGAGGCACATGCCTGAGTTGTGGGTTCCACCCCTGGTGGGGGTATGCAAGAGGCAGCTGATCAATTATTCTCTCTCATCATTGATGTTTCTACCTCCCTCTCCTTTCCTCTCTGAAATAAATAAAAATATATTTTTAAAAATCTTGGGATTTTTCAAGAGAGAAAAATTAAAGAAAGGTGTTTATTTTGGGTTTCTAAGAATAAAAATAATTTTTGTGTTTTCGTTGTTAATAGTGAATCAACAGGTCTCAAATGGTAATGCCTTTCCAGATTCATCTCCAATACAGCTGACAGCATGAAAGTTTACATTTAGTAAACAGGAAATAGCTAAGAACTGGCTCTAGAGCCAACATTTAATTCCCAGGTCCCTTACTTGTGTGATCTCTGTTTATTTGCCTCTGAACCTCCAGCTTCCTCACCTACAAAGTGAGGAGAGTACTCTATTCTCTAGCCATACAGTTGTCAGGAGGATTGCACATAGAGCACTTAGCACAGTGTTGTTGACTTTCATGCTGCTGCTAGAATGGTGAGGACAATGATTACTATGCTACCACTTTGAATTAGCTTTGGGGTCATAATTATCACATCCATACAGCAGAGGGCAGTGGAGGAACACAAAAATTAAGTCAGCATACTGGAGCTGTCAGTTCTGCTCTTTTGCACAGTGCAATGAGAAGACAGATGAGATCGGTAAACTTCTTTTATATTTGAGATTCTCACCCCTCCATTTATTGAAGAATTGTGATGCATCCAGTTTACTCAGTGTTTGCTTGTCATTATTTGCAGTTTCAATCTTCTGACATCTTTTCTGTCCTTCATATCTAACCTACTTATCTAAATTGAGAGGATGGACTAATTTTTTTCTTGTTTTATTAATCAAATTAGAGGCCCAGTGCACAAAATCTGTGCACTTGGTGGAGAGTCCCTCAGCCTGGCCTGTGCCCTCTCATAGTCCAGGAGCCCCATGATCAATCACCTCACAGCGGGAGGCCCCTCCCAACTGCCTCAGACTGCGGGCTAGTGGCCTCAGCCTCCCTCTGCAGGGTGATTATGGGGCGATGACTGGGCCCTGACCAATCACACCGCACCTGCCTTGGCTGTCCTGATGCCAGTGGGTGTCATAGTGTGGTAGTACGGATTGTCTTCTTGGCTGTTTGGCCGATTTGCCTATTACACTTTATTATCATAGATTATAATGTATTTAAAGTGTAAAACATGATTTGATAGACGAATACATTGTGAAAGGATTCTTACAATCAACACATTCTTTACCTCACATTTTTATAGTCCTCTTCCTTTTTTTGTTTGTTTGTTTGTTTGTTTGTTGACAATGTTGAAGATCTATTCTCTTACCTAAACTTTCATTATTGCTTTTTCTGTGTCCCATAGGGTTTGGTATATTGTGTTTTCTGTTAGTCTGAAGGTAATTTTAATTTTTAAAATTTTATTCTGATTTCATTTTTGGCCCAAATGTTGTTCAAGAGTGTGTTGTTTAATTTCCCTCCATTTGTGAATTTTCTGCTTTTCTGGCTGTGAATGATCATGCAGTTGTAAAAGATACTTGGGATGGTTTCAGTCTACGTAAATGTGTTGATTTGTTTTGTGACCTAATGTGATCTTACCTGGGGAAGGTGTTTCGTGTGCACTTGAGAAGAATGTATATTCTGTTGTTGTATGGAACGTTCTACCTCCTAATATATAAAGACAATATGTTAGCAGGAGGAACCAATATTTGTCTTCCCCACAAAAACAACAACAGAAACAAACCAAAAGAGCTACCTACCGATAAAAATAGCCCTGGGGGAGCTCCTCTGGAGCACAAACACCAAGGACAGCCATACAAAGACATTTGGAAGCATACTTGTGTCAAATGTAGGAAGCATCCCCAGTCTGGCTGACTGCCAAGAGGGATGGGTGTGACCTCTCTCTCCCCCCACCTCTCTCTCTCTTTCTTTCTCCTTTGTGTCTTGTAATATTTTTTTCAGGTTTTGATATTCCCAGCACACAGACGTCATGAAACTAGTTGTAAAACTTTCTTTCTCTACTATATTCTAATAGCATTTATGTTAAGACTGGTCTTATTCTTTTTTTCTTAAATATATGATAGAATTCACTAGTGCAACCATTTGGGTCTATAGTCTCTCTGGGAAGATTTTTAAAAAATATATTTTTATTGATTTCAGAGAGAAAGTGAGAGGGAAAGAGAGACAGAAACATCAATGATGAGAGAGAATCATTGATCATCTGCCTTCCACACGCTTTGCACTGGGGATCAAGCTGGCAACCCAGACATGTGCCCTTGACCAGAATCAAACCTGGGACCCTTCAGTCTGTAGGTCAATGCTCTATCCACTTAGCCAAACTGGCTAGGGCTTTTGGGGAAGATTTTTATAACCAGATATAATTTTTTTTAACATATAGGTCTATTTAACTTTTTAAATTTTGTATCTGTTAATTGTATTTTTTACAGCAGTGGTCAGCAAACTGCGGCTCTCGAGCCACATGCAGCTCTTTGGCTTCTTGAGTGTGGTTCTTCCACAAAGTACCATGTGCGGCATGCACGTACAGTGTGATTGAAACTTCATAGTCCATGCGCAGAAGTTGGTTTTCGGCTCTCAAGAAATTTCAATCATTGTACTGTTGATATTTGGTTTTGTTGACTAATGAGTTTGCCGACCACTGTTTTACAGAATTTGTCCATTCGTCAAATTAGTTTGTATGAAGGTATTCATTATGTTTTCTTTTTTGTCTTTTTCAGACATGTGAGATCTGTCGGGATCACTTGTCCATTTCTTTTACTAGTACAGGAAATTTATGTTCTTTCTTGCTAGAACTTTATCAGTTTTATCTTTTTAAAGAATTAATTTTTGATGTTGATAACTTTTCCTGTTGTTTGCTTGTTTTATTTCATGTATTTCAGCTCTTCTGTTATTTAGGGTTTATTTTGTTCTTCTTCTTTTGTTAGTTTTTTAGGCTCTAAACTCAGCCCATTAATTTTTATCTTCCTTTCTTTCTAAAATAAGCACTTAAAACTATAAATTTCACCCTAACCAATTTAGGTCAGGAGATAGAACATCAGCCTACAGACTGAAGGGTCCTGAGTTCAATTGTGATTAAGCGCATGAGCTTGGTTGTGGGCTTGATCCCCTCTAGGGGAGGGGGCGTGCAGGAGGCAGCTGATCTGTGTTTCTCTTCCACTGATGTTTCTAACTCTCTAGCCCTCGCCCTTCCTCTCTATAAAAAAAAATCAATAAAGATATATTTTTTAAAATAAAAAATAAGTAAATAAAAGTATAACTTTCCCTCTAAACATTGCTTTAACCATACCCACACATTTGATGTCATATTTTATTATTATTCTATTCCAAATAATTTTTAAATTCTCTTATTTTTTGTCTTCTTTGATCCATAAGCTATTGAGAAGTTTGTTGTTTAATTTCTAAATTAGGGAGGATTCTAAATACTTTATTGACTTCTAGTTGAATTCAATTGTAGTCAAAATACTCTGTATGATTTCAGTCATCTTAAATCTATTGAGATTTGTTATATTCCAGTATTTTGTCTAACACACCATGTGCACTTTCAAGGAAGATGTCTTCTACAGATGCAAAATATACTGTTCTATAAAAAATAAATTAGGTCAAAGTGATTGATAGTGTTATTCAGATCTGCCTTTATTAACAACTGCAAGTACATATCAACTATGTCATTTACTTCAGACCATGTAGTATGTATGTATGAAAGAAAGTGGGGGAAAGCACCTTTTGTTTATGAGTTTGATATTTTAGAACTCTCTATTATAATTTTACATTAAACCTTTCTCTACATAATTACTAATTATTAGAGAAAATGGTTGGCATAATTATAGTTAATTACCCATGCCTGCTAATAGAAATAACAAAAATTTTAGTGTAAGGATATTGTACATAAAAGTAAGTGGTTGCTGGTGACTTAGAGGGAGGAAAAATAGTTAAAAGCAGAAGGAATTCTCTCATATTTATGAAAATTTGAGACATGGTTTCATCTACTGTTCGGTGAATGTAGTGTGTCGTGGATAGCTTGCTGGGCATCCCTTTTCTAGAGAAAATAAATCTGCCATCACTGAATCGCCATTATATGTAAAGCATTGTATAGTGAGCTTTACACATGTAAGTTCACTTTTATTCTTTAAGAAACCCTTTTAGATAGATATAATTATCTTCATTTTTATTTTAAAATCAAAATTTCTTTAATTTTAAAATTACAGTTGAAATTCAATATTATATTAGTTTTAGGTATATAGCATAGTAGTTATAGATTTCTATAACTATGAAATGATCTCCTGATAAATCTAGTTTAGTATCCGCCCAACACTATACATAGTTATTACAATACTAGTGGCCCAGTGCATGAAATTCATGCATAGTAAAAGGGAATTAATTAGAGGAAATATTTTAATATTGCTATCTCCTCTTTCTCTATAATAGAAGTCAGAGATGAAAGAAAATTATCAAAATATATATGAAAATCTTCCTATTAGAGTGGGACTCAGAGTCAGGTTCCTGCCTACCCCCACACACCTTGAAATTGCACAATACCCAGAACTGGCTGGCCCCACACCCATTAGGTGAGATTCAGACCTGACTGGTCCCCCCGCATCAAGCTCTGCTGGGAGGGGGCACAGCCTCAGGTGCCCCGACCCAGGGTGAAGGGTGAAGCCTGAGGTTCTCCAGCCTAGCACTGGGGGGGAAAGGGAGTGCTTTGAGGTCCCCCATCAAGTCATGCTGGCCAGGGGGTGCAGCCTCAGGTCCCTGCTGATCACTCATTATGGGAACCCTGCCTCTGCTGTGGGCACAGCCCTCTTGTGATGGCATGAGGATTAATTTGCATGTTACCTCTTTATCCTATTGGATTATTGACTATATTCCCTATGCTGTATTTTATATCCCTGTGACTATTTTGTAACTGCCAATTTGTACTTCTTTATCTCTCCACCTTAGTACCCAGTCCCTCAACTACATCGTATTTTTCAAATGAGGAAACTAAAAACCGTCATGGGGTTAAAGAGCACAGCAGAGATGATGCTTTGTGTTCATTGACATTTCATTGGATGTTTTTCCTCCTGGACATGAAATGTTTACTTCCCAACTCCTTTGCAATTAAGTGAAGCTAGGTAATAGCTCTTATCAATGAAGTTTGAGATGAAGCAGTGAAAAGACCCTGCCCAGGTCTTTATTCTCTCCTCCATCATATCCATGCAACAACAAATAGGAAAAGTCTGAATTGTTGAGTCGCTGCTAATGGAGTGTTGCCCTATAGTTTCTTGGACTTTAAGCAGACACTTGAAAAGGAAGGAATCAACTTGTGTTAAATAACTGGGGTTTGGGAGTTGTTTGTTATTTTATCAAAGCTTAATTAATTCTAAATAAAATAGGAGGAGCTGAAATCCCCAGATCTCTTAAACACTGAAAGCCATAGATTTTGTATACCCACTTCTGTTCCCCCAAAGTACCTGACTCAGCGTAGATATGGAAGGAGTACAGCAATATCTGTCATTGGCCAGAATGATTGGGCTGGATATACTATATATATACTGAGTGGCCAGATTATTATGATTTCTGAATGCATAATAATCTGGCCACTCAGTGTGTGTGTGTGTGTGTGTGTGTGTGTGTGTGTATAATTGAGGCCTGGTGTATAAATTCATGCATGGGGGAGTGTCCGGCCAGCCTGGCCAGAAGGAGGGGACATAGGTGGTTGGCTGGCCTGCCTGCTGGTCGAACTCCTGGTCAAGCGGACAATTTGCATATTAACCTTTTATTATAAAGGATATACTCTGAGTGGCCAGATTATTATGGGTTCAGAGATCATAATAATCTGGTCACCCAGTGTATATCCCAGTGAGTGTTAGCTGTTTTTGAGATTACATATATATATATATATATATATATATATATATCCTATATAATACAAATGTAATCCTATGTAATACAAATATATATATATATATATATCCTATATAATACAAATGTAATCCTATGTAATACAACTATATATATATATATATATATATATATATATATCCTATATAATAAAGAGGTAATGTGCAAATTGACCCTCACACCCTCACAAGATGGCTGCCTACGACTAGGCCTGCAGGGGGGGTTAGTGAGAGATGAACAAATGACTGAACAAGCAGGCTGCATGGAGTGACCAGGCTGGCAGGGGGGTTAGTGAGCTACAACCAAATGACTAAATAGAAGGCTGCATGTGATGATGAGGCCAGCAGTGGGGGTAGTTGGGGGTGACCATGCTGGCAGAGGGGCAGTTAGGGGAAACCATGCCAGTTGGAGGGGGGGCAGTTAGGAGCAACCTGGCCATCAGGGATGGGACAGTTGGGGATGGCTTGGAAAGCAGTGGGGGGCATCAGGGGTGACCAGGCCAGAAGGAAAGGGGCAGTTAGGGTCAATCAGGCCAGTAGGGGTGGCAGTTAGAGGCAATCAGGCCAGCACACAGAGGCCATGAGGGGTGATCAGGCCAGCAGAGGGGTGACTTAGGGGTGACCAGGCAGGCAGGCAGGTAAGCAATTAGAAGCCAGAAATTAGGAGCCAGGAGTGTGAGAAGGACGTCCAATTGCAGTCAGACATTCCCCAAAGGGTCCCGAATAGGAAAGGGTGCAGGCTGGGCTGAGGGGATCTGCCCCACATATGAATTTCATGCACCATGCCTCTAGTCCTATCTAATAAAAGAGTAATATGTAAATTTGACTGTACATTCGCTATACCCACAAGCCACGCCCAAAGCCATATCCACCAGCCAATCAGGAGCATATTATGCAAATAAACCCCAACCAAGATGGCTACCACCACTGAGAGCAGGAGAAAGGCTTGGGTTTCCCCAGCAACAAAGGAAGCCAAGCTTTCTGCCTGAGTGAGGCCTAGGCCTCACTCAATGCTACAAAGTTTCAATTATAAAAGATACAGAAATGGCAGCAGCCACTGATCTGGAGAGAACAGAGGTTTGGGTTTCCCTGGCAATGGAGAAATCCAAGCTTTACGCCTGCTGTTGCCAGTCTAGGCCTCCACTCTAGGCTACAATGTTTCAAACATAAATGGCTGCTGTCCTGGAGCGAGCAGAAGGCTTGGCTCTGCTCCAGGATACAGAGTTTCAATCGTAGAACATAAATTAATCCCAGATTCCAGGGCTCCGCTTGGGTGGCCGGGGGGCATGGACAGCTTTCAAACCTCCACAGGCCCCTCATCCAGACCACCTCTCACCCCAAGGGAACCCCCACCCTGATCTGGGACACTCTTCAGGACAAACCAGCTGGCCCCTACCCATGCACCAGGCCTCTATCCTCCTATCTCATAAAAGAGTAATATGCAGATTGACCATCACTCCAACACTCAAAAGGGCTGCCCCCATGTGGTCAAAGATCCTGCCCCCATGTGGACACAAGATGGCCACCACAAGATGGCCAGCAGGGGAGGGCCATTGGGAGGTTCCAGGCCTGCAAGGGAGGGCAGTTGTGGGTGATCAGGCCAGCAGGGGACAGTAGTTGGGGGTGACCATGCTGGCAGAAAGGGCAGTTAGGGAAATTGTGGGTGATCAGACCAGTATGGGAGGCCAGTTGGGAGGGACCAGACCTTCAAGGAAGGGCAGTTGGGGGCAATCAAGCCTGCAAGGGAGGGCATTTAGGGGTGACAATGCCAGCAGAGAAGGGAAGTTTGGGGCAAACAGGCTCGCAGAAGAGCAGTTAGACATCAATTAGACTGGCAAGGGTAGTGGTTAGGGGGTGATCAGGCTGGCAAGCAGAAGCAGTTAGGGACAATCAGGGAGGCAGGCAGGTGAGCAGTTTGGTGCCAGCAGTCCTGGATTGTGATCTCTACTGGGATCGAGCCTAAATGGGCAGTTGGACATGTCTTGAGGTGTCCCAGATTGGAGAGGATCCAGGCTGGGCTAAGGGACATCCCCCGCCCCCCGTGCATGAATTTTGAGATTGCCTTTGTATCCACCAGAGCACTGCCTGAGGCTCCAGGAGGAAACGGAGGTGGCACAGGTGCTGGCTGACATGAAGGGGTGGGATTGGGCCTCACGCTGCCCCCACCATTTCCCTATATCATTCTGGAGGAAGGAGGAGTGTGCACGTACTTCACCCTGGGTGCTGGGTGTTTCTACTGGGATCCTGATTTTGAGTCTGGGTATAGGGAGGTGCCCCCTCCCACAGAGAGCCTGAAAACATTCTCTCCTGAGGCGGTGGCTGGTGGAAGCCTGAATATCGACATTCAAAATTACCGAGCTGGAGTCCATGCTGGAGCCAGAGCCAAGAGACTTTGGCCTCTAGTCCTATCTAATAGAAGAGTAATATGCAAATTGACTGTACCTTTGCTACGCCTACCAACAACATCCACCAGCCAATCAGGAGTGGGGGTCGGGGCTGAGGTGGCCGGGGCTGAGGCGGCAAGGGCTTGGGGGTGTGTGGCTGAGGCAGCCCAAACCATGGGGGGCGGGGCCAAGGCAGTCCAGGCCACAGGGGTTCAGGCCGAGGCAGCCAGTGCATGCTGGCCAGGCAGAAGGCCTGGGCTCAGGGGTCGGGGCCGAGACCCATGCCATCCAGGCTCCAGCTGACTGGGGCAAAGGCCCATGCCATGGGGGCAGTATGTGACTGGAATGGAGCCAGCCATTGGCCCCATTGCAGGGTGATGGCTGGGTGCCCAAGGCCTAGGCTTTAGGCCTAGGGCAGGCTGGGGTGAGTGGTTAGTAGGACATCCCCTGAGGGCTCCCAGTATGTGTGAGGGGGCAGTTTGGGCTGAGGGATCACCAACCCCCGATGCACAAAATTCTACAGTAACAAAAGAGAAACATGCAAATTAACCATCACTCTGCTACACCCACCATCCAATCAGGAGTGAGTATGCAAATTAGCCCAAACAAAATGGCAGCTGGCTATGGAGCTAGAGCAAGCAGGAGGCTTAGGTTGTTCCCAGCAATGGAGGAAGCTAAGCTTCCCGCCTGCCCTGGGCAGCCCTGGCCTCTGCTCAAGGCTATAAAGTTTCAATTATAGAAGATAAATAAATCCTAGATACTTGCTTCCAACTGGCTCTGGCCTCCACTCAAGGAGGTGCTGAACAAAAATAAAATAAAAATAAAAATAGGAGGGGCTGGGACCTTGGGTTGCTGGGGAGTGATCAGGCCAGGATGGGATGGCAGGGACCTTGGGGGTAAGCAGACCAGCAGGGGGGCCAGTTGGGGGTGAGCAGGCTATCAGTAAGGGTCAGTTGGAGGTGATCAGGACAGCTGAGGGGGGCGGAGTTTGAGGTAAGCAGGCCAGTAGCAGGGACAGTTATGGTGAGCAGGTTGGCACAGGGGTCAGATAGGGGTGAGCAGGCTGGCAGGCAGAGTGATTAGGAGCAATCAGGCAGGCAGGCAGGCAGGCAGGTGAGCGGCTGGAGGCAGCAGTCCCAGATTGTGAGAGGGATGTCTGACTACTGCTGGTTTAGACCCAATCCCAATCCCTGTAAAACAGCAGTAGGACATCCTTCAAGGGATCCAAGATTAGAGAGGCTGTAGCCTGGGCTGAGGAACACTGCTCACCCCCCCCCCCATGCATGAATTTCGTGCACCAGGCCTCTAGTGTGTGTGTGTGTGTGTGTGTGTGTGTGTGTGTGTGTGTGTGTGTGTATATTAGTGACCCAGCATGTGAGACCAGGGATCCCAGGGTTCCCTGATAGATTGCCCCAAAGAGGTAGGCCAGAGCCCTGGGCCCAGCCTCTACACCCCACGGAGGTGTGGGCCCCCCACCCCAGGCCTTTTCCTCTTCTTCCTCTTCTTCCTCTTCCTCCTCTTCTTCCTCATATTCTCCTTCACCTCTTTCTCCTCATCTTCCTCTATGATAATGGCTTCTTTCTTCTCCCGAAGCCTGGCTAACATCTGGTACTCCCATCCCCCTGTGCTACAGGTATCTAGGGCCTCTCCACCAAAGTCTCTTGGCTCTGGCTCCAGCATGGACTCCAGCTCGGTAATGTGAATGTCGATATTCAGGCTTCCACCAGCCACCGCCTCAGGAGAGAATGTTTTCAGGCTCTCTGTGGGAGGGGGCACCTCCCTATACCCAGACTCAAAATCAGGATCCCAGTAGAAACACCCAGCACCCAGGGTGAAGTACGTGCACACTCCTCCTTCCTCCAGAATGATATAGGGAAATGGTGGGGGCAGAGTGAGGCCCAATCCCACCCCTTCGTGTCAGCCAGCACCTGTGCCACCTCCGTTTCCTCCTGGAGCCTCAGGCAGTGCTCTGGTGGATACAAAGGCAGTCTCATGAACAGTGATGGTGGTGGAGATGGCAGTGACAGTGGTGGTGGTGGAGAGAGGGCTCCGAGCTGCTGAGGTTGAAGACCTTGGCAGGAGGCCCCTCATCTGGATGGTCCATGGTGACTGTGCTCAGAGCACCATGCTTGCCTCTTCCCTCTCAGCCAGGCCACTGCAGCCTGTCACGCCTAAACAGGAGCTGTCATGCCTGAACACGACCAGATCCGTTTGCAGCTCTGCCCTGCATTGCCTCCCACAGAGCCTGTCCTATTCCCTTCATGCCAAGTGTTCAGGTCCCAACCCTCCCTGATGTGAAGGGCCTATTCTTCCTTGTCGTTGGCTGCCAGCTGTAGGGCGGCACTTGCGTTTTCAATACCACTGCCCCGCCCCAAGGCCTCACCATGTGGAGTGGCCACCAGGCCCCACCTCTATGGCACACACAGCCTTAGGACCCCAGGCCTTGCTGCATGGAGCAGCTGCTGAGCCCTGCCAACCTATGTGCGCCCACTATTCATGCAGCCTCCTGTGATGATCTGAAGGCCTCATGTATGTGGGGGTGACTACCACCTACGATATTACTAGTACACTAGAGGCCTGATGCACAAAGTTGATGCACAGGGGTGTGTGTCCCTGAGCCTGGCCTGCACCCTCTCCAATCTGGGACCCCTTGAGGGATCTGACTGCCCTTTTAGGCCTGATAGGGCCTAAATGGGCAGTCAGACATCTCTCTCACAATACAGGACTGCTGGCTCCCAACTGCTTGCCTGCCTGCCTTCCTGATTGCCCCTAAATGCTCCTGCCTGCCAGCCTGTTCACCCCCTAACCACTCCCCTGACAGCCTGTATGCCCCTAACTACCCTCCCCTGCAGGCCTGGGTCCCCCTCAAATGCCCTTCCCTTCAGGCCCAGTTGCCCCCAACTCCCCTCCTCTGCTGGCATGGTCACCCCTAACTGTCCTTCCCTGTAGGCTTGATCACCCCCAACTGCCCTCCCTTGCAAGCCTGGTCCCTCCCAACTGCCCTCCCCTGCTGGCCATCTTGTATCCACATAGGGGCAGTCATTTTTAACCGCATGGGGGGTCGCCCTCTTGTGTGTTGGAGTGATGGTCAATTTGCATATTATTCTTTTATTAGATAGGATTAGATAGGATAGAGGACTGGGGGCAACTGAAGCCTCCTGCTCTCTCTAGCTCTGTGGCTGCTACAATTTTTGTTGGGATTTATTTATCTTCTATAATTGAAACTTCATAGCTTGCAGTGCAGGCCTGGGCCTACCAGGGTGTGCAGGACAACATGGCTGCAGCCATCTTGGTTGGGTTAATTTGCATACTCGCTCCTGATTGGCTGGTGGGCATGGCTTGTGGGTATAGCAGAGGTATGGTCAACTTGCACATTACTTTTTATTATCCTATATAATAAAAGAGAAACATGCAAATTTGACCGTACCTTCACTCTTGATTGGCTATGCTACCAGCCAATCAGGAACAGTGGTGGGGTCAAGTGGCAGGAGCACAGGGCCTGGGGGTGGAGATGAAACTGAGGTGGTAGTGAGCACCCAGCCCCCGGGCACTGTGAAGCGGCAGCAGCAGCAGTGGTGGCAGTGGCAGGGAGTCCCTGGCCCCCAGAGTGCTGTGAGTAGAAGTGGTGGCAAGCTCCCAACCCCCGGGGCCAGGTGGTCACAGGCAGCTGGGGCTGAGCTGAGCGGAGACTTTAGGCCTCTCATGAGAGACTTTAGGCCTTGGGTAGGCTGGGGGTGAGCCATCAGTTGGACATCCCCTGACGGCTCACAGTTCCTTACGAGGGGGCAGGTTGGGTTGAAGGATCATCCACCCCCAATGCATGAATTTTATGCACTGGGCTCCTAGTATCTAATAAAAGTATAATATGCAAATTTCTCTCAACTGGGATTTTGACCAAGGGGTGTGCTAGCCAGACAACTGTCCATGGCCTCTCCCCACAGCTGACCCTGGCTGGCAGTGGTGGTGGCAGGTGGCCAGGAGAAGAGAGGCCCCGACCAGCAGCCAGCAGCTGCTAGGGACCCTTACCTGTGCATGGATTTTGTGCAGTGGGCCTCTAGAGTACACTGAGTGGCCAGATTATTATAATCTCTGAACGCATAATAATCTGGCCACTCAATGCATATCCTATATAATAAAAGAATAATATGGAAATTGTCCCCTCAACCAGGAGTTTGACCAGCAGGCAGGCCGGCCTACCACCCATGTACCCTCACCCTGGCCAGGCAGGCCAGACTCCAGCATGCAGCTATATATACATGAGTGGCCAGATTATTATGTGTTCAGAGATCATAATAATCTCGCCACTCAGTGTATATCCTATACAATAAAAGGCTAATATGCAAGTAGATCTAACAGCTGAACAACTGGACAACCGAACAACTGAATGCTATGACATGCGCTGATCACCAGGGGGCAAATGCAGAACATGGCAGGCTTAGCTGTGACAGGATGGTGGAGCAGGTGAGCAGGGGGTGCCAGACCAAGGCTTGGCACCAGTTGCTGTCATTGAGGCAAGCCTCTGGTAGTTACTAAAAATCTTTGCTCCCATGTGCCGCAGTCCCACTTGACATTTGTTCCTTCTCCTGGTGCCTGTCCTGCTCACACCCAGAGCTGGCACCAGAATCACTACTCACACCCACTGCCAGTGCCCAGCACCAGTCACAATCTCTTGTCACCATCAGTGGATACAAGGGATGGCTGCCAGCCTGATTGTCCCTGAGGGCTTCTTCACCTCCCCCTGCTCCTAAGGTGCAATCAGGGCAGCAGCCGTTGCTCATACCTGCTGCTGGTGCCAGCTCCCATCACTCCCTGCCATCAGTGGGTCGAGCAAAGCTGGCATCATCAGCACATGGGAGTAGCAGAAGTGGGGCTGCCGGCAGATAGGGTATTGGGGTCCGTAGCGGGAGGGGGAACAGAAGATGGGCTTAGACTCGCCCATGTGCATACTGTAGCCTTACGGCCCACAGTTCCTTTCAAGGTGCATGAATTACTGGGCCCCTAATATATATATATATATGTATTAAAGAGAGAGAAGAAGGGAAAAGGGAAGAGAGAAAGAATCATCAAGGGTGAGAGAATCGTCGACTGGGAATCAAACCTGCAGCTCCTTGGTTCATGAGTCTTTATTTAACCACTGAGTAACACCAGCCAGGTTTATAGTTCTTATCTCCAAATATAACCACATTGTGGGTAGGGATTTAACATATGAACTGGGGGAAGGGACAAAATTCAGTGCAAATAGGTACTTTTTAGAGATGCAAATCACAATTCCTATAGCAAATGACAAGAAGCAGGTCACTTCATAGAATAAGTGCTAGGAGGACACTGACTAAAACATAAATTTAGAAGTGTCAGTCTCATTTATTTATCTATTTGAAAAAGGGTTACTGGGCCTTTATCATATGGCTAACATTATGTTTGGCAGTAGGAACACAGAACATGAACAGGGTAAGGTCAAAGCCATTTGTCACCTCAAGCCGACTGGGGTATGGGAAATGGGCACACACTCAAATCTGTGCAAGGTGTGGGTGGTTTGGAATCCTGAGCCAGTGAGTCATGGATCCTGTTATGTAAGCTGAGTCTGTGGTTCAGAGTTAATGTTTTGGTTTCAGATTTCCTGTGGTGTTTTGTGCTGTGATTAGATATAGAGATTCACTCAAAATAGCTTTGTAGAAAATCTGACTCCCTGAAGCCCTGCTTTTCCCCTTTGTTTTTAGCCTCAAAACAGCAACACACCTCAAAGTATTAGAAATGGCAAAAAGCAACAACAAAAAAACGATAGGAGAAGAAAACAGTTCTACTTAGGCAACACAGTGAGTATGGGCAGACCAATAATTTGGACAGGCCCTTTCGGTGTCAATGAATATTTAAGCACCACGTAACCTAAACTCTTAGGGTAAAATTAAAACAATCAAGAGAATATACGCTCAGAGAAGTTAAAAGGCTTGTGAAGGATCACACAGAATATTGACAACAGAGCCAGGAATAGTATCCTGTTTGGTATCAGTTCCCTTCAGTGCTACTCAAGCATATTGATATTTATTTTATACTAGGGGCCCAGTGCATAAAATTCATGCACTCATAGGGGTGGGGGGGTCTTCAGCTCAGACTGTATCCTCTTGCAGTCTGGGACCCCTCAGGGGATGTCTGACTGATGGCTCAGGCCCTCTCCCCTGCCTAAGCCATCAGTCGGACATTCCTTCTGCTGCTGTACTAGCCAGCCATGAGTCTGGCTTCTGGCTGAGCAGTTCTCCCTTTGTGGGAATATACTGACCACCAGGGGACAGCTCCTGCACTGATCATCTGCCCTCACGTGGTCAGTGTGTGTCATTGTGATTGGTAGTTCTGCTGTTCAGTCAATTTGCATATTAGCCTTTTATTATATAGGATTTGCCTCAATGTAGGTACAGAAATTAAAGTAAGCTTGCTGAAAAGTTTATGGTAGTTTGAGGTTTGCTGCCACATCCAAGCACTTGTTCATTTTTTTCTGGTAATTCACTTTTATGGGTTTTATAAAAACATTGATCACAACAGATTAGAAAAAAATACTGGTGTTTCACCCTAATTAGGTTGCTGAACCATGAGCTCTCCTTCAGACCTGGCAGAACCCATTCTATTGATTTAATCTACATGCTGGGGCAGCCTAGGCTCTGGGAGAGAGGCACAGGCAGAACAATGCTAGGTCTTTGCCCTCTTTCCCTGCTGCCCACACAAGTGTCATTTGGGTAGCTTTGCCAGGAAGCTGAAGCTTTACTCTCCTCATGGGGCTACTGATCCTTCCCTCTGGGAAGAAGACTGGATATAGGGGATAAAAGGAGTGGGGGGCAATAGATGCATGGCTGGTAAAGTTGGGTGGACTAGTGAAGGTGCTTTCTGTCAGTTGCACCTGAAAATAGGTCATTGGCCAGAGTAGGCATGGCCCCTGCAAGCACAGGAAGATTTGAAATATTTAATATCCAAAACAAAGGGTCTGGCTATTTTGGTTACTTGGGACTCTGGTTGCAGGGGATGGGCTCTCTAGGTTCCCCCACACTCACCCACAAGGCCCATGGCAATGGGGACCTCCCACACAATGGACTAATGGACTGCAAGTAACCTGATGCTGAAATGTGCAATGGGAATTCTGGATGCTGACATTGCTTCTAACTCTACAGAAGCTCCATCTACACTTCTATAATTGGATTAAGGGAAATGAGACTTTGGAAACCTAGCGATGTAATTCCACAAAAATAAAGCTTTCTATCATATCTCACCATCCTGTGGGGACCTCTGGAAACGCTTATTCCAATGGTCTCCCACAAATCCTATTTTCACTCAGCAGAGAAAGACCAGTCACCCATTTCTCTGAAGACATCTTACAGAGGAGCATTGATAGACTTGTTTCACACTACTCGATTTCCTGGCCCACCCTCTCTCTGATTCCATTGTCCTGTTCTTCTAGCCAGCACAGCAGCAAATCATGACTCTTTCCAAACACTCAGGCTCAAATCCTGATATCCTTACCTCTTTCAATTTTTCAATTCCCCATCTAATTATTCATCACTATCATAAAAAAATCCGTTTTGATTTTTCATTCAAATATTTCTGGCACTGGTATCTCTGCTTCCGCAGGCTCTTTCTTTTAACATATCTTTCATATATCCTAAAATGTTGTTTGTTGGTAGCACTTTCTCTCACTTGGGAAAATCTGCGAACTCTATGAGAAGATACATCCCAAACCACTACTCTGAGGATAAAGACCATGTCCATTTACCTGGTCCCAATCCATCTTTCCATCCCTGTTTTTCAATCATCCATCATGGCCCTTCTGCTCAAAAGACAATTGAAATTTCCTATTGTGTTTTAAGATGTGCCCTACACTTTCCTATGTTGCATTTCTGTTTAAGCTAACTCTTCAGGCTATCATATTCTTCCTCTTATCTCTGTCCACTGAATGCCACTCATCCTTTATAGTGTAGCTCAGACCTTACTCTTCTCTCTCACTGTTTTCAGAAACGCTATTTCTGCCTAGTGAACGATAGAATTTTGACTATGCCTCCGTTGTGGCACTTATTTCATATTGTTTTCCTTTAGTGTTATTTGTACACATGCAAAATCTTTCCTAGATTATCAGCTCCATGGGGATAGCCCACCATATCATATGCATGTAGTTTATATGTTGAATAAACATGACACATGAGTTGTAATCAAAGCATGATTTTATTTTCATCATCCAACTTTATTCAGTAGCATTAATCTTCCCCTGGCTCTGGGTAGTGTTTCCAGCAGGACCATGGCTGTTCTGATCTTTCCTAAGTAATAGATTGTTCTAGAATCATTTTTGCAAATATTTTTGTGATTACTGTGCTCAATCCAATGTAGAAGATAAAACCCTAAAATTGACATTGTTTTCTCTCTTGTCTTGCTGTGATTCGACAGTCTGTTCCATCCTTCTAAGTCTCTGGATCTATTTGTTCATCAGTTTATTTTGTTCATTAGATTCCCCATATGAATGAGACCGTGTGATACTTGTCTTTTTCTGACTGGTTTATTTCACTTAGCACAATATTTTCTACGTCCCTCCATGCTGTCTCATAGGGTAAGAGATCCTTCTTTTTCGCTACATAATATTCCATGATGTAAATGTACCAGAGTCTTTTTGCCCACTCAAATAGTGATTAGAGGCCCACCAAGTGGAATTGCATGAGACCCAGAACCAGCACTTCCGGAGACCCAGCATCAAGTCCCTGCCCACCCGCATGCACCTTGCCATGCATGCAGCTTCACCCACCTTGAAGACAGTTGTGGACAGAGATAAGAATAGTTTCCTGCCCTAACCTTTCCTTCTCAGGAGCACTTAAATTGACCTTCGTTGGAAGGTGAGAATTGAACAGAGCAACACTTGCTTGTTCCCATGAAGAAATCATATGATGTTCAGCAACTGCCTTTTGGCATTTGGTCATGATGCCGTGATGGTGTCATGACCACGGGGTTTTTATAATAGAGATGGGCACTTGGACTGTTTCCTGATCTTAGCTATTATAAATTGTGCTGCTATGAACATAGGGATGCATATACTAGTATTTTTGCTGATTGGTGTTTTGGGTTTCTTAGAAGTAGGATCATTGGGTCAAGCAGCAGTTCCATATTTAATTTTTTTGAGGAAACTCCATACTGCTTTATAAAGATTTCACTAGCCTGCATTCTCACCAGAAGTGTACTAGAGTTCCCTTTTACTCATACTCTTGCCAGTACTTATCATTTGTTGATTTGTTGATGGTAACCATTTTGACAGATTTGAGATGGTACCTCATTGTCATTTTGATTTGCATCTCTTAGATGATTAGTGACTTTAAGCATGCTTTCATGTATCTTGGCCTTCTGTATGTCCTCTTTTGAAAAGTGTCTATTTAGGTTCTTTGACTATTTATTTATTTATTTATTTATTTATTTTTATTGGATTATTTATTTTCTTTTGTTAAGTTGCATGAGTTCCCTGTAAATGTTGGAGATTAAACCCTTATCAGAGATAATGTTGGCAAATATGTTCTCCCATGCAGTGGGCTTTCTTGTTGTTTTGTTGATGGTTTCTTTTGCTGTGCAGAAGTTTTTTATTTTGATGTAGCCCCATTTGTTTTTTTTTTCTTTTGTTTCCCTTGCTCTAGGAGATGTATAGACAAACATATTGCTATGAGATATGTCTGAGATTTTACTGCCTGTGGTTTCTCTTAGGATTTTTATGGTTTCATGACTTCCTCTAATATGACTGTATTGTTAGTAATATCTCCCTTAAGGTCCTCAGAAGCTTTTTATACATTTAAGTGCTCCTATATTGGGTGCATATAGGTTTGTTTACCAGGGTTATATCATCTTGTTGGATCAATTCCTTTAGCATTATGTAGTGACTTTTACTGTCTCTTATGATGGCCTTCATTTTGAAGTCTATTTTGTCAGAAATGAGTTTGCTGTCCCACCTTTTCTTTTTTCCCCCTCTTTTTTTTATTTACAATATAACTTATATTTAATAGTAGTACATATGTTTTCCTTTTCCTCCCCAATGTCCTCCCCCCAGCATCCCTTACCCCCCAGCACATGTCCCCACCTGCCCCCCTCCCCGCCCCAGTGTCTTTCATTCATTGGTTATGCTCATATGCATGCATACAAGTCCTTCGGTTGATCTCCCCCAGCATCTGCCTCCCATCCACCCCAGCCTTCCCCCTGTAGCTTGACAGCCTGTTCAAGGCCACCCTGCCTCTATATCAATCACCCCCCCCCCTGTTTCTTTTCTTCAAAAATATCTTGCCTCTGCATACTAGAAACAAAGGTATAAGAACAAAAAAATGTTTGAGTGTCAGTTTCAATGTCCAACTGTTCTGAGTCCCAGTTTCAATGTCAAATAGTTCTTCATGTGTACATGTCAGCAATGCTATCCAGAAGGTGGACACATTGTGGCAATGCAAGAGCCATCCTCTCTGGTATGGTTCTGGGCCGCCTGCAGCCACGCACAGCTGCTGACTGCTAGCATGGCAAGGTGTCGTTAGCGTCGCCCATCTCTGGACCGTCCTCGTGGCTGGAACAGACCCATCAGTTCCTCACTGTCTCAGGAACCCACATGGTCTTGGAGTTGTTCTCTGCAAACACACAAATACATTCTCGACCAAAGGTTAACAAAGGGATCCTCTCTGCAAAATAGACTTGGCATTCTTTTTATTTTTGCCTAAATGATTTTCCTTTGGCTTATTTTGATACCATGTGTGTTTTTTTCATGGGTGTCCTACAGTTGGCTTTACAAATGGAATTTACTTTTCTGGAGTAAGAATTTTCTAGATGTATTTTACTTACAGGATATTTTTCCTTACATGATATTACCACACTGCCCCCCCCCCCTTTTGATTAATGGGGGCTTTTGGAAATTTTATCTTGCAGTCTTGGTAATTTTAAATTTTAATTTTTGCACACAAATATGACTGCTTTAGGTTCTTTGAATGTTAGGCCATTTTACAGTGAGATGAATTACTAATAGATATTTTAGTTAATGTTTTAGGAACAGCTTTTTGTGCAGTACACTTAAATTTTCTTGAGTATTCACTTATTTCACTTGGCCAATTTAAATTAATCTGAAAACTTGATTACTATTTTCCTGTCAATTTTAATACTCAAGCAGAAATCTTAGTTTACCCTGTAAATACTAGTGGAAAGGAATATTTGTATTTTTTAGTAGATTCTCAGCATTCCTGGTAATAAACTGAATTTAGGTATAGAGCAGCTATTGCTGGCCGAGTCTCTATCTGCCACCTGGGTCCCGGTATGTGTTGTGCGTGGGAGGCGAAGCAGCCGTGGGGGTAGGAGACCTCCCTCAGGAGGGGTGAGAATTCAAGCCCCTGCAAGGTTTGTGGATACGGGTCTGTACCCCACCTCTGTTGACCTTTTAGTTCTCTCCTGTTGGCCCCTCTGCGACTGTGCCTGTCTTAGGTTGTTCCTTCCCTGAGGAATCTTACCTGTCTCTGGCTAACCAGCCATCCTCTGGGGCCAAACAGGGTGATGTGAGGTTCAGTTCTGTCTCCTTTGTAGTCTATGCCCCCATGGCCTCCACGTCCAGCACCTGCCT
This sequence comes from Antrozous pallidus, assembly GCA_027563665.1. Taxonomy (NCBI): domain Eukaryota; kingdom Metazoa; phylum Chordata; class Mammalia; order Chiroptera; family Vespertilionidae; genus Antrozous; species Antrozous pallidus. Next base: position 69,958,073 of record CM050514.1, read on the forward strand.
TGGGGTCCTCTTGCCTGCTGGCGGGGTCCTGGTACTGATCACATATCTCGGGTGACCCAGGTTTCTTCTCCAGGAGGGTCCACCTCACAGCATTGGTCAAGAGACAGATCCATGGTGCCATCTGCCCAGAGGCTTCAGCCACAGCTTGAACTGAAAGCTCAGGCATCAGCTGTGTGTATTTGAATAGTAAGAAGAGGGTCCCTCTTGGCAAAAGGGGAAGAAGGGCCAATATAGAATGCTCGGATGCCTTCCCAGTGCCTTAATTCCTCCCGAAAGGGATTAATTCCTTTCCTATCCTTTTTTAAATTGCTGCCCAACATTCAAAGAATTAGTTTGTAACTTTATTTGGGATAATTGTATAATATGCTGTTGTCAAATATCAAATATTATAATGACATTGTAGAATAATATCATGTAAGGGTATTATGGTGTCATGGGAGGTTAAGGAGAGCCTAGCCTAAGGACTGGTGTCCATAGGAGATGACAAGCTCTAGGCCATGTTAATTCAATCTCAAACTAGCTGCCAATTTTTTTTATAACTTTATATAAACTTTGTCAGTGTCCCACCTTTTCTTGCATTTCCGTTTGCATGGGAAATTTTTTCCATCCCTTCACTCTCATCCTGTGTGAGTCTTTTGTGCTGAGGTGAGTCTCTTGTAGACAGCATATTTTTGGGTCACAATTTCATATCTATTTTGCTACTCTATGTCTTTTGATTGAAACTTTTAATCCATTTACATGAGGTTATTATTGACTAGAGGCCTTGTGCACGACATTCGAGGACTGGGGGTGGGAGGGTCCCTCAGCCTGGCCTGTGCTGTCTTGTGGAGTGGGCCAAGCTGGCAGTCAAACATCCCCCAAGGAGTCCTTAGCACTGCTGCAAAGGTGGAAGAGGCTCCCACCACCACTGTTGCGCTTGCCAGCTGTGAGCTAGGCTTCTGGCTCAGTGGGAAGCTCCTGCCTTGAGTGCCTGTCCCCTGGTGGTCAGTGTGTGCCACAGCATCCAGTTGTTCCTCTGGCCAATTTGCCTGTTAGCCTTTTATTGTATAGAATAGGTACTTATTTATTGCCATTTTTATTCTTTATGGCTATGTTTCTCTCTCTAGTTCTTCTTATTATTACAGCAGTTCCTTTAACATTTTTTGAAATGTTGGTCTGGTGGTGAAAATCTGCTTTAGCATCCACCCCTTCCCCCACCTCCACCCAAGAAAGCTCTTTATTTTCCCATCATTTTTTGAGTGACAACATTGCTGGATAGAGTAGTCATAGTTTCAGATTCTTGCTTTTCATTTCCTTGAATACTTCCTGGCATTCCCTTTTGACCTGTAGAGTTTCTGATGAAAAATCATCTGACAGCCTTATGGGACCTCCTCTGTAGGTAACAAAATTGTTTTTCACTTGCTGCCTTTAAGACCCTCTCTGTTTTTAATTTTCTGGCATTTTAATGATGATGTGTTTGTGCATGAGCCTGTTTGGATTCTTCTTGCTTGGGACTCTTTGTGCCTCCTAAACTTGTGTGACTTTTTCCTTCACCAGGTTAGGTAAGTTTTCTGCCATTATTTCTTAAAATGGGTTCTCTATCCCTTGCTCGCTTTCTCCACCTTCCGATGCAAATATTGTTAAATTTCCTGTTGTTCCACAGCTCCCTTAAGCTGTCCTCCTGTTTTTAATTTTTTTTTAATGTTTGGTTCTCTGATTGTGTGAATTTTTTCTATTTTGTCTTCTAATTCACTGATCCCACCCTTGACTCCCCCTATCCAATGTGTTCCTTATTAGCGCTATGTCATTCTTAATTTCCAAGTGTCATTTTTTTATAGTTTCTATATCTTTTCTCATTCTGTTGAGCATCCTTATAATCATCATTTTGAACTATATATCTGATAAATTTCTTATCTCCATTTCATTTACTTCTGGGGAATTCTCGTGTTCTTTCATTTGGAACTTGTTTGTTTTGTTTCCCAGTTTGGCTGCCTGGTTGGGTTTGTGTGTGTGTATTAGGTAGGTCTGCTGTGCCTCCCAGTCTCTGGTGCAGGACAGTTTCAGAAACTGTTTGAGTATCTTTTGGAGATATCAGCAATTCACAGCTTATGGCTCCCTCTGCTCCAGCAGCGTGCCTTTGGAAAGGACCAAGATGTGCGCTAAGGTCTGCTTTTCCTAGACCCGGGTCCAGGAGAAGACCAGGCAGATACTTGGAGCCTCCAGAGATCCACTTCTGCCTGTGGTCTGATTGTTATTCTCAGAGTCTTACTGAACCTCAGGCCATAGACCACAGCAAGGCATAGATTCCACAGAATAGGACAAGTGGTTTTGCAACAGGATGGGGCAATTGCTCCTCCCCAGGCAAAAGCTGCCTGGATGATAAAGGTCTGCCTGAAAAAGATGTCCTCTGCAGTGTGAAGGAATGACTCAGCACAGGAAACGGGAAATTCCAGAGCTCCTAACCCTGGCCTCTGCTCACACAGCTCCAGTCCATTTTTCCCGTCTGCCAGAGCCCAAGGTGAGTGGCTGCACACAAATTTTCTTGTATTAGTCCTTTATCAAGGTTCCTGCATTTCTCGCCATCTCTTCCTGGCAGACAGCAAGCCTGCTGCTTTTTACAACCAGATGTTATGTGGGTACCTTTCTCAGTTCTGGTGCTCTGGGCTAAGGAGCCCAGCCTAGAGTTTAGGCCCCAAAGTTCTCAGTGGGAACCCTAACAGCTGAGATATCCCTCCAGAACCTTGCTGTCTTCGACAGCCTGGCTAGCCCTCTTGGGCCTCTGCACTTCCTACCAGTCTCTATGTATATCTATTTTACATCCTTGGTTATCAGGGTTTCCAGCTAGTCTTCAGTTGATTATTCAAGATGGTTTTTCTGTGTTTTGGTTGTAATTCCAGTTTGGCCCTAGGAGAGTGTCAGTGTAGCTTCCACTTAATCCATCACCGTTTTGGGACTGCCAGGCACCTGCTTTCTGTTCTCTCCTAGATCACTTCTTTTCTCATATTTGATGGGTTTTTAATAATTGTGGTTATCCATTTAAATACTCACCTGTCCCTTCTTTGGTCATAGGAGCCTCTTCATGTCAACTTCGAATCCCTTTGATATAACCCTAGTAATCCTTCACAGCATTCTTTCTCTCTCTCTGATAAGATGTTCCAGATTTATTTTGTACATTTCCTGCCCTGAATAAACTGTTTCTCCAAGAGACCTCGGTTTAGGGTTGTTTTGTTTTTAAGTGGGAAATGGTATGTCAGAACAATTGGGTGCTAGAGATGCTCACTACTACTTGGTGGTCATTGTTTCTAGGCCTCTTCAGCAAATAGGTCTTGAAAAGATCCTTCCTCCTTCCCTTCCCTTCCCTTCCCTTCCCTTCCCTTCCCTTCCCTTCCCTTCCCTTCCCTTCCCTTCCCTTTAATCCTTCCCCTTCCCTTCCCTTCCCTTCCCTTCCCTTCCCTTCCCATCTCTTCCCTTCCCTTCCCTTCCCTTCCCTTCCCTTCCCTTCCCTTCCTCTCCTCTCCTTTTCCCCTCTCTTCCTTCTTCTTTCTCTCTCTTCTCCCCCCCGCCAGTGATTCTCTTCTAACTCTATGCTTGTGTACTGTAAGTCTTCATTTAATATCATTTATAGGTTCTGTGACTTTAAACCAAACAATGTGTAATGAAACCCATCTTATAGGCTTAGTGATATAACAAGAGTTAGTTCCTTATGACATCTCATCAACATTGTAACAAAATGACATTTAAAAAATGATGTCTTTCAAGGACCTGCTATATACACATATTTCAGGGTAAAATAATAACTCTATTTAAAATTTGGGAATGCTAGAAACATTTGTAATTATATGTTTTAGTAAATTTTCTCTTTGATTTTCTTCATCAGGAATTTATAGTAATTGTATTTTGGATCTTCTTTGACTATTTTTAATATTGTTATTTTTCTCATATTCTCTTTATCTACTCATTTCTTTTGATTTTTTAAACATATTTTTATTGATTTTTTACAGAGAGGAAGGGAGAGGGATAGAAAGTCAGAAACATCAATGAGAGAGAAACACCAATCAGCTGCCTCCTGCACATCCCCTACTGGAGATGTGCTTGCAACCAAGGTACATGTCCCTGACCGGAATCGAACCCGGGACTCTTCAGTCCGCAGGCTGACGCTCTATACACTAAGCCAAACCGGTCTTGGCTCACTTGATTTTAAAAATTTGTCTCATTTTCACCTTTCATTTTATTAAGGCATTATCTGTTGATACTAGTAATTCACTCTTGTGTTCCTTCTTAATTTTTAGTCTTTGCTTCTGAAATAATTTTATTTTATTTCGAATTCTTTTCTGAATTATCACCTCATTTTGAGTTTTTCTGATCTAAATTATGTTGTTCTTTGATGTTCCATGTAATGTAATCTTTTATTTCTTTTTATATCTGTTCTACAAACATGTCTTTCTGGCATGCTTTCATTGTTTGTAGAGAAGTGATTCTGTTCATTATTCTCGTATAATAACTTTGTGTGGGATTTGACCTTAATATTTTCCTGTTTCTTAATTAGTGTTTCCAAATTTTTAGAAGGAAGAATGATTCAGGGTAGCTTTCGTAACTTCAGAGAGCTATTATTTTCTGTGCTTTTTAAAAAATTTTTATGGAGTTCAAAACCATTGTGCCTTGCTTTTTGAACTCTGTTTATCTCTTTTACCTTTATATTAAACTTTTCTCCTCATCTACATCATCCTTGTCCTATTCTATTCTAATGCCGCTCCTCCTAGTTACTACTCAGTGTAGGAGGCAGCCACAGTGGCTGTTCTGAAAGTCTGTGGTGACCAGGCTTTTCAGCTCTCCTGCAGCAGCCTCCTGTGAGAGCCTGCTAATGCGTGGGCAGAGCCTCCCAGTTTCAGCTTCTGCTTTCCACCAGACTCTCTGAGTGCTTCCGCAACTTTCCTTGGCTCTTTGGAGGCTCTCCAGTTCTCAGTGCTGTTACATGCCATGTTGCAGCTCCCCACTTCCTTCTTTTTTAAAAATGATATATTTTATTGATCTTTTACAGAGAGGAAGGGAGAGGGAGAGAGAATCAGAAACATCAGTGAGAAGCATCCATCAGTTACCTCCTGCACACCCCCACACTGGGGATGTGCCTGCAACCAAGGCACGCACTTTTGACTGGAATCAAATCCAGGGCCCATCAGTCTCCAGGCCGATGCTCTATCCAGTGGGCCAAACCAACTAGGGCTCCCCACTTCCTTCTGAACGGAGTTGATGATCTTGCAGGTTATGGTTGTTGTAGTCTGGCCTCATCTGTGGTCTGTGGGATAGTTTGAGACCTGAGTTTTTTTTTGTTGTTGTTTTTTGTATTATTTTTTTTAATTTGACTGTATGGGCTTTTTGTTCTTTTGTGGGGTTTTGTTTGTTTGTTTGTTTGTTCGTGTGTGTGTGTGTGGGGGGTGTTTGGTAAATGGTATTAATGAGTTTTTGGCTTTGCTATATAGTTGCTCTGTTTGTTTTGATGTGAGGATTTGGAAAGATTCAAAGACGCCACTACCCCAGTTTTCCTGGAACAAACAGTGCGCTCTAATTATGTCAAGAACATAACATTTTCTAAAATGTATTGTTTCTCTTAATAAATCTCTTTCAAAGAGATTTTTCAGAGTTGTCTTGTTCTTTTTGAAAATGGCATTCAAAATATGATGGCTTGTTTTTGTAATGCTGTGCCCTACATCCACCTTCATATGACCCTTGTCTTACATGCAAACAATATCTTTACATAGATATCCTGTAATTTTTATCCTTTCTCACTCCCTCCCTTTCTTCCTTCCTCTCTTAAACCAAAACAAAGATGAATAAAAGGGTTGTCTGTGTTTTTAATTATTGACTTATATCCAAGAGGAACTGCAGCAGATGGTGTTCCAGCTCCACCTATATCCGTCACTCTCATCACTTTGGTGCACTTTGCCCAGTAGCTGGCACCAGCACTTATTTGCTTATGAGCTTTCCATGGTACCAGAACTTATTTGCTTATGAGCTTTCCATGGTACCAGAACTTATTTGCTTATGAGCTTTCCATGGCCACCAGAGCCTGCATGGTTTACCTGAGATGCTACTGCCCCTCATGGGAGCAATCCTTAATTAATCAATGCTGATGTATATGGTAGACAGAAAACCAGCACATTCAAAGATATCCACATTCTAATCCCCCAAATATATGAATATATTACCCTTTGTGACAGAAGTATTTCTGCAGAAGTATCTCTGCAGATGTGACTAAATTATTGATCTTGAAATGGAAGATTATCCTGGGTTACTCAGGCAGGCCCAATCTTATCACACAAGTCCTTAAAAATGAAAGAGGAAAGTCATAAGCGGAGAGAAATTTGAATATGCTATGCTGCTGGCTTTGGAGATGGAGGAAGGAGACACCAGCCAAGCACCACAGATGGCCACTAGCAGCTCAAAAAGGAAGGAAACAAATCCCCCAGATATGGCCCTTGATTTTAACACCTTGATTTCAGCTCAGTAGGACAGTTTGTACTTTTGACCTCCAAAACTGTAAGATAATAAAGTTGCATTATTTTAATTCACAGTAGTTTTGGCAATTTGTTATAGGAGCAATAGGAAACTAATGAAATGGCTAAATGCCCTCAGCTTCCTCAATTCTTGAGTGGGATAACTCTCAGGCATCTGTTGTCTCCCAGAGTTCCCAGAGGTGGATGGGGTTAAGTGGTTTATCCACAGTGGTAACTTGCCAGGAAACACAACATTTCTTAGCTTCCTTCCTTTTCCTGTTTTTTACTCCCCTACTGTGTTGGGAATACCTGTGAATGAATTTGCTTGCACTTGAGTCCTTGGATTGGGACTTGGTTAAGGGGAAACCAAAACTGAAACAGAACTTGAGATGGCTTTGGTGAGAGACTTATGTAAGTACTTGTTCAAATTCGCCAAGTTTGAATTGAAGGAGAAGGGACTTTTATAATTGTTATACATTTTTATCACTTCCAAGATGCAGTGGTGCAAAGGCCTTGAGAAGCAAGGTGGAAGCTTGAAACTCAGGTGGTCACAAAACATACTCCCTATCTTTGTTTCAGAGCATTTGGTGAGTGTTAAGGGGTATATCTGTTGAGTGATTCTTCAGTACTCAGGATAAGACTGTGGACTTTCATTCATAGGCTTTCACTGCCACAAGGGGTTATGAATTTTAGGAGGAAATTTCAGCATATAATACAGATTGGTTGACTACACCAGGGTCTCTATGCCTGAATACCATAGACTTTTTTTGGGCTGGATGATTTTTTTGTTGTGAGGTCTGTTCTGTGCATTGTAGGAAGGCAACCAATGGATGTGCACTCTCATATAGATGTTTCTCTCTCTCTTTCTTTCTGTCACACCTTTCTCTTTCTATCCCTCCCTTGTTCCCTTTCACACTCTCTAAAAGTAAATAGAAAAAAAATCCTCAGATGATGATCAAAACAACAACAAAGAAGGTACAACACCAAGAATGAACCCCAATGCAAGCTATGAATTTTGTGTGAAAATAACGGGTCAGTACTGGTTTGTCTATTGTAACAATGGTACTACTCTGGTGCAGACTGTTGACTGTAAGAAGGGCTGTGCTAGTATGGACAAAAGGAATATATAGTATAGGAACTCTGTATTTTTTGCACAAGTTTGTTGTGAAATCAAAACTACTATAAAATGATTGATTTTTTAAAAAATCAACTGTTTCCCTTCCTTAACAGTGGTAACTCTAAAACTATAGCCTTAAAAGGAAATAAATTTTTTTAAAAATAATTTTATTGAATTTATTGGCATAACATCCTGTCTAATAAAAGAGTAACATGCAAATTTGACTGTACCTTTGCCATACCCACAAGCCACGCCCACAACCACATCCACCAGCCAATCAGGAGCATATTATGCAAATAAACCCAACCAAGATGGCTGCCACCACTGAGAGTAGGAGAAAGGCTTGGGTTTCCCTGGCAACAGAAGAAGCCAAGCTTTCTGCCTGCCTAGGTCTCCACTCAATGTTACAAAGTTTCAGTTATAAAAGATACAGAAATGGTGGCAGCCACTGAGCTGGAGAGAACAGAGGCTTGGATTTCCCTGGCAACAGAGGAAGCCAAGCTTTCAGTCTGCTGTTGCTGGCCTAGGCCTCCACTCTAGGCTACAATGTTTCAAACAGAAAGGCTGCTGCCATGGAGCAAGCAGAAGGCTTGGCTCCGCTTCAGGTTACAAAGTTTTGATAGTAGACACAGATTAATCCCAGACACCAGGGCCTCCGCTTGGGTCACTGAGGAGTGTGGCTGGCCTGCAAATCTCCACAGGCCCCTCACCCAGGCTGCCCCTTACCCCAAGGGAACCCCCACTCTGATCTGGGACACTCTTCAGGGCAAACCAGCTGGCCCCTGCCCATGCACCAGGCCTCTATCCTATCTAATAAAAGAGAAATATGCAGATTGACCATCACTCCAACACACAAGATGGCTGCCCCCATGTGGTCAAAGATTCTGCCCCCATGTGGACATGAGATGGCCACTCCAAGATGGCCAACAGAGGAGGGCAGTTGGGAGGTTCCAGGCCCTGCAAGGGAGGGCAGTTGGGGGCAATCAAGCCTGTAGGGGAGGGCAGTTAGGGGTGACCAGGCCGGCAGAGGAGGGAAGTTGGGGGCAAACAGGCTGGCAGGGGAGCAGTTAGACATCATTTAGGCTGGCAGGATAGTGATTAGCGGGTGATCAGGCTGGCAGGCAGAAGCAGTTAGGAGCAATCAGGGAGGCAGGTGGATGAATAGTTTGGAGCCAGCAGTCCTGGATTGTGAGAAGGATGTCAGACTGCCCGTTTAGGCCCGATTCCAGTAGGATTGGGCCTAAACGGGCAATCAGACATCTCTCGAGGGGTCCCAGATTGAAGAGGGTGCAGGCTGGGCTAAGGGACATTTCCCACCCCTGTGCATGAATTTTGTGCACTGGGCCTCTAGTTGGTTAATAAAATGATATAGGTTTCTAGTGTACAATTCTATAATACATCATCTATATATTGCATTGTGTGTTCACAACCCAAAATCAAGTCTTCTTCAGTCTTCATTTATCTCTCTTTTACCTCCCCCATCTCCTTTTGGTATCAACCCAAGTGCCCATAAGCAGATGAGTGGACATAAGAACTGTGGTACATTTACACAATGGGATACTACTCAGCTATAAAAAAGAAGGAAATCCTACCTTTTGCAACAAAATGGATGGACCTGGTGAGTATTATGTTAAGTGAAATAAGCCAGTCAGAGAAAGAGATGCACCATATGATTTCATTTATATGTGAAATCTAATGCATAATATAAACAAACAAACAAACAAAACAGAAACAGACTTATAGACAGAGAACAGACTGACAGCAGTGGGGAGAGGGGTTGTAGGATAGATGAAAAAGGTGAAGGGATTAAGCAAAAACAAGCAAACAAACAAACAAACCAACCCCCCCCCAAAAAAAAATCCTCACAGACACAGACAACAATATGGTGATTATCAGATGGAGATAAGTTTCTGATCTCAAGTATTTTTTTTAAATATTTTTTTATTGATTTTTACAGAGAGGAAGGGAGAGGGATAGAAAGTCAGAAACACTGATGAGAGAGAAACATCGACCAGTTGCCTCCTGCACACCTCCTACTGGGGATGTGCCCACAGCCAAGGTACATGCCCTTGATCAGAATTGAACCCAGGACCTCTCAGTCCGCAGGCCGACACTCTATCCACTGAGCCAAACTGGTTCAGCTGATCTCAAGTATTTTTTGAACAAGTTCCTTAATAGTTCTTTGCCTGGAATTGGACCTAGCTCACTGATAAATGTCAGATTAAGAATTACCTTCCCATCCACTCCTCTTTCAAATAGTCTCAAGATAGCTATCATTAAATGGGAGCTGGAGAATGGGCAGAGCTTAGTAGTCAGTTAGTAGATTCTTTGGGTTAAAAATCCAAGACGATGTAAATTCCTTAACTGTGGTTATTTGTGCATGAAATTTACTAAAAATAATAGAAATACATCCTACTAAGTTTTTGAGGAAACCTCACGACTACCTTATTATAGCCCGTCACTGTTAAACATCAAACACTGTACCTGGTCCTCAACTTGCACAAGCAGAGAGTAGAGGGATAAAGCTGTGCACCCTCTGAAGTCATCCTCTCCAATTCCCACCTCAACTCTGGTCATAAAGGAAAAATGACCAGTGTAGTGGAGGCTATGATGCACCATCCAAATTCCCTTCAGGACTGAAGGACCTATGTCTCCAGCTCCTGAAATGTTCTTGGCTGTCAGTGTTGCCTGTTAATTTGCTGAAGAGAAGTACCTACCATAGGTCATACCGCCTTCTCTGGAGAGATACAATGACTGATCAATATCCTATCTAATAAAGAGGCAATATGCTAATTGACCATCACTTTGTCACAAAAATGGTTGCACCTATAGCTGAGGTCAAGTTCACATAAGGAGCCTTAAGGAGCAATCAGCAGGGACCTGAGGCCATGCCCTCCCCTGCGGCCATGGGGCTTGACAGGGGATTTCAGGCCACACCCCTCACCTGGCAGGGCTTGACAGGGGATCTCAAGGTGCACTTCCTGTCCTGGTGCTGGGATAGGGGACTTCAGTCTGCTCCCTCCACCCCAGAGCCAGGCTTGGGGAACTCAGGCTGCACCCCACCAGGTGGGGCTTGACAGGGGATTTCAGGTCACTTCCCCCACCCTGGCACCAGGCCGGGGGCCCTCAGACCACACCCTCTGCCTGGCAGGGCTTGACAGGGGACCTCAGGCCATACCCCCATCCAACGGTGCTTGATAGGGGACCTCAAGGTGCACACCCAGTGCTGGGTCAGGGGAACTCAGGCCACACCCCCGCCCAGTGGAGCTTGACGGGGGACCTGAGGCTGCACCCCCCTGCCAGTGGGGCTTGATAGGGGATCTGAGGCTGCTCCCTGCTCCAGGTGCTGGGGTTAAGGACCTGAGGCTCTGCCCACCCCCCACCTGGCGGGGCTTGACAGAGGACCTTAGACCATGCCCTCCACCAAGTGGGGCTTGACAGGGGATCTCAGGCCTTGTCCCCCACCTGGTGGGGCTTGATGGAGGACCTCAAGGCATGCCCCCTGTCCCGATGTGAGCTGGGGAAACTCAGGCCATGCACCCGATCCTGGCGCCAGGCCAGAGGACCTGAGGCTATGCCCCCTGCCCGGCAGGGCTTGACAAGAGTGGGACTAGCTGGGTCTAGATCTAGGCTATTGCAGCAGGCCAGCCTGGACTGGGTCTCATGCAATTTTGAGGTGCATGTGGGTGAGCAGGGACTTGACTTTGGCTCCTGTGGTGTGCCCCAGACTCTGACAGGAAGAAGGTTTTCATATATATTTTACTAATTTCCTTTCATCTCTGACACTTCTATTATAGACAAAGGGCAAATAGCAATATTAAATTAGTTCCTCTAATTTATCCCCTTTTAATGTGCATGAATTTTGGGCACCAGGTCACTAGTGAGTACATAAAGTCCCGGTCCTTCTTAGCCAAATTAGAAACTACTTAAGAGGCCAGTTTTAGACCTCCCATAGTTGGTTGAAGCTTTTGCTGAGACTTTATCACAGTCTAATGTCTCCCTCTGCATTATCCTGCTATCTTTTCTGTCCTTGCACTGGAGGTCTAGACTACTCTAATAAATTCCCTGCATGTTAAACTTCGCCTCAGAGTCTGCTTCCCAAGAAACTTAATATTAATAAACAAGGGAAGGAAATATAGAGGGTAAAAAGGCTGGGGCAGTGGAATGCACTAAGGATATTGTCTACTCTTGCAGCAGGCATTCTCGCTCTTGATCAATAGTTCCCTATGTTTCCTTTATACCATTTTCTGGATGGAAATGTGTGTGTGTATGTGTGTGTGTGTGTGTGTGTGTGTGTGTGTGTGTGTGTGTCTATTTTTTCCCTAAAAACTGAAAAGGAATTGTGCCAACATTTTTGCTCTTGGCTTAAAGTAGCCTTCTATGTAATATGGAGTATTGATGTACAAATGGCCTAGAAAAGATATACATAAACTTATGTTATTTCGACCAAAATGGACTAAATAGTATACAATTAAAATTCAATACTGTTATATAATAACTTGAACTATGAATACAGATTATTTCTTCATTTGGGGAGGCCAGTTGTTTTAAAGGTGACATTATTTTTTAAGGTGTGTTTTATTTTTACAAGTAACACTTTATTCAATATTCAAAAATTGCTTATGAAGTTGCTTTTTAAAAGCACTATCATGGAAATTTAGGGAGCTTATAACTTGCTGTTTAGTTCATAGGTCAAGGAACCATGGGAAGATATATACAAATCTTATGGGAAAGGTATGTCCTTCAAAGATTTTGACTTTGGGGGGCGGAAGCGACTGCAGCGGCGACCACGAAGGCTGGTCAGAGCTGGCGAGTGGCCGGGTGGAGCTGCCATGGAGCAACACCGCTGGCTGCCGCTGGAGGCCAACCCCGAGGTCACCAAACAGTTTCTCAAACAATTAGGTCTACATCCTAAATGGCAATTTGTTGATGTATATGGCATGGATCCTGAACTCCTTAGCATGGTACCAAGACCAGTGTGTGCGGTATTACTTCTCTTCCCTATTACAGAAAAGTATGAAATATTCAGAACAGAAGAGGAGGAAAAAATAAAAGCTCAGGGACAAGATGTTAAATCGTCAGTATATTTTATGAAGCGAACAATCAGCAATGCCTGTGGAACAATTGGACTGATCCATGCTATTGCCAACAATAAGGACAAGATGCATTTTGAATCTGGATCAACCCTGAAAAAATTCCTAGAGGAGTCTGTGTCAATGAGCCCTGAAGAACGAGCCAGATACCTGGAGAACTATGACGCTATTTGAGTTACTCATGAGACCAGTGCCCATGAAGGTCAGACGGAGGCACCAAATATAGATGAAAAAGTAGATCTTCATTTTATTGCATTAGTTCACGTAGATGAGCATCTCTATGAATTAGATGGATGGAAACCATTTCCAATTAACCATGGTGAAACTAGTGATGAAACGTTATTAGAGGATGCCATAGAAGTTTGCAAGAAGTTTATGGAACGTGACCCTGATGAATTGAGATTCAATGCAATTGCTCTTTCTGCAGCATAGTTTGTTAGTAATGGAAACACCGAGTACTGTATTATTTGCAACAAAAACTTAATTTCTGCTGCCATACACTAACTCAAAAATTTTATTGTCATTAACTTGACTGATTAAACTTTATGTGAATTAAAAAAAAAGATTTTGACTTTGGATAAGCTAGCAAGGTGAGATATGTATGTTATTATCCCTTTTGGAGACAGGAGCATGTTCCTCATAGATATTTAGGTGGTAAAGACAGTTTTGCCCTTCTTTCTTAAAAATAGAAACTAAACATTTGAATAGGTTTTTTTTTTTTTTTTTTTGGCTGTACAGAAAATTTTATTTCCCAGTATTTTTAGCAGGAAGGTATGGTGATATAATTAAGTCATAGTCAATATGCTGTAAGTGAAAGTTTGATACTAGATTTCCAAAAGATTTTTTAAGAGGTCTCGCTCATGCCCAAAATGTATTCCTTTCACCCTCTGCCTCTTTATAGCCTGCAACTCAGATACAGTGACTGGAGCTGACATTATCCATCTTGGACCATGGATCCAGAAGAGGGATGTCAGAGGTAAGATAGTGAAGCAAAAAGACAGAAGGTTATTGATGAATGAGGAGTCACAATATTGGCCCTGTCCTGTGTATCTCCAAACCCCTTTTGGATGTGAAGAAAACAATGTTAAATTTTGTTTAAACCACCACTATTTTGGATTTTTCCACTCTATGCAATTGAACTTAATCCAAACTGATAAAGAATTCAAATGCTACAATCCTAAAATATCCCTTTGACCTGTCATCACTTCTCCAAGAGGAGGGGAGGGATGTGCTGCCTGGTGTCCTCCAGTCATTAAGTACACTAAGCCTCACAGGGATTAACTAGGCCTTAGAGCTTCATAGCTACCAATGGTCCAGACTTACCTACACTATTTTAAAAGAAATCCCATGAAAGCTCTATAGTGATACAGGGTTACTTTCTCATAGCATAGAATATTTATTGGACATTAAACATTTTGACATTTCCTAGGAATTTGTGTGATGGAGAGCAAATAACACCATTCGTTACCTTTCTATTGCCACTGTAACACATTACCACAATCTCAGTGGCTTTAAACAATACCAATTTATTCTCTTATAGTTCTAGAGATCAGAAATCCAAAATGAATTCTACAAGGCTAAAATCAAGATGTCAGCAGAGCTGGTTCTCTCTGGAGGCTCCAAGGGGAAGATCCATTCCTTGTCTCTTCCAGCATCTACAGGTTGATGCATCCTTGACTTATGGGCACATCACTTCAATCACTGCTTCTGTTCTTACATTGTTTTCTCTGATCCCCTCTGTGTCCCTCTTATAAGGATCATTGCATTAGTTCAGCTGATAATCCAGGAAAATGTCTTCATCTCAAAATCCTTAATGTAACCAAATCTGCAAAGTAGCTTTTGCTATATAAGGGAGCAGAGCTTTCAGGATTTAGAAAATAATCCTATTTGGGAGGCTTTGATTCAGCCTACTGTACTCATTTAGACATCTTGATTAGAAATTATCCAAGGAAGTTTTGTTTTCTAATTTAAAAGTAACAGAAATTGTTAGATATGGCTGCTTTATATAAGGCAACTTCTATAAATCAAAAACTATTAAAATGCTTAAAGGCAAAATCCTTCCACTATTTCCTAAAAATATAACAGGCATGGTGACAAGAGTTTAATATATTCAAATATAAAATATTAAATTTTAAAAAATAGAAAGGAAACCACTAAGACTCTAATATCTTGATAAGCAATTAATTGTGCATAAATAACAATTCACAAACAATAAACACCCTAAAATCTAGAATAAATTGAATGTTTTACTTCTTAAATTATGATAATCATATCAAGGTATTACTAATGATGTAGTTAACCATACCTAGATATTTTTGTAACTTGCCTCAAGGAATACACATTGGTCTTTCTTGGAAGTTATCTAGCTCTAGGTATCAGAATGCTAAAAATTTTATATCTTCAACTCAGTAATTCCACTTTTGGGAAATCATCCAAAATGCAGCAGAGCAAGAATGTTCAATTTTATGTGAAAAAGTGGAAAAACCTAAATGATCTATAATTAGAAAATGGCTAATAAATAGTGCTATAAATAAACCTGGGATATATTATTTTGCTATATAAGTATATGTCATTGGAGAATATTCTTTCTAAATAACTTGGAGAAATGACTGTAAGGGCAGGGAGAGCAATCCTACACAGCCACTGAGCAGACAGCTAAAAATCTGTTCCAAGATTAGGAGAACAGGCTTTCCCCAGGTCTGGGCTTTCTGAGTTTCCTTTCAAACCATTATATTTGGCAATTTAAATATATAATTATTTGGGTTATTAATACTGATTACAATTAGCATTAAGGGATAAATAAGACCAAAATCCATTCAGTTACCATTGACATGACTCTACCAGATATTAAAATATGAAATAAGAACTTCTGAACCAGTTGATGAATGGCAACTGGTTGCTGCCCTGAGCCCTCAGGTACTCCCTGCTTCCCTCATCTCAATTTTAAAA
This sequence comes from Antrozous pallidus, assembly GCA_027563665.1. Taxonomy (NCBI): domain Eukaryota; kingdom Metazoa; phylum Chordata; class Mammalia; order Chiroptera; family Vespertilionidae; genus Antrozous; species Antrozous pallidus. The sequence continues at coordinate 69,973,702 of CM050514.1, forward strand.
AAATGATTTTATTTATTTCAGAAAGAACAAGGGAGAAGGATAGAGAGAGAAATGTCAATAATGAGAGAGAATCATTGATCGGCTGTCTTCTGAACTCCCCCTTCTGGGATGGAGCGCACAACTGGGAATTGAGCTGTGACCTCTTGGTTCCATAAGTCAACGCTCAACCACTGAGCAACACCAGTCAGGCAGGACCCCTCATTACTGATCAACTAAAATGACTAACACAATGTACAATATCATGTCATCTGAGAATAATGAGAGTTTTACTTCCTCCTTTCCAATTTGGATGCTTTTTCTTCCTTCTTCTTATGATCAGAATGGTCAGGACTTCCAGAACTATGCTGAACAAGAGTGGTGAAAGAGGGCATCCCTGTTTTGTTCCTGTTCTTAGGGGAAATGGTTTTAGTTTTTGCCACTGAGTCTGATGCTGGCTGTAGGTTTGTCATATGTGACCTTTATTATATTAAGATACACTCCCTCTATTCCCACTTTGGTTTTATCAATAAAGGGTGTTGGATTTTGTTGAATGCTTTTTCTGCATCTAGTGATATGATCATGTAATTTTTGTTTTGCAATCTGTTTATGTGTTGAAACACATTTATTGATTTGCAAATATTGTTCCAGTCTTGCATCCCCAGGATAAATCCCATTTGGTGATAATGTATGATCTTTTTAATGTATTGCTGGATCTGGTTTGCTAAAATTTTGTTGAGGATTTTAGCATCTATATTCATTAGGAATATTGGCCTATAGTTCTCTTTCTTTATTGTGTCTTTATCTGGTTTTGGAATTAAGGTGATGCTGGCCTCATAGAAAGAGTTTGGAAGTGTTCTTTCCTCTTGAATTTTTTGGAATGGATTGAGGAGTAGAGGTGTTAGTTTCTCTTTGAATATTTGGTAAAATTCCCCTGTGAATCCATCTGGACTATGGCTTTTCTTTGCTGGGATTTTTTAAATTTATTATTATTATTGCTTCAATTTCATCATTGTACATAGAACACCCTAAAGAATCTATAAAAAAAACTACTAGATTGAATAAATGAATTTGGAAACATAGCAGGATGCAAAATTAACACCCCCAAATCCATAGAATTTTTATACACCAATAGTGAATTCCCAGAGAAGGAAACTGAAAAAAAATCCCATTTACCATTGCAACAAAAAATTAAGATACTTAGGAATAAACTTAACCAAGGAGGTAAAAGACATGTGCTCTGAAAACTATGGGACACTGAAAAAAGAGATGAGGAAAATATAAACAAGTGGAAGAATATGCCATATTCATGGATTGGTAGAATCAACATAATTAAAACATCCATACTGCCCAAAACAACTATAAATTAAATGCAATCCCCATTAAAATACCAACAGCATATTTCACAGACCTAGAATACACACTCCAAAAATTTATGTGAAACCAAAAAAGACCCCAAATAGCTCCAGATATCTTGAGAAAGCACAAAATTGGAGGAATCATAATACCAGATATCAAGTTATACTAAAAAACCATTGTACTCAAAAACAGCCTGGTACTGGCACAAAAAGAGGCATATAGCTCAATGGAACAACACAGTGAACCCAGAAATCGGCCCAAACCACTATGCTCAATTACTCCTATATAATAAAAGGCTAATATGCAAATTGACCAAACAGCAAAATGACTGGTTGCTACAATGCACACTGACCACCAGGGGGCAGACACTCAATGCAGGAGCTGCCCCTTTGTGGAATGCCACTCAGCCAGAAACTGGATTTATGGCTGGTGAGCAAAGAGGCAGTGGCAGGATCCTCTCCTGCCTCCATGGCAGTGCTAAGGATGTCCGACTGATAGCTTAGGCTCTCTCCCCATTAGTTGGACATCCCATGAGGGCTCCCAGATTGTGAGAGGGTGCAGGCCAGGCTGAGTGACTCCCTTGAGTGCATGAATTTTGTGTACTGGGCCTCTAGTATTTGATAAAAAAGGTGAGAGCATACATTGAAGCAGAGACAGTTTCTTCAATAAATGGTATTGTGAAAATTGGACAGGTACATGTAAAAAAAAAAATGAATCTAGACCACTAACTTACACCATACACAAGGATAAATTCAAAATAGATAAAAGACTTAAGTATAAGATGTGAAACCGCAAAAGTCCTAGAAGAAACCATAGGCACCAAAATCTCAGACATGTAGCAATATGTTTGCCAATATATCTCCTAGGGAAATGAAAACTAAAGAGAAAATAAACTAATGGAACTGCATGAAAATAAAAAGCTTTGCACTGCAAAAAAAGCATCATCAAAATAACAAGAGAACCACTACATGGAATAACATATTTTCCAATGATACATCTGATAAAGGGTTAATCTCCAAAATATATGGAGAACTTGTACAACTTAACAAAAGGAAAGCAAACAATACAATTTAAAAATGGATAATGATCTAAATAGACACTTCTCTAAAGTGGACATACAGAAAGCCAAGAGACATATGAAAACATGCTCAAAGTCACTAATCATCTGAGGGATGCAAATCAAAATGACAATGAGATATCACTTCACACCTGTCAGAATGGCTATCATCAATAAATCAAACAAGGACAAGTGTTGGGAACATTGTGGAAGAAAAGGGAACCTTTGTGTACTGCTGGTGGAGCCACTGTGGAAAACAATATGGAGTTTCCTCAAAAAATTAAAAAGGGAACCCCCATTTAATCCAGTCATCCCACTTCTTTTTTTAAAAAATTATCTTTATTGTTCAGTTTATTAATTACATTGTTCCCTTTTTTTCCCCTATAGCTCCCCTCCACCTGGTACCCATCCCACCCTCGCGCCCCCCTCTCCCACTGTCCTCTCCCATAGGTGCATGATTTTTGTCCAGTCTCTTGCTGCACTTCCCACACCCCTTTTCTCCCCAAGAATTGTCAGTCCATTCCCTCTCTATGTCCGTGATTCTGTTACATTCACCAGTTTATCCTGTTCATCAGCTTATTAATTCACTTGATTTTTAGATTCATTTGTTGATAGATGTGTATTTGTTGTTCATAATTTATACTTTTATCTTTTTCTTCTTCCTCATCTTAAAGAATATCTTTCAGCATTTCATATAATATTGGTTTGGTGGTGATGAACTCCTTTAGCTTTTTCTTATCTGCAAAGCACTTTATCTGACCTTCAATTCTGAATGATAGCTTTGCTGGATAGAGTAATCTTGGTTGTAGATTCTTGCTATTCATCACTTTGAATATTTCTTGCCACTCCCGTCTGGCCTGCATCGTTTCTGTTGAGAAATCTGCTGACAATCGTATGGGTGCTCCCTTATAGGTAACTAACTGTTTTTCTCTTGCTGCTTTTAATATTCTCTCTTTATCTTTTGCTCTTGGCATTTTAATTATGATGTGCCTTGGTGTGGTCCTCTTAGGATTCCTATATATTGGGGTTCGGTATGCTTCTTGGACTCCTAAGTCTATTTCTTTCATCAGGTATGGGAAGTTTTCAGTCACTATTTCTTCAAATAGGTTTTTATTGTCTTGCTCTCTTTCTTTTTTCTGGAACCCCTATAATTCGGATGTTGGTATGCTTGAGGTTGTCCCAGAGGCCCCTTACACTATCTTCAATTTTTTGGATTCTTTTGGTTTCTTGCTTTTTCAGCTGAGTGGATTTTCCCTCTTTGTATTTCAAATCTTTAACTTGGTTCTTGGGGTGCTCCAGAGCACTTTTAGGTCTTTGTATAATATTTTTTGTTTCAGTCAGTGTATGCTTAATTTCTGGTTGGTCCTTTTTCATATCCTTGAGAGTCTCCTTCATATCCTTGAGGGTCTTGTTCATTTCCTTGTAGGACTCATTCATTTCCATGTTGGTCTTGATCATATCCTTGAGGGTTTTGTTCATTTCCTTGTAGGTCTTGCTTATTTCCTTATAGGTCTCGACCTTTTCTAGGAGCCTCTTGAAAAGCCCTATAACCGTGGTTTTGAATTCCATGTCCAGTCGTTTTATTTCCTCCATTTCTTTCCAATCTGATTTCTTTCCATGTCTCTGCATGGTGACTGCTTCCCTGAGTTGGTCAGTTAGCTTTGTGTGGTAGAATTCCTACAATAGACAGTGACTCAGCCTCCCCAGTTACCTGAGGTGGATATGGGCTGCACAGTCTTGCTGAAGTTAAGCTCAGTTAATCGTTGTTAGCACTTGGAGGGGTTGACCTCCAGGCCAGTTGTCTGTGAAGTTCAGCTGTGCTCAGGTTGGATGGGCGGAATCTCCGGGCCAAGCAGCCAGTGTTAGCTCTGCCCTATGCAGCCCCAGGTACTCTGTGCTGGGGGCAATGGCTGCCAGCACCTCTGAGAGAGAGCTGCTGCCGAGCTCCACTGGCTACCGGGGAATTCAGACTCTCCCCAAATGAGTCTGCACACCCCAGGTCTCACCCAGGGTCGCTAAACAAATTAGTCTGACGGTTTCCCGAATGAGAGAGCAAATCGCGAGCGCTTTCTATGCAGTCAGGGTCACACAGCTGCACTGTTCCCAAGTTCACGCACTGCGCACAAGCTCACCTTCTCCTCAAGCCGGCAGACCCTTGCAGCACCCAAGCTTCGGCGTGCCCTCCCACTGTCCCGTTTTTACCCCGTATGTTAGTGGGTTCCCTGGATTTCGCCCAGAGCTGGAGAATCAGTCCAGTGGGATGTCTTTGTCTCCCCGTTCGAGAAAACTGGCCGGTTTTCAGCCACCCGCCCTATCCGTGGCGCGTGCTCCAAACCTCTCTCCGCGCAAATCTTTCAACGCTGTTCGCCGCCGCTCCTCCGAGTCACAGTATCTTATCTTCACTTTTATTTGTGGAATTTTCACTCGGCGAGCTTTCTGGTGATTCTGGAAGGTGTTTGTTCTTTCGTTAAGTTGTAGTTTTAAAATTGCTGAGTATGACGGCAAGATAGGTGTTTTACCTATGCCGCCATCTTGGTTCTCTCCCAGTCATCCCACTTCTATGAATATATTCTAAGAAACCTAAAATACTCATCAGAAAGAATATATGCAGCACAATTTACAATAGCTACAACTTCAAAACAGCCATAAGTGCCCATTAGCAGATGAGTGGATAAAAAAGCTGTGGTACATTTACACAGTGGAATACTATGCAGCAATAAAAAGAAAGAACTCTTACCATTTGCAACAACATGGATGGACCTAGAGAGTATTATGCTGAGAGAAATAATCCAGTCAGAGAAAGATAAGTATCACATGATCTCACTCCTATGTGGAACCTAATGAACCAAATAAACTGATGATCAGAAATAGACTCAGAGTCATGGAATCATGAACAGACTGTTGAACCTTAGAGGGAAGGCAGGGGAGGGTGGGTGGGAAGAGATCACCAATGAACTTGTATGCATATATGCATAACCCATGGACACAGACAGTAGTGTTGTGAGGGCCTGGAGGGAGGGGCAGAGAAGGAAGGGAGAGGGCTGGAAGAGGTTTAGGTGGGGGGTGGGGGGAAGGAGGAGATATGTAATAATTTCAACAATAAAGATTAAAAAAGAAAAGAAAATAACTATAATAGTTGGGGCCTCTAGGAAGCTGCTCCAGCTGTGTGGCAAACATGTGATCTGACAGGTATTGGTATATATATTGGTATATATATTGGTATATATATATATATTGGTATATATATTTGTCTATATATCCATTTTCCATTTCAGGATACACTTCTCCCAAATTCTTTCTTTGAACTTACTCTAAAATAAAGCTAACTCCATTTAGTTTTGTTTTGAATTATTATTTATTTCATCTTTGTTTTTTCTCATAGATTCATCTAAATAAAGAGAGGATTCTAATTTTGAGACAAATGTAGGTAGGACTTGTGACATGCAGCTCTGAAAAAGCCTTTCACCTTGTTTGAGCTGATTCCCTCTACTCTTAGTTACTTTCACTTTTATAGTTAAAAAGTATGAATTTAGCCTGTTTCTGCTCATTTTATAATGCTGTTTTTTTTTCACAATTTTTCCATTGATTTGATTGATCTTCATAGTTACTCCCAAATTGACTAATTTAACCGTGCTATTTCTACCAACTAGTTTTCATGCCTTCTAAAAATAGATTCTTCCATGAGATAATATTGTCCATTGAACAAGGATAAAGAGAAAACAATATAAAAAGCAGACTCCAAAACAGAATAAAATGTGCAAGGAAATGCCTGTGAGAAAAGAATGGCATATTTCATGTATGTTAACTTAAAATATATAGGAGAGCTGGGATATATGCACAAAACAAGCTCGGTGCCGAGTGATGAGAGCAGGAAGTAGGTTGCATAGAAGCATCCTAGACTGCTGCTGTACTTCAAGAAAGGCTTCACAAGGCTGTCGGGGAGTCCCGAAGCCAAAAAGGGTCATTGGAGGAGTCTGTGTCTCCCAGAAGTTGACCTGCATGATGTTTCTGTTGTGCTCAGTCACTGGCTAGGTAGCAAGGTCTTGTGGCACAAAGTGATGATGAATTTCAGAAGCAGGGATCCGGGATCTTTGTCAATGACACCCCTTGTAGTAGGAAATCTACAAGGAATGCCACCCCCCATATTGTGTTTTTCTTTTTCTCATGTAACCCCTGTAGTTCTTCCTGGAAGAACAAGGTGATGCTTTCAGACCCTAACATTTTGCTGAGATGTGAAGCTGCAAGCACTTCAAAGCATGAATATACCCACAAAAGTAAAAGATAAAACAATTTGCAAAACAATGATGCACACATAAGTTGGTTTCATGAGAAAAGCAGAGATAAACATATTCAATAGTCCAAGTACACACAGGTGCATGGGATCTATGAGAAGCCAACTCTCTTTCCCATGCTGCAAATAAAGAAAAACATGACCTAGGTAGCCGATACTTTTCTGAGTGGAGGAAAGAAAGAAAAATGCATTTATTAGGATTCTAGTTTTGTGCCAGTTACTGTGGCAGGTGCTTTCATCTATGTTAACTTAAAATATATAGTACTATTTTTTTCACAATTTCTTTATTGATTAAGGTATTATATATGTGTCCTTATCTCTCTATTAACCCTCCCAAACCTCCCCCAACTCATGCCCTCACCCCCCTGGTGTTCATGTACATTGGTTAGGCTTATATTCATGCATCCAAATCCTTTGGTTGATCTCTCCTCCTTCCCCCCTCCCTCCCGTACTTTCCCCCTGAGGACCAGCATTCTGGTCAATGCTTCTCTGCATCTGGATCTGTCCCTGTTCATCAGTTTGTGTTGTTCATTATATTCCACAAATGAGTGAGATCATGTGGTATTTGTCTTTCTCTGACTGGCTTATTTCACTTAGCATAATGCTCTCCAGTTCCATCCATGCTGTTGCAAATGGTAAGAACTCCTTTTACTGCAGCATAGTATTCCATTGTGTAGATATACCACAGTTTTTTTAATCCAATCATCAGCTGATGGACACTTAGGCTGTTTCCAAATCTTAGCTATGGTGAATTGTGCTGCAATGAACATAGGGGTGCATATATCCTTTCTGATTGGTGTTTCTGTTTTCTTGGGATATATTCCTAAAAGTGGATCACTGGGTCAAATGGGAGTTCCATTTTTAGTTTTTTGAGGAAACACCATATTGTTCTCCACAGTAGCTGCACCAATCTGCATTCCCACCAGCAGTGCAAAAAGAGTTCCTTTTTCTTCGCATCTTCACCAACACTTGTTATTCATTGATTTGATGATGATTCCCATTCTGACTGGAGTGAGATGATACCTCATTGTTGTTTTGATTTGCATCTCTTGAATAATTAGTGACATTGAACATGTTTTCATATGTTTCTTGACCTTCCTTCTTTCCTCCTTCGAAAAATGTTTGTTTAGGTCTGTTGCCCATTTTTTAAATTGGATTTTTTATCTTCCTTTTGTTAAGTTGTACGAGTTCCCTGTAAATGTTGGAGATTAAACCCTTGTCTGTGGTGACATTGGCAAATATGTTCTCATATGCAGTGGGATTTCTTGTTGTTTTGTTGATGGTTTCTTTTGCTGTGCAAAAGCTTTTTATTTTGATGTAGGTCCATTTGTTTATTTTCTCTTTGGTTTCCATTGCTCTAGGAACCATATCATTGAAGAAGTTCCTGTGGCATATGTCTGATATTTTTCTGCCTGTGGATTCCTCTAGTATTTTTATGGTTTCCCTTCTTATGTTTAAGTCTTTGACTAATTTATTTTGAGTTTATTTTTGTGTATGGTGTAAGTTGATGGTCTAGTTTCAATTTTTTGCATGTATCTGTCCAATTATCCCAACACCTTTTTTTGAAGAGATTATTTTGACTCTGTTTTATGTTCATGCCTCTTTTGTCAAATATTAATTGGGCATAGTGGTTTGGGTTGAATACTGGGTTTTCTAGTCTATTCCATTGATCTATATGTCTGTTCTTGTGCCAGTACCAGGCTGTTTTAAGAACAGTGGCTTTGTAATACAGCCTGAAATCTGGTATTGAGATCCCACCTACTTTGTTCTTCTTTCTCAGGATTGCTGCAGCTATTCGGGGTCTTTTTTTTGTTCCAGATGAATTTTTGAAAAGTTCGTTGTAGGTCAGTGAAATATGCCATTGGTATTTTAATGAGGATTGCATTGAATCTGTAGATTGCTTTGGGTAGTATGGACATTTTGATGATGTTGATTCTACCAATCCATGAACACAATATGTTCTTCCATCTATTTATGTCTTCCTCTATCTCTTTTTTTCAGTGTCCTGTAGTTTTTCACATACAGGTCTTTTACCTCCTTAGTTAAGTTTATTCCTAGGTATCTTAATTTTTTTGTGTGTGATGGTAAATGGGATTGCTTTTTTAGTTTCTCTTTCTATAAGTTCACTATTGGTTTAAGGAATGCTATAGATTTTTTGGTATTAATTTTGTATCCTGCTACATTGCCAAATTCATTTATTAAGTCTAATAATATTTTGATGGAGTCTTTAGGGTTTTCTATGTACAATATCATGTCATCTGCAAATAAGGACAGTTTTACTTCTTCTTTTACAATTTGAATTCCTTTTCTTTCTTCTTCTTGTCTGATCGGAATGGCTAGTACTTTCAGTACTTTGTTGAACAGGGGTGATGAGAGTGGGCATCCCTGTCTTGTTCCTGTTCTTAGGGAAAATGGTTTCAGTTTTTGTCCATTGAGTATGATGTTGGCTGAGGGTTTTTCATAAATAGCTTTTATTACGTTAAGGTATGATCCTTCTATTCTCACCTTGTTGAGCATTTTGATGAAGAAGGGGTGTTGGATTTTGTCAAATGCTTTTTCTGCATCAATTGATATGATTATGTGATTTTTATCTCTCAATTTGTTTATGTGATGTATCATGTTTATTGATTTGTGGATATTGAACCATCCTTGCTTCCCTGGGATAAATCCTACTGGGTCATGGTGTATAATCTTTCTGATGTACTGCTGGATCCAATTTGATAGAATTTTGTTGAGGATTTTGGCATCTACGTTCATGAGGGATATTGGCCTATAATTCTCTTTCATTGTGTTGTCTTTATCTGGTTTTGGTATTAGGGTGATGCTGGCTTCATAGAATGAGCTAGAGAATGTTCTTTCCTCTTGAATTTTTTGGAATAGTCTGAGGAGGGTAATTTTTAGTTCTTCCTTGGATGTTTGGTAAAACTCCCCAGTGAAGCTGTCTGGCCCTGAGCTTTTGTTTGCTAGGAGCTTTTTGATGATTGCTTCAATTTCTTCCACAGTTATCGGCCTATTGAGGTTTTTAGAATCTTCCCTATCGAGTTTCGGAATTTTGTATTTTTCTAGGAATATGTCGATTTCTTCTAGGTTGTCTAGTTTGTTTGAGTAGAGTTGTTCATAGTATTTTTTAACAATCCTTTGTATTTCTGTGGGGTCTGTTGTTATTTCTCCTCTCTCATTTCTGATTTTCTTTATTTGATTCCTCTCTCTTTGTTTATTGGTGAGGCTGGCTAGAAGTTCATCAATCTTGTTTATCCTTTCATGGAACCAGCTCTTTGTTTCATTGATCTTTTGTATTTTTTATTTTTATTTTGGTCTCTATGTCATTTATTTCTGCTGTGATCTTATCTCCTTTCTACTGCTCACTCTGTTTTTTTTTTTTCTCTCAAATTTTTTTGAGTTGTAGAGTTAGTTTATTTACTACCCTTTTTTCCTGATTTTTGAGGTAGGCTTGTAGAGCTATAAATTTTCCTCTTAAGACTGCTTTCATTGTGTCCCATAGATTTTGGATTGTTGTGTTTTTGTTGTCATTAGTTTCCAGGATGCTTTTAATTTCTTCTTTGATCTCATTGAGAACCCAGTCATTGTTTAATAGCATGCTATTCAGTTTCCAAGTGTTTGAGATTTTTGGATTGTTTTTATTGTAAGTTATTTCTAATTTTATGGCATTGTGGACTGAGAACATACTTGGTATGATTTCAATCTTCTTGAATTTTGGCAGACTTTGCTTGTGACCCAATATGTGGTCTATTTTTGAATATGTCCCATGTGCACTTGAGAAGAACGTATATTCTGTAGCTTTTGGGTGAAATGTTCTAAAATTGTCAGTTAAGTCCATCTGTTCTAGTGAATCATTTAGGATTGCTGTGTCTTTGCTGATTTTTCTGTCTAGAGGATTTATTTATTTTTTTTTAATATATTTTATTGATTTTTTATAGAGCAGAAGGGAGAGGGATAGAAAGTCAGAAACATCGATGAGAGAGAAACATCAATTAGCTGCCTCTTGCACGCCCTCTACTGGGGATGTGCCCGCAGCCAAGGCACATGCCCTTGACCAGAATTGAACCCAGGATCTTTCAGTCAGCAGTCCAATGCTCTATCTACTGAGCAAACCGGTTTCGGCTGTGTAGAGGATTTATCCAGTGATGTCAGTGGTGTATTAAAGTCCCGTACGATGATTGTATTGTTATTGATCTCTCCCTTGATATCTTCTAAGAGTTTTGTTATGTATTTGGGTGCTCCTGCATTGGGCACATATATGTTTATCAGGGTTATTGTATCCATACTCTTATTGTATCCATCCCTTTAATATTATAAAGTGGTCTTCCTTATCTAGTTATGGCATTTACTTTAAGGTTTATTTTGTCAGATATAAGTATTGCTACCCCAGCTTTCTTTTCATTTTCATTTGCCTGAAAGATATTTTTCCATCTGTGTGAGTCTATTGTTCTGAGGTGGGTCTCTTGTAGACAGCATATATATGTTTTTTTTTATTTTTATCTATTCAGCTACACAGTGTCTTTTGATTGGGGCATTTAGTCCATTTATGTTCAAAGTTATTACTGAAAGGTATTTGTTTGTAGTCATATCTATTTTTGTGTCTGTATTTCTTCTTACCTGTTTATTTCTTGTTTTTACAGTATTCCCTTTAGCATTTCTTGTATTGCTGGTTTGGTGGTGATAAACTCCCTTAGCCTCTTTTTGTCTGTGAAGCTCCTGATTTCCCCTTCAGTTTTGATTGACAGTCTTGATTGGATTCAGTCCTTTGCTTTGCAACACTTTATATTCCTCCTTCCAATCCATTCTAGCCTGATGTGTTTCTGTTGAGAAATCATTTGATAATCTGATGGGGGTTCCTTTGTAGGTAACTCTCTGTCTCTCTCTTGCTGCCTTTAAGATTCTCTCTTTGTCATTGATATTTGCCATTGAAACTATGACGTGTCTTGGTGTGGGTCTTTTGGGCTTGATCCTGCTTGGGACTCTCTGTACTTGTGTAACTTTTTTCTTCCCCATATCTGTGAAGTTTTTGGTCATTATTTCTTCAAATAGATTTTCTAATTATTGGTGCTCTTCTTCTCCTTCTGGCAGCCTTATTATTTGTATGTTACTTTGTTTCATGTTGTCCGAAAGCTCCCTTAGGCTTTCCTCCTTTTAAAAAATTTTTTTCTCTCCAATGGCTGTTCAATTTGAGCTTGTTTCTGTACCTGATTTTCTTATTATTTGTATGTTTCTTCAAATAGATTTTCTAATCCTTGGTGCTCTTCTTCTCCTTCTGGCAGCCTTATTATTTGTATGTTACCTTGTTTCATGTTGTCCGAAAGCTCCCTTAGGCTTTCCTCCTTTTAAAAAATTTTTTTCTCTCCAATGGCTGTTCAATTTGAGCTTGTTTCTGTACCTGATCCTCCAACTCACTAATTCGGTCTTCTGCTTCTTCTAGTCTACTGTTGAAACTTTCCATGGTGTTTTTGTTTGCAGCTATGTCATTTTTCATTTCTTCCTGATTCTTACATAGGTTATTGATTTTCTCATCCATCCGATGTATAAATTCCACGACCATTACTCTGAATTCTTTTTTGGTCATGGTGCAAGCTTCAGTTTCACTAATTTCCTTTCTTTCTGACTCCTCATTTTCTTTCTTCTAGGTATTGTGTCGTCTCCTCATTCTGACTATCACCAGAAGGTTCAAACTTTGAGTTGCATGGACCTGGATTGTGTGCCGTGGGAATTTCACACCACCTGAGTATCACTGAAGTGCTCTGATACTAGGATGTGTGGGTGCTGTGGGTTAGTGGGAACCAGGCTTTCCCAGGGTCAGTGTTCCCAGCATTCTGTGTGGTCTCATGTGCACATCTAGAATCAGGGACTCTGCCTGCACCACACTCTTGGCGTGTGTTGAAAATGGTACCAGGAGTCCCAGTTTCCCTATGTCTGCACCAAGAATCGAGTATCAGAATCTGTTGCCTTGTGAAGTTTCTCATTGAGGGTCAGGGTCCCTGTGTGTGCATGCACCAAGAATTGGAGTCACTGGCTCTTAGTGTGGATGTGCTATGAGTCAGGGATTCCAGGCACATAAGGTAAGACACAGAATCACGTCAGTGGTGCTCAGTGCTGCATCTTGCTGGGAGAATTTGGTCTTGATCACCATAGGAGACTGGGTTGCACAATAGCTCTGTGGTGTGCCTGCACTGAGGAAGACTGACTTCCATGAGTGTTTGCCCTGGAACCAGGTCAGGTGGCACTGACACTCAGTAGGTTTGGTCACCCAGTTGTGATTGCATTGCAGGAGGCCACCTCCAGTCTCTCAAATACTCTTAGCAGTACTGAGTCCCCTGATCAAGCTCTCAGGCTCCACGACCCTATTCCCTGTCTGGGAGTTTCCTCCACCAGCTTGCGCACAAACACAGAGCATGTTCTTAAGCCCAAGACCCCCTGGGATAACTGGGAAAGCGACTTTTAAAGTTCCAAGCTCCAATTACTATCTGGGCAATTCAGCCACAGGTGTGCGCGCATGTGCAGAGCATTCTCCCAAGTCCAAGTTCCCCTGGGGTGGCTGGGAAAGTGAGTCTTTAAATTCCAAGCATGCGGTTTCCTGTAGCGGGAGAGGGATAGTGGCTGAAGTGAGGGGTGGGGTCTATTGGTTACTATGGAGCTATACATGATCCTGCAGGAAGGGCGATAGGCTCCTTGACTCACAGAAATCTGCTGCCAGGAAGTCTGGACTCCTGTTGTCTGTTGGTCTGAAGCTGTGGCTGTAATTCTCTGTCCCCAGTGGCTGCAGGTCCCTGGCTTGGGTCTGAGATGTGACTGATTGAGGGCAGGGTCCTAGTCCAGGCAGTTCCGCTTCTCAAGATGGCGTGGTCTCTGCCGCCCACCAGCTGGCCTCCCGGGAGTGTCCGCCTTGTTCGAGGGGCTCCGCCGTCCAGGAATGCCCGGTTGGGCCGCCCCTTGGAGGACCTGCAGAGACTAACTGTCCCTAGTTCATACTCGCTCACACATCACACACACTACACTCTCCTCTATGGGTTCCTCACTCTCTCACACTCTCTCCCTCTCTACCTTCCTGCCTGTCGCCATCTTCCAAGTCCTCTGTATAGTACTATTTATGTCCCTTTCTGAATACTCATAACAACCTTCTAGTAGGTGCTATTATTTCTGCTACAGATGAAGTAATAGGATTCAAAGAGGTCATAAATTAAAAGTTAGGAATTAGTAAATAAAATATTTGGAACTTGAGTGCATTCACAGTGGTTTCTGGTGAGCTTTCACAGCCATTAGATAGTCTTTTTTCATTATTTTGTATTTTAAAAAACTCTGATAAATTAATGTGTGATTTTTTGTACTGTGATCTATAAGTAAAAATATATCTGCTTTATCAGTGGGGGGAAAGTTAAGGAACTTGTCTAAGTTCTCACATTTACTAAATGATAGAACTGCAGTAGGTAAATAAGAGAAGGGCATTCTTGGGTATTCTCTGATATACATTTTTTATTGCAAGAGAGTTTTTTCCCCCTAAAGCACTTTCAATCTTCTAACTTTTGCAACCTAGGGTATTTTATACCATCTTTTTGGATCAATCCTATCCACTTTAAATATGATATCAATCCTCTCACCAAAAGGATATCTTAGGAGACAAGAGGAGGATCTTAATATCAAATAAGCACCCTTATCCAACTCAGGTGTGGTGCCAATGACTCTGATTCTTTTCTGTATTCCAGATTCAATAAGTGGTCCTTGCCTTGATTACCTGTTCATTCGTCCAGTCTTGCTTTGAATGCCCAACTGTTTGAACTCCTTCCTGTTTTTTGGAGGGTTGGAGTTCTTTGCCTGAGAGACAGTTGCAATGGCTGGGCCTATTTTTAGACTTCTTGTCTTCAAGCCTCTTATCATTTATACCCTGCTAGAGGCCCAGTGCAAAACAAATTCATGCACAGGAGGGGGGTCCCTCAGTCCGGCCTGTCCCATCTAACAATCCAGGAACCCTCAGGGGTGAGAGGCAACTTGATGATCAGGGGAAGGAGATGCCCCCATCAGACCTCTGTTTCTGCCATTGTTGGCAGTGCAAGCCTTGGCTGGCCCTGGTTACCTGAGCCTCAAGTGGCCCAGGAGGGCTGAGAAGCCACCATCCAAGGCTTGCCTGTGCCTTGGGACAGCCCTGGGTGGCTAGGGCTGAGGGGATTGGGGGACTCCAGAGGCAGGCGCACAGAGTGATCCCAACCTTGCTGCATACCTGCCACCCCAGCGGGGCAGAGGAGACTGGGTGCCACCATTTTGTGGCTGTGGAAACTGCCATCTTTGAGGGTGTGGCAGTCAATTACCATATTCCCTCCTTATTGGCTGTGAGTGCCACCATTTTTGCAATCGTGTGGGGGTCAATTAGCATATTCCTTCTTTATTAGATAGGTTAGAGGCCTGGTGCACGATTTTGTGCACAGTTGGGGTCCCTCAACCTTGCTGGCTATTGAGGCCAATCAGGGCTGTCTGGCCCAGTACAGATTAGGCCAATCAGTGCAGCTGGCCGGGGGGAGAGACTACGGGAGTTCAGCATCCTGGGGAAAGGGACCACAGGAGTTTGACCAGCCGTGGGAGGTTGGCTGTGGGAGCCCACTGACCACCAGTGGGCAGCTCCTGCATTGAGCCTCTGCCCCCTGATAGTCAGTGTGCATCATAGCTCCAGCTGGTCATCCAGTCGACTGGTCATAATGGTCTCCTAGGCTTTTATATATATAGATGCTTCTAAGGCTTTTCTGCATGGTGATTCATTCTTGTGAATCTTTTGGAATTTAGATAACACATAGTCTGCTATATTTCTCTACCAATCAAAACTTTGTTATGCCACCTACTTCGGAGTCTTTATCTCTATGCAACAATGACTCCCATTAGCAAAGAGACATTTTAACTTGTTCTACCATCATTATTTTGGGCTTCTTAATACAGGGCTTCCTGGTATCCATCTTGTCCAAATGAAAACCCAGGAATAATTATAGATGCAATTTACTAAGAATTTTTCATACATTATTCCAGATAACCAACATAACAGATATTATCAACATCTGTGTTCAGGAAAATTGAAATATGGAGAATAGAAAATTGAGATGTGGAACACATTTGGTGCCCTAAAATCAGACATTGAAATAGATTAGGGATCAGAGAGAACCAAGATGGCGGCATAGGTAAAACACCTATCTTCTGTCATACACAGCAATTTCAAAACTAAAACTTAACGAAAGAACAAACACCATCCAGAATCACCGGAAAGCTGGCTAAGTGAAAATTCCACAAATAAAAGTGAAGATAAGACACTGTGACTCAGAGGAGCAGCGGTGGACAGCATTGAAGATACATGCAGAGTCAGAGGTTTGGAGAAGCGTGCACCAGCAGATAGGGCAGGTGGCTGAAAACAGGCCAGTTTTTTTGAATGGGGGAGACAAAGACGTCCCACTGGACTGATTCTCCAATTCTGGGTGAAGTCCAGGGAACCCACTATCATACAGGGTAAAAACTGGACAGTGGGAAGGCACGTTGAAGCTTAGGTGCTGCAGGGGTTGGCGGGCTTGTGGAGAAGGCAAGCTTGTGCAGAGTGTGCATGAGCTTGGGAATAGCACAGCTGCGTGACCGCACAGAGAGCACTCGTGACTTGCTCATTCATTTGGGAAACCGTCGGACTGACTGCATTGTTTTGCTACCTTGGGTGAGACGTTAGGTGTGCAGACTCATTTGGGGAGAGTCTGAATTCTCCCGCAGCCAGTGGAGCTCAGCAGCGGCTCTCTCTCAGAGGTGCTGGCGGCCATTGCCCCTGGCACAGAGTCCCTGGGACCACATAGGGCAGAGCTAACGCTGTCTGGTTGGCCCGGAGACTCCGCCCATCCAACCTGAGCACAGCTGAACGTCACAGACAATTGGCCTGGAGGTCAACCCCTCCAAGTGCTAACAACGATTAACCTGAGCTTAACTTCAACAAGACTGTGCAACCCATATCCACCTCAGGTAACTGGGAGGCTGAGCCACTCTCCCTTGTAGGACATCTACCACACAAAGCTAATTGACTGACTCAGGGAAGCAGCCACCATGCAGAGACATGGAAAGAAATCAGATGTGAAAGAAATGGAGGGAAAAAAACGACTGGACATGGAATTCAAAACCATGGTTATAGGGCTTTTCAAGAGAGTCCTAGAAAAGGTCGAGACCTATAAGGAAATAAGCAAGACCTACAAGGAAATGAAAAAGATCCTCAAGGATATGTATGAGATTCTCAAGGATATGAAAAAGGACCAACCAGAAATTAAGCATACACTGACTGAAATAAAAAATATTATACAAAGACCTAAAAGTACTCTGGAGCACCCCAAAAACCAAGTCAAAGATTTGAAATACAAAGAGATAAAATCCACTCAGCTGAAAAAGCAAGAAACCAAAAAAATCCAAAAAATTGAAGATAGTGTAAGGTGCCTCTGGGATAACCTCAAGCATACCAAGATCTGAATTATAGGGGTGCCAGAAAAAAAGAGAGAGCAAGACAATAAAAACCTATTTGAAGAAATAGTGACCAAAAACTTCTCACACCTGGTGAAAGAAATTGACTTAGGAGTCCAAGAAGCATACCCAACCCCAATAAATAGGTACCCTAAGAGGACCACACCAAGGCACATCATAATTAAAATGCCAAGAGCAAAAGTCAAAGAGAGAATATTAAAAGAAGCAAGAGAAAAACAGTTAGTTACCTACAAGGGAGCACCCATACTATTGTTAGCGGATTTCTCAACAGAAACGATGCAGGCCAGACGGGAGTGACAAGAAATATTCAAAGTTATGAATAGCAAGAATCTACAACCAAGATTACTCTACCCAGCAAAGCTATCATTCAGAATTGAAGGTCAGATGAAGTGCTTTGCCAGAATTGAAGGTCAGATGAAGTGCTTTGCAGATAAGAAAAAGCTAAAGGAGTTCATCACCACCAAACCAATATTATATGAAATGCTGAAAGATATTCTTTAAGAAGAGGAAGAAGAAAAAGATAAAAGTATAAATTATGAACAACAAATACACATCTATCAACAAATGAATCTAAAAATCAAGTGAATTAATAAGCTGATGAACAGGATAAACTGGTGAATGTAACAAAATCATGGACATAGAGAGGGAATGGACTGAAAATTCTCAGGGAGAAAAAGGGGTGTGGGAAGTGCAGCAAGAGACTGGACAAAAATCATGCAACTATGGGAGAGGACAGTGGAGGGGGGTGAGGGCGGAGGGTGGGATGGGTACCAGGTGGAGGGGACCTATAGGGGGAAAAAGGGGAACAATGTAATTAATAAACTGAACAATAAAGGTTAAAAAAAGTTAACAACAACAAAAAAGAAATAGATTAGGGATCAGTACCTCTGGAAGGAACAGAGAAGAGGAAGAAATCAAACTGTGATATAGGCCTAATGTAACCTTGGCTGACTCAACCAGGAACTCTGGGTCAAGTATTACCTATTCACATCCCATGTGAGGCTGAGATGGCCAGCCCTTTATATAGTTTCATAGCTTCATTGCTGGCTGAAGGCTGTCATGGAAAAGCATGACCTTGGACAAGGTTAGTCTTAATGGAGGATACCCTGAAGAAGTTTACACCTGGAAGCTGTCTGCTGACTGCATTCTCCAAAGCCAAGAGCAAATCTGTCCTTGAAGGGGGATCTGAGTGGTACATTTCTGTGACTACTGAGATGCCAAGAACCTGGGAAATCTATGAAAGATTCGATAGCTAGTAAGTAACAAAGATTTGATATCAAGTCTTTTGTGACTCAAAAGTCTATGCACCTCATCAGTTCATAATTTGTTTCCAAATGTCTACTCAAACCAAGTGAATCAGAATCACTTATTTCTTTAAAATGGAGATATTTGGCCTTAAACCTGTGAGATCTACGTTCAATGGATGAGATCCTGGAATCAAACCCAGTTTATAACAATGTACAGGCTCATTCTAAAGTACAGTTATACAGAAACCACTTATACCAGAGAATGGGAAAGATTTCAAATACTGGGCTACATTTATCATAAAAGCTATACAATGTTTTGGAGGTGTTAAAAATTCAGATCCAGGATTCATCCCTATGGGCTGATGTCTAATGTCAGTGGCAAAATTTTAAAGATTGGCTTAAAATCTTGAACCAAAGATGGGCTTTCATTTGGAAAAGATAGATACCAGGAAGTCCTGTAGCCAGCACTCTGCATCTTTTTTTGATTGCTGGTCTCTGATCACCTTGGTGTAAAAGTATTGGAGAAAGTATAGCTGTTCCACAATTCATGAAAGCAAGTGAGTCTTTAAGTGAACTAAACAATTTGCCTTCTAAATAGTGCCTAAAATGTCTGCAAAATGAATTTGAAGATGCCAGATTCTATTTTGCCTTTTGTCTTTCACCATAGTAGTTTTAAACTGGTTTTTAAATACAATGCAATAACCTTTAAGATTGTAGTAAATTCTTAAAATTTGCATAATTAAATAAATGTATAATTTTATGATCAAACAATACATGACTATAATAAGACACGGGTCAAGATTGAAGTTTAATTACTAGAGGAGATATAAATATAAAGCAAAATTGGCTTGTTGCTACGCTAACAAATTTCTGAGACAGGCTTCTTTTAACTCTTCTTTATTAAAATGAAACAAGAAATCTGATTCTGGGAGGGCTCTGTCTCCAGTGGAGCTCTTGCGACTCCAGCTATGGAAGGATAAAGGACCAATCATGCTGACAAAAGTAACAAAATAGATATATTTTAAAAATACATATTGCAAAATATTTTTTAAAATTCTACCTAATTAGCATAGGCTTTTTATGTGAAGAAAAACTTTAAATAGTGAATAATAAAGCTTTTGTTCTGAAATAACCAAAGTTTATATTACTTCTCTCCAGTTTGTGACAATATCCTGAGATCCGTGGTTTATGGTTCATGGCTTTTGACTCCTGGGGCCATTTTAAAGGGATAATGTGCCCCACTTCAAGTGCCATAGAGAGTTTGCACTCCACCTTGAGCATGGAGAATTGTGTAAATGCTGCATGAATATTTCACTGGGTGTTTACTGGATAAGTATTGGAAACTCTAAGAAGTTATATATAATTGCTGTGGGTTACACTGTAGTGGTTTAAATGCATGAATACCTAAGTTTCAACACTAAAGGTTCATATGAGAAAATTACAGTACTGGTTATTGAGATCTTTAAAATCAGGAACTGAGGCATCTTTGTGCCTCCAACCTGTGCACAATTGTTTATTTGAATCAGTAAGTATATGAAAACTGTTTTTTAACCTTATGCACTTAAAACCATTGAAGTTTGCCCTTGGAAGAAAAACGCCAGCCTCCGAGAGACTCACAAAACCAACTTCTGTCAATAACCAGAAATGTCATAAATCTAGATTTCTCATTTGGAATCTGAAGTGTGTAATCATTAACTGCTATGATTAGGAGCTAATTATTAGAATGGCCTTGAGCAAACAGTCCCACATCGACCCTGAGCTATCTGATCTTGAACTTTTCCATTTATTCCCTTATTGTTTCAATTCTATTTAATCCAGACAATAACCACATGAAAAATGTTGAAAATGAAAGTTTCCTTTAATTGGTATTCAAGATGTCATTTAGCTCAAAACTTTATTATTTGGAGAGAACATGTAGCTAATACTAACGATGATCTTGTTCCATTGATATTTATCTACAAATTAAAGACAGCTGCTTTTCCTTCACCTGTTCAGGAAGTGCTTCCTGCCACTCATTTTCTCCATAACCTCAAATAAACCTCCGTTGTTTTAATGACAATAGGCATTCTTATTTTACCATGATATGATGTTTGGGAAGAAAAATCTAAAATCTTTTACATAAAAGAAGTTTCATAATCACACGCTATGAAAAGGGGGAAAAAATACACTTACCACAGGTGCTTTTTACCATGAATTTCTTGACCTTAGTTTCATTAAAGTCTCAACCTAAACATTGCAACAATATAGATTTCTTTAAAATTTGTTCATTTCATTGAAATTTGATTGAGAAAAACTTCAATGTGGGACACAAAGAGTGATAAATGGAAGGAGAAGTTAGGGACTGAGCTGCTTTGCAGATCAGAGCATTTGAAAGCGAACACCCAATGTGACAAGAAGTAAAAACCACAGGATACCACGTACTCTTTCTGTTCATTTTGCTTCTCAAACTACTCTCGCTCTTCCTAGTGTCTATACCTACATCCTCTCTCTTTATTTCACAGATGTCTTTGGGGTAGTGAACCTAATCCAATCCTGAAGAGCTCAGGGGAAGAACGGAGGCCTTCTACTTGAGAATATTTTGCTCCCGATGGGCACAGGAAATGAAGATATTGCCTGCCATGCTTGGAACTGAGAGATTGTTTTGGATCTTCTTCTTAATCGCACCTCTGGGCATCTGGAGTATCCACGGTAAAACACCTCTTAGATTATTATTTTATTTTTATTTCCTCAGGGGCGTGTTGGAGGTAATGTTTTTCCTTGCTGATCTTACTAGGATGTGGCGTTTATGTGGAAGACAATGGTAGATAAAACGAAGTAGTTAGATTTGCTTACTTAAAACAGTCTAGGACATTAACCACATTAGAACATGGTATTCAAGTCACTTTGGGTGATTTTCTTAAAAACATGTTCTAATAGTAAGAAAAGGAATTGGGTAGATGTTATAAACAGGGACAAATTTAGCACTACTACTAGTAAAATGGCTCTGCCTGTAATACGGATGGTGAATGGCTTGTTCTTTCCAAACCGACGCTTGGCAGAGTGAGTGTTGTATTACTCGGTTGGGTAGGAAAGGTATCTGATACCTCACTCCATGGCTAATCTGGAATAATGTTGCTAGGTAAAATCACACTACTTGCTTCCATAGAGTGCACCTGGAGAATACTGACTGAGAAAATGCTAAGATGGAATCGGAGCATACTTGTCATTGCGTCTAAGAAAATGGTTCTGATTCGGGTGTCATTTGACATAGAAAACAGCTTGGGTTCTGCATAAATGATGTTCAGCCACTTTTGCAAAGATTTTATGTGAGGTCACTTGCTCCCTAACTTTGACAGCTTGTAAAGGGGGAGGGCTGTAAATAGCTAGCAGCAGTTTTAGATTTTTTTCAGGTCTGATTTAAAATATCCTACTTTATAATACCCACAAGCACATGTACTCTTTCCAGTTTTAAATCTGAAAACATGACCCTTGAAAACCTATAAAATGGCATCTACAACTCTGGGATGGGGTGATTTGGAATTTGTCTCTAGGAGCAAAATGAAACTTCCCTTTAGTCATCTAAGTATTTTCATGATTGTATATTTTTATGTGTGTATATTTGGTATTATGTTGACAAGGAGGTTTAGTTGGATGACTGGATTTTTCACTTTCCATAGATGCTGTCAATCACATAGCTACAACTGGAATCAACGATCATAAATATTATTAAAAATAATTTATGATAGTTGATTCTAGTTGTAGCTATGGGATTGGGCTACACAACTTCTATTCCCCTCCCAACATGCTTACAAAAAGAACTTGAATGTTAGAATGGGGTTAATTTACTGGCTTTTCCACTTACTGTGTGCCTTTGATTAAGTTTCTTATCTTCTCTTATTCTTAGTTTTCTCCTTTGTAAAATAGAGATAATAATTGTACTTAAATTATGGGCCTATTGTGGACACTACATATGTAGTAATATGGATAAAGTAACTGGCACAACAAGTGCACACAATAGAAGCTTGCTAAACATTAATGGCATTTTTGCTAATATTATTTTCACAAGCAACCCCTACAAAGTTCAATTAAATAGGCAGCAAGTTTTAACATTATTATTTAAAATAGTTGAGTTTTTAAAGCTAAAATAGGATGAATATATTTGGCCCACTTAGGGAACCAAATTCTTTGGAAAATGAAAAGGGAAGCCTTGGATAAAGTCCTGGCCAGGTATCTTACATAACAGTTGATGAATTACAACATTTCTTGCATTAAATTAAGACACAGGTTGAGATAAGGGAATGTTTGGCAAGATTTGTTCTCCCAGACAGAGCTTATGACTATTTCTTTAAAAATCACAAAACCTTTATATCTTGGAGATTTACTGTGATTTAGTTAATCAGGGAATTCTTTACACTGGCATAGTTTCAAAGTGTTTAAAAATAATCTAAAAAGATATATTTCATCCTCCACTTCAATGCAATGTGAGATGGGTGTGCCTTTTCCCAGGAATCAGGCTGCTTGTGAAATATGTGACATTCACTGTAAACTTCCTTTTCTATAATGAAATCATGCTTGCTTAAGTGTTTCTCAAAAATACATCAGGGGGTAGGTACTCTGGCCCTCGATATCTGGTGTAGAATTTCTATGGCATAGAATTTCTATTCCATAAAATTTCTATTCTGAAAAGTATGTGGGCAGAACATGCGGGCAGGGTTTAGGCTGCAGTGCAGAAGCCCCTGTAAGTCACCTACCTCATTGCCAGTGAGCAGCTCCAGTTGTGAGGCCCTGGGCCTCTTGTTCAGTTGAGGGTCTACCCAGGATGCCACCTCAAGCAGGCAGAAGCAGTTAATGTCTGACTACACCACTTGGCACTATATAGGATCCTGAATGAAGGCTATAGGAAATCTCTGCTTGATCGCGGTTTAGTGTGAGGAAAAAAATCCTAATCTGGTCTACTAGCAGAGAACACTCATAGTTTGGCTACTTTGAGAACACAGTGGTTATGGCCAAGGCTCCTTTGGGTCTTGCCTGTGCCCTCTTTAGCCTGTGTTGAGATACTTCGGTATGAACTATTGATCCACACTCCATATCCCACCCACAAAGATGGTGTTGCTTCACCATGAACTTGCCATATTGTTAGGTCAGAGCAGAAACAAGGCAGAAAGTGCTCTGCATGTGTTTTTTCATTCTTTGAAGTTTCAGAGTCTGTACAGGCTTATTTCTAAGACTGTACCTATTTGTTCCTATTGAAATGGGCACAGGATTTGGAGCTCTGCCTTCTGCCAAATGCCTGTGTATTGTTATTATATGAGTGCCTGCCACTAAATATGACTACCATGGATATAAATGTCTAGGAATACTTTCTTGCAGCTGCAGGATTTCCTGAATGAAGGTATGAATAAGTTAACCCCTATGCTGATTACAGCCTGGAAGAGACTCTCCAAACACTGAAAAGCTCTTTAATTAACTGTTGCTTCCTCTTTCCCACTATCAAAATTTCCTCTATTGTAAGGTTGAAGTTAAGTGCTTGCTTATCTTGCTTCACTGGGATTCTCCTACTTACTTTCTATTATTTGTGAATTTCACCTTTACTGAGAGTTCAGAGTTGTTGAAAGAAAATGTTCACAGGTATCTGTAATCAGGTCTAAAACTGAAATCAACTTTTTGCTTTGTTCTTTAGAGAGGCAGTGGTGGGACTCTAGAGCCAGGACTGAATTACTATCCCATCTCAGCTAATCACTGTGACTACAATCACTCTGGTTCTTTCCTCATCTAAACAATGGGGACAATAATGACATTAACCTATTTGGGTTGACAAAGTCATCTATAAGTAACTGTTAATATCATTACCTGCCATCATCCCCAGTCACCAAAAAATGATAATAGAATTTTGGGATTCATGAGATTTGTATTATATTCTGTCATCACATTGTATCATAAGCCATTTGCTTCACTTTTCTAATATTTTCCATTCTCTTACCTTAAAATAAGCTCTGTATTATCCACCTTTATGATATCCTCTCATGGATTCTTACTTCCGTGTTTATTCCATAGAAGAAATTATTTACATGCATGTTTCTTTTTCTTTTTTTTTTGGTTTTTTATCTTTATTGTTCAGTTTATTAATTACATTGTTTCCCCTTTTTTATCCCCTTATATCTCCCCTCCACCCTGTACCTATCCCACCCTCCACTCTCACCTCCCCCTCCCCAATGTCCTCTCCCATTGTTGCAAGATTTTTGTCCAATCTCTTGCTGTACTTCCAACAACACTTTTCTCCCCAAGAATTGTCAGTCCATTCCCTCTCTATGTCCATGTTTCTGTTATATTCACCAGTTTATCCTGTTCATCAGCCTATTAATTCACTTGATTTTTATGTTCATTTGTTGATAGATGTATATTTGCTGTTCATAATTTATATTTTTACCTTTTTCTTCTTCCTCTTCTTAAAGAATATCTTTCAGCATGTCATATAATATTGGTTTGGTGGTGATGAACTCCTTTAGCTTTTTCTTATCTGCGAAGCACTTTATTTGATCTTCAATTCTGAATGATAGCTTTGCTGGATAGAGTAATCTTGGTTGAAGATTCTTGCTCTTCATTATTTTGAATATTTCTTGCCACTCCCGTCTGGCCTGCATCATTTCTGTTGAGAAATCCGCTGACAATCGTATGGATGCTCCCCTGTAGGTAACCAACTGTTTTTCTCTTGCTGCTTTTAATATTCTCTCTTTATCTTTTGCTCTTGGCATTTTAATTATGATATGTCTTGGTGTGGTCTTCTTTAGATTCCTATATTTTGGCGTTCTGTGTACTTCTTCGGCTTTTAAGTCAGTTTCTTTCACCAGGTGTGGGAAGTTTTCGGTCACTATTTCTTCAGGTAGGTTTTCATTAACTTGCTCTCTCTTTTTTTTCTGGCACCCCAATAATTCGGATGTTGGTATGCTTGAGGTTGTCCCAGAGGCCCCTTACACTGTCTTCAATTTTCTGAATTCTTTTTGTTTCTTGTTTTTCCAGCTGAGTGGATTTTGGTTCTTTGTATTTCAAATCTTTGACTTGGTTCTTGTGGCCCTCTGGACTGCTTTTAGGACTTTGTGTAATATTTTTTATTTCAGTCTGTGTATGCTTGATTTCTAGTTGGTCCTTTTTCATATCCATGAGGGTCTCGTTCATATCCTCAGAGGTCTTGTTCATTTCCTTAAGGGTCTCGTTCATTTCCTTGTAAGTCTCATTCATTTCGTGGTTGGTCTTGTTTATTTCCTCGTAGTTCTCATTAAGTTCATCAGCCTTTTCTAGGCGCCTCTTGAAAGCCTTATAACCGTGGTTTTGAACTCTATGTCTTGTCGTCTTTTCTCCTCCATTTCTTTCACACCTGATTTCTTTCCATATCTCTGCATGGTGGCTGCTTTATGTGGTAGATATCCTCTAAGGGTCAGTGGCACAGCCTCCCCAGTTATTTGAGATGGGTACTCTTACTGCAGTCCTTTATGGGTTGTACAGTATTTTTGAGTTTAAACCCAGCTTGTTGTTGTTAGCCCTAGGAGGGTTTGACCTCCAGGCCAATTGGCTGTGAAGGGAGACTGTGTTCAGGTTGGATGGGCGGAGTCTCTGAGCTGCGCAGGCAGCCTCAGTGTCGGCTATGTCCTATGCGGCACTCGCGCGGGTCTCTGTTGGATGGGGATGGCTGCAGGCACCTCCAAGAGAAAGCCACTAGTCTCTTCCCCTTGCCAGACAACTCTGCCTCTCCCCAAATGAGTCTGCACACCCAAAGTCTAGCCCAGGGTTGTAAAATAGATGGTTTCCAGGACCAGGAGACAAGTTTCCAGGGGGCAAGTCGTGGGTTTGTGCGACACTTGTGCACAAACTTCTTTTCCCAGCCTCCAGGTTTCTCCACAGACTAGGAGACCTCTGCCACACCCCATTTCCAGGGTGCGTCCCCCGGACCTCGGACCTCGCCTGGCACTGGGGAATCTCTGCAGTGGGACGTCTCCACGTACCCCAGATCTCGGACCTCGCCTGGCGCTGGGGAATCCGTGTAGTGGGACGTCTCCGCCCTCCCCGTTGGCGAAATCCAGCCGGGGTTCCTGCTCCAGTCCTACAGCCCGCGCATGACCAGGATGGCTCCTAACCTGTTTCTGTCTTCAAGGCTGTGCTCCTGCTGCTCCTCTGAGTCTCAGTGTGCCACCTTTACTCTTATTTGTGGAGTTTTCACTCAGCCAGCTTTCTGGCGATTCTGGGTGATGTTTGTTTTGTTGTTATGTTGTAGTTTTTAAATCGTTGCATGGGGCAGAACAATAGGTGTTTACCTATGCCGCCATCTTGGTTCTCCTACATGCATGTTTCTGTGTGTACACAAGCAGGGGTATCATTTTAGCTTTCTCAGAATCTAAATATGTACATTTTGAGGTTCACTTTGAACACAGGGCAGGAGAGTGTTAGAGGTGTCATTTTGGCCAGTAGTAGGGAAACATCAGGTTTAGCTGGTAGAGCTCTATAACTCCTCTCCTCCTCCCTGATAGCCACATTTATCGTATGAGTACAACCTGGAATTTGAATATATCACAAACAATCCATTGTCTAAAAGTGGCTATAAGGAAGGTTCGGTTCTAGGTGGATGGTCATGGCTCCATTTCACTTACTTCTCTGATATTAGAAGAGGAGAATTAATATTTTGGGGGAGGGAAGGAACAATTAGCAGTTTTTTTCCCACATAGATATTGTTAAATATCTTCTAGGACTTTGAAAATGCCAGTGAATCTCAATGTAGCTGAATGTATTAGGAAGCCTAGGAAGTATCTGGCAAAGAAGTGAAAATGAACTTTCCCTGTCTTTCTGATAACAAATAAACCTAAGCTTACTCTGAGCACCACACTTAACCATTCTATCACTGAAGGCAATATTTAAAAAATACTCATGTTGGTTTCTTTTTTTAAACTAAATTTTGGGGTGATATTGAATAATAAGATCACGTAGGCTTTATGTATACATCTCTATAATACATGATATGTATATTACACTGTGTGCCCACCACACAAAGTCAAATCACCTTCTGTCATCATATATTTGGTCCTTTACCAGCCCCAATTACCTTCCCTCTGCTAACCACCATACTGTTGCCTGTGTCAAATAGTTTCAATTTTATATCCCACATCTAAGTTAAATTATATGGTTCTTAGATTTTTCTGAATCACTTATTTTGATTAGTATAATAATCTCAAGGTTCATCTTTTTTTATGGCTGAGTAGTATTCCATACCACTTTATCCAATCCTCTATTGAAATACACTTTGGTTGTCTCCATGTCGTGGCCACTGAACAATGCTGCAATGAACATAGGGGTGCATATATTTTTGCAAATAAATGTTTTGAAGTTTTTTTGGGGGGGTAAATACCTAGGAATTTGCTGGGTTATATGGTAATTCTATTTAAAAATTTTTAAAGAACTGCCATACTGTTTTTTCATAGTGGCTATACCAATCTACATTCCCAGCAAATGAGGTTTCTTTTTACTACAAAATCTCTCCAATACTTGTTATTACATGCCATGATGATAATAGCTATTCTAACAGATGTGAAGTGATATCTCATTGTAGATTTGATTTGCATTTCCCTAATCACTAGTGAGGTTGAACTTTTTTTTTTTTCATATGCTTGTTGATCACTTGTATGTCTTCTTTGGGGAGGTGTCTGGTCAGGTTCTTTGCCCATTTTTAAATTGGATTGTTTGTTTGGTGTTGAGTTGTATGTATTTTCTATATATTTTGGATATTAACACCTTGTCTCAACTGTCATTTATAAATATTATCTCCCATTTGGTTGGATGCCTTTTTGTTTTGTTTTTGTTTTTTGTTGTGCATAAGCCTTTTAATTTAATATATTCCCAACCACTTTTTCTTTACTTCCCTAACTTTTGGGATAAAATTCATAAAATGTTCTCCATGACCAAGGTCCATAAGTTTAGTACCTAATGTTATCTTTTATGTAATTTATTATTTCTGATAAAATGCTGAAGACTTTCTCTGATGCTGCTATCTCCAGCTTCTAAGATATTCTCTTAGCTTTTTCTGCCCTATTTTTCTTCCTAAAGTCACTATGGCCAAGGTAAGGGCCTATCACCTCTGACAGGCACACCTGTGTCAGGTAATTAGTGCCTTCCCAGGCCAGAGCTAGTCTCTAAATTGACAACATAAAACATTGTTTTTTACGTCTCATGGTATTGGCTAGAAGTTTTTGCTATGCCAGAGAGATAATATCACATTGACCAACAAACTTTCCACCAGATACTCAAATTTGTCACATATATTAGTATAATAATCTAAAGGTTCCTGGTAGGGAAGTACTTGGAAATGTACCCAAAGACAAATATTTTTTACTTGAACAAGGCTAGCCTTGCTGGCTAGTGTATTTCTGTAGGATTTCATCTCTCAGATAAAAGAACATTTTTCTATGGGATATACTGCCTTTTCTGTATTATATTTGTTTGCCTGGTGTGTATACCCATTTTTATACATCTTTGATGATCTCTATGAAAGCAGTGGGGAACAGCTATTCAGAGCAGAGGCACTTGAAGTAGATCTTCTGGGTTTCCATTTTCTTTCTGTTACCTACATGCCTTGTGACCATGAACAATAACTCAACCTCTCCATATTAATTTTATTCAAAATATGTAATACCTGACATTTATTGTTTATTAAAAGCAAGCAGAATCCTAAGAACCCTGCCTATATGTTCTCATTGACTTTCACAACTATCCCCCTGCAAGAAAAAAGGTTGTACTATAACCTTTAGTGGAGTCTGGGTTCAAGTCCTGGTCCTGGCTCTGCCTCCTACCAAGTAGTTATCTTGACCTGTTAGTTTCTCTAACACTTTGTTTCCAAAACTAAAAATAAAGATAAAAATAGTAACTACCTCATAAAATTGTGAGGATCAAATGAAACAACACACACACACACACACACACACATACACACACACACACACACACACAGTACCTAATAATGCATAGGACATAATAAGAACTCAAAAAAATTAGTCATATCACTATTTCTTCCATTTGAAGACCTAGGATGAATCTACAGCACTCAGATATTGTGAGATGCAATGTGCTTGTTGGCTAGTGGCAATGTATGCAAAGTAGTAATTCCGGAGGTGAGCTCCCAAAGTGACAAACCATCCATGTGCTATCCAACCTGATGATCACTCTCTGCTTGTCATATTCTTTAATATCTCAAAAGAGACATGGCACAGGTACTTTGTAACTTTGCTAACTTTTTTAAAACAATGATTTCAGAGAGGAAGGGAGAGGGAGAGATAGATAGAAACATAAATGATAAGAATCATTGATCAGCTGCTTCCTGCATGCCCCAGATTGGGAATCGAGCCCATATCCCAAGTATCTTGCCCTTGACTGGAATAAAACCTGGGACCCTTCAGTCTGCAGGCCAATGCTATATCCACTGTGAAAAACCAGCTAGGGTACTTTTCTAACTTTTATGCAAAGCTATACAAGACTGACTATTTCAAAACAAAACTTCAGAATAACCACAAACTAAATAAAGCCAAGAGATACATGGCTTGGTCTTAAATTGCTCAATACAACTACATTGACAAGATAGTCTTCACATTTCCCTCAAGTAGTGATATCGCAAGATGAGAAACTCTAGCCCTAAAAAAAAAATTGCTTTAAAATATGCTAAATAAATACCTTATAAAGCAAACCTAAAGGAAGGTTTTAAAGAGGAAATAATAATAAAAGATGACTATGACAGTTCTCTTAATTTTCTTGTTTCATGGTCTTTTAAATAAAGGGAATAAATGTGTATTCTTGGTGTAAAGTTAACAAATATGTATTCTTGGTGTGAGGTTAATTACTTACAGTTCCATTTTTTGCCAAACCCTCCCCCCACAAACAACAACAACAATTTCATTTTATGTAAGTCTCTCTGTCTTCTCTCTCTGCCCCCCACCCCTCTTTCTCTCAGTGTATGTGTTTAGACTGGTAAGAGATGCTTACTTCTCTCAAAAGAATAGTATCCGACAATATGCACAGGATAGAAAAACAAACTATTATAGCATAATAGTTCTATGTCTTTTGATCTATGTTACATTATGTGTTTCTCAGGTAGAGGTGGGTGAATATCTCCCATCTGACAATAAGGACTGAGACTCAGTTTTTATTATACCCCTTAAGATTAATTTATAGAATTTTCTTAAACTAACAATGATCACTCTTTACAATAGAAACCCTGATTTTGACATATGTACATGTGCATCTTTCTTATTCAACATTTCCCAGGTATTTCTAGCATTTTTTATAATATCTGATTTATGGAGTGGGTTTGTTTACCATAGAGCTAAAGTAATAAGTTTAATGAACATTACACAATACAACATAATATTAGTGGTTCTGTATGAAGTGGAACTCCTCACCTTCATCTCATGTCACCACATTTCTGATTTTGTGAGTCAATGGCAGCTTTCAGATGCTGTCCATGTAATTCCCTGAGACTGTCCAGGTGAATGCTCTGGATCTTTGATGGATGATTACATGGCTGCTATTGCTGTACATGGATTGGCCTTGCCATGCTCAAGCCACTGCTTCAAGGGATCACTAAATTCCCACCAATTTATAAGGGAAGCAGCACTGGTTTCTCTTCCCTGGTGGTCACCATAGCTCCTCTCCTATCCAAACTCCAATCTGATAAAAGTAAGCAGATCAGCCCACCTGCAACCTCAGAGTCTGAAGAATTATCTTTTCATAGCCTTCCTACCATGTGTCTGAAGTTGGTTGGTTGGTGATCTATCATAGTATCTCTGAAAGAAGCTAAAATCCTAGTTTATGTCACAGGAAATTAGCCATACCCTTCATAATCATTTCAGTTTTTCAAAAATTGTTTGTTTATATTTTTTATGTTCAACTCTAATGTTGTCTTAGCTCTAGTCAGACATTATGCATTTATTACAGGTGCTCCTTTTTTTCAGTGAATATAATCACTTTGAACTTTCCATACATATGTAAGAATTTTTCAATGGAAAGCTTTTTTTCCAATGGAAAGCATGGTTGCATTTTTCCTCACAATAATAATCAAAGCATATGGACTTTAAAAATAAGAAAAAATTGCATTTCATATATTACAAACTTTTTTTTAAGAGTTAAGTTTCACAAATGATCTATCCTGTTTGGCTCCTGATGGCATTTATACCTGAGCTACACTTGTTCAGCTAGGAGGCACTGGACCAGGCAGTTGTTTGGGGCTGGCATGCCTTCCTGGTTGGATGATGTAGATATCTGGATGACCACACAGTGTCACTTATTAACTATTTTGAATATCAATCTGAGTCAACATAAATCAGGCCTTTCCACACTGTATACTCATGAGGTCTAGTTTTTCTTTAGTGGTTAAAGCTTAACCACTGCTGGGCATGTTGAGGTGCATACACTCTCCACCTCATTGCATTTGACTGGCTCTCTTAGGGAGTCCAGCTGTGTCTTCTCTGTGTTCTTAGTACACTAGAGCATTAGTCAGAGTTGTGGTCTGATTTTTCTCTCCATTAAGCTGTCTCTGTTAAGTCTCAGGGTATATCATGCCATCTCACTTTTGTACCTTTTCTAAGGCCATCTCTTGGGTAGAGACAGGTACCATCCTACCAACAAGGTTATAGAGCAGATAGGAAGACAGATGTATATAATATAAGCTAATATGCTAATTAGACAGGTGGCAGAATAACCTTCCAGAACCACCAGTGGGTGGGGGGCAGGGCTGCTGGAAGGGCCAAGCCCCTTGCATGAATTTCGTGCATTAGGTCTCTACTTTAATTATAATAGAATGCTGTATATCACACAAAATAACATGTGACATTGGCCAGGGAGAATACCAAGTAGTAAATTTGAGTTACGGGAATATGGTTTGAGTTGCATGAGGAGGCAGGGGGTTAAATTTCATTTGTTGACATCTAAACATATCCCTGCAAGTATTAAAGAGTCTCTGGAGGGTTTAAGGCAAAAAGTCCCATGATTGGATTTTCATTTTAAGAATACAAACTGACAGTAATGTGAAGAATGGATTGAAGTAGGGGGAGGGGAGCAAGGCCAAGTTTGGAATGTAAAAGATTAGTTGGTAAGCTGTGAGAATAACCCACATGAAGCAGAATAAGACACAAATTAAAGTAGTGACATGAAAACAAATTTTGCATCCTGATTTAAGTTACTTGGGGACTGATAGAATGGAACAGTAACGATTAAGGTATCAAGATGACTCCCATGCTGCTACGTAGATGATGTTATTATCTTATTAATAAAAGAGTAATATGCAAATTGACCATACCTTCACTACACCCAATAAGCCACACCCACAAGCCATGCCCACAAGCCAATCAGGAGCGATCTGAAAATTAACACTCAACCAAGATGGCTGCTGCCCAAGGCCAGAAAAAGCCTCACCAACAGGCTTTTGCCAGCCTTGGGTTGCCGGGGGGGGGGGGGGGTGGCAGGGGAGGGGGAAGGCAGGGCTGAGCCAGCCAGTGAGATCAGTCCCATGGCAGGGTGATCACTGGGCCAGAAAAAACCCTTGGGCAGGCTGACGCTGGGTGGAGCCAGCCAGCGATTGGCCCATGGCAATCGCTGGCTGGGGTCCCCTGGCTGAGGTCTCCTGCCCAGGGACAAAAACCTCGGCCAGAGGCTTTTGGCCTTAGACCGGGGGTGAGCCATCAGTAGGACATTCCCTGAGGGCCCCAGTATGTAAGAGGGGGCAGGTTGGGCTGAGGGACCACCCACCCCTAGTGCACGAATTTCGTGCACCGGGCCTCTAGTACTATGATAATGGGAGACCAGATTTGCCCCAGGATGGAATATGGGGCAGGAGAGAGTTCAATTTCCTCCTTGAAGCCTTTCTTGATTGATCCAGCCACAAGGGCTCTCTCCCTCTTTGAGTTTTGAAAGCTCTGAGAGACTGTATAATCAAGATAATCAAAGAAAAATCTAATGGGAAAATTAGGGAGCAATGTAAGCTTCTTTCTGCAGCCCCTTTGCACTAGAAGCAGTCATATTACTAAATAAACTGTCACATGAACAATGGGATATTCACACCCCTGGTGTGGTCAGTATGGGGTACATTGTCTGCATAATTTAAAAACAAATAAAAGTTGTTCTATTTTTAATTATCACCATGTACCAGCAATTCTAAATAGCATCAGTGGTAGAATATTTCTCCCCTTAAAGATAATTTTGGTTTAAAGTTCTAAATAATTACTATGTTTTCTGCTGAGTTTTAATGATATGTATGAAAGCTTCAAATTAGCATATTTTTAATACTTCCTCTTTGATAACCATTACATTCTATGCAGACAATAATGTGATGAAGGCCTGAGGTGGGGTAGGAACTAGGTAAAGGGAAGTAGTGGGAGAAAAATAGGGTCATCTGTAATACTCTCAACAATAAAGATAACTTTTTAAAAATTAAAAAAAGAAAATTAATTCAGAGAACTTCCCAGTTATAAAGTTGGCCCTGTACATATACAAATTCAGCTACATTTCAAGAGTAAATTCATAATGCTTTAGGCAGTGTGTATCTTCAGTCCCTGTGGTTCTCCACATTCCTGTGTTTAAACAGTAGATTTTATTTTTTTCTCTTAAAAACATTTTATTATAGGAATTTTCAAACATTCAAAAACTAGATAGTATAATGAATTTCCATGTATCTATAATTCAGCTTCAACAACTATCAACTGACCACTCCTAATTATTTTATTTATTTATTTATTTATTTAGGTCTTTCTTTTTTTGGTTTTTTTAAATCTTTATTGTTCAGTATATTAATTACATTGTTCCCTTTTTTTTCCCCCTATAGTTCCCCTCCACCTGGTACCCATCCCACCCTCCGCCCTCACCTGCCTCCACTGTCCTCTCCCATAGTTGGATGATTTTTGTCCAGTCTCTTGCTGCACTTCCCACACCCCTTTTCTCCCCAAGAGTTGTCAGTCCATTCCATCTCGATGTCCGTGATTTTGTTACATTCACCAGTTTATCCTGTTCATCAGCTTATTAATTCACTTGATTTTTAGATTCATTTGTTGATAGATGTGTATTTGTTGTTCCTAATTTACACTTTTATCTTTTTCTTCTTTCTCTTCTTAAAGAATATCTTTCAGCATTTCATATAATATTGGTTTGGTGGTGATGAACTCCTTTAGCTTTTTCTTATCTGCGAAGCACTTCATCTGACCTTCAATTCTGCATGATAACTTTGCTGGATAGAGTAATCTTGGTTGTAGATTCTTGCTGTTCATCACTTTGAATATTTCTTGCCACTCCTGTCTGGCCTGCATAGTTTCTGTTGAGAAATCTGCTGACAATAGTATGGGTGCTCCCTTATAGGTAACCAACTGTTTCTCTGTTGCTGCTTTTAATATTCTCTCTTTGACTTTTGCTCTTGGCATTTTAATTATGATGTGCCTTGGTGTGGTCCTCTTAGGGTTCCTATATATTGGGGTTCGGTGCGCTTCTTGGACTCCTAAGTCAATTTCTTTCACCAGGTGTGGGAAGTTTTCGGTCACTATTTCTTCAAATAGGTTTTTATTGTCTTGCTCTCTCTCTTTTTCTGGCACCCCTATAATTCGGATGTTGGTATGCTTGAGGTTGTCCCAGAGGCCCCTTACACTATCTTCAATTTTTTGGATGTTTTTGGTTTCTTGCTTTTTCAGGTGAGTGGATTTTCCCTCTTTGTATTTCAAATCTTTTTTTTTAATATATTTTATTGATTTTTCACAGAGAGGAAGGGAGAGGGATAGAAAGTCAGAAACATCGATGGGAGAGAAACATCGATTAGCTGCCTCTTGCACACCTCCAACTGGGGATGTGCCCACAGCCAAGGTATATGCCCTTGACCGGAATCGAACCTGGGACCCTTCAGTCCGCAGGCCGACGCTCTATCCACTGAGCCAAACTGGTTCGGCTGTATTTCAAATCTTTAACTTGGTTTTTGGGGTGCTCCAGAGCACTTTTAGGTCTTTGTATAATATTTTTTGATTCAGTCAGTGTATGCTTAATTTCTGGTTGGTCCTTTTTCATATCCTTGAGTGTCTCCTTTATATCCTTGAGGGTCTCCTTCATTTCCACGTTGGTCTTGATCATTTCCTTGCAGGTCTCGTTCATATCCTTGAGGGTCTCATTCATTTCCTTGTAGGACTCATTCATTTCCTTTGTGGTCTCGCTTATTTCCTTATAGGCCTCGACCTTTTGTTGGAGCCTCTTGAGAAGCCCTATAACCGTGGTTTTGAATTCCATGTCCAGTCCTTTTTTTCCCTCCATTTCTTTCACATCTGATTTCTTTCCATGTCTCTGCATGGTGGCTGCTTCCCTGAGTTGGTCAATTAGCTTTGTGTGGTAGACTTCCTACTAGGGACAGTGGCTCAACCTCCCCAGTTACCTGAGGTGGATATGGGTTGCACAGTCTTGCTGAAGTTAAGCTCAGGTTAATCGTTGTTAGCACTTGGAGGGGTTGACCTCCAGGCCAGTTGTCTGTGAAGCTCAGCTGTGCTCAGGTTGGATGGGCAGAGTCTCTGGGCCAAGCAGACAGTGTTAGCTCCACTCTATTCGGCCCCAGGGACTCTGTGCTCGGGGCAATGGCTGCCAGCACCTCTGAGAGAGAGAGCCGCTGTGGAGCTCCCCTGACTGCCAGGGAATTCAGACTCTCCCCAAATGAGTCTCCACACCCAATGTCTCACCCAGGGTGGTAAAACAAAGCAGTCTGATGGTTTTCCGAATGAGAAAGCAAGTCAAGCAAGTCGCAGATCGCTCTCTGTGTGGTCATGTAGCCGAGCTGTTCGCGCAAGCTGCCTTCTCCACAAGCCGGCAGACCTGGCAGCACCCGAGCTTCGGCGTGCCCTCCCACTGTCCAGTTTTCACCCCGTATGGTAGGGGGTTCCCTGGACTTCCCCCAAAGCTGGAGAATCAGTCCAGTGGGACATCTTTGTCTCCCAGTTCGAGAAAACTGGCCGGTTTTCAGCCACCCGCCCTCTCCGCTGGCGCGCTCCAAACCTCTCCCCGCGCGAATCTTTCAATGCTGTCCGCCACCGCTCCTTTGAGTCACAGTGTCTTATCTTCACTTTTATTTGTGGAATTTTCATTCGGCGAGCTTTCTGGTGATTCTGGGAGGTGTTTGTTCTTTCGTTAAGTTGTAGTATTAAAATTGTTGAGTATGATGACAAGATAGGTGTTTTACCTATGCCGCCATCTTGGTTCTCCCACCTAAACAGTAGATTTTAAAAACACAATAATACCACAATTATTATAGAGACAAAGAAACAAAATGTGAGTAGTTTTATTTTCTTCATTCTATGCAACCAGCTTGAATATATATTTGTTTAAAATTTAATTTAAAACAGTAAAACTGTACAGACTGTGAAGTATAATTTCATGTATGAACTAAAGTCCATTCATACATGAAATGTTTGGTTGATTAATATCTTTACAATTGAAATATATTATTCTCTTTAAAGTATTGATTACTTTTAAATTAAAAAAATGAATCAAGACAAAACTTTATATTTAATAATTACCTACACTTTATCTTTTTTAGCATTTCAGTTTTTAATATAATTCAGTTATTAGTTACTAGATAATTATTTATATAAACTAATATATTAGGCTATAACTAAAGAATTAAATTTCATACTAGGTAGAAAGGAAAATTATTAAGTAAATAGTACATTTTTACTTCCTTGAATCCTAACATTATTTTTCAAATATCTTTTAATTTGCATGGTTATATATACAAAGTTCAGTAAAAATTATTCACTGCCAATGTGTGTTTTCTTTTCATTTTATTATTTGTTTCATTTCACAATTATTTCTGAGGATATATTTCCAATATAAAATAGGGGATTGTTAAAAATGTTCTCTGAGCATCAGATATGTCAGGTACAGCCCAGTCATGGGCTATACACATTGTGATGATACAACAGTGGTTTCCATAAGAATTATTAAAAATTAAATCTTTATTGTTAAAAATATTACATATAGAGGCCCAGTGCACAAAATTCATGCACTGGGGTGTGGGAGGGTGTCCCTCAGCCCAGCATGCACACTTTCCAATCTGGAACCCCTCAAAGGATGTCCAACTGCCTATTTAGGCCCTATCCCAGTAGGATTGGGCCTAAACAAGCAGTCAGACATCCTTCTCACAATGCAGGACTGCTGGCTTCCAACTACTTGCCTGCCTGCCTTCCTGATTGCCCCTCACTGCTTCTGCCTGCCAGCATGATCACCTTTTAACCCTCTCCTGCCAACCTGATTGATGCCTAACTGCTTCCCTGCCAGCCTGGTCACCCCTAACTGCCCTCCCCTGCAGGCTTGATCACCCCCAACTGCCCTCCCTTGCAGGCTGGTCACTCTCAACTGCCCTCCCATGCTGGCCATCTTGTGGTGGTCATCTTGTGTCCACATGGGGGCAGCCATCTTTGACCACATGGGGGCATCCATCTCGTGTGTTGGAGTGACAGTCAATTTGCATATTACTCTTTTATTAGATAGGATGCTCTCCTTTTCCCCTATTAATCCCTTTTAGGCTCCATTAGAATTTTTAAAATGAGAAGCTTCCTAAACCTATAAAGACTTGGAAAAGGTTGGTTGAGGATTCATCCTTTTACTGAATGTATTTAAATTATTTTTAGCATTGAGAATTTCCTACCATTTAATGTGAATGTTTGAGAAAAACAACAAGAGCAATAATGGCAGGAACAACCATCACTAACTTTGGCCTATAAACCCAAGCAAAAGCAAATGTGATCTTCATCTCTCTTCAGAAAATGTTTTGTTTTGACAAGACAAACTCACCAGGGACAGGTTTGGATGTCCTGAGTGTCATAAGAGGGATATACACAATTCAGGACAAGCAGCAAAGAAATGTTAACATGCTTGTCAGCTAGGAAAGTAAAATGGTGCCATTGAGCTCAGTGCATCATTCCTGCACTACAAACATTACTTTTTGTTTCGGAGACATGGGGACTATAATACCTTCTTTGTACAAAGAGGAGTATTCTTGATGACTTTTAGAGCACATGGCAAGACTGCATTTATATATTCATTACTCCATTCAAGAAAAATTTCCATGCTGACAATGTGCAGTCAGTGATCCCCATCCTGCTGATAAGAATATGTTCCCATAATCTGATTGCAAGTCAGCGATGTGATCAGCTTGCTCTCTTCTCCACTCTGTACACTCCTCTCAAGCATATAGCCAGAGAACGCTGGAACTACAAGGGATGATCAACTGTACTACTAGCAATGGGTAACAGCTCAATGGCTAAGTGTAATATAACATAAAGTGAGTCTTACAAGTAATTTTGTAGTGTCAGTCACACACTGAGAGAGGTGAAGTTGTGTATGTATTTTTGTGTGGGAGAGGGTGGTGATAATTTCCTTCTTTTTGCTGTCCACCTTTTATTTTTATTTTAAAGAAATGGAATGCCAGGGAGACTGGGTGGCTCTCTCAATATCACAGAATGTTTTAGCATTCTAATTTTTAGCTATCTCCATTACCTTTATAAGTATCTCAAAAGAATCAAGCTCTGTATTTTCTCATGGCTAATAAGCGAAATGTAAACTTCTCCCACCTAGTGCTATTCCACTTATTCTGAAGCAGTTAGCGGTCTCCATGTCACTGTTTCAGAAAACCATGACCCAAGTGCATATCAGTTCATGAATCTGGGAGAGATCCCTGCCCTCTTTGCCTTTGCCCTCCAAGGACCTCACAAGCCCACTCACTGCTCTAATATCAAGGAGCTCCTTATTTACCTCATAAGGTTCAGCTCAAACATATCCTTTCCATAAGCCTTGTTCTAATAGCCCCAGTTGAAGTGAATCTCCTGCACACCCACGCAAAGTTTGCACCTCTTTACCAGTGTTGTTTTGTTCTCCCATTAGTCAAGTGTCTTTATTTTCCACTGGAAGGCAAGCCCCATGCTGTCAGATACCATGTCTTACTTATTTCTTAGAGATCCCTCTGAGCCCTCCTTTCAGCCCAGGTGAGCTTGAAGGAAAAAAGAGTGGTAGATTGTAAAATTATTTCAGAAAAAATACCCGGTTCTTAATTAATCTTGTCTCACAAATGGAATGCTAAGTTCCTTGAGGGAGGAAAGTCTTTGTCACTCTGGCTAGGTGGCTCAGTTGGTTGGGGTGTCATCCCCTACACCAGTGGTCGGCAAACTGTGGCTTGCGAGCCACATGAGGCTCTTTGGTCCCTTGAGTAAGGTTCTTCCACAAAATACCACGGCCTGGGCAAGTCTATTTTGAAGAAGCGGCTTTAGAACTTTAATCTTAAAAAATCTGGCTTCTCAAAAGAAATTTCAATTGTACTGTTCATATTTGTCTCTGTTGACTAATGAGTTTGCCGACCACTGCCTTACACCAATATCTTTTGGTTTCTATTCCTGGTCAGGACACATGCCTAGGTTTCAGCTTTAAACTCTGGTCCAGGCACATATGGGAAGCAACCAAAGGATGTTTCTCCTCTCTCTCTCTCTCTCTCTCTCTCTCTCTCTCTCTCTCTCTCTCTCTCTCTCTCTCTCTCTCCTCTCTCTTCTCTTCTCTCCTTTTCTCTTCTCTTTATATATATCTCTCTCCTCTTTCCCTTCTCTTTAAAATAAATAATAATATTTTTTAAATTCTCCAATGAGGATTAAAAAAAGAAATTTTTGAAAAAAGAAAACCTCTGTCTATTACTATCATGCCATTTTTCACAATGCTGGCACAGAGTTACAGGCTCCATAAACTATGAAAAGGGAACTTAAAAGTCTGAGAGAGCCTATTAACTTTAGAGGGAGCATCGGACTTCTGGAAACAAAGGTTTCACTTGGTCTTTCTGCCTCTGTCTCCTTGCTTTTTTGTCATAAGTCTAACCACATCTAGATTGGTACTTCCTTTTGGTAAATCATCTTACCCTTTCTCTTCAATTTTTTGAAAACCTCATTCTCAAAACTTCACTTTTAGTTTGCTTTCATTTTTATTCTGAATTTTTGGAAGCAATTGAGTTGGGAAGCCTTATTGTGCACTTATTTGAGATCTCAGAGCAGTTATAAATACAGGGTATCCCCCCAAAATGTATATACACTTTGAAAGATTATAAAGTCACTGTTTATTAATATACAGTTCATTTTCAAAATTAAGTGAGTTATCATCTATTAAAGTGTGTGTACATATTTTTGGGACATCCTAATTATATATATTCTGAGATTCTAAAAGTTCTTTACAAGTCTCTTGTCTCAGTCTGATTCCTGAAAACTCAATCAGGTAATTCTCATTCTGAGCAAGGATTGATGATATGGGAGCATAAATTATGGTGTATAAATATTTCTCTCTTTTCTGCAACCAGCATGGCTAGAGAGCGGACAGGAGTTCTGAGAAGGGGCGAAAGGGGATTGAGAAAATGAAAGAGACAGACACAGAGACAGTAGGGGAAGCTGGGACCAGGTGGGACAGCTGTCCTCTGATGGAGAGACAAGGACCCAGAGCCGATACAGTGCACTTATTTTATATAGTAAGATACCAGGAATTTTTACTAAAGTTTAAGATAAAGAAAATATGTGCATTCTTGTAGTTTCTTTGTAATCATCACTTCTGGGTGGACCCGGGTAATTGTGTTTGTTCCTAGTGCCTGGCTGGATTTAGCTAAAGGTCAGACTGACAACACACCTGCCTCTGGGCATGGCTCTGTTAGGTGCCACAGGATTCAGACGACAGTCAGCTCAGGGGCCTTTCACAGGCGCTCTCTACAATGGTGACAGGTTTATCAGGTGTTAGGGAATAGCTAACAAAGAGCATATTTTTATACCATACTGCTAAGGGTATAGAAAAAAAGTGAAAAATTAGGCTAGGTAGAGCAATATGGGGAATGTGGGGCCATAATACCATATATCAGTGACTTTCAGCCTTTTTCATCTCATGGTACACATAAACTACAAAAATTCTGTGGCACATCTAAATTTTTGCTGATTCAACAAAAAATAGGTATACTGTAATTCTGATTCATTCACACCAGATGCCTATTGTTGTATTGGCTGTCATCATTTCTTTGGACAACCTAAGGAAAAAGAGGTCAATGCTTCTGACTAAATAGTCAGGTATTACATGTTTTAAAAATTCCTGCAGCTCACCAGTGTACCTACCTGGGCATACCAGTTGAAAATTGCTGATATGTATTGTTTTTGTTGAAAGAAGTAAATGAGTTAAAATACGCATTTTAAACAGCCCCTAGAATATAACAATTGACTGAAAATGCTGTTATTATTTGCTTCCTATTAAAGAAGGTATATAATAATAAAAATAAGTAACAATAAAAGAAAATATACTTTTATAATAAAAATATTGTGAAAATTTAGGAAATTATTGAATAATTGAGGAAATTATTTACTTTGTTTTTTTTGTTTTTT
Source organism: Antrozous pallidus (assembly GCA_027563665.1). NCBI lineage: Eukaryota > Metazoa > Chordata > Mammalia > Chiroptera > Vespertilionidae > Antrozous > Antrozous pallidus. The sequence goes on from CM050514.1 coordinate 70,015,525, forward strand.
TGTTTTTTAACAATGTGCTTACCACGTGCCAGACACTCTGCCAGTTAGGGTTAATTACTGGAAAATGTTATCTCAAAAAATTATAGCATGGTACTTGAGAAATCTTTGGCAGAAACTGTTGAAGTGGCAAAGGTCTGGTCCTTCCAGGACAGATTTGATTTTAATTTTGTTTTCATCTTTCAGGAGAAAAACCATGTACAGCAGAAACTCGTATTAAGAGAGGCTCAATGCAGAACATCTTTGCAGGGAATCCATTTCAACTGGAATGTCCTGTGGTATACTGCGCTAACAGACCTAATGTGACCTGGTGCAAGTTGAAAGAAAACCTGTGTTTGCCTCTGAGGGCTAGCCATCGAGTACACATGAAGTGGGAAGACACACCGAATATTTCCATCTTTATTCTACATTTTGATCAAGCATTGGCTAGTGACAATGGATCATACCGCTGTTCTTTGAATGCTTCTTCTGGACTCATTGAAAGTCATGCAATAGCTATTAATGTGATAGGTGAGTTCTAGACAATGAGACTATTTAATATTTTCTCATTATGTTTCAAGGAAAAGGAGAACCCAGATTCTTAAGTAACTGAGTTAGACATTGAACTTATATAAAACATTAGAATGGTGCTACACCTCATAGACTGTGTAACATGTATGCACATATGTGTGTAGGTATATGTGTGTTTTGAGGTGAGTGAATTAGAGAAGAATAGGAAAATATAATAAAATTTATTATTTTGCTTTACAGAAGCATAAAATTTATTTGGTAAGTCCAAAAGTAGATCTTTAAAATTTAGGGAAAATTACAAAGTGAATACCAATAGTAATAGACAGTTGTCTGTTCCCCGTCCTTGTTTACTTTTTCTCTTATTGTTTCTTCCATATTTCTGTCCTTGACTTTTACTAATAATAATTCCTTGAAGTTATGTTTGTAAGGGTCAGAAAATTATACATTTATTAATAAGTCCTTGAAGTTATGTTAATAGTTCATGTTTGCACAGAGGGCAAACAGCATACAAATAACCTGACTCCCTGATAAGTTTTAAGAATAGTTATAGATTTAGATGTCTCTCCAGAGGATCTAAATAGGCTCAAACTACAGAGGAAAGATAGGTTGACATTAAATTAGGCAAAACTAAACTGAATGAAACATGGAAAATAAAAAAGAGTATTGGGGGACAGTAGAACAAAATTTGGTTTATAAGACTCTCACAACTAATATCATGTTTACTGGTGAAAGATAAAGCTTTTCCCCTAAGAAGAAGAATAAGACAAGGATGTATGCTTCTATTCAACATTGAACTGGAATTTCTAGCCATAGCAACTAGGCAGGAAAAAAACACCACCATCCAAATTGCAAAGGAAGAAGTAAAAATATATTTTCACAGATGACATGATATCAAATAGAGAAAATTTTTTAAAATCCTCAAAAACTACTTAGAGTTAACAAATGAATTCAAAAAAGTTGTATTCTCAACAGAAAAATATTAGTATTTACATCCTCTAGCAATGAGCTAGCAAACTGAAAAAGAAATTAAGAAAAAATTCACTTAGAATAGTAAAAAAAGAATAAAACATCTAGGAATAAATTTAACCTTGAAGGTACAAAACTATACACTGAATAAAACATACTGGTCTATAAAATAAATTAAAGAAGGTATAAATAAATACAAAGACATTCTGTGTTATGGATTGGAAGATTTAATATTTTTAAGATGGCAATATTTCCCAGAGTGATTTACAGATTCAATGCAATTCTCAACAAAATCCCAACAACCTTTTTATTTGCAGAATTCCAATGAGCCCAGAGTAGCCAAAAAATCTTTAAAAAGAAGAACCATGTTAGAGGACTCAACATGATCTCGGATTTGTCAATTATTTCTGAGATATGATATCAAAAGCATACGCAACAACAAAAAAATATGTAACTTGTATTTCATCAAAATTAAAAAACTTTCTACATCAAATGACACCCTCAAGTGAGTAAAAAGACAACATATAGAATGTGAGAATGTATTTGCAAATCACATATTTGGTAAGGAACTTGTGCCCAGAACATATAACAATTCTTACAACTTCACAAATAGAAAATCAATCAATAAAAATAAAATGGGCAGCCCTAGCCAGCTTAGCTCAGAGGGTAGAGCATTGGTCTGTGGATTGACAGTTCCCAGGTTTGATCCTGGTCAAGGACACATACCTGGGTTGGGGGCTTGATTCCCAGTAGGGGGTGTGCAAGAGGCAGCCAATCAATGATTCTCTTACATCATTGATGTTTCTATCTCTCCCTTTTCCTTCCACTATGAAATCAATAAAAATATATTTATCCTGTCTAATAAAAGAGTAATATGCAAATTGACCATAACTTCACTACATCAAATAAGCCATGCCCACCAGCCAATCAGGAACAATATGCAAATCAACACCCAACCAAGATGGCTGCTGCTCAAGGCAGGAAAAAGCCTTACCAAGAGGCTTTTTCCAGCCTTGGATGGGCCGGGGCCAAGGCTGGAGCCAGCCAGTGATCGGCCCCAGGGAAGGGCAATTGCTGGGTTCCCAAGGCTTTTTCCAGCCTTGGACAAGCCAGGGGGCCGGGGCAGAGCCAGCCAGCAATCAACTCCATGGCAGGGTGATTGCTGGGTGCCCAAGGCCGGAAAGAGCCTTACCAAGAGACTTCTTGGCCCAATGGTGATCGTTGCTTGGGGTCCCCTGGACAAGGTCCCCTGCCCAAGGATGAAAGCCTTGGCCAGAGGCTTTCGGCCTTGGGCCAGGGATGAGCTATCAGTAGGATATCCTCTGTGGGCTCCCAGCATATGAGAGGGGGCTGGTTGGGCTGAGGGAACACCCACCCCCAGTGCACAAACTTCGTGCACTGGGCCCCTAGTAAATAAATAAAATGGGCAAATAATTTGAATATATACTTTTTCAAAGAAGATATGTAAATGTCCAATAAACACAAGAAAAAATTCCCAGTGTCAGCCATCAACAGAGAAATGCAAATCTATAATATGATGATACCATTTACAATCACTGGAATGACTAGATTTTTTTAAAGGAAAATAAACGTTGGCAAGGATGTGGACAAATAGAAACCCTTATACATTGCCAGTGGGAATGTAAAATGGTGCAGCTGCTTGGGAAAACAGCCTGGCAGATCTTCACAATGTTAAGCGTAGTTGCCACAGACCCAACAATCCATTGTTTTGTAAATACCCAAGTCAAACAGAAATATATGCCCACACATAAACTTGTGCATGAATGTTTATAGTAGCACTATTCACAACAGCCAATAAAAATCGAAACAACCCAAATGTTTATCAACTAATACATGAATAAAGGAAATCTGATAAATCATATAACAGAATATTATTCAGCCATAAAAATAATAATATACTAATACATTCTACAACACAGATGAACCTCAAAAACATTGTTAGGTAACAGATGCCAGATACAAAAGATCACATATTGTATGATTCTGTTTATATGAACTACCCAGAATAGGTAAATCCATAGACTAGAAAGTGATTATTGGTGTGCTAGGGACCGGGAGAGAGGGAGAATAGGGAATGACAATTTAATGGGTATGAGGTTTCTTTTTGGATGATGCAACTGTTTTAAAATTTGATAGTGGTGATGATTACAGTCAATAAACATTGTGAATATTTTAATAACAGTGAATTGTACACTTTAAATGATTAAAATAGTAATTTCTACATTACCACATAAAATATATTTGGATCAGAGATCTCCCTTTATTATAAGAAATGAGATGGAGTTTCTTTTGTAGCCATAAATTGACCTTGAAGATTATTGCAAAAGATAAAAATTTAAAAGATGTGATATAGTAGTAGCATGTCTGAAATCTACATGTAGTCTCATATAGTTACTTTAAAGGATGTCATTCACTTAACTACGTAAAGTTAAGTGTGTGTTTTGTGTGTGTGTTTAATTTATTTATTTCTTTGTATGCACATTTTGGAGTTAATTTTTAAATTCCCTTAAAGTGGTCCAATGAAGGAATCCACTTACATTCCAATGAATTCTTTTTTTTTTTTTCTTTTTTTTTTTTTATTGTTCAGTTTATTAATTACATTGTTTCCCCTTTTTTATCCCCCTATATCTTCCCTCCCCCCTGTACCTATCCCACCCTCCGCCCTCACCTCCCCCTCCCCAATGTCCTCTCCCATTGTTGCAAGATTTTTGTCCAATCTCTTGCTGCACTTCCCACAACCCTTTTCTCCCCAAGAATTGTCAGTCCATTCCCTCTCTATGTCCATGTTTCTGTTATAGTCACCCGTTTATCTTGTTCATCAGCCTATCAGTTCACTTGATTTTTATGTTCATTTGTTGATAGATGTGTATTTGTTGTTCATAATTTATATTTTTACCTTTTTCTTCTTCCTCTTCTTAAAGAATATCTTTCAGCATTTCATATAATACTGGTTTGGTGGTGATGAACTCCTTTAGCTTTTTCTTATCTGTGAAGCACTTTATCTGATCCTCGATTCTGAATGATAGCTTTGCTGGATAGAGTAATCTTGGTTGTAGATTCTTGCTCTTCATTATTTTGAATATTTCTTGCCACTCACGTCTGGCCTGCATCGTTTCTGTTGAGAAATCCGCTGACAATCGGATGGGTGCTCCCCTGTAGGTAACCAACTGTTTTTCTCTTGCTGCTTTTAATATTCTCTCTTTATCTTTTGCTCTTGGCATTTTAATTATGATATGTCTTGGTGTGGTCCTCTTTAGATTCCTATATTTTGGGGTTCTGTGTACTTCTTGGGCTTTTAAGTCAGTTTCTTTCACCAGGTGGGGAAAGTTTTCAGTCACTATTTCTTCAAGTAGGTTTTCATTAACTTGCTCTCTCTCTTTTTCTGGCACCCCAATAATTCGGATGTTGGCATGCTTGAGGTTGTCCCAGAGGCCCCTTACGCTATCTTCAATTATCTGAATTCTTTTTGTTTCTTGCTTTTCCAGCTGAGTGGATTTTGGTTCTTTGTATTTCAAATCTTTGACTTGGTTCTTGTGGCCCTCTGGACTGCTTTTAGGACTTTGTGTAATATTTTTTATTTCAGTCTGTGTATGCTTGATTTCTAGTTGGTCCTTTTTTTTATCTGTGAGGGTCTGGTTCGTATCCTCAGAGGTCTTGTACATTTCCCTGAGGGTCTCATTCATTTGCTTGTAAGTATCATTCATCTCCTTGTAATTCTCATTCATTTGCTGGTTGGTCTTGTTTATTTCCTGGTAATTCTCATTAATTTGATCGGCCTTTTGTAGGAGCCTCTTGAAAAGCCTTATAACCGTGGTTTTGAACTCAATGTCTTGTCGTCTTTTCTCCTCCATTTCTTTCACACCTGATTTCTTTCCATATCTCTGCATGGTGGTTGCTTTATGTGGTGGATATCCTCAAAGGGACAGTGGCTCAGTCTCCCCGGTTACCTGAGGTGGGTACTCTTACTGCAATCCTTTATGGGTTGTATTCAGTGTTTTTGAATTTAAACCCAGCTTTTTGTTGTTAGCCCTAGGAGGGTTTGACCTCCAGGCCAATTGGCTGTGAAGGGAGACTGAGTTCAGATTGGATGGGCGGAGTCTCTGGGCTGCGCACAGCGGCAGCGGTGGCGGCGGCAGCTGGGTCCTATGCGCTCGCGCGCGGGTCTCTGTTGGATGGGGATGGCTGCAGACTCCTCCAAGAAAAAGCCGCTAGTCTCTTCCCCTTGCCAGACAACTCTGCCTTTCCCCAAATGTGCCTGCACACCAAAAGTCCAGCCCAGGGCTGTAAAATAAATGGTTTCCGGAACCAAGTTTCCAGGGGGCAAGTCGCGGGTTTGCGCACCGCGCCCCGCTTCCAGGGTGCGTCCCCCGGACCTCGGACCGCGCCCAGTTCCGGGTAATCTGTGCAGGGGGACCTCTCCTACCCTGGATCTCGGACCTCGCCCGGCTCGGGAAATCTGGGCAGTGAGACGCCTCCGCCCTTCCTCGTGGGCGAAATCCGGCCGGTCCCTGCTCCAGCCCCAGCCCGCGCGCGCGACCAGAGAGGCTCCTAACCTTTTTCGGTCTGAAAGATTGCGCTCCCGCCGCTCCTGAGTCTCAGCGTCCCACCTTTGCTCCTATTAGTGGAGTTTACATTCAGCCAGCTTTCTGGCGATTCTGGGTGCTTGTCTGTTCTGCCGTTATGTTGTAGTTCTTAAATAGTTGCGCGGGGCAGAACAATAGGTGTTTGCTTATGCCGCCATCTTGGTGTTCCTCCTTAAGTCCAATGAATTCTTTTTAATCACTTAAAAATATTTTAAAGCAGGCCAGTGAGGAAATGTACAATATTTTGGTGCTAGGTGCAACCCTAAGACTCTACTATCACAAATTTGGGGTCAAACTCAATGCTAGTTGCCTGTAACCATCCGTGCACTAGTTTATAAACCTCTTTAGATTGGAAGCTGTGTCTCAAACATCTTTGCTTCTCTATAAATAGATGGCATAGTGTCTGGCACATAGTGGATGACTCAATAAAGATTACTTTGTAAGTGAATTAAAAAAACGTAATCTATGGCAAGTGAAAAAAAATGCCTTTAACAGCCTGGAGAAGTCCATATTGAGGGTGTATGGAATTAATGCTTTCTGGGGAGAATTGTACTATTAATTCACATAATAAGATAAAATACTAAAATTTTAAAGAAATAATAGTGTTTTTTTTAACTGGCAAAATAAATGCTAAAAATAAGTAAAACTTGCCCTAGGTGGTTTGGCTCAGTGACTAGAATGTTGACCCTCAGACTGAAGGGTCCTGGGTTTGATTCTGCTCAATGGCATGTAGCTGGGTTGCAGCCTCAATCCCAGCTCCAGGCAGGGCGCTCGCAGGAGGCAACCAATCCATGTGTCTCTCTGACATTGATGTTTCTTTCTCTGTCTCCTCCCTTCTCTTCCAAACGCTCTCTAAAATAAATAAATAAATAAATAAATAAATAAATAAATAAATAAATAATAAAACCAACAAAAAAGAAAACAAAAAACAAACAAACAAAAAACTTGCTCTAGCCAGTATACTCAGTGTTAAGCATCAGCCCAGAGTCACAGGTTCAATTCTGGTCAAAGGTACCATACCTTGGTTGCAGCCAATTGATGTCTCTCTTTTTCCCCTCTTTCTTTTCCTTCCGCTTTCTCTAAAATGTCAATGGAAAAAAACAGCCTTTGGTGAGGATTAACAACAACAACAAAAAGAAAAACTTGCAAATATGTTACTTCTAGGATGATATTAATTATACTGTTAAATATAAAATAAGCATTACTAGATAATTTATGTAATGTGTATTAATGTAATATATAAGAAAATTAAACAGTGACATAAAGTCCACTTCCTTTGAAACAGAGCCTTCTTGTGCCATTTAGTCTTTCCTTGTGAGATCAATCCATTTGTGTATAAGAGAGAGGAATTTAGTCAAATGTCTCTCCCATATTTAGTCTTTCCTTGACCACTCCAAATGGTTGTACAGTTAGTATAGTGCCTGCTCTAGGGAATCAAGGCAAAACTAAAATTAGGATTAATAATCTGTCTCTATCATAATCTGTCTCTGCTGTGGAAGAGGGAGCTTAACTTCAGAGGAAAAGGGAAGCTGCAGCCCCTCTTATACCTTGTGCCCTGACAGGATGTGCTTATTATTAGGATCAGATTGGGACAAAGAATATGAAGGATGAAGTGGTCTAACAGCTAAGTAGGAGACATTAAAGGCCTTTTAAATTTCTCTCTGAAGACTTATACTTTCTTAATTTACTATTCTTCTTCCTTTCTTTTCCTTTCCTTTATTTTTTAAAAACCATTTTGTATTGACTTTTTTAAAGCAATAAGAAGGGGGAGGGATAGAGAGATGAAAGCATTGATGAGAGAGAAACATTGTCAATTGGCTGCCACCTGTACACCCTGTACTGGAGATGGAGTCCACAACCCAGACATGTGCCCTGACCCAAATCAAACCAGTGACTTCTTGGTTTCTGGGTCAATGCTGAACCACTGGGCCAGTCTCACTTGTTTTATTATCACTCTATTAATTAATGCTCCTAACCCCCATTGGGAATTCCCCGGGACTTTTTTTTTTGGCCTTCTATTTTTGTCTATCAACAACCTTCCACTCTCTCATGTGATGCTTCCTACAGCTTCTATGACTGTCTCAGATTTTCATTATCTTCCTCCTAAATGATTTCAATTTATTGCTTTCTAATTTTTGTCCATTTCAGCCTAAAATCTTCCTGATATACTTAATTTTTTTAAATAAACTTTGTTCATAATCCCAATCTTTTATTTTCTCTCCTGCAGATCATCCCCAGCACTTATAACACTGGGATTATTAGGCTGTTAACCAGCATTCAAAGCCTTCCACAGTCCATCCCCACCTATCTTTCTGGGTTGTTTCTGGATTCCATAAAGAAACTCTCAACTCCAGCCTAACAGCCCTACTTGCCATTGTCATATCTTCATCATGGTCCTTCCAATGCCGCTGTCACCACTTGTGTGACCCCCATACATCTGTCTCAGTCTATCAAATTTCCTATCCTGTCAAGACCAGCTTATTTCCCAAATTCTTAATGAAAACTTTCATGTTCATCATTGAGGGAATGGTTTCTTTTTTTTAGTCACTTTTATGCTATTGAAGCTCTGTGCCTCTCAATTATCACACATCCCCCTGGTATTAAAATAATGGGTGGATATATCTTTTATCCCATCAAGGATTGTACTGTCCTAGGAAGCAGGAACTATGTCATAATTCTCGGGGTCATCTCTGCTACATCAAAAAGTCAATTCAATAACTGGGTTTTAACTAAGTGGAATTTTCCTTTTATGAAGTTATAAAAGCAAACAACAGGAAAGGGTCAAGGAAATATTCAGTGAACTAAGTACAAGATTAGGAGAAAACTATACTTAGAAATTATACTTAAAAATCATGCTTTTTGTAAATATATGTTGGATGTATTATGAAAAAAATATTTCCTTTGCTTCCTTTGAAATATCTTTATTAGAGGATTTTGGAAATTTTTCTATTTTTGTATCTGATTCTCATTTTTTTAAATTTGTTTAATTTATTGGGATGACAGTGGTTAATAAAATTTATATAGGCAAATTACACTGCTGTAAACATAAGGGTGCGTACATTCTTTTGAATTAGTGTTTTGTGTTTCTTTGGATATATTCCCAGAAATGGAAGCTGGGTCATAATTTTTGAGGTAACTCCATATGGCTTTCCACAGTGGCTGCACCAATTTGCATTCCCACCAACAGTGCACAAGGGTTCCCTTTTTCCACACCCTTGTCAACATTATTGTTTGTTGATTTATTGATTCTCACTTGCTTTTTATGTTCAAGTTAAGAATTAGTCTATGTGATAACAGGGATGATGAAAAGTAAGGGCGTAGACACTGTTGGGAACTATACTTCCAGAATGAACCAACGCACATTTCAGAGCCAAGTCTTGGAGGAAAAGTTGACAGAGCTGGGAAACAGTCACTGGAACAGTCTCAACTCCATCCTTCCCAATCTTCCCTTGCTCAGTTCCTGATTATGAAGTTTGCAAAGACAAATGATCATTGTCTTAGCAGAAAAGTACTGGTAGTATGATTAGGCAGCAAACGAAAGGGACTATCTTTGAGAATGAGTGTACAATGTGTCATCAAAAGTGTTCTTTCCTTGTGGCTTTCCACACTCACTTGGAACACCTGCTGAGATTGTGTTCGGTGTCGTTATTCTCAGTACCAGAAGATGTCACACAGGCTGTATTGTGTCCTTATCCTTAAGGAACGAGGAAGAGGAAATGTGAGCAGACAGATGAAGGTTGTTACATATTTACTCAGTCTTTCTTTGAGTCTCAAAATCCACCCAGTAATTTCCTTTGTGTCTATGATCTCAGAGTTACTCACAATTTACACACATTGCCCTTTTCTGGATTATTGGATTCTCTGTTAGTATGCAAATGTGGGAGTCATCTCAGATACTAGTGCTGATTTTAGACATACCTGATACACACCCACATTCTTTTCATAACCAAATTAAAAACTTAACTTGTTTTTCTATTTCAGAATGGACTCGAAATAATTCAGAACATCCTCTAATAAGTAAGTACCAATCTAGTTAAATAAAATTAAGGGAACTAGATTGTTTGATGGCTGGAGAAATAATAAAAGTTGAATCTTCTTAATTGAATGGATTTATTTGTATTAGGTTATCTGTTGTGGGAACCTTCGTTTTTATTCCTATCCACACCCCTCTCCCAGACAGCTGTGTCTGCAGCTGCAGCATGAATAATACATTTGTTACCACTCTGAATTTTCAAACCACTTGATACCCAGTTCCAGGAGCTTCTATACCACCCCCCCCCCCAAACAAGCATATGGGGAAGCTAAAATATAACTATAATATAACTATATTAATATATTTCTAACTATATTAGAAATAAAGTTTTTCTGCATAAAAATTAACACAAGTAGAAAATTAAAGACGTATGATGCATTCTGATATTTTTATTCTATATTGTTTAATTTTAAAACTTTATTTGTGATCAATTAAATTATTTCATGAGCCAAAAATAAGCTGTGCCATGTCAGGGACAAACATGGACTTAATACATGTTAACTGATCAAAAGTAATGAGCACCAGCTATATGCCCAGCAAATCATATTTGCAGATGTCAAAAATATCTGGAAATACCAAAAAGTATTTGGTATTTGGAGATAATAAAGAGTTATGAGACAATTAAAAAGCATTGTGTTAAAGGAACCTGAATTAAGTATCAGAAAGATGTTGACTTGAGTCTTATATGTGCTCAGTATCTGTCTGACCTTGGCCAAGTCTTAGTACAATAATACTCTTCTCAAGGCATGGGGTTAGATAAAAAAAAAAAAAATGGCTTTCTTGCTTTTCTTAAATTATAAATATGAGTGAAATAAGACAATGTAAAGGAAAGGGCTTGGTGAAGTGTTTTCTGAGAGCTTTATGGATGTTCTTTTACAGGGGATTAATCTGAGGAGAATGAAGAATGATTGTTGAAAAAAACAAATAAATTGTAACTCATATGCTCAGCAATAAAGCAAGAAGTGAGAGAGTACTAATGCTTGGGATTCCTGGGGAAGGTTTGCTGGAAGGGAAATGCAGGCATCTTCTTTCTTCAAGTTTTAACAATGTAGACAGAGGGTGTTGCCAATCCTAATATATTTCAGATTTCCTAATTGCCTTTAGCATTGACTGACATTTCAGATACAACCAGTGTTGCAGAACCACCTTTCAAGAATGAGATGGAAGACAGACCATTGATCCTTTATTGTTTGCTTCCTTTGGGAGGATTGCTTCTACTCATTACCTGTTTCTACCTATTCTGTTGTCTGAAAAGGCACCACGGTAGGTTCCATCTTCCCTCTACTGCTCTGTGCCACACATTTAGGGCTCAACTATTAGGACTGATATGCTTGTAGTTGGTTTCTGTTGTTTTCTTTGCCAACATTTTGCAATAAACCATGGGTAATGCTTTCCTGGGGGACAACTCATCCTCCCACCAAAAGGATTAACTTAGATTCCCTCTAGCCACGGTGAGGCATGCTCACCACAGCACAGCCAAGCCTGTGGTAAGGAGGAAATGTTGTTGAAATTTACTCATTCTGCTTGAGCCAATCTTCGGTCTGTGTGGGAAGCTCTTTTAAATTTTCAGGGTGTTAAAAGGGAGGTTGAGATAATCTCTCAACACGTCTGATTTAAATTAGTTTGTCTCATTCTCTTTTTCACAGCCATACCACACCCTGCCACTCACACATGCCCTTGTCTGTTTGAAGGCCCATTGTCCTCAGAGAAAATTAATCTGCTTGCACTTTCTGTTGCCATTACAAACACATGCTTGAACTGAGCCCTCACTCAACAACAATAATAAAAATGTGGATTTTGCATGATGGAGGAAGTGTGATATATTTTGAACCATGCCTTTCTGCTTTTGTAAGAATTCCATCAATGTCATGAGGGAACACTTAAGCACATTAAGAGACAGATGTATGGAGAATTCTGATCCAGCTCTGGTCTCAACCAACTCCATTCTTTCTCTCTCCTTTGTTCCTCTCTGCCATCTACTCCCATCTCGTTTCCCACAATAGCAGCCACAGTGTAATTATAGAAACTAAGTCAAACAAAGAAACCCTTATTTCTTCCATAAGAGAAATCTTTGTCTGGGCAGAAGTGTTCCTGGTATTTTCCATTGAGGACTTCTGGAGCCCTAAACCTCCTCAGAATCCCAAGAGAGTCTTCTGTAACCCCAATTCCACATCCACAACTCCCAGGATCTTTCCATGGTTCCTCTCTAAGCTTCACCACATTTTCTGAGGCTATTGGGACTGCTCTCAGATCTTCAGAAAGAGTCAGGGGCAAATCCTTTAACTTCTACATCCAAAGTGAACTTGATGGTAGAAAATCCTGGCTATGCAGGTGATGTGACAGCCATGTGGCTGGCATTGAGCATAGATTGTCCCCAAACTAGGATTTCCAGCCTTTCAAAAGTGATATCCTAGATGTTATCTCTGCCTCTGAATAAATATGTCAGAGGACTCTCTGGAGTGAGTAGTGAAGAAAATGGGGCAGCATGAATTCATAATAACGAGATGTGTGAGCAGTGCTAGTCACAGCAAATAAGCAACCCAAAATAACAATAACGCTCTCACTGGTATGCATGTGGGTGGGAATAGGTGGGAGGGCATTCCACCTCAGCTCTAGGGACTGAATTTCAAGTTAGTGGTCTGATTCCAGAACGCACATTCTTACCACAACCCTAATTTACAGGGATTTAGGGAAAGAATTTTGTATTGTCCTTTACTGCTTTTAGTTTCTTATTTTTCTTTTTGAATTCCAGGGGAACAAAAGGAGCCTTCTGATACAACAGAAAGGGGAGTTAACCGGGTATGTCACTGTATCTGTTAAAACAAATGCAATCTATGTTATTTCATGTCATTATTTATATTTTTATATGAGTCTCTAACACTTACCATGTGCTAGACATATTCTAAGTGCTATATATATATATTTAAAGCATTTGTTTATTTTAAATTTACCTCTGTTTGCAGCAGAGATTCTTCAGGATTAACAAATCTCATACTAAGTCATTTTTTTTTTTAAAGCATGGGTGGCAATACAGACTCAAAACAGAAAAGACAGAGATTGAACCATAGATCGTGGCTCTGCTCTTGTCCTGTTGTGTGACTTCACGCTATTCATTCATTCTTACAAATACCTGAAAGTCTTTCTGGAAGAGAGTTCGGAATTAATGAGAGAACTAACCATAAATAACCTCATAAAATGAAATATGATTGCTTCATAAATCACACCAGCAGATAAAGAAGCATAAGAAGCATGGTGGAAGTTGGAGCTATTATGCAAAAGTCTCTCATATGTGTGTGGGCTCATCAAGGAGGAGACCTCCCAGACAAAGCAAAGGATATTTCGGAGGCAATGCCAAGTTTCCCAACAAGTTCTTGGAATATAAACTTGAGCCTTCCTTTTGAGTTCAATAGTGTATAAATATTGAAACTCAAAAAAGGATGTAAGATGAGGTGATATATTTCTGAAAGTTCTAACCCTTTCACTTATCCAGCCTTCATGTTATTTCCTGGGCAGTGTATTCAGCAGTTACTTAGTTAAAAAAACTTCTCCCTAGCTGGGTGGTTTGGTTGGTTGCAGCATTGTCCTAGACAACAGAAGGTTACAGGTTGGATTCCTCATTGGTGAATATACTAATAGATATTTCTCACATTGATCTCCCCTGTCCCCCTGCCTACTTTCTCTCACTATAAAGTTAATAAACATATCCTTGGATGAGGATTTTTTAAAAAGATAGTAACTATAAAAAAATACTGTAGTGATGAATGAGGTACTACAAAGGAACTTGGTATGTGTGTGTGTGTATATGTGTGTGTGTTAGTAAACCAAAGTAGAGATAAAGATGTAGTAACCTGGAAAGTTCCAGAAATGTGAGAGGCAGATACAGTCAGTAATTTTACATATAATATTAAAGGGCACTCGACATTCACTACCAGTTGCCTAATTTTAAATCAGTCCAAATACATTCAACTTTAAAAACTTGTATTAAGTTTTTAGTATGTATCAGTAGACATCATTGTAGTGGGTGCTAATATTATGTGTTCTTGAGTTAAGAAACTTTTATTAAATACTTGGGGCCTGGTGCATGAAATTCGTGCACTATGGATGGGTGGTTCCTCAGCCCAAACTGCCACCTCTCAGATATTGGGAGCCCTCAGGGGATGTCCTACTAACGGCTCACCCCCTGCCTGCCCAAGGCCGAAAGCCTCTGGCCAAGAGTTTCTGTGGCGCACCCAAGGTAGGGGACCTTGGCCAGGGAACCCCAGTCAGCCATCACCCTGTGATCAGGCCAATCGCTGCCTGGCCCTGCCCCCCAGCCTGACCGGGCCTGCCTGAGGCCTTTTCACTGCCAGCCTGGGGCACACAGTGAAGCGATTGCCCTGCAATCCAGGCCGATCACTGCCTGGCCACGCCCCCAGCCTGCATAGCCCAGGCCTCCCATGGGCAGCAGCCATTTTGGTTGTGTGTTAATTTGCATATAGCTCCTGATTGGCTTTATGGGTGTGGCTTGTGGGTGTGGCTTATTTGGTGTAGCGAAGGTATTACTCCTTTATTAGATAGGATTGTTTCTTTTCTTTCTATAGTGAACAATAACAAACTGCATTTTGTTACAATCAGGCCTGAGAACTATGAAACCATTTAAAACAATTATATCTAATAGAAGAATAATATGCAAATTGACTATCACTCCAACACACAAGAAGGCTGCCACAAGATGGCCAGCAAGAATGGGCAGTTGGGAGTGACCAGGCCTGCAAGGGAGGGCAGTTGGGGCAATCAAGCCTGCAGAGGATGGCAGTGGGATACCCAGGCCTTCAGAGGAGGGCAATTGGGATGGAACAGGCCAGCAGGGAAGGGTAGTAAGGAACAATCAAGCTGGCAGGGGAGCAGTTAGGCATCAATCAGGTTGGCAAGGAAGTGGTTAGGGGGTGATCAGGTTGGCAGGCAGAAGCAGTTAGGGGTAATCAAGAAGGAAGGCAGGTGAGCAGTTGGGAGCCAGCAGTCCTGGATTGTGACCAGGCCTAAATAGGCAGTCGGACGTCCCTCTAGTAATCTAAATAGTTTATCATACAAATAAAGGCCAAGTTGGTCAAAATGTAGTCTTATATATTTAATCCTCACCAAAAAAACCCCCATGCTTTTTAATTGACTTTTTAGAGGGAGAGAGAAACATCAATATGAGAGTTAAACATTGATAAGTTGCCTCACTCATGTGTTCCAACTAGGGATCAAACCTGCAAACTGGAAATTGAGCCTGTGCTCTTTTGGTGTGTGGGACAACGCTCCAACCAAATGAGCCACATCAGCCAGGGCTAGCCATATTGCTTCCTGTGTAAGCTGGACAAATTGCTAATGATTTGAACTAGAATTCAAGGGGTTTTTTTCTGTGTGTATAATTATTTGTTTTGGTTTTTTTAATTGAATTTATTGGGGTGACATTGGTTAATAAAATTATATAGGTTTCAGGGATACATTTCTGTAATACATCATCTGTATATTGTATTATCTATTCAGTACCCAAAGTCAAGATTCCCTCCATGGGAATTTTGTTTTAAGATGTTCATACCTTTCACAGGCATTTGGTTTTGCCCCCTTTCATGTGTCAAACATTTCCAAAAAATATTAGAAAGGGTGCCATATTAGATCTCTAAGACTGACTACAAATTTCTTAAAAAGAAACCTGTATGGGAACCATGGAATAGAACCCAAACTAGAAAAAAACTGGTAAACACATGGCAGACACATATAAAAGCCAGAGTTCTCATCTTATTCCAGAATGGTCCTTTAAGGGTTTAAAAGTGCTGGTATACTAAAAATCACTAAATTATACACTTAGAAAAGTGAATTTTAAGGTACACGAAGTATGTCTCAACATACTTTTTAAAATATGTTGTAAATTGGATAGAACCATACAAATACAGAGTAGGAGAGCTGCCTCATCATTTGCCATCTCTGCCCACCACAGCAGGGCGCACCCACCTTGTGCACCCACCCTTCGATGAGGGTAAGTTCAGCCACAGACCACCACATTTTCTTTACCCCATTCATTTTAACAGTTTCCCATGGAAATGAGACATCTTTTGGGAAGAAGCCAGGGAACAGTCGACAGACACAGATTGAAAAATTCGACAGAGAACTTGATATATTGAATATTCATGTCTATTAGGTCACATGGAGTCTTCTTCACTGCTCCTCTGTAGACTTCAATCGGGCTCCCTTGTGTGAAGGCTGGAGCACTTTTCATCTGAGCAAAGAGATAGGGACACAGGGACTTGGAAAACAATTCTTACACTTCCAAACAGAGTCAAATATCTTACAGAAAGCTTCTGTAAAAGAGGTGAATTATGGAACCAGAGAGTAAATGGATCCTGGTATTTTTCACTCTTCAATTATTTGTTTGTAATTCCTAGTTAAACAAAGGGACTCAACTGGAAAAAATGGCTTTTCATCTTGAAGAGAGATTTAAAAGTGTTCTAACTCTCTCAATCATCCAGCCTTCCTGTTATTTCCTGGGCAGGCACCTCCTCGGAGGGAGACAGTGAAGTCAGCAATTAACACCTAGTGTTTCAGAATAGACCCAAACATGTTTGTGTGGTAGAACGCTGCTGAGGAGAAGTGGATGGACCACTGCACACATAGCAGTGAAAACAACACAGGGCCATACAAGGCATGTAGATTATCAAAAACTGTGGACCTGATACCGTAAAGAAGCTAGGCCAAAGTCCAAGAACATGATTGACAAAACTGGGATTTAAAAAATTGGAATAAGATGACATCTTCATTTTTTCCAGTTGAGTCCCTTTGTTTAACTAGGAATTACAAACAAATAATTGAAGAGTGAAAAATACCGGGATCCATTTACTCTCTGGTTCCATAATTCACCTCTTTTACAGAAGCTTTCTATAAGATATTTGACTCTGTTTGGAAGTGTAAGAATTTTCTTGTGATATAAATAACAATTGAAAGATTTTAAAATTTTTCTAAGCTTTGCTCCTCTCAAAATAAAACCCCAGCAAGGTTCCAATTCCAGATATTAAATCATAATACTATATATTGGATAAATACAAATATTTATTTTTTCTGCACTTTAGTGGGTATCTTCTCTGCTTTATCTTTAATGATTTTATTCTAAATCATATAAATACTATCCATTATGTTGTAGGTTGCCTGAAGTTCCTGAGAAATATTTGGTGCTTTTTTCATAAATTTGGGCTTGGCTTTTCATCTTGAAGAGAGTGTTCTGTGGTCTCAAAAGGGACCAATAATATAGCATAAAGTAACTATTTGGGACAAACATAGTGGTCCTTAAGCTTTTATCCTTTAATAAGGGAGAATCTGTTAAAAAATAAATGTCTACAGCATATGTGAGGAAAACTCCATTATTTCTCCCCATGTATAAGGACTCAATCTAGCCTGCACTTATAGTTTGCTAATAAATATGAACCATCACATCTTAAAATTATAATTAAAGCAATTTTTTTCTCTTGTAGGCTGATGTTCCTTGGCCCTTTAGAAGTGAGCAAATTGAAGTGGGCACCAGACAAAATCCCCAAACACTGCCATCAGAAACTGATGTTTATGGTAATGACCCTTGGGTCAGCGTCCAGGAAGAGTCTGGGGTTTATTCTAACCAAAGTCTGGAGGAAAACAAACAGGGCATTGTTTATGCTTTGCTGAACCACTCCATCGCTGAAAGGAACCCAAGGCAGGCAAGAAATGTGAAAGAAGAACCTACGGAATACGCAGCCATCTGTGTGAGGAGTTAATTCTCACCCCGCTCCCCCACCAGTGGTCATGAATGATCAGCACGTCCATACCATTACCTGAGACCTGCAGAATGTCAAAAAATATTCCTTGACCTGAGAAGATTCACTTTCGGGGGGGGTCGTGTTGGAGCTTGGATCTTAAAGGTCAGTAGGACAAATGACTAATAGTTCTGTCAGAAAATTCTTTTGGAGCATTTTAGGTGATTGCCATAAACAACATCTCCTCTCCAAAACTGAGTGATAGCATGAGTAGCATAGCAGTAGAACATTTAAACTTAGCTACATTTTACCCAAAATGTAAATTCAATATTTTCTTTGGAGCTATCAGAAACACATGTAGGGAAGAGAGATATGTGTTATCTGCATCAGTTCACTACACACTATGGAGAAAGAATGTCCAATTTAACTAACCATAAGTATGGAAATGATAGTATGTTTATTTCCAGTCAATCTTTGATAATAAGACATTTCATTCTGTCAAGCTAATGTTGAGGTTTCTTATATGTAAAGGAGAAATCATTGTAGACTTGATGATGTAAGAAAATAATGAAAATAATGAATCGTGCAATAAAGATGTGGAATATACCAACTTGACGTGGGTCGATGTTCCCCACACCGGAGGAACAAATGCTACTGTCCACCCTGTTAGATTGCAAAGCAAGTATCTGTGGTGATGGAGCATTTAATGTATGGTGCATTCATAAACAACATGCTGACTCACTGTCTGGGTTACAAAGTCTAGTATATATGAGTTGACATTATGCTGCCGCTGAACTAATATACTTGTTGGGTGACTGAATAAACATAAAAATCAGGGAGAATAGTTATCACCAGGCAAGTGAATACTGATGGCTTAAACTGCTTTATAGTTGACCTGATGTCAAATTTAGAACACAATTAATGGGATGGAGAAAAGTCCAGAATATTTAGTTAGCCAGTATAGGTTAAGATATTTTCAGTCAACACATCCGTATCTTGCTGTTCTTCTTAGTAAAGAATCAGGGCAAATCATACACAGTGAAGTAGTTCAGCTTGATAGCCATTTGTTTTAAATATTGAGGTTGCAGCCACTTAAAAGTATAATAAGCATATATGATTTCAGTTGTCTGAATTTCCAGAGTACTTGAGTCTAATTATTTCAAAAATAGCCTGCAACTTCATTTGACAGTTTCAGGCTATCAGAGTTCTCGGGTGCTGCTACTAAATAATGCAACAGACCTCATACAGCACAGACAGCAGAGGTTAGAATCCATTTGAACAAATACATGAGCTGCTGCACAAATGAATGTGAAGGTGTGTGTGTGTGTGTGTGTGTGTGTGTTAATGTCTAGAAAGAAAGATGTGTGACTTAGAGAAATGGTAAAAAATAAGCTGACAAAAGTGATATACCATTTCAGTTTGCTCAAGAAACTCAGGAAACTAGAGCAAATGAGTCATTATAGAAAATGTATGAAAATAATATATGAACTTGTGGGGATAGGTGTATGACATCTCATAAAAGTTTTTGTCCCAAAAAGACTAAACAGATTTTGTGGTAGAGCACTTCTTATGTAACTGGTGTTAAAATGTTAACCCTTAGATTGGGGTAGTTAGTGTTGTTTTAGACTCATTGTTATCCACCTAGTATAATATCATTACTCTTAGAAATTTGAGCAACCAATTTTGTGTAGGTTTTTTTTTTTTCAGCCAAGCTGCATTTACAGGAAACTTTTGTACAAAAGATAAATTAGACTAGCTGCTCGTGGTATTCTTAAAAATAGAAACAGGAAAGACAGGGAGGATACACTTAGCTAGCTTTATCAGATAAACACACAAAGCTGAACAGTTCCTTCATAATGAGTTTAAATATATATACATATATAAATATATATTTCTAAATATTGTTAACAATATTCTTAACATGTCTTACAGTAATGTTGATAATGATTTCACCTCTGTTAATGATTTATACTTATATTTTTATGATGCTACCAAAATCACTTATGTTTTTATTCCTTCTTAATAAAAGGTGTCAGAGTTATAAATGTATTTTGTAAATAAATTTATTTCATTATTACTTATATGGCTTATTTCATTAATGAAACATGAGAAAAAGAATGTATAGAAAATTTAATGATTTTCCATGATTTCAAGATTGTTGACTATTCCCAATAAGAAGGTAAAGTTATTAAAACTTATTTGGAATAAATATAATGTTGATTTTTGTACCAAAAAGTGCATGGACATGAACTTTGAGTGATTCTCAAATCTTATGGCACAAAAAAACAACTTGAAGAACTTGTTAAATTGCAGATGACCAATTCCCAGCATTAAGAAATTCTGCTTCAGGCGATTCAGCAAATGGCTCTAGAATCCTCACATTAACAATCACCCCAGATAAATGTTTTAAAAATAAATTTTATTGATTTTTTACAGAGAGGAACGGAGAGGCATAGAGAGTTAGAAACATCGAGCAGCTGCCTCCTGCACACCTCCTGCTGGAGATGTGCCCCTAACCAACATACATGCTCTTGACTGGAATCAAACCTGGGACCTTTCAGTCCACAAGCTGACACTCTATCCACTGAGCCAAACTGATAAGGGCAGATAATTTTTTTTTAATCCTCACCTATGGAGTGAGGATGTTTTTTCCATTGATTTTTAAAGAGTGGAAGGGAGAGGGGAGGGGGGAAGAGTGGAGGGAGGGAGAGAGAGAGAAACATCTATCACTTGCCTTTCCCTCTCCCATCCCCCCAAAACCAGGGATCAAACCAGCAACCCAGGTATGTGCCCTGGATAGAACTCATAACCTTTCGTTATATGAGGCTTCAACCAACTAAGCCACCCACCAGGGCACCCCAGATAGTTTTGATATGGGCTTCTCAGTGCAGAGAGGCTAGTCTGGTAAGAACATGGGATGAGGGCAAGGTGCTGGTGATGCAGGATCCTATATACAGTAAAGGTCCCAATAAAAGACTTTGAAGGGAAGAGTAAGAAGAGCCTCAGAAAGGGACCCTTATTGCTCAGTTGCTCATTCTCTCCCATTACCACTTAATTAATTGTGGACATGGTCCTAATTGCCAGAGGAGGGGGTGTATTTGCTGGTACATTTCCTTCAAGAGTTGGATTGGCTATCCAGACAACTGCCAGTCCTTACACTCAAACACTGTTTTTACAAAAGCATATTACACACACACACACACACACACACACACACACACACACACATTTTACCCATCAGTGAAGCCTTTCTAGGTCCCAGAATTGATTGTCTAGCTTGATCATATCTATCGATCTATAAAAGCACATATACATTTTTTAAAAGAGCCCTTTTAGGTTCAGCAAAGCTGAAGAGAAAGTACATAGAATTTCCATATGTACTGCTGCCCCCACACATGCACAGTTTCCCCTGTCATCAACATCCTGTGCTAGAGTGGTACATTTGTTACAATCAGTGAGTCCGTAGTTTACATTAAGATGTACTCTTGCTTTTTCTTTCATTTTTTTCTTTATTGTTGAAAGTATTGCATAGGTGTTTCTTTTTTCCCCATTAACCTCATCCAGCCTGCTAGGTTTTGACAAATGTATAGTGACATGTATCCTTTATTATAATAATGTACAGAAAGTTTCACTCTCCTAAAAATCTTCTGTGTTCCACCTATTACTCATTCTTCTCTCACCTCAAACACCTGGCAAATAATGATCCTTTCTCTGTCTCCACATTGCCTTTTCCAGAATGTCATATAGTTGGAAAATCATACGGTATGTAGCCTTTTAAAATTCTTTTTCGCACTGAATAGTATTCCACTGTCTGATGTGGAATATGTTTTCATATCCTTAGTTGTTTCCTAATGATGACAATTGTGAATAAAGCTGCTATAATCGTCTGTGTCCAGGTTTTTGTACAGAGATCAGTGTCAACTCAAGCAAATACCAAGGAAGGTGATTTTGGATCATATGATGACAATATATTTAGTTTTGTAAGAAACTGTCAAACCGCCTTCCAAAGCGCTGCACCATGTTATTTCCTATCAGCAGTAAATGAGGATTCCTGCTACCCCACAGCTTCACCAGCAATTGATGATGTCAGTGTTTCAGATTCTGTCCATTCTGATATGTGTAGTGGCTTCCTGTTGTCTTAATTTGCAATTTCCTAACGATATATGATGTTGACATCTTTTCATCTGTTTACTGGCCACCTCTGTATCTTCTTAGTGAAGTATCTGTTAAGTTCTCTGGCCTACATTTTAATCCAGTTGTTTTCATGTCATTGAATTTTAAGATTTCTTTGTCTAATTTGGATAGCAATCTTTTATCAAATATGTCTTTTGCAAATATGTTCTTCCCATCTGCGACTTGTCTTCTCATTTTGTGAATGGTCATATCATTTATAGCACTTATTTGTTGTTGTGTTTGCTGCCACACTAGGGGCTTCTCATGGGCAAGAATTATGTCACATCGCTCTTTAGCTTCTTAGCTCAGTGCTTGGCACATGGTAGAATGAAATAATGTTTACTTTAAGAAATGGATGATTATGTGTGTGAAGTGAGTCATCTACTACCTTGCTACTCAAAGGATGGCCTTCAAATCAGTAGCATGGTCCTCCCCTGGCAGTTCTTAGAAATGTAGAATCTCGGGCTTTACTTACTTCATAAGAATCTGCATTTTCACATGATCCCCCAAGTGATTTGTAAAGCTGTGATCCACTTAGCCTTTATGAACCCACATCTGCCCCACAGTAGTTAAGCTAGTCACTTATTTGGAAAGTTCTATTTTACGCAGCACCAGGGTGGTTTTCACCACCCAACCCAGACAGTAAAAATGGTAAGTGAGAAAGGAAACAGTACTAGTTTACAGAAAGTTGGTGCTGAAATTGAGATAATAGTAACTGAAAATTCTGTGCTAGAAATCAAGGTGCAGATTCAAAAAGCAAGTTCTAGGCATTGGTCTTTAAATTGGGCCTATTCTGAAGTTAGTCAAGGTAAGCATTCCATGGGAATCACTTTATCTACAAGTAACCTAAAACCATATACTAGGCACCTAACACTTTGCTAAATTCTGAGGTAACTGGGTTGAGTAAGATTTCATTCCTGCCTATCCTTGCTTACAGTAATAAAGAAAGTGGGTACAAAGTACTATGAAAACACCATAACTATATAAGAATTTGTGGTCCTGGCACACCTTAAAAATTATATTACTAGAAGATATATTTGCACACATACATATACACAGACATGTAAATATAAATTTATATATATCATTTATATATATCATTTTAATTAAAAATATAAATTTATATATATCATTTTAATTAAAAATAAAAGCTAAAATTAATATATTTAATGTTATTATTCACTAACTTAAACCAAATGGCTACATTTTGGTGAGAGGAAAGACAGTGTGGAAAACTCAGGATGGAAATGAGATTTTAATGAATGTATCTTGGTATAGTTTTAACTGGAACCATGAAAATTATTTGTATAATTAAATAGTAATAATTTATAAAAAAATGACTCCCCCAAATCAAAAACAAGATTAACTATCAGGTTATTAACCATGTATATATAATAATTGCATTAAGTAACTTGAATCTGTGTTTTAACTATATATTCATGTAGAAATATAAGAACAAAAAGAACCATAATGATATTTTAATCTCTATTTGGTATTTTTCAGTTATATTGATATTGTTTATTTAAAAATAATTTGAGTTTAATAAAGGATAAAACAAACATATAACTATTAATATATTTAGAAAAAAACTTTCCTACATAACAAAATTTAACTCAAGCATAAAATTAAAAATGTTAAGAATCCTGCAATCCAAGCTTCAAATTGGAAGTATAAACATAAATTCATGATTTTCTCTATTAAAAACCATTTTAATGCTGTCAAATCTAAACAAATTAAAAGAAGTAAAATAATAAATATTCATAGATTATATAATTTTAAATATATTTTTATTGATTTCAGAGAGAAAGGGAGAGGGAGAGAGATATAGAAACTTCAATGATGAGAGAGAGTCATTGGTCAGCTGCCTCCTGCAGGCCCCCCACTGGGGATGGAGCCTGCATCCTCGGGCATATCCCCTCAACAGGAATGGAACCTGGATCCTTCAGACCACAGGCCGATGCTCTGTCCACTGAGCACACCTGGCTGGGGCTAGATTATGTAACTGTTATCCTGATAAACTCCAGAAATTAACTGGAGATTTATTCTTAAAAATTAAGGTGAAATGTTATAAATATATAAAAATAACTTTATTTATAAATTGCAGAACCATAAATATTAAATGATAGCTTCTCAAATACCAAGGGATCAAATAGATTACATTAGTAAAGACCAGATAGACAACTGCAACAAGCTAATTAACACCTGCTTTGTCTAAAATCAGAGACCTGTTAGCTCTATTGCTGCCATATAAAAGTTGTCTATTTTCCAAAGTTTTCAAGAGAAGAAATAAGCCCAGTGTCTATGTGGAAACATCTAATTTTTAAATCTTAAAAAACAAATTTTTTTTAATTGTAAAAGCCAACTAGAGCATAACACCAGACTAGATTTATGCTATGGTTGACAGTATGCCTAACTGATTGCCCCTAACAGTCTCTGCTTGTTGGCCTGATTCCCCTACTGCCTCTGCCTACCAGCCTGATCATGCCCTAACTGCTTCCCTGCCAGTCTGATTGCCTCCTAATTGCTCTCTCCTGCTATACTGATCACCCCTAACCGCCCTCCCCTGCTGGCCTGTTCTCCCTTAGCTGCCCTCTGCTGCCTGCCTGTTTATAAATAAATAAAAATGTTAGAAAATAAAAATTTTAATATAATTTTATTGATGTCAGAGAGGAAGGAAGAGGGAGAGATAGAAACATCAATGATGAGAGAGAATCACTGATCACCTGCCTCCTGTATGCCTCATACTGGGGACAGAGCTAGCAAACAGGAACATATGCCCCAAGCAGGAATCAAACTATGACCTCCTGGTTCCTAGGTTAACACTCAATCGCTGAGCCATGGTGACCGGGCTCTAGGAAATAAAATTTAAGGCAGGTCCACTTTTTAGTAATAAATATATAACTAAAATATCCAGATACATATTTTACTGGATATGCTTAAATATATAGAAAAAAACACACACACAAAAAAATAAAAAATACATGGCTAAAGGTCTTCTGTCTCAAGTCATGATGAAAAACATTGTACCAGACTAACCCTTAAATTAAAAACAAATTATAACTAGACAAAATATGTGAAGCAACTCTTGGATCTCTCTTCCATTTTCCTAATCTTTTGGCTAATAATGTTCGAATAGTTTTTCTTTTCATCTGAGTTATAAATAATTAGTTCCAAATGTATTTTATTGATTTGGCAATCTGATGTATTCTAATCACTACTTCTGACCTCTGCTGGTTTTTAAATTTTTTATAGAAGTAAAACAGTTATAGAGGAAAAACACAAATAAGTGCAAAAAGTTTTGAAACTGAATTGAATACCTTATGTAATCAGCACCTTTTCAGACCACCATACCAGGAGCCTCCATAATTTAATTTAATGTCAAAAACTGTAAACAAATTTAGTTCAATGTTGAGAACTGCAAAAGTCTTGATATTATACCTTACTTGCAAGCTGACAAGTTAACTGCCATGGATACTGAGAGAAGACATGAGATTACTGGATCAGAGACAAAGGATTTTATTTATATTCTAGAGGCCAGTGTATGAAATTCGTGCATGGGTAAAGGGAGGATCACTTAGATTGGCTTGCACCCTCTCCAATCTGGGACATCCCTCTCACAATACAGGACCTCTGGCTCCTAACTGCTCACCTGCATGATTGTCTAATCACCCCTAACAGCTTCTGCCTGCTGGCCTGATTCCCCTACTGCCTCTGCCTACCATCCTAATCACACCCTAACTGCTTCCCTGCCAGCCTGATTGCCTCCTCATTGCTCTCTCCTGCCATACTGATCACCCCTAACCGCCCTCCCCTGCTGGCCTGTTCTCCCTTAACTGCCCTCTGCTGCTGGCCTGATCATCCCCTAACTGCTCCCTACTGCTGGCCTGATTGCCTCTAACTGCCTCTACCTTGTCCCCTGCCACCATGGCTTTGTCCACAAGAATGTCTGGAAGATGTGCAGGCTAATTAGCATATTACCTATTTATTAGTATAGACTAGTGGCCTGGTGCACAAAATTCATGCACCGGGAGAAGAAGGTGGTCCCTCAGCCTGGCCTGCACCCTCTGCAATCTGGGACCCCTCAGGGGATGTCTGACTGCCAGTTTAGGCCTGACCCCTGTGGGATGGGGCCTAAATCAGCAGTCAGACATCCCTCTCTTAATCTGGGACTGCTGGCTCCTAATTGCTCACCTGCCTGCCTGCCTGATTGCCCCTAACCACTCTGCCTGCCAGCCTGCTCACCCCCAACTCCCCCCTCCACTAGCCTGCTCACCCCCAACTGGCCTGATTACCCACAACTGCCCTCCCATCTTGGCCCCTAACTGCCTCTACCTTGGTACCGCCACCATGGCTTTATAAAAAAAGAAAAAAAAATCCAGAAGGTCTTCTGGAAGGTCTCCCAGTCTAATTAGCATATGACCCTTTATTAGTACAGATAGAGGCCTGGTGCACAGGTGGGGGCCAGCTGGTTTGTTCTGAAGGGGATCCCAGATCAAGGTGGGGGTTCTGCTGGAGGGCAGGGCAGCTTGGGAGAGGGGCCTGTGGTGGTTTGCAGGCCAGCCATGCCCCATTGGTGTGGGGATCCCTACTGAGGATGATGCTGGCCTGGGCAAGGGGCTGGGGCAGTTTTTAGGCCAGCCATGCTCCCATAGGGTAAGGGTCCCCACTGGCATGTCAAGGCCAGCCTGGGTGAGGGGCTGAGGCCCGTTTGTAGACCCCTCCTTTGGCGGCTGGCATGGGCGACTTAAGTCTCCTGTGTGTTCATGCCTGCTCTGTGGCTGCCACCCACAGGCCCCTCCTTCAGCAGCTGGTCCAGCTGGCTCTGTGGCCGCTGCCAGCTTTGTCCCACTAATTTGCATATTCCCTCCTGACTGGCTGTGGGCGTTCCAGAGTGACGGTCAATTACTGTTTTTCTCTCTTATTAGTATAGATGGTAAAGCAAACAGCATGAGCATGGGCATGTTTGTATTACTTTCCCCTGCCCCTCAAGTGCCACTGGAGTGATGAGGCTCAGCCCAGAAGGATGCCTGCCCAAATGGTAACTTGCGTTATAGGAGAGGAATTCCAAAATTAGGCAAATTGATCTTTTTTACAGTGTAGTAAACAGGACTGCCCTTTTCTCTGAGGCAGACCTTATCTCTATTTTTAAGGCTTTTTCCTATGCAAAGTTTTTGGAAAAGATGGTATGGAATAAAAGACCTTGAAAAGAATTAGAAAAATTAACCTTTTTAAAAAATTAAAACTGAACTGAACTCCCATGAGAGAAGAGGCTCTAGAGAAACTTATTATTGCTTGTGTGTGTGAATGTGTGTGTGTGTGTGTGTGTGTGTGTGTGTGTGTGCGCGCGCGCTGTGTTTGGTTTTGTTTGTTTGTTTTTTGGCAGCTCTATTGATTGAGAAAAATCTCAATGGGCCAAGAAAAAAAAATGGTTACAACAAACATAACTGACTGAAAGTAGAGTTTAAATTCCAGCTTTTCTGTAGTGGTCCTTTTGGCTCTCCTCTTTCCCACACAGCCCTGAAGACAGGCCCTAGAGCATCAAGAGGGTCCCCTAGATCTTTGGGTCTCAAAGGAATAGGAGGGTTAAGTTGTGAGGTCTCAGGATCCAGTCACAGTAAGTCTTATTCAGTTTCCAAAGCAGCCAAACCCTAAGCACCCAAAATCACATCAGAACATTTTTCTGTGTTATCTGTCTTTCAGAGTAAATTTGATTTATCTCTTTTGAGTTTAACTGCATTTACTTAATTGATTCTACAGCTGCTATTAATGAATTTTCATAGAATTATATTTCCTGAAGTAGTGTTTTTGAATACAGATGACCCTATATAATAAAAGGATAATATGCAAATTGACCCAAACTGCAGAACAACCAGTCACTATGACACACACTGACCACCAGGGGTCAGACGCTCAATGCAGGAGCTGTGCCCTAGTGGTCAGTGTGCTCCCACAGAGGGAGCTCTGCTCAGCCACAAGTCAGGCTGATGGGCTGTGAACACAGCAGCAGTGGCAGGAGCCTCTCCCACCTCCTCAGCAGTGCTAAGGATGTTCAACTATGGCTTAGGCCTGCTCCCGTAAGCCATTAGTCAGATATTCCTGAGGGCTCCCAGGCTGCCAGAGGGATGTCTGACTGCCAGCTTAGGCCTGATCTCCTAGGTAGACAGACTACAAGAGTCACAGGCCAGGCTGAGGGACACCCTCCCCACCTGAGTGCATGAATTTTTGTGGACTGGTCTAGTTTAAATATAATTCTTATGAATTCATTTCCTTTACGTTGGATCTGCTAGAATTGGGTACTATAAGTACTATATCCTGATTGAATCAATCAGTCCATTGTTACTTAAATCATAATTCAAGTTTGACATAGCCAGGTGAAGGTATTTGGAAACAATAAAGACTATTAATCTAAGCTATGAGTTATTAAAAGTAACTTAATATGTACTTAACTAAATTTGATTGGATTTAAAAATAACTCACACACAAATCAAAAACTAAAAACATCACTGCCACCACTTATTAGCATTTTTATTAATCTATTAGTGCTTTTATTAGTTTAGCATTACACTCATAGATTACAAACATTCAGATTTGGAAACAATTTTGTTTCTTGCTTTATAATTTCTATTTGATCTTTGAATTTTTGTTTCTGACATTCTTTGTTGTTTAAGATTTCTAAATTCTATGTAGTTAGAATAAAGTTTTCTTTAAAAATATTGCATATGATATAAACCTTTCATTGTACACATTATGTATCTTTATAAAGTCCTCAACCTTTTGCATATTATTTCTAATGTAATTCTTTAATAATCAAGCATCACAAAACTAGCAACCCAATCACATAAGACCCCTTTTCCCCAATTTATAACAAAAAATGGAATCTGTTTTTTTCTTCTGGGACTTCTCATTTACAATTTCCCTTTATTTTTCTTTTGACTATGACATAACTATAGTCTAATGACAATTGGCGAAGGTTAACACCACTGTAGTGGCTTTCATTTGGTATGGAGAGAAAAACATAGAGAGAAGTGGGAGGAACCCAGGAGAGGCCCACCAGCGGGAGGCTGCAGGCAGTGGGTGGCCATCATGGGGCAGGAGGGGGCCGCACATTCCCTATCCCCACATTCCCCACCCCTTCAGTGATTCCGGGGGCCTGTGGGTGAATTCAGCTGGGGGTTTTCAGGAGGCCATGCACCCAGGTTGTCTTATGGACTTGGGCAGGGCATGGGACTGGGGGGAGGTGCTCAGGGCTCCTGCAGCAGTGGTGTGTGTGTGTGTGTGTGTGTGTGTGTGTGTGTGTGTGTGTGTATGCGGGGGGGCAGTAGAAGGGGAGGGGAGGGAAGAGAGGAAAAGTAAGGGGAGAGAGCAGCAGCAGAGATAGGGATCGGTTGCCATGGACGACCAGTTGGTTGAGCATTGAAGGACTATAAATGGCTGAAGGAGAGTTAAGTGCAGACGCTGTGCAAAAGGCTAAGGAAACATTAACAAAAGATTCAAACGTGCAAGAGGTTCTTTGTCCTGTTACCACCTGTGGAGATGTGCATGGTCAATTCCATGACCTTATGGAACTCTTTAGAATTGGAGGAAAATCACAGACATAAACTATGTTCATGAGCCACTATGTAGACCAGTGGTTCTCAGCCTTTCTAATGTTGCGACCCTTTCATACAGTTCCTCATGTTGTGGTGACTCCCAACGATAAAATTATTTTCCATGCTACTTCATAACTGTAATTTTGCATCTGTGTTTTTCAATGGTCTTGGGCGACCCTGTTAACAGTTCTCAACCTGTGGGTCGCAGATGTATGCAGATGTATACTGCCTTTATACACACACACACACACACACACACACACACATACACACACAAAACAAGCAATGGTAATATATGTATATTTGTATCAAATTGGGATCTGTTTTAGGATTAAACTATATCCTGGAACAAAATGTGCTATACTAATGAGATTTACCTGGTAGCACAATGACAGCACTGGGACTGAAATTTAGTACAGTTCTAGATCAGTCTTAACAGTTTGCCGATTGTATTTAAGAGACCATTTTCCTCTGCATTGTTTAAGCAAAAATATAATGAACTCCTTCATCTCCTTTTGCACTTATTTAACTGGCATGGATTAATAGAGTTGAAGTTTTATTTTTAAGAAAAATTTACACAGTAACTTCCACTTAATCCATTGCCCTTTAGTTTATTGAAATGCATAATTAATAAAGAAAAGATTCTTCTTGGGAATAGGTTGTCATAACATTTAAAGAGATTTCCCATAATTTGACTATTTTACGTTGACCTGCATATTTCTGTATATTTGTCATAAATTGCTTGCATCCTATTTGGTATAGTCACCAAATAAAATTTTAAACCAACAACAACAAATAAATAAATAAAATAGTATGGGTAATCTCAGCCATGGCTGTCAAAGGTCTTATCACAGTTAAACATTTATATCTAGACTTTAATTAAACATATTTTACCAGCAGCATTTACTGTAAAATGTTACTTAATTAATGCTTAATGGACACAACATTTTTGTTACATTTATTTATTTATATATATATTTTTACACATGTGTCTTTATTCCCCTGTCACCCTCCAAACCCCCCTTATGTCACATCCCCCTGTTGTCTGTGTCCATTGATTAGGCTCATATGCATGCACACTAGTCTCTTGGTTGATCTCTTCTCCTTACTTCCACCTACTCCCACCTTCCCTGAGGTTTGACATTCTGATCAATGTTTCTCAGTCTAGATCTGTTCTTGTTCATCAGTCTACACCATTCATTATATTCCACAAATGAGTGAGATCATATGATATTTATTTTTCTCTGCCTGGCTTATTTCACTTAGCATAATGCTCTCCATCTCCATCCATGTTGTTGCAAATAGAAGAAACTCCTTTTTTTTTTTTTTACCACAGTGTAATATTCCTTTATGTAGATGTACCACTGTTTTTTAATCCACTCATCTGCTGATGGGCACTTAGGCTGTTTCCAAATCTTAGCTATGGTGAATTGGGCTGCTATGAACATAGGGATGCATATATCCTTTCTGATTCATGTTTCTAGTTTCTTGAGATATATTCCTAGAAGGGATCACTGGGTCAAATGGGAGCTTCATTTTTAGTTTTTTGAGAAAACTTCATACTGTTCTCCACAGTGGCTACACCAGTCTGCATTCCCACCAGCAGTGCATGAGGGTTTCTTTTTCTCCACATCCTCTCCGATACTTGTCATTTGTTGATTTGTTGATGATAGCTATTCTGACCAATGTGAGATGGTACCACATTGTTGTTTTGATTTGCATCTCTGTGATGACTAGTCACTTTGAGCAGGTTTTCATATGTCTCTTGGCCTTCCTTCTGTCTTCTTTCAAAAAGTGTCTATTTAGATCAGTTGCTCATTTTTCGATTAAGTTGTTTATCTTCTTTTTGTTAAGTTGTATGAGTTCCCTGTAAATGTTGGAGATTAAACCCTTATCGTTGATATCATTGTCAAATAAGTTCTCCCATGCAGTGTGCTTTCTTGTTGTTTTATTGATAGTTTCCTTTGCTGTGCAAAAGCTTTTTATTTTGATGTAGACCCATTTGTTTATTTTCTCTTTAGTTTCCATTGCCTTTGGAGCAATATCAGCAAAGAAATTTCTTCAGCGTATATCTGAGATTTTGCTGCATGTGGATTTCTCTAGTATTTTTATGGTTTCCTGTATTATGTTTAAGACCTTTATCCATTTTGAGTTTATTTTTGTGTATGGTGTAAGTTGGTGGTCTAGTTTCATTTTTTTTTTTTTTGCATGTCTCTGTCCAATTTTCCCAACACCATTTGTTGAAGAGACTGTCTTGACTCCACTGTATGTTCATACCTCCTTGTCAAATATTAATTAGGCATAGTGGTTTGAGTTAAATTCTGGGTTCTCTATTCTATTCAATTGATCTATATGTCTGTTCTTATGCTAGGACTATGCTGTTTTAAGAACAATGGCTTTGTAATACAGTTTAATATCTGGTATTGAGATCCTACCTACTTTGTTCTTTCTCAGGATTGCTGTGGCTATTTGGAATCTTTTTTATTCCAGATGAATTTTGGGAAGTTCATTGTAGGTCTGTGAAATATGCCATTAGTATTTTAATGGAAAACACATTGAATTTATAGATTGCTTTGGGTAGTATGGACATTTGTATGATGTTGACTCTATCAGTCTACGAACATGGTATGTTCTTCCATCTGTCTATGTCTTCCTTTATCTCTTTTTTCAGTTTCGTGTATTTTTTTCAAATATAGATCTTTTACGTCCTTAGTTAAGTTTATTCATAGGTATTTTAATTTTTTGGTGCAATGGTAAATGGGATTGTTTTTTTAGTCTCTCTTTCTGTAAGTTCATTATTGGTATTTAGAAATAACATAGATTTCTTGGCATTAATTTTGCATCCTTCTACATTGCCAAATTCATTTATTAAGTCTAGTAATTTTTTGAGGGAGTCTTTAGGGTTTTCTATGTACAATATCATGTCATCTGCAAATAAGGACAGTTTTACTTCTTTTCCAATTTGGATGCCTTTTATTTCTTCTTCTTATCTGATCGCAATGGCTAGTACTTCCAGCTCTTTGGTGAACAGGAGTGGTGAGAGTGGGCATCCCTGTCTTATTCCTGCTCTCAGAGGAAATTATTTTAGTTTTTTCCCATTGAGTATGATGTTGGCTGTGGGTTTGTCATATATGGCTTTTATTATGTTAAGGTATGATCCTTCTATTCTCACATTGCTGAGAGTTTTTATTAAGAAAGGATGTTGAATTTTTTCAAGTGCTTTTTCTGTATCAATTGATATGACTATATGATTTTTATCTCTCAATTTGTTTATGTGATGTATCACGTGTATTGATTTGCGAATATTGTACCATCCTTGCATCCCTGGGATAAATCCTACTTGGTCATGGTGTATGATCTTTCTGATGTACTGCTGGATCCATTTGGTAGAATTTTGTGGAGGATTTTGTTATCTATGTTCATGAGGGTTATTTGCCTGTAATTCTCTTTCATTGTGTTATCTGTATCTGGTTTTGGTATTAGGGTGATGCTGGCTTTATAGAAGGAGCTTAGAAGTGTTCCTTCCTCTTGAATTTTCTGGAATAGTCTGAGGGTAGGTTTTAGTTCTTCTTTGAATGTTTGGTAAAACTCCCCTGTGAATCCGTCTGGCCCCGGGCTTTTGTTTGCTGGAAGCTTTTTGATGACTGCTTCAATTTCTCCCATGGTTATCAGCCTATTGAGATTTTTAGAATCTTCTTGAGTGAGTTCTGGAAGGTTGTATTTTTCGAGGAATGTGTATGTCCATTTCCTCCAGGTTGTGTAGTTTGTTAGAATAGAGTTGTTCATAGTATTTTTTAACAATCTTTTGTATTTTGGGGGGGTCTGTTATTTTACCTCTTTCATTTCTGATTTTCTTTATTTGGGTCCTCTTGCTTTGCTTCTTAATGAGCCTGGCTAGAGGTTCATCAATCTTGTTTATCCTTTTGAAGAACCCGCTCTTGGTTTTATTGATCTTTTGTATTTTTTTGTCTCTATGTCATTCATTTCTGCTCTGATCTTTATTATTTCCTTTCTTCTGCTCACTGTGGGCTTTTCTTGTTGCTGTCTTTCACATTCTTTGAGTTGTAGAGTTAAATGATTTATTACCTTTTTTTTTTTTTTTTTTTAGGTAGGGCTGTAGAACTCTAAACTTCCCTCTCAGGACTGCTTTCACTGTTTACCATAGCATTTGCATTGTTGTGGACCTAACATTTTTATGTATGTTTCATCTAATGATGCACATACACATATCACTTTCCTGTGCATTTGTAATACACATACATACATAAACACACATGTCATCATTTGGGATAAAAAAAATTTGCTGACTGTTTCACCTACACACACACATGTAACACACATATATGCTCAACTATGCTTGTGATATACACATACACTCAAAAATAAATACATCTACATATACACTGTGTGGCCAGATTATTATAATCTCTGAATGCATAATAATCTGGCCACTCAATGTATATCCTTTATAATAAAAGGCTAATATGCAAATTGTTTCCTTGACCAATTCAACCACCAGACAGACTAGTTAACCACCCATGTCCCCTCCCCCTGGCAAGGCTGGCCAGACCCTACCCATGCACTAATTCATGCACTGGGACTCTAATACACACACACACACACACACACACACACACACACACACACACACTGAGTGGCCAGATTATTTTGCATTCAGGAATCATAATAATCTGGCCACTCAGTCTAACAAGAAATAAGAAATATAAAATTACAAATTGAAATATTAGAATATTTTAAATATAAATTAATATTTATTTACCTTTATCTGGATATTTTTAATCCTGTTAATCTAAGATAGCAGTCATATATATATAAAAGCCAAATAACTGGAACTACTGGAGTGACTGGAAAGACCAGTCGCTATGACACTTGCTGTAGTCAACCAACCAGCCTGATCAGGGGCAGAGCCGGCTGGCCAACTTCCTGTAATCCCTCCCCTTGGCTGATCCAAGCCCCAATCATCCCCCTACACTCCAGTTGGGGCAGAGCCAGCTGGCCAACTTCCCACATCCCCTCTCCCTGGCTGGCCTGGCCCCAATTGGTCCCAATCAGGGCAGGTTGGCTGAACCCCACCTGTGCATGAATTTTATGCACCAGGCCTCTAGTTAAAAATAAAAGGCATAGTAAGACACATTTTCCTGACACTCTAATATTAAAAATTATATCCCAAATATGAAAACTGTTTGGTAGAACTTAATAATCTTAGGGAGTTATACAAGTATTTAATATAATACATCTCTATGGAAAATATTCCAATTTCATCATTATTTTTTTTCTGATTTAACTAGAGGCCTGGTGCATGAATTTAATGAACGTGTGCAATTCCTAGGTCTGGCTAGCAATCGAAGTGCAGTATCTGTTGTAGAAGTGCAGGTCCCAGCTGATTTCTGGAGCCTATGTAGCACCTGGGCCTCAGGGCCCCCATGTGCCCATCTCCGCCTGAGTCATTGGACCACCACCCAGCTCCTTCAGTGCCTGGAAGTCGGATGGAGCCAGGTTCCTCCATGTCACCTCCAGTCACCATATACTGGATGATCACACCCACCTTGGCCTGGTGCTGCCCTCTTACCTGTTCCACCATACAGCCACAGTCCCACTCTCATCAGGACCCATTGGGGCCTACAGTGCCTCCACTGCTTCCCGCTGCCAACACTGCATTGCCAACACCTGCCATTCTGTATTATCTCCTGGTGGTCAGCACATGTCATAGTGAATGGTTGGACTCCCAGTAGAGGGGAAATTTTGCACATTAGGCTTTTATTATATAGGATAGGTTGTATTTTTACTCCCAAACAATTTTAAATGTATACAGACTAAATGTATTAGTCTGTCATTATTACTATGCCACTTATAATCCTCTAAGTCCTCATAAAAGGGATTTTTCCATAATTTAAAATAAATATGTTAATATAGCTTAATCTGAAGCTAGGTGCTGAAAATGCTATTTTATACCTATAAATATAGAAGCCTGGTCTTGACTCTTTTTATTAATAACTAGAGGCCCAGTGCACAAAATTTGTGCATGGGGGGGGGGGGGAACAGGGACGGGGAGGTGTCCCTCAGCCCAGCCTGCAACCTCTCCAATCTGGGACCCCTCAAGGGATGTCTGACTGCTCATGTAGGCCTGATCCAACCAGGCAGTTGGACATCCTTCTCATAATCCATGACTGCTAGCTCCAAACTGCTCGCCTGCCAGATTCCCTGATTGCCCCTAACTGCTTCTGACTGCCAGCCTAATCACCCCCTAACCACTACCCTGCCAACTGAATTGAAGTCTAACTGCTCCTCTGCCAGCCTGTTTGTCCCCAGCTTCCCTCCTCTGCCGGCTTGGTCACCCCTATCTGCCCTCCTCTGCAGGCTTGATCACCCCCAACTGCCTTCCCTTGCAGGCCTGGTCCCTCCCAACCGCCCTCCCCTGCTGACCTGATGGCCCAAAATTGCCCTCCCTAGCAGGCTTGGGACCTCCCACTGTCCTCCCCTGCTGGCCATCTTGTGGTGGCCATCTTGTGTCCACATGGGGGCAGCACTCTTATGTGTTGGAGTGATGGTTAATCTGCATATTACTCTTTTATTAGATAGGATGATAAGACTTTTCA
Organism: Antrozous pallidus; assembly: GCA_027563665.1. Classification (NCBI taxonomy): domain Eukaryota; kingdom Metazoa; phylum Chordata; class Mammalia; order Chiroptera; family Vespertilionidae; genus Antrozous; species Antrozous pallidus. The sequence goes on from CM050514.1 coordinate 70,051,756, forward strand.
GTGTCCATCAACTTTTTTTTAATCTTTTAAAAAATTTTTATCTTTATTGTTCAGTTTATTAATTACATTTTCCCCCTATAGCTCCCCTCCACCCAGTACCCATCCCCCGCTGTGCCCTCACCTCCCCCCCCCCACTGTACTCTTCCGTAGTTGCATGATTTTTGTCCAGTCTCTTGCTGCACTTCCCACACCCTTTTTCTCACCAAGAATTGTCAGTCCATTCCATCTCTATGTCCATGATTCTGTTCTATTCCCCAGTTTATTCTGTTCATCAGATTGTTAATTCACTTGATTTTTAGATTCATTTGTTGATAGATGTGTATTTGTTGTTCATAATGTATATTTTTACCTTTTTCTTCTTCTTCTTAAACAATACCTTTCAGCATTTAATACAGTATTGGTTTGGCGGTGATGAACTCCTTTAGCTTTTTCTTATCTGCGAAGCACTTTATCTGACCTTCAATTCTGAATGATAGCTTTGCTGGATAGAGTAATCTTGGTTGTAGATTCTTGCTATTCATCACTTTGAATATTTCTTGCCACTCCAGCTGGCCTGCTTCGTTTCTGTTGAGAAATTCACTGACAATCATATGGGTGCTCCCTTTAGGTAACTAACTGTTTTTCTCTTGCTGCTTTTAATGTTCTCTCTTTATCTTTTGTTCTTGGCATTTTAATTATGATGTGTCTTGGTGTGGTCCTTTTTAGATTCCTATATTTTGGGGTTCTGTGCACTTGGGTTTTTAAGTCAATTTCTTTCATCAGGTGTGGAAAGTTTTTGGTCACTATTTCTTCTAGTAGGTTTTCATTATCTTGCTCTCTCTCTTTTTCTGGCACCCCTATAATTCTGATGTTGGTATGCTTGAAGTTGTCCCAGAGGCCCCTTATACTATCTTCAATTTTTTGGACTCTTTTGGCTTCTTGCTTTTCTGGCTGAGTGGATTTTGCTTCTTTGTATTTCAAATCTTTGACTTGGTTCTTGCGGTCATCTGGACTGCTTTTAGGTCTTTGTATAATATTTTTTATTTCTGTCAGTGTATGGTTAATTTCTAGTTGGTCCTTTTTCATATCCTCGTAGGTGTTCATTTCCTCGTAGGTGTTGTTTATTTCCTTGTAGTTCTCATAAAGTTCATCGGCCTTTTTTAGTAGCCTCTTCATAAACCTAATTACTGTGGTTTTGAACTCTATGTCTAGTCATCTTTTTTTTTTTCATTTTTTTCACAACTGGGTTCTTTTCTTTTCCCTACATTATGGTTGCTTTCCTGAGTTGGTCCCTTATCGGTGTGTGGCAGGCATCCTCTAAGGGACAGAGGCTCAGCTTCCTTATGCGGTGCGCGGCGTCAGCGTTAGCTCCGCCCTATGCAGAATGCTATGCAGCACGTGGTGTCAGCGTCAGCTATGCGGCTCGTGGGTCTCAGTGTTGGGTGGTAATGGCTGCGCCCCCCAAGAGAAATCCACTGCTGGTCTCCCTGTTGCCAGACAACTCTGCCTCTCCCCAAATGAGTCTGCACAGCCAAAGTCTCACTCAGGGTTGCAAAACAAAGCAGTCCAGTGGTCTCTGAGCCAGTAAGCAAGTCACGCGTCCTCTGCCCAGTCACGGACTCCATGAACTGCTGTTCCAATTTACGCGCGCACTCTCCCCAAACTCACAGACCTCAGCCGCGCCCGGGGTCTTCCTTTTCTGACCTGGGTCCACGCCTGGACCTGGGGGGTCAGTGCTATGGGAGGCCTCTGCCCTCTCCGTTGGAAAAAAACAGCCGGGTTTGCTGCCGCCCATCCCTCACCGCTCGCTCATGAAAGGCTCCTAACCTCACTCCTCGTGTATCTTCAAAGCTGCACACCGCTGCTCCTCTTGAGTCACAGCGTCCCACCTTTACTTTTATCTGTGGAATTTTCACTCAGCCAGCTTTCCGGTGATTCTGGATGATGTTTGTTTTGTTGTTAAGTTATAGTTTTGGAATTGTTGCATGGGCAGCAAAATAGGTGCTTACCTATGCTGCCATCTTGGTTATCCCCTGTCCATCATCTTTACTAGTAAAAATACCTTTGGAGCTCTAACTGGTTTGGCTCAGTGGAGAGAGCATTGGCCTGCAGACTGAAGGGTCCAAGGTTTGAATCTGGTTATGTACCTTGATTGCGGGCACATCCCCAGGAGGGGGTGTGCAGGAGGCATATGATCAATGATTCTCTGTCATTGATATTTTTAACTCTATCCCTCTTTCCTCCCTCTCAGTAAAAATAAGAATACTTGTGGAAGACCAATGGAGCTGACCTCAGGTCCTCCTTGAAATAGTTCATTACATCCGGCTCAGCCACATCCCCAGAGTATTCCAATGATGTAAATTAGAAAGTAAATGAAAGTTTGACCAACTTTTGCCAAATTTTGGGCCAGCTATGACAAATTTTTATTAATGGATCATATCCACTAATATTAAGTATATCAATCACTATGCTTACAATATATGGATAATGAAGACATTAATTATTGTCATTGTTTTCATAGAGGTTTGTATAATATTGCTACCAATTTATAAGTACTCAAAGCATCATTCCAGTTTCCAATCATATGTATGGCTAAACATTTTTTGAGAGATAGAGTTTTGTGGTTTACATACAATAAGAACAGCATTTCTAACATATCCTTAAATAATTATGGATAAGTAAATTATACTTAAAATCATACAAAATTTTATGTATATATGAGTTATATGTATATCCTATTTTATATACCCCATTTGGATTGGAAGCTGCCATTTAATATTGACATTTTGTGCATTTCATATGCATCCATCTATTGTTGAGGTCACATACTCTTTTTTCCAAGTTTGTAAGACTTTATTAAAACAATTATAATATATTCTTTTTAAAAATCTATTTTATTGGTTTCTTATAAGAGGAAGGGAGAGGGACAGAAAGTAAAAAACATTGATGAGAGAGTAACATTGATCAGCTGCTTCCTGCATAACCACACTGGGATGTGCCTGCAACCAACGTACATGCCTTTGACCGGAATCAAACCTGGAACCCTTGAGTCTGTAGGCCAATGATCTATCCACTGAGCCAAACTTGTATCAGCTATAATACATTCTTACCATTCACATCTCCACTGCATCTACACTGATTGGCCAGATTATTATGATCCCTGAATACATAAGAATCTGGCCATTCAGTGTATATTCTATATAATAAAAGGCTAATGTGCAAATTGTCCCCTTGACCAGGAGTTCGACCAACAGGCAGGCCGGACAACGCCCATGTCCCTTCTCCCTGGCCAGGCTGGCTGGACCCCACCCATGCATGAATTCATGCACCGAGCCTCTAATATATATATATATATATATATATATATATATATATATATACACACTGAATGGCCAGATTATTATGCATTCAGAGATCATAATAATCTGGCCACTCAGTATATACTTAAGTTTCCTTTTTCATCCTACTATGTTTATGTGTATTTCTTCCTTTTTCTTTTTTAAAATTTATTTTTATCCTTGAGAGTATTGCAGATGTCCCCCATTTTCCCTCCTTTGCCCCTCTCCATTTAGCTCCCATCACCCCAGTCCTTCACTGCACTATTGTCTCTGTTTATTTAGTTTAGTAGAGCTATGATATTGTCATGGTTGATTTTATGTGTCAGTTTGCCTGGGCCACTGGGTTTCTAGACATTTGGTTAAACATTAGTCTGGGTGTTTATTTGAGGATATTTTGGATGACATTAACATTTAAATTGGTAAACATTTAATTGAGTAAAACAGACTGACATGAATGCACTGTGCCTCATCTAATCAGTTGAAGGCTGCATATAACTAAAAGGCTGATCCTCCAGTGAGTAAAAGAGAGTTCTTCCTGGTGACCTTTAACCGGGACACTGGCTTGTTCCTAACTTTCAGACTCAAACTGAAGTATTGGTTCTTCTTGAGTCTCAAGCCTTTCGGCCTTCAGAGTCAGACTGGAATGAACATCTTTTATTTTCTATATCTTATAGAAAATAAGATATCTTATACTTTTAAAAAGACCCCAGACATCTAAACCAATGCAACCCAATCAAATGAAACTCTTGGAATGGGAAAAACATTAAAATTACATATCAAATAAATTTCTGAATTGTTCCCTTGTCTAGTGGTGTGTGGTGTGAGCTTTAGCCTGTGAATCATTTATTTGCATTTTCAGATGAAAAGAATGATTGCTCATTCATTGTTTCTCACTTCTATGATCTTAACCTCAGCATTCGTGAAATACAATTCACTAAATAACTATGTTTCAACTGTGGGGGGGAAGAAAAAAATTATTTAATTTACTTTTCAACTAATTTAGGGGTACAAGTAATTGATATGTGAAACATTCTGAACCAACAGGAAGATTTAAGAATGGGAATAAAATGGCAAATAAATGTACAGGGGTGAAAATAGAAGAAATCATACAAATACTAGAGAATAAAAGGAGTAAAATACTTATTAGGATTATAAAGGATTGGAGCAATATGATGATTAATTTCATGTGTCAATTTGTCTAGGCTCTGGTACCCAGTTATTTGGTCAAACGTTATTCTAAAAATACTGTGAAGGTGTTTTGTAGGTGAATTTAATATTTAAAGCAGTAGACTTTGAGTTAAACAGATTGTCCTTCATAAGCGGAGGGTGGCCCTCATCCAATCAGTTGATGGCCTTAAGAGGAAAAGTCTGACCTCCCCATAATAAGAGGAATTACACTATCAGGTGGCCTGTGGCTTAGAACTGCAACATGAACTCTGCCCTAAGTCTCTAGCCTTTCAGCCCATCCTGAAGATTTTGGACTTGCCAACCTCCACAATCATGTAAACCAATTACTTAAAATCACTCTCTTTCTTTGTCTCTCTCAACATATATAGAGACATGTACATCTCTTATTGTATATGTTTCTCTGGTGAACCCAGATTAATACAGGCAGATTTACAGAAACAAATCATTTTGGTATTTTAACATAGTATATTTTTTTAAAAAGAAGTACTCAATGTTGCTACTTTATTTGTGAAGCTGAAATAATAAAATTCCAAGACAACTAGAATATAGTGCCAATAACCCTAAAAACTATTCTCTCAATAATATAAATAGTTTATTTCCACTTCTCATTATTTCTTCTCATAGTTTACTTTAAAAAAAAAAGTTAAATATTGTTTATTTTTTCCAAAGAATTTATTTTTGCCAGAGCTAGGAAGCCTCATTGATTGTTTATTTCCTGGTTTTACCTTTTTCCCTTTGTGTTTGAGAGTCAAAACCATAATTAGAACTCAATCTGCCCTAATTATCCTGAGAGTGAAAATGGGGTGAGCCAAACAACTTGAAAACTGAATCTGCTCCCATGAATTATGATGGATATTACTGGAAGAGAAGAGATCACTTCCTGAGAAATTTAAAAGCATTTTAAGATCTTACACAAAATCTTCACAACAATGATACTTTTGCCAATGGAACTGTGAATTGTTAGAATATTTCCTCAGTACTCCATTTGTTCATTTATGCAATTAAAGTATACTGACTTTCAAGTGGGGATAAAATAGAAAGATGTATAAGACATGCCTCCTACTTTTAAAAAGGTTGTCATTACATGTTCTCACTTATGAACAAAATAAACTGATGAACAAAATAGATTCAGAGGCATAGAAGCATGGGACAGTCTGAGGAAACTCAGAGAAAAGGCAGGAGTGGGGAGTGCAGGAGAGAGATTAACCAAAGAATTCATATGCATATATGCATAACCATGGACACAAGACAATAGCTTAGTGAAGGCCTGGTGTGGTGGTGGTGAGTGCAGGGTGGAGGGGGTCAGTGAGGAAGAAAAAGGGAACATCTCTAATATTTTCAACAATAAAAAAAAAAGATTGGTGTCCAAGAGAGAAGAAGAGATGTGGAGAAAATTTAGTACAAGAGTACTAGAGGCATAGTGATGCAAGTATGTGTAGTGCATATGTATATATTGGAGACCAATTTTCTCATCTTTATATAGAAACAAAGAAATGCTGGCTCCAGGTTTTATTCCAAGATCATCTCTGATTGGGCCCTGGTAATGATTATTTAAAAAGAATGGCTACTAAAAAAATCAAATTATATAAAACCTTTTTCTGACACTAGAATTTTTAAAATTCTGCTCCAAGTGGTGAGCTGCCATACCGTGTGCATCCCTTTGTCTGAGGGGACCCAGAGAGTAGTCTATTTTGTTTTTAAAATCACACCGTTAGCTTCCCTCATATCATACACCTGTCACTTCATCAGTGGCATTTCTGAACTATGTTTCATTCCCTCTTTAATACATATTTATAATTCTCAGCCAATTATATGTTTGAGAAGAATGTGGAAGAGAGTATGCATACTAGATGGTATTGCCACACTTTCCAAATTGTCTTTATCAGCAGCTACACACATCCCCCAGCTGCTATACCTGTGGACTCCTAATGACTCACAGCTGCCTACCTGATAGCAGTTCTCAGGAATATTATCAACTTCCTCACTACAGACTACAGCTAATGCCTGAATGAGTAGTTGATACTAGATATGATAGATTAACCTTTTATCCTAAAAGGTTACACCCAACCCCATGGGATCCAACCAAGGCACCAGGGGTCACATCCTGTTTACCTCTTTTTACTTCCCTCTTCTGTTTCACACATTCTCTAGAGATTTGTCTGAACAGCATTCCTTTAATAAATTGTGTGCATACGGATCCCTTTCTCAGGCTCCATTCCTAGGCAATATAACCAAACCCAGTTATCTCATAACTGAAGGTTATGTGTTGTTTGTCTTCTAGACAGAAGCAGGCTGAGAACAGGGAGTAGCTCATGATTATTTGCTGCTTCGGAAGGAAATAATTAGTGAATTTATAATCCATAATCTCCATTTACTAGTGAATCCCCAACTAAAAAAGAAGGTAGGCAGGACAAATCCCATGATAAACATGGGAGACAGAGAAGGTGCACTAAAATACCTAAAGATAGAACTGGGAGTATATGAAGGTGCCATAGATGGAGAGAACCAAGGCAGGGGAGAAGTGGCACATTGAAAAGTGTGACTGGAGAAATTATTTGATAGTTGTCACCTTAACCTGAGTCTTTAGCTAGGATGATATTATATGTAATTGAGTTATGGTGCCCTCATTTTTTGCCCAATTCTAACTGGCCATGCCTAATGGGAAAGCTTTGGAATTATTTTAGCCCTTCTTAAACATTAGGCAACCCAGAATTCCAAGACGCATCAAGAGATAACTGCTATAATAAAGCAAGTAATTGAGGTAGAAGTGTTGATTCTTACAAGCTCCCTTAACAGTCCTATCTGGCTCAAGCCCATAAGGCAGATGGTTTCTGGAGGATAATAGCAGTCTGTGGAGGATTTAAAACTCTGTTTTTGTTAGCTTCAGTAATATTTGATACAGTAAAAACTATGCAGAAAGGCTAAAGGAGATTGATATGCTATTTTAGGTTTTATTAATTTCTTTTCCACCTTAATTTTCAAGTACAGAGCATAGTGACATTCATGGATTGACACTGATATGTTTTTGTGCAGAAATATTTGAATTTGCTGATGTATTATCATAATTGTCATAATTTATTGAGATTTGGTTTGACTCAATAACCATTAAGAGCAAGTCAGAGCACCACATTCCTAACTTCATGAAACCTGCTTCTTGGAGGATGCTCAGAGGCCCTCTGAGCCTTAATCAACATTATAATTAAATAGTAACTGCAGCTGAAATTTGACTCACTTCTAAATTGGGAACTATGTGGGCAGAAGCAACTAGCAATATTCTTCAGATTATGAGAGCAAAGCACTTCTCAGAGATATTGCCAATAAACCAGAATCAGAGGTAAGCACGATTGGGCAAAAATCATATTGCTCATCTAGAAATCTTGTTGGATATAATTCACCTATCATCAAAAGAAATTTGCATTTTAATGAGTTTTTGAGCAGAAATAAGTATTGAAAATTTTACAAAGGGCAGTGACACAGGTAATTTTATTCTGTTCTTATGAACCAGCTGCTAGATGATATCAGAAGTATCTACAACCACAATGTATGCATGCTGCAGCTTTTGACAAAAATCAAATACATTACTATTCAATGATACCCCTCAAGTTTTAAACTCAAAAACTTCCCATTTGGAAAACAATTGCTAGCTTGTTGCTTGGCCTTGGCCAGACACCATAGAAAAGCATCATCTAATTTTTTAAAACTATAAATTTATATTGAGTTCAGAGAGAAAGGGCGAGGGAGAGAGAGAGAGAGACATCAATAATGAGGAAGAATCATTGATTGGCTGCCTCCTGCACACCCGTAACTAGGGAATGGAGCCGAGGCATGTGCCCTGATCAGAATCTAACTGGAATCTCACTGTGACCTCCTGATTCAACCACTGAGCAACACCAGCCGGGCAAGGCCTCATCTAATTTGAGGCTGGTAATACAGATCAAGTTTTGGGTGATGCCAAGGAGACTGCCCAGTAGAAAATAACTAGCTCAGCAGACTCTTTTACATAAAGTACATGTGGTATACTCAAGAGCATGCCAAAGGGGGATGTTTGGGGGCATTTAGCACATATAGGAACAAGTTGATTTATTGCCTATAAGGAACAATGATAGAGGCCTCTGAGGATCTTCCTGGATCCATCACTGAACCTTGTGATTTTTCTCCCAGCTGAGGCAAGCCCTAGTTCACTGGCTTTGTTTACTGATTAGAGTTCCTGAATTGAAAGCCATGTTGATATATGGAAATCAACAGCACCCCGAAGAGGAAAAGCCTTAAAGAAAGAAGTCAAGAAAAATCTGTACAATGGGCAGAGCTGAGGATTACCTATTTAACATAGAACTTGTTGTAAATCTCTTACCTACAGGCCATTATTTGGATATTTACAAATTCCATGGCTGTAGTCAGTGGCCTTGCTATAGAGTCAGGCAAATAATACCTAGGTAACTGAATAGAAAGAATATCCATGTATAAAGAGCTTGGTTTTATAATTCACTGTAGAAATTCAGAGGGAAAATTAAAGTAATTCGGGTCTATTAAAAGTCCTCAGTTGCTAGCTCAGAAGTGGGGATTAGAAGGCTGAAGCAGCTGTCTTAGTCATAGCCCAAGCCAGAAGCTATCTTGGTTCCTGAAACCCATTAGCATGAAGAAACTTAAGTCATGCACTAATGGGTTTACAGATGACACATTACTTTTGTATCTACTGATTCATGTGAACAGAAACTACAGCTTTGAAAGAAACAGGGGGAAGTGATTGATATAGAGGCAGGGTGGCCTCGAACAAGCTGTCAAGTTACAGGGGGAAGGCTGGAGCTGATGGGAGGCAGATGCAGGGGAAGATCAACTGAAGGACTTGTATGCATACATATGAGCATAACCAATGAATGAAAGACACTGGGGCGGGGAGGGGGCCAGGTGGGGACATGTGCTGGGGGGTAAGGGAGGCTGGGGGGAGGATACTGGGGGGGGGGGAAGGAAAACATACGTACTACTATTAAATATAAGTTATATTGTAAATAAAAAAATAAAAATAAAAAACTATAAAAAAATAAAATGTGATAATAGTGGGGAAAAAAAGAAAGAAACTACATCTTTGTCTAAAATAAGGGTGGGGAACATTTTTTATGCCAAGGGCCATTTGGATATTTATAACATTACTAGAGGCCCAGTACACGAAATTCGTGCACTTAGGGTTGGTCCTCAGCCCGACTTATGCCTCTAACAGTCCAGAAGCCCTCAGTGGATGTTCAACTGATGGCTTAGGCCTACTCCCCACGGGAGAGGCTCCTGCCACCACCGCTGCACTTGCCAGCAGTGAGCCTGGCTCAGGGCTTTGGCTGAGTGGTATTCCCCTTGTGAGAACACACTGACCGCCATGGACAGCTCTGGTCATAGCAACTGGTCATTCTGCTACTTGGTCAATTTGCATATTAGCCTTTTATTATATAGGATTTGTGGGACATACAAAATTAGCTACTTAAAAATTAGACTGCTATATTTGATCAAACATTTAATTAACTCATTCCTAATGCTTTGGTAGAGCCAGACCAAATGATTTTGTGGGCCTTGTACTATCTGCAAGCTGGATGTTCCCTACCCTTGTTCTAAAAGAAAGAAAGCTTTGAGTAAGTTTGATTGAGGGCAAGGCCCTGTGCATAGAAAAAGAATTATCTAGATCCTAACACTGTCCATTAAAATCACCTCCATTGAAGATTTTCAAAATCTTATCCATTAACTTGCCTGAAATACAAGTATGTTTCTTCTTTCTTCTTTCCTCTTTTCTGGGAGTTTCTAGTAAGAGTCTCCATTCAATACTAAATATAGAGAATACTGTTGTCATTGATGGGATTGAAAAATAGCGGAGGAAACAGTTGACATTCCAATTCTATGTGATGGAGATAGATTAAACACACAGAAGAAATGCCACTTCTGGGCATTGTTAGATTCAAGATACTAGGAATGCCTTTATAGGGTCTTATTGTGGTAGGCAGTTAGACAGGAGCAGAGCAAGGAATATGAGCCAAGGAGAAAGCCCTGAGTGCCTAGCAAAGGACAATTGTAGGGTGGAACCTTGCCCCCCCATGACCTTTCCTCCACTAGCATCTAGCTGGTCATGGGATTTGGACTCCCTGATTTTTCCTTTCTTGAGATAACTTTTAGGTCTCAGTTGTATTGTTATGCCCATATTTCATGATCCCCAAAAACCACCAGGGAGCCCAAATTGGCTGCAATAGCATAGAACCTTTATTCAAACCCGGGTTTGGCCCTCAACCTACATCTGGCATAGCAGCAAGGCGAGAGAGCGAGCTCAGCAAGAACAATAGGTTATAAAGGGTTGGTGATTTGGGTGGTCTCAGGGAAGTGACGTGGGTTACAGAGATAGCCTTATTAGGTCAGGGTTTTTCAGCGGGGGTCTCACAGCACAAGAATCAGGAAGTGACCAGTACTTAGTTATGCCTTATTTGGACCTAAGCTATGTCCCTGGGCAAGCATTGGTCCGCTCAGGCAGTGGCTGGGGGAGTCAGGACATTCCTGGCACCCCTGTGGCCACTCCCAGCAGGGGGAAAGGGGAAATAGGCTGACCAGCCCCTCAAGATGGAGGATAGTCCTTTGTCCTTTCCATATTTTCAACTTCAGGTCCAGAAAAGCAGCAAAACAAGGGAAGAAAAGCCATGGCTGGCTGACCTCAGGACCAGCTACACTGAATACAGATCCCCGCTCTGGTGCTGACCAATCAGTCAATGGAGAACTAGACACTGAAAGGGCACACTTGGAAAACTGCAAAATATTTTATTAAAATTTTCCCCTAGGACCTCCCCTAAAAACCACACCCTTAAAACCCTAGGACTTAGGACCCTGTGAGCTCTCCTTCCCAGGAGCACACTACACCATTCCCCTGGGGGTGTCACCTTTACCTTCCTCACTTCCAGGTTCCAAAAGCCCTCCCTTACTTTGCCTCTGCACCTTATTTCCTAAGCCTATTTTTTTCCTATACATTAATTCTTCCACTTTTGTAATTTTATAAATGTTCTCTTACAGTTTGAGCCATGGCTCCAATCTTTCCTAGCCAGAACCCAAGTACTGAGGTTGCTGAACCCAGGTCTTGTCTAACCAAATGGGTTTAATACTTGGTGCTGTTCCTACCCACACCCAAACCCTCCTCAACATTAGTATGATATTAAATGCATATCTAAGCTCCAAGATACCTGAATTTTATATTAATACTAGTGATCTGGTACATGGATTTGTGTACATTGAATTAGAAGGTGGCCAGCAGGGTGGGACTGGACGAGATGAGCCAAACACACCCCGGAGTCAACCTCCTGTGATCCCTCCCAGGCTAGCCACACCTGAAGTGCTGCACTGGCTTGAAAACATCTTCAGAGGGAGTGGGGTCCCTCCAGAAGGTGGAGTCCCTTAGCCTGGCCTGCAGGGATCGGGCTGAAACTGGTTCTTCGACATCCCCTGGGGGGTCCTGGAGTGTGAGAGGGCACTCTACAAAGTTGCTGTTGTACGGGGTGTGGAACACAAATGCAAGGTAAAGTAAACCAGATTCTTGGGGCCGACACTGCCCCAGCAACAACAGCTGAAGTTGGAATTGTGCAGCCCTGCGAGGAATCAGGCTTCCTCTTCTCTGGTTTTGGGGTGTGTCATCTGAGAACCACCACTGCCAAATCACTGCCACTCAGCAGATCCTGCATTAAGCATCTGGCCCCTAGTGGTCAGTGCATATCATAGCTACCAGTCAGATGGACACTTAGCATATTAGCCTTTTATATATATATATAGATAGATAGATAGCTATAGCTATAGCTATAGCTATAGCTATAGATATACATATACATATACATATACATATACATATACATATACATATACATATCTTAACCATATCAAGTCTGTCTGTTGAGAGCCTCACATCATGGTGGAAACTCACAGGAAACTGTGGCGTAATAAGTTTTTGTTTCTTTTATTATTATTTTTTTTAGTCCTGATTGAAGGGTACTTTTTTCATTGATCTTTAGAGAGTGGGAGGGGTGGAGGGAGGGAGAGAGAGAGAGAGGGAGAGAGAGAGGGAGAGAAACATCAATGTGAGAGAAACCCATTGACTGGTTTCATCCTGCATGTGTCTCAACTGGGACCTGGGATTGAACCTGCAACTGAGGTACATGCCCTTTACTGGGAATTAAATCTGAGACCTTTTAGTGGGAGGACTGATACTCTAACCATTGAGAAAACTGGCCAGGACAGTTTTTGTTCCATAAGAGAATATAATTTATGAATACAAGGCATTCTTTCTCTGCTCCCACATTCCAATTCCAGAGTCATACTTTTTTTTTTTTAGGAGCTAGACCAATCACACTTAGAAAATAAGGTCTATTTTAATAAGAAATACAATTTTAAAATCCTAGAACGAGGCAAAAGTTTGGCTCATTATCAATGATGGACATTGCTTTGAAATGGAAATTTTTAGGGGCAAAAAAGCAGGTTTAGGAAATTTTAGAAATTAAGGGGACCTTGGAAGAAGCACAGGGCTGCAGAGCAGCAGAAGGTACATTTCCATAGAATGAAGGAGCTGGAAACAACAGAAGATCTATATTTACAAAATAAAGGGAAGGAAATCCCCCATTCAAAGGGGGAAGAAGAAAGCCCAAAGGGAATAAGAAAACAATAAGGAAGGAGGGGAGAAAAAATCTCACATTTTCCATGTGAGGTTCACCTATGAGCTCAGGAGTTACTATAGTAACCTGTCTAAGGGAATAGTGACCAATCAGAAGTAATATCAAAGCACAAAGATCTGCAGCTTTTATAAACCATGGAAAAGGAAACTCAATGAGACCCCCTCTCCACTGTGGGAGTATGTGCTATGAGATTCTTACCCCTTCCCCATGTGGGAATCTGTACTTATTCTTCAATGAATTTCCATCTTTGCTATACCATCTTCTGTCCATGGATTCATTCTTTGACTCTCACAAAGAACCCGCGAACCATCCTGCCCAGGAGAACAATGTGTGTTCCAGTCCAAAAATTCTGTTTCACCTTCTTAACCCTTCTGGCTGCTGGCCAGGGCCTTCCTTCGTTCCGCGCCACCACCTGGTGGTCAACGCTTGTCATAGTGATTGATCAAGCTCCAGGTCTCTAAAAAATCTGATGAACAGAATAAAATGGTGAATATAATAGAATCAGGGGCATAGAAAGGGAGTGGACTGACAAGTCTCAGGAAGAAAGGGGTATGGGGTGTGCGGGAATATACTGGACAAATATCGTATACCTATGGATGAAAAACGTGGGGGGCAAGGGTAAGGGCAGAGGATGGGGTGGGAACAGGTGGAGGGGAGCTATGGGGGAAAATGAGGAACAACTGTAATAATCTGAACAATAAAGATTTATTTAAAAAATATTTATTTGATCTTCATCCTAATTTCTGGCACAGAGGTCCCCAAACCCTGGGAATTTTCTAGTGTTGAGTGTAATTAAGGTGTCTTTTGTTATGCTAATAAAGTGACCTTTGGAAAGCACTTAAGGATGGAAGCTGAATGCTAATAGAAGCCAACCTTGGAGTTAGAAGATTGGGACTTTCAGTCCTACCCCCTTATTTCCAGGGAGGGGAGAGAGACTTAAAGTTAACAATGGGCAATGGCCAATGACTTAGTCATTCATGATTATATCTGTTGCAGGAAGATTCCTGCAAGAATAGAGCTTCCTATGCAAAGCTTCTTCCCTTCTCTGCTGCCTCGCTCCAGTGTCTGCTGCCTTACTCGCTCCCGTCTTCACTGCCTCCCTGGCCCCGCTTGCTTACTTCTCTGCAGCTTTGCTCTCTTCTGCAGTGCTTGGCTTCCTTCTACACTGTCTTCTGCACGTGGATATGCAAATTAACCACCATCTTGGTGGGTTAATTTGCATACTCGCTTTGATTGGCTTGTGGGTGTGGCTTTGCAGGTGTAGTGAAAGTACAGTCAATTTGCATATTACTCTTTTATTAGCTAATATAATAAATCCTTCATAAAAAACCAAAGGACACCTTGTCAGCCCCATTTTTGTAGAGCTTCCACACTGGGGAATCAAATTGCTTCCATGTGCAAGAGGCCAGCTCCCAAATGCTACTGGTCAGAAGCTCCTTTGTTCCAGACCTCACCTCATCTGGCTGTTGTTTCCTATTCTTTAATATTTTTTGTAACCAATTGATAATCTAGTGAGTGAACGGCTTTTCTTAAGTCCTGTGAGCTGTACTAGCAAGTTAATCAAACCCAAACCAAGGAGCATGGGAAACTGATTTACAGCCACTCAATCAGAAGTGCAGATAGCAACCTAGGCTTTCCATTGATATCTGTAATTAATGGAGGGTAGTCTTGTGGAACTGAGTGCTTTCTTGAAGTATGGTAGCAATCATCTGAGGTAGTAACTGCTGTTTGGATTTTAGCCCTGCTATTCTGGATTCTGTAATCGCTTGCTTACTTAAACCACACACACGCACAGAGTTGGTTGGGTTAAGTCAAGGAAACCATGCAGATGGATATACAACATTTTTTGTTTATCCACTTATCAGTTGATAGACTGGGTTGTATCTTAGCTCAGGCTATTATAACAAAGATACCACAGACTGGGTGACTTAAACAACAAACATTTACTCCTCATAGTTCTGGAATCTAGAGTTTAAAATCAAAGCACAGCAGAGTTGGTGGCTACTTCCCAGTCACAGATGATTATCTTCCCTCTGTGTCTTCATATCCAGGAAGGGATGAGAGAGATCTTTGGAGATGCTTTTATAAACACCAATTCCATTTATAAGGGTTCAACTTTCATGACCTAATCACTGCCCATAGGCTTTACCTCCTAATACCATTGCATTGGGAGGTAGAATTTCAACATACCAATTTGGGGGAGGACACACACATTCAGTCTATGGTATGTTGTTTTCTCCTTTTGGCTATATGAATAATGCAGTTCTGGGTGTTTTGGCTCTAAACATTTTTATCCCAAACATTTTTGAAGTACAACTAATTGGCCATAAGGTAATTTTGTCATGAAAGACAAAATACAAAAAAAAAAAAAAAAAATTTAAAGGGCCATTAAAAAGGACATAATAAAGTATGGAAATTAATAAAATTAAAAAGACTTTATTGCAAAAAAATCGAAATACATTGTCTTTGAAGTCTTTTGCTCATAGTATTATTATTATTATTATTATTTAAACATATTTTTATTGATTTCAGAGAGGAAGGGAGAGGGAGAGAGCGATAGAAACATCACTGATGAGAGGGAATCATTGATTGGCTGCCTTCTGCATGCTCCCGACTGGGGATCTAGCTCACAACCCAGGTACGTGCCCTTGACTAGAATCAAAACCGTGACCTTTCAGTCCACAGGCCAACACTCTATCCACTGAGTCAAACCAGAGAGGGCTGCTCATAGTGTTATGATAGGTACCTCTCACAGACACCAGAGAGAGGTGTCATTGGATAGCCCTCTGAGTAGAAGAGAAAGATCTGTCCCCTCCTCAATTCTTATTTTCTCGTATGAATTAATTAAAAGGAGTGACTCCAGATGATTGTGTTATGACAAAGCCTATTTATTAAAGAAGCAAGGCAAACAAAGCTGTATCTGAGCTCGAGCACAGGTGGGCTTTGCCAGCTATCCTGGGAAGCCAGTGTGGTGAGGATTCAAGGGGTTATGTTCCCTTCTGTTTTTAAGTTTCAAAATTTCTCTGCTGAATATTTTGGTATAGTTTAATTTTCAAGTTCCCCTTTGCTTGTTGTGGCTTTACCAGAATTTGTGAGAAGCACCTGGCCAAGTCTGGCTTGCCAAGCCTTGCAACTGCTAGCTTCTCTGCTTAGGGAGTGAAATAAAACTGTTTTCCCTTTCCCTTTCCCCCCTTGTTTCCTGCATTCTTTGCTTAGGGAGGAGACGTTAACCATTTGCTCTCAAGTGCTCTTGGCTTAGGATAGATAATGGCTTGTTATTTACAAGCTAGCTGCAAGCTGTCCAGACTGTTTGGCCTTGTTTAATTTTCTTATCTCTGTTTCCCTATTCCTCCTGTCTTTAAATTTTTTCTAGCTTATCACTATCCTATATTAGTTTTATACTTTTTTTCTTTTAATTTGTTGATTCATTTCCACTGTTTGGCATCACACATAACCCTTCCTTCCTTCCTTCCTTCCTTCCTTCCTTCCTTCCTTCCTTCCTTCCTTCCTTCCTTCCTTTTTCTACAATTCCTTTCTTCATTAAGAGAGATATCCATTTCCAACTGAAGAATTAATAACTAATATTCTTGAAGACTCTTATGAATGAGTAGCCTCCTCTATATAGCGTGGCAAACTTTTGGTTTTGATGGGTGGGAGAGATGATGCTTTATGGAAGGATTTGCAAACTGAAAGTTATCATTTTCTAATATAGTAGTCAATCTGGCTTTACACATAGTTTTGCAGTTGGGCTTTAGATGTGGTTGTTATCATCCACTATTCTTAGACTACCACATCTACTTGTCATTGTATTAACTATTATGAAGGCTAACATTTATATAACATAAAAATGGGAGTTCTAACTGGTGTTGCTCAGTTAGTTGAGCATCGTCTGTACACTAAAAGGTCACCTGTTCCTTTCCCAGTCAGGGCACATACCCAGTATGGGTTCAGTCCCCAGTCCAAGTGTGCAGAACCAACCAATTGATGTCTCTCTTTCTCTCTCTCTCTCTCTCTCTCTCTCTCTCTCTCTCTCTCTCTCTCTCTCTCTCTCTTCCTCTCTCTCCCTCTCTTCCTCCCTCCCTCTTTCTCTAAAATCAATAAAAATATTTTTAAAAATGGGCATACTGTGAGAACTTTGTTAATGGAGAAATGAAAGCAAACTGACAAGTAGCTTGAAAAACTTAAATCTGCCAAATATAAATCAAATTATCATCCAGTTATTTTATCTTTTATGGGAAATTGCCTTATGACCACTTAGTTGTGCAGTGAAAATGTGGCAAAAATGCTTGTGGGAGTGATATTTACGGCAAAGACGCTTACTGTGAAAATAGCTACTCTCATTTGTTACCATCAATCTCTTTATTATACCTGCATTATCACATATCTAATACAATAACTCATTTGTTTTACTGATCTATATCAAGATAAGTTTCAGATAGTGCATTTCCAGCAAAATACATTTGCATATCATTAGCTAGATGTCAATATTTATTTTTTTCCTTTATGTAAAACTTGCATGCAATAAAATATACAAATTTCATATGTGCATTTGCTGAATTTTGAAAAGTGCATGCACTTTTGAAAATTCATGCACTGGAGGGGGCATTCCCTCAGCCTGGTCTGCCCCTCTCACAGTCCGGGAGCCCTGAGGGTCAGGGGCAACCCAGCAATTAGGGGAAGGCAATGCCCCATCACATCTCTGCTGCTGCCACTGGTGGCAGCACAAGCCTCAGCCTTCCCTTGCTACCTGAGCCTTGGGAAGCCCTGGGTAGCTGGGCAGCCACCATCCAAGGCTTGCCTGCACCTCAGGTTGGCCCTGGGTGGCTGGGGGGAAGGGGGGCTGAGAGTACTGGGGGACTCTGGCGGCAGGTACGCAGAGCAGCACCTTGCCATGTGCCTGCCTCCCCAGAGGGGCTGTGGAGACTGGGTGCCACCATCTGTGGCTGTGTGTGCCACCATTTTTGAGGACATGACAGTCAATTAGCATATTTTCTCCTTATTGGCTGTGGGTGCTGCTATCTTTGCAATGGCATGAGAGTCAATTAGCATATTCCTTCTTCATTAAATAGGATCAGAAAAATCCTTCAGGGCCTCTCCCAGTCAATATGCCCAATTCCCAGAGATATAATAGACATTATTAAATACTACTTAATAATATTTTAATAACTAGAGGCCTGGTGCATGAAAATTTATGCACTGGAGGAGGGATCCCTCAGCCTGGCCTGCCCCCTCTCACAGTCTGGGAACCCTCAGGGGCAGGAAGTGACCTGGTGATCAGGGGAAGGAGACACCTCCATCACACCTCTGCTGCTGCCACTGCTGGCAGCACCAGCCTCAGCTGGCACTGGTTACCTGAGCCTCAGGCAGCCCTTGGCAGCTAGGCAGCTGGCATCTGAAGCTTGTTTGTGCCTTGAGCTGTCCCTGGGCAGCTGGGGGGCTGAGGGATCTGGAGGATTCCAGAGGCAGGTGCATGGAGTGGCCAGACCCGCCTGAGGATGGGGCTGAGGGGAGTGGGCACCACCATCTTGTCACTGTGGGCACTTCTATCTTTGAGGGCATGGCAGTCAATTAGATTAGTGCAAGAATGGGCCTTCCTTCTCCTGGCTGCTGGCACCATCTTCACTCTGGCCAGAACAGCCTTTCTGCTCTGGCCTGGAGCTGTCTTTCTACCTTCTCATGCTGCTCAGAGACCCAGAGTGGCTGGGGTGGTGGAGACCGCCTGCATTGTCACCATGGTGATGATGCAAGCGTCCTGCCCCAGCTGCTCAGAGCCTGAATATGCAAATTAACCTGCCACCTTTGTTGGATTAATTTGCATACTTACTTCTGATTGGCTGGTGGGTGTCACAAAGATATGATCAATTAGCATGTTACTCTTTTATTAGGTACATGGTATCATTACTAGTAACTATATCTTTCAGTTGAACAAAACAAGAAAATCGGTACATTTAAAAATCTCCACTCCCTTCCTAAGCCTCTACATCCTTTACTGTTATCAAGAGAGATGATTTTGCTCACACACTTATACACATACTCTAAGTGTGTGTGTGAGCGTGTGTGTGTGTGTGTGTGTGTGTGTATGTACCAATATATTTTCCATTACTGCCATAACAAATAACAACAAACTTGGTGGCTTAAAAATAAACATTAGGCCATCTAGCATGGCTCAGTGGT
Organism: Antrozous pallidus; assembly: GCA_027563665.1. Classification (NCBI taxonomy): domain Eukaryota; kingdom Metazoa; phylum Chordata; class Mammalia; order Chiroptera; family Vespertilionidae; genus Antrozous; species Antrozous pallidus. Next base: position 70,071,107 of record CM050514.1, read on the forward strand.
TGAGCATTGACCTATGAACCAGGAGGTCAAGGTTTGACTCCAGTTGGGGCACATACCTGGGTTGCAGGCTTGATCCCCAGTGTGGGGCATGCAAGAGGCAGCCTATCAATGATTTTCTCTCATCATTGATGTTTCTATCTCTCTCTTTTCTCCCTTCCTCTCTGAAATCAATAAAAAATTTTTTTAAAAAATTTAAAAAAACATTTATTTTCTCACAGTTCTGGAGGTCAGAAATCTAAAATTGACTTAACTGGCCAATACTAGGTTATCAGAAAGGCTGTGCTCCCTCCGGAGGCTCTGGGGGAATCTGATCCTTGCTTCTTTCAGCTTCTGTGGCTCCCAGCAATTCTTGGCTTGTGACTGTGTCAATCTAATCTTTATTTCCATGGTTACATTGCCTCCTCTTCTGTCTGTGGGAAGTCTCATTATAAGAATTCATATAAGTGCATTTAGTGTCCACCTGGATAATTCAGAACAATCTATCTCAAAAATCATTGGTTTAATCACATATATGAAGATTATTTTTCCAAGTAAGGTAATATTTACAGATTCTAGGGAATGGTAATTGATATCTTGGGGGACATTTTTAGACTCCACTATACACATGTGCCACTCCCCCCACCATGAAAATAGCCAATTTATCAATATTAAATGATAAGCTATGAACATGTTAATATTAACACTACTTGAATGGTGTAATAAAATGGATAAATCCAAACCAGCTGGGGGGGAAAGATCAACCAAAGCACTTGTATGCATGCATATAAGCACAACCAATGGATACAAGACACTGTCGGAGGTAAGGATGAGAGCATGAACAGGGGATAGGGGAGGCTGCGGGAAGGTCAATGGGGAAAAAAAGGAGATATATGTACTATTATGTACATATATCTCCTTTTTTTCCCCATTGACCTTTAAACAGTAATACTTTAAACAATAAAATTAAATTTAAAAATTTTATCTGAAACAGAGTTAAGAGTAATGATGTTAAAAATGCTCACAGTATGAAAAAAAGACATAGTAACTATGAAATAAAAAAAGTCTGATATAAAAAATAGCATGACACAAATAAAGAACACATTGGAAGGAATACACAGCAGATTAAGGGAAGCTGAGGACTGATTCAGTGGATTAGAAAACAGAGTTGAAAATATCACTCAATTAGAGAACCAAAAAGAAAAAAACAATTAAATTTCCCTAAGTTCACAATGTTTGGAAAATATTTGTATTGATATACAGCAACACATGAAAACTATAGAAATCTCAGTGATTTTCAAGGGATGGGTAAAGTATTATGTTTTGAGACATCTATTTCATGTAAATGCATTAAATTATCATTAATATAAATATTTCACTAAAAACATAATACTAGAGGCCCAGGGGATGAAATTTGTGCATGGGGTGGGGTTGTCCTTCAGCCTAGCCTGTACCCTCTCCAATCTGGGACTCCTCAAGGGATGTCCTATGGCCTGTTTAGGCCCAAACCTGGTGAGTTAGGGCCCAAACGGGAAATCAGCATCCCTCTCACAATCCAGGACTTCTGGCTCCCAACTCCTCGCCTGATTGCCCCTAACCACTTCTGCCTGCCAGCCTGATCACCCCCTAACCGCTCCCCTGCCAGTCTGATCGCCACCTAATTGTTCCCCTCCCAACCTGATTACCCCTAATTGCCCTCCCCTGCAGGCCAAGAGTCCTCCCCAACTGGTCCCCCACAACTGTCCAACCCTACAGACCTGGTCCCCTATAGCTGCCCTCCCCTATAGGCATGGGTCCCCGCAAACAGTCCTTCCCTGCAGGCCTGGTACCCTCAGGCCTGGGTATACCCTCCAAATGTCTTCCTTTGCAGGCCTGGTCTCTCCCAGCTGTCCTCCCCCTGTAGGCCTGGTCATCCCCAACTCCCCTCCATTGCAGGCCTGAACCCCACCCACCTTCCCTCCACTGCAAGCCTGGTCCCCCACAACCGTCCAACCCTGTAGGCCTGGTCCCCCACAACTTCCCTCCCCTACAGGCCTGATCCTCCCAGGCCTGGGTCTCCCATCCAAATGCCCTCCCTTGCAAGCCTGGTCACCCCCAACTGCCCTCCTCTGCCAGCATGGTCACCCCTGACTGCCCTGGTTTCCTCCAACTGTCCTCCTTTGCAGGCCTGGTCACCTCCATTGTCCTCCCTTCAGGCCTGGTACCCCCCAACTTCCCTCCTCTGTTGGCCCAGTCACACCTCTCCTGCTGACCTGATAGCCAACAATTGCCCTCCCATGCAGGGCTGGTCCCCTCTAACTGCCCTCCCCTAAAGGCCTGGTCATGTCTATCTGCCCTCCCCTGCTGGCCTGATAACCAATAACTGCCCTGCCCTGGGGGCTTGGTTCCCTCAAACTGCCCTTCCTTGCAGGCCTGGTACCCCCAAACTGCCCTCCCCTGCAGGCCTGATTCCCCCACCCTGACTGCCCTTCCCTGCAGTGCCAGTCTACCCCCACAACTGTCCTCCCCTGCAGGCCTAGGTCTCCCCCAACTGCCCTCCTCTGCTGGCCTGATATCCAACAACTGCCCTCCCCTGCATGCCTGGTCTCCTCCAATTGCCCTCCCCTATAAGCCTGGTCATCCCTATTTGCCCTCCCCTGCTGGCCAGATAGTCAGCCAACAATTGCCCTCTTCTGCAGGCCTGGTCCCCCGACAACTGCCCTCCCCCACAGGCCCAGTTTTCCCCCCAATTGTCCTCTCCTAAAGGCCTGGTTCCCCCCAACAACCTCCCCTGGGGGCCTGGTCACCCCAATTGCCCTCCCCTACAGGCCTGAGTCCACCCAACTGTTCTCTCCTTCAGGCCTGGTCCCTAACTGTCCTCCCCTGCAGTCCTGGGTCTCCCCTAACTGCCCTCCTGTGCTGGGGCAGTCACCCATAACTGCCTTCCCCTGCTGCCCGAGTCTCCCTCACCTATCCTTCTCTGCCAGCCTAATTGCCCACAACTGCTCTCCCCTGCAGCCCATCTTGTGGTGGCCATTTTGTGTCCACATGGGCACAGTCATCTTTGATCACATGGGGGCAGCCATCTTGTGTGTTGGAGTGATGGTCAATTCGCATATTACTTTTTTATTAGATAGGATATCAATATAAAGTTTTTTTCATTCTGTTTAGCATTATGTATCTTCAAATTGGTTTCTTTAGCCAACCATGTCATTTACATATAAATTTTAATCAAGTACTGGCAGAGTTTTCTGTTGGTAAGTGGAATCTAAAATTTGTATTGATGCCCATAGGCTTAAACATAGCCAAAGCAATCTTGTAAAAGAAGAAAAAAGCTGAAGATGCTACTAGATAACAAGTCTGTGAAAATTATAATTAAATACTTTTATCAATTGATATAATTAATTATATACTTAATATAGGACATGATATAATTATATCATTTAATTCACTATAGTAAGTAAGACATTGTGATCTTGGCTCAAACATAGATAACTGATTAATGGCACACAATAGAGTCCATCAATTGAGTGAACTGATTTATGAAATATGTAACATTGCATTATAGTAAGAAATGATGGGTCTGTTTAATATTCACATTGAAAAAAATTATCAACTTCTTCCTCACCCAAAAAAATTTGAGTTATTAAATATTTTAATGTGAGAGCTAAAACAATAAGAGTTTTAGAGGTAAATGTGACTTGGAATAGTTCATACTTTCTGTGTAATGACATAAAAAACTAAGCATAAAGAAAGGCATTGATACAGTAGCTTATATTAAGAGTAAGCTTTAGGCGCTTTAGGACTCTTCTTCCTGTTTGGCTGGGTTTGCCAACTTTTCTCAGTGCTGCTGATAGCAAGATGTCTTCTGGAAATGCTAAAATCGGGCACCCTGCCCCCAACTTCAAAGCCACAGCTGTTATACCAGATGGTCAATTTAAAGATATCAGCCTAGCTGACTACAAAGGAAAATATGTGGTGTTCTTCTTTTACCCTCTTGACTTTACCTTTGTGTGCCCACGGAGATCATTGCTTTAGGTGATAGGGCAGAAGAATTTAAGAAACTCAACTGCCAAGTGATTGGTGCTTCTGTGGATTCTCACTTCTGTCACCTGGTATGGATCAACCCACCCAAGAAACAAGGAGGACTGGGACTCATGATCATTCCTTCGGTGTCAGACCCCAAGCACTCCATTGCACAGGACTATGGGGTCTTAAAGGCTGATGAAGGCATCTCATCCAGGGGCCTCTTTATCACTGATGATAAAGGTATCCTTCGCCAGATCACTGTGAATGACCTTCCTGTTGGCTGCTCTGTGGATGAGACTCTGAGATTAGTTCAGGCTTTCAGTTCACTGAGAAACATGAAGTGTGCCCAGCCTGCTGGAAACCTGGAAGTGATACCATCAAGCCTGATGTCCAGAAGAGCAAAGAATATTTCTCTAAGCAGAAGTGAGCACTGGGTCATTATAGGGTCATGTGGCAATGTACAGCCATGAGAAGAGAACCTCTTTTACTATTGTCATGCTTAAAACAAGATCTTAGACTTAGCCCAGATATGGCCTTTCCTGTAGGGTTTGGGGAGGATCAGCCATACTTCTTTGGAAGACATTATCTAATGTGAACAGTAGTGGGACATTCCCTTTGATCTTTTGTAGTTTCTATTAAACTTGAACTGAGGGAAAACAAACAAACAAACAAACAAACAAACAAAAAGAGTAAGCTTTAAAGGATACCACTGAAAGATGACAAATTGACCATAATTTAATCTGTCATTAATTATTAATGCCATACATGTGAATGTGACTTTTTTTTGAGAGTACAGATTTATAGATGAAGAGTAAAATGACTCCAGGCAAATGTGTAGATACACCAAGAGGTAAAAATTTCTGAGGCGGGGAATCTAGATGATCTGAGGGATAAGAGTGTGAGGAGAATGAATGTGATTCCTGCCTTATTTGTGATTCCTTCACAAATAATATGGGGGATAATTATTCATTCAGTTACATACATACTCAACTATATTCCAGGCACTGTTCTAGGCACTGATGATATAGTGTTAAACAAGTCAATTAAGTTTCTCCTTTTATGGTTCATTTATGAGGTCAGGCTGAGAGGTGGCAGGAGAGGCATAAATTAAAATGAATTAATTAAAGAAAAAGAAGAAAAAACAGTCCTGAAGCTGAGATGATGAATCAGTACATTTGGGAATGGTACAGAGAGTAATCAGGGAGCTTCTCTGGGGGAACAGTAATTTAAGTTGTCATATGAATGGCAAGAATGGGCCAGCCCTCAGAGCTCTGGAGAAGAGCATTTTTGGCAAATGGAAACAACCTCTGCAAATGTTCAAATGTCAAAAAGAGCCTAGCAATTCAGGAACCAGATTGAAGACCAGTGTGGCTGAGGTATCATGACAAGGAGATGAATGGTATTAGATAATGTCAAAGAGGTAAACAAGGGCCTGTCCATGTAGGTTTTTGCAGAGCAAAGAAAAACAATTATGTTTTATTGAGGCCCAGTGCACGAAATTTGTGTACGGGGGGGGGGGGGCAGTGGAGATTATCCCTCAGCCCAGGCTACATCTTGTTGCAGTCCGGGACCCCTTGGGGGATGTCTGACTGATGGCTTAGGCTCACTACCTATGGGGTCAGTTGGATATCCTTAGCATTGCATGAGCCAGGCTTCTGGTTGAGCAGCGCTCCCCCTGTGGAAGTGCCCTGACCAGCAGGGAGCAGCTCATCCATTGAGCATCTGCCCCCTGGTAGTCAGTGTGCATCATAGTGACCAGTCATTCTGCCATTTGGTCAATTTGCATATTAGCCTTCAATTATATAGGACTTGAGGCCCAGTGGATGAAATTCATGCACAGGGAATGTCTCTCAGCCCAGCCTGTACCCTTTCCAATCTGGGACCCCTCATCATATGTCCAACATCCCTCTCACAATCCAGGATTGCTGGCTCCCAACTGTGCTCACCTGCCTCCGTCCTTATTGCCCTTAACCGCTTCTGCTTGCCAGCCTGATCATCCCCTAACTACTCCCTGCCAGCCTGATTGATACCTAACTGCTCCCCTGCCAGCCTGTTTGCCCCTAACTACACTTCCCTGCAGACCTGGTCACCCCTAACTGCCCTCCCCTACTGGCCTAATCATCCACAACTGCCCTCCTTTGCAGGCCTGGTCCCTTCCAACTGCCCTCCCCTGCTTGCCATCTTGTGGTAGCCATCTTGTGTCCACATGGGGGCAGTCATCTTTGACCACATGGGGGCAACCATCTTGTGTGTTGGAGTGATGGTCAATTTGCAATTTGATGGTCTTTTATTAGGATGGCACTGGTCACCATCTGTGGGGTGATTGACAGGGTGTTCAGGCCCCTGCCTATCTCCCTCAGTGCTTGGGAGCTGGGCAGTCCCCCCACCCCGACTTCCACTGCTAGTCACCATCCTTGGGGCCATCGGCAGGGAGATTGGCCCCTGCTCACACCCACCTTGGCCTGGCACCGCCTGCTCACCTGCTCCACCATCCCACCATGGTCTCACTCTCATTGGGGCCCATCAGGGTTGGCAGCACTGCCCATGCTGTGACACCCATGCCCACGATGTTCTGAACCACTCCATGGTGTCAGTGAATGTCATAGCAAGTGGTCGAACTCCTTGGTTGAGGGGACAATTTGCATATTAGGCTTTTATTATATAGGAAGGATTTCAACTTTCATTCCACTGTGGCTGAAAACCATAGTATGGTTTTATGAGAGAGAAACATCGATCAGCTGCCCCTTGACCGGAACTGAACCAGGGACCTTTAAGTCCGCAGTCTGACACTCTATCCACTGAGCCAAACCGGTTTCGATAACAATTCTGTATTTTCTTATAGTTTGTTCAAATTCCTGAAAATAGTCATTTTGAATTTTTTATCAACTTACATTGAAAAATTCCGTTTATTTGTCTGGGAAAGCCTATTTCTCCTTCATATCTGAATGATAACTTCGTATCTAATTGGATCTTGGATCTGGTTCTAAATTGCAGGGATAATCATACAGCAGCATCTTTTTCAAACCAGGACATGCTAGTCAACTGGAAGGGGGGGAAGGGAGAAGAGATGGGAGGAGCAGTATTTGAGTTAAATTATTGAATAATTGCTATTATGTAATGACATATTTCCCTTATTCTTCACACTCTGAGTTTTTGAATGCTGCATTTACATTTGAAGTAACAGACACCTTCTCAAACCTTTAGTAGTTGTCTTCAGGTGTGATTTACTATTAGTAGATCATGTCATATCTGAAATTTTTTCTTTGGCCTTTGAATATATCTGCTTCACACTTATTTCTCCCTCTTGTGGCAGAATTCTTAAGCTTTTATGACTTCTGTGATTCCTCAAACTTATCAAACTGGCTGCTAGAAACATCTCTTTCACTTTTCAGAAGGTGGTGCTGCAATTCAAGTTTGTGGCCTCTCCTTTGTCATAGAACCTTGTCTGATTTTCTGAGAGTACTCTGCTTATACTTCAGAGTGTGCAGAGGAGCCAGCCACAGACTATTGATAGGCATAGATTTAGCATTTGGGACATTTGGAGTGTTCAGAGTGCTTTTGGAGGATCCTCATGGTCAGAGTTTGTGCTGAAGACCTGAGTATAGTCAGCAGGAACCACATTCCAAGAGTGCCTTTTGATATTCTTATCTGCCTCTTTCCTTGTCTTCTCCCTCTCCCAAGTCATGGAGGACCCATATCAGTACTTTGGGTACTGCTAGAGAGAAACAAATTTTTTTCCAGCAAAGTCAAGCCCTCACTCACTGCTTCCCTTTTCCTCTCAGGGAAGTCACCAATGGCTAGTTCAGTTTCTTGCTATGTAGCCTTGGGGAGATGTGGTGCTGACAGAGTTTCTTTTACCCTCTCCAATGCATCCAAGCTTGTATTGTTCTTCTGTCCCAATGGCATGCTATAATCTCCTCTAGGAAGGCTGAAACTCTAAATGCTTTTTCTCATCCATTGGTGTCTGTCCAATTCAGCACTATTCATGTGTTTGCCAACTGAAAGGGATTGAGGCAGGTCTTCTGGCTCCTGTTGGTCCTGCAGCCTCTACTGAAATGAATCTGCCTATTACCAAATGCACAGGTAGGTGAGACTCATTCCAGGACCTATGGCATGTAATGCTAGATCCCATAACTTCCACACAAACACTTTTGTTTGTGGATGGATGCCTAATTATTCTTTAAAAGGGGGACAAAAAGAAGGTATGTTTTATACCACCAAGAAGATGACCTCACTGGTATTTATAGTTTTACTAGAGGTCTGGTGCACAAAATATGTGCACAGGGCTCTGGGGGGTGTCCCTCAGCCCAGCCTTCACCCTCTCGAATCTGGGTCTCCTAGAGGGATGTCCCAAGGATCAGGCCTAATCAGGCAGTCGGACATCCTTCTCACAATTCAAGACTGCTGGCTCTAAACTGCTCGCCTTCCTGCCTTGCTGATTGCCCCTAATCACTTCTGCTTGCCATCCTGATAACCCCCTAACCATTACCCTGCCAGCCTAATTGATGTCTAACTGCTCCCCTGCCAGCCTATTTGTCCCCAACTTCCCTCCTCTGTCAGCCTGGTCACCCCTAACTGCCCTCCCCTACTGGCCTGATGGCCCACAACTGCCTTCCATTGCAGGCCTGGAGTCTCCCAATGGCCCTCCCCTGATGGCCATCTTGTGGTGGCCATCTTGCATCCACATGGGGGCAGGATCTTTGACCACATGGGGACAGCCCTTTTGTGTGTTGGAGTGATGGTCAATCTGTGTATTACTCATTTACTAGATAGTATAGAGGCCCAGTGCATGGGTGGGGGCCAGCTGATTTGCCCTGAAGGATGTCCCAGATCAGGGTCAGGATTCCCTTGGGGCGTGGGGCGACCTGGGAGAGGGGGCTATGGTAGTTTGCAGGCTGACCACACTCCACAGCAACCCAAGTGGAGGCCCTGGGATCTGGGATTAATTTATGTTCTACAATTGAAAACTTTGTAGCCTAAAGTGGAGCCAAGACTTCTGCTCCCTCTGTGGCAACAGCCACTTCTGTTTGGGATATTTACCTTCTATAATTGAAACTTTGTAGCCTAGAGTGGAGGCCTAGGCCTGCCAGGGGTGCAGAAACTTGGCTTCCTCCGTCGCCCGGGGCAACCCTAGCCTCTGCTGTCTCCAGCTCTGTGACTGCTGTCATTTCTGTTGGGATATATCTTCTGTAATTGAAACTTTGTAGCATTGAGTGGAGGCCTAGGCTGGTAAGGGCAGGCGGAAAGCTTGGCTTCATCCATTGCCGTGAAAACCCAAGCCTCCCTCCTGCTTTCAGTGGCCACAGCCATCTTGGTTGGGTTTATTTGCATAATTTGCTCCTGATTGGCTGATGGGCATGGCTTGATCGGAGGTACAGTCTATTTGCATATTACTCTTTTATTAGATAGATTAAGCAGATTTAAACATGTTTGAAGTCTGAGGAAAAGAAGCCAGTAGAGAGACTGATATAAAACCCATTACAGAGATTAAATGTGAGCCACAAAAAGAGAAGGGACTTCCTTTGAATTATGAGGGAAATAGGCGAGGATAGAAGAGGCACAAGAGGAAAATGGGACACTGAACCTATGCTTAAATGTTTCCATTGCAGTGTCCTCCTGTACCACAGACATGAATGCCTCTGCTTCCTCTGTGAGAATGATTATCTGAGGAAACTGCCATTGCTGCAGGGCATGCAGAAGGTGCTCCAGTTAGATCCTGAGCAATCATGTCATTACATCCTTTGGAGGGTCCAGGCCAAAAGGTATAAAATATGTACCTATTTCTGCTCAGGCATGGTGGAGAAACTGAAGGTGTAGGAATTGGTTTAATACCCAAAAGCTTTTCAGCTTTGGGACCAGCAGGAGACAGCACCTAAGTCAGGGAGGCAGTGTTGGTGAAAGTGGTCATGGGGAGGTGGCTCTCACAACTGAGTCTTGGCATCAAATATGAATCTTAAAGAACATGGGTTGCCGAGCACATCTTAGAAACTGCCTAGGAACACTTCGAAAATAACTGAAAGAGATTGCGACTTGAAAAACAAGGAGGCAGGGCACGACCAAGATCCCTAGTCAGGCATGAAGAGATGAACAGTGGTAAAATTTTGATTACCAATGTTAGTGTTACCTTATCATGTACCCATAGGGTCAGGATCTACTGACAGCATGGATTTCAGTAACTCATTTTTATCTGTTTATTTCTAAAACGAATCACCCTTAATAGCTTCAACATTTAGTTATGGAGCTTCAAATCCTAAATCAAAAACTGAAACACAGCACAGCTCATGTGATTTCAATGTATAATATTTGAAGATATTTTGTTTTCATGAAGAGATGCTATCTCAGGTGGAGGGTGGGGCATATGTGTTCTCTGAACTAGGGAGAAATGAGTATCATTGAATAAGGCAGAGCCAATGTGCATACCATGCATATATGTGTACGTGTTTACAATTGCCAAAATTATCAATATACTCTTGCCCTTAATTTCATCCAAACTGCAGAGCTCACATACTCCTCTTGATATCATTATACGGTGGGGGAAAATGCCCAAAATGGCAGGTTTTGAGAGATATATTTCTAACTTTTCTTAAAGAAACCATGCCTAAAATATATGTTCATTATTGTTGCTTTACATGAAATAACTTCAAGTGTGGGATGTATACATTATTTCTACATTCTAAGAATGATATTTATAATTTATGAGTTGTCCCTCTAAAAATATACCTTTTATATGCCAACAATGCTTCAGCTGATATCTAAACTCTAGATTCACAGATCTAGCTTTGTACCTGATGTGTTCACTTAGATATCTGATACTTGTTGTATCTAACACTAAATTCTTAATTTACTTCTACTTTTAAGTCTTCTTCTGTTATCTTTTGTTTCTTTTTTTATATTTTTATTGATTTCAAAAAGGAATGGAGAGGGAGAGATAGAAACATCAATGATGAGAGAGAATCATTGATTGGCTGCCTCCTGCACACCACCTACTGGGGATTGCGCCCACAATCTGGGCATGTGCCCTTGACTGGAATAGAACCTGGGACCCTTCAATCCACAGGTCAACACTCTACCCACTGAGCAAAACCATCTAGGGCTGTCTTTTCTATTAGTAAATGACGCTCCATCTACTTAGTTGTTTCAAAAAACTAGGAATCATTCATCATCTTTGTGTTTATTCCTTCCATCACTTGGTGCTTCCTCAAAAATGTATTCTTATTCTACCTACTCCTCAGCATTCCCTTTAATAGCACCCTATTCAAAACCACTGTAATTTTTCTGTTATGGCTGCACTTTGCCAGCTTTCCTACCTTCCCTCTTGACTACCTGAAATGCATTCTTCACTCAGTAGCCAGAACAAACTTTTAAAAACATAATGTAGTTAATGTCTCTTTACTACTTAATATCCTCCTATTGGGATTTTAGGAAGATAATAAATAATACCCCCACCTTTTTTTTAAAGCTCTCTAGTTTGTTTTCCATTGGACGGATAAAATACAAATATTAGTTTTGTTGTTAATAAATGCTTGGATTGGCAGATGTTGCCTAGTAGTGAGTATGGCCATAGAGACCTCACTAATATTTAACTTAACTTCCTATTTATTTTCCCTTATCTTAGAGTGTGGTTAGGATATATTCCATGGACACAGACGATAGTGTAGTGAAGGCCAAGGGAGGGGGAGGCAGAAGATGGGTGGAGGTGGGCAAAGTAGGGGGAGGGATGGAAGACATCTGCACTAGTGTCAACATTAAAATATTTTAATAAAAAAATAAAGTGTAGTTAGTATTTGAAGGAAGCATCTTCATGAAGGTAGAAACAAAATTGCTTTTATAAATTTATGATATTCTCCCCCAAGAGGAATTCCACATTCCTGGCTGCCCATAGGCTTAATCATTAACTTTGTTAATGTTTAAAGAGAACAAAAAACAAAATTATCTTTGTCTTAAGTTTCTGGCCTCTGCCACTACTGGAGGAGGCATGTCTGATCTGACTAGTAAGTTTGAAAAAAGAAATGAGAGTCAGTGAGATTGACCCCTTTTGGAGTTTCCTTCCCCAAGAAAGATCTTATTTCTGCTTGTGTATCTGTGCTGATGAGTGAGCTGGTACATTTTCTGCTTCAGAAACTCCTGCTCAATGGGTAATACCCAGCTTGGATGTCACCTGCTTTATGAGGTCTTTCCTATTTAGGTTTCATTTCACATGTGTCTTGGTTCTTGTAAATACTGGTACATACATCTGTGTTTTACTAACCTAACCTACAATATATACAGATGCTTTTCTTATTTTTATGTTTGTAATTTAGAACACACTTAGCTTCTCAAGAGTAGGAATAGTGCTGTATTTTTTGTTCTGTTTTGTTTTGTGTATTTTTATTTTCTTTTCACTTTATATTCTCAGAACTCTGGTACAGAATACACTCAGAAAATATTTGTTAAATAAATTTTCTTTTCCTCCTCTCCCTTCCCTCACTCCCTTCTTCCCTTCCTTCTTCCATTTCTTTCTTTCCTTCCTTCTTCCCTTCCTCCCTCCCTCCCTCCCTTCCTTCCTTCCTCCCTCCCTCCCTCCCTCCCTCCCTCCCTTCCTTCCTCCCTCCCTCCCTCTCTCCTTCCTTCCTCCCTTCTCCCTCCCCCTCTCTTCCTCCCTCCCTCCCTCTCTGCTTCCTCCCTCCCTCCCTCCCTCCTCCTTCCTCCCTCCTTCCTTCCCTCCTTCCTTCCTTCCTTCCTTCCTTCCTTCCTTCCTTCCTTCCTTCCTTCCTTCCTTCCTTTCTTCCTTTCTTCTCTCTCCTTATTTCTCTTTCTGTCTTCTACTTTTTAAATCACATACACAATATTTTATGTGTAGTAGGCATCTTCTTGACACATTCAAATTCATATGTAAAACCTAATTTCTAGTGTGATGATATTAGGAGGTGGAGCCTTTGGGTGGTGATTAAGTTAGAGAGTGGGGTCCTTATGAAATGGGATTAGTGCCTTTAAAAGGGAGTGATCCATCACTGTTTCCACCATATGAAGACACAATGAGAAGATAATCATGAGTGAACCAGAAAGCCAGACAAAATCTGCAGGTGCTTTAAACTTTGACTTTCCAGCCTCCAGTCTTGGTTAATAAAACCACAATTGGAAACTAGCTAAATGCCCTGTTTTGAAGAAAACAGGTTATTATTAGATTTATGCAAATAAACACACTGCCATGAGGATAATAATACTAAGGAGTTTCCAAATTTCGGAGGGAACAGGTACAGAGAAAAATATAAATATCTTAATATTGTTTATGAAAGTATAATTTACAAAATGCTTAAAAAATATGTTTCTTTATGCCTGGGAAATAAAAATATTAAAAGCTAGTAATACTTTTAACAAAGTTACAAAAACTACACTTATTTTTAGTTCATTCAGTCCAATAAGCAATATTTGTTTCTTCTTGATTATTTGTCAGTATTTGTATAAATCTAGACATTCTTTACAGTTCTATGAATTTTTATCTACTTCAAAGAGATAACATGCTTTCAAATATGTACTTCCTCTGATTAGAATTTCCAGCACTATGTTGAAGAGTGGACATCCTTCTCTTTTTCCTGATCTTTGGGGAAAAGCTTTCAATTTTCCACCATTGAGTATGATATTGGCTGAGATGTTTGTGGAGCAGATGCGAGTGAACGACCACTGGAGCCCAGACCAAATTAAAATTTAGGGAGCCTTTATTAGCTGGCCTGGAAACTGCTCTGTCATCCTGACGCAGGGAGACCAGAGAGCAGCTCCGACCCTTTTAAGCACATTAACCACATCCTGTTTTTGCATAGCAAGCAACCCAAGATAAAACAGTTTTTCCCAAGCTACGTCAGAGTCATGTCATTGATGACCATGCTACCCACAGGGTCATTCTGTTCTTCAGAAAGGTGACAGTGTTCTATCTTGCAAGGCCTATGCGCTGGGAAAGGGGCCATGAGACCATATCACAAGGCCCGACCTGGTGTCAGCACTGACTACTCTATCTGGGGCATAGACCACGGCCTCAGTAATGCTCAAAAATTCCCACTCTACAACATTCCTCACTGGTTTTATGTACATTAGTCAAATCTTTGACTCCTTTGGGTCATTGGTGGTGAGAGAGTTATATTCACCCATGAGGCTGAATAAAGTCAGTGGCCTGTTTAAGATAAGGGCTTAAGTCAGGTGTGATGAAGCCAAGTTGGGATCCCGTCGACCTTGACTACTGTGGTGGTGGTCCTTTCCAGGTAGGAGTCAGTCCTTGTGTGGCAAATTTCTTTACCCAAACAGAGTTACCAGGGTGGAAGGATGGACTGGATCAGAAGTTGGTACTACTTTCTGAGTGGACTGTAAAGCCTGTAAGAACTTGAGTAAAGATTGGTTATGGATTTCAGCTTTTCTAGATTGTGTTTCCACATAAGCTGGTGAGGTGGGTAGGTCAGGGTTTGGAAGAGTCACTAGAATCTGTAGAGGCCCCACTGATTTTAGGGCAGCCTCCTGGGGCTGCTTCATCTGCAGCCTTGTTCCCACTAGCTTCTGGGGAGTCCTCTTGACTCACATAGATAGTGCTAGTTGGCCCATCATCCTTGCTCTGCTCATATCTGTCTAACTGCCCAATATATTACCTCAAAGATCCTGGCTCTGAATTCTTTTAGGAAAAATGGATGATGGTGGGCTCTTCTAGCTACTTCCTGCTGAGACGGGTCAGAAGTTTCTCTCAGAGCCAAGAGATCCTTGCTGCCTGTCAGAGGGACAAGGAGGCCTGGGCACAGAAGGAGGTGGATTTGTGACCTGGCAGAGGCAAATTGTAACAAATGGTCTGGTGGAAAGGAAAGAAAACCTTTCAGTTTTAATAACCTCTATTGAAATAGAATTTTTCTTGCCAGTCTTTTTTATGGACTTTCTAAAGTAATATTTTCTGAAATTATTTACTCTTTCTGGCTTACTGGCCTGTTATTTGATTTCTTTACCACATATCTCTTCTCCTTCTTATCACATACACAATCACATTTATAAATACTTCCAAATTAGCCTTCAAACCTTCTTTCTATATCCTTTAAAAATGCATAACCATGCCTCAGACATATATGATATGAGGGTTTATCATATATGGCCTTTGTTATGTTGAGGTACTTTCCTTATATTCCTATTTTATTGAGTGTTTTAATCATAAATGGATGTTGCATCTTCTCAGGTGCTTTTTTTCTACATCAATTAATAAGATAATATGATTTTTATCCTTTCTTTTGTTAATGTAGTATATTACATTGATTAATTTGTGACTATTACACCATTCTTGTGCCCCTGGAATGAGTCCCACTTAATCTTGATGAGTTATTTTTTTGGATGTATTGTTGTATTCGATTTGCTAGTATTTTGTTTGGGATTTTTGCATGTATTCATTTGTATTATCTTTGCCAGATTTTGGTATCAGGATTATATTAGAATATGTGAGGATGTATCACCTTTTCTTCAACTTTTTGGAAGAGTTTGAAAAGGATAAGTTTTAATGCTTCTCTCAACATTTGGTAAAATTCACTGGTGAAGTCATTTGGTCCTGGACTTGTGAATTTTGGGAGGTTTTTTATGGTTACTTCAATTTCCTCAGTGCTGTTTTGTCTACTTAGACTTCCCAATTCTTCATTATTTAGTCCAGGAAGGTTACATATTCCTAGGAATTTATTCATTTCTTCTAGGTTATTGATTTGGCAGCATAAAGTCTTTCATAATATTATATTATAAACTTTGTATATCTGTAATGTCTGTGGTGATTTCTCTCTCGTTTCTGATTTATATGAGTCTTTTTCTGTAGTGAGTCTAGCAAGGGGTTTGTCAATTTTATTAATCTTTTAAAAGAACCAGCTCTAGCCGAGACTGGTTTGGCTCAGTGGATAGAGCGTCAGACTGCGGACTGAAGGGTCCCGGGTTTGATTCCAGTCAAGGGCATGTACCTTGGCTGTGGGCACATCCCCAGTAGGGGGCATGCAAGAGGCAGCTGATCGATGTTTCTCTCTCATCGATGTTTCTGACTTTCTATCCCTCTCCTTCCGCTCTGTAAAAAATCAATAAAATATATTTTTTAAAAAATAATAAATAAAATAAAAGAACCAGCTCTTTTTTTATTGGTATTTTTGTATAGTCTTTTTGTTCTCTATTTCATTTAATTCTGCTCTAATTTTTATTATTTCTTTTCTTCAGCTGACTTTGGATTGCTTTTGTTGTTCTTTTTCTAGTACCTTAAAATTGCTGTTAGGTTGTTTACTTGGGATTTCTCTTGTTTCTTGAAATAG
Source organism: Antrozous pallidus (assembly GCA_027563665.1). Classification (NCBI taxonomy): domain Eukaryota; kingdom Metazoa; phylum Chordata; class Mammalia; order Chiroptera; family Vespertilionidae; genus Antrozous; species Antrozous pallidus. Next base: position 70,087,366 of record CM050514.1, read on the forward strand.
GTCTGTAATGATATAAGCTTCCCTCTCATTACTGCTTTTGCTGCATACTAGAGGTTTTGATATATTGTTTTGTCATTCTCATTTGTCTATATATATCTTTTGATCTCTATTTTATGTCTTCTCTAATTCAGTCTTGTTTTAGTAGTATGTTGTTTAATCTCCACATATTTGTGAATTTCTTTACTTCCTTTATGCAGTTGATTTCTAATTTCACAGCTTTGTCATCAGAAAATACGCTTAGTACAATTTCAAATTTTTAAAAATTTTTGATGCTAGTGACCCAACATATAGTCTAACCTTCAGAATGGTTCATGAAATGTTCTATAAATGTCAATTATGTACATTTGGTCTAATATTTCATTTAAGACTGTTATTTATTGATTGATCTGTATAGAGCTGTCAATGGAGTATTAAAATCTTCATCTATGATTGTGTTTTGATCTGTTTTTCCCTTTAGTACTCTCTAGTTGGGTGCATATATATTAAGAAATGTTATGTTTTCTTGATGTAGTGTTCCCTTTATCCTTATAAAGTGTCCATCTGTGTCATCTTGAGATCTGTTTAGTCAGATATAGTGCTTTTATAGCTCCACCTGCTTTTTGTGTGAATGTTACTTGCTTGGAGAATCATTTCCCACCCCTTTACTTTGAATCTACCTTTGTCTTTGCTACTTATATATGTCTTTTGTAGGCAGCATATGGTTGGGTTTTGTTGTTTGATCCACTCTGCTACTCTTTACTTATCTACTGGTGAATTCAGACAATTTACATTTAGGTTAATTATTGATGTATGAGAATTTCCTATAGCCATTTTATCTTTTGTTTTCTAATAGCTCTATGCCTCTATTGGCTCTTTTCCTTTATGTTTCTATCTCTTGTTTTGGTTTGGTAGTATTCCATACATTCTTCCTCTGTTTCCTCTTTCTTTAAGCTAAATGTTCTGGTTCAGAGATTGCTGTGTATGGTTGCCATTAGATTTATACAAAATGAAGTTGCATATATACCGTAGTGTGTTTTTTTTCCCTTTTGTGTACATCTAATCTTCATTTTCCTTTGCCAGTTCAGACCTTTTCCCCTTACCCTTGTATGTTGTTACAAATTAACCCTGTTTATGCTGTAAGTTTTTGGTGATCTTACTTGTAGTATTATAATATTATATTCTTTGTTTCAGGTAGATTAACTCCCTTGAGTATTTCCTGTAATAGAGGTTTTATGGTGATGAAATCCCTCTATTTCTGTATGTCTGGGAATGTATATTTCTCCTTTGTATTTAAAGGAATTTTTTCATATTTAAAGGATAATTTTGCTGGGTATATTATTTGCAGCTGGTAATTTCTCTTTTCCAGCGTTTGAATATTTTGTTCCACTCTCTTTTGGTTTGTAGAGTTTCTGCTGAGAAATAGGATGAAATTCTGATAAGTTTTCTTTCCTTCATAGGTCACTTCCTTCTTTTTCTTGACTGCTTTGAGAATTTTTTTCTTCGTCAATATATATATTTTTTATTTTATTGATTTTTTTACAGAGAGGAAGGGAGAGGGATAGAGAGTTAGAAACACTGATGAAAAAGAAACATCAATCAGCTGCCTCCTGCACACTCCCCACTGGGGATTTGCCTGCAACCAACGTACATGCCCTTGACCAGAATCGAACTTGGGACCTTTCAGTCTGCAGGCTGATGCTATACCAGTTAGGACTTGGTCAATAATTTCTGACAGCTTCATTACCAAGTGCCTTGGAGAGGGCCTCTTTGGATGAAAGTAACTAGGTGTTCTGTTTGCATCTTGGATTTGAGGATCTAGTTCTTTCCAGAAATTTGGGAAGTTCTCATCCGCTATTTGTTTAATAGATTCTCCATTCCATGCTCCCTCTCTTCCTCCCCTGCAATACCTATATTCTGATATTAATTTTGCTAATTGAATCAGAGAGATCTCGTAGAGCTCTTTCATTTTTCTTTATTCTCATGTCTCTCTCTTCTTCCCTCTGTGCTATTTCTTAATTCCTATCTTTTCTATCACTAGTTCTTTCCTCTAACTGGTTGGTTCTGTTTTTTATGCTCAACATTTCATTCTTATTCTCCTTAATTGCATGCTTCATTTCCAGAATTTCTGATGGATTCTTTTTTAAAGTTTCAATTTCCTTGGAGAAATACTTATTTTGTTCATTGATTTGTTTTCTGAGTGCATTAACTTACCCGTCAGTATTTTCTTGCATTGCATTGAGTATTTTCAGAACAGCAATCTTGAAATATCTGTCTTTTATATCATATAATTCCATGTGTTCCAGCCTACTTGCTGGTGGTTTTTCATTTTCTTTCTGATCATAATTGTTACTGTGGTTCTTCATGGTATTTGCTGCCCTCCTTTGTTTTCATACTTATCTCTGAGAAGTCTTTCTACTATGTTCCAGTAGATGCCTGAATCGAAAGGTTTTTACTTCTGTAGTCTTCCAGATTTGAGCCTCCCTGGCTTCCCTAGGACAGTATAGTCTCACAGTGTGGGGGTGGGGTTTGTTTTTCCTTCACCCTAATGGCAACTCCTGACCTACCTAGGATCCTTCCCTAAGCACCCCACCTAGGGATCAGTCACAGAGAGATACAGCAATTCTACTGCAACAGTTCTTGGTTTATAGATAATATGCTCCTGGAACCAACTCCAAGGGCAACAGTAGGCGAGCTTTGGGAGTCCAAGTAGCGACTGGGCTCTGTGATCATTTGTTTGCTCTTGCCGCTTCAGTGAGCAACTCAGGACATCATTTCCTCACAGCTGGAAGCTTGGTGCTTGCTACTTGCCACTCATAGCTGGCCCCTGGCTGCTGGCTTGAGTGACTTAGACACTATGCACTCTTGCAGCTTACGGCTTGCCCTGCTGGGCTGCCTCCCCGCATTCTCTGTCCCTCCAGGCTAAATCAAGTGCCTGCTACCTCTGGCTTTTTCCCCTCTCTCAGCCTAGCTGTGAGCTTCCACTGAACTGTGAGCTTCTGGCTGCAGGACCACTTTTGCGGGCCATCTACACTTTCCTCCCTTCTCATCTCCCCATTTATTTCAGGAGGCACACCTAGTGTCTCAGTGAGCCAGTCTCTCGGGCATGCATGTGTGTTGAGCAGAAACATCTTGTTTTGCATTGTAGATGGCTAACTTGTTAAAATATCAGGAGGAGAGGAAAAGATGCACCATTACACCTCCAGTCCTCTGATGTCACTCACCTATATGTTTCCTTTGTGTCTTTCCTCTATACAATCCTTCTTCAACTTGAACAGTCTCTCTACAACTTGCACAAACCTTCTGTGACTCTCCCAGTGTCTTTTAGGGTTTTTTTTTTTAAGTTCATTCAGAAATAATCTATTTTAGAACCATTTACTTTTAATTCCATATTACTGAAAACATACAGTTTCTTCTTAAATTAATTTTAATTCTTAACTTTTAGAAACCTTAATTTTTTAGTACCAAGTAAATAACTAACATTTCTCAGATTGGTAAATATGTTTTATAACTTCCAGAAATAGGTTTGTCTTTTTTCCATTGGTAAATAATACACTCACATTTAAGTGGCATAACAGAATTATTCCTTAAGTGTGTTTAAAAATGAGCTGTTTAATCATCTGGAGTCCTTGAATGCTTTTAGAAGTCTGGAGACTAGGCCTCCATTTGAAAAATAGCACATTCTTTCCTTTACAAGGTGGGGGGGTGTCCCTCCCGCCCTCCGCAATCCTCCAGTTTCTGCAACTGGCATATAGTTCTGGCCCTCTAAAAGGAGAATTTGGAGCATTTAAAAGTTCCACTTTTATAAATGTTCCTTTAATTGCCTTAGTCTTCTTTATATTTTTAATTACCCAGAAGCTTAGACTGGGCAAGATGTCCCTCTTTAGTAAGGGAATGGGTCATACCAGATTTATAAGAAAGGCATGGCTAAAAGTGAGTTTCCAAAGGCTGCAGCTGAGAGGTTGGGTAACATGGAAGCATTGAGAATGCCCATTCACCCCAGTGATCAAACATATTTTGGACCGAAGAGGCCCTAGTGAATGAGTCAGAGCAGAGCATGCAGTCCCCATGTCTAAAAAAAAAAAGGAATGCATTACCTATCACATCAAAGGGTACCCTTGGCCCCATCCCTCCTTCTTAGTGGGGAGTTGCCTCAGGCATAGAGCCCCTTAAGTTCAAGGCCATCATGTGGGTAGGTTCCGGTCTGTGGACCCTGTGAACTTGAGGACAGGTCCTCTTCCAGGGCCACACTTGTGGTAAAAGAAACACGGTTTTTGAGGAGGCCCCTTCCCAGGGCACTTCCTTTTCTAGAGTCCTTCTTTTCTGCAGGAATAACAGTGAACCTTTGATGTTCGTTATAGTCCAGAAGTTGGTGCCCTGGAAATGATATATGGCTTAAAATTGAGCCTTTTGTTTCTATCAAATAGCTTTTTTTTTCTTTTCTTTTCCTCTGCCCTGCCTTGGTTGTTAAAAATAAGGAACATTATTTCTATAACATTCAAATGAGTGACTCCAGATTATTGCATAGTGATAAGCCAGTTGTTCAGTGGAGGTCTGGACACTAAGTTTAGTTTTGGTAACTTAACCCTCTTTGTTTGATAAATGTATCCCTGAAGTACTCAACAGTAGGAAAGGAAGGATTAAATAGTTATTGTGGCTCTTTGGGAAGGGGAGTGAGCTGAGAAACAGGCTTGTTCTACTTTGGGGATGGGTTTTATTTTGATTCTCTAGGGACAAAAGCCAGCCTCTTGAGGAAGGTGTCCTTTAAATCTTCTGACAATGTGACAATACACATTTTATAAGTTCTCCTTAAATCCTTATCTTGGTAAAGGGCTATAAACACTTGAACATAAGGCAGTTCATGCCATTTGTTTTTATTTATGCAAAACAAATCAAATGGAGGAGGAGTGTTACAATCTAGATATCTATTTATAGGTCCGACTTCCTGATCCACAAGTTAGTATTGGGGCCAATATGTATCAGAAAAGAAAATTAATGTTTTTGGTTTTTTTTGAAGTCTGAGGATCAAATTTGTCCCAGTTCATTAGGTTGCATCCCAGAGTAGAATCTTGTGGTATGGAACTTTGGTTTCCCATCTGAAAGAGAAGAGAGGAGATCATAGGAAAGAATGGGTGTCCTAGTTCTCCTATCTACACTAATAATAGACAAATATGTAAATTAACTGTACCTCCACAACACCCATAGACAATCAGGAATGAGTATGCAAGTTAACCCAATAAAGATAGTGGGCCTGTGGGTAGCCTTTGATCAAGATTCCATCCAGAGATCCTTCTGTGTGCAGTGGACATTCTAACCACTGAGAAACACTAGAGCTAGAATTTAAAACTAAATTTAATCAAAGTCACAAGAACCCTCAGCTTTACTAGTAAGAGTATTGGGGATGAGGTTAAGAAGAAGAGAGGAGCCGAGACCGGTTTGGCTCAGTGGATAGAGCGTTGGACTGCGGACTGAAGGGTCCCGGGTTCGATTCCGGCAAGGGCATGTGCCTTGGCTGCGGGCACATCCCCAGTGGGGGGTGTGCAGGAGGCAGCTGATCGATGTCTCTCTCTCATCGATGTTTCTGGCTTTCTATCCCTCTCCCTTCCTCTCTGTGAAAAATCAATAAATATCTTAAAAAAAAAAAAGAAGAAGAGAGAAAAATATTTATCTGAAGAGAATACACCCTCTTCTTTTCTACAGCCTTTTATTAATGTTCATTATTTGAGACTTCTGGGATTCATTTTGTGTCCTTGAATCACAGTTTCTAAATTAAAGTTTCTTTTTCCTGTTTTAACGGAAACCTGAATTAAATGCCAATGGGCTTCCTTCAGTAAATGAACAAAAATATGCTTTGAGAAATTTCTCTTAATAAAAATTCTGGGTCAGTGTGAGAGCTAAATTTTAAAAGGAAAAAAATTACCCTTTATTGATATCAATAGCATTATTGTTCATTGGGTTTTCCATGAGTCTTTTGTAACATTTTCTCCAGGAAAGTAACTTAATGAATTAAATAAAGGAAATACACAATCATAATGAAGACACATCTTGTATACAAAGATAAAAATCTATTGTAGGAACCAAAGGAATATTTTAAAAATACTTTCTAAATATGAGAAAATATATATGAGAGACAGAGGGGAGAGAGAGAGAGAGAGAGAGAGAGAGAGAGAGAGAGAGAGAGATTACACTAATCACATGAGCTTTCTCAACAACACTCTTGATATATAGGCATAACAATTTTGTTCCTGTCCTGGCTGGTGTGGTTCAGTTGGTTGGAGCTTCTTCCCAGTCACAGGTTTGATTCTTGTCAGGGCACATACCTGGAATGCAGGTTTAATTCCTATCTCTAAACATTTTAAAAAAAAGAGAGTGGATTGTGTTCCAAATATACATTTGTATATTTTTGTGTAAATCTTGGTACAATGTTAAACAGTAACAGAGAATTTAACAGTCACCAAAAGTTCAACATCCCCCAGAATCCTTTGCTGCTGAACCATTTGCATCTCTTAAGTGAGTTTCCCAAAACTAAAGCCTCCACTAGAGGCTTTAGGCTTGGGAATGGCTCTCTGCCCCTCCAATGGCCAGCTGGGAGTGACTTGGGTGCCAAGGAGGTTTCTAGGACCCAGGTATGTATGCAAATTAACCACCATCTTTGTTTGGTTAATTTGCATAGTCACTCTGATTGGCTGTGGTAGTAGCAGAGGTATGGTCAATTTACATGTTTCTCTATTATTAGGTAAGATTTTCCCATATAAGTATTTTTGAAATACTTCAGAATCTAAAGACACCATGATTAATAGTTAGACACTTAATCTTAGTTTTCAGAGAGGAGTGGCCCAAGGGACTTTTATTGATGGGTTCAGGGGGTGCTAAATACCAGGGGAAATTCATTCTGGAATTCATTTTGTATCTTTGAATCTCTCTGATATGTACTTTTCCCATGGTTAGACAGTATTTTAGCAAACTTATGCTTTATAGGGTGATCAGTCATACTCAGGTGTGATATCAATGATTTTTTAAATAGTTAATTTGGATTTCTCAATGATGAAAAACTTATAATATAAAAGGGTAATATGCTAATTAGAATGATGACCTTCTGGACAAAGCCAGGGCAGCGAGGGAAGCCTGGGTCCTGGGTGCCAGAGAGAAGCTGGTGCTGGCAGCTGGGTGGACGAAGGCCTACTCTTGCACAAATTTTGTGCATCAGGCCTCTAATATTATAATAATAAGATTGACTAATCAGAATATGTGACATCAACAGCTTGACATTTTGATGTAAATTTAAACTGTGATACAGGAAGAGTAAAGGATTAGCCAAAGATCCACTGAGGGGACATTGAAGAACTTTATATTTGACATCAAGTATTAACAGTGAAATGGAAGTCTTTGAGTGAAGGTAAAGGAAAAAATATAGAATCCTCTAAAAGTAAACAAAGCACACACTACTCAAAGCATTACCTATAATCAGCATACTGGCATATTTTGGGAGCTGTTAGCAACTCAGAGTTTCAAGCCTTACCACAGACTCATTGAATAATCTACTCATGGTTTTTTTTATCTTTATTGTTCAGTTTATTAATTAAATTGTTCCTTTTTTTTCCCCTATAGCTCTCCTCAACCCAGTACCCATCCCACACTCTGCCCTCACCCTCTCCCCATTGTCCTCTCCCATTGGTGCATGATTTTTTTCCAGTCTCTTGCTGCATTTCCCACACCCCTTTTCTCCCCAAGAATTATCAGTCCATTCTCTCTCTATGTCTGTGATTCTGTTACGTTCACCAGTTTATCCTGTTCATCAGATTATTAATTCACTTGATTTTTAGATTCATTTGTCCAGCAAAGCTCTCATTCAGATTTGAAGGTCAGATAAAGTGCTTCGCAGATAAAAAAAAAAAATCTAAAGGAGTTCATCACCACCAAACCAATATTACATAAAATGCTGAAAGATATTCTTTAAGAAGAGGAAGAAGAAAAAGATAAAAGTGTAAATTATGAACAACAAATACACATCTATCAACAAATGAATCTAAAAATCTACTCATGTTTTAATAAGCTCTCCAGGAAATTCATATACACATCTATGTTTGAAAAGCACTGCACAAGGATAACTCAAGAATAATGTTTTGTAGAAAGTAGGTCTTTCTCTTGCTATTTTTTTGTTTGATATACAATAGGAATGTCTTTATGAGTTTAATTGTGAATAACATTTTTTTAAATTTATGTTTTATTTAAATATAGTTGGTATACAATCTTATATTGGTTATATTAGTTCCAGGTGTACATTATTCATTCGACATTTTTATACTTTACAAAGTGATCACCCCACTAATTCTAGTAACCACCTGTCACTGTGTAAACTCATTACAATATGATCGGTTATATCCCCTTATCATCTTCTTGCATCTATCCACTCCCTTTTGGTAAATATCCCTTGGATACACAAGGCAACTTAATTTAGTAAAGTTTGTTTTCCGATTTCCTTGAAAATGAAGCATCCCATTTCTGAAATAACAAGAAATGTCCCAATCAGGTTTCCACTGTTGCCAAAGTTGGGTAATATTTTGTTGTCACCATCCAGGCAGATAAAAGAAAGAAAACCTATCTTTGCCGTATTTGGTTCTTTTCTCTTTTCTTTCATTACTCCTCTTGACCTTCAATTGCCATTACATAGTCATTACATTCACTTATTCAACAAATATTTATTAAGAACAGAGTAGTTACCATAAAAGATACTCACTGAGTTTGTTTACAATCTCCTCCTGAAGACCCAGACTGAACTTTTGCTTAATCTTGTATAGAATTTCCAACAGCCTTTTACCAAACTCTTAAATATGCTTTCATTTGCCTTTACCATGAGATGACTCTTATAAATCCACATTGAGGTATTGTGAAAGAGAAGAAGTTATTTACATTCAATCCCTATTGAGTTCTTTGTAATGAATTTTCATTAATAATATTATTAGCAGTGAAATGGCACCAAAATGTTACTGGCTACTGGACCTCAGTTCAACAACCCTGGTTCTTAAGTTCTGGCCAAGAAAGACTTCAGAAGTGAGACATGGAGAAAGTGAACCATCTGGGTTGCATGGGCTCAGGAAACAAGGTAAGGGTGAAAAGAAGGGCCCTCGTAGCTTAGGAGAAAGAAAGCAGACATGCCTAAAGGAAGTAGGTGCTGGTATTGGGGAGACAGAGTGAGAGAGAGAACTGAATTCTTTGTCTTAAGGGGTTTTATTACCTCTCTAAAGTAGGAGGTTTTAGGGAAGGTTCCAGGGAAGGATCTCAAAGGAATATTTATCAGCTTTCCAGTTGTTTCCTTTCAGGGTCATGGTGTCTTCATATTGGTCAGTGTTAGTGCAGGGGATCACTAGTCATCCGCATCTCAGCCATGGAATCACCCTGCCTGGCCTGGAATCAAAGCACACTGACGCTTATCTCTAATTTGACCAAAGCTCTGTCTCTGTTGCCAGCACACCCAAGGCTTCATTCTTATGATAATTTGATGTGGTTCAGAACCATGACTCCTCTGGAGTCATATTAGGCTATTCTCTATACCCCTCTGTCCTTCTCTAAAATGGTTTACCAGATGACTAGCAACATGCCACTGACAGAAAGGTCAGGGGATTATCCAACCTACATAGCCATCAATATGAAAGGTCAGGGAGTCTAAACCACAGGGGAGGAAAGGTCATATTGAGGGCAGGGTTCCACCTACAATTCTCTGTTGCTAGACACCTGGGGCTTTCTGTTCCGGTGACCTGATCTACTGCCCCTATTCTATTCATACCTACTTAACTGCCTACTATAATACCAGGTAGGTGTGGTTGACCGATTAGAGCAAAGGTTCAACATTTAAAGTAGACATTCTGTCTTGGGTAAGGAGAATAAAACTAGTATTTACTGATATTTATTGATTAAAAATGTTTCATAATCCTATATAATAAAAGCCTAATATGTAAATTGACCGAACTGCAGAACCACTGGTGTAACGACCAGTCATATGACGTGCACTGACCATCAGGGGGCAGACACTCAACGCAGGAGCTGCCCCCAGCCTGCAGACCCCAGGCCAGCCAAGTGAGTGACACTGGAGGCCCCCCAATTGCCCTGCTGGTAACCTCCCACATAGTGAGATGACCACCACCAGCAGCAGCAGAAGGCAGAGCTGGTGAGTGGGTGGCACCAGCAGGGGACCCCTATCACCCCATGGGTTGCCCCATAGATCAGCTCTGATTGCTGGCTGGGCCTAGGGATCCTACCTATGCACAAATTTTGTGTACCAGGCCTGTAGTGCATATATAATTAAGTAACACAAAATATTATTATAGAGATGATATAAAGGGAGAAGCACATATGAGATATTATTTTACCTTCATTATTAAAATTTATAGTGTTTTATTTGTTTATTTTCTCACTGTGTGTATCCTATCAATCTTATGCTAAGATTTGATTGATTAGCCCTTTAGGAAAGATTGTTCTGAGAATTTACCTCTAGGCTTTGCCCAATTTTACTCTTTTTTTTCTTCAGAAAATATTATCATACCTGACACAGCAATTCTATTCTTCAGACCCCTCTTTCTTTATGCCTGGCCAATCAGAACTTTTCAGTTACTGCTTCTCATCTGTGCATGGAAGGACTGCCCCTCCACTCTTTTCTTTCTCTTATTTTAATCCTATTTATTCCTTCAAGAGTGAAAAACTTAAAACAAGTATAATGAGATATGTAACTGAAAGGGCAGAGCAGGACTGCAATGAATAATTTAGACAGCCGCCATTTTGGACTGTGTGACTAGGCAGCCACCATGTTGGCCGCATGATGTATAAAGTGTAAACTTACCTGGAGGCTGCCATCTTGAAATCACAAAGACCAACTCCTCCCTTTGAATTAACCAGTCTCAAAAGACTATGCGCTTGAGCTAAAATCAAGAGCAAAGGACAGGACAGGTCACATGCATTGGGGATTATTTGCATCACTAGCCCCAGCCATCACCAAAGCAATTGGAATCGGCCAACTCATTGGTTCGCGTCTGGCCCCACCTCCTTATAAAATCATCATGCTCGGGAAATTCTCCCTCTATTTGCTTTGGGCCACCATGGCGGCAGGGGCAGAGGGCCAAGCCCGGGCTTGTAATAAAGATTCTATGCTATTGCATCGGATTCGGCTCCCTGGTGGTCTTTGGGGATCATGAAATCTGGGCATAACAGTAACAATCACAGACATATATTTAATTAGCAAACTTGATAAAATATATATGTATATTGCTCTGTACAGTCACCATACTCACCTGGGGTGTGTGTGTGTGTGTGTGTGTGGAGTGTGTGTGTGTAGAGAGAGAGAGAAAGAAAGAAAGCAAGAGAGAGAGGAAGAGAAAGAGAGAGAGAGAGAGAGAGAGAGAAATTGGTTACCTCCTGAATGCACCTCAATTAGGACTGGGGATTAAACCTGCAATCTAGGTATATACCCTTAAATAGGAAACAAACCCTCAAACCTTTGGTCCATTGGCTGACACTCTAGCCACTGAATACTCTGGCCAGGATTGGATTAATTTTTAAAATTACTTTCTAAAGCATTGGTTCTTGTGTCATTAAAGATTCCCATCTGGAAATGCAAACTTTCCTTTTCTTTCTCAATACAAACACCACATTTAGTTTGCAAATTGCCATCCTCTGTGATTCATTATTCATGCCCTACAACTTGGGTGACTTTATCAAGGGCCTCCTCAAGAGAGTTGTTATTAAACTGCTAGGAACCAAAACTTCTCATGAAATACTAAAGCATACTTAAAAATACCTTAATTGCTTAATTGCTAACATTAATTTTCCTACTTTGGTTTCCTCTTTTTGTGTGTGTGTTGTACCTTTTTAATATATATATATATATATATATATATATATATATATATATATATATATATATTTGATTTTTTTAAAGAGAGGAAGAGAGAGGGATAGAAAGTCAGAAAGATCTATCAGAGAGAAACATTAATCAGCTGCCTCCTGCACACCCCCTACTGGGGATGTGCCCAGAGCCAAGGTACATGCCCTTGACTGGAATCAAACCTGGAACCCTTCAGTTCGAAGGCCAATGTTCTATCCACTGAGCTAAACTGGTTTCTGCATTGTTGTACCTTTTACAGTGTGATAGCCAGACTCAGAGTGGGGAGGAGGATAGAAGAGAAGGACGTGGTTCGTCATGCTCAGACCAGACACCACCACCGAAACCCCCTCTAGCTGTTTGTGACATTTACTCAGCCCTCCCTTGCCTGAGGACATCCTGCTGCCAGAACACTGCACAGCCAGATAACGGGTCAACAGGGCCCAACAGCCTGGGAAGAACATTTAAAATTTCCTGCTTCCTTGTACTGTAACTGACCTTACACTACCTTTCTTTGTGTGAAACCGGCCAATCACAAATTGCCAAATTTCCCTGCGTTGGAGATAAAAAGTGCTCGCTACCGAGGTTCGGGGTTTGCGTTGCTCACTGCTGTGACAGTGGAGACGTGGGCCCGGGCTCGAGTTCGTTATTAAAAAGGCTTCTTAAAATTTTGATCTGGCTCCTTGGTGGTTGTCACTCGGTTGGTCCATAACATACAGTATGCATTTTTCTTGGTAGATTTTTGCAATTTCCCTACCATGTTACTATTAATGAACTCAAACATTTCTAATAACTCAGCCTGAATCAATATGATTATAAAAAAAAGTTACTTGCCTCACTTGTATACAACCCTCAGTATTGTTGTTATTAAAATTAAAAGTTAATTAGAGTGACAAGAGTAAGCATATGTGTGATGTTTTTATTTTTTTAGTAGAATTATGATAATATTTTCTTAGAGTTCAAGAACTCCAAAAGAGGAATTCTTTTTATGTGAAATAAAGTAATTTTTAATTTGGAAGCAGAGTAGAAAGGTGGGTAAATTTAGGTTTTGAATAAAATAAATGTTATATCTTTTGCAAATTTGAGCTAATAATTCTCACTATATTTTTAATTATACCTAGAAGAGTAACCAATTGAACACATTTCAAATAAGAAAACAAGTAAGGCCATCTTATTTTATTATTAAAATAAAAACCAAATTAAGCCTTTTTATTGAATCACACTTCATAATCCTAAATTTCTTTCCTCCCTTTTAGTCACCTTCTTCATAGGAATCCCAAGTGCCCAGATAGTTCACACATCTTCAGTATGTTCACAGTAAGGAAGCACCTCATCTTGAAGTTATGTCACCTAACAGAAAGAGTTCATTTACCAGATATATTAACAGAGCCATACACTAAACACAAAGAATTGAAGTAGAGAATTATTGACTATTTTACTGTAAATGTCACCATTCAAGATAACGGGAAGTTAATGCTCAAAAGCCTGAACTCCCATTGATGTAGGGGAGCTCAGAGATGCAGTACATCTCCATCAGTGAAGGCGTCTGGGAAATGAACTCTCTGTTTGACCCTCTGTGACTGTTTAAATTTCTGTAGCCTCAGGCTTGACAGACTACCCAGAAAGATAGAATGCTGCCCAAAGATAAATGTCATACCCCCAAGAAGGAGGTTAATAAATATATGCTGGTGGAATATGGATAATTACCTGATTATTATGTGATAACTTAAAAGTGCATTGTTCTTTCTGATGGTCTAGGTGACTGCTCACCATATGCTTTTATTATTAACCCCCTATAAAAAAGAGACCCCATCCTGTAGGGGTGGGGGGGGGGGGGCGGGATGGGGGATATCTTTTCTCAGCCAGCCACTACTGAGAGCAAGCAGCTGCTTTGCCCATATAAGTTTCCCCTACTAAAATTCTTATGAATTTGAATAAAACTATGTATCAGTTCTTTGGAATCAATCCTGAATTTACCATTAGACTTTTGGGACTTTCCCCCAACAATAGGTTACACATTGATTATATAGAGCAAAATCATAAAGCACAATGAATTAAGAATCAGACTTGGGCTGGGAGCCGATTGGTTGAAGGTGACATAAGGATAATGAAGCATTTCTTCAGGTCTTGAGGGCAGCTCTGAAATCTGTTCCTCCATCCCTCAGTTTGATTTCATTAAAAACTAGCTTGGCGAGAGAGAAACCTAGATGGTGGCATAGGTAAACACCTAGGCCTTTGCCTTGTACAACAATTTCGAGAATACAACTAAAGGACAAAACGAACATTGTCCAGAACCATGGGAAGGCTGGCTGACTGGAAGTTCTGAAACTAGAGACACACAAAAGTGCACATGGATAATCAGAGCATCTGCAAAGCCTAAGTAAGGTAGGAGACTCCCACGTGAGCAGAGCTGGAGAGGACTGGATGTCTGAACACCTGGCAGGGGTGCTCTAGCGGAAAGGAGACGAAAAACTCCAGGCTTCGCTAAACCCATTTTGATTTGCACTCAAGACCGGGAATCTGGACTGCGGGTGGAATCCCAGGGGAAGAGTCAAAGGCAGAGCTCCAGGGGTGTGTGCATGAGTGCACACAGAGAGGATGAACTGGGTTGTGGGCGGTGTCTGGCAGAACAAAGAAGCTCCGGGAAGTGCTGTGAGGCAGAATCTTCGGGAACAGCCAGAGGCAAAGCTCCGGGGGCACACACAAGTGCTCATGGTGAGGGCGATCTGTTGACTATGTGGCTGGCATCTGGAGGAAGGGAGAAAGGAGTTCCGACTGGATGGAACCCAGGTGCCAGGCGAAAATCTGAGATTCCTGATTCATTGGGGACTGGACAATCTGGTGTCAGGCGAAACTCAAGGGTGCCTTTCTTGCAGAGGTTCTTGCGGCGATTGCCCTTGGACGCTATGACCTGGTGACCTCGTGGGATGGGGATGACTGGAAGCCAAGGCTGTTGGCTCCACCCTGAAACTCTGCCCCACCCAGAAACTCTGCTCCATCCAAGCTGAGCACAGAGACTTTGGCAAATTTGCAAGTCTTGGTGCATAAGGCTGTCTTCTTGTAGACACAGCTGATCCTCACAGCCAGTTGGCCTGGAGGTCAATTCCTCCCAGTGATACCAACAACAATCAAGACTTATCTGCAACAAGGCTGTACACACAGTTCACAAAGGGGTGCACCAAAAGTGTACACCTCAGGTAACAGGGGAGGCCGAGATACCTAGCACACAAAACTACCCTACCAACTCAGGGAAGCAGTGAAAATGCGGAGATAAAAAAAAACAGATCACAAATGAAAGAAATGGAGGAAAACAAACAACTGAATATAGAGTTCAAAACCACGGTTATAAGGTTTTTCAAGAGGCTCCTAGAAAAGGTTGATAAGTTTAGTGAGACCCTCAAGGATATGAGTGAGACCCTCGATATGAAAAAGGACCAACTGGAAATTAAACATACACTGATTGAAATAAAAAATGTTTTACAGAAACCCAACAGCAGACTAGAGGAACACAAGAATCAAGTCAAAGATTTGAAATACCAAGAGGCCAAAAACACTCAACTGGAAAAGAAAAAAGAATCCAAAAATTTGAGGATAGTGTAAGAAGCCTCTGGGACAATTTCAAGTGTACCAACATCAGAATTATGGGGGTGCCAGAAGAGAGAGCGCAAGATATTGAAAACATATTTAAAGAAATAATGACTGAAAACTTCCCCACCTGGTGAAAGAAATAGACTTACAAGTCCAGTAAGTGCACAGAACCCCAAACAAAATGAATCCAAAGAGGACCACACCAAGACACATCATAATTAAAATGTCAAGAGCAAAAGACAAAGAGAGAATATTAAAAGCAGCAAAAGAAAAACACTTAATTACCTACAAGGGAGCATCCATACAACTGTCAGCTGATTTCTCAACAGAAACTATGCAGGCCAGAAGGTAGTGGCAAGAAATTTTCAAAGTAATGAATAGCAAGAACCTACAACCAAGATTTCTCTACCCAGCAAAGCTACCATTCAGAATTGAAGGTCAGATACAGAGCTTCACAGATAAGAGTAAGCTAAAGGAGTTCATCAACACCAAACCAGTATTATATGAAATGCTGAAAGGTATTCTTTAAGAAGAAGAAAAAGGAGAAAAAGCTGGCTGCTTCAAACTAGAATATGGATGGAACTGGAGAGTATTATGCTAAGTGAAATAAGCCAGTCAAAGAAAGATAAGTATCACATGATCTCACTCATTTATGGAATATAATGAACAACATAAACTAGTGAACAAAAACAGATCCAGAGACAGAGAAGCATTGCCTGTCAAACCTCAGAGGGATGGTAGGGGAGGGGTGGGGGTAAGGGGAAGAGATCAACCAAAGGACTTGTATGCATGCATATAAGCCTAATCAATGGACACGGACACCAGGGGGGTGAGGGCATGAAATGGTGACAGGAGGACGAGGGATTGTAAGGGGTAATGGGTAATGAGGACACATATATAATACCTTAATCAATAAAAAAATTTTTTTAAAAAGTAGCTTGGCGTGGTTTTACTTCAGGGCTTGGAAGCTAAAACATAGCTTAATGATGATGTTCTCTTTAGCCACTTGATCTAGATTACTGTCTTCTGCTGTCTTGGAGGTTACTTATTATCTGAGAGAAAGGCTAGGTCTCTGAGGGGTGGAGAGAAAGAGAGGATTTCTAAAGCTAGGATTTAAAACTAAATTTAATCAATTATTAAGGACTCTTGGGTTCAGCTGGTGTACACTGCCTCTAAAAATTCACTCTTCAGGACAACACTTTGTGGCCTAAAATGAAAACAATTTCCCACCAAATTCTCTCCTCACTGATGCTGTCCCAGGTACAGGAGATACTTGGGATTGGTCCTGTTTTCCTCCTGACACCGATGCTTATCTGGGAAATCTTGAGACACAGCTTCTCTGAGTCTGAAGAAGACTGGGCGTTGCTTTCATTGCTACCCCTCAAGCAGTTGGTATTCATTTCCCAGTGTCAGCCCTGAAGCCAAGACCTTCCTAAAGGAGAAGTGGGAGGCTCAGGTTCTGCTCCCACAGAGCCAGACAGTTGTGTTCATTGTTTCTTACTAACTTGTTTGTACTCCAGTGGTTTCTCAAAATATAGGGTGGATATAGTAACAATAACCTCCCCTACTGAAATGACTTTTGCATGACAAAGTAGGACTGATACTAAAGGACTTGTCTTATTTAAAATAACACTGTACACTAAAAACATACTAGGCTTTGCCTTCTGTCATCCTTCCATTACATTGTATGTAAAAATTTTCCATACATATTTTTATTTGTTGGATAAATATGTCACTTTTTTTAGTTTCTCATTGATAAAAGCTTAACTATTCATACCACAGACTAAAAAATAAGGCACTATAATGATAAATAAATATAAATCAGACAACTAGTTGACTTGACAAATTCCTCAACTTATGGGGCATTAGTTCAGGAGGTACATCTTTGTAAGTGTCATTTCAGGGAAAAAAATCTATGATGTCAGAGTGACATCCATAGACACATTATTTTCCAGTGAAGCCCTTCATTATGCTCATAATGACAACTGTGTGCACTCAAGTCAATCTTGCATCACCCGAAACTTTTATAACCTAGAGCTATTATGGGTTTGTGGGAGTACAAATGATACCAGACTACAGGTGCAAAAGCTAAATAGTCTGTCTAGCATTGTCTGGCATGAAAGAATCACTTATTCTCCATTGGACTCTAAGATATTTGCTTGGATTTACTTAGGTAAATTTCCTTTCTCAGGTTTTAATGAGCTTGGGAGACTGAGAAAGAAATAGAGAGGAGGAAAGGAAAGTACCAACATTATGCTCTGCTATTGTTAAGCCCGGAACGCAAGCCGCACTTACGGAACACCAAGAGACGATCTCATGTAAAAACAAAGGGTTTATTCAGACCAGCATGCTGGGGCCCGCAGCATACTCCAAACATAGAGCAGTGGCCGCGAGCCCCGAGCCTTTGTTACACGACTGTTTTATAGACCGCGCACTGGGAAGGGGATGGTGTTCTGTTTGAATTACTGAGTTGTCCCATTCTGATTGGCTGGACAGGAGCAGGAACCTGCCTACAGGATGTGGAGTCAGGAAGCGGGCTAACGGCAAGAGGGGGGAGAAGCTGTTTTGGCCTTATTTGGCTGTCCTCTTGCACATTCCTGTTGGCTTACCTAATGGGGGTGGGGACGGACTAGTTCCTTTGTTCTGTTAGGAACGTGGTCACTTAAAATGGAGGAGGCTGAAACGGATCTCAAAATGGAGGAGGCTGGAACGGATTGGATTGCCCTTTCATTCCCCCCTTTTTCTTGTGGGCAGTTTCTAATCTTAGAGACCATCTGGTTCCGTCAGGGTAGGGGCCTTGCTACTCTGGGCTTGCGGGGTGTCTTCTGGGGTGGTAACTGAGGGAAGGGTTCCCCCTACTCTTACTGATGGGCGACTGCGAGATGGTTGGACCGGCCGAATTGCTACCGCCGGATTGGGTCCCAGAAGGACCGGTGTAGTCCTTTTCTGCAGCCTGACAGTAAACCAGAGGCCAAAGTCATAACCTGAGGCATAAAATCTAAGTCCCCATGTCCTCCCCTTATACCAGCGGTTAAGGTTATTGCTCATTCTACCTATTTCTGTGAAGGAAATGTTCAGCCCATTGCAAAGAGCACTCGTGGTACACTCTCCTACCCTAGTGCTGTTCCGGCGGACAGTAACCCAGTCGGATTCTGATTTGGTGACCCAGTAAGTTGTCCCTGTAGTCTCGCACCCCCATGCTGCACAATAGAGGGATTCAGGCCCACCGCAACGCCGTCTCTCATGTCGGCTACGGTCATCTCTTGGGCAGACATAGAAAGTGAGGGCCTTGAGGAGGTTGCGCTTGTGTGGGGTACCACAACCTGCTGTTTCAAAGCTAGGGGCCGGGCCACCGTACCCACTATTGTAGTCGGAACCCTTGGGGATGTTATTAGGGTCCTCAATATCTTGTAGGTCCCAAGTGTCCAGGCCAACGGCCAGTTGGCAGATATCAGGGTGTAACGTGGGCCACCAGTTACCCGGGGTGTGAGTACCCTTGATCGACCAGACTGCTTGCCCCATCGGGTTCACCACCTCCCAGGTCAGGGGAAGAGGGGCATGGGGATTGCTAGTTACCAGGGGAAGGAGACAGAGTCCCACCCACGCGGCGAACACGCAGCTTAAGGGGGCTACCAGTCTTTTCCACTGTCCATTCGGGTCCCGGCTGCGGGGCGGGCTTGAGGTGAGAAGCATGGATCCACGATGCGATGCCATCTACTTTCACCGCAGTTGGAGTGGTCAGCAGCACCACGTAGGGTCCTTTCCACCGGGGCTCTAAGCTGTGGGCTTGGTGCCTCCTCACGAACACTGAGTCTCCGACGTGGAAGGAGTGGGGCACCTTGAGGTCTCCTGGCTGATATGCAGCGGCTAGGGGCTTCCAGACAAACCGCTGGATTCCCTCTAGGGCTCTTAACCTGGCAAGTAGAGGAGCATGGGGTAATAAGTTCGGGTCTGCAGCAGGTGACATTTTCGAGATTGGAGGTGGAGTTCCATAGAGTATCTCAAATGGGGTGAGGTTATACATGGAGGGAGAGGGGGTGTTCCGAGCACGGAACAGGGCATAAGGTAGGAGCATGGTCCAATCCTGGACGCCAGTCTCTATGGTCAATTTAGTCAAGGTCTCCTTAATTGTTCTATTCATCCTTTCTACCTGTCTTAAACTTTGGGGACGGTAAGCACAATGTAATTTCCAATTAATCCCCAATACCTTGGCCACACCCTGACTTACCTGGGCCACAAAAGCCGGCCTATCATCTAACCCGGTTACCTGAGGTAGTCCAAATCGAGGGAACAGTCCTTACTTGGGCCGTCTCACGCCGGGGTGGGGTAGGCCTCAACCCATCCCGAGAAAGTGTCCACAAAGACCAACGGGTACTTTAGTCCATACTTGGCTGGTTTGACTTCCGTAAAGTCCGCCTTCCAAAACTGACCGGGCCTGTCTTCTCTTAGCCGTTTTCCTTCCGTAGCTGGAGAGTGGTGGGTATTCATTCCTTTTCCCAGATCCATAGTTCTTTTGGTGGTCCAGGCTCGATATCGGCTCCCGTTGGCTCCCCTTACTAGGGACCGTTTACCGGAGAGTGGGCCCAGGGGCGCCTGAAGGGCCGAATAGACAGCCCCAGTATCCACCTCGAAATCAATGGGGGGTCCCCTCCACGTTAAACTTCACTCTGAGCTCGGGGAGGGGACCCGAGCCCCGTCGTCCCTAATCCTCATCCAGGGCCAACAGGGCCGGCTGCTTGGCTCGGGAGTCTTTCTTAGGCCTTTTAGGACGGTTCCTCTTCCAGTGGCCCTTTCTCCTTGCGATAGGCACACCGGTCAGAGTCCAGATTTAAATGGTGCCGTGGGCCCAGGTTATTCTCCTTTCTATCTTTCCTCCCTTCTCTAACCCTGGCATCACCTACCACTGTGGCCAGAATCTTCCCTCTTGTGACTCAGCAGGACCCTGAACTATTTTTCTTACCTTAGCCAAATTGGTGGGCTGCCTGGAAGCTGTCCGGAGACCTGCCACAAGAGCCTGGCGGTAGGCGGACAGATGCTCCCTACCTTGAGGGGTATTCGGGGTCCCATCCGGGGCGCTGCGAAGGGAACACGTCCTCTATGATGTTCTGTAGCTGCGTCGACCGCCCATCTTGCCCAGGGACGTTCTTTCTTGCTTCTAGAAGTATTCGGTCCCTCTTCTCGGTGGTAAAGAGGGTACCTAGAAGCCGCTGGCAGTCGTCCCAAGTCGGCTGGCGAGAAAACATAAGGGACTCCACGAGGCCCGTCAAGCGGGTAGGGTCCTTAAAGAAGGGGGGGTTATTATTTTTCCAATTATAAAGGTCCGAGGAGGAGAACGGCCAATATTG
This sequence comes from Antrozous pallidus, assembly GCA_027563665.1. NCBI lineage: Eukaryota > Metazoa > Chordata > Mammalia > Chiroptera > Vespertilionidae > Antrozous > Antrozous pallidus. The sequence continues at coordinate 70,108,147 of CM050514.1, forward strand.
CAAGGTAAAGGACAAAAGAGTGGAGGTAGACTGACCCATAGCTAGGGTCACATAGACAACAATGAACATTGAACACAAAACACAGACAGTCGCGACAGGTTCAGACAGGAACCAAAATGGCCTAAGAATAACAACTGGCCTAGCTGGCAACAGAATTTCGGAATCAGAATCAGAATTCACCAAACGGGAATTCACCAGACGGGAGGAATCCAGGCGTCCCCGGACCTCCCCAGACTCCACCAGGGCGTCCCCCGGGGATGTGGCCTGCGACCCAGAGACACGTCTGTCCGTCGCAGTCAAGGGAAGCTCACGCTCCGCCTCGACAGCCACCAGACCAAACAGATTTGCCAGCTCGGACTGGTTCCTAAGCGATCGCAACCGAAGGCGCCGTTACTTACCCCAAGAAGCGTCTGTTGGAGCCCGAAGGCGGCCGCGGTGATCTCGGTGGAACCTCCAAATGTTAAGCCCGGAACGCAAGCCGCACTTACGGAACACCAAGAGACGATCTCATGTAAAAACAAAGGGTTTATTCAGACCAGCATGCTGGGGCCCGCAGCATACTCCAAACATAGAGCAGTGGCCGCGAGCCCCGAGCCTTTGTTACACGACTGTTTTATAGACCGCGCACTGGGAAGGGGATGGTGTTCTGTTTGAATTACTGAGTTGTCCCATTCTGATTGGCTGGACAGGAGCAGGAACCTGCCTACAGGATGTGGAGTCAGGAAGCGGGCTAACGGCAAGAGGGGGGAGAAGCTGTTTTGGCCTTATTTGGCTGTCCTCTTGCATATTCCTGTTGGCTTACCTAATGGGGGTGGGGACGGACTAGTTCCTTTGTTCTGTTAGGAACGAGGTCACTTAAAATGGAGGAGGCTGAAACGGATCTCAAAATGGAGGAGGCTGGAACGGATTGGATTGCCCTTTCACTATGCTCTCTCATTTAATCCTGAAAACAATGCAAAGAATTATTCACAAAAGAAGACAGGTCAGATGATCTGTAATAATGTAGTTAGTATGTTGAAGATCTTCTCTTTGCACTGAGGCCTGACTCCAAAATTCTGTTCATTTCTGTACTGCTGGAGACCTTTAATACGCACACTTTTTTTGGACTAAAAAGTTATATTTTCTTTCTAGCCTGAATCATTTCACAAATACTTACAATAAACACCATCAGAGCTAAAATACTAGTAAATATTTAAATATTTTTAAAAATACATTGCCTTTTCTATATATCTCAGCAACAGTGTAAGGTAAATATTCTCATATCATCAGGTTAAGAGAGGTAACTGTCTTGTGGGAGATGACAGTGATGGTTAAGCCAGGATATGAAGTAGGGTATTCTGGGTGCAAGTCCAGAATAGCTGCATTTTTCAGTTATGTTCAGAGTGTTTTGTTGCAGAAACATCTGTAGCTTCCTTCCTGGGGACAGAACATAAGGGTAAGAGCAACATAAAGTAAAATGTTTTCATAGTGATCTTTGAGAGTGGTTTTCTTTCACTAGCAACTTCAACAGTTGTTCCTCCCCTATTTCCTTCCTATTCTCCAGGAGGGTCTAAAGTGGTTTATATGCACTGTGGAAAGTATTTGAGCTTTCTTGTCCTGGAGATATGCAACTCCTTTCCCCTCCTTATGGCCTCATTCAATGAGAGGTTCAAGCACAATCAAACTATTTGCAGTGTGGATGCAGAAACCTGGCTGTGATCTGGAGGGCCTGTGTTGCAATCATTGCCAAATTGGGGAAGGCTCTCTGTCAACTCACACACTTATATGGGAACTCTTACTCTGCTAAACTTTACCCTCAATTTTCTTGCAAAATATCCATGTCCAAATTATTTTTCTTAGCAAATAAAGACATGAGGGCTTTGCTCTTGGCTGGGGTTCTGGTAGTGTGATAATGTGAAATTTCAAGAAAGAATAGATTGTAAGGCAAAGGGGAAACAGAAGGCAACATCTTGGGGAAAAGTGAAGTTGAGAACCAAGAAGTCCAAATAAATAATTTATTCAAAAAAATTCAGGGGTGAGTCATATGAGAACACTGGCTCCTAGACCCAGAGGCCAAGGCCCAGGTGAGGAGAATGCCTAGGGCTAGCCTAGAAATACCTATCAGACAGAGCATGGGGAGTGTTGCCAAAGCATCCTCGGTAGAGACAAGAGCCTTTTTATTAAATAAAGTGGCACCATATTTGTTCTAATTGTTTTAGTCTTCACTTGAGAATCTCCATTCTTCATTCCAAGTGAAATGGAGATTCTCAAGAACTTCAAGCCAAGCTGCAGAATCCACTAGAAACTTGGAAAAATTTTGACTGGGCTCAGCCAAAGAACATTTTGGGACATTTGAGTAACACCAACAAGACTTATACTTAAAAGTGTTAATTTTTTCCAACCACAAACTAACTTCCCAATGCTACAGGGACAATTCACTATCTTCCTACCCATTCTGTTTTCTAATACCTAATGCTTGAGTTCAAAATTGACATAGATCTTACCCTGTTCTTGTTAAATCATTTATTTTAATTTACCTCCATTGACCCCTGTAGGCATCTGAGACTAGAGCTCTCACTCTAGAGGCATAAATAAACTTTGTTCCCATTCCTTTCCTTTTCACTTTGGAATCTCAATTCTAGAACCCCAAAGCTTCAATCACTCACAGAGTAATTCCTTTCTTTTTTCCAAGATTCCTGGGGAACCTACTTTATTCTTGAAACCCTTAACAAGTTTCTAAATCAGTGAATGATTAAACAACTCCACAGACATTAAATGACATGACTTAAGTTACCTCAAGAAACAGTACGTGGTTAATTTCCAAATATACATAAAAATATAATTTAGGAGATCAAGGTTAGAAATTATTGATTTAAAAAAATATACAGAGGCTGTTTTGTATTTTTTCCCTTTTATAACTTTGGAAAATCTAAAATCACTTTGAGGATAAGAGTCTATTATGTAACACTTGACTTGCTTATGTAAACACTTTGGTTTGATATATTTAGAATATAATATATACTTGTCTTATTAATATATATATATATATATATATATATATATATATGAAAAGAGTCCCTTTACCCTCATCTCCTTATATTTCTTTGTAGACATTAGAAAACATTATGAACCCAAAGCCAAGAGAAAAGAATCTGAATTTTTCTTTTTTATCTGTACATGTCTTTACATGTCTAAATACCAGTCAAGGGAAACATAAAGACTATGCAGTGAATTGCCTTTGAGGGATGGGAAAGATTTACATAGACAGAATAGAAGAGGATTGTGCTAGGAGGCAGAGTTCATCCTAGCACAATCACAGCAAAGGTTGTCACAGAGACTTTTGAGTTACCACAGGCAGAAGTGCAAGCTTGATATGGATCTTACTTTCCCTTTCAACGTGCTCCAATCTAACTGAAAAGTGTGATATATTTTTCCTTTTGATAAAGCTGCCTCAAATTAAAACATTTATCAATTTACTTAACTAATAGTTATAGAGTGCTTTCCCTCTGGAGACAAATATACAGTATTAGAGGCCCGGTGTGTGAAATTCGTGCATGGGGGTGGAGGGGTTTCCCTCAGCCCAGCCTGCACCCTCTCCAATCTGGGAAACCTGAAGAGATGTCCAACTGCCCATTTGGGCCTGATCTATGTAGGATCGGGCCTAAACGGGCAGTCGGACATACCTCTCACAATTCAGGACTGCTGGCTCCCAACTGCTCGCCTGCCTGCCTTCCTGATTGCCCCTAACCCCTTCTGCCTGACAACCTGATTATCCCCTAACCACTCCCCTGCCAGCCTGATTGCCCCTAACTGCCCTCCCTTGCAAGCCTGGTCCCTCCCAACTGCCCTCCCCTGCTGGCCATCTTGTTTTGGGCCATCTTGTGTCCACATGGGGGCAGCCATCTTGTGTGTTGGATTAACAGTAAATTTGCATATTACTCTTTTATTAGATAGGATAAAGGCCTGGTGCACAGGTTGGGGCCGGCTGGTTTGTCCTGAAGGGTGTCCTGGATGAGGGTGGGGGGGTCCCTTGGGGCCTGGGGCAGCCTGGGTGAAGGGCCTGTAGTGGTTTGCAGTCCAGCCACACCCCCTGGCAACCCAAGTGGAGGCCTTAGTATCTGGGATTTATTTATCTTCTATAATTGAAACTTTGTAGCCTTGAGCAGAGGCCTGGGCCTACCAGGATGTGCAAAAAGCTTGGCTTCCTCCATTGCCAGGAGCAACTCAAGCCTGCTACTCTCTCCAGCTCTGTGGCTGCCACCATTTTTGTTGGGATTTATTTCTCTTCTATAATGAAAGTTTGTAGCCTTGAGTGAAGGCCTGGGCCTGCCACAGTGTGTGCAAAGCTTGGCTTCCTCCTAATAATTGAATCCTGCTCCACTATGATAACTGTTGGGAGTACAGATCCTTTATCCTACCAACTACATCAACTGTTGGGTCCAAGTCCCTCTGCCAGGGACTGAACCCCCTTAGATGCTGGGTCTTAGAAGACTGAGAAGACATAAGAAGTTGTGGGTGTATAAGAAAGTCTTTATTATAGACCAAGTAGTCATTGTTACTAAGGAGTCATTAGAAAAAGCAGATCTTGCCGAGACCGGTTTGGGCTCAGTGGATAGAGCCTCGGACTGCGGACTGAAGGGTCCCGGGTTCGGTTCCGGCAAGGGCATGTACATTGGCTGCGGGCACATCCCCAGTAGGGGGCGTGCAAGAGGCAGCTGATCGATGTCTCTCTCTCATCGATGTTTCTAACTTTCTATCCCTCTCCCTTCCGCTCTGTAAAAAAAATCAATAAAATATATTAAAAAAAAAAAAAAGAAAAAAGAAAAGAAAAAGCAGATCTTGCTAACACAGTAGCAAATTGGTCCAAAAGTAGCATAAAGGTTCTTTGCCCATTTTTTAGTTGAATTGTTTGTCTTCCTTTTGTTAAGTTGTATGAGTTCCTTTATATTTTGGAAATTAACCCTGTATCAGATGTATCATTGGCAAATATGTTCTACTCAGTGGTTTTTCTTTTCACTTTAATGGTGGTTTATTTTGCTATGCAGAAACATTTTATTTTGATGTAGTCCCATTTGTTTATTTTCTCCTTAGTTTCCTTTGTCTTAGGACAATGGTTGGCAAACTCATTAGACAATCGATAGACTGTGGGAAAATATTTGCAAAATGTATATCTGAAATAGGATTATTATCCAATATATACAAAAAACTATTAACTCAAATATAATAATTTGAAAACCCAACTTTCTAAAGACCAAAGACTCAAACAGACATTTTACCTAAGAAGATATACTGGTGGCAAATAAGCATCTGTATAAACAACAATATACCACTACACACTTGTTATATTGGTCAAAATCCAAAGGACTAACAACACCAAATGTTGGGAAGGATATAATAAGAACTCTCATTAATTTCTGGTGGAAATGTAAGATGGTATAGCCATCTTATAGTTTATGGTTCTTTATAAAACTAAACATATTCTTAACCAAATGATCCAGAAACTATACTCCTTGATATTTACCCAAAGGAGCTGAAAACTTATGCCCACACAAATACTCAAAGAGGTATGTTTGTAGCAGTTTTATTTATAATTGCCAAAACTTGGAAGCAACCATGATGTCATTGGTGAATAGAAAAACAAATTTCAGTCCATTCCAATAATGGAATATCATTTAGTACTAAAAATAAATGAGCTATCAAACCATGAAAAGACAGAGAAGAAACTTAAGTGCTTGTTACTAAGTGAAAGAAGACAATCTGGAAAAGCAACATAATGTATGATTCCAATATTCTGGAAAAGTCAAGCTATGCAGAGGGCAAATGATAAATGACTGCTAGGAATTGGGGAGGAAGAATGGATAAATTAGCAGACTTCATAGGATTTTTAGGGCAAAAATTATTCTATGGTATTACAAAGGTACATGCATATAATTATACTGACATACTTTAATTGTGTTTCATTTTATTGTGCTTTGCAGATATTGCATTTTTCCCCCCAAATGAAAGGCTTATGACAACCCTGCATTAAGCAAGTCTATCAATACCATTTTTCCCCACAGCATTTTTTCACTTTGTTTCTCTGTGTCACATTTTGATAATTCTCTAGAATATTTCAAATTGTGTTATCATTGTTATGGTGATCTGTGATCAGTGATCTTTAAGGTTACTATTATAGCTATTAGGGGGCATTATTATTACTAGTATTTTTATTATTATATGTGGAGCCTGAAGATGTGATGACTTACTATAATCTTATGATAAAACTAAAGGATGAGGGGATGCTTTTAATGTATGAACAAAGAAAGTGGTCTCTTGAGATGGAATCTAATTCTGGTGAAAATGCTGTGAAGATTGTTGAAATGACAACAAAGCATTTAGAATACTACATGAACTTAGTTAATAAAGCAGTGACAGGGTTTGAGAGGACTGAATCAAATTTTTTTTTCAAGTTCTGAGCTCAGAATTTTTTTTAATCTTTATTGTTCAGTTTATTAATTACATTGTTTCCTTTTTTCCTCTTATAGCTCCCCTCCACCCAGTACCCATCCCACCCTCCACCCTCACCCCCACTCCACTGTCCTCTCCCATAGGTGCATGATTTTTGTCCAGTCTCTTGCTGAGCTTCCCACACCCCTTTTCTTCGCAAGAATTGTCAGTCCATTCCCTCTCTATGTCCGTGATTCTGTTACATTCACCAGTTTATCCTGTTCATCAGATTTTTAATTCACTTGATTTTTAGATTCATTTGTTGATAGATGTGTATTTGTTGTTCCTAATTTACACTTTTATCTTTTTCTTCTTCTCTTCTTAAAGAATATCTTTCAGCATTTCATATAATATTGGTTTGGTGGTGATGAACTCCTTTAGCTTTTTCTTATCTGTGAAGCTCTTTATATGACCTTCAATTCTGCATGATAGCTTTTCTGGATAGAGTAATCTTGGTTGTTGATTCTTGCTGTTCATCACTTTGAATAGTTCTTGCCACTCCTGTCTGGCCTGCATAGTTTCTGTTGAGAAATCCACTGACAATCGTATGGGAGCTTCCTTATAGGTAACTAACTGTTTTTCTCTTGCTGCTTTTAAGATTCTCTCTTTATCTTTTGCTCTTGGCATTTTAATTATGATGTGCATTGGTGTGGTCCTCTATATATCGGGGTTCAGTGCGCTTCTTGGACTCCTAAGTCAATTTCTTTCACCAGGTGTGGGAAGTTTTCGGTCACTATTTCTTCAAATAGATTTTCATTGTCTTGGACTCTCTCTTTTTCTGGCACCCCTATAATTAGGATGTTGGTATGCTTGAGGTTGTCCCAGAGGCCCCTTACACTATCTTCAATTTTTTGGATTCTTTTGGTTTCTTGCTTTTTCAGCTGAGTGGATTTTACCTCTTTGTATTTCAAATCTTTAACTTGGTTCTTGGGGTTCTCTAGAGTACTTTTAGGTCTTTGTATAATATATATATATTTTTTATTTCAGTCAGTGTATGCTTAATTTCTGGTTGGTCCTTTTTCATATCCTTGAGGGTCTCATTCACATCCTTGAGGGTCTGGTTCATTTCCTTGTAGGTCTCATTCATTTCCTTGTAGGTCTTGTTCATTTCCTTGCAGGTCTTGTTCAATTACTCATAGGTCTTGTTTATTACCTTATAGGCCTCGACCTTTTCTAGGAGCCCTTTGAAAAGCCCTATAACCGTGGTTTTGAATTCCATGTCCAGTCGGATTTTTTCTTCCATTTCTTTCACATCTGATTTCTTTCCATGTCTCTGTATGGTAGCTGCTTCCCTGAGTTGGTCAATTAGCTTTGTATGGTAGATGTCCTACAAGGGACAGTGGCTCAGCCTCCCAGTTACCTGAGGTGGATATGGGTTGCACAGTCTTGTTGAAGTTAAGCTCTGGTTAATCCTGTTAGCACTTGGAGGGGTTGACCTCCAGGCCAATTGTCGGTGACCTTCAGCTGTGCCCAGGGTGGATGAGGGTAGTCTCTGGGCCAAGCAGACTGCCTCAGCTCTGCCCTATGCGGCCCCAGGGTCTCTGAGAGATAGCCGCTGCTGAGCTCCACAGGCTGCCGGATAATTTAGACTCTCCCCAAATGAGTTTGCATACCCAACGTCTCACCCAAGGTCGCAAAACAATTCAGTCTGATGGTTTCCTGAATGAAAGAGCAAGTCACGAATGCTCTCTGCACAGTCACGCAGCTGCACTGTTCCCAAGCTCACACACACTCCGCACAAGCTCACCTTCCCCACAAGCCTGCAGAACCCTGCAGCACCCAAGCTTTGGCATGCCCTCCCACTGTCCAGTTTTTATCCCATATGATAGTGGGTTCCAAGAACTTCGCCCAGAGCTGGAGAATCAGTGCAGTGGGACGTCTTTGTCTCCCCCATTCAAGAAAACTGGCTGGTTTTCAGCCACCTGCCCTATCTGCTGGCATGCACACTCCTCCAAACCTCTGACTCCGTGCGTATCTTCAGCGCTGTCTGCTGCCGCTCCTCTGAGTCACAGTGTCTTATCTTCACTTTTATTTGTGGAATTTTCACTCAGTCAGCTTTCCGGTGATTCTGGATGGTCTTTGTTCTTTCGTTATGTTGTAGTTTTGAAATTGTTGTGTATGACAGCAAGATAGGTTTTTACCTATGCTGCCATCTTGGTTGTCTCCTGAATCAAATTTTGAAAGAAGTTCTGTTGTGGGTAAAATACTGCTAAACAGCATCCCATGTACAGAGACATTGTTATGAAAGAAAGAGTCCATCCATGCAGCAAACTTCATTGTTGTCTTACTTAAGAAATTTACACGGCCACCCAAACTTTCAGTACCTACTACCCTGTTCATTCACCAACCATCAACATCAAAGCAACACCCTCCCTCAGTCATTAGCTCAACATCCAGGCAAGACTTTATTAGAACTGGCTGAAGGTTCAGAAGATAGTTAGCCTTTTTAAACAATAAAGCATTTATTAAATTCAGGTATGTAGATTGTTTTTTTAAAGAAATAATGCTATTGCTATTTCATACTTAATAGACTATAGTATATTGCAAACATAACTGTTTTTTTTAATACTTCCAGGTAGATTTATTTATTTTTATTTTTTGTTGTTTTTTTAATCTTTATTGTTCAGTTTATTAATTACATTGTTCCCTTTTTTTTTTCACCCTATAGTTCCCCTCCACCTGGTACCCATCCCACCATCCGCCCTCACCCCCCTCCACGTTCCTCTCCCATAGTTGCATGATTTTTGTCCACTCTCTTGCTGCACTTCTCACACCCCTTTTCTCCCCAAGAGTTATCAGTCCATTCCCTCTCTATGTCCATGATTCTGTTACATTCACCAGTTTATCCTGTTCATCAGCTTATTAATTCACTTGATTTTTAGATTCATTTGTTGATAGATGTGTATTTGTTGTTCTTAATTTACATTTTATCTTTTTCTTCTTCCTCTTCTTAAAGAATATCTTTCAGCATTTCATATAATATTGGTTTGGTGGTGATGAACTCCTTTAGCTTTTTCTTATCTGCGAAGCACTTTATCTGACCTTCAATTCTGCATGATAACTTTGCTGGATAGAGTAATCTTGGTTGTTGATTCTTGCTATTCATCACTTTGAATATTTCTTGCCACTCCCGTCTGGCCTGCATAGTTTCTGTTGAGAAATCAGTTGACAGGTAACCAACTGTTTTTCTCTTATAGGTAACTAACTGTTTTTCTCTTGCTGCTTTTAAGATTCTCTCTTTGTCTTTTGCTCTTGGCATTTTAATTATGATGTGCCTTGGTGTGGTTCTCTTAGGGTACCTATTTATTGGAGTTCGGTATGCTTCTTGGACTCCTAAGTCAATTTCTTTCACCAGGTGTGGGAAGTTTTCGGTCACTATTTCTTCAAATAGGTTTTCATTGTCTTGGTCTCTCTCTTTTTCTGGAACCCCTATAATTAGGATGTTGGTATGCTTGAGGTTGTCCCAGAGGCCCCTTACACTATCTTCAATTTTTTGGATTCTTTTGGTTTCTTGCTTTTTCAGCTGAGTGGATTTTACCTCTTTGTATTTCAAATCTTTAACTTGGTTCATGAGGTTCTCTAGAGTACTTTTAGGTCTTTGTATAATATATATATTTTTTTATTTCAGTCAGTGTATGCTTAATTTCTGGTTGGTCCTTTTTCATATCCTTGAGAGTCTCGTTCATATCCTTGAGGGTCTTGTTCATTTCCTTGTAGGACTCATTTATTTCCTTTGCGGTCTTGCTTATTTCCTTATAGGCCTTGACCTTTTGTTGGAGCCTCTTGAGAAGCCCTGTAACCGTGGTTTTGAATTCCATGTCCAGTCGTTTTTTTCCTCTGTTTCTTTCACATCTGATTTCTTTCCATGTCTCTGCATGGTGGCTGCTTCCCTGAGTTGGTCAATTAGCTTTGTGTGGTAGACTTCCTACAAGGGACAGTGGCTCAGCCTCCCCAGTTACATGAGGTGGTTATGGGTTGCACAGTCTTGCTGAAGTTAAGCTCAGGTTAATTGTTGTTAGCACTTGGAGGGGTTGATCTCCAGGCCAACTGTCTGTGAATTTCAGCTGTGCTCAGGTTGGATGGGCAGAGTCTTCAGGCCAAGCAGACAGCGTTAGCTCTGCCCTTTGCGGCCCCAGGGACTCTGTGCTGGGGGCAATGGCCGCCAGCAGCTCTGAGAGAGAGCCGCTGCTGAGCTCCACCGGCTGCCGGGGAATTCAGACTCTCCCCACATAAGTCTGCACACCCAATGTCTCACCCAGGGTCGTAAAACAAAGCAGTCTGAAGATTTTCCGAATGAGAGTGCAAGTCACGAGTGCTCTCTACGCGGTCATGCAGCTGAGCTGTTTGGGCAAGCTGCCTTCTCCACAAGCTGGCAGACCCCTGGAGCACCCGAGCTTCGGCGTGCCCTCCCACTGTTCAGTTTTCACCCGGTGTGATAGTGAGTTCCCTGGACTTCGCCCAGAGCTGGAGAATCAGTCCAGTGGGATGTCTCTGTCTCTTTGTTAGAGAAAACTGGCCGGTTTTCAGCCGCCCGCCCTCTCCGCTGGTACGCGCTCCAAACCTCTCTTTGTGCGAATCTTTCAATGCTGTCCGCCATCGCTCCTCCAAGTCACAGTGTCTTATTTTCACTTTTATTTGTGGAATTTTCACTGGGCCAGCTTTCTGATGATTCTGGAAGGTGTTTGTTCTTTCATTAAGTTGTAGTATTAAAATTGCTGAGTATGACGGCAAGATAGGTGCTATGCCGCCATCTTGGTTTTCTGCAAACATAACTTTTATATGCCCGTCCCTGGGATGGTTATATAAAAGTTATATTTCGGTTTATGATCAATTTTGAGTTAATTTTTTTGAAGGGTGTAAGATCTTTGCTTAATTTTATTTTGGTATTTTTTTGCATGTGAATATTCTATTGTTCAGCATTATTTGATTGTTAAGAAAACTATCTTTGAGAAACCAAAAAATGGGTGAGTTTATTGTGATGTTCTAGAACTGAACCCACAATATCTCTGAAGTATGACTGTATATTTGTGGCAACTCACAGAATATACAATACCAAGTGTGAAACCTAATGTACAGTGTGGGCTTGGGGTTCTAATGATGTGTCAATGTAAATTGTATGATTGTAACAAATGTACCAGTCTGGTGAAGAGTTTTTATAGCAGGGGAGGCTGTAAAAGCGAGAGTGAGCAAGGTATATATGGGAAACCTCATATTTTCTCAAGTTTTTCTGTGAACTTAAAAATGATTAAAGTCTATATAAACAACTGAAAACTCTATTAAAAAGCAGAATTAAATATTTTCAGAACCTAATGTGCCTCTAATACACCTTCAGTCATCTGAAATTGAAACATTCTTTTATTTCATAATTAATGATAACACCATCAGAAGCCACAAAACAGTTCACATAATTTGAGCACACAACTCTTGAGGAAGTTTAGTAAATTTTTACAAACATCATCTTTGTGGCTCATTGCCTCTTATGAGCCAAATATTGTCTTTCAGTATATTTGCATGCAAAGGACAGAGATGTACAAGAAATCAGTGAGTTGCACCAGATCACAGAAAAAATAGAGAAGTTAGTAAATAAAAACAGAAAAGAGCCTCAATCTAAGGCTCTTGTATGCCAGTCTGGCACACCTTTATTCTGGTCTCTGATTCTGCGGGGTTGAGTAAGACATAGGGACACCCAGTATGAAAAAGACTGAGTATATTCAGGCCATTTGTGTCTTTATGAAACTTTGCTTTGCGAACATTCCAGAAAGCCGCCTGAAGGGTGGTGAAGAAACCTGTCTGTGAAGAAGGCAGAAAACAAGTCTGGTGCTGCCTGGAGGGTTCTCTCTACCCCTTTTAGGTGAACTGGTGTGAAAAATATTGAAGAGGCCACTGAAAGAGGTACTCGAATTTCCTGGGGGTCCTCATTTTCTTTTTTCTGAGTGGTTATTATCTGAAGACTAGAGGCCCAGTCCATGGAGTTGTACACTGCCTGAGGGCACAGGGTCCCTCAGCCTGGCCTGTGCCCTCTCGCAATTTAAAGCACCTCAGGGGATGTTTGACTGCTGATTTCGGCCTGATCCCCACAGGCCAGGCTGAGGGACCCCACCTGTGCCCAAATCTGTGCACTGGGCCTCTAGTATGCATATAAGATCTTTGTTTAATATCTTCTCCTACTCCCTTCCCTCTGAGATTTATTAGCCTGTTCCATGTTTCCATGCCTGTGCACTGAGTGTCTGCCCCCTAATGGTCCATGTGTGTCATAGCTACTAGTTGAATGGTCAAACAGTTGCTTAGGCTTTTATATAGAGAGACTAGCGGCCTGGTACACGAAATTCGTGCACGGGGGTGGGAGATGTCCCTCAGCCGAGCCTGTACCTTCTCCAATCTGGGACCCCTCAAAAAATGTCTGACTGTTCGTTTAGGCCCAATCACAGTAGGATCAGGCCTAAACAGGCAGTCACACATCCTTCTCACAATCCAGGACTGCTGACTCCAAACTGCTCACCTGCCTGCCTCCCTGATTGCCCCTAACCACTTTTGCCTGCCAGCCTGATAACCTCCTAACCACTACCCTGCCAGCCTAATTGATGTCTAAGTGCTCCCCTGCCAGCCTGTTTGCCTCCAACTTCCCTCCTCTGCCGGCCTGGTCACTCCTTACTGTCCTTCCCTGCAGGCTTGATCACCCCCAACTGCCCTCCCTTGCTGTCCTGGTCCCTCTCAACTGCCCTCCCCTGCTGGCCATCTTCTGGTGGCCATCTTGTGTCCACATGGGGGCAGAATCTTTGACCACATGGGGGCAGCCATCTTGTGTGTTGGAGTGATGATCAATCTGCATATTACTCTTTTATTAGATAGGATACTATTCTGGATAAGACAGGGAACTTCTTGAGGTAGAGGAAACAGCAATGCAAAATAAGGCCCTGGTGTGTGGGAGGAGTGGAAGATCCCTGCTGTTGAATCCTAGTGAATCTGGGAGAAGGCCCTGGAGAAGAAGTGATCATGAGGAGGAGAAGTCTGAAGTATCTGAGAGAGCCAGCAGCAGGGTAGAAGAGGTCTACCTGTTTGTGTTTTATGCTGTTCAAGCATGTTCCCTCATAATCTGCTTTAGGCTTCCTCCCATTCAGCCCATGTGTTGACCTCAAAATAGATGAAGAGGCTCTGGCTAGAAAGGGAGGAAGTCTGCTATGGCACCACAGCCACTCGGGATATTATTAAGTTAGAAAGGGATGCAAATAGATGGATAACAATTGAGCTCTATTTTCTGGCCACAGAGCTGGCACCAGGCTGTGCTGAAGGAAACACAAACCAGAGCCTTGTTTTCCAATGGGTACTGCCCACCAAGGCCTCTTCTCAGAAAGAGTTATGGGAAAAAGCCAGTTAGGTTAATTTTTACTTGCTCAGTGTGTGCACGTGCACGCGCGCGCTCGTGATTGCTTTTGAAGTAGGAGGCATTTTTGGAGCATATTTGTTCATCTGCCTCTTGCATAGATTTCCAATTAAGGAGTTTGGCATTAAACTTCCTAGGAATTTCTATTCTATTCCTTATGATTCCATAATACTGAAGTCCCATGGTCCCCTGCACACTGTCAATTCCTAGCTCCTACTCAGGCTTTTTCTATTCTGGCTAACTCAAATTCCTTCTTTCCTTTTGTTCAGCCTCAGTCACTTTCATCAGAGTTTTTGGATCCATCTGAGGCTGACATCAGTTGAGTTTTTTTTTAAGTTTCATAAAGGCTTTTGTGTGAAGAAAACAATACTTACAGTTCACAGTTCTAAATTTAAAAACTTGCTTTTCTTAAGCTTTTAAGTAATTCATTGCAAAAAGCTAGTGAATTAAGAATTTTTAGATTGAAATTAAGTACAATTTATACTTGTTAATTGTAGGGTTAGTTTATACATTTCACAAACAAAATATGCATAATTCTTTAGATACTATATATAAACTTAATTATTTTATATTTTAATGGATTCAACAAGTGAATGCATAAATTCATTAATTTGAATGTTTCTATATATGTAAACACATTTTACAGACCTAGTAACTTACATTCTTGCCAATATTTCTATCTATAGTCCATCTTTCATATAATTGATTTTCTCAGGAATTGTAAGCAACTAAGAAAGCTGACATACAACCCCATAAACAAAATAATCTCAAGCACATAAACTACAATAACTAATATATGTAAAGTTAATAAATGTATATATTTACATATGATTTTCTTAAGCATTTTAACAACATAAAATTTAAACGCATAAATTTAATAAATCAGATTATCTTGACTATTGAAAATTGACTGCAAACATAAATGAGTAAAAAAAAATCCTTTGTCTGCTATGAGGTTGCTTTAAAACATCTTTAATACAAAGCATATATAAAGCAATAACATAATTTTGTTATATTTTCATACATAAATATATTCAAAGAAACATAATATATTTATTTTTTCTCATGTGTTTATTTTTGTGTATAGTCTCAGACATGCAAAGTCCTTTACTTAACTAAATAAAACAGAATCATCATTTCAGTCCCACCACAGTAGTTGAGATTATACACTCAGAGTCCTTGGTCTGAGATATGATACCAATGCTATGGACTTGGGGTTACTGGTCATTGATCAATGAATTAAAGCATGGAAGATGTGAACCAATACACAGCACATCCCAAGAAGATTTAGCTCAGTTTATAGAGTAAACCCCTTTCTGCTATGTCGATGGAGGATCCATTGGTACATCAATTTAGATATATACACTGAGTGACCAGATTATTATGACTTCCCCATCAGTACTTCATTTTGCCTTCAATACTGCTGCGATTCTTCTTGGCATTGATTCCAGGAGACACTGAAAGGTGATGCGTGGAATCTGACACCATGTCTGATGAGTAGCACTGTCCAATTCTGTGAAATTTAATGTTTGTGGAACCAGCTGCCTGATGGCTCTTTTAACTTTGTCCCACAAATGCCTAATTGGATTGAGATCTGGTGATTGTGGGGGCCACCTAAGCAAGGT
The DNA here is from genome assembly GCA_027563665.1 of Antrozous pallidus. Classification (NCBI taxonomy): domain Eukaryota; kingdom Metazoa; phylum Chordata; class Mammalia; order Chiroptera; family Vespertilionidae; genus Antrozous; species Antrozous pallidus. The sequence continues at coordinate 70,123,618 of CM050514.1, forward strand.
AAAGTCTCCCTTATGTTCTTGAAACCACTCCTGCACAATACAGCACTGTGGCATGGCATATTGTCTTGTTGGAAGAAGCCATCCCCATTGGGATATGCCATCAACATGATAGGATGAACTTGATTAGCAACAATACTCAGGTATGTTGTGCTATCCAGACATTGTTCCACACAAATTAAAGGGCCCAAATCATGCCAGGAAAACATGCCCCAAACCATAACACTGTCCCCCACGGGCTTGAAGGCTTGTACTCATGCATGCTATTTCTGCAAAATTCTCACTCTGCCATCTGCATGATGCAACTGGAAACGTGATTCATCAGACCATATGATTTTTTCCCAATGCTCAACTGTCTAATCCTTGTGTTCCTGTGTGAATTGGGGATATTTTATCCTAGTAACTGCAGACAGTAAAGGTGTTCGAACAGGCCTTCGGCTTCCATATCCCATATGATGCAATGTACAGCTAATTTGCCTACAAACATCAGGTGGTCATAATATCTGGCTACTTAGTGTATAAGTCTTGGCCCTTTTTCCAGCTCCACCTGATTCATGTATGCTTACGATACCATCTCACTCATTTTGGATAGATGAAACTGTAACACACACCCAGATTTCAATCTCTTGGCTTCCTGATTGGAATAACTACATGTACAATATTGCAGGTTATACTGCTTTAGCACCCACCCTTATTTAAGCTAGACAAGGCAGAAAATAAGGAAATGGGGTAAGTCTAGTGCTTTAGCTTCCTAGAACTGCTGTAACACAGTACCACAAAATGTGTTGTTTATTATCTCCCCATTCTTGAGGCTAGGCGTCTGAAATTAAGGCAGAGCCATATTCTCTCTGACAACTTTCTTGCCTATTCCTAGCTTCTGGTGGTTTTCTGGTAATCCTTGGCATTTCATGGCTTGTGATATAGATCACTCCAATCTTTATTCTTCACCTGGAGCTCTCCCCCTGACTCTTCACACAGCCTTCTTTTTATGAGGACACCAGTAATATGGCATTAGAGATCCAGCCTACTGCAGCATGACCCCATCTTAGCTTAACATTATATGGGCACTGACCCTAACTCCTAGTAAGTTCACATTTTGAAGAACCAAGGGTGAGGGCTTCAACATACCTTTTTGGGGAAGGCACGATTTAATCAATAACACCATGGTAGAATCAATGGTCTGTAGATACTGGTCATGTTAAGTGGATTTCTCAACCTGGCACTATTGACAGTGTGGACTGGGCAACTCTGCTGTGGAGGGCTGTCCTGTGCATTTAAGATGTTTAGAGCATCCCTAGCCTCTACCTATTAGACTCCAGTAGCATTCTCTTAGCAGCCGGCTGTGACAACCAGACATTTCCAAATGCCTCCTGGGAGCTGAGGTGTGTGTGTTGCCCTCAGTTGAGTAACACAGATAAAGGGTGAAGAAAACCATAGATAAGGGAATAGCTGGAGTTGGAGCATCTGAGGAAGTAAACAAGAGGCTGTCTTATGGCAGTGGGAAATGTGGAAATGCAGTCATGAAGGAGAAGCACCTTCTATACTAACAAAGATTAGGATGCCAGCATGGAAGTGAGTGCCTGAGGTAGGGTGAGGACTAAATTTCTAGAGGGGAAGAGACCAGGAAATTGGAAGAACCACTGCTGTACATATTGATATAATAAAAAGTTAGGACAGAAGTCATTTAGGAGATAGTGACCATTAGCCCGGAACTAAAATCTTCCAAGAACAACAGAAAAAGATCTAAGGGAGGTAAATGATTATAAGAAAGAGAAGCGATAAGTAAATTGATCATTTTAGATTCAAAGAAGGTGTTTTTTTTCATGCAGTCATAAAGGAAAATGGCCTGGAAGTGCCAGTGAGGGGCAAAAAAGACACCTCCTAACACCATACCCTGGGCCAGTGGACCAAAGAAGGCAAAACCACTGCAAGGGACTGACTATAGGGGAACACTGTCCTCAAGGGACACTGTGTTCAGTGGGTGTAGAGATTAAAGGAAACCTTCAGAAAAAAGGTTGAGGACACAGGGGTGTCTGCCGATGACTGGTTATGAGTTCTAAGGAACAGAGTTGAAGACTTTCAGGAATTGGGATCAAGGGAAGACAGAGTCAGAAAGGGAATTCATAGCACCTAATAAAGATTAGTGTCTGGAAAGAGTTCTTTTCTAGGAGTCAGCTCCCAGTTTCTACCAGTGACTGACATAAACAGGGAAAAAGACATGTCAGGTAATGTTGAAGAAAATGGTGCATTTGAGATGTAGGGGAAGGGGTCTTGTCAAGAGCATGGGGAAGTTCTGGGAATCCCTCTTGATTTCCCATGATGGATTGTCAGGGTCATTCCTCATCAACCCTGAGTGGCAGCTCTGAGGGAAGCTTCTGTTTCTGGGGTCTGTAGTTTCCGCCAATAAGATAGAGAAAAAAGGTGTTGGGCTTTGGAACCCGACTCACCTGAGTCTGTGCCACAGCTCTGAGTTTTGTGTTTTTTTGACACAAGCCCCCTTCTGTTTGATTGTCAACAGTAGCTCCTCAGAAAGTTACTGTGTCCACATAATCATCTGGCTGTAGGAGAATCTCAGCACATTATGTGGAAATTTCCTAGGGGAAAGGATATCTGTGTTGGTCAAAAATGACATGCACATTTAAGTTTTTAAGCAAAAATCTCACCAACATATGTGCTAAAATGTCTGCTGAGTTGTGCAGATATGAATAATGCAGTTACACTTTATTTTTTGCACTTTTATATAACCCATGGGAAGAAATACATCTTATATTATTTATTATATAGAGTACATACTCAGGACCATTTCATGAATTAATAGTTGCCCTTATCACAAGTTATGTACTCTAGTAAATTCCTTTTCCCCCATTGTTTCATGTAGAAGCCGTTTTAAGTTCATTGTATGATCCCAAATTTGAAGTAACTTTAACCTATTTCAAGAATATTTATTGAGCACCTTTTACGTGCCTGTTTTTTTAAAAATATATTTTATTGATTTTTTTATTTTTTATTTTTATTTTTATTTATTCATTTATTTTTTTACAGAGAGGAAGGGAGAGGGATAGAGAGTCAGAAACATCAATGAGAGAGAAACATTGATCAGTTGCCTCCTATACATCCCCTACTGGGCATGTGCTGGCAACCAAGGTAGATGCCTTTGACCATAATCTAACCTTGGACCCTTCAGTCCACAGACCAATGCTCTATCCACTGAGCCAAACCGGTTAGGGCTTACATGCCTGGTTTTGATGGCCACTGGGAATAAGATGCGGAGTCTGTTGCACAAGCCACTGAGAAAAACAAATTAAGTTCTATATTAAGCACCAAAATATAAATCTGTAAAAGTAATGCAGGATCTTAGCCTGGAAAAACTGAAAACAATCTTTAAGAAGAGAGAACATTTAAACTGTGCCTTGCAGGATTTTGTTAAAACAGAAAATGTATCATGTAAACGTGTATTCTGTTCCAAATGGTTGCTTCTTAAGTGGAGCCTTATTACAGAGTTCTGAGTTATACAAATATTATTTTACCGCTTTCCCAAGTCTTCAAATTTTAGCAGAAACAGTTTGTTTATGTAGAACGATTTCTCTGCTGGCTGTCTAACTATAGCCTCAAAAGCAATCCCCCAAAGGAAGTAACAGGAGAGGACAGACTTGGATAAAGAAATGACAAATGAGAAAGCTTTCTGGAAGTACAGTAGCTTCCCCTATATCTGCCAGTGGGATGCCTGAAAGAACATATATATTCTTTCCTACACATACAGATCTATGGTAAAGTTTAACTTACAAATCAGACATAGCAAGTGATGAAAACAAAATCCACTAATAGAATAGAGCAGTTATAGAAATACTAGGAGCCCAGCACGTGATTCGAAATCGCGCAGTGCCGCTCACCCTCGAATCGTTGGGCTGGCCCTGCCTTGCTCTCCCGCCCTTGAAGCAGCAGTGGCTGCTGCCGATCAGGCCCTCCCCCAGCGCAGACATGCGTGGAGCCCCTGCCACCCAACCCTCCACGCTGCGTGCGCAACTTCCTCCTGTCTGGTTGAACCATTACGGCATCCTGTTAGCACATTTCTCTATTATATATATAGATACTATAATAAAAGTTATGCTGCATTATTAATTAAGTAAAATAAGGGTGACTTGAACATAAGCACTGCGATTCTACAACAGTCACTCTGATAACTGAGCTAGAGGCTACTCCTACTAGTAAGTGATTAATGGGCAGGCCACGTTTACAGCAGACACACCAGGCAGAGGGATGATTGAAGAGCACATAATTTCAAACTAATGAATTGTTTTATTCCTAGAACTTTCCACTTAATATTTTTGGACCATGGTTTGATTGCAAGTAACTGAAACTGCAGAAAGAGAAACCATGGATAAGAAGAGATTACTCTATTTCCATTGGATATACCAGGAGAAGCACATACCAAACTAGTGAGACCTAATTTTCCTGCAGGCATTCTTTTATTTTAGTACTTTTTATTGATTTCAGAGAGGAAAGGTGAGGGAGAGAGAGAGATAGAAACATCAATGATGAGATAGAATCATTGATCGGCTGCCTCCTGCATGTCTCTGTACTGGGGTTCGAGCCCACAGCCCAGGCATGTGCCCTTGACCGGAATCAAACCTGGGACCCTTGAGTCCGCAGACCAACACTCTATCCACTGAGCCAAACCAGCCAGCCCTGCCAAGCATTCTTTATCATCTTCACCTTGCTGGGACTACAAAGAGAACATTAAGCTCTCTTCACTCAAGATAACTTGCAATTTTCTGGGGAGGGGGACAGAGAAATTAAAGAGGAAGACAGGTCGGATTGCATGAAGCCATGAGATGAGGACATCTTGCCTAGGGTACCATGGGATGGGACTCAGCCAAAGCTCCGTGGAGGAGGGGGCAGGTGGAATCTAAGTATATGTTCATTTCTTTTGATCAGAAGTTGTGCCTTCAAGCTCTATGAGGGGTCAAGCAGGGAACCAAAATGAGTGAAGCAGCCTGAGTATAAGACAAGATGTGGTGGGGTCTCTGGCAAACCAAGAGCCATGGGGAGTCTAAAGAAAGCAATGGGTTTGTGCAAGAGGAGACACTCTATAGCAAGCATGTGAAACTCAAAGGCTAACATGGGCCAAATAAACAAGGATTAAGTTTATGTGGGCTGCAAAAAAACGAAAAGCTTTAATTTTCATAGAAACATAGGTTTATTTTGACAGAGACATGCTGAATACTAAGGGCTAAAATAAATGAGTAATGGCTAACAAAATAATGGAACATTTTAATAAAAATTAATATTTTTTCTTGAACATTATTTTACCAGTACTGAATATCTGCACAAATAAATAATAGTAAAGCATATAAACCAATTTTTTGTTGTTCTCTGAAAGCGAAATATTTCTTTTTTTTCATCTTTATTGTTCAGTTTATTAATTATATTGTTCCTTTTTTCCCCCCTTATAGCACCCCTCCACCTAGTACCCATCCCACCCTCCGCCCTCACCTACCTCCACTGTCCTCTCCCATAGTTGCATGATTTTTGTCCAGTCTCTTGCTGCACTTCCCACACCCCTTTTCTCTGCAAGAATTGTCAGTCCATTCCCTCTCTATGTCTGTGATTCTGTTACATTCACCAGTTTATCCTGTTCATCAGCTTATTAATTCACTTGATTTTTAGATTCATTTGTTGATAGATGTGTATTTGTTGTTCCTAATTTACACTTTTATCTTGTTCTTCTTTCTCTTCTTAAAGAATATCTTTCAGCATTTCATACAATATTGGTTTGGTGGTGATGAACTCCTTTACCTTTTCCTTATCTGCGAAGCACTTTACCTGACCTTCAATTCTGCATGATAGCTTTGCTGGATAGAGTAATCTGGTTGTAGATTCTTGCTATTCATCACTTTGAATATTTCTTGCCACTCCCATCTGGCCTGCATTGTTTTTGTTGAGAAATCTGCTGACAATCCTATGGGTGATTCCCTTATAGGTAACTAACTGTTTTTCTCTTGTTGCTTTTAATATTCTCTCTTTATCTTTTGATCTTGGCATTTTAATTATGATGTGCCTTGGTGTGGTCCTCTTAGGATTCCTATATATTGGGGTTCGGTGAGCTTCTTGGACTCCTAAGTCAATTTCTTTCACCAGTGTGGGGAGTTTTTGTTCACTATTTCTTCAAATAGGTTTTCGTTGTCTTGGTCTCTTTTTCTGGCACCCCTATAATTCAGATGTTGGTATGCTTGAGGTTGTCCCAGAGGCCCCTTACACTATCTTCAATTTTTTGGATTCTTGCTTTTTCAGCTGAGTGGATTTCCCCTCTTTTTATTTCAAACTTTAACTTGGTTCTTGGGGTGCTCTAGAGTACTTTTAGGTCTTTGTATAATATTTTTTATTTCAGTCAGTGTATGCTTAATTTCTGGTTGGTCCTTTTTTATATCCTTGAGAGTCTCGTTCATATCCTTGAAGGTCTCGTTCATTTCCTTATAGGTCTTGCTTATTTCCTTATAGGTCTCAACCTTTTCTAGGAGCTTCTTGAAAAGCCCTATAACCGTGGTTTTGAATTTCATGTCCAGTCGTTTTTTTTCCTCCATTTCTTTCACATCTGATTTCTTTCTATGTCTCTGCATGGTGGCTGCTTCCCTGAGTTGGTTAATTAGCTTTGTGTGGTAGACGTCTTACAAGGGACAGTGGCTCAGCCTCCCCAGTTACATGAAGTGGATATGGGTTGCACAGTCTTGCTGAAGTTAAGCTCAGGTTAATCGTTGTTAGCACTTGGAGGGATTGACCTCCAGGCCAATTGTCTGTGAGGTTCAGCTGTGCTCAGGTTGGATGAGTGGAGTCTCCGGGCCAAGCAGACAGTGTTAGCTCCACTCTATGCGGCCCCACGGACTCTGTGCCTGGGGCAATGGCCACCAGCACCTCTGAGAGGGAGCCGCTGTTGGGCTCCACCTGCTGCCGGAGAATTCAGACTCTCCCCAAATGAGTCTGCACATCCAACGTCTCACCCAGGGTCACTAAACAATGCAGTCTGACGGTTTTCCGAATGAAAGAGCAAGTCACGAGTGCTCTCTGCTCGGTCACACAGCTGCGCTGTTCCCAAGTTCACGCGCACTCTGCACAAGCTCGCCTTCTCCACAAGCCGGCAGACCCCTGCAGCACCCGTGCTTTGGCGTGCCCTCCCACTGTCCAGTTTTTATCCCCTATGATAGTGGGTTTCCTGGACTTCACCCAGAGCTGGAAAATCAGTCCATTGGTATGTCTTTGTCTCCCCCATTTGAGAAAACTGGCCAGTTTTCAGCCGCCCACCCTATCTGCTGGCATGCGCAATCCTCCAAACCTCTCTCCGTGCGTATCTTCAACACTTCCTCAGCCACTCTTCCGAGTCACAGTGTCTTATCTTCACTTTTGTTTGTGGAATTTTCACTCAGCCAGCTTTCTGGTGATTCTGGATGGTGTTTGTTCTTTTGTTAACTTGTAGTTTTAAAATTGCTGTGTATTGTGCCAAGATAGGTGTTTTACCTATGCCGCCATCTTGGTTCTCCCAGCAAAATATTTCTTGTGGCACACACCAAACAAGTCAGTTCAAGACTAATGATGTGGCAATTGATTGCTAAAATATTCACTGCTGATATTAGTGCAGAGAAATGGTAAGCTTGCGCATAAGGAGTGTAAGGGAAATGAATGCAACACAATTATAGTAATCAGTCATTAGCAAACATTGTAGTTCATTATTAATTATGTATAACAGGATATTGTAAAAGTTAAGTTATGAAGATTTTATTAAAACTTTTCTTATCTACTGTTAAATTGGCTGGGCCACACAAATATCCATTGTGGGCTGCATGTGGCCCATGGGCCACCAGTTTGACATGCTTGTTCTAGAAGATTAATTAAATCAAAACACACACACACACACACACAAAAAAAAAAAAACTGAGTCAGATTACTCACTTTTATAGAATATTTTCTCATTTTGTTAAAATACTTTGTAGGCCAACAAACACAACTACTAACAGATGAGGTCATTCATGACCAACATTTGATTTCTGCTCAGTTAACAATCTTTTCCCAGAATTGTGTTTTTAAAATGAAATTTACTTATTGGAAATAACTGTTTAGTTAAAGAGAAAGTGACCTAATATGCTAATTCACAATACAAAATAAATGGAACTAGTGTTTTCTATGTTTCTCTTATGGGCTAGGTACCAGGAAAATAACTTATAGCATCTGAGAAAGAGACAGTGGTTTTTAGAATAGGATAAAGTCTGTGGAACCTTGGAGAAAATGTAGGATGAAACACTGTAAGGGGAAGGGATGAAACAGGGTAAGAATGCTCCAGGAGAGGCCCTCTTCTGTTATTGTGCTTTTACCTTCTTTGCAGAGTAGGGGAAAGGGAAATTTTTTAGCAAGGATCTACCCTATTATCCTATTTCAGTAATAAATTAGTCTCTCTCTCTCTCTCTCTCTCTCTCTCTCTCTCTCTCTCTTTCTCTCCCTCTCTCTCTCTCCCCTCTCTCTCTCTTTCTCTAACTAGGAACTATTGTTATCTCTTGAACAGTTTAGGTCATGAGTCTCTAGGATTTCTACCTCCCTCTAATCTGATTTAGCTTCTGTTTAGTGGACTGTAGAGGAATAGATATAATGGAACAGGAGAATGAGTGAAGGGATGAGGAAAGGGAAGGGTTGGGAAGGAAGGCAATATGGAACACATGGGCCAGCTCTCCCCATATAGAAGTAGCTGTGTCCCAATGGAGACAGACCCTACAGAAGGTAAATTACCTTCCTTTCTCTCTCCCTCTTCTCTTCTCTACCTGCTCTCTCTCTCTCTCTCTCTCTCTCTCTCTCTCTCTCTCTCTCTCTCTCTCTCTCTCTCTCTCTCCATTCCTTCATTTTTTAAAAAAATTCTTAAATGAGACATTGAACTGGATACACCAAGATTTGGAAAGACTGGAGGCAGTGAAAATTTAATACCATTGTTTACTATTCTTCCAGGAACCTCTGACATACTAGCCAAAATGTATGCATTTCACAGGAACCAAGGCATCAAGCAAAGCCTCGACCAAATCTCAGACCCTGAGAGCATGCTGTGCCCTGGTGCCGCCTGCCTTTGTTGATGGATCCTTTAAAACATTCTGCCTAGAGTCTCTGTAAGTGTTACTCAGACCATAAACTCTGACTTTTAGTTGTGGTAAAAAACCTGAAGGGTTTCCTGGGGTGGAGGGGACAAGCTGGAGGAGCGCAAAATACGTGTTCAAAAGGTTAAAAAAGGGACAGGGGTGTCTTGACTACGAATAACTTGTGCGTAAATGCTGTCATTTCCAGGCCCGTCTTGTGTCACTTGAGAGAATCAGATGAATCCACTGGAGGAGATAAGCAGTATATCTTCATGGAACATGAGTAGTCTCACTAGGTAGGCCATGATAACTGAGATATTTTTCTGTGCCAAATACCATCCTGGGCTTTTCTAGCTGCCAAGTTCCTGCAGCCCCTTACATCGAGGAATGGATATAGATGTTCAAGTTCTAGGGATTTATTCCAAGTTCTAGGGATCCAGTTCTTAGAAGGGAAAAATAGAACCACCATTAAAGGTGACTATGCTTTATGGGAGGGAACAAACATTCATTTAGCACCAATGCAATTATGAGACTTTTGAGTCTTAAGGCCAGCTAATGGCTCAAAGAAAGAGATTATGGTAATATTAAGAAGGCACTTCTTTATTTGTCTGTAGGAAAGTTGTTTCTCTGTAAGTGTGGGAAGCATCAGATGAATCAACTTCAGGGAGATGGTTGCACAGATATGAAGCTCTGCTGGGCATTCCCAGTCTATTTTCTAGTCACAGTCAACAATGACTTCTTCCTGCCTGGAAACTAATCTTCCTGTTTAGACTTAACTGAACCCAACCAGAAATAATGAACAATAATGTGAATAAAATCTGGGCATTCCTGGGTAGCGATTCCAGAAAACTATAGTCAGAAATCTGCAAATATGATACAATAAAAGTATAAAAGAATCCTAAAAGACACCCAATTCCATGCAATGAAATTTCCCTCCCAACTGTTCAACCATTGAACCACTACTCCAATTGCCAAAGGCCAGCTATACATAATTCAGCCCCTCGTATGAGCATTTCCAATGATTAGAAACTTCGCCCTTTTACTTTCTATTACTTGGTTCTAGCTCTGTTCTCTGGATCTCTGTATTATTTTTCTAGGGCTACCATAATAGATTATCATACATTTTGTGGCTTACAACAACAGAAATGTATTTTCTCACTCCTCTGGAGGCAGAAAGTCCACAGGGCTACACACTCTATGAAGGCTCTATGACAGTCTGTTCTTTGTGTCTTCTAGCTTTTGGTGGCTCCAGGCATTCTTTGTCTTGTTGACACTTCACTCTAACCTCTGCTCACATGGTCCCACTGCCTTTTCCTCTTCTCAGAGCCTCTTATAAAAACACTGTTCATTGGATTTAGGACATGCAGAGACAATTCAGGATGACCTCATCTCAAGGTCCTTATCTTAAAGCCTCACATACACATTTTCCAAATAAGGCCACACTCTCGGGTTCTAGAGAGGCCCACATCATGCTTTCTTCTGACCTTCCGTTCACTGTGTTGCCCTTGGAAAAGGCTGCTTTCCTTTAACTAGCAATAACTGAAACTTAAAAAAGAATAAGAAAGAAGTCATGCTCTGAAACAACAAAATCGATGACCACATTGCTAATCATTCATTGAACATTGGTTATGAATGCTGACTCTTGGATTCAAATATGTAGACTATAGTTAACAACAAAAAATAACCTGTTAATGTAATTATAAGAAAATATTGGTTAAAAACATTTAAAAAATAACAGGGTGTTAATTTTCACATATGACATATTGACCAGAAATTTTGTATGTTAAATCGTGGTCCATAAAATCAAAGGTTTATTGTAGTAGTTTAAGCATTAACTTTTTTTTTTCTTAATTGATTAATGTATTACATATGTGTCCTTACTCCCCCATTACCCCCTATCCCAGCTCATGCCCTCACCACTCTGATGTCTGTGTCCATTTGTTAAGCTTACATGCATGCATACAAGTCCTTTGGTTGATCTATTGCCCTTACCTCCACCTCCCCTACCTTCCCTGTGAGATTTGATAGTTTTTAAAAATATATGCAGGCAGGTTAATTTTATGTGTTGAATTTCTTCAGGACAAGGATTTGATTAGAGCTTCCCTTTGCAACTATCTCTCAGGACTCAGTGCAGTTGGATAGCTGAAACAGTGCTCCATAAATGCTACCCACTGCAAGGTACATGCTGTTCTTATTACCTTAAACACAACTGGCAGATAGACATGTATAAAATAGTAAGGAGAAATGTAATGTCACTCTCTAATACTTCATTGGTATAGAGTCTAATTATCACAAACTTCAACTACTAACATCATTTCTTTTCCATTTCTTTGTTCAATAAAGTCAAGCCAAGCATGAGCCCCAGACTTGTGAAATCACTGTTTTCTTTCTTTTCATATTTTTGGCCACTTTTGAAATGTGTTCTCTGATATGTTTAACTTTCAATGAGAGTGAATGGGAATTCATTCAAGTCTGGTTTCATAAGTGTTAGCTTCATTAGTGGTTCTTGGGGTTTTTTGTTGTTTTTAACATGATATATCTGGAAACTTTCTCCTCCTTGCCCAAGACTGTGTCTCTCTCTTGTTCATTCACAGTAAGATACAAGGGAAAAAATAGCTTTGCTGAAAACAGTCAAAATTATTATAGACAGAGGAAAGAATTCCCCAGAATTTAAACATAGAGTCAGAACTGTACATATTGAATATCAAACGAGATGTTTACCTATTCACTGCCAAAGAAGCTGGAGGTCTGTCAAAAACCAGTGATGAAAATAGCTTTGACCCTCATTCACTGTGAAACAGTCTGGGAAATTTTTGGGTTCCAGTAAGTTCTGAGGTTCTGTAACTATATTTAAATGTAGGAAATAGTTTTGTTCTTTCGAGTCAGTACCCTAATCACATTCTGTCAGGCTGCATAGAGTGTTTGTAGCTACCTTGGGAGTTTCTGCTGCTTAGTTCTCTCGTCTATCCTGGTAAAGGACTTGCTTGATTTCAGTGAGTTACCTGACATTTCTAGGCCTTAGTGTCTTCACCACTGAAATTCTTTCTAACTCTAATTCTTTCTTTCTATGATTCTTCCACAGAGACCACATGATATACGGCAGGAGGTTTCAGTTTACCCAGGAGCATTAATGTCCATCGACTCTTGAGACTCTAGGTCCAAAACTGTAGCTAGCTTTTTATACAAGACTAGGGGCCTGGAACACTAAGGGGGGGGGGGTGTCCCTCAGCCCACCCTGCACTGTCTCTAATCTGGGACCTCTCAAGGGATGTCTAACTGCCTGTTTAGGCCCCACCCTGCCAGGGCATTCGGACATCCCTCTCACAATCCAGCACTGCTGTCTCCCAACCACTCACCTGCCTGCCTGCCTGCCTGATTGCCCCTAACTGCTTCTGCCTCCAGCCTGATCACCCCATAACCACTCCACTGCTAGCCTGATTGACACCTAATTGCTCCCCTGCCGGCTTAATTGCCCCTACCTGCCCTCCCCTGCTGGTCTGGTAACTTCTAACTGCCCTTCTCGACAGACCTGGTCACCCCCAATTATTCTCTCCTACTGGCCCAGTCACTCCTAACTGCCCTTCCTTGCCAGTTTGGTTGCCCCAAACTGCCCTCGCCTGCAGGCCTGGTCCCCTACAATTGCCATCCCCTGCCAGCCTGGTCCCCCAAACTACCCTCCCCTGTAGGCCTTGCCCCCCCCCCCACATCTGCCCTCCTCTGCTGGCCTAATCACCCACAATTGTCCTCCCCTGCCAGACATCTTGTGGCAGCCATCTTGTGTCCACATCGGGGCCATCATCTTGTGTGTTGGAGTGATCGTCGATTTGCATATTACTCTTTTATTAGATAGGATAATGGCTTCTGATAACACTTGGGGATAAAACCCAGTCACATCAACTGTAAGTTAATAGGTTTGAAGTTTTAACAAGGAATGCATTCTCTCTTTCCACAGGATTTATAAATTAAAGTTAGCTGTAAGTCAAAGTAGAGAGAAGCATTTCCTTTACCCAAGGGTTCCAACCATATCTGGGCAGCCACATAACTGACTTGGCCTTTTAGAAACCCACTGGGACAAGCAAAAAGGGAGAATAAGATTCTGGGATATCTTTAGGTGGTTTTCACAAAACAGGTTGGTGCACTTCCATCCACACAATAGAATCAATAGCACTGAAATTTTAATGCTTCCTGCTATTTATTACAGAAGAGCCATCTAGTTTATTAATTAATATATTCCTTAAAAGCAAGTAAAGCCATCATATGACTTATTTCTACATGAGATATTTAGAATATTGTCTGATTTGTAAAAAGGAAAGCCAACATGTATACAAGTTTATGACGTTACTAAATACAGACTAAACCATAGATACAGAATCATGTGGTATCTCAAGTACGTCACCTGGGCAGCTGGGCTTCAGTGCCTTTCTGCTGTTGGACTAAAAAGTGAAAGAAACTTCCAGAAAACATAACTTATTTTTGAGTTCCAACTTTTTGAGTTGAATTTTTTCACTATCAGGACTAATTTTTTTTTTTTTAGTTGAAAGCATCAAAGCATCTGTTGTGTTCTGTGGAGCCTTTTGAGTTCTGGCAGGGTTTTAATAGCGTGACATATCATCAGATCTGGTAAAGCAGCATAACTCTAAGGAGAGAATTCAGGGAAATCAATTTTGGCTTCCCTGTAAGTGTTTTGGAGGGCCCTCTGCCATCACTGATGGCAGGTTATGGCTGTTTATATCCCAGGGCAAGATGGTAAAACCTTATTCAGAAAGCCAAATGCTAAATAGCAAGAACATTAAGTTTTATTCCTTTTGCCTTATCCAGAGTGCAAAGAAAGGCCAAATCATTCTGGATGGTGTACTAGGGAATAGGCAAAGTAGGTTGTCTCTCTACTCAGCCAAAGGTAGCTCCAACTGCCAGTACTCCTACCTCCTCTTCAGCCCCATGTCTAATGTTCATGTCTGAACAAGGGTGAGGCTGACTGTGATATGAGCTTTGTGCTATTTCAGTGGGAATTTTGGGATCACAGAGAAAACATGCCTTAACACATTAACTTGCACTTGAGCCTTACAGCCTTTCAGTAAGACAGACTTGGTGCACACCCAACTTATCTATACTAATAAAAGGGTAATATGCTAATTAGACTGGGAGACCTTCCAGAAGCCATGGTGGCAGGGCCGAGGTAGAGGTGGTTAGAGGCCAAGAGGGGAGGGCAGTTGTGGGTGATCAGGCCAGCGGAGGGGACAGTTGGGGGTGAGCAGACCAGCAGGGGGGCCAGTTGGGGCAAGAAGGCCCTCAGTGGGAGTCAGGTGGGGGTGATCAGGGCAGGGGGGAGCAGTTTGGAGTGAGCAGGCCAGTAGGGGGGGGGCAGTTGGGGGCGAGCAAGCCAGTGGGGAGAAAAGGTGAGAGCAAGCAGGCTGACAAGAGGGGGCAGTTGGGGCTGAGCACACTGGCACGGGGTTGGGGGGGCAGTCGGGGGTAATTAGGCTGGTGGAGCGGGGCATTTGCAGGTGAGCAGGCTGGTGGCATGAGGTAGTTGGGGGCGAGCTGGCCAGCATGCAGAGTGGTTAGGGGCAGTTAGGCAGGCAGACAGGTGAGCAGTTAGGATCCAGCAGTCCTGGATTGTGAGAGGGATATTAGACTGCCAGTTTAGATCTGATCCCAGTAAACCAGCAGTAGGACATCCTTTGAGGGGTCCCAGATTGGAGAGTGTGCAGGCTGGGCTTAGGGACTCCACCCCCCAATCCTCCCTGTGCACAAATTTTGTGCACTGGGCCACTAGTAATTAATAAAATGCAAATTCAGTGAGATGAAGTGACTGATCACACATTACTAAATATTAGGAATGGAAATCAAACCTCATTCTTTTGGCTCTAGATTCATTATGCTTCTTTTAGGCCTCATGACCACCAATTCTAAAAGTCCTTTCCTCCTCTCTAGTTCAATTACACTTTCCCATGGGCAGAAAGGTTGTTCCAATGCAAAGGTGTCTGTACTCCTTCCTCTCATAATGTATTAGCATAAAGTAAACTTGTTCAAGAAAATATATTATCTGCTGGTATTTGGCATCCAGGAAAATCAAGCAAGCAAACAGATGAAAAATAATCCCTGCCCTTGCCCAGGCAGGTGTGGCTCAGTTGGTTGAAGCACCATCCCATATACTAGAAGGTCATTGTTTTGATTCCTGGTCAGGCACATACCCAGGTTATAAGTCTGATTCTGGTTAGGGCAGTACAGGAGGCAGCTGACCTCTCTCTCTTTCACCTCTCTCACACTTTCTGTCTCTCTCTCCCTCTCTCTTTCTCTCTTACTTCCTTTCTCTAAAATCAACAAAAAGCATGTCCTTAGGTGAAGATTAAAAAAACAACAAAACTCTGCCCCCATGAACCTTACAGTCCAACGGAAGGAGGTAAATAAAATAAACAATATTTCATGGTAGATGTGATGGGTGCAATGGAGAAAAATGAAGCAGGAGAAGGTGAGAGTGATTGCTGTTGATGGGGTTTATGTGACTATCTGAAACACACACACACACACACACACACACACACACACACACACACACACTCCGGGCAGAAAGACAGAAAGAAGAGTCAGTGCCAAAGCCCTGTCATGGAAGCATATCTGTGTGTAGGTGAGATAGCAAGGAGGCTAGTGTGGTTGGCAGAGCAAGAAAGAATATTTCTGAGAGTGTGAGGGAGTCCATCCAATCTTGTAGCGACTAAGAGCCAGTGTAAACATTTTGGCTTCTACTCTAAATAAGATGGGAAGAACTTGGAAAGTTTATGCAGAAGGATCACATTATTTGTCTTGAATTCTATTTTAAAACAGTATTAAAAATAGGTTATAAGGGGGAGAAACCAGAAGCAGGAGATTAATTAGAAAGGTATAGCAACAATCTAGGGGAAAAAATAATGATGGTTAGGCCAGGTGGTAGGATTGGGAGTAGAAGTTGGCGTCTGAGTGTATGTCAGAGCAAACAGGATATATTGACAAATAGGATGTGGGATGAGTTACAGGATGAATAATTGGGACAGAGAAGGCATGGGCAGGAAGCTTGGGGAAAATCAGCCTCGTTTTTTTAAATCTGCAAAACTGGGCTTAAATACCTTCCCGACCTCACAAGGCTCATATGAATACAATGTTTGTACAATAGTTGGCTTGCTTAGAATTGAAAAATAGCTTTGCATGACTTTGTGCAAGTTCATTAATTAACCTGATCAACTGAGTGGGGAGACTGAGGTCAAATCTGGAATGTTTTGAGAAACAACATTACAGTTGTGAAGAATTAATTTAGGAAGCTTTTATTTTTAAAAAGTAAAATTTCTTTCCTGATAAGTTAAGAATAACAATAGAGGAAAGTTGGCCAAGAAAAACTATTTTATCCAAAGTTTAATGAACCCCAGTTGTAACATAGATTTCATTCTCTTTGAACTTGTGTTTATGAAATGTTTCCTACTTGGTGATTAACACTTTTTTACCCCCAACTCCCTTGGAAATCCTCACTTTCAGTTTTAACTTTATTTAAGCAATTTTTTTTACTCCCCCCCCCCCCCCCCCGTCTCTGAATAGATTTACCACCAATCTGGATTTTTTTCTAATAAGACAATTATGTGATTGAATTATTATTCTAAGTGACTCAAATAATTACAATTTTCTCAATTTGGCTTAAGATATACAAAGCGTAGGCTGCTTCTTTCCAATTCAGAAGAAACACTATAAGATAAGTAGGGAGGATTTAGTGAGCCTGTCCCTGGAGTGAGAAAATAAAAGCCACAGACATCTGGGGTCTGCCAGCTCTGAGTCATCCCTTCCTCCTCCTTTCTCCATTCTCTTTGACCCTTCAAATTCTGTCCATGAAAATTTACCCATTCTAAATCCAAACCTCTCAATATCCTTCAAGGTAACTGGTAATCCATTTAATAAACCAATTTAAATCCAATTATTAGTGAGTGAAGAAGGCTTAGTCCTATCACTTTCAGCAGTTTAAGAGGAATTCTCAGAAAGGTCATGGCTAGAATGTTTAGGCACTTCAGAGAGCTGTTTAATAAATAGTTCTTCCTTTAAGAAAGACTCAAAATCTCATAAGGTGGTCTTCTTTGCCTATGTTCAGTATTTTTTTAAATAAATGATTAGATCTTTATTAAGAAGAAGTAAAAACTGGGAGAGTGTGAGACCTGCCCAGTCTAAGCTGACCTGCATAGAGGTCTTAGGGGAATAGTGAGGAGCTGGAGAAAGGGGTACCTGACTGAGGAAGGCCCCCAGTGGTGCAAGGACTTAGGATTCTAAGAACAATCTTAGGGCCACTGTCTTCTTCATTCATGATGCTCCCTTAGTGTATGACCTGGCAGCTGCAGCTGTAGCTATATTTCCACTTGTCGAATGTCAGGCTCAGGTAGCTACTGGCTGTGTACTTGTTGCTCTGTTTCAAGAGCTTGGTGATCTCCACATTCTGGTGTCGGGATTGCCATTTGCCTTCCAGGCCACTGGCATCCTGCTGGGATGCAAGTCACCAATGGGAACACAGTGGCTAAGGTTGCAGACTTGGGCTGACCCAGGACCAGGAGCTGGGTCCTGTAGCCAAAGACATACCACAGTGACTGAGGCTCTGACTAAAACCCACCAGGCCAGTACCTAAGGCCTGATCCAAGGGGCTAGTCTGAAACAAGAACATACTGTCCCTCAGACTCTAAAGGTTACTTCCTTCCCAGGTTTGGATGGCCGTGGCCCTGCCCAGTAGCATCAGCTGCCCAGTGTTGCTTAGGGCCAGAGCTGTGATCCCCTGAGTCCTCATTTGGCCAGTCCTGGGCCTCATCTGCCTTCATGGTCAAAAGCACCTCTGGCCTGACCTTCAGCATAAACTACCTTAGGGTGTGGGTACTATTGGCAGGCACCTGCGGTACTCGCTGGCAGTGGCCATCTAAGTGTATCTTGGCCTGAATCGCCCCATCTCCTGCCTGGGCCTTCTCTGGTGTCTGCTAGGTACCTGGTCTTCTCCAGGGTTGTCATCCCTGGGGATATTCTTTAGTGTCATCTGCCAATTGTCCTGCTGGTTGGGATCCAGAACTCAACCATGTTCCACCACAAACCCTGCTGGCCCTGCCCCTGCTCCTGGGATACTGCAGGGGGAGAGGGGCACATCTGTTCCTCCATCTTTCTCTGGTTCTGCAACAGTGCCTCTGGTCTATAGAGCATCTCCCTGGGGCCTGGAGGGGCTGTGGAGGGCAACTGAGTGCCTAGTAGACAAGGAATTGAGTTCCTTGGGGGTAGACCAGAGCTACTTTTCTAATCAGGCCCTCACACTAGGGCCCCTGCACACTCTGCTCCTGCCAGTCAAGCTCAGCCCTTCCTTGGCTGGTTGAGTCAAGTCCAGCAGGTTTGGTCAACTCTTCACTCGGCTTCTCACCTAGGCAGGGGTACTTCAGGGAGTGATCTATACCCCTCACTCAAGCAGTAATGTCAAGATAATCAATGTTGAAACCACCCAGGCCCTGTTTCCTCTGGGCCTCATTTTCCTTAGCCATGGAATGGGGAGTTTCCTTTGCAGCAAGAAGGGCCAGAGGACAATTGTGTTTGCTAAGCACCAGCACATAGCAGGGGTTAAACAAATGCTGGTTCTCTGCCTACCTGCTCTTCCTTTGGGCTTCGGAACAAGTCTTATCGTGTCGTTGAACCAAGTGTCTCTGTTTCACGGGTGAGAAGACCAAGGCCCATAGAAGATGAATGTGAAATTCAAGGTGGTTTCAGGATGCAGGATGCAGGGTGAGCTGGAATCTAAGAGTGGGCATTTTCCCTGCATTTCCAACCCTCTGCCCACCAGGAAGACTTGTGTTTTGCTATCAAGGTTTGGGTTCTGTTGGGCAGGGGTGCAGGGAGAATGGGTTGCACAGAAGCTTTGGATTGAAGTCCATTTTGAAGCCCATATACATATGGCTGAGACCTGTTCAGGAGGTTCATAAAGTCAGAAGTATGTCACAATCACACCAACACATTATTTTCCTTTTTCACTTCCATTCTCTCACAAGTGTTCTGTGGAATTTCCCAGAAGCTACATGAAGTGTGATACTGACATCACTCGGATAACTACTAGAATGTGGGCTTGTACATTTTTCTTTTTAAAATGTATGTTTTAATTTCAGATATGGCAAATATCAACAGATATAATTCACTTTACAAGAAAACTCTTTGGGGGTATCCAATAATGTCTTTAAGCATGAAAAGGGGTCTTAAGACCGAAATACTTGAGAACTGGTGCTTTAAGTTATCCTGCCTGATCTGGCAGTTGAGATACCAGAAATATTACAAAACCAGAAACAAAGTAGTAATTCCTACTAAATTTGAAACTGTGTAAGGTTAACTGTTTGTAAAGGTTGGCATCTGAAAGCAAAATAGGAAGTACTCGTATAAGGATGTGCTCCAAGGGACATAGGTACCAACTTGAAAGAGCCTCCATTGACCAGATCAGGGACATCTGTCCACAGCATCTTTAAGGGGTGAGAGGTAGAGGGGAGTGAAAGGTTTCACACACAGAGGAAAGATACAAGGTTTATCATCAATGTCTACAATTTCCACAGTTCCCAAGACAATAATATCATAAACAAAATATGTAGAGTTCACACTTTTAATTCTTCAGTATCTTATACAAATGTAAGAAATAACACAGAAATAAATAACATCTCAATAGCTTACTAAATATATAAATATCCAATTCAACAGTAAAAACAACTTAAGTTTTAGTTTCTAGGTCACTGGATAGAGACAAGAAAGCCAAAGATACTGAAAAAGTCACTAATTTGGCCTTATGAATTCCAAAATTGTTCCACTAGTTAAACAATATATTTAGAATAAAGGGAATGTACACCTGGACATGCATCCACTACTACTGTGAAAAGTGAACTCATAGAAAAAGGAACTAGGAGAGACAAAGCATTTGAACTGGCCAACTGCTATTTAGGAAATCTAAATGCCTGGATTCATAACATATTTCCATTATATGTACTAACCTGAATTCAGAATGACTAAAATAGGGATGGGTCATATTATGAGACAAATGGGCAAGGATTGCATGCGTTTTTTAAAATGTGAGCTGCTAAGACTAATAATGTTTATTCTGCTATAAAAATAGGCAAGTTAAGGTTGGCATGTTGTTTCACAATAAATTCAGCCTAATTTTCATTGTGATGTCACAGAAATACATGAAGAATACCAGTGAAACCAAGGGTTCTAGAGAGACCAGCTATTAGCAAAACAGTAAGCAGGTAGTGGATTGGATACTAAGTGACAAGGAAACAGATTCATGGCCCTAAACACAGCAAGAGAAGAAGAGATGGAGCAGCCACAGAAAAGCAAAAGGTAATCTCCGAAAAGTTCTTTGGTCTTTAACCTTCCCAACTGCTCTGTTTCTCTCTTGCTCATGTTTTTTTCCTTTGTTCATATCCCTCCACCTGGAATGACATCCGTTTTTAGAGCAGAATGGCAAATCATCTTGGCCAACTCCTTAATTTTTAGGATGCCATCATGGAAGTTGAACAGTGGTTGATACGGAATTGCAGCCAGTCTCAGCCAAGGTCAATCTCAAACTGTGGCTCCTCATGCTAAGTCCAGTATCCATTCAACAGTACAACACTGCATTGCTTTACAAAATCAAACCTACAACAAACCTGAGAGGTAACTGACTTCCTCTTGTAATTCACATAAGCACGGATTAGCTTAGATGGCAGTAGAAAGTCTTGAAATTCTTAGGCCTTTTACTTCTACCTCTTTTGCTCACATAGGTCCCTGGAGAATGACCCTTCACTCCTATTTTCCTCCTGTATCAGATTCAAGTAGAGCAGAGAATAATTTCCAGGGATCTGCAGCTCTCTTAGGGCTCTGGATAAAAGAAAGAATAAGATATTAACTTTGCACATTTATAATTTCTATTTTAATAGACTTTAAGAAAATAAGTAACAGAGGGGTCAATAATCATAGAATTTTCATGCAAATTTCATCAGCAAAGATAAGGAATAAGACATTCTTGACCCAATATGATGTGAGGGGACTATGACTCTCTTTAAAAGGATAAACAGTTAATTCTAGGCAGAGTCACTTAAGACTAAAGGTCTGCAGAGTCACTTAAGACTAAAAGGAAAAGAACATATTCAAGAATTCCAAGAAATTTAGGTATTTTATCCATAAGATCTTGAGTTTTATTTCCTGTGGACATTAACTTGCTGGATGGACACTGAGTTAAGAATGGTCACAAAGTAAATAAATGGAGATCCTTTAGGCTACTGACTTGCTAGCACAGAAACAGGGATGATGTGGGCCTCTTTACACAACGTCTAGTCTAGTCAGTGAAGAAATTTTATCTTGGCACCAATACTTTGTATCTCACAATCTGAAGTATTTCTTACCAAACCCTGAAAAAGTTCTGCATATTTGAAATTTGCTACTATTACTAATGTGAGCTGTCTGTGGCAAAAGACAAGAAGACCTCAGGCAATAATGTCTAGGCTTAAGGGTCTGTTAGTCATAATTTTGTGACCAGATTGTACCATGAAATTTGTATATGATGGATGGCATATCCACCCATTCAAAAGTAAGAATTTATAGAAAAAAAGTGGTTTAGAATGCAAAATTTAAAGCAGGAATTCTGACCTAGAAGTTCAATAAAAGTTGCTTAATACTTTTCTTATAAAAGCATTGCATTTTTTTTCTTAGAACTATGAGGAAACTGGGGTAGGGATGAGGATTACAATTCCTCCAGCCCTTATCTGGAAAGCATCTGTACAATTATTTAGCAAAGCAAAGATTCTTATTTTTTTAAACAAATATTCTTTATATTGCCTTTACAACTAATCATCAATTTCACTATTACAAATTGTTTACTAGTCATCTCTGTTATGTGACATAGTATTAAGCTTAAAATAGGAGAAAATAACATGATCAATAGGAGAAATTAACTGATACAGTATTTTACTAACATTGCCATTTTTAATCATTATAGAGAGCTCATTTACTTATTAGGTTATTCTATAGTGAAGTGAAATAAATCAAGGTAATTACCTAGAAAATGTGGGTAAAATAAAAACACTTCTACATTAAATAGTTATATTCTTGAAAAAAGAGTGACATTTGGAACATGCACTTCATGTTTGTCTAAATTTTCTATTGTTTTTCCAGTTCAGTCTTGACTCAATAAAACAAAAGACAATTGCTAACTCGAAATAAAGGTCTCTAAAAATTAGATGATTGTCTATGATGATCTGCCCCAAAGTGATGCTCTTATTTCTGAGATGCATGTAATAATTTTGGGTTGATTAATGAGAAATAAAAGATCATTCTCAGCCCCAATTTAACTTGATTATAGTGTATGTAGAAGGGACAAAGTTATGACCTCAAATGGGTTTTAAAAGAAATAACTATTGTAAAATGGTGGAAATTTTCCCTGGGAAATTTTAATTTTTTCTCACTTTCTATTTCAGTAACAGAAGACTTGATTCATAAAAGAAAAAAGTTCTTTGAAAACCTATTAACCTATTATCTTATTGTCGCAGTCTCATGGGAAGTAACTGCAATGATCCCATCAGGAATGGAGCAAAGAGAAATTGCCTCTAACTCATCACACCTTCCTTCAGAATGCAGCCTTGCTGTTGAAAAAAAGAAAAATCAAAATCATACTCTCTGGCATCATACAGGAACTATAAGAAAAGTAAAGAGAGTCTAACTTCTCCATAAAAATAATAGCAGTTTTTACCGAATACTCCTCTGTCCAAAAACTATAAATTTGCTTATGTTGTGATGAGTAATCAAGAAGTGATTTTGATCTAAAATAAACCTTATCTGATGAAGAATTGAACCTTACTTTATATAATTTCCTTACCTACCAGATTTGTCTTCCTGCTGATCAGCTCCATGGAGATTATCCTTTGTCTACTTATCTTATATAATATAAGTGTAGTGTCCAAGTTGTCCTCTCTACTGAGAGTTCATCTAGGAGTTCAACTATGGGGCGGGGCTGGCCAGGGCAAGGAAGGTAATACTTGGCCGGCAGCCAGCAACTGCAAGGGTCCCTACTAGTGCACAAGTTTCGTGCACTGGGCTTCTAGTATTCAATAAGTTCAAGAACTAATTCATTCCTCTCTTCCTCTCCACAAACTGAACACACACATGCATGAACACGTGCGTGCGCACACACACACACACACACAAACATACTCAGTTCCCCCTCTATTTCTATTTACATCACCCATTTTCAGGTCAAGGCAAGAATCTTGATGACATTTTCCCTGCTCATCCATAAGTTTTAAGTTTTAAGGAGATGATGGGGGGAAAAGAGGAAAAATATAACTAAAAGTAAGACAGAAAAAAGATTGGAAGCAAAGGACTATTCACTTTTATCACAAATTGATACTATTATCACAAAATTTGTTACTTGAAGAAATAAAAAATGATTTTCTTCAACTACTTCCAACTTTGTGCAACTTAAATTTTGGTCTTGAACCAGTATTTCCTTAACCTTGAATGTTTAAGTCTCAAGCATAATCAATAGTTGGTGGTTTTATTAGCCATTTAAATTTATGGGATCAAGTGATTTGGCTGCTAAAAGTTTTGAAATCAAACAATACAATCATTCAAAATATGCCACTGAACATGCAGTGAAATTAACCGACTTGTCCTTATATCACAAAGACATCATCAGTAAATGGCCATCCTAGTTCTTTCAGGATTCAATACAGGTTCAGTTGTTTATAGTAGTCCATTTTATTCATGATTTTGCTTTCCATGATTTCAATTACCTGCAGTTAACTGCAGTCTAAAATATAACATAGAAAATTGAAGAAATAAACAATTCATACATTTTTAAAGGAAATTGTTGGTGACATTGGTTAATAAAATCATATAGATTTTGAGTGTCAATTATATAATATATATCATCTGTGTATTGCACTGTGCGTATACTACCCAAAGTCAAATTTCCTTTCATCACCATATATTTGACCCCCCCTCACCCTTTACTACCTAAACTTTGTACTATTTCAAGTAGTGTAATGAAATCTTCCACAGTCCTACTCCATCCTGGATAAGAATTATCTCTTTGTCCACCATATTCACGCTGTATGTACTTCCTGCCCATTAGTCACTGAGAAGCCATCTAAGTTATCTGGATCAACTGCAGCAGCAGGTATTTGTTGTGCTTGTGTTCAAGTAATCCTTATTTTATTTAATGTCACATCACAACTTTATTATATTTTATTTTAAAATATTGTTGTCAATTTCTTACTGTGCCTAACTTATAAAGTAAACTTTATCATAGGTAATTATGTATAGTAAAAAACATAGAATCTACAGGATTTGGTACTATATTATGTATAGTAAAAAACATAGAATCTACAGGATTTGGTTGTCAATTTCTTACTGTGCCTAACTTATAAAGTAAACTTTATCATAGGTAATTATGTATAGTAAAAAACATAGAATCTATAGGATTTGGATTTGCATGGTTTCTGACATCCACTGGAGGTCTTGGACTGTATCCTCCTTAGATTAGGAGAAACTACTGAATTTCATACGTGAGAAAAAACCTGGGTACAGAGATAAGCTAGCTCTTTTTGTTTCAGGAACTGGATAAGGCACTGAACAATTATATTCCCCAGGAAATCCAAGACAGATAATGAATAGAGGACAATTCTTTTGCAAATGCCCCTTACTGGTGGAATTCACCTTGGGCTCGAATAGATTGTATTATGATTCTTGTCCAAAAGGGACTTTTAGGAATAAATGTGAACACTTTATACTTCCCTGCTTAATTTTCCAAAAGAATACAGCAGTAATAGCAAACACAGAATAAAATAAGTGCAACATAGTGCCTTTCGAGTCAGGATTCTGCGGCGCCATGGCTGGGAGAACATTCTGGCAAATGTAGGGGCCCAGGGAGACCTAAGCCTGCAGTTAACTAGCTGTGTGACCTTAGGGAAGAAGATCAACTTTCCTCTCCTGGGCATCAGCTGCTAACTGGAAAAGTAAAATGTTTGCATGGAGTAGAATCAGCTTTCTGCTTTTGACATTCTGCAAACTGCTACTGAGGTCTATGGGCTCGTTGATGTGTGGTATCCTTTCGCTGGTAGAATAGATACCTTGATCTACTTCTGCGAAGGGGCAATTGACACAAGATTTACTGCTTTTCTTGTAAAACCACAAGAATTTGTCTGTTGTATTTATAAAAAGTCTTATGGAAAATTAAGCGTTCAAAAAACCTACAACATGAAAGATATTCGTCTATGAGACATTAAAATGAAAAGAAAAAAATAAAGGCTGCGTTTGAGTGAGGTTTTGAACAGACATTCTAAAACAAGCCAACATATTTTTCTTTCCCTGTCTTTCAGTCATCTGAGATGGAGAAAACTCCCCTATCACCCCTTCACCCTAGGAAATTCCCACCACATTCAACATAAATAATAGCTTTGCATGAGCATTAATAAATTATGACTTTCTTCAGAAACCAAAGAAATTTCTTTCTCTCTAGCTGACTCCTTTTGTTCTATATCATCTCTAGTTTTATAATGCCTCACAATGTTTTAGACTCAGTTCTTATGAGGTACTGAATTTACAATAAGAAAAGGGAAATTTTAAAAAGTTTGAAAATCTACCCTTTTATCCATTCATGTATTCATTCATTATTTTACTGAATGTTTCTCGAGCCCCTGGTATCATAAGACAGTGGTGGGAATAGTCTGTAAGGGCAGAATGACATGACATAGTTTATAAGTATAGATCACCTATATGCTGCTTATAATGTTTGAGATGTATTAACACAGAAATTACTACTTAATTATTGAGTATTTTGGACAATTTCACAGTCTCTTAAATGGAATAGTGGGCCTATAAAAAGAATACTACTATAAAGAGAGAAGAGATTGTTCCTCTCACTAATGGGTAGAAAGAACATAGCATGGATGTTAAGCTTTTTTCTCTGGTTTTGTCATCAGATGACTTCATAGTCATCAGATACACATTTTCCACATCTCCTCTCCTCAGCTCTTCCTCTCAACTTACCAAACAATTAGCCTTTGAACAATCTCAGCCATCAAAAGCAGAAACATCCAGTTTAATGTCCAATTGTTAGAAAATGATGGAGGGTGACTTTAAAATACCACTCACATTTATGTGTTTTGGAAACGACAAACAAAACACACTGCTACCATCTATTTTCATCTTCATGGGGCCCCAAGTTATCACTCAGAAATCATTTGTTTCCTTCTTTATACCTTCTGTGATAACTCACCTCTGTCTTGAGTTCGGTGACGCTTCCAGTATAGTAAGATTGAGATTAAGATCAGAAGAATTACCAGGGAAACAATACTTAAGAGCAGTGGAACGGAAAACCAAAATCCTGTAGACATTGAAGGGAAGAAGAGGAAAAACAGTCATAAAAGGAAGCTGTTGAGGAAAAGAGGGTAAAACAATAATTGTGATGAGTTTTTACCAGAAGTAAGCATTCAATGAAAATTATTCTTAAATATATACAGGTCGGTGTTTATATTTATGACATTATATTAAAAACATTTAGGTAATAATAGCTAAGATGTTTTATGTAGTTACCATATAATAAGAGCTTTTAATGTATTATCCCATTTAATCCTCAAAACGGCCTGCATTAGAGGTTATCATTATCTAATATTAAAAAACTGAGGCTCAGAGAGTTCAGTAAACCCCAATCAGCATAGTAAGTGGTAGAAACCAGGCCTGTTCAGAGGTCTGTTTGCCGCCAAAGTACATCTTCTTTGTCAGAGTGTCCATTACAGTAACGTATTTATTGAGAAATTTTGGGAAAATACAAAGAAATATAAAGGGAAAAAATCAGTATAAATGACGTTAGTTTTGGTATTCGTGGAAAAGAAAATACATTTCTTTTTGGGTTCTTGTTTTGCAGGAAAATTTACCCTTTGCCTTGGCTCAGTCTGAGGTTTATTTAAAAAATGTCCAAGTCTAACATCACAAACCTTTCCATGAAAGTGACCTAAATGTTGGCTTTTGATAAGTCTATTTTTTCAAGGATTCTAGAAATGACTACAGGAGATTTTCCTTAGAGGCCAGGGCACTAATAAGGCAAACATGGGAAAGCTTTTTCAGGTTTTATTGTTTAAAATGCCCTCTGTGACTCCCCATCCCCCAACTAAAAGCAGTAGTATTTTTCTAGAAGGTTTAGTATGGTGCCTCATCCAAGTTAGTGCTTCCAAACTACAAGGAAATAGAACTGTGGCTGTTATCACTCCTCTTTTTATTCTCTTATCTCTTGTATCCCTGAGGCCTGGGGATAGCAGTTTAAATAGAGACAAAAGAGAGCAAAAGGCATTTTGAACTGGAGGCAGTTTGTTTAAAAGGGCTGAGGCAAACACCTCATCAGTTCCTTTCTCACAGTACAGATTCTGCAAAGGTTTCAGCAAAGACATCTTTTTCCAGGAAATCTTTCTAATCTTCCCAGATTGAGCTGACACCCCCTTCTTCCCACCTGCAATCTTCCCATGATGCACCATAGCTTTCTTATGGAAGCATTTAACATGAAGTTTTACAGTTGCTCAGCCATTTTGGTGTTTCCTAGTAGACTAGATGCTCTCTGAGTCTTGCTTACTATCAAATAGCCTGGCACATAACAGACAATAAATGCTAGTGGAAGAATAAATGAATGAAATGATCTCAGAATTTGGTATGTGGGCACTGTGCCACATTTACCAAAGTAACATTGGCTTGATTGGCTTCCTCAACTCTGTTTTCCTTTTCCTACTTAACCCATTCTCTTCTCTATTTGCTCTTTTGTTAAGAGGCCAAGAGGTTCCGCAGAGCAATCACCACATTCCAGGTGTGTGTGCATCTTTGCCCACCTTCTCTTACCTTTGTTCACAGTTTGCCCAAAGTTGGTCACAGTCCCCAAGTGCAGCACCTGGCAGATCACCTCCTTCCCCACATGATTCTTGGGGTCTTTGATGTGGAGGACGCTGATGACAGACGTGGTCCCATTAGGGTGTGTGATAATCTCAGTACTGTTGTCCATTCCTGACCCAGCGACCTTCCAGAAGATTGCAGGGGCTGGGCGGGCATTGGCAGAGCAAGTGACATTAAGGTGGTCTTCAGATAATTTATAGTGAACGAATACTGTGGGCTGTACTGGGACAAAAAAGTAAGAGAATGTCTGCCATCAGTTAAGCACCTGGTCTGAGTTTCACAACCTCCTCAGAGAGATGACAGAATGATTTTTCAGTAAGACGGCCGGGGTGGGGGGGGTGGGGGGGCTTGAAAGATAAGGTAGCACACCCAACCCCTGCTGAGGCCTTCTCTCTGTCCAACTCTCTGACCTGAAGGATGGGACCAACCTAGTACAATCCTGTAACAAGAAAAATCATCTCTCTAGTTTGTCTCTAGGTGAACTAGCTGGATGGACAGAGGATATCTTCTCTCTCAAATAGTACAGAGCCTCATGATTATGTTGTCCTTGTCATGGGCAATGAAGCATCTCTGTCTTTTTCTGGATATCACTCACAAATGGGCACCAGTGACCATTAATGAGCACTGCTATAAAAATAGCCTACACATCTCAGAAGCACCAGGGAAGTTTCAGAGCAGAGAGCCTGGAGGGAGACTGCTGCTTAGCAGTAGCAGTTTTCTGCTTGGGGATGAACCAGTAAATGAGATGCATGGAAGAAAACAGAAAAGTCCCTGTTGGGAATATCTACGCAAAATAAAAATTATGAGCTCATAGCCAATAACCAGAGAATCACAGAATGACAGTTGAAGAAACTTGGAGATCACCTTATGGAGTTAAAAAAATAACTAGCTTATGAAAAAAAGGATGTTTTGTAGGCCAGCTTTACATAGTTCCTTTTAAAAAGTCCCTTGACTGATGAGTGCATTCTTGTTGGAATAGTTTATCTCTGGTGAACAAATGCAGACTTGTCTTTCTGTGGTTGGCTTTGTAGCCTACAAGATAATTAGAGGGCAATGCTAAATTAAACGGTAGCCTGTACTTAGAGGTTCAAGAGATGGGTGGGTGGCAGTGGGCTGAAGGAAATAGGGCTAGAGAACTGTAGCTCTGTCCAAAGAATGCCTAATTACTAACCTTTCTGAGCACTGAAAAAGAATAATAAAAGTGAAGGCAGGTGGTGATGGTTGATGTCACCAGATTGGTGGCAGGCCTCTCTGGCCTATCAAAGAATGATAGATAAAAGCTAAGTGTGGCTGGAAAAGGTCAGTATAGAAAAACACAATATTACTAACTGGAAGACTCAATAGATAGATTTTCAGACAAAAATAATACGAAAGGCTATTAGCAAAGGAGGGGAAATAGCTGAAAGAGAGAAAGATGAGCAAAGAAGAAAGAAGAAAAGGAACAGAAATGAGAAATATATGACAAAAGAAGGATAAAGAGGAAAGATGAGATAAAAGAAAAGGAGGGAGGAAGGAAGGGAGGGAGGGAGGGAAAGTAGAATGAAAGCAGGGAGTAAAAAGGAAGGAAAGGTGGAGGGAGGATTTCAAAGAGAGGAGAGAGAGAGAAAGAGAGAGGCACTAAGGGAAACAGAGAGAATGAAAGAAGTAGGAATGAAGAACAAAGCTGACATAAGATCCTGCTGAGAGCATTTGTTTTAGCCAAATAAAGGAAAGTTGTACTTGGAGTTATCATACTTCCACTGTATTATCTTCTGAATCCTTCTTACCCTATATCCAATATTTCAAACTCTCACATTAACATTCCTAATAACCCTAAGTTTGTCTCTTCCTTCCTAAAAGCAGCACTAAGTGTGCCATGCTCCAAAATTCCCCCTCATTCTAACTTCTCAATTCTTGATTTCAGCCATGTGTTAAGAAAGGAATGTTGTCAAACTAAGCCTTGGATTGTTTTTTTTTTCCTCTTGGATTTAAAATAATTTATTATCCAATTAAATTTCTAATTGACATCAAGTATGCAGAGTCTTTGCTGCAGGTCCCCTTATCAATCCTGAGGGAGCTACTGTGAAACAAAACGAGTGAGAACACCCAAAACTGGCCCCAGGTAAGCCCATTCTGGTTCTGATCTTACATCCAAACATATTAAAGCCATTAGAGACACCACAGACCATCTATGTCACATTAGTGTGCAGATAAATTAACTTGGCTACAGAGAGTGGACAGGACTCATCTCTGGTCACATGATTGCTAATGCCAATGCCAGGCCTCCATGCTATCACTGTTTGTGTGGAACTGATTGTTTTTACCTGGTCCTTCATGTGTTCCTACTGACCACAGGACTCCTCGGAGCAAAGATAACACCAGGCAGAGATTCAATGCAACCTCATGAACTCTCCAATAACCACACAGCCACAGTTACAGTATATTCTTGAAAACAGCATTCCTAGTCAGAGACAATGTATTCTCAGAGATTCTCACCAAAGAGGGTAAGGCAGGCTATTCCTGAAATCTGCCCAGAACCAAAGGTATTGAAGAGACACTTGTAACATCCCTCATCGTCCAGAGTGGTATTCCAGAAGGTGATGGTTGTGTTCTGAAGTCCCAGCTCAGTTATGTTCATCTTATCCTTATAGGCCTGCTGGACCACAACCCCATGTTCCTTGCTGAAAGTGACCATGTTGTCTGGGCTTAAAGCCTTGATCTTCTGCCATGTCACAATCGGGACTTCCTGGGGAACTTCCAGGAAGCATCGTAAAGAAGCAGGTGTGTTCAGTGGCTCTCTTTCATCTTGGGTCACCACTTTTATCATGGAATCATAAAAAAAAAAATTAATGCACATAAATACACATTTTTCTGATTAAAAACAATGAATGTTCAAAGTCAAATATAGAAAAGAAAAAAACATTTACCTACATCTCTAATGTTGCTAGGAAAATATAAGTTCAAATATGTTTTTCCATCTTTAGAAGTAGCAGAATAGAAAAATCAGAAGGAAAATTCTCAGTAATAAGAAATAATGTGAAAAATCCCTATATGCTGGAAATTAGGTGAATCAGGTTGAAGGTGGGAACAGTCAGATAGGAGAGAAATATTACCAAGTGGGTTTATGCCCAGAGAGGTGGAAGCCAGGAGCAAGAAGAGCAAATGGACATTAGGCAGAGTGATTGGTTTAAATAAAGAAAATGTAACATCCCTATACATTCCCTACACCCCCCTACCCCCACAAAGGAAGGCGCAGCAATAGTGGTGTCTGCCTCTAGGAGGCAGTAGTAAATATAGCAGAATAAGTTAGATATGCAGGACACTGTTCCAGGAGGCTGATAGTGGAGGGAACTTTGACAACCAAATGGCAATCTACACATTCCCCCGTTTTTACTAAACGTAGTGTAGAATATAAGACATGGCAATAATTTCCCTCCCTCCAATGTTGGCTCCACTTATTGATATGATCAGTTATTCAGTGGGAAATCTCAATATAATAACAAATTGCCAAACATTTGAGAAAGCTAACACAAGGAAAGACGAATAATAAACTTGACAAATTCAAGAATGTATACCAAATGAAGAAAAATCTCATAAATCAATAAACACTTGAACAAGAATAAGTGAGCTATCTGAATTGTAAAAATAAGCCAGCATGGTAAGTAGTAAAAATTAGAGATGTAGAAAATGAGAAATACAAAATCTTAGCAGATTGGCTGATTTAGCAGAATGGATATCACTGAAGAGTAAATGAGCAGGTAGAAAGACCAGGTCATGGAATTCTTCCAGAATGTAGCACAAAGGAAGAAAGATAGGGAAGAAATTAAATAAAAATTCAAAGAGCTGAAATATTTTAAAATAATAAAAGAAACAATCTAAAATAAGATACATTAGTCATGAACCTCTATGCACCTAAAAAATTAATCCAAAATACATAAAAAGCTATTAGAACTGTATTTTTTTTAACAATTCCATAATCATAATGGGACAGTTTCTATAGTTCTCTCAGAATTTTCATTTCCATATATTAAAAACTAAATAAAGCAAAAAAAATCAAATATAAAAATATAGAAAATTTAAAAAGCAAATATTTATATACTATAAATATATATATATGAATTTACAAACTTTTACCTAAAAAAGAATATCCAATATTTTCAAAAATACACAAAACATTTCTCAAAACTGAACTTGAAATAGGATACAAAAAATTATGCTATCCAATGACCTGAACATTGGGCCCAATGCAATAAAATTAAAAGCTTACATGCTTCTTTTAACTAATTATACCAAAAATAATAGCAAGTATTATAAATTACTATGAATGACATTGGAAATATATTAAAATCTGTAGGAACTGATAAAGAAGTTCTCAGAGAGAAATATTTAATCTTAGCTTCATTCATTAAGAGACAAGAGATTGAAAAATGAAAACACACACAAATTTAAGCACCCCTACCCTCAAACCAGAAAAAAAGGTAAAAGAAGTGAATTAATAAAGATAAAAGCACAAATTAAGGGAACAGTATACAAAATGTAGACTGAATTAAAAACACCTTAATCCGTTGTTTCAAGACTAACAAAATGTTACTAGTGTAATTAGAAAAACAGAAGTCAGCACAAGCAAAAATATTCTCTCAACATCAGGCATAAAAAGATGGACATAGTAACACATACAATTTGGACCCCTGAGTGTTGTATGAATCCAGTTTTAGTGAGGTGTGCTCTTGGTAGGTGTGGAAAATTCTGAGGACAATACCTATTGTTGGAATTCTGCAAATCGGAGATTTGAAGAAATTGCTGCTTTTAGAATGGAGAGGAGAAAGGGATCAAAGCTAGGATTTTAACTTCCTGGATAATTTTTATCTTTAACTATGAAGAAACCATCTAATGGAAAGTTTGTAATTCTTTACTGTGTATGTATAATTCCATTTAGATCCCCCCAGTAAGTAGGTAAATGCTGTGTTGCAGGTGATGTGAAGTCTGCCCTTCCTTCACCTGGGAAGGCTGATGAGCGCACTGTCACATAGAAGGTGATAAAAGGCCAGTAGCAAAGCGAGGGGTGGCCTCCAATGGAAGAGGAGAAAGGTCTGGCACAACTAGGAAATGTAGCAGATACGTCAACAGCACAGACATATGCTTTATATAATAGACTATGTGAAACTATGTAACTTTTGTATTTCAAAAGTTATTATTTTCTAGATTTTTCTGTAAAAGAGGGGCAATGCCAGTTTTAAGGCTTACTATCAGATTGCCTTTCCAAAAGGTTGTTTTCATTCATAGTCCCTAAGTATTCCCATATCTTTACAAACATAGGTAACTATTGTTTTAAAAGTTATTCAAGTTGATATGTAAGAAATATCTTAATTTAGAATTTTTTCATGTCTAGTTCTGTCTACAGAAACAATGTCTAAATAGCAGTCTTCTTCCGCTTTGAAAACAAAAATACTTTGCAAAGCAGAAAGAACTGCTCCCATTCCTCCAATCAAATTATATGTTTATAATTCATGCAGGCAAAGGAACCAGCAGAGCAGAAACCACAATCTCCTGGACTCCATGCAAGGGAATGGAGTGTCTTTACCTTGTGCCCTGCATAGCATCACTGCGGCCAAGAACCAACTCAGTCTGTAGGTAGACAGATGACAGAAGGACCTCTCGAACACCTGAAGACATAGAGCAAAGTACAAAAATAGGCATTTGGATGTGGACAAAGCTCAGGAAGATTCAATTTCATGGCTACCTTGGGGAATGTTGCAGCTAAAGTTTTAACCACCAGAGAACTTTGGTTTTGAGGACACAGAACCAGAGACTATAAATGAAAGAAATAACAGTGTGCTCAGGATATGGGAAGGGGAAAGCAGCAGTGTGGCTCCTTCAGTATGGCAACCCCTACCAATTTGAGGCCTTGTTCCTAAAGCCACCATGGTCAAGAGCAAAATCCCAAAGGCGTAGGACCGCTGGGGAAAACAAAGGACCATAAATACACCACAAACAGAGACTACAAATGTCAAAGAGTACCCACTTTCAAAATAATTCACATCTGTTAGCATTATAAATGTAACTCAGGGGAACCACATGTCAGAAACAACTGACTGCCTTGCAGTTTGTTAAAGTAGATTTTCCTACAAATTCTGCAAACTTCATATGAATTATACCTTTTAAAAACTAACAATGAAAAAAAAAACATCATTAATGGCTTTATTTTCTTTTTATTGCTTTGTTTTCATGTGTCTGGGGATAAATCTTTGGCTGTTTTACAAATCATGTTGCTATTTAAGGGAATGTTATTCTGGGTATCATTTTGCTCTAAAATGTGGGTAGAATGTAGATAGATTTATTTCTCTGTAAAGTAGCTCCAAGAATCTGTTTACTTGGTCTACATGAATGTGTTCATTATAAGGGATATAGACAAGAAATGTAAATTTTCCTTACATTTTTTTTATATTTCTAGATTTTTCTATGAATTAAATGTGTGTAAGAAATATGCATTTTCTGTATTTTTTTAACTGAACTTAATCCCAATTAGAGTTAGATACTTAGTTTTGATGTCGCATTACCTTTGTCAGTTCAGATCCTGCAAACCCAACACTTCACAATTGTCCCAATGTCTGGCATTAAACCTATATTCCTGGGAACTTACATAATGCTAACCTTTGAGACAGGACTACTAATTCTTGGAAACAAACATCTATCCATGCTTGCATTCTTTAAGGCTGCTGTGTTCCTTTCAGGTTATCAGGGTCATCAACCTGTGCAATTAAATTTTGTGCTTACAAGGTGTTCTCTTTTGTTCTTTCACATATCCTCCTGATTCCTGCTCCTGGATTCTTCCTGTGCTGGGCAAAGGGAAATTCTACAAGGCTCTCTGCCTAGACTCCCATGTATCTATCCACCTCTGTTTTACTGTTTATTTTCTATGTTGGGTAGGCAAGTCTCTCTCACAGCCTCCCACCTCTGCCTCCCTCCCCCCAAAAGAAAGCAAAGCACAGGTGTTCTGTTCTTAAATGGTAACATCTATCTGTAAGTTTTATTTACCATCCTCCTGAATTCCCCACTACTGGGGGATAGACATGGAGCCTCCTTTTCATAACGCAAATTGGTGTTTGAACCTAGACATTAGTCAGTTCCTCTGCTCTCCCAGAATAAAATATGCATATTTTCTTTAGGGCCAGAAAAGCTGGTTCCTCCATCACCTTCCATTCTTTCCGTTAACTTTCTCTGGAATAAATATGTTCTTGTTCTTTTAGCAGTTAGGCTTTTTAAAACTCAAATGCTTGTGTTCTTGCTATTTTAAAAGTTTGGTTTCTAAAATTAAAAAGAGTTCTTTGACATTTTAATTTCACACCATTTTTTTTTTTAAGCATAATGACTCTCATGTGGAAATACACATTTTAGCAAAGGCTGTGACAAGAAATGCAGGATGAATTCACTCTCATAGTGGAAACCTGTGTTTTAGGACCAGGGAGAAAGCAGACACACACCAAAACACAAGATGTATGAAGTGGGAGCCAGAAATGTTTAAGAAACAAAGGCACAATGACTGGGGCAAGGAGAATTAGAAGGAAAGCCTAGCTATTAAATATGTACATATTTACTCCGGCTGGCTTGAATTGGGGCTAGCAGAAATACTAGATGTTTGAGCTATGACAAATGCTTTTTTCTCTGTTGCATATCATAGTAAACAGATTAAATGAAGTAGTGTATGTAAAGCTCCTAGAACAGTGACTGACACAACTAACCACTAAATAAATGTTGATGTTGGGGTTTTGGTCAAGATGGCAGAGTAGGAGGATGCTGTACTTGCCTCCTCCCATGATCACACCAAAATAAGCAATAGAAGAGTCAACCTGGAAAAACATCTGAAGACTTGCTGAATAGAAACCCTATAACTAAGAATACAAAGAAGAAGGCATGCAGAGGGGGCAGAGATACAAAATGGGCTGTTTTTGTACCCATGAACCCAGAGGGATAGCTCAGCTACAGAGATTGTTCCTGAGGTGCAAAGAGTCTCAGCCCCATGATGGGCTCCCCAGCTTAAAACACCAGTGCCGGGAATAGAAGCCCACATAATAACATGATTGTGAAACTTGGCAGAGATTCCCTCCATCTGGGTGAGGCGGAAGGCCGCTAGAAACCCAGTTGTCCTCTTATAGGGCCTGCACACAAGGTCTTACTTGCAGGCACTCACTCTGGGCTTCCACACTGGGAGAGTGGCTAGGGCGAGGGTAGGGAGGTGAGGAGTGGGGAGGGTGGGAGGTAGGGTGTGGGAAGGGGGAGTTCCAGAGACATAAACAGAGAGAGAAGCTAAATTGTATGGCTTCAGGGTGAGGGCTGGAGTTATATCAACCATAGTCTTTCCCCACACAGCCAAACTTGATTCTATGTTGGCCTGGTGAATTCCATTAGCTCCACCTTGAGACCTATTTAAAGAAATAATAACTGGAATTTTTCCTAGGCTGGTGAAGGAAATGCAAAAAGTTTCAAACAAGATGACCCCAAAGAGATCCACATCAAGATTATTATAATTAAAATGGCAAAGGTTAAAGACAAAGAGAGAACCTTAAAAGTAGCAAGAAAAAGACAAGTAGTTACATACAAGTAAACTCCCATAAATCTTTCAGCTGATTTTTCAACAGAAACTTTTCAGACCATAAGAGATTGGCATGAAATATTCAAAGTGAAAAAAAGTAAGGACCTGCAATCAAGACTACTCTACCCAGCAAAGCTACCATTTAAAATTTAAGGAGAAATAAAGAGCTTCCCAGACAAAAAAAAGCTAAAGTTTATTACTAACACACCAGTATTAAAAAGAACAAAGAAAAGAAACAGAAAAAGAACATAGTTATAGCCGAAACCGGTTTGGCTCAGTGGATAGAGCGTCGGACTGCAGACTGAAAGGTCCCGGGTTCGATTCCGGTCAAGGGCATGTACCTTGGCTGCGGGCACGTCCCCAGTAGGAGGCGTGCAAGAGGCAGCTGGTCGATGTTTCTCATTGATGTTTCTGACTTTCTATCCCTCTCCCTTCTGCTCTGTAAAAAATCAATAAAATACATATTTTAAAAAAAAGAACATAGTTATAAAACATAAAATGGTAATAAATATGTACCTATTAATAATACTTTAAATATAAATGGATTAAATGCTTCAATAAAAAACATAGGTAGCTAAATAGATAACAAAATAAGACCCATACATATACTGTAATCAAGAGACCCACCTCAGAATGAAAGACACACATAGACTAAAAGGGCTGGAAAAAAAATATTTCATGCAGAGAGAAAAAATACAACCCTGGGGTACCAATCCTTTCATCAGATATAAAATAGACTTTGAAACAAGGGTTATCATAAGAGACAAAGAAAGAGATTTAAAAATGATATAGGGAGCAATCAAATAAGAGGATATAACTCTTATAAACATTTATGCACCCAACATAGGAGCACCTAAATATATAAAGCAGATATTGACAAACATAAAGGGAGAGATCAGCAGTAATACAATCATAGTAGTGAGATCATGTGATATTTATCTTTCTCTGACTGGCTTATTTTCCTTAGCTTAATGTTCTCTAGGTCCATCCATGCTTGATTTCTTCTTTAATCTCATTGTTAATACATTCATTGTTCAGTAGTATGTTATTTAGCCTTCATGTGTTTTCAATTTTCTTCTTGTAATTGATTTCTAGTTTTATACCATTGTGTTCAAAGAAGATTCTTGATATGATTTCCAAATTCTTAAATTTATTGAGACTTGTTTTGTGGCCTGAATGTAATCTATCCTGGAAAATACTTGATTTAAACTTGAAAAAATATCTATATTCTGTTGCTTTTAATTTAGTATCAATTAAATCCATTTAGTCTCATGTATCATTTAAGGCTAATGTTTTCTTGTTGGTTTTCTGTATGGAAGATCTATCCACTGATTTTAATAAAGTATTGAATTCCACTACTATGGAAAAGATGGATAAATTCCTGGAAATACACAATCTTCTAAGACTGAATAAAGAGAAAACAGAAAATCTTAACAAACCAATTATTACCAATGAAATTGATTCGGTAATAATAATACAAAAATCTTTGAATACATTGCTTCACAGGGGAATTTTACCAACCATTCAAAGAATTAACACCTATCTTTTGCAAACTATTCCAGAAATTTTAAGAGAATAGAAGGCTCCCAAGCTCATTTTACAAGAACAGCATTACCTTGATTGCAAACCAGACAAAGACATCACAAGAAAGGAAAATTATAGGCCAATATCACTGAAGAACATAGATACAAAAATTGCCAACAAAATATTAGCAAAAGCAACTTCAGCAATACTTTGAAAAGATCATACGCTATGATCAAGTGGCATTTATTCCTGGTATGCAAGATACATTCAATAGTCACAAATCAATTAACATGAAACACTACACAAACAAAATGAAGGATAAAAATAATATGATTATTTCGATACATGCAGAAAAAAAAACACTTGACAAAATTTAGTATCCATTTATGATAAAAACTCTCAGTAAAGTGGGAATTAAAGGAACATACCTCAACATAATAAAGGCCCTGTATGACAACATACAGCTAACATTATACTCTATGAGGAAAAGCTAAAAGTGTTTTCCTTAAGAACAGAATCAAGACAAGATTGTCCACTTTCAGCACTTTTATTCAACATAACATTGGAAAGCAGCCGTGTCACAGAGGGAGAACCATAGCTACTGTCCCTGCAGCCATGTCACAGAGGGAGAACCATAGCTACTGTCCCTGCAGCCCTGTCACAGAGGGAGGACCATAGCTACTGTCCCTGCAGCCATGTCACAGAAGGAGGACCATAGCTACTGTCCCTGCAGCCCTGTCACAGAAGGAGGACCTAGCATAGCCATCAGACAAGAAAAAGAAATAAAAGGCATCTAAATTGTAAAGAAAGAAGTAAAATTGTTATTATTTGTAGATACAATACTATATAGAGAGAGCCCTATATATTACACCCCAAAATGAATAGAATTGGTAAATGAATTCAGTATAGTAGCAGAATACAAAATTAGTATCCAGAAACCTGTTGCATTTTTTCTATCCCAATAATGAATTATCAAAAATAGAAATTAAGAATATAGTATTATTTGCAATTGCATAAAAAATACCTAGGAATAAATTAACCAAGGAAGTAAAGGTTATGTACTCAGAAAATTTTGAGACATTGAAGAAGGAAACTGAAGAAACATCTTTCTCATGGATAGGAAAAATCAACATTGTTAAAATGTTCATACTACCCAAAGAAATCTATAAATTCAACACTATTTCTATCAAAATACTAGTGTCATTTCACAGAACTAGAACAAATAATCCAAAAATTTATATGAAACCACAAATAACCCTGAATAGCAACAGCAGTCTTGAGAAAGGAGGACAAAGTTGGAGGTATCATGCAACTTGATATCAAACTATACTATAAGGATATAGTAACCAAAATAGCACTGTTTTGACACATAGATCAATGGAACAGTATAAAGAGCCCAGAAAGAAATCCACATCTATATGGCCAATTCATATATGACAATGAAGGCAAGAATATATAATGGAGTAAAGACAGTATAGTCAATAAATGGAGTTGGGAAAATTAAATATATACTAAATATATATTAAATATATATGCAGAAAAGTGAAATTAGACCATCTTCTTATACCAGACACACGAATAAACTCAAAACGGACTAGAGACTTAAATGTAAGACTTGAAACCATAAAACTCCTAAAAGAAGACATAGGCTTCTTTAACATTGCTCTTAGTAATACTTTTTTTCCCTGATATACCTCCTTGGTCAGGGAAACAAAAGAAAAAATAAACAAATGGGGCTATATCAAGCTAAAAGTTTTTGTAAAGGAAACCATCAACAAAATGAAAAGACAACCTATTGAATGGGAGAACACATTCACCAATGATATATCCAATGAGGGGTTAATATTCAAAATTTATAAAGATCTCATACAACTCAACACCAATCGTCTCCCTCCCAAACAATCCAATTTAGAAATGGGCAGAGGACCTGAGTAGACAAATTCTCCAAACTGGATGCTCAGATGCCCAACAGACATATGAAAAAATGCGTCATCACTAAGCGTCAGAGAAATGCAAATTAAAACCACAATGATGGCGGAAACCGGTTTGGCTCAGCGGATAGAGCGTCAGCCTGAGGACTGGAAGGTCCCAGGTTCGATTCCGGTTAGGGGCATGTACCTGGGCTGCGGGCACAATCCTGGTAGGGAGTGTGCTAGAGGCAGCTGATGGATGTTTCTCTCTCATCGATGTTTCTGACTTTCTATCTCTCTCCCTTCCTCTCTGTAAAAGATTAATAAAATATA
The DNA here is from genome assembly GCA_027563665.1 of Antrozous pallidus. NCBI lineage: Eukaryota > Metazoa > Chordata > Mammalia > Chiroptera > Vespertilionidae > Antrozous > Antrozous pallidus. The sequence continues at coordinate 70,163,973 of CM050514.1, forward strand.
TTTAAAAAACAAACAAACAAAAAAACACAATGACGCCCTGGTTAGTGTGACTTAGTTGGCTAAGCATCATCCCATGCACTGAAGAGTCACTGAAGGTTGGATTCCTGGCTAGGGCACATACCGAGGTTGTGAGCTCGATACACTTTTGGTCTCAGTCTCTCTCTCCCTTTCCCTTTCTCTCTCTCTAAATTCAATTAAACACACACACACACACACACAGAATTTTTTTCCCCAGCTGGAGTGGCTCAGTTGGTTGAGCATTATTACATGCACCAAAAGGTTGCTAGTTCGATTCTAGGTCAGGACACACATCTGGGTGCGGGTTTGACCCAGTTGGGGAATACAGAAGGAACCAATTGATGTCTCTCCCCTCCTCCCCTCCCCTCCTCACTCCTCCCCTCCCTTCCCCTTTTCTCCTCTTCCTTCTCCTCTCCTTTCCTCTCTCTAAGCCTGTCCTCAGATGAGAATTAAAATAAAATAATAAAAACCACAATGATATATCACCTCACACATGTCAGAATGGTTATCAAACATTGGTTATCTCTCAAGTGTTGGTGAGAATGTGGAGAAAAAAATTTTTGTGAATTGTTGGTGGAAATGCAGATTGGTTCAGTCACTATGGAAAAAGGTATGAAGTTTCAGTTAAAAAATTAAAAATGATTCTGTCTTATGATCCAGTGATTGTACTTCTGGAAATCCATCCAAAGAAACCCAAAACACTCAATCAAAGGAATATATGCTCCCTTATGTTTATTGCAACGTTATTTGTAATAGCCAAAATATAGAGGAAACCCAAGAGCCCATCAATAGTCCAGTGGATAAAAAAAAGTCGTGGTACTCATACATATTATTCTGCCATAAAAAGAATGAAATCTTAGCATTTTCAACAACATGGATGGACCTAGAAGGTGTTATGCTAAATGAAATAAATCAGAAAAAAAAGACAAATACCATGTGATTTCATTTATATGTAGAGTCTAAAGGACAAAATAAGCTGATGAACAAAATAGAAACAGACTCATAGATACAAAGAACAGACTAGTGTTTGCCAGAGGGGAGAGGGCCTGGGGGACTGGGTGAAAAGGTTAAAAGGATAGGAAAGTACAAATTGGCAGTTATAAAATGGTCACGGGGCATAAAGGACAGCATAGAGAATATAACCAATAATATTCTAATAATTATGTATGGTGCCAGGTACATATTAGAATTATCAGGGGTATCGCTTCGTAAGGTATATCCATGTCTAACCACTATACTGTGCACCTTAACACAAATATAAAATAATATAGAATACTAACTATAATTTAAAAACAAACACAATAGTTAATATTGAGAGTGAAAAATAAATAAATGGTGTTACCTCACTAGGTTGCTATGAAAATTAAGCATTTTAGGCACTTAATACAGTGCTTAAGCTACAGTAAATGCTAATATATGTTAGGTATCTCAACAATTCATTATTCAAATACAGGGAGTACAATAATGGAATGAAGTCCACTTCTACCTTTTGTCAGGTTTCACTGAGGCTGGGGTCTTCCCTGACATCTGCCCAGCTGGCAGCTACACGGCCCCATTCATGCTTCTCCTGAAAATTCCTAGGTCCCAATCCTGATCCCACCACATGTAGTCACATGGACTTGGAAAATTAACCTCTCTGCTGTTTCTTTATTTGCATGATCAGGTCAAGATTAAGAGCATCTGGCATAGGTAAACATCAGTTCTTCCTTAAGATCATTCTTCTTTGTTAAGAGAGATATCAAAGTAACTGGCTGTGTGGTCTGCCAATAAAGTATACATGAAAAACAGAATTACCTTGAGGCATTACTTGCACTTGGATTTTAATTATTTTCGCTGTAATTTTATTTTTTAATACGTTATACCCATGTAAATGAACATTTTGTCCTTCGTTTGGTGACATGTGACGAGACCCTGAACACTCGACATGTCTGTCTCTTCTAGATACCCAGGGTTTTAACCCGGTTTATCTGATCCTTTATGGCTTCCAGAGCAAAGGCCCAGCGGGGGAAGAAAGAGTCCTGCGCATCCAGGAGGAAGGCAGCTCTCTCCCTGAGCCCCCACCCCAGCTGTGGGGTTGACACCCACAGGGAGTCAAACAGCAACCGCTACCCCCTTTGGGGGGCAGCTTACAACAGAATGTGTTTTCCTGGCCTTCCTTCCAGCCAGAGCCTGGGAGCCTCTCCCCAGCCAGCCCGCTGAGGACCCAGGCCTCCCGGCGCAGGTCCCCTCCCAGGAGGACAAGGATCTGGGGAGCAGCATCTCCGGAGCCTCTGCCCGGCAGCGTTCTGCTCTCGGGGCATGAAACAGAGAACCAGGGTGTCAGGCAGCCTGGAGGCCGCTCTTCGGAAGCCAAATCCTCAGCAAGGTCACGCTCCGATGAGAGCGCCGGCAGGAAACCCAGCTCCCTCCAGAGCAGATGGATGCTGCGAGCCGAGCCGCAGCCTGGCGCCCTCAGCCCGCCGCCGCCCCAGGCCACCGGGGAGACGTCGCCCACCCTGCGCCCTCCTTCCCACGTCCAGCCCCGCTCACCCTCCTCTCCATCTTCGCTCCTGGCCGACCAGGGTGCCCGGCTTCGGCTGGAAAGCCCAGGGGATCTGGAGCAGACTGCGGGAGCTTCGACGAGGCTGCCAACAAGCAGCTCCTCCCCCCCTCTACAGGCGGGCGAAACGCAGGTGGGGTTTCCAGCTTAGTTACTAATCATTCTTTCCTAATGTCATAACGCTTTTCAAGTGTGCTTTTTCGTTTTGTTAAAAAAAGTACGCTTTTTTCCATGTTCATTTTTAAAAGAGAGGGGGCAAATGGGGGAGGCTGAGGCTTGAATGAGCCTTCAGACAGCGTTTGGAGGAGTGGCTGGCTGCCTGCAGTGTTGAAAGACATGTAGGGAGCCCAGATTGCTACTCAAGAATTCAGAGAGCTGTAAGTCTGAGGGATGCAAACCCTAAGATTACCACTAATCTCCACCCCCAGGAAATCAGAAACATACATATTGAAAGGACTGAAAGATTCATGGAGTGCCAAACAAGGTAAATAACAGAAAGTCAATTTAGACATAGGGAAATTCAAAAGATCGAATTAAGAAAATATAAAAGAAAATTTTCCAAAAGTTTTAAAAATTTACAGAGACTCAAAGGAGAGAGAATCAAAGTGACACTAAAGGTCGCAAGGTAGTGCTGTATGCAAGAAGGCCATGAGTTAAATTGTCTAAGTGTTGGCAAAAAAAATAACTTTGAATTCCACTTTGTCTTTTATAAATATGGCTATGGAGGCATATTTTCTTTTATTTTCCAGTCTTAGTTGGCATTAAATATTATATTAGCTCCAGGTGTGCAGCATAGTAATTAGAAACTTACGTAACTTAAGAAATGATCCCTTTGATAAATCTAGTACCATACACCGTTACTACAAAATTATTGACTACATCCCCTATGCTGTATTTTATTTTATTATTATTTTTAATATATTTTATTGATTTTTCACAGAGAGGAAGGGAGAATAGAAAGTCAGAAACATCATGAGAAACATCGATCAGCTGCCTCTTGCACACCCCCTGCTGGGGATGTGCCCAGCCAAGGTACATGCCCTTGACCAGAATCAAACCGGGGACCTTTCAGTCCGCAGGCCGATGCTCTGTCCACTGAGCCAGACCGGTTTTGTCCCCTATGCTGTATTTTAGATCGCTGTGACTAATCCTTTCACCCAATCCCCCAATTCCTCTCCCCTCTGGCAAACATGAGTCAGTTTTTATTTTTTTCGTCAGTTTATTTTGTTCATTAGATCCCACATCTATAATAACAAAAGGGTAATATACTAATTGGACTAGATGTCCTTTCTTCTGGACAAAGCTGGAGCGGGCAGGGATAGCTGCAGAGGCCCTTACATGAATTTTGTGAATCAGGCCTCTAGTAGAAGTGAAATCACATGGTATTTGTCTTTCTTTTTGCCTGACTTATTTCACTTAGCATAACATCCCCTAGGTTCACCCATGTTGTCGCAAATGGTAAGATTTCATTCTTCTTTTGGCCAAGTAATCCTATATAATGAAAGTGTAGTATGCAAATTGTCCCCTTGACCAGGGGTTCCTCTGCCAGTTTGACTAGGGGGTGGGGTTGACTGAAGGAAGAGGGAGGGCAGCCCTGGCTGGTAGCTGGCAGCTGCTAGGGACCCTATCATGAATTTCATGCACTGGGCCTCTAGTCCATATATATGTAGCATCACCTTTTTATCCACTAAACTATTAATGGGCACTTGAATTTCTTCCAGATTTTTGGCTGTTCCAATAAAGGTAGAGATGCATATATATTTTTTAATTTAGTGTTTCAGGTTTCTTTGGATGTATATCCAGACTTTCTATTTTTTCATGATTTAATCTCCATATGTTGTATGTTTCTAGGACTTTATCAATTTCTAGATTATCCAGTTTGTTGGCATATAATTTTTTGTAGTAGTAAATATGATTTTTTTTATTTCTGTGGAATCAGTTATAATGTCTCTTCCTTCATTATTTAACTTCATTAATTTTTTCCTTATTCTAGCTAATGGTTTCTCAATTCTGTTTATATTTTCAAAAAACAAATTCTAAGTTTTGTTGATTTTTCTCTGTTATTTTCCTACCAGACACCCAATGCACGAAGATTCATGCAGAATGGGCCTTCCTTTCCCTAGCTGCCGGCACAGCCTTTGCTATGGCCCAGAGATGCCTTTCTGCCTTCCCAAGTTGCCCAGAGGCCCAGAGCTGGGGCATTGGGAAATGCCTGCATGGCAACGATACAAGCATCCTGCACTACTACCGCGGGACGCCTGTGTATACAAATTAACCTGCCATCCTTGTTGGGTTAATTTGCATCTTTCTCTTTTATTAGTGTACTAGAGGCCCGGTTCCTGAAATTCATGCATGGGGGAGGGTGGGTTGTCCCTCAGCCCAGCCTGCACCCTTTCCAATCTGGGAACCCTTGAGGGATGTCCAACTGCCTGTTTAGGCCAGTTGGACATCCCTCTCACAATCCAGGATTGCTGGCTCCCAACTACTTGCCTGCCGACCTTCATGATTGCCCCTAACTTCTTCTGCCTGCCACTCTGATCACCATCTAACCACTGCTGTGCCCGCCTGATTGATGTCTAACTGCTCCCCTGCCAGCCTGTTTGCCCCCAACTTCCCTCCTCTGCCAGTCTGGTCACCCCTAACTGCTCTCCCCTGCAGGCTTGATCACCCCCAACTGCCCTTCCCTGCTGGCCATTTTGTGGTGGCCTTCTTGTATCCACATGGGGGCAGGATCCTTGACCACATGGGGAGAGCCATCTTGTGTGTTGGAGTGATGGTAAATCTGCATATTACTCTTTTATTAGATAGGATAGAGGCCTGGTGCATGTATGGGGGCCAGCTGGTTTGCCCTGAAGGGTGTCCCGGATCAGGGTAGGGGTTCCCTTGGGATGTGGGGTGGCCTGGGCGAGGGGCCTATAGTGGTTTTCCAGCTGACCACGCCCCCTGGTGACCCAAGTGGAGACCCTAGTATCTGGGATTTATTTATGTTCTACAATTGAAACTTTGTTGCCTGGAGCAGAGCCATGCTTTCTGCTTGCTCTGTGATGGCAGCCATTTCTGTTTGGATTTATTTACCTACAATAATTGAAACTTTGTAGCCTTAAGTGGAAGCCTATCCCTGCCAGGGCTGCAGAAGCTTGGCTTCCTCCATGGCTGGGGCAACCCTAGCCTCAGCTCTCTCCAGCTCTGTACCTGCCGCCATTTCTGTTGGGATTATGAATCTTCTATAATTGAAACTTTGTAGCATTTAGTGGAGGCCTAGGCTAGCAAGGGCAGGCGAAAAGCTTGGCTTTCTCCATTTCTAGGGAAACCCAAGCCTCCCTCCTCCTCTCAGTGGCCGCAGCCATCTTGGTTGGGTTTATTTGCATATTTGCTTCTGATTGGCTTATAGGTGTGGCTTGTGTCCATGGCTTGTGGGTGTAGTGGAGGTGTGGTCACTTTGCATATTACTCTTATTAGATAGGATATTTTCTACTTTATTTCTGCTTTAATCTTTGTTGCTTTCTTCTTTCTGCTAACCTTGGACTCAGTTTTTTTTTTCTTTTCCTTGCTTCTTGAAGACTCAAGTTAGTTATTTTATGCAAACTCTATCAAAATACCCAAAACATTTTGACCAAAATAGAAAATACAATCCCACAATTCATATGAAACAGAAAAGACCATGATTACCAAATCAATATTGAGAAAAAAGAATAAAGCTGGAGACATCCTACTTCCTGATTTCAAATATAGTACAAAGCTACAGTAATCAACATAGTATGGCACTCCATAACACAGGCATTTGGACCAATAGAGAGTTTAGGAATGAATCCACACACATATGGTCAATTGCTCTTTGACAAGGATGCCAAAAACATAAAATAGGAAAAGGATAAGCTCTTGAACAAATGATATTGGGGAAATACTATATCCACATGCAAAATAATGAAATTGGGCCCATACTGTATACAATACAGAACAGTCAATTCAAATAGATTTAAAAATTTAAATATAATACCTAAAACTGTAAAACTCCTAGAAGAACACTTAGAGGAAAAGCTTCATAATATAGCTTTGGCAGTGATTTCATGGATGTGACACCAAAAGCACAGTAAACAAAAGCAAAATAAACAGGTGGGAGTCTATTACCTGAAAACCTTCTGCACAACAGAGGAAACAACATTGTGAAAGGGCAACATACAGAATGAAAAAAAAATCAGCATAAATATTTTAAAATATAAAAGCCAGTATCTTTGAAAGCCACCAAGTTTCAATTAAGAGAAATTATCTTGCCAAAAATATTTATAGACTCAGAAGATTATTAAGGAATAGAAATCTCTCTTTTATGTATGTTTCTAAAAGAAGAAATACTAAATGAGTAAACTTTTTTTGAGGCTAGTATTAATTTCAAAATCTTTAAAATCTTAATTTCAAGCCATGGATGGTGTAGTTCAGTTGGTTTAGTGTCATCTCATGAACCTAAAGATTCCTGGTTCAATCCTGGTGGAGGCATATGCACAGGTTATGGGTTTGGCTCCTGAATGGGGCACGTGCAGAAGACAACTGATCGATGTTTCCTTCTCACATCCTTGTTTCGCTCTCTCTTTCTTCCTTTCCATCTAAAAAATAAAAAAATTGTTTCAAAGTCAGAAAAAAAAATTATTTTAATGAAGTTGTACTCCAGCTTTATCTATAAATAAACTTCCCAGAATGGTTTATCATTAGAAAATATGTTAATCTAATTTATCATATCAGTGAACAACTATAGAAAATCCATATGACCAACTCAACAAGTACAAAAAAAAATACTTAAGTTCAACAATCTATATATAATAAAGCCATAGAAAATAGAAATAGTAAAACGTTTTTTAAACTTGATAATATCCTTAATGGGAAAATATCATATTTAGACTAATTTCAGACATGGTCTTTAAAATCAGAAATAAGACAAATGTAATTAGCGTTTATGATATTTTATGTTAAAATGGTATAAAGATTGGAAAGAAGCAAAAAAAATGTTATTACGTGCAAGAAAAAGATGATCATCTACATGGAAAACCATTAGATCAACAGAAAAAACTTCGAATTAATAGAGTTTAGCAAAGTTTCCAAACACAGGTTAATTTACAAAATCAGAACTATTCCTAAACCATTAATAACAGCTATAAATTTTTATCAAAAAAGAAGAAACCATTCATTATTATAATGAATATCCAGAATTTCTACTTTTTCAAATACCAAGGAATTAACTTTGTAAAAATTACATAAAACCTACAGAGAGAACATTTAAAATTTTTCTTAAATGACATTCAAAAAGATTTGTATAAGTGTAGAACAAATATATAAGTGGAAACAAATTATTCTAAAGATATTAATGCTTGCAAAATTAAATTACAAATTCAATGTAAGACTAATAAAAATTCCAGCAGTATATATTTTAATTCATTGAGTAATTAATTTTTAATCTTAATTGTTGAAAGTAATACATATGTCCTATTTTTTCTTTTGTTGATTGCTTATAGCCCATCACTGCCCCCTGCCTCACTCCTATTGTCTGTGAAGATGGATCATGCCTATATTCATGTAAGTTCTTTGGTTGATCACCTCTCACCCACCAACCCACCCCCTTCTTCCCCCCTAAGATTCTATAGTCTATTCCATGCTTTAATATCTCTAAATCTATTTTGTTCAACAGTTTATTTTGTTTGTTAGATTCTACATCTGAGTGAGGTCATGCGATATTTGCCTTTTTCTGACTGGCTTATTTCATTTACCTTTTGTTTTTTTTATTTTAATTATTTGGGTCTTCTCTCTTTGTTTCTTGATGAGTCTGGCTAAAGGTTCATCAATCTTGTTTATCTTTTTAAAGAACCGGCTCATGATTATTGAATAATAATCTGTTTCTGTTGTAATCTTTATTATTTCCTTCCTTCTACTTACTCTAGGCTTTTCTTGTTTTTCTCTGTGTAATCATTTAATTGTAGAGTTAAGTAGTTTATTACTGATTTTTCTTGTTTTTTTTGTTTGTTTTGTTTTGTTTTTTTAGTTAGATTTGTAATGCTATGAACTTCTCTCTCAGGACTGCTTTTGCTGTGTCCCAGATATTTGGAGTTGTTGTGTGTTCATTTTCATTTGTTTCCAGGAAATTGTTTTATATCTTTCTTTGTTCAATAACATGCTATTTATCCTCCATGTGTTTGAATGTTTTTGAGTGTTTTTCTGTAGTTGATTTCTGCTTCCATTCCATTGTAACCTAAGAAGATGGTAATATGATTTAAATGTTCTTGAATTCGTAGAGACTTGTTTTGTGTCTTAACATGTGTTTTATCTTTGTGAATAACCCAGGAGCACTTGAGAAGAATGATATTCTGGAGCTTTGGGGTGAAATGTTCTATAAATGTCAGTTAAATCCATCTGATTCAGTGTGTCATTTGGTCACTATTTTTGTATTAATTTTTTGTCTGGAAGATCTATCCAATGAAGTCAGTGGGATAAAATCCCACTATGTGACTTTGGAGTTACAGTCCCCTACTATGACTATATTGCGGTCAATCTCTCCCTTAAAGGCCTCCATAAGTTTTGTTAATATATTTAAGTGCTCCTTTATTGGGTGCATATATGTTTACCTAGCTTATATCCTCTTGTGGGATCCATCCCTTTATTATTATATAGAGATCTTTATTGTCCCTTGTGATGGTCTTCATTTTGAAGTCTATTTTGTCAGGTATGAATATTGTTACCCCAGCTTTTTTTTTATTTTCCATTCGCATGGAAATTTTTTTTCCATCTCTTCATTCTCATCCTATGAGATTTTTTTTTTTTTCTGAAGTGGGGGCCTGTAGATAGGATATATTTGGGTTATGTTTTCATATCCATTCAGCTACATTATGTCTTTTGATTGGAAGATTTAATCCATTTACATTTAAGATTATTATTGATAGGTACTTATTCATTGCCATTTTAATTCTTTATGCCTTTCTCTCTCTCATTCTCCCTCCCTCCCTCCCTCCCTCCCTCCCTCCCTCCCTCCCTCCCTCCTTCCCTATTTCTTCAAATTACAGTAGTCACTTTAGCATTTTTTGCAATGCTTGTTTGATAGTGATAAACTCCTTTAACCTTTTTATGTCTGGGAAATGTTTTATTTCACTATTTTAAATGAAAACCTTGTTACATATAATAATCTCTCTAACATTGATGTTTCTCTCTCTGTGCCATTGCCCATCCCTTCCAATCTTTCTAAAAGTCAATGGGAAAATATCCCAGGAGATTAACAAAAGCAAACAAACAAACAAAACTGGTGGACAGCTTAAGGGAATTGTGGGACAACATTGCTTGATATATTTTGAATACTTCATGTCATTCCCTCTGGCCTATAGAGGTTCTAATGAAAAATCAGCTTCTTATAGCACCATTGTAGCTAACAAATTGCTTTTCTTTTGCTGTCTTTAAGATTCTTTCTTTGTCTTTTTTCAATATATATAAAAATTCCAGCAGTATATATTTTAATTAATTAATTATTTATATATATTAATATATAGTCTATCTAATAAGAGAGTAATATGCAGATTGACCATCACTCCAACACACAAGAGGGCTGAACTCATGTGGTCAAAGATCCTGCCCCCATGTGGACACAAAATAGCCACCACAAGATGGCCAGTAGGGGAGGGCCCTTGGAAGGTTCCAGGCCCGCAATGGAGGACAGTTGTGGGCAATCAGGCCAGAAGGGGAGGACAGTTGGGAGGTAACAAGCCTGCAAGGCAGGGTAGTTGGGGGCGATCAAGCCTGCAGGCAGTTAGGGGTGACCAGGCTGGCAGGGGAGCAGTTAGACATCAATTAGGCTGGCATGGTAGTGGTTAAAGGGGTGATCAGGCTAGCAAACAGAAGTGGTTAGGGGCAATCAGGAAGGCAGGCAGGTGAGCAGTTTGGAGCCAGCAGTCCTATATTGTAAGGAGGATGTCCAACTGCCCATTTAGGCCCGATCCTAGGATATCCTTTGAGGGGTCCCAGATTGAAGAGAGTGCAGACTAGGCTGAGGGACATCCCCCCCGTCCATGCACAAATTTCGTGCACCGGGCCTCTAGTGTGTGTGTGTGTGTGTGTGTGTGTGTGTGTGTGTGTGTATTATTGATTTCAGACAGGAAGGGAGAGGGGGAGAGAGATAGAAACATCAATAATAAGGGAGAATCATTGATTGGCTGCCTCCTGCATGCCCCCTACTGGGGAATTGAACCTGTAACCTAGACATATGCTCTGACTGGGAATCGAACCACTACCTCCTAGTTCATAGGCCAATGCTCAACCACTGAGCCACACCAGCTGGGCCTCTCTTTGTCTTCAATTTGGGGCATTTTAATTATGATGTGGCTGTTTGGATTCTTCTTGCTTGGAATTCTCTGTGCCTCCTGACCTTGTGTTACTTTTTTCTTCACCAGCTTAGGGAAGTTTCCTGCCATTATTTCTTCAAACAGGTTCTCTATCCCTTGCTCACATTCTTCCCCTTGTGGTACTCAAATAGTGAGAGTATTGTTACCTTTCATGTTGTCCCACAATTCCCTTAAAGCTGTCCACCAGTTTTGTTTGTTTGTTTGTTTGTTTGTTTTTGTTAATCTCCTGGGATATTTTCCCATTGACTTTTAGAAAGATTGGAAGGGATGGGCAAAGGCACAGAGAGAGAAACATCAATGTTAGAGAGACACATTGATTGGTTGCCTTCAGCATGCACCCTGACTAGGGCCAGGGATTGAGCCTGGAACTGAGATATGTGCCCTTGACCAGAACTGAACCTGGGACCCTTCAGTGAGAAGACCAACGTTCTATTCACTGAGTCAAACCGACTTGTGCAGGCAACAGTATTTTATTTATTTTATTTTTTTAATATATTTTATTGATTTTTTACAGAGAGGAAAGGAGAGGGATAGAGAGTTAGAAACATTGATGTGAGGGAAATATCAATCAGCTGCCTCCTGCACATCCTCTACTGGGGATGTGCCTGCAACCAAGGTACATGCCCTTGACCAGAATCAAACCTGGCTCCTTTTAGTCTGCAGATTAACACTCTATCTAGTGAGCAAAACTGGTTTCAGCAGGCAACAGTATTTTAATTGTTTCCTTTTTTCTCTTTTATCTGATTCACTATATTTTAATTCATTCTTTCAATGCTTGGCTTCCACTAATCTGCTGTGTATTCCTTCCACTGGCTTCTTTATTAGTGCTATATCATTTTTCTTAGTTACTATATCTTTTCTCATGCGGATGAGTGTCTTTGCCATCATTATTCTGAACTTTATGTCTGATAAATTTCTTATCTCCATTTCATTTAGCTCTTCTTGTGGAGAATTCTCTTGCTCTTTTGTTTGTGGCTTGTTTTTCTGTCTCCTCATTTTAGCTGCTTGTCTATGTATTATGTAGATCTGCTATGCCTCTCAATATGCTATGGAGGACAGTGCCAGATGCTATTTCTGACTGGCTCTGAGTACCATGTTTGGAGTAGTCATCAATCCACAGCTTGTAGCTTCCTCTGCTGGGGATGGCTGCCTTTGGAAAGGACCAGGATGTGCTCCAGTGTTTTCTTTTTCTAGCCCCAGACCTTGGATTAGATCAGGGAGGACTCAAAGCCTCTAAAGACTCCCCTTTGCTAGCAGTCTTATTGTATTCAGTCTTAATTAGTGCCAGGAAATCGAACACGAGAGACTTTCCAATAGGGTGGAGAAATTGCTTCTGTTTGCAGGTGATAGTTATTCTCAGAAACTCCACAGAATGGGGCAAAGGGTTTTCCAATAGGGTGGGGCAACTGCCTTTTTTCCCACGCAGAAACCATCTAGATAACAAACGTCTGCTGGAGAAAGATGTCTTCCACACTGTGAGGGAATGACTCAGGATAAGAAACCGGGATGTCTGCCTTTGGCAATGTAAACCTAGAGCCCCCAACCCTGGCTTCTACTCACTCAACTCCAGACCACTCTTCCCTCCCTCTGCCATAGTCCAAGGTGAGTGGCTACACATAAAAATTTGTGCATTAGCTCTTAAGAGGACACTTGCATTTTCAGCCATTTCTCCCTGGGAGACAGCAATCTTATTATTTCACACAGCCAGCTGTTATGTGGGTAACTTTCTTAGTTCTGGTGCTCTGGACTGGTTTCAGATCCCAGCATTGTCAGTGTGTACCCCCTACAATTGAGATATCCCTCTGGAATTTCAATTGCTATCTGTAAGAGCATGACCAGCCCTTTCATGGCTCTGCACTTCCTACCAGTCTTTATGTGGTCTCCACTTACCACCGCTGGTTATCAGGGTTCTCTCCAACTAGTCTCCATTTGATTGTTCAGGATGGTTTATATTAGTTGTAATTCTAATTTGGTCCTGGGAGTGTGTCAGTGTGGCTTCCATTTACTCCAATGCCATTTTTGAATCTCTCCTCCAGCTGTATTTTGTAATAGAAACACACATACATTTATTTCTCAAAGTTCAGGAGATTGGAAGTGTAGGATCAAAGTACCCACATGTTCACATTTGTGATAATCCTCTTCCTGGTTTACAATGGTCACCATTTCTCTCTGAATTTACATGACAGACAAAGATCATCTTTCTTTTTTTTAATGTATCTTTATTGTTGGAAGTATTACAGATGTGCCCCATTAATCTCATTCAAACCATCTCCCACAGGCCTTCACCACACAATTTTCAGTGTCCATGGGTTATGCATACATGCACATAAATTCTTCAGTTAATCTCTTACCCAACTCATCCTCTTTCCTCTGAGAATTCTTAGTCTGTTGCATGCTTCCATGTCTCTGGATCTATTTCATTTGTCAGTTTATTTTATTTATTAGTTTCTACATGTAAGATGGATTATGTGACATTTATCTTTCTCTGGCTGGCTTATTTCACTTACCATAATACTATATAGGCCCCTACATATTGTCTCCCAAGTAAGAGATTCTTCCTTTTTATAGCTAAATGGTATTCCATTGTTTAAATGCACCACAGCTCTCATATCCACTCATCTACTGATGAGCACTCGGGCTGTTGTAAATAACACTGCTATTAACATAGGATTGCCTATATTCTTTTGATTGGCATTTCAGGCTTTTAGGATATATTCCTACAAGTGGGATGACTGGGTCAAATGGCAGTTCCATATTTAATTTTTTGAGGAAACTCCATACTATTTTCCATAATGGCTACACCAGTCTGCATTCCCACCATCAGTGTATTAGCATTCCTTTTTCTCCACATCTTAGCCAGTACTTGTTTGTTGATTTATTGATGATAACCATTTTGACATAAATAAGGTGATACCTTACTGCACTTTTAATTTGCATCTCTTTGATGATTAGTGATGTTGAACATTTTTTTTTTTCATGAATCTTGGCAATTTGTATGTTCTCTATGGAGAAGTGTCTATTCAGGTGCTCTTCCCATTTCTTAATTGGGTTGTATGAGTACTTTATATATTCTCTAAATTAACCCCTTATCAGTTGTATCATTGGCAAATACATTCTCCTATACAATGAATTCCCTTTTCAGTTTGATGCTGTTTTCTTTTGCTGTGCAGAAGCTTTTTATTTTGATGTAGTCTCATTTGTTTATTTTTTCTTGTTTTTCCTGCATTATGCATTGTATCAGTGAAAATTCTGCTATATGACATGTCTTATATTTTGCTGCCTACTTTTTCTTCTAGGATTTTTATGACTTCAAGATTTACATTTAAGTCCTTTATCTATTTTGAGTTGATCTTTGTATTTGGTGTAAGTTGGTGGTAGAGTTTCATTTTTTGCATGTACCTGTCCAATTTTTCCACCACTATTTATTAAAGAGACTTTCTTAACTCCATTGTGTGCTCTTGTCTCATTGTCAAGTATTAATTTTGTATAATGGCTTGGGTTGATTTCTGGATTCTCTGTTCTGTTCTATTGAACTGTATTAGTGTTCTTTTGCCAGTACCAGGCTGTTTTTATCACAGTGGTTTTATAGTATAACTTGATATATGTATTGTGATCCCTCAACTTTGTTCTTCTTTCTCAAGATTGCTGCAGCTAATCAGGGTCTTTTTTGGTTCCATACAAATTTTTGGAGTGTTTGTTCTAGATCTGTGAAATATGCTATTGGTATTTTAATGGATATTACTTTGAATCTATAGATTGCTTTAGGCAGTATGGACACTTTAATGATATTAATTCTACTAATCCATGAACATGGTATAGTTTTCCACTGTCTATAGCTTCTTATTTGAAGCTATCAGCGATCTATAGCTTGTGACTCACTGTGTTGGGATTGTGTGCATTTGGAAAGGACCAAGAGGCACACCAAAGTCTGCTTTTCCTAGCCTGGATTTAAAAGCAGATTTGGCAAAGACGCAAAGCTTTCAGAGATCTGCTTCTGCCTGCAGGATGATTGTTACACAGCAGGGTGTAAATTCCATATGGTAGGGTGAGAGATTTTCCAGTGGGTGTGGCAATTGCTTCCCCCCAGGCAGAAGCTGCATGATGATAAAGGTTAGTCTGAGAAAGCTGTCCTCTGTAGTTTGGGGGAATGATTCAGCGCAGGGATCCAGGTGCCTGTCCTCTGAGCTCTATCCCCAGAGCCACCAACCCCAGATCCTTCTCCCACAACTCAAGTCCACTCTGCCGTCTCTCTGCTGGAGCCCAAGGTGAGTGGCTGTAGGCAAGATTTTGTGCATTGACTCCTCAGTGGAAGGCCTGCATTTCCAGCTGTCTATCTCTGGCAGACAGCAACCCCACATCCTCACAGCCAGATATTGTATGGGCACCTTTCCAAGTTCTGGTCCTTTGGCCTTAGTGCCTAGTTTGGGTTTAGACCTTAGACTTTTCAGGGGAAACCCCCCAACTGAGATATCCCTCTGGAACTTCAGCTGCTGCCTTTGGGAACCCGGCCAACTCTCTCATACCTCTGCACTTCCTTCCAGTATTGATGTGGTCTCCTCTTTGTGTCCCTGGTTTTAAAGGTTCTCTCCAGCAATCTTCAGTTGGTTGGTTATTTAAGATGATATTTCTATATTTTCGTTGTAATTCCAGGTTGATTCTGGGAGAATGTCAGTGTAGCTTCCACTTAATTCTCTGGCATCTTGGAATCTCTGTTTTATATCTTTTCATTGACTCCTTTCCCCACTGAGATGAAAGCTTCTGAAGGCAAAGAATCTGTCTGTTTTAGTTGTGCTGGTGTCTCTAACACTGAGAATAGTGCACAGCGCATTCTAGAAGTATTTGTTTAATAAATGAGTTTATAAATTATTATATTAATCCTGTAAAGTAATATCATTTTCATCTTTCTGTGGCTTTTTTCAGTAAATGTATCCAAGTTTCACAACTTAGTGGACCCCCTCCCAATAATTGTCTAAAGTTCATGTTCTCTCCTGTTTAAAATCTATCTTCAAGCCAAAACCGATTTGGCTCAGTGGATAGAGTGTCAACCTGAGACTGAAGGGTCCCAGGTTCGATCCTGGTCAAGGACATATACCTTGGTTGTGGGCACATCCCTGGTGGGGGGTGTACAAGAAGCAGCGATCGATGTTTCTATCTCATTAATGTTTCTAACTCTCTATCCCTCTCCTTTCTTCTCTGTAAAAAATTAATAAAATAATTTTAAAAACAGAGCTTTAAATAATGTACTTTAAAAAAAATCTGTCTTCAAGTAAGAATCCTAAACTCAATTCACCATAAGCAGTAATAATTACTAACAGCTTACCTTTAAATTAATCTCAATTAGAATATCAAAGATAAACCTTTGACTGCAAGAATTACCAAGCATATGGAGAAGAGTATTCATCCAATGACGATCCTTTCCATGACATTTTTTTGCTAGAGCCCTTGGAATTTTTTCCCAGATTTGAAAATGCCCATATTTTACTACCTCTCTATCACAGATTAGTAGTAATAAAACTTACTTTTTCTTTCTCCAAATAACATAAAGAATGATAAACAGTAGTAAAATACAGGGAACTGCAGCCAGCCACATATAAGAAGAGTCAGAAGTACCTGAAAAACACAAATTAGAAACATGGTTTTTTGTTCGTTTGTTTGTTTTGAGTGAAAGCAAAGTTTTGTTACAGAAAAGGTCCCTGCTGCAGGGAGGGGACCCAAGTGGGTTGCCCCAAACATATTCTTTGTGACTATACTTCTTACTGTATACTGTACTGCCATTTTGGCTTTTTTGACATTTAAATTGATGTTATAAAATTATTTGCTATATCCTGCTTTATAAAAGAATATACTATTCATATTCAAATTGAAGACAGATGATACTTAATATTATGCTATTACTCTCAAGAATAAAAGCGATATAAGCATTTAAATATTCACCTAGATTTAGCTATCTAAAAAAATTTTAAGTGAAGTAAATATAACATAGTCACTTGAAGAAATATTGCCCTGAATGGAATTTCCAAAGACTCTTTAATATCCTCTAAAAATAAATTTATATTAATAATTATTAGCATTTGAGATTCATATTTTAAGCAATGTAATAAACATTTCATAAAGATTATTTACTTCAACTAGGAAAATTTTGTTATCAGATATAAATGGGAAAATGAGAGCTCTGAGATGTCAAAAAAAATTCCCCTAAGATAGAATGTTGCAAAACTGGGAAGCAAAGTCAGTTCTGACTCCAGAGCCTATACTCTCAAGGAAAAACAAATAATAAAATTGTATCAACACTTTTTACTGTAGCTATTTTGACTACAGTGTTTCTCAATTGTATTACAGTAGTCCCTCCTTTATCTACAATCTCGGTTACCAGAGGTCAACAGAAGTCTGAAAATATTACATGAAAAATTCCAGAAATAAACAATTTACGTTTTAAATTGTGTGTTGTTTTGAGTAGCAAGATGACATCTCAAGCTGTTTCACATTGTGTTGCTCCATCCCACTTCTCCCTGCCAGGGATGTGAATCATCCTTTTGCCCAGTGCTACCTACCTGCACACTGGTCATAGGAGCCATCTCGGTTATCATATCCACACTCATGGTTTCTTAGTGTTTGTGTACAAGTAACCCTTATTTCACTTTATAACGGCCCCCAGTGCAAGAGTAGTGATGCTGGCAACTAGAATATGCCAAAGATAAACTATAAGGTGCTTTATTTAAGAACAAAGAAATTGTTAAGTCTGATTAAATAAAGGAATAAATATCCTCTCCCCTAGGAAACTGACCTTTAGATAATTTCACAACTGACATTCTCTTTTGCTTTCACATTCCATTTGCTAAGACCAGTAACTTCCTGCTCTGGACTTGCCCAGGATCTGGACCACCCAGAGAATTTCCAGCCAAAAAAGCTCACCTAGAGTCCCTTAAAGTCTCTGACTCCCTGTCCCTGGGTGCTGGTGACATGTTGGGGCTCAGCCTATCTGGTTTACATATGATCTAATAAATGTATAAATCTTTACCACTTTTGGCCTCATGCATACCTCCTTCAGCAACCCTAACATGGAATGTTCTCAATAAGGAAAGGAAAAAATCATATACTGAGTTTGGTAAGGTCTATGGTAAGAATAACCCTTCTTTTTTTAAAAAAATATTTTTTTTAATTGATTTTTTTACAGAGAGAAAGAGAGAGGGATAGAGAGCTAGAAACATCGATGAGAGAGAAACATTGATCAGCTGCCTCCTGCACACCACCTATTGAGGATGTGTCCGCAAACAAGGTACATGCCCTTGTCCAGAATCGAACCCAGAACCTTTCAGTCCGCAGTCGCTCTATCCACTGACCCAAACCGGTTAGGGCAAGTGCACCTAACCCTCCTATTCATGAAATTGTGAAGAAGAAAAAAATGTTGTGCTAGTTTTGCTGTCATACTTCAAACAATACGGTTATAGCCAAGTATGTGATAAGTGCTTAGATATTTTGATAGATCATATTTTATTATAGTACATTGTTATAACTGTGCCATTTTATTATTATTTACTATTGTTAATCTCTTGCTTACCTAATTTACAATTTATACTGTATTATAGGTGTATATGCATAGGAAAAAAAAATCAGTATATGTAGGGTTCAGTACTATTTGTTGTTTCAGGTATCCATTGGGATTCTGAGAATGTATATCCTAAGGATAAGGGTGGACTATTGTACGAACCTACTTCTTTCTGTATAGCCTTCTGAATACATTTAACATTTTTTATTGCAATTTAAGTTTAACACAAGGTTATAATTATGATTATCAATGATAGCTCTTAGATATAATATAACAACTAGACCTATATATTGTAGATGAACCTAAAGAAAATGTGCAGCTTTATTAAATGGCATGAACTATTATGTATTTTGAATCCTTAGGACTGCTTATGACAGGAATGTTTTTTTTTTTTTTTTTTTTTTGCGGGGGAGTCCTATTTCTGATTGTCAGACTGATGTCATTTCTCTGTTCAATGCAACCTCTCATCCCCTCTTCATTTGTTGCTTTGAATTTTCTTTAGCCATTGATGGAAAACAGAAATTCTTGTAGCAATTGCTTCTTCCCTGAGATACTCTTAGAAAGTGCATGAGTTTTAAAAGAGGATTTATTTTTTTACCATTTGCAATCACTTTATCTCCTTTTCTAGTTTTAACTGTTTTTTTTTTTTTTTTCTCAATGAGATACTACATAGCTCGCTCAAAATGGGTGGAGGAAACTGAATGGGAAGAATTTGGCACAAAAATGTGAACAGAGCCCTGAATTCAAAAACAATAAAACATCCTATCTAATATAAGAGTAATATACAAATTGACCATCCTCCAACGCACAGGATGGCTACCCCATTTGGACACAAGATGGCTACCACAAGATGGCCTGCAAGGGAAGGCAGTTAGGGGTGATCAGGGTGGCAGAGGAGGGAAGTAGGGGGTGACCGGGCCTGCAGGGAAGCGAAGTTGGGAGGGGGAAACCCAGGTTTGCAGGGGAGTTAGGGGCAATTAGGGCAGTTAGGGGCAATCAGGCTGTCAGGGTAGCAGTTAGGCATCAACAAGGCTGTCAGGGGAGTGGTTAGAGAGTGATCAGACTGGCAGGCAGGAGCGGTTAGGGGCAATCAGAAGGCAGGCAGGCGAGTGGTTGGGAGCCAGCAGTCCTGGATTGTGAGAGGTATGTCCAACTGCCCGTAGGCCCAATCCTACCAAAATCAAGCCTAAATGGGCAGTTGGACATCCCTCAAGAGGTCTCAGATTGGAGAGATTTCAGGCTGGGCTGAGGGACACACACACCCCCTCCCCCTATATGAATTTCATGCATGGGGCCTCTAGTAGGGAAATAAAGCTCTAGTCAAGATTTCAGCAAATTTATGGATTTATGTTTCCAAAATTTGTTACATAAGCAAGAAAGTCATTTTTTTTAGTTCTCCATTGTTTATTTTTAATATTTTACTTTGGGACAATTCATACTTTGTGTAAGTAGAGAGAATGGTTTCAGAAAATCTCAATATGTATTACCAGCCTTCAACCATTTTCCATCAAGTGTCTTCCCTACAACACCCTGTTCCCTCTGGATAATTTGAGACATTTTTAAGCATATAATTTTATCCTTGAATATTTGGAATATATCTATTTCCTTAACATAACTGTAACCAATACTATTATCACACTTAACCATTATCCCTTAACATATTCAAATATACAGGCAGTGGCCCACTTCCCTAATGGAGGACATAGTTTTATTTTATTTTTTATTAACTAAATCTTTATTGTTCAGATTATTACAGGTATTCCTCTCCCCCGCCATCCCCCATAACTCCCCTACACCCAATCCCCTGTGCTTACCCCCTACCACTGTATTCATCCATAGGTCTAAGATCCTTGTCCAATCTCTTCATGCATCCCTCACACTTTCTTACCCCCTGAGAATTGTCAGTCCACTCCCTTTTCATATTCATGATTCTATTATATTCATCAGTCCATTCCATTCATCAGATTCTCCATTCACTTGATTTTTAGATTCACTTTTTGGTAGGCATGTATTTGTTGTCATTTTGTTGTTCATCATTTTTATCTTTACCTGTTTTTTCTTCTTCCTCTTCTTAAAGAATACCCTTCAGAATTTCATGTAATCCTGGTTTGGTGGTGATGAACTTCTTTAGTTTTTTCTTGTCTGTGAAGCTCTTTATCTGACCTTCAATTCCAAATGGTAGCCTTGCTGGGTAGAGTAATCTTGGTTGTAGGTTCTTGCTGTTCATCACTTTGAATATTTCTTGCCACTCCCATCTGGCCTGCATAGTTTCTGTTGAGAAATCAGCTGACAGTCATATGGGTACTCCCTTGTAGGTAACCAACTGTTTTTCTCTTGCTGCTTTTAAGATTCTCTCTTTGTTTTTTGCCCTTGGCATTTTTATTTTGATGTGTGGTCCTCCTTGGATTCCTCTTGTTTGAGGTTTTCTGTGCTTCCTGGATTTGTAAGTCTATTTCTTTCACCAGGTAGGGAAAGTTTTCTGTCTTATTTCTTCTAATAGGTTTTCAATATTTTGCTCTCTCTCTTCTTCTGGCACCCCAAAAATTTGATGTTGGTGTGCTTAAAGTTGTCCCAGAGGCTCCTTACACTCTCTTCATATTTTTGGATTCTTTTTTATTTTTGTTTTTCTGGTTGGATTTTTTTTTCTCCTTTCATTTCAGATCTTTGGTTTGATACTTGGAGTCCTTTGATCTATTGTTGAATTTCTGTATATTCTTTATTTCAGATAGTATATGCTTAATTTCTGTCTGGTCCTTTTCAATTTTCTTGGCATTCTCATTAAGGTCCTTGAAGGTCTCACTAAGCTCCTTGGATGTCTCAGCAAGTTTCTCGGCGGTTTTTAGAAGATTCTTGAGTAACCTTATAAATATGGTCTTGAACTCTATATCCAATAGTCTGCTTTCCTCCATTTCTTTCATTCATGCCCGTCTCCCCATTTTGCCACTTCCCTGTGTTGATGGAGTGGTAGAGCTGCTGTGCAGAGACAAGCCTATGGGGGCAGACTTGCTTCAGTGGGGCTTTGATGCTTACTGAGTCTGCCTCTTGATGGTGTCACTTATGGATGTGAGTAGTTGAATTCTGGTGTCGTCTCTCACTGACCTCTAGATACACTAGCTTCTGGATATCCACTGGAGTGCAGTTCAGCTACTGTTTGAGGCAGTTCAGCAGGAGTGAGGTCTGCAGATTTCTCCTGTTTTGCCCAGAGCTGCCTTTTAGGTTAAGCTGGAAAGGTGCAGGCCATTTACATGCAAATGCCATTGTGCAAAGCTCAGGCAGGTTTGCAGGTAGGGCGGGGCTGCTTTCAGGGCATCACTAGGTTAGGGCGTGGCAAACAGTGATGGCCGCTACTCTGAAACTCTGGGTCACCAAGGCCCCGCACCCCACACCCCAGCGCAGTGAATACCGATTGCCATGGGTGCCTCTGCAAGGGTGCCTCTCTTGCTTTACGACCTGATGGCAGATTGTCCAGCTTCTCCCTGTATGAGTCTGGGTTGCTAGAGTCTCCCCAGAAACTCAGGTTCTGAGTAATCAAGAGCCAGCTGCCCTTCAGATTGAAAAAACAAAACAAAACAGAACAAAACAAAACAAAACAAAACAAAAAGCAGCCCCAAAGTCTCCAGCTGTCCAGCTCCTGTGCCTCTACATCTCAGGTCTTCAGCACTTGTGCACTTCCCAATGCTCCACTCTCTCCTTCTGGCTGACAAACCTCCATTAAGGTGGCTATCCTGTGGTTCTGGGTGACAGAT
This sequence comes from Antrozous pallidus, assembly GCA_027563665.1. Classification (NCBI taxonomy): domain Eukaryota; kingdom Metazoa; phylum Chordata; class Mammalia; order Chiroptera; family Vespertilionidae; genus Antrozous; species Antrozous pallidus. The sequence continues at coordinate 70,186,188 of CM050514.1, forward strand.
GCCTTGTCTTTTAGTTGCGTTTTGAAATTGTTGTGGGAGGCAGCAGTTCAGGTGTTTATGCCACCATCTCGGCTTCTCTTCAAGAAAGAGTCATCTTCTGAGTTGAAATTTCATGTTTAGAAGCTTTGTTAATCTTATCTTGTTAATGTTTAAATTATATTTCTTTACTCATAGTAGGTTTAACCTAGTATGTTTATACTAGGTTTAACCTTACAAAATTACTTATTTTAAAGATAAAAATTATTGAATGTCATCAACATTATATGGTTCAATATAATATTATAGGTGAGGCTATTGAAAGAACTCTTAATGGTTGCCTTCATTGGTTACCTGCTGAATTAAATAGCTGCTGACAGTGCCACATACAGTGACAGTCACGGTTGTTAATGTCAAAGGAGATAAACCAATGTAACAGAGACTAATGAGCCTTGAGACTGATTAAATAGGATAATAGGCAATAATAAGCTCAAGGAAAAATGTTATTTTATTGCCTGTGAAACATAAAAACATACTATTAATATATAACTTATACCACTGGATAACTTATACCGTTACTGTGATAGATAATGTGGTATTATCATAGAATAAGAGGTAAGCAAGATTCCCTCACCATCACTGATATCCAAAGATTATTCTGTAGTATTTACCCAAACATAAGAAGATCAAGAAAATGATATATTCTTCAAGAGGAATACATCTTCTGGAAAAAAAAAGAAACTCTAGTTGGCAGGTAAGTCAGGATCTCTTCTCTATTTCTATAAAAAACATCTAAGGCTATATGATGAGAGTGGGAAATTGGGCTTTCTTGCACTTTGGAGTCAAACCACATTAATTCTAGGCCATGTGACTAGAGTGTTGTTGACAAAGAGGATTTGGGAAAACAGTTGTAAAACATGAAAAGATGGTAATCAGTATAAAATTGGATAATAAGAAGTTTTGGAGGAACCAAGATGGCAGCATAGGTAAACACCTATCTTGCTGCCATACACAGCAATTTCAAAACTACAACTTAACGAAAGAACAAACACCATCCAGAATCACCGGAAAGCTGGCTGAGTGAAAATTCCACAAATAAAAGTGAAGGTAAGACACTGTGACTCGGAGGAGCAGCTGAGGACAGTGTTGAAAATACGCACAGAGAGAGGTTTGGGGCAGTGTGGGTGCCAGCGGATAGGGCGGGCGGCTGAAAACCGGGCCAGTTTTCTCGAACAGGGAGAAAAAGATGTCCCACTATACAGATTCTCCAGCTCCAGGTGAAGTACAGGGAACCCACAATTATATGGGGTAAAAACTGGACAGTGGGAGGGCACGTCAAAGGTTGGGTGCTGCAGGGGTCTGTGGGCTTGTGGAGAGGGTGAGCTTGTGCGGAGTGCGCGTGAACTTGGGAACAGCGCAGCTCTGTGACCGCGCAGAGAGCACTCGTGACTTGCTCTCTTGCTCTGGAAACCGTCAAACTGCATTGTTTTGCGACCCTGGGTGAGATGTTGGGTGTGCAGACTCATTTGGGGAGAGGCTGAATTCTCTGGCAGCTGGTGGAGCCTGGCAGTGGCTCTCTCTCAGAGGTGCTGGTGGCCATTGCCACCTGGCACAGAGACCCTGGGGCAGCATAAGGCAGAGCTGACGCTGTCTGCTTGGCCTGGAGACTCCACCCATCCAACCTGAGAACAGCTGAATGTCACAGACAATTGGCCTGGAGGTCAACCCCTCCAAGTGCTAATAACGATTAATCTAGGCTTAACTTCAACAAGACTGTGCAACCTATAGCCACCTCAGGTAACTGGTGAGGCTGAGCCACTGTCCCTTAGAGGACATCTACCACATAAAGCTAATCGACCAACGCAGGAAAGCAGCCACCAAGCAGAGACATGGAAATAAATCAAATGTGAAAGAAATGGAGGGAAAAAAAAACGACTGGACATAGAATTCCAAACCACAGTTATAGGGCTTTTCAAGAGGCTCCTAGAAAAGGCCGAGACCTACAAGGAAATAAACAAGACCTATGAAGAAATGAACTAGACCTTCGAGGAAATGAGTGAGACCTACAAGGAAATGAATGAGACCCTCAAGGATATGAATGAGACCCTCAAGGATATGAAAAAGGACCAACCAGAAATTAAGCATACACTGACTGAAATAAAAAATATTATACAAAGACCTAAAAATACTCTAGAGGACCGCAAGAACCAAGTTAAAAATTTGAAATACAATTAGGTAAAATCCACTCAGCTGGAAAAGCAAGAAACCAAAAGAATCCAAAAAATTGAAGATAGTGTAAGGGGCCTCTGGGATAACCTCAAGGATACCAACATTCAAATTATAGGGGTGCCGGAAAAAGAGAGAGAGCAAGACAATGAAAATCTATTTGAAGAAATAGTGGCTGAAAACTTCCCACACCTAGTGAAAGAAATTGACTTAGGAGTTCAAGAAGCCCACCGAACCCCAATATATAGGAACCCTAAGAGGACCACACCAAGGCACATCATAATTAAAATGCCAAGAGCAAAAGACAAAGAGAGAATATTAAAAGCAGCAAGAGAAAAATAGTTACCTATAAGGGAGCACGCATACGATTGTCAGCGGATTTCTCAACAGAAATGATGCAGGCCAGACGGGAGTGGCAAGAAATATTCAAAGTGATGAATAGCAAGAATCTACAACCAAGATTACTCTACCCAGCAAAGCTATCATTCAGAATTGAAGGTCAGATAAAGTGCTTTGCAGATAAGAAAAAGCTAAAGGAGTTCATCACCACCAAACCAATACTATATGAAATGCTGAAAGATATTCTTTAAGAAGAGGAAGAAGAAAAAGATAAAAGTGTAAATTATGAACAACAAATGAATCTAAAAAGCAAGTGAATTAATAATCTGATGAACAGGATAAACTGGTGAATGTAACAGAATCATGGACATAGAGAGGGAATGGACTGACAATTCTTGGGGAGAAAAGGGGTGTGGGTAGCGCAGCAAGAGACTGGACAGAAATCATGCAACTATGGGAGAGGACAGTTGGGGGAAGGTGAGGGCGGAGGGTGGGATGGGTACCGGGTGGAGGGGAGGTATAGGGGGGAAAATGGGGGAACAATGTAATTAATAAACTGAACAATAAATATTTTTAAAAAGAAGTTTTGATTCTAGCAATGATCTAGTTCAGTGGTCAGCAAACTCATTAGTCAACAGAGCCAAATATCAACAGTACAACGATTGAAATTTCTTTTGAGAGCCAAATTTTTAAAACTTAAACTTGTTCTATTGCTACTTCTTCAAAATAGACTTGCCCAGGCCATGGTATTTCGTGGAACAGCCACACTCAAGGGACCAAAGAGCCACATGTGACTCGTGAGCCACAGTTTGCCGACCATGGACCTAGGTGATTTCTGAGAACATGCAGAAAATTTGTACAAATTATTGTTAAAAACTTTCGAAGACATCAAAGAGCTATTGAGTCATTAGAATTTGTAGGACCAAGAGCCAGTAAAAGTTGAAAGTAAAGAGGACTAATCCTGACACTTTGATACACTTTTGATTTGCTAATGGCTACATAAACTTCACGAATATACTAAAAATCATTACACATTTTAAATGGGCCAATGGTATAGTATATGAGTTATATCAAAATAAAGCTGCGGCACCCTGGCCAGTGTTCTCAATGGTTACAGTGTTGGCTTGTGTACCAAAAGGTCATGGGTTACATTCCTAGTCAAGGGCATGTACTTGGGTTGCAGGTTTGATCCATGGCCCCAGTCAGGCTCCTATAGAAGCCAACCATTTTCTCTCACATGGATGATTCTTTCTCTCTCTCTCCACTCCTTTTCACCTTTCTGAAACTCAATGGGAAAAAATATCCTTAGGTGATGATTAACAAAAATAATAAAATAAATGAAGCTATACCAAAGAAAACACTCAGAGCTTTAATCATCTCTGCAATATTTCATAAAGAAAGTTTATCATTCATTAAAAAATAACTATAAAAGCCAACATTGGCTAGAAATTATGATAGAAAGACAGATAACAGAAAGAGACCCCCCCCCCCAAAAAAAAATCCAAGTTTTGGAATTCTCAGATACAGAATTTAAGGTACATCTAATTTAATTATGCTATACATATAATATACTTGTAAAAGTATATTATACTTTTGCCAGTATAAGGAAGAGAGGGAATGGGACCAAAGCGATACTTAAAGAGATGACGGCCAAAAATTTTCCAAAAGTGATGAAGAATATTAATCCACAGATTAAAGACTCTTGGTAAAATGCAAACAAGATAAATACAAAATTGCAACACCAAGGAACATAATAATAAAACTGCTGTAGAAGAAAGAAATGTTAATAGCAGCAGAGGTAAGGGGAGGAGATGTGTTGCTTTCAAGGAACCACCAATAAAATGGACACATATCTTTTCAGCAGAAACAATGAATGTTGAAAGTCACTGTTAAAGATTGCTGCTGTAAAAGTGATGAAAGGAAACCCCACCAAACTGTTATTAGGAATTCTGCAAAAATGTTCTTCAAATATTAAGACATTTTATGACCAAAAGAATTTTAAAAAACTAGCCATCTGTACACCTACACTAGGAAAAATTTCTTTAGGCAGAAGAAAAATGAAAGTTTGAAAATGGATAAAAGAAATGAAAGCCAACAGAAAGGATAAGTTAAGAAAACATTATTATAAATACCAGAAACAAGAATGATACATTTGGTATTTAAATATATAAACAATTAAAATGCCCCCAAACCATGGCACAAAGGATGAGAATTGATATATGCTCATTGCATTATCTGGGAAGTTGTAAAAGTGCTAAAAAAAATTCTATTGGATTTTAACAAGTCAATATTCCCCAAAATAACCGTTTAAGGAAGGGTAGAGAAATGTATAGTTAAAACTAATGTGGGGGAGGGGAATAAAATAAAAATAAATAATAAAAAAAATCCAGAAAGAAAGACATGAAACAGGTCAGATAATTCAAAATAAATAGTTAAGATGGAAGATTAAAAACCCAAACATTTCAGTATTTACATGAAATATATAGAGAGGAAAAATGCTTTATTCCCTTTTAAAAGATTATTAAGTGGAATATAAAAATGTTATTTAAATTCTAAAAGAAAATTTATTATTTAAATATATAAATTTGGGAAAATTGGACAGATACATGCAAGAAAATGAAACTAGACCACCAATTTATACCATATACAAGAATAAACTAAAAATGGATAAAAGACCTAAATGAAAGTTGGAAAACCATAAAAATCCTAGAAGATACCATAGGCAGCAAAATCTCAGACATCTCTCATAGCAATATGTTTACCATTACATCTCCCAGGGCAAAGGAAACCAAGGAGAAAATAAACAAATGGGACCACATCAAAATAAAAAGCTTCTTCACAGCAAAAGAAACCAAGAACAAACTAAAAAGGGAGCTGAATCTATGTATGGGAGTACATATTTGGCAATGATACATCTAATAAAGGCTTAATATCCAAAATATATAATAAACTCATAAAACTTAAAAAAAGGAAGACAAACAATACAATTAAAAAATGGGCAAAAGTCCTAAATAGATACTTCTCCAAAGTGGATGGCCAAGAGACATATGAAAAAATGCTCAGTCACTGATCATCAGAGAGGTGCAAATTAAAATGACAATGAGGTATCACCTCACACCTGTCAGAATGGCTATCATCAACAAATCAACAAATGACAAGTGCTGGCAAGGATGTGGAGAAAATGAAATCTTAGTACACTGCTGATAGGAATACAGACGGATGCAGCCATTATGGGTAACAGTATGGAGTTTCCTCAAACAAAATTAAATAGGAAACTGTCATTTGACCCAGTGATCCCACTTCTAAAAATATATCCTAAGAAACCAGAAACACCAATCAGAAAAAAATGTAGTCACCCCTATGTTCACAGCAGCACAATTTAGCATAGCTAATATTTGTAAAGAGTCCAAGTACCCATCAGGAGATAAGTGGATAAAAAAAAAAATAGTGGTACATTTATACCATGGAATGCTATGTAGTAATAAAAATAAGAATCTTTGACCTTTTGAGCCAGCCTGGAGGGACCTGGAGAGTGTCATGTTAAATGAAATAAGTTAGCCACAGAAAGACAAGTATCACATGATCTCACTCATATGTGTAATCTAATTAAACAAAATAACCGATAAATGGACTGGATCCAGGAACATGGAAGCATAAAATAGAGTGCAGATTCTCAGAGGGAAGGTGAGGATAGAAAGGTGGGTGGGTGGGAGATAATTAACCAAAGACCTTGTATGAATATATGCAAAACCCAGGGACATAGACTGTAGGGTGATGAGGGCCTGGGACAGGGTAGGCTGGAGGGGATCAATGGGAAAAAGGAGACATAAGTAATACTTTCAACATTAAATATTTTTTAAAAATAAATAAAAGATTATTAGATGGAATATAAAAATGTTATTTAAATTCTATAAGAAATTATATTATTTAAATTATAAATACATTTATAAATTACTTAAATTTATTTAAATTTCTTAGGAAAATCATACTTTGCTTAATTATGGATCTAAAACAGAAGATATGGATGGTTGACAGAGCTTGAGAGAAAGGTCGGCAATCAAAAATGAGCAGCAGAGAGACTCTGTTTGCGGAAGAAACAATGAACAGGTTTAACTATGCTGTTGAAAGTTGCAGAGGTAAGTAGCAAAATAACTATATTGGAAGGAAACCAATTACATTGGGAAGCAGAAAAGTTGAAGGAGGTGTAAATGGCCTAATCTTCATTGCCTGGCAGAATTCAGGAAAAGCATGTAGGGGAGGACAATTAAAAATGTGCCATAAGAGCCATTACCCCTGGAAGCAGGGCTGGGTTAAAGAACATCTTCATTATTTATGTCTTTAGCCATGCATGTGTATTACATTGATTTAAATTTTTAAAAGTAGAGGACTACACAAACACTTCTGGTAGTGAATTTTGAAGATAAATATTTCCCCCCGTTGATTATTACTTCTACTTACATTCATTTTGGAAAGACAAAGGGACAATCTTCTCTTCATTCCTTAGAGGATGGTCCATGTGCACAATCAGGTGTTGGAGTTTTAGAGATCTCACAGTCTCTGAGGAGACATTGTACATTTTAGTGACAGTCACTGTGCCATTTGGGTTCTGTACAAGGTATTCTTTTGGTGGATTAATTAAGACTTGTGATGGAAGGAGAGATATTTGAGGAACAGGTTTTCCCACAGCTGATGAAGTAAATCTAAGAAAATCTTCATAGCCAAGATTGGACTGGAGTTCAGTTTTTAATTCAGATACAGCTGAGGCACAAAGGAAAAAGAGAAAGAGAAGAAACAAAATTAAATATAAAACTATGTCATATCAGATTTCTATGATGGTAAAGATCGACTTCCCAAAATCTCTCTATATAAAAGCTTAAGCGAAAGTTCAACTGTTCGATCAATAGCTATGACGTGCACTGACCACCAGGAGGTAGATGCTCAATGCACAGGCAGAAAAACATGCAACAGATTGATGAATCTCAATTCTGCACTATGTATGTGAAAATGGGCAACTTATGTAACTATTATTAACTTCCATTTTTTTCTTCTGTACAATAATAATAAAAAACATTCTTCCTCTGGACCTTAACCTTCAAAGACTATATCCCCAAGATATTTACTCCACATAAAAGTTGTATACTAGAGAGAACCAAGATAGTGGCATAGGTAAAACACCTATCTTGCCGCCATACACAGCAATTTTAAAACTACAACTTAACGAAAGAACAAACACCATCCAGAATCACCGGAAAGCTGGCTGAGTGAAAATTCCACAAATAAAAGTGAAGATAAGACACTGTGACTCAGAGGAGTGGCGACAGACAGCATTGAAGATACGAGCGGAGAGAGGTTTGGAGGAGCGCGTGCCAGCGGATAGGGCAGGCGGCCGAAAACCAGCCAGTTTTCTCGAATGGGGGAGACAAAGATGTCCCACTGGACTGATTCTCCAGCTCTGGGCGAAGTCCAGGGAACCCACTATCATACAGGGTAAAAACTGGACAGTGGGAGGGCATGCCGAAGCTCAGGTGCTGCAGGGTCTGCCGGCTTGTGGAGAAGGTGAGCTTGTGCAGAGTGTGCATGAGCTTTGGAACAGCGCAGCTGCGTGACGGCGCAGAGAGCACTCGTGACTTGCTCTTTCATTCAGGAAATGGTCAGACTGCATTGTTTTGCGACCCTGGGTGAGATGTTGGGTGTGCAGACTCATTTGCGGAGAGTCTGAATTCTCCAGCAGCCAGTGGAGCTCTGCAGCGGCTCTCTCTCAGAGGTGCTGGTGGCCATTGCCCCAGGCACAGAGTCCCTGGGGCCGCATAGGGCAGAGCTAATGCTGTCTGCTTGGCCCAGAGACTCCGCCCATCCAACCTGAGCACAGCTGAGCATGACAGACAATTGGCCTGGAGGTCAACCCCTCCAAGTGCTAACAATGATTAACTGAGCTTAACTTCATCAAGACTGTGCAACCCATATCCACCTCAGGTAACTGGGAGTCTGAGCCACTGTCCCTTGTAGGACATCTACCACACTAAGCTAATTGACCAACTCAGGGAAGCAGCCTCCATGCAGAGACATGGAAATAAATCAGATGTGAAAGAAATGGAGGAAAAAAACGACTGGACATGGAATTCAAAACCACGGTTATAGGGCTTCTCAAGAGGCTCCTAGAAAAGGTCGAGACCTATAAGGAAATAAGCAAGACCTACAAGGAAATGAATGAGACCCTCAAGGATATGAATGAGTCCTACAAAGAAATAAACAAGACCAACGTGGAAATGATTGAGTCCTACGAGGACATGAACGAGATCCTCAAGGATATGAACAAGACTCTCAAGGATATGAAAAAGGACCAACCAGAAATTAAGCATACACTGACTGAAATAAAAAAAAAATTATACAAAGACCTACAAGTACTCTAGAGCACCCCAAGAACCAAGTCAAAGATTTGAAATACAAAGAGGGAAAATCCACTCAGCTGAAAAAGCAAGAAACCAAAAGAATCCAAAAAATTGAAGATAGTGTAAGAGGCCTCTGGGACAACCTCAAGCATACCAACATCCGAATTATAGGGGTGCCAGAAAAAGAGAGAGAGCAAGACAATGAAAACCTATTTGAAGAAATAGTGGCCAAAAACTTCCCACACCTGGTGAAAGAAATTGACTTAGGAGTCCAAGAAGCCCACCGAACCTCAATAAATAGAAACCCTAAGAGGACCACACCAAGGCACATCATAATTAAAATGCCAAGATCAAAAGACAAAGAGAGAATATTAAAAGCAGCAAGAGAAAAACAGTCAGTTACCTATAAGGGAGCACGCATACGATTGTCAGCGGATTTCTCAACAGAAACGATGCAGGCCAGACGGAGTGGCAAGAAATATTCAAAGTGATGAATAGCAAGCATCTACAACCAAGATTACTCTATCCATTCAGCAAAGTTATCATTCAGAATTGAAGGTCACATAAAGTGCTTCGCAGATAAGAAAAAGCTAAAGGAGTTCATCACCACCAAACCAATATTATATGAAATGCTGAAAGATATTCTTTAAGAAGAGGAAGAAGAAAAAGATAAAAGTGTAAATTAGGAACAACAAATACACATCTATCAACAAATGAATCTAAAAATCAAGTAATGAACAGGATAAACTGGTGAATGTAACAAAATCATGGACATAGAGAGGGAATGGACTGAGAATTCTTGGGGAGAAAAGGGGTGTGGGAAGTGCAGCAAGAGACTGGACAAAAATGCAACTATGGGAGAGGACAGTGGAGGGGGGTGAGGGCAGACGGTGGGATGGGTACCAGGTGGAGGGGAGTTATAGGGGGGGTAAAAGGGAACAATGTAATTAATAAACTGAACAATAAAGATTAAAAAAAAGTTGTATACTTATGATGGTAAGGCAGGTTTGTCCTTCCTGACTGCAATGAGGGAACACATTAAATAGATATTTGTAGCAAGCTTCGTCTTCGAATGTCACTTCCCAGATAGTGATGAATGAGGAATTGGGTTCGATGACCTTGCAGTGCAGTCGATCTATGTATGGTGGAAGAATCTTTTCTCCATATTTACTGCTATATGTGCCAATATTTTGTGGCAAAGAATCTTGGACCTTCTGCCAGGTAATTTGCACAACATCTGCTGGAGTTGTTAGATTGCAGAAAACGGTCACATTTCCTCCTAATACAGCTGTCTCCTTAATTTTGTGCTTTATTCTGTGTGGAGAATCTGCAAATAAAACCCAGTGTGTTATGCTAAGTAAGTAAAGTCAGTCAAAGAAAGACAAATACCATATGATTTACCTACATGTGGAATCTAAAGAACAAAATGAACAAAACAGAAACAGTGCCATAGATATAGAAAACAAACTGATCATTGCCAAAGGGGAGGAGAAATGGGGGACTGGGTGAAAAGGTGAAAGGATTGAGAAGTACAAATTTGTTAGCAACAAAGTAGTCATGTGGCTGTAGCATAGAAAATAAATGCTAGTTGATCCTCACGCTGTCGCAAAGATGGCAGCACCCACAGCCAATATGTAGGGAATATGCTAATTGACTGCCATGCCCTCAAAGGTGGCAGTGCCCACAGCCACAACATGGTGGGATCCAGTATCCTCAGCCTTGCTGGTGTGCTGCCTCTGGAGTCCCCAAATCCCCTCAGCCTCCAAGCCATCCAGGGCTGGCCTGCAGTGCAGTCAAGCCTTGGATGTCAGCTGCCCAGCCACACAGGGCTGCCCAAGGCTCAGGTAATCAGGGCTGGCTGAGGCTTGCACTGCCAGCAATGACAGCAGCAGAGGTGTGATGGGGGCATTGCCTTCCCCTGAGCACTGAGTTGCCTCCTGCCCCTGAGGGTTTCTGGACTGTGAGAGGGTGCAGGCCAGGCTGAAGGACCCTCTTCCAGTGCATGAATTTACATGCACTGGACCTCTAGTATCATAATAACTATGCCTGATGCCAGATGGGTACTTGAATTGTTGAAGGGGAATCACTATGTAAATTATGTAATTGTCTAACCACTATGTTGTCCACATGAAACTAATATAAAATAACTAGAGGCCCAGGGAACAAAATTTGTGTACCTGGGGGTGCCGAAAACCACTTCCAGCATGTAAAAATTTACAAGAGTTTTACCAAAAGGTTGGTGAAGCTTGGGGAGCTCAACAGGGTTGAGTCACAAGTAGTTTACCTGTTGGAGAATGCTAAAGGGCACTTCCTCTGAACCTGAATGGGATTGTTAACTGCCAGACAGCTCAGGGCATTTTATTGCCTCCTGTTGGCCAAACACTTGAACAGCTGTAGGCTGTTGAACACCTCCTCAAACTGACAGTGTTTCTGTATACCCTTTGATACTGTACCTTTTGAAGTATATATTGCCACCTTGCCTTGGGACAATTTATGTTTAATAAAAGCAAGGGTTCTTGGTCAAGGAGGAAAGCCTTCTAGCTCCATTAGCTGGAAACTCCTTGGACCCCCAATGCCTTTCAAAAATACCTTTCATCCTTGGACTCCTTCTTAATCATCTATGTACAGCTCCTTCTCCAAAATGCTGAACCGTTTGTAAGGCTGAGAAAAAGAACCCTGGTACGGGGGAAGGGGTGTCCCTTAGCCTGGCCTGTGACCTCTCACAGCCCGGGAGCCCTTGGGGGATTTCCAACTGATGCCCTAAGCCAGCAGTTGGACATTCTTAGCACTGCCCTGGAGGTGGGAGAGGCTCCCAACACTGCTACTGAGCTCGCCAGCCGGAGTCTGGCTTCTGGCTAAGCAGCACTCCGTATGTGGGAGCACACTGACCACCAGGGGGCAGCTCCTGCATTGAGCATCTGCTCCCAGTGATCATTCTACTGTTCGGTCATTTTGCATATTAGCCTTTTATTATATAGGATAGTGAATATCAATTGAAACAGAAACATTTAAAAAACTAACTAAATAAATAACTTAAAAACTGGCAAAAAAAATCTGAACACAACTCACAAAAAATATATATATACATATGACAAGTAAGGATATGAAAAGATGCCCAAGATATTTTGTCATTAGGAAATTGCAAATTAAAACAATAATGGAAGCTCACTATATACCTTTTAGAAAATTAAAAAGAAATTAAATTATAAATTACAAATTTAAATTCAAATCTTGGTGAGGATGTGGACAAACACAGAAACTCTCATTTGTTGCTGATAGGAATGAAAAAATTTATAGCCACTTTAAATGACAGTTTAAATGGTACTTTCTTTTTAAAAATATGTTTTTATTAATTTCAGAGAGGAAAGGAGAGGGAGAGAGAGATAGAAACATCAATGGTAAGAGAAAATCATTGATCATCTGCCTCCAGCCTGCCCCTCACTGGGGATGGAGCCTGCAACCCAGGAATGTGCCTTGACCAGGAATTGAATAATAACCTCTTTAGTTCATAGGATGACACTCAATCAATGAGCCATGGCAGCCAGGCAGTTTGGCAGTTTCTTAAAAAACTAAACATCTCACTATATGATTCAGCAATTGTACTCTTAGGCATTTACTCAACTGATTTGGAAAACTTACATTCACATAAAAACCCTATGTACCCATCCAACAATCCCACTTTTGGGAATATATCCTAAGAACCCCCAAATACCAATCAGAAAGAATATATGCACCCCTATGCTCATAGCAGTGTCATTTGCAATAGTTAAGATCTGGAACCAGCTTATGGCCCCATCAGTGCATAAATGGGTAAAAAACAAAAACAAAACAAAACAAAAAAACTGTGATGCATTCACACCAGGGAATACTATTCAGCAGTAAAAAGAAGCTCTTACCATTTGTGACAGCATGGATGGACTTGGAGACTATTATGCTCAGTGAAATAAGCCAGTTAGAGAAAGACAAATGTCATGTGATCTCACTTATATGTAGAATCTAATGAACAAAATAAACTGATGAAAAAATAGGTCCAGAGGCATGGATATATAGAACAGAATAACAGATCTCAGTGTGGGGTGTTGGGATAGGACAAGAAGAGATTAACCAAAGATTATATATGCATACTAGAGGCCCAATGCATGAATTCATGCACTGTTGGAATCCCTTGGCCTGTCCTGCAGGGATTGGGCTGAAACCAGCCTGGTGCATGGATTCGTCCAGGGTGTATCTGGCCCATCTCTCCCTGTCCCAATCAGGGCCATCTCACCCAGTTTCAATTGGCTGGACCACAGCAGCAAGCTAACCTACCAGTCAGAGTGTCTGCTGTGGTCAGTGTACATCATAGAGACTGGACAAATGGTCAAATGAATGGTCAGACACTTCAGCATATTAGGCTTTTATTATATAGGATTGCATAACCCATGGACACAGCTAATAGTGTGGGGAAGGTCTGGAGTGGGATGGGAGTTGGGTGGAGGAGTATAAAATAGGGACAATGGGACATCTGTAATACTCACAACAATTTAAAAAATTAAAAATTAAAAAAAAATGGGCAGAAGGGAAAAACATACCTATATACAAATGTTTATAGCAGCCTTATTAATAACCACCCCTGTTAGTACCTGCAGACCCAGGGAAAGGTCCTAGCACTGAAAACCTACTTCCATGAGTGGAGGGCAGGGAAATACAGAAGAAAGAATCTGACCACTCCAGGCTGATTATTAATAGAGTTTATTAAGGGAGGCTGCAAAATGAAATGGCTCCATAAACCACTTAGCGTGCACCAGAGAATCATATTGGGGAAGGAGGGGGATAGTCATGTGTACTAGTAGGTACAGGAAGTTTTACATGCTTGGCCCGCTCAGGACAATGATAATGTTCCCAGACCAAGCTTGTACCAAGAGGCAGGAAATGGGTGTTGATTTGTGTCAACATAGATGGTGATCAAGATCAAAACAGTTGAGAGGAACCAAGATGGCAGCATAGGTAAACACCTATCTTGCTGCCCCAAGCAGCAATTTCAAAACTATAACTTAAGGACAGAACAAACATCAACCAGAATCACTAGAAAGTTGGCTGAGTGAAAATTCCACAAATAAAACTAAGATAGGACACTGTGACTCAGAGGAGCAGCAGAGGGCAGCATTGAAGACACGTGCGGAGTCAGAGGTTTGGAGCCCTGTGCGCGTGTGAGTGAGCGGAGAGGGCGGCGGCTACAAAGACAAAGGCGTCCCACTGCACTGATTCCCCATTTCTGAGGTCCTGGGAACCCACACTCATATGAGGTGAAAGTGGACAGTAGGGAAGCATGCTGAACCTCGGGTGCTGCAAAGGTCTGCGAGCTTGTGGAGGGGGTGAGCTTGTGGAGAGTACTCATAAACTTGGGAACAGCAGAAGGTGTGCGAGCGCACAGAGAGGACTCGTGAGTTGCTCTCTCATTCAGCAAACCACTGGACTGCATTGTTTTACAACTCTGGGTGAGACTTTGGGTGTGCAGACTCATTTGGGGAGAGGCTGAATTGTCCGGCAGTGGGTAGAACTCTGCGGCAGCTTTCTCTCAGAGGTGCTTGCAGCCATTACCAAACAGCACAGAGACCCAGGTGCCATATAGGGTGGAGCTGAAGCTGCCTGCTTGGCCTGGAGACTCTGCCCATCCAACCTGAGCACAGAAGACCTTCACAGCCAATTGGCCTGGAGGTCAAACCCTCCTAGTGCTAACAAAAATAATCTAGGCTTATCTTCAACAAGACTGTGCAACCCAAAAAGGGCTGCAGCAAGAGTATCCACCTCAGGTAACTGGGAAGGCTGAGCCACTGTCCTTTAGAGGACATCTACCACACAAAGCTAATCGACCAACTCAGGAAAGCAGCCACCGTGCAGAGACATGGAAAGAAATTAGTTGTTAAAAAAAATGGAAGGAAAGAAATGACTGGACACAGAGTTCAAAACCATGGTTATAAGGTTTTTAAAGAGGCTCCTAGAAAAGGCCAATGAACTTAATGAGAACTACAAGGAAATGAACAAGACCTACGAGGAAATGAATGAGACCTACGAGGATATGCAAAAGGACCAACTAGAAATTAAACATACATTGACCGAAATAAAAAATATTATACAAAGACCTAAAAATACTCTAGAGGACTGCAAGAACCAAGTGAAAGATTTGAAATACAAAGAGGCAAAATCCACTCAGCCGGAAAAGCAAAAATCCAAAAGAATCCAAAAAATTGAAGATACTGTAAGAAGTCTCTGGGATAACTTCAAGCATACCAACATCCGAATTATAAGGGTGCCAGAAAAAGAGAGAGAGCAAGATAATGAAAACCTATTTGAAGAAATACTGACTGAAAACTTCCCCCACCTGGTGAAAGAAATTGACTTAAAAGTCCAAGGAGCACATCGAACCCCAAACTATAGTAATCCAAAGAGGACCACACAAAGACACATCATAATTAAAATGCCAAGAGCAAAAGGCAAAGAGAAAATATTTAAAACAGCAAGAGAAAAACAGTTAGTTACCTATAAGGGAATCACCCATAGGACTGTCAGTGGATTTCTCAACAGGAACTATGCAGGCCAGACTGGAGTGGCAAGAAATATTCAAAGTGATGAATAGCAAGAATCTACAACCAAGATTACTCTACCCAATTGAAGGTTAGATAAAGTACTTCGCAGATAAGAAAAAGCTAAAGGAGTTCATCAACACCAAACCAATATTATATGAAATGCTGAAAGATATTCTTTAAGAAGATGAAGAAGAAAAAGGTAAAAATATAAATTATAAACAACAAATATACATCTATCAACAAAAGAATATAAAAATCAAGTGAATTAAAAGTCTGATGAACAGGATAAACTGGTGAATATAACAGAATCATGGGCATAGAGAGGGAATGAACTGACAATTCTTGGGGAGAAAAAGGTTGTAGGAGGTGCAACAAGAGACTGGACAAAAATCATGCACCTATGGGAGAGCACAGTGGGGAGGGAGGTGAGGGTGGAGGGGAGTTATAGGGGGAAGAAGGGGGGAACAATGTAATTAATAAATTGAACAATAGAGATTAAATTTTTTTAAAAAGATCAAAACAATCTTCAAGTGGGTTTCATGATGAACATTGTTCCTTTTGGCTGGTTCCAGCTTGTGGGACCCAAGCAGACTTCCTTTGCACCCCACCCCTCTTGACCAGCTCCTAGACTTTCACACACCCCCTCCTTTGCCAGGTACTCTAAGAGGTCAGCAGGGGCTTCAGTAGCAGGGAGACAGCTTTCTGGGTTGCCAGGTGACTACACTGGAGACACAGTCGGCAGCCAAAATATAGACACAAGAAATTAGATAAATTGAGAGAAGCAGTCCAACTATTTATAATGATTTTTTTTCTCATGTTCCCAAAGACCCAAACCTGTGTGTTTAGTAGTCAGCTTGGATTGGGGCTTGGGTCCCTTAAGGAATTTACTTGTGTTTTCATGTGTAAATAAAGAAGAGCTATGAGCACATTCATCTGGTGTGAAAACATTTAGTTTGGTTGATGGCAAAGGAGCCCCCTTGTGAATCTGGGGACCAGCATACCCTGAGTGACTGATGAACAGATTACTCTAACACACATTTCTGTGAAAGAGAGGGCTAAGGCACTACTTGGCTATCACCACCAAGTAGACCTGTTCGCCTGCCTCCTTAGGTTTTTATTGTCATAACAGCTTGAACTAAAATTAACCTCCAGATAGAATCAGCAAGATAAGCATCCTTGAGAAAGTATATGCTTCTAAAAGGTAGGGTCTTTAAAGACTAAACAGAGATTCTAGCAAAACAACTCCAGGGGATTGGACTTATTTGGAAAAGTCAAGGTAGGGACTGCTGCCTTCATCAAGGTCTCCACAGAGGCTCCCTGACCTTTCAAATAATCCTTCTTACACATTCCAAGGAAGTCTCATGCTTCCCCACCCCATCCTACTTTGTAGAACAGCTTTTCTCATTTATGTGGGGAAAATATTTGGGCTGCCTAGAAGAGCCTGAGGGAGGCAGATCTCACTGTTTTCTATGACCTTCCTCAGAAGGCATCCACACCCCCAGGAAGTGCATGCTTTAGCAAAAATATGTGCTTTAGCAACTGACCTGTCAGTTGACATGACAGATTGGGAAGAGTGGGCACTGGAATGCCTGAGTGGGATGGTGCATGACTAAGGAGGCAGGGATGCCTTTAAAATGCAGTGATCTGGTTAGTGCAATTGTGTCCTGTTCTGTCTGTTCCAAACAATGCCCTAGACCAGTGGTCCCCAAACTCAGTAGTCAACAGAGCCAAATATCAACAGTACAATGATTGAAATTTCTTTTGAGAGGCAAACTTTTTAAACTTAAATTTCTTCTAATGCCACTTCTTCAAAATAGACTCACCCAGGCCGTGGTATTTTGTGGAAGTGTCACACTCAAAGGACTAAAAAGCCTCATGCGGCTTACAAGCCGCAGTCTGCTGACCACAGCCCGAGACAACTGCCACGGAGATCCAGGGCCTTCCACTGAAGTCCCTAATTGGTAAGGGGCGAGCAAATGGACATAAGCCTTCTTCCTTTAAGTAAAGGCTCCAAATGTGCTCTGGTGTGTGTCGTCAAAGCCTCTGGTTTAACACAAGCCTTTTCATGTAAGCCAGCTGATCAAGATGCCGCTACAAAGGGACTAGAACAGTTAAGTACTACCTATGGGTATCCTTGTCAAATAGATAGCGACTGGGGGGTGGGGAGAGGGGGGTTGTCACACCTCAAAGGGCATGATGCATAGAAATGGGCAAAAGAACATGTTATTAAATGGAAATTCCATCTCTCACTTAACCCACAGGCAGCTGAGTTAATGGAACAGGAAAATGATATTCTAACAACAGGCAAAAATAACTAACTGGAAAAATTACTAACGCCCAGTAGACAAAGATACTTTTCCAGGTGTGTACACATCCTATATAACAAAATAGAAACATGCAAATTTGACTGTACCTTTGCTCCTGATTGGCTATGCTACTAGCTAATCAAGAGCGGGGGGCGAGGCCAAGTGGCACAAGCGCCAGGGTTGGAGATGAAACAGCAGTGGCGGCGAGCACCCAGCCCTCAGGTGCTGTGAGTGGAAGTGGCAGTGAGTGCCCAGACCCCCAGGCCAGGTGTTTTCAGGCAGCTGGGGCTGAGCTGAGCAGGCGATGGCTGGGTGCCCAAGGCCTAAAGTCTTGCCAGGCCTTGGGCAGGCTGGAGGTGAGCCATCAGTTGGACATCCCCTGAGGGCTCCCAGTATGTGAGAGGGGGCAGGTTGGGTTGAGGGACCCCCCCCCCCCCCAGTGCACAAATTTCATGCACCGGGACCCTAGTTTTAAATAATCATCCATGGACCTACTGCCCAATATGCCAGATTAGGAACTCAGGCTGAGACACCCAATACGGTCAAGATGTGGAAAACAAAGGACACAGCAAAAGTCCCGACCCTGGCATTGGATGAATGATCTCTGATACTGAGCACACCAAGCCCTACTGTCCCTGTAAAGGGGACTGTTTACTGGAATCTGTAATAACACATCTCACTAGGATGAGTCTGTTGCTTCACACCCATGGGTGGGGAGGAACTGCTCAGTCTCTGGTGGGATCCTGTCATGCTAATGTAATCAGGACCCGTGGAAACACTGGATAGGTGGACTTGGATATGTACCACTGGAAGAGAGAAGGTAGGGGTCTTAGTCAAGCATATTCCCCTGCCTATTCACCTCCATATGCTTAACAGTGCCACTTCCCCTCAGCAACATAACACAATATTACACAGCCTGGCCAGATTCTAAAAGCTAGGGCCACATTAACATCTGAATACCAAGCTGTGCAATTCTCATAGAAGGAGAAAATCTCCCATTCAAGTCCCTACAAATATTTGTCTTTCCAACTTTAGACTAATGTGACTGTGGTATTTCATTATAGATGGGAAAGTCGATGGAGACGTCTTCTTGCAATGGGCTCATTCTTGGAAGTTGTAATCATACCCATAGGAAGCCTGACTAAGTTTACTCAACAAACTCTCAGTGATAGTCCACAGTCTGTCCTTGTTAAATACTGAAATGTCCCCATAAAGGCGTGTTCATAATCATCCACCCTTCTCTATCTCCCATCACCCGAGCCATAGAGTCACTCTATTTAACACAGCCCAGTGGTCAGTGTACAAAACCAGGGTTTGTGTGTAAGGGACTAACCAGACAGCTCTTCATTCAGCCCAGTGGCTACTATGGTTTGACCCCATTCCTGTCCAGATAGTATCAGTGGATGGTTAATTGACAACTGACATCTGGGCAGACAGAGCCATCAGTGTACCAGGACCCAGTGGAATTCACCCCGCTCCTTCCTTACAGGTTGAAGGGATGGGCACAGGGGTGAGAGCAGCAACATTTGGAGGATCTGCACATTCAAGAGGATTTAGCAGTTGCTGCATCTCTAAAGATGTACTGTTTGACAGAGCATTCCTCTGCTGCAAACAGGCCTGCCACTTGGCCTGTGTGGGAGTCTGCTATGGCAGAGCCAGGGACATGTTGACCCAGCCCTTGATGGGAAGGAAGGCAAGTTCTTAATGTAACCAGCGGTTCCCTGGTAAGTGGCTCCACCTGCAGGAGCACTGTGTAAACTGCCAGAAGTTGCTGTTCTGCTCTCTTGCCCCTTTCCACAGTTCGGATCAGAACCCAAACAGCACTATTTTCTATAATGTCCTCTCATGTCTCGTGGGGTAACCAAACCTAACTGAAATGGTAAGCCGTTAGTGAGATTCCAAAAGGCTTCGATCTCTTTGACCAGTTTTGTAGTTGTTTTAATTTTCTTGAAAGTAGCATGCGGTTCTGTTCCCCAGTCCCATGAATGTCTCTCTCTTTGTAACTAAAGGGTATAAAGGATAAAGCTATTGTGATAACTGAGGTGTAAATGTTCACCAGTATCCTCTAATCCCACAGAAGCTTGTATCTTTCTCACATTTTTTGGTATGAGGTAGGCTCATACTTTATCTGTTTCAGCCTCAGGCACAAGCTGGATTTTGCCCAACTGAAATGACTCCCAATAACTTTACTACAGTTCCTGAGCCTTGGATTTTTTCTGGATTCAGTGCACAGCCCCTTTCTTGTAGGTGATCCAGCAAGGCCTGCAAGGCTTTCTATAGTCGGGGACAAATCTTCACACGTTAACAATATGTCATCAATGTAATGGGCCCATTTCACTGGTGCAGGGAAAGAAAACAATGACAAATCCCCAGCCACCAATTCACAGGATGTGGTCAGGAAAGCCCATTGTTGCTCCTCCCAGGTAAAGGCAAACTGATATGGGGACCCAACAGCCGGGGGTCTGAAAAAAAAAAAAAAAAGCATTGACTAGTTCCCACACAGCATGATATATTCTTAGAATTATAGCCAAATGATTTATTATACTGGTAATATTAGGCACAGGTACATGGATAGGGACACTACTTTATTGAGCTCCTTATAATTTGTTGTCATTTTTCAAGAGCCCTCTGGGCTATCAAAAGCCCTGTGTGCAGGGTACACAATGCTCTCACTTGGGGGAGCTCTTGGATAGGTTCCCCTATTTCCTTATATGCTCCAGGTGATAATGTTTAACAGTCACCACTTTTCCGTCTGGTGGCAAACTACCTGCCTCCCAATTGGCATTGCTCCCTGATTCGATTACTTCTACTCATAGGCAGAATCCCCAATACAGGTTTATAAAGTCTGGCCTTATGTTTTCCTGAATTAGAGAGATGAAGACCTCATACTCCCAATGGGGGACAGTGCCCAATTTGCAGAACCGGGGAAATTTCCTGACCATTATACACTGGCTTCCATAGCCATTGATAGCACTGAGGGGCCAGAGAATTTCTGAGTATTACCATGTATTAGTACATTCAGCACTAATCTCAACCAAAGCAGTTACCCTGTGTTGATTTCTGGGAACCAATGGGTGGTGAGTTCCTCATGAGGCCTCTGGCTGCCCACTGTGGCCGTTGGCCTCCCTCTGAGGACAATCATAGCCTTCCTCCTATACTGGGGGGGGGGGGGGGGCAAGAGTTCAGGAGCAAGGAATAGGGTTGAGAAAGTGAGCCACGGGGATTTTTAGGACAATGAAACAATTCTGTGTGAAAGTGTAATGGCCAATAAATGACATTGTGCATTTGTCAAAATGTACAGTTTTACAATACATACAGTGAACCTTAATTATACAAAATTTTAAAAACACATTTAAGAGACTGTGGATCCCAAGGAATGAACACTGCTACTTGAAAATCTAAATGTATTACAAATGTATCCTATGGAATGCAATGAGGCATCCAACAAACGTAAAATGAAATCTGAAGACTCCTCTAAATCTGTTGGGGTGTCTTCTGGGGGAGCCAATGGTATCAGCCAGAACTGTTTTGGTTTTAAAGCTTTCCATAACCCCACTAGCACTGCATTAGGCTGACAATCAATCATTTCTTTCGGGGTGCCAGTGGCAACCAGATGGTCCCTCACTTGCTTTCAGGTTATTCTCACAGGGCCTGTCTTCTCTGCTGCTCTTACTGCCCCCTTTTCTTTCACTCTGTCTGAGCTCCTTCCCATAGCTTGTATGTGCTCCAGAGATGGGTGTGTTTCCCCTAGATCTGCCTCCAATTTCTTAATCCTGGCTTCTGCCTTTAGCTAGGCATTGGTAGTCAATCAAACCACCCATGAGAGGAGCTAGCCTACAGCTGCAGCCATATGTTTTCTTTTCTTGCTGCAGAGTGCAATGTATAATTCTTCAAACAAATACATGAGGCCAGCTGGTGTTTTGGGGGTGGCCCTGTACTCTCACTGTCGACACACTAACATATGGGCCACTCCTCCCACATAGAAGTAGATGGCCAACCCACAATTTCCCCCACAGATGCCTCTATCCCAAGGCCCATTTCTTCAGTCTCATGCTTGGCTCACCAATTGTTAGTACACGCTCACCCAGGAAAAGGTCCCAAACTGAAAATCTGCCTCCTTTGCAGAGGACAGGGAAAGACTGAACAAAGGTGGGCCACTCCAGTCTGGTAATTAGTAGAGGAAAACTTATTTATGAGGCACATCTTGGGTGGCTGCAAGATGAAATAGATCGAGAAGATGCTAAGCAGACACCTGGGAATCATATAGGGGGCAGGGAGAGAATAGTGTACTAGCATGTAACTGCTACCAGGTAAGGGAATTGCTTTGCATGCTTGACCAACCAGATTGTTCTCTGGATCCAGCCTATACCAGGAGGCAGGAGCGGGATGCCGGTTTGTGTTAGAACACAAGTGATTAATATCAAAACAGTTTTCAAAGGCGTTCCTTCTAACTCAGGTCCAGCTTGCAAGTCAGACTGGCCTGGAACAGTCTCTCCTCCACACACCAAAAACCAAAAGTAACCAAGATGCCTTCAATAGGTGAATAAGTAAACATACTGTATGTCGGTACAACACAATACTATTCAGCCATAAAAAGAGATGAGCTACAAAACCACAAAGAGACACGGGAAAACCTTCAATGCATATTGCTAAGTGAAAAAGCCAGTCTAAGAAATCTATATACCCCCTGATTCCAATTACATGCCATTCTGGAAAAGGTAAAAATATAGAGACAAGAAATATCAGTGGTAGCCAGGAGTTCAGGGGCAGGGAGTAGTGTTGAGAAGGTGAGCCACAGGGGATTTTTGGGACAATGAAACAATTCTGTATGAAACTGTAATGGTCAGAAGTGATATTATGCATTTGTCAAAATATATAGAGCTTTACAATCCATAAAGTGAACCTTAATTATACAAATTTTTAAAAACGCATTTAAGAAAATGGGAATCCCAGGGAGTGAAGACTGCATTTTGAAAATCCGATGGAAACATAAAAGTTGATAGTCTGTACACTTTATAGGATGCAAATGAAATGGCAACTTACTGTGCAGGTTTTCTTCCCCCAAATCTATAACCCTAGTCTAATCACAAAACAAACAAACAAATAACAAGCATTAGACAAATGCTATTAGTTAGAAATTCTAGGAAATACTTGACCAGTGCCTCTCAAAACAGTCAGTCATCAAAAACAGGGGAATTCTGAGAAACTGTCACAGTCAAGAGGAGCCTAGGGAGACATGTCAAATAAATCTAGTGTGATATTCTGAAAGGGATCCTTAAACAGGAAAAGGTATTAGGTAAAAACTCAGAAAAACTCAATAAACTGGCACACATAAACTAAGTACTAAAAGTTGCCCATCTGATAAAAATGAACAGATATAATTTTGATTCATTCCCATTAGACAGTTATTGTTTTATTGGCTGTTGTTATATTTTTATTTGACAATCTAAGGAAAAAGAGGTCAGTGTGTCTGATTAAATAATCAGGTATTGCATGTTTTAAAAATTCGGGCAAACCAGTTGAAAACTGCAATCACATTGAATGGATTACATCTACTCTCAGCCATATGCACTTCACCATTATTTGTTTACATTCTTATCTTCCCCACTAGAGACTGAGTTACTTGAAGACAAAACCAGGCTTCTCCATTTTGCATTTTATATGCTGAGGTAAATGAAAGAGAAGTCACATGAGCATACTGGCTCCCTCTACTTGGCATACTCCTTTTGTCCTCAGGATATGTCACCCCTCATTCAACCTTTGATTAAAACATCTAATTGAATTCAAGTGATACTTCCCCAGGAAAAACTCCTTAACTGTAAGTTATCAGGATTTCTTTTTCTCTGCTAAATTCCCACATAACATTTATGATTGCCTTTATCATTGACCAAACTGATTTTACATGGTTTTGAGTTAAATATCTTTAATCAAATAATTTTAAATGACTAGAAAATAACAGGACCTGAATATTTACTACGCCCTTAATGTGTGTCTCAGGAGTACCTCAATTTGTACTGATAAGCAAACTCACCAAAGAAATAACAAAGTTGACAGCATAAAATTTTTTTTAAAAATTCTTAATGACCACAAATAGCCCAAAACAAGTCAGACTCAAACTTAAAAGGCAAATAGGCTGCAAGAAGTAACAAAAACCAAACTAACTAACTAACTAACCTGCAAAGAGCTCATTTGCCCCCAACACGTTTGTGGTCTTCTCTCTAGTTCTAGCTTCTTGGGCTCACTTCAGAATCAGTGCTTACTTCCTTCTTTCATTCTCTGTTTGCTACTTCACTGCTTTAATTATGCTCAACTTAAACAGTTTTCTGGTTGCCAACTCGGATAGCTGATTGACACATAGAGCCAAACATAATGTTCTGGTCACCTAACTATATAAAAGTAAAAAAGACCTTGCAGCCTGGTGTTTACTCACCATAAGTGCTCCAATTAATGCATTTGGGAGAAAAAATGAAGAGTTACCTGATCCTTGTACCAAGATGGAAAGCACGAGGAGCTGGAGAACGGGCTGGAGTGGAAATTCCATTGAAGTTGATGAGAAAATCTTCTCTAACACTCTGAATACTTTCTTTTCTAACTGAAATCTCACACTGAAATATAAGGTCTTTTGACATTCTACCAAAACATGTTACCCATTAACTAGTCACACTGAAAGTTCGTTAAAAATTTCGTAACTCTTTAACTTAAACTTCCTTGTCTGCCTAATCTAAAATGTTATTCAAAATCTTGGGTCTATGCATATAATTTTCTTAAATATATCTGCTTGCTATTTTGTAGCTGTCATGTCATTGATTAATACATAGATTCTGAAATCTTACCTGCTGCCTTCAAAGAAAATTTAATTAGCTTTTCTTTTGGATGTGTTACTAACCTTTCCCATTCTTTTGTGTCCTATTATTTATGTACATAATAAGTATCAAACTGTTTTTCCACAATGAGTAAGATTGAGTGATAAGGCTGCTCTACAAAGAGGTATGCTAAGTTTCTAAAAATCACTTCTCTTGGCATCTAAATTCCTACAATCTACCTTTTAAACAACTGAAGTATAAAATGAAAAAAAGTCAGTTTTAAATTAAATACTATTTACACATTAAAGTGAAAAAAAAAGAAACACAAGCACATTACTTTCATCTTTTAAACTCTCTCTACACTCTACTTTAAATAGAGAAAGCCCTCCTTTCCTGGTGCTTTTGATTTCTATTTTTCTCCTTTAAATTCTAACCCAGCCATGTGCCTGTTGATATTTCATGCACACAGAGTCATACTAGCCTCCCCGGAATGTCTACCTCCTGCTGAGATTCGGTGCCCATTCATTACAACAGTCTCATTCATTAAAGTTCAGAATGTATTTTAACATGAACAATCCATTTGAAAGTGGAGATTTTATTCTGCTTGCACATCTGTTATTTCTGATCTCTGGACTGTATGTTCTGTCTTACAAGGTAGGGTATCTATCTTTATCCAAAATCTCAGATTTACACTTAATTACCCAAACAGCCCAGGTGTGGGGATTAAAGCCAGGGCTGGGATTTGGAGCAAATACTGTCCTCAGAGAATCAAGGTTGGGCTTGCCTTCTCTGAAGTAAGATCATTAAACAGCCTTCATTTCATAATCATATAGCCATAATGCTCCCCTCCTCCCCCCACACACATCCTCACAAGCACACACACAAACTAATGGGAGCACAGGACACGTTTGGGATAACAGCCTTCTTTTTTCCCCTTTGTCACTCATGAATCCCTGTACAAAATTACCTTCCCTTCTCATAACTATTCTCTCTGGTTCTGCCTCAGAAGAAACAAGTTTCTCCTTTGGCATGGATGTTTGTAGCCCCATTCCCCACTCCTCACCAGTATTCCTATGACTCTAGGTGTTGGAGGTCTTTCGTCCCTATTTTCCCTTAAGACAAACCTTTCCTCTATCTAAATTTCAGCCCTGAAGCCCACACTATAAGTTCACTACCCAAGTGAGAACTGTTGTTTTGGTTAATGAGACAGAAAAAAAACTCAGTTCCCAAAGGGAAAGGAAATTCTGAATCTATTTCCTCTACTGCTGGGAGCCATTCCTGATGGAGAGAAAGGTGCATTGTGAATAAAGAGATGCTGAGATTAGGTGCCTAGCCTCTGAGTCAGTGAGTAGCACTGCTGTGATGTTGGGAAACAGAAGAGTCTATTGAGGTCAAGACTCAGTCTCTGATTCTTTTCTTGTAAGTAATAAAGATGTAAACACAACATTATAACTTTAAAAAATGACTGGGATTCCAGCACAATGATGTAAAGGAAATTATGTCTAGAGAATTAAAGGAAAGTATGAGAATGATGTCTCATCAAATATAAAATACCAGTAAAGAAATAGAAACCATAAAAAAGAATGAGCCAAATTGGTTTAGCTCAATAGATAGAGTGTCGGCCTGCAGACTGAAGGGTCCCAGGTTCAATTCCAGTCAAGGGCATATATCTCGATTGCAGGCACATCCCCAGAAGGGTGTGTGCAGTAGGCAGCTGATCAATTTCTCTCTCTCATCTGACATTTCTAACTCTCTATCCCTCCCTTTTCCTCTCTGTAAAAAATCAATAATTTTTTTTTTTTAAAAAAGGAATGAATAAAAATCTTGGACTAGCCTGGCCAGTGTGTCTCAGTAGTAGAGCATCGACCTACGAACCAGGAAGTCACAGTTTTATTCCCTTCCTCTCTGAAATTAACCAAAAATATATTTTAAAAAAATTCTGGGCTCAAAAGATACAATAATTTTTTTTTTAATGTGCACTAGAGGGTACCAACGACAATTTGAGCAGGCAAGAAATTGAATCAGTAAATTTGAAAATAGAGCAATTGAAATTATCCAATCTGAGAAACAACAGCAAAAACATTGAAGAAGAATGAGCAGAACCTCAGAGACCTGTGAGGCACTATCAGTATACCACCATATTCATAATGAGAGTGCCAGAAGAAGAGGGGAGACAGACAGGGGTAGAAATATTTGGAGAAATGATGGCTGAAAACTTGCCATATTTGATGAAAAACACTAGCCTATGTATGCAAGAAGGTCAGCAAATTATGTAGAATAAACACAGAAGTCCACAGATAGACCCATCATAATTCAGCTGTAAAAGACAAAGAAAGAATCTTGAAAACAAGAGAGAGCAACTCATATGTACAAAAGATTTTCAGCAACATTAATACTGGTTTTTCACCAGGAACTTTGGAGCTAAAAAGGCATATTGAAAGCCTAATAGAAAATAAATCAACAAAGAATTTCATATTTGGTGAAACTATTCACCAAACATGAAGGAAAAATTAAGCATTCCCAAGTAAAAACAAAACTGATAGAATGTGTTAATAGCAGATATGCCTTACAAAAATACTAAAAGGACACCCTCAGGCTGAAATGAAATGATACATTTCATTTGTGAGATGATACATTACATTTGTGAGAAAGACATATGTAATGATACATTACACTTGTGAAATAGACATAAATTTTGGAGGCACATGAACATGTAGATCATGTGCCTCCAAAATTTATATATCTTTCTCACAAGTGTATATAGTGATTATTTCATGGCTAATCTAATTCTAGATCTAACATAGAGATCTTACATGTGATCCTTTTATTTTCATCTAGTGAGTTATTCATAAGCAATCTCAACTTTTATTTCATTAAAACATGTGCACTACATCAGTTTTAAAAATATTTCCTAGTTTCCTTGATTGACTGCTTCCCAAATGGATTTACATTGTTAACATTGTGAAGAACATTTCCTTCAACCAAATCTAATGCTTTGTGGCCACCACAAGGCCACATATGAAGGCTATGAATGCTTCCTTTTGAGCTAGGAAGATAAGTTAATTAGAAATTCTTTAGCATTTACTTATTTGGTGGGTTCACCTTTCATTCTCTTCTCTGCACATTTTTCCCTTATAAGGATCGAAATAGCTTCACAAAGGCTTTGTGTGAGTAAAATTATACCAAAAGATCTCACACAAACCAAAGAAGTATCTAGATTTCAAAATCAATTCAAAATATTTTCCCGAAATATTTTGATGAGAGTGGGAATATGAAATTTGGCTCTATGATAATATTAGTAATTTAAATTAAAAAACCTTTACATATTATCCTTAGAAAAAAGAAATCAGTACATCATTATTACTAAAAATTTTCCCAATAAATGACCCAAACATGAAAGTTCACCCTGTCTTGATTCCATTCTCCTACATGCTCGAAATAGCTTTTTGTTTATTTGTTTGTTTTCCTAAAGGTAACCTGCATTTTCACATTTCAAAATCTCTACCATCCTGTCTTCTTATTCAGAAAACTCACTGCTACTAGAATTCTGGGAGAACCATGTCCGTGGGCTTTTTGTTAGAAATTCACTTGGTTTAATTTAACCAAAGCTTTAAATTAACACAGCAATACAACTTCTGGAGGCTTATTTTCACCGTTGTTTATTTAAGAAATATAGCAACAGGCTTTAAATATTCAAAGGTTGCCTTAGATGTACACAGAGGATAATGCTAATACGTTTGAGGACTGTATTTCACCATCCAATCAAATCTGGGGTTATAAACTCAAAGCCAATGAGTGCAGACCAGGGGGCGGGGCTTGGAGCAAATAACTGTCAGCGAGGCTGTGCAGTTGGTTGTGATTGCTCTAGGGTGAACAAATAGCGAACCTCCACTTCTCATTTACATACCACAGCACATTCCTCCTGAAGCTTTGGATGGTGAGCCATTCCTAGTTCCCCTTTTGGAAGTTGCCCTTCCACTCTGGTACTTTCTTTTTCAGGCTCCTTCTAGGGGAACAAATGAATTTCAGTTAGGGACTCAGTCATCTCTTACCGCTTGGGGTTTCCACCTTTCCTTTGGCAGCTGATCAAGGACTTCCCCAAAGATCAACCAGTCCCTCAGTTGCAATGTCTGTCCCTTTCTCCTTTCCCCATGCTCCATAACTTACTATATCCACTTTCTTAATTATTCACTTGGCTCCTGTTCCTTCCCTTTCTTTAATGAGATACTGGGAGGAAAGCACACTGATGCTGCGGTGACTCTTCTCAGGTGCTGGGAGCTGAGCTGGAGCTGAGGGAGGAATGAGTGCAGCCGAATTGGCAGTGCAACAGACCACCCACCTTCCGAGTCTGTGAGTAAGAGGCTGCCGTGTTGTGTGGTGGGCGAGTTTACTGAGAAGATAAGCGAAACCCAGTTGTTTATCTGCCATAAACCATTAAACAAGAGCTTGGCAGCTTGTGAAGATTACTGGGATGTTTAGGTTACTTTGTCCCCTGAATCCTGCAAAATGTACTGATTAAGAGAAAGAAAGAGCTCTGGCCGGTGTGGTTCAGTTGGTTGAGCTTTATTCCATCCACCAAGAGTTCATTGTTGGATTCATGGTTTCGGGCCCCATCTCCAGGAGCGGGTGTGCAGGAGACAGCCCATTGATGTTTCTCCCTCTCCCTCTCCCTTCCTCTCTAAAATCAATAAAAACATGTTTTTAAAGGGTAAATTAGTATGACTTCCACTCCATGAGAAAGAATTTCAAAAGACTATTGAGAACAAACCTACAGGCCATTTCTGAGAGGACAGTCATGAATGAATTCCATACAAAGAGAATTTAGCCATTATCTAATTTATTGGAAGCCTACATTGTAATTTCAAGACAAATCAGTATTTTTTAATGAGATAGAGATTCTTATCCAAAGTTGTCAAAAGTCAATTTAAGCTGAAGAAGTTAAAATTACATGGAAAATCTGTTTATTCTCACTACTAGCTCTTCACCCTGTATTTAAATTATTAAACTAGAGTAATATTAGCATTTATATGCTAAGTTCTGGTGAGGTCATGTCTTGGGGAAAGGATTTGTTAGAAGAATTTGAAGTGGAGGTTGAACCAGCCAAACTGATTATTTGCCACATAATCACAGAAAAGACTTGAGTAGTTTTATTCATTTCTAAAAAAATGACTTATTAGGATTGAATGCATAAACTCTTATTAAAGTTCTCAAATAAAAAAGCTTAGAAAATGCTTATGGGAATGCGGATCCCCACTTTTAGTTTGGGAAACAATAGTCTGCTTAACTGTATTAAATTCTGAAAGCATGCAGCAGAAAATGCCTTTTTTTTTGTCAGGCACAGGATGTTTAGTCTTGCAGTAACAGTGGACAAGTTAATAAGTGTCCTAAATAGTATAATATTAGCTAAACAAGAGCAAATATCAAAATGGGATGGGATTCTCCTAGAGGAATGCTTCTAAATAATGGCTGCTCCTTAACTCACTGGGAAATTTTAAAAGTTGCCAATACTCAGACCAATTAAATTGATTCCCAGGGATGCCACCCAGACACCTGTATTTTTACAGCTCTCTAAGTGATTCCAATGTGTAGCCAAGGTTAAGAATCTGTCTCTTAGAGGGATAGCTGAGCTTGTTCTACCTCCAGCTCTTGACATGTTAAAGTGAGAATAAGAAACTTAGATTCTTTTCAGGTAAAACAAAAATCAATCAAACAAAAAAAAAAATCAGCTGTTGACAGCAGTAAACCATTGTGACACTTAGAATTAGGTCTCATTCAGAGTTACTACAAGTCAGTTAGATGCTTGCAGCTAGTCCATGTTACTCTCCAGTTGGACAAACAATTACAAAAATATCAACATCTGATGAGGTCATTCTGAGACCATAATAAAGTGAGACAAAACAAAGTCGTTGTGCAACCATGCAATATCCAACACTCCCCCCCTACACACACACACACCATGCTCTGCGAAAATGAGTGACTGCTGCATTTGTACCCATTACAGCTCCTTCTAGATAAGATTTCTTGAGATGCTCAATCACAGAATTGTCCTTACTTTCTGACAAATCCCACCTATAGTAACCCCTCACTTCCTAAACCCTCTTCAAAATTACCCAGCCACAGCCCACATCCACAATAAGTTCTTTCCTACATCCTTTCACTGAAATAACCTGCAGTTCTCCAGGGTGAACTTCTCCCACACTGAGACTAAATAAATAAATAAATAACCCAAACTTGTCAACAACAGATGTGTTTCAGTCATCTTCAACTGAAAGGCATTGAGACCCTTTCTCAAAAAAACGGACTCTGGGACATTGAATAGATTTTAGCATTGAGACTAAAAACTGAGCAGTTTCGCCTGTTCATTGGGTGAATCACAGTGGCCCCTAACCTTGGCTATCGATTAAAATTGCCTGGGGAGCACAGACTGCAACTTAAGGCTGATTTCAAGACTGATAAGACCCAGCCACCACTATTATTGTAGCTCCCCAGGTGATTCCAAATAAAAAATAATAAATATAGGAAGAGAGAGAAAAGACACAGACTAAAAACTGAGGCCAAAAGCATTGAATTAAGTTGCTCAGTCTTTCACCCTTTAAGCAGCAACTCATCAGGCCTTTGCATGCAGGCCATCTGACCAGATTGTGCACTTCTGTTTTGGCATTAACATGCCACAGCCTTGGTTAATGCTGTTCACAAGGCTCTTTGATGCAGCTGATAGGATACCAACTGGAAAAGAGCATAAAGTATGACTATATAAGGATGAACCCAACAATGTAAATAAAACATATAAGAGCCACTAGATGACATAACTGGATGGTTTTCCGTTTTTGAAATGTTTGTTTATATAATTGTCAAAAGTTTTTATAATAAGCACATATTCATTTAATTTTCTCTTTAAAGTATTGATTTTTATCAGAAAAGAGCATGAACTATATATACATAATATTATATTTGAAACTGAAAAAAGACATTGCTGGATTATGAGAAGTTAAATAAAACTAATTGATTACTTTGCAAGGCAGCCAAATCAGATGCTAATAGTGGACAGTAGAAAATGTTAAGCCACTATTAGGAGAGAAAGAACTGGAAGAATATCCTTCAGGAAGTTTGAGAGTCCCGATGTAAAACTTTCCTTACCAAAGAAGCAGGTGGGATTGCAGATTGCAGCTACTATCTATTCCTTCAAACCAAGACACAAAATAACCCTTATTGTTCCTCATCTAAGTAAGAAGTAACAATGAGACAGGACAGGTAACAACCCCCCTGTTTTAAATCCTTTTGGTTTCAATATTTTTCTTATGTTCTTGGTTGCTGTATGAATATATAAAAGTTGGAGGAACCTTGACCCATTAGTGCTCCAAATGGAAAAAATAAGGCTGTGATTGAATATCATCATACTCTATTAATTTCTGTCTGGATAGAACAACAAAAGAGATCCTTCTCCCATCCTGCAATCCTGCAACCCACTTTAGAATAGCTGCCATAGACATAATTCCAGAAGCTTAGGGAAGCTGAGGACAAATCCCTCAGTTGTCCATCCCCAGAGCTAAGTGATATGCACCAACTTGTGGTCCTGGATGCAAGTTAGGTGAAAAAGCTTTTCAGACAGTAGGATAGATGCCAGGTGAATAACGCTGAGTGAGCATGGGGTGACACTGGCTAATCTCTATCATTTGGGTTTGTACCTTTTTTGCGGCAATTTTGAACCTACATTGAAATGGAAAGCATGGTAGGAATGGGAGGCATCCCTAATTTCGGCAGGCCCTCAGATATTACTAGAAATAATTGAGGCGAAATAAGGGTTGTTTTTAAATTACTGTCATTAAAGGAAAGCATTAGAAAGCCACCAAGAAGGCAAATCTCATTTTCCTTTGATCTTGTGTTGAGTTTTGCAGAGCGTCATTAGAGTTGGATTCAGATGGTCTGTGAGAACCAACAAGATGGACCCGAATTCCAGTAATCATAATTACACTTTCCGTAACAAAGGATTTAGTGGCAGTTGGGAAGAATTTATCCATAATAAGGTCAGTGGTTATCCTCAGGACCTCCCTGAAATCATTCTAATATTGGCTTTGATCTGCACAATTGGAGGTAGGTGCAACTCTCTTTATTTTAGTTTATTCTATGGATGGATTTGTAAATGCCACCATATAGAATTTTTTTAAAAAGTAGCAGTAGTAGGAAATCAGAATTTTGGTCCTAAATTCATATCTTTATTCCTAGATTTTCAATTAAATGAATCCAACAATAATTTGCCCATGAGAAGAAACATGTACAATCTAATCCTGATTCTTCACCTCTATTGTGTTAAAAATATTCACACTTTCTTAGAGACTAGGTTCTAAGTAGATTTAAGTGATGGGGAGCATTGAAACAGATAAGTAGAAAATCAAGGTTTGGGGGATTTTTAAATCTGTGTTATCATGAACTATAGTTTCATTCATATTTTAAAGTTAGGCGTTCCACTGTTTTCTTTACTTGGACAAAGAATTTCAAAGTGATAGTGAATTGTTCAGTTACTTTTTAACCACTGGGTATGGTGTCCCATTGGTTTTGTGCAAATGATAAATTATTTCTATCTCTTATGACAATAAAAAACACTGTAGAGACCAAAAGGATGCACTTTTCTACATGCTTTGATGTAAGAATTATATTAAAAAGAAGCAGAAAACATTAAACTGAAGAAAATACTGTAATATTGCTTATTGCACTTTATAATAATGATTAACAAAATTAAGTATTCATGCTTTTTTATGTAATAGCTAACTAGTAATAAAGTAGCTAGTTTTTTTCCTCATTGATATAATAATTACAGTTAGTTCCTCATTATTTATGAATCAGTCAAATTTCACTCAAGTTTAGTTTATATTAACCTCTTATTGCAGGATTGCCAAAGAAGCTACTCAATTTGTAGTGTGTGAACAAACTTCTATAGATATTTTAGTAGTAACCCAAGAACTAATGATTCTAAAGAAATGTTATACTTCGTAGAACAGGTCAAGCAGGGATCTAGTGTGAAAGAGGGTTTCAAATACAGGAATATAGGAAATAAGTAGTAGACCAGTATTTCATTGTCCTTAGTGATAAGAATTCATATTAAATTAAAATTCTTAAAATGTAATATTTTACTGCTTTTTAATAACCGTTTTTTGCAGCAATTTTGAACCTACACTTGAAAGATTTTATAATTCCTCTCCCTGTGATATTATTTTCAATTGGATGCACTTTTGAAATACTCAGTTTTGCATCTGACCAGGTGTGTATAGTAAATATGAGTTTTTTTGTTTTTTTTTTACTATAGCCAAGATTCATATAAATACAAAGATGGCGCAAGAGGATTGTTAAAATACTTGTCTCTTTACTGTTCTGCCATTTGATAGATGCTTAGGATGTGGATAACATCAGATGTGCAGGGACAAGAACTAGGTGTGAAAAAGCGAAGCTTAGGATGAGAATCAGTTAACAAGACAGAAGCCCAGAGTGACTTAGTCTAACTGCTGATACAGAACTCTAATAGCAAGAGAATTCTGACAAAACAATAACAATGTATTGCCTCAATTAGGAATGTTTCAATTGGATTTTCATTAGAACAAGAGCTAGTCTCTCCTGGCTTGAAATATATCAAGAAAAATAGACAGAACCTTGTATGTGACAAGCCAGGAAAACTGTAGATATAATCCAGACAACTCTAGTATTATCAAATAGTTGGGAAGAGCTGGAGTCAGAGGAGAGAATATACTTACTATAAAGGATATAGAATGCATTATTAACACAAAAGTCATCTGACCCAAGGGTTGGTGGCAATCTTTTTCTGTAAAAATAAATGTAGTAAATATTTTATTTTTTGAGTTTTTCATTTATTTTATTTTTTATTGTTTAAAGTATTACAAATGGTAGTACATATGTCTCCTTTTTCCCCCATTGACTTTCTTCTGCCCCTCAATCCCCAGCACATTCCCTCACCTCCCTGGTGTCTGTGTCTATTGGTTATGCTTATATGCATGCATTCAAGTCTTTCAATTGATCTTATACCCCTTCCCCCTCCCCTGCCTTTCAGCTGTAGTTTGAAAGTCTGTTCGAAACTTCTTTGTCTCTGTATCTATTTTTGCTTATCAGTTTATGATGTTCATTATATTCCACAAATGAGTGAGATCATGTGATATTTATCTTTCCAAGACTGACTTATTTCGCTTAGCATAATGCTCTTCTGTTCCATCCATGCTGTTGCAAATGGTAAGAATTCCTTCTTTCTTATAGCAACATAGTATTCTATTGTGTAGATGTATCACAGTTTTCTAATCCACTCATCTGCTGAGAGGCATTTAGGCTGTTTCCAAATTCTTAGCTATTATAAATTGTGCTGCTATGAACATAGACATGCATATGTCTTTTCTAATTGGTATTTCTAGTTTCTTGGGATATATTCCTAGAAGTGGAATTACTGGGTCAAATGGAAGTTCCATTTTTATTTTTTGAGAAAAGGCCATACTGTTTTCTACAGTGGCTGTTACCAGTCTTCATTCCCACCAGCAGTGCAAGAGGGTTCCTTTTTCTCTGCATCCTCTCCAGCACTTGTCTTTGGTGATTTGTTGATGATAGCCATTCTGGCAGGTGTGAGATGGTATCTCATTGTTATACTGATTTGTATCTCTCAGATTATTAATGACTTTGAATATGTTTTCATATGTCTCCTGGCCTTCTGTATGTCCTCTTTGGAAAAGTATCTATTTAGGTCCTTTGCTCATTTATTGATTGGGTTGTTTATCTTCCTTTTGTTAAGTCATATGAGTTCCTTATAACTTTAGAGATTAAACGCTTATCAGAGATAACATTGGCAAATACACTGAGTGGCCAGATTATTATGATCTCTGAAAGCATAAGAATCTAGCCACTCAGTCAGCATATATATTATATATATATATATATATATATATATATATGTATATATATATATACACACACACACACACACACACATATACTATCTAATAAAAAAGGAATATGCAAATTAACCATCACTCTGCTATACCCACAAGCCATGCCCACCAGCCAATGAGGAGCAAGTATACAAATTAACCCAACCAAATGGCTGCGTCCACAGAGAGAGCAGGAGGGAGGCTTGTGTTTCCCTGGCGATGGAGGAAGCCAAGCTTTCAGCACACCTTGGCCTTCCCATTCCAGGTACAAAGTTTCAGTTATAGAAGGTAAATAAATACCAATAAAAATTGCAGCAGCCCACAAAGCTGGAGAGCAGGAGGCTAGGGTTACCCCTGGTGATGGAGGAAGCCAAGCTTCTGCAGCCTTGGCCTCTGATACAAAGTTTCAATTATAGAAGGTAAATAAATCTCAACAGAAATGGCTGCTGCCACAGAGGGAGCAGAAGGCTTGGCTCTGCTCCAGGCTGCAAAGTTTCAATTATAGAAGATAAATAAATCTCAGATACCAGAGCCTCCACTTGGGTCACGAGGAGGGCATGGCCAGTCTGCAAACCACCACAGGCCCCTTGCCCAGACCGCCCCATGCCCCAAGGGAACCCCACCCTGATCCGGGATACCCTTCAAGGCAAACCAGCTGGCCCCCACCCATGCACCAGGTCTCTATCCTATCTAATAAAAGAGTAATATACAAATTTACCATCACCCCAACACACAAGATGGCTGCCCCATGTGGTCAAAGATCCTGCCCCCATGTGGACACAAGATGGCCACCACAAGATGGTCAGCAGGGGAGGGCAGTTGGGAAGGACCAGGCCTACAAGGGAGGGTAGTTGTGGGCAATTAGGCCAGCTGGGGAGGGCAGCTGGGAGGGACCAGGCCCACAAGGAAGGGCAATTGGGAGCAATCAAACCTGCAGGGTAGGGCAGTTAGGGGTGACCAGGCCTGCAGGGAAGAGTAGTTGGGGGGGTGGGGAGACCAGGCCTGCAGGAGAAAGAAGTTAGGGGCAAGCAGGCTTGCATCAATCATGCTGGCAGGGCAGTGGTTAGGGGATGATCAGACTGGCAGGCAGAAGCAGTTAGGGGCAATCAGCAAGGCAGGCAGGTGAGTAGTTGGGAGCCAGCAGTCCTAGATTGTGAGAGGGATATCCAACTACCCAGTGAATCAGGCCTAAGTGGGCAGTTGGACATCCCTCAAGGGGTCCCAAATTGGAGAGGGTATAGGCTGGGCTGAGGGACACTCTTCCTCCCTGCCTCGTGCATAAATTTTGTGCACTCTAATATATATATTAGAGGCCTAGTGCATGAATTGGTGCATGGGTGGGGTCCGGCTAGCCTGGCCAGGGAGGAGGGGACATGGGCAGTTGGCCAGCCTGCCTGCTGGTCAAACTCCTGGTCAAGGGGACAATTTGCATATTAGTTTTTTATTGTATAGTATATACAGAGTGGCTAGGTGATTATGCATTCAGAGATCATAATAATCTGGCCACTCAGTGTATGTTGTCCTATGCAATGAGCTTTCTTGTTGCTTTGTTGATGGTTTCTTTTGCTATGCAGAAGCTTTTTATTTTGATGTAGTCCCATCTGTTTATTTTCTCCTTAGTTTCCATTGCCGTGGGAGCTGTGTTGGTAAAGATATTGCTATGATAAATGTCTGTTATTTTGCTGCCTATGGCTTCTTCTAAGATTATGATGGTTTCCCATCTTAGGTTTAAGTCCTTTGTCCATTTTGAGTTTATTTTTGTGTATGGTGTAAGTTGGTGGTCTAGTTTCATTTTTTTTTTTTTTGCATATATCTGTCCAACTTTCCCAACACTGTTATTGAAGAGACTGTCTCAACTCCATTGTAACTTTTGTCTCTTTTTCAAATATTAATTAAGCATAATGGCTTGTGTAGATTTCTGGGTTCTCTGATCTGTTCCACTGGTCTGTATGTTTGATCTTATGCCAGTTCCAGGCAGTTTTGAGAACAGTGGCTTTGTAGTATAGCTTGATATCTGGTATTGTGATCCCTCCGACTTTGTTCTTCTTTCTCAAGATTGCTGCAGCTATTTGGGATCTTTTTTAATTCCAGATGAATCTTTGGAGAGTTTGTTCTAGGTCTTTGAAGTATGCTGTTGGTATTTTAATTGAGCTTCCATTGAATTTATAGATTGCTTTGAGTAGTATGGAAATTTTAATTTTACCAATCCATGAACACGTATATTCTTCCATTTATTTATGTCTGCCTCTATCTCTTTTTTCAGCATACTATAGTTTTCTGAGTACAGGTCTTTTACCTCCTTGGTTAAATTTATTCCTAGGTATCATATTTTTTGTTGCAATGGTAAATGGGATTGTGTTTTTAGTTCCTCTTTCTGTGAGTTCATTATTGGTGTATAAAATATCCTTAGACTTCTGGGTGTTAACTTTGTATCCTCTACATTGGCTAATTCATTTATTAAGTCTAGTAGTTTTTTGATAGAGTCTTTAGGGTTTTCTATGTGCAATATCACATTATCTGCAAATAATGACAATTTCATTTCTCCTATAGTAAATATTTTAGATTTTGAAGGCCATATAATCTCTCACACAATTACTCAAATCTGTCATTGTAGTTCAAAGGCAGCTGTACTTCCATAGAAAATGTGTAAGGGAATTGGCATGACTGTTCCAATAAGACTTTATTTACAAAATAGGCATTGAGAAATTTTGACTTCAGCACAATATTTTGCCAACACCTACTTAAGTCAGACAGAATATAAATGAGGATGTGTGTGAAAATGATTGACTTTCCCCCCCAAATTTAACCAGAGATGTAAAAAAATGATAGAAAACATATATTCATGGAAAAACAAAAGCAGATCACTACTTTGTCATGAATAGGTGTTTTTTTAAAAAATATATTTTATTGATTTTTTACAGAGAGGAAGGGAGAGGGATAGAAAGTCAGAAACATCAATGAGAGAGAGACATCGATCAGCTGCCTCTTGTACGCCCCCTACTGGGGATGTGCCCGCAGCCAAGGTACATGCCCTTGCCGGAATCAAACCCGGGACCCCGCAGTCCGCAGTCCGACGCTCTATCCACTGAGCCAAACTGGTCTCGGCAGTCATGAATAGGTTTTATAACCATATGATTTTGATAAAAAAGCAATTTAAGTGCAATTATTTATGACCTTCATGTAAGTTTTTTGACTTTTTTGAAAAAATCAAGTTGTAAACCTTTATTACAAATTAAAAAATGAGGTTCTTAAAACTCAACCTGACCAGATATAACACAATTTAAAAACCTTTAAAGAGAAAAAGTAGGCTTAAAAACAACAACAACTACAACAAATCACACGTTGTCATCACCAAAAAGAGACATCTTTAGGAAAAAATAATAAAAACTCCATGCTGCATAGATAGTTAGTTCTAGTTATCTGTTCAATGGCAAAGGCAAGCACTTAAGGTCTTCAGCTCCAATCTTTTGTTCATTTTTTTACTGCTGGAATTTTATATTCATTTTTTTTCCTTGTTGGATGAGTAAACCTTATAATATTTTATTGAAATATTCTGGAAAAGATAGTCTGGAAGAGGTTATAAGCCTACATTAACTCACCCTGGCCCTGCTCAGTCTCCAGAGGAGACGAATTCTCAGGTGGTGGATCAGATGCTTTTGTCTCTTTGCCATCTTGTGGTTCTGGGCCTCTGCATCAGTAATTGAAGTGTGTCAGTACCGACATTGAGGCTCTCAGGTGGCTGCTGACTTTGGGTCTCATCTCCCTGATTTTCCTTATCTTCTTCATTGCCCTTCTCTCTAGGCTGTCTTTGGTGAGGAGGGTCCCTGTGGAATCGTTGTCTATAGCCCCAATACATATTCTATTTCACTGGTCTTGTTCTCCTACACCCTGGCTGTCAGCACCCTCTATCACTTCTCCCTGCACAGGAGGGTTAGAATACTCCAGTCGACACCCACAGGGTCTCCTCATGGGTTAAGGCAGGAACCCTGGGCAGTGGGAGGGCAGGCACTGTTGGGCCTGGTCTTCAGGATCACTCTCTCACCCCTCATTCTTTTTTAAAAATATATTTTTATTGATTTCATAGAAGAAAGGAGAGAGAGAGAGAGAGAGAGAGAGAGAGAGAGAGAGAGAGAGAGAGAGAGAGACATCAATGATGAGAGAGAATCATTGATCAGCTCTTCCTTCTGCATGCCCCACACTGGGGATGGAGCCCAAAACCCAGGCATATATGACCAGGAATTGAACTGTGACCTCCTGGTTTATATATTGATGCTCAACCACTGAGCCTGGCTGGCTTGGCTCATCCCTCATTCTTTTCCCCACTCTCATTTTTCCGGTAAGTCTGCTGGTAATTGTGGGGAGGACCCCTGCCACGTGGGTAGCGTCTGTCATGGTTCCAGTCTGCTGCATATTTACGGCCTTGCACTGGAACTTCTCTACCAGGGCCTGCAGCGTTTGTCACCTTGTACCCTTTTCTCCTTCAAAACATCAAACTCCACAGTCTCTCCATCTCCTCCACTGCAAAGGTACTTCCTGGGGTTATTTTTCTTTTGTCAGTCTGATGTACAAATACATCTTCTTGATGTCATTTCTGTTGATGAAACCATATCATTTTTTACATTGAACCATTTTGTTGTTTTCAAATCTTCCCTGCAAAGACCTTCTTGTCCCCATCTGCAGGCACCACTGATGTGAGGCTGTCCAGGTCAGGGCTCCCTGCCCCACTGCCCTGTGGTATCAGGCTTGGTGTCAGCAGTGCTGAGGGAGTGGGGGCAGTGGGCGGCTGCTGGGTCTCGGTTCC
Organism: Antrozous pallidus; assembly: GCA_027563665.1. Classification (NCBI taxonomy): domain Eukaryota; kingdom Metazoa; phylum Chordata; class Mammalia; order Chiroptera; family Vespertilionidae; genus Antrozous; species Antrozous pallidus. The sequence goes on from CM050514.1 coordinate 70,226,510, forward strand.
TCTGCCCTTGGTTGCTGTGATGGTGACCTGGGCCAGCTGCATAGCTGGGCAGCTGCTGCTCTTCTCCTGGTGTGATGGTAACTAAGCCAGCAGGGCTTCATGGGGCTCTCTGGGATCCATTCTTCACCCCCACTACTAATCAAACTCAATTTTAAGTACTCCTGTAAACTTTACTATTTGATAATAATTCTTTACTCTTCTTGCAAGCTGGTAAGTTAGATAGCCACAGTTTCATGATCCTGGTAAAAACCATATGACTCCTGGACCAGCTAAAAAGAACTCTATCACTCAGGGCAGTTGCAGAAGCCAGAATGTCAGTGTTTTCCTGTGCCTGTTCCATGAGTCCCGGCTCCCAGAGGGAGAACTAAGAGGGCCAGATGAAACCTGCACACACCCGAGCTTAGAGAACTTGAATAGTTTATGATGCACAGTTAGCTTTCCTGTCCTAAAGAGTTATTATCTTTAGTACACTGAACAATATAGTAAATCTGGCCCTTGCTCTGGAGAAAAACCTTGATCTATATTCCAAACTTTTTATTCACTCAAATATTCTGGAAAAGATAGTCTGGAAGAAAAGCAACCAGTGCCTCCACTCATAAGACCTGAGAAGCGTAAGAAACCATGAGAATCAGCTCCCACATGCATAGATCTCACCCAACTCAGTAGGTGCTCAGTATTTCCTTACGGAATGGATGCTTAGAATAAAATTCATAAATATCAACTAAATATTTTGTGATAATACAAATTAGTTATTTCATGAGTTGCATTAACTTCCCACATACTGCTATTCTTCTACACACAACTTCTATATAAGCCACAGCTAGTTATTTGTAGTTTCTAGAATTTGATGATTGCTTACTCCCTTGTGGGTTTTATGCATGATAATCCATCTGTCTGAAATATTTTTCTTCCTCTTGTATGCCTAAAAATCTCCTAGATATTTCTAGAGGTCATGTAATGTACTTCCTAGTTAAAAAGATAAAATGGACATAATATGTGCATTAACTTTCCACTATAATTGATAATAATCTGATGGAAAATTATAAAAATCTGACAGAGTTAAGACAGTAGCACTTATTACATTATGATGTATGTTTTTCTTTTTTGTTAAAGATAAGAGTATCTAACATGTAGTCTATGCTAATAGAAGGATGGATAAATGAAAAAATGACATATTTTTATATTATTAGGTCCTAAGATATGCTCATGCCATACAATGGATGGATTCACAATTATTTTTTTATTTATTTACGCCAGTAATTATCTTTAATGTTGCATTTGACATGGATGTTTACATGTTCCAGAAGTTATTTTGGCAGGTAAGAAGTATTCTTTTTCAATAATATAATTCACTAATGAGCCACCACATTTTATCTATGTTTAAATTTTTAAAAATTTTGCTCAAAATTAAGAAACAAAGAAGAAAGGGGGAAAGTACAATGTGTGAAAGAAGTAAAATAAACTTTATATTTTAGTGAATATGCCATATCTTAACAAATGTCTAGTTAACTGAAGACTCAGGAAAAAAAATTGGAAAGACAAAGTAATCCTGAAAATCTGAGTGATAGAACTAACACCAGATGTGATTTTATCTCTGACATGTTATAAGAGAGCCATTGTGAAATCTATTAGGTCTATTAAAAATTTATTAATAAAGGTGATGTTTTAAATATTCTCTTTCTAAAACTTCTCACACCCACATGAAGAAGAAAAAGACAGAGAAGAATATTTACAGAAACAACTATAACTCTAATTTACAAACTGTTGTGATTTATTTCTAATTATGTAATATTTTGACCTCATCAAGAAAAGACCTTGAGACAAAATACTCCAGATCTTAAAAAAATCCTATCTAATAAAAGAATAATATACAAATTGACCATCATTCCAACACACAACATGGCTGCCTCCATGTGGACAAAGATGGCTGCCCCATGTGGACACAAGATGGTTACCACAAGATGGCCAGCAGGGGAGAGCAGTTGAGAGGGACAAGGCCTGTAAGGGAGGGTAGCTGGGGGTGATCAGGCCAGCAGGGGAAGGCAGTTGAGAGGGACCAGGCCTGCAAGGAAGGGCAGTTGGGGGCAATCAAGCCTGCAGGGGAGGCAGTTAGGAGTGACCAGGCTGGCAGGGGAGGGAAGTTGGGGGCAACCGGGCCTGCAGGGAAGAGCAATTGTGGCAGGCGGGGGAGGAACCCAGGCCTGCAGGGGAGAGCAGTTGCGGGGGGGACCAGGCCTGCAAGGGAGGGCAGTTAGGGGCTATAGGGTTTGCAGGGGAACAGTTAGGCATCAATTAGGCTGGCAGGGGAGTGGTTAGGAGGTGATCAGGCTGGCAGGCAGAAGCGGTTAGGGGCAATCAAGCAGGCAGGCCGGCAAGCAGTTGAGAGCCAACAGTCCTGGATTGTGAGAGGGATGTCCGACTGCCAAGTAGGATCAGGCCTAAATGGGCAGTCAGATATCCCTCAAGGGGTCCCAGATTAGAGAGGTGCAGGCTGGGCTGAGGGACACTCCCCTCCTTTTGTGAATGAATTTCATGCACCGGGCCTCTAGTTTTATAACTATAAGGCCATTACCTAAACTATATTAGAAGCAAAACTAGTAAAACAATGTATACTTGAGAGTCTAGAAAAATTGAGGTCATACAAATGACCAAAAAAAAAAAAAAAAGAAAAAGAAAAAGAAATAAAAAATAACCTATATATTTAAAAACCCAGCAACCGAACAGTGGAATAACCAGAAAAACCAGTCAACCAGTCACTGTGACATGCACTGACCACCAGGGGCAGGTCCTCAATGAAGGAGCAGCCTCCTGGTGGTCAGTGTGCTCCCACAGTGGGAGCACTGCTTGGCTGACTAGGATGAGTAGTGCTCCCACAGCAGGAGCAGCCACTCAGTAGGTGGGTCCACAACCACTTGGCTGACCAGACTAGAGGCACTCCCACAATGGGCCAATCCCCATAGGCCACGTCCCTCACCAGTGCATGAATCCATGCAGTGGCCTCCAGTAGAGATAAAAAAAGTAGTTTGGTCTAGTGATTTCTGCCTATCTATCTCCTGAGTCTGTTCAAGTCTAGAGATCAGCTGAAGCTGGAGGATGAGCTAGATGGCTGAAAGGCCCTTCTCATGTGTCTGTTGGTTGGTACTAATAGTGTTGCCTTTAGGCAATAAGTGTCACTGCCATACATATATCTCATCATCTAGGAAGTTATTTCAGGACTAGCAGCCAGGAGCACAAAATTTGTGCACAGGGGTCCAGTCCCCTCAGCCCAACCTGCACCCTTACCCAATTCAGGACCCCTTGGGGGATGTTTGATCAGGCCTAAGCTGGCAGTGGGATATCCTTCTCACAATCCAGGACTGCTGGCTCCTAACTGCTCGCCTGTCTGCCTGCCTGATCACTCCTAACCACTCTACCTGCTGCCTGTCTGATTGCCCCTAACCACTCTGCCTGCCTGCCTGATGGCCCCTAACTGCATCTGTCTGCCTGCCTGATCAGCCCTAACCACTCTGCCTGTCTGCCTCCTCACCCTGACCCTCTGTCTACCTGATCATCCCTAACCACTCACCTGCCTGCCTGATCACCCCTAACCCCTCTGCCTGCCTGCCTGATTTTCCTTAACCATTCACCTGCCTGCCTGATTGCCCCTGACAACTTGCCTGCCTACTTGATCATCCCTAACACCTCTGCCTGCCTGCCTGATCACCCCTAACCATTCTGCCTATCTGCCTGATCACCCCTAACTGCTCACCTGTCTGCCTGATTACTCCTAACTGCCTCTGCCTTAGCCCCCACCTCCACAGCTTCACCCAGAAGGATGTCCAGAATGACGCCTGGAAGGTCATTTGGATGGCAGGTTTAATTAGCATATTATGCTTTTATTATTATAGATTCTTCATGGTGGGTGCCGTCTTAGACATCCATCAATAGGAGAGAGAAAGCTTGAATTTGCTAGTGCTTTTCAAGTTTCTCCTTGCATCATATGTGCTCTTAACTCCTTTTAGCCAAAATGAACCACATGACTGACTCAAAGTCAGAGTAGGAGATAACCATGCAATGGTGTGGCCATAGGAAGCAGAATTTCTGCTGCCACTTTAGTAAACAACATGCCAGGTGATTTATTGAGGTATCAACAACAGCTATGCAGTGGAAGGACAAGGATTTGGGCCTCAATCTGCTTATCTCAGAGCCTATTTTAATATATTCCTCCAAACAGGAGTTAGTAATATAACAATTCTGGCCACTAAAACCTTAGAAATAAGAACTTACCCACCCTAGAAGTAACTGTTCTATGGGGACTTTATTTTTTCTCACTATCCATCAAGCTTTATCCAGAGAAGACCCCTCTGAGTAGTGCCACATAAGTACTCTATCATGGTTCTGCCACTTCTAAAATTGATTTAAAGATGTATGATCAACCGACTTAACCCAAATCACTCAGAACTAGCACCTTCACCAGGCCTCCTGTGCTAGAGTTCAGTTCTCATTCCCTACTTCATTCTGTATGAGTGTCTCTTATAAGAAATCAGAGAGAGCTAAGTAACCAGAAGGCAGTAAGAGTATTTCACATCATTATTATGAAATCACTAGAGGCCCGATGCATGAAGATTTCTGCAAGAATGGGCCTTCCTTCCCCTGGCTGCCGGCATCATCTTTGCTCAGACCAGAGCCACCTTTCTGCCTTCCCATGCTGCCCAGAGGCCTGGAGCTGCTGGGGCGGTGAGGAATGCCTGCAATGGTGATGATGCAAGCATCCTGCTCTGCCCCCTGCCGCTCAGAGCCTACATATGCAAATCAACCTGCCATCTTTTTTTGGGTTAATTTGCATACTCAATCCTGATATGTGGGTGGATGTCACAAAGGTACAGTCAATTTGCACCTTTCTCTTTTAGTGTAGATTTTAATTGCTCTTTTATTTTATTATTTTTAAATGAGATAATTGACATGTATGTAACACTAGAGGCCCAGTGCATGAAAATTCTTGGACTGGAGAGTCAGCCCAGCCTGCCCCCTCTCACAGTCCAGGAGCCCTCAGGGGTGGGAGGCAACCCAGCAATCAGGGGAAGGTAATGCCTGCATCACACCTCTGCTTTTGCCACTGCTGGCAGTGCAATCCTCAGCCAGCCCTGGTTACCTGAGCCTTGGGCAGCACTTGGTGGATGGAAAGCTGCCAACCAAAACTTTCCTGTGCCTTGGGCCTGCCTCTGGGCAGCTGGGGGGCTGAGGGTGAGTCTAGCCACACCACGCGCCTGCCACCCCCTCCCAGAAGGGCTGAAAAGACTGGGGGACTCTGGAGGGGTTGAGGGGACTGGGCACTACCATCTTGTGGCTATGGGTGCCACCATCTTTGTGACTGTGTGACAGTCAATTTGCATAACCCTTTTTATTAGGTAGGATTAAATTAGTTTTAGGTATGTAGCATAATGATTTGATATTTGTATATATTTTGAAGTGATCATCAAAAGAAGTCTAATTAACTTACAGATATGCAATGCAGCAGTACTAACTATAACCACCATACTGTATATTGCATCCCCATGATTTATTTATTTTATAATTAGAAGTTTGTACCTTTTGAGCACTTCACCCATTTCACTGACCACCATCACTCAACCTCTGACAACCATCCATCTGTTTTCTGTATCCATGAGTTGTTGTTTTTTATTTTGGAGTCCACATATAAGTGAGTTCATATGGCATTTATTTCTTTGTCTGACTTATTTTATTTAGCACAATGTCCTAAAGGTCTATTCATATTGTCACAAATGGCAAGATTTAATTCTTTTTGTTAAGGCTAAATATTTCATTATATACATACTAGAAGCCCAGGAAATAAAATTTGTGTGTAGTATGGGGGAGGGGTGGTGTCCCTCCAATCTGGTACCCATCGAAGGATGTCTGAATGCCCATTTAGAGCCCATTCTAGTGGGATCGGGCCTAAACGGCAATCATTACATCCCTGTCACAATCCAGGACTGCTGGTTCCCAACTGCTTGCCTGCCTTCCTTCCTGATTGCCCCTAACTGCTTCTGCCACCAGCCTGATCACCCCCTAACCATTCCCCTGCCAGCCTGATTGATGTCAAACTGCTCTCCTGCTAGGCTGTTTGCCCCCAACTTCCCTCCTCTGCTGGCCTGGTCACCCCTAACTGACTTCCCCTACAGGCTTGATCACCCCCAACTGCCCTTCCTTGCAGGCCTGGTGCCTCCCAACTACCTTCCCCTGCTGGCCATCTTGTGGTGGCCATCTTGTGTCCACATGGAGGCAGGATCTTTGACCACATGGGGGCAGCCATCTTGTGTGTTGGAGTGACGGTCAATCTGCATATTACTTTTTTATTAGATAGGATAGAAGCCTGGTTCATGGGTAGGGGCAGGCTGGTTTGCTTTGAAGGGTGTCCCAGATCAGGGTGAGGGTTCCCTTGGTCATGTGACAGCCTGGGCAAGAAGCCTATGGTGGTTTGCAGACTGGCCACACCCCAAGTGGAGGCTCTGGTATCTGAAATTTATTTATCTTCTACAATTGAAACTTTGTAGCCTGGAGTGGAGCCAAGCCTTCTGCTCCCTCCATGGTGGCAGCCATTTCTGTTGGAGTTTATTTATCTTCAATAATTGAAACTTTGTAGCCTTAAGCAGAGGCTTGGGTGGGCCATGATATGTGGAAAGCTTGGCTTCCTCCGTCGCTGGGGGCAAGCCTAGATAGCCTCCTGGTCTCTCCAGCTCCATGACTGCCACCAATTTAATTGAAACTTTGTAGCCTTGAGCAGAGGCCTGGGTCAGCCAGGGTGTGCAGAAAGCTTGGCTTCCTCCATCACTGGGGAAACCCAAGCCTCCCACCTGCTCTCTCCATGACCACAGCCATTTTGGTTGGGGTTAATTTGGATACTTGCTCCTGATTGGATAATGGGTGTGGGTGTGGCCTGTGGGTATAGCAGAGTGATGGTTAATTTGCATATTACTCTTTTATTAGATAGGATATATTTTCTTTACCCATTCACATTCATCCATTTATTGACGTTTAAAATTGCTTCCATGTCTTGGGAATTTTAAATAATATTTCGATGAACATGGGTGTACAGTTCTGAATTTTCATACATAATTTCTGGACAATCACATTTTCCCAAGTCCATTTGGGAATAAAGTTGATAAATAGACATCACAGGTAGAATATGGAAAAGTAAAAGGTGATGGTGGGAAGACAGAAGGTAGGTCGATTTTTCAGTCCTAATATAACAGAATTTTTATTTTCATATTTTCTATGGTCCTCTGCTATTTTCCTACATTTCTTCTGTTATCATATTTTCTCTCCCCTTTTCTTTTGTGACACCTTTTTTAAACTTGTGTTCATTTTTTTATGTTATAGATTATGTCTTAGTTTTTATGCATAATCAAATGTGTATGCATGTATGAGTATGCATATATGTAAGGTATAGATAAGTAGATATAGATATAGATATAGATATAGATATAGATATAGATATAGATATAGATATAGATATAGATATATACCTCACACATACATAGATATATACCTCACACATACATTTGATATATTTAATAGCCTTATCAAGAAAATTAAGTTTCTTTTTTTAATTATAATACAGTATTTCTTAGGTCCTAAGAAATATATGCCTTTTATTTCCAGAGTTGCAAGCACATAGTTATTAAATAAGATAACTTAAATTTTCTGTTGATGGCTTGTGTGTGATTATACATCTTTAATAAACCTGCTGGTCTGCTTTCTAAAAGTCAATATAATTTTCTATTTGTAAAATTTATTTGCAGATAATTTTAATTACAATTCCTGGATTTTTTATCAATTATACCTTAATTCTTTGGTATCTGACATCTGTGAATAAATTACATTTGAGAACCACCCCATGGTTATTATTTGCAGCTATCCTTCTGAGTTCAGATCCCATGCTGACTGGAGCTGCTATAAGAGACCTTGGTAGGTATATTTTTCTCCTTTCTTATATTTAAAATATCACATTCTATATTTAAGTTGTCTATTTTTAAGATCTGTTATTCACTGCTTTTCATAATGTGAAGTGTGTCACTGGGGCATTGGGACTGAGCATAGAAATTTGGGTGATGATGCTTAGAACATAAAAAAATGCAAGTTAAATGGGCTTACTTATTACATATGTTTAAAGTCATATTCAATTATGGAATAGATCAGGGGATTATTTGGAATTCTTGACTTTATACGTGCTTCTACCTTGTACCAACAGAACAGTTCTGGGGCTTTACAATATTTCATATACATATACTATATTTTGGTGACATTTGTATTTCCCAACACCTCTTTTTCTTTGAAAACACTGTCATTAAGATAATGCCATTAAAAAAAAAAAGCCTTTTGAGTCAATGTCACCATTTGAACCAAAAACCTGAGAAGTTCAAAACAATAAAATCACTAATCATACAGTATTTAAGTGTGTATTATTTTGGAGAACACGTGCATATTTAAATGTAAAATAACAAATCAATGTAACCCATTGAAAATATGAGAACTTTATTAAAGAAAAACAAAAACCTAATTTGTTTTTCCCCAGTCACTTTTTAATAATGAGAATTAGAGCATTTGTTTTAAAAAAGAATTTGTATGTGGCACAAGCATGCATGTGTGCATGCAGACACACATATGCCGTGCGCATGTGCACATGCATGCACGTGGGCACGCAGGCACATGTGCGCATACACACACACACACACACTCTTTTATTTTATGGCCAGTTAAAGGAGAAAGAGCTATCTGAGGCAGGTAGAAATAGGGTAGGAGAGACACATCAAATGTATCTATATGAATAAAGGGAAGCCAAGTCTTCAAAACAAGGAGATTATGAGTGTGAGGTAAACTTTAAAAGGCATTAGCAGCATTATAAACTATCCTTTCCTCTATGGGACTCTGTGAGTGCCAGCCTCTTTCTACTCAAAAGATTTGGGAGAGTTCTTTTCTACCTGAGAGCATTACACATTTCCCTTAACTTTATAATCTGACTAGAGCTCCAGTGCATGAAATTCATGCATGGGGGCAGGGGTCCCCTCAGCTCTGCCTGCACCCTCTCCAATCTGGGACCCTTTGGGGGATGTCTGACTGCCGGTTTAGGCTTGATCTCGGGGATAAGGCCTAAACCCTCTTACAATCCTGGACTGCTGGTTCCTAATTACTCACCTGCCTGCCTGTCTGGTAGCCCCTAACAGCCTCCTGCTGGTGGCCAGGTCACCCCAAACTATCTCCCTCTGCCAGCCTGGTACCCCTAGCTGCCCCTCCTGCTGGCCTGGTCACCCCCAACTGAATCCCTTGCCTGCTTAGTCACTTGCTCTCTGTCAGCCTAATTGCCCTAATTGCCACCCTGCCAGCCTGGTTGCCCCTAACTACTCCCCCCTGCTGGTCTGGTCACCCACATCTTCCCCCCTTGCTGGCCTGGTTGCCTCCAAGTGCCCCCCTGCCATCCTGGTTGCCCCTCATGCCCCACCCCCCTCAGCCCCCGACCTGGTTGCCTTATGCAGCCTGCTTGTTCAGTTATTTGGTCATCCCTCACTAACCCCCCTGCTGGCCTGGGGTCATTAGGGTTAATTTGCATATTACCTCTTTATTATATAGGATAATCTAGTTAGTATTACACTGGTTTCCTGGCCTGCCATTGTTGAATTTAAAATATCTTTGGGTTAATTTGCAGGGTTATTTTTGTAAATTTTGGCCATTTTGCCATTACTATTGGAACTTTGTTTTTCTCTTCACATTATATCTCTTAAAAAATAAATAATTTTCCTCTTGAAAATATTTTTGCCTGAGTTTCCAAAACAAAATTTTTACATTTTTAAATTTTATTCTTAAAAAAGAAGAAAATCTGCCAAGGCTTATGAGTAGAGCACATGAGTACATTCACACTGTCTTAAGCTTTTTCTGGTCTGTTGACTCCTCTTAAGCCCTCAAGTTTATTATTTATTTCCAAATATTCACATTTTGTTATAGTTCTATTTTCTTTTCATTTAATTAAATTTTATTGGGGTGATATTAGTCAACATGGACATATAGGTTTCATGTGTAGATAACTAATTTACAAAATCTGTATATGGGACCATATGCCCACCACCCAAAGTCAAATCTCCTATCTCCTCATATTAAGACCCCTTTCTTCCCCAACCCTCCTCCCTCTGGCAACCACCACACTGTTCATAAGTTACAGTTTTATATTCCACACTAGAGGCCCAGTACATGACATTTGTATACTTATGTGTGTGTATGGGGGAGTGTCCCTTAGCCCAACCTGCACCCTGTCACAGTCCAGAGCCCTCAGGAGATATCTGACTGCTGGCTTAGGCCCAGCTTGTGATTGAGCAGCTCCCCTGTGGGAATGTACTGATCACAAGGGGTTAGCTCTTGTGTTGAGTGGGATCAGGCAGAAACCAGTTCTCCAACAGAAACCAGTTCTCCAACATTCCCTGAGGGGTCTTGAATTGCAAGAGAGTTCAGGCCAGGTGGAGGGATCCCACTGGTGCACCATCAGGGCCAGGGAGAAATACAGGAGGTTGGCCAGCCAAACAGGGACCACAGAAGGGCTCTAGGGCATGTCTGGCCCATCTAGCTCAGTTTTTTTTTAAATATATTTTTATTGATTTTTTTTTTTACAGAGCAGAAGGGAGAGGGATAGAAAGTCAGAAACATCGATGAGAGAGAGACATCGATCAGCTGCCTCTTGCACGCTCCCTACTGGGGATGTGCCCGCAGCCAAGGTACATGCCCTTGCCGGAATCGAACCCTGGACCTTTGAGGCTGCAGGCTGACACTCTATCCACTGAGCCAAACCGGTCTCGGCTCTAGCTCAGTTCTGATCGGCGGGACCTTAGCAGCAAGCTAACCTACCAGTTGGTTGGAGATCTGTTCCTTGGTGGTCAGTACACGTCATTGAGAGTAGTTGACTGGTAGATTGTCTGCTGCCTGGTGGTCAGTGCACATAATAGAGAGCAGTTGAGCTGCCTTAGCACATCATTAGCATATTACACTTTAATTAGTTGACTAGACAACCTGATGACCAGACAACCAGGCATATAGGCTTTTATTATATACTAAAGACTCAGTGCATGAAATTCATGACGGGGGGGGGGGGGGGGAGGGGGGGAGGGCGGGGCGGTAAGGCAGGAGGTGTTCCTCAGCCCAGATTATGAGAGGATGCCAGCCAGGCCGAGGGACCCTACTGGTAGAAAACCGGGGTTAGGGAGGGATGCGGGAGGTTGGCCAGCTGGGGATGGCTCCAGGGCATGTCTGGCTCATCTCACTCAGTCCCCATTGGCCAGACCTCAGCAGCAAGCTAACCTACCAGTCAGAGCGTCTGCCCCTGGTGGCAAGTACATGTTATAGCGAGCAGTTGAGTGGCCTTATCATTTCATTAGCATATATACACTTTAATTAGTTGAATGGCCAACTGGATGACCAGATACTTGGCAAGCATATTAGGCTTTTATTTTATAGGAGGATATGAGTAAAATCATATAGTTTGTAGCTTTTTCTGTCTGACTTGTTTCACTTCACATAATGTTCTCAAGGTCCATCCATGTTGCAGCAGAAGCGGCATAGCCCTACAGGAGCCACAGAGGCTCAAAACTATGGTTCTATTTTCTAAAATAAAATAATTATACAAAACTATCAGGTTTTTTCTGAGTAACAAACAACTCTAAAACATAGTGGCTTAAAACAATAATTATGTATTATTTCCCGTGAGTCTGGCAGTTCTGATAACATGGGCTGGACTCTGCTAATCTTAATTAGGCTCATTAATAAATCTGCTGTCGGCTGGAGGGTCATCTAGACACTGAGTGATCTAAGATGTCCTCAACTATGAGGATCGGTGTTTCCTGCAATTATTTCTCACATCCCTCCAGTAGTGTAGCCAGGAAATGCTGCCAACGCGGTGACAGGAGTCCAAGAGAGAAGAAGTGAAAATATTTCTCAAGCCTCTACTTGTATCATTATATGACCAAACAGACTGGCTCTCTTCAGTGAAAGAGAACTGCAAAGTCTTACAGCAAAGGGCATCAATGCAGGGATAGGTGAAGACGTGAGCCATCAAGGCAGTTGAGCTTCTACAGGAACAGACTGCTGTGCTTTTCTTCTCTTCCAACAGCATACTTACTATATTAGGTTGTGATCACAGCTATAGGGTAGTTGGTCTACAGAAAGGGCTTTTGCCATGCAATGTTTCCTTCCTGTGGGAATTTGGGAAATCGTCAAAGTTGCTACAAGTTATAGTTTTGTCACAATAGACACATTTAATAGCATAGAAAAATGATAATGAATGGCTCTTTCAACTTAGAATGTTATAATAAATGAAGGAAAATTAGGATCAAAATAGATAATATCAAGGTGCTCTCCCTTCATGTAGTTTGATTTCTAAAAGCACTAAAAAGAATGTATAGGGAAGTCAGGCAATTTGTGTTAAAGGGAGAGTGTCTGCACTGTACCCTTCACTAGGTACAGTGTTATAAAGTCTTGGTTTATGAATTTACTTTATCTTGTCATTGCTTTCTATGTTGCCATAAATACGTGATGTAAGTATTTATATAGGCCAAATTACTGAATTAAAAAATAATGAATTCCATATTTTCATCTGCTTTGAAAGAAGGAATGAGAGTCCTAGTTGATTATCTCAATTACATCAACCATAATCAACCACAGTTAATTTGGTACTTAATTATGATGGTCTAGACTTAGCTTACAGTTAATATATAATTACATTTTCTTAAAGAGACTTTTCAAACATGACTAAAGTTTAAGTATGTAGTAAAAGTATACCATGTATATCCATAGTTAAGAATATTTTTCTACTTACTAAAATTTTATTTTCTTCACCTAAAATATTTTTCCTCCCATAGGTCTTTCTAGGGGCCTTATCAATTTAATTAATGGAGAAAGTCTGATAACCTCTATAATGTCTTATAATATGTTTACTAGTATCATGGATTTTAACACCGCCATGAAAAGTATGAACCATTCCTTAGGTAAGGACCTATTTTTTAATTTATTTTTATTGTTGAAAGTATTACAGATGTCCCATTTTGTTCCCTTATTGACCCCCTCATCCCTTCTCTCTACCCCTCACCCCCAGGCCTTCACTGCACTACTTTCTGTGTCCATGGATTATGCATATAAATTCTTTGATTAATCTCTTCTTGCCCCTCACCCCTTTCCTCTGAGAATTGTCAGTCTGTTGCATGATTCCATGTCTTTGTCAGTTTATTTTGTTCATTGAATTCCACATATAAGTGAGATCATGTTATACTTGTCTTTATCTGACTGGCTAATTTCACTTAGCATAATACTTTCCAGAAAAAAAATCTTTTATTGTATGAAAACTGACATCAATTTTGTAATATCTTATCAAAAATTATACTTGTACAAGTAAACTAATGACTATCAGTATAGTGTCTTACCTTTTAAAAAGCACTGCATGTGTTTACAAAATGTGCCCCTTATTTAATAGTAGTTGGAATTTTATTGTGAGGTGAGTTGGGACTTCCATGAGGATGCTTATGAAAACAGCACTCTTCCACAGGCCTAGGCTGAACCATTGCACTTGACAGTAAGAATGAGAGCTGCTGATGTGTTGAAGATGAATGCAGAAGATAAGCCACGGACAGAGTACATTCACCAGTGATGGGAAGAAGCAGCTTCCCTTCCCTTTCTCTTGGTGTTACAGAATTTACCAAGCAATAGAAAAATACACAGGAGCACTTGGAGATGCGGGATAAACCCATTTATTTTCAGCTGTTTCACATGTACTAGTACAGTGACTCGGGGGTAGGGGAAGTCACCTCTCAGAATCCTGGGTCCCCCAATATGGAGGGAGCTTCCCCTTCATACCCTTTGGCTTCTTTGTCCCCAAATATAGATCAGACTTCTGGACCTTTCGTGGGCTTTGCAAAAAGCCCTGTGCGTTGAGATGGGGCGGTGTGAGAGCACACCTAAAGGCCTGGCCTGGAGCCAGTGCTGATAACCCCTTCTGAGGGTTGTGTATGGTTCATGGTTTATGGCCTCTGTAAAATGAGAGTATTTAGGTAAATAAGTCTTGCAAGACCGACATTTAAGGAAGGGGCAATGACTCAATTATAGGCTGACAAGAATGTGCGTTAGGGATACTGATTAGGTCCAGAGTCAGGCTGCTAGCCTCCCACATTTTTTCACAAATGGAGTTAATTATCGGCTAGCAAGAAGGCAGGTTGCTGGCATAGATTCAGATTTGGATTGCTACCCTCCCCCAATGTATTTTTATCTTCCCCATCATTGGGACTATGTCCCTGCAAGCAACAAGGAAAGCTATGTCAGCAGAAGTGTGAGTTATATGGTCATCTACAGGGCCTGAAAGCAGTGCTTGTAAGCAGAGAAATTACAAGGTGCTCATGAACTCATTTAACACATTCAGGGAGTTCTGAACCATAAGTATTTTTTTTCCTTTATAATATATATGTGTGTGTATAAAATGAATGAAATATGTGTAATTATCACTCAGGATAAAAAAAATATATAGTGTTACCCGTGCACCCAAAAGTATCTTAAGCACTTTTCTCTGATCAAAACCCAATACCTTTCTCCTAGAACAGTGGTTCTTAGAAAGTAGAGTCTGAGTATGGGGGAGGGAGTTCATAGGACCCTTTGAGGTTATCTTTAAAGTCCAAGATTTATACAATACTGCTAAGAAGTTATTGAGCTTCTTTACTGTGTTGCCATTTGCACTGATTTTGGAAGAACAATGATTGCAGTCTTCTGGAGAAAATTGCTGATGTGTAGTTATTCCACTCAAGGATGTCTTCTGTGTTCCAAGGTCTTCTGCAGCATTATCTCATTCTACCTCCCTATCCCCTTGGGGGAAAAAGGTGTTTACGAGATGCTTCCAGACCTCATTCTAGTACAGCGAGGGGTCTGTATGATGTCAAACAACCGATTATGTTGAAATGGGATTTTTTTCTGCTCCCCCCATCCCCAGAAACTAAGCATAAAACAAATTACCTTTCCAAACACTCTGAAAAAGTTTTAGCCACCATTGCTTTCCCTGTCACTGGAGAGTACTTTATTGCTGGGCAGCCAGAGTTCTGTTTATTTCTATTTTGACTCATCATCATGCCGTACATATTCATAATCAGTGCCTAAAACTCAGAATTAAAGACTCTTTTTCCTCAAGAAGATCCATTTATGGGACCATCATCCTTTCATGTCTTCTTCATGATGGACAATTATTCTATTTGGTCAAAAGAAGCCTTTAGTTTTCCTCTGAATCAAATTAGTTTACCCAGGCCATGGCAGCTTGGAACATCTGTGATGAACCTAGAACCCCAATTTAGTACAAGAAGGTACAGCCTCTAAAATGCTTCATGTATGTTGTATATGGTGTGAGAAAGCCAAATACTACACACGTACAACCTCTTTCAAAATTTGAGTAAAAAGAAAGGTGACCCAATATGATAATCAGGGACTTTCACCATAAAACTTCCTGCAGATAAGACCTTCCTGAAAATGGCTCAAGTGATTCACACACACACACAAAAATGTATCTATATTCAGAAGCATCTTAAAAACTCAAGGACCACCTGTGGAAGAAACTGAAAAAAATGTAAATAAGTACAGTTTTATATACCAGGCCTCTATTAAAATATTAAACATTGACCACAAAATTTCAGGGAACTCTCAGAAGTGACATCTACAGTTTAATCAAGAGAACTTTCTTGATAGTATACTCACTAGAAAGAAAAAAAAAAGTAAAAATAACAGGAAAGTACTGATGTGAAGTTCACTCATTTATTAATCCAACAATTATTTATTGATATGCATTTAGTTATAATTCTTATTTTAGGCCCTGGTGATTCAGCCATGACCATAATAGTCCTGGCTTTCATAGAGCTTGCCTCATAATCCTATATAATAAATATGTAACTAGAAGAGGAACCAAGATGGCGGGATAGGTAAAACACCTATCTTGCCATCATACATAGCAATTTTGAAACTATAACTTAACGAAAGAACAAACACCTTCCAGAATCACCAGAAAGCTCGCCGAATGAAAATTCCACAAATAAAAGTGAAGATAAGACACTGTGACTCAGAGGAGCGGAGGCGGACAGCGTTGAAGATTTGTGGGGAGAGAGGTTTGGAGCGCGCGCCAGCAGAGAGGGTGGGCGGCCAAAAACCAGCCAGTTTTCTCGAAAGGGGAGACAAAGACGTCCCACTGGACTGATTCTCCAGCTCTGGGCAAAGTCTAGGGAACCCACTATCATACAGGGTAAAAACTGGACACAGGGAGGGCACGCCGAAGCTCGGGTGCTGCAGGGGTTTGCAGGCTTGTGGAGAACGGAGCCTGCGTGTGACCTTGGGAACAGCGCAGCTGCGTAACTGTGTAGAGAGCTCTCTCAATTTGCTCCCTCATTCAGGATATCATCAGACTGCTTTGTTTTATGACCCTGGGTGAGACATTGGGTGTGCAGACTCATTTGGGGAGAGTTTGAACTCCCCAGCAGCCAGTGGAGCTCCGCAGCAGCTCTCTCTCAGAGGTGCTGGCGGCCATTGCCCCTGGCACAGAGTCGCTGGGGCCGCATAGGGCGGAGCTAACACTGTTTGCTTGGCCCGAAGACTCCGCCCATCCAACCTGAGCACAGCTGAGCTTCACAGACAATTGGCCTGGAGGTCAACCCCTCCAAGTGCTAACAATGATTAACCTGAGCTTAACTTCAGCAAGACTGTGCAGCCCATATCCACCTCAGGTAACTGGGGAGGCTGAGCCACTGTCCCTTGTAGGACGACTACCACACAAAGCTAATTGACCAACTCAGGGAAGCAGCCACCATGCAGAGACATAAAAAGAAACCAGATGTGAAAGAAATGGAGGGAAAAAAAACAACTGGACATGGAATTCAAAACCACTGTTATAGGGCTTTTCAAGAGGCTCCAACAAAAGGTCGAGGCCTATAAGGAAATAAGCAAGACCACAAAGGAAATGAACGAGACCCTCAAGGATATGAACAAGACCTGTGTGGAAATAATCAAGACCAACATGGAAATGATCAAGACCAACGTGGAAATGAATGAGTCCTACAAGGAAATGAAGGAGACCCTCAAGGATATAAAGGAGACTCTCAAGGATATGAAAAAGGACCAACCAGAAATTAAGCATACACTGACTGAAATAAAAAATATTATACAAAGACCTAAAAGTGCTCTGGAGCACCCCAAGAACCAAGGTAATGATTTGAAATACAAAGGAGTAAAATCCACTCAGCTGAAAAAGCAGGAAACCAAAAGAATCCACAAAATTGAAGATAGTGTAAGGGGCCTCTGGGACAACCTCAAGCATACTAACATCCAAATTATAGGGATGCCAGAAAAAGAGAGAGACCAAGACAATGAAAACCTATTTGAAGAAATAGTGACTGTAAACTTCCCACAGATGGTGAAAGAACTAGATTTAGTTGTCCAAGAAGCGCACCGAACCCCAATATATAGGAACCCTAAGAGGACCACACCAAGGCACATCATAATTAAAATGCCAAGAGCAAAATACAAAGAGAGAATATTAAAAGCAGCAAGAGAAAAACAGTTAGTTACCTATAAGGGAGCACGCATACGATTGTCAGCGGATTTCTCAACAGAAACTATGCAGGCCAGACAGGAGTGGCAAGAAATATTTAAAGTGATGAATAGCAGGAATCTACAACCAAGATTACTCTATCCAGCAAAACTATCATGCAGAATTGAGGGCCAGATAAAGTGCTTCGCAGATAAGAAAAAGCTAAAGGAGTTCATCACCACCAAACCAATGTTATATGAAATGCTGAAAGATATTCTTTAAGAAGAGGAAGAAGAAAAAGATAAAAGTGTAAATTATGAACAACAAATACACATCTATCAACAAATGAATCTAAAAAGCAAGTGAATTAATAAGCTGATGAACAGGATAAACTGGTGAATGTAACAGAATCACGGACATAGAGAGGGAATGGACTGACAATTCTTGGGAAGAAAGGGGGTGTGGGAAGTGCAGCAAGAGACTGGACAAAAATCATGCAACTATGGGAGAGGACAGTGGAGGGGGGTGAGGGTGGAGGGTGGGATGGTTACCAGGTGGAGGGGAACTATAGGGGGGAAAAAAGGGAACAATGTAATTAATAAACTGAACAATAAAGATGAAAAAAAGATGTAATTATGCAAATGGTCATTATGCTGTGAAGATAATGACCGACCTCATAATGACTGATCAGCAGTCAGTGGGGCAGCAAACTACAAGCAGCGTTGAAGAGCTACAGGAGGGGACAGGGGAGCAAGCTATGAAGAGGGGTGAGGGGAGCTACTGGAGGGTGGCAGTGACCTACTGGCACACGGATTCATGCACAGGGCTACTAGTAAATAATAAAAGCTCTGTGATTTTTTTAGCCTTTAGGACTTTCTCTGAATTTTTAATAGTATTGAAAGAAAAACTGCTTTAAGAAACTTAATAAGCTTTACTGATATTTCATTGTTATCTATTGACATAACTGTGAATTATTTTCACAGTAATTACTTTTATAACTCATTTGAGCAGTTGCTTTATCTTTGAAGTTAGCACATGTTTTATAAGAGGAAAACAATTAAGAAAAGTTACTACACTCAGAATTCTTACCTTTTCTAACTTGGGTAGTAAAAGTTTAAGAACATTGTAAGAAATAATAGATTTGTTTTAAGGCTTTTCCTGGCCTAATAAATCAGTTCAGCAACATTTTACTGACTAAAAGCTATTTTCCTTTCTTAAAGGAGAATGCAATTTTTATACTGGGTCTTCTGTTTCTAGTTCCCTGCATCCTTGTTAAATTGGAGTAGGCCTCTCTTGTTTCAGTTATAAGAGGTGCTGGAATTCCGAAATTATCTAAGTGGCTAAATCCATGCTTGGGACTGATTCCACTGAGAGACTTAGAAGGTCATTCATGAAATACTCCTTCCACATTCACACTAACCCTACAGATCTTTCTACTTGGCATATGTAGAATGCCAAGGTTAAAGACAAAGAGAGAATTTTAAAAGCAGCAAGAGATAAGAAGCTAGTCTCCTACAAAGGAATCCCTATACAACTGTCAGCTGATTTCTCAACAGAAACTATGCAGGTCAGAAAGGAGTATTCCAAGTGATGAATAACAAGGACCTACAACCAAAATTACTCTACCTAGCAAGCTATCATTTAGAATTGAAGGTCAGATGAAGACTTTCACAGACAAGAAAAAGCTAAAGGAGTTCATCACCACCAAACCAATATATGAAATATTGAAGGGTATTCTTTAAAAACAGGAAGAGGAAGAAAAAGATTAAAAACAGCAACAACAAAATGGCAACAAATACATACCCATCAACAATTGAATCTAAAAATCAAAGTAAATGAATAAGAAATCTAATGAACAGAATAAACTGGATATAGCAGAATCAGGGGCATGAAAATGGACTAGACCAACAATTCTCAGAGAGAATGGGGTTGGGAGGATGGGAAGAAATTAAACAAAGATCTTATACACATATATACATTACTTATGGACACAGATAATAGGGTGTCAAAGGCCTGTGGCAGGGTGGGAACCAGATGGAGGGAGGCATGGGGAGGGGGAGGAGGGACACCTGTAATAATCTCAACAATAAAGATTAAAAAAAAATTTTTTTTTCTTTTACATAGGCGGGACTTTCTCACCCACTGGCATACCTGATTCCAGCAAAGGAGTATGTCAAAGTCTTAGGCTTCCTAATTTTCAGGGGAGGACATCATAATGACTATACAAAGTCATTTGGCAAAACATAGCAATATGAAAGATGTAACTATCCTTTAGTACGTAACTGCACTTCTGGGGAGTAATGCAGTAATAAGAAAAGCAAAAATAATTATGTACAGAAACACACTGCAGCATTATGTATAAGGGGAGGGGGACTGGAAAACATTAAATATCCAACAGTAAGGAACCAGTAAGTTGCCAGGTGAGGACAACGGAGGAGATTCATTCTGCATTTCCTCAGTGGCTTATGCTGGATCTAGAATATAAATGACATGAATTTAGAGACTTTCTACCTCTTGCGAATCACCACATCTCCAAAATTTATTGTACTGCTTGGCACTGAATAAATGTATATTTCTTAACGGAGACTGAAAGAAATTCTTACACTAAACTGACTGACTTTTACAAACTTGTGTGGTTTTCAGAATTTGAGAATAGAAATATGAAAACACCCTACATCTACCCTACATGATATGAATGAGCTACTTTTAAAGATAATGACAAAATAAAAGCTAATTCAGTCAGGGATTTGCTCAAAATTAAGTAAGATCTATTAACTATTTTTAATTTTCTCCCCTTTCTTGCAGCACGTAGTATCGTGAGTCCAATATTGTCATATTATATAGCAAGTTTCTTGTGTGGGATTCTCAGTGCAAAACTGGTTCAGTTGTGGATGTCTACTGTTTTTGGTGATGATATCAATCATATAAGTCTCAACCTTTCAAATCTGTACCTCATCTTTTTTATTTGTAAGTAAGAAGCCTATCCCTAAAATTAAATCACATAGAAAATTTAAAATAAAGGTATCAAAAATTCACAGTAGACATGCCAAGCAAAAGTTAGTTTAAAATAATTTAACTGATCAAGAATTAATCTTTGTTAAAACAATCTATCAAAAGAGATAAAAATGAAATAATAGAAAACAATATGCCAAAATATGTAAGGCAATACTACTATTAAACAGGAGAATTTGAAAAAACTCATAATTACAATGAATATTCTAACATGACTTTCCCAGATAATTTCATAGCCAATTGGGAAAAAAATTAGTATGCTATAAAAAGATTTAAATAAAAACTTAAATGTGGGGCTCAGGAGATATGTAGAATTTTCCTTTCTAAAACATATTGCATATCCTTTACATATACCTGTAGACCATTTTCAGAAATAAGCTAGACTACAGAACTTTTCAATAAAATTCTAAATCCACAATGCAGTTAAATACTAACTACAAAAGGATGATCTTAAAAATAATCATTCTAATTGCATGACATTAAATATACTTTTCTTGGTAACTCAAAGATCAAATGGATCAAGTAAGGCTACATATTATAAAATTCATTATTAATCCATTTATCACCACTTTCTTCTTATGGAAATATGGCAAATATTGCTAATTGCTATATCACTATTTGCTGACACAGCCTCAGAATCATGTTCAACCCAGTTCTTTAGCTGGCTCTACAAATGATTTGAAGTTGGCATATGTGACAATACCTAGTCAACAACTTATACTATGTATTTCCATTGCGTTTAAGAACAAGACAATGTTGCTTATTCTCATATCCAAGATTGAAAGTTATTCTGGAAGATCTAGCTAGTAAAATAAAATAAAAGAATAAAATTTATACATATTTGAAAGAGAAATGGTTATAGTAGTGGCAACATTTTAGATTATATGAAAATTTCAAGAAAATAAGCCAACAATGCTTTTTAATAGTGAGTATAAATTTAATATAAAAAATCAGTACCATCCTTATAAGTCAGCAGTAACTAGTTAGAAAATATAATGAATATCTGATTCTCTTTACTTTGGCCAAAAAAAATTATAGAATATCAAGGAATAAATTTACAAGAAATTTGGACCTAAACAGAAACCTGTAAAAGTTGACTGAGAGTCTAAAATTTGAATTAATTGAGACAGAAAAAAATTCTCTTTAGAAGTGCTAATGTAACAATATTTATTATTTTCATGTCTGAGGAAAGAAAGGCAGAATGTAGGATTTTGAGTTTTCCTAATTACTCAGTGAATTAAACAATTAACAATGTAATTAAAACAATTATAATCTATTGATGTTACAGGATAAAGTTAATGAATTAATTATGAGAATATGATCAATCTGTACAAGTCCTTTATCATATACTACTTAAATTGTGAATACCTAATTTCTTGCAAAAATATATCCCAGAATATAATTTCCTTTAACACCATTTAGTAAGCAAGCATAATGTCAATATTAAGAGTTATACCCCCAGGAAATAATATACATTGTGTCAAAATGTCTCTCACTAAACATTTTAGGAAGTGAAATTCTAGGAAAAAATGTATGAAAACAAGATAGGGTGGATATAAATCTAATGGAAAAGGAATTCCACTCTATCCTGGTTTAATGTTTATATTTTTAGTATCTTTAAGGTAGCCATCATAAATATTTTCCAAATTTTACCATTGCATAGTAAGTTACTATGACGGTTCAAGACTTGAGTACCTTAAAGCACCTATGTCCACAGATCCCTCTTCTTTCAGGATTCAGACATGACTAATGTGTTATTTTTATGGCTTATGCACCATTTCTAGCCAGAACTAGATAATATAAAACTTGTAATTTTCTGCCTCTAAACTAAGAATATTAGTGATTTAATGAATTCAAATATATTGGAATCAAACAATGACAAAAAAATGTGGCTAGCATATTTTCACATTTTTGGGTTTGAAATTATGGAAAACAATTTAAAGAGGTTATCAGGAAATACTAACAGTGAGAGTAGGCCAAACAATTTTAAGTGGAGATCTTTCTCTACTAGGTAGGAATTAAACACTTTATGAGCCTACAGTTATTAAAATACAACTGTTGTAACAAAGGAATACAAAGTAAACCAAAGAAATAGAAGGTAAATATATAGCAATTTGATAAATATGGCAATATGGTAAAAGTGACATATCCACAATGTTCTTCAGTATTAAAACAAAAATCATTCTTTTTTATTAACTAGAAAATGTCTGCTAAACATTAAGTTAAAAAAGAAGCCCAATACAGTACCACATTACTGTAAAATCTCATTGTAGTTTTTATGTGACTTTGTGTGTGTGTGTGTATGTGTGTGTGTGTGTGTGTGTATCTAATGTATGTCTCCATGAATGTTCACTGGGTACTTCATTATTCTCCAAGATATTGATCCAATTACATGAAATTCCTAATTCTATAGCTTATAAAAATCTAGAGATCTCCTTATGATTTCTAAAAAATTCTGGAGTTACCTTCTTTATTATCTCTGTTACGTCTTCTTAAATATACCGTAGTTTCTGGTTCATAGTAAATATTACTGAAGATGAGGACAAGAAGAGTTCATGGAATAAGTTATATTATATAGTTCACAGTTCAATGAAATCTAATAGCTACCTTTATTTCCTAACTTTTCTATGTTCCCTGCTTAATTTTTACCACTTGTCTCCAGCATAAGAATTCACTAAGCATCCTTTAATTCTTGAAGCTGCTCTTTGGGTCTCATTCTCCATTCTCAATTAGTTTATCAAATTATTTCTTCTAGGCAAATATAGCCCTGTCACTTTTAGAAATACCAGTTTAAAATACTTTAGAATTATAACTGGAGTTGTAGCAGTGGAGTTCAGGTGTTCTGTTTTTAAAAAATATAATTTATACTGTGCCATATTATTTGAATTCTTTACAGTGATAATATACTACTTTCATAAGCTGGAGGGGGATATAACTCTTCTAGAGCTATTTTTAAAATATGCTACAGTTCCTTAGGCTTTTTAGTCTCCCATATAAATGCACCAAAACAAAATTAAACCGGGGAAGTAGATTCATATTGAGTTTCTACTGAATCAACTCCCTTAGACCTGTCACCAAATCAAACAATTTCTGTTTCCTGCTGTCTCCCCAAAAATAAAGCATTTGAAGTTCACTGGTATATAAAGAAATTATCAGCTCACTTGCCTTTCATTCATCAAAGCCCCTCTGAAAAAAATTAGACCTATAGCTGACGCTCTAACTTTACTAAGGCCCATAAAGAGTTTGTGAGCCTCACCTTGTTGCCTATGATATAAACCAAAAGAGTGTAAGGATGTCCAGTATAGACTTTACCACACAATCGGGTGTGAATCTGAGGAGGAAGAAGAATGATGAGTGGTGTTAGTAATTTGTAGTATTATCCAATTGAAACCATGTCTGGTAGCTTCTCTGTACAATCACTGTACTATCAAGATTTTTCATCCCTGGTAAAATTAATACTTTATGTTTATTTCTTTTTAAAAATAGGTGAGCTAGTTGGAATGTCTGGAATCTTTACACTGGCCATTATGGGACTTTTCTTAAACTCTACAAGTTTAAAACCAGGAGTTGAGTCACTACTACTTGAGTAAGTGGCCAGCATGTTTTCACTTTGTTTCGTACATTAGAAGCCATAATATTGTAATAATTACTGCACCTACAACTACATGGTCAAAGATACTGATCGGAACTACTCAACTGAAAAACACTTCCTAAAAACTCTGTTGCCTGTGTCTTCTACTCCACTACCTTTAGACAAAACTTTTAAGTTTACCTTAAGTTTATGTTGGCTCTCTTGCCCCATGAATTCCTTAACCATATACTCAGTACTTTCCAGTATAAACCACTAGACAAGGTTAGGAATAAGGGAAGGCAAGTGAGACACTCATTTTAGGCACACAATTTTAGAGGGTGCCAAAAAACCTCCATAATCAAAATAAATAATGTGTTTAATGCAATATTTTGGAGCAAACTAATGCAAAAAAATCAATGATGAAAATATTAAAATGTTAAATAAAGATAATATCAATATTACTGACAGTTTCTTTTACCTCAGACTCCAGTGGAGCTCAGCATAGCACTGACACTAGAATGTAAGACCAATATTTAAAAGACCAAATTTAAAGACCATAAAGAGATGCCACACAACGCAAATTAAATGGTTAAGCTAGGCCCTAGCTGTGGGGCATTTGAAGGTTAGCAGTGTCATAAAAGAAAGTACGACCAAACTAAAGGTAAGTCTTGTATAAAAAAAAAGAAAAGAAAATATGGCCAAACTAAAAGCAAGACTTAACTTTAGTAGAAATATGCCAATGTGCTCAAGGACACCCAACTGAGGATGTATGGAATCTGTGTCGGCCTCCAATAAGGGTGCTTTCTGTAAGGCTCCAGCACAGAGGGTGGGAACTTGACCCATATAACACAATGGCAACATATGTGCTAAAAGAAGCCCTGAACACGATGAGTTTTGGAGTTTGGAAGAACATTATAGAAGATAAAATAAATTAGAAGTCAGAAGCTTAAAAATAGAGAATCTTGTAAGATTTTGGAGCACTTCACTAAAATTTTTTATCAATTACAATGAAAGTTGGT
Source organism: Antrozous pallidus (assembly GCA_027563665.1). NCBI lineage: Eukaryota > Metazoa > Chordata > Mammalia > Chiroptera > Vespertilionidae > Antrozous > Antrozous pallidus. The sequence continues at coordinate 70,251,666 of CM050514.1, forward strand.
TGTACTAGCAGCTAGGCAAAATGATTTGGGCCAGGTTGTAGGAGTAATTCAAAATATTACACTAATATTCAACTGTATCTATGGGAAGTGATTATGAAGGTTCCCTTCACCTTCTTGCTCTAAATGAAAAAGAACGCTGGGTCTTTCCTGAAGGCATTCGTTCCTTTGCATTCCTTAAGTCATGGTATCTTTCTCACCTGCTTCCCTGGTACTATTGAGCCTAGAGTTGAGGTAGGCTCTGTACCTCAGTCATTTCTATATCATGGCTTCTCCTCCTTCCCTAGTGCAACCTAGTTCTAAAGCTCGTGACATCAAATTATACCATCTGCCACTTTCTTGGTTGAAGTTATCCCTAGAGCCCTGAGAAGATTATCCCTTCTCCCTCGCAGGGTGACTTCTCTCCATTACTCTATCACCATTCCTAGTGATGTCAGTCAATATACACACAATTGATCCTTTACTCCTCACCTTTCAGTTCTTGTACCTCTCTCCTCACAAGAGCATGTCCACCAGACTCTGCTTCACCTACCCACTTATACGGTCACACAAATAACCACTTAATAATCTCAATTTCAAGAATCTTAGTATCTAAAATATGATATGTATTGGTTTCTACTCTCCAAAGTAGTTGAAACCTAAGATAATAATAGTAAATCCTACTACATCCTATAATCATCTACAGCAGGTTCAGACTACTCTTTTAGAGTTGAAGTGTACCATCTCCCATCTTTTCAGCATTCGCCCCCCAGTACCACAATTCTAACAATTCTGCAAACATGCTGAGACTATAATGCATTTATCTTATGATCTTTTTACTGATTCTTACCCACCTCACTTACCCCTTTCTCAGATCATTTATTTTGTTTAAAACCATCTAATTTCTCATCTCATTTGACTATAAGTCAAAGTTGTTTTAATGGCAAAGTCCTATGATATGTCTCTACATTAACTATGTGATTCTTTTGTACCACTCTCACCCTCACCTACCCTGTTTAAGCCACACTGATCACTTTGCTGTTTCTCAAACATGTCAAACATATTCCTATCCAGGCTTTTGTCCTTGTGTGTCTGCTCTTGGAATGTGCTTCCTCTACATATTGCATACTTCCCCTACATATGGCCAGAAGTAGCTGCCTCACTTCTTTCATGCTTCTATTAATACATCAACTTGTTAGAAATAAATTCTCCAAATAGGAAATATTTCCTTACCATCATGTATAATCTTGATTCCAAGTAAATTGATGTCCCTAAAATATCCAGTCCACAAGTTCTTATCATTCTTCTAAGCTAGTCACTGTGCTATGTTGGGCAATAAAAATAATGCAGATGCCTAGACTTACAGAGCCAAAACCTATGAGGATGAGAGTATAGTACATTTAATTTTTAAAAACTCTCCAGCCCAACCAGTGTGGCTCAGTGATTGAGTGTCGACCTATAAACCAGGAGGTCATGATTTGATTCCCAGTCAAGGCACGTGCCTGGGGTTTTGAGCTTGATCCCGAGGGGAGGTGTTCAGGAGGCAGCTCATCAATGTTTCTCATCATTGATGTTTCTATATCTCTCTCCCTCTCCTTTCTCCTCTGAAATCAATAAAAATATATTTCTAAGTAAACAAACCTCTCTCCAGATAAAAGTTACATATAGATAAAGTTGTAACCCTTTCTTACCATAAAAGATCTACATTGATTAGCATAATTCATGATCCGCAAATGAAAGAAAGGGATTTTTAAAAAATATTAAGAAGCTTTTTTTGTATGTGCCTGATTTACTGCATGCACACATATGCAGACACACCCACACATATACACACACATCTATTAGATGGGTTTGGGCCTTGGTGGTTTGGCTCACACAAGTATGAATTTGATGAAGTCTGAGTCCTTAGAAAATCTGGTTTTCTCTTCAGGTTTCTGTCATTAACTTCTACCGTATATAAAAGATCTTGATAGTTTCTCAATATTTATGGCTTCATTGATTTTATTACATTTTATGGTAATTAAAAAGACTAATTTTTGGTATTTGATGACATTTTCTATAATATTAAAGTTAATTTTTAAATTATGTAATCATTAAATGAGTAGTAAAGTATGACTGATTCATACCCACCACTTCCTTGTTTGAGTTATCCTACTCAATATTTACAAGTGATTTACTTAAATGTATTGGTAGGTGGATGTACTGCTTTGAGAAATTTTTTGGGGGGAGTGACATGTATGGTGCAATGTTGGATTTGCTTTTGATAGGGAAGTCAAAACACAATTGTCATAAAATATATCTTAGTGTGTTTTCCTCCAAGTTAATGTTGGATGAAATATTTCAATCCAGAAGGTAGTAAATTTAAAATATGGCCACACATATCCAAGAAAGAGATGATAGCTCTCTGCATAGAATAATAAGCCTAAATTCAGTCATAGAAAAATCCTAATAATAAAAGGCTAATATGCAAATCGACTGAAAGGCGGAATTACCAGTCGCTATGATGTACATTAACCACCAGGAGGCAGTCACTCAATGCAGGAGCTGGCCCCTGGTGGTCAGTGTGCTTCCATGGGGGGAGTGCCACTCAGCCAGAAGCTCTGAGCCAGGCTCATGGCTTGGCGAGCACAGTGGTGGTGGCCAGAGTCTCTGCCGCATCCATGGCAGCTAGACATTCTACAAGGGCTCCCAGACTGTGAGAGGGTGCAGGCCGGGCTGAGGGATCACTGCCCTTCACCTCCGCCCAGTCCTCGAATTTCATGCACCAGGTTTCTAGTATTTTGAGTAATTTGCCTTAAAATTTACTAGGCTAGAATGTTTTATATTAAAATTTTCTCTGATAATACCTAGTTAAATACTTTGATCTTTACTTTCTTGGTAATGCCTAACACAATACTTCACTCACATATGAACCTTGCAAGAAATATATTAATTAACCATAATTAACTGTATTTAATTTTTTTCTGAAAATGCAGATTCTGGAATTGTCTAGCATTTGTTGCTTTTCTTATGGTGTTTACTTTTATTGGACTTCTAATTCCTGCACATACGTATTTATATGTATCATTTTCTGATATATACTATTCATTAAACATCTACTTCACTCTTATTGTTTTAAGGTAAGAACATCATTTAAAGTTTTCTGTTTATAAAACACTGAATAAACCTGAAGATATTCTTTTAAATAATAAAAATGTTTCATTCCTTAGAATGAAAATTTGATTCTTAAAATTTCCAAAGAATCATCAGCAAATTAGTGCTTAGCTGTGTTTTTCTGTTTGTTTGTTTTGTTCTCAGTTTTAACTTCATTTCAAAGCAATGTAAGACCTCTGTAAGATTATTTAAGATTAGAAAAAATAAAAAAATTATAATCTTACTACCTAGAGGCAACCCTATTAACATTTGTTCCATTTCATCCAGTAGTTTCTCTTTTTCTCTGAGTGTTCATGAAGTTAAACACCATCATAAAGTTAAAAAAAAAGATATTCTTACTTTACTTGCTTAATATTTCATAACAAATAGTTTCCTACTAATCACAGTTGGAAAGAGGTTTTTAAAATCATAAGGAAGTTCTCTTTGTAAATGTCCTTTTTGCTCAAATAATTTTTGTCAGCCCTTTTCCAGTGTGAAGAGGCAGAGAAAAGTCTGCCTATGTAGGTGAAAAGGAGATGACAGAGAGATTTAAAAAACACACTGTAACTGGAGCTTCGGAATTCTGTATTCCCCACCATTCAAAAGAAAATCAGTTGGGAGTTGTTATCAAGTTAGCTAGTGCCAAGTAAATGAAAATTAGTCCCAAATTATCAGATACAATTAGTATAAAATACAGGAATGATGTGTAAATTAAAGAAGAGATAGAAATGAGTTGACCAATACTGTGTAGATTCAGTAAGATTTAAGTTTACAAAGAAAAAAAAAAGAGCTTTTCCCCCTACTTATTCATTTTATTTCTTTTTGGGATCCCAAACAGAATATCTGTCTGGGATCCCCCAAAAAAGTTTGAGATGTTTATGTGTGTGTGTGTGTGTGTGTGTGTGTGTGTGTGTGTGTGTATACATACACACGCATATATACAAAAAAATCTCAAACTTTTTTCTTTTCTGCCTGAAAAAGCAATACCAAAAGTGATGTGGGATTTTCCTATTGCTCACCCTACAGGAAGAAGCAAAGAAGATGAATGCGATTTTATTGGCACATCTCTGTATGGAATGCCCTTTGGCCTTCCTTTGTTACTATGTACATGAAAGATGTCTTATTTGTCTGAGAGTTGGCAATTCTACAGGGAATAAATGGGAAGGAATAGAGTAGGGTGAAATGAAAAGAACTTTCTATTACAAGAATAACTGTAAAAAATTTGTTTTGTCTTTTAGACTTCTGGTCTTTCTATTATTGAGCCCTCTTTTGTCTCGACTTGGTGATGGGTTCAGCTGGCGCTGGGCATTCATAATGGTCTGTAGTGAAATGAGAGGTTTGCCTAATGTAACTATGGCCGTTATGCTTGCCTACTCTGACCTTTCTGTTGGAACTGAGAGGGAAAAATCGCAAGTAAAAGGACATACTTTTTTTTTTTATTAGAAAACATAATTAAAATGGTTGTTGTATACTAAAATATGCTTTAAAATTTTTATTGTTGAAAGTATCACATGCATCCCCCCTTTTCCCCATTGACACCTAGCCTTCTCCTGTCCCCCACCCAAGGCTAAAATATGCTTTTGTATGGCCACACATATATAAATTTAAAGTTATATGCAAATCAGTTATATGCAATTAGTCAGGTAGCTCAACCCCACTTGGACTGTGGGAATGATTTAACTCTAATGGCAAGATTGGGCAGAGGAGGAACAACTGGCAACTTCCTTCTCCCACATTCTAGCTTGGGGATTCCTAAATCCCTTCTTCATATTCCTAAAGAATAGTTTATTATGAAGGCTGAAGGAATTAAAATATATAAATAATTTAAAATAGTATCTGAGCCCACCTGGTATAGCTCAGAGATTGACCATCAACCTATGAACCAGGAGGTCAGGTCATGTTTCAATTCCTCGTCAGGTCACATGTTTGGGTGGTGAGCTTGGTACACAGTAGGGGCTTGCAGGAGCCAGCCAGTCAAGGATTCTCTGTCAACATTGATGTTTCTATCTTTTTTTCCTTCTCCCTTCCTCTCTAAAAAAAATATATGATGCCCTAGCAGGTTTGGCTCAGTGGATAAAGCGTCAACCTGCAGACTAAAAGGTCCCAGATTCAATTCCGGCCAAGGGCACATGCCTGTGTTGCAGGCTTGAACCCCATTAGGGGGTGTGCAGGAGGCAACCAATCAATGATTCCCTCTCATCATTGATGTTTCTATCTCTCTCTCTCTCTCCCTCTCCCTTCATCTCTGAAATCAATAAAAATATATTTAATAATAATAATATATAATATAAAATATATAAAAACAATAAATGTTTTTAATTTTACTTACTCCTAATGCCCACTCAAGAAAAACAGAAAACTATTCATGATTGACTCTGTGGCCTTCTGTAACTATATGAGTCAACCGTTAGTGTTGCTAGGAACCAAAACATTTTAATTTCCAAGTGGGTTATGTCCAAGATATTACCCCCAATCTCTCCACAGAAGAGCATAATGAGCATGTCTCTTCTTCCTCCGCATCTCAAGGTAAGATCTCTGTAAGAAACTTTTTATGCAGACATCACAGTGTGTTTATTACTTTCACTCTAGTTTTTGACATAAATTCCAAGTGTAAAGAGAATAAAGGCAAAGTAGTAATTTCATGTCTAATTAAATAATAGTCCAAACATTTAAAAAACTAAATATACAAACACTGCTCTTTAAACCGAAATTAGCTATTATTACATGGCCTTCCCTTTCTTTTGAACCTATTTCAACCTGCCTGTGTAATCATGATTAGGTCAATATGGGGAGGGACATCTGTAATATTTTCAACAATAAAGATAAATTTTAAAAAAGATTGATGACATTACCATACATTCTGACCAGTATAATGTTGAACACTGCAGATGAATGTAGAATCTAAAATTGGCTGCAATTTGCTGTGTGGTCATTAGCAAGTTATTTAATTCTCCCTCCATTCCATATGCTGGTTTCCTCATTTTAAAATTGACTTAATAATAATACCAATGGTTTGGTAGTTATTGTTTAGCAAGTGATGTCTCATGAGGAAGAGAGAGGCTCTAATGTTTAGTAATATCTGTTGTGTGATCACTCTCACCAAAAGAACATCAATCAGATCATAAAATTCCTGAAATTTTAAAGAGCAGTTCTCAGGAGCTGGTAAGAGCCAGCTCTAGCACACTACTATCTTAAAGAGTTATTATGCGAAATTGAAAATATACATAAAATGCATAATTCATTGTTTAACATATAGTAGATGTACAATAAATATGAGCTTTGATGATGATGATGGTGATGATAATGTTGCCATGTAGAACTTCTTTTAAATAAAACCTTAGTAATAAAATCATTTAATGAAATGTCCTCACTAGTAGTAACTAGTTGAGAAGAAAGTAACACTTTGTTCTTACTTTAATTTGGCTGACCCTTACAGCTAACTTATTAATACTCATGAAAAAGTACTTCAGTAAAAGGTTAAAAATATTAACTTAATCCTGTCTCTGCTACTTATAAGGTAAGTTGTAATGCCTTAATTTCTCATCTGTAAAGTTAGACCATATTGGTGTTTACTTCATAGATTTGTACAAAATGTTTACCATATAAATGTGAGCTCTTATTACTATCTATACTAATCCTATATAATAAAGAAGTGATATGCAAATTGACTGTTACTTCAACACACAAAATGGCTGCCCCCATTTGGTCAAAGATGACCGCCCCTGTGTGGGCACAAGATGGCCACCACAAGATGGCTAGCAGGGGAGGACAGTTGTGGGTGATCAGGCCACCAGGGCAGGGGAGGGCAGTTGGAAGGAATCAGACCAGCAAGGGGGCAGTCGGGAGGGACCAGGCCAACAGGGGAGGGCAGATGGGGGCAACTAGAACTGCAGGGGAGAGCATTTTAGGGGGACCAGTCCTACAGGGGAAGGCTATTGGGGACAACCAGGTCAACAAGGGAGGGCAATTAGGGGTGACCTGGCTGACAAGGAAGGGCAATTAGGGGTGACTGGGCCATTAAGGGAGGGCAGTTGGTGGTGACCAGACTGGCAAGGGAGGGCAGTTAGGGGCAACAAGGCTGACAAGGAAGGGAAGTTAGGGGTGACTGGGCCAGCAGGGGAGGGCAGTTAGGACAATCTGGCCAATAGCAGAAGGCAGTTAGGGGCAACCAGGCTGACAAGGGAAGGGAGTTAAGGCCGACCAGGCCTGCAGGGGAGGACAGTTAGGAGCAATTGGGCCAGCAGGGGAGCAGTTAGGCATCAATCAGGCTGGTAGGGGAGTGGTTAGGAGGTTATCAGGCTTGCAGGTAGAAGCAGTTAGGGGCAAGCAGGTAAGCAGTCAGGTGAGTGGTTGGGAGCCAGCAGTCTGGATTGTGAGAAGGATGTCTGACTGCCCTGGCTGGATTAGGCCTAAACAGGCAGTCAGATATCCCTCAAGGGGTCCCAGATTGAAGAGAGTGCAGGTTGGGTTTACTAGGATACAGAATACCACTACTTGGGCTGCACCCTTAAAGAATTAAATCAGAATATACAGTAAGAGCTTCCTGGGCACCAATATTTTAGGTTCCTAAGTGATTGTAATATGGAGAGCCTCTGGTGTGGTTTCATGCTCTGTAGCTAACTTCCATCTGTGGACAAAGAAAAGAGAACTAGTTAAAGGTTTAACAAAAGTTCTGTAAGTCAGAATTCCATAAACCAACAGAAGTGTACAGTCTCAGATGGAAACGTGTCGCTCCACTCATCAATGGAGATCAACTTGAAATATAAGAGACACAAAACAAGTGGCACCAAAACTATTAATTGCTACTCCTTAATGACAATGAAGGGATTCCATAGAGTCAAAGTATGAGGTGGAGCAAACATATCAAGGCCTCCGAGTTGTTCTCTTTTCATGGGTGAGGAGAATTGTCTGACACTGGTATACTGGTACTGTTTAGCAAAGAACTGGGGGTATGTAGGGTAGATAGAAACTGATGAAGTACAGGCATATTCCTAGGCCCAAGAAATCCAGCAATTATATTTGAATTCAAGTTTTGTTTTTCTTACCAATGTCTGTATATATAAGTATACACTTATTTTAAACCATGTGTCCTGATTTTTAGTTTGGTTCCAAAAGTATGGATGAAATATATGTGGGAAGACAGAGAATCCCCAGAGTGCTTTCATCACATCTGATAATCAAATTTTCCCCTCCATAAGCATCTATTATCATAGTATAACCTAGCTGAATTTATAGTGGTGAATACAAAAGATATATGAAATTTTCATCAATACTTTGTATGTTTTCAATTCTAGGTATTATTTCATGGAGTGTCAGTATGCTTAATCACCCTAATGGTCAATAGAGTTATTTTGCCAATGGTAGTTAGTAAACTAGGTAAGTCTACTAATTAGTATTCTGAGTGAAGAGAGAAATATTCTAACTAAGCTAACGAATTGGTAAAAATGAAAAAAGAAGCTATATAAATGCAAATCAACAATGTCTAATTGAAATGGAAATTGGATCTCTATGTAAAGTCATATGAAAGGTTTAGGCAAACAACCTTTTTATTGTTTAAAAATTACTTACTTACATTATTCCAGTTTAAGTAACATAATACAGCTGGAAGTTTATTCAGTTATCTAATAAACTTCCATTAAGAGCCTTCTATATGCCAGACACAATTTTAACTGACAGTGATGCATTATGAAGACTGACTAGATTTCTGAGTTGATAGAGCTTACATTAGAGATAAGTAAACAGTCAGTAAAGAAGTCAAGTAAGGTAATATCAAAGTAAATAAGCCACATGTAAATATATGGAAAAACACAACAGATAGTAGATTACTGAGGAAACCATATGTTTTATCCTATCTAATAAAGAGGGGATATACTAATTGATCATTATGGCCTCACAAAAATGGTGGTGCCCACAGCCAATAAGGAGGGAATATGCTAATTGACTGCCACACCCTCAAAGATGGCAACACCCACAGCCACAAGATGGCAGCACCCAGTCCCCTCAGCTCTTCCATGCACCTGCCTCTGAAGTCCTCCAGTTCCCTCAGCCCCCCAGCTGCCCAAGGTTGGCCCAAGGTGCAGGCAAGCCTTGAATATAGGCTGCCCAGCTGCCTACGGCTGGCCCGAGATGCAGGCAAGCCTCAGATGGTGGCTGTCCAGCCATTCAGTTCCAGCCCAAGGCACAGGTAAACCACTGATGGCAGCTGCCCAGCCACCCAGGGCCACCTGAGGCTCAGGTAACCAGGGCCAACCTGGTTGCACTGCTAGCAGTGGCAGCAGCAGAGGTGTGATGGGGGTGTCACCTTCCGCTGATTGCCAGATTTCCTCCCTCCCCTGAGGATTCCCATACTGTGAGAGGGGGCAAACTGGGTTGAGGGACCCCCTTGCCCCAGGCCTCTAGTTAATATGTGATTAAGTTCGTAAAAAGGCCACTCTAGTTCTGTGGATAACTGATTGGGAAGGAGGGGGGATGATAAGGAGAGTGGAAGTAGAAATAGCAATTTTAGGAGGATTTCTACATAATTTAATGTGCCTGTTTTAACCCCAATTTTTTTTAACAGTTGAGAAAATGAGACTTAGAGAGTTGAAAGTCCTTGCCCAAGGTCACACAACTAGGTAATGGCAGTTAAGAACTAGAAACATATTGCCTTGCTGCTTTTAATTCATTATATTCTTAACTGTTCTATTACCCTTTTTATGATACATGGAGTTTTCACTCTAATGGCATATTTTTTTTTCAATCTGAAATTTCATCTTTATGGATAATGCTACCCAATCTCCCTTCCTTCCTCACATTTGGAACAAAATCTTTTTTCCTTTTCCTCCCCCCCCCCCCACTAAATTATGTGAGCCTTATCATAATAAAATGGGAAGAACAGATTAAAGAGATAACATTTTTCAAAGAGTATTAGATGTTCTACTTAGTAGCTAGATAAACTTAAAAATTTTAGTGTGAAGCATCTGTTTATTTGTACTGAGAGCAGTGAACATTTATTTGCTCATGAAACATTGTTGCTTTCCAAACAAGCTTCTATGGCTCAAAAAAGAAATTTATATCTGATAGTAAGAGTACTTCAAACCTTAATGAGATCTGGAGATATACACTGAGAGGCCAGATTATTATTATCTCTGAACGCATAATAATCTGGCCACTCAGTGTATATCCTATATAATAAAAGGCTAATATGCAAATTGTCCCCTCCATGAGAAGTTTGACCAGCAAGCAGGATGGCCAACCACCCATGTCCCCTCCCCCTGGCCAGGTTGACCCCCCCATGCATGAATTCATGCTCCAGGCCTCTAATATGTGTATGTATATATATATATATATATATATATATATATATATATATATACATACTAGAGGCCCGGTGCATGAAATTCATGCACCAGGGTGGGGGGTTGTCCTTCAGCCCAGCCTGCACCCTCTTCAATCTGGGATCCCTCTCATAATCCATGACTGATGGCTCCAAACTGCTTGCCTTCCTGTTTGCCCCTAACCGCTTCTGCCTGTAGTCTGATCACCCCCTAACCACTCCCCTGCCAGCCTGATTGATGCCTAACTGCTCCCCTGCCAGCCCAATTGCCCCTAACTCTCCTCCCCTACCAGCCTGGTTCTCTCCAACTGTCCTCTCCTGCAGTCCTGGTCCTCCCCCCAACTGCTCTCCCATGTAGGCCTGGGTCCTCCTCAACTGCCCTTCCTTGTAGGCCTAGTCACCCCCAACTTCCCTCCTCTGCCAGCCTGGTCATCCCTAACTGCCCTCCCCTGCAGGCTTCATTGCTCCCAACTGCCCTCCCTTGCAGGCTTGGTCCCGCCCAACTGACCTCCCCTGCTGGTCTGATCACCCATAACTGTCCTCCCTTGCAGGCCTGGTTCCTCCCAACTGCCCTCCCCTGATGCCATCTTGTGTCCACATGGGGGCAGCCATCTTTGACCACATGAGGGCAGCCATCTTGTGTTGGAGTGATGGTCAATCTGCGTATTACTCTTTTATTAGATAAGAAATATACACTGAGTGGCCAGATTATTATGTGTTCAGAGATCATAATAATCTGGCCACTCAATGTATATGGGGGTAAATATATATCATATATTTATGATTTTACATATAGGTAGTGTATATATATATATATATATATATATATACATATATTCTTATCTGTGTATACCTATACCTATACCTTTACTTATACCTATACCTATATGGCATATACAAATATAGATGATGGATATGCAGTTCAAAGGCCTGAGAACCAGAAAAGACAATGCTATAAATGGCCCTTCAAATCTAAAGGCAGGGGAGGATCCATTTCCCACCTTGAAGACCATCAGTCAGAAAGAGTGAATGCTCAGCCTTTTGTTCTCTTTTCAGGCCTCCAACAAACTGGACAAGGCCTGACCACATTGAGAAAGGCAATCTGTTTTACTCAGTCTGCCAGTTTAACCTCTTGTCTCCTCATCTATTAAACTGGGAAAAGGGACTCACTTAAAAAGGGGATCAAGATGATAAGAAAAAAACTTAATACATGCAGAGCTGAGATGCACTTCTCAACATATGATAAGCACTCAATAAATATTAACTATTATGAGGAGTATGAAAGTAGAAAATTTTGAAATTGCTAGTTCCTGTTATAAAAAAACTTATGTTGAATGTTTAATTAAAAAAACAACACTATTTAGTACAGTAAGAATAAAAGGAAGATTTTTAATAGTTCAGATCAAAAGGGTGATGCTCTACTATTTATAAGTGTGCTCTTTGTACCAAAGGTCTGCGTGATGTTACATCAACAAAATATAAGTCACTTTATTATACATTTCAACATTTTCAAGAGACAACAAAATCTGCAGCCTCCGCACTCAAATTTGACAAAGATCTTGCTAATGCAGATTGGAACATGGTTGAGAAAGCGATTATATTTCAAAACCCATATGCAGTAAGCAAGTAATATATTTAATTTATCCCTTCAGAGTAGGTATGATTGTCCTTAAGTAGTAAAAACGTTACAAATATGATTCACAATTTTAATTCTTATAATTGACAGAAATGGTGTATTGATAACTCCTTATTCACCACAATAGTTAGGAGGGGATCTTAAGGAATTTTGTGATCACTGTGGGACAAAATAGAAGAGACAGACTCTTTAAATACATGCAAAATATATGTTGTAAATTCAAATCAAGGAGCAGTGTTGCCCCATTCCCCAGAGGTTTGTATTTAGTAGGTCTGTGAAAATGTTCATTTCTAACAATTCCCAGGTGATGCAGACGCTACTGGGAAAACATACTTTAAGAACCACTGGCTTAAAGTATGAGTATATATGCAGTAGCTTTTATAAACTGTTAACAATGCCAAGTAAAGGTATGCTATAACTCTTTCCTCCCCAAACTGGCAATCATTTTACATCTAGATAACTGTGCAAGTAATGAGGAAACTCATGTGAACATTTTTCTGTATCTAGCAAATTTTCTATAATTTTCAAACCAAACTGATATATGAATTGCTCAGGGTTTATGCTAAACTATGTTAATATTCATGTATTACCATTTTGATTTTGATTTGTGTTTTACTTAGTTAAGCCAAGGAGAAACAACAGAACATCAAAAGGTGAACTGTCCAAACTGTAACACAGAAATAGATGAGACCCTTAACATTGAAGCAATGGAACTGGCCAACAGGCGTCTTCTCTCAGCACAAATAGTTTGTATTTTATTAAACACTTTTTAAAGTGTTTTTGCCCTAGTATTATACTGAAAACTTCTTCCATGCTGAAGATAATCTTGATTATACTCACCTGCATTATCTTAATAGATTGTTTACAAAGGTAAAGGGAAATTTGACATTGCCTTAGGAATCTGCTTGACTGCAAAAAAAATAGATAAAAAAATAATCCACTTAAATTAGCTTAAATAAAAGGTGTTTTATTATGAGGAACTGGCAGTTTCACAGGTCTCAATGGCAGAAAACAAAGCTGAGCTCAACCTTCAGATATGTTATGCAGTCAGTTCCAAGCTCCTGCCTAGCTCTGGTTCCACCAGTTTTTCATTAGAGGATACCACCAAGTTCACTAACAACTGGAAGTATAGGGTACTAGGCTATATAATAAAAGGGTAACATGCAAGTAGACCAAATGGCAGAACAAACGAACTACCAATCAAAGCATAATATGCTAATGATATGCTAAGGCTGCTCAACCCCTCGCTATGATGTGCACTGACCACCAGGGGGTAGATGTTTCAATCTGTAGGTTAACTTGCTGCTGGGGTCTAGCTGACTGGAACTGAGTGAGATGGGCTGGACATGCCCTGGAGCCTTCTCGTGGACCCTCCTGGACTGATAATGCACCAGTGGGTTCCTAAGCCTGGCCTGGACCCTTTGAGGAATGTTGGAGAGCTGGTTTCAGCTCGATCCTGCAGGCCACACTCCTTGGGAGGGTGCCAGATGCAGGGCTCATGGCTGGCAAGCGTTGCTCTGATGGCACTAGCCTCTCCCAATCAGGACTGATTGGGCGTGAGCCCGAGGCAGGCACAGTGGGGCCAGGATGAGCAAGAGCTGCAGATAGGAGCTGCAGGTGGTGTTGGAATGTGTGTTTTGGCCTGAACCCTGCAGGCTACCCAGAGGGACTCCACCCATGCACAAATTCATGCACAGGGCCTCTAATGTTTTTATATAAAATCTTGAGTAAAAATCAGAGAAATTTGGTAACACAGCAGCATGCAGAATTCTGTGGGAAATTGCTAGCAGCCTAGTTGCTATTTTCTATCCAGGGTCGAATATTCATCAGTTGCCATGACTCATCCTCTAGAAATGTTTCTGGTGGGCCTTCTGCATTGCATATGGAACTGTCGTGCATTTCTCAAATGTTCCAGCCATACAGGATTCCGCACATTCTACTTTCTCTGTTTAACTCAGGGAATAAAAGTTCTATAGGGTATGATTGTTTTCTATCCAGCAGTAAACATGGCAGACAAATTGACTCTCAAAGGCAGCTTTTCCAAGGACCTAAATACTTTCTTTAAGCAAGTGAGTCAGTGCCATGAAGGATGAACTTATGTCCAGATGGTACCATGTTTCACCAGCAGGTTTTATGAGATCATGTTTTTTAATGTCTCCCAGATTTTTAATTTATTTCACGAAAATATAGTATTCAAGACTCCTTAAAGCAATGCAGGAGATTCCATTGTGAATCTGGCTTTCATTGTTGATTTGATGTGTGACCCAGGAATTCCTCATGTCAGTCTTTATTCTGCCTATCTGTAAAAGAGAAAACTCAGGCCAACTAAATTACCTCTTAGATTCTTTCTGCTTATGAAATCCTTTGTTTTTGTAATATATGCTTTATGTACCTTCTTGTTTTTTGCCTTAAACACTTGTTTTCTACTATTATATCTTTGTTGATTTAGTGCTATGTATGGTTCTTAATCAGGAAATCCTGATTAAGGATGGATCTCTCTGCTCTAGATTTTCATCTCACTTCCCATCTCTTCAGTTCTTCCTCCAAATATATTTTCATGTTTATCTCAGTTTGTCAACTCGGTTCCTGCAGTACCAATTCTAATGTCCACTGCTCTTAGTCGAAATATTAATTAGTCTATTAAAGTTTTCAAAGCTTTGCAAATGTCTATTTAAATATCAGCCAGCCCTTGTTAACTGGGGCAATATCTTCTCTACTATTGTTCATTAGAAAAAGCAGTGCAGCATGACAAAACATGGTATAGGACAAGCAATATACTATATGGGCAAAACAGGGGACAGGCTCAACAGAGAAAACTGAGTTGCTAATGTGATTTTGGGAAATCTACAAAACTCCCTGAGCCTCAGCACTCTCATCTATAAAATACATATTAGAATACCTTCCTCACAAATCTGTTGCAAGAATTAAATGTTTATTTAAAACACATATAGATCAGTAGCACAATACTCTCCAGGTCCATCCATGCTGTTGCAAATGGTAAGCATTCCTTCTCTTTTACAGTTGCATAGTAATCCATTGTGTAAATATACCATTTTTTTTATCTGCCTATTTTTTAATGAGACTCTGCTGATGGGCACTTGGGCTGTTTCCAAACCTTAGTTATTATAAATCACACTGCTATGAACTTAGGGGTGCATATATTCTTTCTGATTGATATTTCAAGGTTTTTAGATCCCAGAAGTGGGATCACTGGGTCAACTGGGAGTTCCACATTTAATTTTTTGAGGAAACTCTGTACTGTTTTCCACAATGGCTGCACTTGTCTGCATTCCCACCAGCAGTGTACTAGAGTTCCCTTTCCTCTACATCCTTGCCAATACTGTGGTTTGTTAATGGTAGCCATTCTGACAGATGTGAGGTGATACCTCACTGTTGTCTAATTTGCATCTTTCTGATGCTTAGTGACTGAGCATTTTTTTTTCATATCACTTGGCCTTCTGTATGTCCACTTTGGAGAAGTGTCTATTTAGGTCTTTTACCCATTTATCATTGGATTGTTTTTGTTGTTGTTGTTGTTGTTGTTGTTAAATTGTATGAGTTCCTTATAATATTTTAGATATTAACCCCTTATTGGATGTATCATTGGCAAATGTGTTCTCTCACATAGTGGGCTTTCTTTTCACTTAGTCGATGGTTTGTTTGGGTTTGCAGAAACTTTTTATTATTATGCTAAGTGAAATAAGCCAGTCAGAGAAAGTTAAGTATCACCTGATCTCATTCATATGTAGAATCTAATGAATAACATAAACTGATTAACAAAATAGAGCTAGAGAGATAGAACCATAAACAGACTGATGAATTTCAGAGGGAAGGTGGGGGCGGGGAGGGACGGGGGAGGAAAGATTAACTGAGGAATTTACATGAACATGTGCATAGACCATGGACACAAACAATAGTGTGGCAAAGGCTTGGGAGGGGCAGTGCAGGAAGGAAGTGGGTCAATGGGGAAAATTGACAAATAACAACAAAAAACAAAGGGGACATCTCTAATACTTTTAGCAATAAAGATAAATGTGAAAACCAATAAATAAATTATATATAATGTATATATATATAATATAAATATATAAATATAAATATATATATATATATATTTAGAGAGAGATCTATTAATTTAATAGTATAGTAGACAGGTCAATAAATGATAGTTACTTATAGAAATCACCATTCTCTAAATTTTGGTGTGAATGATATTTTAACATTTTTCTAGTAACTGCTTTATTATTTGTGTTGGCTTTCATGAGTCCATATTATTTTCAGCTTCCTTATTTTTTCCGTAAGCTACTGTGTTTATCTTTGAGAATACAGCATGTATTTAAATCTTACATTACTTTGTAAGTATTTTAATTAAGTTTGAGGAGAAAAATGCTCTGCTATTGAGTTCTCTCATCTTCAAATCCAATTCTGATTCTTCCTAGTATTCACTAGGATCAAAGTGATGTTTTAATATTCATAAATGATTGTGCAGATAGAACATATTTGATGGAACCCAGGAATCTTTAGTTATAGCAAATATTCGAATTTTGGAAGTTGTTTTACCCAATTATTTTCAACACGCTGAGGTTATAGAGGTGGTGTCAGACAGGGATTTCCTCAGCATGAGCCTGAAGCAGAGTGGGTTCTCAATATATGGACTGAATGAATGAATGAATGTGTTCTGCAAGACAATAGCAATTCATTTAATGCTAATAATAGTTTGCACACAACAGAGTTCTGTTGTCAAAATATTTGGGAAATTGGACTTAAAAATGTATATCAGGATCCTTCACTGTAGAATTCCTCAAAGCTTTTAACCATCTAATAGCCATTACAAACTTTTAAGATAGGAATGTGGCTTTTAGTAGTTCCTATAATTATTTGGCCACAGAGCTCCACTTATTTTGGCAAATGTAATTAACATCTAGAAGGATCCTAGTTTCCTACAGAACCAGTTGAGTTCCACCCACTGCTCAGATCTAACTTGTACACTCATGAGATATCCAGCCCTATATCATGGTCTGTACTCTGTAGAGAGCTTCTTTTCATAAAGATATAGATTTTTTAGGGATTTTGACTTCTTTCTCACAGATTATTTTTCCATTAAAGTGAATAAATAAGTTTACATTTGTTATTCATGCTGTATAATGATGTGACTTAACTTTCAGGCAAGCTACCAGAGACAATACAGGAATGAGATTCTATCCCAGAGTGCAGTCCAGATGCTGGTGGGCGCAGCAGGAAGCTTTGGTGAGAAGGGAGAGTAAGTACATTGTCAGGAGAAAATTTCCATATTCCAAATGTTAGAAATTGCGCAAGATTGTTTTCTTGCTTTTGTCTGATAATTTGGAATCATCCAGGATTATGTGTGGAAGCCCCTGTCTGCTCTACACCCTACAGCCAGGCCAGATAACCTACACTCGGTTTTCTTGACTTGGCTCTACTCATTCAGACCTCTACGCATATGAACAAGCTACTTCTTACTAAGATGCTCTGTCCTTTCTCCTTTGCTCCCTAAAGCTAAATTATAGTAAACTGCTCTCTCTCTCTCTCTCTCTCTCTCTCTCTCTCTCTCTCTCTCTCTCTCTGACTAATCAAATGCCTCACTAAGTCAAAGACTTCCTTGATCCTTACAGGCACATCTTCCCACAACACACCCTCTCTGAATATTCAGCATACACTTGTAATGATTTCTTTAGATGTAAGTCTCCACAGTAAGCAGTGAGTTCCTCAAAGTCAGGGCTTCTAGGGATTACCCTCAAGTTACTCCCTGTGGAAGGATGAAGGGTACAAAGCCCAGATACATACACCTTTGTTCTGATCTATACTCCTGGTACTAAGGACACCAAAATTCCCTGCTCAAATGATCCTAAGTTTACTTATGGGGTTGTCTTCTTGGACCTTTTCCCATGAGCAAACTGGTAAAAGCAAACTGGGCCTTTAGTGTATAAACCTAATGGGTGTGGCAATCTGGTGTCCACTCCCCTGTACCAGTTTATGGTACCGTGAGAGATAAATCCAAGTGTGGGATGAGAAGCAGCCAGGCACTGGAACATGTTTTTGCTAGAGTTCAAGTAAAATTTTCAAAGAGTCTATGAATTTTAATTCAAGCCTAGCCATGAAAATCATATGACATTATATTTGTCAAGATAGAAAGATAAAATATCTCATTTAAAATTTTGGTTTCTTGGTTAATAATCCTCCTATATAATAAAGAGGTAATATGCAAATTGACCATCATTTCCTCACACAAGATGGCTGGCAGGAGAGGGCAGTTGTGGGCAATAAGGCGAGCAGGGGAGGGCAGTTGGAGGTGACAAGGCCAGCAGGAGAGGGCAGTTGGGGGTGACCAGGCCTGGAGGGGAAATCAGTTGGGAGGGACCAGGCCTACAGGGAAGGGTAGTTGGGTAGGCCAGGCCTGCAGGGGAGGGCAGTTTGGGATGACCGGGCCTGCAGAGAAGGGCAGTTGGGGAGGACCAGGCCTGCAGGGGAGAGCAATTAGAGGTGACCAAGTCTGCAGGGGAGGGCAGTTGGTTGGGAGCAGGCAGGCAGGGAAGGGCATTTAGGCTGACCAGGCTGGCAGGGGAGGGCAGTTGGGGGTGACTGGACCAGCAGGGGACAGCAATTTTGGGGCAAATGGGCTGGCAGGGGAGCAGTTAGGTGTCAATTAGGCTGGCAGGAAAGTGGTTGGGGGTGATCAGGCTGGCAGGCAGGCAAGTGTTTGGGAGGCAGCGTGCCAGATTGTGAGAGGGATGTCCAACTGCCAATTTAGGCCCAATCCCTGTGGGACATCCCCCAAGGACATCCCCTAAGGGATCCCAGATTGGAGAGGGTGCAGGTTAAGCTGAGGGACACCCCCCTCCCAAGTGCACAAATTTCATGCACAGGTCCTCTAATGTTTAAATATTTCACATACAATGCAAGGCTTTCTATTTTCCCTAATGTTCCAAGCCCTTCAAATGCTTAGGAGACTTGAGTGGTGTTAGGGTAGTTTGGGAAGAGGGTTGGGCAAACATAGTCAATTTAAAACAATATGATGTGTACTTTTCAAAGAGTAGATAAATGACATGCTGAAAGCATTATCACTTCATTGTCTGTAAAAGGTTACTGTAAAACAAAACAAACAAAATATTGCAGAGTAGTTTAGTCCACTGCCTTGATTTTTCCTCTTTAAATCCTCCAAGAAGGTAGAAGCAGCATAAACCTATGAATAAATGGATACAAAGAAGATGTCAACAGTGGGAGAAGGAGGTTAAAGAGATGAAAAAATTCATAGTAGACAATGAAGGCAAATTTTGGAATATATTACACTTTTATTCACACATGTAAGAGATACTAGTAAATATTGAATACTAATACACACAGAATTATATGCCAGGCACTGTGGGAATATCAAAATTAGTGAAATGGTGTTCCAGTATCAGAGACTTGCTATTAATTACACTTGTATTGAGTACTTGCTCCTTTGCTGGGCTGCCTTGGAGTTGATGATTCTTACCAGTAGGCCCATGTGTCAGGGTGTCTTGAGACAAGAAAAAAATATCTAAGAAGAGAAAGAGTGTCAGGTTTAAAAAGAAGTACCAAGACCAGTGCTAAGTGCCTGTGCAATTATCTAAGAAATAATCCTATCTAATAAAAGAGTAATATGCAAATTGACCCTACCTCCAATCAAGCCATGCCCACAGCCATGCCCACTAGCCAATTAGGAGTAAATTATGCAAATAAACCCCAACCAAGATAGCTGCGGCGACTGAGAGCAGGAGGGAGGCTTGGGTTTCCTGGGCAACAGAGGAAGCCAAGCTTTCTATCTGCCACCTGCCATTGCTGGCCTAGGCCTCCACTCAATGCTACAAAGTTTCAATTATTGAAGATACATAATCTCAACCGGAATGGCAGCAGCCACTGAGCTGGAGAGAGAAGAGGCTAGAGTTGCTGGGGTGATGGAGGAAACCAAACTTCTGAAGCCCTAGCCTAGGCCTCCACTCTAGGCTACAAAGTTTCAAACAGAAATGGCTGTCACCATGGAGCAAGCAGAAGGCCTGGCTCTGCTCCAGGCTACAAAGTTTCAGTTGTAGAACATAAATTAATCCCAGGCCCTCCACGTGGGTTGCTGTGGGGCATGGCTGGCCTGCAAACCACCATAGGCCCCTCTCCCAGGTTGCCCCTCACCCCAAGGGAACCCCCACCCTGATCCAGGATACCCTTCAGGACAAACCAGCCAGTCCCCACCCATGTACCTATCTAATAAAAGAATAATATGCAGATTGACCATCACTCCAAAACACAAGAGGGCTGTCCCCATGTGGTCAAGGATCCTGCCCCCATGTGGACACAAGATGGCCACCACAAAATGGCCAGCAGGGGAGGACAGTGGGAGGTTCCAGGCCTACAAAGGAGGGCAGTTGTGGGCCATCAGGCCAGCAGGGGAGGGCAGTTGGGAGGGACCAGGCATGCAAGGGAGGGCAGTTGGGGGTGATCAAGCTTGCAGGAGAGGGCAGTTAGGGGTGACCAGGCTGGTAGAGGAGGGAAGTTGGGGGCAAACAGGCTGGCAGGGGAGCATTTAGACGTCAATCAGGCTGGCAGGGTAATGGTTAAGGGGTGATCAGGCTGACAGGCAGAAGCAGTTAGGGGCAATCAGGGAGGCAGGCAGGTGAGCAGTTTGGAGTCAGCAGTCCTGGATTGTGAGAAGGATGTGTGACTGTTCATTTAGGCCCGATCCTACTGGGATCCCAGATTGGAGAGGGTCCAGGCTGGGCTGAGGGACAACCCCTGCTCCGCAGTGCACAAATTTTGTGCACTGGGCCTCTAGTATATTTAATAAAGAGCTTTTATTAAGTCTTGTTTCAGATACAGTCTTAAACATTTAATATATATTACCAATTTTGTATCTAAAATCCTATCAATTGAATGCCCTTTTTATTATCTTTTTTTCCCATTATTATTATCTCCACTTTTCAGATGAGGAAAGTGAGCCCCAGTGAGATTAAATAATTTACCCAAGGTTATTTGTCTGATAAATTACAAAGTTTGGATTTGAAGCTAAGCTATCTTACTATCCAGTTAAAAAAATCATACTCTTTTTCCAATATGGGTTGAAACAATGAACATCTTGATATAAAATAGGAATGCAGGAGCCTGAATTACCTAATAATTTGGGTAAATGTCATGTACTTACTGATATTACAGAATACTAGGATTCATTAGAACTTGTGAGTTGTCATACCTTACATATTAATTCCTTCAGGAATGTTTCCTGATTCCGCATGACTCTATTCAATTTGCCTTCCCACAAAAGAAAATAAATGTGTGCCCCCTTTGTGGGTCTAGACTGTCCTCTTATAGATTATCTCCACAGCAGCATTTACTACACTTTACTGAAATTGTTTTTGCATGTTTTACTTCACTACTTTGCTAAATTTTTGAGGACAGAAACCAGTATTTGTTTATGGCTTGTGGTTTATTCCCAGCATTTAGCAACCATAATAGGTGTCCAATAAATATCTTAAAAATTAGTAAAGAATCAAGTTATATACACAATAGTGATTTTTTATGTAATTCCCCTGTTTTTATATTGAATCACAGAGAATTGAATGATTTTATTTTTATCTCAATTACATCAGTTTCCCTGTAGCAGATAAATTGCCCAATTTTCAGAGTGAGAACATTATAATCAACTAGAGGCCCAGTGCATGAATTTGTGCACCAGTGGGGTCTCTCGGGTGGCCTGCACCCTCTCACAATCTATGACCCCTCAGGGGACATTGGACTGCTGGTTTTGGCCCGATCCCCACAGGCAAGGCTGATATACCCCGAAGGATATAGTAGTGCAAAAGTGGCAGGCGGCCTAGGAGGAGCCCTAGCTGGGACCGGGTGCCATGGTGCTCCTGCTCTTTCTGGCCCCACTGCACCTGCTGCTGCCACCTGATAGCCTGCCACAGAAGAAGGAGAGGCTCATGCCACCACAGCTGCACTTGCCAGCCATGAGCCCAGCTTCTGGCTGAGCAGCACTCTGCTGTGGAGTGCACTGACCACTAGGGGGAAGCTCCTGCATTGAGAGTCTGCCCTCTGGTAGTCAGTGCACATCATAGCTACCAATCAACTGGTTGGCTGGTCAAGTGGTTGTCCGGTCACTTAGGCTTTTATATATATGGATAGGAAGGACAAGATCTGTCTTTGAACTTAAGTCACCAATGACTTTCTATTAAGCCATTTTTTAATGTAGGGCCTCAGACCAAAAGACAAAACTCTATCCTCCTTCTAAGGAAGACAATGAAAGTATCTGGTCAGCAACAGGTAAGTTCCTCATAAAACCAAACAAGACCAAATCACAGCACAAAGATCTAAGCTGTTTCAATAGAAAAGTCAGTAGAAAACTACAGACAAGTGCCACCAAAGTATCTTTTGGGGTTTTATTACCATGAATTCTCCAAGAAACCATTTTAAGTCTTACTCTACCAGTTGTATTTTCCCCATAAATTCCTTGGCTACTTGCCCAAAAGGTGAAAGAAAGGAGATGAGAGGATATGTAAGACATACTTTCTCATTTAATTATCTCAGGCTAACAGGTATTTTTACCTCCATTTCACAGAGCAAACAGCTTAATAAGGTAATTTGTTCATTGCCAAACCAGATAATGGGGGTCACAACATGAAAACCCATATGTAGTTGAATCCCAAATAATTTGAATTAATGTATGCTTTCTATTCCTGAACCTTGGCCTCTTTACTATTTTAAACCATGTATTTCCAGATTTTTATACTCTCTGTTTAATAAATGAGCTCCACATATTAAAATTCATACTTATATGTCTGTTGTATCTGCAATTTGAGACTTGAACCTATGCCCATGAAAATGTCTCATTTCCAGCCATCACTGGGAAAAAATAGTATTTTTGCTTTCTGCCAATACTGCATTAAACTTATCTCAAAATTTAAAAGCATGTTTAAAGATCTTTTTTGTTTGTTTGTTTGTTTGTTTGTTTTAGGTATATGAGTCCTGAAACAATAAAGAATTATTCTGAAACCAAAACAATTCTCACTTTTATTAGAAAAGTATTGCTCAATTGGGTATATAATACTAAAAAGGAAAAAGGGGTTCCATCAAGGTAAGTGAAATTGCTGGATCATAATGATAA
The DNA here is from genome assembly GCA_027563665.1 of Antrozous pallidus. Lineage (NCBI taxonomy): Eukaryota > Metazoa > Chordata > Mammalia > Chiroptera > Vespertilionidae > Antrozous > Antrozous pallidus. The sequence continues at coordinate 70,274,856 of CM050514.1, forward strand.
TTTTGTTTAATTTCTTTAACATAAGTTGTCTTTCACAAGTTGTAGACAATTTTGAAATCAGGAAGTATGAGTCCATCAGCTTTTTTTTTTCAAGACTGGTGCAGCTATTTGGGGTAACTTGCAATTGCATATGAATTTTTTAAAATCCTCACCTGAGGATAATTTCACTGACTTTTAGACAGAAGTGGGAGGAGTAAGAGGAAGAGGGAGAGAACAAAAAGATCAGTTGGTTGCTTCCCGTATGTGCTCCAATCTCCCTGAAACCTGGGTATGTCCCCTGACAGGCAACCTTTTGATGTATGGGATGACGCTCCCATCAACTGAGCTACACTGACCAAGGATATATACAAATTTTTAAAGTAGCTTTTTTATATCTGGGGGAAAATGCCATTGAGATATTCATAGGAATTGCATGAAATATGTTGTCAGCTTTGGGTAGTATTGCCATCTTGGTAGCATTAACCTTTCCAATTTGTGAATATGGGATGACTTTTCATTTACTAAGATTTCTAATTTCTCTCAGAAATGTCTTACCATTTTCATTGTACAAGTTTTCATTAACTTTATTTTGTTACCTTTTCTTCAGTTAAATTTAATCTTAAGTATTTTTTTTCTTTTTTGACGTCTTCATAAGTTGATTTTTTTCTTAATTTTATTTCTGGATTATTTATTTCTAGTTTATAGAAATAAAAATAATTTTAATATATATTTTAAAGGTTTCATTTAATATGTTTTTTTAAATTGATTTCAGGTAAGAAGGAAGAAGAATAGCGAGGTAGAAACATCAGTGATGAGAGAATCATTTTAAGGCTGCCTCCTGCACACACACAAACACACACACACACACACACACACACACACACTGGAGATGGATCCCAAAATCCAGCATTTGCCCTGACCGGGAATCAAACTGTGACTTCTGGCTTCATGAGGCAATGCTCAAGCCCTGAACCACACTGGTCAGCTGATTTTTATATATTGATTCTATATCCTGAAGCTTTGCTGAATTCGCTTATTAGCTCTTAGTTTGGAGGAATTCCCTAGGATTTTCTGTGTATAAGATCCTGTCATCAATGAATAGAAATAATTTTACTTCTTCCTTTCCAACTTGTATGGCTCATATTTCTTTTCTTCAACTCAATAGGAGTACCTATTAGATTAAGTGACTAATCCACCACAATCAATAAACAACAAACAGATATATCTGTGCTATAGTTATTTTAAAGCCTTTAATACTAAATTAAACTACAACTTTCTGAGTAATTATATCTGTTGCTATAACTTAAAGAAAGGGAAATTTGAAAATTGGAATTGATAGTCAACTTATCCTTTAGACTATCTCCAAAATGCCATTCATCTCAATAGGTAATACAGATTCTGGAGTTATATGCTATATTTAGAATCCCCATCTCCATCATTTATTAGCTGAATGAGTTTTTCAGGTCTTAGTTTCCTCATTTGAAAAATAGGTATAATAATATTTTTGTTATATTCTGTAAGCTAACTGATTTATGTAAAGCATCTGGCATATAGTAGATGCTAAAATATAATAGTTGGGTTCTTCTCTGCATGATTGGACCATTGTAAAGATTATATAGTAATCCAGGGATTAGCACTGGGTAATCTCTTAACAAATGTTAATATTTATTACTAAGTCCTGAGTAACATTTCATTGAAAATTGAGTTCTTTAGCTAATGGGTAAAGTCATAAATATGGGGATATGGAATTTTAAAAAAGAGCAACAAACATGCAAGGAAACAAATAACCTTGAAAAAGAACCATGAGAAATAATAGCAGTCTTACATCCCTATGACTTCAGTTACTAGAATTATTTAATATAGGCAGTATTACTGAAATGTTAAAATTAATAAGTTATGGACTCACAAACATGAACAAGTCAATTACCAACAGAAACTGAACAGAAAAAAATGGAAAAATACCTATAATTCTTAAAATTAAAAATTCGACTTAAATTATTTAGAATTGAATACAAAATCAACATGATGTATTTAATTTGGAGAGATGCAGCTAGAGTTGAGCAAATAAGAATAAACAAGAAAAATATCAGGACCCTGAGATCTGAAGTGGTAATGCTTGGGTGGCCAAATTTGTGGATGCTAAACCCCCCTATGCTCATGAACACTCTGGCCTGACAGAAGCAGCTGCCTTTACCTTGCTAGAAGATAATAACCTCCCAGCACATTCAGATACTGCAAAGACATTACAAGATAAAGCTTGTCTTTGTTTCAAGGTTAGTCTCTACCACCTTTTTTATTTCCAAGGTAATTACCGAGGACAGATCTCAACACAGCTAGAGGGAAAAATATAGTATCTATTCCAGGATTCTATAACTTATCAACGAAGGACTTACAAGACCTGACCAATATCAGAGAACACAAGTAGAACATATAAGGGAATGGATCTTGAGAAGATTGCAACATGAGGTCAGATTATGAAGAATGTATTAGCATGGTGGCCTTATCCATGATGAGTCAAGGTTCAACATGGAATCAATGACACTTAAAATTGGTATTATTACATGCACTAATGATGTGGGAATAAAGAACCAACCACATGACCTCTGGAAAGACCTGAAGAACATTTACCTTCACCAAGGCAACAGTGATAAACTCAATGATAGATGTCTTCTGCAGGACATGGTTGACAGTATTGGAAAAACAATAGAATTGGTGCTTTAATTCCTTGTTTCCTGCCATTCCTTAGCAGAATGAATGCCAGAAGACAAATGGCAGTACTTCAATGTCAGAGAAAGAACGGGCATACTTTATTTTGTGAACAGCAAACCAGAGAATGGCTAACAAATAATGTATGTCAGAGGGAAATACAAACACTTAACTCACTATTACTTGATTTCTAAAGATAGAGAGCGGGTGGGCAAAGGGACGAGGTCACGTATTGCAGCGGAAAATCACGATTCCTCCAGACATAAGTCAGTTCTCAGGTCCACAGCTCTTGAGAAAGAACGGCAGCAATACCACAGTATACAGGAGAAGTGTTCTCTCAATATTTTTTTTTTCACATGGACCTTTAGGCACTTTCCCAGAGTTACTATGCATTGGGAAAAGAAAAATACATAGACTTTTGTACTTTGGGAATTTGGAATTTAAAATAATACTGATACAAAAAGCTCAAAATCCTATCATAGTCCTTAAGTTAAACTAGGAGCTTTAAGGCTAAATGATGTATAAAGTTTCTGTCTCATAGAAGTATAGCAGGTCCACTGTGTGATTATTTTCTGAGTGTATAATTGGGACATACTTAGTATCTAGCCAAACACATTATCTAACTCATCTACAGAGCAAGGCTCATTCTGGCAGGAAGGACCAGGTCACCAAATGGAACCCATAGCCAAAATAGTAATAAGAAGCAATATAGCATTCCAGGATTAAGAAATTAACACAAACATTAAAGATTTAAAAGAATTATGAATTAGCCGCATCATATTTTTTCAATTCATCTATGTGACATAAACAAGTCATTGTAAACAGGTGAAAGGTAACAAACGACATCAAGTGCAATGCTTTACCAGATATTATTTTATTGCTGGAAGAAAGCAAAAAAAAAATAAAAATTAAATCAGAATCACTGCCTGAAGGCCTGGAGGGCCCTACTAATTTAATGCCAGGATTATATTTGTGTTCATGTTTTAAGTTCTTTTCTTAAATAGAACCTCAAATTATAAAAGTTTCAGATCCTGTGTAACAAAGATTGACCTTTGGAAATAGGGAAGTGGTCCAGTACTTTAACTACTTTTCAATCAGTAATTAAGTAATCAACAAGAGTTTTAACAATGGAAATGCATTATTATGCCATTTGAATAATTAAAAAATTAAATTAAAAATACATAAAGTAAATCCTCATCCCCAGTTCCACCTTCTAGCATATTTAGTATGGAAAATATTTTCCACATCATACACATAACTTTAAATTTTTTTTATTAAAATGTGTACCCCAAACCGTTCCAATACACATATCCAGGGATTTGTTCTTGATTTTATGCTTTGACCAAGAAAGATGCTCATAATACATTATTAAGAGAGAAAAAATCAGGTTACAGGACAGAATGTATGATATCACTCCTTCTGTGTTTATAGACAGTGATTATATGAACAAAAGGATTGGAACAATATTTAAATTGTTAGTAGTAGTTATCTCTGAGAAGTGGAATTATTGGAAGATGGAAGGGATTTCCTTTGTGTTTTTTAAAAAATATTTCCAGTTTAAATTGTCCCTGTTTTATAAACAAAAGTATTTCTATTAAAAGTACAGTGAAGCCTGGAGGGATGGATCAGTTGGATGGAATGTAATCTCTCTCTCTCTCTCTCTCTCTCTCACACACACACACACACACACACACACACACACACACACACACTAATTCTCTTAGATTGCAATTGAAGCACATACTTGTGTTTCAGGTTTGATCCTGCTCAGGACATGTATGGGAAGCAACCTATCAATGTTTCTATCCCACATTGATATTTCTCTCTTCTCTTCCTCCCCCTGTCTCTAAAAACAAAACAAACAAAAAACACAACAAAAGCAACATATAATCAGATGAGGATTTTTTAAAAGTACAGTAAAAATGAGTGAGAGGTGAGGAAGGTCAGAAAGAAAGAGGGAAAACCAGCATCAGTCATTTCCCAGAAGAGGACATTAAAAGGCTACTACCAGAAATAGGATGCCAGAAAGTGTTAGCTCCTGATGGCTACCTCCCAGAACAAAGCCGGACTTCCGAAGCTATTGATGATTATAATAGAATTGGACGTATAATGAAAATAATTCCATGTAATTCTTTTATCAGGTAAAACTTCCTTCTTTTCTTTTTTACAGATATTTCTTTCTTAATGTATTCCATAAAATAGTATTTACTGATGAATTTGAATATATCGGATACCTTGTGATACTAATGAATACATTCACTATTATAATTCTTTGGATTCCCACAATAGATTACATCTATGAGAATGAATTAAGACAATCTAACAACATTTTTCTTGGATTTTACATCTTGGAGTGCCTAGTTAAGGTAATCAAAGTGTGTGTGTGTGTGTGTGTGTGTGTGTGTGTGTGTGTGTGTGTGTGTGTGTAATATTCAAGAGGGAGATTTCCTAACTTCATTTTTCAACACTAGCTACAGTTTTCTATAAGAGTGTATAAAATTCTCTTCCACTTCTCAAACAAATAAACTTTAGTTTTTAAATGTAATTTTAGGGTGTCTCTGTATAACATATCCATACGTTAAGGATTGATTTTTGTATTTGCAAAAATAAATTTTGAAATAGTGTGTGTCAAAGGGACCCCAAATGAGTTTCACAGGTATTGGCAGTGTTCTTAAACTTAGCAAGATAGTAAACACATGGATGTTGGTTTTATAATTTCTACACTAAATAGATAAATAAATGGATAAATAGATGGATAGATACTCATTTATACAAAATGATATCATAATTTGTTTTTTAAGTTCAATATAAAGTAGTGGACTAATAATGGAAATATACACCCACAAATTGATAACAATATTGTGTCATATGGATCAACAAGTTGTGATATAAAATATTTTAGCCAGAAAGTTTAAATATAAGTATATTTGATATTTGGGAAAAATTAATGAGTCTCAAATTTTTAATGGAAAATTAAAATGCTACTGCAGAATGATACTGTTGGAGAGGGGATAGACCCTCAACCCATCACATTACATGGAATAAATTCCAATTTAGTTGGAATGACCATAGGACATTTTATATATTTTTTTAAATAAAGCAGTTAATATTAGGGTTAGTTAAGGGTAAGGGTGAGAATGAAGAGTTTTCTAAAATATGTAATATCTTGTACTGTAACATGTACTATAATGGAAAGAGCCCAGAGCTGGCATTTAGTAAAATGGCTCTGGTTTTGATTTTCTATGACAAACTGTTCACAAGGTCATTGAATTTCTCTTAATTTCAATTTTTTTCTTCTATAAAAAGTCAAGGTTGGTCTAAATAATCAATGAAGTTTCCTCTAGCTCTATTATTCTTTGTACTCTGCCACATTGAATCTGTTGTCATAGCAATGAATAGCCATAGCTTTGTTTAATCAGGCCCACTTATCACAGCAGCACTGACTATAAAGACATGGTCAGCAATCATAGCTGAGAGGATACTCCCAACCCTGTACAGCCCTGTTCTAGTCTCCCGTCTACTTAACGCAAAATGTGTCCTCACTGCCCAGTTTTCAAACTTGCCTTCATCTAGTATTTCTTTCACCCTCTTTTCTATTTAATTCACTCATCCTCCTTTATACTATGTCTTTTAAAATATCCATTATGATATTAACAATAATAATAGATGATCACCTATAAAGTACCAGTCATTTTTTATTATAACATTTCAAATCCTTAAATTAACCTTTTAAGACACACACACACACACACACACACACAGTGTCCCAAAAGATGTATACATACTTTGAGTAATTATTAATTCCAATGGGTTAAATCTGAAAAGAAAGATACATCAATTGAGCTATCAGCTGTTAAAGTGTGTATACATTTTTGGGGACACCCTGTACTAGTATGTATACTATGCCAGTTTTACAGATGAGGGACCTGAGTGTCCGTTAAGTTGTGTTACTAATATGGAGCCACATGGTTAATGAATAGTAGAATTGGGATCCAACTCCTCATAGGTATTGTTCTTTTTAAAAAATATATTTCTTTATTGATTTAAGAGAGGAAGGGAGAAGGCAAGAGAGATAGAAACATCAAAGATGAGAGAGAATCATTGATCAGCTGCCTCCTGCACACCCTCTACTAGGGATCAAGCCCACAACCCAGGCATGTGCCCTTGGCTGGAATCGAACCTGGGACCTTTCAGTCCACAGGTTGAGGCTCTGTCCACTGAGCCAAGATGGCTAGGGCAGGTATTGTTCTTTTTAATAAACAACGCTGCCTTAAAATGTTTCCTTCCTGTATTTTCAACATCTTCCCAAACACTGTTCAACCTATTAGAGGAATGGCCTTTTGAATCTTTCTCAGAGGAAAGGTAATCTCTTTTCCTCATCTGAGAGCATTACCTGAACTTCTAAACATTCTTTGATAAACTTACATTCAACAAAGCCCTATTTCTTTGAAGCCCACACCTGCCTTCCACACCAGGCCTTTCCTCTCCTGTGGCTGTATTCTAGTGACCTGAAGATAACTTCACATTTCAAAATACTTGGAATTTGGATACAGTCTTTTCTTTATGCCAACTTTTTCAAGTTCCTGAAAGAATGATACAACTTATAGCTGTTTCAATAATAAGAAAATGAGAGGTCTATGGAGGCTAATTGGTGATGTGGGAAGGACCTCATAAGACCAGGATCTTTTCTTCTGCTTTACAGATTCAGAAAGTAAATTTTTTCAGCCTGGCCAAATGTGAGCAGACTCAAGGGAAATGACTACCACCAAACACACAGGAATCTGTTTATAAATAGCATAGCAATTTCTTAATTGATAATAAAGCATATGCTTTCCTTGGGAAATGAGTATGTCTGCCTCCTACAATTCATTTGAATCCTAGTGAATAAGGGGATAAGACTGCTAAAAGAAAAAAAATCATCAAATATATAAATCAGTATCTTCAGTATTATAAAAAAGGACTACACTGGGGATATGGGGGAGATAGGAACAGGATTTTCTTATTCAGAAGAAAAGGGTCAGAAAAGAAAGACATTAAAAGGTAGTAGATGCTTGAGTTGAATTTTGAATAATGAATAAGAGCCAATGTAGGGAATGAGTACCATGAGCATACAGCGTAATAGACAAGAACAAGGTAAAACTTAGAGGCAACATTGTGACACAAGAGACATCATTCCCAATGACTGCAGCTTAGGGGTGGGATGGTCAAGGTAGTCATTGGAGAGATGCCAAATTTGTGTAGAGGATATAGAAATTGAGACAGAAGACATAGCCATGAATTAATAGTAAAGGGCCTCATAGTCCATGCTCTCTCTTCGCATCCTTGGCATTTACTACCAGCCACAGTCTAATGACCCTTATATTCATGTCTTCAGCCTAGGTTGTATCTAGAGCCTCAGATGATACAGACAATAGCTGACTGGATCTCTCCAACAAAATACTGCACCGACATTGCAAACAGCATATTCAAAACAGATATATTTTCTGCAAACCTACTCTTTCTTTAAAATTCCACAGGAAACCCAATTTCCCAGGCTGAAATACACAATATTTTTTGTCACCTCCAAGTCTTTTAGATATAGTAGGTTGCAATAAAAGGTTTTTTTAATAAAGAAGGAATGAATTAATAAGCTATCATCAAATAGTAGTTATTTTGAATATTTACTCCTTTGGAATAGACTTTGACATTTGAACCATTTAATTTCAAATTGTTATTTTAAAATATGAAGTGCATTAGTATTTTAGAGAAGTAGAGTCGTAAGGTAGATCAGAAAAAAATATAACTAATGATGTTTCAGTTATTGTAGAAAAATGGTATAGTAAAATCACAAACAAATAACAAAATTCCCTTTTAAATCAACAGATAGCAGCAATGAGGAAGGAATATTTTTTGCATGCTTGGAACCTATTTGAATTAGCAATTGCATTAGTTGGCATCATAGATGTAATACTTATTGAGTCACAATCCATTAATAATGTTTTTGATTTGAGTGAAGTAGTGATGTTTTTTAAAGCTCTTCGACTTGTTCGCATACTGCGCATTTTGAAGGTAAAGAACTATTAAATCATGTAATTTCAAATTTCTTCTGATAGTTTTATAAAATTTAAACTAAAACAAGTTGATAAATTGTATAACTTCTACTTCTGTTAGGCTGATGTCTATATTTTAAATTTTAGATTTCTTTGACAAATTAAGTTTTATAACATAAATATGCAAATTATATTAGAAATTCAATTAGTTCATGGAAGAATAGAAATACTCATTATAGCTTTTTCTCAATAGAGAGTACATAAAAAATTCCATCTCTATATATAAAAGCCTAAGCAACCATCTGACTGTTTGACCATCCAACTGGTAGCCATGATGTGCACTGACCATCAGGGAGCTGATGCTCAACCCAGGAGCTGCCCAGCTGCAGTGACTTGGCAGTGGAGGTTCTGGGGTGACAGAACCAAAGAGGAGGGGGCATGATTCTGGGGCCCATCACCTGAGAACTGCCCTCTCAAAATCTGGGACCCCTTGAGGGATATTGGAAAGATGGTTTTGGCCTGATCCCTGCAGGCTAGGCCAAAGGACCCCACCTGCCAGAGGGATCCCACTCACTCCACAGATGCCCTTTGAACCATGGCACTGCCCCAGGTATGGCCAGCCAGAGAGGAACTGAGGGAGGTTGGCTCCAGGGCTTATTTGGCCAGTCTTGCCCAGTCCTGCCCCACCAGCCACCTCCTAATTAATTCCCTCTCAATGTGCATGAATCTGTGCATGGGGTCACTAGTCCATACTGATAAAAAGTAATATGCTAATTAGACTGGGTCGACAGGCCATCTTCCAGACATTGGACTTCCTTTCAGACAAAGCTATGATAGTGAGGACTGAGACAGAGGTAGTTAGGGACAATCAGGCTGGCAGGGAGGGCAGTTGGAGGCGAGATCAGGCCGGCAGGAGAGAGTTGGGGGTGTGATCAGGTCTGCAGGGGAGGGAAGTTGGGGGCAAGAACAGGCTGGCAGGGGAGGGTAGTTAGGGGCAATCAGGCAGGTAGACAGAGAGGTTAGGGGTGGTCAGGCAGACAGGGGGCCAAGGTAAGGGTAATCAGGCCATCAGGGGGGTAAGGTAGAGGTGATCAGGCCAGCAGGAGGGCAAGATAGGGGCAATCAGGCAGGCAGGCAGGTGGGTGGTTGTCATGGATCACGAGAGGGATGTCTGACTGCTGGTATAGGCCGAATCCCCTGAGGGGTTTCAAATTGGAGAGGGTGCAGGCAGACTGAGAATCCCCCCTCCAAGCATGAATTTTGTGCATCAGGCCTCTAGTTCTATATAAAAGAGTAATATGCAAATTGACTTTACCTCTGCTACAGTCCCAAACAAAGCCCATCAGCCAATCAGGAGCAAGTATGCAAATTAACCCCAACCAAGATGGCTGTGGCTACAGAGAGAGCAGGAGGGAGGCTTGGGTTTCCCCAGCAATGGAGGGAGTCAAGCTTTCCACACACCCTGGCAGGCCCAGGCCTTCACTCAGGCTACAAAGTTTCAATTACAAAAGATAAATAAATCCCAACAAAAATGGTGGTAACCATGCAGGTGGAGAAAGCAGGAGGCTAGGGTTGGCTCCAGTGATGGAAGAAGCCAAGCTTTCCACAGTCCTGGTCTGCCCTGACCTCCACTTAAGGCTACAGAGTTTCAATTATAGAAAATAAATAAATCACAACAAAAATGGCTTTGGCTATGGAGCAAGCATGAGGCTTGACTCCACTCCAGGCTACAAAGTTTCAATTGTAGAAGAACAATAAATCCCAGATACCAGGGCCTTTGCTTGGGTCACCAGGGGGCATGACCAGCCTGCAAACCACTACAGGCCCCTCACCAAGGTCACCCCAGGACCTAAGGGAACCCCCACCCTGATTCAGGACACCTTCAAGGCAAACCAGCTGGTCCCCATCCATGCACCAGGCCTCTATTCTATTGACCATCACTCCAACACACAAGAGGGCTGCCCCCATGGGGTCAAAGATCCTGCCCCCATGTGGACACAAGATGGCCACCACAAGATGGCCAGCAGGGGAAGGCAGTTGGGAGGACCAGGCCTGCAAGGGAGGGCAGTTGGGGATGATCAAGCCTGCAGGGGAGGGCAGTTAGAGGTGAGCAGGCTGGCAGAGGAGGGAAATTGGGGGTGACCAGGCCTGCAGGGAAGGGCAGCTGGGGGGACCCAAGCCTGCAGGGGAGAGCAGTTGGGCGGCCCAGGCCTGCAGGGGAGGGCAGTTAGGGGTGACTAGGCCTCCAGGGGAGGGCAGTTAGGGACAAACAGGCTGGCAGGGGAGCAGTTAGGCATTATGCAGGCTGGAAGGGGAGTGGTTAGAGGGTGATCAGGCTGGCAGCCAGAAGTAGTTAAGGGCAATCAAGAAGGCAGGCAAGCAAGCCTACCGTGATCAGGCCTAAACGGGCAGTTGGAAATCCCTTGAGGAGTCCCAGATTGGAGAGGGTTTAGGCTGGGCTGAGGGACACCCCTGCCCCCCTTGTGTGAATTTCATGCACTGGGCCTCTAGTATTAATATAAGTACAAATTAACCACAAAGTCATATTTATTATTATAGATGGCCGAAATAAAAAATGGAAATCAATGACAACAACAACAAAAAATAACCGTAGAAATCATTTATGGAGACAAAACAAATAAAAATCAAGAAACCATAAAATATAAATTTTGTGTTATATAAATTTGTAGTATTATAGAATCATAGAATCAAAACTTACTTTTGATTGTATAATATATCTTTCTATAACAAGTATGATGGGTAGTTATTTTCAGTATGATTATTTCAATTATATACCACTCCCTCTATCAAAAGCATTAGAAATATGCATATTTATATATACATAGATATATAAATAAATATATATATGCAAATATTCTCTTCTTTCTCTCTCTCTCTCTCTCTCTCTCTCTCTCTCTCTCTCTCATTCTCTCTCCCTTTTTGCCTTTTTCTCTATTCATACACAAACAAGACACATCCTATATAATAAAAGCCTAGATGGCGTCACACAACAATCTCGCATGACATCGTCACAAGATGGCTGCCACAAGATGGCTGTCAGGGGAGGCTCCTTGGGTGAAAAGGTCAGTAGGGGAGGTAGTTAGGGTCGGCCAGGCCTCCAGGGAGAGGAGCTGGGGGTGATCAGGCCTTCAGGAGAGGGCAGTTGGAGGCAACCAGGCCTGCAGAGAGGGGACCTGGGGGCAATCAGGCCAGCAGGGGAGGGCAGTTGGGAGTGATCAGGACAGCAGGGGAGTAGTTAGGCATCAATCAGGCTGGCAGGGGAGTGGTTAAGAGTCAGTCTAGCTGGCAGTCAGAAGTGGTTAGGGGCCATCAGGCAAGTAGGCAGGTGAGCAGTTAGGAGCCAGCAGTCCCAGATTGTGAGATGGATGTCCCCTAAGTGATCCCAGATTGGAAAGGGTGCAGGCTGGGCTGAGGGACACCCCCATGCCATGCATGAATTTAGTGCACTGAGCCTCAAGTACACTGTGGGAGATACAAAGATCCTAAATAATATATATTTCATCTAGATATAAAGCTAACAGATAGAATCTTTATATTTAGAGCTTTCTTATACCTGTTTAAAAATAATTTTGCTATTGAGAGGCATAAGCCAGCCAGGTCTAAAAGTATGCAACTTGTAGCTTTTTCCTTTTTAGTATCATATGAGACCATAAGTAATGCTAGTTTGCATTTTGACATGAGGAAGGCAAGGCTTATGTATTCCAGTGACATGTTAATTCTTTTTGATAGAAGATATACAAAGTCAACCAAATACTTTAAGTGAAGAAATTGATAAGCCACATAAGAAAAGCTTGTTTATATATCCAGGAAATTATTAACCTTTATCTTATGTCAAATGCTGGGCCTTTGACATATGAAGACAAATTAGATATAGATTCTGCCCCCAGAGAGCTTATTGAAGAAGGGTTGGGTAAGTATAAAACAGTAGTATGCATAGAATACTAGTTGACACTTGAACTGAATATTGAAGGATCAGTATGAGCTCTTTGAGGATTAATGACAGGTGGTTGGAGGGCAGAGTATGAAGATTATGGAGCACAGCCAAGAAAACAGGGAGCAACCACCTCTGTTGAAGTTAGAGGACTGCACAATGGTGACAGATAACCCAGAGACTTACACCCTCAGCAACGAAACAGTGAGAAGTTAATTGTGGGGTCCAAGAGGGAGTAAAGTTGTGGTATGTTCTAACCCAAATGAACCATCTAGTAAAATGTTTAGCAGAAGATCTAGCAGGTAAAAGTGTTAGTATTTTATAGACAGCCATTTTCTACTAAGCCCAGAAAAGATTGATTGCATTGTTTTCCAAGAATTTAAACCAGTTGAAAATAGCATACAATTTTCTATAAGGAAAATAAGTAATGAGTAAAGCCATCATTTTACATATGTGGCCAACATTATTAGTTACAGGGAAATAGCTCTATCCATGAAGTTATAAAGCTATCATGAATACAATAACAAGGGCCTTAACAAGTTACTATCGTTACTGTTAAGAACATGTCATTTTAAAGTATTATCTATTTTAGTTAAACAATTATATCATTAACCAAAATTTTTAGAATTTATATTAAATAGTATCCCTCCTTTTTCAGCTCATAACACCAAAGTTGCTGCAATTCATAGATAAGAGGATGAGTCATCAGCTGTCCTATAAATATGCTATCCTAAAAGGATATGTCCAAGGTGAAGCAGACATAATGACAATAGTTGATCAGATTGCAAGTTCTAAGCAGGTTAAACAGGTAAGAAAACTAAATACTAAGAAAAGGGTTAATTTTTTTACCCCTCACTTAACTTCACCCATCATGTTCTCTGTCTATATATGTAAGTGTGTTCTTGGGTCCCTGGTTTGCTAGGTAATTTTTGTAAAAACTAGTGTACATTTAATTATTGAAAAGCATTCTTACCAAAATGTCTGTGCCAGATTATCAAGTTACAGAGCTTTTGGAACGTCCCTTGCAGTCCTTGTAGAGGCAATCGTGGCCCCCAGGTACAGTGGATCATTCCCTCCCAAAGCAAGTTCCAGGATAGATGAGGCTACAGATACATTAAAAGAAAACACTGGAGGATGAGGAGTGGTAGCAGTGTGGAGCAAATAAAGCTTCTACATAATTCACAAAGGTTCCCTCTGTTTCTCTCTATCCCCTATTTTCCCACAGTAAATAGTAAAAGAAGTAAAGGATGGGGATCTGGCAAATGAAAAGAAGTAGCAATAACTCATCTAAAGGGAAACCTTATCTGGTTACCTCCTTATGCAGAGGAGAAAAATGAAGCCAGGAGAGGTTATGCCCCCAAACACATAAACAGCAAAAAGAATTCTAGGGCTTAAGTTCTAGTTTTTATATTTTATTTTCTCGATTGAGGTAGATTCAGACTGACAGGGACACCAAAGTTTATCAGCTACATAAGAAATTAAATATTTACCTCTTGAGGCAATTTAGAACACTTGAATGCTATGTGTTATATGCCAAAACTTTGTACTTGAGAAAATTAAATATTAAATACTATTAGTAGAACACAAAAAAGCAGTATCTTTCCTCCCTTCACCACCTATCACTTTAAAATTATTTCCCTAAATGTTGTTTCTTTTCCTAACCACTCATATTTAGCACTGGGATTTGACAGTAGACAGTAGAAAATACAAAAGGACTTGTCTCTCTAGGGTGTTGTCCACTTTTAATCCTCATTTTTGTTCTCACACAGCTTGGCCAAACTTTCTAACTCACTTAAGGTTGAAAGCCATCTCTATGTACCACATTTGGAGACTGTCATAAAGTTGAATGGAAAGTACCTATCATACCCACACTTTTCTGAATCAGTAGGATCCTAAAACAAGTTACTTTAAAGAAAAATATATGACTCACCTTCAGGCTTCTCAAAACCAACTTTGATAATGCCACTTCCTATCCTCTTCATCACCCTTGCTGGAACAAAATGGAATCCATTGCACAAAATTCAAGTCCAATCCCTGAAAGCTTTCCATATTTTCCTCTAGTTATTAATTCAGGTTAAAAAGCTATCAGTTGCAAATATTAAGACATGTTGTTATAGTTTGTTTTCCAATGTGTGTGTTTATTTTGTTTCCTAGGTGTTATTAAAGGGGGTAAAGAAGAATACGATACATGCTCTGAAAGAGCTAGGTAGGCACCTCTCACCTAAAGATGCATGATCATCTCTTATCATCGCTACTTCAGAGAGGCAATGGTTTTGATAAGTAAATTTATCTTTGAGGGAACCTACTTACTACTAATAATAAAGTGGACAACCTCAACAATCTATATGATCACATTTTTGGCTGGACCAAATAGTATATCATCTCTCCAAACCTGTTCTCTCTGCCTTATGCCACAATGCAGGCCTTTTAAATTCTGTTTAAAGAAAACACATCTATGTGGGATGATTACACATGTTATTATCACCTTATAAATTCTGTTTGTTTTTCTCTCAAACCAGACATGTGCATACCTTCCTGAGCAATCAAAGGAAAGAATTTATTTTCATCTCCCACTTTCCACAGAGCTGCCATCTGAGGATTTAGGCTTTAAAAATTCCACAATTAAAATCAGAACAGAGCCTCACAGGCCTCTGTTGTGGCTTCTGGGGGCTCAGCCCCCAAACATGGCAACAGGCTATTCTGAATGACGCCAGGTCATACTCCCACTGCTGAACAAATCCCAGGAGTAAGACAGACATGCTCCTATAGCATAATATTCCTGTGTGAGGAGAAGGGATTTGGGTACCAGATGGTAGGTAGCAAAGGGACACAGCAAGCCTGGGAATGGGGCCATGCTTGAGAGAACTTATATGGCAGATACTTGTCCAGCCACATAAGAAGTCATGACCAAGGAAAAGCCCAAATGTACAATCTGGACCCATGGTCGGCGAACTGCGGCTCACGAGCCACATGAGGCTTTTTGGCCCCTTGAGTGTGACTCTTCCACAAAATACCATGGCCTGGGTGAGTCTATTTTGAAGAAGCTTAAGTTTTAAAAATTTGCCTCTCAAAAGAAATTTCAATCGTTGTACTGTTGATATTTGGCTTTGTTGACTAATGAGTTTGCTGACCACTGGTCTAGAGGATGAAATTCTCATGGGCATCTGGGAATCCAGACTGGACAGGCAGAGAGTGTAGATGGATGAGGCATGTCCAGGCACAGACAGGGTGAGAGGAAAATGATCCAGGTTGAGTGAAAAGACTTAATCAAAGTCATATCTAAGTCCCCAGTCTGTAGAAAACAATAGAAAAGTTAAGTCATGAACTTTAGATTTAGAGCTTATAAGAGCCTTTCAAGTGTCCAGTGCAAGTGTATTGAAAGAATTGTTAGTCCTGAGACTGGGGCGGTTTGTCCTTCTTCCCAGCATTTCTTGTCTTGAGCTGAAGACAAGAAAAAGACAAGAGTTCTACAACTACTGGTGAATAGTGGTTGATTGCAGAGGCCTCCTTAGGAAGAGAGACAACTTCCCATATTGAGGGCTGTATTCCATGTATTGAGAGTAGAAATATTAATTTCTTGTCCAAATGAAATATTTAAACATTTAAGTTTTTGTTATTTTTCAGGCTACTTAGAGTATGATCACCCAGAAATTGCTATCACTATGAAAACAAAGGAGGAGATTAATGTCATGCTCAGTTTGGCTAGGGAAATTGTTAAGGTTTTCAGGTTAAAAGGAATTCTTCATAAAATTGAAGCTAATGAAATTAACAAGGTAAGAAAGAATATCTTCAAGCAATTATACTTATTTGATACATAGTCATTTATGATCTTTAAACCTAATTTTGTCTCTTTCCAATATGGGTCATCCCTGAGATATGAATATCTAACTTAAAACAGTTCTCTAGAACAAAGCACACACCATAGAGAGTTTTCTTCCTGCAGCTCCAGTGGTTAATTTCTCTTTCCTCTCTTGCCATAGTGAGGGGTCACTTCTTTCTATGATTGGACCCTTTCCTAACATCATATATAAAAGTATCTTACAAATTAATAAGAACAAGACAGAAAACCCATTTTTTAAAAAAATGGGCAAAAGATTTGAATAGGCATTTCATAGCAGAATGTATTCAAACAGCCAATAAACATAACAAAATGGCCAAATACCATTTCATAAGCTTAATACAAAGGAAAACTAAAATTAATGACCAATACACAACTACCAGAATTCTTAATTTTTTTTAAACTGACAATACCAAATGTAGGCAAATGATGGAACAACTGGAACATTAGAGTGGGTGTGTAATTTGATGCAATCACTTTAGAAAATTGTTTGGCAAAATCTACTGAATTTAACCATGTATCTTATGACACAGCAATTAGATGGTATAACTATATATTCAACAGAAATATGTACATAGGTATAGCAAACACTCAGAAGTATTACAAAGCCCCAAACTGGAGCACCTAAAGTATTAATCAATAGTAGACAAAGTTGCAGGATAATAATAAAACATAATCATATACAACAATGAAAATAACATGAGTGCATGTTTGCTCTCTGCAACATTGTAGATGAATCTCAGAAACATAATGTTGAGCAAATGAAATCAGACAAAAACAAGTACATATTCTTTGATTTTATGCAAATTAAGCTGAAACCCAGACAAAGCTGGATTTGGGTGATAGAAGAATGATTATCTTTGGATAGGAGCAATGATAAGTAGCTAACATAAGGAAGGATATTAGAATACATAAAATGTTTTATTTCTTAATCTAGATGCATGCTACCCAGATGTTTTCACATTGTAAATGTTCTTTGAGTGAACTTTTATGGTCTGTGCATTTTTGGCCTATCTCCTGCACTTTAGTAAAAAGTTTTATTTTGAAAAGTTTAATATATGACTTTAGAATATGGTAGCAGAAAAATGCTATAAGAAGAGAGGGGTTAGAAGTTTTCATGGAAAAGCCAAAGTCTCAGAAAAGAAAAGAAAAAAAGAAAAAGAAACAATGCAAACCCATAATTGTTTTAAACATTCTATGAACACTAGTTTTGTTCATCTTTTTTCTTATTTTTTTATTTTAGTTAATAATGGACAAAAAAAGAGAATTACTTGATTTTCAACCCATTGTCAAGTCACTTACTCTTACTGAAGCACTATACCATATTCCATGGTTAGATAAAAACAAAGACCATATAAGCTTTATTCAGGTAATAATTTTATTTTCTACTAATGTCTTCTTTAATGAAAATATCATCTTTAATCTACCAACAACTGATCTTTTAAAAAATAATGATTTAACCACGATATTCTCCAGGTTAAAATTCTTTTTTGGTGGGGGGAGTTAAGGGGTTAATCTTCACCTGAGAATATTTTTCCATTGATTTTTAGGGAAAGTAGAAAAGAGAGGGAAACATCAATGTGAGAGAAACACATCAATTGGTTGCCTCCTGAATGAGCCCAACCAGGGCCTGAGTCAAGGAGGAGACTGCAACCAAGATATGTGCCCTTGATAGGAATTGAACCCAGGACCCTTTGGTCTGAAGGCTGATTGATGCTCTATCTACTGAGCCAAACCAACTAGGGTCAAGTTAAAATTCTTTAAATGTCCTTTATTGCCTGTAGGATAAAATCAAAATCCCTTTGAATGTCACGCAAAGTCTTCTGCAGACTGCTTCCTGCCTATCTTTCCATATTCATCTTCTGTTACCCATTCATCATATACTATATATTCTATACTGAACCATTCATGGTGCTGCAAACATTTTATACTGTTTTCTAATTCTTTTCCTCTGTGGGTGTTATTTACTTTTCTTGAAATGCCCTTTTATTTCACTTGTGTTTTTTTTTTTTCAAACGTTCCCTGATTATTGATTCTCTGAAAACATTCCTGCAGAGGGTACACAGAAAAGTAGGCTTTGGGGTCCAACACGCTGCCAAAATATCATCCCGTGGTCCATCCCCAGTTTGAAGGACCAAAGGTGTCGCCATTGGACTCATTATATACCACTATTATAACATTAAGCATATACATTACAATCATCTTTATATTTCCTTCTTGAACTATATTTTTTAACTCATTCGTTTTCTGAATAATCATCCCTGGTGCTTATTGAAAAGCAGTGCTCAGTAAGTGTTTATGGAATAAACAATAAATGGGCCTATCTTGTTCTAATAACATTCTTTCTCTACATCTACTTGGTGCCAAAAGATCAGTTATATTTGTCCACCTGATTAAAATATTTAGAATAAATGCATTTTTATTCATCTGATATTTAAGAGCATAAGTATGTGTGAAACATATTTGCCATTAGCCTATATCTATTATTATTTTTCATCCAGACAAAATATTTTCATTCTTATATTACATTCTTAACCTTAGGTTAGATTATTTCTTCTTAACCCATGTATAAATAACCCATCTGACATTACATATATTTATAAATATTCACCTTCTCCTCTTTGCTATTCATAATTTCTATTTTCTCTTCCAAATTTATTACTAATGCAATGCCTCAGATCTTATTGAGTGATATTTACTTTAAAATTGTAAAACAATATTAAAGTGTAAACTTCAACATCCCCAACCATTGCTAAAATATTGTTTATAGTATGTATTTGATGATTGTATTCTAGGAGAAAGCCAAACTTATAACATTTGATTGTGGAAATACTATATTTGAAGAAGGTGAAGAGACCAAAGGAATTTATATAATTATTTCAGGTATGATAAAGGTAAGGAAGAGTTCTTTATAAATGCACTTGTGAGCATTAGTTAAAAACTTTATAAAAATTGAGATTTAGTACTTTTCACTGTTTCTTTTTTAAATTAGCAGCTACCATCTAAACAGCAATTTTTCTTGTTCAAACATTTTAAGGTATACTTTCCCATAGGTAACAAAAAAATTAGAAGGATCATATTTAATATAGAAAATTATAATATGAATTGTCATGCATCTTGCATTTGTCTGAGTTGGGCATTAAGCCATTTAAGGAAGGTATAGGTTGACTAAGAAGGAGGAATCAGAAAGATTGAAGTATTTAAGAATGCTTTGTTTCTAGGTCACTACTAATTTAATAAATATACTTAAAATACAAGTAATAAATATTTTCAAAATAATATGCACATATTAAAATTATTAAAACCAACTCTAAAGAAAGCCATAAATTAGTTTTGGTATATTATCTGGCATACCTATTTTTTTCTTTTTTTGTTCCTGCACAGCTTCAAAGATCAAGATCAAGTTTTATGGCTGACAAATCAGAGGGAAAAGATCGTCACATAATTTTCACAGACTATGTGATCAGTGGGGAAATAATAGGAGAGCTGAACTGTTTAATTAATGAACCCATGGAATATTCTGCCATCTGCAAAACTGTAGTGGAGGTCAGAAAACATCACCTATGTCTTACTCTTGCATCTTGCTAAATATCTAGTATCAAATTTAAGATTATCTTTGCACTTAGTATATGCTTAGTATCTAGTGGGAATTAAAAAAAAAAAAGAAAGAAATGGCAAAGGAACAGAACTTGTTAACATAATTGTACTTACCCAGTATAGCGTCCTGACAAAATGTCTTGCAAAAATTAACCTACAATGCCTTGGCTAGTGTTGCTGTATGGATAGAGTGTCCACTTGTGCACAGAAGGATTTGTGTGTTCAATTCCTGGTCAAGGGCAGGTACCTAGATTATGTGTTGGCTCCTGGACCCTGATCAGAGTGTAGGTGGGAAGCAACCGGTCAGATGTTTCTGTCTCTATATCTTTTTTTTTTTTTGTCTCTTCCCCTGCCCTTCCTTTCTGAAAAACAATGTAAAAATATCCTCACGGGAGGGTTAACAAAACAAAACAAAAAAAGTTAACCTACAATATTGAAAGAAGCATTTAACCAGAAAAACCAATAATATGAGATCTCCAATGAGGAAATTAGGTGGAATGTGTTCACTATCAATACAAAATCTGGAGGTGGGAAAAAGGGAAAAACACACATAGCTAGGATCTGTTAATAGAAAAATTGAGTAAAGTGGATGGGAATTTCCCTAGACAAGATTGAGGACAAAAACCCTCAAAGCAATAGAGGCTCCTACTGGCCTAATTTGAACACACAAAGAACAATAACAGCAAATAATTGAATCCCATCCTCCTATCTAATAAAAGAGTAATATGCAAATTGACTGTACCTTCGATACACCCATAAGCCATGCCTACCAGCCACGCCAATCAGCAAATCAGGAGCAAATAAATCTCAACCAAGATGCTGTGGCAAGTGGGAGGCTTGGGTTTCCCCAACAATGGAGGAAGCCAAGCTTTTCACCTGCCCTTGCCAGCCTAGCCCTCCATTCAATGCTATAAAGTTTCAATTATAGAAGATACATAATCCCAACAGAAATGGTGGCAGCCACGGAGCTGGAGAAAGCAGAGGCTAGGATTGCCCTGGCGATGGAGGAAGCCAAGCTTTTGCAGCCCTAGTGCCTAGGCCTCCACTCTAGGCTACAAAGTTTCAATTATAGAATTTAAATAACCCCAAACAGAAATGACTGTCACTGCAGAGCCAGCAGAAGGCTTGGCTTTGCTCCAGGCTACAAGTTTCAATTGTAGAACATAAATTAATCCCAGATCCCAGGGCCTCTGCTTGGGTCACTGGGGGGTGTGGCTGGCCTGCAAACCACTACAGGCTCCTCGCTCAAGCTGCCCCATGCCCCAAGGGAACCTCCACCCTGATCTGGGACACCCCCAGGGCAAACCAGCTGGTCCCCACCCATGCACCAGGTCTCTATCCTATCTAATAAAAGAGTAATATGCAGATTGACCATCATTCCAACAAAGAAGATGGCTGGTCCCAGGTGGTCAAAGATCCTGCCCCCATGTGGACACAAGATGGCCACCACAAGATGGCCAGCAGGGGACGACAGTTGGAAGGTTCCAGGCCAGCAGGGGAGGGCAGTTAGGTGTGACCAGGCTGGCAGAGGAGGGACATTGAGGGCAAACTGGATGGCAGGGGAGCAGTTAGACATCAATTAGGCTGGCAGGGTAGTGGTTAGGGGGTGATCAGGCTGGCAGGCAGAAGCAGTTAGCAACAAACAGGGAGGCAAGCAGGCAAGCAGTTTGGAGCCAGCAGTCCTGGATTGTGAGAAGGATGTCTGACTGCCCGATCCTACCAGTAGTCGGACATCCCAAAAGGGGTCCCATATTGGAGAGGGTGCAGGCTGGCCTGAGGGACACCCCTCGCCCCCTGTGCATGAGTTTTGTACACCAGACCTCTAGTAAATATATAAAACTCCATAAGTCATAATGACACCAATGTTTTATTTCCAATAACATTTATCCTGTCTTTTTTCTATGAGCTCTTCCAAGGTTTTTTTTTTTTTAAAAAAAAAAAAGGATGAGGAAATTTTTTTCTGTGAGGAATTCCAGCTAACAGGTATAGAATGAATAGAATGAGAGAATTAGAATATCTCCATCTTGCCATCCTAGGAAATAATGGATCTAAACTTCAACCATCAAATGGTGTGGAGTATTTTAATGGAAAAATTTATGATGAAAGTACCAGGCTGACAACACCTAATGACAATCTTAACATCATTAGAAGTGGGACAACTTAGTATCATGTACCTCATGATATTATGTAGCAGACGTACTGGTACCATCCACAAAGTCTTCTTGTACAGGAAAAGACAAAACCCGAAGCCTCTACCCAGTTTACAGAAAATGCAGGATGGGGAGAAACAAGTTAATTAACACCAAGAGAAAATAGTTAGATAAATCTACAATGTGGGAGTCCCTTCAGGCCAAATGACCTAATTGCCCTAAAAGGAGTAGAGAAGAGGAAAAAGGCAAGGAAAATCTTTAAAATGTCTCTATCATTCAGCAGTACATATTAGAATATATACAAGTAGAATTATACAACACTTGGAATTGCGTAAAAATACCCTATCCTTCAACTTCTGGCTATAATGAAGCTACTGGTAGCATACTAGCACACACCAGAAACAACCATAGAACTTAACAAAAGAAATGAGGCAAATGTTTTCAGCCAATGGAAAACAGGCAGTGTCCACCTAAAAACCTTGAGAGAAGAGAAACTCACAAAATAAACCCCACATCCACCTTGACCTTCTGTGGTTGACAGTTTCCAACCACAAGCAACAATTACCCAAACAGAAGGTGAGCTGAGAAGGGAAAGATTAGAAGTTGTGGCAGCTAACCTATTAGGAATCTGCAGAGCCGGTCCTACAAGGAGTTGCCGGGGAGGGACTGAGGAGTCTGTCTGATGATTCTCTGTAAGTCATTGATTGAGGGGTGACCTGCACATGCACAAGATGAGACAAAACTAAATTTGTTTCCAGTTATTTGAAATTTGAAGTTGTACCTTGCTACATTGCTAAAATCGCTATAAATTCTAGTTAGTTTTGTTAAATTATTTAGGATTTTGGAAATGTAGATATTATGTTATCTATAGAGACAATTTTGGTGTTTTCTTTATAATTATTACTAGAGGCCTGGTGCATGAAATTTGTGCATGGAGGTTGTGTCCTTCAGCTCAGCCTGCACCCTCTCCAATCTAGGACCCTTCAAAGTATTTCCAACTGCCTGTCGGACATCCCTCTCACAATCCAGGACTGCTAGCTCCCAACTGCTCGCTTGCCTGCCTTCCTGATTGCACTGAACCTCTTCTGCCTGTCAGCCTGATTACCCTCTAACCATTCCCCTGCCAGCCTGATTGATGGCTAACTGCTTCTCTGCCAACCTGTTTGCCCCCAATTGCCCTCCCTTGTAGGCCTGGTCACCCCTGTCCTCCCCTCCAGATTTGATCACCCAAAACTGCCCTCCCTTGCAGGCCTGGTCCCTCCCAACTGCCCTCCCCTGCTGGCCATCTTGTGGTGGCCATCTTCTGTCCACATGGGAACAGCCCCCTTTGACCACATGGGGGCAGCCATCTTGTGTGTTGGAGTGACAGTCAATTTGCATATTATTCTTTTATTATAAAGGATAGAGGCCTGGTGCATGGGTGGGGGCTGGCTGGTTTGCCCTGAGGGGTGTCCTGAATCAGAGTGGGTGTTTTCTTGGGGTGTGGAGCAGCCTGGGTGAGGGACCTGTGGTGGTTTGCAGGTTGGCCACACACCCTGGCAACCCAAGAAGAGGCTCTGGTATTTATTTAAATTCTATAATTGAAATTTTGTAGCCTTGAGTGGAGGCCAGGGCCTGCCAGAATGTGTGGAAAGCTTGGGTTCCTCCATCATCAGGGGCAACTTAATCCTTCTGCTCTCTCCAGCTCCAGGGCTGCCATCATTTTGGTTGGGATTTATTTATTTATTTATTTATTTATTTATTTATTTATTTATCTTCTCTAATTGAAACTTTGTAGTGTTGAGTAGGGGCATGGGCTTTCCAGGGTGTGTGTAAGGCTTGACTTCCTCCATTTCTGGGTAAACCCAAGCCTCCTGCTCTCTTCATGGTTGCAGCCATGTTGGTTGGGTTAATTTGCATACTCACTCCTGATTGGCTGGTGGGCTTGGCTTGTGGGTGGAGTGGAGTGATGGTCAATTTAAATATTACTCTTTTATTAGATAGGATGTCAGTTTATTTCTTTTTCTAACCCTATTGTACTAAATAAGTGAATAAGAATAAGTTAACAAAAGATGTGTAAGTCCTTTTCTATAATGAAAACTAAAAACTATTTTCTTGAGAATTTATGTAAGCTCTAAGTAAATAAAGAAGTAGAACTTTTTTATAGATTGGAAGCCATAATATTATTTAAGACTAGAGGCCTGGTGCATGGATTCCTGTACCAGTGGGGTCCCTCAGCCTGGCCTGTGCCCTTTCACAATTTTGGACCCCTTGGAGGATGTTGGACTACTGGTTTTGGCCCCATCCTGCAGGGATTGGGCTGAAATCAGCAGTTAGATATCATCCAAGGGATATAGTAGTATGCAAAGTGGCATGCAGCCAGGTAGGAGCCCAAGCCCAGGCCAGGCATCATGCTGCTCCCACTCATCCCGGCCCCCTGCACCTGCCACCACCACTGTTCAATAATGCTGCCACAAAGGCAGGAGACGTTCCCATTTTGGGAGTCCACTGACCACCAGGGGGCAACTCCTGCATTGAGCATATTCCCCCTAGTGGTCAGTGAATGTCATAGCGACTGGTTGACTAATTGTTTGGTAGTTCAGTCATTCAGTTGTTTAGGCTTTTATATGTATAAATATCCATTCTTCATATATATATATATATATATATATATATATACACACACACACACACACACATATATATATCTACACACATACACACACACACACACATCCCTAATATGCAAATAAACTGAATGGTGGAATAACTGAACAACTGAACAACAAGTCACCATGACGTGTGCTGACCACAGGGGCTGCCCGTGAAACATGGTGGGCATTGGCTGTGGCAGGATGGTAGAGCAGGTGAGAGGCAATCCCAGACCAAGGCAGGGCACTGGTTGCTGTCATTGGGGTGAGTCTCTGGTGGTTACTGAAAATTCTTTGCTCCCATGTGCCGTGATCCCACCCAGCTCTTGCACCTGCTGCTGGCACTGGATCCACCACTCGCACCCTCTGCCAACACCCAGCTCTGGCCCCAGTCGCTCAATGCTATCAGCAGGTATGAGTGGTGGCTGCCAGCCCCAATCACCCTGGAGGGTTTCTCCACCTCCCTCTGCTTCTGAAGGGTGATCAGGGCAGCAAATGCTGCTCGCACCTGCTGATGGCACCGGCCCCCCTTGCACCCAATGCTGGTACCAACTCCAATTGTTCCTCACCATCAGTGGGTGTGAGTGTGGCTGACACTGTCAGCATGTGGGAGCAGTGGTGGTGGGAGCAGGGCTGCCAGCAGACAGGGGACTGGGGGCTGTAGCAGAAGGTGCCAGGAAGAAGCACAGAAGATGGGCTGAGACCCAACCCTGTGTCAACTGCAGTCTTGTGGCCCACAGTTCCTTTCAAGGTGCACAATTTTGTGCACTGGGCCTCTAGGTGATTTATAGATTTATGCAACCTCAATGAAATCTTACAGTTACATTTTCTTGTGACAATTTCTCACCTATGAATTTCTCTTAGCCCCACCTCCTGTTTCTCTTGGGTTCCAAATTTAGCCTAAAGTACTTCTATCAAACCTGTAAATGGCTGAGACCAGTTTGGCTCAGTGGATAGAGCGTCGGACTGTGGACTGAAGGGTCCCGGGTTCGATTCCGGCAAGGGCATGTACCTTGGCTGCGGGCACATCCCCAGTAGGGGGTGTGTAAGAGGCAGCTGATCGATGTCTCTCTCTCATCGATGTTTCTGACTTTCTATCCCTCTCCCTTCCTCTCTGTAAAAATATCAATAAAATATATTAAAAAAACAAACAAACAAACAAAAAACCTGTAAATGTTCTACTTAATATATTTTATGTTTCTAGTTGGTTGAGAGTTTTTGTGAGGGCAAGTTGCAAGTTTTATTTGTCTTGATCACTTTAGCATCTAGTACTGTTTCTAAACACATAATGCAGTATACATGTGATGTGTGGTGGAATTGTGCATATGAAACCTGTATAATTTTGTTAAACAGTGTCACCCCAATAAATTCAATAAAATGAAAAAAATTAAGATTTAAGAATTTTAAAATTTAATTGGTTCTGGTCTCCTTTTCTATTTACTTTCTGTAGCTGTATTTAATACTAGTATGTCCATTGATTCCTCTTGACACATGCCCACTTATTCTACCCCAATATACATACAGTCACACATACATATGTTTGTGTGTGTGCACACAATCTTCTTTTTTCTTCTTCTTCATATAGCATAGCTTCTCATTTTTAAAAATATTTCAATCTTTATTGTTCAGTTTATTAATTACATTGTTCCCCTTTTTTCCCCCCTAGAGTTCCCCACCACCCGGTACCCATCCCACCCTCTGCCCTCACCCCCCCCCCAACAATGTCCTCTCCCATAGATGCATGATTTTTTTCCAGTCTCTTGCTGCACCTCGCACAACCCTTTTCTCCCCAAGAATTGTCAGTCCATTCCTTGTCTATGCCCATGATTCTGTTATATTCACCAGTTTATCCTGTTCATCAGATTTTTAATTCACTTGATTTTTATATTCATTTGTTGATAGATGTGTATTTATTGTTCATAATTTTTATTTTTACCTCTTTCTTCTTCTTCTTCTTAAAGAATATCTTTCAGCATTTCATATAGTATTGGTTTGGTGGTGGGGAATTCCTTTAGCTTTTTCTTATCTGCAAAGCACTTTATCTGACTTTCAATTCTGAATGATAGCTTTGCTGGATAGAGTAATCTTGGTTGTAGATTCTTGCTATTCATCACTTTGAATATTTCTTGCCACTCCCATCTGGCCTGCATAGTTTCTATTGAGAAATCCGCTGACAATCATATGGGTGCCTTATAGGTAACTAACTGTTTTTCTCTTGCTGCTTTTAATGTTCTCTCTTTGTCTTTTGCTCTTGGCATTTTAATTATGATGTGTCTTGGTGTGGTTCTCTTTGGATTCCTATATATTGGTGTTCGGTGGGCTTCTTGGACTCCTAAGTCAATTTCTTTCACCAGGTGTGGGAAGTTTTCAGTCACTATTTTTTCAAATAGGTTTTCATTATCTTGCTCTCTCTCTTTTCCTGGAACACCTATAATTCAGATGTTCATATGCTTGAGGTTGTCCCAGAGGCCTCTTACACTATCTTCAATTTTTTTTGGATTCTTTTTGCTTCTTGCTTTTCAGGTTGAGTGGATTTTGCCTCTTTGCATTTCAAATCTTTGACTTGGTTCTTGCGGTCCTCTAGATTGCTTTTAGGTCTTTGTATAATATTTTTTATTTCAGTCAGTGTATGCTTAACTTCTAATTGGTCCTTTTCATATCCTTGTAGGTCTTGTTCATTTCCTGTAGGTCTTGGCCTTTTCTAGGAGCCTCTTAAAAAACCTTTTAACCATGGTTTTGAACTCCATGTCCAGTTGTTTTTTTCCCCCCTCCATTTCTTTCACATCTGATTTCTTTCCATGTCTCTGCACAGTGGCTGCTTTCCTGAGTTGGTTGATTAGCTTTGTGTGGTAGATGTCCTCTAAGGGACAGTGGCTCAGCCTCCCCAATTACCTGAGGTGGATAGGCTTGCTGTAGCCCTTTATGGGTTGCACAGTCTTATTGAAGTTAAGCCTAGTTTATTGTTGTTAGCACTAGGAAGGTTTGACCTCCAGGCCAATTGGCTGTGAGGTTCAGCTGTGCTCAGGTTGGATGGGCAGAGTCTCCTGGCTGAGCAGGCAGTGTCAGCTCTGCCCTATGCAGACCCTGGATCTTTGTGCCGGGTGGTAGTGGCTGCAAGCACCTCTGAGAGAAAGCTGCCGCTGAGCTCCACCCACTGCTGGACAATTCAGCCTCTCCCCAAATGCACACCCAACGTCTCACCCAGGGTTGTAAAACAATGCAGTCCGGTGGTTTCCCAAATGAAAGAGTAAGTCACGAGTCCTCTCTGCACAGTCACACAGCTCTGCTATTCCCAAGTTTACACGCACTCTCTACAAACTCGCCCCCTCCACAAGCTCGCAGACCCTTGCAGTGCCTGAGTTTCAGCGTGCTTCCTTGCTGTCCAATTGTAGCCTGTATGATTGTGGGTTCCCCGGATTTTGCCTGGAGTTGGGGAATCAGTGCAGTGGGATGCCTTTGTCTCCCTCCCCGTTTGAGAAAACCGGTCGGGTTTGCAGCTGCCCGCCCTATCTGCTGGCGTGCGCACACAGCTCCAAACCTCTGACTCCAAGTGTATCTTCAATGCTGCCCTCTGCTGCTCCTCTGAGTCACAGTGTCCTATCTTTACTTTTATTTGTAGAATTTTCACTCAGCCAGCCTTCCGGTGATTCTGCATGATATTTATTCTTTCATTAAGTTGTAGTTTTGAAATTGCTGTGTAGGGCAGCAAGATAGGTGTTTACCTATGCCACCATCTTGGTTCCTCCACCAGTCATAGCTTCTTATTTTTATTGGAAGAAAACTTGGCAGCTTGAAAATAAGATGTTCTTTTTACTTTTACATTCATTTCATTGTAGCTGGGGAAGTTCCACTGTTACTCAGTTCAGCATGGGCCCGGAAGAACCTTTTTAAGGTACTGTTGATACAGTCCAGAGAGTATGGTCCTTTTGTGATAGGTAAATGAACTTAATAGGTCCTGTTTTGCTATTTGCCACTGCAAAATAATAAAGAACCTCTCATTGGATCATGTAAACTTTTAATACTTAGTGCATAACAAGATCACACAAATATTTACTAATATAAACATTTTATTAGGTTTCTAGGCAGTAACATGAATCTTATATAATTTAAATTTTTAGCTTTAATATTATAGGTAAATGAGTAAAGCTTATTTCCTTAAACTACAGGTGAACAGAATAAAATATTAAATTTATATCTCGCTTTTTCCAGGCATTTTTTATTCCCAAAAGTCACTTGTATGATGCTTTTGAAAAATTGTATCCTCACATTGAATATAAAATGTGGCTAAAACTTGGACTTTCTATTACTGCCCAAAAAATAAGGGAACATTTATCCTATGAGGTAAGTGGTACTTATGTAACTATATCCTTTTCTCTGAGTGAAATTGCATTCAAATATTGTTAGAAATTAACTATTTAGGAATTTATGCTGTATTTTATAAACAAAAAGTGGACTACAAAATTGTTTTTTCCCTCCAGGAGTGGACCTACAAGATGCAATTAAAACTCTGTAATGTTTATGTAAAAGATATACCAAAAAGCACCAAGTGTGACATTTATGATGAAAATGTAATTTATGTCATTCT
Source organism: Antrozous pallidus (assembly GCA_027563665.1). Lineage (NCBI taxonomy): Eukaryota > Metazoa > Chordata > Mammalia > Chiroptera > Vespertilionidae > Antrozous > Antrozous pallidus. The sequence goes on from CM050514.1 coordinate 70,304,322, forward strand.
TATACATGGAACTGTAGAAGATTGTCACTTACGAAAAGCTTATAGAGCACCTTCCTTAATTCCTTTAACATGCCATCAGGTAAAGAAATATTGACTCATCTTTTCAGGTCTGTATGCTATGTCCAACAATGTATTAATGTTAGAAAAATTGTCACTTTTCCACTTTTCTATTTTCTTCCTTTCCCATCCCACTCCATAAACACAGACCTATCCCAAATTCATTAATTGTTTTGGCACTAAGTGGCCCAAACACCAAGTGATGCCTGTTCAATGTCAATGAAACAGGCCTCGCTGTACATTTTGACCACAATTAAATTTTGCAGTGGTAAATAGCAAAAGAGAGCCTATTAAGTTCATTTACCCATTGCAAAAGGACCACACTCTTTGGGCTGTATCAATAGTACCTAAAAAGGTTTTTCAGGGCCCATGCTGAACTCAGTAGCAGTTGTACTTCCCCAGCTACACTGAAATGAATGAAAAAGTGAAGAACATTTCATTTTCAAGCTGCTAAGTTTTCTTCCAATAAAAATGAGAAGCTAGCTGAAACCAGTATAGCTCAGGGAATGGAGCATCGGCCTGCGGACTGAAGGGTCCGGGGTTCGATTCCAGTCAAGGGCATGTGCCTTGGTTGCGGGCACATCCCCAGTGGGGAGTGTGCAAGAGGCAGCTGAATCGATGTTTCAGATTCTCTGTGCCTCTCCTTTCCTCTCTGTGAAGAATCAATAAAATGTATTTTTTTAAAAATGAGAAGGAGAATGCCATGTGAAGGAGAAAAAAAAGAAGACTGTGTGTACTCACACACACCTATGTATGTGTGAGTGTATGCATGTTGGAGTAGAATAAGTGGGCATGTGTCAGGAAAAATCAATGGACATACACAGAAAGTAAATGGAAAAGGAGACTAGAACCAATTAAAGTAGATGTATATTTTAATTTAATTTTTTTCATTTTATTGAATTTATTGGGGTGACACTGATTAACAAAATTATACAGGGTTCATATGTACAATTCCACAACACATCACATGTATACTGCATTGTGTGTTCAGAAACAGCACTAGATGCTAAAGTGATCAAGACAAATAAAACTTGTAACTTGCCCTCAAAATAGCTCTCAATCAAGTGGAAAGAAACAAAATATATTAAGTAGAACATTTACAGGTTTGATAGAAATACTTACAGGCTAAATCTGGAACCCACGAGAAACAGAAGGTGGGGCTAAGAGAAATTCTGAAGTGACAAATGGTCACAAGAAAATTTTCTAAGTGGAACACCACAAGCACCAATGTGATGCCCATTGACGGGAAGCTAAAAGCTATTCTTAACTATAGTATTCCCAACCTCTAGTCCTGAATACATAGTAAGAGAACTTTGGTGTGTGTGCTAGCTGGAAATTTAGAAGGCCTAAATGGAGAATCTCATGGCAGTCCAAAACTTGCCCAACTCTGTCCACTCCCCCTAGGGATAAAGCCCTGCTTACTGTGGATTTGGGGACTGATGTTATTCAAAGCATACTGAAAGCAACCACAACATACAATCAAATTTCTGGAACTCCTGTAATTTTTAAATTACTGTTGCAATCACTATTATTTTATATTAGTTTCAGGTGTACAGCATAGTGTTTAGACAATTATGCAATTTACTAGAGGCCCAGTGCACAAACTTTGTGCATGTGGGAGGGTGTCCCTCAGCCCAGCCTGTACCCTCTCCAATCTGGGACCCTTTGAGGGATGTCCAACTGCCTGTTTAGCCCTGAACCCACCAGGATCGGGCCTAAAAGGGCAGTCAGACATCTCTCTCACAATCCAGGACTGCTAGCTCCCAACTGCTTGCTCGCCTGCCTGCTTGATTGCCCCGAAACACTTCTGCCAACCACCCTGATCACCCCATAACCACACCCCTGCCAGCCTGATCCATTCCTAACTGCTTCCGTGCTGGCCCTATTGTCCCTAACTACTCTCCCCTGCAGGTCAGGTTGCCCCCAACTGCCCTCTGCTATAGGCCTGGTCCTCTCAAACTGCCCTCCATTGCTAACCTGGTTCTTCTCAACTTCCCTCCCCTGCAGGCCTGGTCCTCCCCAACCATCCTGCCCTGAAGGTCTGGTCCCCCTCTCCCCAATTGCCCTCACCTTCAGGCTTGGTCCCCCACTGGCCTGGTCACCCCTAACTGCCCTCCCCTGCTGGCCTGATTGCCCACAATTACCCTCCCCTGCAGGCCTGGTTGGCCTCAACTGTCCTCACCTGAAGGCCTGGGTTCCCCCTAATTGCCCTCCCTTGCAGGCTTGTTCCCCTGCCAACTACCTCCCCCACTGGCCCAGTCACCCCTAACTGCTAGCCTGATTGCCCCAACTGCCCTCCTCTGCCAGCCTGGTCCCCCCACCCCAACTGCCCTCTCCTGCAGGCTTGGTCCCCCCACAACTGCCCTCCTCTGCTGGCCCAGTCATCCCTTACTGCCTTCCCCTGCTGGCCTGATTGCCCCCTCTGCAAGTCTGCCCCCCCCAAATGCCCTCCCGTGCTGGCCTGGTCTCCTTCAACTGCCCTCCTCTGCTGGCCCAGTCATCCCTAACTGCCATCCCTTGCTGGCCTGATCACCCATAGCTAACCTCCCCTGCTGGCCTGGTCCCACCCCCCAACTGCCCTCAGCTGCAGGCCTGGGTCCTTGCCCCCTCAACTGTCCTCCCTTGCAGGTCTGGTCTCTCCCAACTGCCCTCTGCAGGCCTGGTCACCCCTAACTTCCCTCCCCTGCTGCCCTGATCATTCACAAGTACCCTCCCCTGCTGGCCTGATCACCCACAACTACTGTCCCCTGCAGGCCATCTTATGGTGGCCATCTTGTGTCCACTTGGGGGTAATCATCTTTGACCACATTGGGGTGGCCATCTTGTGTGTTGGGGTGATGATCAATTTATATATTACTCTTATTATATAGGATGAAGTGATTTCGTCCTTACCCCCAATAATTCAAGTACCCACTGGCACCATACATAGTTATTACAGTATTATTGACTATGTTCTCTATGATAAATTACATGCGTGGAATGCCATAGTTTTTTAAACTTACTTTTTACCATGTGAAAAATAAAAAACAATCCGCCCTCCCCCCAAATAAAAACAACAACTCTCTGGGTGATATTTTAAGGGGCCATTGATCATTAACTCGTGATCATTTTTCTTGTAAGGAAATGAGCAAAATATTTAAATATCAATGAAAATATATGGAATATTGACTTTCATAAAACCAGCATGTCCAGAGATTTTTAAGATATCTTCTAATATCTAATGATGTTTTCAATTTTCAGGCACAGATATTTAGAGAGGGCTTGGGATAGGAGCTTACAAGAGGAACATTTAACTGTGTGATATTTATTCAGAAATTTACTTATATTCTGTTGACTTTCAGATACAAGGCACTGAAAATTTCACAAAGGTAATGATTGTTCAGACTTCAATTGATATGAAAAAATTCAGATGGAGCACTAAAAAGTTTTCACTGAAATCATCTGTTCCAGCATTAAAAGACTGTGAGTCAGGTTTCCTTGAGCAATTGAAAACTTACTTTCCCCTGCTGGCCTGGGAAAATACATATTTGAAAATTGTATTCATCCTGTCTAGAGTACTGAAAATCTTTTTAACTGCAATATTACATTTTAATAGATGCATTAAAATATTTATGATATTAAAAATGTCTATTTTATAGGTATAAATTTATTCATATTTCATCTATAAGAATTAAACATGTATGATTATAAAAATAATATGAAAAATATTATTAATGAGAGAACTTGTAGCTCTTCCCCCAAATTAAAATATATTATATTATAATACTAAAAATAGTATTATACTGTCTCAGCAACAGATATATAAATCATTGGAACCAAATGGATATCTATTTAATAAACTTCATACAAATTTCTCATGATAAATATTAAAACATAACAAAAATTATTATTTTATATCTTCTATTGTGCCATTGATTAAAATTGTGAAAATAAGTTTTAGGTAGATTTAAAAATTTAATAGTTTAAATTATGGAAATAAGTAATGATAATTCAATATAATTTCACTGAAAGGGAAATAATATTCTAAATTTAGAAATATAGAAGTTAATTTTAAAATTCTGAGTTTCAGTAACATATTGCTAATAAGACATCAGTAAAAGATAATTCAGAGGAAATTTTCATTGAAAATAAAATATGAAAAAATGTTTAACACTGCTAATATTTATATATATTTTTTAAAAACGTTATTGTTGAAAGTTTTTCATTTCCCCTTCTTCCCCCGCCCCCTCCAATTGATCTTTTCTAACCTGCCTCCACACCCTGCTCCAGGCCTCATCACCCTATTGTCTATGTCTATGGGTCATATATACGCATACAAGTTATTTGGTTAATCTCTTCCCTCCTACCAACCCACCTCACTCTTCCCTCTGATTCCACAGTCTGTTCCATACTTCTATGCCTCTGGATCTATTTTATTCATCAGTTTATTTTGTTCATTAGATTCTACATATGAGTGAGATCATGTGATGCTTGTCTTTCTGACTGGCTTATTTTGCTTAGCATAATACTGTCAGGTCCCTCCATGCTGTCTCAAAATACTTTTTACTGCTGCATAATATTTCATGGTGTAAAAGTACCATGGCTTTTTTTATTTCTTTATTGATTAAGTTTTTACATACGTGTCCTCATCCCCTCATTACTCCCTCCAATCTCTCCCACTCATGCCCTCACTCCCCTGTTGTCTGTGTCCATTGGTTAGGCCTATATGCGTGCATACAAGTCCTTTGGTTGATCTCTCCCCCTTACCCCACCCTCCCCTACCTTCCCTCTGAGGTTTGATGGTGTGATCCATGTTTCTCTGTTGTTCATCAGTTTCTGTTGTTCATTATATTCCATAAATGAGTGAGATGATATGATATTTATCTTTCTCTGACTGGCTTATTTCACTTAGCATAATGCTCTCCAGTTCTATCCATGCTATTGCCAATGATAAGAACTCCTTTTTTTACCACAGAGTAGTATTCCATTGTGTAGAAGTACCACAGGTTTTTAATCCACTTATCTGCTGATGGACACTTAGGCTGTTTCCAAATCTTAGCTACTGTAAATTGTGCTGCTATGAATATAGGGGTGCATACATCCTTTCTATTTGGTGTTTTTAGTTTCTTTGGATATATTCCTAGAAGTGGGATTTATTTTGCTTGGGACTCTGTGAGCTTCTTGGATTTGTGTGGGTTTTTCCTTTCCTATATCAGGAAAGTTTTCTGTCATTATTTCTTCCAACAGGTTTTCTATTCCTTGCTCAGTTTCCTGTCCTTCTGGAAGCCCAATTATACGGATTTTGTTTTGTTTCATGTTGTCCCAAAGTTCCCTTAGGCTCTCCTCCTGCTTTTTAATTTTTTTTTCTAGAAGCTTCTCTACTTGGTTATTTTTTCCTACCTGGTCTTCTAGCTCACTGATGTGATCCTCTGCTTCTTCTAGTCTACTGTTAATACTTTCTATTGAGTTCTTTACTTCAGCAATGTCACTTTTCATTTCTTCTTGTCTCCTCTTCATTTCTTCCTGGGTCTTCCTCATTTCCTCTTGGTTCTTACTCATATTATCAAATTTGTCTTCCATTCTTTTCAGCCACCTTATGACCATTTCTCTGAATTCTTTCTCTGACAGGTTGTTAACTTCCATTTCGTTTACCTCCTTTTCTGGTGAGCCTTGCTTTTCTTTCATATGTGGGCTGTTTCTTTGTCTTCCCATGGTCTCTCTTATCTGTGTATCTGGTTATGTAGTTCTCACTCTCCTGCGTTGATTTAAAGGCACAAAATACAACACAACCAGGTGCAACGCACCAGGCACTGAGCCGGAATGTAGTCAAAGTAATTGTAATTCCAAATAAAGGTGACCGCCAGAGAAAGGCAAATTCGGTGATAGGAGGGAAAAAAGAAAGAGGACCTCCCCCAGACACACACAGACACTCACACACCCACACTCAAACAAAAAGAAAGAGACCCCCCCAACACACACACACTCACAAAAAAGAAAGACAGGAATGCCAAAATGATAATGGGAAAAGGGGGAGAAGAAAAAAAAAAGGAGTAAACTATAAATGTGGGGTGAAAACTCCTATAGGACAGCTCCTAATCTGAACCAAAACCTGCAACAAGTACTTGGAGATTGATACAAATTACATACAACTACTAATATCAAGAGAGGTGAGGGAACACAGAAGCAAAAATCTATCTCAAAAACAATGCAGATGAGGACAACAAAACAAGAAACAACACCAAAAATAAAAATACCCCCCGCCCCTACAAGACAAACCAAAATAACAGGATAAGCAAATCAATCTCATAAACCAGCTTAAAAAATCAATATAATCAACAGTCAAGTAAACAACAACAACAGGACAGGGATAAAAACACTTTAAGATAGTGAAGTCACAGAAGCTAGAGGTATATATGCACTTGGAGTAGGTGGTTGGAGATTAGATATATCAGTGGAGTGAAATTTTAACAGGGGGTAAAGGGAAAGAATTAGGTAAATCTAAAGTGGGAAAAGTGTAAGGGAAACAAGGCACTAAATAGGGAAAGGTTAGCAAGAGAGTGGTGGTATAAAGGTGAAGTTGAGGTAGAGTAAAAGATACTAAAGAGTAGATGAAAATAGACTGTATTCTTAAGGTCGAGGAGAAAATATAATCAATTCTCTGTCACACAAGAGTCAATTTGTGATTTGGCCCCTGGGTGGCAGTGTTTCTAGATTGACTTCTGGGTCTATTGGTCCTCTCTATCCTGAACTAAACAATACTGCCTCTCTAATGGTGACTGCTGTTTTAGCAGCCAGGACCCTCCCAAAATCTTCCGGGTTTCCCTCCTCTGTCAGGTCCAAATTGATTGTGCTCCAAGGATTAACTCTGCCACCAGCTCCAAGGGTCCTCTCCCACGTTTACCAGCTCCAACAGCCACAGATTTTATTTCAGGTGCAGATCTCCAGGTTTTGAGTTCCAAGGTGCAGATCTCCCAGCCTGTCAGCCCCCTCAGTTTCGCGCCCAAAGTACTCCCAGAGAAATATGACCTTTCCGTGCTGGAGTTTAGAGCTCCCTGGGCTCTGCGTGCCTCCGCGCCAACTGGGCGCCGGTGCTCCGGGAGTCTCAGCGGGGTCCAGCCGGTACCGGTACCGTAGCTGTATATTTTCAGGTCCTTCCCCTTCAAGATGTCGTGGTCTGCCTCCGCGCGCCTCCTCGCGCAGTTGGCTCAGGGAGAGAACCCAGCAGTACTGGGGCTGCTCAGGCTGGGGAGGCCAGCCCAGCAGTCCTCTATCTTCTCCTGGAGCACAGCTGTCCCCCTAGTCGCCGACAAACGCTCCCTGCGCGACTTTCAGCTGCTATGTCCCTCTACCCTGTGAGCAGATTCAGATCAAATCCCTCCGTTCCGCCGCCATTTTCTCCCAATCCTCACTTGATTTTTAGATTCACTTGTTGATAGATATGTATTTGTTGTCACTTTGTTGTTCATAATTTTTATCTTTACCTTCTTCTTCTTCCTCCTCTTCTTAAAGAATACCCTTCAGGATTTCATATAATACTGGTTCGGTGATGATGAACTCCTTTAGTTTCTTCTTATCTGTGAAGCTCTTTATCTGACCTTCAATTCTAAATGATAGCTTTGTTAGGTAGAGTAATCTTGGTTGTAGGTTCATGCTATTCATCACTTTGAATATTTCTTGCCACTCCCTTCTGGCCTGTATAGTATCTGTTGAGAAATCAGCTGATATTAGTATGGATACTCCCTTTTAGGTAACTAAGTGTTTTTCTCATGCTGCTTTCAAGATTCTCTCTCTGTCTTTTGCCCTTGACATTTTAATTATGATGTGTCTTGGTATGGTCCTTTGTGGATTCCTCTTGTTTGGGTTTCTCCGTACTTCCTGGACTTGTAATTCTATTTCTTTCACCAGGTAGGGGAAGTTTTCTGTCATTATTTCTTCTAATAGGTTTTCAATATTTTGCTCTCTTCTTCTGGCACCCTCATAATTTGAATATTGATACGCTTGAAGTTGTCCCAGGAGTTCCTAACACTATCTTCATATCTTTGGATTCTTTTTCTTTTTGTTTTTCTGGTTTGGTGTTTTTTGCTTCTTTGTATTTCAAATCTTTGGTTTGATTCTTAGGGTCCTTTGGTCTACTGTTGAATTTTTGTGTATTATTCTTTATTTTAAACAGTGTATGCTTAATATCTGACTGTTCCTCTCCCATTTTTGTGGGTTTTTTTTTTTTTTTGCATTCTCATTAAGATCCTTACAGGTCTCACTAAGTTCCTCTGAGATTTCTAGAAGATTCTTGAGTAACCTTATAACTGTAGCTTTGAATTCTATATCTAGTCGTTTGCTATCCTTCATTTCTTTCATTTGTGACATGTTTCTTTGTCTTTGCATTTTGGCTGTATCCCTGTGTTGATGGAGTGGCTTTGTGTGGCAGGTGACCTATAGGGCTCAGGGGTTCAGTCTCCCTAATCACCTGAGGTGGACACTCCTGGTGCTCCCCTTCATGGGCTGAGTGCACAGTCTTGTAGTTAACCCTTGATTGTTGTTGATACATTGGGAGGAATTGACCTCCAGGCCAATTGGCTGTGAGAACCTGCTGTGTCTATAATGGAAGATCAGCTGTGCTAGAGACACCCTTATGGGGCAGGACTTGCTTCAGTGGGGCTTTGGTGCTCACTGAATCTGCCTCTTGAGTGTGTCACTTATGGATGTGAGGAGTTGAAATGTGGTGTCGTCTCACACTGACCATTAAGCACAGTGGCTCCTGGATCTCCAAGGAGGTGTAGGTCAGCTACTGTCTGAGGCCACCAACAGGAGCTACAGCAAGATCTGCAGATTTCTTCTCTTTGCTTGGGGTTTAGAAGTTTTGGAGCTGTCTGACCCAACTGCAGTTTGTTATGTTAAGCTGCCATAGCGTAGGCCATTCATATGCAAAAGCCACTGCACACAGTTTGGGTGGGTTTGTACATTGTGTGGGGTGGGGTCTCAGGGAATCACAGGGCTAGGGCATAGCAAACAGTGATGGCTGCCAGTCAGCCCTCTCTATGTCTCCACGTTTCCACATCCCCACATCCCACACCCCAGCGCAGTAAATAATGATTCCTGTGCACATCTCTGTAAGAGAGCCACTCTCACTTTCCAACCCAATGGAAGACAGTCCCGCTTCTTCCCATAGAAGTCTGGGTCCCCAGAGTCTCACTGGAAAATGGAACTCAGAGCAATCGGGAGTTTGTGTTTCCGTTCAGATTGAAAAAACACAGTGTACCCAGGCGCCAGCCCAATTCGTGTCTCTGTACCTCTGCTTTTTTGTGCCTGTGCACATCCTACCTGGTCTCAATGCTCTTTTCTCTTTCCGTCTAGTTGTAGAACTTCTACTCAGCCAGCTTTCCCATGGTTCTGGGTGATAGACATTTTGCTTTTAGTTGTAATTTTGGTGTAGTTGTGAGAGGCAGCACGTACAGGTGTATACCTTAATCTGCCATCTTGGTTTTCTTCCAACACTGCTAATATTTAAAGAAATAGAATTTGTGATTCATATATTTATTTAGTGAGATTAAAAAAAAGAATTATAATGCTTATTAACCCAAAAATGTAGTGAATCTGATATATATCCTTACTTTATTGATACCAGTTACATTTTTTTAAAAATAAATTTTATTGATTTTCTTTATTTTTTATTTTATTTATTTATTTATTTTTTACAGAGAGAAGGGAGAGGTACAGAAAGTTAGAAACATCGATGAGAGAGAAACATCGATCAGCTGCCTCCTGCAAACCCCCTACTGGGGATGTGCCCACAACCAAGGTACATACCCTTGACAGGAATCAAACCTGGGACCTTTCTGTCTGCAGGCTGACACTCTATCCACTGAGCCAAACCAGTTTTGGCAATATACCAGTTTAATTGATAAATTTATCACAAGATTCCCAAAGCTATGAAAGCATCTATATCTTTTAAGTAATATAATTTCTACTTATCTCATTATACTTCAATGAAAAGCTATAATAATAATAATATAATTTCTAGACATTTGCTCTAAAAAATAAAGCAAAACTAGTAAAAATGCTAATCAAGCATTATTTATAATAACAAATATTAGAAGTAATCAAAATGTCTAATGATAAATACATAATTAATTAAGTTATCATATCAATCAACAATTGATTTCCCACATTGTAATTTGGAAAACACCAGTGACATATGCCAAGTAAAAACAGCAATGATGTATGTAACATTATGTTGCTTATTTTAAATAAATTTTATCTTTTTTATGTTACAATTATAGAACTAAATCCATATGGACACACAGTAGTGTTATCATTTGTAAGGCTTTAAATTAAATATCAGCAGAATATAATATTGGAATCCTCACCATCTTCCCATTAATCAGCTATCTACTATCCTCACTCTAAAACTGAGCCGCATCAACATGGTAATGGAGCTGGTGGTCCTTCATTCCTATACCTTAGCACATTTCTTCTGTTTGGAACTCTCTAAATATCCCTGTCTTGACATCTCCCCATTCCCTGAAGCTAATCTTTTCTTAGTCTTTAAAGTTCAGCTTCTTCGTGGAGCCATCACTGATAACATCCCAAATTCACAAAATTGTATTCTCCTGTGGGCTCCCATAGGTCATTATTGCATGTGGTCCTATTTTTTTCATATTGTTTTTTTTTAATTTCTTTATTGATTAAGGTGTTACATATGTGTCCTTCTTCCCCCATTATCCCCCCATCCTCCCTACTCATGCCCTCACCACCCCCTGTTATCTGTGTCCATTGGTTAAGCCCATATGCATGCATATAAGTCCTTTGGTTGATCTCTCACCCTTACTGCCACTGTCCCCTACCTTCTCTCCGAGGTTTGATGGTCTGATCGATGTTTCTCTGTCTCTGTTATTGTTATTGTTCATTAGTTTATATTGTTTAATATATTCCACAAATGAGTGAAATTATGTGATACTTATTTTTCTCTGAATGGCTTATTTCACTTAGCATAATGCTCTACAGTTCCATCCATGTCGTTGCAAATGCTAGCAATTCCTTCTTTTTAGCACAGTGTATTATTCCACTGTGTAGATGTACCATAGATTTTTAATCCACTTATCTGCTGATGGTCACTTAGGCTATTTCTAAATCTTAGCTATGGTGAATTGTGCTGCTATGAATATAGCAGGTGCAAATATTCTTTCTGATTGATGTTTCTAGCTTCTTGGGATATATTCCTAGAAGTGGTATTACTGGGTCAAATTGGAATTCCATTTTTAGTTTTTTGAGGAAATTTAATACTGTTCTCCACAGTGGAAGCACGAATCTGCATTCCCACCAGCAATGCACCAGAGGTCCTTTTTCTCTGCATCCTCGCCAACATTTGTCATTTATTGATTTGTTGATGATAGCCATTCTGACAGGTGTAAGATGTTACAGCATTGTCATTTTGATTTGCATCTCTCAGATAATCAGTGACTTTGAGGGTGTTTTCATATGTCTCTTGGGCTTCCTTCTGTCTTCTTTCAAAAAGTTTCTATTTAGGTCTGTTGTCCATTTCTTGATTGGATTGTTTATCTTCCTTTTGTTGAGTTGTATGAGTTCCTTGTAAATGTTGGAGATTAAACCCTTATCAGTGATAACTTTGGAAAATATGTTCTACCATGTAGTGGTCTTTCTTGTTCTTTTATTGGTGGTTTCTTTTGCTGTGCAAAAGCTTTTTATTTTGATGTAGTCCCATTTGTTTATTTTCTCTTTATTTTCCATTGCCTTAGGAGCAGTATCATTTGGCATATGTCTGAGATTTTGCTGCCTTTGGATTCCTCTAGTATTTTTACGGTTTCACATCTTAAATTTAAGTCCTTAATCCATTTTGAGTTTATTTTTGTGTGTGGTGTGAGTTGGTGGTCTAGTTTCATTTTTTTTTTTTTTGCATGTATCTGTCCAATTTTCCCAACACCATTTATTGAAGAGACTGTCTTGACTCGATTTTATGTTCATGCTTCCATTGTTGAATATTAATTGGGCATTGTGGCTTAGGTTGATTTCTGAAGTTCTCTATTCTATTCCATTGATCTGTATGTCTGTTCTTGTGCCAGTACCAGACTGTTTTGAGAAAAGTGGCTTTGTAATATAGCTTGATATCTGGTATTGCAATCCCACATACTTTGTTCTTCTTTCTCAGGATTGCTGCAGTTATTCAGGGTCTTTTTTATTCCATATGAATTTTTGGAGAGTTCATTCTAGGTCTATGAAGTATGCTGTTGGTATTTTAATGGGGAGTGCATTGAATCTACAGATTGCTTTGGGTAGAATGGATATTTTGATTATATTTATTCTACCAATCCATGAACATGTATTTTCTTCCATCTGTTTATACCTTCCTCTATCTCTTTTTTCAGTGTTCTGTAGTTTTTTGCATATAGGTCTTTTACTTCTTAAGTTTATTTTTAGGTATCTTAATTTTTCCGTACGATCATAAATGGGATTGCTTTTTGAGTCTCTTTTTCTGTAAGTTTACTATTGTTATATAGAAATGAAGTAGATTTCTTGGCATTAATTTTGTATCCTGCTACCTTGCTGAATTCATTTATTAAGTCTGATAATTTTTTGATGGGGTCTTTAGGGTTTTCTGTGTAAAGTATCATGTCGTCTGAAAATAAGGACAGTTTTACTTCTTCTTTTCCAATTTGGATGCCTTTTATTTCTTCTTCTTGCCTAATAGCAATGGCTAGTAATTCCAGTACTATGTCAAACAGGAGTGGGTAAGAGAGGGCATCCTTGTCTTGTTCCTGTTCTTAGGGAAAATGGTTTTAGTTTTTGTCCGTTGAGTGTGATGCTGGCTGTGGGTTTATCATATATGGCTCTTATGATGTTGAGGTATTATCCTTCTATTCCCATCTTGCTGAGAGATTTTATCAAGAAAGGGTATTGGATTTTGTCAAATGTTTTTTCTGCATCAATTGATATGACTATGTGATATATCACATTTATTGATTTGCGCATATTGTACCATCCTTGCATCCCTGGTATAAATCCTACTTTGTCATGGTGTATGATCTTTCTGATGTACTGCTGGATCCAATTTGCTAGGATTTTGGCATCTATGTTCATGAGGGATATTGATCTGTAATTCTCTTTCATTGTGTTGTCTTTTTCTGATTTTGGTATTAGAGTGATGCTGGCTTCTTAAAATGAGTTTGGAAGTGTTCCTTCCTCTTGAATTTTTTGGAATAGTCTGAGGAGGGTAGGTTTTAGTTCTTCCTTGAATGTTTGGTATAGTTCTCCTGTGAAGCTGTCTGGGCCTGGGGTTTGTTTCCTGGAAGATTTTTTATGGCTGCTTCAATTTCTTCCATAGTTATTGGCCTATTGAGATTTTTAGATTCTTCCTGGTACAGTTTTGGAAGGCTGTATTTTTCTAGGAATGTGTCCATTTCCTTCAGGTTGTCTAGTTTGTTGGAATACAGTTGTTCATAATATTTTTAACAATCTTTTGTATTTCTGTTGTTATTTTGCCTCTATCATTTCTGATTTCATTTATTTGAGTCTTCTCTCTGCTTCTTGGTGAGCCTGGATAGAGGTTCATCAATCTTATTTATCCTCTCAAAAAACCAGCTCCTGGTTTCATTGATATTTTGAATTGTTTTTTTTTTTGTTGTTGTTCTCTACATCATTTATTTCTGCTCTGTTCTTTATTATCTCCTTCCTTCTGCTCACTCTGGGCTTTTCTTGTTGCTCTCTTTCTAATTCTTTGAGTTGTAGCATTAGATGATTTACTACCATTTTTTCTTGTTTTTTGAGGTAGGCCTGTAGCACTATAAACTTCCCTCTCAGGACTGCTTTCATTGTGTCACATAGGTTTTGGATTATTGTGTTTTTATTGTCATTAGTTTCCAGAATGTTTTTAATTTCTTCTTTGATCTCATTGGTAACCCAATCAATACTTAATAACATGCTATTCAGCTTCCAAATGTTTGAGTGTTTTGGATTCTTTTTATTGTAGTTTATTTCTAATATTATGCCATTGTGGTCTGAAAAGATGCTTGGTATTATTTCAATCTTCTTAAATTTGGGGAGACTTTGCTTGTGACCCAATATGTGGTCTATTTTTGAAAATGTCTCATGTGCACTTGAGAAGAACATATATTCTGCGGCTTTGGTGTGAAATGTTCTGAAGATGTCAACTAAGTCCATCTGCTCTAGTGAGTCATTTAGGATTGATGTTTCTTTGCTGATTTTTTTTATTTTTAAATCTTTATTGTTCAGTTTATTAATTACATTGTTTCCCCTTTTTATCCCCCTATAGCTCCCCTCCACCCTGTACCTATCCCACCCTCCACCCTCACCTCCCCTCCCCACTGTCCTCTCCCATTGTTGCAAGATTTTTGTCCAGTCTCTTGCTGCACTTCCCACAACCCTTTTCTCCCCAAGAATTGTCAGTCCATTCCCTCTCTATGTCCATGTCTCTGTTATATTCACCAGTCTATCCTGTTCAACAGCCTATCAATTCACTTGATTTTTATGTTCATTTGTTGATAGATGTGTATTTGTTGTTCATAATTTTCATCTTTACCTTTTTCTTCTTCCTCTTCTTAAAGAATATCTTTCAGCATTTCATATAATATTGGTTTGGTGGTGATGAACTCCTTTAGCTTTTTCTTATCTGCGAAGCACTTCATCTGACCTTCAATTCTGAATGATAGCTTTGCTGGATAGAGTAATCTTGGTTGTAGATTCTTGCTGTTCATCACCTTGAATATTTCTTGCCACTCCCGTCTGGCCTGCATTGTTTCTGTTGAGAAATCTGCTGACAATCGTATGGGTGCTCCCTTATAGGTAACCAACTGTTTCTCTCTTGCTGCTTTTATTATTCTCTCTTTGTCTTTTGCTCTTGGCATTTTAATTATGATGTGCCTTGGTGTGGTCCTCTTAGGGTTCCTATATATTGGGGTTCGGTGCACTTCTTGGACTCCTAAGTCAATTTCTTTCACCAGGTGTGGGAAGTTTTCAGTCACTATTTCTTCAAATAGGTTTCCATTGTCTTGGCCTCTCTCTTTTTCTGTCACCCCTATAATTCGGATGTTGGTATGCTTGAGGTTGTCCCAGAGGCCCCTTACACTATCTTCAATTTTTTGGATTCTTTTGGTTTCTTGCTTTTTCAGCTGAGTGGATTTTACCTCTTTGTATTTCAAATCTTTAACTTGGTTCTTGGGGTGCTCCAGCGCACTTTTAGGTCTTTGTATAATATTTTTTGTTTCAGTCAGTGTATGCTTAATTTCTGGTTGGTACTTTTTCATATCCTTGAGAGTCTCCTTTATATCCTTGAGAGTCTCCTTCATTTCCTTGTAGGACTCATTCATTTCCACGTTGGTCTTGATTATTTCCTTGCAGGTCTCGTTTATATCCTTGAGGGTCTTGTTCATTTCCTTGTAGGACTCATTCATTTCCTTTGTGGTCTTGCTTATTTCCTTATAGGCCTCGACCTTTTGTTGGAGCCTCTTGAAAAACCCTATAACCGTGGTTTTGAATTCCATGTCCAGTCGTTTTTTTTCCTCCATTTCTTTCACATCTGATTTCTTTCCATGTCGCTGCATGGTGGCTGCTTCCCTGAGTTGGTCAATTAGCTTTGTGTGGTAGACTTCCTACTAGGGACAGTGGCTCAGCCTCCCCGGTTACCTGAGGTGGTTATGGGTTGCATAGTCTTGCTGAAGTTAAGCTTAGTTAGTCGTTGTTAGCACTTGGAGGGTTGACCTCCAGGCCAGTTGTCTGTGAAACTCAGCTGTGCTCAGGTTGGATGGGCGGATTCTCCGGGCCAAGCAGACAGCGTTAGCTCCTCCCTGAGCTGCCCCGGGGACTCTGTGCCGGGGGCAATGGCCGCCAGCACCTCTGAGAGAGAGCCGCTGCCGAGCTCTACCGGCTGCCGGGGAATTCAGACTCTCCCCAAATGAATTTGCACGCGCAATGTCTCACCCAGGGTTGTAAAACAAAGCAGACTGATGGTTTTCCGAATGAGAGACAAGTCGCAGAGAGCTCTCTGCGCAGTCACGCAGCTGAGCTGTTAGCACGCAAGCTGCCTTCTACCCAAGCCAGCAGACCCGGCAGCACCCGAGCTTCGGCGTGCCATCCCACTGTCCAGTTTTCACCCCGTGTGATAGTGGGTTCTCTGGACTTCGCCCAGAGCTGGAGAATCAGTCCAGTGGGGCGTCTTTGTCTCCCTGTTCGAGAAAACTGGCCGGTTTTCAGCCGCCCGCCCTCTCCGCTGCACGCGCTCCAAACCTCTCTCCGCGCGAATCTTTCAACGCTGTTCGCCGCTGCTCCTCTGAGTCACAGTGTCTTATCTTCACTTTTATTTGTGGAATTTTCACTCGGCGAGCTTTCTGGTGATTCTGAAAGGTGTTTGTTCTTTCGTTAAGTTGTAGTATTAAAATTGCTAATTATGATGGCAAGATAGGTGTTTTACATTTGCCGCCATCTTAGTTCCTCTGCTGATTTTTTTTAATAGAGGATTTATCCAATGATGTTAATGGGGTATTAAAGTCCCCTACTATGATCTTATTGTTCTCTATCTCCTTTTGATATCTTCCAGGAGATTTTTTTATATATTGGGTGCATATACATTTACAAGGGCTATATCCTCTTGTTGTATTGATCCCTTTAGTATGTTGAAGTGGCCTTCTTTATCTTTTGTTATGGCCTTCACTTTGAGGTTTTTTTTGTCAGATATGAGTATTGCTACCCCAGCTTTTTTTCATTTCCATATTTCTGAAAGATGTTTTTCCATCCCTTCACTTTCAGTCTTTGTGAGTCCCTTGTTCTGAAGTGGGTCTCTTGTAAATAGCATATATATGGATCATTTTTTTTATCCATTCAGCTACTTGATGTCTTTTGATTGGAGCATTTAGTCTATTTACATTTAAAGTTATTATTAAAAGGTACTTGTTTGTAGCCATTTTTATTTTTTGAGGCTCTGTTCCTTCTTACTTTTTTGTTTCTTCTTTTTACAGCATTCCCTTTAGCATTTCTTGCATTACTCGTTTGCTAGTGATAAACTCTCTTAGCCTTGTTTTGTCTGTGAAGCTCCTGATTTCCCCTTCAATTTTGATTGATATTCTTGCTAGATAGATTATTCTTGGATTCAGTCCCTTGCTTTGCATCTTCTTCCATTCCTTTCTAGCTTGATGTTTCTCTGTTGAGAAATCATTTGATAATCTGATGGGGGATCCTTTGTAGGTAACTTTCTGTCTCTCTATTGCAGCCTTTAAGACTCTCTCTTTGTCAATAACATTTGCCATTGTAATTAAGATGTGTCTCGGTGTGGGTCTTTTGGGATTCATCTTGCTTGGGACTCTCTGTACTTGAGTAATTTTTTCTTCCCTATATCAGGGAAGTTTTCTGTCATTATTTCTTCAAATAAATTTTCTAATCCTTGCTACTCTTGTCCTTCTGTCAGCCCTTAGCCTCTCCTCCTGCTTTTTTTTTTTCCTTTTTTCTAGTTGCTATCAAATTGGGCTTGTTTCTGTAGCTGATCTTCTAACTCTTTAATTCAATCCTCTGCTTCTTCTAGTCTACTGTTGAAGCTTTCCATGGTGTTTTTTATTGTAGCTATATCATTTTTCATTTCTTCCTGATTTTTTCATAGGTTGTTGATTTTTTCATCCATCCAGTGTATGAACTCTATGACCACTACTCTGTATTCTTTTTCTGTCATGTTACATGCTTCCATTTCACTTATTTTCTTACTTGGCGATTCTTCCTTTTCTTTCCTCTGGGGATTACTTCATTGTCTCCCCATTCTGACTATCACCAAAAGGTTCAGATACTGTGTTGCGGGGACCTGGACTGTGTGCAGTGGTGGTTTTGCACCCCCAAAGTGTCACTGAAGAGCTCTGATACCAAGATGTGTGGTTGCTGTGGGTTGGTGGGAACCACACTCGCCCTGGGTCAGAGTCACAGGAGCTTAGTATGGCCTCGTGTGTGTACCTAGAATCAGAGGCCCTGCCTGTGCCACGTTGAACCAGAGAACCCACTGGCGTGTGCCAAAAATCAAAGTCCCTTATTGTGTGTCAGGAGTCAGAGGCTCCCTGTATCCATGCTGAGAATCAAGTATCAGAGTCTCTGTTTCTTGGTGCTACCTCACACTGAGAATCAGGTCTCTGTGTGCACATACACCAAGAATTGGGGAGTCACTAGCTCTGAGTATGAATGTACTGGGAATCAGGGATCTCAGGCACACATAATGAGGAACAGAATCTAGTCACTGGTGGTCAATGTTGCCTCTTGTGTGGAGATTCAGGATCCCCAATCTGCCCGAGAGACTGGGCTGCTCAGTCACACTGTGTTGGTAGGAGGTCCACTTCTGCCCTGTGGTAAACAGCCTTCTGTACTCTTGCCCTAAATCAAAGTCAGGTGGAACTACCCCTTAGTGTGGGTGTGGGGGTCTGGTCACAGCGGGTGTGCGCCGTGGAAAACAAACTCGCTGTGTCCATGTATCCAGGCTCAGATTTAGTGCTGCCATCCTGTGTGGGCACAGGCTTTAGTCATGAGGAACAAACTCCCCGAGACCACACATCCAGGTTCATATTTGCTGCAGCCTCTCTGCTAAGGTGCAGTGTCTGGTCATGGGAACCAAACTCCCCAGGTTTGCACCCCCAGGCTCAAATTCAGTGCTATCTCCCTGCATGGGCATAGGATCTGGTCACAGAAAACAATCTCTCCAAGAGATTGTTTATGCACCTATGCTAAAATTCAGGACTGCCTTCTTGCCCGGGCATGGAGACAAGTCCTGGGAAACAAATTCCCCGAGTTCACAAGTCTGGGCTCAAGTTCAGCACTGTTTTCCTGCCCTGTGTGAGCATGGGATCTGGTCACAGAAGATCACCTCCCTAGGATGAGTGGCTAAGCTTCCACTTAGACTGAGTGGCATCCACTCAGTCTCCCTGCATGGATGCGGAGAATAGTCATGCGAAACAAACTTGCTGTGTCTGACACCAAGGCTCAAAGGCAGGCAGAGTCGCCACTGCTTTGTGTGTGCAGAAAGCTTTATTGTGTGGCTGGGGTCTGGTAGTTCCTATATAGTTGCTGCAGGGATGGCGGGGGAGGGCGATTGGCTTTGTTACTCAGAGAAATCTGTGGCTGGGTGCCTGGAGTCCTGGTGTCCCTGGATCTGCAGCTGTGGTGGCAGGTCTACCAGAGTGGCTGTAGGGTCCTGGTTTGCTTCCAAGACTAGACTAGGTGGTGGCAAGGCTAGGACCCTAGTCTCAAGCAGTTCTGTTCTTCAAGATGGCATGGTCTCTGTGCCACCAGTGACCTGCCCGGAGTGTTAGTAGCGGCTGTGGGGTTTTGCCGTCTAAGACTCCATATTGTATTTTGTATTTTTTTTTATTTGTATGTTTGGTGGTCTGTCTACTCCATTAGAATATAAACCACAAGAAAGCATGGAATGTAACTCATTTATTTTCTTATGTATCCCTGCTGCTTACCAATAGACCTGGTGCTTTCGATACATAGAACAGACTGTTGAATCTCAGAGGGAAGGTGGGGGTGAGTGACAAGAGATCAACCAAAGGACTTGTATGCGTATATGCAAAACCCCTGGTCACAGATAATAGTGGTGAAGATTTGGGACAGGGGCAATACAGGGGGGGAAGGGGAACATATGTAGTACTTTCATGTATGTGCGCGCAAGTGTGTGTGTGTGTGTGTGTGTGTGTGTGTGTGTGTGTGTGGTGATGGTGAGACAATAGATGATTTCATTTCTCTATTTTCCAAACTTTCTGTTACATAATCTTTATAATGAAACACTGCTAATCCTATTTTTAAATTGGAATAACCACCAATTTCAGATCACAGGCCCTCACTCTGAGAGATTCAACAGTCCTTTGTTTCAGTGCTTGAACTAACATAGTGTTGTTGTTTTGTTTCAATCAGCTTCAGACATACTATATGAGCAAAACCTTCAATTTCAAAATCCTACCAAGGTAAATTTCAAGTGTCATTCTTTTAAAGTTTCATTTTGGATAAATGGAATTTTGCATTTATTGAAACTACCAATGTGTTTCTTTTATTCTGAATTATTTCACCAGCTAATCATTTTGTAGATTTTGAGATGAGCACTTTCTCTTAGCACAAGGTACAATGGAAATTGTATTTCTATTTTGAAGTAAAATATTACAGAAATGAAAAACAAAGTTCAGGAGATACCAGTGTTTTCCTCTTGAATCACATAAGCAACCAGGCACTACAGGAGTGGCTGCAGTTGTAGTGTGCATGACCCTCTCACTCCTCCACCTTGCGCTGAAACTCTGACTAAAGGCTTCATTACCACCTCAGCTGGGCACTGCGGATCTTCCGACCTAAAGGCAGCTTGGCCCTGTTTTCACAGTGCCTGTCACAAAGCAGAAGCTCAATAATAAGTGCTCTAATATAACTAGGTTAACCTAAGTTATTCAGAAAGGCTGACAAAGACTGATTAATTTCGAGATACATGATGAAATTAAATAGGCCACTTGGAGATCTTGGGATTTTCAAAACCCTTTGCACAAAGGTCCCAAGTTAATAAACACTATAGGCCCCTGGAAATGAAATTGGGGCAAAGAGAACTAGAGTGAAAGTCCCTCACAATATCTACCACAGCCTACCTATAGGCTGTATCTTAGGGAGTTTACTTTCAACTCCAGTCTCTGTCAAGCTGGTTGTATTACTCCAGGAGATGCGAATTATAATACCCAGAATCTGAGGAGTGTCTGCTACAAATACACAAACCAGAAAATTATGTATTTGGTTGTTTAAAAATGCGTTGTACATCAGTGAAGTCCACTTGCTTGATTAGCACTAGGCATAAAATTCTGAAAATGCATGCTCCTCCTCTTCCTCTCCCCAATCTCTCCTCACAAGTGTATTTGAATGAAAGGTGATTATAGGTTTTACGGGGACAATGAAGGTGTTTTCTCTGTCTTTGACTCAAATGTATCCAAGTTCCCTGGCCTTCAGGAGGCCAACCCTCTTCTTTAATACCAAGTTCCCATCCTGCATAGTAGAAAGAGGTTCACTCCCTCCTGAAGTATTTCGTAGTCTTCCTGGGGAAGCTTTTCCTCAAAACTCCCCTGGATGTTGCTTATTACCTGGAACTCCTGACCCCATAGCCTAGGGCCATGATGGCGAACCTATGACATGTGTGTCAGCACTGACACGCGAAGCCATTTTTGATGACACACGGCCGCATGCGTTCGCATAAAGAGAAGTATGGCCCACAAGCCGAGAAGGCAGCTTGCCCCTGTTTTCTCAGTGAAAAGGATGTTTCATCCTTGGCTACTGCACAGCCAGGTGCAGTAGCGAGGATGAAACATTTGTTGTAGTGTAGACACTCTGTGCCGGAAGTCTGTAGGCCAAAACAACAGAATTCTGGCACAGAGTGTCTAGTTCTGGGACTTCTGGTTAGATCGTTAGAGGATCTTTGACCTCACTTCCAGCCGGTGGAGCAGGGAGCAGCAGAATGCTGTGGGGGACCCATCTCTGGGGGTCCTGTGATTGCCATTACCAGCAACCACATAATCATAACAACCATCATCCAATCTACTGTTCTGGGGTGTTATAGATTTCTAATTGACCATCATTACTGAGATAAGTGAGGAGGAGGCTGGGAGAAGCGAGGGCCTGTGCTATGGGTGCTATTTCTCACCATTAGAAATAGTGGCAGCCATCTTAATTTATATAAGGAACGTCATTTTGCAGCATAGTGCAGACTCCATATCACTGCTATTATGTTGTGCATCCTTATTAACCCTTATTTCTGCTTATTAACCCTGCTCTTTCCTAAAAGACACTTACATGTGCCATCTTATGGTCAGTTAGGCTAGTTAACCCCTATTTCTCTGCAGGGCTAACTGGCTATAATTCTATCTTCTGTCACTGGCCCCCTGATGGAGAATCCAAAAAGTAAAAAAAAACCAAGATTAAGTAAAGAAAGTGGTAGTAGCAGTAGCCGACCCTTTCAAGAGACATGGACTGAGATGTATGGCATTATAGAAAAAAATGGCAGATCATTTTGCATCCTATGTACTGAAATGGTAGTAATAGAATGTGGAATATAAATAGAGATTTTGAAACTAATCATTCCCAGCTCTTGAAAAAAAGTGAGGATGAAAGGAAGCAATGCATTTCCAGGCAGCTACACCTTTATAAGAGCCAATCTAATTCCATCCTTAAATTTATGAAAGGCTCTACAAATTTAACATCTGCAAGTTTAAGTATTGCTCACTCCATAGCTCAGCATAGAAAAGCACTCAATGAGGGAGAAAAAGAAACTCTCCTAAGATGTGAACCAGTTCTATTTCATGATATGCAGAATAAAGATGCAATTATTAAGAGAATATCTGAGTTACCACTCAGTAGAAATATGAGACTCAACACAAACGTACAATATCAATTAAAGAGAGACATAAGTAACTGTAAATATTTTTCAATAACTCTTGATAAAACTACTGATGTCACATCACATGCTCAGTTGGCCATTATTGGTCCATATTCTGATGGTCTCACAATGAGAGAAGAGTTGATAAAGTTAGTATCAGTGCTAACAAGTACATCAGAAAGCGAAATATGTAAGGTTGTTATACAAACATTCTGTGACCTAAGCATTGATATCTCTAAAGTTGTGTCAGTGACGACAGATGGGGCACCAAACATCGTGGGGGAAAAAGTCAGATTTGTCAAATTGTTTACAGAAGCTATTGGACATCCGATTGTGCCTTTTCATTGTATTATCCATTAGGAGGTTTTATGTGCCAAAGTAGGATTCACCGACTTAAATGACTTAATGTCAGTTGTTATAAAAATAGTTAATTTCATAGCTGCTCGCCCCCTTCACAAGCGAGAATTTTCTGAACTTTTACTGGAGGTTTGATTCCACCTACAGTGGACTGCTGATGTACAATAATGTAAGATGGCTGAGCAGAGGCAAAGTTCTTGAGCGCTTTGTGGAGTACTTTAAAGAAATTAAGGTATTTCTTAAGGATAAGGATCTGGGAAACTTGACGTTATGTTTGGATACATAAAAGCTTTTGAAAATAAACTTAAAATTTTCTAGCAAGATGTAGAAACTAAAACTTATAAGTATTTTCCTTGAGTAACAAAGTATTTTGAGAAGGCCATTGCAGCTGTACAAAATGAAATGGAACCCTTGCACATAAAGTATTAGCATGTTTTAGACTTATTACTTGACCAGTTCAGTGATAGATTTAATCAATTTAGAAGTCTAGAACAGACCATAAAAATAATTAAGTATCCTGATGTAGTAAGCTACAGTAGTTTGGAATTAAATGGTTTCCAATGGATGCAAATTGATGATTTTGGAGATGCAACTTGCAGAATTTCAAGACAGCATCTGGGCTCAGGTGTTTGTCGACTTGGGGTCAAAGCTTGAAAATATGGAAAGGTGCCGCTTGAGAATCAAGAGGAATGCCACTATGAACAGGAAATTTGGAGTGCCTGGAACCGATTACCAGACACTTTTAGCACCCTGAAAAATATAGCAATGGCTTTACTCCCAATTTTTCCCTTTACATACTTTTGTGAGACCTTATTCTTAGTGTTAAATAATATCAAAACCAACAAAAGAAACAGATTGACAGATGAAGTTAGTATCACTTGCTTGGGCCTGAAGTGTACAAAATAACAACCTCCAATTGAAGGTTTAGCCAATGAAATTCAGCAAGAAAAAAGTCACTAATAGGAAGGTTAGTTAAAGAATTCCCCCTCCCCCTCACTTATCTTAGTTCACAGCACCCCACACAAGTTAAATAATGTCAAGACCAACAAAAGAAACCGACTGACAGATGAACAAAAAGTCAGTAAGCTGGTAAATTAAATAATTAGTTTTTGGTTTATTAAATACAGTTATATATTATGATTATACATTTTTGTTATTTAAACTATAAATATCGCGGAACTATGTGGTTTTTTTTCTCCAAGTGACACACCACCCAAGTTATGCGCTGTTTTTTTGGCGAATTTTTACACACCAAACTCAAAAGGTTTCCCGTCACTGGCCTGGGGACTAAGAATGTAGGTATTGGCATGAAATTCCTGAGTTTGTCTCCTGGTTCCATCACTTATTAGACATGTGACCATGGAAAAATTTCTTAACCTGCCTAAGCATCACTTTATATACCTGTCTCATAGTACTGTGGAGATTAAATGGAAAATGTCTGATGCATAATGAACAAAGCATACACTTAACTTCCATTATTCTCTGTAAATCCCTGCTTAACTTTGTAAACTACTTCAAATTTCTTTTGTTCTCCTAATATGTTTCTTAAAAATATGAGTACAATCACCTTCTCTAATTCTTCCTACATAGTTGCTGCTGAAGACAAGAATATAACAAAGGGAAATTACTTTTTCTTTTTCTTTTTTCTTTTTTTTTTTTTTGAGGAGGAGAGTTAAGATAAAATACTGTGGCTTCTAGAGCCCATTGATTAGGCCTTCTTTTTCTTTAGTCCTGGACAGCTGCCAAGCTTGTAGGGTTAGCTTAACAGTATATTTTGTGGAATGGAAGAGAGAAGCATGGATGCTCATGATCTTCCTGTACATAGGCCCCATAGTGCTGCTTTTTCATAATTAAAAAAATGATTGCACGATGGTTGCTAATACAGAGGAAGTAGTGTGAAAGTGAGAGAGAGTCCATTAAATGTTAGAAACATCAGTTAGTGAGACATATAAAAATCATCAAATTGGGTGATTTATTAGATCTTTTTTTTCCCTGATGTTGGATCCTGGCTATGTTTCTGGGACAGCTCCCTTCCCATGTCCCCTTAAACCCTTCCCCTACCTCCCTGCCCCCAATTGTGTCTTTACCTTTACATAACAAAAAGGCCTCTCACAACATCGAGCAGCTCATTACAAAATGTTTTGGTCCCTAAGACAGAGAACACAGTGCTGCCTTCACCAGAAGTCCCAGTTCTTGGTCCTCTGCTCTACAGATCAGACTTGACACCAGCACTGCTTTATATATCTGACTCTTATTAAGTCTAAAATCTGACTGCTATCTCCTGTCTTAATTTCTAGACTCGGCAGCCTACTAATATACTTGGTGATACCAAGGAGGAGACAAAAGGCCCCAAGAACACCTAGAATAAGCCGAGATGAAAATCTGGTAAGCTGCGGGTTTCCTCAGCATGATCAGGAGCATCCCTATTCCTAGAGACAGACACTCAGAGAAGCCAAAAGTTCCTTTGTGCTTTGTGTGGTAGTGTGAAATGTATACCACTTTTCCCTAGTCATTATTTGCAATATATCCAATCCCACTTGCCAGTTGCTTCTTCTAATGACATAATTTCTAAATCCTCATTTAGAACATTAACTCTTAAATAAGATTTCTTAATCTAGATTTCTGAAAACTTTATAGACTCACGGCTTCCTCTCTATATTCTACTGAATCTCACATTGGCTGCTCCCAATTCAGCAGGTCATTTTCCAAGCTGTCATGTACTGTGGAAGATATAAACAGGCAATAATTATGACTTTAAGGAGATAAAACATATTAGAAGACAATTGCATAACAATACAAGATACACTATGGATAGTGCCAACTGAAATTCTAGGAATTCCAAAAAGAAATAAATGCCTATTGAGTGTGAGCAAAGTCTTTGTGGAGAAAGGAAAAGGATGTTCAGAATAGAAGACACAAGACTTCAGGGGAACAATGAATAGACCAGTCTGGCTGCTGATTGTTCAAATGTGGCATTTGTGGGAAAATATTTGCATATCTGAGTACTTTCTGTGACCTATCTTACAAAGACCATATCACCGGGTTAAAAAATAACCTTCAGATAAATAGTTTTATCTTCATTTAAAAAAATGTTAACTCTTGAATGCCACTTTATATGACGAAGACCATACTTAAAAATAGATTTAAAGACTAACAATGCACTATAAAAAGGTATTTGCAAGAGTTATTTGCAATATGATCAGTATCTTTTACATGGGAAAACTGTAAAATAATGATAAGGAAAGCACTATGACAGCCAATCAGGGAAGAGACAATACCCAAAATATGGAGAAAACTAGAAATACAAAATTAAATAACAATAGCACATTAACATTTGCTTTTTAAAATTAACAATTTTATTCAATGCTAACATCTTTTTATTAGAAATCAATGAAAATAGAGTGATGCTGTTTTCTCACATTTTCTGAGTAAAAGGAATTTGTAACAAAAATCATAAAAATGCTCACACAATTGACTCAGTGATTTTGTATCTAGGAATCAATCCAAAGGAATAATCCAAAGTATTACATAGACATCTGTACCAAATTGTCCAGTACACCAATATTTCTAATGGCAGAAAATTAAAAAGAGCCTAGTGTCCAACAATAAGAAAGTATACAATTTCACTACAGAATATCATCTATATAATGAACTATCATACAACCATTATAAAGATTGGTTGTGCAATCCAATGTAAAATATAAAAAGAGAAGGAAAAACAGTATATACATTTTTAACATATTGATTGATTCAATTAGATGTTTAGAAACGTGAGAGTAGAAGGGGTTTTGTTCACTTCTCTTATTTTATGTATTTATATTACTCTTTTAATAAAAAACATGATTGTAAAATGATTAAGCATTACTCAAATATAAATTGCTTGAAATTTATCTTTCATCCTATCTATTTATACTCAGCAATCACAGTGCTATGGTCTGTTTCATTCTACCACCCTTCACACTTAGCAAACACAGTGCTATGAATGGAATTAACCAGAGCTAAAGCTCAGTGAGTGAGAATGACTTCAGTCAGTGTCTCCACAGGAAAAACCCTCTTCCCTGTTTACTTCCACAGGCCCCAATGGCTTCCCTGACCCTGACTCCCAGTTTAAATCATGCTGCCCTATTCCGGTTTATGAATTATTTGCTCAACTTCTTTTCTTGGTGTTAGTGTAAGGAGATGTTTATGTGGGAATGAAACTGAACCCCTAATACATCCTGTTCTGGGATGTAGGTCAATGTTGGAAGATTCCAAGGTCTTTGTGGTTTGTCTTTTCTTCCCACTTCTGTTAGGAATTGTTGACAAGAATATTTTGAAGTCTGACTGATGGTGGTATTTGCTGCTGTCACGAGATGCCTCCTGTTTCTGAAACACAAGTTCCTACATCAAGAGTGAGCAACTTCAAGTTGGATCCTGTGTGAATGTTCTTGGTGCCACATGGAAGGACCTTTGGACCTTACAAACATTCCTTTAAACATATATATATTACAAAATCTCAATTTAAAATATCTGTTACTTTAAATGTCTAAAATACCTCAGAAAAGTTAGAGTTAGCTTTAATTTTAAAGCCAGAAAGTAAGCTTATGCCACCTAGTTTGCCTATTGCTCTCAGACCAAAAATGTATTATTCACTTTATGAAAAATAAAATATTATTTCTTAAAATGTATTTGAAATATTGCTCTTAAACCAAGTTTTGAGCTTTGTTATTCATTGTGCTTCACCTGTCTTGGGAGTGTTCAGTGAATTGAAATAGCAAAGAAATTGATTTAGACAAAACTATAGGACTCAGACCGAAATGAAACTTCCACTGTTCATCATTAGAGTTACAACAATGAGCACAATGCCTGGCACATAATTTTTAAAATAGTCTTAAGAGCCCTGAACTGTTTTACTCAGAGGTTAGACCATTGGCTCTCAAACCAAAGGGTCCTGGGTTTGATTCCCCATCAAGGGCATGGACCTCCATTGCGTGTTTGATCCCCAGCCTTGGTGCATGTGAGAAGCAACCAATCTATCTCTTTATCTCCCTTACCCCACTCTCTCTAAAAAACTAATGGGAAAAATATCCTCAAGTGAAGATTAACAACGATAACAAAAAGTCTTACCAGTTAAGAATTATTATGTGCTTCCCATACGTTAGATGTAGAAGAAATACTATATAGTTATGAGCTTATATAATCTTCATAGCAACCATATGAAGTAGGTACTATTATTCCCAATTAACAAAAGAGTAAACTGAAAAGGTGAGGAGTGTAATTTGCCCCAAACCTCACAGCTACACAGAGGCAAAGCATGGATTTGACAACAAGCTTGTGATTAGTTATTATATCATCTATCCTTCCAATGTGGTAAGTACTAAATATCTAAAGAATTAATATATATCTTCAGGATCATACCTGCACACATTTTGAAAAATCTGAATATTATGCTGAACTCTGTTCTTGCTGTAACTGGTGAGAGACACATTTTCAGAACCCAGTGTGGAGACTCCATTTATGAAATGTCCTTGTGGGGTACATAATTTGGTTTGTTCTTTTGGGAAAGCCAAATCAAACTGTTATCACTTCTCTCCAAAACTAACCTCAACCATTTTTCCCCAGAGATAATTACATATGGGCTAGCAGCTCTTTCAGTGTTGGAGAGACCCCCTTCGATGAGCATTCTTCCTCTCCTGAATTCTGAACCAAATGAAAAGTAAGACACAGGATGAAGACAGCTGGAGACTAAAACATACACCCATGCATCCAACTCCCCCGCACCACACACACACACACACACACACACACACACACACACACACACATCTTTATTAGTGGCTGAGCTGACAGAATGTGGTTGTCTTCTGACCTCCAGAATCAGACACGTTGACCACAGTAGGCACTTATCATTAAACTTACTACATAGCTGAGAACAGCAGTTTCTAAGGGCAGTTTCTCTTCAAAAAGAAACCAGGAAGAAGGGTTGGACAAAGAATGGCCAGATTCTGCTTCCAAATTCATCAACCTCGTCAGCCATTCCACCTCAGCAGAATGAAGGAAGAGGTGGTGACAGGCCAGGAGGGTTAGGGCTAGGGAGAGTAGAGCCCTGAATCTGGAGCAGGACACCAGGAGGGAGAAGTTCTCTCCACTGCAAGAGCTGCCACTCACAGAGAGCTCAGCATGCACCAGACTCTCTTCTGAGGGTTTTTGCCTTCCTGGACTGGGCCAGTCATTCCATGTCCTTCCAGAAGGTAAGTGCTATCATTACCCCATCCCCCAGAGAAAGTAAAGGTGCTTAGGGAGTTCAGATAAATTCCTCAAAGTCAGTGTCAGATGTATGACACTGGGACTCAAATCCTCTAAGCACATTCAATGCAATTTGCAATGCTTTTTAAGTTCTCTAGATTTTATTTTGGAAATGTAAGCCATTGGAGAGGAGGAGGCTGCACTCTACAAATGATCATCACCCAGTCAGTGCCTGACTAAGTTCAGGTCCTGGAATGTAAACATTTTCAGGGAAAGAGCCCCGAATAAGATGGAGATATGATGTAATCATGCCTGGTGTGCACCCGCCCTTGTCAGTCAGGTCAACAGGATACCTTTATGCCTGGTATTCTTCTTCTTCTGAAAGAATGTGATGCACAGAGTTTGTCCTGAGGAGGGCACTTATCTCACTTCCATTTGACTCTTCTGAGGAAACTCACTCCATCACAAAGCCCTGAGCACTGTCTGCCTTTACAATTTTTAGATAAAAGATTATCCTTGGTCCAAATTTTGTGTGCCTGTGTGTGTGTGTGTGTGTGTGTGTGTGTGTGTGTGTATATATATATATATATATATATATATATATATATATATATATATATATTAGTTTTTAACTTTTACAGTGATTAAACTAGGTTTTCATTTTCTTCTAGATATTTAATCTTTTATATTCTGTTAGTCTTACTAATAAGAAACAGGAAACTTTATCAAGGAAGAGACATTATTTTCAAGGGTTGATCATGGCCCAAACAATGACAGGAAGTGCTGGAGCATCCTCTTGCCAGTTCCATCCAGAGAAGCCCTGTCAGTGAGCTAAACAAGGCCTCATTTTGTTTCCAAAAGTTCCCTCGCTATAAAGTAGCCCCCGATATATTATTACAGCTCCTGGCAAGACGGTGGAGCTATATGCTAACATCTCTCCATCAGGAAACAAATCCCAGCCCCAGAGTTCACTTAGAAAGATCCTGAAACTCTGCTGCTTCCTTCTCTTTACAACCAAATGCTCCTGAGTGAGAAATATCAGCAATTAATGGTCACAGTTTTCAGACACAGGACTCTCTGAAATTAGCCAAGACTCCTCATCAGCTCATACTCTGCACCAGAAGTAAACAGAAAAATACACTCAGGAGATCTCTCAACATTATCCACCCTCAGGCTTTCCATCTCAATGTACTTTCTGGGAGAGAAGCAGAATAGTGAATTTCTTAGCTAACTGAATGGATTCCTGACACTACAAGAACTCTTAAATAAACCACTCCCTTTCCTACCATCAAATGTCCCAACAGCTTCATCCTTATACATGATTAGCTCTCCCAGCTTCCTTCACTAACCACAAAAATCTGAGAAGGAGTAGGCTAGAGCTAGACTCATGCTGTTCAATTCCTTGAGCCTTAAGGGGCTCAAAATAATCACGTAACCAAAAGGCCTCAGCAGCAGGGAGTTTGAAAACCACTCAAGATCTGAGAAACCATGACACACTCCAAACATGCAAATAGTGTTTCAGCCTTTCCAGACACATTGGAGTGATACAGATCAGATTTCAAAGCCAAGCCTATCTTTCTAGCAGGACAATAAATACCCAAAGCATTTAACATAGCATATGGATTGTAGAAAGCTCTCAGAAAATGGTCATTCTGATTATATGTATTATCCTTCAACCTTGGAGATATAGCAAAACAGAATTTGCATTGGCCATTGATTATCTATAATAATGGGTAGGAAAGTAAATTTCAAAGGATAGGAAATTTTTAAATTTTAAATTTAAGTAAATTTAAAAATTCCAGCTCAACCTTCCTCTAATTTCACCATCATCTGCTTGCAAACATCCAGGCTTTTATTTCCAATTCAATTTATATAGTTTCTCATAAGTGTTGGGCACTGGGGAATGCTTACTCACTGAGGAGAATAACGAGAGAATGTAATATTCAAAGATTTGTTACTTTGGCTTCTTTGTGTGGGGCGCATGTTTTGCTATACTTTTATTTGGAGAGAGGAGGTAGATTATGTAGTCCAGAGTCGGTTTTGCAGTGATAAATATGTATAATTTAAAAGTCCTCCTCTTTCCTGCCACCTTACACAATCATGGGAAATTTCTGATTAGTAGCTAAGACTTCTATAGCTCAGCTTCTCCACCTAGTGGCCTGAATATAACTGAAGTTTGAAAATTAGCAATTCTCATCCTATCCTTACATTATAAAGCAGATTAATTTCCGACAACCTACCCCTATGGCTTCACTCTCTGGACGCCCCCCCAAAAAAAACTTTGCTCAGAGGTTTTCCCCAACGGTGTTTGATTCCAAGTTCCAACAACTAGCAGCTGCAGTTGCCGCTGTGTTGTCTTCAGCTTCTTGATGTTTCCGTTGGCCAAAAAATGCGCTAAGGCTTCTCTCCCAGTTTGAAACATTCAGCCAACAATGGCAAGACAGGTCCACCAGGAAAGGACACCTGATTTCCATGACAAGGATGGCAATTTTAGCTAGTGGAGCCACTTTCTGTATTGCTACATGGACATATAGAGACTGGAAAGGAGGGGGAGAGAGACAGAGAGAAGCAATGATGTGAGAGAGACATTATTGATTGCTTCCTGCATTTGCTCCAACCAGGGCCTGAGATCAAGCTGCACCTGACAGCAACACAAGTTGGAATACAATGGGACCTGCCCTTGTTGGCAGAGTCACCCCAAAGAAATGGAGAGATTAGTAATCATCCCAGTTGGTGTGATAATGAATTGTTTCAAAACCAACACATAATTGATGGCACGTGAAAGCTCTGTGTACCCATTTAAAACATGGCATGATGGGAGAAATACAGTACATTTGAAACCTTCACAAAAACGTTTGCTCAATCTTGGAACTAATTGAGCCACCGATGGGGCAGGGTATATGCTGTTTGCTCACGCTGCCAGACTCTTGGAACAGACTAACTCACACTGATGAGGAGCCATAACAGTCCTTCTCACTGGCTAAGCTCCCATGTCCATTTGTCTTTCCTTCATGATGCTGAGAAAGTCTGGTTCCCTGCTGCTGACCTCCAGGTAGTACAGAAGGAAACTAAGGAAATCCCCCACAGAGACAGGCTCAAGTCTAGACAGTAGCTACGGGGGCAAGAGTGATGCGTGATGAGTCTGGTATGGCACAACTAGTACCCTAGTTTCTCCAATACTGTTTTTGCTAAGCTCCCTCCTCATGCTGCTCCTGACTGTTGTGGGTATGACCTCTATATTACCCCAGAACCAGCAACAAAGTATTTTGCATTTCTTTTTATTTTATTTCAAGGAGCTCCATGAGGACAGGCTGGTATCTACTCTGCTCACCGTTGAACCCACAATGCCCAGAATACAGTACACGCTCAAAATTGATTTGTTGAAAGGATGGAGGAACGTGTGAGTGATCAAACTGGAACCAACTATCAAATATAAAGATAATAAAAAATTATAATGACTCTTATCTCCAAGTTTCTTTATTTAACCTCATTTTTCTATTGAGACATATACAGTAAAAATGCAACCTTTTTGGTATACAGCTCTCTGAATTATGGGAAATGAATGCAGTCATGTAGCTACTAACACAAAATACAGAAGAACAATAAAACAAATTTCTTCCTACCTCTTGAAAGTCAACCCTTCCTCCACCCCTTCTCTTAGCCACCCCTGGTATGTTTTCTGTCCCTGCAGTCTTGCCTTGTCCTGACCTGAATATCACAAAAAGTAGACTCTAAGTCTTGCTTCCTTCACTTAGCATAATTTGAGATTCAGCCATGTCACTACATACATCAGTAGTCCAAACCTTTTATTACTGGGCAGTATTCCTTTGTGTGGATGCAACACTTAAGCCATCACTTTTTGGGAAGCAATTTAAGTAATGCAGCTATAAATGTTGCATGCAAGTTCCCTGGAGGTCTGCATATTTCATTTCACTTGGATAGACATCTAGGAGTGGGACTGCTAAATTGTATGGTAAGGCTACGTTTAACTTCTTAGGAAACTGCCACATTGTTTTGCCATGGGCAATGCATGAGACTTCCAGATGCCCCGCATCCCTTGCTAACACTTGGTATTAACAGCATTTGTTTTGGTTTTCAATCTTAGCCATTCTAATGGTATATATGGTACTGCATTGTGGTTTTGATTTACGTCTCCTAATGACCATAGTGTTAAGCGTCTTTTCATGTATTTATTAACCATCTCTATATTTCCTTTGATGAAGTGTCTGTTCAAATAGTTTCCCCATTTTTTTAGTTGGGTGTCTGTTTTATTCTTAGTCAGGTTTGAAAGTTCCTTATATATTCTGAATAAAAATCTTTTTTATCAGATGTATGTCTTGATATTATTTTCATTTTATAAAATATATCTTTATTGTTCAGATTATTACAGTTGTTCCTCTCCCCCACCCCTTAGCTCCCCTCCACCCAATCCCACCCCACCCCATACCTTACTCCTCCTCTACCCACTGTCCTCATCCATAGGTGTAATATTTTTGCTCAGTCTCTGTAGGCACCCCCAAACCCCCTTCCCCCCAAGAATTGTCAGTCCACTCCCTTTCTATGCCCCTGATTCTATTATATTCACCAGTTCATTCTGTTCATCAGGTTTTTTGTTCACTTGATTTTTAGATTCACTTATTGATAGATATGCATTTGTTGTCACTTTGTTGTTCATAATTTTTATCTTTACCTTTTTCTTCTTCTTCCTCTTCTTAAAGAATATCCTTTAGAATTTCATATAATGCTGGTTTGGTGGTGATGAACTCCTTTAACTTTTTCTTGTCTATGAAGCTCTTTATCGGACCTTCAATTCTAAATGATAGCTTTGCTGGGTAGAGTAATCTTGGTTGCAGGTTCATGCTATTCATCACTTTGAATATTTCTTGCCCCTCCCTTCTAGCCAGGATAATATCTGTTGAGAAATCAGCTGACAGTCATAGGTAACTGTTTTTCCCTTGCTGCTTTTAATATTCTCTTTGTCTTTTGCCTTTGGCATTTTAATTATGAAGTGTCTCAGTATGGTCCACTTTGGATTCCTCTTGATTGGGGTTTTCTGTGCTTCCTGGATTTGTAAGTCTATTTCTTTCACCAAGTAATGGAATTTTTCTGTCATTATTTCTTCAAATGGGTTTTTAATATCCGGCTCTCTTTCTTTTTCTGGCACCCCCATAATTCAGATATTGGTATGTTTGAAGTTGTCCCAGAGGCTCCTTATGCTTTCTTAATATTTTTGGATTCTTTTTTCTTTTTGCTTTTCTGGTTGGATGTTTTTTGCTTCTTTGTATTTCAAATCTTTGATTTGATTCTTGTGATCCTCTGTATATTATTTTTTATCTCAGTCAATGTATGCTTAATTTCTGATTGTTCCTTTTTTATATCCTTGACTAAATTTCATATCTCACTAAATTTCTTGGAGTTTTCTAGAAGATCTTGAGTGACCTTATAACTGTGGTTTTGAACTCTATATCCAGTATTTTGCTTTCATCCATTTCTTTTACTTGTGACTTGTTTCTTTGTCTCTGTATTTCGGCTGCTTCCCTGTGTCTGTTTCTATGTATTAGGTAGTTGCTAAGTTTCCTTGAGTTGACAGAGTGACCTTGTGTGTTTGGTGTTCTATAGGGCCCAGTGGCTCAGCCTCCCTGGTCACCTGAGATGGAGGCTCTTGGTGCACCCCTTTGTGGGCTGTGTGCACAGTCTTGTTGTAGTTAACCTTTGATTGTTGTTGGTATCATTGGGAGGAATTGACCTCCATGTCAATTGGTTGTGATGACCAGCTATGTCTACACTGGAAGATCTGTTGCACAGGAGACACCCTATGGAGCAGGATTTGCTTCAGTAGGGCTTTGGTGGTCACTGAGTCTGCCCCTTGAGTGTGTCTGTTATGGTCTCACTCTGACCACTGTTACACTGGTTCTTGGATCTCCAAGGAGATGCAAGATCAGCCACTATCTAGGGCTGCCCAACAGAAGCAACAGAGATATCTGCAGATTCCTCCTCTTTGTATGGGGTTTGGAAGTGCCCAGAGGAGGCCCAGCTGTGAAGCAAGGCTAGCCAGTCTTTGGTCCTTCTTTTGGAAGCTCTGGGGCTCTCTGACCCAGCTGCAGTTTGACAGGTTTTAGGTCAAAGCACAGGCCATTCATATGCAAAAGCCAATGCCCACTGTTTGGGTGGGGTTATAAATTGGGTGGGGCAGGGTCTCTGGGAATCACCATGGCAGAGCAAACAGTTATGGCTGCCAGTCAGCCCTGAACCAGAGAATTCTCCGGTTCTTCTGCATCCTGTCCCCTGGTGCAAGAACAATGATCACAGCGACCCCCTCACCAGCCCACCCTCCCCCCAGGAAAGCAGCCCTCACGTTCCCGTCCTGATGCCAGACAGTCCAGTTTGTCCCTGTATGTACCTGGGTCCCCCAGAGTCTCACCCAGAACTGGAGTTCAGAGCAGCTGGAGCTTGATCTCCCTCCCGATTAAAAGAGCAGCACATCCAGGTGCCAGCACTTTCCCTGCCTCCACACCTCTTACCAGTCTCACTGCACTTTCTTCACCTCTCTAGTTGTGGAACTTCCACTCAGCCAGTTTCCCGATAGTTGTGGGTGGTAGTTGTTCTATCTTTTAGCAGTAATTTTGATATGGTTGTGAGAGGCATCAAGTATAGGTGTTTACCTAAGCCTCCATCTTGGTTCTTCTACTGTCTTGCTATTATTTTCTACTGGTCTGTAGCTTCACTTTAATTTGCTTTAAACTTTTATTGTCTTAAAACCAAATCCCCTCTTTTTATTTTTCAAAGGCTACACAATGGTTTAATAAATTTAGGTGTCTGGTGGGGAAACTGCATGACCGGTCTGTGATTGCAGATGGGACTTCCCCAGGGGCTCAAAGCTCTCATTGACCAACACTTCTGTTAAGAACAATGGGTTGGTTCTTTCAGGCTCTGACATTTTAGGAAGTTGTGCACGTGTGCACCTCTTACTTTCTCCTTGGGCTCCTCCCCTCTGCAGAGAGATAGTCTTCTCCTTTTAGCTCGCTCTGCACTGGTGACCAGAACAACACAGCCCCATCTCTGTCAGGAGCTGCCCTGTCAGAGAGTAAGGCAGGCTGAGAGGAAGGCACCAGGAGGACTGAGAGGATGGGCAACTCTCTGCTGAGGGAAAACAGGTGAGTGCAAACTCCCTACGAAAGACTAGAGGAGATGGGTTAGGGCAGTGGTCGGCAAACTCATTAATCAACAGAGCCAAATATCAACAGTACAACGATTGAAATTTCTTTTGAGAGCCAAATTGTTTAAACTTAAACTTCTTCTAATGCCACTTTTTCAAAATAAACTCTCCTAGGCCGTGGTATTTTGTGGAAGAGCCACACTCCAGGGGCCAATGAGCCGCATGTGGCTCGTGACCTGCAGTTTGCCAACCACAGGGTTAGGGCAATATAGTCAGAAATAGAAAAAGAGGTCTGCTCTTGGAAGAGAGGGGAGGGAAATTGAGTAAGAACTGAGAAGCATGAAGTGCCTTCTATATACCAGACACCAACTTCAATACCTTACAGATTTGGCTTTCTCCTGAAAATCATAGAGAGCAGCTGGTGAAAACAGCTGAAAGGAGAGGACTTCATCAAGGGAGGTCTATGCAGTAGAACACCTTTCTGAAGCCCAGGAAGGGATGTATTCCTGAGCTCTTAATGCACCATAAGAAGCTTAAGACATTATCACCTTTTTCTTTTTTTAATGTATTTTTATTGACATCAGAGAGAGAAAGAGAGATAGAAACATCAATGATGAGAGAGAATCATCAATCAGCTGCTTCCTGCATGCCCCACATTGAAGACTGAGCCCACAACCTGGGCATGTGTCCTGACTGGAGTTTGAACCGTAACCTTCTGGTTCCTAAGTCCACAATCAACTACTGAGCCACTCCGGTCTGGCAACACTGCCACCATTTTAATCACTATTTAAATTCAAAACAAATAGCAAGTTTCTTGCCATTATGAGGTCACGTCTACCACACTTCCTGCAACAAGTAAACAAGGGTCTTGAAATTGGTAGAGAACTTAACATTTCTGGACCTTAGTTTCCTCATTTCAAATGGCAGTAGAAATATACTGTAATATCTACCTTGGAGGGTTCTAATGTGTGTGATGCTGGCATAGTGCCTGACACATAGTAGGGTTCAATAATTAGAAGGTAGTTTTCTTGACCATCATCTTCATTAAAATCAAAACAGAATTGGCCAAAAGCAAACCCATCGCTTCCCACTTACTGGTTAGGGGGTCTTTAGACAAGTTGCCAAACTTTTGGCCTGTTTCCTCATTAATAAAAAAAATCATTTTATATATATATATATATATATATATAATTTATTCTGGGATTAAATAGAAAGTGTATATGTTATATATATTATATACCTTTATTAGTAGTATACATAGTATATATATATATATATAGTATATGTAGTAAGCATGTATAGTATAATAACTAGTATCTATAATATGTATATGTATATATGTATAAAGCATATAGTAAGTAGTGTCTAATTGTTAGTTTCTTTCTATTTATACCCCCAGCAAATGAAAAGATGGTTGTACAGGAACCAATCCAAACAATAAAACAATTTATTGGTGGGGTTTTTGTTGTTGTTTTTGTTAATCCTCACCTGAGGGTATTTCTCCATTGATTTATAGAGTGAAAGAGACAGGGACCCCAACTTGGCCAGGGATTGAGCCTGCAACCAAGATGCATATCCTTGACCAGAATCAAACCCATGATCTTTCAGTCTGCAGGCCAGCAGTTTATCCACTGAGCCAAATTGGCTAGTGTGGGGTTTGTTTTTTTTTTTTAATTTACCCTTTTTTCCCCTTGTATCCCATGCTCTTTGTCTTAGTGCTTTCTGTGAAAGAGGGCAATTTATACAAAAACAAAACCAATGCCCTCCCCCATTCCTGTGTATAATCCCTAAAACTGCACCAAGCAGATAAGCCTTTGTAAAGTCTCAGGGTCAATATGAGAATTCCAGACATTTGAGAACAAATTATTTGGGCTTGGTTGTGCATAGAAAAGATTGACAAACTCTTGTTATGGCAATGGAGAGAACATCAGATCAAAGATTGTGGTGTATGCTTTAGGAAGGCATACGTGAAGGCAAAAAAGGGAAGGTGAGGTGATCTGAGGTTACAACACAGATAGCAGAAATAAGGAAAGTTGGAAAAATTATGAAGAGAGGTAGGAAGCTTGAAAATACTTAACTCAGTCCTGGTATGTTGAGTTTTAGGTGGCAACAGAGCACTCAAGAGATACCCTGGGACCTGAGGAATCAAAACCTCAAGCAGAGAACATCCAGGTCAGAGCAAACACAGCAGAACCTCTCCCAGCCTTTGCTCCTGAAAAGTGAAGTTGGTCAGTTCCTGGGCATCACTTGCCCCACCATAGAGGACCCTGCTTAGACCCAACTGCAATTGTAATGATAGTAAATGAGGAGGCGAGAAAAGACAAAATCATTTTGAACCTTTGGACAAGAGATGTGCCATTTTGCTAGAAGCTTAGTGTAACTTGTAACAACTAGAAGACCCCCTATTTTCTATTGTCTCCTTGCTTGCTACCTCAGGTATCTTTGTGTTCAAGTTCCATCTCAGACATTTCATTTTTAAGCTCTAAGGTTCTATTTCTGAAATTACCATACCCCCCTCACCACTACAATTGTTGGAAGGTTTTTAGAGCAAAACATGTGTGATTACCTGGATGCTGTTAAACCAAAATGCTCTCAACAGTCCTCTCAACCGTGTCCTCTGAATGCCAGGGATCACTAATATATGGAAATAGTTCCCAGAGTCCAAGAATCCCAAAATGTGCCAAAGCCAGTTGTTCTGTGGCCTGTAGAGTCATCTGCACTTTCCCCATGATTTCAAGAAAAGGTTTTAAAGAATATCAATTAAAAAGCAACCATTAAGCCAAATCTTGGGTTAGGAGTTAGGGCCCCAGAGATGCCCCCCAATAGTATGCATTTCTTCATTGTTAGCTAAGGACATGTCTTAATACATGCAGTCCAAGTGATGAAACAGGACAGAGGGCCATGAACATTATAACAAGGGAGATATTGGGTAGGCTGGGGAGCCAGGCAAGCTTTGTGCAAGAGAGTGGAACCTGGAACTGCTGGCCCATAGTCTTGTGTCATAGACATTCATCTGGTCTCCTTCACAGAGGTTATCTGAACCCATCCCAAAACAAAACATCTTAATTAAAATCTAAGAATATATTGCAGAAACATTGAGTAGGGGAAATAACTTTAGCTTATATTTAACTTTACTTGACCTCCATGAGGTAAGCAACGTAAGTATCCTCATGTTATAGATTAAGAAACTGTGGTTTAAAAAGTCCAGAGGTAGTGAGCCAGAAACTCAAAATCAATAGTCTGCTTTCATCTCACCCCCATATCTCTCCTGTGAATATGATTTCTTAGCTTTAGTGTGATTTGATGGTTTTCTTCTGGTGTGTCTTCAGCCACAGAAACAGGAGCTATCACCAAATGTCGTAAAGTACTCTGAATACAGCCTACAGAAAAGGACGCACTATAGCCATGACTCTCAGCCCCAAAGGCTCTAATGGTACATTCACCCTCAACAGTGGTCGGCAAACTCATCAGTCAACAGAGCCAAATATCAACAGTATAATGATTGAAATTTCTTTTGAGAGTTTTAAATTTAAACTTCTTTTAACGCCACTTCTTCAAAATAGACTCGCTCGGGCAGTGGTATTTTGTGGAAGAGCCACACTCAAGGGGCCAAAGAGCCGCATGTGGCTCGTGAGCCGCCGTTTGCCGACCACTGCCCTAGGACACTCAGCCACTCTAGGGCCCACAACCAAGGTCATGTGCAGCAGCCTCACCTCCCTTGCCCTTTCTGAGGAACTTCCTGATAAAGCTCACTGGGGAAGATATCGTTGGGGGGGTGTTTTCCAAAAGTCTTTACATAGTGTTACTGGAACACACAGTGTTTATGTGGGATTTGACTGCACCTCATCTTCAGAAAGATGCCCAGAGGATACTTTAGACTTCAGCCTAGATGTCTGCCTACAGTTGAGATCTGGCCTTTCTATCATAAAGAATATAAAAAGGCAGATTTGATGATCTCCTGAGCCAGCTAGCATAGCTATGTTCTTAGTTCCTTATTCATTTATCAAATACTTATTGAAAATGTATTTTCTGTGTGCCAGGTAGTGTGGCATATGTTGGTGGTATATATCATGATGTAAGCATGGTCCCCGCATTATGAAGCTCACAGTCTACTGTGGGATATAGACAAGCGAGCAGGCAATTAGAACACAGTGTGTCCAGAGGAAATTCAGAGCGCAGTGTAATCCTGTGTATTAACTAACCCATACCTGGAAGCAATTTCTAAAATGTCCACACCCTTTTTGCCTTGATTTTCTGGAGATAACTCTGCATGACCAGCATCACCAGGGGCCAGGTAACTCACTGGAAGTGAGAATGAGAGCCCTTTTCCTTTTCTGAGAACACAAAAGAAGTTGTCTTCCCTAATTAGGAGTTGAGAGTGTCATCTTCATCTTTCCAAAGGCAGTTAATGTCCTGAAAGGATAGAGGCATCCTAGCATGATGTGTCCAAGTCACCAAGAATAAATGCTCTCTTGGAGAGAGAGAAAAAAAAGATTTTCACAGAAATGTCACGGGGAAGAGAGTGACCCTACCAAAGCTGTGGAAACCAACCTGTGATCTGTGTCATCTCTCCGGTATTGTAGGTGCTGGGACCACCACATGGCTGAGGGGTGTTTCTGCCTCCCATGGTGAGTGAAGAATTGTTTTCAGGGGTTATTTCCCTACCTGTGGTTTGAGTGTGGTATTTGCTGTAAGTTGCCTGTGAACTCCCTGCTGTCGGTGACATAGCGGAAACCTGTCACTAGCCCTGACTATCATCTGACTTAGGAAAGTGATGTTTCAAGTTTGCTTAAACACACACACACACACACACACACACACACACACACACACACACACACACAAAACAGGAACAAGAGTCTCATGGGTATTGGTGCTCCTCAAATGGGAAAGCCTCAGAAGCAAGGATGAAACTGGCTACCAGTGCAGAGAAAGACCCCTTACCCACACTGTGAATCCCAGAGTCTCCGTGTACAGCACACATTTCTATCCTTTGCACAGAAAATTTATAACCAAGGTGATCATGTAAGTCATTATACAAACTGGGAAACCTTTGAGAGTGACAGGGATGCTAAAAATAGTTAAGGGTCACTAAGTGGTTGGTAACGATATTTAACTACACTGTCGTAGCAAACCAGGACATATGGTCATTCTCCTTAGAGCAGATGCTGTCCTTGACTCCTGAGATGATAGGGCTTCTATTTATTTACATTGTATGCTTTCCAGGGGGTCATATATATACTGTGGTTACCTCTGGGCATATATGTCAGCAATTTCAGACATACCTGATATATCTATTTTGTTCATTTGTTTGTTTCGAGATTATGGATTGGGATTAAGGCTGGGATTTGAAGTAACAATGGCTCCTTAACTCACATGATATGAAAGAAATTAATATTTTGTCAAAAAAATCTCCCAAAATGCTACTATAACATCACCATAATTCTTCACCTCTAAATCAATTTTATATCAGCTGTAGAAAAGGGAGAAGAGAAAGAAAAACACAAAAAAATTAGATTCTACTTGGTCTCCTTCCTTTTTCCCTTTCTTCTCTCCTCTTATTTCTCTATGCTGAAAAAAGTAAGAAAAAAGCCTATAACTTTAACAAATGAAAAAGTTAAAAATAAATTTTTATAGAAGATATAATTTCCTTTGAGAGTTTCTGAATTTTGAAATAAGCAATTTATTTTCCTTCTCTTTTGCAGGAAAAAGATACACATTTTTAAAGTCAGGCAAGATTTCCCAAAGGAAAGTAAGTTATTGCTTTCACATCATTTTCACTTTTGATAGACTTACACTTTCAAATTTCCCCTTCTCCGTGTTCCCAGAGCTCGGTGGGAATATTTCTGTATAAAACTTACACATTTTTTGCTGCAATTTGTCCTCCTGTATGGCTTTGTTTCTCCACTAGACTGTGAGCTCATTGAAGCAGGGATTGCCTTATTGATCTCCATATGCTTCAGTTAGTCCCTAGGTTTGGAGGCTGAAGAGGTTAACTGGGAACAGTAAATGCAAAAGGTGGAGGTCTGAGGCGCTCAGGAGCAGCAGCAAGGAGGCCAGCCTGGGCACAGAGGAGGGGCAGGGCCTGGTGGTCACATTTAGGAATGGAGCTTCTCTCTTGAGAACTGCAGGGCTTTGAACAAGGGGCATTTGAGACATCACCCATGTTGTTGTGCTGAACA
The DNA here is from genome assembly GCA_027563665.1 of Antrozous pallidus. Lineage (NCBI taxonomy): Eukaryota > Metazoa > Chordata > Mammalia > Chiroptera > Vespertilionidae > Antrozous > Antrozous pallidus. The sequence continues at coordinate 70,346,665 of CM050514.1, forward strand.
CCAGTTGTGGTCAGGAATGGCAAAAGCAGGTGCTGAAAGACCACCTAGGAGTTGATGCAATGGTCTCTGGTGACAGAACAGGGTTGAAGTTAAGGAGAAAAAAAGGATTCGAGGAGAGAGTGGTGAATGGTGCCACAAGAAAGAAAGAAAATAGGAAAGTATAGGCCTGAGGACAGGCCACTGCATTTCTAAGAAGAAACACAAAGTTTTCCTTCACCTCCTGGGCTTAAAGAGGAGAGCCTAGCTCATTCATTCTGAATCTTAGAAACTAACCCTGTAATGTGTGCGAGTGAATAATACAGCCCTCCCACCCCTAGCCCTTTTACCCAGGGGAGTTGTGGTTCCTAGGAAACCCTAATCTGCATCAGAGAAAAAGATGGTAGAAACAAGGCCAGTTCTGCTGAAACTCACATGCCCTTTTCCTGTAGGATAATCAGGGGAGCCCAGCAGGGCCACGGGCTTCATGAAGCTGTGAGCCTCCTGAGTGTCAGTAGGGAGAAAGAATAAATCCAAACACATATGATCAGGTGGCTAATATGGGCCCACCCATCTCCTGGGTAGGGTGGTATCATGAGGCTGTCAAATGAAAGCTCAGATTTGCTTATTGTGCTGGTGTGTTTGCAAGGAGTAGCAAGTGTGTCCATTTGCCTCTTGACTGAATGGACAGGGCCAACTGCTTTTGAAAAATTGGCCTGCTTCTGTTTTTATTTGCAACAGGTTCAGGAGTGGGAATGTTTAGCTTAAGAGTTTTCTCCGGCAAAGCTCTCCTTGTGAGCATCAGCCTCCATGCTATCACCCTTCCCCATCACCTACAGTAAAAACTACAGCCCTCCCCTGCATTGTGGGTCTCTTGTAGGCCCTTTCCTGCGCTAGGCTGTGAGCCCCTTAAATACAGGGACAGTGTCTAGTTATTTGTCTCTTCAATGCCTGGTGCAGAGCAGGCATGCAATGAATTTTGTGTAAAAAAAGAAGAAATGAGAGGGCAGGAGGGAGGGAAGTGTGATTTCTTAACTGAAAACCCACCAAATAAGTCTCCCTCCACTCATCTCTCAGCCTGTGCACAGCTCTGGACGTGTCTTGTTTCGATGACCTTGCCATTCCCCAGGGATGAGGATGAGGGGTACCCCTGATAAGGGCTATCCCAGCTGTTGCTTGGCTCTCTGATTGCTTATATCCAGTCCCCCCTCAAACCTCCCCATGACCTGAAATTCATTGAGTGTATTTTCTTTCTCAGGTGGAAGAACATCCTCTGCTATCCAGCAGGTAATATGAGCACCTCTAAGCCTTTTTTGAGTTGATGGTAAAAAAAAATGTAGACACTCCAAATGGCAGGAAAAGTTGGCCTACAAGACCCCTTCTGACCTAGACATGAAAGAAAGCTATTATGTGCTCATTCTTCTAAGCCCCAGGATGTATGCAGGCCTGATGGCAGAAGCAGCAGCACCTCTGTTGTACTACGTATTGAAAGAAATGAATATTTACTGAGCACTTAGCTCATGCCAGGCAGTGTGTTGAGCACTTTGCGTGCATCATCTCACATAACAGTCACAACAACCCTTTAGATTGGTCCGACCCCCGTCCCCATTGTTCAGAGGACAAAACTGAGAGATTAAGTGAAATTCCCCAAAGCCAGGCAGCTTTTGAGATGACAGGGGCCTGATTTAGAACCAAGCCTCACTCCCAAATCCTTGCTCTTTCCTGTGTACTTTGCTTTTAATCTCCTGATATTTCATTGACTGAGTCCTTCTCTTTCATCATTTCCCTGTATATTATCTGGACTAGGTGGTTAAATATCAACCCAATCATATTTAGGTGTCATGAGAGTGTTCTCTTTTGTAAGAAGGGGCTGTTTTCAGGGTCCTGAGACTGGGAATTACATGGGATGGCCAGGACTCCCATTGGAACAGAGGCAGAAAGCATGGGCCCGGGAAGGCTGAATACTCCAGGCATTATGAGTGTTCTGGCTGGCTGGACTAGGTGTGTATAGAGGGGCAGCCATTCAGGAAAAAAGGCCAGGGGATGTGGTTTGCAGAAGCCAGACTTTGCCCAGGGTCAAGCCTATGTTGAGACTGAAGCGTGAAGAGAATGACAAGAGGCCAAGTCTTGATGATGGCTTTTCTTTGACCAGCAGGACAACACTGACCAGAATTCTGCAGAGGAGCTGTGCTACACCCTCATCGATCACAGGGTCCTTGGCAGGAGACCATCAGGGAACTCTGCCGAGCAGTACTATGAGAACGTTCCCTGCCAGGCCTGGAGCCCCAGAGAGTTGCCAAGAGGAACCGAGACTGAATATTCACTTCTCCATGTGCCTTCTGCCCCTAGGCATCCACCTGCCCCAGAAGGTGAATATGAGCTTTTCCACGTCCAGTAGAATCTCCTCTCACACGCTGCAAAAGCCATGTCTACATACACACCCCTCTGAAGCTGAGTTTTCCCATTCCTAATGAAACAGTGGACCAACATGTGTTCTCACTGCCACCTGCACACAACAGCCTTTTCTACAGGACTTTCTGCAGAACATGGTTTGTAAACCACAGAGCTTCTTAGATCCTACTCAATATTAAACATCCAAACACCACTGATGATCCTGAAACCACTCTTTGAGAAGGGAAGCACCATATTTGGCTCCAAGTGGTTTTGGAAATGGGCTGCTGTGCTCAGAGGCAGGCGGGGCTCCCTGGTCACAATGGTTTTCGCTCCTCTGTCCAGGTTTTTCTTATAAAATGTCCACATGGTTGTCTTTTAAAGTCACAAGGAACCCACCCATTCCACACGTGTTTGTGCCCCCCCCCCCACTCCTGGCCTTCCAGGTGGGTGCCTGTAAGTTCTGCTCACTCCATGCCTGTAAATGGGTCCTTTGCATAGTGTCCTTTCACTTTCTGGCTCTGGTGGCTTAGTTGGATACATGGGTTGAATCAGTACATCTCAAGCCAAAATTTTATGTAACTATTATATCATTTGAGTCCATATATTTTTTAACTTTTCATTTATATCTTAGTAAAAAAAAAAAACAAAGCATCAAAGAATGATAGAATAGAAAGATCTTTGGAGATCCTACTCCCACTGTCTTTTTTTGGCTCATTACCCCAAAGTAAATTTGCAAGTTAGTGGCAGAACCTCATCTGGAATCTGATTTCCTGGCTTCCAATTTAGTGTTCTTCCCATGTACTTGCAATGTACTCTACTCTATGGTATGTATGTGTATTAAGTAATATGTCTTATATAAAATATGAATAAAATGTCCATGTGGGGAAAATAACACATACAGACATCCTTTCTCTGCCAAGTACTTTTTCATATGCTCTGATTATTTATTTTCCCTCATTTTTTCTTCAGTATTCCTAGAATTATGTGTGCCCCTAAAAGAGAGGTCATCAACCCTATGGCCAATGGGCCATATCTAGCCAACTGCCTGTTTTTGTAAATAAAATGTTATTGGGATAATACAGCCATAGTCATTTGTTTACCTGATAGGTAATGTTAGAGATACCACAGGAGATTAGTTTGTAGACCCTTGCCCTAAACAATCAGAATTGAGATGAACTAAACAGAAATGTGTTTGAGTATTAATGTAACTCATAAGAGCAGGTACCAATAAAATGGTATAGGAATATTAAACCACAAATTAGATGACTGAGCTCAATAACAATTAACAAATTAGACTATTTCTATATTAGCACCTGTGTTTTCAACTTCCTGTTTTAACCGATGCATTGTCTTAATTTTAGGGATTTTAAAATAGTAAGAAATTTGTGAAGCCAATCACATCCTAGTATCTTATCGTCTGTTAACTTCTTGTTTTTAGCAGAACTCTTTCACATGGAACCATAACTTTGACACAAGTTCAAAAGGAGGCATGGGTGGTGGCAGGCAATACCTTACAAGACATTAACATGATGTAGGAGACAGTGTGTGAAAGCCAGAGTCAAATAATGAATTATTTAAATTCTGGTTCTATCTTTTCCTCTTTCCATGAACTTGGAACTTGGAGGCTTAACTTTTCACCCAAAAACATGATGATTACATCTAATGTATGTAAACCATTTAACACAGATCCTGAATACCTGGAGCAAAGGGAAACAAAAAACTTCACGATGTAAGAGAAACCATTGGTTGATGTACCTGGTAATCCAGGGTATCCATCAGTCCTCCAGCAAGGCTGAAACCCAGAATTCTGAGCTTTATACCGGAAATTTTGACTTGGATATTGAACTGTTGTGGAAGCTGATAGGTTCAAATTTTTTCAATATAACATGTAAGTTATATTTGTTTGAGTCTTACCATGTGACAGTATTACCTGTCTGAAATATGATATGCCTTTGATCAGGGACATATTAAGTATAAATGCTTAACCAAAGGAAGTTGTTCTTATAATGAAATTTGAGGGATTATGAAAGGAAATTAATTTTTAAGTAGAAGAGTCCTTTGGGAGTGCTTTGAAATACCTACAATGTCTGTATATATTGCTGACCCTTTTTACAGATTTCAGGATTTCTGATAAAAAGCTGTATATCCTCATCACAGAACATGCACACACACACACAATATTTGTATACAATTTTAAGGGGTTGAGGATGCAACCCCTTAGTTAACACATTCCTGTTCTTGATTTTTTTTAAAAATGAGACCGAGGATTTGAATTTTACCCTCAAGTCACAAATATATCAGAAACTCCCTTCCCCCAGGCCGGTCTCAAGTGTACACAGTCAAAGTTCACAGAGGCACATTTTATGCAGCTATTGTGGGCTCTGTGGTTTCAGTTTTACGTTCATACTTGCACCTATAAATAATCCCTGAGTCAGTAAATACTTTCTTATTTAGAACATAAGAGAGGTACAAGAAAAGGGCAAAGGTGCGGAAAATCAACCGTTGATAACAGATAAATTCAAATGTGGACATTAGTAGGACAACCTTGAGTAATGAGGGCTACAGCTATCCTCAGGAGTGGAAGGGCATAGGCAGAATTAAAAAGGTGAGCCCCAAGACCCAAAGAAGTCTTCAGAGAATAGGAGATTCCGTTTAAAATTCTGTGACTCCGTTCTCTTCTAAGTCAGCATCTTGCATTCAAAAAGTAACTTGAAAGCCACTGGATCTGAGCATGCCTTTCCTACAAAGTTGCTCCCCCTTTCCTACAAAAAGGTCTTTTGCAAGGCACTTGGGAAAGGATTGAGCATCATCATAATCCCATAATCTTCTACAACCTGATGATCACACTTCTCAACTCATCCCTATCCTCTCTCTACTCATGCTCCTTGAAAATTTCCAGATGTTAACCAAGCCTGAACTGAACATGACCCTGTGGCACTTATCAGGGCAGAAGGCCATTGATGGTTTGTGGTTGCCAAGTGGGCTGAGCTGTGCTCCCCCAAACTGGGGAGCTCTGGGCTTGTCCTCCCACCTGTCGAGGCCTTAGTTTCTTAACTATAAAAAGAGGGGACTTCCTTCTAACACTAAGAGGATATTTTTCTAATTATAAAGAAAAATATTAAAGGATGTGTCTGCATGCAGCTGTGAGAAATGCAGTAATATTGTGAATCAACTTATTTTATAGTAATGGGACAGAAATGGGAGCAGAGGAATATTGAGAGAAATAGCTCCCATTTTTCTGAGCACCTGATCATATTTTGAATGGGGCAAGGAGACTGTGCACCTAACCTTAATAAATCACAAGCATAAGTAAAGAAAGGCAAACCTTTTTATTCAAATCCCACCGCTACTTCAGAGTCAGTTTATGTCTACTTCCCAGGCAAAAATTTTTCTGATTACTAGTATACTATACTGGATACTCTCTTCTCTGACCACACACAGCTCTATATTTTATCTTTATTTAAATTTAACACTTGGCTTTTTTTTTTACCCTGTTGTTTCTTGTTTCATTTATTCAGAGCTTAATCCCTGTAAAACCAGAAGTTTCTTTCCTTATTTTTGTCTTCTTCTTCACTGTTGTCTTCTATAGTCTTCTGTAAAATTCATTATTAAAAAAATCTACAGAGCTAAGTCAAATTGTGAGGCAAAAAATAATTAAACACATGGATAGAGTTTTTTTTTTAATAGTGGGGTTGCAGGTTCCTCTAATCTGTCTGTATCCTTTCTGTCCATATCTAAAGGACTTCCAGAAAAGACCAGTCTCAAAGTATTCAATTATTTCACAGATATTTGTTAAAGCCTTATTATGCACCAGGTGTTATGTTCGTCATTAAAATGTGTGATTACCAATAGATCTGATAGCAGAGTAGTGTATATGTAAGTGCCATTTTATCCAAACCCTCCAAATGCTTTTGTCACAAAGTTCAGGTCTTTCCACACCACATGGGTTAAAGAGTGCACTCTATGGAAAATTCTATGAATTGCAAGTGGTCAAAACCCAGGACAAGGTGTTTACATCTTGGTGTTTTCCAAAGGAGAAGGGAAGATGAAAACCAACCCCATCTTGATCCCAGATATGAATCAAGCTTTCCTTCTAGTGCCAGGCCTTTCAAACACCTGGGCCTGCCAGAGAGGGCTCTGGGAGGAAGTGGAAGGGATCAAAGCACCCGCCCTGCATTCACTGAAACAGAGAGGAGGACTCAGCCCACCCCAGTTCAATCTTACTCCCTCAGAAGGGGAAGCTGCCCTCAGGGAAATGAAAAGATCACTTCCAACACCATTTACTACAAGAAACACCAACCCAAATCATGGCCCTGGAGAGTCAACATCAATGAAGCAAAGGTAAATGGGACAGCACAGAGGGCAAAAATAATTTATTGTAAATATTTTTAAATCCTTTCCCATGAAAAGTCTTCATTATTTTCTAAAAAGTACAAATACATTAAAGCTTACACTTGACATGTAAAAAATAAAGAGGAAGAAGGATAATTCACCTGTTTTGCTAGTTTGCGGAACTATCCTCAAAATGAGACAGCGTTACAATAAATGCATCTTCTAGCTCAATAAGAAAGTTTTCACATTATCCAGAGTTCCTGGGTCCTAAAGAGCTTAATGCAATCGCTTCTTGGCCTTTTGGCTAAGATCAATTGTAAAGAGCTTAAGGCAAATCTACCTGAGACAAGACTCAGACACCCCCACACACAGCTGTCCCCATACTAACTTCCACTTAAGGTCAACCTGATTGAGATATTAGGCTAAAAAAGCTCTCATTCTAAGACCACAAACTCTTTCTCCTGGAAAATTCCCAGCAATTTCCCCAAAAAAACAAATACTCTGATCCCTCATTACAGGCAATGACTGAGCCAGTTACCAATATTCTCCCACCCTGTTAAATGAACTGGCGTTAAGCTTATAACAGTTTGTTTCAGAGAGTGGTTCTTCTGTTTCAAAACCAACTTTCATCAGCCCTACAATAAAAACCTGAAGACACTGAGTCCTACTAGAAGGCCATAACACTCGACATGAAAAGCCAGTGTGTAATAGTTCTAGCAGACAGTTAGGGTTCTTAATGATTCCCTGATGGAAAGTTGTGAAAATATACATGGAAAAACTATCCAAAATGAGAGCAGAGTGTAAAATTCACAGGGAATCATGTTTTTAAGAGAAGTGTTTAAGAGTCACAGGAGCAATGAGGAGATGCAAAATAATTTTAAAAGAACATCTTCTTTCTGCAGCTATTGATAACACAGTGACCATGGATGATGTGCCTACAGCTGGTTTGCTAAAAAATGCAGCTACAGGTCATGAAGGTGGACACATGACTGTGCTATTCTGGTCTTAAATGCCCTCTCTATCCTCACAGGCTTGTTTAGAGGTAGATTAAATACAAGGTTGAGTGGGGGAGGGATTCAGTGAGCCACTGGCTCAGTTCTCCCTCACCTTGCTGCCGCCTCTCCAACAGCACAGGCTGGCAGGATCCTGCCCAAAAGTCTAACCCAGCACTAAAGAGAAAGTGTCCACATGGAGGTGGGGACAGGTAGGGCTTCAAGAATAGCAGTGACCCCACACCACAAGGTCCACCCTGCTACCCCGTCACCCCTGCCCCATCTGGTTTCCTGCCTCTACCACCAGTGGAACCAGGGCAGCTCTTGCTGTTTTGCTGGATGCCCTACTGTGCACAATCAGGAGAAAAAGGACCGTACCTAGCCCTCTCATCACTTCAAATTCTTCCAGTTAATTCACAGTATCTTTTCTGTAAAATAGAATTATCTTCATCCCACAGCTCAGGGAACACTGCTTCAGACTGGCCTCTCCCACTTCACTCTGAAAAGAAAATACAAACAAAAGATGCTAAATGCTTAAGAATTATGATTAATTCAAACACCCATAGTTTCATTTGACTTTATTTGGTTTGAATATATACTTGTATAAAATTGGAATATTGTAAATTCCTCTTCAGTCAACACAAACACAATCTCCGAGTCATTTCCAAAAGGCAAATACCACATTGTTCGCTCATTTGTTTGAGTATAATTCATGAAAAATAACATTTGATGAGGCCTTTTGGATACTGAGGACATTTTAACATTTAGTCCTTTTTCATGATCTCACTATAAAAATACCTCTAAATTTTCAGGTGTTTTTTTTAAAGGTGCACAGTGTGACATGAGAAATCCAGATGAGATAAATGGTGTGAGGCGGCCTGGCTAAGGGGGTGGTATCCATACAAGGACCTGAGACACTACATAGAGAGCCCTTCATGCTCCACCACAGGCTTCTCACAGTTGACTGGGGGCTGGGTAGTTCTTTGCAGTAGAGAGCACTGTAAGAAGAAGAATCCCTGACCTCACCACTACATATTATTATCCAACATACAATCTCAATAGTGACAACTAAAAATGTCTCCAGACAGCCCTGCCTGGTGTGGCTCAGTTGGTCAAGAATTGGACGTGCACCCAAAGGTTGCTGATTGGTTCTCAGTCAGGGCACATGCCCAGATTGTGGGCTTGATCGCCTTGTAGGAAGTACACAGGAGGCAGTCGATATTCAATGTTGTGCTTTCACATCAATGTTTCTCTCTCCCTCTCCCCTCCTTTCTATCTAAAAATCAATAAACTATTCTTAAAAATAAATAAATAAATAAATGTCTCCAGCCATTGCCAAATATTCCTGGAGGGAAAGAGGGGAGGGTGCAAAATTGCCCTCAATGAGGATTAGTGCTCTTTGTCTAAACTCTTCCAGTTTTCTGGAGAATCTATGAACAGCCAAATTGGTTTCCCTTGATGTCCCAGGGATAGGATTCACTCTGGCTTCTCTGCTAGGAGCCAACTAATCAGTTTACCCCTCTCCCCCCACCCCAAATAAAGCAAAACAAAACCCTGTAAACCCCATTCACTGTGCTCACTGCCTGGAGCCCCATCCTCTCCACTCTCACCGAAACCTGGGTTTGCCTGTGTTGCCCTCAGTCTACCAGCTGACTCCTTCACATGTAAAAAACTTGTGCAAAATAACTGACCCAGATCCAAAATAGATCCCGAAGCCCCAACAAAGTCAATGTTTTACATTTGCAAAACAGACTTCTTTCTACTCCTTAGACTGGGACCCCGCCAGTACATAATGTGAACAAGCTCAAAGACACGGGAGGGAAAGGTCATCCATTAAAAAAAAAAAATGCCTTTACCCTTGAGAGTATTATGCTTACATGAAATAAGTCAGACAAATACTATATGGCCTCGCTTGTATGTGGAATCTAAATTTTAAAAAAAGAAAAAAGAAAAAGAAAGAAAAAGAAACTCATAGCTAAAGAAAGCAGATTGTTAGTTCAATGAGGGACAATTTGGGTGAAGGTGGTTAAAAAGAACAAACTTCCTGTTATAAGTAAGTACTGGAGTGTAATGTACAGCATGATGACGTAGTTCACACTGTTGAAAGTTCTAAGAGGGTAGATCCTAAAAGTTCCTGTCACAAGGAAAAAAAACTCTCATTGTTAAAAAGAAAGCAACAGACTCAAAATGAAGTCTTACTGCCCCACCAAGTCTTACTGCCTCATAAAAAAAGCCGAAACACAATCAGCCTGGAATTTCCTGGTCAGCAAGAGTGAGGTCACCTGCCTGATAAAATCCCCTGTCTTCCCATAAGGGAAGGTCACCTTGCCCGAAGCCCATTCTTTTCATTTCCTTGCCCTGCCCTTTTTCTGCTTATAAAAACCTTTCATTTTTTTTACAATTGCTCTGAACACCTCTCTGTTTACTAAATGGGCTGCTTCCAGATCCATTTAGATCTCTAAGTTTACTCAGTTGCATTTTTGTTCCTTTACAGTAATAGTATGAGATGACAGGTATAAATTGAACTTATTGTGGTAATCATTGTAAAATATGTGTCAAGCCAATTCTATCTCAACTCTAATAAAATTTATATATATATGTGTGTGTGTGTGTGTGTGTATGTGTGTGTGTGTGTGTGTGTGTGTATTTTTTAAATCCTTTCTGATTATAATAGTAAGGAAAGTTTTTATTTTTTATAAGGCATTAAAATATGCCTGCAGCTAGGTCAAATAGTCATTGTATTTCCAAATCAGAAAATGAGAAATACACACAAAATATCCCAGGAACCCAAATTAGAGCCTAATTGAAAGTTTTAACTCTAAAGTACACACACATATGAACCCAAAAGGAACCACAGGCTGGCCTCAGATTCCTTGGAATCTGTGAAATTGTAAAATTTTGTGTAGGGGAAGGAATTGTGTGCCTTTTATTCTGGAGAGAAGGTACTTGGTTGCTCTCATCCTCTAAGCCTTAGAGTCTAAGGGGCATACGAACCCAAAAATGTTAAGAATCTCTGCTCTTTGAAGAATTAAAACATTATCTTTATGAAAAACTAGTTGCCCAGCTCTTCACAGGCATGGGGGTAACCCGACAAGTCCCTGGAACATGTGAGAGTGGGGAACTGACGTAAGCACTCACAGGGTTTCACTTGGTCCCTCCCAGGGGCCTTGCCTATCCCTGCCACAGCCATCTCTTCTCTTTCGTTGTAGTTTACCTCTCACTTGTTCTCTCTCTTGCCCTACCTGCCTTCTCTTATCTTTTTCTTTCCTCACTTCCCAAATGGTCACTGTCCACCCTTCCATTTGAGAGGGGCCCGATAGCCATAGTTCTGAAAATATTTAATGGCTGAAATGCTGCTCAGGCATGCTATGGAAAATGGATGTGGGGGTCACAGGATTCCCCAGAGGAAATGACTGAGAGAAAAAGGACAATCTCCTGGGGAGCAGAAACTGACTGGCTTACATGGCATCCCTGGGGCCAGGGACAGAGCCCGACTGGAAAATGCCTTTGAGGCTTTGAGGCTGAGCTGTTCTCTGGCCTCTAAAGCAACATCCCCTCTCCCCACTTTATCATACTCTTAACCTCACAATCCTCTGAAGTCTTTCTCACACTCCTACTCCCCCACCTACATTTGGAAAGAGCTGGTAACCACAGTATGTGCAGAGAGGGCTCGGAAAATCAAGGCCAGTCACCACAGCAGGTGGCCAAACATCTCATGCAGGGTAGATTTTCTGCCCCCTCACCTCTACGCAGGAGGGGCCCAGGTTTCTTTCTTTCTAAAATTATTGTAGAGGGTGCATAACCCCTCCACTCTACACATGTATGCTGTCTGTCTGGCCCACAGACACACCTTATTTATCCAGATGCTCTGTGAGGAAACCATTTAGGAGACTTTCCCAGTGAACTGAAATTTGGCCTTCTGAATGTCATTGTTTCTGTTTAGTGTGTGTGTGTGTGGCGGGGGGGGGGGGGGGGGGGGGGGAGAGTATAAAAAGCTTTAAGAACTGCTAAAACTTTCTGCATTCTTAGGCCGAGATTAATCTACTTCACCTCCAGCCACCACAATAAGCACAGACTCTCGTGCTGAAGTCCCACGAGGGCTCTATAAGCTCTCTGTTCCCCTCTCCTGACACTGGGCTGCTGGCACTGTGCCTGGTGCTACACGTCTCCTTCTATTTGCCTTTTTCATTCTTTCCACTAGTATTTACTGCTAATGTGCAGACAGTGTTTCTGACGGATGTCCATGAGAAAATGAGACCCAATGAGGCACTCTGGGGCTAAGGAGAACTGGTACATCTCAAGGAGGACTCGGAAGGAAGCGAGGAGAGATGGAGAAGAAAGGCCAGAGCTTCAGCAGACACATGGAAGAACATGTCAACTCTGTGGCCATTCACCTCCCCACCTTCCTTTTGCCAAGTCTTGTCACAAAAGTTATCCTGATAAGCGGGATACAATCTTATATTATCTCAATACAAAAAGATTTTTATTTGCTTTATTGTGATTCTCTCTTCATTATGGTGGTCTGGAACCCAAAGCACAATATCTTTGAGCTTGCATGTCAGTGAACTACAACAAGAAAACTTCCAACAATCCTCATCTTTATAGTTTAATTGCTTTTTCCGTGATTTTTTCCCAACTACTCAGTCTCGAGGACAGGGACTGTATAACTTCCACAGAATATGGAACATCACCTACACAGAAATCAACCCGAAATCTCTGTCCCCAGTCTGGTTCACCTGTTTACCATCCCAACTCTGTCTTCCTGACATGCTCGACTCACCGTAGAGCAACAGGGACTCCGGATCAAGCCCCAGAGTCTCACAGCCAGACAGGTTCTGATCATGGAAATCCTGTAGCAAAATACCCAGCACCAACTCCTCACTCATCATATACTTCATAAAACTGTCATCTTCTGACGGAACCCCAAACTGCAGGTGGTAGGTTATGGTGGCATTTTCCTCTCTGAAAGGCAAATTAAACAGAGAAAGTCAAACAAACAGAATCGCACTGCAAGTCTGGAAACTGGTTTTAGCAATAACATTTCTTCTTTTAGTTCCTCATGTTGGTCCAAGTACAAAATAGCAAAGGGTGTGCTGTCCTGGAAGAATCCTCTTCCACAGGCCTTCCACAGAATATTCTGGTGATCCTCCCCTCCTTCTCTCCTTTAGAACACAGCCCCTAGGAGCCCACGGAGAGAGACCACTGAAGGGAGAGATGGGACCCAGCGATTGTCAAGGAGCTCAGGGCCCACTGTCTGCCCCGGCTCCAGCCTTTGACCCCCAGGCAGGCTAGGAAACCCCTGTTCTCCAGTATTCCCTTCTGCATGTGCTCACACAACACCTCTTTCCCTGCCCCAACAAGTGCAGGTTAGTCAGAGCAATTTCCTTTAGCCAGTTCATTAATGTTTAAGGTAGGGCCCAAAGCTCCCTGCCTTCAGGCGTGCATAACTCTTTGGCTCCCACCCCATATGCCAGCAGAAAATCATTCCTCCCTGCATTGACCCCAAACTAAGAAACTTGTTCTGTCCCATTTCCACCCCTGAGGCTGCCAGCAATGGTTCTCAAGAAGAGGACCTGAGGAATTTTTCCCATTATCAAAATAAAAATAATCATAGGGCTATTCTCAGTTAATGAGTAGATTATATTATAAGTTAAATGCTACCCCAACGTTTAGGTTTTCCACAATTACCCTATTAGTTTCAAGATGACCCAGATTAGAGCAAGCAATAAAATAATTAAGAGGTAGCCACATCTGAGACTATTGCCTTAGGGCGTTTTATAGACAGGCCAGTCCCAGTAGTGAGTGCTGTAAGCAAAGAGCTCCCTCTTGTGGCCAGAGGTCATCTTAACATTAACGTGGCTGAAAACAAGTTTATACAGACAGCCAAGAAATGTGCCAAACCCCGTGGTTTAAATAAATGACAGTCAAACTGTAGGGAAACAGTTTTAAGGATGCCACAACAGGCAGGCTGAAAACTGTGCTTTCAAACTCTAGGCAAGTACTCCCTGTGCCTTACCTTCTAATTATCGCTAATGATGGTCACATATTGACTCACAGCCACTCTGTGCTCCCATAAGCAAAGGGTTGGCTTATGGAAAGGACTAAAGGCTGACTTTCATAAGACAAGATCAGATGCTGAATGAGAGGTTTGCTCCCACTGTCATTCTAACAAGTCAGTCTTGGGGTAAAAATGTACACAAGGCTGAATTCTGAAGGGAGGAGAAGGATTTTCAAGAAAGCAGAGAACTCTGTGGGCTCTGCTTCATCTGCCCACCACCTGAGTGGGTCCAGCAGCGGATGAACCAATGGGCCCTTCCCAGGTTTTCATTGAGGGGGGCTGGGACTGAGGTCAGGATAAAACAAATGTCTGCAGGCTTGTGGCTGTCTCCTGCTCACAGGTAGCAACTGTGGCTTTGGAGGCAGGGGCTTTTGTTCCTCCATTCAACACTGTTGAAACTCTGCCTAGATTTTTAAAAATATTTCCCAAATTTCTTTATCTAAAATACTAAAACCCTTCGGTTTTTCTTTCCAATAACTTATAAACAGATTCTGTAACAATAAGTCTTTAGACTTTGAGCCATGTTTCACTCCTATTTCTGATGAGTTTTCCCAGTGTCAACCCCAAACCATTATACAACCCCATGCCCTCTAAGCTATAATAGGAGACTGGATTCTTGAAAAAGCCCTTCAGTCTAGGTGGCTCTCAACTCTGGCTCAGTCTTTGAGCTGCAAATTGGGGTAAGTGCATGGAGGAAAGTATGCTGGGTCTAATTATGCATTTCTCCATTTTCTACTGGTGTTTTAATACCAAGAGTTTGTGATTAAAATGAGCAATATCAAAGAAGTCAGTCACCTTACTTGGCCATAAAAAAGAATGAAATCTTATTTGTGACAGCATGAATAGATCTAGGGTATTATGCTAAGTGAAATAAGTAAGTCAGAGAAAGACAAATACCATATTATTTCATTTATATGTGGAAGCTAAAGAACAAAATAAACAAACAATATTGGAATAGATTCATATATACAGAGCATAGACTGATGGTTGTAAGATGGGAGGAGGGTTGGGGGAATGGGTGAAAAGGTGAAGGTATTGAGAAGTAAAGATTGGGAGTTACAAAACTGTCATGGGATATAAAGTACAACATAGGGTTATACAGTTGAAAGGAGTTTTTAGGGGTAAAATAGGCAGGTGTAGAGAGTTTTAGGAATTAGGGGGTTTATGGGGGAGGAAGGCATAGTTGGTCAGGAGCTTAGGGCTGTGGAAAGGCATTCATTCGCAGAGAACAAAAGGTGCACCACAGGATAAGGGGAGAGGAAGACATCTATTCACAGAAGATAGGGACAAGCCACAGGATATGGGGAGAAAGAGGAAACAAACTTTCAGAGAGAATAGAGAAATGCTGACAAATGGGAGAAAGAGGAAAACAGATTTTCACAGGAGATAGAGAATTCTATCACTGAAGGGGACACCACGAGGCGTTTGAAGTTGATATTCTACCAATAAGAAGGAAACATCAAGAGACAAAGAACTGCAACCTTTATAAACCTTAGGGAAAAGGAGCTTAGTGGGCTACTCCCTTTGGGATCCCCTCCCCACGTGGGAGTCTGTACTTGTTTCCAGTAAATGTCCACCTTTTCATCTACTACCTTTTGTCCGTGGCTTCATTCTTCAAATCCAACCTGGACAAGAACCCAGGAAAGAAACCACCCTTGCATCCTGCTCAGAAAAAAACCACTTGATTCATAGTCAATAATATTATAACTATGTATGGTGTCAGACGGGTACTAGAAATATCAGGAAAAGCATTTTGTAAAATATATGATTGTCTAACTACTATGCTGAACATTTGAAACTAATCTATAATAATAAAAATGTAATATGCTAATTAGACTGGACAGTAGAACGACCTTCTGGAAGACCTTCTGGACAAAGCCAGGGCTGCAAGGGCTGCAAGGGCTGAGCCTCTTGCACGAATTGTGTTCATTGTGCCTCTAGTACAAAATAATATTAACTGTAAACTCTAATTGAGGAATAAAGTTTAAAAGAAAACAGAAGTCATCATAAGGTCACATGTACATAGGAATCCATAAAGGAGGATAAATAGTATTGCCAAGGCAACCTGCCACTGTATGCGTTTTCAGACATCAGATCCATTTGCATTTGTCCCCATTGTGCTACCACCTGCTTTATGTGCTTTCCCTCCCAGGTCTATTCATATTATGGCTTTGGAAATGTATGGTTAGAGAGGGGCCTCAGTGGAATATTGCCTTTGATGATCACATTCCAGGGATATCTTAGGAATAGTAAATGATAAAGCTTAGTCAGGTATATTTTATCTTACAATACAAAAGGATAATTAAATGACTTCCCTACAGTATATACATATGCCCTTTACTTTCCCTGTAGTAGTATATGTCTTTATATTTTTAATATTACACAAGCAACATAGACTCCTATATTACTTGTGTTCCTCAAAATCACAAGTCGAACATGGCTTCTATCTTTTCCATCACATCACTATCTGAGATCTATTTCTATTTCTACCCTTAGTTCATTTACACATTCTCTGTTAAACAGGAATGGTGTGCCTGGGACTGACTTTTCCTCTCTTGTGTGTGACCTTGTTAAGTTACCTAATTAATCTGGGCTTCACTTTCCTCCTTTGTAAAATAAGGGAGTTGAGCCCAGCACTGACACTACAGTTCTATTGTTGATTGCCTTTGTGCTTTGAGACTTGGGAGGTCCTTCTAGGTAAATGGTGGTGTTGTTTTACAGATTCTCCACATTCTTACCTGAAGTCCATGATTTCCACTGAAGTAAAATAACGATTCAGAGATGGGGATGAGCTGTACACATCTGTGAGCTGGAACAAACGGGAACAAATAAAATAACCACACACATGACTGCTGGATCTTATTGCCTATCACCTGACAAAGCAAAAATACTCCTAGACAAAGGGGATTCAACACTAGCTAGAAACTAACTTATCCAGAGTCTCTGGGTCAAGAAGCAGACAGAGGTGGGTCTAGCACCAATCAAAAATTAAGTTCACACTCACAAAAAAGAATCTCATTTGATAAGGTCATGTGATCAGGCTGGGATTTTCAACATCTCATATGTACTGCACTGATACTTTGTGGCCTTAACGAAAAGAGTGGTTTGCAGCCTGCGTCCACCCAGACCTCATGGAACACGGGCAGGAGAGAACAGGGTAGTGCCTGGGAAGACAGCAGAACAGGCCACTCAGGGCCTGGTGCATCACTGGGCAAGGGCTTTCCCTCCTTTCTTGAGAGCTTCATTGTAGGAAGAGACAGCCATGCTAAGCCACAGGTAGGGCACTTTCCCTGGAAAATGGGATCAACTAGGGCTGGTGTGTAATTGCAAAGATAATGGAGTTATTATTATATGCATGAAATATTGCCATCCCCAACAAATGACACCTATGTTCCCACTATCCAGGTTTCTTTGCTTCACATCTTACCATATCTAGTTCAGCCTTTCACTCTAAGAGACAGAACAAAGCTACTCTTCTTACACACAGTTCCTCTCTCCCCTAGTGCTAAAGAGGGCATGTATCCTTCTCATGCATGTTTTTAAAAAATGTAATACATCCTGGTGCAATCAGCACTACATAATTTAATGTGTGTTTTATTAAAATAAAATATGTACCATAGTCTACACAATCTTCCATGACTTCATTTTTCTTTTCACTAGAAATTATGTTTGAGATTCACCCATAATGGTACATTTAGATGAATGCCTTTCACTCTAACTCCTAACTCCTGCACAGATTTCACTAAATGGTTGCACCAACTTTCCCATTTACATACAAACTATACTGAAGTTATCACCCTTGAATATCTGTATGCCTCTCTTCTTACACATTTGAGAAGAGACGCCAAGAAATGGACTTGGTTGGTCCACAAGTAGGCACATCTCCAAAGGAACTAAATCTTGCCAAATTGCTCTTCATCTTACTCTTCTTCCAAGAAGGCAGAAATGATCCATTTCCTCACAGTTCTGCTGGTACTTAGTGTTGCCATATTTTTAGATTTATTGCCTGTTTGAAGAGTATATCATTGTGCTTTACATTGTTTTAATTTGTCATAAACAAATTCTATCCATTGCTCTTTTGCATCTAGGCATCTTGGTTAA
The DNA here is from genome assembly GCA_027563665.1 of Antrozous pallidus. Lineage (NCBI taxonomy): Eukaryota > Metazoa > Chordata > Mammalia > Chiroptera > Vespertilionidae > Antrozous > Antrozous pallidus. The sequence goes on from CM050514.1 coordinate 70,364,518, forward strand.
CAGACTTTTGAAATGCCAGCAATATTCCTCTTTTTCAGATCCACAAGGGAGCATATAATCTTAACTATTCTGTAAATCAATCACAGAGATTTCCCTGCCTTGCTTTTTTACACCTTCATGATAATCTTCTCAGAGCACAAACTCCTGTGATCAAAGCAGCAATCGAGGTTATCCCCTGGGGACTCAGAGTGACTCAGGGGCAACTGAGATGGAAGCACCTTCTTCAGGAGCTTTGGTAGGAGTCAAATGGAACCCAAATGAAGAGGACTTGCCCTGTTCGACCTATCACTGCAAAGAGTGTAAGAGACAGCAGGCTGGCCTTGCTTGGATTTTCCTATCAAAACCTTTTCAGTCTGGCTGTGAATCACCCTGTCTTTGACCAAGATTGCCCAAACCAACCCTCCTGTTCTGGCTGCAAAGCACCCATATTTCACAGAGGGGTCATTCTCCTGAATTTCCCACCCCATAAATCGTGCCACTTTCACCCACATTCACACTCTCCCTCACTCCCACACTCAACCAGCCAGTAAGTCTTATTGAATGAGAAGACCTCTTAAGTCTCACTTGAATCTTCCTTCTTCCCCGACATCACCCTACTTCAAGGCTCCTTGTTTCATCTGGCCTACCACAGTGCTTCTAACTGTACTCTAGTGTGTGTGTGTGTTTTTTTTTTTTTTTGAACCATTTCACAGAAAGGTGAAAATGAAAGTTGACCCTGTCAACCTGCAGATTAAAATCTTTTAGTGCTTTCCCCAAGAGTAAGAAAACTGCCCTTCCTGCTCAGCTTTACCTCTGCAAGTCCCATCACATAGCATGTGGAGACCATAGTACACTGCTGTGCAGATCCTCATCCCAAGAATCTCCTCCTTCAGAAGGCCTTCCAAGTCTCCATCTCCACCTCAGCAGTCTACATGCCCTCCAAGTCCCCCTCCCCCCACTTTATGGTTGTAAAACATCCTATATGCAACTTGACAATAGAATGTATCACACAATTTTGTAGTCTCTATTTAGTGGCTTCCCTTCCTTGGGCCCCACTAACAGCATAGAGGTTGTGGCCCTGGCACTTGGCAGGTGATCTAGCTGCTAGACTCTAGCATATCATAGACCCTCAGTGAAACTACAGTTAAATCAAATGTAAGAGCAGAGTGAAGAAAGAAAACTTTATCTTCCCTCCAGCTGGAGGCCATGGCTTTTTCCTCTGGTTTTGCATGACAGAAAGTCCACTTATAAGTGTGTATTTCTGCCAAAATTCAGACCAAAACTATCCAAGCTTGAAGCTACTTACTCTGTGGCTCTATGCCTACTGTTGTAGCAGAATCCATATTCTAATGTTGGAACTCAGTAAACAATGCATAAGGTCCCATTACCCTTTTCGTGAGCAGGTGAGGCAATTCCTCTTCAGTAACACACTCCTCTGGAATCTTTAGCATGACCAAGAATGTTTTATTTGATGATAACTCAAGTATTTCATTTTCATCTTCATCGATATAAGTTACTACAAAGAGTGCAGGACGAAAAGATAAAAAACACATACGCATAAAGTAATAAACTTATTCATTGGTTGCTACGTTTTAAAGACAAGCAAAGCAATGAGCACTAGTCAAGGATAAAGCCAGGCAAGAGTAAGCAGTATGAACAGAAATGCTTTCCCCTCTTGGTCAAACCAAACAAAGACAGGGTCTTCCCGCCATCATGATAAACATGTTGTTTGTTTGTTTTATGCCATAGGGATCTCAGATTCCACTGATCACAGACTGAGGGAAAGGCCACGGGCCAATGGGATGGAGTGGAAAGAACGTGATTTTTGTTGTTGTTGTTGTTGTTGTTAAACTGAACCTGCAGCTTAGCTGTGTACATAGGTGTCAAGGCAGATGCTAAGGGGACAGTCAGGATAGGGGGACTAACAATGGGTGATGGCGAAAGGGAGTGGCCAAAGAAATCATCATGGACCAGAACAGAGGAGGACTTGAATATGAGCATGTCAGCCCATGTCTTGAAATCTCGCAGGGAGCCGAAACCGGTTTGGCTCAGTGGATAGAGCGTCGGCCTGCGGACTGAAGGGTCCGGGGTCCCAGGTTAGATTCCGGTCAAGGGCATGTACCTTGGTTTCGGGCATATCCCCAGGGGGGATGTGCAAGAGGCAGCTGATCGATGTCTCTCTCTCATCGATGTTTCTGACTTTCTATCCCTCTCCCTTCCTCTCTGTAAAAAACCAATAAAATATATTTTTTGTCGAGACAAGTTTGGCTCAGTGGATAGAGCGTCGGACTGTGGACCGAAGGGTCCTGGGTTCAATTCTGGTTAAGGGCATGTACCTTGGCTGTGGGCACATCCACAGTAGGGGGCGTGCAAGAGGCAGTTGATCGATGTTTCTCTCTCATCAATATTTCTGACTTTCTAATCCCTCTCCCTTCCGCTTTAAAAAAACCAATAAAATATATATTAAAAAAAAAAAGAAATCTCCCAGGGAGACATGGGCATGAAGTCATCACTCAAGAATACATCTCACAGGATAGGAATGTTGACATGCTCTGTTTGCACAAAATAAACCAAACTTCAGTCAGAGCCCCAGGGTGAACAGGACAATGAGTTCTGTGTGGCTGCTTGCGATCTAATGACTGAGCTAACTGATTTTTATGCAGTCAGAGCTAAAGGAAAAGCACACAAAGTCAGGAGCCAGGAGCTAGAAGCTGGGACTCATGGTGCTAATTATAATCTTAATTCTGCCCCAGCCTCACCATCTGAACTCATGCACAGACCATCTCTCTGACCCTGAGAAAGGTGTAGGTGGGTGAAACTTGCCATAGACATTTTTCTCAATTCCCCAGCTTTAAAAATAACATAATCAGTCGTTTCACTGGACTTAGAAAAGACCCCAACGGGACCAATTCAGTGTTTCTGATGGGAGGGCGGGTGAAAAGAAGGAAGAATTCTGGGACTTACTCCTTTAGACAGTCTGGTAAGGTGAGACATGAGGAGCAAGGGAATGTGCAGAGAAGAGCTGATAGAGCAGCTGAGACTGCCAGCTTAGAAAGGCCCAGCTACTCAAGGCTGGTGCGCTGGCCTCTGGGAACTTAGGTTTCAGAAAGTCTCCCATCATTCCCTGATAAGTGTGGCTGGCTCACTGTGCCTCAAGTCTTTGTACAAACAATGCAGCTTATGATGAACATCTTTCCTTTCGGGAATCTGGAATGTTAACAGGGCGAGGGAGAGGCTGCCTATGTGAACAACCCCAATAAAACCCTGGGCACTGAGTCTCAAATGAACTTCCCTAGTGGAAAGATTTCACAGCTTGTTGACACAACTCATTGTTAGAGGAATGAAGTGTGTCCTGTGGGACTGCACCGAAAGAGGACTCTTGGACACTTGTTTCTCCTGCATTTCACTTTATGTCCTTTTGCTGTAATAAATCATAGTCATCTCCACAACTACGTGCTGAGTCTTGTAAGTCCTCCTAGCACTCACTGAATCTAGTGGTAGATCTTGGAGACCCCAACCACAGGAATTACCCATGCATCTTTATTTGTTGCAAGTCATTCATTACATTATTTTGTCTGAAAATAGCAGAAAACTTGCAATGTACAGGAATCTGTAGCAAAGCAAGATATTGATAAATTTTGTAACAAAAAGGGGTTTTCCCCATATTTTATATTATACATTGGGACCTTAATGAAAAGGTCATCTGTATTCTGCTTATTGTTGTTTGCTACTGTCATTGGTTATTTATCTTCATTCTTTTGTTATTGTTATTGCTGTTAACATATCAAAAGCCATTCCCCATGTGTTTGAAATTCCTTGCAAAGATCATTTTAATAGCTGCATAATGTTCATAACTGACTTGCTCGTTTTCTTATGTATTTTAGTGTTTTCAGATTTCTACTGCTATAAATAATGCTGCAGTGGATATCTCTGAGCTCTATACCCACCATGCACATTTCCAAAGTAGATATCAGTGCCTGGGAAAGGAAAAGGGGATACCAGGGGCGTGGATAGAGAATTCACATAACTGCTGAACTCAAGGGCCCTGAGAAGAGATGCCATCTGAAAAGATATCTCCAATAATAATAGTTCTAACGACATATATTTAGCTTGTATCATCAAATAATGAATCTGTCCCAATTCCTGGCTAAATAGATGTTAGTTAAAAATAACAACAATAGCAGTGGTTTTACCCAGTCAGCAAAGCTTGAATGTTCCTAATGAGACTTCATTTGAGCAGCACTTTCCATGTAGAGAAAACTATGTGTGGTTGCTTTAAAAAAAAAAAAAAAGCTTAAAAGATATAAAGTACAAATTGCAGGTACACAAAACTAGCTCTTTGGTTAGAATATTAAAAATGAGGCAGCAGTGAGGTATCTGCAGGGGAAATGGAGCTTGTTAAATGTCTCCCAGGAAGGAGGTAGAGGTAAACTGGGTGGTGATGGATCAGATGAAAGAGAAAAAAGAGAGAATGGAGGCAGAGAGGCCAGTAGATTGGGAGAGAGAGATTTTGATTGACAACAGTGGGAAGTGCAAGGAAGAAAGGAAGGGGGGTGGGGAGGAAGAAAAGAAGGGAAAGAGGTAAGGAGGGAGGGAGGGAAGGAGAGGGGAAAAGGAAGAAGGAAAGAAAAGAGGAAGGAAGAAAAGAGAAAACTCAGGATAGTAGAAATAGAGCTGACTTTAAAGGTAACCAAATTCAGTTTGAATCCCAGCTCAGGTTTATTAGCCATGTGATCTAAGGAAGTCACTTAAATGACCTTTGAAGTAGTTTCTGCAACAGAAACATCAACATATACATTGTAGGTGATGGTAGAGATGCAAACCAATACTCATAAAGTATGAAGCATGGTGCCTTGCAGTAAGTGGATAGTCAATTATGAAAGTTGCTATCAAGACACTCCTAAGAAATGATTAACAAAACTTGGTCATTACCTAAATATAGATGAGAAGAAGAAATAAAAAATGTTCCAAAATATCAAGTAACAGGAAGAATAGTGACTACTATGAACAGCATTATGTACAGACACATGGATAACACTTGTATATATTTCCTTATGCAATCCTCAAATCACCCCAGTTAAACATTAATGTTTTCATTTTAAAATAAAGACATTGAGCACTGGTCAGTGTGTCTAGTGTCTGTCTGTGCACCAGAAGGGTTATCGGTTTGATTCCAGATTAGGGGCATATTCCTGGGTTGTAGGTTAATGACAATTGAGGCATATGAGGGAGGCAATCAATCCACGTGTCTCTCCCACAACTCTCTCCCACAACTCTCTCTCTCTCTCTCTCTCTCTCTCTCTCTCTCTCTCTCTCTCTCTCTCTCGGATGAAAGGAGTCATATGCTGACCTGGCCAGCTCAAGGGAGGCCTGCGTGGTGGTCTTGCAAACTCCGAAACCTAGAATAACCACAAAAGATGGTTTGAAAATTAAATACTACAAACAGATTATGATGGGTAGTCATGTCCTGGGCCTGTATTTTCCCTGACAGAGTTCAACTTAAATCTCTAACTGAGCCATTTGCCTCTTCTGCCTCTAAGATCACATAACTATGAGATTGTCTGGGAAACTTGTAGCCTCTTTTTTCTGGAGCCCCTGGGGCACAGCCAGGTGTGGTGGGCACCAGGATGGATGTCACCGATTCCTTCATTATCATGTTAACTGTTTCTACATTCACCAAAATATGTGTCCATCATTTTATTTTTTATGCAACCCCAGGTGGGATTGCTTATCCCTCCTCTTAAATCCATCATCAATGAATTTCATGTTACCCACATATGTCGCTCCTTTGATTTTGATGTGTAAATACAGTTGTAACCCGCCATTCTGCGAACACTAGCTCAGTTCATTGAGATTCTGCTTCCTGGCATATGTCGACAGTTTGGCTCAAAATAAACTCACTAAAATTCTTAACGGGTTTCAATGGTTTTTTTCGTTATCACTCTCTCCCTCTCTCTCGCTGCCCCTCTCCTCCCTCCACTGTCTCTAAAATTTAATGGGAAAAATATCCTAGGGTGAGGATTAATTTTAAAAAATATTAAAACAAAGACATGGAGGCTTAGAGAAAAACCATATTGGTTCAGGTCAACTGAACTAGTAAATAGTAGGGTTGAGTACATTTGCAGACTCAGATTCCGAATCATTTATATTTTACCAATGTGGAAACGGAGGCCTAGTGAGTTGAAGAATTAGCCTAAATTTAGACAAATGCATGGTGGGCTCCTCAAGGGAAAGAATGAAGAATGGGAACAGTAAGACAACTGAATACAAGCCTCAGGCACCACATGTGAAGGCCAAAGGCAGGAAGAGCAGGAGACCTAGAGTTCAGGAGTTCTGTAGACCCAGAAGAGCACAACACAGCTAACAGCTGAAGGCTGCAAATAGGTCAGGGGATGGAAGAGAAGACATTCATCAAGCTTCATGATTAAACAATTGTGGTGACCTTGGGAAAAACAATTTGGGGCCAAAGGACACAAGTGGTTTAGGAAGGCACAGGAGGCAAATCTGAATGCAGACTACTGTTTCTAGAAGTTTGCCAATGAGAAAATAGAAAGAGAAACAACACCCAAATGAAGAGACAAAATCATGGTGGAAAATTGCTTGGAAGGAGAGATGGTGCTAGCACATTTGAAGAGGCTCAAGTTGAGAAGGGCCTGAGGAAGCTTAGAGAGAAATGGATCATTCTGAAGGTCCACAGGTCAGAACCAGCTGGCAAGGATTCTAAGGACAGCACAGGTGAAGGGGTCAATCTTGGATAAATACATACAACTTGGGGGAAAGAGGAACAGGTGAAAATACCAAGAAATTTCAAAGTATTAGGCCTGCTATTATGTTCCTACCCCCAAGGACCTTGGTATTTGGAGTGTTCTAATGCTGTCTCCTGGGATTTTCCCATGAGTCATCCAATACCAGGGAGCATTGTCAAGATCTTGTAAATCATAAAATGAAGCTCTTTTTCACAACTCACAGGCAAAATAACTCCACTCAATACAGCATCACTTGGAAAGTCCCCACTTACATGTGGGTACACAGCATCCCTACTTACTAAAAGCCTGGATGTTAGAGAGAGCACAGGGGTCAGCTAGAAATCCATAATGCGATGGGGTATCATATAAGGATTCCCAGAGTATTAACTCTAATCACCTTTAAATCATATTTCTAAGCAGGCATTTACTTGTCAGAGTTTGGTTTTCATAACATTTTAAATATTTTGCCCAATAGAAGAAAAGTTTCATTAGAAAGGTGTTACTCAGCATCTCTCTCCTCTCTGGTTGGGGCAAATTAGTAGAGAAAGTAGAACCCTTGAGAATGCTTAACTGATTCTCCAAATTATCCAGAAAGATTACTTAGAGAGAGGGGAAGTTTGTTGTTGTTTTTTGATTTTTGGTTTTGTGTGTGTGTGTGTGTGTGTGTGTGTGTGTCTGTGTGTGTGTGTGTGTTTCCTCTTTTACTCTTTACACCAAGGAACTGCTCATTCCTTAGGGAGAAGGAGAGAATCTGTTACTAACCTTTTCCCTAAAGACCTGTGAATTCAATAAGATCCCTGGGTCCTGCTCATAACACTCTTTATTTAAAATGATCTCATTGTCTACAGTAAGCCTGTGAGAGTGCTATCTTCTCTTTTGCAGTGTGCACACAGCTCCAGCTCAGCACCTTAGGCTGAGCCATGAACCTGAATTTACCATTACTTTAATAGCGTGCCACAGGTAGAGTGGCAGGAGAGCCCACCCCAGGTGCAGACAATAAGGAGTGCACAATTTGCAGAGAATCAATAATAAAACGACCACAGGTTGCTCTTCTGGCATTCTTAATATCAGTGACAAGATCCACCTCCCCACCCAGCGTCTCACCCTCGGTACTCCATTGTCTCTTCCCCAACTAGTTACCCTTTGGGTTCTGGGATGTGTACTGCCTGTCCCTTGCTGTTACACTCCAACTCCATAATTACTAATACCTCTGCACTGAGCCTCAATCTGAGAACTACAGAGCCCTAAGACATGAGATTACGGAGTTGAGAGGAAGGGAAGGGAGAGAATGGCAAATGTAGTTCCCGGTGAACCTCACTTCTCAGTGAACCTGGATGAACACAGGTACAGCCCTTGACTATTTAGACCAGTGGTCGCCAAACTGTGGCTTGTGAGCCGTGGTTTGCCGCTCTGTTGACTAATGAGTTTGCCAACCCCTGCTCTAGACAATGCCCTTTTCCCAGACAGCAGCATTTTCCACAGAATGCTCAGAAGTTCTACAAGTATTTGATTTCTATCAATGGGTTCGGCAATTAGGCAATGGCTGATCTTTGTAGACTGTCATCCCAGAATACCTACAGAGCTGCTTAGGGAGAGGCTGAGACTCACAAAGGGGAGCTGTTCCCACCCCTTTGCACCTATTGCAACTCCACCGTCTATCATGATTCTCCCACAGGCCCAAACCCCTGAGGTGCTAAGTAAAATATAAGTATTTATCTGATTTTAAAAAATAGCAAAAGTTTGAACATTTCCCTTACAACATTATCATTTTAAGAATACAATTTTCTAAAACAGAAAATGAAGTTTGCGCTACAAGTGTTAAAAAGGTCTTCCCTGAATACCATCCTATGAACTTGGATGTCCCCTGGGAAACTGCTGAGGGAAATAGAACCCCTTCCTCTGAAGATTGCTCTTTATGAGCTAAAGGAACCAGATAACTTTTGGGAACGGAAGACAGCTCTTGAGTCTTGCACTTTTAGAATCCTGGATGTTGAACGCCTAGCTCTGTTGCATAATCCTTTGTTTTGGGCCCTGGATACCAACAGATAAATCCACCCCAGATGACAACAGACAAATCCTCAACTTTTAGGATGGCATCAGCTAATTGTGATAGGACAAGGCTGTGTGACTCAACTACAGTTTCCACATCCGCACGTGGGAGTTTATGGGAAGGAGTATCAGTGCTCACACAAAAATTGTCCTCAGCATAATGGAAGAGGTGTAACACCTCTTATTAACTTCTCCCCACCTCAAAACCAGCCTATAGCCTCAAAAAATGATCTATCCCTCCTCAACAATGTCCTAATTAGCTAAACAAGGTGCCTCACATTGACGCTGCTGTACATGTGAGATTGACACATGTTCCTTCAGGGGCCATACAACTTTGGGAACGGATCTGAAGGGATTAGGACGGGAGAGATGGAGGTGAATGGCAAATGCAGTTCCTGAGAAGAATTCCCAGGACCTCTCCAGAGAGACCCAGGGGCTCCCCTCTTGCACTCATCCTCTGACTAGGTTTGCTATGGAGAGCCTGACTCAGTCCAATCCTCACGGGACTAAATCACCCTCAAGTACCCCATCCAGAGAGTTCCCTCCCCCTACAATCACTCACACATATAACTAAAAACAGTTTTTTCTCTCTCCTGTTTTGAATTGAAATGATTGCCCACTGGAGGGTGCTATTTTTAGGCACCATTAAAAACCTTAATACTGATAATCATTAAAAATTGGAAACTACCTACAAGACTTTAAAATGGTGTGGAAGACTACCGATGCAGTCATTTAAAAAAAGAGGCTTCTAAACTTATTGTGGTAATCATTTCATGATGTATATAAATATTGAATCATGATGTTGTACACCTGAAACTAATAGATGTGATATGTCAATTATACCTTAACTTAAAATTTTTTATAATGTTCATAAATAATTTTTATTTATTTTTAAAAATATATTTTATTGATTTTTTACAGTGCGGAAAGGAGAGGGATAGAAAGTCAGAAACATCGATCAGCTGCCTCTTGTACGCCCCCTACTGAGGATGTGCCCACAGCCAAGGTACATGCCCTTGACCAGAATCGAACCCGGGACCTTTCAGTCCGCAGTCCAGCGCTCTATCCACTGAGCCAAACCGGTTAGGGCCATAAATAATTTTTAGTAAATTTGGAAAACGATCTCAAAATACATTAGAATCCTAAAGGTTAGGCCATAAGACTACAAAGAAAAATCTGATCTCACATTATTTTTTATATTCATGATAAACAATTTTAAAATGAAATAGTTATGTAAAACATAGCATCATGTTTTTGTTTTGTACATACATACAACATAAATACAATACAGTTATATCCAAAAAAAGCTCTAATAATGACAGCTTACAGGTACACAGTTCTATCAAAGTTTTTAAACTTTTAAATATATTATTTATTATTTTACCATCATAATCATAAACTAGCTATATAAGGTGAAGTACAATAATTATTTTTACTAAACAAACTATAAGAAATTAGGCAACCAAATAGGTTTAGACATACAAAAACATGTCAATTAGTGTTTAAATAAGTTAAAAATGTAAGAAATCTTCAAGATCCAACAGACAGAGTTCAAAGTAAAACAGTGGTTTCCATACTTCTTCTAGAGCTCATAAAATAAACAACAAAAGAAGAAACATGTATTTCTCCCACCCATATAACACATTCCACACCAGTTTTAAATTCAAATTATAAATAATGAAATAACAATTGAGTATATATACCATTTCAGTGTAAGTCATAAGCATTAAACAAATTTTCTTAAAATGTGTCAATTTAGTCACATGTAAATCCTCTTACCTCCAATAAGACATAAGCTTATGATGATCACTACAATAGAACCTATGAAAATAAAGGCAATGGCCATCCACAGTTTACACTTTCCAAACAAAGTCCTATTACAGGCGCTCCAAGGGCTTTTCTGGTTAGCCTGGAAAGCAGAGGGAGACTGTGAGTTAGTCATTTGGTTTCAACAAGCATGTCTGACTACTTAGTATGGGCCAGTGATGCAGAAGTGAAGGCAGTGGGATTCTGAGTCAAGTTTACAAAGGGGTAGAAGGGAACTTCACAGAAATGTTAGCAAGAAATGCCCTGGGGGCTCTGAGGAGGGCAGCCTACAGGATGTTGAAGGGTGGACAGAAAAGTATTTTAAAGCCACAAAAGAGCATCCCTGGTGTTGGTTCACAACGGAAGTGGCCAAGAGCCTCAATTGATTGATTTCTGAGTTTCAGGGGCAAGCAATCAGAGTTAAAATTAGAAAGAGTGAAAGGCTGAAGAATATTTGAGAGGGTTCTGAATGCCGCCAGAGCAGCTTGTACTTCATTGGGGTGTACTGCAGACCTGTTGCAGATGCTGGAACACAAAGCTGAATGAAAGATTCAAAAAAGGTGATGCATAGCGTAGAGTGGATACGCCAAGAAAAAGCTAAAAGGCTACTTCTGTGACTCCGACTCTGTGTAATAAGGGCCTGAGAAGGGAAATGAAGGGAAGGATGGAAGAGACAGCAGGAAATAAAGCTGTAATGGGCATAGTGAGGCACAGTGTGGGGTTAAGTAAATAATTACAGCCAATACCACTTCTCTTCATCCTAACAGCCCTTCAAGGGAGGCTTTAGCCCACTTCAAAGATGCATCTCAGAGAGACTGGTCAGGACGAATCCCTGCTGTGTGTCATTGCACAGCTGGTGTGCTCTCCCTTTCGTCCACAGCTGCCCTGGGTCACTGTGCAGAGCTCCAGGTTATGAGCGAGCCAGGCTCCTCAGCACCAGCACTGCCACCTGCCCCTAAAAGGTCCCCTGACCCTTCTCCCACTGGGCCATTCAGTAATTCCCACATGGACACCATGGGAAACAATGGAATATGACGGGGGAAAGTGTGTTTCTGTATCAGAATCCCACTTAACCACTTAAAGTCTGGTGACCATCAGCAAGCTACTAAAACTCCCAGCCCCAATGTCCTCAACTGTAAAACATAAATAATAAATCTATTTTTATGGGGTGTTGTAAAAACTAGAAATCATGTACATGAAGCTCTTGCTAACAAACATTAGGACCTGAACCAATGGGCATAATCATGACTGCCCCACCACCAGCAGCATTTCCAGAGGATCGCTCTCAAAGTGACTGACACCTTGTTCAGATCTGTCCCATCAGGATTTTGGTGGTGGCCATCAGAAAAGCACAATGTCTGTCCACTATAATTCACACATTCTTAATGAGTGGCTTCCAAGCCTGGCTGCACATCAGCATCACTTGATAAGTGATTTAAATTACACAGACCTAGGCCCTACCTGGACGTGGGGGACCAGAGTGTAGAAGGTGGGGGCGTGCCCCAGCTTATGATTTTCACCCTCCTGAAACGAACCAATTGTTTTGCCAGGGTTGAGACCTCTGGTCTGAAGCCTCCCCCACTCCTCAGGGGCTGGCCAGATCTCTCCTGGTGGAGGCCTCCCCCGCACCGCACCCATGGAGAAATGCCCCAGTCCGCGAGCTGTCCACGCAGCTCACCTGCCGCTGCCCTGTCTGGTTTTATCCTCAAATATAAACAGATACTGGCCTTATCTTCCTAGGTAAAGTGAAACCACATGGAAGGAACGGTGGCTCTTAAACTTCCCTGTTTTTGCATCCCACTCTTGTGCCTCATACAGGTAATAGGCACTTCATAATGCATTGCTGAGTTACAGAGGGCTCCAAAAATGTTTAAAATGTACCTTGAGAAATTCTAGCGTGGAGGTCACACTTCGGAGCACCCAAGTGCACTCCACACTGGCTCTACAGATCAAGGGTGAGGGAGCAATAGATGCCCTGGGAATATTTTAATAATGAAAACCCTCTGGGAGTGTTTCTGGAGTCCAGGGACAAAGCCACATCTCATCTCCACCCGAAGGCAGAGAACTGCTCCAAAGTCAACAAAGGCAAGAAAGAGCTCAATAAGGCCCATGGGGGGAAGTCCCAGTACAAGAAACCTTTAACTGTTCAGGACACAAAAACATTCTTCTTGTTTTCAGAGCCCCCCAGATACGGGCCACTTTAGTGCTGAGATGAGGGGCAGCCGGGACCATAAAGATGAGTGCAGAATGGTCCCGATCTCAAGTGAGTCACAGAATGCGCATCAGTGCGCCTCTGTGATTTCTTGCCCCTTCACTCGTGCTGTCCCTTAGAGGTGGTAAACCTAGAACCCTGGTGGTTTGAGGCCACAGTTCTGTGACTTCCTGGGAGAAGTCAGCTCAGAATTACACAGCCCTCGTCTGTAGGAAATGCCTCTTCTGTCCAGCCCAAAGCTTCCATCCCACAGCCTGGCCCTCGAACCTGTCTGTCATCAGCCCTATGGCAGAGTCCACTACCCCTTGCATGACACAGACTTAAAGTCAACACAAAACAGTGTGTTAGCCACTCCTGCCCCAACACTACACTGCAGTGCTTGCCAGCTGTCTGTTCTTTAGAACCAACCCAGGAATTAGTCTTTTTCTCGAGTGTCCCCAGGAGAGCCCTCTGTGCCCTGAGGGTGGACAGTCTCTGATGTAGGAAGTGTGCACTTCCTGTGCTGTCCGGGTCTCCCCTCAAAACCCGATCACGAAGATGCACCGCCTCCTTCACTGGCTTCCTCGTCTTCGCTTGTCCAAATTTTAGGCCATGAGGAGAGGCCACAGGCAGGTTCTTCTGCAAGGTGCCTTGGAGATTTTTGCAAACTGTATCTTACATTCTACAGTAACACTAAGTGGCTCAAGAATGTGTGTGGTTTTCTTCTGAACATTCCCCAGACATTCACATCCCTCCTCAGATAAGAATCCAAACACATGACACAGAGTCCTTCAATAATGGCTAGGCTACCTATTTCCTGGGTACAAAAAGCTTTCCTTCTCTAGCTGAGTCAGAGGCAGGTATTACATAGATCTAGGGACATCTAGCATGCAGGAAACTGAATTTTATGATCGTCATTGTGGGATTTAATCCACCTGTTGATCCAAGCACAAAGGAGTCAGTTGACTCTTGTCCTAAATTCTGAACCACTCATTGGAGTGGAGCTAATTTTCAGGTAGCTTATTTATATAAAATCTTGCTTGCCTCAAAACAATCAATGTACTGGATTATTATTATTATTATTATTATGTTTTTATTTCTTAAAATGTCTCTGGGACTTGTATTTGGGAACAGGTCAGAGCTTGTGTAATGAGCCATAAAAGAAAACCAGTCTCACTCCATCACTCATAATTTCTTTTTCATTTTTGACCCAACCATATTGCCATGTTTACAGTGCAGGCAGACAAAGTGAAGTTCAATGACTTATATTCCTTTCCCTCTAGCCCCAAACCCAGAACAAGAAAGGGAAATACATTCTCTTCACCACCTTTAATACTCTTTCAGCTCAACCTAGAAAAATATCCATGAGATGGAATGTCTTCTTCCCAATTATCTAAAGCTGTCCCTTACTTCTCACCCCTCTGCCCATCTACCTGCAACTCCATCATTCCAAATATGCTACCCAATTCTTAAATAAGCTTTGTAAATTCATAAACTGACCAAAACTAGTAATATAGAACTTACATTGTTCCATATAAATGAGTATAAGTCATATATCATATTTACATATTTAAATTATGTTGGTATATATCTAGCTGTGTAAAACAAATCAACAAAAACAGCATAGGTTTGGGACCTAACAAAAACCTGAGTTCAAATCTCAAAGCCACCACTGAGTGAACCTGAGTCTCAAGTTCTCTACTCAGTTCCTTCATCTGTCAAAGCAAAAGACATACTCACACTTGCCTCTTAAGTTCATTGTGATAATTAAACACATTTATGTATGATAAGTATTTGGCACATGATAGGTACAAAACATATGGTTAATAACAATACATGGACTTGAGTTTACATTTAAAAAATTGGAGCATGGCCAGTGTGTCAATGTTGGAGCATCAATCCGTAAACCAGAAGGCCACAGTTTGATTCCCAGGGAGGGTACATGCTCGGGATGTGGGCTTGATCCCTGGTGTGAAGCAACCACACACAAAATTCTTAAAAGTCTGAATCTTGTGCCTGTGCTACCCAACATTTTAAAAATCGATATTGATTTTTCAATGTAAAATACACTTTAACCTTATTTTGTAGAACCAAAGAGAAAGGTTAAGTGAGGTTTTTTTTTCTTCTATTTTTTCCTTTATAAAAAGTTTTTTCCCCCCATTCATGCATTTCTAGAATGTCCTCCAAGTGCTCATGTAACCCCTTCACCTTCATGCTATTATGTCACTCACCACTAGTTTCCCATTTGGTGACCTACAAAGTAAATTCACAAGGAAGTCTAGGATATCTGTGTATACCTGAGTCCAGAGGAAGTTACTAGTACAGCGATTTCAACTTGTGTGTTGCAGCAGACACATAAAAGCATGAAGTAGCTGATTATTTAGTCAGGGGCACTGACCTCTTTTCCCTTAGATGGTCAAATTAAAAATTGACAATAGCCAACACAACAATAGCTATCTGGTGTGAATAAATCAAAATTATACTTTTTATGTTAGGTTGGAAAAAACATATATTTTTTGGTGTGTCATAAGACAAAAAAGGTTGGAAATTACTGAATTACAACATGAAAGCGCAATCTGTATCTAAAATACTGATACAGCACACCCTACTTTTGCTTGGCATTTTCTTCCACTCCACTGTTTTCACCAAGACATCGCCAGGCCTCAGAGAGAAACTGGTTAGCCACATTACATTACCATTCCTAGAGAGCTTGGAAAACAGACCTCAATGCCTTGCCCCGGGACACATCCTCTAGCTGTGAAGCAGTCTTGAGAACTCAGATCTCTGGATTCAGTCCCAAACCATGAAGTCTTTGGATTGTCCTGGGTCCATTTAACATGAGGCAAGTATTTCCCGTTCCCATTCCTGACACTTTCTTGGAGGACTGACAGCTGTGGCCACTTGCACAGGATTAGACCATCTTCCTTCAACTTGCACCAAATTACTCTCCAAGGTACCTCTAGGCAACTGTAAAAGCAGACTTTACAGTATTTCCAGGGATCAGTGTAGAAGCAAAAACAATGCTTACCCCTGAAATGTCCTGCTTATCGCTGAAATCAACAGTTAAGCAGCCAGAGTGGGAGTGGAGGAGCAGAGTAGAAATACCAGGATGGAACCATAGGCAAAGGGAGCTCCACGTAGCCAGTAAAACTCAAGCGAGTCTTAAGGTTAATCACAAGGTACATGGCTGGGAATTCCAAGTCTGCTGTTTTACAAGCGTTTGATGAGGATGAATAATGTTCCCCTCACAGCGAGGGCTCAATCAGAGGAGTTCAGCCAAAACATGGCCAAGGACTTTCTTGGAGACGGAAATAAAGCCGAAGCAAATGAGGCGCAGCCTAATGCTTGGGGACAAAACCCTTTAAACTGTTTTCCTTCTACTGAGCAGGGCAAGTTTATATCCCACCTCCAACCTCTAGCCCTTTTTGTTCTTC
This sequence comes from Antrozous pallidus, assembly GCA_027563665.1. Lineage (NCBI taxonomy): Eukaryota > Metazoa > Chordata > Mammalia > Chiroptera > Vespertilionidae > Antrozous > Antrozous pallidus. The sequence continues at coordinate 70,380,723 of CM050514.1, forward strand.
GCGCTTTCTCCACTCTCCTCATCTCTCTTGCTGTGAAATCAAGTGGCCACATTGAGGGGCCAAGCCTGTGTAGGGGCTGTGTGTGCCAGGCCGGGTGGGCGATGGTAAGAGGACTAGGAGGAAGCAGCAAGGTGGTAACGAGGGAATCAGGAGGTTCTGGAGAAAAGGAGAAGACGCCATCTATCCCTCTAGCTCTGAGAAGGAAAAAACAAACAAACTAACTAAAAGTTACAGGACCTTTTTTTTCTGAAAACCATCTCTTTCTCTGGGGATTCCCTCTCGGCAGAGAGGAGCCACACACCTCCTAGGTGGGATTCTTCCAAGTTCCGTGGGAACCAGGGGGCGGCGAGGGGACTGGGGCAGGCTCGGCTGGAGCGCATTCCGGGGGCCACCCCGCGGAGGGCTTCCCGTGGCGCACCACCCGGTGGCACCCAGCGTCGGTGGCGGCGCCGGGGAGCGGGCTGGAAACCCGGCCCAGAGGAGCCAGGCTCGGGTCCTGGCGGGGAGCCCGGATCTCGGCGCGCTCCGCCGACGTCGCGGGCGCCAAGGGGACCTTACCTGGGCTGGACGGGGCTCCTCGGCCGAAAAAGGGACGACCTGAGCGGCTCCATTGAGAGGCGCCTGCTCGTCCGGCTGCCCCTCGAGCAGTGAGAGCTCCAGCTGGTCTCCGGGCGATGGGGGCCTGGCCCCTTCCATGGACGGCAGAGAGGACTCAGCCCGCCGGGAAGCAGGCGGCACACACCCCACCGCAGGGTGCAGAGTCCGGCGCTGCCTCCCGGGTGGCTCGCTCTCCACCCCCCGTGGGTGGGGACGGGGCGGGGAGAGGAAGACCACGGGCGGCGGGCGGCGGGCGGCGGGCGGGGCCGGGGGCGGGGGAGGGCCGTTTTTCTGGTTTGTTCAGGGCGCTGCCTGAGCTCCTGTCCCTGTCGGTGCAGACACGAAGCGGGAGGGCCTGGCTGGCTGGCGGCTGCGGCAGGGATGGCCTGGCAGCGCTGGGCCATGGGAGAAAGTTGGCATTCCACCTCCAGGAGCTGTTTCTGGGATTGGACCCAGCTTTCGCCGCCTAGTAAAAGTTCGTTCATTTCGTTAACAAATCATCTGCAGCATTGTGCGAGGTTCTGATCAGATGAAGATGATAGCAGTACACAGGAAGAGCTGCTTCCTTCCAGAAGCCCAGGCAGAGGCAGCAGCGTTGGTGGTGGAGGGAGGGGACAGCTTGCTTTGGAGCCAGATTGCCCCCGTCAACCCCTATCTCAGGCTCTTCTCTGTGAGACCTGGGGCATCGCCTCTCAGTGCCAGTTTCCTCACCCCGAAAGTTGGCATAACATCAGTGCCCACCGAATGGAGTTGTTGCCCCAGTTAAGAGAGTGGACGTCAGAAAAATACTCAGAGCAGTGACTGACAGCAGATATCCCTAAACATTGGCTATTATGCCCAGCTGGTGTGGCTCCGTGGCTGAATGTGACCCATGAACCAGGAAGGAGATCATGGTTTGATGCCTCAGCTCCAGTTGCGGGCTGGATCCCCCAGTAGGGGACGTGCAGGAGGCAGCCAATCAATTATTATGCACCTTTAGGAATAGGAGTCACAGACACCACCCCCCCCCCACCACCCCCACCACATACATACCTGAAGGGAATGTATACACACATACACACACACTCCATAGTTCAAAACTTCTGATTTCCTGAGCCTAGGATTATGTTGGCTAAGCTTGGGGCCTGTGGATCCTCTGAAACTTGTATTTAGAGCAGGCTTGCTTCCCTACTTCTCACCCGCCCCCAACACACACACACATATTGAGAGCAGTTTGAAGTGTGGACAGGACACATATAAATGAATCTACTTCAGAAGAAGACTTGTGTCCAGAAATCTGGCACCCTCAATGCCTACTGTTCAGACACTGCCTAGATATTGGGTCACTACCTCTCATGAACCTGCTCCCAGATCATCAGCACTTCGGACTCCATCTACCTGCTGGATGGGTCCTGCTGGCGGCAGCCACTCAGCTGATGGCCTGCACTGACTTCTGCCATCTCTGCTTTCTCCGTTACAGGCAGATCCTGCAAAAATCCATTACATTCTCAGCTTAGAATTTTTTTATGGAGGAGCAGGGTTAAGGGAACTAAGAGGGGATGTCCAGGCAGCTAAGAATTAGCTATAGCAGAAAAGTATCAGCACCATGAGACCTACTGGATGCTGAGAAGGGCCCTCCTGATAGGATTTGTAGTAAAAAAAAAAAAAAAAAAAAAAGTTGCAGCCCCTGTCAGAACTGCAGCCCAGCAGGGAGGAGCATCTGGAAACTGGTGCTGTAAATTGGACATCAGTCTCCCAAAGCCGGAGCAGAGAAATAAATCTGGTGTGAGGAGAAGAATCTGAATGTGCCTTCCCCTACAATAACTGGCATCCAATCTTCCCTCTCCAATATTCAATAGTCAGTAGACTCCTCTGCTCTGACCAGATTCCTCTTCCTGGAAGGCCCTTGCCTCGCCCATTCTATTTCCATCACCACTTCTTTGTTATGATGTTTGCTCTGCTTGGAATGTTTTTCCTCCCACTGCAGCCCACTCTCTGCATTGACAACACCCATAATATTAAATCCTAACTGAGACATTTTTCCCCGACTAAACCTTCCCTGACTCCCTTCTTCTACCAACAGTTTTCCACAATCTTAGATAGCTAAATAAAACAAAATCACTGTCATTGTGAAGCTTACATTTCATGAAGGAAACCAAACTTAATAAATAATGTTTCTAGAATATTGGAAGGTAATGTCTGCTATGGACAAAAAAGTAAATCAGAGTAAGGGAGGCTGGAGTGCTGAAGGGTGGAGGTTGAGGTGAAAGGAAAGAGTTGCAACTATAAATAGGATCAAGTTACTTCACAGAGAAGGTGAAACAAATATGTCCTGGGAAAGTAATGTACATCATAATGACTATAATTAATAATACAGTATTGATACCTGGCTGGTGTGGTTCAGAGGTTAAGCATCTACCTATGAAGTGGGAGGTCATGGTTGGACTCCCAGTCAGAGCACCAGCCCCGGGTTGTGGGCTGGACCTCCGGTGGGAGCATGCCGGAGGCAGCCAGTCAGTGATTCTCACTCATCACTGATGTTTCTATCTCTTTCTTCTTCTCCCTTCCTCTCTGAAATCAATAAAAATATTTTTCAAACGTTAATAATACTGTATTGCATATTTGAAAAATGCAAAGAGAGTAGATCTTAAAAATATTATCATGAGGAAAAAATAGTAACTATGTAAGGTGACATGTTAGCTAGACTTACTGTGATCATTTTATACAAATATCAACTAATTATGCTGTACTCCTGAGACTAATATAATGCTATATATCAAATATGCCTTAATTAGAAAAGAAAAGGTGAAACTTGAATGCAGAGTTAAAGGTGGTAAGGGAGCTAGCTGTGCAGGTTTTGCATAGAAGAGAGAACTCCAGGACAAAGGACCTGATACTGGAGCCTATGTGACTTTTACTTTCTGAGAATCAGGAAAGAGGCCAGAATGGCTAAAGTGGAGTATGAACAGTAATTTTTTTCTTGTCTATCTTCTTTATTGTTTAAATGTCTTGAGGATTTGTATTCCCAGTATTTATCTCTACATCCAGCTCAGTGCTCTCTGTGTTGTTGAACTCACTGACTGCAGGATCTCAGTCTCAATGGGAAAGGCTTCTGCCATGTCAAATGGATTGTAGCTATCTTACACACCATCTTTTCTCTTAATGTCTTCTTCACTGCACCACGGGATAAAAAAGCTACTGTTTCTTGTCACGAACGCATTCCAAACTAGATCTCCTCGTGCCTTCTGAGCATTTATTGTTAAATAAGGTTTATGTAATCTGTAATCTAGACTACATTTCCAGAATCCCATAAGCCTAAGCCCTGTACATGATTGGCATTCGTATGATAGTATAGGTTTCGAAGACAAGCAGAGTTAGAACTCTCACAATCTACATGTTCTTGGACAAGGTGTTCAATGTGAGATTCTTTCCTCATTGCAAAATAATTCCTACCCAGTAGAGTTAATAAGATAAAGTGAAGCAATTAGAGCAAGATGTTTATTATTGTGCTTGACAAATAGCAGAGACTCAGTAGATATTCCTTTACTTTCCATGATCATAAGTATCTCTATAAACTCATACCTACCCCTCCCCCCCCGACATTTAGTACCCAATTACAACCCTTGATTTAACATATTTTCTTTCAATATTGATTTGTATTTCTATCCTGTTATATTTTTTTGGTCACTGACACTTGCTGACACCTCCCACTATTGCTCAAACCACTTAAATTCTTACTTGCAACCTGTTCCTGATTTCTTATAACTGCAAATTTCTTAATTTCCATACAGCTGACCTAGAATGTAGATTAGTGTCCAAACTTCAACTTGAGGAGTTTTTCATCCTGCTAGTCTGGCTCCAAACTAAGAATTCAGAATGAGTTTGAAAGAAATGTATTTCCCTGGAGGTAGAACTGAGTTTAAATTAAACAATTCTTAATGAAAGTTAAGGATTAGTGAATGAGTAACCAAATTCTACCTAGATTCATTTGTACAATTTCTTCAAAATCTATTTCTATGGGGGATTGATTTTTAAAGGAATTGTTCTTTCATGAATACTTCTTTAAATGTGCCTTTAAAAATGTATTGCTCTTGAAAAATAGTTATTTTTAATATATTATAATTAAATGTATTGTTCTTGAAAAATAGTTATTTTTAATATATTATAATTATTACTGACTCAATTTCTTTAGTTTGCTCAAGGAGTCAAATTCAAATAACATTTAAAAATTAACCAATGGGGGAAGATCCAAGATGGTGGCTGAAAGGATGACAGGCTGCAAGACAGTGTGTGAGTGAGAGAGAGACTGAGAGGACCATGTGTGGACATGCAGGGCGTGTCTGTATTTGTGAGTGAGGGAGAGCTATATTCCACAGGACTGTTGGGGACTGCTGTACCAGGCTCCCCTGGCCTGGAAGCCTCTACTACTGCTGAAATCTTTACTAGAGTGGCCGGCTCTGCCACAAAGATTGTGCCATGATCACAAGCGGAAAGCTTCTATGATCGGAAGTCCAACCTAACTTTCAACCGGGGAGACCTTGGATATCCCCCCAGAACCTACAAGAACATTGCCAATGGACCAGCTGCCTCAGCTGTGAAGCCATGAACACTGAGACTCCAGCTTCCCTGCTGCCAGCACCGAAAAAGTTTGTCCAGGGGGAGACAAAGCAGCGCTGAATATGTGGATGGGCCCTGTGACTTCTCACACAGAAGACAGAAGGAACAACTGAATCAAAAAACATCCACCCAGAACTGATGAATTAAATACTGTTGGTGAAGCAATCCATGAATATAAAGATCCGAGATCACCTGGAGAGAGCTTCACCTCCTCAGATTTAGATGGGTGTTTGTTGTTTGGGTGTTTGTTGTTTGCATTTTTTGGATTAGCTGTTGGATTTTTGGAGTTTTCTCCATATATATATATATATATATATATATATATATATATATATACTTTATATATACATATATATGTGTGTGTATATATATATATACACTTTCCCTCCTTCTTTTGTCTTCTCTTTATTTTCTCTCTATATTTTTTCCTTTTCTCAATATCATTTTTGCACTCTTTTCTCTCCATTAATTCTCTTATCTTTGCTGATCACCTTTATTTGGGGTTATTGGTATCATGAATACGTTTGTCTTTGATGTCCTGTACATTGTGGCTTTTTGAATTGATTTTGTGCCTTTAAGTTAACACAGGAGAGACAGAGAGCTACATAACCAGACACCCAGAGAAGAGCAATTATGGGAAGACAAAGTAACAGCCTGCATATAAAAGAAAAGGAAGAATCACCAGAAAAGGAAGGAAATGAAATGGAGTCAAGCAATATGTAGGAGAAAGAATACAGAGAAATGGTCATAAGGTTGCTGAAAAGTATGGAAGACAAATTCAACAAGATGTGTGAGAATCAAGAGGAAATGAAGAAGAACCAAGAAGAAATGTAAAATGACATTGATTCAATAAAGAACTCAATAGAAAGCATCAACAGTAGATTAGAAGAAGCTAAAGACTGCATCAGTAAACTAGAAGACAAGGCAGAAAAAAAGTCCCAAGCAGAGCAGAATCTAGAAAAAAAAATTAGAAAACAGGAGGAGAAACTAAGGTATCTTTGGGACAATACAAAATGAAACAACATCCACATAACAGGGTCCCGAAGGAGAAGAAACTGAGCAAGGAATAGAAAACCTGTTTGAAGAAATAATGACAGAAAACTTCCCTATATCAGGGAAATTTGAAAAAACTCACACAAGTCCAAGAAGCTCACAGAGTCCCAAACAACGTGATCCCAAAAGACCAACACAAGGGCAAATTATAATTAAGTTGGCAAACACCAACAACAAAGTAAGAATCTTAAAAGTGGCCAGAGAGAGAAAGAAAGTTACTTACAAAGGAATGCCCATCACACTAGCAACTGATTTCTCAACAGAAACATATTAGGCCAGAAGATAATAGAATGAAATATACAAAGTCATGCCAAAGAAGCATCTGAATTCAAGAATACTGTACCCAGCAAGGCTATCAATCAAAATTGAGGGGGAAATTAGGAGCTTCACAGACAAAAAATGACGAAAGGAATTTATTACCACCAAACCAGCAATGCAAGAAATGCTAAAGGATCTGTTGTAAAAAGAAGAAATAGTAAGGCAAGAAGGAAGACAGGCATAAAAAATAAAAATGGTGACAAACAAGTGCCTAGCAATAATAACTTTAAATGTAAATGGATTAAATGTCCCAATCAGAAGACATAGGGTAGATGAGTGGAAAAGAAAACATGATCCATATATCCACTGTCTACAAGAAATCTGCCTCAGAACAAAGGACTCACACAGACTGATGGTGAAGGGATGGAAAAAGGAACTGAAAAAAAGAGCTGGAGTAGCAATACTTATATCTGACATATTAGACCTCAAAGTGAAGGCCATAATAAGAAATAAGGAAGGTCAATTCAGAATACTAAAGGGAGCAATTCAACAATAAGATATAATTCTGGTAAACATATATACAACCAATACAGGAGCACTGAAATACATAAAAATACTTCTAGAAGATATCAAGGAAGAGATTGAAAGCAATACGGTCATAGTAGGGGACTTTAATGCCCCGTTAACACCACTGGATAAATCCTCTAAACAAAAAATCAGCAAAGAAACATCAATCCTAAATGACTCACTAGATCAGACACCTTAATAGGACTAAATTGACACCTTCAGAATATTTCACCCCAAAGCCACAGAATATACATTCTTCTCAAGTGCACATGGGTCATTTTCAAAGATAAACCACATATTGGGACACAGGCAAAGTCTCTTCAAATTCAAGCAGATAGAAATTGTATCAAGCATCTTCTTACATCACAAGGGCATACAGTTAGAAATCAATCACAATTAAACAATTAAAAAAATCAAAGACCTGGAGACTATACAGCATGCTATTAAACAATGATTGGGTTACCAAAGGGATCAAAAAACAAATAAAAAGCACCCTGGTAACAAATGACAATGAAAACACAACAATCCAAAATATACGGGGCACAGTGAAAGCAGTCTTGAGAAGTTCATATCTCTATAGGCCTACCTAAAAAAAATAAAAAAAATAAAAAAAAAAACAAGAAAAAAGTGGCAATAAATTATCTAACCCTACAACTCAAAGAGTTAGAAAGAAAGCAACAAGAAAAGTCCAGTGTAAGCAGAAGGAAGAAAATAATAAAGATCAGAGTAGAAATAAACAACATAGAGACAAAAAAAAAAAATCCTACAACAACACAACTATAGAAAAGATCAACAAAACCAAGAGCTGGTTCTTCAAAAGGATAAACAAGATTGATGAACCTCAAGTCAGGCTCACCAGGAAGCAAAGAGAATGGATCTAAGAAAAAAAATCAGAAATGAAAGAGGTGAAGTAACAACCGTTCCCACAGAAATACAAAGGATTATGAAAAAAATACTATGAACAACTCTATTCCAACAAAATGAACAATGTAGACAAAATGAACATATTCTTAGAAAAAATACAAGCTCCCAAAACTCAATCAGGAAGAATAAAAAAAAACTGAATAAATTGATAAATAGCAAAGAAATTGAATCAGTGATCAAAAAGCTTCCAGCAAACAAAAGCTGGGGGCGAATATCTTCATAGGGGAGTTCTACCAAACATTCAAGGAAGGACTAAAACCTATCCTCCTCAGACTATTCCAGAAAACTCAAAAAAAGAGAAACACTTCCAAGCTCATTCTATAAAGCCAGCATCACCCTAGTACCAAAACCAGATAAAGACAACACAATGAAAGAGAATTACAGGCCATATCCCTCATAAACATAGATGCCAAAATCCTCAAAAAAAATTCTAGCAAATTGGATCCAGCAGTACATCAGAAAGATCATACACCATGACCAAGTGAAATTTATCCCGGGGATGCAAGGATGTCATAATATCCACAAATCAATAAAAGTGATACATCCCATTAAAAAATGAGAGACAAAATTCACATAATCATATCAATTGATGCAGAAAAAGCATTTGACAAAATCCAACACCCAATCTTGATAAAAATTCTCAGCAAAGTGGGAATAGATGGATCACATCTCAACACAATAAAAGCCATATATGACAAACCTACAGCCAACATCATACTCAATGGGCAAAAATTAAAACCATCTCTCCTAAGAACAGGAACAAGACAGGGATGCCCACTCTCACCACTCCTGTTCAACATAATGCTGGAAGTACTAGCTATTGCAATCAGACAAGAAGAAGAAATAAAAAGGCATCCGAACTGGAAAAGAAGAAGTAAAACTGTCCTTATTCACAGATGGCATGATACTGTACATAGAAAACCCTAAAGACTCCATCAAAAAATTATTAAACTTAATTAATGAATTGAAAAATGTAGCAGGATACCTAATTAATGCCAAGAAATCTATACACGAATAATGAACTTACAGAAAGAGAGACTAAAAAAGTAATCCCATTTACCACAAAACAAAGTAAGATACCTAGTAATAAACTTAGCTAAGGTGGTAAAAGACCTATACATGGAAAACTACACGACACTGAAAAAAAGAGATAAAGGAAGGCATAAACAGATGGAAGAACATACTGTGTTCAATGATTGGTGGAATCAAAATCATTACAATGTCCATACTACCCAAAGCAATCTATATATTCAATGCACTCCCCGTTAAAATACCAACAGCATATTTCACAGACCTAGAATGAAACTTTCTAAAAATTCATATGGAATAAAAAAAGACCCCAAATAGCTGCAACAATCCTCAGAAAGAAGAACAAAGTAGGTGGGATCTCAATATCAGATATCAAGCTGTATTACAAAGTCACTGTTCTCAAAACAGCCTTGGTGTTGGCACAAGAATGGATATATAGACCAGTGCAACAGAATAGAGAACCCAGAAATCAACCCAAACCACTATACTCAATTACTATTTGACAAAGGAAGCATGAACATACAATGGAGTCAAGACAGTCTCTTCAATAAATGGTGTTGGGAAAATTGGACAGATACATGCAAAAAATGAAATTAGACCACCAACTTACACCATACACAAAAATAAACTCAAATTGGATAAAGGACTTAAACAAAGATGGGAGACCATAAATGGACTAGAGGAATCCACAGGCAGCAAAATCTCAGACATATGCTGAAGCAATTTCTTCACTGATACTACTCCTAGGGCAATGGAAACTACAGAGAAAATAAACAAATGAGATTACATCAAAATGAAAAGCTTTTTCACAGCAAAAGAAACCATCAACAAAATAACAAGAAAACATGGGAGAACAAATTTGCCAAAGTTATCACTGATAAGGGTTTTAATCCCCAACATTTACTGGGAACTCATACAACTTAACAAAAAGAAGATAAACAACCCAATAAAAAAATGGGAGAGGAGAACCAAGATGGTGGCATAGGTAAACACTTATGCTTTCTGTGTCTCACAACCACATCTAATTTATATGTAAAAGGCAGAACAACTACCACCAAGAACAGCAGGAAAGGTGGCTTAGTGGAAGTTCCACAACTAGAAAGGTGAAGAAAGTGAGTCTATTAAGAGGTGCAGAGGTGCAGAAAGTGCTGGCACCTGGATGTGCTGCCATTTTAATCAGGAGGAAGATACAAGCTCCTGCTTGCTCTAAACTCTAATTTTGGGCAAGACTCTGGGAGACCCAGACACATACGGGGAGAAACTGGACTGTCTGCCATTGGGACTGGAAGGCGAGAGAGGCTTTCAGAAGTACTAGCAGCAATCATTAGTTCCTGCACACTGATGCAGGACATGGAGACCTTGTGACCTCTCTGGTGCAGGACTGACTGGTTGTTTGATCCACCCTGGTGATTCTGAACCCCCACTCCACCCAATTTACAACCCCACCCAAGTTGCATCCATCAGCTTTTGCATACGAATGGCCTGTCCTTTCCCGGCCTAAAACCTGTCAAACTGCAGCTGCGCCCCAGAGCTCCTAAAAGAAAACCCAAAGCCCAGCAGCAGCTGGGCCTCATCTGGGCACTTCCAAAACCCATACAAAGAGGAGGAATCTGCAGATATCTTTGTAGCTCCTGCTGGGCAGCCCAAGACAGTGGCTAACTTTGCACCTCCTTTGACATCCAAGAGCCAGTGTACTCAGTGGTTAGAGTGAAACCATACTGGATTATAACTCTTCATATCCATAAGAGACACACTCAAGGGACAGACTCAGTAAGCACCAAAGCCCCACTGAAGCAAGTCCTGCCCCATAAAGGTGTCTCCTGTGCAATACATCTTCCAGTGTAGACACAGCTGGTCATCACAACCAATTGGCATGGAGGTCAATTCCACCCAGTGATACCAACAGCAATCAAAGGTTAGCTACAACAAGACTGTGCAAACAGCCCACAAAGAGGTTCACTAAGAGCATCCACCTCAGGTGACTGGGGAGGCTGAGTCACCTGGCCCTATAGGACACCTACCACACAAGGATACTCTATCAACTAAAGGAAACTTAGCAGCTACCCAGTACATAGCAATAAGCACAGGGAAGCAGCCAAAATGCAGAGACAAAGAACCAATTCACAAATGAAATAAATGGATGAAAGCAAAATACTAGGTATAGAGTTTAAAACCACAGTTATAAGGTCTTTCAAGAATATTCTAGAAATCTCTGAGAAATTTAGTGAGACCCTCAAGGTTATGAAAAAGGACCAATCCAAAATTAAGCATACACTGATTGAAATAAAAAATAATATACAGAGATCCCACAGCAGACTAGAGGATACCAAGAATCAAGTCAAAGATTTGAAATACAAAGAAGCAAAACACACCTACCCAGAAAAGAAAAGAAAAAAAAAAAACCCAGGAAGAGAAAAGATGGCAGCTGGCAGGACAGAGGTGAGGGAGAGGAAGTGAGTGAGTGGGGTATGAAAAGAGAGTGTGTGGATGTGCGTGGTGTTTGCATAAGTGAATGAGGGAAAGTTGATTCACACAGGAGCAGCAGGGACTGGCAGACAGGCTCTCTTTGACAAGGAGAGCCTACCACTGCTGCAGACACTCCTCAGACAGAAGGATCACAGCGTGGAGCCCATACCATCTTGAAGGGGAGAAACGCCCTTTTTTGGGGGGAACTCATCAATACCACTAACCAGACAGGCCCTGGAACTGCCCCATGACCCAGTGACCACTCCAGCCAAAGTCCTGCTACTCCAGCTGTGGACCCGGGGATCCTGGGACCTTCACCTCCAGGGATGAGCCACCTGGTAGCATTGAGTGCAACATCCCCCTCCTTAGCAGCAGAGCTCTGGGTGCGCACGAAACCAGCCCTGCAAGCTCTGCCCCAGATGCTTGGCCGGCATCTCGTTCCCTGCCTGGGATTTGTGCATGGCCACCTCTGCACGCCCTGCCCCAGATTTATGTTTGGCCAGCCCCACTTTGTTTCATGCAGGCCATCTTCACGCACTCCACTCAAGATTTGCACGTATCTGCCCCACTCGCAGCCAGGGCACCCCACTCCAGAATCACAAGTACCCAGACCCACAGGCAGCTAGGGTACCCAACTCCTTAAGCAGTTCTTGGGGCTGCTGGGACCCCCAAGAGTGGAATTCTCCACAAACAAGGATGTGTGGCCCTGCAGTAGAAATGCTGAACATCCTTTTCCTGGATAGCTATCCACATTTCCCCCCACGCCTCAACCATGGTGCCAGGACCCCTCAAAGTGCATCAGAACTCCATGCCCTGCAAGCACACTTCCACAGATAAAGAGTATATATGGGCACCCTGAGCCCATCTACCCACAGGGCGCTAGTGGGAGCCACTGAGAGCTCTACTGGTATGTGATCTTGAACAAGCAGGGGCTCACTCCCTCCCAGCAGTAGAAGTTTTGAATTTTCTCATCCTGGATACTGGCCCACAGGCACCTCAATTGTGCAGCTAACTGCCAGAGCCCTACAGAGTCCTTCAGTGTGCATTGCTGGTAAACTTATTCTAGGTGCTCCTGTGAGCTGCCACTGGGAGTAAGCGCCTATCCACCACAGGTGTAACAGCAAAAGCTGGGTCTGCTCACCCCACAAATGCAGAACTCTGGGAACCACAGTCACGCCTTTCCAGAGAACAGGGCCCCGAGGCTCATAACCCCAACAGGCGGTTCCTTAGTGCCACTGTGAGTCCCTGCTGGGCACGCATGATTTCAATTAAGAGTGCAAGACAGCAAAAATTGGGACATTCCTCTCCACGGCAGCTGACTTGTAGACATGGCAGTAGTACCTCTCAAGCTCGCAAGCCTACATCAAGAGAGCCCAAATAGCTCAAGCAGGGAGCTACACTAGATTAACAAGCTCAGGAGAACCGAGAGATTACGCCAGTAGCACCATCCCCAAAAGAACCTGGATAGCAAAGCAATTTGATCTACAATGAAAACATCACAGGAAAACATGGGAAGACAAAAAAAGCATCCCCCAAAGGAAAGAAAAAGAGGAACCACCAGAAAGGGAGTTAAATGAATTTGAGGCTAGCAGGTTATCAGAGATAGAATTCAGAGTAATGGTTATAAGGATGTTTAAATGGCTGGATGACAAATACACACAACTCAATGACAAATATACATAACTCAATGAGAGCTATAAGGAGCTGAATGAGAATGTCTCCAACATGAAAAGAAACCAAGAGGAGATGAAGAATGACATAGCTGCAATAAAGAACACAATGGAAGGCTTAAACAGTAGAATACAAGAGGCAGAGGACTGCATCAGCGAATTAGAAGACAAGGTAGGAAAAACAGTACAAACACAGCAGCAAGCACCTGGAAAGAAGGCTCAAAAAAACAAGAGGAGAGCCTAAGGAAGCGTTGGGATAACACAAAATGAAACAATATTCACTTAATTGGGATACCAGAAGGAAAGGAAGAGAAGCAAGGAATAGAAAACCTGTTTGAAGAAATAATGACAGAAAAAAACCTGATATTGGCAAGAAAAAAACTATGCAAGTCCAAGAAGTACATAGAGTCCTAAACAAGTTGAACCCCCCAAAACCAACACTAATACACATCATAATTAAATTGGCGAACACCAACAACAAAGTAAGAATCTTAAAGGATGCCAAAGAGAGATAGAAAGTTACTTACAAAGGATCTCCTATTAGAATATCAACTGATTTCTTAACAGAAACACAGCAGGCCAGAAGGGAATGAAAATGAAATATACAAAGCAATGCAAAGCAAGGGACTGAATCCAAGAATACCATACCCAGCAAGGCTATCATTCAAAATTGAAGGTGGAATCAGGAATTTCACAGACAAAAAAAGGACTAAGAGAGTTTATCACTACCAAGCCAGCAATACAAGAAATGCTAAAGGTACTGCTGTAAAAAGACGAAAGAGAAAGGCAAGATAAAACGCAAACACTAAGGAAAAATATGACAACAGACATGTACTTGTCAATAATAACATTAAATGTAAATGGATTAAGTGTACCAATCAAAAGACATAGGGTAGCTGAATGGATAAGAAAACATGACCCATATATTTGCTGTCTACAAGAGACCCATCTCAGAGCAAAGGATTCACACATAATTGAGAGTGAAGGGATGGAAAAACACTTTTCAGACAAATGGAAATGAAAAAAAAAGCTGGAAATGTGATACTTATATCTGATAAAATTGACCCAAAGTAAAGGCCATAATAAGAGATAAAGAAGGCCACTGCATAATACTAAAAGGAACAATTCAACAAGAAGATATAACTCTGGTAAACGTATGTGCACCCAATGCAGGAGCATCAAAATACATTTAAAAAAATCTCCTGGAAGATATCAAGGGAGATATAGACAACAATGCAATCATAGTAGGGGACTTTAATACATCACTGACATCACTGGATAAATCCTATAGACAAAAAATCAGCACAGAAACACCAATTCTAAATGACACACTAGATCAGATGGACCTAATTGACATCTTCAGAGCATTTCACCTAAAGCCATGGAATATACATTCTTCTCAAGTGCACAGGGGATATTTTCAAAAATAGACCACATATTGGGTCACAAGCAAAGTTTCCCCAAATTCAAAAAGATTGAAATCATATCAAGCATTTTCTCAGAACACAATGGAATAATATTAAAAATAAACTACAATAAAAACATTCCAAAAAATTCAAACACTTGAAGCTGAATAAATAGCATGCTACTAAACAATGATTGGGTTATCAATTAGATCAAAGAAGAAATTAAAACATCTTAGAGACTAATAACAATAAAAATACAATATTGCAAATCCTATGGGACACAATGAAAGCAGTCCTCAGAGGGAAGTTTATAGCTCTACAAGCCTATCTCAAAAAACAAGAAAAATGGTAATAAATCATCTAACCCAACAACTCAAAGAATTAGAAAGAGAGCAACAAGAAAAACCCACAGTGAGCAGAAGGAAGGAAATAATAAAGATCAGAGCAGAAATGAATGGCATAGAGACCAAAAAAAAAAAAAAAAAAATGAAACCCAAAGCTGGTTCTTTGAAAGGATAAACAAGATTGATGAACCTCTAGCCAGGCTCACCAAAAAGCAAAGAGGGAGGGCCCAAATAAACAAAATCAGAAATGAAAGAAGTGAAATAACAACAGATCAAACTGAAATATAAAGGATTATTAAAAAATACTATGGACAACTCTATTCTAACAAACTACACAACCTTAAGAAAATGGATAAATTCCTAGAAAAAAACAACCTTCCAAAACTTACTCAGGAATATTCTAAAAATCTCAATAGGCTGATAACTATGAAAGAAATTGAGCAGTCCCCAAAAAGCTTCCAGCAAACAAAAGCCCAGGACCAGATGGTTTCACAGGGGAGTTTTATCAAGAATTCAAGGAAGAACTAAAACCTGTCCTCCTCAGACTATTCCAGAAAATTCAAGAGGAAGGAACACTTCCAAGCTCCTTCTATGAAGTCAGCATTACTCTAATACCAAATCCAGATAAAGACAACACAATGAAAAAGAATTACGGCCAATATCCCTCATGAACATAGATGCCAAAATCTTCAACAAAATTCTAACAAATTGAATCCAGCAGTACATCGGAAAGATCATAAAACATGACCAAGTCGGATTTATCCCAGGGATGCAAGGTTGGTAAAATATTTGCAAATCAATAAACATGATACATCATGTAAACAAATTGAGAGATACAAATCATATAATCATATCAATTGATGCAGAAAAAGCATTTGACAAAATCCAACACCCAATCTTGATAAAAACTCTCAGCAAGGTGGGACTAGAAGGATCATACGTCAACATAATAAAAGCCTTATATGAGAAACCTACAGCCAACATCATACTCAATGGAAAAACTAAAACCATTTCCCCTAAGAACAGAAACAAGACAGGGATGCCCACTCTCACCACTCCTGTTCAACAAATGCTGGAAGTACTAGCCACTGTGATAAGACAAGAAGAAGAAATAAAAGGTATCCAAAGTGGAAAAGAAGTAAAACTTCTTTTAGCAGATGACATGATTCTGTACATAGAGAACCCTAAAGACTCCATCAAAAAATTATTAGACTTAATAAATTAATTCAGCAGGATACAAAATTAATGCCAAGAAATCTATGGTATTTTTATACACCAATAATGAACTTACAGAAAGAGAGACTAAGAAAGCAATCCCATTTACCATCGCACCAAAAAAATTAAGATACCTAGGAATAAACTTAACTAAGGTGGTAAAAGACCTATATATAGAAAACTACAAGGCACTGAAAAAAGAGATAGAGGAAGACATAAACAGTGGAAGAACATACCATGTTCGTTGATTGGTAGAATCAACATCAACAAAATGTACATATAACCAAAGCAATCTATAAATTCAATGCACTTCCCATTAAAATACCAACAGCATATTTCACAGACCTAGAGAGAAATCTCCAAAAATTTATCAGGAATAGAAAAAGATCCTGATAGCCACAGGAATCCTGAGAAAGAAGAACAAAGTAGGTGGGATCTCAATACCAGGTTTCAAGCTGTATTACAAAGCCACTGTTCTTAAAACAGCCTGGGACTGGCACAAGAACAGACATACAGATAAATTGAATAGAATAGAGAACCCAGAAATGGACACAAACCACTATGCCCAATTAATATTTGACAAAGTAGGCATGGCCATACAATGGAGTCAAGACAGTCTCTTCAACAAATAGTGTTGGGAAAATTGGACAAATACATGCAAAAAAAAAAAAAAGAAACTAGATCATCAACTTATACCATACACAAATATAAACTCAAAATGGATAAAGGCCTTAAACATAAGATGGGAAACCATAAAAATACTAGAGGAATCCACAGGCAGCAAATTCTCAAACATATGCCAAAGGAACTTCTTCATTGATACTGCTCCTAGGGCAATGGAAACCACAGAGAAAATAAATAAATGGGACTACATCAAAATAAAAACCCTTTGCATAGCAAAGGAAACCATCAATAAAACCACAAAAGAGGAGTACCAAGATGGCCACATAGGTAAACACCTAAACTGCTGCCTTGCACAACAATTTAAAAACTACAACTAAAAGACAAAACGGACATCATCCAGAACCACAGGAAAGCTGGTTGACTGGAAATTCTACAACTAGAAGGAAAGACAAACGCACACAAGAGAATCAGAGGAACTGCAAAACCTATAATTTTTAGGGCTTTTAGAAGCCAAAATTGTGGCATAGGTAAACACCTAACCTGCTGCCTCCCAGAACAATTTGAAAACTGCAACTAAAAAATAAAACATCTATCACTCAGAACCATGGGAAAGCTGGCCAAGTGGAAGTTCTGTAACTAGATGGAAAGAGAGAGGAGCACTGGGACCTGCCCAAATGCTGAAAAGCTGAGGTGCGGAGGTGCACCAGCCAGGCTAGCGGTGGGTGACTTGGGGGCTGCTTTTTTTCAACCTGAAGGGAAACGGGTTCCTGATTACTCTGAACTCCTTTCTGGGGATACGCTGGCAACCCAGACTCCTACAAGGACAAGTGGGATGGTCTGCCATCAGGCTGGAAAGTGAGGTTAGCTCCCTTGAAAAGGTGACCGCAGCAATCATTGGTCACTGAGTGGGGCCGCGGGACTTGGAAATGAAGATATGCAGCAATGGCTGAGTGGTAGTCATTGCTGTTTGCCACGCCCCAGCTTAGTGACTCCTGAGACCCCCCACACCCAATCTGCAAACCTGCCCAAACTGTGCACATAGGCATCCCTTCTAATAAAAGAGTAATATGCAAATTGACCATACTTCCTATCAAGCTATGCCCACAGCCATGCGCATCAGCCAATCAGGAACAAATTATGCAAATGAATCCCAACCGAGATGGCTGTGGCCACTGAGAGCAGGAGGGTGGCTTGGGTTTCCCCAGCAATGGAGGAAGCCAAGCTTTTTGCCTGCCCTTGCCAGCATAAGCCTCCACTCAATGCTACAAAGTTTCAATTATAGAAGGTTTATCCCAACAGAAATGGCAGCAGCCAAAGAGCTGGAGAGAGCAAGAGGCTATGGTTACCAGTGCGATAGAGGAAGCCAAGCTTCTGTAGCCCTAGCGCCTAGGCCTCCACTCTAGGCTACAAAGTTTTAAACAGAAATGGCTCTCACCACAGAGCGAGCAGAAGACTTGGCTTCACTAGAGGCTACAAAGTTTCAATTGTATAACATAAATTAATCCCAGATCCCAGGGCCTCCATTTGGGTCACTGGGGGTTGTAGCCAGCCTGCAAACCACCATAGGTCCCTTGCCCAGGCTGCCCCACACCCCAAGGGAACCTCTACCCTGATCCTTCAGGGCAAACCAGCCTGTCCCCACCCATGCACCAGGCCTCTATCCTATATAATAAAAGAGAAATATGTAGATGGACCATCACTCAAACACATAAGAGGGCTGCGCCCATGTGTTCAAAGATCCTGCCCTCATGTGGACACAAGATGGCCACCACAAGATGTCCAGCAGGGGAGAACAGTTGGGAGGTTCTAGGCCTGCAAGGGAGGGCAATTGGGGGCAATCAAGCCTGCAGGGGAGGGCAGTTAGGGTTGACCAGGCCAGCAGAGGAGGGAAGTTGGGGAAAATGGGCTGGCAGGGGAGTGGTTAAATATTAATTTGCCATTACATGTTATACTCCAATACATGTTATATTAATAAAGACCACTTTCATAAAAATTACAATTTGGATTATCAAAATTATAGTTTTTAATGCTTTTTTGCCTCAAGCATGCATTCTTGGATGGTGTATGTGGGGGATATAATGAAGCTGGATAGTATATAAGGCAATATCTGGGATGGTGTGATCTGCCTTCTTCTCCCTCAGAAAAGTGGTAGATGGTATAAAAAGGGCTGTCTGCTCATATTGCTGGTATGGTTTAGAGGAGACAGTGGTAGATAAAACTATTTGGATACTATATCTACTTAAAGAACTTCCTAATTAATCAAGTATACACGCTGGCTACTATAAACTATGAAAATTTTTATGTAAAAGGGGAACTATTTTGATGTCCCTTCTCCTACATAGTTTTGTGAATTTTAAATAATTTTTTAAATTTTATATTTTGTTTGTATATCCCTTGCTGTTTCAGTATAAAATCAGTGGAATATACTGTGTTACTTTCTCATTTATATAATTTCAAATATTAAAATGGAAGAATGAACATGTTGAAGCTATAATTTGCATCAATTAAGGGACATTAGTTTCCAAACAACAGTAAGGAGCTTAGGCTAATTGAGGAAAAATATCAAGAACTTATTGAAGAGTTAATGTGTAGGCTTAGCAACTTAAAGTTACAGTTAAAACAGCCTGGTCTTTCAAAAGAGAGGAATTGAAGCAAGTCCAGAGTGGAATTGGAGTTGCAAACAAAGGATAATTCACCACCACCATCACCACTACCCCTCAATCTCTGTCTCTTCTATTTTAATTTCCCAATTTATCAGTATAGATTGGTCAAGCATGGATGTTTAACCGTAGGTCCATTGATGAAAGGTAGGTAGAGAAATAATAATATACCCTCATAGATGGCCAGAAAACAGAGCCTCTTTTCAAAGGAAGAAGAAAAAAAAATACTAATCAGGTGAAACCAACTGCAACTACAATCTCTCTTTTAGCTTCTTTGAACTTATAGACAAACAGGTGCATATACAATTCTTATACATGCATTTTCATGGGGAAGGATAGAGAATTGAACAGTTTTAAAATAATATGTGTATATACAGCTGTACAAAGTGTCATAGTGCAGTTTTAAGTTTTAATAAATTCAGAAGGATAAACTATGAAAATTTTTATGTAAAAGAAGAACTATTTTGATGTCCCTTCTCCTATATAGTTTTGTGAATTTTAAATTTTTAAATTTTATTTTTGTTTGTATATGAGCCTCTGCAGATGCCAGAGAGACAAAAATTAAAAATGATCTTTAAAAATGACAGAAGTTAAATAAGTATAAAAACATGTAAACAAACTTGCAAATTGTTTTCTACAGGTTAGTAACTTTCCCTTCTAAGGGAAAAAGCTTAAATATTCACTATGACACTTTGGACACTTGTATATTATGCATATCAGAAGATTTTGGAACTACTCATTTTGTGATCCATCCTTCCCTCATGAATATGTATGTGTAAGAAGTGACTATTCACCTGTGTGTCCACAGTAGAAGGTAATGGATGCATTATAGTTGCTTTTTGTTCCATCTGTGCAGTACCTTATTGTCTCTCAATAATATCAGTAGTAAAGGCAAATACGGAGATGTTGGAAAGAGGCGTATCTTCATTTAAAGTAATGGATTTAGAAAAATATGAAAAATTGTTTAAAAAGACCAATTTCATGGCAATGTGGGAACCAGTGCTATTAGGAGGGATATTAGGATCTATTAAATCCTTAGTGTCTATACTCTTTTGCATCAAGCATGAATTTATGGCTGCTTTATGTGTGGGTATAATAAATAAAGTGGGAGAGAGGGTAAGGCAGTATCTGGGATGGTGTGGCCTGCCTTCTTGTCCCTCAGTGTTAATATTAAAAGGGCTGTCTGCTCAGATTGGTGGTGTGGTCTCAGAGATGGTGGTGCTAGAAATGGAAAAAAGACTGGACACTGTGTCTGTTGAAGGGAATGAAGCCTCCTCAGGGGAGTCTAGTCTGCTTCACTTCCTCTCTCTTAGGGGCTGAAAAACAGCCTATTTAGTCAAAATGCTTTTCCTCCTGGCAACTTAACTTTTCCTTCATTGATTTCCTGTTCTTCCTCTTAAGCTTTTTGTCCTTCAGACGAGCCATGGCTCCATGAAACACATGGCAGCTGAAGCCCACCTCGACCCCATGCTCCACATGCTGCCGAAGGACCTCCAGGCTCAGAAAGAGGCGGCAGCAGGCCAGGCACCTGAACCCGCTGTCCAGGGCCCTCCGCAACGGGATCCTCAATACACCACCGGGGTGGGAGCTTCTGCCTGACGGCCAGCCTTCTCTCTTTTCTCTTGGGCTGGACTGTCTACGCAGGGCTCAAGGTCATCATTTAGGGGATTCTCCCACAACTGCTATCCCAGTTAGCCCGCCATTAGAAGAGATGGAGGACAAATTGTCTGAAGAAGAGTCCTTCCATGCTTTCCATCCTTGAGATAGGACCACTGCTTACTTCTGTGCTGCAAAGTACCTCTCTAAAATTCAAATTACCTGAGCAATTAAATAACAATAATACATATGTGGTCCATGCTTATTATCTGTGTATTTATCTGTCCCTTAAACAAACAATGAGAATCTGCTATGTGACATGTTCAGTCAAACATTAGAAAACTAGAATGTCTGTGTCAGGGCTGTGAGAGGTAAGATGGCCATGCCATATTGAATCATGTAGAGTGAAAGTACATCTAATGTGTGATATTTCAGAATTCTCTGTGTGGTGGTATGCCTCACTTGAGGTGTTTACATGGTGTAACAATGTGTGTGGCATGCTCTGTTTGAGGACTTTACATGGTATAATTATGAGGAGTTGGCATTGTATGTATCTTTGTGTGGAGGTTGTATGGATGTTCTGGGATATATCCCATGAGTATCTTTCAAATTGATAAAAGGGAATGGTAAAAGTCTTGGTGGCTGAAATGGCTTATGCATTAGAAAGATAACAGATCAAAGTTCATTTCTTTTAAGGCATATGAGTTTTCAAGTGTTTGGCCTAGAAGGAGGAATTTAAATCATTATCTGTGTGATTGCATGTAAGTTATTTATAGATTTAGTGTGCAATTGGTGAGTGTGAAGAAATCAAGGTAAGAGTGTACATAGGTAATGCTACTAGAGAATAGGAAGACAGGTGTGGAATGCAGGCCTGTGTGTTTGAGAGAAAAAGTTAAAAGGAGAAATGGGGAGTCACCTGGTATGAAAGAGTACAGATGTATGAGCATGTGTAGAGGATATCAGTTTGTGCTCACATGAGAGGCAGGTTCTGAGTAAATTTGCAAACACATGTCAGCACTGTCCACTACTTCAGCCACAGCTGTCCCAGTGCTGTTATGTTGGAAATGTGTGTTGAGTGATCTCGCCCTCTGTTGAAGGCACACTCCCTACTTGTCCCTGTGCAGAAAGAAGCCTTAGTACTAGTCTGTCTGCCCTGAATCCCCTTCCTGCTTTTGATGGGAAAGTGGAATCAGTAGAGTCTGGGCTGAGAAGCTGGGCTGCAGCTCTTGACCAAGTTCAGATCCCACCTTTGTATAGTCCTTACCACTCACACCAGGATGGGGAAGCTTGAGCAATGAAGAGACACAGGTGAAATATTCAGAGGACGATGCATTTTCTCCTGCTGCCTGACTACAGCCTGGGGCCATCATAAATGACTGATGCTGAGGCTTATCTTCCTGAGTTTTACAGGGTTCTGGGCAATGGAATAAAAAAGCACATTGAGATGAGGCATTTTGGGGTTCTGTGGTAATTGAAAAAGTACATGCTGAGTGGACATTACACATCAGGCATAATTACCACACATGATAATGGTTCTCATACAAATTAAGATGGCTTTCCCATTTAAAATTTCATTTACTCTAAACTCTAAATAAACGCTTATTAAAACTGTGTTTGGTGGATGTGCCTCTGATTGGGTATCTTGTATGTGATATTCCTGGTGATGGGTATGGATTATCATATGGATTAGAAGTTTGTTTGAAAGACAGTATGCATGAACTAAAATGTGGCTATAAACTCAATTTTCTCATGAAAAAAATTGTACTATTAGGGAATATGTGGTGCAAGATTTATGAAGCAGTCTGCATGTCTATTTATATATATATATATATATATATATATATATATATATATATATATTGAGGTACATATATAGAGATGTGTAAAAAGATAATTTTTAATAAATTAAATATTCATTGTTCTCATCTCACTGTTCCTTTTTCATTGTTACCAAAGCTCAAAGCTCATTATTTAACTGTTTAAGATTATCATCATCTCTTATGAATGTTTCTGGTAAATATATTATTCACATTTTAGCAGTATGCTATAGGGAATGTAATGTGTTTGGTGTTTAAATTCATAATTTGTTGGTTAAAATTGGGTTAAGATTAAATAATATGTGACTAATTTGTTGTTTAAAAATATGAATATGGGATAAATTTTGTGTGACTTTAGATGGTCTGTATACTTTGTTTCTCTGTGTTATGTGAGCACATACTTACATGTGTACATTTTTTTTCCTATACTGACAAATGTGTGTATATGTTTTACATAACACATAGTTTAGATATGGAATGTTATTACTGAGAGTATTACCTTTGAAGCTAGTGGAATTAGTGTGTTTGTCTAATGTGAGGAAATAATTAAAGAACAAGAGGATGCAAAAGTCAAGTTGTATAAGGGAAAAAATACCTGGGCTTTGAAAAAGATGGCAGAGCGATGAGTGTGTAAATTAAGTGTGCTGTAATATGAGATTGCCTTAGAAAACAAATGGTGAAAAATTGAGTTCTGAAAGGGGCTAAGATGGAATATCAAGCTAAACACTAGCAGTCTGTTAATATTCAACGAACAGAAATGTTCTTATTGAAAATCACATGTAACATAATGCCTAGAACATCAACTTTTCAAGTAATACAGACTGACAGCAACCAAATGCTCAGAAAAGTATGATGAATAAAAAAATTATATTCATGCAATGGTATACATATATTAAACAAACTAAACTCACATGCACCATGAATACATTATTCAAATATAATGATGAGAGAAAGAAACCAGACACAAAGAATATATTGTGGCCTCTGCTTACATAAAAATTAAAAACATGTATAATCATCTAGTGTGCTAAGTGTAAGGGAAATTTCTATAGTACAGACAAAATGGAGCATGGAAAATTTAGAAGCCTGTGGAAGACTATAAAGAAATGAGTGATGGGGAGAATGAGTACAAATGGATCAAATAGGAATGACCGTGAATGTAAACATTGGCTATGAAAATATATGAATGCAATGGGATCTTTGATTGCATATGTCTCTAACTCTAGTTAAGTTCTTGAGGATCCTACACTTGGGTCTAAGTTATTAGTGCTTCACATTTTCCTTATATTATAATATGCCCTTGTCTGGTTCACAGGAACATATTCTTCCATGTTTCACTGATAAAAATCTAATTAATTCAATCCCTCTCCTATTATCTCCTCAAATAGAACACTGTTCTCCACTGATCTCCGTGGCTTTGCTAGATTCTTGTAAGTGCTTTTCTTTGGAATGTATTGCTTCAATTGCTTATCACATTAAAGAGGATGCAAATGTGTTTGTGTGTTTGTTTGTTTTTTAATGGTAAGTTGTGTTTTTTAAAAATATTTTTTATTGTTGAAAATATTACATGTCACCTTTTTCCTCTCATTAGCCCCCATCCCCACCCCATAGCCTTGGGCAGCCTTGTGTCAACTAATGGGCAGAACTACTCAGCCTAACTTTGGGTTCTGTCAAGATCCCAACCTCACTTTAAATCCCATTCAATCATCCACTCTTAACAGCACCAGTTAGCTTGTCTTCAAAAGAGATGCAGGATAAATCATTTGAAGAAGAAATCGCCAATGCTTTCCATCCTGGAGTTAATGCCACTATCTTGTATCTATACTACAAATTTGCTGAGAGATTAGAAATAATAGAGATGTGGTCCATGTTCATTATTTATGTATTTTACCTGTCCATTAAACAAACAAAAAGCTTCTGCAAACAAAAGAAACTATCAACAAAATAAAAAGGGAACCCACAGTATAGGAAAATATATTTACCAGTGTTACATCACATAACGGGTTTATTTCCAATATATATAAATAAATTATAAAACATGAGGAATAAAACCCAATGGAAATTGGTAAAAACCTGAATAGACACATTTCCAAACAGGACATACAGATGGCCCACAGACATCTGAAAAAAATGCTCAATGTAACTAATCATCAGAGAAGCCCACAGAGAAGCCACAGTGAGCCCTGAATGGTGTGGCTCAGTTGACTGGATTTGATTCCCAGTCAGGGCGTATACCCAGGTTGGGGGTTTGATCCCAAGTTGGGGAGCATGTAAGTAGCAGCCCATTGATGTTCCTCTCTCACAACAATCTCTCTCTCTCTCTCTCTCTCTCTCTCTCTCTCTCTCTCTCTCTCTCTCTCTCTCTCTCCCTTTCTCTTCCTCTATATAAAAAACTAATTAAAAATAATAAAAGTCACAAAACATAATATCACCTTATAACTGTCAGAATGACTACCATCAATAAATCAATAAACAAGTGCTGGTGAGGATGTGAAAACAAGGGCACTTTGCAGACTGGTGCAGCCACTGTGGAAAACAGTATGGGATTTCCTTAAAAAATTGTAAAAGGCAACTGCGTTTTGACCCAGCAAACCCACTTCTGGGAATATAGCCTAAAATATTGACATACCACTATGAAAGAATATATACACTCCTATTGCCAGTAAAGTCTTATTTACAGGAGCCAAGATCCGGAAAAATCCTAAGTGCACATCATTAGATTACATCAACAGTGTTATGGTGGCCAGAGAGAAGCTGGAGTGAGTGTGAAGGGGAAGGGGTTGAAGCATGGTGGAGTGGGAAGTGGAAACATGCCCTTGCCACGATGCCCTTCTTTTTCCTAATTTACTGGGATGTTGATATCTTGGGGGTTCTATTTGAAAGCTGCATGTTAATGATAAAGTTTACATCAGCTCAGACCCATGAATCACCTCATAGAAGAGACTTTCCCTAGTGGCCTGCATATATATGCCAATTCGTCATATAAGCATGAAATAGATCTATTTGCTTATTAGTCACTGAAGACTAATCTACTCTAATGAAGTAGAGATATGGGTTTTTGAAAGGGAAAAAATAAAAAAAATGGACCTGGTACATAATTAGTGGGCAGTTATACCAGGTTAATATCTATTTTTTACTTGGATTATTTATGTTCTATATGTGTGTAATGTTCTGTATGTGTGTATATGTGAATAGGTTTGATTGTATTTTTCCATGTCTCATTGTTTATGTTCAATAACATCTATAATATGCACTATTGTTTTTTGAAAGTGAAATAAATATAGCCTTTTCCAGAGATTCATTGAAGGATGCAGAAATCCCAAACAAGTTAGAAATATCAGTCCTTGTCCTAACTGGTTTGGTTCAGTGGATAGAGCATCCACTTGCAGATTCAAGGGTCCCAGGTTCAATTCCAGTCAAGGGCATGTGGTTTGGTTGCACGTACATAACCAGTGGGGAGTGTGCAGGAGACAGCTGATCAATGTTTCTCTTTCATTGATGTTTCTAATTCTCTATCCCTCTCCCTTCCTTTCTGTAAAAAATCAGTCATATATATATATATATATTTTTTTTTTTTAAAGAAATATCAGTCCTCTTTAGGAATGTGAGTTACCATTGGAACTTTTGGGTTGGCTTCATTCTGTCTTCCTCCCACCACTGAGCAAGGTTCTTCCTCATAGTGGTTAGTTGTTTACTTTCAGTCTCCATAGTAACCAAACTATTTAAGTTTTCATTTCTCCAGAAAGAGCCAAAATATTCCCTTAATTAAACCATCATTATTAAAAGGTGGTGTATGTGGGTGTGGGTGTGTGGGTGTGTGTGTGCGAGCGTGTGTCCCATTTTTTTCCTTACATTTCACATAGGAGCCCCGAATTTACATCTTCATAGCCTAACAAAACAATTCATCTTTACCCCTGGGTAAATAAATTCTTTCTGACATTAACTCTAATCCCTACATACCCAGTTTTAAGTATTCAAAGTTCTTTCCCGTTCCCTCTCCTCCTTCCTCTCCCTTATCCTCCTCCTATCTTTTCCTCTGTGTCTCCATCTCTCTCCCATTCCCCGTCCCTGCCTTCATCTCTCCTCCTTTCCCTTACTTCCTATCTCTCTGTCACTCTCTCCCCACCCATCTCTCTCTCTCTGTCTCCCTCCCTTCCTCATTACAACTAGGATTCTCTCTCTTTCGAAAACAGTACCTGGTTATCCTACGCCCCATGTATGTGCTTAACACATACCTCTTGAAATCCTTGCAGTTTTGATGAAATACTCACTTCCAGATGTTTCTTTTTCTCCTTATGCTTCATGGTTCAGCTCTGTAAAGAGTCACTCAAATCAGGCACCTTTCTCCCCCACACTCTACTCTCAGAATCTCAGTTGATGATGATAAACAATAAAATTATAACAAGCACAATTAATATAAATTACAGTTAATAACAAGTCACTTGAGAGACTTCTCTCAGCAATCACTGCTCTGTCCAGGGCCTAGGACACCACCAGGGCAGTTACGATGCAAATCATCGCTATGGTTTCAGCAGTGTTCCATGACCTGTGCATGACATCAGGCTCCAGCTAGTATTCATAGGACTGCAGGACTGCCACATCTATAGATCATAGTGACCCCTTTTATCTAATGGAAACTCTGCCATGAACTTGAATTTGTTTTAATCGTTTACTCCATATCAAAACTAGACGATAAGCGACTTGAATTAAGCAAAGGCAATTATTTTATGTGTCGAAGGTAATGGCATTACCAATGGTGAGGCTAAGCAATACCTGAGAAAACGAGGCTTAGAGCCATGCTTGTCCCACAGAAATAATATTGCTATTTATATCCTATGGGTGGTACTATTTAAATAATGTACAAACATGATTATATGTAAGATGCATATTGGTGTATATGTGTGGATTTGAAAACATCTCATAATTCCTTACAATTCTAACATTTATCAACTATCCCCCACTATTAGGAATAACCTCATATATTTTTACAACAAGCCAGTGTCACTTTTGCTACTCTTTTCCTTATCATTTCCCCAGAGGTGTGGGAAAAGAGGAAGCCTCTGGCCCTTGTCAAGAATTCTGTTCTTGTCAAGCCCAAAGGTCTCATTCACTAGGCCTCTGTTAGGCCCCACATTATATCTTCTGGAAACAGCTGGGTTCTGTACAGGGAGGGTTTGAACTCTGTAAGTTGCTCCATTGTACATCCCACCCACCACAGAATATGCTTCCTCCATTCAGAGCAATATGTATTTATTTCTAAACCTTAGCAGTTATGTTAGAACCAGGCCATTACTTAGCCTTTTTCAGTCTTCTTTACCTTCAGTAGGCCCTGCTTTAGTAAAGAACTCTTAACCCACCTAACCATTGGCAGCATTTTCCAATGCTTGAAATCACACCAAACACTATTAGACTAATGCATAAAGTCAATTTTGTGCTCACAAATGGTCATAATAACTGTGTCAATGTTTCTGGATCCCTAATACTACTGCATTAGTTTCCACTCTTTTTGACCAGCATGCAGTTTTGCCTCACTACTTTCAACCATGAATTTTGAGGCATGAAAAAGAGAAAGTTTTGAACCTCAGAAACGAATTAATTTGTATTCCTGGTTTCACACCCCTGACTGAGAATAAATCTAAAGTCAAGAATTTACACTTATTCAATAAAGAAATTTAAAAAAAGAATTTATACAAGAAAAATTCACTTTGGTGGCCAGTAGGTTATAAACGCATTGGTGGCTAATCAATGTTATTGTACTTAGCTCCATTAATTCTTTTTTATCTTTATTGTTCAGTTTATTAATTACATTATTCCCTTTTTTTCCCCTATAGCTCCCCTCCACCCGGTACCCATCCCACCCTCCGCCCTCACCACCCTCAATGTCCTCTCCCATAGTTGCATGATTTTTGTCCAGTCTCTTGCTGCACTTCCCACACCCCTTTTCTCCCCAAGAGTTGTCAGTCCATTCTCTCTCTATGTCCGTGATTCTGTTACATTCACCAGTTTATCCTATTTATCAGATTTTTAATTCACTTGAGTTTTATATTCATTTGTTGATAGATGTGTATTTGTTGTTCATAAGTTTACACTTTTATCTTTTTCTTCTTCCTCTTCTTAAAGAATATCGTTCAGCATTTCATATAATATTGGTTTGGTGGTGATGAACTCCTTTAGCTTTTTCTTATCAGCGAAGCACTTTATCTGACCTTCAATTCTGAATGATAGCTTTGCTGCATAGAGTAATCTTGGGTGTAGATCCTTGCTATTCATCACTTCGAATATTTCTTGCCACTCCTGTCTGGCCTGCATCATTTCTGTTGAGAAATCTGCTGACAATCATATGGGTGCTGCCTTATAGGTAACTAACTGTTTTTCTCTTGCTGCTTTTAATATTCTCTCTTTATCTTTTCCTCTTGGCATTTTAATTATGATGTGCCTTGGTGTGGTCCTCTTTGGGTTCCTATATATTGGGGTTCATTGTGCTTCTTGGACTCCTAAGTCAATTTCTTTCACCAGGTGTGGGAAGTTTTCGGTCACTATTTCTTCAAATAGGTTTTCGTTGTCTTGGTCTCTCTCTTTTTCTGGCACCTGTATAATTTGGATGTTGGTATGCTTGAGGTTGTCCCAGAGGCCCCTTACACTGTCTTCAATTTTTTGATTCTTTTGGTTTCTTGCCTTTTCAGCTGAGTGGATTTTACCTCTTTGTATTTCAAATCTTTAACTTCGTTCTTGGGGTGCTCTAGAGTACTTTTAGGTCTTTATATAATTTTTTTTATTTCATTCACTGTATGCTTAATTTCTGGTTGGTCCTTTTTCATATCCTTGAGGGTCTCGTTCATATCCTTGTAGGTCTCATTCATTTCCTTATAGGTCTTGTTCATTTCCTTGCAGGTCTTGTTCATTTCCTCGTTGGTCTTATTCATTTCCTCGCAGGTCTTGTTCAATTCCTCATAAGTCTTGTTTATTTCCTTATAAGTCTCAGCCTTTTCTAGGAGCCTCTTGAAAAGCCCTATAAACGTGGTTTTGAATTCCATGTCCAGTTGTTTTTTTCCCCCCATTTCTTTCACATCTGATTTCTTTCCATGTCTCTGCATGGTGGTTGCTTCCCTGAGTTAGTCAATTAGCTTTGTGTGGTAGATTTCCTACAAGGGACAGTGGCTCAGCCTCCCCAGTTACCTGAGGTGGATATGGGTTGCACAGTCTTGTTGAAGTTAAGCTCGGGTTAATCATTGTTAGCACTTGGAAGGGTTGACCTCCAGGCCAATTGTCTGTGAAGTTCAGCTGTGCTCGGGTTGGATTGGTGGAGTCTCTGGGCCAAGCAGACAGTGTCAGCTCCTCCCTATGTGGCCCCAGGGTCTCTGAGAAAGAGCCACTGCCGAGCTCCACCAGCTGCCAGAAAATTCAGCCTCTCCCCAAATGAGTCTGCACACCCAACTTCTCACCCAGGGTCGCAAAACAATGCATTCTGACGATTTCCAGAATGAAATAGCAAGTCACGAGTGCTCTCTGCGCGGTCACGCAGCTGCACTGTTCCCAAGCTCATGCGCACTCTGCATAAGCTCGCCTTCTCCACAAGCCCGCAGACCCCTGCAGCACCCGAGCTTTGGCGTGCCCTCCCACCGTCCAGTTTTTACCCCATATGATAGTGGGTTCCCTGGACTTTGCCCAGAGCTGGAGAATCAGTCCAGTGGGATGTCTTTGTCCCCCCCATTCAAGAAAACTGGCCAGTTTTCAGCCGCTGCCTTATCCGCTGGCATGTGCACTCTTCCAAACCTCTGACTCCACGCGTATCTTCAACGCTGTCCACCGCCGAGTCACAGTGTCTTATCTTCACTTTTATTTGTGGAATTTTCACTCAGCCAGCTTTCTGGTGATTCTGGATGGTGTTTGTTCTTTCATTAAGTTGTAGTTTTGAAATTGCTGTGTATGGCAGCAAGATAGATTTTTACCTATGCTGTCATCTTGGTTCTCCTCCATTAATTTTTAATACACTAAAATTAAGAACTGAGTATTCTTTTATAATAAATAACCAATAAAATTAAGAAAAATTTCAAAATAGGGGTCAAATATAATGAAGAAGGAATAAAAACTATGCTTTTGACTTGAGTCTCAAGATTTACTGTGAAATATGGGGAAATCATGAAATATTTGTTTTACAGGAGATATGCTAAAAGCTTTGTTTATTTGCAAAACACAATGTGAAGGCAATTTACCAATTTGATACCTAAGTATGGGTCAAATTCTGACCTCCCAAATTACACTAGAAGAGAATATAGCAAATATTTGAGATAAATGTAAGCTTTTTGAAATAAGGGATAGTAGAGTAAAAGAGATATTAATTTGCCCCCCATAGTAAAATATTAACTACTTAAAATAGTTTGTCAAGCATTAAACTTAACTTCTTTAATTTTACCCTCTTGAGACTGAACATAAAACCAACCATATTGAAACCAGCTTTATTTGAGATACATAAATTTAGCATTTTACAAATTATCAGAATAATGTATTCCCAAACACCAATGAGAAAAAAACACTAGCAACAAGAAAATTAGCCACAAATAAAGCAGCACTAATCTTAAAACTAAATATATTATTCAAACCAAATTAATCTGCAATAGGTTCATTCCTCTGCAAAGGAAGACATTTGTGAAATAGTAAGAGCCTTAGTTTTACAGATATTGGAGTTTAAAAGAAATCAGATTGAATTGCATTAGTAACCTTCATTTTCACTATATTAACCTCAAAACCATATGTACAAATAGCCCATATTTTAGTCACACAAGTACAAAAAAATCTTTAAAAAATTAAACTTGGTAAATATTTATAGAATCTTACCTAGGATTTAAAGGATGTAAAAATTCATATATTTGTACATATAAAAAGTAACTTGTTTATAATTTTGTATTACAGAGGTTTATTTATTTAATTACTTTTTAAATGTGTTTCATTAATTTAAGAGAGAAGGAGAAAGAAAGACATTGATTTGAGAGAGAAAAATCCATTGGCTGTCTCCTACAATCAAGCCTGCAATCTAGTCACTTGCCTTGGCTGTGAATTCAACAAGCACAGTTTGGGTATATGAGATGACATCCAACAAACTGAGACACATCCACCAGGGCATATATAGAGGTTTGTTTGTTTTTAAGTCTATTTAACTTTATGTACAACTAAAGGATAACCAGCATTCAAAGAAACTATTAAGCCCTGGCAGGTTTTCTCAGTGGTTGGAGCATTGGCCCTCGGACCAAAGGGTCAGGTTCAGGGCATGTACTTCGAGTGCAGGCTCAATCCAGGGCTTCAGTAAGCATGTATGCCGGAGACAACCAATCAATGTGCCTCTCTCAGATTGATGCTTCTCTCTTTCTTCCACTCCACTATCTCTTTAAAAATAAAATAAAATCAATGGGAAAAAATACCCTCAAGTGAGGATTTTTCTAAAAAAATGAAACTGTTGGCCTAACCAGTTTTTCTCAATGTATAGAGCATTGGCCTGCAGACTGAATGGTCCCAGGTTCAATTCTGGTCAAGGAGATGTACCTGGGTTGCAGGCACATCCCTAGTAGGAGGTGTACAGAAGGCAGCTGATTGATGTTTCTAATTGTCTATCCCTCTCCCTTCCTCTCTGTTAAAAATCAATTTTATTATATACTAATATATATATATATATATATATATATAACATTATATTTAAAAAAGAAAGAAACTGTTAAAAACATGGGAATATTTTGGGTTTTACTCTACTTATAAGCTAAATATTTAGTTGCCACACATTCATTACTGCTGACCGAAGACACAAGTGTTATGAGACAAGGACAAAGGATATTATTTCTTGTGTCCCAGAAGCCAGAAGGATCATGATATTCATATTTGCTCAAATGCAGATATTACACTTGCTGAAGGTTTGCATTAGAGCTGAGTCAGCCTCTGAATCCCAGGTCCTTTTATTAGTCATAGCAGCAGTTCATTGGAGATGATAAGGCTCTTGGTACACACATAATACATTTAGAGTCCACTTTGGGACAAGCTCTCAAGGTTTACATCTATTATCTGATGAAGTTTTAAAAATAATATAAAAAATAAGAGATATTGATATTTCCAGAGGAGATAATAGAACTTAAGCAGATGGGGCTTACTTACCTTGAGCACACAGACAAGGAATCCTAGATCCCTGGTTCTAGAGCTCAAAGTTGTATTCATGTTACTAAAGCCCTTTTTCCATAATAAAGTTACTCCTAATCTGGATACTCTGAGAGACAATTGATCAAACTTCTTCTGAACCCTAAAAATGCAGATAATGATCTCTAATTGGGATTGCATGAGATTGACAAATTTTGCTAATTTATTTAATTATAATGAGAATTATGTGTAAAGATATATTATACATATTGCAATGAAAGAATATGTAATATATCCAAGTCTTTTGTATCACAGTAGTTCTTGGACTAAAACATCACTAGGCAAGTTGCTAGCAAATTTCAGGCACCACCATCACCAAGGAATCACAAACTCTGAAAATGTGTCCAGGCAAAGTATTTTTACAAGCCCTTCTGGTGATTGTGATATATGCCAAGAATGACTTCTGGGGAATATTTTAGCTGACTTCCAAATTAGGGCAACAAAAAAGCACTTTGAAATGAGGAGGGAATATATTATGAAAATGAATTGAAACAATCTATAAAGAGTAGTTGCATGTTAAACTATTTTTTTCATTGCATCTTAACATGCAATGAACCTAAAGCAGTCATATTTTTGTGCAAAAATTAAAATTTAAAGTTATAAAGAATGTATTATAAAATTTACACAAGTCTCCATTAATCAGAAAAGGGGAGATAGTAGGGTAATATCATGTAAGGAAAATATCTTGTAAGTAAATTACATCTAGAAAATTTTTATTTTACAAAATTAATTTTCATTTGTAATGCTAACAGCAAGACATCCAAGAAAAACACACATGGTGTCAAAATAAGCCAAAGGAAAATCGTTTGGGCAAAAATAAAAAGGATCCCAAGTCAATTTTATAGAAAAGTTTCTTTTATTAACTTTTGGTTGAGAATATGTTTGTTTATTTTCAGAAAACAACTCCAAGACCATGTGGATTTCTGCAACAAAGTGGAATTGTCAGGTCTGCTCCAACCACGAAGACAAGAAGAGAAAGAGTCCAGAGATGGAAGATGCTGAAGATACCTTGCCATGCTACCAGTCAGCAGCTGTGCGTCGCTGCAGGTTGTCCAGGTCCAAACCTAAGAGGGGCCGATCTGCATTGCCACCATGTGTCCACCACCCAGATATCATTTTTTGACATGTACACATAAGGAACTGTTTGACATTGAAACTGGGACTCAGAACTGCTAGACATTAAAATTTGGACTCAAATATTTTTTGTTATTATATGTTTATTTCTAGTCTGCAGAGGCAAGATTTTTTAAAGAAAAGAAACTGGAAAAAATAGATAACAGAGGCAAAAAAAGAAAAGCATTGAACAGGTTGTCAAACTACAGCAGGAAGGGAGGGGAGGTTGGGAGGAGGAGCTGTAAAAGAACAACCGAAGAACTTGTATGCATGCATATAAGCATAACTAATGGACACTGGGGAGGGGGTCAGGGGAGGGCATGTACTGGGGGGGTAGGGGAGGCCAGGGGGAGGTCAATGAGGGATAAAAAGGAGACATATGTACTACTATTTGTAATACTTTAAACAATAAAAAAATATTAAAAAAGAATAGTTGCTATTAGTTCTCTTCCAACTACTTAAAAAATATTCTGATACCTACACGTTTTCCTTCACTGGAGATTTGAAGACTTTTCTCATTTTTTTTAAAAGAATTTAAACAGGACAAAGAAAATTTCTGCAAAGGTGAATTAAAAATTGTCTTTAAATTAAAACAAGCAATTCTCACTTACCCCACAATGAGGACCAACAGTCAACAAATCCTGCTAATAGTCACAGACATTCCAATTGGCTTTTTATGCTTCACTCTAAAATTTTGTATGAGCCAAAGTATAAATTAAAGTTAAGTAATAAAGATATTCATTTTCAGGCATTCAAAGCTTCAAATACACTTTCTCAGAAAACTTCAAGAGGTTTTACTCCACTAAAATAAGGGAGTAGGGCAAAGGAAGAGTAAGACCTGGGATCCATTGAGTAGACCATCCAATAAGAGTAGAAAAAGTATATTTCATAAGCATATAGGTACAGAAGACTTAGCAAGTAAATATTATGATTATTTCTCTATGGGGGATGCCTATAGCTGAAAATTCTCCAAGGAAAAATGGATTGATAAATTATCTAATGTAAGTTGAAAGTGGCATTCAAAGAAATTTTATATTATTGTTGAATAATTACACATCAAACTGGGAATGTGAGTGGGAGATGGTTCCAGGCAGCAGCCCTTCTTCTTTTCACAGATAGATATTTTCTGGGCACTTTTCTCAGTTCTGATACTCTGGGAAGGCCATCCAAGCTTGGCTTTAGAACCAGTGCTGTCAGTGAGAACTGCCCACAGCTGAAATATCCCTCAGGAACTTCAGCTGCTGTCTGTGGATCCTAGTCAGTTCTTTTGAGCCTCTGCACTTCCTACCGGTCTCTATGAGGTCTCCACTCTCTATCCTTGGTCTACAGGGTTCTCTCAAGCTAGCCTTCAGTTGATTATTCAGGATAATTTTCCTATATTTTAGTTGTAATTTCAATTTCTGCCCTGGAAAAGTGTCAGTGTAGCTTTCACTTACTCCTCCACCATTTTGGAACTGAATGGTTGTCTGTTGAGTGTGATTATGATTTTATGTTTCCATAGTATTTAGATTTCACAGAGTGAACTTTATGAATTTTTCACTTATTGTTCCTAGATTTATATTAATAATTTGATTTTTGTGTTCCTTGGTTAAAATTCAATATATCTATATTATTTTCCGGCTACCGTTTTTTAAAAGATTCCTTTTAATTTTTATTTTTTTAATTCTTTATTATTGAAAAAAATATTTGCCTTTTAAAGCAAATGGTGGTCTGGGGTATTGATCCAGTTTTATTTTTTATTTTTTATTTTATTTTATTTTTTATTTTTTTTCTTTATTGTTCAGTTTATTAATTACA
Organism: Antrozous pallidus; assembly: GCA_027563665.1. Taxonomy (NCBI): domain Eukaryota; kingdom Metazoa; phylum Chordata; class Mammalia; order Chiroptera; family Vespertilionidae; genus Antrozous; species Antrozous pallidus. The sequence continues at coordinate 70,416,631 of CM050514.1, forward strand.
TTGTTTCCTCTTTTTTATCCCCCTATATCTCCCCTCCACCCTGTACCTATCTCACCCTCCACCCTCACCTCCCCCTCCCCAATGTCCTCTCCCATTGTTGCAAGATTTTTGTCCAATCTCTTGCTGTACTTCCCACAACCCTTTTCTCCCCAAGAATTATCAGTCCATTCCCTCTCTATGTCCATGTTTCTGTTATATTCACCAGTTTATCTTGTTCATCAGCCTGTCAATTCACTTGATTTTTATGTTCATTTGTTGATAGATGTGTATTTGTTGTTCATAATTTATATATATCAGTTTTATTTTTTAATCTCCAAATATTTTTTTTTCAGTTTCCATAATTTCATTTACTTAAATGTTCATCATTTACTTAGTAATTGGAGATTACTAGTCAAGTCCTCACCATTGGTTTAACATTTTTATCATAGACTAAATTTTATACTCATTTAGTTCTAATTCTAGGTTTTTCTTAGTCTATTGTAGCTTGCTTTCTTGATCTCTATTTTAATTTCTTTAAATGTTGAAGTGCTGTCTTGAATATAAAAGCTGTGTAGTAGACTTAAATGCTTCATAAGATTGTATTTCTTCTACTGTTGTTGCCTCCTTTCCCTTCCCCCACTTCCAGGAGACTCTTAGCTCTACTTTTTCATGTGTACCTTAGAATCAATTATCTTTTAAGAGAACAAAATTAAAACAAAAAGATTTGTTTGATATTCAAATTGGATTGCCTTGTATTTTTATTTTATAATTTAGAGAACTAATATTTTATGACATTGTATTCATTAGTATATAGCATTTTCCCACTTGTTAAATCTACTTTTGATAATGTCTTAATGTTATATACTGAAGGATTATATTTTTCTTGTCAGTCTTAGATTTAGACATTATTATAAGTGGACTTTTCCTATTATATCTTCATTTAAGGTTTAGATGTGAAGGCAATTGATTATTATTTTTAAAGCTTAATGATAGCAATACCACATGTTCAGAAATAGCTGAGATTTTATTTCACTATTTTGAAATCTTTAAAAAGTTTATCCTATACTACCAGATATTTTTCCATAAAGAAATAATCAGGTACCTGGAATCATATTGATCTGCTTGGTCTAGCCTTTAAATATTGTTGGTGGGATCAAAGCTACATTTATTCTAGGATTATATGGTTAAATTTTTCCTTTTCCTCTATTTAGACAAGACAATTCTAGTAGTTTAATCAATGTCCACTGGTTTATGAGTTTTTCCTCCTGGCTGTTAGGTACAGGCATTTTTTCAAGCCAAGTGGCCATGGCAACAGAGAGGGGAGAACTTATTCATGAACTCAACAGTAATCTCTTAGGATTACTGTAATTCTAAACAAAGCTGATTGGTTTAATGCCCTGCTAAATGTCCATCCTACGTACAGTGGAGACTAGCAATGCTGAAAGAATTCTATTTTGCAGTATGGAAACTGTTCTTGTAACTCATATCAGGTTGATTATATTGAATCACACACTGTTTCCTCCAGTTTTTTCAGGGTTTGATATTTTTCCTAGCCTTGATTATTTGTCATTATATTCCTTTATTAGTACTCAACTGAATATTTAAGTGAGACTCTCTATGGATCTCTAGGTAAAACTCTGGGTAACTCTCTTGTTCTTGCTATGCCTTACAAGTTGTTTGTTCATTGGATGTCTTGGACTCCCAGCTCTGTCTCTACAACTTAGGAAATCCAGAAAGCTCTACCTGCATCTTTTTTTTTTCTTCAAGTTTTCAGATTAATTTTTTTAATCTTTATTGTTCAGTTTATTAATTACATTGTTTCCCCTTTTTATCCCCCTATATCTCCCCTCCACCCTGTACCTATCCCACCCTCCACCCTCACCTCCCTCTCCCCACTGTCCTCTCCCATTGTTGCATGATTTTTGTCCAGTCTCTTGCTGTACTTCCCACAACCCTTTTCTCCCCATGAATTGTCAGTCCATTCCTCTCTATGTCCATGTTTCTGTTATATTCACCAGTTTATCCTGTTCATTAGCCTATCAATTCACTTGATTTTTATGTTCATTTGTTGATAGATGTGTATTTGTTGTTCATAATTTATATTTTTACCTTTTTCTTCTTCCTATTCTTAAAGAATATCTTTCAGCATTTCATATAATATTGGTTTGGTGGTGATGAACTCCTTTAGCTTTTTCTTATCTGTGAAGCACTTTATCTGATCTTCAATTCTGAATGATAGCTTTGCTGGATAGAGTAATCTTGGTTGCAGATTCTTGCTATTCATTATTTTGAATATTTCTTGCCACTCGCGTCTGGCCTCATCGTTTCTGTTGAGAAATTTGCTGACAATCGTATGGGTACGCCTCTGTAGGTAACCAACTGTTTTTCTCTTGCTGCTTTTAATATTCTCTCTTTATCTTTTGCTCTTGGCATTTTAATTATGATATGTCTTGGTGTGGTCCTCTTTAGATTCCCATATTTTGGGGTTCTGTGTACTTCTTGGGCTTTTAAGTCAGTTTCTTTCACCAGGTGGGGGAAGTTTTCAGTCACTATTTCTTCAAGTAGGTTTTCATTAACTTGTTCTCTCTCTTTTTCTGGCACCCCAAAAATTCGGATGTTGGTATGCTTGAGGATGTCCCAGAGGCCCCTTACACTGTCTTCAGTTTTCTGAATTCTTTTTGTTTCTTGCTTTTCCAGCTGAGTGGATTTTGGTTCTTTGTATTTCAAATCTTTGACTTGGTTCTTGTGGCCCTCTGGACTGCTTTTAGGACTTTGTGTAATATTTTTTATTTCAGTCTGTGTATGCTTGCTTTCTAGTTGGTCCTTTTTCATATCCGTGAGGGTCTGGTTCATATCCTCAGAGGTCTTGTTCATTTCCTTAAGGGTCTCATTCATTTCCTTGTAAGTCTCATTCATTTCCTGGTTGGTCTTATTTATTTTCTCATAGTTCTCATTAAGTCCATCGGCCTTTTCTAGGAGCCTCTTGAAAAGCTTTATAACTGTGGTTTTGAACTCTATGTCTTGTCGTCTTTTCTCCTCCATTTCTTTCACCCCTGATTTCTTTCCATATTTCTGCATGGTGGCTGCTTTATGTGGTAGATATCCTCTAGGGGTCAGTGGCACAACCTGCCCAATTATTTGAGATGGGTACTCTTATTGCAATCCTTTATGGGTTGTACAGTATTTTTTAATTTAAACCCAGCTTGTTGTTGTTAGCCCTAGGAGGGTTTGACCTCCAGGCCAATTGGCTGTGAAGGGAGACTGTGTTCAGGTTGGATGGGCGGAGTCTCTGAGCTGTGCATGCAGCCTCAGTGTCAGCTATGTCCTGTGCGTCGCTCGCGCACGCGGGTCTCTGTTGGATGAGGATGGCTGCAGACACCTCCAAGAGAAAGCCACTAGTCTCTTCCCCTTGCCAGAAAACTCTGCCTTTCCCCAAATGGGTCTGCACCCCCAAAGTCTAGCCCAGGGTTGTAAAATAGATGATTTCCGGGACCTGGAGACAAGTTTCCAGGGAGCAAGTCGCGGGTTTGTGCGACACTCACGCGAAAACTTCTTTTCCCCGTCTCCTCCGAGTTTCTCGCAGACTGGGAGCCTCTGTTGCGCCCCGCTTCCAGGGTGTGTCCCCCAGACCTCGTACCTCACCTGGCGTTGGGGAGTCCGTGTAGTGGGTCGTCTCTGCCCTCCCCATTGGCAAAATCCGGCCGGGGTTGCTGCTCCAGCCCTACAGCCGCGCGCGTGACCAGGAAGGCTCCTAACCTGTTTCCCTCTGAAAGGCTGCGCTCCCGCCACTCCTCTGAGTCTTCTTGTCCCACCTTTACTCTTGTTTGTGGAGTTTTCACTCAGCCAGCTTTCTGGCGATTCTGGGTGATGTCTGTTCTGCTATTATGTTGTAGTTCTTAAATCGTTGCGCGGGGCAGAACAATAAGTGTTTACCTATGCCGCCATCTTAGTTCTCTCTCTTCCCTACCTGCATCTTGACCATGATATTTCCTCTATGTTGTAGGATGGAGCAGTAGAACTTTAGGTTTTCTTTCTCTCTAGAATGACTGTTTTTCACTGCCTGATGCTTTGTATGCTACTATTTCATATATTTTGTTCGTAAAAATAAAATTGCATAGTTATTGATGGCATATTTTGCATAGATACAATAATTTATTATTTAATCTATGTACAAAAATTGTTATTCTCTGCCAGTTTTGAAAGATTCATCTACATATCTCTTCTTCTAATTAATTTGTTACTAATCCTTTAATTTTGTAATATTTAAATCCATGACCATTTGGCAAAATTATTAACCACTGTCCACAAATATATACTATAGATCAATCTGGCCCTTTATATAGTTATACTAAGTGACAACAAAATATATTGCTTTAAATTCTCACTCTTTACCATTACATTTAAGGACCATACCTGAAAATCACTATATTATTTTGGCAATCTACTTCTAACTGGTACCAGAAGATTGGCCAAATCCATCTATATTGGGCAAAATAATGGCCACCAAAGATATCCACATGCTAATATCTGGAACTTTGGAATATTTTATTACGTTATATGGAAAGGGAGGCTTGAGGTAGAAGATAGAATTATGTTGGCTAATCAGCTGACCTTGAGGTAACTAAATGATCTTAGATTGTCTAAGTTGGCTCAATGTAATAATAGTTCTTTTAAGAGAAAAAGTGAGGCCGGAAGGTCAGAGAGATTAGAAAACACTATGCTGTTTTTCTGGCTTTGAAGACGGAGCAAGAGGCTGGAAGCTAAGAAGTTTAGGATCTCTCCAGCACCTGGAAAAGGCAAAGAAACACATTCGTGCCTTTTCCTCCAGAAGGAGTGAGCCCTGCTGAACACCTTGATTTCTAGGCCAGTAATAACCATTTGGGACTTCTGAACTCTGGAGTTGTAAGATAACAAATTTTAATTGCTTTATATCACTAAGCAAATGAAAGCTAATATGCCATTTTTCCCCTTTGCTAACTGATCCTAGCAAACATCCCATGAGCTATAAGAATTAATTGAGGGAGAAATGGCAATGAAACATAAATGGTTACTGTAGAAATATGAAAAACTTGCTCATACAATTTACTTTTTTATAACTATTCAGGTCTCATATCAAATATATAACTTCTTTAAGAATGAGCACTACTGTTTTCACTAGAAATTATGATTTTGTGGGTTATAAAAGAGCCAGTTAGTAAAAATCAAATCAAGGATCCTGGTTATTTGGTATCCCATGGTTAATAATCAGTTTCTACCAATGTCCAATAGCAAAACAAAAGTTTTTTTCTCAAGGAATTATATTTAATTGCAAAAGAAAGATGTATTTACCTCAGCACTTTGAGCTACTGTACTACAATTCTCTTAGTGGGACTTTTCAAAACTCCATTCAACAAGATGCTCGCTATTTCAGCAGAGCAGAAGAAGGAAGCATAACATAAACCACCATAAAATTTGACTTTTTAAAGCCCAGTACTTCTACCCAGAAACCTGGAATCTGGTCAATAAATCTAGTTTTTCTCATCCTTGAGAAAGAGAAAACACTAAAATTAGGTGGTAGATTTGACGGGTAAAGGGGTCTCATAAAAAACTCCACTCCTATAAACCTATATATAGTACAATATATTGAGAAAAAGACTTACCAGACAATTTACAAAGCTTATTACATACTTTTCATTAAATTTGTTTACCATAATAACTTTTTTACATGGTCACTAATACAATTAAATAGTGAAGAATAGGATATGATAAAACAGCAATAAAATTGTAGCTACAATGATATTTGTTCATCTTTAAAAATGCCTAAGCAAATTTTAGTTCCTTTGTGCTTTGAACCAGCATCTGCACAATAATAATAATAATAATAATAATAATAATACACATATTTTATGGCTTTCTATACATTTTTCAATTAGAAAATGAATTTTTAGATATTTTATAAAATGCAAAAACTTTATATTAAAAAATAATCAAAGTACTCCTTAGAGGAAACAAGTGGAAAAGGAAGTAAAATAGTATAAACTAAATAATCTCTTAGGACACAGTGTAGAGATTATATAAGGATAAACAATTCTCTGATGTAACCTGGTATATTTTTGAGAACTAGAGTAATGATAATAAATTACATATTATGAGCATGAATATAATTTTACAAATATATGAACTGCTTTTAAATAAAACCTGTTGTTTTACCCAAGTAGTCTGTGTCTACATTGTATTTTCTAATTTTTAATGAATAACTTCAGAACAAGACTGCTCTTCTGAAACATTTACCATGGCATGAACAATTAATGGTCTCAATACATTATAAATACTATTAATTATAAATCATTCAAAAGTTGATAAATGTTGAATCTTTGTCATATTAAAAACTTTAAATTATTATTTTTAAAATATATTGTATTGACTTTTTACAGAGAGGAAGGGAAAGGGATAGAAAGTCAGAAACATCAATTAGAGAGAAACATTGAACAGCCGCCTCCTGCACACTCCCCAACGGGATTGTGCCAGCAGCCCAGGTACATGCCCTTGACCAGAATCGAACCCGGGACCTTCCAGTCCGCAGGCTGACGCTCTATCCACTGAGCCAAACCGGTTTAGGCAAAAAAAAACAAAAAAAAAACACAAAACTTTAAATTATTATTTGCTTATTTACAAATACCTAAACCAACAGTTCTTAAAAACAAAGCAAAAACATTTATTCACACCACAGCTATCTCTAATCTTGAAGCTATTCAGTTGACTTAGCACAAATTATAATAATGATTAGGTTCTTTAAAAGTTTAAACAAAGCACATTTTTTTTACAATGCTGCAAATCTTCTATAACTGAAAAGAAAAGATCAGTGAGTATAATTCAGAGGAAGGCTTAACAGACTGCAAAACTTGAGAGAAGCATTTTTAAATATATATATATAAAATTGATTTCAGAGATGAAGGAAGAGGGAGAAAGATTTAGAAATATCAATGATGAGAGAGAATCACTGATTGCCTGCCTCCTGCACTCCCCACAACCCAGGTATGTGCCCTGACCAGAAATCAAATCTGACCTCCTTGTTCACAAATCGACTCTCAACCACTGAGCCATGCCAGCTGGGACAGAAGCAAACTTTTTAAGCAAGAAATTATGAATAGTTTATAATAGTTAAATATCTAATTAAATATTGGTAATAGCATGAAAAATACAGAACAAATGAAAATAGTAACTCTTTGGGTTAAAGAGAAAATGATGATACAGTAAATGATGATATTAAATATAAAGCATAATCAAAAGTTATGGACTAAGATTTTGTTGTCTTTCCCACATAGGAGATTTTGGCAAAAATTGGTCTTGTATAGCTGACAGCAGGCTAGATATGAAAAGATTATAGCTCAGACAAGCAAGGAAACTAGAGTTGAAGTTTCTTAAATTTAAGACATTCAGATGACTCCATAATATTGGAGAGATACTCAAAATAGCTTATAAACATGTGAAAATGTGTTCCACTTTTATTATAATCATGGGAATGGAAAATATAACCAGGAGATACCACTTAATCCCAACTAATACACTAATTCAAAAGAATATAGGCACCCCTGCATTCATTGCAGCATTACTTACAATAACCAAGGCTAGCCCCTCAGTAGACAAATGGATAAAAAAGCTGTGATAGATTTATACAGATGAACTACTATTGTTCTTGAAATTAATTAATTAATATTACCTTTTGCAACAGCATGGGTGGATCTGGAAATTATTATGCAACATGAAATAAGTCAGTCAGAGAAAGACAGATGCCATATGATCTTACTTGTGAACATATCAAAATTTACTTATTCATTCTGTTGGTAAACTATATTTTGGATATGTGAAAAATAAATGTGTACCAACAGAATGAATAAGTAAATTTTGATATGTTCACACTATAGTCTATAGCAATGAGAACATATGGATAAATTTGAGAAACAGAAAGAGGCAAATATCAAAGAGTATGCACCGCATCATTTCATTTATGTGAAGTGCAGGGTTAAGAAGACTTAACCTGTAAGGTTAGAACTTAGGATAAGATTTACTTTTGGTTGGGAAGGTAGAGCTTGTTAATGGAGGGAGCATAAGGACACTTCTGAGGTGTTTGTAATATGCCCATGTTTTGCTGTTATTATCTGGGTATGTGCAGTTTGCAAAAATACATTAGAGTTCATTTAAGATCCTGTGCATTACTGAACATAATTTATATTATAAGATTTTTAAAAAACAAACAAAATAAAAACACTGGCTGACTGAAACCATTATTGTTGTTTTTAATAATAGGACATACTATTTTGAAATATTTTAAGAGAAATTAGGGTCATTCAACAAACATCCACAAACTGAAATCTTGATGAACTATTTTGTTTTTCAGCTCTCATCCTTAACTAGATTTATTATCTTTAACACATATTTTTAATTCACTGAACCCCTGATACCTCCCCCTTAAATTAATGATTTTTATAGTTACTGCTTTTGAAGTTCTCATTCAACTTTAGAATTCTATATTCTTATTAATTTAGGGATTTAGTTGAATTGAAGTGAAAATAATCCTTCAACATTTGACTAAAAATAGGATAAGTTTTCCTACACTGAAGATAATAATCCATTTCTTACTTTACTGTCATTAAAATATTAAGGTTTTTTCTAGAAATAAGGTTAATTGCAAGATAATATTTTTTGTTATTAACTTTGACAAACTGATCATATATGCTTCCAGATGAAATTTACTAATGTAAAAATAATTGAGATGACTAAGTTTTTCTAATTATCTTAAGTGAAGAATGTTCACTTTCTAATAATATTAAAACTCAGCAAATACTTTTCTAATGTATATTTTTGTGATAAAAATCATGAAACTATAACTAAAATAGATGAAAGAAAGACAAATATTAATTAAACATACTCAGAACCGTCCCTAAGGCCAGGTATAAAAAAAAGCATGCTGGGGGTTGTGAAGAATTATTAGAGCAACTGAAAGAGGACTAGTGGTGATTTGAAGTCAATGATTGACACAGGTAAAACAAATAAAAATAAATGGTTGTTCTGAAGGGGCAGAGAATCAGAATATTTTCAATCAATAAAATCTCAAGGAAAATAAAATGTAAACGAGGCCAGTGTGCAGGCAAATATGAGAGTCCTCATGTGGACATATTGACTGATTTCTGTATCTAACAAGAAATAGGAAATTATGACTCATGGGTTGGCTCACATCAAAAGTCAAAATCAAATGGCTTTATTGAGCATTTTGCTTTGTGCCCATGCAGTAATATTTTACACAGAAACCTGCTGTAAAAATAATACCTATGTCAGAAAGCAAGAAAAAGTAATAGAAGAACGATGAACTGAAGTCACCCTTAAGCAGTAGTTGCCTGATATTGCTACACTTTCTTTCCAGAAATATTCATAGAATAAAATTTATGTTGGAACCATCCAGATTATTGTGTTTGAAGACAAGTGGAGGAGAGAGGGTGACATGTATGGAATAGCTTTCTCATTCTAAATGTATGCAGAGGTTAGTGTTTTATACTTCCTTTGAGTGGTCATGCAGTAACCTTTTCGAACTTTATGACAAACAGCCTCACAGTTGGACAATAATGTTGCCATGTGGAAAATGCCAAAATGCTTAAAACTCAAAACCCATTTCTCATATTTTAAATCCTGATTTTTTTCTTGCCTTTTAAATTTGGTTTACATTTTTTCATGTTCATGCAGTTTTTAAAAAGGAGGAAATATAAGTATAAGTTCTTATAATGGTTTAAACAATTATATACAACTAGAGGCCTGGTGCACGAAATTTGTGCATGGGGGGCAGGGGATATCCCTTAGCCCAGCCTGCATCCTCTCCAATTTGGAACCCCTTAAGAGGTGTCTGACTGCCCATCTAGGCCCGATTCTAATAGGATCGGGCCTAAATGGGCAATTGGACATCCTTCTCACAATCCAGGACTGCTGGCTCCAGACTACTCATCTGCCTGCCTCCCTGATTGCCCCTAACCACTTCTGCCTCCCAGCCTGATCACCCACTAACTATTACCCGCCAGCCTAATTGATATGTAACTGCTCCCCTGTCAGCCTGTTTGCCTCCAACTTCCCTCCTCTGCTGCCTGGCCACACCTAACTGCCCTCCCCTGCAGGCTTGATTACCCCCAACTGCCCTCCCTTGCAGGCCAGGAACCTCCCAACGGCCCTCCCCTGCTGGTCATCTTGTGGTGGCCATCTTGTGTCCACATGGGGGCAGGATTTTTCACCAAATGGGGGCAGCCCTCTTGTGTGTTAGATTGATAGTCAATCTTCAAATTACTCTTTTATTAGGTAGGGCAGAGACCTGGTGCATGGGTGGGGGCCAGCTGATTTGCCCTGAAGAGTGTCCCAGATCAGGGTAGGGGTTCCCTTGGGGCGAGAGGCAGCCTGTGCAAGGGGCCTGTGGAGGTTTGCAGGCTGGCCACGCCCCTCAGCAACCCAAGTGGAGGCCCTGGGATCTGGAATTAATTTATGTCTATAATTGAAACTTTATAGCCTGGAGCGGAGCCAAGCCTTCTGCTCGCTCTGTGATGGCAGCCATTTCTGTTTAAAACTTTGTAGCCTAGAGTGGAGGCCTACATCAGCAATGGCAGGCAGAAAGCTTGGCTTCCTCCGTTGCCAGGGAAACCCAAGCCTCTGTTCTCCCCAGCTCAGTGGCTGCCACCATTTCTGTATCTTTTATAATTGAAACTTTGTAGCATTTAGTGGAGGCCTAGGCCGTTAATGGCAGGAAAGCTTGGCTTCCTCTTTTGCTGGGGAAACCCAAGCTTTCCTCCTGCTCTCAGAGGTGGTAGCCATCTTGGTTGGGGTTTATTTGCATAATCTGTTCCTGATTGGCTGGTGGGCGTGGGTGTGGGCATGGCTTATGGATGTAGCAAAGGTACAGTCAAATTTCATATTACTCTTTTATTAGATAGGATAATAAATATAACTTAAACTACACACACACACACACACACACACACACACACACACACACACACACACACACACTGGTTCTGTTTCTCTGAATAACTCTACTACAAATATTGCAAGAACTTTAACTTTTATTCTCAGAAAAATGGGAAAGCACTGCAGAGTTTTCAGCCATCAAAAATCTTTCACTGGTTATGTCTGGAGAAAATTTATAGAAAAGCAATATAACAATTGTTACTAGATATGCCAGTAGCTTGGTATAAGGAGATATTAACAAAAATGGTAAGAAGTGGTTGGTTTCTTGACATATCACAAATCAAAGAACTTCCTCTTGAAATGCATATGAGCTGGGAAGAAAGGCAATAGTCAAGAATTACACCAAGTTTTTGACCTCAGTAATTGCAAGGATGCAATCACCATTACCTCAGACAGAGAAGACGGTGGTTGGAACAAAACCACACTAGCTAGCATCTTTCAAATTTCCGTGAGTTTTTCAGAGTTATATGATTCAAATTAAGAAAAGGGACCTTGAATTATCACTGACTTCCAAATAATGTCATAGTACAAAGGCATTTACTTTTAATTTATTTCTACACAAATAATTTTATTGCAAAGAAAATAAAAGAGAAAAAAACTAAAGGAAGATAAGGACATGGATACCATTTTGATTTTCAGAATAAGAAGAAAATAACATAGTTTCAATCCTATCAAAACAGGCAAAAGAAGAGATTTGTTTTGGAACAGTGGTTTTCATATTGCTTCATAGAACCCCAGGTTCTACAATAATGAGATGAATTTTATTTTTTAAAAGTTAATCCCTCCCAAAGGAAAAAATGCTAACATTGATTAAGGGTATTGTAAAATAAAATATAAATGAAATTATAACTAATTATTACAGTTTCAAATTACCTAAAGCTCATATTATTCACATGGTTTCTTTTGGAAAAAAAAAAAAGTAAAGAAGCATCCACAATAAAACAGCTCTATTAAATGCTATTTGTCTTTGTATATCCTATTCTGATGACTTTTAGATTACTTCACTCAAATGAAATACTAAGTAATAACAAATCAATTAATAAAAGTGACCTGTTAGGTCCCAGGTTCGATTCCGGTCAAGAGCATGTACCTTGGTTGTGGGCACATCCCCAGGAGGGAGTGTTGAAGAGGCAGCTGAATGATATTTCTCTCCCATCGATGTTTCTGACTTTCTATCCCTCTCCCTTCCTCTCTGTAAAAAGTCAATAATATATATATATAATATACTTTATATATATATATATATATATAATTGACTTTAATATATATATATATTAAAAAGTGGTCTGTTGACTTGGAAGTGAGGCAAAAAAAACTATTTCAGCCCAACTAAAATTTAAATCAGCTGCGATAGCATTATTCTCTTTGGAATGCATTACGATAGCCTCAATACACATCTATACTAATAAAGAGCTAATATGCTGATGGTCAGGATGCCTTAATGACTAATGACCAAGTCATTAGCATATTAGCTGGGGTGTTGCTCTGGAGTTGTGACAGAAGTGGGGAGACACCTGGAGAGGGCAGGGGTGAGAGCCCATAGCGCTCCCCTTACCAGTCCTTTGCCATCCACCACTTGCACTCTGAGTGCCCCACAGTCCACTTGCCATTGGTAGGAACATAGCACAGCAGGCAGGAGGTCTCCATCCTCTCCTCTGGTTCCATGACAGGGTGGAACCACTATGTTGCTCTGGAGATGAGGGAAAGCAGGGAGGTGCCTAGAAAAGGCAAGACCAGTTTGTGGCGACCTGAGGGACTGAGGGTGGGGCTTGAAGCAGCCAGAGAAGGCCAGAGGGTTTGGGGTTTGGGCCAGGCACACTGTAGCTCTGCGTGAACAGGTTTAGGTGTCAGGGCAGGACTGCAGGTGGGTGGGCGGTGCCACATGAATTCGCACGCTAAGCTTCTAGTTTTTTTATATTAGAAATATCCTCTAACAAAAAAAGAAATGAAATTACCATAATGTGTCAACAGTTGTATTTTATATTTTTGCTATTTTGACAGCAACAATAGTTATCTACATAGTTCTTTATAGTTCAATGAAAGTTTGTCTTCTGGAAATCCTCATGTCTCCAATATTTATCAGATACAAATCTGAACTTATTTAAATTTTATTCACATCACAAATTACAATTTCACATATCAGCAAAGTATTTAAGGTAACTTTCTATGGAATAACTTATTTAGTAATTAAGAACAAAAATTTTTGCGATTATCTACACTAATAAAAGAGAGAGATACAAATTGACTGTATTTTTGCAATGCCCACCAGCCAATCAGGAGTGAGTATGCAAATTAACCTAACAAAGATGTTGGATTAATTTGCATATGCAGGTGCTGAGAGACCCGGAGCAGGGCGGGATGTTTGCATCATCACCATGGCAACAATGCAGGTGTTCCACACTGCCCCTGCCGCTCTGGGCCTCTGGGCATTGTGGAAAGGCAGAAAGGTGAAAGGTGACTTCAGGCCAAGTGAAGGTAGAAAGGCAGCTCTGGCCTGAGCGAAGGTGGTGCTGGCAGCCAGGGGAAGAAAGGCCCATTCTTGTATGAATCTTCAGGCATTGGGCCTCTAGTTTTCCATAAGTACATTGTACAAGTTATTAAAAGAAAACTGATCGCCTGTTCATTGTAATTTCATATTTTGAATTATAAACATGTTGTTTTTTCAAGAAATGTTCATGTCAGTTGACATGCTAAGTTATATCATGGACCACTTAACAAAAAGATTTCATTGTGGGAACATCATAGAGTGCATTTACATAAACCTATCTGGTACAGTCTACTACATGCCTAGGCTATATGGTATGACCTATTACTCCTATACAACAAGCTTATTCAGCATGTTGCTATACAAAATCACACAAGATTAGATCAAGCATAAGAGAAAATTATGCATTCATACAATGCCAGATGTATGAGGCTGCTGCCAGTATAGCAGTACATACTATTTACAGCAAAATTTTTTATAAGTAAAAAGAGGATACTAAAATAATGATAAAAAGTAAACTATAGTAAATAATAAAGCAGTAACAAAGTCATTGTTGTACAACTGTCAGCACAGTAGCTTTGTTTACACTAGCATCACCACAAGCACATGAGTAATGCATTCCACTACAAACAGGCATTACAGTTGTGACAATTGACATCACTAGGCAATAGGAATTTTTTTGCTCCGTTGTAAACAGGCATGAGTACTTTTGTGTATGTGATTAGTTGTTGACTGAAACATCATTATGTGGTGCTTGAATGTATTATAATTATTTCACCAATGATAATGCCTGGATGTTTTTTTATTTGCCATACTGTAGCATTTTAAATTTTATAAAATGTAGAGAATTTGGGGGTCAACAGAGGTGGTGCATTGAACATCACCCCACCAACCTTGCAGGGACCTGAACCCTCAACCCTCCTCCAGGAGGTCTCCTTCCCCCATGGATGATTTGTTTCCCACACTCAGCACAGATCAGAAACAGGATAACAGACAGAGACTTGGCCCAGCTCAGATTGAGACCCAGGTAACAGACAGAGACTTGGCCGACAGCAGTTGCCTTATATCTAAAGCCAGCCTAGCACCAGGAATGGTCAGTTACTACTCAAGAATCCAAACAATCCTTTCCATTAATATTTACAGGGTAAACTAAGATGGTTGTTAGAGTATTAAATTTGACAGTAAAATAGCAATCAATTTTCAGATTAATTTAAATTTGCTAATTGAAATAAGTGAATATTCAAGAAAATTTAATTGTACTGGACAAAAAGCTGTTTCTAAAGTATTAACTAAAATTTCTATTGATAGTTCATCTCATGGTAAAATGACTTAACATGCAATGAACCTAAAGTAGTCATATTTTTGTGCAAAAATTAAAATTTAAAGTTATCAAGACTTCATTATAAAATCTCCAAAAGCCTCCATTAATCAAAAAAAGGAGGATGGTAGAGTAATATTATGTAAGGAAAAAGTCCTGTAAATAAATTACACCTAGAAAATTTTTACTTCAGAAAATTAATTTTTATTTGTAATACTAATAACAAGACACCCATGTATTTTGACACATGGTGTCAAAATAAGCCAAAAGAAATTCATCTGGGCAAAAATAAAAAGGATCCCAAGTCAAATTTATAGAAAAGATTCCTGTATTAACTTTTGGTCAAGAATATGTTTGTATATTTTCAGAAAACAACTCCAAGACCATGCAGATTCCTGCAACAGAGAGGAGTTGACAGGTTTGCTCCAACCACAAAGACAAGAGGAGAAACACTCCAGAGACAGAAGATGCTGATGACGCCTTGCCATGCTACCAGTCAGCAGCTGTGTGTCACTGCAGGTTACCCAGGACCAAACAACAGAGGGTCAAAACTGCATTGCCAACATTTATTTGTTTACCATCCAGATACCATGCTGACATGCACACATAAGGAACAGTTTGACATTGAAACTGGAACTCAGAACTGTTGGTCATTGAAATTGGGATTCAAACATTTCTTGTGCTCATACATTAATTTCTAGTCTGCAGAGGCAAGATTTTTCAAAGAAAAGAAATGAGGGAAATAACAATAGATACAGAGGCAAAGAAGCATGGAATAGACTGTTGGACTACAGCAGGAAGGCAGGGGAGGTTGGGGTGGGTGCTGCAAATGATCAACCAAAGGACTTGTATGCATGCATAAAAGCATAACCTTAAGACAAAAGACACTGGAGTGAGGAGCAGGGGAGGGAATGTGCTGGGGGGTTGGGAAAGCCAGGGGAAGATAAAGGGGGGGTAGGATAAAAGAAACATATGTACTACTATTTGTAATACTTTAAACAATAAAAAAAAAGAAAAGAAAAAGTAACCCAAAAATATGAAGATAGTGTAAGGAGCCTCTGGGAAAATTTCAAGCATACCAACATTCACATCACTGGGAACCAGAAGAAGAAGAGAGAATGAGCAAGAGATTGAAAACCTACTTGAAGAAATAATGACAGAAAACTTCCCTACCTGGTGAAAGAAATAGACTTAAAAGTTCAAGAAGCACAGAGAACCCCAAACAAGAGGAATCCAAAGAGGACAACACTGAGACACATTATAATTAAAATGCTAAAGGCAAAAAACAAAGAGAGAATCTTAAAAGCAGCAAGAGAAAAACAGTTAGTTAACTACAAGGGAATACCCATGTGACTGTCAGCTGATTTCTCAACAGAAACTATGCAAGCCAGGAGGGAGTGGCAAGAAATATACAAAGTGATGAACAGCAAGAACCTACAAGCATGATTACTCTACCCAGTAAAGTTTTCATTTAGAATTGAAGGTCAGATAAAGAGCTTCACAGACAAGAAAAAGCTAAATAAGTATTATATGAAATACTGAAGGGTATTCTCTAAGAAGAGGAAGAAAAAGAAAAAGGCAAAGATAAAGGGCAGGGGGGAATAAAAGAAACATATGTACTACTATTTGTAATCAGGCCCAAATCAGTATTATATGAAATACTGAAGGGTATTCTCTAAGAAGAGGAAGAAAAAGAAAAAGGTGAAGATAAAAAATTATGAACAACAAAGTGACAACAAATGCATATCTATCAAGTGAAACTAAAAATCAAATGAATAAAAAAATCTATTGAACAGAGCAGACTGGTGAATGTAATAGAATCAGGGGCATGGAAAAGGAGCAGACTGACAATTCGAGGGGGAAGAGGTTGTAGGGGGTGTGGGAAGATATTGGACAAGGAACTTATACCTATGGATGAGGTCAGGGGCTGGGGATGCCTGGACTGGTGTGGGAACTGGGTGAAAGAGAGCTATGGAGAGGCAAGAGGGGGGAGGAAGAGGAACATCTGTAATAATCTAAACAATAAAGATTTTTTAATGGGCAATAGACGTAAATAAATACTATTCAAAAGAAGACAGAAGGAAAGCCAAGAGATGTATGAAAATATGCTCAAAATCACTAATCATCCAAGAGATGCAAATCAAAACGACAATGTGGTACCATCTCACTCCTGTCAGAATGGCTATCAACAAATCAACAAATGACAAGTGCTGGCAAGGATTCAAAGAAAAAGAAACCCTCGTGCACTGCTAGTGGGAATGCAGACTGGTGCAGCCACTATGGAGAATGGTACAGAGTTTCCTCAAAAAACTAAAAGTGGAACTCCCATTTGATCCAGTGATCCCACTTCTAGAAATATATCCAAGAAACCAAAAACACCAATCAGAAAGGATATATGTACCCCTATGTTCATAGCAGCACAATTCACCATAGCTAAGATTTGGAAACAGCCTAAGTGCCCATCGGCAGATGAGTGGATTAAAAAACTGTGGTACCTTTACACAATGGAATATTATGCTGCTATAAAAAAGAGGTAGTTCTTACCATTTGCAACAGCATGTATGCTAAGTGAAGTAAGCCAGTCAGAGAAAGGTAAATATCACATGATCTCACTCATTTATGGAATACAATGAACAACATAAACTGATAGAAAAAAAGAAAAAAAGAAAAAAAGAAAAGTTCCACCTCCTAGGCAGCCATTGGCTCCTGGCACTTCACCCAGATTTGGTACTGACTGGTTGGTTTCTATGCCAGTCAGCGTCTCTGAGCTTATCTCTGGGCCTGATCAAAGAGGCGGGCTGATCAACAGCCCTTCAGAGGCCCAGAGAGAAACAGAGGCATGGCTGCTGGCAAAGCCTGGAGAGAAAGAGAGAGGCAATGGTTGATCAACAGCTGCCATAGAGGCTGGGGATCAGACCCTGCCTCTCTCTCTGCAGACATCTCTCTTGGCCTGATCCACAGCTTCCTTGGCAGTTAATGCTGGGTTGCTGCACTGCACCAGGTGCAGTCAGTGCTGGGTCACCATGGCAACCAGCACTGTCTTCCGGTGTTTGGTCTTCTTGTGGATGTTATGCACCCTGGCTCTTTATATACAGTATATAGACTGTAGATTAGGCAGACAAGGAAGTTCAAAGTTAAGGATGAAGAAATGTATAACTAACTTTCAGATCAACTAGTTAATGAATAACACATTTTGGTAGATTATCAAAAGACCTGAAAATAGTATTTCAGTGTTCAATTTCAGTTAGAAAAGAAAGTATTCCAAGTATTAGAGAAGATTTTCTCATCAAATTTAATGGAATTTCCACTCCAGCCCATTCTCCAGTTCCTCGTGCTTCCCATCTTGCTACAAGGAAAAGGTAACTCTTCATTTTTTCTCCCAAATGCATTAATTTTGGAATCAATGGTGAATAAATACCAGGCTGTGTGGTCTTTACTTTTATATAGTTAGATGACCAGAATATTATGTTTGACTCTATGTGTCAATCAGTTGTCCAAGTTGTTGGCAACCAGTAAACTGTTTAAGTTGAGCATAATTAAAGCATGACTTAGCAAATAGAGAATGAAAGAAGGAAGTAAGCACTGATTCTGAAGTGAGCCCAAGGAGTTCAAACTAGAGAGGAGACCACAAAAGTGTTGGGGGCAAATGAGCTCTTTGCAAGTTAGTTCATTAGTTAGCTCTGCATTACTTGTTGCAGCTCATTTGCCTTTTAAGTTTGAGTCTGGCTTGTTTTGTGGCTATTTGTGGTCATTAAGAATTTTGTTGCTGTTATTGTTGTCGACTTTGTTATTTCCTTGGTGTGTTTACTTATCAGTACAAATTGAAGTACTCTTGAGACACATTAAAGACTTAATAAACATCCAGGTCCTATAATTTTCTAGTCATTTAAAATTATTTGATTAAAGGTATTTAATTCAAAACCATGTAATATCAGTTTGGTCCATGGTAAGGCAAAAATAAATGTTATGTAGGAATTCCACAGAAAGAAAAAAATTGTGAATTCAACTAGATGGTTTAATCAAAAGTAGGATGAGGGTGTGACATATGCTGAGGACAAAAGGAGTATGACAAGTAGAGGAAACCAATATGCTCATATTACTTCAGCATATAGAATGCAAAATGGAGAAGCCTGGTTTTATCTTCAAGTAACTCAGACTCTAGTGGAGAAGACAAGAATGTAAACAAATAATGGTGAAGTGCATATGGCTGAGGGTAAATGTAGTGAACACAATAATAATTGTGTATGATAAGCACAATTAAAGAAACTGCTAGAGGCCTGGTGCATGAAAATTCATGAACTGGAAGAGGCAGATTCCTTAGCCCGACCTGCCCCTCTCACAGTCCAGGAACCCTCAGTGGTGGGAGGTGATACAGCAATCAGAGTAACATGACACCCCATCACACCTCTGCTGCTGCCACTGTGGCAGTGCAGCCTTGGCTGGCCCTGGTTACCTGAGTCTCAGACGGCCCTGGGCAGCTGGGCAGCCATCCTCAAAGGCTTGCCTGTGCCTTGGACTGGCCCCAGGTGGCTGGAGGGCTGAGGAGACTAGGTGGCACCATCTTGTGGCTGTTGGTGCTGATATCTTTGACGGTGTGGCAGTAAATTAGCATATTCCCTCCTTATTGGCTATGGGTGTGGCCATCCTTGTGATGATGTGAGGGTCAATTAGCATATTCCTTCTTTATTAGATAAGATGTCTTTTTAATTTGGTCCAATAATATATTGGTGAGCTTTATCCATACTGTTAAGGGTAAATATAGTCCATTTAATGTGATTGCTGTATAACAGCAGTTTTTAACTGGTGTGAACAGGAATTTTTGAAACATGCAATACCTGATTATTGAGTCAGGGACACTGACCTCTTTTCTCTTGGGCTGTCAAATAAAGATATAACAACAGCCAATGAAACAATAGCCGTCTAGTAGGAACAAATCAGTTATATCTATTTCTTTTATCAGATGGGCAAAAAATGTATTTTTGGTGTGCCACAGAAATTTAGTACTTAGTTTATGTGTGCCAGTTTATTGAGATTTTCTGATTTTTTACCTAATATGTTTAAGGATTCCTTTCAAGATACCACATTATATTTATTTGACATGTCTCCCTAGACTTCTTTTGACTGTGATAGTTTCTCAGAATTCCCCTGTTTTTGATGACTGAATGTTTTGAGAGGCACTGCTCAAGTATTTCCTGAATTTCCATCTATTAGAATTTGCCTGATGCTTGTTTGTTTGTTTATTTTATTATTAGACTAGGGTTATGGATTTGGGGGTGGAAGACCTGCACAGGTAAGATGCCATTTTAATTGCATCCTATAAAGTGTACAGAATATCAACTTTTATGTTTCCATAGGATTGTGAAGTTGTAGTCTTCACTACCTGAGATTCCCAGTCTCTTAAATGAGTTTTTAAAAATTTGTATAATTAAGGATTACTTTATGGATTGTAAAGCTCTATACATTTTGACAAATGCATAATGTCACTTCTGGCCATTACAGTTTCACACAGAATTGTTTCATGGTCCCAAAAATCCTCTGTGGCGAACCTTCTTAACCCTACTCCCTGCCTCTGAACCCCTGCTCCCACTGGTATTTTTTGTCTCTATATTTTTACCTTTTCCAGAATGGCATGTAATTGGAATCAGAGGGTATGTAGACCTCTTAGACTGGCTTCTTTCCCTTAGCATTATGCATTTAAGGTTTATGCATATCTCTTGGTGGTTTGGTAGCTCATTTCTTTTTATGGCTGAATAGTATTCTGTTGTACCGACATACAGTTTGTTTACTCATTCACCTATTGAAGGCATCTTGGTTACTTTCAGTTTTGGGTGTGTGGAGAAGAGACTGTTCCAGAGCAGTCTGACTTGCAAGCTGGACCTGGGTTAGAAAAAACTCTTTTGAAGACTGTTTTGATATTAATCACTTGTGTTCTAACACAAACCAGCATCCCTCTCCTGCCTCCTGGTACAGGCTGGATCCAGAGAACAATCTGGTTATTCTGACCAGGTCAAGCATGCAAAGCAATTTTCATTACCTGGTAGCAGTTACATGCTAGTACACTATTCTCTCCCTGCCCCCTATATGATTCCCTGGTGTCTGCATCTTCGCGATCCATTTCATCTTGCACCATCAAGATGTGCCTCATAAGTTTTTCTTTATTAATTACCTTACTGGATTGGCCCTTAACTGATTTGTTAAGTCTTTCCCTGCCCTCTGTGGAGGAGGCAGATTTTCAGTTTGGTACCTTTCTCTGGGTGAGCATGTACTAATAATTGATGAGCCAGGCATGAGACTGAAGAAATGGGCCTTGGGATAGAGGCATCTATGGGGGAAATTGTGAGTTGGTCATCTACTTCTATGTGGGAGGAGTGGCCCATATGTTAGTGTGTCCACCACAGTGAGAGTACAGGGCCACCTCCAAAACACCAGCTGGCCTCATGTATTTGTTTGAAGAACTACACATTGCACTCTGCAGCAAGAAAGGAAAACATATGGCTGCAGCTGTAGGCTAGCTCCTCTCATGGGTGGTTTGATTGACTACCGATACCCAGCTAGAGCAGAAGCCAGGATTAAGAAATTGGAGGCAGATCTAGGGGAAACACACCCGTCTCTGGAGCACATACAAGCTATGGGAAGGAGCTCAGACAAAGTGAAAGAAAAGGGGGCAGTAAGAGCAGCAGAGAAGACAGGCCCTGTGAGAATAACCTGAAAGCAAGTGAGGGACCATCTGGTTGCCACTGGCACCCCGAAAGAAATTATTGATTGTCAGCCTAATGCAGTTCTAGTGGGGTTATGGAAAGCTTTAAAACCACAATAGTTCTGCCTGATACCATTGGCTCCACCAGAAGACACTCCAACAGATTTAGAGGAGCCTTCTGAGATTTCATTTTACGTTTGTTGGATGCCTCATTTCACTCCACAGTATACATTTGTAATACACTTAGATTTTCAAGTAGCAGTGTTCATTCCTTGGGATCCACAGTCTCTTAACTGGGTTTTTTTAATTTTGTATAATTAAGGTCCACTGTATGTATTGTAAAACTCTGTACATTTTGACAGTTGCACAGTGTCATTTATTGGCCATTACACTTTCATACAGAATTGTTTCATTGTCCTAAAAATCTCCGTGGCTCACTTTCTCAACCCCGCTCCTTGCTCCTGAATCCCTGTATCCCCTCCAGTATAGGAGGAAGGCTAGGATTGTCCTTAGATGGAGGCCAAAAGCCACAGCGGGCAGCCAGAGGCCTCATGAGGAACTCACCACCCATTGGTTCCTAGAAATCAACACAGGGTAACTGCTTTGGTTGAGATTAGTGCTGAATGTACTAATACATGGTAATACTCAGAAATTCTCTGGCCCCTCAGTGCTATCAATGGCTATGGAAGCCAGTGTATAATGGTCAGGAAATTTCCCTGGTTCTGCAAATTGGGCATTCTCTCCCATTGGGAGTGTGAGGTCTTCATCTCTCCAATTCAGGAAAACATATTAAGCATCAATATCTTGCAAGGCCAGACTTTATAAACCTGTATTGGGGATTCTGCCTATGAGTAGAAGTAATCGAATCAGGGAGCAATGCCAATTGAGAGGCAGGTAGTTTGCCACCAGATGGGAAAGTGGTGACTGTTAAACATTATCACCTGGAGCACATAAGGAAATAGGGAAACCCATCCAAGAGCTCCCCCAAGTGAGGGCATTGTGCACCCTGCACACAGGGCTTTTAACAGCCCAGAGGGCTCTTGAAAAATGACAACATATTATAAGGAGCTAAATAAGGTAGTGTCCCTTATTCATGTGTCTGTGCCTAATATTACTACTATAGTAGAGACCTCTTTCCTGATATGCTAAATTTCCCATGTTTTACACCCAGTTCTTACCTTACACTCCTTGCCTTCTTGAGTTCCTTATGTGCGCACTCCTGGAACATTCCCCTCACCTTACTTTAGAGAATGCCCCAGTGTGACGGTGCTAGATGTGGTGAGGGGGGCCAAATACGGCAGGGATCTCCCTTTTCCATATCTAGCACAGAAAGAGAGATGGAACCAGTTCTGAATGGAGGCAGTCAGGGACTGAGAAAATGAGGAGAGAATAGAAGAAAGCTGGGAGCCGGGTCAGAAGCTGTCTTCTCTGATGGAGAGACAGGAATCCCAAGCCCAGGAAGCCATGTTTATTTATATCCAAAAAATACCAGGAAATTACACCAAAAGTTAGGATCAAAGGAGATTATTTGCATTCTTAAGTAGGCCCAAGCATTCTTGGTGCTTGACTAGATTTACATATGAGAAGTTCCACTCCCTGACATCTGGGCAAATATGAAGGTCAAGCTGATAACACATCAACCTTTTTGGTGAAGCGTATTCCCAGGGCGTGACTCTACCTGGCACCTTGAGTTCAGCTGACAATAATTAAAGAAACACCCATGTGTCTTCCCAGGGGGGGCCCTCTAAACCCCAGTGTTCAGGTCCTTGGATCAGGCGCCAGATGAGAAGGGGAATCCCTTTTCCACTTCCAGCATGGAGAGAAGGCAGGCGATCCAGTTCCTGAGTAGGGGTGATGGGGAGATTGAGAAAATGAAAGAAAGAGAAAGACAAAAATACAGTAGGAAAAGCTGGGACCTGGTGGGATCACTGTCGTCTGATGGAGAGACAGAGACCCAGAGCCAATACAGCCTTTCTACTTTATATGCCAAAATACCAGGAAGTTTTACCAAAAGTCAAGATAAATGAGATAATTTGCATTCTTGGGTGGGCCCAAATCATATTGATTCCTGGTGCTTGGCTGGATTTACATAATAAAACCCACCCCCTGGCACCTGGGCTGAAGTGAAGGTCAAGCTAACAACACTTCTGCCTTTTGGCAGAATGTGTTTCCAGTACATGGCTTTGCCTACTGCCCTGGATTCAGCTGACAATTTAAAGAAACGCCCATGTGCCTTCCCAAGCGAGCTCTACAAATGCCTTAAGTGATCCAAGCCCCAAGCCAATCTGACTACTAAACCCACAGGTTTGGGTCTTTGGGAACATGGTAAAAAAAAAGTCATTACTAATACTTGGACTACTTCTCTCAATTAGTCTATTTGCTTGCATGTGTCTAAATTTTTTCTGCCAACTATGTCTCCAGTGCAGTCAACTGGCAACCCAGCAAGCTGTCTCCCTGCTACTGAAGCCCTTGCTGACTGCTTAAGAGTACCTGGCAAAGGAGGGGGGTGTGTGAAATTCTATGAGCTGGTCAAGAGGGGTGGGGTGCGAAGGAAGTCTGCTTGGGTCCCACAAGCTGGACCCAGCCAAAAGGAACAATGTTCATATGAAACCCACTTGAAGACTGTTTTGATCTTAATCACCACGTATTTTGACACAAACCAGCACCTGTCTCCTACCTCCTTGTACAAGCTTGGTTAGGGAACATTCCTGTTGTCCTGACCTGGCCAAGCATATAAAGAAATTTCCTGTACCTGATATCAGTCACTACTTGTACACATGACTATCTCTCTCCTTCCCGAATACAATTCTCCAGTGCATGCTAAGTGGTTCAAGGAGCCATTTCATTTTGCAGCCTTCCTTAATAAACTCTATTAATTATCAGGCTGGTGGGGCCACCTTCTTTCTTCTGTATTTCACTGCCCTCCACTCATGGAAGTAGATTTGTAGTATCAGGACATTCCCCTGGGTCTGCAGGTACTAACAGGGTGATTATTAATAAGGCTGTTATAAACATTTGTATGTAGGTGTGTTTTTCCCTTCTGTCCATTTTTTAAAAATAATTTTTCATTTTTAAGTTGTTGTCAGTATACAGATGTCTCATTTTCCCTATTTTACACCACTTTACCCAACTCCCACCCACTCCAGACCTTACCCACACTATTAGCTGTGTCCATGGGTTATACAATCCTATATAATAAAAGCCTAATATGCTAAAATGTCGGACCATTCATTCCACCATTTGACCAGTCGCTCTGATTCGCACTGACCACTCAGGAGCAGGTGCTCTGACCAGTAGGTTAGCTTGCTGCTGGGACTGAACTGATTGGAACTGGGTGAGATGGCCCCTATCAGGACTGGACAAAATGGGCTGGACACATCCTGGATGAATCCATGCACTGGGCCAGTTTCAGCCCTATCCCTGCAGGCCAGGCCAAAGGACTCCAGTGGTGCATGAATTCATCCACTGGGTGTATAGTATGTATATGTGATCTTTGGTTAATCTCTTCCTGTCCTATCCCCACACCCCACACTGAGATCTGTTATTCTGTTCCATACATCCATGCCTCTGGATCTGTTTTGTTTGTCAGTTTATTTTGTTCATTAGATTCCACATGTAAGTGAGATCATATGATACTTGTCTTTCTCTAACTGGCTTATTTCATTTAGCACAATAGTCTCCAAGTCCATCCATGCTGTCACAAATGGTAAGAGCTTCTTTCTATTGCTGTATAGTATTCCATAATGTAAATGCATCACAGCTTTTTATATCCATTTATACACCCATGGGCATGTAGGCTGTTTCCAGATCATAACTATTATAAATAACACTGCTATGAGCATAGGGGTGCATATATTCTTTCTGATTGGTATCTGGGGGTTCTTAGGATATATTCCCAGAAGTGGGATTGCTGGATGGGTACGTAGGATTTTGTGTGAATATAAGTTTTTCAATCAGTTGAATAAATGTCTAAGAGTACAATTGCTGAATCACATGGTAAGAGTATGTTTACTTTTTTAAGAAACTACCAAACTGCCTGGCTATCATGGCTCAGTGACTGAGTGTCAAACTATGAACTAAGAGGTTATTATTCAATTCCTGGTCAAGGCACATTGCTGGGTTGCAGGCTCCATCCCCAGTGAGGGGCAGGCTAGAGGCAGACGATCAATGATTCTCTCTTACCATTGATGTTTCTAACTCTCTCTCCCTCTCTGAAATTAATAAAAATATATATTTTAAAAAGAAAACGCCATTTAAACTGTCATTTTAAGTGGCTGTACAATTTTTCATTCCTATCAGCAATAAATGAGAGTTTCTGTGTTTGTCCAAATCCTCACCAGCATTTGGTATTGTAATTAAAAATTTGTTTTAGCTTTTCTAAAAGGTATATAGTGGGCTCTCATTATTGTTTTAATTTGCAATTTCCTAATGACAAAAGATTTTGGGCATCTTTTCATATGCTTGTCATTTGTATATATATTTTTGGTGAGTTACTTTCAGATATTTGTGCCAGTTTTTTAATTATTTATTTAGTTAGTTTTAAATGTCTCTGTTACAGTTGATATTCACTATTCTGTATAATAAAAGGCTAATATGCAAATTGACTGAACAATGGAATGACCATCGGGAGCAGACCCTCAATGCAGGAGCTGCCCTTGGGTGATCAGTGTGCTCGCACATGGGGAGTGCTGCTCAGCTAGAATCCAGACTCCGGCTGGTGAGCACAATAGCAGTAGTGGAAGCCTCTCCCACCTCCAGGGCAGTGCTAAGTATGTACAACTGTTGGCTTAGGCCATTGGTTCGAAATCCCCCGAGGGCTCCCCGACTGCCAGAGGTCACAGGCCAGACTGAGAGAACCTTCCCCCTGAGTGCACAAATTTTGTGCCCTAAGCCTCTAGTTATTTTATATTAGTTTCAGGTGTACAACATAGTGGTTAGACAATTACATAATTTACATAGTGTTTGCCCTGCCATAATTCAAGTTCCCATCTGGCATCATACATAGTTATTACAATACTAGAGACCTGGTGCATAAAAATTCATGCACTGGAGGGGGGATCCCTCAGCCTGGCCTACCCCTCTCACAGTACAAGATCCCTCAGGGGTGGGAGGCAACCCAGTCATCAGAGGATGGTGACACGCCATCACACCTCTGCTTCTACCACTACCGGCACCACAGACCTTGGCCAGCCCTGGTTACCTGTGGCAGCCCTATGCAGCTGGGCAGCTGACATCTGAGACTTACTTGCACCTTGGGCAGGCCCTGGGCTGCTGGGGGCTGAGGAGACTGGGTGCCACCATCTTTGAGGGTGTGACAGTAAATTAGCATATTCCATCCTTATTGGTTATGGGCACTGCCATCTTTGCAACAGCATCAGGGTCAATTAGCATATTCCCTCTTAATTAGATAGGACTATTGACTATATTTTCTATGCTGTACTATATATCCACATGACTACTTTGTTGCTAACAGTCTGTACTTCTCAATCCTTTCACCTTTTTCACCTAATCCCCCATTTGTCCTCCCCTGTGGTAACCATTGGTTTGTTTTCTATATCTATGACTCTGTTTCTGTTTTGTTTATTTTGTTCTTTAGATTCCATATGTAGGTAAATCATATGGTATTTGTCTTTCTCTGACTGACTTTACTTACTTAGCATAACACACTGGGTTATATTCGCAGGTTCTCCACGCAGAATAAAGCACAAAATTAAGGAGACAGCTGTATTAGGAGGAAATGTGACCATTTTCTGCAATCTAACAACTCTAGCAGATGTTGTGCAAATTACCTGGCAGAAGGTCCAAGATCCTTTGCCACAAAATATTGGCGCGTATAGCAGTAAATATGGAGAAGAGATTCTTCCACCATACATAGATCGACTGCACTGCAAGGTCATCAAACCCAATTCCTCATTCATCACTCTCCGGGAAGTCACATTTGAAGATGAAGCCTGCTACAAATGTCTATTTAATATGTTCCCTCATGGCAGTCAGGAAGGACAAACCTGCCTTACTATCATAAGTATACAATTTTTTTATGTAGAATAAATATCATGGGTATATGGCAGTGATTCTCAACCTGTGGGTCACAACCCCTTTGAGGGTCAATGACCCTTTCACAGGGGTTTCCTAAGACATCCTGCATATCAGATATTTACATCATAACAGTAGCATAATTACAGTTATGAAGTAGCAAACAAAAATAATTTTATAGTTGGAGTCACTACAACATGAGGAACTGTATTAAAGGGTCGCTGCATTAGGAAGGTTGAGAATCACTGGTTAAGGTCCAGAGAAAGAATTTTTATTATTATTATTGTACAGAAGAAAAAAAAAGGAAGTTAATAATGGTTACATAAGTTGCCCATTTTACATAGTGCAGAACCAGGTATAGCGTTTAGTTCTACCCTCTATGTAATTTTATCCAATGACTTTAATTCAGTGGATAAAATTCATGATCCACATCAAGATTTTCATTAGGAAAAGAGAAGAAAAGGAAAAGAAATAGTAGAGGAGGAGGAATCAGGAAAAAGAAGACTCTAAGAGAGTAACAATTTCCCAATCTTCATATTAACAAAATGTTGAAGGAATAGCAATAGTGTCACCTTGTTATGTTGCTATAGATTTAAAATAGTGGGATTTATATAATGTAATTTTAAGGTTTAGTGAATGTGGAGATACCAATTGTTCTTAAATTGGATAATAGTGGATACAAGAAAAGGAATGTTGAGATTTTGTTTTTAATTGTGTTGAGAGGTGTCTGAGAGGGACATGTTTTTAACATTTGGGTTTTATATACAAACTAGAGGCCCAGTGTACAGATTTGTGTACTGGTGGGGACCCTTGGCATGGCCTGCATCCTCTTGCAATCCAATACCCCTCCCTTGGGTTTCAGATCACTGGGACTCTAGTATGCATATAAAATATTTGGTTAATCTCTTCCCATCCTCTCCCCTTCTCCCTTCCCTCTGAGATTCATCAGTCTGTTTCATGTTTTCATGCCTGTACATTGAAAGTCTATCCCCTGGTGGTCAGTGCATGTCATAGCTATTGGTCGAACAGTTCAACTGTTGCTTAGGCTTTTATATATAGAGATTTAGGGAAGTCCATCTTTGCCATCATAGAAATTTGATATGACATATTTTTATATTTAATTTTGTTTCTTCTCTTTCTTTCTTTCTCTTTTTTCTTTGTGCCTCAGCTGTATCTGAATTAAAAACAGAACTCCAGTCCAATCTTGGCTATGAAGATTTTCTTAGATTTACTTCTTCAGCTGTGGGGAAACCTGTTCCTCAGATATCTCTCTTTCCATCACAAGTCTTAATTAATCCACCAAAAGAATACCTTGCACAGAACCCAGATGGTACAGTGACTGTCACTAAAATGTACAACATCTCCTTGGAGACTGTGAGATCCCTAAAACTCCAACACCTGATTGTGCACATGGACCATCCTCTAAGGAATGAAGAGAAGATTGTCCCTTTGTCTTTCCAAAACGAATGTAAGTAGAAGTAATAATCAACGGGGGAAAATATTTCTCTTCAAAATTCACTACCAGAAATGTGAGTGCAGTCCTCCACCTTTAAAAATGTAAATCAATGTAATATACATGCATAGCTAAAAACATTCCAGGGGTAATGGCTCTTATGGCACATTTTAAATTGTTCTCTCCTGCATGCTTTCCCTGAATTTCTGCCTGTCGATGAAGATTAGGCCATTTACACCTCCTTCAACTTTTCTGCTTCCCAATGTAATTGGTTTCCTTCCAATATAGTTATTTTGCACCTTACCTCTGCAACTTTCAACAGCATAGTTAAACCTGTTCGTTGTTTCATCTGCATACAAAGTCTCTCTTCCTGCTCATTTTTGCTTGCCCACCTTCCCCTGAAGCTCTGTCAACCATCCATATCTTCTGTTTCAGAGCCATAATTAAGCAAGGTATGATTTTCCTAAGAAATTTAAATAATAATTTAAATAAACTTAAGTAATTTATAAATATATTCATATATTTAAATAATATAATTTCTTATAGAATTTAAATAATGTTTTTATAGTCCACCTAATAATCTTTTTTTTTAAATCTTTAATGTTGAACGTATTACTTATGTCCCCTTTTTTCCCCATTAACTCCTTCCAGCCTACCCTGTTCCAGGCCCTCGCCATCTTACTGTCTACATCCATGTCCCCGCCTGCCACCACATTGTGTCCTCTGGGGTCGGGGAGTGCTGTGAGCCACTCTGTGGCCTCTCAGAACATGCCCTTGGCCACCGCATTGTGTACCTGCAGGGGTAGGGGGTAGGCACCCCTGTGTGTTGTATCTGCCCTCCAGCCGCCCCCAGCCCAGGCTTTCCATGTTTTGTCTCCACTCTGGCCTGCCCCCAGCCCCAGCAGGCAGTTCCCTCCCACCCATCTGAGGGGGCAGCTCCTCCTGAGAGGTGGTGATGCCTAGCTAATTAGCATATCCCTTGTTTTTATATAGATAGATAGATAGATAGATAGATAGATAGATAGATAGATAAATAGATAGATAGTAGTATTCCATGGTATAAATGTACCACGATTTTTTATTCACTTACCTCCTAATGGGCACTTGGGCTCTTTCCAAATCTTAGCTACTGTAAATTATGCTGCTGTGAACATAGGGATGCATACATTTTTTCTGATTGGTGTTTTGGGTTTCTTAGGATTTATTCCTAGAAGTGGGATCACTGGTTCAAATGGCAGTTCCCTACTAATTTTTTGAAGAACCTCCATACTGTTTTCCACAGTGGCTGCACCAGTCTGCATTTCCAACAGCAGTGTACTAAGATTCCCTTTTCTCCACATCTTCACCAGCATTTGTCATTTGTTGATTTCTTGATGGTAACCATTCTGACAGGTGTGAGGATCATTGTCATTTTAATTTGCATCTCTCTGATGATCAGTGACTTCGAGCATTTTTTCATATGTCTCTTGGCCATCCACTTTGGAGAAGTATCTATTTAGGTCTTTTGCCCATTTTTTAATTGTACTGTTTGTCTTCCTTTTGTTAAGTTTTATGAGTTCCTTATATATTCTGGATATTAAGCCTTTACCAGATGTATCATTGCCAAATATGTACTCCCATAGATTGGGATCCCTTTTCGTTTTGTTGATGGTTTCTTTTGCTGTACAGAAGCTTTTTATTTTGATGTGGTCCCATGTGTTTATTTTCTCCTTGGTTTCCTTTGCCCTGGGAGATGTATTGGTAAATATATTGCTATAGAGATGTCTGAGTTTTTGCTGCCTATGGTTTCTTTTAGGATTTCTATGGTTTTCCAACGTACATTTAGGTCTTTTATCCATTTTTAGTTTATTCTTGTGTATGGTGTAAATTGGAGGTCTAGTTTCATTTTCTTGCATGTATCTGTCCAATTTTCCCAAAGTTATATATTTAAATAATATACTTTCTTATAGAATTTAAATAACATTTTTATTCCACCTAATAATCTTTTAAAACTAAATAAAGCATTTTACCTTTCTATATATTTCATGTAAATATTGACATGTTCTAGTTTATAATACTCTATCGTAGTATTTATTTTGTATTATCTAACTTGTTTCATGTCTCTTTATCTCTTTCTGAATTCTTTAATTATTTATTTTTATTTTATCATATCCCCCTTTAGTTTGTTAACTATACATTTCCCTATCATTCTTCAAATGGTTATTTTGGGGACTATTGACTTATTAAATCTAATAGAATTTAGCACTTTTATAACTTCCGAGATAATGCAATCAGCATATATCAATTCTCATCCTTTGTGCCATGGTTTGGGGGCATTTTAATTGTTTTTATATTTAAATACCAAACGTGTCATTGTTATTTAGTTTCTGTTATTTATTTTATTTTATTATTTTTTTAATATATTTTATTGATTTTTTACAGAGCAGAAGGGAGAGGGATAGAAAGTCAGAAACATCGATGAGAGAGAGACATCGATCAGCTGCCTCTTGCACGCCCCCTACCGGGGATGTGCCCGCAGCCAAGGTACATGCCCTTGCCGGAATCGAACCCGGGACCCTTCGGTCCGCAGTCTGATGCTCTATCCACTGAGCCAAACCGGTCTCGGCAGTTTCTGTTATTTATAGTAATGTTTTCTTAACTTACCCTTTCTGTTGGCTTTCATTTCTTTATCCATTTTCACACTTTCATTTTTCTTCTGCCTAACAAAATTTTTCCTAGTGTAGGTGTACAGATGGTCAGTTCTTTTAAATTGCTTTGGTCATAAAATGTTTTAATTTTTAAAGAACATTTTTGCAGAATTCCTAATTCCAGTTTGGTGAGGTTTCCCTTCATCACTTTGACAGTAGCAATCTTTGACAGTGGCTTTTGACTTTTATTTCTATTGAAAAGATATGTGTCCATTTTATTGGTGGTTCTTTGAAAGCAATACATCTCCTCCCCTTACCTCTGCTGTTCATAAGATTTCTTTCTTCTACAGCAGTTTTATTATTATGTGCCTTGATATTGCAATTTTGTTTTTATCTTGCTTGCATTTTCCCAAGAGTCTTGAATCTGTGGATTAATGTTCTTCATCACTTTTGGAAAATTTTTGGCCATCATCTCTTTAAGTATTGCTTTGGTCCCATTCCCTCTCATCTTCTTCTGGGTCTCTAATTACAAGTATATTAGATGTACAGCATAATTAAGTTATGTTATACATAACATAAATTCTGTATCTGAGAATTCCAAAACCTTGATTTTTATGAGTCTCTTTCTATTATCCGGTTTTCTATCATAGTTTCTAGCCAGTGTTGACTTTTATAGATATATTTTAATGAATGCTAAACTTTGTATATAAAATACTGCAGAGAAGATTAAAGCTTTGACTGTTTTCTTTACTATAGCTTCATTTATTTTAGTTTATTGTTCTTTTTGTTAATCCTCACCAGAGGATATTGTTCCCATTGAGTTTTAGAAAGAGTGGAGAGGGAGAGAAACATCCACGTGAGAGAGACTGGTTGCCTTCTACAGGAGCCTGACTGGGGCCATGGATCAAACCTGCAGCCTATGTTATGCCCTTCACTAGGAATGTAACCCATGACCCTTTGGTGCACAAGGCAACACTCTAACTACTGAGAACACTGGCCAGGGTGCCTTAGCTTTATTGTGACATAACTCACATACTATACCATTTACCCATTTAAAATGTGCGATGATTTTTAGTATATTCACAAAGTTTATGAAGCCATTAGCAAATCAAAAATAAATGGAAGTGTCAGGATTGATCCTCTTTACTTTCAACTTTTACTGGATCTTGGTCCTACAAATTCTAATGACTCAGTAGCTCTTTGTTGTCTTCAAATATTTTTAACAATAATTTATGCAAATTTTCTGCATGTTCTCAGAAACCACCTAGATCATTGCTTGAATCAAAACCTCTTATTATCCAATTTTATACTGACTATCACCTTTTCATCTTTTACAACTGTATTTCAAAATCATCTTTGTCAACAACACTCGTCACATGGCTTGAAATTAATGTGCTTTGACTCCAAAGTGCAAGAAAGCACAATTTCCCATCCTCAAAATATAGCCTTAGATTTTCTATAGAAATAGAGAAGAGATCCTGACCTATCTGCCAACTAGAGATTCTATCTCTTTTTCCAGAAGATATATTCTTCCTGAAGAATATATAATTTTCTTGATCCTCTTATGATAGGGTTAAATATTACAGAATAAGCTTTGGATTTCAGTGACGTGAGGGAATCCTGCTTAACTCTTAATCTATGATAATACCGCATCATCTATCACAGATATCAGTGTAAGTTATCCAATTGTATTAGTTATATATTAATGGTCTGTTTTTTTCCCCACAGGCAATAAAATAATATTTTTCCTTGAGCTTATTATTGCCTGTTACCCTATTTAATCAGTCTCAAGGCTCATTAGTCTCTGTTACATTGGTTTATCTCCTTTGACATTAACAACCGTGACTGTCACTGTATGTGGCACTGTCAGCAGCTGTTTAATTCAGCAGGTAACTATTGAAGGCAACCATTAAGAGTTCTTTCAATAGCCTCGCCTATAATATTATATTGAACCATATAATGTTGATGACATTCAATAATTTTTATCTTTAAAATAAGTAATTTTGTAAGGTTAAACTTATTATAAATATACTAGGTTAAACCTACTATGAGTAAGGAAATATAATTTGAACATTATCAAGAAAAGATTAACAAAGCTTCCAATCATAAAACTTAAATTCAGAAGATGAGACTTTTTTATTTAACTATGTAATACATTTTGGGGACATAAATCCTTAAATCTACTGAAATCTTTAGTAAAGTTTTATTTCCCTATGTTTTATTGTTTTTGAATTCAGGGCTCTGTTCACATTTTAGTGCCAAATTCTTCCCATTCAGCTTCCCCCACTCATTTTGAGTGAGCTGTGTAGTATCTCTTTGGAAAAAAAAAACCAAAAAACACGACATAGTTAAAACTAGAAACTGAGATAAAGTGATTTCCAAATACTCAAAAATAAATGGGCAAAATTCTCATTTAAAACACATGCACTTTCTAAGAGTATCTCAGGGAAGAAACAATTACTATAAGAATATCTGTTTTCTGTCAATGGCTAAAGAAAATTCAAAGCAGCAAATGAAGAGGGGATGAGAGGTTACAATTAACAGAGAAATGACATCAGTCTGACAATCAGAAATAGGACAAAAAACAAACAAACAAAAAAAAAAAACCTGTCATGAGCAGTCCTAAGGATGCAAAATATACAATAGTTCATGCCATTTAATAAAAATGCACATTTTATTTTCTAAAGGTGCATCTACAATATATAAGTCTAGTTTTTATATTAGATCCAAGAGCTATCATTTATAATCATAATTATAACCTTTTGTTAAATTTAAATTGTAATGAAAACAATGTAAAATGTATTCAGAAGGCTATACAGAAAGAAGTGAGTTCATACAGTAGTCACCCCTTATCCTTAGGATATACATTCTCAGAATCCCAGTGGATGCCTGAAATACTAAATAGTACTTAGCCCTTCATATACTGTTTTTTTCCTATGTACATACTATCTAATAAAATAGTAATATACAAATCGACCATACTTCTGATCAAGCCATGCCCACAGCCATGCCCATCAGCCAATCAGGAGCAAATTATGCAAATAAACCCCAACCAAGATGGCTACAGCCACTGAGAGCAGGAGGGAGGCTTAGGTTTCCCCCAAAACAGAGGAAGCCAAGCTTTCTGTCTGCCCTTGCTGGCCTAGGCCTCCACTCAATGTCACCAAGTTTCAATTATAGAAGATACATAATCCCAACAGAAATGGCGTCAGCCACGGAGCTAGAGAGCAGAGGCTAGGGTTGCCCAGGCGATGGAGGAAGTCAAGCTTCTGCAACCCTAGGGCCTAGGCCTCTACTCTAGGCTACAAAATTTCAATTATAGAATTTAAATAAAACCAAACATAAATGGCTGATGCCACGGAGCGAGCAGAAGGCTTGATTCCACTCTAGGCTACAAAGTTTCAATTGTAGAACATAAATTAATCCCAGATCCCAGGCCTCCACTTGGGTTTCTGGGGTGTGTGGTTGGCCTGCAAACCACCATAGGCCCCTCGCTCAGGCTGCCCATGCCCAAGGGAACCCCCACCCTGATCCCAGACACCCTCAGGGCAAACCAGCTGGCCCTGACCCTTGCACCAGGCCTCTATCCTATCTAATAATAGAGAAATAAGCAGATACACTATCACTCCAACACACAGGAGGGCTGCCCCCATGTAGTCAAAGATCCTGCCCCCATGTGGACACCAGGTAGCCACCACAAGATGGCCAGGCAGGGGAGGGCCTTTGGGAGGTTCCAGGCCTGCAAGGGAGGACAGTTGTAGGTGATCAGGCCAGCAGAGGAGGGCAGTTGGAAGGAACTAGGCCTGCAAGGGAGGGCAGTTGGGGGCAATCAGGGAAGGGCAGTTAGGGGTGACCAGGCTGGCAGAAGAGGGAAGTTGGGGGCAAACAGGCTGGCAGGGGAACAGTTAGACATCAATTAGGCTGGCAGGGTAGTGGTTAGGGGGAGATCAGGCTGTCAGGCAGAAGCGGTTAGGAGCAGTCAGGGAGGCAGGCAGATGAGTAATTTGGAGCCAATAGTCCTAGACTGTGAGAAGGATGTCCAACTGCCTGGTTAGCCCAGATCCTACCGGGATCCCTCGAGGGGTCCCAAATTGGAGAGGATACAGGTTGGGCTGAGGGACATTCCCCTACCCCCATGCATGAGATTCATGCACCAGGCCTCTAGTACACATATAACACAGTATAATTTATAAATTAGGCAAGCAAGAGATTTATAACAGTAAATGATCATAAAATGGAACAGTTATAACTATGTACTGTATTAAAAATTACACAAATGTGATTTCTCTCAAAATATATAATCACTTATTAAATACTTCGCTGTAATTGTTGTCATTTTATGTGTGATAGAGAAACTAGCACATTTTTTTTCTTCTTCACAATTTCATTAATAGAAGGGTTATTCCTACCATAGACCTTAGCAACCTCAGCATATGATTTTTTCCTTTCCTTATTGAGAACATTCCATGTTAGGGTTGCTGAAGGAGGTATGCATGAGGCCAAAAGTGGTAAAGATTTATACATTTATTACATCATATGTAAACCAGATAGGCTGAGCCCCAACATGTCACCAGCACCCAGGGACAAGGAGTCAGAGACTTTAAAGGACTCTAGGTGAGCTTTTTCGGCTGGAAATTCTCTGGGTGGTCCAGATCCTGGGCAAGTCCAGAGCAGGAAGTTACTGGTCTTAGCAAATGGAATGTGTAAGCAAAAGAGAATGTCGGTTGTGAAATTATCTAAAGGTCAGTTTCCCAGGGAAGAGGATATTTATTCCTTTATTTAATCAGACTTAACAATTCTTTTGTATTTAAAGAAAGCATCTTATAGTTTATCTTTGGCATATTCTAGTTGCCAGCATCACTACTCTTGCACTGGGGGCCGTTATAAGTGAAATAAGGGTTACTTGAACACAAACACTAAGAAACCATGAGTGTGGATATGATAACCGAGATGGCTCCTATGACCAGTGGGCAGGTAGGTAGCACTGGGCAAAGGGATGATTCACATCCCTGGCAGGGAGAAGTGGGATGGAGCAACACGATGTGAAACAGCTTGAGGTTTCATCATGCTACTCAAAACAACACAAAGTTTAAAACGTATAAATTGTTTGTTTCTGGAATTTTTCATGTAATATTTTCAGACTGCTGTTGACCTCTGGTAACTGAGATTGTAGATAAAGGAGGGACTACTGTAATACAGTTTAGAAACACTGTAGTCAAAATAGCTACAATAAAAAGTGTTGATACAATTTTATTATTTGTTTTTCCTTAAGAGTACAGACTAACTTTCCTTGCCAGTTTTGCCACTTTCTATCTCAGGGAAATTTTTTTTTTTTACATCTCAGAGCTCTCATTTGCCCATTTGTATCTGATAACTGAATTCTCTTAGTTGATATAAATAATCTTTATGAAATGCTTGTTACATTGCTTAGAATATAAATCTCAAATACTAATAATTATGATTATAACTTTATTTTGAGAGGATATTAAAAAGTCTTTGGAAATTCCATTTAGTAATTGGGCAGTATTTTTTCAAGTGACTATATTATATTTACTTCGTTAAAAAATTTTTTAGATACCTAAATCTAGGTGAATATTTAGGTGCTTATATCTTTTTTTATTCTTTTTTATTTAAATATATTTTATTGATTTTTATAGAGCAGAAGGGAGAGGGATAGAAAGTCAGAAACATCGATGAGAGAGAAACATCGATCAGCTGCCTCTTGCATGCCCCCTACTGGGGATGTGCCCGCAGCCAAGGTACATGCCCTTGACCGGAATCGAACCTGGGACCCTTCAGTCCGCAGTCCGACGTTCTATCCACTGAGCCAAACCGGTCTCGGCTCTTTTTTTATTCTTGAGAGCAATAGCAAAATATTAAATATGATCTGTCTTCAATTTGAATATGCAATAGTATATTCTTTTATAAAGCGAGATACAGCAAATAGTTTCATAACATCAATTTGAATGTCAAAAAAGCCAAAGTGGCAGTACAGTATATAGTAAGAAGTATAGTCATAAAGAACATGTTTGGGGCAATCCACTTGGGTCCCCTCCCTGCAGCAGGGACCTTTTCTGTAACAAAACTTTGCTTTCACTCAAAACAAACAAACAAACAAAAAAACATGTTTCTGGTTTATGTTTTTCAGATACTTCTGACTCTTCTTATATATGGCTGGCTGCAGTAATAGTGCCCTGTATTTTACTAGTATTTATGTTGTTTCTTTATGTTGTTTGGAGAAAGAAAAAGTAAGTTGTATTACTACTTATCTTTGATAGAAAGGTAGTAAAATATGGACATTTTCAAATCTGCAAAATATTCCAAGGGCTCTAGCAAAATATGTCATGGAAAGTATCATCATGGAATACTCTTCTCCATATACTTGGTAATTCTTGCAGTCAAAGGTTTATCTTTTATATCCTAATTGAGATTGATTTAAAGGTAAGCTGTTAATAGTTATTACTGCTTAGGGTTAATTGAGTTTAAGATTCTTGGAGGACAGATTTTTAACAGGAGAGAACATGAACTTTAGACAACTGGGGGGAGGGGATTCACTAGGTTGTGAAGCTTGAGATAAATTTACTAAAAAAGCCACAGAAAGATGAAAGTAATGTTACTTTACAGCATTAATATAATAATGTATCAACTCATTTATTCAACAAATACTTCTAGAGTGGCTGTGCTATGCACTGTTCTCAGTGTCAGAGATACAGACACAACTAAACAGACAGGTTCTTTGCCTTCAGAAGCTTACATCTCAGTGGGGAAAGGAGTCGATGAAAAGATATAAAACAGAGATTCCAAGACGCCAGAGGATTAAGTGGAAGCTACACTGATATTCTCCCAAAATCAATCTGGAATTACAACAAAATATAGACATATTAATAACCAGCTGAAGATTGCTGGAGAGAAAACCATTAAAACCAGGGACATAAAGAGGAGGCCACATCAATACTGGAAGGAAGTGCAGAGGTGTGAGAGGGCTGGCCAGGTTCCCACAGGCAGCAGCTGAAGTTCCAGAGGGATATCTCAGTTGGGGGGTTCCCCCTGAAAAGTCCAAGGTCTAAACTCAAACTAGACACCAAGGCCAAAGGACCAGAACTTGGAAAGGTGCCCATATAATCTCTTTGAAAGCAGTGGGGTTGCTGTCTGCCAGAGATAGACAGCTGGAAATGCAGCCACTCCATTAAAGGGCCAATGGACAAAATCTCATATGCAGCCACTCACCTTGGGCTCCAGCAGAGAGACGGCAGAGTGGACTTGAGTTGTGGGAGAAGGATCTGGGGTTGGGCAGAGGACCTAAATAGACACACTGAATCAGATGGCTCTGGAGATAGAGCTCAGAGGACAGGCACCTGGATCGCTGCGCTGAATCATTCCCCCAAACTACAGAGGACAGCTTTCTCAGGCTAACCTTTATCATCATGCAGCTTCTGCCTGGGGGGAAGCAATTGCCACACTCACTGGAAAATTCCCTAAATATGGAATTTACACCCTGCTGTGTAACAATCATCCTGCAGGCAGAAGCAGATCTCTGAAAGCTTTGCGTCTTTGCCTGATCTGCTTCTTAAACCCAGGCCAGGAAAAGTAGACTTTGGTGTGCATCTTGGTCCTTTCCAAATGCACACAATCCCAACACAGTGAGTCACAAGCTATAGATCGCTGGTAGCTTCAAATAAGAAGCTATAGACAAGTGGAAGACTATACCGTGTTCATGGATTAGTAGAATTAACACCATTAAAATGTTCTTACTGCCCAAAGCAATCTATAGAGTCAAAGCAATACCTATTAAAATACCAATAGCATTTTTCACAGATCTAGGAAAAACAGTCCAAAAATTTATATGAAACCAAAAAAGACCCTCATTAGCTGTAGCATTATGAGAAAGATGAACAAAGTTGGAGGGATCACAATATGTATATCAAGTTATACTACAAAGCCACTGTAATCAAAACAGCATGTCACTGGCACAAGAGCACTCATGTAGCTCAATGGAACAGAACAGGGAATCCAGACATCAAGCCAAGCCATTATGCAAAATTAATATTTGGCAAAGGAGGCAAGAACATACAATAAAGTTAAGACAGTCTCTTCAATAAAAAGTGTTAGGAAAATTGGACAGGTACATGAAAAATAAGAAACTAGACAACCAACTTATACCAAACATAAGGATAAACTCAAAATGGATAAAAGACTTAAATGTAAATCTTGAAATCATAAAAATCTTAGAAGAAAAAGTAGGCAGCAAAATATCGTACATGTCATGTAGCAGAATTTTCACTGATACAAGGCAAAGGGCAAGAGAAATAAGAAAAAATAAACAAATGAGACTACACCAAAATAAAAAGCTTCTGCACAGCAAAGGAAAACAGCATCAAAATGAAAAGCAAATTCATTGTATAGGAGAACGTTTTGCCAACGATACATCTGATAAGGGATTAATTTCCAAAATATATAAAGTGCTCATACAACTCAACAAAAGGAAGACTAACAACCCAATTAAGAAATGGGCAGAGGACATAAATAGACACACTGAATCAGATGGATTTAATTGACATTTATAGTACTTTTTACCCCAAAAGATTCAGAATATCATTCTTCTCATGTGCTCATGGTCATTCACAAAGATAGAACACATGTTAAGACACAAAACAAGTCTCTACGAATTCAAGATTTTAATCATACCAGCCGTCTTCTTAGATCACAATGGAATGAAAGTAGAAATCAACTACAGTAAAAGCACTCAAAAACATTCAAACAGATGGAGGCTAAATAACATGTTATTAAACAAAGAAAGAAATAAAAAAAACTTCCTGGAAACAAATGAAAATGAACATACAACAACTCCAAATCTCTGGGACACAGCAAAAGCAGTCTGGAGAGGAAAGTTCATAGCATTACAGATCTAAATGAAAAAAAAAGAAAAGAAAAAAGAAAAATTAGTAATAAACTACTTAACTCTACAATTATAAGGAGAAAAACAAGAAAAGCCCAGAGTAAGTGGAAGGAAGAAAATAAAAAATATTAGAACAGAAATAAATGACATAGAGATGAAAAAAATAGAAAATATCAGTGACCAAGAGCTGGTTCTTTGAAAAGATAAACAAGATTGATAAACCTTTAACCAGACTCATCAAGAAACAGAGAGAGAGGACCCAATAAATTAAAATAAAAAACAAAGGTAAGTGAAATAAGTCAGTCAGAAAAAGACAAATATCACATGACCTCACTCATATATGGAATCTAACAAACAAAATAAACTTTTGAGCAAAATAGATTTAGAGACATTGAAGCATGGAACAGACAATAGAATCTTAGAAGGGAAGGAGGTATGAGCTGAGCAAACAAAGAACTTGTACGCATATAGGCATTATCCATGGACACAAACAATAGGAGTGTGAAGGCCTGAGGCAGGGTGCAGTGATGGCCTATAAGCAATCAAGAAAAAATGGGATATAGGTAATAGACGTATGTATTACTTTCAAAAATAAAAACTAAAATTAATCAAACAATCAATACATAAAATATATACAGCCAGAATATTTATTAGTCTTACATTGAATTTGTAATTTAATTTTGCAAGCGTTTATATCTTTAGAGTAATTTTCTCCACCATATATTTGTTCTTCACTTGTACAAATCTTTCTGAATGTCATTTAAGAAAGTTTTTAAATTTTCTCTCTGTAGGTTTCATGTAATTTTTATAAAGTTAATTTCCTGATATTTGTTCATTATAATAATGAATGTTTTTTTTCTTTTTTGATAAAAATTTATAGCTGTTATTAATGGTTTAGGAACAGTTCTGATTTTGTAAATTAACCTGTATTTGGAAACTTTGCTGAACTCTATTAATTCAAAGTTTTTCTTTTGACTTAATGATTTTCCAGGCAGATTATCATCTTTTTCTTGCACATAATAACATTTTTTGCTTCTTTCCATTCCTTATACCTTTTTAATATAAAATATCATAAATAACAATTATATTTGTCTTGTTTCTGAATTTAAAGATCATGTCTGAAAATAGTCTAAGTATGGTATTTTGCCATTAAGCATATTAACAAGTTTTTTAAATGTTTTACTATTTCTATTTTCTATGGCTTTATCATATATATAGATTGTTAAACTTAAGTATTTTTTTTTGTACTTGTTGAGATGGTCATATGAATTTTCTATAGTTGTTCACTAATATGATAAATTAGATTGACAATTTTCTAATGTTAAACCATTCTGGGAAGTTTATTTAAAGTAAAACTGGAGTATAATTTTATTTTTTAAAAATTTTTCTGACTTTGAAACAATTTTTTATTTTTTAGAAGGAAAGGAAGAAAGAGAGAGCGAAACATGGAGTGAGAAGGAAACATCGATCAATTGTCTTCTGCACGTGCCCCATTCAGGAATCAAATCCATAGTCTGTGCATATGCCTCCACCAGGATTGATCCAGGGATCTTTAGGTTCATGAGACGATGCTAAACCAACTGAGCTACACCATCCATGGCTTATAATTAAGATTTTAATTAAAGATTTTGAAATTAATACTAGCCTCAAAAAAGTTTACTCATTTAATATTTCTTCTTTTAGAAACATATATAAGAGATTTTTATTCCTTAACTATCTTCTGAGTCTATAGATTTTTTTGGCA
Organism: Antrozous pallidus; assembly: GCA_027563665.1. Taxonomy (NCBI): domain Eukaryota; kingdom Metazoa; phylum Chordata; class Mammalia; order Chiroptera; family Vespertilionidae; genus Antrozous; species Antrozous pallidus. The sequence continues at coordinate 70,458,840 of CM050514.1, forward strand.
AGATAATTTTTCTTAATTGAAACTTGGTGGATTTCAAAGACATTGGCTCTTCTATTTTAAAATGCTTATGCTGCTGACTCTCAAGGATATGAAAAAGGACCAACCAGAAATTAAGCATACACTGACTGAAACAAAAAATAGTATACAAAGACCTGAAAGTGCCCTGGAGCACCCCAAGAACCAAGTTAAAGATTTGAAATACAAAGAGGTAAAATCCACTCAGCTGAAAAAGCAAGAAACCAAAAGAATCCAAAAAATTGAAGATAGTGTAAGGGGCCTCTGGGACAACCTCAAGCATACCAACATCCGAATTATAGGGGTGCTAGAAAAAGCGAGAGGCCAAGACAATGAAAACCTATTTGAAGAAATAGTGACTGAAAACTTCCCACACCTGGTGAAAGAAATTGACTTAGAAGTCCAAGAAGTGCACCGAACCCCAATATATAGGAACCCTAAGAGGACCACACCGAGGCACATCATAATTAAAATGCCAAGAGCAAAAGACAAAGAGAGAATATTAAAAGCAGCAAGAGAGAAACAGTTGGTTACCTATAAGGGAGCACCCATACGACTGTCAGCGGATTTCTCAACAGAAACGATGCAGGCCAGACGGGAGTGGCAAGAAATATTCAAAGTGATGAACAGCAAGAATCTACACCCAAGATTACTCTATCCAGCAAAGCTATCATTCAGAATTGAAGGTCAGATGAAGTGCTTCGCAGATAAGAAAAAGCTAAAGGAGTTCATCACCACCAAACCAATATTATATGAAATGCTGAAAGATATTCTTTAAGAAGAGGAAGAAGAAAAAGGTAAAGATGAAAATTATGAACAACAAATACACATCTATCAACAAATGAACATAAAAATCAAGTGAATTGATAGGCTGTTGAACAGGATAGACTGGTGAATATAACAGAGACATGGACATAGAGAGGGAATGGACTGACAATTCTCGGGAAGAAAAGGGTTGTGGGAAGTGCAGCAAGAGACTGGACAAAAATCTAGCAACAATGGGAGAGGACAGTGGGGAGGGGGAGGTGAGGGTGGAGGGTGGGATAGGTACAGGGTGGAGGGAAGCTATAGGGGGATAAAAAGGGGAAACAATGTCATTAATAAACTGAACAATAAAGATAAAAAAAATAAAAAATATATTGTTGGATTCAGTTTACTAAAAAAATAAAAATAAAAAATAAAATAAAAATAAAAATAAAAATAAAATAAAATGCTTATGCTGATTTTCTTTCATTCTGTATGTTGCTCTTTCACTGTTGTTTCCTCTGTTGTGCAGAAGCTTTTCAGCTTAATGGAGTCCCACTTGTATATTTTGCTTTTGTTGATTCCTTTTGGTGTCCCGTCCATGAAATCATTGCCAAAGCTATGTCAGGAAGCTTTTCCTCTATATGTTCTTCTAAGAGTTTTACAGTTTTAGGTATTGTATTTAAATTTTTAATCTGTTTGAATTTACTTTTCTGTATGGTTTACAGTATGGGCCCAATTTTATTCTTTTGTATGTAGATATATTATTTCCCCAACATCATTTGTTGAAGAGATTATCCTTTTCCTATTGTATGTTTTTGGCTCTACTGTCAAAGAGCAATTGACCATATGTGTGTGGATTCGTTTCTAAACTCTCTACTGGTCCAAATGCCTGCGTTACGCAGTGTCATACTGTGTTGATTACTGTAGCTTTGTACTATATTTGAAATCAGAAAGTAGGATGCCTCCAGTTGCATTATTTTTTTCTCAAGATTGATTTGGCTATATTTTCTATTTTTGTTAAAAATTCTTTGGAAATTTTTATAGAATTTGCATTAAAAAACCTAACTTGAGTCTTTAAGGAGCAAGGAAAAGAAGAAAAAAACTGAGTCCAAAGTTAGCAAAAGGAAGAAAGCAACAAAGATTAAAGCAGAAATAAGGTAGAAAATATGAAAATAATAGAGAAAAATCAACAAAACTCAGAGTTTGGTTTTGAAAATATAAGCAGAATTGAGAAACCATTAGCTAGGATAAGAAAAAATAAATAAATGAAGTTAGCTCTACCGGCGGCGTTGGTGGCAGGATGTCTCACAGGAAGATTTCCTCTCCCAGGCATGGGTCCCTGGGCTTCTTGCCTAGGAAGCACAGCACCGGCACCGCGGGAAGGTGACGAGCTTCCCCAAGGATGACTCCTCCAAGCCTGTCCTCCTCACAGCATTCCTGGGCTACAAGATTGGCATGACCCAAATTGTGCGAGAGGTCGATAGGCCAGGATCCAAGGTGAACAAGAAGGAAGTTGTGGAGGCTGTGACCATTGTGGTCGTGGGCATGGTGGGCTACTTGAAAACCCCACAGCGCCTCCGTACCTTCAAAACCATCTGTGCTGAGCATATCAGTGATGAGTGCAAAAGGCGCTTTTACAAGAACTGGCATATCCAAGAAGCAGGCCTTTACCAAATACTCTAAGAAGTGGCAAGATGAGAATGGCAAGAAGCAGCTGGAGAAGGACTTCAACAGCATGAAGAAGTACTGCCAGGTCATCGGTGTCAGCGCCCACACCCAGATGCGCCTGCTTCCCCTGCGCCAGAAGAAGGCCCACCTCATGGAGATCGAGGTGAATGGCGGCATGGTGGCCAAGAAGCTGGACTGGGCCCGTGAGCGGCTGGAGCAGCAGGTCCCTGTGAACCAGGTGTTTGGATAGGATGAGATGATTGAGGTCATTGGAGTGACCAAGGGCAAAGGCTACAAAGGGGTCACCAGCCGCTGGCACACCAAGAAACTGCCACGCAAGACCCACAGAGGGCTGTGGAAGGTTGCCTGTATCAGGGCGTGGCAACCTGCCCATGTGGCCTTCTCTGTGGCCCGGGCTGGGCAGAAAGGCTACCATCACCGCACTGAGATCAGCAAGAAGATCTAAAAGATTGGCCAGGGCTACCTCATCAAGGACAACACCTCCACCGACTATGACCTGTCGGACAAGAGCATCAATCCTCTGGGTGGCTTTGTCCACTACGGTGAAGTGACCAGTGACTTTGTCATGCTGAAAGGCTGTGTGTGTGGTGGGAACCAAGAAGCGAGTGCTCACCCTCCGCAAGACCTTGCTGGTGCAGACCAAATGGCGGGCCCTGGAGAAGACTGGCCTTAAATTTATCAACACCACCTCCAAGTTCGGCCAAGGCCACTTCCAGACCGCGGAGGAGAAGAAAGCATTCAAGGCACCACTCACGAAAGACCGGATCGCAAAGGAAGAAGGAGCCTAATGTCAGGAACAGACAGTGCAGCTTGTGGGCTCTCAATAAAAATTATTTTCCAGTGAAAAAAAAAATAAATAAATGAAGTTAAATAATGAGACAGTATAACTGGTGCCACAGAAGTAAAAAATATTATATTTACTACTGCAAAAAATTATATGCCAACAAACTGGATAATCTAGAAGAAGTTGGTAAGTTCCTAGAAACATACAACATACAGAGATTAAATCATGAGAATGTAGAAAGTCTGGATATACATCCAAAGATACCGAGCCACTAAATTAAAAAACATATATGCATCTCTATATTTATTGCAAAAGCCAAAATAAGGAAGAAACTTGAGTGCCCATTAATACTCAAGTGGATAAAAAAGTCACATGTATACGTACTGGAGGCCCAATGCATGAAAAACGTGCACTGGTAGGGTCCCTAGTAGCTGTCGCCTGCCAGCCAGGGCCTCCCTCCCTTCCCCCGGCCAGCTCTGCTCCCTGGTGGAACTCCTGGAAGAAGCCTTGGTCAAGGGGACAATTTATCTACTACACTTTTATTATATCAGATTACTTGGCCAAAAGAAAAATGAAATCTTACCATTTGTGACAACATGAATGAACCTAGAGGGTGTTATACTAAGTGAAATAACTCAGACTTAATGTAAGATGGGAAACCATAAAAATCCTACAAGAGTCCATAGGCAGCAAAATAGCAAACATATATCATAGCAATGTCTTTACAGACACAGCTCTAGGGCAATGGAGACTAAGAAGAAAATAAAGAAATAGAACTATAGCAAAATAAAAAGCTTCTGCACAGCAAAAGTAACCATCAATAAAGCAACAAGAAAGCCCACTGCATGGGGGAACATATTTGCCAATGATAATTCAGATAAGGGTTTAATCTCCCAAAATTTACAGAGAACTCATACAACTCAACAAAAGGAAGATAAACAACCCAATCCAAAAATGGGCAAAAGCCCTAAATAGATACTTTTTGAAAAAGGACATACAGAAGGCCCAGATATATGAAAACATGCTCAAAGTCACTAATCATACAAGAGATGCAAATAAAAAACAATGAGATACCACCTCACAGCTGTCAGAATGGCTATCATCAACAAATCAAAAAAACTACAAGTGCTGACAAGGATGCAGAGAAAAAGGAACCCTCGTGCACTGCTGGTGGGAATGCAGACAGGTGCAGTGACTGTGGAAGACACTATGGAGTTCCCTCAAAAAGTTAAAAATGGGGTTGGAGAACCAAGATGGCGGCATAGGTAAAACACCTATCTTGCCGTCATACTCAACAATTTTAATACTACAACTTAACGAAAGAACAAACACCTTCCAGAATCACCAGAAAGCTCGCCGAGTGAAAATTCCACAAATAAAAGTGAAGATAAGACACTGTGACCCAAAGGAGCGGCAGCGGACAGCGTTGAAAGATTCGAGCGGAGAGAGGTTTGGAGCGCGTGCCAGTGGAGAGGGCGGGCAGCTGAAAACTGGCCAGTTTTCTCAAACGGGGAGACAAAGACGTCCCACTGGACTGATTCTCCAGCTCTGGGGGAAGTCCAGGGAACCCACTATCATACAGGGTGAAAACTGAACAGTGGGAGGGCACACCGAAACTCGAGTGCTGCAGGGGTCTCCCGGCTTGTGGAGAAGGCAGCTTGCGCAAATAGCTCGGCTGTGTGACCGCGCAGAGAGCGCTCTGTGACTTGCTTTCTCATTCGGAAAACCGTCAGACTACTTTGTTTTATGACCCTGGGTGAGACATTGGGCATGCAGAGTCATTTGGGGAGAGTCTAAATTCCCCGGCAGCCGGTGGAACTCGGCAGCAGCTCTCTCTCAGAGGTGCTGGCAGCCATTGCCCCCGGCGCAGGGTCCCTGGGGCCGCACAGGGCGGAGCTAACGCTGTCTGCTTGGCCCGGAGACTCCGCCCATCCAACCTGAGCACAGCTGAGCCTCACAGACAATTGGCCTGGAGGTCCACCCCTCCAAGTGCTAACAACGATTAACCTGAGCTTAACTTCAGCAAGACTGTGCAACCCATATCCACCTCAGGTAACTGGGGTGGCTGAGCCACTGTCCCTAGTAGGAAGTCTACCACACAAAGCTAATTGACCAACTCAGGGAAGCAGCCACCATGCAGAGACATGGAAAGAAATCAGATGTGAAAGAAATGGAGGGAAAAAAACGACTGGACATGGAATTCAAAACCACGGTTATAGGGTTTTTCAAGAGGCTCCAACAAAAGGTCGAGGCCTATAAGGAAATAAGTGAGACTGACAAGGAAATCAATGAGTCCTACAAGGAAATGAACGAGACCTGCAAGGAAATGATCAAGACCAACGTGGAAATGAAGGAGACTCTCAAGGATATAAAGGAGTCTCTCAAGGATATGAAAAAGGACCAACCAGAAATTAAGCATACACTGACTGAAATAAAAAATATTATACAAAGACCTAAAAGTGCTCTGGAGCACCCCAAGAACCAAGTTAAAGATTTGAAATACAAAGAGGGGAAATCCACTCAACTGAAAAAGCAAGAAAACAAAAGAATCCAAAAAATTGAAGATAGTGTAAGGGGCCTCTGGGACAACCTCAAGCATACCAACATCTGAATTATAGGGGTGCCAGAAAAAGAGAGAGACCAAGACAATGAAAACCTATTTGAAGAAATAGTGACTGTAAACTTCCCACATCTGGTGAAAGAAATTGACTTAGGAGTCCAAGAAGCGCACCGAACCCCAATATATAGGAACCCTAAGTGGACCACACCAAGGCACATCATAATTAAAATGCCAAGAGCAAAAGACAAAGAGAGAATATTAAAAGCAGCAAGAGAGAAATAGTTGGTTACTTATAAGGGAGCACCCATACGATTGTCAGCGGATTTCTCAACAGAAATGATGCCAGCCACATGGGAGTGGCAAGAAATATTCAAAGTGATGAACAGCAAGAATCTACACCCAAGATTACTCTATCCAGCAAAGCTATCATGCAGAATTGAAGGTCAGATGAAGTGCTTCACAGATAAGAAAAAGCTAAAGGAGTTCATCACCACCAAACCAATATTATATGAAATGCTGAAAGCTATTCTTTAAGAAGAGGAAGAAGAAAAAGGTAAAGATGAAAATTATGAACAACAAATACACATCTATCAACAAATGAACATAAAAATCAAGTGAATTAATAAGCTGATGAACAGGATAAACTGGTGAATGTAACAGAATCACGGACATAGAGAGGGAATGGACTGACAACTTTTGGGGAAAAAGGGGTTGTGGGAAGTGCAGCAAGAGACTGGACAAAAATCATGCACTATGGGAGAGGACAGTGGAGGGGGGTGAGGGCGGAGGGTGGGATGGGTACCAGGTGGAGGGGAACTATAGGGGGAAAAAAAGGGAACAATGTAATTAATATACTGAACAATAAAGATTTTTTTAAAAAGTTAAAAATGGAACTTCCATTTGATGTAATAATCTCATTTCTAGGAATATATCCCAAGAAAACAGAAACACCAATCAGAAAGGATAGATGCACCTGTATGTTCATAGCAAGACAATTTATAATATCTAAAATTTGGAAACAACCTAAGTACCCCTCAGCAGATGAGTGGATTAAAAAATGGGTACATCTATACAATGGAATACTATACAACTATAAAAAAGAAGGAACTTTTACCTCTTGCAAGAGCATGGATGGAACTGGATAGCATTAGGCTAAGTGAAATAAGCCAGTCAGAGAAAGATAAATATCACATGATCTTACTCATATGTGAGATATGATCTATACTAACTAAAGGATAATATGCTAATTAGACCAGATAGACCGGATGTCTTCTGGACATCATTCCAGATGCCCTTCCTGACAAAGCCAGGGTTGTGGCTGGCCTGAATACCACCCATAGCCCCTTGCCCAGGCAGGCCCTGCCCCCAGCGGGGACCCCACCCTGATTGGGGGTGGGGCCAGTCTGTAAACCCTATGGCCCCTCACCCTGGCAGGCACCCCCAACAGCGGGGACCTTTCACCCTGATCCAGGGCCCCCTTCAGGACAGGCCAGCCAGCCCCCACCCATGCACCAGGCCTCTATCCTATCTAATAATTCTGTATAATAAAAGTGTAATATGAAAATTGACCCTAATAGCAGAACAACCAGAATGACTGCTTGACAAGTCATTCTGAGACCTACTGAGATGCACTGACCACCTCTTGGTCATTTTCCGCAGTCAGCAGACTCTGATAGCCTGATGGCCAGCCGTGGTAGGAGTGGGCTCAGCAAGCAGGCGAGAATAGCCAACTTATTGGTCCCTTCCCCCAGCCGTCAGGCACCGATCACCCAATAGTGAATGAGGAACTGAGGGTGGGTGGCAGCAGGGGATGGGGCTGGCCTACAGGCAGCTGGGGAAGATGGTCTTGATTGCAAGCCAGGCCTGAGGACTATACCCATACATGAATTTTGTGTGCCACGAGTCTAGTGATCAACATAATTTGGTGAGCAAGAATAGATCCAGAGACAAATGGCAGGGGAGAGGATGGGTTAGAGAGCAATCAAAGGACTTGTATGCATGCATATTAACATAACCAATAGACATAACACTGGGGTGGTGGTGGCTTGCCCAGATGGAAATGGCTTGTGGGGGAGAGGGGGTCAAGCGGGGAAAAAGGAGACATATGTATCAACAAAATCAAAAGAGAACCTACTATATGGGAGAACATTTGCCAATGATATACCTGATAAAGGGTTAATTTCAATATATATAAACATATATAATTCAACACCAGGAAGACAAATAATCCAATTTGAAAATGGACCAAGGACCTAAATAGACACTCCTCTAAAGTGGACACAGAGATGGCCAAAAGGCATATAAAAAAATGCTCATCAGTCACTAATCATCAGAGAGATGCAAATTAAAACTATAATGAGATATCACCTCATATCTTTCAGAATGTCTACCATCAACAGATCAAGAAACAACAAGTTCTGGTGAGGATGTGGAGAAAAGTAAACCACAGTGCACTGTTGTTGAAAATACAAAATGGTGCAGCCACTGTGGAAAACAGTACGGAGTTTCCTCAAAAAATTAAAAATATAACTATCTGTGGCCCAGAAATTCCACTTCTGGGAACATACCCGAAGACACCTGAAACATTAATTCAAAAGAACATATGAATTAGTGTTTATAGCAGCCTTATTTACAATAGCCAAGATCTGGAAACAGCTGTGGCTCATGTAGCTCAGTTGGCTGAGTACTATTCCATGCACCAAAAGGCTGCCATTTCTGGTCAGAAACACATACTCAGCTTAGGGGTTCCATCCTCTGTCAAGGTGCATGCAGGAGGCAATGCTGTTTCTTTCTCACCTCTCTCTCTCTTTCTCTCTGTCTCTTCCTCTCCCTTCCTCTTTCTCTATTAAAAGAGAAAAGGGAAGAAAAAATCAATAAAATCATAGTTTTAAAATGTGGTTGCAGTAAAAAATATATCTATCTGGAAATGGCCCAAGTGTTCATCAGTAGGTGATTGGATATGAAAGCTGTGATACATTTACACAATGGAATACTACACAGCTATAAAAAAGAAGAAACTCTTACACTTTGCAACATCATGGATGGACCTGAAGATTATGATACTAAGTGAAATAAACCAGTCAGAGAAAGATAATTACCATATGATTTCACTAATATGTGGAATCTAATGAACAAAATAAATTGACAAACACAATAGAACTTGAGTCATTGGTATATGGACAGACTGACAAATGTCAGAGGAAATGGGTGGGGAAGACTGGATAAAAGAAGGTGAAGAGGTTAGCCAAAAATAATATATGCATAGCCTATGGTCATAGACAACAGTGTGGTGAAAGCCAGGGGAGTGGAGGTGGGGGTTGAGTGGAGTGGCCAAAGGTGGTGGAAATGGGGGACATTTGTAATAGTTTCAACAATAAAAATAAAATTAGCCCTGACCAGTGTGGCTAGTTGGTTGAGTATCATCCTGTGCACCAAAAGGTTTCTAGTTCAATTCTCAATCAGGACACATGTCCAGGTTGCGGATCCAATCCCTAGTAGGAGACATGCAAGAGGCAGTTGCTTGATGTTTTGCTCTCTGTCCCTCTCTCACTAAAAGTAAATTTAAAAATAAATTTTAAAAAAATTTTTAAATGTATGCTTGTTGCCAAGACTTGCTGACAAATATAAGATTTTTAATTTTGCTTTTCTTATTGTAATACTTGCTTTTCTTTCTTTATCTTCTTTAAGAGCAAATAGTATCCCAAATGGTTATTGCGTAAACCAAGAAATAAGCTATCATCGAAGTGATATCACCAAAACATAAGCATCTGCGAAGCAGACATTTTTTTCGTGTGTATTTAAGTTCACTAGAGCACTAAGTATCTAGGAAAGTTTTTTTAATGGAATTTCTTAATAAGTCAGATTTGCCTAAAACCTTATAAATAGCTGTACCTTTAATAGGAACATAAAAATGCATTATCTCAACATCTTACCCCTATCTTATTCTAGAGGCTTAGCTAATAACATTATCTAATATTTCTTCCATGTCTGAATCATTGGTCCTTTTATGCTTGAGAATAAATATAACTGTATACTTGAGGCAATTTACTAGAGAATAAAATACATCTCTCTGCTTTTTAATAATGAATGTAAGCAATCTGAAGCTTGCTCAAGAAAAACAATTGGTTGTCTTATTTTATTTATAATTATTCCATTCTTTTAAAAATAATCTATTACAGTCAAAAAATCCAACTTGTACTATTACAAAAGAGAAGGTACGTATTTATGAATCCAGGAAACAAAGTTTGACACCCTTGTATAAACACCAGGAAAATTTGGTCTTCCGCATCCATGTCCCCAGCTAACAATGCCAGTCAAGATCCATTTTCCATCACTTTTTCTTCGACAAGACAAAGGTCCACCCGAGTCTCCCTACACAAGAAGATAATGTATGTGAAGTACATTTGCCATTAATTTTATCATTAATGTATCTAATGGACTGTGTTCAACACTCCCATCCTGACAGGTTTTTGCTGTACTAATTATTAGGCAGTTTGGACTTTCCTTATAATCAAAATTCTGTATTCATCACAAGAAATTTGATTCTTTAGGCCAGAAGTAACATTAAACTATTCTTGCAGGGGAAACAACTTTCATAAACCTCTAAATAAACAACAAACCTCAATAGTAATAATGATACTAATAATAGCTAACATTTAATGTGAGCTATGTGCTAAGCTCGTTTTGAGTCATTTAATCTTCTCAATAACCTTATGAGGCATGGTTACCTTGGAAGTCAACCTTTACCTCTAGACCATGTTCAGTGGTTGGCTCATAGTCCCAGGGAAGAAAGTAGAAGAATCCCTGTTTAGTTAGCCTGGTCCAATAAGGTAACCCTACAGATCACTGGCTGACAGCTGTCATAAACAAATGGCCCTCACTTGAGGGTCCCTTCTGATATCTCAACTCCATAAAGCAAAGACTGAAATAATACGAAGTTTAAATAATACCTACAATATTCATCATCTATATTAATAGAAGGGTAATATGCTAATTAGACCGGATACACCAGATATCCTTCCGGAAATCCTTCCAGACAAAGCCGCACCAGCTGCAAGAGCCAAGGGCCAGTAGGTGTGGTGGCTATGAGGGCTGGCAGTAGCAGCAGCAGCTGGGTTATGGGAGCGGCGCCTTCCCCTGATCGGCCGGTTGCCTCCTGCAGAGGAAGGCCAGGCTGAGGGACCCCCACATCAGTGTACAAATTTTCATGCAACAGGCCTTTAGCTTAAATTATAATATCTAGATGTTTATTTTCTTATTTTGGAGAATAAGAAAAACTATAACTTACTCAGAGACAAAGATAAAAAAGTAGTTCAGATTTGCTCCTGTATCCCATTCCCATAATTCTAAACCTGACTTAGGTAAATTCTGACTAGTTGGGTCAGAAAATTTTTTAAATTGTTGCCACTTCTGTAAATCCTGGTGGTTAGGTGGAATAGGACAATATAATTGAGCTGCAGTAAGCACCCAGAATACAATAGTTTTAGCATTAGAGAAATAAGGTTTCAAATCCCAAGCCAGGTATTTATTGATTAGCTGTGATCTTGGGTCATTTATTTACCCTCTCTGTGCCCCAATTTCCTTGTCTGTAAAATAAGAATAAAAGCTTTATTTGAATTACTCTATATCAAGGACCTAGCATAGGGCTTGCCACAAAATAGGAGCTCAGAAGATAGAAATCACTATTATGATGAGTCTTTATGACATGGTTGCTAAAGTTGTGGAAAGATGTAGGAACAAGTGCCATTGTCTTCCTCATCCTTTAAATCTCTGTTCACTTTTTGGAAATCATTTAGATAATGGCAGAGATTAGAATCTGAGGCTCAGAGCATTGTCCCCCAAAAGTTATCTCCAACCTTACCACTGTCAAGAAGTGACAGAGGCATACAAATGAGTGTCCTCTCTCACCTCTACCACTCCTTTTTCATTTCCCACAACCTGTGACAAAGGAGTAAGTGAATCAAACCCTTGTTTTCAGAAGGTCAAGGGTTGCTGCTAAGGAAATCAGTAGCAATTCTAATAGTGTGTGTGTGTGTGTGTGTGCGCGCGCGCGCGCGCGCATGCGCGTGCATTGCTTTGTTTTGTAGTTTTTGGTTTTAAGAAAAATAATGGGAGAATGCTAAATGCTGCCCTCATTCTCTTAATGTTGAAGGAAACTACATGGGGACTGAAAACTGAGTTTTATAGACCCAATTATTTAGTTATCTTTCTGTGACCATCCTATCTAATAAAAAAAAAGTAATATGCAAATTGATCATCACTCCAACACACAAGATGGCTGCCCCAGGTGATCAGAGATCCTACCCCCATGTGGACACAAGATGGCCAGCAGGGGAGAGAAGTTGGGAGGGACCAGGCCTGCAAGGGAGGGCAGTTGTGGGCAATCAGGCCAGCAGGGGAGAGAAGTTGGGAAGGACCAGGCCTGCAAGGAAAGGCAGTAGGGAGTGATCAAGCCTGCAGGGGAGGGCAGTTAAGGGTGACGAGGCCGGCCAAAACCGGTTTGGCTCAGTGGATAGAGCGTCGGACTGAGGACTGAAAGGTCCCAGGTTCGATTCTGGTCAAGGGCATGTACCTTGGCTGTTGGCACATCCCCAGTAGGGAGCATGCAAGAGGCAGCTGATTGATGTTTCTCTCTCATCGATGTTTCTGACTTTCTATCTCTCTCCCTTCCGCTCTGTAAAAAAATCAATAAAATATATTAAAAAAAAAAAAAGGTGACCAGGCCAGCAGAGGAGGGAATTTGGGAGCAACCAGGCCTGCAGGGAAGGGGCAATCAGGATGGCAGGGGAGCATTTAGGCATCAATCAGGCTAGCAGGGGAGTGGTTAGAAGGTGATCAGGCTGGCAGGCAGAAGCGGTCAAGGGTAATCAGGAAGGTAGGCGGGCAAGCAGTTGAGAGCCAACAGTCCTGGATTGTGAAAGGGATGTCCAACTGCCCGTTTAGGACAGTCAAACATCCCTCAAGGGGTTCTGGATTGGAGCAGGAGCAGGCTGGGCTGAGGGACACTCCCTACTCCCTGTGCACAAATTTTGTACACTGGGCCTCTAGTTAGATTATAATTAATATCTGAAGTAAGTGAAGCACCAGCCCTAGCTATGTATTTCCCAGTGTTGTGTAGATCAAACGTGAAAGCATTTATGGAAAGTATAACATATTAAGCAAGGGAACAGTAAGATGTCTTACTCTGCAAGCATCTCTCTTCCCGGACATGACGCCTGCACAGAGCATCCGTGAAGTAATGATCCCATAGGTGGAAACACAGAGGGTTTGGTCAATGAGCTCTACCTCTGCTTGTTGCAAAACAGGGGAGCCTTTATTGTCTGAAAAACACATTGGAGGCAGAAATCATGGAAATGACTAAACTTAAACAGTTTTTTTTATTAAGCAATGTACTTACATTAACTCCTTTCATGCTCAATAACAGTTTTTTAGATACATTTTATTATAATCCCCAGTTTCCTAATGAAGACTGGGAAGCTTAGGAGGTTAAAGGACTTGCCCAGTGGCACACAACTAGCAAGTAACAGAGCAGGATTCAAACCCAAGGTCTGACTCGCTCACCTGAGCTACTGTGCCATACTCCTTCACCATGTCCTCCTGCTTTCAGTAGGACTGTGAGTCAGCAACTGTTCTTACCAACACTTACTAGCCAAGTGGAGCACCATAAGTGATATTTGGGAGTTTCCTAGGAATCGTAAAAACATAACATTTTGAATATAGCCTTTTCACTTCCTTTTTAACCTGTCTGGCTAAGATGACTCATTATTGTGCAGAAAGTATCTCCTGGTAAGTTGGTTAAGTAGACTCTTTCCTCCTGTGCTTTAGGATGATGTCCTTGAGAGGTTATACATGTTCAAGCAGTTAGCCAACTTCCCCATTGAGTCTACTGAGACCTTAGCAGGCCCAAACTGGTGGTGAACATTATACCTTCAATAAGTAAATGAAGGCAATGAATACTTGAGAAGCTGCCCAGTGAGTCTTTAGAGAGTTGAAAACGCCCACAAGGGAATCTGAGATGGCTGGAAGTTCAAGGGAAAATATTAGCACTAAACTTTAGAGAGATGTTCACCGTAAGTTATAGACTTTTCTCTTCACTATATATTTAGAACCAACCATGACTCCTAGACCATGACAAACCTTGGCAGGCCAGATGTGTGGCTACCCTATCATACACTCACACCTCTGTGAGCAATGAAGAAGATGCCCTTGCTGGATAGAGGCAATGTAAAAAGCCATCCTTAAGCCTGAATGTGCAGTCTGGAGAGCTAAGGGCAGACTGGATTTCAGCCCTCAATCTCGACATCTCAACCAGGTGTCTCTGGGCAAGACATACTTGTATAATCCTCCAAATAGCTGTCTAGGAGATGCCACAGTGTGTGTGTGTGTGTGTGTGTGTGTGTGTGTGTGTGTGTGTGTGTGTTCTTTCTTTCTCCTTCATGAAGATGAATCACTTCTTTGAATGAAAAGGGAACCTAGAAAGAAGGGGGAATTTATTCCTATTTTCAGTGGAAATCTTTGCAAACCCCTCAGAGTCTGAAAGGTTGTCTATTCAATCCTGCCTTGCATCTGTTTTTGGGGGGAATACATGGAAAGCATCATAAAACAGGAATAATAATACCTTCCTCCATTCCACCTCTCAGAGTTATTAGAAGTCTCAAAGGAGACCATCTACAAAAAAACCCTTTATGAACCCTAAACACTAGATCAGCACAAGTTACTCTTATCTGGAAGGAAGAGCACAGTCGTTCACTCATACACACACCTGCTTCGTGCCTTCGCCCCCAGCCGGTTACCCAGCACTTTTCCCCACTGCGCACTTTCTGGCCAGCAGGAGGGATGCATATTGGCTGAATGAGCTGTTTCAGGGTCTCAGGCCAGGCGACACTGAGCTGTAGTAAGGCAATATCATAGTCGAAGGTCTGGCTGTTATAGTACTCGTGGACCACAATTCTTCTTACTGGGGAGACAAACTTGGCATTCCCCTGCACATACATCCCCAGGTGAGCAGTCCATGGCGTGGGGTCTGACAGCCTGGTAGAAAAAGAACCAGGCACGAAGTCAGTGGCTTAATGAACCAGACGTGGTGAAAAAGTATTCCACAGAGAGATGTGCAAAGGGAGGTCTGACTTTCACCCTCTATCATAATCACTGGCTCTGACCACAGACATGGCAGAAACACAACTTCTCTGAGGCTCTCTGGTCTCTATATTAAAACCAGAGATAGAGTAAGGTGTAGAGAGTGTGGTGAATGATAGCTATGCACCAGAAAATTCCTTCAGCGACATCCTAAGGAAATGTTGGAAATTTTCTTGCCACTGGTATTTCATAATCCACACACAGGTAAAAACATTAGTGACTAGAACGAATGTTATATTCTTCCTAGTAATACTAACAATAGTCTTTGATAGAAGCAGCCAGGGCCAGTAAGACAGTGGTTTTGGAATCCTTTTGCCAAATTCCAATGATATAAATAACAAGATAGATTATAACTCAAAGTGCAGGGACTTAATGAAATTATTGTTTGCAAACTACTTGAACCTTTAAAGATCACTGCTCTCGATGCTCAGACATAACCATTCACAGGACCTGCAGAGCCAATTTTTGTGAATGACCTGCTGCTCTCCCAAAATGCCATTGTTATTAGAATAAATGCTCATACACCATTCAACCCTGTCTCTGGCTTGGTCCTTCCAGAACTCTAATCCTGACCCCCGGGCCTCCCACAAAATCAAGAAGGGTCTTATTGTCTCTATGCGAGGTTTCCATTTCCACCAGTGCAGCAGGCTTACTCTGGGCGGGTGAAGAGAATGTGGGAGCTTTGGAAGAAAAATAAATACAGAACTCAAAGAGTGTGGCCCCTAATTTGCTTACCTGACATCTCATCATTGGTACTGGGGACCCAGAAGGGTATTAAGGCTAACATATAACTTGGAGCAGTTTCATAGCATTAAAGACTAATGGTCACATTAAAGCCGTTTTAGTCATTAATAAGAATCCTGTAATTTCTGGGAAAAGCAAACACTCTAATTGTATAACTTTGTTGAAATATTCCATCCCCTTAAATTTTTTTGAATAAGAAGGTAATAATATTTTTGTATCTAAGATCCAGTATGTTCCAAATAAGGTTACATTTTAAGTGAAGTTATTTTCTAAGCTGTTCTTTTGTTTGGGGCAAAAATAGAAAATTGAGGACTAGCTATAGTTATAAGAAATATTAATCATGCTCGGTTAACCTTGTGATTGCCTTGTTCTGATTAAAGAAAAGGCATTTTAACCAGGCTGGGAGTCATAAGCTCCCGCTACTCCAGTCAACCTTGGACCTGGCAGCCAACCCTGGAATTCGGTCCATTCTCATTCAAGAACTGCCTGTTATCATGGAAAGATTAACAAAGTGCCCAAACAATGGAGTACTGCCCCAGCAAGCATTGCCTCCTTCCCTTGCCTGTAATTCCTACTTCCCCATGTAAATTTTGTCCCACCCTGAATAGGCAGCTGGTTTATGGGGGGGGCTGCGGAACAGATTTTTTGTGGATGACCTACTGCTCTCCCACACTGCCATTGTTATTGGAATAAATGCTCATATCCCACTCAGCCCTGTCTCTGGCTTGAAAGTCCTATCCTAGTTCTTCAGTTTAGTAAAATCTTATTCATTCTTGACGTTCATTTGTGTTGTTCTTTTTTTCTAAATATCAATAATTCCTAGAAGAAATGTTTGGCACACAATTAGTGTCAAAACACACACACACACACACACACACACACACACACAAAAAAACCAACCCACAAAGTACCAATTATGAGTGAATGCCACCAACAGGAAGCTCTTTCCCAAAACATGAAGGCATATGCGTCATCTGTAGTCTGAATGTGCCACTTCACAGTACGGATTGAGATGCCTTACCTGTTTCCATGGAAACAGTGGGCTGCAGAGAGAAGCCACTCCCTGGAGATGACAGAGGCTCCACAGTAGGCAGATCCAATGAAATGGAGGCTCACTTGCCAGGGCCACCCCCCTTCCAGAGTGTCGGTGCCCCCGATGATGCGGTGGAGGGTGGAGGAACTCCCACTGCAGCCTTTGGGAGAGGAAGGAGGGTCATGTGATTTAAAGGCAGACTTGGAAACAAATTGGAATGAAGTCGGATTTAGTGCAGAGTTTGTGACTGATTAACCAGGTAAGCAACTGAAATCTGCTTATCTAGATAGGAGGCACTATGTGGATCTTTCTGAAGCCAGCACCAACAAACCACTCCCTCCCTCCTGAAAGCAGGCTGGCACACAGTCTCACACAATAATGTGAGGGGATTGGGGGCGGGGGATGTTAGTACCAGCTGCACTGATAGGAACAGCTGCTGTGGGGTTTAGGTTGTTAGTAAAAAGGAAAAGATTTCATTGCAAATGCAACAGAATTGAGACTGTCTTTGAAGTTGTGCTGATTTGAGAAAAGCATTTGGGAAACAATTTGAAAGTCCAAGACTAATGAAAACCTATTAAGAAAAACTGGTTATCAGAGCAATTCTTTTCCGGTGTAAACAGTATTGATAAGGTCATAGAGTTAACATGTTGCCATATAGCCAAGAGAGGCCACACAAGTAACAACATCACATGGCAGATTAGTTTTCAAACCTTAGATAAAGCAAAAACCAGCACTTAAATTTGATCTAATGTAAAGCATAATTAGCAAAGTCACCCACTGTGTGCCAGTATGCATTTCTTTCTCATAGGTTTTTTTTTATTTAAGACCTTGTACCTTGATTTGAGTTATTAGAAAGTGAAGTTCTCCTTATAAACATCTGGTACATTAGTGCTTGTTATCAAGAAAAAAGACCGAATCTATTCTAGTGTTTTTAAAACTGAGTAATTATTTCACATTCAGTTCACCAATATTCTTCTCTGGCCTGAGGCAACCTCTGCCCAGGGAATTAATGACACCAAGAAGGGGATGAAATGAAACACTGAAGAGGAAACCTGAAGTCTAGCTACTCACTGCAGCCTTCTTCATCGCTTCCATCTGGACAATCCACAGTCCCATCACACTTTGCATTTTGTTTCCTAAAGCAGATATCATTGCCACACTTAAAAGTTCTGTTGTTGCATGGGATGCCTAAAAATGGACAAAAGAAGACAGGATTTTTCTAGCCAAAAACAGTTCTGAGTAAATGACACTGAACCCCGCAAATGATGGCTTAAGCACAGGCTGGGTATTTGCTGCTCTGGGAAACACAGCAGAGGGAATGAAGCAACGTTCCTCGTTCCTCGTTAACTTGCCCCTTCACCTCAGCAGAGCCATTGGAAGGCAGGCAGGCGGCAGGCTGGCGGTAGGCGCACCTGCAGAGAATCAATCCAAGAGCCTCACCTTTCCTCCACTGCAGAAGAGCTGCAAAACAGTTGGCCATATCATTGACTTTAGGTCATGACGTCTCTGCTATTATCTTGTTCTCCAAGAAAATTTTGGAGCAAAAATCATCACCATACTCGGTCTTTTTATATCATTAGGGCAGTGGGGGTCAGGGAGAGAACAGACAGACTGTGAATTACAGCACATTTGTTCACAGTGTGTGTGTGTGTCTCTGCAGGGGCATGGTTTCTAGCAAGTTTCCCTATATCGAGTCTTCAGTGTCCTTCAGTCTAGAGCAGCATTAAAAGTAAGTAAGCAATTAAAATCTTCTAGTATTCACACACCCACACATAGCACTGCACCCCAGTTAGTGACCAGCAATCCCATTCTGTCTGAGACTGAGAGGATTCCTGGGATATGAGATTTTCAGTATAAAAAATGAAGTCCTGGGAAAAGACAAGTTAATACGTAGATTGTCCTAATCCAACAGTGTTTAGATTCTGATTTAAAGGAATTTTATAGCCCTGGCTGTGTTTCTCAGTGATTAGAGCATTGGCCTGCGGACTGAAGGGTCCCAGGTTTGAGTCCTGGGAGAGCAGGCTTGATGTCTGGCTCTGGTGGGAGTCAACCAGTCAATATATCTCTCTCACATTGATTTCTCTCTCCCCCCATCTCTGTTTCACTCTCTAAAAATCAATGCAAAAATATCCTTGGGTGAGGATTACAATATACTGTATATATGCATTTCATAGGGATAACAGCAGAGTAGCAGAATCCTTACTCTGAGTGCAGTTCTGCTCGTCCTGGCCGTCCGCACAGTCCCTGAAGCCATCGCAGACCAGAGGGCCCGGCTGCTGGAAGGAGCTGGCATTGCAGGCGGGTTTAAGAGTCACTAGAATGAGAACAGACAGAACAATCCTGAGCCTGGGACATCAGCTGGACTCTCTGCTGATGAGCAGTGTCCCTCTACAGGTAGGTGCAAAGGATTAAGATGACTTAAATACAATGAAAAGTGCGTTTTCCTCAAAATGGACATATTCAAGGAGAAAAACAAATGTTTAAACTTTGGTGTAATTTCCAGCACTTTGAGTTTGTCAGATCTGATTTGTCAGATTTGCTTTTGTGTAAATGTGTTGAACTCTGGTGAGTTGTTTATTTAATTACAATTAAATGCATCGTAAGGTTTTTATTTTAAGAGGGGGGAAAAAGCATAAGGTATTATTTAAATTGAACTTATCTGCCTTCCCAAACAAAGTGGGAGGGTCCTGAGATTGGGGATTTTGTCTTATTCTTTTCTGCAACTCAAGCCTCTGTTCAAAGAGAGGTGCTCATTAAAGATTTGTTGAAGGAGTCTGACCCGGTGGCTCAGTTGGTGGGAGTGTTTCTCCTACACCTAAAGGTTGTGGGTTTGATTCCTAGCAGGACACACACCCAGTTGGCAGGTCTGATTGTATCGGGACACATTTGGGAGGCAACCAATCAATGTTTCTCTCTCATATCCATGTGTGTGTTTTTTCTCTCTCTAAAATTAATAGAAACATATCCTCAGGTGAGGAATTAAAAAGAAAAGGTTTGTTGAAGGAATTATGAATGTGAACTCTTAGAAGACAACAGACTTGTAGTCTATATGTAAGGAAAACTCTTTTAAAATTATTTTATCTTGAGAGATTCATACCCTGAATTAGAAAATACCAGTGTAAATTGACCATAGTTTTTTGGAGTATTTTCAAAAATTGCTTTTATACAAGTGACAGGCACATTGTATTAGCAGGCATTCTTAGAAGGTATGATTTCTGGTTCTGTGAAAATTACCATTTTTGTTATCTGATTCTATTTTTTTCAGAGGCACCTCTTGTGAGGGGCAGGAGAGGACATTGCTGCTCTAAAATAGTTCCTTAAGTCTCCAAGGGTAACCAGTTG
The DNA here is from genome assembly GCA_027563665.1 of Antrozous pallidus. Taxonomy (NCBI): domain Eukaryota; kingdom Metazoa; phylum Chordata; class Mammalia; order Chiroptera; family Vespertilionidae; genus Antrozous; species Antrozous pallidus. The sequence goes on from CM050514.1 coordinate 70,478,889, forward strand.
ACTCCTAGGAAATAGCTCTCAAAATGGCATGATGAGAAACAATGATTACAAAAAAAAAAAAAGTCCTTATTCTAAAGTAACAATAATTACTTTGTTTTGAACAAGGAATAATAGTAATTAAAAACAAAAGCAATCTCAATTGCTATATTGATCAGTTTTCTTAGTAAATAGAAGGCCCCATAGATTCAAAAGGTCAATGCACTAAAGTTTAAAAAGTTTTTTTCTGGCCCTCACTGGTTTGGCTCAGTGGATAGAGAGCATCAGCCTGCGGACTGAAGGATCACAGGTTAGATTCTAGTCAAGGGCATGTATCTTGGTTGCAGTACATCCCCAGTGGGGGAGGGGGATGCAGAAGGCAGCTGATCGATGTTTCTAACTCTCTATCCCTATCCCTTCTTATCTATAAAAAATCAATAAAATATTTTTTTAAGTCCCAACTTCAATGTCCAACAGTTCTGAGTCCCAGTTTCAATGTCAAACAGTTCCTTATGTGTACATGTCAGCAATGGTATCTGGATGGTGGACAAATGGTGGCAATGCAGGTCCAACCCTCTCTGGTTTGGTCCTAGGCAACCTGCAGCAACGCACAGCTCTTTGTCAATTTTAAAAAGGAGTGTGGAGTCAAAGGTTATTTTTTATGAATACAATTTACCACAATTAGTTATATTAACTGAAATATTTCTCCAAGAATATAAATAAGATTCAATAGCTTCACCATCGTAATTTTGTAATTAAACTCTGGACCTTCAGGAGAAAGTATTACCAATAGTGTCATATGATCTGGTGAATTTTCATTCCCATATTGCTCCCTGAAACTGAAGATGGATTCAGAAATGATGTGCAAAGAGTAATGGGAAACCAATGGATATCTTCTGCCCAAAATAGGAATATCGAATACCCCACCCCTTAGTCATCACCAATGTAATATTGATGCAAACTATATTAGTAAAAAATAATAACAATTCTTTCATTCATAGCACCCGTGCTCCATACTTCATTACAGACTCTCTCTAGCTGAAAGAACTGTGCTTTAGTATAGGATTGTCCCATATTTAATTTTTTGAGGAAACTGCATACTGTTTTCCATAATGGCTGCAATATGGAACTACCATTTGGCCCAGTGATCCCACTTCTAGGAATATAACCTAAGAAACCTGAAACACAAATCAGGAAGAATATACTAGACTAGTATGCACCGCTATATTCATAGCAGCATGATTTACAATAGCTAAGATCTGGAAACAGCTCAAGTGCCCATCAGTAGATGAGTGGATAAAAAAGCTGTGGTACATTTACACTGTGGAATACTATGCAGCAGTAAAAAAGAAGAATCTCTTACCCTTTGAGACAGCATGGAGAGACCTGGAGAGTATTATGCTAAGCTAAATAAGTCAGACAGAGAAAAATAAATATTTTTTTCTGTAAGACAAAGAATTACATTATCTCACTCATGTGGAATCTAATGAACAACAGCAAAAAAATAAAAATAAAAATAAATGGATAAACAAAATAGATCCAGAGACATAGAAGCAAGGAAGAATCTCAGAGGGAAGGTGGGGGGCGTGTGGGTGGGTGAGAAGAGATCAACCAAAGAACTTATATGCATATATGCATAACCCATGGACACAGACAATATAGTGTGATGCAGGCCTGAGATGGGGAGCAGAGGCAGGCTAGAAGGGGTCAGTGGGGGGAGACTGGGGGAGTGTACATCTGTATTATTTTCAACAATAATTATAAATTTTTTTAAAAAATTAATAATATTGTTTTAATAAATAAATAAATAAAATGGAATTGTTCTATTTAAGATTGTGGTTGACTAAATTATTAGCCACAGATCACCACTTCCTGTGGTATATTATGCACCCCTACCTTGCTATGACCCCACACTGTGCAGAATAAATCTCCCTGTCCCTTGACTATGGCCATAGCTACCTGACTTGCTGTAACTGATAGAATATGACACAAGGGATAGTGTGCCAGTTCCAAGCCCACAATTTAAGAGGGGCCATGTGATTTTGGCCTCTTCTTTGCTTCTGTCACTGTCCTGGCTAGCACCCTAGATCAATGAGGAAAAGAGCCATGAGGCATAAACCTGATCCAACCTGAAAAGAAGCAAACTCAGGAGGACCCAGTGCTTGAAGCAGAGCCACCCAATGAGCACAGCTTAAATCAGTCACATCCCAAACAACCAGAATGGGTGATTGTTGTAAATCCCTGAGCGTGGGGGTTGTTTGTTATGCAGCAATAGGTAGCAGTTGCACAGGCCCAGGATATGGCTCTGACAAGTTATTTATTCATAGAAAGTCATAACAAAAGTTTGATTACCCACCACAGAAAAGTTCATCACTTTCATCAAAGCAGTCATTGACTCCATCACATCGCTGGGCCTGAGGGACACACAGGCCAGAGGAACATCTAAAAGATCCAACAGGACAGGCTGCAGAAAATTAAAAAATAGAAAATATTGTGTGGGTCCCTAGAAGTCACTGGAGCACATAAATAACAAATTAGGAAGTGATAAGAGATTAAGCAGTTGACAATGTAATAGTAGTAATTACATAAGTTCTTCATCAAATTTAAGTTATAGGTGATAATTGAAAAACAAAAAAAAGCAGAATTTAGGAGAACAAAGAAAGCAAATAAATTCACCAAAACAGAGTCAATGTTGCAACCAGGTCACATGTACAGTCAAACCTCTACTGCCTCCATTCTTGCCTTAGCTCTCTGGCAAGACTCAAAGAAAGTGAAAGCTGAGGAGTACCTGAGAGAACCCAGCGTTCTTAGTGCGCAGTTTTAGACACCCCAGGGAGCTACGAATGGACTCTGAGGTCTGAATCCTCAATGATCAGATGCATTCTTCTGAGGAGTCTTTAGTTATATTTTCAATTAATCTCTGTCTCAGAATATATGAGTAACCACAGATCTCAGAAAGTTGGACTTAGACTAATTAGTGACTGGCCTTGAAACTCAGGATTCCTGCCTCCTCCCCAGTCCATAGTATTTCTCACTTAAAACAGACTGCAAGTTAAAGATTCCCTTCCTGGTCTTGATTCATGAATCCCGGCTTATAGCTACATATAATAGAAACTAGAGGACTGGTACACGTGCACCAGTGAAGTCTCTGGGCCTGGCTTACAGTATCGGGCCAAAACCCACTCTTTGACATCCCCTGGGGCCCTGGATTGCAAGAGGGTGCAGGCCAGTCCGAGGGACCCCATCAGTGCATGATCAGCACTGGGGAGGATGCACGAGGTTGGCCAGCCAAGGAGGGATCATGAGAGGGCTCCAGAGCATGCCCGGCCTGTCTCAGTCCCAATCTGCTGGACCCCAGCAGCAAGCTAACCTATCAGAGTATCTGCCCCCTGGTGGTCAGTGCAAGTCATAGCAAGCAGTTGAGCAGCCTTAGCATGTCATTCGTATATTACACTTTGATTGGTTGAACGAATGACCAGGTGACCAGACACTTAGCATATTAAGCTTTTATTATATAGGATAATAAATCCTTCCTCCCTTGCTATGGTCTGAATATTGTGCACCCTCCCAAAATTCATGTTAAAATACTAATGCCCAATATGATGGTATTAGGAAGTGCTGCCTTTGGAGGTGATTAGGTCATGAGGGCAAGAATGGGATTAGTGCTCTTATAAATGAGGCCCTACAGAGTTCTCTAGCCCTTTCCACCATGAGGAGATATAAGGAGAAATCTGTGATGCAGAAAAGGACCCTCACCTAACCACACTAGCATCCTCATCTTCGACTTCCAGTCCCAAGAACTGTGAGAAATAAATTTCTGTTCCTTACAAACTGCCTGGCCTGTGGTATTTTGTTACAGCAGCCTAAATAGCCTAAGACACTCTCTGTGCACAGGATTTGAGGAGAGTACATGGTCAGAACCCCATTATCACAATGGCACACAGTGGAGAGGATGAGTTCCTGGAAAAGAAGATGGCTTACTATATACTTGCTTCCTTGTTGGAAATGTTAACATTGCCATATCTAGAAGTAGACTATTCTAAATCCAGAAATAGGACATTAACAACAACAATAACAACAACAACAACAAAGACGTGCTCTGTAGGAGCCCTCTCTCATGTCTTATCTCATGGAGTCCTAAGTGGTTAACTCTGCCTTTCCCTCTGTTAAGAATTTTCTGAGAATGTCAGTATCTACTCCCTCGAGCTCTAACGACTTTCCTCAAACATTGCTTTGTCTGTTGACCGCTTCCTGATCACTGTTCCGGCAGTTCTGTGAAGCTTGACATTCTGAGCACTGGTAGCTGAGCACTCCTTGACGGACCAGCTCTCTCTGAAGATGAGGCCAAAGAGAGTCACAACTGTTGGTCTCCAATCCACCAAATGTTGGTGTACACGTTTATTTACAAAGAATTTTGGTTACCAAAGGCAAATAAAGAAATGGTCTATACTTTAGGAGTAATGTGAAATGTTATTTTACAAATATTTTTATAAATCAATAATAAACAATTATATTATTTGTTCATAAATTAAACTATAGTAGTAATAAATATGTAATTTTGTGTATTATTTATTATATATTTAGTTTACATTATGTATTTGTTAAGTATATATATATTCATGTAGTATTTATTATAAAAATAAAAATGTAATAGAAAACAGCAGAAATAAAGCAGTTTTCACTCCTTTAAATTTTCCAAGTTTAGCGTTATTAAGTATTAGCCTCCTTTTTACCAGTTTCTTAAGGTTTTCTAAGGAGCCTATCCCAAGCTTACGTTGACTGATGTTGTAACTGCCATATTCCACCAGAAGTGGCTTGTCCGAGAGCCTGGAACTGCACTGAAGCTGAATGTGAACAAGGGGGCTAGGCACTCGGAAAATGGTCTGGTGATCCATGTAGGAGCCACAGTACCTGAGGAGACAAGAATCGAAGACATAGGGTCTGAGGTCTTTCAATTGCATTCCTGTTGACCATGAATTCATTAATGCTTTGGTCACTTGGGTTTCATTAGCATTCTTTTTTTTTTTATAAGCACTTCTTAAGGTGAAGCCGATAGATAGTTAACCTTTCTAAGCTAAGTGTCTGTGATTGAGTAACGTCTGCTCCCTAGATGTTTTCCTCTGCTAAATAAAACAAGAGCAGGACTATTGCCTGTCAGTTACCTCACCCCTTGCTTTCCTCACCAACACTTAGAAGAAATATGGGTTTCAATCTCCTGGTCCCCACTCATTTTGTTGTGTAAAATCACTGTGCAATATTGCCTGCTTCTGTCTACAAACCTCTTAATAGAGCAGAGTGGAATCCATGAGCTCAGATTGAAAATACACAAAGAACCCCAGCAACACTTAAAGCAAAAGAGAACAATATTGTTTCTAACTAAATTGAAATCAGATGCACACTTTGGAGCTTGTCCTTGGCAAAATTTCAAAGGAGTAATGTCTATCTACAATATTTGTCTATCTCAATTTTTCTTATTTGTCATCACCTAATAGATAGTGTCTTTCTTGTTAGTAACTCCTATTATATGAGCACTGTGGTTAGTGAAACATGAAGTCTTATTACACAGGAGGGGCCCATGATAAGTTAGGCCTCTGCCCTGTGTAAGTAAGGCTTTTCCCAGGGTGAAACCTGTAGAGTCTCAAAAGGAAACAGAAGACATGAGGCTTGAGGGGGAATGTCCTCCACTAGAATACAGGTCCCCAAAGCACTTGGGAAGCACATATGTTCCAGGATCAGACACAGGTATTTAGTGGGAGGGGCAGAGAGTTAAGCTATGATTGCAACATTTGAAGGAGGAAAGCATTCATGTGCATTCCAGAAAGAAACTTTTGCAATTGGCTGACATTCAGGACTTGATGGACTAACAAACCAGCTCCTGTGATAAAAGGAAGAGATAACAGCTGCCAGTGGCCACCTGGCTAAGTGGAGGCCAGTGTCCGAGAAGCATCTGAAAGCCAAGTGAAGCTTTTGAGGCCAGAAACTATTCTAGTTGGTCATTTTGGGATTAGAGTACAAACTAAAGAACAAAATAAATGAACAAACAAAATAGAAATATACTCATAGATACAGACAATAGATTGCTGGTTACCAGAGAGGAAGGGTGAGGGCTGGGGGACTAGGTGAAAAAGGTGAAGGGATTAAGAAGTACAAATTGATAGTTACAAAATAATCAAAAGGATAGAAAGTACAGCATAGTGAATATAGTCAATAATATTGTAATAACCCTGTGTGCTGCCAGGTGGGTACTTGAAATATCAGGGGAAGCATTTGGTAAAATATCTGATTGTCTAACCACTATGGTGTACACCTGAAACTAATACAGCATAATATTGAATGCTAACTGTAATTTAAAAATTAAATTTTTATAAAAGAATACACACTGTGTTCTGAAAACATGATGATTGTTATCCGTGTCTTATAGTGATTTTATACATGTTCTCTATTAACATATACTATTAATATACACATCTTTGCAAGATAAGCCTCACTCAAATATTCAGAAGTCAGGAGAAAAAGTATATTGGAATCCATGCTTGGGGTGAAGTTTAGAGAGGAACAGTTAGTAATGGGTCATGTCAGTGGCTAATGAAACAAAGGTTTTTTTTTTTAAAAAAAAAAAGACTGGAGCAACTCAGCAAAACTGAGTTTACATATAACAGGCATATAATGGGTAAGAGAACTGAGATGTAAGGAGGTGAAGTAATGCATTCAAGTTCGTATGGCGAACAAGTGGAAATAGGATTTGAACACAACTCTGCCTGATATTAAACCCTGGCACTATTAGCACACCAACAGCCTTCCCCTCGGAAACTTTGTTTTTTGTAGGAAGGCCTTCCATTTCCCCAGGGTTCATCTACTGCTTTTAAGCTGCCCTGAGCCTACACACCCTTTCCCATGCTCTCTCAACTCAACATCTGTAGGCTTTCTAGTGTTAGAATTACCTTTTCCTCCTTCCCATGACAAATCCAACACCCCTAGGCTACCCTCAGAAAGCCATCAGAAATTGATTTAATTAGAGCCTTTCCTTTTGAGATGAAAAGCACTGATAATGGGAAGAGCTGGCATTTTGAATCCCAGGATTCAGCTGCATCAAGATAATCTGATAGGATCTTAGCCAGCCCTCAGGACAAAGTGAAGAGCTGGCCCTTCAGGGAAAGTATTTAGGGTAGAAGGCTCTCCTACTAATGTTTGGAAGGAATCCAATACTTCAACAGTAACATATTTGGGTTAGGCCAACTTTTCCTCTAGGTAAGCCCTTCCGTTGGATTCCACACATACGGTAATTGGGATGATTAGGAATTGCAACTTGGTTGGAGGAAGTATCTCCTTTTCAAAAAAGGCTCTATTTTAGGCATAACACTTTACAAGAAATATATGAGGATTATTTTATAGACATCAATTAGAATACTAAAATTCAGTATCCTAAAGCCTTGGGACACTTTCTATAGTATTTGTCCATTCAATGTAATTTCAAAAGGAATCTATGAATCATAAAAATAGCTAATTTTTGTGGTGTGTAATATGCATTATTTCATTGAATGTTCACCAAAAACAAACCCACTTTATTAGCTAGGAATAATTACCTCATTTTATAAACTGAAGGTCAAAGAGGTTAAATAACGTGTCCTAGTTAATGTACCTACTAAAATATAGGGTGGGAATTTGAACCCAAGTTCTTCTGCTTGTGATTTAATAGACCGTCAATTCAAAGACACACCCAAAGGAGTACAAAGCACATCTTAATAATGGAGCCAAGAATGTTTTAAATCAGGCAGAACCTGTTCCAGTGATGACAGGACCAATGACTACTTAGTAAGAAATTTAAGAGTCTCAAGAAGATGAAAGTGGTTGTTCAGGAAAATCCTTATGAAAGGAAAGGTTTTGTCCTGGTTGTTGTGACTCATTGGTTGGATGTCTTACCATACACCAAATGATTTCTGTTTCAATTCCTGATCAGGGCACATGCCTGCTCTGCTAGCTTAGTCCCCAGAAGGGGGTGTGCTGGAGGCAGCCAATCAATGTTCCACTCTCATGTCAATGTTTCTCTTTCTCCCTTTCCTTTTCTCTCTCTCTAAAAATCAGTAAAAAAATATATTTTTAAAAAAAAAGAAAGCTTTCATTGATAGAATAATGATGAACAAAGAATTAGCAAGGAAAATCCCTTAGGCTAACTTCAAAAAGATTCTTATCTCAAAGTAAACAGAGAAGCCATTCTGCTGCCAAGACAGGGCATCCTACAGTTTAAAATACAAGACCTAGGAGAGAACCAAGATGGCGGCATAGGTAAAACACCTATCTTGCCGTCATACACAGCAATTTTAAAACTACAACTTAACGAGAGAACAAACACCATCCAGAGTCACTGGACGAGTGAAAATTCCACAAATAAAAGTGAAGATAAGACACTGTGACTTGGAGGAGCGGCTGAGGACAACGATGGAGATACGCGCAGAGAGAGGTTTGGAGCACACGCCAGTGGATAGGGCGGGCGGCTGAAAACCAGCCAGTTTTCGTGAACAGGGTAGACAAAGACGTCCCACTGGACTGATTCTCCAGCTCTCGGTGAAGTCCAGGGAACCCACTATCATACGGGGTAAAAACTGGACAGTGGGAGGGCACGCCGAAGCTCGGGTACTGCAGGGGTCTGCCGGCTTGTGGAGAAGGCAAGCTTGTGTGGAGTGCACGTGAACTTGGGAACAGTGCAGCTGCTTGACCGCTCAGAGAGCACTCGTGACTTGCTCTTTCATTTGGGAAACTGTCAGACTGCTTCGTTTTGCAACCCTGGGTGAGACGTTGGGTGTGCAGACTCATTTGGGGAGAGTCTGAATTCCCCGGCAGCCAGTGGAGCTCGACAGCGGCTCTCTCTCAGAGGTGCTGGTGGCCATTGCCCCCGGCACAGAGTCCCTGGGGCCACATAGGGCGGACCTAACGCTGTCTGCTTGGCCCAGAGACTCCGCCCATCCAACCTGAACACAGCTGAGCCTCACAGACAATTGGCCTGGAGGTCAACCCCTCCAAGTGCTAACAACAATTAACCTGAGCTTAACTTCAGCAAGACTGTGCAACCCATATCCACCTCAGGTAACCGGGGAGGCTGAGCCACTGTCCCTTGTAGGACGTCTACCACACAAAGATAATTGACCAACTCAGGGAAGCAGCCACCATGCAGAGATATGGAAAGAAATCAGATGTGAAAGAAATTGAGGGGAAAAAACGACTGGACGTGGAATTCAAAACCACGTTTATAGGGCTTCTCAAGAGGCTCCTAGAAAAGGTCGAGACCTATAAGGAAATAAGCAAGACCTACAAGGAAATGAACGAGACCCTCAAGAATATGAACGAGACCTGCAAGGAAGTTAACAAGACCAACGTGGAAATGAATGAGTCCTACAAGGAAATGAATGAGACCTACAAGGATATGAAGGAGACTCTCAAGGATATGAAAAAGGACCAACCAGAAATTAAGCATACACTGACTGAAATAAAAAGTATTATACAAAGACCTAAAAGTACTCTAGAACACCCCAAGAACCAAGTTAAAGATTTGAAATACAAAGAGGGGAAATCCACTCAGCTGGAAAAACAAGAAAACAAAAAAATCCAAAAAATTGAAGATAGTGTAAGGGGCCTCTGGGACAACCTCAAGCATACCAACATCTGAATTATAGGGGTGCCAGAAAAAGAGAGAGACCAAGACAATGAAAACCTATTTGAAGAAATAGTGACCAAAAACTTCCCATACCTGGTGAAAGAAATAGACTTAGGAGTCCAAGAAGTGCACCGAACCCCAATATATAGGAACCCTAAGAGGACCACACCAAGGCACATTATAATTAAAATGCCAAGAGCAAAAGACAAAGAGAGAATATTAAAAGCAGCAAGAGTAAAACAGTTAGTTACCTATAAGGAAGCACCCATATGATTGTCAGTGGATTTCTCAACAGAAATGATGCCGGCCAGATGGGAGTGGCAAGAAATATTCAAAGTGATGAATAGCAAGAACCTACAACCAAGATTACTCTATCCAGCAAAGCTATCATTCAGAATTGAAGGTCAGATAAAGTGCTTCGCAGATAAGAAAAAGCTAAAGGAGTTCATCACCACCAAACCAATACTATATGAAATGCTGAAAGATATTCTTTAAGAAGAGGAAGAAAAAAAAGATAAAAGTGTAAATTATGAACACCAAATACACATCTATCAACAAATGAATCTAAAAATCACGTTAATTAATAAGCTGATGAACAGAATAAACTGGTGAATGTAACAGAATCACGGACATAGAGAGGGAATGGACTGACAGTTCTTGGGGAGAAAAAGGGGTGTGGGAAGTGCAGCAAGAGACTGGACAAAAATCATGCAACTATGGGAGAGGACAGTGTGGGGAGGAGTGAGGGCAGAGGGTGGGATGGGTACCAGGTGGAGGGGAGCTATAGGGGGGAAAAAAGGGAACAAAGTAATTAATAAACTGAACAATAAAGATAAAAAATAAAAAAATAAAATAAAATAAAGTACAAGACCTATTATAACTTTAGGAGCAAATAAATAATAACAACAAGGAAAGGACAAACTAAGGATGAGAATGAGGACCTACTATGTTGATTTGGGAAGCCCAGGCACCTAGATTTCTCTCAGCCTTTCTCTGATCAACCTCAACCCATGTCCCAGACTCAGGATATAACCAGGCCAACTGGGCCTCTTGTACTGCACAGAAATGGCTAATGGTTTCTAACTTTAATACCACCAGGACTCATATTTATTATTTTTCTCCATGACTCCATAGTTTGAAAGACTTTATCTGCCAAACTATTTTTGTAAAGTGTAGTGTACACATCCATAGCCCAGCACCATAGAGCTAGGACTTGGGCGCCATAAAGCATGGATTTGAATCCTGTCTTCATCACTTATGAGCTGAGTGGCCTTGCGCAAGTATGAGCTCCTGTATTCCTCAGTTTCCCTATCATAAATAGTAAAGTGTAAACTCTTTGGGGACAAGAAAACCAAGGTTTTGAACCTCTGAGCAGGGCCTTTCATCAGACTCTTCACACATGAAACCACTTACATATGCTCATTAATTTCCCACCATCCATGGTCACAGCCTTTCACACTCTTCTTGGTTATTGAATAGTTATGGAATTTCAGTGCTATGCCAAGAGTTGATATGGGAGTCTGTGCAAAACAAGCATAGGTAAAAAAAAAATTATTCAATTAAAGGACATATTTCAAGCTAAGATTTTTTTACTCAGAACCCATTTCCTCAGCTTGCTGTTTTAAGGGCATTTTATTCTCTGTGCCCTGTGACCTGTGGTGGGGTAGACCACTAACTCTGAGCAAACTCGGATAAGGAGGAGAACACGATGAAGAGGAAAGTGGGCAGCCTGATGCTCAGGGAGCCACTAATAGGTCCCAGCCTGAGTGAGCTAAGTGACATTAGATCATGTGTAGGTTTCAGTTTCCTCCTACTAAAGAAGCTTACCTTTGAAAACACCCACTTATTAATGAGTGTAGACTTTGTTCTCTCTCAGTGATAAAAATGACATAGTTTATGTAAAGCACTATTCAGATTCTTTAGATAAAGGAGAAGTGAGTCAACATCCTCTTCTCATGAAACCTGGTTATTCCTAAAGGCAGTTACCGCATCACCCCCAGATCTTCACAGAAGAGACTACACAAGAGAGGGAGCTGCCTGTGTAGTACAAGCACATATGAATGTGTGTGCCTTCGTGCACGCACGCACACACACCTGACCTTTTACGCCATTGTGTGACATGCATACCATATACATTATGCCTGATATTCCACAATTTTAATTTGAACCAAGAATTATTTGAGACTTCTTTCATTTGTAAGGAGTAGAATTTTGATTTATCCATTTTCAAGTTCTCTAATTCTATCTTAACTAGAAAAAAATATTTATTGCTTATACTTTTTAATTTTTTAATTTATTAAGGATTGCTATGATCAAATTTATGAATGCTCCAAGATCATTTTAAAAAGAAGATAATCTCTCTCTCTCTCTCTCTCTCTCTCTCTCTCTCTCTCTCTCTCTCTCTCTCTTTCTCTGTGCATGTGTGTTTGTGTGTATAATATCCTTATTATTTCTATGGTTTAATACCCTATTCTTAACCTAAGTTATTACCTCCCACTATCTGTTATGAACCAAGAGAAAGAAATTAATATCTGTTATTTAAGCATTGTTTCTTCTTCTTCATATGCCCTACAGGTTTTGATCTATAAGTATGAATGCTATGTCCTTTGGTGTATAAACAATTGTCATAATTATATCTTCACTGTGTACTGCCCTCTTTAATAATTATAGATTACCTTCTTTTTCTCACTGAAGATTGTTGCCCTGATTTCATCATGGGCTGGCACTAAGGTTGTGTCCCATGCTTTCTTTCTGTTTACATTTGCCTAGTATCATATTGCTCATCATTTATTTTCAGCTTTATTAAATCACTTTTTTATTCATTTTGTCTTTTAAAAACAACAAATTGTACAATTAAGTTAGTAGTAATTCTTTGTGATTCAATCCTAGTTGCTAACTTTTTGTTGTATTGAAATATATTGACATAAACATTATATGAGTTTCAGGTGTACAACAGAATGATTTGACATTTGCTTATATTGCAAATGCTGACCACAGTAAGTCTAGTCAAAAATTCATCACCATACAGTTAAAATTATTTTATTTTAATAAGAACTTAAGGTTTATTCTCTTAGCAACTTGCAAACATACAATATAATATAGTTAATTGTATTATTTTCACCTATAGTCATGCTGTACATTTCTATGAGTTATTTATTTTATAACTGGAAGTTTGTGCATTTTAACCACCTCCACCCATTTTGCTGAACTCCCACTTCTAGTAACCACCGATCTCTTGTCTATATCTGTGAGTTCAGTTTTTTTTTGTGTTTTTTTTTTTAAGATTCTGCACATAAGTAAGATCATAAGATATTTCTCCTTCTATGTCCTTACCTCTTCCTTTCCCATCTCCTCCTTTCATCTTCTCTTCGCCTTACTCTCTCCCCAACCTTCAGACTTGAAAGTCATCTGAGACTCTAAGATTCTGCAGCCCTGAGACCTTAAGACTCTGACAGTGAACAAGAGTCCAGCACCTTAATATTTTAATTATTTTGTAAATGTTTGAGATCGCAATAAAAATAATTTAAAGATGCATGCCATCAGGACATTACCACTAAGTACAGATTTAGGTATGATAAAATTATACATTTCATAAATATTATTAAATTATAAATTTAATAAATATTAGTATAACATATTTAACTGACTTGCACAAATAATATGCAGACAACATGCTCCTGCCTCAGGGCCTTTGCCTCAGCTGTTCCCTCTGCCTTCAACACTCTTTTCCTAGGTATGCACAAGGTTAGTTCCTGCATGCTTTCAGATTTTTTATTTCTGTGCAAATGTTTCCTTCTCAGTAAAGTTTACCCTGAATATCTCACTTAAAATGTCTAGTTCTTGACTTCCTCCCCTATCTAACCACCACTCTTTCAGCTACAGAGCTCCCTTCCCTGTTTTAATGTTCTTCATAGCACTGTACATCCATATAACATATTGCATATGTATTTCAACTGCCCATTTGTTGCTTCCCTCCCCTACTGAATGATAAAGTCCATGAGAGCAGAGTGTGTGTGTGTGTGTGTGTGTGTGTGTAGTTTTATGGGTCCCAGTGTTTAGCATGTTGCCTAACATGTAGTTGGCATTTAGTAATGGCATACTGAATGAATGCAAACTGTATATTGCTTACTGCTTACATCTAATTGCTATGTCACACTATAATAATTTTATACATATACTAGAGGCCCAGTGCATAAAATTCGTGCATGGGGGGAGGGGCCCTCAGCCCAGCCTGCACCCTCTCCAATCTGGGACCACTAGCTCCTAACTGCCAACCTGCCTGCTTGCCTGATAGCCCCTAACTTCCCCTGCTGACAGCCTGGTCACCCTTAATTGCCTCTGCCTGCTGGCCTGATTGCCCCTAACTGCCTTCCTGCTGACCTGGTTGTCCATAACTTTCCCCCTGCTGGCCTGGCCGCCCCTTACTGCCCTGCTTGTCTGGTCACTCCTAACTATCCCCCCACTGGCCTGGTCACCCCTAACTGGCCTGATTGTTCCCAACTGCTCCCCTTGCTAGCCTGGTCACCCCATGCAGCCTGCTGTTCTGTCGTTTGGTCATCCCTCACTAACCCCCCTGCCAGCCTAGTCACCCATACAGCCTGTGTTCGGTCATCTGTCCCATTGTTTTGATCATGACCGCCCCTGGCTTTTTATATGGATACTGAAAGAGCAAAGATGACATCTTACCCTATCTCCCTCCATATGATACTACAGTTAGAGAAGGAAAAATAGTTTACAGACTAAGATTTAAAAAAAGAAAATCAGGAACACCTTGTCTCATACCCATAAGAGATGTACATATTCTATAAATTTACATCATGGTTTGCTTATACAACTTAAATATATATTGCCCAATCCAATTTATTATTTATTTATTAGTCCTATTATTCTGATGGTGAAGTAATTAAAAATTAACAAATGAGCTCTATCATAATAAAATAGTAAATTCTTTGATCCCATAATAATGTCTTTGCATTTTTAATACAAACAGACAAAATAATAAATGGGAAAATAAGCTCCAGGCTGCAAAGGGCAGTTAATTTGTAGGCAGCGGGTTGAAGTTGCAAAACCTTTCATGTTCCAGATAATATCTTTAAAAACTGTTTACATGTTATAAAATTAGCTAATACTTTTTTGTAATTACATTTTATAATAGAGGTAATTTAATTCAAAGATAAATTGCTACTAAAAGTAGGATAACAACATTTTTAAGATAGTGGTAAATCTAGACTACCTGAAATTTCCAGGTACACTTGCATTTTGGAGGATAGTAGCTCGGGTAATATGGACTTGAAATTTTCCCTTCAAAGCCAGTGATTTCTTTGACCAACACTGTGTTTTCACACTCTGAAAAAAAAATGCAGTAACACACAATGATTTGCAGTTGTGTCATTATGGGAGAGACACTACATATATTTCTTTCACTATAAATGCACAGTTTCTTAATCAATAAGCATGTATATATGAATTTAAACTAAATTTTTACAAAAGAAATAGTACCCTACATAGGTATAGCTAAACTATCTGTTCAAATTCTATATTTGTTTTCAAATAATGTATTTTAGTTACACATTTACAGGATGCTATTACTTTCTAAAAAACACAGTTTAGCCTGGCCAGCATGTTTTAGTGGTTGAGCATCGACCTATAAACCAGGAGGTCATGGTTCAATTCCCAATCAGGCATGGTCGGGGCACATGCCAGAGTTGCAGGCACGATCCCCAGTTGGGGGCATGCAGGATGCATCCAATCAATGAATCTCTCTCTCTCTCTCTCTCTCTCTCTCTCTCTCTCTCTCTCTCTCTCTCTCTCTCTCCTCCCTTTCTCTCTGAAATCAATAAAAATATTTTTCTAAAACACACAGTTTAAATACATTTTTTAAATCTTCTGAACTTCTTTTGTTCAACTAAGTGCATCTTTGTTGTTGAAATATAGCCAGTTTACATAACATGTTCTGTTTAAGACCATCTAAATGTCTGTTCTTGCTGATATGGTAACCCTTCTGCTAGATTCTGCTATAATGTAAGCTTCTTGAGAGTATTGGTTTACCAGTATTTTGTTTACTTCTATTTCCCTAACACCTACCCTCATTCCTGGCATATAAAGATGCTCAATAACTATTTGTTGAGTGAATAGACAAAATCCATTACAATGTTTCTGAGATAGTCACATTTTTAAGCTTTGAAGTTAGAGATAATTTTCAACCCAATAATATCTCAAATATCTAGTCCAATAAATCTATTTTGCATTTGGTTTTATAGTAATTTGAAGCAGAAAAACTACCAAAATAAGCCAATGCTTTAAACTGTAGATGAAACTACAGCTATCACTACGTAAGCCAAATCCTCTTCCCTCCTTGTCCTTATCTCCCATTCCGATCCCTTTGGGTTTGTTGATGCTCATAAACAAGTTACCAAGGAAAAGAGGGGGAACATCTGTAATGCTTTCAACAATAAAGATAAATTATTTTAAAAAGTTACCAATACATGACCTGCAAGATCCAATCAGTTGCAACATGTAAAGAGACTAGAGTTTCTTTTTCCTTTTTTTTTTTTTTTTTTTTTTTTTTTTTTTTTTTTTTGCTTTACTTCATTAACCCAAGTCCAAAAGAGAAAAATGAGGGGGATCATTTTTGCTCACTGTTGCCTAGTAAGACCCATCAAATCCTCAAGGTTTTTTGCTTCACATGCACTTTTGTGATGACATTCACATGCATGACTATAAATGACACATCACAAAAGATGGATTAGCGTGCTAGTTACTTGCCTATCAGCTCCAAACTGACCCTTCTCTGTTCTGCAGTGCCAGGCTGGAACTCTGCTAGCCATTTCCTTTCTTTACTACCTGGCTTCCTGATAGGCCCTGTCAATGGAGGTGCCAGCTGGGAACTAGAAGGCTGGAGGAGGAAGAATCAGACACTCTGCTTCGTATTCCTGGGAGGGACACCCCAAGGACACTTCCTTACCCCTGCAGATAACACTTCATTCCTATACAGAATTGAAAAGTAGTTTCTCCACCATCCAATTTATTGACTCTCCCCCAAAGACACCAGCCTCCACTGCCTGGCAACCCCTTCTTAGAGGTCTGGGTTCCAGATCCATGAATATCTGCCTCTGAACTCAGAAACACCAGCACCAACCAGCTGAGCAGCAACCCTTCCTCAGAGTTTCATTTCACAAATCCCTCCTCCAAGCTCTATTCCTCCAGTTGCTTCTTGTGCATTGCTTTCTACATGATACAAAGAAAACTCAGCTTTTGTTTTGCCTTTTGAGTTACCAGTTCTTTAAATTAAATTTTCTCTACTAGAATAACTGATATGATATTTCTTTTCTGACTGGACCTCGAGTCAGGGTCCCTGACCTATACAACTAGTGCTATAATACAGCCTCAGGAGAGATCAGACAGGAGTATCATAACAAATATTTCTACAGGTGACTTTTTTGGGGGATGGAGGAGGGTGGAGGTGGTGGAAAACTTACTTTGTTCTGGAATGACTTCAAAGTATGCCCGGATTCCTGATAGCCTCCGTATCTGAGGAGATTTAAATGTCACCAACATGAGATTATTTGTAGAAACAAATGACATTAATGTTCTTGTGGGTTCACACATTCTGAAACCAGATAACAAAACAACACATGAACAGCAGGTTCTTGAGGAGTAGGTCTACATTGAACACTAATTCCACACATCTTCTGGGCCAGCCACACAATTCTTATTCATCAAACGCCACCAGCCACTTCATCAACTAGTGGCTACAGAGCACGCACATGGAAAGGAGCTGATACAGGAACAGAAAACTGCCCAAGAATTCCCCTAGATGGCCATCACTGGACCCTTCTTGGGGGCAAACAAGGCAAAAGCGGGTACTTAGTGGCTAACAAAACTGGGTTCAAAACTCAGGTTCATCACTTCACTGGCTGAAAAACTCTGGGCAATCAAGTACTAAGTCTTCATAAATGCCACATGCCCTACTACGAACGGAAATAATAATGGTATACTCCTCATAGCATTGTGGTGAGCTTCAAGAAGGAAATAACTAAAGTTGTCTGGAAGGATGAAAAAAACTCAACAACTACGACTGAGGAGTGAGAGCCAGCGATAATTTTACCATTCACTGCATACCTCTATATACTGTATAGACTTTTGACATACACATGTATCCCAGAAACACAAATAAATAAATACATACAGAAAACACAGTTGCATAGATATGTTAATACTATTAAAAGTAAAATAATTAATGTTTTAATAAGCCAGTGGCCCACATTTTTAGCATAGTGGATCAGAAATAATAATTTTGACTAAAGGCCAACTGATACTAGATTAACAGAATACTAAGCACTCATAAAGTAAAAATTATTAGGATATATATATATATATATATATATATGTAAATGCAAAGATTTATGCAAAAATACAACAGATGTTTGTCCTGGGTAATGGGCTTGTGAAATAGTTGATACTGTTTTCTCTGACCTCACTTTTACAAAGAACATTGTATCATTTTAAAATAAAGAACAACATTTAATTGTTTTATTGATGTTATACAATCATCACAGAATATTTATTCTCACACTTTATTGAAGCAGTGTACTTCACTATGATTGCAATAAAAGTAAAATTTTTTAAAAATCTGTTGGATTTCAGAAATATTGGCTGAAGATCCTGCTGTACTGATTTTGACTCTCTTATACTACCAAAAAACAAACAAAAAAAAACCCTTGTATCTGATAGGCTAATACAGAGCATTGATCAATCATTGACTTGAGTATATGCATAAGCGGCTCACAAAAAACCCAAGGGGAACCCAGATGCTACAAAAGTGAGACATTGTTAAACAAACAAACAAACAACAACAGAGTGCCTGCCTGGTACCTGTACAAGACGGTGCTTCTGATTGGCAAGAGGGAGTCATAAATGGTCAGAGAGTCGGTGACGCAGTTGTCCGCTTCGATCTGGACAGACTCGATGGACAGGCGAACCAGGTAGCCCACGATGGCCACCAGCTTGAAGTGGCACATGAGCCTCCCGGAGGTTGCAGAGATCTCCAGAGGGTAGCGAAGAGACAAGTGATCTGCATACAAGTACTGAGAGCAGCCATCGTCTGTGGAGACAGCGCTCTTTTTTGTTTCAGAAATGACTTCTCTAGAAATCTTGTTAGTAAAGAGCAGAAGTCACGTGGAGGCCATCTGCTGCCTTTGCCAGTCTGAAGTCCACTCCCCTCTCTCCTGATCACAGCACCTGGATTTCACTTTGAGACCCTCTCCTTATCATCCTATCTGATAAAAGAGTAATAGGCAAATTGACCATACCTTTGATCAGGCCATGCCCATCAGCCAATCAGGAACAAATTATGCAAATAAACCCCAAACAAGATGGTTGAGGCCACTGAGAGCAGGAAGGAGGCTTGGGTTTCCCCGGCAACAGAGAAAGCCAAGCTTTCCTCCTGCCATTGCCGGCCTAGGCCTCCACTCAATGCTATAAAGTTTCAATTATAGAAGATATATTTCAACAGAAATGGCGGCTGCCACAGAGCTGGAGAGAGCAGAAGCTAGGGTTGCCCAGGTGATGGAGAAAGTCAAGCTTCTGTAGCCCTAGACCTAGGCCTCCACTCTAGGCTACAAAGTTTCAGTTATAGAATTTAAACAGAAATGGCTGTTGCCACGGAGTGAGCAGAAGGCTTGGTTCCACTCCAGGCTACAAAGTTTCAATTGTAGAACATAAATTAATCCCAGATCCCAGGGCATCCACTTGGGTCACTTAGGGGCATGGCCAGCCTTCAAACTACCAGAGGCCTCTCGCTCAGGCTGCCCCACACCCCAAGGGAACCCTCACTCTGATCCAGCACACCATTCAGGGCAAACCAGCTGACCCCCACCCATGCACCAGGCCTCTATTCTATCTAGTAAAAGAGTAATACGCAGATTGATCATCACTCCAACACATAAGAGGGCTGCCCTCATGTGGTCAAAGATCCTGCCCCCATGTGGACACAAGATGGCCACCACAATATGACCAGCAAGGGAGGGCAGTTGGGAGGGAGCAGGCCTGCAAGGAAGGGCAGTTGGAGACTATCAAGCCTACAGGGGAGGGCAGTTAGGGGTAACCAGGCCAGCAGAGGAGGAAAGCTGGGGACAAACAGGCTGGCAAGGGAGCAGTTAGACATCAATTAGGCTGTCAGGGTAGTGGTTAGGGGTGATCAGGCTGGCAGGCAGAAGTGGTTAGGGGCAATTAAGGAGGCAGGCA
The DNA here is from genome assembly GCA_027563665.1 of Antrozous pallidus. Lineage (NCBI taxonomy): Eukaryota > Metazoa > Chordata > Mammalia > Chiroptera > Vespertilionidae > Antrozous > Antrozous pallidus. The sequence continues at coordinate 70,498,759 of CM050514.1, forward strand.
GGTGAGCAGTTTGGAGCCAGCAGTTCTGGATTGTGAGCAGGATGTCCGACTGCCCATTTAAATGGACAGTTGGATATCCCTGGAGGGGTCCCAGATTGGAGAGGGTGTAGGCTGGGCTGAGGGAGATCCCCCGCCCCTCTGAAGGAATTTCGTGCACCAGACCTCTAGTGTCTATATGGTTTGGTTGGGGTTAACATCACCTCTAGGTGCAGAGGTAGGCATGTGACTCTCACTGGCCAATCAGAGAGTCCAATAAGCTGGGTCAGGAGTGGGCAACTGGAGACAATGAGACCCAGTCCCAGCACTTTTGCATGGACTATCAGGAAATCTATGTGGGTTTATTTTTCACCATGGTTACTAAACTGATAAACTATAAGCCTGGATCTGCAGGTGGCCGTTTATGCCACCACATTGGACAAATGCACTTGGTGGGGCCTCAACAGAGGAAAGCAGAGATGCAGAGTCTTGATGATATGTTGTCTTAGAACCTGGCCGAACTGTTCCTGAAGCCCCACCCCCACCCCAGGGGAGCCCCATTCATATGAGTCAATCAAATTTCTTTTATGTTTAAACCACTTTGAGTATATTAATGTCACTTGTAACTGAGAGAGCACTAACAAATACCATCAAGTCAAAAGGAAAACAGCAGCCCAAAAGATATCGATTTGGAGGCAGTGGGGGTGGAAGATAGAGTAGGGGGAGGGAAAAAGCCACATGACACAACTTACCAGGTCCTATGGTGGAAGAGTAATCTGACCGAAGCCCAGCTGCATTGAAAAACAAACAAACGCACATAGAAAAATACCGTCAGTCTCGTCATGTCATCCTGTTAGAATTTTGCCTAGAAAAAAAGTATTTTCAGTTCTTTAAAGCAATCCAACATATCTGGGGTTTGTTTTAAAACAATCCAGTGGTGGGGGTGGGGGAGAGGAGGTTGTTTAAGTATCTGGAGATCAAATAGAACAAATGTGAGCGGCTGGTTTTTGAAGCTGAGTAAAGGGTATACTCGAGTTAATTTTCCTATTCTCTTTCCTTCTGAATGCATGAAGTTATCCATAGTAACAAGCTTTAAACATTTTTAAAGGTAAAAAAGAAACAATAAATATAATAATAATTAGGCATATTAATTGTGTAGTATGTGCGTTACAGAATTTTCATTCATTTAACAAATATGTATCGGCTTCCTACTATCTGCCTGGCATATACATGATTGAAATCAAAAGAGAACACTGCATAAATGTTGTGTTATGCAAAAATTAAACCATTATACTGTCAAGACAAATGATGGCATTTACATTTGACAAGGCTATGGGGCAGGCTGTTTGGACCCCTGGGCAGTACTACACAACATAGGTTCAGTTCTGTCTGGATGAGGAAAGAGACAAGACAAAGCTCAGAAATTTTTCCTTCTGCAGGACTTTGTGCCTTGGAGCCTTAGTTTGAATAAAGCAAATTAGGAATAAGGAGGGATGCACTTTAATAAATTCAATTTCATATATATTTTGTCCCCACTTGAACTGTCCAATCAATGTTTGTAACATTTAGTAACTTCCTTTATCAACATAGCTCCCATATCTTCCACTAATCCTGTTCCCCTGGGACTGCTAAGAGACTCTTCATTACCACAGTGACTGCGATAACGACAGCATCAGGAGTGCTGCAGGAAGGACTGCTTAAAGGAGAACTAGCCAACAATCACCGTTTAGTACCACGGAGTCCATGTCCACCGCCAGACCCTGCAGGCTTCCCACAGAGGTCCGGTTTATGATGCTCGTCTGGATGGAGTCCTTCAGGATGGCGGCCACACAGTCCTCACAGAAGATATGGCCCTTGGCTTGTGGCATAACAAACACAATCCAGAAGTGGACCAGGAGGCCACCTTTGTTGTTACTGCTATAAAGAAAGATGTTCAGAGATACCTCTTAGGAAAGAGACTTGTATAGGAAGCCAGCGGGCCAGCTGGTAATTTCAAGGCAAGGCCTGTGAACACAGCTTTCCACGGAACATACTTCCTTCTTTAGGGATTCATCACCTCCTAGTATAGGGACTGGAGAGGGAAAGCATCCTGGGGCAGGGTGGGGGGGGGTGTGTTCTTATGTTGGGTTCAGATCTAAAACCATTAGTGGACAGTCGCACCTCCATGGAGAACACACTATTTCTCTGGCTGTCAATCGGTATTCACTGCTATTGCAAATAGCAAGTTATAATTTTTGATATCTCCTGATGTCCAACACAGTGCTAAATCTGCTTTATCTCATTTAATTGTATCAGAAAGGACGATTATTATTTCAGTTTTACAGATGAGAAAATTAAGACTAACCTTTACTCACACAGCTAGTAAGTAGCATAACCAGAAATCCGCTCCATTTTAGTTTCAGTTTGAGCCTGGAGCAGGCACTGCTAACCGCATGAATATTATCGTGATTTTTGTAGAAAACAAACAAACAAGATAATGTTCTGTAGTAAATAATTTGGGTAATAAAAGCGAAGGAAAGTGAACAAATTGCCTCATTCTAAGACTTTAATACCAAAGTGGATTGTGAATCTTTGCAGATGTATCGGGGGTGAAGGAAGATGGGCTACAGAAAGGGCACATGATTTTTCCTAAAAGTTATTAGATCATAGAATACTTTTCTTTTTCTCAGAAGACCTCTAGTGATCAGTTTTTACTGAACATACTTTGAGAAATACTGGTCTGTGTTTTATTTTTGCCCTGAGCCTGTATAGCAGCCATGTTATTGGCCATTTTGCCCAGTGGCATTAGTACAGGGGTCCTGGATCCCAGCTATGGGGGGAGGGCAGGCTTTGGTAGATAAAAAGGAAAACTCAGCATGAGAGCATAGCAAAGAATTGGGTCACTATTGTGATAAGAGGGAATTAATCCACAATTGCCCCTAAGAAGTTGCTAGAGAATGGTGATATCTTGGCCTTTCCAGGGCTTTGAGAGGAATTTATAGCAGTGAACACAGAAATCCCAAAGCAAGAGACACACAATACCTGACATCTGCAATGACAGACTGCTTGTAGAATTTGGAGAAGGCAGATGTTGTATAAACCAGGTTTACCTGAAAAAGAAAGACCGAGGTGTCTGAAGTCTTTCACCCGGGCTTCCTCTCACAGTACCAAGCTCTGATTAGCTATCAAGGAGATAAACAAGACTCAAATTAAGGCCTCTAATTCCAAACCCAGACAGTATTCCTTGAATTCATTTTCTTTCTTTCTTTTTTTGGGGGGGGGGGGGGGGGGGATGGGGGCGGTTGGAGGAAAGGGTAGTTAAATCCTCACCGGATGATTTTTTCCATTTATTTTTTTCTTAGAGAGAGTAGAAGGGAGGCAGAGAGAGAGGGGGGAGAGAAACATTGGTATGAGAGAGACACATCGATTGGTTGCCTCTGGCATGTGCTCTGACCAGGTCAGGGACAAAATCTGCAACCTAGGTACATGCCCTTGACCAGGAATGGAACCCATGACCCTTTGGTGCTGCGCAGGCTGATGCTCTAACCACTGAACAGCACAGTCCAGGGCTATTCCTTGAATTCAAATACATTTTTACTACCTGTAGCAGTCTTGGGTTTTTATTTTTATTTTCATTCTGCTTTCTCTGAAGAACAATTTGTTACCTTCATTTATTTCTGTCTTTATTCACTTTAATCAAGGTTAACTGCTGTGTTCTGCCTAGTCTAAAGTTAATTTTCTCCACAATTAATAAAGCAAATGCCTTTAAGCACATTTTAAAAGTGCTTGACCCAACCTCTTTTCTATTAATAAATGGCATTGAAAAATTAAATTCTTACGGACACATTGCTATATTCACCACTAGGGGGCGAGTGGTGCCCACAACCAGGACAACCACCCCTTTCCCAACTCACCAGTCTCTAAGGAAACACCAGCCCTTTTAAAACTCCATTAACTGGATCTCAAACGAGAGCCATTTCAATCCATTTATCTCCTCCCACCCCCCACCCCCCGCCTCCACTTAGCATTTCTAAAACCAAACTGACTCATTTGTCAAATCTTCTCTTGAATTCCCCTTTCTACACAGTAGCAACAATTACCCACCTAATTGCCCAGAATGGGGAGGGGGCTGGGAAATTACCTTAGACATAATACAGCATACAGGGGGAAATAGGAGCTGTGGAGTTTAAATTCACTATGCAACACAGAACATGTTACCTATACCTGCTGAGCCTCCATTGTTTTTCTCCCACCTCTCCTTTCTCCTTCCTTCTTTCCTGTCTTTTTTTCTTTCTTCCAATCTGTAAAGTGCTTGTCAAAATGCCTACCTCTTTGTGATAATTTGAGGAATAATTGATAAACATTAAAAATAAAGGGGTTAGCCTGGCTGGCATGGCTCAAAGGTTGAGGGTCGACTTATGAACCTGAGGTCATGGTTGACTTCCAGTCAAGGGACATGCCCAGGCTGCAGGCTCTATCCCCAGTGTGGGGGCATGCAGGAGGCAGCCAATCAATCATTCTCTCCCATCATTGATGTTTCTATCTTTCTCTCTCTCTCCATTTCCCTCCGAAATCAATAAAAATATGTTAAAAAATAAAGTGCTTAGCAACATACCCAGGATATAGAAAGACCTCAATAAATAAGAGCCACTATGCCAACTCTTGTCTTTGCTTGCTCTCTCTCACAGCTCTTCCTCACTCTACACCAAAGTGTAGTGGAGTCACCACTGTGCAGGCCACCCTTGCCATTAACATGCAGAGACAATTTGGCAGAAACTTTCTAGTTAATACTACGTACCAAAATTGATGAATCAATATTTTTCTATTTGACCAGCAATAATTTTAGAATATCACCCAAGGAAGTAATCAGAGATACAGACAAATAATGCAAATAATTTATTGTAGCATTATCAAGAGTAGCAAAAGCTGAGGACAGCTTAAATATCCAATAAAAAGGAATTTTCTAACTTCATAGTATTAAAACTTATTTTCTTTTTGTTCTTTTAAAAATATGTCTCTTTATTGATTTCAGAGAGGAAGAGGGAGGAGAGAGAGAGAGAGAGAGAGAGAGAGAGAGAGAGAGAGAGAGAAGTGTCAATGGTGAGAGAATCATTGATCGGCTACCCAGGCATATGCCCTTGACCAGAATTGAACTCGGGACCCTTCGGTCCACAGGCAGATGCTCTATCCACTGAGCAAAACTGGCTAGGGTTGAAACTTATTTTTTAAAGAACATTTACTTGCCTAGAAAAATACAATCTAATGATAAAAGTTAAAGATCAGATAATAAGACTGAATATGTACTAACACCTCAATACTGAGCTATCCCCTATGTCGGTGTGGTCCAAAATAAAACAAGACTCTATCTTTGGTGATGTTAAATAAGATTTTAAAGTTCTTTTTATACTTGTATGGGTTTTACACTTTACATATTTTATTTATACTTTTTAAGTTTATACTTTACACTTTTAGATACTTTACACTTTTAGATACTTTATACCTCTTACATTTTTAGATTTTTCTAAATTTTTATAACAAATACGTATTAATTCTTTAATGAAAATGTTCTTTTTAAGTGAAAAGATGTCAGTGCATGGAGGTTTAAATAAATAAATGTATGCTGATCACAGAATCAACCAGCACACATGTCATGTCAGTACTAAAAGACATTTTAAAGATCACCTGGTCCAATTCTTTTATTTCACAGACGAGAAGAACTGAAACTAAAGCTCACAGAGCAAGAAAAAAGCAATTCTATCAAATAAGCAATTCTATCTTACAGCCAACATGAGCTAAATCCCATGTTTCCTGACTACTTCCTCTGCCTACCTGCACACTGTGACACTTCCACCCCACCTTCCACTCCCTGGCCCCACCCTTTCCAGCCTCTCACCACCACCCCCATCACCTCACCACTTGTTGTACAGTCCGTGTCACTGACAGAAATTCCCTGGACTCCTTCTGTCGGTATTCGGGAAGAAACTCAATGTTGGTGATGCGAAACATTCCAACAAAGTAAAAAGCATCTTTGCTTTCTGTCTTGCCTGTAAGACAAGAGAAAAGGCAGGTAAGGGGCTTTCCTATGTGGGGTAACGAGGCACTGTCTGATCTATGCCAGTGTCAGGTTCCTGAAATTATTTTATTTTAGGCAACTATGCATTCTACTGGTTTGCAGCTTGGGGAGTTCTAAATGTAGTTAATAACATCTCTTCCATCGGCAGTAAATCACCATGTCCCTTAGGAAACTCTCTTCTCTCTATCAGCTTCTGACAAGTACTTAAGAACAAGATTAAAAGGACAAAGATATCCCTCTTAAAGTCTACATGTCATAGAGTCACTAAGGGGCCAAAAGGAATATAAACAATTTTTATGAATCCCAAGTCTGTAGAAGGTAAGGAGGTGAGAAATGTATACAGTCAAGCTCTGAGAAGTGAATGAAGTGGGAGAAGAGGGGAGAGCCCCCAGTGGTCCTTCACTGAGCCCCTGACCTCTCATCCTCTCTCTGACTTTGGCTTATGCCCAGGGTGCTGGCCTGTCTTCAGTTCTGTGTGGTGCAGGGAGAACTCATCCTTCTGATAAGCCACTGTGGTCCTCATCTCAGTGTCAGATCACTTTTTCTCAAATGCTTTTGCCTGCGAGATCCATGGCTTTGGGCATGAGGCCTGCCCTGAAACAGGCAAAGACACAACTGTGTCTGAGTTGACTCCAGACAACAGGTAAAGACACTACTGTTGTTTGAGAATGGCTTGGAGAAATGAGGGCTTTCTTTCTGCCTTTTCTTTTTGTTTTAACCAAGGACTTCCTGCAATGTGGCACCATCCCCCAGACCCTCGTGGCAGTGGTAATCGCTTTCCTGTGGTACCAGCCTCTCTGAATCATACTTCAGTCTGGATGGCTGTTCTTCTAGAGGAGCAGGACCTTCTTGTCGTTTCTCAAACCCTAATATGGAGTAGCCAGTGCCTGACTTAGCTTTGAAGTTCAATAAGTATGTGTGGGTGGAAGGGAAAGAAGAAGGGGGCTAGAGCAAGAGCACAAGGAAATGCCATATAACTGATAGTTATTAAAAAGATGGTGCATGAATATTATGTGAACTGAAATAAGTTAGGTGAAAAAAGAACCATTTGATTTTACTCATACATGGGACATAAAACAAACAAAGCAACAAATGAACAAACAAGCAAACTCATAGACAGAGAACAGTATGGTGGTTACCACAAGAGAAGGGTGTCGAAGAAGGCTGAAAATAGTAAAGAGGATCACCCTGACCAGTTTGGCTCAGTGGATAGAGTGTTGGCCTGTGGACTGAAGGGTTCTGGGTTCGATTCTGGTCAAGGGCACATATCTTGGTTGCGGGCACATCTCTAGTAAGGGGGTGTGCAGGAGGCAGCTGATTGATGTTTCTGATTCTCTATCCTTCTCCCTTCCTCTCTATAAAAAATCAATAAAATATATATTTTTTTAAAAAGAGTAAAGAGGATGGATTATATGGTGATGGAAAGGGGCTAGACCTTGGATGGTACACTTAGTGGAATATGGAGATGATACAGAATTGGACATCTGAAAATTATATAATGTTATTAACATGTGTTTCTCCATTAAATTTAGTTTTTAAAGAAGAATTTAGAACTTGGCTGAGTGATAAGAAGCAGCCTCTCTTGAGTATCCAACCCAGGATCCCTCTAGTTCCAAGCAGTGTAGTGAGGCAGTGGGGAGGGGAGAGGGGCACAGAGTAGGCGGCAGCACCTCTGAGTTTCTATCTTAGATTTATTCTTTCAAGTTAAGTGACTTTGGAATGATCAATTTGCCTCACTAGGCCTCTTATATTTAAAAAAAAAAAAAAAAAAAAAAGGTTTCCTTTGTTGCTAATTTTACCAGGTAAGTGATTCTTTGACTTTTTTTCCCCCTTGCAGACTTGTTAAAATTTGAATGAGAGCTGTGACTTCTATCTAGAAGTTCACACATCCTCTGGCATCAGTAAGTACTCAAGAGGAAGCATAACAACAATGTAAGGGAGAGCAAGTAGGCCTTGAAATGATTACAATGACCAAACTCCTTAGCACAGCCCAACACACAAGACCCTGATGGGTCTCCTGCTGAGCTGTCCACTTCATGTCTCAAGGCCATTCGTCACACCCAAATTTCATGTGTTGAAACTAACCTCTGTTAGTTGTTGAACAGTTCTCGCCATCATACCATTTTCCCTTTGCTCCTACTGCTCTGTCTTCCTGAAAGGATCTTCTCTGACTTTAACACAGCCAACAAACTACTACACAATGATATCCCAAAACTTCATACAAAAGCGCTAGGACAATGAAAACTATCAGTTGAGGGCCAGAAGAGAACTGATGGGAAAGAAGTTGGTTTGCTCTGGGTTGGGGTTGTGTGTCTTTTGTGTTCCACTTAATTGCCCATTGACTCGACTTCTCTCCCTCGTAGGTAAAGACAGATTCTTCCTGTCTTCCGTCCTGTCCCCAAGCCTATCACAAAGCCCAGCTCATTGTGGTTACTCCAAGATGTATCAAATAAATTTTCAGAAACCGGTTCTTGAAGCTTTCACTGAATTCTATCCTTGGACAAGTTGGCTGTCTCTCTTATGTGATTATAAAGGGATTGATTAAATAAAACAAAAAATAAATAAATTCACCCTCCTTTTCAGCTCTGAACTGTTTTTTGAAAGTACAAAATCTATATGTGAGCTTTTGGAAGATAAGAAATGTATCGGGCATGTCTAATGTCTTGCATTATGCCACACAAATGATAGGCGGCCTGAACTGTTCAAGATAATATATTCACTAATTCTTTGCCTATAAATCTTGCTTTTCAACCACACTTTAATATCCTTGATAGAACATATATCTTGTATTAAACATATTAAGATGGATAGAGTGGGAAGTTGAGCATAAGTCAACAAAGCCTATACAGTTGCTGCGCTGCATTAGGTTAGTATTCTCTAAGGAAGAACTTAGTTATGACTCCTGCCCAATCAATCAAATCGACAAAAACATAAAAACAGAGGAGAGAAAGGCACATGAGTACAATGAAGCTCAGAGAGCTGGAATATCAGGTTGCCTAGAAACAGGCAGTGGGTGGAATGAGGAAATGAAACAGTTTAGCATTCCATTCATTTTTAAAGCTAAAAATGGACTAAATGGATTACATTTCTGAACTAGTCAACATTTGCCCCTGAGCATCTTTCTCCGCTCTCATCCTGTCCCCCATCTCTGCTCCTCTTGCTCATCTGTGGGAAGGGAACAGTAGTAGAAAAAGAAGAAAGGGAAAAGCAATTCTGGTTTCTTCCTCCAGAAACCTCGACAGTTTCATAAATGGTTATTAGCCTAATAAATAAGAAAATCTATCAGAAACACCCAGGGACAGATTGGGCCTGCATTTCTCCTGATGAGCTCACTGGGAAGCCCTCACTCCAAAGGCAAGTAAATTTTAACTCACTGATGTAGAGCCACAGAAGGGTCCAGGCTATGACTGCCAGGATGAATAAAAACACTGTGAAGAGAATGATTTTATTCTGGACATTCCAAAAGGGAGCTTTCTTCTTGGGTTGCTTCTTGAGTTGGGCTTTGTTGATGGGTTTTCTTGGTGGCCGTCTCCCTGGCCTTCCTGGTCTCCCTGGTCTCCCTGGTCTTCCTGGCAGCCTCCCGGGGGCACTGACCACCTGAACTGAGATATTGGATATCTAAAAAAAGAAAGGTGTATTACCAATTAGAAGTAGTCTAGAGCAAGCATGTCCAACTCACGGCCCATGGTCCGCATGCAGCCCACAACAAATATTTTTTGCGACCCAGCCAATGTAACAGTATGTAAGCAACACTTTAATAAAAATTTCATAACTTAATTTTTACAATATCCTGTCATACATAATCTATCTATTTAAAACCCTAATTTGCAAATGGACCGAACGGTGGAATGACCAGAGGAACAACTGGTCTCTGTGACCATACTGACCCACCAGGAGCTGCCCTCAGCCCACAGGTCCCAACCAGAGGTGGCAGGGGGGGGGGTCGGGCAGGCAAGCAGTCAGCGCAGAGGGCGGGTGTGAGCAGGGGTCCCCAATCGCATAGCTGGTTGCCTTATAGATCAGCCCTGATTGCCTGCCAGGCCTAGGAACCCTCCCTATGCACAGATTTCATGCACTGGGCCTCTAGTTATTGATAATGAACTACACCATTAGCTAATGATTGATTACTATAATCGTGATGCATTCGTTTTCCTTATGCGCCTTATGCACAGGCACACCATTTCTCTCCACTAATACTAGCAGCGAATATTTGAGTAGCTGATTGCCACTCATTAGTCTTGGATTGACTTGTTTGGTATGCCCAACAGGAAATACTTTGCTTTCAGAAAACAAGAAAAATAGGTTTATTTAGTGTTTGGTAAGTTAATGTTCAAGAAAAAATATTAATTTTTATTAAAATGTTCTATTATTTTATGTTAATGATTACTCACTTATTTCAGCCCTTTGTATTCAGCATGTCTCTACTGAAATAAACCTATGTTTCTATGAAAATTGAAGCTTTTGTTATTTTGCAGCCCACATAAACTTAAACCTTGTTTATTTGGCCTGTTTTTGCTTTTGAGTTTGACATGCTTAGTCTAGTGTTTAAATGCTATCACTCGATAAAGAGAATCTTGGTGCTAAGATTCCTAAATGTGTCAGTAAACCGATTTACATAAGCATAATAAATTGACTTGCATTTGAATAGCACAATTAAAATCAGAAAAAAAATAGACATTATGTGAATTCCAGTGAAATGATTCCCAGGCACTCTCCCCAGCTCCCCCTTTTGGATAATAGATGCAGAGGATAGGCCTGAATTTCCTGGGGTGTAGACCAGAGGACCGGAAGGTAAGGAGTCGATTCCTGTGTATATAGCTGTGGGGATATGTGTTCGTGTTTAAATGTTTGTATGATATAGCTTTTCTCCCATGACCCATTTCTTCTGGGCTGAAACAGGATTAAAATAAGAGTAAAAGTCCCTTAGAGAAATGACTTCTTAATTGTGGCTTCAGTAATGAGAGGTCAGAGAAAGGCATGAAGGATGATGTTTGTGGAGGGCTGTGTGTAGGAAAGGATCAAAATGCTGGTTTCACCACTGTCGCACACGTATGCATTTTTATGCCAGCTGCTTCCCTGATCCATTTCCCAATCACAGACAAAAGAATGATTTAAAAGTAAAGAATGAAATAAAGGACTCAGAGAAGATTATTGGTTTTACTGTATTTGTGTCCAAAGTGTTACACGCTGGAGGAAAAAATACATTATTTAAGTATTTCCCTTCCTTTATTTTTTTCCTCCTTTACCCTCTGCCATTTGATCCTGTGAATTCTTTAATAATGTATGTGAGAGTTTAGCTTCTTTGAAGGAGAGATTTATACATGTCAGGGTAACTAAACTCCAGTGATGAAATGACTTTTAACCACACATTCTCTTAAAGGCAACCATCTAGAACACCAACTCCAAAGAAATAATCTCTCTTCTGGGCTCCCCTAAGAGTTCTCTCATTTTGTTACACTGCTTTACTCATCCCTTCAAAGCATCTATCTTCCCATCTTTAATCCTACCAATTCATGGGATAATATGTGGCCAAGGACATTCTGAATTATTCATGGCTCCCTCATTCTTTTTTTGCCAAACACCCTTGTCAACCCTGGAGTGAAATGTAGCTTATATTCCTCCTGGTGAAATTGAACTAGACCAGACCTCATTTCATGTGATGTCCTGCAGGTTTTAGGATGATGTTTCCAAAGAAAAAAACATTCCATGAGCTGATTATAGTGTCAAACTATTTTCAAATATTCCCCCAAAGAAGTGAAAAACACACAGAAAGGCTAATGCATGTAGCACTGACAAGGCCAGGGTTGGGCCTTTGAGTGCAGGAACACATTATAGGCAGTCTCAGTTAGCACTGATTAAATTTTAAAATGGAATTTGTGCAGAGATCAGTACAATTTCCCTGGAGTTTTAGAAAAACAGCTGCAAATCAATTGCCAAGTATAGCACTTCAAAACAAGCCCACATTTGTAAAATCCATTAAGTACCGAGGAGGATAAAATATTTCATTTTTAGTCCCTTTATCTTTATAAAGCAGCATGGTCTCGTTTTACTAACAAGGTCAACAATAAGTGGCACTCAAGCAACAGAGAAAGCTTCCCACGCTGTACTTACATTCACGTCAGCCGGTTTGGATGAAACATCGCTGTTTTGTTTGTCCATTTTTAAGTGTTACACATGTGAATATCCAAAGATGTCTCTCAAAGCTGGTTTTCAGCCCCTTACATTCTCTCTTGAGAAGAACTGGTTGCCGCATTCAAGCCAGCTTTCAGAGGAAAGGAATCAATTTACCTTCACCGGGTCCAGTTCAGAAACTGAAGCTGCCTCATTGCTATATAGTGAATGTTAAAGGGACCTAGCAGTCAGCATTGCACCCCAAACTAAAGCTTTCTTAATGTAACTCTACTCTAAGTCAGGCCCCCCAGAACTGAGCCTCTGGGCAAGGATGCCTCACATGGCTACAATCCAACAACCCCCAAATATTTACAAATCATTTAAATTTTTGCCAGCCTCTACTAAAAAATATTAAAATATCTCATCTATAACCTTTCGCTCCACTTCTTACAAATCCCCACATCCTATTGCTCTTGCTTTGGAAGCTTCAGTCTCCAATTTAGCTCTCAATTTTCCAGCTCCCCTCTCTGAAAAGCCCTATGAGGTTTGTTTGTTTTCCTTTTTCTTCCCCTCCTCTGGCAATACTCAGTAAACCTAGGCTCTTTCTGATAAAAGTCTCCTGTTCCCATCTCTCCCATTCTTTCCCAAGTCAACCTGAATTAGGTTCAAGCTGAGGAGAGGAAGGAAATGGTGAGGGGCATTGTCAGAATTTTCCTTAGGAGGCAGTGAAGGAAAAGGCTAGGATTGCTCATGCATTACACATCTTCTCCTTATGACAAGAACATGGTTCCCTGGGGGCACTGGGTGTCAATAGAAAACTAATCAACTGCCCTTTTTTAAAAAAAAGAAAGTTTTTGTTGATTTGAGAGAGAGAGAGGAAGGGAGAGGGATAGAGTGATAGAAACATCATTGAGAGAAACATCATTGATCTGCTGTCTCCTACATGCCCCCTAATGGGGATTGAGCCCAAAATCTGGGCATGTTACCTGACTGAGAATCAAACCAGAGACCTCTTGGTTCACAGGTTGATGCTCTACCACTGAGTACACTGGCCACCCTCCCCCACCCCCCTTTAAATATTTATCCAAGGATATGTTTTTATTGATTTTACAGAGGGGGAGGAAAAGAGAGGAAGAGACATCAATGTGGGACCAAACTTGAAACCTGGGTATATACTCTGACTGGGAATCATATCCATGTCCCTTTGGAGCAGGAGAGGACATTCCAACCAACTGGCCAGAGCGAACCAATAGCCCTTTAAAGGGAAACACTGCTGCTGACCTAAGCCCAAAGGGCTGGTCCCAAGAAAGCAAGAGAGAAACTGACCGTTGCAAGTGGTGAAAGATTAGTGAGTAGAACAGAGTAGCAAAAAAAGTATATCATGTTATAAAAATTTGCTTCCGGGCTTTTTTTTTGTTTATTAATGGCACTGGTGAAATGATTAATAGTGCTTTAGGCTTCCTAATTATAAGATTGGGATATTTGGAAATGGTGTCCTCTTTAATTGCCCATTCTTTCTGCAATATTTTCCTTATTTCTAGACCTGCTTATTTCACCAATATAAGTTAACTATATGATCCTGGGCAGTGGCCACTGACATAGACTCTCCTTAAGTTCAAACATTAGGCAGGCTCCACTGAGCCCTCTTTTTGAATAGGCCTCATCTTTAGAACTTGTTCTCCACCTGCCTAGCCCAGTTGTAGCAATAATTCTGATATCAGTTTAGTGAGAATCTCCATCTTGATATTTGATCAAGTTCCTTATGCCTCAAGTTGATGGTTAAATCCTTGGCCTGCCTTTATCAAGAATCCCCCTACTCTCGAAATCTCCCCTTGTAAATTTCCATCCACTGCCCCTCACTCTGTTTATAAATCACAGGTTATCTTAACTCTTTCCTGTATTGCAATAGCAGTGAGTAAAACCTGTCTTTATTGCCTTTTGTTAGTGTCCTGCTGTTTTTCTTTGACATCACCAAGAATGAGAAAGGGCAACAAATCCTAGGAGCCTGCACTATACTTACAGAATTTAAACTTAATCATAGCCTCAGTCTGTTTGACTCAGTGGACAGAGCATCAGCCAGAGGACTGAAGGGTCTCAGGTTTGATTCTGATCAAGGGCACATACCTCGGTTGCAAGTTTAATCCCTGGCATGTGCAGGAGGCAACCAATCAATGTGATGTTTCTCTCTCTCTCTGTCTATCCCCTTCCCTTCCACTTTCTATGAAAAGGAATATCCTCAGATGAAGGTTAATAAATACATACATACATAAATGCAATCATAAAACCTGCTACAGGTTTTTTTTTATTAGCACTATTTTCCAGCAATCTATAATAATGAAAGCATAATACGCTTATTAGACCAGATGTCCTTCATCCAGACCTTCTGGATGAAGCCGGGGCTGCGAGGGAAGCCCGGGTCCTGGGTGCCAGAGGGAAGCCAGTGCCAGCAGCTGGGGGAAGGAAGGCCTACTCTTGCATGAATTTTGTGCATCGGGCCTCTAGTTATAAATAATAGCAGTGATAAAATACTCCTCTCTGAAAAAAATCTATGACCAGTGTGAGTTTTAAACAATTGTTGCTATTACAATTGAGTTTTAATAATATATGTAAGCTTCAAATAAGCATATTTTTATCACTCATTTTAAACTAAGTAATGAGGGTCATTACTTAAGCTTGAACTGTAATGTACAGTGTGACATTTTTATATGTAATATTTTGTATGCAATATCTATTTTGTTAATTTGTTTTTATTAATGTAGTTATGCTAAATTGAGTAAATTGTACACTGTGTTTTTCTAGCCATTGTTGTCATTTATTTTATTTTATAATTATTACTGAAAATGTATTTATTGTAGAAAGACAAGGGTTATTTAAAATGATTAACTCTACGTGGACAAATATATAATAAAACATTTATAGCAAATGATAATGGTACACTTTAGGTGTGGATATATGCATTTACACTGTAGAATTCTTTCAACTATATCTCTGAAACTTTTCTTTTTTTAAGTTTTTTTTTTAATTGCTTTGAGAAAGAGAAGAAGGAAAAGGGAGAGAGAAAAAAACATCGATGTGAGAGAAAAACATCAATCGGTTGCCTCCTATATGTATTCCAACTGAGTATATGCCATGATTAGGAATTGAACCCCCAACCTTCCAGTGTACAGTTGATACTCCAATCAACTGAGCCACACTGGCCAGGGCAAAATTTTTCTTAATAAAGTGCTGGAGAGTTGGGGGGATTATCACTTCCAGGAGTCAAATATTTCAGATAAGCCACTGGTATTGAGCAGCAATAAAAGCTGAGGTGCAAGACAGAATCTTGGTAAGTGAGCATGCATCCATCTATGTGTTGCTTTCCCTCACATGAACATTCTGGCACAGAGCTCCTTCAATCCCAAAACATATGACAAAGATAGTCACAATAGTTAGATGTGGGCTGGTGTTTCCCATCATAAACGGTTTGAAAGACAGTGAAGAGGTTTTTATTCCTTTTCCAGGAACAAAGGCTCCTGTGCTGACGGAAGCAGGGCAGGTGTCCACGTGCTGGCCAGCCAAGCAGATAGTGTGCAGTGACCTGAATTGGAGGAGAAATGCTTCACCATTGCATTCAGCAGTGGTCATTGGGAGTGCACAACTTATCCGAGAAATCAATTCAACACATAAACATTCTAAACATTCCAACTTCTGTCCCAAAGGCAAGCTCTGTGCATCTGAAGGCCCAGAGGGAAGGCCAAGACATCAATCCAACCTGAGCAAGGTTCTGAGCCCCTGGAATAGAAGGCTGTTAGCAGTGGGGGTGACACCTTTATCCTTGTCTAACCAGGGGAGAGGCCAGCTCTCCCATAACTGATAAAGTTTGTTTCTGTTACTTAGGACCCACTTCTCTCTATTATGATAAATGGACACTGAAGGTGTCATCTGATCTCAGTCACCACCCAGCTCTCTGCAGGAGGGGGCATGAATCCTGAGGAATCACAAGGATTCCCAGGAGCTTGGGAAGCCAGCCAGACATTTAACACTCTCACCCTCAGTGTCCTGCAATGAAACTGCATGGCAGTGATCACGACTTCCCTTTCCCTGCTGACTCACAGGGAGCATTCTCTGGGTCATATCCCATGGGTCTTTTTGAAAAAAAAAAATGAAGTGATAGGAGGGCATCTTAGAGAACCTTGGATTAGGACTATTGTAATATCCTCCTCTAGGCTCATCCCTCCCAGGTGCATATGACCACTGGCCAAATCTTCCTAAAAGAACTCTAATGTCACCTCCGTCGTTAACAGGAAGAGTCCAATCTCCTTTTGCTCAGTCCCCCTCGCCTGACATTCAAGATCTTCCTGTGTCTTCCTGTCTTATCTATTAAATTTGCTCTTTCAAATTATGCATTTTTGATCTTTATTCATCCATGTATTCAACCAAACATCTATTTACTCAACGTTTATTGCATGCCGACTACGTGACAAATTCCAAATATTTAAAAAATGAGTTAAATATATCACTACCTTAAAAAAAAAAAAAAAAGCTCTCAATCTAGGAAACAGTCATGCAAACTACTGACAACAATATTTTGAAGTGCTTTCAAAGAGGTGTCAAGAGGATGCCGCCGAATTGTAGAGGCCAATAATAGCAGCCCTCTTCTCAGAATCATGTGCCCCTAGCACTGCCACCACCGCATCTGCAGCTCTCCTGCAAGCTCTTCCACCCCAGCCAAAGGCACTCTCTTCTTTTCCTTAACTTAAAAGTTTTATGGTATATACCAGCACACGAGAATTAACTGTTATAAAAATTAATCAAATACCACTTTGCGACATCTCTCATGTTGTCTTGGTTATTTCGTTTTGTCATGTGTGTAGCCTATCTCCCAAAGCCTTGAAGACTAGGTCCCTCCTGTATTAGCCTCTTTGATGTAATAGCCTTGAGGGGCTGCGGTGATCGTCTCTTCAGGAGCTGGTTACATCTGGGACTGGCATCACCTTATTTACAAGCTAATAAGTAAGCCTGGTCCACGGATGGTGGTAGGAGACACAAGACTGATGGCTCAGCAAACAGCATGAGTGTGCATGTTCGCATTGGCTCCCTATTTCCCTTACGTCCCACAAGGGTGACACATATGGTTCAGATGGTTGCAGTTTGTGTCGTAGCTGAGGCATGCTGAGCTTGGGGAGTCTACCATTTTTATAGCAAGCTATAAATAAGCCTGGCTGAGATATTAACTCATCCTCAGAAAAACTACCCAGAAAAAATAGCAAAGATAGCCATCAAGACATTACATTCTTGGCATACATAGCACATCCATTTCCTGAGGTTGCCATAACAAAGTACCACAAACTGTGATGCTTAAAATGACAGAAATTGATTGTCTCACAGTTCTGGAGGCTAGGAAGCCATGTGTAGGGAAGAATCCTACCTTATTTTTTCTTAGCTTCTGGTGGTAGCTGGTGCTGCTCGGAGCTCCTTGGCTTTAAGCTCTCACACTTCAGTATCTACCTCTCTCCAGTTGTACATAGGCTCCTCCACTCATGTGTCCCTGTCTTTTCTCTCCTTATAAGGACACCAGCCATATTGGATTAAAGGCCCACCCCACTCTGGTATGACCTCATCTTAATCAATTATATTTTCAGTGATCCTATTTCCAAATAAGGTCATATTCTGAGGTAGTGGGAGTTAGGATGTCAACATATATTTTGGAGACATAGTTAAGTCCATAGCACCCTGCAAGGTCTATAGGAGTGGGAGAGACTATTTGAGAATTGTCTCTTTCAGCAGAGTAGACTTGCTTCTAAGAGCACTGCAGAAATTCTATAGCCTGGTCACAGTCTGGGGCAACTGTAGGTGGCATTCTAACCATATTGGCCCATTATACTCTTCTGACTCTTTTTCCCTCCATAGTGAAGAGCGGGAGGATGGCACAGTATGACTGAGTCATAGTCCAGGAGGAGACATTAGTACATCACTGTGGTCAGATATGTCAATACCAAAGGCGACTGTTCAGAGATTGTCCTGCACTAGACCAGTAAATGCGGAAACCAGAGGGTAATTGCTTATGCCTCTTTTCTTTCTGGTTCAGTGAACACATTAAAAAGACCTCTTTTCCCTATTTAGGTGCCTAGTGAAAAGACTGCACAATCCAATACAAACATATGGTTGAGCTAAGGGGCTCTTCGGTGAACTAGATCAGAAGTCATTTTAGAATACATCCCTAACCAAAGAAACCCTAGAGGCCCAGCACTCATGCAGAAAACCACCAACATATTGAGTTTACAAGGCATCTGGCTCACCGTAGGAGCTGAGTCAGCTCAATGTTTGATGAAAGGATGAATCTGCTGTACTAAAAAGTATTGACTTCGGAAATTATGAGAAGGTCACTACATAACAAAGGAATGCTTTTTAAAACCAACTAAACATCAGATCAATCAGAGGGAAAGGGTAGGATCGGGGAAATGACTGAATAATGAAGAATGAGAATAATAACGATAGAATACAATAAAACAGATAAATCAAGTGAACTTGGCATAGCGAGGCATGAAGAAAAAACAGAAACAAAAACAAGAGGAGGAGAAAACAAAAGGGCAGGAGTAATTAAGTCATTTTAAATGTGCACTCCATTGCTTAAATGGTCCTGGAGAGCAACTCACTTCTTAGGAGAGTCCAGTCTTGCCCTGTTCTGCAGAGTTAGCTTCTCCACCCATTTCATCTCTGTCGTGCTGCTCCCTGCTCCAAGCTTCTTTGGAGTTTAGCACCTTGTCAAACAACTTTTCCATAGGCTACTATGTGCATATTCTGGAATCTGACATAAATACCATTCAACTATTTGCTCATTATCTTAACTCAGTCCCAGTTAGAGATCCCAGTGGCCCCGATGTGATTTACAAACGGCAAAGGAGGAATGCCTCAGTAGCCTGGCTGGTATGACTTGGTGGTTGAACACTGACCTATGAACCAAGAGATCACTGGTTTGATTCCCAGTCAGGTCACATGCCCAGGTTTCAAGCATGCAGGAGGCAGCTAATCAATGATTCTCTTTCATCATTGATATCTCTCTCTCTCTCTCTCTCTCTCTCTCTCTCTCTCTCTCTCTCTCCCCCTCCCTCCCTTTCCCTTCATCTCTTTCTAAAAAATATATATATATATATATATATATATATATATATATTGCCTGAATATTGATCATTTATGTTAAAGATCAAATGTTTGGCAAAACAGCTAACATCCAAATAAAAGCAAAAATTCTGCCCTTCTCTAGCCCCTCGCTCCCCGCCCCCAGAAGAAAAAAACTATCTCAGAATTAAATTAGACCTTTTCTCTCAAGAGTTGTTTGGATCACCAGCATTTCCTCCCATACTTGAGGAAAGTTATATGGTGCTGAGAAGCAGGGTTTTAATTTTCCAGTGTTTTTTGTTTTTGTTTTTGTTTTGTTTTCAATTACAAACCAACTGTAGATTAGGTTTTGTCCCAGGCAATACATGCAATATTGTGATTTATGTAGCATTAGCAATTAATTTATTAGTTATTCATTCCCTCCAGCACCTCTTTTTGATCAAAGCTTCCCCCTAATCTTAAGGTATCTGAAATGGGTGTTTATTTGGCAGGTCTCCTGGTTGTCATGCTGTCATTGATCTCATTGGAGAATTCTAAACCGTGGCTGGGAATGCTCTTGGGCCTAGTGCCAGGATGCAGGGACCTCCAGTGGAACTTTATTGCCTTTCCCCCACAGGCTAAGTGCAGCTGGCTGACTGAGGGTGTTTGCTGCCATCATCTCACTTTCTCGTCAAGCGTAAAGGATATAGGAGTGGATGTCTCTGCTAAGTAATCATTCAGGGCACCAATTTGCTCCAGTGGGCTGGAGAGAGTTTTATCTTAAATGGTACATTTGCACTTCTTTCACAAGTTGAATGTCACTAGAAGAAGTCCTTGATAGCACCAATTCAAAATTACCCACAGCTGTCAAACCCCCTTGCTCAAGATTCAGACCCTTTAGCCTCACTGATAAAATGTTATAGTGTCTTAGCAGGCTAGCAAAGGATAAAATCTGCCCCACTGGGCTGGTACCAGACTGTAAGGGCCATTGTAATCTAGAGCCATAAGGCAGGACTGTGCAGGTAGGGGGCTCTGGTTCCTGACTTCCCTTATGATAAGTCCACATCAGCTTAGGGAATTTGTTCCTTAACAAATCCCTCAGGGGACCTGACATATAACAAGTGCTCAGTAAATCTTGCCTAATGTACTAAGTAAGTACCAATTAATAGCATCTACTAACTTCTATGAATTAATGAATACAGCATTGCTAAAGACCTAGTTTATTCATCCTTATTACGTTTACAGAAGAGAGTACTGCAGATTGGTTTGCTTCTCAAAATTAAATTTTGTGCTCAAGGAGAGTGCCTCGCTCATTTTTTTCAGTTCCTGGGCCCACTTAAAGGATTCCAAATAAAAAGAAAGATTGACACAGCATTGACACGGTTTTACAGGAATAATTCAGGTCAGGAATTATATATACAACAAGCACCTTAAGTATTGGCTACTTACATACACAGGATGCTCTAAACTCAGAAAGGAATTAAACACATCTTTTGAGCTGTGTCCAGAAAATCAGTTCTTGTCTGTGCTGACCTGAATTTGAGACAGTTCTTCCCTGTGAACTCCTGCTGGAGAAAGATTAAGGGCTCCTTGAAGGCAGGGACTTCTTCCCCTGGGTATCTCTAGAGCCTAATACTGAGTTTAGGATCTAGAGGGCAGTGTTGTGTAGTGGAATTCATAAAAGTTTGAAATCATAATGTTTAGAGTTCAAACTCCAGTTGCCCCTCTTACTAACTGTGCAAGCTTGAGCAATTCTTTAATCCTTACTTTCTTCACCTGGAACACTTTGTAAATACTTCACATGATTGTTATAAGCATTAGAAGAGATGTATACAGCACTTGATACTTAGTAGGTGCTTATCTTGCAAGTGAAATTCTCTTGGGTCATTATTTTTCTTTCAATTGTTCTGCAGCAAGATTTCTTCTCAGGCAGAGTGTCTCATTCATTAATCTTTGTGAGCCAAACCCATCCCATCCTAAAACTGATGTAATGCTCTCCCAAAGAACTATTAGCCCAAGAATGTGGAACCAGAATGGATCTTTAACTTTAGCCAGTAGAAGGCCATTATGTGTGTTTCATTAAAATAAAGGTCAGTAGGGTAATATTTACCCTAAATTCATTTGAACCATAGTGAGATTTATCCTTACCCTTCAAAATAGCTTTACATTCTTAGCCCTAAAAGTTGACCTGTTGATTTTGAAAATACATAATAAGCTCATAACTACATCAAAATTTTTATTTAACCAAGTGTCAAATCAATTAATCACATTTTGCTGTAGTTGTCTTGTCTAAGAGATTCAAGTTAAATTCTGGAACTAATAATTTATGTTTTGGTCACATATTTTGTGATATGATTTTACCATCTGACCCTTTTGTCCACCAATCCTGTGTGCTTTGCAGAGTCACTAACAAGCATGAACAGTTCATGGATTTAGTGTGCTCTTTGGCAGAAATGAAAAATTCTAAGATTTCAGGCAAGAACCCAGCAATTATAAAATTCCTTTGCAGTTGCCCCAGAAAAACACCAAGTTCCACCAGCACCCTACTATGCAGATGGTGTCCTTCAAAATAGTCACAAACATATTTTTAAATTGATGTGAGTGCAGAGAAATGGTCACACTTCAACTTTGCAGGTAAGACTGTAAACTGGTGCTGTGAATGGTTATTTGAGATTATTATTCAAAAATGAATGTTTGGCCTCTAGAATATTATCCTAAGAAAATTGTTGTAAAGACATACTATGTATATTATGTACAAGAATGTTTCAAAGCATTAATTTTAATGGTGAAATTCGGAAAACTGTAAAATTCAACAATAAAGTATTAATTAAATGAAATATGATACATCCATTCAATGAATTTTCGGGGGGGGGGGTGGGAATCAGTCTTTTTCATGTAGAAGAGCTTTTCAGGTAGAAAGGACCAGCTTCATCTTTTCACTTGTGGAGGCATCCCTGTGGATCACATCCTCCTGGGATAGGATAGCTGCTCTTCCTCTTCCTCTTTTCTAAGAAGCTTCAGTAGTGCACAGGTAGTAGCAAAGAGAACCTAGGTTACTGCCAAAGGATAATAGAGATGTAGACTTTCTACACGTGCATTGTAGGATTCTCCAATCATAGGCACTAAACTGTGGGCAGTGGGATCACAAAGAGTCTTTCATATTTCATGAATTGCTTGAATATTTTTCAAAGTTTTATCCAGGGGGGGAATTTGTTTTGGAATATAAAAAGAAAAAGCTATCAAGCTCATCCCATACCATGAGCATAGTGTGATAGTTAATAAATTAAGCATGCTAAACATGAAAACCCATGTTATTAACAAAGCAGTAGCAAGATAATAACATAGCTACAAACCAACGTCTGAGTCACTGTGTGCTTCCAAGGAGTGTGGTTTCAGATATTCATCTAGTATGGATTTTGTCATAGCAGTCACTGGCAATACATGGCAATTTTGACTTAATTATGTATTGCAGAAAGTATAAATGTTAAAAAAAAGTTTCCATTCTCTTTCTATTGTTTTCTGAGTGCACATGATGGCAAAGGAAGGCTGTTTTGATGTGAAAATTACCATTTCTATAATACACAGCATGTCAATATCACACAGAGAAAAACTAAGTGCCAGATGCCTAGAAGAATGCTGCTGAGTGGCCCCCAAGTCACTTCTAAAGGCACAGTGGTGTCCTTGACACACAACGTTTGAGTAATGACTATACAGCCTTTATTCTTCCTCAATCACCTCTGCTTGTAATTAAAAAGAATACATAGCATGCTAAGTAGATCTATAATTTAAGAGAAGAAAAATGTTGCTGTGTGTGTGTGTGTGTGTGTGTGTGTGTGTGTGTGTGTGTGTGTGTGTGTGTGTTTTTAAGGACTTTGCTCTGGATGTAATAAACCATTAGATTATTTTATGAAGCTGAAATGGGTAAATAAATTGTCAAGGACTGGTACCTACCATGTGATGTAGTTCTTTTTTTTTCTTCACCACTTATCCCCCCATAGCCTCTTCCCCCTCCACCAAACCCTCTCCCTTGCCAGAGCAGTCACCACACTGTTTGTTGTCCATGTCAATGATGAAGTGGTTCTTAAACAACGCTTGGGAGCAGAGAATCTTATTTTACTCAGGCTCAATACATAGTGGCCTTAAGTTTATTCATTATCTGCACAACTGAGGACATTACCAAAATCAAGGCTATGTGAAAGATGGCCTTAAGACCACATCATTCAGGAAGCTGACGGTGGCCTATTTAAGCAAGAAAATTTAGCCCTCAAAATATCCAAAGGAATTAAGCACACAAAACAACTTGCAAGAATGATGTGCTCTTTTCTGCTAATAATGTTATCATAATTTAAAATTTTACCTTTGCGCTTTATGGTTATCATCACTGTGAAAGATTCATAATCAACAGGATTATTTCAATTTCAATGACTGGTAAATTAGCAGTTTTGGCAATTACATTTACTATCAACAATAGTGCTGCCATCTATGCATGATGTCATTAGGGCTTTCTGTAAATGCCTAAAATGGCAGTATACCTGGAAATAAAAAGTAAGACCTTTTAAAACAGTGAGCTTTGTGTTTCCATTAACATAAGACTCTTAGTCCCAATGTTTGAGGGGAAGGGTGATATGGAAAGTAGAGAACTCTGGCCTGTTCTGATTGGAGTCACATTTATTTATTTATTTACTTTCTTACTTATTTACTTACTTACTTTTAAACATATTTTATTGATTTTTTACAGAGAGAAAGAGAAAGAGAGTTATAAATATCAATGAGAGAGAAACATGGATCAGCTGCTTCCTGCACACTTCTATTAGGGATGTGCCCACAACCAAGGTACATGCCCTTGACTGTAATCAAACTTGGGACCTTTCAGTCTGCAGGCCAACACTCTATCCACTGAGTCAAACCAGTTGGGGCTGGAGTCACATTTTTTTTTAAATCATCTTTCTGTCTTTGACATATTTGAGAACCAAAGAATTGAATATGTATTCACAGTGCAGCCTGGTTAAATCCTGCAGATGGCACTAGCCATTAGCAAACCCTTTTGTTCCTGTGCTCAGCAGGAGCCTTGACCTTGGCTCCCAAGTTGAGGTGACAGAAGTGTGAAGCTGAGATCTGGATTTCTTGACCTGAAATCATCTCATGGAATAATCTGTGACCTTTCACATCAAGGTGAGCTCTAATTAAGCTGACTGAATTTGGCCTTTTAAAATGTAATTCGAAAACAAACAAATTTCATGACCTTAAGATCCTGAATTTTAAGTTTGCTCCTTAGAGGTCCAAGATGGGATAAGACTTCCCAGCATGGGAGCATAGGTATTTATTGTTCCAATCACTACGGCCCTTACTCAAGTACACCAGGAAGGAGCTGTCTTAAAAATTTAAGCCTCTTCTTCAGTGTTTTCAGTCTATTGGGACGAGTGGTAGGAACCCACAATGCATTCCCAGGATGGCACAAAGCAGAAATTCTTAAGTTCAGTCTCATCTATCAAGCATCTTCTGACCATTGCAGGCCAGAGAACTTCCTTCAGAGGGTCCAGGTGAACTCTGCTCTCTTTTGACCCCTACACATAAATAAGCAGCTAAAGATACAAGGAATGGTAGGTTATATTCTGTTCACTCAAATAAACTACAAATTCATTCAATTAAGAGCCATGTCTGTATTTCTTTGTATCCCCTAGTACCTAATACAATTCCTTAAATATACAGGGTATCCCCCCAAAAGTATATACATTTTGAATAATTATTAATTCCAATGGGTTAAATATGAAAAAAAAGAAACATCAATTGAGTTGCCAGTTGTTAGTGTGTATACATTTTTTGGGACACCCTATATATTAAGGACTCAATGAACTCTGTTGACTGATTGACAGGGATGGTTTTTTATTCATTTTCGTATCTTTAGCACATAGATGACTTTTGATAATTACCAGGCTAGGAGAGTTTTCAATAAATAATTGGAGGAAAAAGAATGCTACATTAAGACATTAGTTAATAATGCCTTATGACAAGAATTAGCAGGAAGTCTTTCAAAATCTTCTGCTGAGTCCTAATGTATAAAATACGCAAGATCAGTGGTGCTTTAATTGAAGAAGGACTGAGGACCCAGTGTAGGCGGCAACCTCAGTTGACAAAGTCCTGAGAGAGCAGGTTCCACAAAGTGGCCTGTCTGCCCCCCAGAGCACAGGGACCCTTTAAGTACAATAGTTTGGTAAACATGTTGCCATTAAGCAAGTAGCAGTACACAAGGAGATAGCTAGGGGTTCGAGTGGCGCTAAGCTAGGATTAGGAGTTTTGTGTGAAGGTTAACGCTTGTCAAATTATGGGAATGATGAATTGTGTGTTATGTAACCAGCACTGGATAAAAGCATGGAGAAAAATAAACTTGGGGCCGCAGTCTGACAAAGGGCTTGCGGGCCTCCCGATCCCATCTTTTTTGTCTGTCTGACATTTCTTAATCCTCACCCCCCTTTTAGGTGCTGTTTGATTTATGTTGGCTGGCTCTGGCAACCCAGGATTCTGCCTCCTCAGCAGTCCTGCCCTCCCCTGCCATGTAGATCCCATAGAAATCTCTATGGAAACTTAGAACTGCAAAGAACTCATCTGAAAAACCATCACCTAAACAGAGTTTAGTAATGTTTGTAATTTCATTTATTTTTATATTTTCTTATTATTAACAATTCGGTATATGGATAAAAGATCTTGTTTTCTTATTTATTTTTTTCTTTATTGTTCAGTTTATTAATTAGAATTGTTTCCCCTTTTTATCCCCCTATATCTTCCCTCCACCCTGTACCTATCCCACCCTCCGCCCTCACCTCCCCCTCCCCAATGTCCTCTCCCAGTGTTGCAAGATTTTTGTCCAATCTCTTGCTGTACTTCCAACAACACTTTTCTCCCAAAGAATTGTCAGTCCATTCCCTCTCTATGTCCATGTTTCTGTTATAGTCACCAGTTTATCTTGTTCATCAGCCTATCAGTTCACTTGATTTTTATGTTCATTTGTTGATAGATGTGTATTTGTTGTTCATAATTTATATTTTTACCTTTTTCTTCTTCCTCTTCTTAAAGAATATCTTTCAGCATTTCATATAATACTGGTTTAGTGGTGATGAACTCCTTTAGCTTTTTCTTATCTGCGAAGCACTTTATCTGATCCTCAATTCTGAATGATAGCTTTGCTGGATAGAGTAATCTTGTTTGTAGATTCTTGCTCTTCATTATTTTAAATATTTCTTGCCACTCGCGTCTGGCCTGCATCATTTCTGTTAAGAAATCCGCTGACAATCGTATGGGTGCTCCCCTGTAGGTAACCAACTGTTTTTCTCTTGCTGCTTTTAATATTCTCTCTTTATCTTTTGCTCTTGGCATTTTAATTATGATGTGTCTTGGTGTGGTCCTCTTTAGATTCCTATATTTTGGGGTTCTGCGTACTTCTTGGGCTTTTAAGTCAGTTTCTTTCACCAGGTGGGGAAAGTTTTCAGTCACTATTTCTTCAAGTAGGTTTTCATTAACTTGCTCTCTCTCTTTTTCTGGCACCCCAATAATTCGGATGTTGGCTTGCTTGAGATTGTCCCAAAGGCCCCTTACGCTATCTTCAATTACCTGAATTCTTTTTGTTTCTTGCTTTTCCAGCCGAGTGGATTTTGCTTCTTTGTATTTCAAATCTTTGACTTGGTTCTTGTGGCCCTCTGGACTGCTTTTAGGACTTTGTGTAATATTTTTTATTTCAGTCTGTGTATGCTTGATTTCTAGTTGGTCCTTTTTTTTTATCTGTGAGGGTCTGGTTCGCATCCTCAGAGGTCTTGTTCATTTCCCTGAGGTTCTCATTCATTTCCTTGTATCATTCATTTCCTTGTAATTCTCATTCATTTCCTGGTTGATCTTGTTTATTTCCTGGTAGTTCTCATTAAATTGATCGGCCTTTTGTAGGAGCCTCTTGAATAGCCTTATAACCGTGGTTTTGAACTCTATGTCTTGTCGTCTTTTCTCCTCCATTTCTTTCACACCTGATTTCTTTCCATGTCTCTGCATGGTGGCTGCTTTACGTGGTGGATATCCTCAAAGGGACAGTGGCTCAGCCTCCCCAGTTACCTGAGGTGGGTACTCTTACTGCAATCCTTTATGGGTTGTATTCAGTATTTTTGAATTTAAACCCAGCTTGTTGTTGTTAGCCCTAGGAGGGTTTGACCTCCAGGCCAATTGGCTGTGAAGGGAGACTGTGTTCAGGTTGGATGGGCGGAGTCTCTGAGCTGCACGTCAGCGTCAGCTGCGTCCTATGCGCCGCTTGCGCGCACGCGGGTCTCTGTTGGATGGGGATGGCTGCAGACACCTCCAAGAGAAAGCCGCTAGTCTCTTCCCCTTGCCAGACAACTCTGCCTTTCCCCAAATGTGCCTGCACACCAAAAGTCTAGCCCAGGGCTGTAAAATAGATGGTTTCCGGAACCAGGAGACAAGTTTCCAGGGGGAAGTCACGGGTTTGCGCGACCCTTGCGACTAGGAGCCTCTGCCGCGCCCCGCTTCCAGGATGCGTCCCCCGGATCTCGGACCTCGCCTGGCGCTGGGGAATCCAGGCAGTGGGACGCCTCCGCCCTTCCCCGTTGGAGAAATCCTGCCGGGTCGCTGCTCCAGCCCCAGCCCGTGCGCGCACGACCAGGATGGCTCCTAACCTGTTTCCGTCTGAAAGGCTGCACTCCCGCGGCTCCTGAGTCTCAGTGTCCCACCTCTACTCCTATTAGTGGAGTTTTCCTTCAGCCAGCTTTCTGGCGATTCTGAGTGCTTGTCTGTTCTGCTGTTATGTTGTAGTTCTTAAATCGTTGCGCGGGGCAGAACAATTTGTGTTTGCCTATGCCGCCATCTTGGTGTTCTCCTTGTTTTCTTATTTAAATGCATTGCTTTGCCTTCCCTCCTACCCCATTTCTACTGGTAGCTAAAATGAGATGATTTGGTGGTCCCCAGACTAGTTTTCCTTTTTAACTTTTCTGTGGAGAAAATCCTTAAATCCTGCCCCATTCTTGCTAGATCTCAGTCTTAGGTAGTAGTTTACGAGTTTAGACTTTATAATAACTAGAAACAAGCAGTCTGCATGGCCTATCACTCCTGGCTGATGAAAAAACTGTATAAATGTCATCATCAGACCCAGAGTCTGGCCTTCAGGGAAAATATTATTGCTAGAGAAGTGAAAACTGCTCATTCCTTCAGCTGTGCATCATCCATCCATTTGATAAAACCACCCACCCATCAGACACTTCCTGGGCATCTATAGAGAGTGCCTTAAGAACTGGGATTTTGGCTTGCTCATTCTCCACAGACTCTAGAATAATAAGAACAAGGTATGTTCTCAAAAAATATGTGTGGGGGGGGGGGTGTCAAAAACCTTATTCTTGAACTCATGACATTGGGTTCTCAGAACCGGCAAAACTATTTCTCAATTGTCTACTATAATTTCAGAAATAAACATTACAACCTTGTAAGAGCTTCCTCAAAGCTAAGCTCTATTTGCACTGTTTAATTCTATCCTAGTGTCCACTTGAGTGAAATAGGAATCAGTCCTACCTGCAAAGTCCCTAAGACACACACACACACACACACACACACACACACACACACACACAAAATAACTTTAAGGTTAAAGACATAAGATTAATTTGTTTATTTGGTGTATTCTATAAGTTGAGAAGGGGAAATTTGGGGAAATAAATAAATAAATAATCAGACAAACGCAGACTTGAGGGCAAAGAAGGAGCTGAGGGGAAGGAAGCGGAGTCTTTGCATAGTTCTAAATGAACAGAAGGTGGCAGCAGTAGGCAACTCGGATTCACAGCAGAAATGCAGCACTTGCAAAAACCTGGGACAGGAGGCTTTGAGAAAGGTCAGAAGGTGACTAACTATTTCTTTGTCATGGAGACCGTAGTGTGGAACATCCGTCCTCTCTACTGGGGACAGGATGTAATGTCTCACATGATCTGCCTGGGCATCCCGTACCCCGTCATGCCCGCCTGGGAGGCACCCTTGTTGCTGCCCATCTGCAGGCCTATCACATTCTGTCCTTGGCGAAGCTGCTCCTCCGAAAATCCTCTCCGATTCTGCTGGGCTTTCCTGGACAGAGGGAGTGAGATGGAATAATGTCATTCTGACAGTTTTCAAACCCTTGGCAAGATACACAGTTAGATAGGCTTTGGCGGGGGTGGTCACCGGATATAAGAGCAGACCCTATCCTAGGCTACAGTCTGGCCATGAATTGTGGCCCTACACTGAATTATGACCTTTCCCTGGGCTATGTTTCTATCCTGAATTATGGCTCTATCCTGAACAATGGTCCTACCTTGAGCTGTGGTTTTACCCTGAGCTATGGCCACACCCTAAGCAATGGACCCACCCTGAGTTACGGTTCTACCACAAGCAAGCCCTGCCATGAAGTCTGAGCTCTTAACTCCTGGGAAGCCCAGATGTTTTTTCTAGAATTTCCAGCCAAGACCAGTAGCTGCCTCTCCAGGGACTTCACTCTCAGATGATTTCTGTCACCCTCTCTCTCACAGTTACTTCAAACCCTTATGAAAATTAAAACCAGCTCATCTTACAAAGCATGTCCTTAATCCCGTTCCACCCTTCCCTATAAAGACCATTGGTTAAAGTTCCATTTTAGAGCTGAAGGACCTAGAAGTTATAAAGGGGAAATTTCTTACTCTAGACAAGAAGTCAGCAAACTTCAGTGAAGGGCCAGATAGTAACTAATTTTGGCTGTGGGTGCCATAGAGACCATGGAAGGTCATTAATAAAACTAGGACTGAAACCAGGATTTCAACTAGCCAATATCTGGGTGATTTTCAGACTAAGTTCTTTTTAAAATAACACAGACTTGCACCTTTTTATAACCGTCAAAAATAAAAGGGGGTTAAGAAAATGAAGAGTCAGTTAACTGGTACATTTTCTTTTCATCTCCCACTGAATTATTGGGTTTAGTTTCAGCTCCCTTGCTACCCCCAACTCCTGAAAAACAACAACAAAACAAGTCTTCTTAGGAAAAGGCCCTTTACTGATGTGACTGTATAATTTATTATTCAGATCAGGCCACTTCTGAGAGTGCTATTGATAAATACACCAGGACGACAGGTATTAGCCACTGTCTCAGGCAAATAGTACATATTTCCCTTCATTATGTTGATAGATAAATAGACAGATAATGATAGATAGATAGATAGATATGTAGAGAAAGATATATATATATATATATATATATATATATATATATATATATATATATAGAGAGAGAGAGAGAGAGAGAGAGAGAGAGAGAGAGAGAGAGAGGATATATATCAGTTTGATTCAGGGCTACTTGGGTCATAACAAAACCAAGTTCAGACATCAACCACCTCTGAGAAAAGCAATTTAGTCCTGCTCAATCTCTGAAGGACTAGGTCCTGGAAACAATGGTAGGAAAGGCCTGACCATTTCTGCCTTGGAGGGGATGATGGCCTGAACATCAGCATCGGTCTTTCCTCACTCTGGGGAACTCAGTTGTGGGGGCCAGGAGAGCTTGTCCCTAGGGACTTTGTCTTGCAATGCCGCCGGCAACTACATGGCTTCAGATGCTCCCTTCGCGAAAGTCAACCCGTGCTCTAGCAAGGTCGAGAAGGATTTTACCTGTGAAACCAGGATGGTTCTCCCCGGTAGCAGCCATCATCCTTGGTGACTGCAACACTGCCTAGAGCCATCAGGGTTCTCTGCACAGCTGCCATGTCCTTCCCTGAAAACCAAGGAAGAGATTCAAGCCAAGCATGTGTCAGGGCCAAGGAATCTGGAAAGAGGGGGCTGGACCTTCAGGAAGGAAGTTCTGATAAGAGGCCACAGGCATCACATTCAGGGGACAGGGATAGCAAATACTTCTCAAAGTGGCCTGAAGACAAGCATAGCCCAACCTCTCACAAACTAACAAACAAAAGAATGACCGGGCTCATTCTTTTCTACATGATGCATACTAGAGATGCCAGTTTCTAACCTGTTCAGAGTTACTGTATGAATCAGACACTCCAAACATTTAGCAGCTCAGATCTAGATATGTCCCCACTTTGAGCAGAGGCCCTGGCCTGGGTGGGTTCTATTGGCTGTGGCGCAGAGAAGTCCTGTGGCAGACTGGTTTGGTGGATAACGGAAGAGGATTTTCCTCAGGACGGGAAAGAGAAAAGGAGACTGGAAAGAAACTGGTTGGATGGATTAACTGCACCAAACCCCAGATGGCTTCTCACTTTCACTTTATCTGGGTTAAAAGGATCTAAAATCACCCATGTGCATCAAATTGAGTATTCACAGGGCTGTTTGGCTGGAGGCCTGGCAAATGAAGAAAAACAAATCAACACAGAAGCACTCAAGTGACACAGATGAGAGACCCTTTCTTTTGTGCTGCTTGAAGGAGTTAATGGAAACAATAAATAAGTGGTAGGCAAGCATGCATGAGAGAGAGAGAGAGGGAGAGAGACAGAGAGTGTGTGTGTGTGTTCTATAGGAGGGGAAGCACTGTTAGCTGAGATGGCCAGGGACCCTTATCCCAGAGAAGGCAATTAGACCCTCCAGGTCAGCCTGCTCCTCCCGTCTTTTCTCCCTTCCTCCCTTCCTCCCCTCTTCCTCCCTTCCAGTTGACTAACATGTCCTAGACTGAGAAAGATGCTGCTTTGTGATTAGCCCCGCAATTTAGAACCAGCTCCAAGGTCCATACGAGCCAAGTTTGGAATGCAAAAGCTAAAAGCACAGGTTAGAAAGGAAGGCACTGCAGCCTGCCGGGGAATGGGGAACGTTAAAGGACAAGGATTAGAAGGCTCTCTTCAGGCTGAGTGAGCCATCTGTGGGCTCTCCAGCCCAAATGCTGCCGTACAGTCACTGGGAGAATCAGAGTCTGGGGGAAAGGCAGACTGGAAGTAAGAATGGAGTACAACCCTAATAAAATAAGCAATTAAGGCCTACAGAGGAAGTCCAGTTCAGGATGTCCATTTATACAAAGATGAGAGAGGCAGCAGATCCTTCTCTCCTCGTCCCATTAATCATGGGCCGTTTCCTGGACCCTGAGGCCCTGTGGGACTGGTTAATGGATACAGGGATAAAATGCTCTTAATGTAGAGTCCCCAGGACTCAAGGGACAGCTGAGATGGTGAAGAATGGAGAATCTGGGCAGCAACGGGAAGGAAGAGAGCACAAGGAATACTGGAGAATTAAGAAAGAGAAAACACAGATGTGGTTATTAGCATTATTTTTTTCCCTTCTGCAGATAAAAAAACATTTCTGTAACTGTCGCTGAATAGCAGGATATTTACATATTTTAAAAAATAGAACCGCAGTGATGCTGTTCAGAAGGACCACTCTGGAAAGAGAGAGGGAGAGGGTCTATCAATAGTGAGTCATTAAAGAGAACCTAGAGAAATGATGAAGCACAGGGAGGCTTAGGAAGGTTAGGGTGAACCTCCACTCTGTACAACGAGCACACTGGAGATGTTTCTGATGGTTGGAATGTCCAGGTTCTGGGAATTTGTGGAGCTCGACAGCCATCAGCTCAGCCACAGACACTCTGCTGGAGCCATGGGTGCAGAAGCAAGTTCTGTTAACCATAGACCCAGCCTCCTTCGTGTGGCTGGTTAAAGCATATACTACATGAACCCAGAAAGGATGGAGGGAACTAAGTTGGGGGTAAGAAGAAGATATCTAGAACTATAAAGATCTCTCCATCTCCATCCCAGATAAGGAAAAAGGAAGCAACTACATGATTTGGGCCAAAGAAGCTAGGGAAGGTGGCAGGAGATAGGAACAACATAGAAAGGTTTTCCTTAAGAGAGTTTCCAAGGCAAAGGATTTGATATAAATTCTAGGCCAGACACTTTAGCATACATGACATCGACCCCATAAAATTGATGTTATTCCTCCCAATGTATTGATAGAAAAATGAATCCAGGGATATTAACTAACTTGATTCACCTACCAAGTAAACCAGGGCCTGGCTTTAGCTCTGATGTCTGAAAATAAAGCACACAAACCATCCACTAAGACACCTAACATGGGCCCTCATCTCAGGCTGGCTGTGGCACCTGCCTCGGTGATCAGGGATGACCTGAAGGTATGGCAGTGGCTGCTTCAGTGCCAGGCAAGAGTGAATGCACTAGGAGGAGAAAACCGGCCACAGTTCTGGGACCTCACAAGATCAAAGGCACCAATTGTGAAAGGCGGTAAGTCCTTGAGTGTTTTTGTCTGAAATAATTTCTCCAAATAAGATTGAAGCAAGAAAAAGCAGCTCAAGTCAGTTCTTGTCCAGATTCTAAATAACGCCATGAACAGAAATCTGTGTCTGTAACTAGTTTGTGTCTAGCTTGTTTCTTGTCATGTGTGGTTACGTTTCTGATAAACGCTCCTGGGAAGAACTGCAGCACTCAGGCCACACGTCCCTTCCCAGCTCTGAAGCCCAGATCAAGGGCTGTGGGTGGAAGGGGCCGTTGGTGGAGGCTGATCCCTGTCACTAGGGGTCAAACATTTAAATGTCTAAAGGAGCAGCGAGATGAAGCAGTATCTGTGAAGTGTGCCAGGTAGAAAGCAAGGAAAGCTAAACTGCTGTGTCACCACCAAGTGCAACATCTGTCGAGAACAAAGCTTGCTTCAGGGCAAGAGCTTCTTGGATGATTTATAGGATGGTGCAGTGAGTCTCTTTAAAAATATGAATTTTGAGGTCATTCCCTGGGGAGACTGATTCAACAGGTCTGGGGTGGGTCCTAGCAGCTTATCCTATCTAATAAAAGAGTAACATGCAATTGTGACCATACCTTGGCTCCTGATTGGCTATGCTACCAGCCAATCAGGAGCAGGGGGCGGGGCCGCACAGTGCGCTAGCCTGCCTCTCCCACCCCCTCCATCACGGTGCCAGTTCCCCATGCTGCACGGAGGCACAGAGGGAAGGCCGGCCACCACCGTGCTTTGCTGTGGGCACCTGGGGTTCAAGATCACAAAAGCACGGGGGTCCCAGATCACTGGTGCGCATGAAGGGCGGGCTGGGAGGCCCCAGGGGAAGACCGGCTACCGCCACACTTCGCTGCCGGTGCCAGGGGTCCCAGATTGCCATGGTGGAGGGGCCAAGGCAGAGGCCACTAGGGGTGATCAGGCCAGGAGGGGAAGGCAGTTGGGAGTGATCAAGCCAGGAGGGCTGGGCTGTTGAGGGTGATCAGGCTGATGGTGGGGGGCAGAGGGGACCAGTTGCAGAGTGGTTAGCAAGCAGAGTGGTTAGCAAGCAGAGTGGTTAGCAAGCAGAGTGGTTAGGGGTGATCAAGCAGTCAGGCAGGTGAGCGGTTAGGAGCGGATTGCAAGAGGGTTGTCCAAATGCCAGTTTAGGCCCGATCCCACAGGGATCTCAGATTGGAGAGGATGCAGGCATGACTGAGAGACAACCCTCACCCCCACCCCCAGCGTGCATGAATTTCGTGCACCGAGCCACTAGTATTTTTAATAAATTCCATCAGGCAAGTTTGAGAAACTCGGGTTTCACCTGGTGGCTCCCAATGAGACTGATCATCAGAATTACCTGAGAATCTTTAAAAAATTCAGATTCTAGGACAATCTCCTGTGGCAATTGCAATGCAGCCAGATTGGATAGGCAAGCAGTGCCCCAGTTCTTTGATTTTCAATTTCTCTAAAAAATCAAAATGTCTGGCATTTGGTAAGTACTAAGTGATATTTGTTAAGCAATAACTCTTTCCTTCAGAGATATCCTCTACAAAGTCAAATAGTAAAATCAATAATTAGAAAGACTCTGCTCTAGGCTGTAAGCCAGCTCAGAGGCTTGTGAGCTTGGAATCTCTTTGCTCCCTGAAAGCTATCCCTAGATATTGTGCCAGACTGTTTGAAAATCACTGCTCAAGACTAATCTCCCATGTTGAGGGGTTGTGGTGGGGGAGAGAATAGTACCACCTAAGTGTTGGGAATTTTCTAGATGCTCGAGAGCATAAATGAGACTGACTCCTAATGGTGCTCTAAAAATTAGACCTCCGCTCTGGACAGTGTTGCTCAATGGATAGCACACTGGCCTGAGTACCAAAGGGTCCCAAATTCATTTCCCAGCCTTGGTCGCTCACATCGATGTTTCTCTTTCTTCCTCTCTCTTTTTCTCTCTCTGCTCCCCTCCCTCTCACTGTCTCTTTAAAAAAAAAAAATCATTGGGAAAAAATATGCTTGGGTAAGAATTAACACAAGTTAAAAAATAAAAGAGAATGCCTTGGACAAAGAAGGGTAGATATACATGAAAGTGGAATGGCCAAGTGTATATTAACAGCTGGGAGTTTTAATCAGGCTACCTCTAGCCCCCTATCATAGGGGAAGCTAATTAGAACTTGAAGTTGTGAAAAAAGATGGTGGCCCAGTAGCTTCTCTGTCTCACCAACAAAACTTTTCAGAGAGTCTCATATATCGACTGTCACTTCTACTTGACAAGAGAGTGTTCCCTGTTTACTGCACTATCACAAAACAGTGTTTCTCTACATGTGGTCTTTCTTCCACTCCAAACTACTAAATGGCAATCTCTGGGGAGCGGGGCCAAGGTTCGGCATTGTAAGTCCCCCGGGCCAACCTCAGGGATTCTTAATGCCTATAAAGTTCAAGGTCCATTACCCTAAAGATACTAGAACAAACATTTTGTGTGGGGTTTTTTTATTACTTTCATGATAGCTTATGCATGTCTCTGAAAAATATATACATAAAGAAAATAGTAAAAAGGAAAAAAAAAGGTGATAGAGAAAAATCACATTGGAGGAGAAAGTTGAGTTGGACATTCTACTTTCAATACTGCAACTTAGTTTTATGGTCAACATTCTGCTCCAAAGCTTCTTCCATATTACATCAGTTTTGACTCAATCTTTGCTACTCCTGGATTACTAATTGTTTTTCCTCTTTCTGGGACTTAGAGAGAAAGCAATCAGTGGAAGGAGGAATCATTTCTTATTTCCCTGAATAGTAACTTAGGCAGAGGCCCCAATTCTCCTTTCAAGGTGGAGGAAAGCTTGCTATAGCCAACGGAGAAATGACAGAGGGGAGGCTGGGCTTGTACTGTGAATTTAATTAACTTTTGCTGCTTATCTACCTGGAGAAAGTCTCTAGGGCAGTGGTTCCCAGACCAGCAGAAGCAGTGTCACCTATGAATTGGTAAGAAATGCAAATTCCTAGGCCCTACCCCACACATAATAGCTCAGAAACTCTGGGGCTGGGCCCAGCAATCTGTTTTGACAGGGTGTTTCTGATGCACATTGGAGTTTGAGAACCCCTGCTAGAGGAAAAACCAGCCAAACACAATTGGGAGCAGTACTTGCAAGAAATGCTGTGAAGGCTGTTCAGATAGAAAAGGAGGCTTCAAGCAGGAGGCACCTGTGATGTCTCGAGTCACTACAGGCACCTCACAATATTCCAAAATATCTCTCAAATTGGGGAAATGTCTCTCTGCTCTGCTGTTGAGGAATGACACATGCAGTGACACCTCCTCAGAGAATATATTTGGCCTTTCTAGGCACTCCACCTCCGGATGTAAAACCCAACTCCCCACTACCTGCCAGCCATCCGGGAGAGGGAACAGGGAGGCATGACAAACCCATGTGCCTGGTTCATCATCAGTAAAATCATGGAAAAGAGAAATCAGATTTCATTGATCTTTGAGTCTTGCCTGCTCTGACATTCTAGAATTCTACATGTGTAATGTTCACCACATAGTTATGCAAAGGTTAGTCGTCAAGGGACTTAGAGTAGGGGAAAGAAGCCAGCATTGTGCTAGGCATTTTATACATTTAATCCTTACAAGAACCCTCTGGAAGGTGCTAGACCTATTTATAGAGAAGGGAACTGAGGCTCTGGGAAGCTAAGCAGTTCAAACAAAGTCACACAACTAGGATATAGTTAAAGGGTTTCAACCCATCTGCGTGGCTCCCAGACTATGCTCTTCCCACTGTGCTGAGATCTTCTGGGTCTGCAATTGGGAAAGACATCAAGAGGATAATGACCAGGTCCTAGATGGTTTGGTTCAGTGGATAGAGCATCGGCCTGTGAACTGAAGGGTCCCAGGTTTGATTCCGACAAGGGCACATCCCCGGGTTGCAGGCTCGATCCCCATTAGGGGGCGTGCAGGAGGCAGCCAATTAATGATTCTCTTTCATCAACTCCCTTCCTCTTTGAAATCAATAAAAATATATATTTTTTAAAAGGCGGTAATGACCAGGAGGTGGGAAAAAGTCAGTACGGTGACCTGCAAAGCCTGCCCCTCCCCACTGAGGAATGGCAGACAAATCAGGGCAAAGAACATGCAGGTAACCATAGCAGTTTCTGTGTGAAGCCATTAATGGGATCTATTTGTTATAAGACAAAATTTGGTCCATTCCAGCCTTGCACCTGTGCTCTCATTTTGTATTAGCCTTAAAAAAAAAAAAGGCCAAGCCAATCACAGTAGTAATTTTTACATTTATTATGTGCTATTATTGCCAGGCACTATGCTAAGCACTGCTCACACATTATCTCACTTACTCCCCATATCAACCCTGTGAAATAGATATGATTATTCCCATTTACAGCTGAGGAATCGAAGCTTAGAAAAGTTAATTGATACGTAATGAAGCAGAGCTTTGAACCACAGTCTAATTTCTGACTCACTGGACTACCTTCCAAGATAAGTGTTCTTTGGGTTTGTCTGACCAGCTTACTCACTAACTCCCACATGTTATCTCTCTTTTACACACACACACACACACACACACACACACACACACACACACACTTTTCTTTCTCATCCCTTTCTCTCCTTCCCCCTTTCCCTCTGAAGATGCTGAAATCTAACCTCCAGTTCATTCTCCTCTGAGTCACAGACAGCTGAGTCAGCTCCATCCCTGCCTTCCCCCTGCCCTTTCCAGTGGCCCTCCCTGAAAGCCACCAACCAGGCACTCAGCCTCTCTTGTTGCAGAGAGACTTGCCCAGGCCCCTCCCATGCTCTAAGTGTCCTTACTCCTTTGGCATCACCAGCTCCCTTCCAGGGAACTTTACTAGTTTTATCTATAACATCCCTGTGAATGGGTTGTTTTCTGGACCATTCAGCCCTGGGTTCCTTTTTAAAGTCCAGAACCTTTCATTCTGGTGCCCCCGTTCCATTTCAAACATTTCATGTTGTATCTAAAAGGGTTTTCAGGATAGTGGGCACATCTGGAGCCTCTGCTTGTCTCGATAACTGAAGCCTAATTAGAAGGCATTTGGCAAGACTGGGCTCCAGGATCTATATGTCTGCAACGTAACAGCAGCACAGAGTCACCGGGCAGCTATCGGCAGGATGAACCCTCCTTGGAGAGATGCCGGGCAGAGGGGAAGAGGAGCTGAGAGGTGTGGATCATAACATGCACGCAGAGGGGGAAGAGAAGGCTGCAGGGGCAAGGAAGGCTGCACCTGCAAGAGCCAGGGCCATGTGGGCAGAATCAGGAGTGAACGTGAATAAACTGAAAACCACAGTCAGGGTGTAGAATAGCAGCGGGACTGTGTCACTAAGCGAAGCAAATGGGTAGTCCAATAGCTCTGTATACAAACACATACATGCTAATACATACATAGACACACTAACCATGCCTCACAGCATCCCTCTAATGCCTGCATACTCATCCCCAAACTCAAGAATGACAGCTCTTACAGAAAGGACCCAGCCTCAGTTGCTCAGTCTACATGCTATACTGTGAGCTCACTACTGGGTTTTCTAGGACCATTACTCAGAGCAACCCACCTTCCCACCTCTTGCTCTGTTGCATAGAAACCATCTCTGGCCTAAGCTTCAGACAGTGATCTTGGGAGATGTCAAGTATTTCCTCTAAGGTTTAGAATGAGTCTCCCTGAAATTCAATTCTCAGTTACCCCTCCATTGAGAAGGCCACCACACCCTGGGGATGCTAGAAGCCATCTGGACACTCCTACATAGGCCATCTGAACACTCCTGCATTCCTTTGGCCAGCTATCTCTACCTACTGCATGGCCTTACCTGCAGTACCTCCTCCTTAATTCCCCTAAAGCCCCATCCTTCTGCCTGAGGTTGAGACCCCTCCATGTCTCCCCTGTTTGCTTTTTCTAGGAGCATTAACCTGTCTGTAGTCCACCTGTCCACTACCCTATCTCATGCCTTTCAACCTCCCTCTTCCCTAAGAGGTATCTAACACACAGGGCTGGGGAGGTGATATAGACCAATACCTGCTCTCCCTCCCCCATCACTGTCAGCACCTCCTAAGTGTAAAAGTTCATCTGCTTAGTCTTTGGAACAACAGAAAGGTGAGCAAAGCATCCTCAGTAATGCAAAGTCAGAAAAGCACCTTTGGGAGACACACCTCTCAGACACCTCCCAGGTTTTTCATCCTCTTACACTTCCTGTACTCGGGAGGAAGTCATGGGGGCCCCTTTCCTTTACACAAACCCCCTAGTTTGTGCAGGGGCTCTAGCCTTTCGTCCCACACAGCTGACTCATCCTCCTCCTTTTCAGCCTCATCCATCATCATTATGACTCAATAGCTCACTCATAGTATAAATGAAGGCAACAACCTACTGGCCGGAGTGTGGCATGGCAGACTAGTTAAGGCCTTATTCTTTGGCATCAGAAAGATTGAGTTTGAGTCCTGAGCTCTGCTGATTACCAGCCAGCCAAATGATGAACACATGCAACCATGGGCATGCTCCAGTTTTGTCATTTATGAAATGAGCAAATTAATAACTTTTACTTCATAGAACAGTAGGAGAATTGATTGGCAGTATGTAGTCAAGCACTTGAACCTTGCCTAGCGTATAGGAAAATATCAATAAGCAGTAGCTATCTTCATTAGCTGGGGAAACTCATTACAGTTTTGATCTAAAAAGAATGTATCAACTGTGGCATTACACATTGATTTGGAGGCATGTGCCCATGAAGTCAATAGCCTGGCCTGAATGGCTGGATACCCAATTTTCCAAATAATGTCAAACACAAGGAATCTTATGACAGGCATCTTAGGATTTTCTGTGAGTGAAACAGGAAATGCCAGATCTCTGCCTAACATAGAGTAGGTTGTGAGGATTAAGGAGGCAACGGTTTCTTTATAAGTTGTTTACTAGCATAGTGTTCTGCTAGAAATATATTTCAACCATCATCTGACTGTCCCTTAAAATCACAGAAAAGTTACCCCATTTTCACTGCCAGCAGAACCATTTGGGTCAAAACCCTGAGCATCCTACTGGTTGGGTCACTGATGACAGCCAGTGACAATGAGCGGGACAGAGCACAGACAACCTGGAAACTCTGCTGGGACTGGTCTGCGTCTTCCTGTGCCCAGGCAGGCCTAGTGTGAACAGCTGCATGGATGGGCGCCTACACTTGATCTCGTTTCCCCCACTCCCCCCAATAATGGTAGATTGTTAAATATGTCGTAAAATGTGATATGATTTTTATGCCTCTTAAGGTTTCTTAATCAAGTCAATTCACAAATGTGAAAGAAGAAACTATTTATCAGACTCCCTGATAGAATACATATCTGGAAAGTATAGTCACCAAACTCCTAGTTTAATGAACAGTTGAAGTACTATTTATTTCTGAGACTGAATGACAAAATGCACCAGGTGGCTTTATCTATGCGTCCCACTGCGGTGAGTCAGAAACACACACACACACACACACACACACGCACACACACACACACACTCCCCACTCTCTCCCAGTAGCTTTTTGTTCAGAAAGAGTATGATGTGTGAGGGATAGCAGGAATGAACGGCACCCGTATAACGATTTTTAGCTTCCTCTCTGTTTACTCCTTAGTGTTCTGAGGTCCCTGCTGTGAAATGGGGTGTGCATTTCCTTCAGGGAAGGTACCCTTTTCAATGAAACATCATAAAGGGGAGGCTATCAACACCCCTGGGTGACAGCTGGTAACACCCCACCACCTCATACACACAAAGACATACACACACAAACACACAGGTACATGGAAGAACACTGATTGAGCAGATTCCACAAAGAGATGGGCAAGGGTAGGGGAGAAGAGAACAAGCCCCAAAGGCACAGAGCTGTTTACCTTCCCATAAATCCACTGTTTGGAAAATGTCAGTGGTCCTGACGCCGTAGGTCTCTGCAGCTTTCAGGAACTGGGAGATCTGCTCCATCTGCTTAAAAGCCATCTTGGACTCGGAGATCTTGGCAATGGGCTCTTGCCCAGGGGGGTATAAGCTGTTTATCAGCTTGCACAGGACCTGAAGGGGAAAAGGCAGGGACACCATCAATTTTTCCTTCAGTATTTACCCACCACTAATGCAAAGTGAACCCTGGCCCACACCAGACACAGCTGAGAGGTTTGACACCGGCAAGTCTTGGGCCCCAGGCAGGCATGGGCTCTAGGCTGGGTGGCCAGGCTCCCATACCAAACCCCAAAGACCCAGGCAACCCTTTCCCAAGACTGCTGTTGACTTCAGTGAGTCCAGTAGCCCAGGAATCCCCTTCTCCATCCTTGCTCTTCCCTTCCTTTTTCTGGAGGAGGTTAAGAATATTTACAGATAGGAAATGATGTGCAGGGACGAGGCCATGATTTCAATGCAGGGATGAGCTAGTGGTTGGGCCCAGGGTGGTCAAATGATAGCATCTAAGATTATTTCTGCTATCAAAAGGCAGATTCGAATCAGCCTTCAGTAACTAATGATACATACACCAGCTGAACTGGGTACCACCTCCCAGATACCTGTCACCCAAATGCTGGGCAACCCCACAGAAGCGTGGGATAACAGTTATGTAACATCAGTCAATCACACCCTAAAGGAAAAAGATGGGCTTGTTTGAATCAGCAGAGCCTTCGGGTCCCTGATTCCCCAAAAACAGGAGCATCTGGTCAGAAAAGCGGTTATCAAATAAGCATTCCCTTCCGTTCCCAGATAGCCCATCCCCTCCATTCACCAGACAGACATGGAGGGCGGGGGGGGGGGGGGGGGGGGTCTGGAAGGAAGGTGGTTAGTCTCCCCCCTCCTTTGTTTTACTGTGTAACCAACCCATTCCCCTGGGGAAGGGATGGCCCGGGATGAGCTGATGCACCAAGAAGGCTGGAGCGATCTCAAGGAAATAACTTACCTCTGTTCTCACTGGAAGAGAAAAAGGGCTTCGGATTTGCCAACAGCTCAGAAGGCAGCTGCTGTGTTGGATGGGTGGAGAACCCCCTGAGCTAGCTAGGGAATGGGGAGATGGGGTTGGGGGTGGGGGAAGCCCAGATCTTCCAACCCTGAGTAAGTCAAGGCATTTCTCCCAGGGGACCCCAAGTGGACAGCAGCTGCTCCCCTCTCACCTGAAAAGAGAAGGCCCCGGAGGCTCCCCTGCCCACCGATCCCGCCGCCCTTACCGTCCCGTCCATCAACCACTGCTGGAAATGGGCCCTGCCGGGCGGCGGGTGCTCGATGTCCTCGGCGCACTGCAGGATGATCCAGTCCACCAGCTTGTTCTCCAGGTCCGCGTCGTACTTCTGCTCGATCTTCTCCTGCACCTCTCGGCTCAGGCCGTAGCTCGGGCCCCGGTTAGCCATCGCTGCAGAGAGAGGACGCGCGGCATCCACACAATAGCGCGGGGCTGGTGCTGGCCGGGCTGCCCGGCCCCGCGGCAGCAGAGCGGGTAGAAAACCGGGCGTGGTTTCAACCAGGGAGCCAATGGAGCCACAGGGATTTCACCTACAAACAAGAAAGAAAAGCGCAGCCACGCGCCAGTGACTCTAGAATAAAGCCCCTGCGGGTCCGGGGGCGGGGGGGGGGGGGGGGGGGGAGGGGGGCTCTGGAACCGGCCTCTCGGGTCCCGCCTGTCAACCCGATGAGATGATGAACAGGGACTCACATTCACAGGCAGCAAGGGGGGTCTGGGTGGTCGTTTCTTACTCCTTCAAGCAGCCCTTGGCAAGGCAGGGACCCTGAGATGGGACGGAGCAGGTGATGAACAGGCAGAGAGGAAGGCCGCCTTGACGGTCAGCTGCCTACGCTGCATGCATGGTCTTCACTGATTCGATTTTCTCCAGGCGAGGGAGGTCACACCAGGGCCGTTGCTAAGAGTCCTCCAAAAAACCAGCCCTTTTCTGATGTCAGTCAAGCCTGCCGCCTCCCTCCCTCCCCTCTGCTCTGTGTTTGGAGAATCGGGGACCCAGAGCTTCTTTCTCAGCTGCAAGATTCTTGCCCCTCCTCTGGGGGACGCGGCCCCTTGAATCCCAGGCCAGAGCACAGCTGCACAGGGGATGGGGCCTGGGAGAGGGTCCATGCAGTCAGCTGTCCATCTGTCAGGGTTTGCCAAGCCCCTCCCCCCGCCCTGCCTGAGGGAACAGTTGTCTGGCAGGACAGGACTGGAGGGGCTGAGAGCTACAGCCATTAATTTCCTCTGCTGCCAGCCAGATTTCATCCAGAAACTTCCATCCTGGTGGGAAACTGTTGTGCCTCAGTTTGACTTATTCAAGGATTGCAGTTTTTTAATGCTGTTTTTTTTTGTTTGTTTGTTTGTTTTACTAGAAAGACACTGAGAGCATGCTTTTAAATAAAAAAATAGCTCAACATGCTAAGAGCTCATGGAATAAAAGATTTGGCCAGGGTGTAAAGATTTTATTTTAATTAAGGAACATAATTACCAATATCAGTGGTAATTATGTTTGCAAGCAAGACTTGAGAAGAAATCATCAGACTTAAGTTGACCTGAAATTTTTATAACTGTTAAAGGGTTTGGCAGTTTATTTTCTGGGAGTAAAGATTGAGTCTTACTGGTTTTGTCTAAGTCTCTGGGTAGAGAAATAGCCAAAAAAAATTGTTATCTGGTTCATTCAACAAATAGTTTTTGAGCACGTACCTGTTGGTCTGTGTCACATACTGTGCTTGAGAGGAATAAGGTATAATTCTTGCCTCGGAACAATTGACCAATTGACTCAGGCACATTAGATAAAGCAATTCTAGT
The DNA here is from genome assembly GCA_027563665.1 of Antrozous pallidus. Lineage (NCBI taxonomy): Eukaryota > Metazoa > Chordata > Mammalia > Chiroptera > Vespertilionidae > Antrozous > Antrozous pallidus. Next base: position 70,542,915 of record CM050514.1, read on the forward strand.
ACATGGGATGGTGATCTTTGTTTCTGTGGGAAATTGATTACGAGCTATGCAGGAAATGACTCCTCAGATAATATATGTATTGTAAAAAATCTGCTGGCTGGAACCTGGGCTAGAGAAAATTTAATTACTTAGTACATATGTGGTGGGTGTGCCTGAGAAAAGACTTAGTGGTCAGTAGTTGAAGGCCTAGGTGAGAGAATTCTGAAAAACTAAGGGTTGTGGGAGATTCAGGAGTTTTGAGGAGAGCAGCCAGTTTAGAAAACAGTATGAGAAGGGCTGACTGACTAATGAAGGTTTTGATACTGCATGGAATCCTCAGTTGAAGAAACTCTACAGACAACAGGATTCTCTCCAGAGACTTGGAGCTTAGGGGAAAGGGTGGGAAAACTGTCAGCAGAATTTTGAACGTCACAGAGTTGTACCATGGGGGGCAGCAATAAGGGCAATTCCAACCTCAGACTAAGGAAAGGGAAGCCCAGGGAGAAGTTATGTCACTTTCTGGAATTACTTTAAGGAAGGCAGTGGTTTGTTAATAAAGATAGAAACAATCCTGAAAGAGGTACATTTGACCCCATTTTATATTTTTTCAGGTTGTGCTTTGCAGATCTTTTGTACCCTAAGATTTCTTCCCACTAAAACAAAATAACTGGGTGCTTTAAGTGAATGCTTGTGCTCAAAGTGCCAGCAAGGTATAGGTTAGATGTGACCAGAAATCCACAGGAAATTATTAAAGAAAAGAAGCTTGATTCCCTGGAGAAGTGACAATGGAAATTGGCTAAACCCTGTATTTACTGAGTGCCTACTAGAATAGTTAATTTTTCAACATAGTTTTTAAGGGCCCATATATTGAGATTTTAAAAAAATGAATGAGACATGGCAACTTGGTTTAGTAACCAAGCTAAACTTGTAACAATATGTGCCAGCCAGGTATCATGCTAAAACTATAAACAAGATATAAAGGTACAATTATACCTAGAGAAAGGAGGTAGAGAATTGTGGAAAAGGTTTATAAGTGAGATGACTTTAAGTCTTAAAAGGTGAGTATGTGTTTGCCTGATGAATGGGGCAAGGTATTTGCCAGGTGGATGGGTGAAGGCAATGGGATAGGAAATGTTAGTGGCAAAAGCAGCTTAATTAAGAAGGTGAAAATGTTCTAATATTCACAAAGCAAAGGTCTAAAGGGAAGAGACACACAGTAAGAAAAATTAGTCTGGGATGTTAGGCAGGCTCCAGAGTAATGGTCATGAAATAGTGTGGTTACAAATACCCATGGTTATATTTCCAGGAATTTTAAGGGCCAATATTTAAATTCAGCCATTATAAACAATCCCCCTATCTAGTAAAAGAGTAATATGCAAATTGACTGTACCTTTGATCAAGCCACATCCACATCCACGCCCACCAGCCAATCAGGAGCAAATAAACCCCAACTGAGATGGCTGTGGCCACTGAGAACAGGAGGGAGGCTTGGGTTTCCCCAGTAACGGAGGAAGCAAAGCTTTCTGCCTGCCATTGCCAGCCTAGGATTCCACTCAATGCTACAAAGTTTCAATTATAGAAGATATATCCCAACAGAAATGGCAGAAGCCATAGAGCGGGAGAGGGCAGAGGCTAGGGTTGCCCAGGCGATGGAGGAAACCAAGCTTCTGAAGCTCTGGCTGGCCTAGGCCTCCACTCCAGGCTACAAAGTTTCAATTATAGAAGGTAAATATCCCAAAAGAAATGGCTGTCGCCACAGAGCAAGCAGAGGGCTTGGCTCTGCTCCAGGTTACAAAGTTTCAATTGTAGAATATAAAATAAATCCCAGATATCAGGGTCCCCGCTTGGGTGGCTAGGGGGCATGGCCAGCCTGCAAACCACAACAGGCCTCTCACCTAGGCTGTCCCATGCCCCAAGGAAACCCAAACCCTGATCCGAGACACCCTTCAGGGCAAACCACAGCTGACCCCCACCCATGCACCAGGCCTCTATCCTATCTAATAAAAGAGTAATTTGCAGATGATCATCACTCTAACAAATAAGATGGCTGTCCCCTTGTGGTCAAAGATCCTGCCCCCATGTGGACACAAGATGGCCACCACAGATGGCCAGCAGGGGAAGGCAGTTGGGAGGACCAGGCCTGCAAGGGAGGGCAGTTGTGGGTGATCAAGCCTGCAGGGGAGGGCACTTAGGGGTGACCCGGCTGGCAGAGGAGGGAAGTTGGGGGCAAACAGGCTGGCAGGGGTGCAGTAAGACATCAATCAGGCTGGCAGGAGAGTGGTTAGGGAGTGATCAGGCTGGCAGGCAGAAGCAGTTGGGGCAATCAGGAAGACAGGCAGGCAAGCAGTTTGGAGCCAGAAGTCCTGGATTGTGAGAAGGATGTTCGACTGCCCATTTAGGCCCGATCCTACTGGAATCAGGCCCAAATGGGCAGTTGGACATCCCTCAAGGGGTCCCAGATTGGAGAGGGTACAGGCTGGGCTGAGGGACAACCCCCCACCCCAACCCTGTGCATGAATTTCGTGCACCTGGCCTCTAGTTAAATTATATAAACTTACACTTAAATAAATTATATTACAAACCAAAGTCAAATCAGATTAATAATTTATTTTGCTATATTTTAATATTGCCTGTGTTTTTGAGGCTATTTATATTTATTGTCTCTATATAGTTGTCCAGGAAGGAATGTCCAGCCTACGAAAAAGTCTTATAAGAGTTTAGTTGAGGCAAGCTGACAACAATGACCAGGAAGCAAAATCTCAACAGACTGAGAAAATTATCTGGAGAATGGCAGTTTTTCATCTTATTTTATACACTAATGCCATGGTTGGCAAACTGCAGCTCATGAGCCACATGTGGCTCTTTGGCCTCTTGAGTGTGGCTCTACCACAAAATACCACCTGCTGGCGTGCACGTACAGTGCGATTAAAACTTCATGGCCCTTGCGCAGAAGTCGGTTTTCAGCTCTCAAAAGAATTTTCAATTGTTGTACTATTGATAATTGGCTCTGTTGACTAATGTGTTTGCCAACCTCTGTACTAGTGGATGGATTCATGCACATAGAAAGGAAAACAATTAGAATATTTTAATATCACTATTCACCCTTTTTCTATAATGGAAGTGTCAACTAAATTCACAATTGATAATGACAGATTGAAATACACATGTGCAATTGGTGCCAGTGAGAGCTTTATATGTATCATGCATGCACAGGTCAACTTAGCCTTTTTTATATATACATTAGAGACCCAGTGCACAAAATTCATGCATGGGAGGTCCCTCACTCCAGCCTGCACCCTCTCCAATCTGGGACCCCTCCAGAGATGTCTGTCTGCTCGTTTAGGCCTGATTCCAGTAGGATCGGGCCTAAATGGGCAGTCAGACATCCTTCTCACAATCCTGGATTGCTGGTTCCAAACTGCTTGCCTGCCTGACTCCCTGATTAGCCCTAACCACTTCTGCCTGCCAGCCTAATCACCCCCTGCCAGCCTGATTGATGCCTAATTGCTCCCTTGCCCTTAACTGCTCTCCCTTTCGGGCCTGGTCACCTCTAACTGCCCTCCCCTGCCAGCCTGGTCACTGCTAGCTGCCTTCCCTTGCTGGCCTGGTCTCCCCTACCCCCAACTATCCTCCCCTGCAGGCCTGGTCCCCCCACAACTGCCCTCTCTTGCTGCCCAGGTCACCCCTAACTGTCCTCCCCTGCCAGCCTCATCACCCTAACTGCTCTCTCCTGTAGGCCTAGTCCTCCCCCCGCCCCAACTGCCCTCCCTTGCAGGCCTGGTCACCCCTAACTACCCTCCCATGCAGGCCTGTTATCCTCCAGCTGCTTTCCCCTGCAGGCTTGGGTCCCTCCCAGCTGCCCTTCCCTGCAGGCCCAGTTGCCCCCAACTTCCCTCCTCTGCTGGCCTGGTCACCCTAACTGCCCTCCCCTGTAGGCTTGATCGCCCCCAACTGATCCTCCCTTGCAGCCTCTCCCAAGTGACCTCTTCTGCTGGCCATCTTGTGTCCACATGGGGGCAGGATCTTTGACCACATGGGGCAGCCATCTTGAGTGTGGTAGTGACAGTCAATTTGCATATCACTCTTTTATTAGATAGGATAGAGGCCTGGTGCATGGGTGGGAGCCAGCTGGTTTGTCCTGAAGGGTGTCCCACATCAGGGTAAGGGTTTCCTTGGGGCATGGGAAAGTCTGGAAGAAGGGCTTGTGATGGTGTGCAAGTCAGCCATGCCCCCAGTGACCCAAGCATAGGCCAGGGCTGACTGGAAGCAGATATCTGGGATTTATATATCCTCTATAATTGAAACTTTGTAGCCTTGAGCAGAGGCCAGGGCTAGACAGGGCAGGTGGGAAGCTTGGCTTCCTTCATTGCCAGGGTCAACCCAAGCCTCCTGCTTGCTCCAGCTTGGTGGCTGCCACCATCTTAGTTGGGTTAATTTGCATACCCACTCTGATTGGCTGGTGGGCATAGCAAAGTGATGGTCAATTTGCATGTTTCTCTTTTATTATATAGGATAATAAACTTGCTTAATTAGACCTGCTTTCTGATTTAGCTAAATGTTTTTCACCCCTGTGAAGCACCCTAACTTCTCTTTCAGGTAATTGTTAGCAACACAGCAGTAAATATCAACACAAACACATTGTTATTTTAGGGCACACAGGGAGAATAAAAGGTAAAATATTTAACTGCAGCAGTGTTTGTCTATATTCTGTGCAGTGAGAAAACCTGAAGTCATTTTCAAGGTCCACCATTTCTTACTTCTTTTCAGCAGGTCAAGTTTCTAAGTTTTCTAAATCTCTGTTTTCTGGCTAATGAGAAGAAAATAGGATTCCACTGAGTCTCCTATCTATCTACTCTAGGACTTCTGTGAGGATCAAATGAGATGAGGCATGGGAAAATGCTGCACAGATATTTGGTTAGTGTAAAATGTTTCTACCTGGCTATAAAGCAAGTAATGTTCCTGGGCTGAAGAAACTGCAAGGAGACTAGTTGCTAAGGAGGGGAAGCTGGGTGTTGTTACATGATGTCATTACCCAGACGGACACTTAGCATATTAGCCTTTTATATATATAGATTGCCAGTATGTGTCATATGTACTGGCTGTCAGTCAGATGGTCACATGGACGTATGGTCAGTCACTTCGTCATATATATATATATATATCCACAGAGGAACCAGGGAGGGTTATATGAAATCCATGGAGGTAGATGAGGAAGGTGGGAGAAAACAAACTGGGGAAATCTTGGTCTGGAAATGAATAGTCCTTTGCTATTTCAAAAGTATGTTATCTTTGATGCACAAAGACAATAGACAATTTCAAAGGTAAATATTGACCTTTATCAAAGAAGCTACAGGCCCAGGTAGCCTTTATGACCCATTTTTAGTTAGGAATTGTTATGTTTAGACATCCTGTCTCTGAGTTTGTAAGACCCACCATGCAGGCCTCCCCTGAGCTTATCACATTTAGTATGTGGCCCATTCTTCATCCAGATGGTGCATATTCTACTTAATAATGTGCTACTGGCCACTTCTTTCCAGCTTCCTCATATTCAGTGATGTCACAGTGGTAGTATGAAACCTGCCAAGAGTATTTACGCCATAGGTGTTGGTAAAATCTACGAATCAAGGTGCCCCCCACCTTGAATGCCCTGGAAATTTACACTTACTTACCATGCAAAAGAAGTGCGTGTGTGTATGTGCGTGCGTGCGTGTGCGTGTGCGTGTGTGTGTGTGTGTGTGTGTGTGTGTTTTCATAGGGAAAGATAACCATTAGTTCTGATTTGGATGAAAGAAAGGGAGAGGGTCAGATAACTAAGAAGTTTGACCTATACACAGGGGTAATGGTGGTGCCATTTATTATAAGTGGCCTCATAGGTAGGGGGGCATCTAGAGGGAGAGGTTTGTACTCACTGCATTTGGGAGACATGGTTCTTCCCAATTCATTAGGCAGTGGTTTTATGTATTTGGAGCTCAGGAGAAAAGCCTGGAATGGAGGAATGTACTTGAATCATCTGTATGCAGGTGGCACTTAAAACCTGGAGCATGGGTATGGTTGCTCAAGGTACATAAATAAGTACCAAGGTCAGAATGAAAAGGGCATATTAATATTACAAGGTGGGTAAGGAGGAGAGTCAGCAAAATGGGTTGATGTAGCATGGGTTAGAGACACCTAGGGGTAAACAAAGCCTCTGACCTCAATGGTCCTTTGAGAGAGGGAGGCTGGCATATAAACTGAGAATCTCAAAGGAGTAAGTTCTATCAAAGGGCATGAGGAAGGTGCCTGCTTTTCATGAGAGAGCACAGAGGACCCAGCAGCGAACTTGACCCACTGGGTCAAGTTTTAAAGAGAGAGAGAGAGATGAGAAGCTCCTTTGATCTGTCGGCAAAACCCTGGAAGCTCAAGACAAGAGAGAGCCCAAAAGGGAAAGAATAATTTCCTCTGAAGATTCATTTGGTTAAAAAAAACCTGCCTACCTTTTTCTAGGTATATTCTCTAAATAGCAAATCATCACATTTTCCCCTTGAACCGAATTACGCATATATGAATATCTTCTAAACTAAAAAAGTTACTTTAGATTTGTACGTAAAGGGGATCTTAAAATGTACATAATTCTATCCATCTTCCTCCAGAAAATAAAAGTTTTCATAAACTGTCGCAAATTTCTTTAAAATATATTTTATTGATTTTTTACAGAGAGGAAGGGAGAGGGATAGAAAGTCAGAAACATCGGTGAGAGAGAAACATCCGTCAGCTGCCTCCTGCACACCCCCTACTGGGGATGTGCCTGCAGCCAAGGTACATGCCCTGGACCGGAATCGAACTTAGGACCTTTCAGACTGCAGGTTGATGCTCTATCCATTGAGCCAAACCGGTTTCGGCAAAACTGTTCCAAATTTAATGAGTATGTGACATATTCCTTTTGGACACTGCTCTGGAAATGCCTATGGGTGGGTTATGTTCTTCTTGCTTTCTATCTCCTTTATAAAACTCAGCCCTGCCCAACGCCCTTTTCCTCCTCTCCTCTGCACAGGCCTTTCTACTGGCTCCTCAGAGGACAGCACACTGTTTAGATTTGGCTGGAAGTGCCTCTGAGCTCAGCAGATGCAGCAGAAGCAAGTACAATGTATCATGTGGCCTCACTGAGCCTTCCTCCCCACTGAACATGCTGAGGCTGTTTAGAGAGGTCAGGTCGCTTTTTGAATAACTCGGGAGATCAATAGCATAAGGCACTCAGAGCTGCTGGTTGTTGGGGCATTTTCCATGTCACTGCATATATGGCATGAAGTGGTTTTAGGTGGGGGAGGGGGAGAAAGAGCTTTGGGAAAAATAAAAAAGGAACACTGAAGAAATTAATAATTTACTAGAATACACTAAATCCCACTGATTCAAACTCCTATTGAATTTTTTATGTTACCCTCTGCAAAGCTAGATTAAATTTAAATTTTTTTCTATCTTTAGATAGTAAAGGTTTTCCACTCCCCTTTTCTTTAACCATTGAATATTTGAAAGGATACCACACCACACATACTCCAGATCACCACAGGAAGTTAGTAAAGGATAACTACTACTTTGCCTTCACTTTTCTACTACTTTGCCTCTGCTTTTCTTCCTAAATGCCTCATTGATTGCATTCATCCGTTTCTTACAGGACTGTGCTCTGTGAATATTAAAAGAGAAAAGGTAGTGACTCCTATGTTTAGTTCTGTTTGTGCTGCACTTAATTCCTACACTTTATCATCTAGGTTATATTGTCATTTTACAGATGAGGAAACCTCAAAGATGACTGGAACTGATGATAGGAGGAAGATAACAAACAATAGAGAGCGAGCAAGTGCCAGGAAAGTCCCTGGTGAGTTAGCAACAGCCATCATAACTGCAAGCTACGGTATTTTTACACCCGGCGTATAAGACGACCCCTGACTTTTGAGATTTTCCTGGGTTAAAAAGTCATCTTATATGCCAGAAAATACGGTATATTGTATCACAGGGCTGGTAAATGATGGGCCAGGATTTAGGTCCATTCTATAGTCTGTCAGTAACCATTATACACTATAAATCTATAATCATCTTGATTACATTTTATTGTAGTTATGTTTAACCCTAGAAAACTCCCATGGCCCCTCTCCTCCTCATCTTTGTAATCCTCATGCCTGGCAGTGACTGGAATAGCTCTCCTGCCATCCACTATCAACACCTTCTAGCGCCAGGCATCATGGCACACACAATTCTCATATTTATTTGTAAGTGATTTCTGTTTGGTATAAAAGATAACTCAGACTGTAGTTTTATTGGCTTGCAGGACATTAACTGGTTTCATATCTGGGTCAGGATTCCCAAAAACCATTGCTAGGTTTGATTAGTTAGGACTTGGCATTATAACTGTACTCATAGCTACAATTTATGAGAGTGAAAGGTTACGAAGCAAAATCTGCAAAGGAAAAAGGAACTTGAGGTGAAATCTGGAAAAACTAGGCATCAAAGAATTCTCTCCCAGTGGAGTCACACCGGATGAACTTAATCCCAGCCGTGTTGTGACAGCCCAGTTTTTACTAGGAGCTGGCCACTTAGGCAGTGTCTGCGTGGCACCTTTTCCAGACAAAATTCCAGACTCCCAGAAGGCAAGCAGGTGTTCAGCACAAACCACATTGTTTGCACAGACAGTATATGCACAGTGAGTCACTTTTACGTCCTGGGAACCTCCCTAAAATTCACGTTCCCAGATGCCAGCCAAGGGCCAATCTGATAAGCAGGTCTCAGGACAAGTTATCAGGTGGCTGCTATGTTAACTCTTTTGACATAAGAATTTTATCCCAGCATTTTCTTCATGTTGTCAACTTTGTTGTACTTTGACAGACACAACTCTAGCAAGCTAAATAAAATCCAACCAAATCCAAAATCTAAAATCCACCAACTCAATAGCATTGAGACTGATTACTGCAGTTATTAAAAAAAAATCCACAAAAACCCTTGTATCTGTACTTCCTATTTTCTTACTATATTTGCACTTACACAAGACCTCTTAGATGGATGGCAAGCATTTGCTTATTGAAACGTAAGGCACATATTAATAATAAAGAAATGTTTCTGCAGGTAGGCAATACTATGTAATGATTAATTCCCTTTAGAATATGAAGTATATCATTAAAATTTCCCCATTTAAATATATTACATATAAGCCAGAACTTAGAAATGATACATCCCCTGTACAGCACTGTAGCTTTGAGCCTTTAAAAAAAGACAGCCTTAATTTTAAGTTCAAATATAACATGCAGAATATATAGTCTTTATTTTTTGAACTTTATTATGCTTCAGACATTTCTCTAGTCATTTTAGGTTTATTTTCCTATATTTTGTGAATTAATTTTTTAAAATCAGAATTTTAAAAATCTCCATATGCAATACCAAACAAAATACGAAAACTTAAGCTTTATTAATAATTCTAAGGAGACCAGAGCACAATTAAAAGCCAACACAGTTAACAAAAGCATTAGAAGTTAAACATCTTGAATAAAAATATAGGAAATATAATAATGAAAAAAGAAATTAGGGACTGAAGAAGAAAATTTTCCAATTTTCTAATAGCTGCTATATTCTGCCCTCTGATTCTGCAGGTTTTGTATCTCTGAATTTAATCAACTACCAGTCAAAAATACTTAAAAACTCTAAAAGGTTGATCCCTAAAACAATATAGTATGACAAGTATTTACACAGCATTTGCATTGGATTAGGTGCTACATACAATCTAGAGCTGATTTAAAGTGTACAGGAGGATGTGCATAGTTTAGATGTAGATATTATGTCCTTTTTCTATAATGGACTTGAGCACCCTCAGAATCTGGTATCCCCGAGATAGAGGATGTCCTGGAACCATCCTTGGGAGGGTGCAGAGGGACAACTGTACTTTCTTCAAAATTTCTATCACTTAAGTGCAAAGACATCGTTAAACAAAACCTCAGGAAAAAAACCTAATATCAGGATCTTCCATTGGTTATCCCTCTCTCAATCTTCTGGATCCACTAGTTACATACAGATTACAAATGTGATTTTAGGTAACTACAGTTGAAAGCTTATCAATTAAGTCATCAATAGTGCAAACAAGAAGCTGAATGTCCGCTTTTTCTTTCATTCGGTGACCACCATTTTTCCGAAGGATGACATCTACATCTGTGCTGACTACTCGGTCAGCAACCTGTATGGACGTGTGCCAGGATACAACGTCATCATTCATGCCATGGAGCAATCTTATAGGGCAGTTCACAGGAATAGGGCTATGTAATAAGCAGTGGTGTTCAGCTTCTTTAATGAAACTATGCTGAATGTGATAAACTCCTTCTTCATTATATTTTGATGGCATGCTCCATACGCCTTTCATCTCTATTTCCTTTTGTTCCTATTGGAAAAAATTAGCAAGATAAAAGTACTTATGAGATACTAACACATGAAATAGTATTAAACAGAATTGAAATAGAAAAAATATGTACAATATAATATGTATTTTTAGGCATTTTAATGTCTTTTTTAATACCAGAAAGATGTGATTCAGTTAAAGTGAGTAGTTGAAATCCATTGATATCAGTGAAATAGCTGCACACCTGAAAGCTATACTTCTAAATATATCTCAAATGATGTGAAATCAATAAAATTTAAAAAAATATATAAAATGTATGAATCTATATTATTATCATGGGGTTTTCTGCATTAAAAACATGTGAACCAGGAGAGGAACCAAGATGGAGGCATAGATAAACACCTATACTGCTGCCCTGCACAACAATTTCAAAACTACATCTAAAAGACAAAATGGACATAATCCAGAACGATAGTGAGGCTGGCTGAGTGGAAATTCCACAAATAAAAGGAAAGATAAAAGGACACTGAGACTCAGAGGAGGTGGGGGGGGGGGGGCGCGGAGGTGTCCCACTGCACTGATCCCAGTTTCAGGCAAGTCTTGGGGAACCCAGACTCATACGGGGTGAAACTGGACTGTAAGAAGGAAGCACTCTGAAACTCGGGAGCTGCAGAGGCGCGAGAGCTCGCAGAGAGGACTCCTGGCTGGCTCTATCGTTTGGGAGGAAAAAAGGAAACAACCGCCAGACTGCTTTGTTTTCCCATTCCGGGTGAGACTGGGTGTCCAGACTCATTTGGGAAGAAACTAGACTGTCTGGCAGCGGGCAGAGCTCCAGGCAGCTTTCTCTAAGAGCTGCGTGAAGCTGTTGCCTTGGGGCACAGAGACCCAGGGGCCGCTTAGAGCGAGGCTGATGGGAAACCAAGGCTGACTGCTCAGCCCGGAGACTCCGCCCCATCCAAGCTGAGCACAGGCTCTTCCAGCATAAACACAAGTGATTCTCACAGCCAATTGGCCTGGAAGTCAAACCCTCCCAGCGATACCAACAACAATCTAGGCTTAATTACAACAAGACTGTGCAGCCCATAAGGGATGCACCAAGAGTATCCACTTCAGGTAAAGGGGGAGGCTGAGCCACTGTCCCCTACAGGATACCTGCCACACAAAGCTACTCAGCCAACTCAGGGAAGCAGCCAAAAGTAGAAGACAAGGAAACATATCACAAATGAAAGAAATGGAGGAAAAAAAAACTACTGGACAAAACCACAGTTATAAGGTTTTTCAAGATGTTCCTAGAAAAGGCTGATAAATTTAACAAGACCCTCAAGGATATGAGCGAGACCCTGGAGGATATGAAAAAAGACCAAATAAAAATTAAACATACACAGACTGCAATAAAAAATATTATACAGAGACCCAACAGCAGACTAGAGGAATGCAAGCATCTAGTCAAAGATTTGAAATACAAAGAAGCAAAAAGCCAGAAAAGCAAGAAGCAAAAAGAATCCAAAAAATTAAACATAGTGTAAGAAGCCTCTGGGACAACCTCAAGCATACCAACATCTGAATTATGGGGGTGCCAGAAAAAGAGAGCAAGATACTGAAAACCTATTTGAAGAAACAGTGACTGAAAACTTCCCCCACCTGGTGAAAGAAATAGATTTAAAAGTCCAGGAAGCGCACAGAACCCCAAAAACAAGGAATCCAAAGAGGACCACACAAAGACACATCATAATTAAAATGTCAAAAGCAAAAGACAAAGAGAAAATATGAAAAGCAGCAAGAGAAAAAGTTAGTTACCTACAAGGGAGCACCATACAATTGTCAGCTGATTTCTCAACAGAAACTATGCAGGCCAGACGGGAATGGCAAGAAATATTCAAAGTGATCAATAACAAGAACCTACAACCAAGATTACTCTATCCAGCAAAACTATCATTCAGAATTGAAGGTCAGATAAAGTGTTTTGCAGATAAAAAAAAGCTAAAGGAGTTCATCACCACCAAACCAATATTATATGAAATGCTGAAAGGTATTCCTTAAGAAGAGGAAGAAGAAAAACGTAAAGATAAAAATTATGAACAAAAACACATCTATAAACAAGTGAATCTAAAAATCAAGCGAATTAAAAATCTGATGATCAGAATAAATTGTGAATATAATAGAATCAGGGGCATAGAAAGGGAATGGACTGACAATTTTTGGGGAGGAAGAGGTTTAGGAGGTGCAGGAAGAGAATAGACAAAAATCGTACACCTATGGATGAGGATAGTGTGGGGGAAGGTAAGGGCAGAGGGTGGGATGGATACGGGGGTTGGGGAGTGGAGCTATGGGAGGGGGAAGAGGAACATTGTAATAATCTGAACAATAAATATTTATTAAATTTTAAAAAAAGTGAACTAAATATTTAAAGCAAAAATGATACTCAGTTATCTTCAAAGTATTCCGGATTGCTCCTGAATTTGTAATTTCAGTAATTAGAACTTAATTTCACTGGTAATTAAATGAGGTGAAAACTATGCTAATTATTGAGAGATAATAATGGTTGCATTTTAAACACACCTACTTAAATAACTGTTATCTGCCACCAAACTGAATGAATATTGTTTATCTGAAGACAAAACTTCACAGAATGTTTTATGTCCCGAATCCTCAAAAAAAGTTCAGAAATAGCAATAATAGTATTAACCAAAGAAAATGCGCAATATGCATAAGTTCTACACCAAGAAATGGTATCAAGGCAATGTCGTTGAAAAGCTTGGTTGCCAATCAGCTGTACATCCTATCTAACGCCCTCTAGTGTCCAAAAGGAGGCGACAATGATTAGCCTCAGTTAAGAGGTACATCAAGTTCCTACACAATGAGAAATGCCAAGTTTTAACATATCAAAGCTAGAAAAAGTAGTAACACTCCCCCACTTATGCTCCCTGGACACTGTTAGGGCTAGCTGTTCGTGTAGAAAATAAAAAATTGTGGCCTTAGTGTCCCTGCTCTTTCCACACATGCTTTTATGTTAACAAGGGCTCAATATGTTTCTGTTAACAACTGTTTCCTGGTCTGATTTAGGATTAGCAAAAATGTGCTCTGATGGGCAGAATATAGCCCTTCCTGATTGCCCCTAACTGCTTCTCAGTAACTCGGGGGGTATGACATATACCATAATCCTCCCTCTGAGTGATGTGAACATACACATACAAATAAAAATGTATGTACTAACCACTGAGTCATACCCAGCATGGAGACACACATCCTGATGAAAAAAAAAATCTTTCCTAAGTATATTTCCCTTTTACTTAAAATTTTAATGCAGTGACATTGGTTAATACATAAGTTTCAAGCGTACAATTATGTGATTCATCACCTGTATTCTCATCCCCCAAAGTCTAGTCTCCTTCAGTCACCATATATTTGTGTCCCCCTTTACCCTTTTTGCCCCTCCTTTCCTCTAGTAACTGCCATACTGTTTGTTGTCTGTGTCTATGAGTTTGTTTACTTTGTTGCTTTCTGTTTTATATCTCACACTAGAGGCCCAGTACATGGAGGTCGTTCCTCAGCCCAGCCTGCACCCTCTCCAATCTGGGACCCCTTAAGGGATATCGAACATCCCTCTCACAATCCAGGATTGCTGGCTCCCAATTGCTCGCCTGCCTGCCTTCCTGATTGGCCCTAACTGCTTCTGTCTGCCAGCCTGATCACTACCTAATCACTCCCCTGCCAGCCTGATTGATGTCTAACTGCTCCCCTGCCAATCTGTTTGCCCGCAACTTCCCTCCTCTGTTGGTCTGGTCACCCCTAACTGCCCTCCCCTGCAGGCTTGATTGCCCCAACTGCCCTCCCTTGCAGGCCTGGTTTCTCCCAACTGCCCTCCCCTATAAGCCTGGTCCCACCCAACAACCCTCCCCTACAGGCCTGGTTCTCCCCAACTGCTCTCCCCTGTAGGACTGGGTCCCCCCAACTGCCCTTCCCTGCAGGTCCAGTCACCCCCAACTTCCCTCCTCTGCCAGCCTAGTCACCTCTAACTGCCCTCCCCTGCTGGCCTAATCACCCACAACTGCCCTCCCTTGCAGGCCTGGTGCTTCCCAACTGTACTCTCCTGCTGGCCACTTGTGGTGGCCATCTTGTGTCCACATGGGGACAGGAAATTTGACCAAATGGGGGCAGTCGTCTTGTGTTGGAGTTATGGTCAATCTGCATATTACTCTTTTATTCGATAGGATAGAGGCCTGGTGGATGGGTGGGGGCCGCTGGTTTGCCCTAAAGGGTGTCCCAGATCAGGGTGGGGGTTCCTTTGGGGTGTGGGGTGGCCTGGGGGAGGGGCCTGTGGTAGTTTGCAGACTGGCCACGCCTCCCAGCGACACAAGGGGAGGCCCTGGGATCTGGGATTTATTTATCTTCTACAATTGAAACTTTGTGGCCTGGAGCAAAGCCAAGCCTTCTGCTCACTGTGTGGCAGCAGCCATTTCTGTTGGAATTCATTTATCTTCTATAATTGAAACTTTGTAGCCTGGAGTGGAGGCCTAGGCCAGCCAGGGCTGTAGAACCTTGGCTTCCTCCATCACCGGGGGCAACCCTAGTCTCCTGCTCTCTCCAACTCCATGGCTGCCACCATTTCTTTTGGGATTTATCTTTTATAATTGAAACTTTGTAGCATCGAGTGGAAGCCTAGGCTGGAGGGCAGGCAGAAAGCTTGGCTTCCTCCATTGCCGGGGAAACACAAGCCTCCCTCCTGCTCGCCGTGGCCAAAACATCTTGGTCAGGTTTATTTGCATATTCGCTTCTGATTGGCTGGTGAGCATGGCTTGTGGGTGTAGCAATGGTATGGTCAATTTGCACATTACTGTTTTATTAGATAGGATATGAGTGAAATTACATGGCATCCCTATGTTCACTGTTCACTGCAGCACTATTCACAGGAGCCAAGATATGGAAACAAATGAAGTGTCCTTCAATGGATGACTAGATCAAGAAGATGTGGTACATATTTGCAATGGAATTCTACTCAGCCATAAAAAAATACTGCCATTTGCAATAAGATCTGAATTTTGAGAGTATCATGTTAAGTGAAATAAGTCAAATGAAAAAGGACAAGAACCATAAGAATATGACTTTCTAACAAGTTCTCAGGTGCTGAGGCTGCTGGCCTAGGAACTACACTTTTTGAGCCGCTGCTCTAGACTGTTTTCCATTCTCTAATCTTCTGGGCCACAGGCCTGACAGGATCTTAGTAAAGGTAACATTTATATCCCTAAGAAAAGACACCCAAGGAAAACTCAATAGATTGTACTAAATAACATATACAAAAATAAACAACTATTACCCACTATTTCTTTCCCCTTACAGACAACTGAAGTGCTTAAATATATGTCCAATAATAAAATATAATAAACTAATTACCTTCCCAGTTATTTCAGAAACCTCATTCCACCACATTTTGCTGGGAACATGCTAATAATGAAAAAGTATTCTCTTTTAAGATAAGAAGTAGGAGTTAAAAAAAGAATGTCAACTAAATATCTAAGCCAGAACTGGCAATCTCATCTCCTGTGAGCTAATTCTTGGACAGCTCTACTGAGAGGATCTGAGGCTGTTTTTAGGCTAAAAAAATGTCAAATTGATTAGTCAAGTTTAATGTGGTCATAAGAATAGGTACTATTTCTCACATGTCACAAAGTAAGAGGACAAGAAGAAATCATGGTGTATGATACAAATAAGTAAGTGCAATCAATAAAAGAAAAATGTTGCTTAAAAATAATTAAAGTGTTATTTCATTAATATGGCTCAAACATTTGCCAGAATGAGTTGAAGGGACTGAAGAAAAGGAAACCTTAAAAAGAGACTAAACAGTAAAGAAAGCAAAAAGAGAGTATTTAAAGAAGCAGCTAAGACAAAAGATGGTCCAATATGGTCAATCAAAGGAATAATGACACATGAACGAATAATTAACAAAAGAGGGAGCAAAAGGATGATAGGAGGTATCCCTGTGACTTACCTCAACAGGAAGCTGATTAAACTTTGTCACTAGGTCATCTACAGCTGCAGCTATACCAATAAGTCCCACAACTTTCTGTGGCCGTGCAATTGCAGCATGAAGCATAAGCCATCCGCCAAGACTAGATCCAACTAGAATCTAAAAATAAAAATATGCATAGTTTTAAAGAGCAATTAATTTTTCTATTCTATAAAGGTAGTAATTTAATAGAATGCATATACATTTTTTTTTCTTTTACATCCTTTGGCTCTCAGGCTTTAAATATTTGATACAAGGTAGAATTAAAATTATGATTTACTTTTTATTAAAGTATTTGCTCTACAATGGAGAATTATGAAAATAAAATAAAGTAAAATGGTACTTAACATTTTATGAGGAAGTAAAAACGACAACAATTTTAAATCAAATATCAAAATTGGTTGTTAAAGTTTAAATAAATTTTGATATCAAAGAAATAGCTCAAATATCATGAGGGTATCATCAACAATATCATATTTAACAAAAATAGTTACCTGTGGTTCTTCGGCTAAGTCATCAATTATAGAAAGAATATCTTTTCTCCATTTTCCCAATGTACACTCTTCTAAGTTACCTTCTGATTTTCCAACTCCTGAGTAATCAAACCTGAAAAAGGGAAAATACATATCTATATCCAGATATCTATCTATTTGCTTTGATTTTTAAGAAATACAGCATTCATCATTATACAATGCTTAAAATGTATTACCCGTCAAATAGCCCCAACAGCCACTCACTTTCTCATCTCCACTGCTGGCAGCTGGGTCCACATCACTATCCTCTCTTCACTGGTCTAAGAGTTTCCCTTTCCAATTTTCACCCTCATAGTTTATTCCCCACATTGTAGTCAGTGATCTTTTTAAAACAAAACTCATGTCTTGTACAAACCTGCCAAAGGCCTTCTATAATCCCATATAATAAAAGACTAATTGCAAATTGTTCCCTTGGGAGTTCAACTGCTCACATGATATGTGCTGACCACCAGGGGGCGGCGCAGAATGAAGGAAGTCCCTGGCCGGCAGCTGGCAGCAGAAGGAAGGAAGGCCCGCCTGATGGGTTCTGATCACTGGCCAGGTCTAGGAACTCTATCTGTTCATGGGTAAGGGTCCTTAGGCCTGGCGGGCAATCAGGGCTGATCGGGTTCCCCTCCTCCCGGCATCCCCACCTACTTCTTCCCTCACTCCCTCAGCGCCCTGCTGCTAGTCACCAGCCATGTTCCTTGCTAACCCCTGGTGGTCAGCACATGTCATAGCGAGCAATCAAACTGGTCTCTGGGTCAAACTTTGGAGGGAACAATTTGCACATTATCCTTTTATTATATAGACTAGTAAATATTGCTACTTGACATTTGATTATTTTGGGTGTGCTGTCTCCCACACTAGAATGAAAGCTCCATATGAGCTTTCACCACTTGTTCACCACTGCTTTCCCAGTGCCTTAGTCAGTGCCTTGCACATGGTAAGTGCTTAGTATATACTTACTGAATTATTAGTGAAAGGGAAAGGAGATCAGAATCAAATTAGTCACCAGCCCATCCACTTAGTTTCTTCTCCTTCCAACTTCTTAGTTCTCCTGGCTCAAAGTCTGCCTGATCTGTGAATTTCATTTCTCCTCAAGGTCTCAATTCAATAATCATGAAGTATCATACTGCTCCCGTAGATTACCATAGTCCCTAGTTATACTGAACTACCCACAATTCTAAGCCCATTCATAACTGAGTTTTTGTATGGTTTCCTACTGCCTAGAAGACCTTCCTTTCCTACCCAAATCCCTAGTTGTGTCACCTCCTTTGAGGAACTTTCTTTGCAACGTATGCCCTGCTTAGAACCAGTCAGTCACTGTCTTATGTATGTACTCAATTAACACTTTTCATACTGTGTGTTGTAATCAGGTTTTGAATATGTCTCTCTCTGACTAGAATGTCATGTCTTCAAGGGCATGTCTTATTCAAAACTGCCTGCCCATCCTCACTCACTTGCATTTTTCCCCCCTCACATTCTTTCCATTCTCTGCAATTCAGTAAAACCAATATCAGCTCTTGGTCACGTCAAAACCACCATATCACAGTAACCTCCTAACTGTGCTCTGACTCGATTCTCTCTTTGGATGGATCCCCTTTATAACTGACAGGTTTTTCCTAAGATTATATTGGTATGACATTTATTTCAATGGCTCCCTGTGACATACAACATAAAAAGTTAGTGTTTTAGCCTGTATTTTTAGACCATTATATTCTGGTCACCCCAGAATGACCTTTAGCATTTCATCAAAGGAAACTACTGCTTTGGCCAAATTGATCCATTTGCTGTTCCTAAAATAAGCTGTTTTCTTTCTCTGTTACATGATTCATACTACTTCTTTTACCTGAAATACCTTTTCCCTTCACTTTCATCACTAATCTCCTCTCTCAGAACTTCATATACATGAAACCATTTTTGCTGGAAAGACTTTGCAGGAAAATTGAAAAAATAAAAAAATCTCTAGCTAATGAAATTTCTACAGAATTCATTTTTATCAATCACAATCAAATCTTGCTTTATAAGACAGTTTGTATGCATACATATGTCTTATCATCCCCCTGAGACTATTAAGATCTTAGATGAAAAGTATCATGATCTTATCTTTGTCTTTACATTCTCCATAGTGACTAGGTATGTAAACCTCACAGTGAGTATCATAATACATTCTAAATGAAAAGAAATAGAAGGTAAAAGTAAAAAGAATTATTTTATTCAAATTTAAGCTTTTATGTTTTTCTGATTCTTAAAAATCTTATAAAAACTAATAAATCCTAATGTTTAGTATACATGTAAGAGTATATATGTAATACATAATATATATATATATTTTTTTTTCTTATAGATAAGGGATTTGTAAGCGATGGAGAAAAAAAGAAATTAAAATTTTCTTTAGGTGTCTAGTGAACTGACCCTCAGGGAATTGGGCAACAAGGCAGCTGCTGAATTCTAAATGACAATTATTATTTCCTCTCAGTCCAAGATACGTAGGAGACAGGGAAAAGAGTAGAGAAAGGCACCAACAAGTCCTCCTTTTCTTCTCCTTGATAGGCAATTGGATATTTCTCCTTGCTGCATTTTTTACATTTTCCTTCCAAATGTATGGTAAAGATGCAGAATACACATAAAGGTACTTCATAAAGGAAATTATAACCATTTAGCGAGACTGATAGGTTATAAGAACACTTACCAAAAGTTAAATATAATTCACACATATTCAGCAGTTTTAGGACTTTTAAACATAGAAACAAAAGACTGTCCTAGCCCAGCCAGTGATGGCTCAGTTGGTTGAGCAATGTCCCCATGCACCAAGAGGTTGTTGATTCTGGGGTACATGTCCTGGTTTTGATCCCCAGTGCTGGGCCTGCAGGAGGCAGCCAATATATTAGTATTTCTTTCTCATCGATGTTTCTCTCTCCTCCCCATTCTTCCCCCTTTCCCTCTCTCTCCCTCTCCTTCTCCTTTCCTTTCTCTGAATTCAATAAAAACATATTAAAAAAAAGATCTGTCCTAGTAGCCTCAATACTCTAGGACATATTCCCAAATCTAGAATTAAATATTTTATTAGAAATAATTATGTTATAGTCCTTAGTTCTAACTCAATTTTATGTTAGGCATTGTGACAGGACATTAAGAATACATTTTCATCTAGACTGATGTACTACTTGTTGTATAATACATAAAACCATTTCCTCAATCAAGATCTAAATTTTACAGCCAACAATCACAACAAAAGTAAACTGACAAAGTGAAGTATAAATAGAAGATAAAATATCTTATAACAAGCTAAATGCAATCAATAGGTAATAGTGATTAGATTGTAATGGAGTTTTGATGAAAGCAAATAAAAGACTTGATCATATTAAACATTTGAAGGGAAAGGCTATCCTTTTTAAGGGTTTATAAAGATACTAGAGGCCCAGCACACGAATTTGTATACCAGTGGGATCCCTCGGCCTGGCTGACATCCTAAAGAATCCTGGATTGAGAGAAGGTACAGGCCAGGCCAGGGACCCCATCAGTGCAGGACTGGGCTGGGGAGGGACACGGGAGGCTGGTCAGCTGAGGAGGGATCATGAAAGGGCTCTAGGGCATCTAGCCCATCTCGCTCAGTCTTAATTGGCTGGACCCTAGTAGCAAGCTAAGCTACCAGTTGGAGCATCTGTCCCCTAGTGGTCAGTGCACGTCATAGGGACTGGTTGACCAGTCAACTGCCTGCATCTTAACACCATACTACTTAATAGTCTGCAAACATTGTAATTTTATTATGATTACTTAATATACCTTTAATATGTAGTTTACATGTATCCAAAATACAGAAAACCTACATGTCTTATAGGGAGATAGAAACGGATAGCTTTTCCAGCCTCAAATTAAATTTAAGAACTGCTAAAAAGGTGATTTCTTGATTAAAAATATTTTAAGGACAAAGAGAAAGAATTATGAGAATATTTTTGCTATCATGATATTTTGCTGAGGCTAGTCCCCTTCCTAGATAACTCTTCCTTCTTATCCCACTTAACTAGTCTTTAGTGTTCCTTTATAAAGACTTTTCTATCCACTTCAATCCCGTTTTCTTTCTCTCACTTGATACAATAAAGGGTACTATCACTTTCTGATGAGTATTTTTGCCAAATTAATCATCTGTATATTCTCCTGTTTCCCAGCCTTATAAAAGGTCCTTTAAGGGTAATGACCATCCTATATAATAAAACCCTAATATGCTGTGTCTGGTTGTCCATTCAACCAGTCAAAGCATAATATGCTAATGATATACTAAGTCCACTCAACCGCTCACTATGACGTGCACTGACAACCAGAAGGCAGTCAACCAGCTGACCAGTAGCCATGAGGTGCACTGACCACCAGGGGGCAGATGTTCCAACCAGTAGGGTAAGCTTGCTGCTGGGGTCTGGCCGATAGGGATGGACACACCCACCCCAACTGGTCAACCTCTCACGTTCCCTCCTCAGCCCTGATCGTGCACCACTGGGGTCCCTTGGCTTGACCTGCGCCCTCTCACAATCTGGGACCCCTCAGGGGATGTTGGAGAGCCAGTTTCAGCCTGATATCACAGGCCAAGCTGAGGGATCCCATTGGTGCATGAATTTGTGCACCAGGTCTCTAGTGTTTTATATTTCACAGTACCGAATACAGTGCTAAGAAAGTCTACTTGCAAAAGAAACACCAGTCTTGCCAAAACTGGTTTGGTTCAGGGGACAGAGCATCAGCCTGCGGAAGGGTCACGGGATCGATTTAGGTCAAGGGCATGTACCTGGGTACCCACACTTGTGGGAAGTGTGCAGGAGGCAGCTGATCGATGTTTCTTTCTCATCAATATTTCTCTCTATCCCTCTCCCTTCCTCTCTGTAAGAAATCAATTAAAAAAAAAAAAAAAAAGAAACACCAGTCTTCAGAACAACAGTTAAGTCAACAGATTTTTTAAGAGTTCTGGGAATGAAAATTCAGTTAATTAACAATTCAGTTAATCTTATAAAAGAACTAAGACTAAATGCATATAATTGATATAATTTCTACTATTATATTAAATAGATAAAGTCTAAAAGTTTTTAATATTTACTTATTACTTTATTTCTAAACGCTGTATTTTCTAGATCTACTGAACAAATGTTAGTAGAACTACCTTTTTTTCTAGGCTGTCCTGAAAATAATTCAGATATTACCTTAATCAAACCTCATTTTTTTAATGATGAAAATAGGTTGCATTTATTAAGTGATTTATCTGTCACAGTTATTGCTAGAATTGATTCTACAACCCATGTTTCTCAGAATTCCAGGCCAGTGCTCTTTCTTTTAAACTATACTATCTATTCTGGCAAATTAGATACTAAATAAATGTTACAGGTAAACAAACCTAACAACAGCAACATAAACATGTCATTTTACTAATTATCAGCATAAAATATTACAAATTGTGAAATCAAGTTTTAGTTACACCATCTATCCTTATTTATGCTTATACATACTGAAATTATAGCAGTGAGGAGAAAGAAAACTCAGAGGAAATGTGAATTATACAATACTAATTTTACAATACAGGAGGCCCTCCAATGTTTGTTCAAGGCTATTCCATTATAATGTTGATGAGATGTCACAGGCATTTAACTCTTATTTATATCAATTAGTCTATTGTAAAATTGACTTGTTTATATGTCACTTCACTTAAAGTTGCAGAATGTATCAATGATATTAACTGATGATTTACTGTACTTTTAAATGCATATATATTATTTTTTAAAAGTAAGGTAATAAACAGTGGTAAGTAAAAGTCCTTAAGCCCCAAATGGAAAACCACAATATAATCACAAGAAAGCCAACACTAGTATATTGGTTTGTTGTCATATTATACTATTGTAACTAAAGAGCTTAGTTAGCATTAGTTTCCTTTCCTGCCAGCATTCAATGCAGCACAAAGACTTTTTTAAAAGATCTTATAAAAGGTTGCATTTACAAGCACCCTAAGTCATAAGAAAGTTTATAACCATTAAAATAAATTAATCTATAAAAATGCTGGCACTTGCTTTAATTGGTTAGAGCAGAAGTAATTCTCCACTGCCATGCTAAATGGTAGTAATATTTTCTCTGAAATGTGTTGTTCCTACCTTATATAGGCGTGACCTAGAGATTTGCAAAACTCCTCAATCGCCAATGCTTTTGTACCAGTCATTTTAGAAATATAGCCAGGGAGGAAGATAATTCCTGGACTTTTGCCTTTTAGTCTCTTATAAGCCAGTTTTGGAAGGTCTGGTCGACTAAGGAAAGAGACTGATGCCTTTTGTCTGCAAGCTAAACAAAGTACACAAAACATAAACCATAGTTTGCAAATACAGTTTTTGAAAAACCATACATATATTTTTTTTCAACCTTAACTTTCTTAACTTGTCAAACTGATGTCAAATACTATTTCCACTTAGTAGAAAACACAAAACGTTGACGTATTCTATGCATCTGTGCATATTCTATGACAAGTCTGTGCATATCTTCATTTCAAAATCAGTACCTTCTTTGAGCAAGGTCCAATCTTGCTTCTTCAAAAACATATGAAACCTTCCTCTCCTTTATTGAGGCTAACAGAAACTTCTCAGTCTCTTCTATGTGAGCTGATAAAGTTTACCTCATTCTGAATTTAAGAAGTTGATTTTTAAAAATTAAACTGGAGACCTTAAAATTATTATTTTTACATGTAAGCTTGTTTCAAAGTTTCAATGTATAGTGAAGTATTCCACATTTAAAACTTGCAGTGAGCCAAGACCGATTTGGCTCAGTGGATAGAGCGTCGGACTACGGACTAAAGGGTCCCGGGTTCGATTCCGGCAAGGGCATATACCTTGGCTGCGGGCACATTCCCAGTAGGGGGTGTGCAAGAGGCAGCTGATCGATGTCTCTCTCACATCGATGTTTCTGACTTTCTATCCCTCTCCCTTCCGCTCTGTAAAAAATCAATAAAATATATTTTTAAAAAAAAAACCACAACAAAACTTGCAGTGAAAAACAGGGCTAGCAGGAGCCAGTTACATTGGTTGGCAGACTGTTTAAGCAGAAATGTTAATTTCACATTTCCCTAATTCACCACTCAAAAATTCTTCCTATGCTCTTAATATTACTTCCCAACACAAGAATGTCTCCATGAGACAAACATTTATTTAACCTTGGTAAGTTTTAAGTGGACAGGTTAACATCCTATATAATAAAGAGCTAATATGCTAATTAGACCAAACAGCAGATGGACTGCTGGTCGAACGTCTGGACAAAGCGGGGCTGCGAGGGCTGTCCGAGGTTGTGAGGGCCGACCAAGGCAGCTAGGGCCCCTTGCACGAATTTCGTTCATCGGGCCTCTAGTTATATCCATAAAGGATCTTTGTACAATAAGAATTAGTTCAAAGCCTGGTGATGAAGTGCTCAACAGATGAACTGAAACTTCTTTAATGAAATTTACTGGTTAATGAAATGACATACTACCCTAGAGAAACATATAACACATCTTTTGATTGTGTATAATTAAATGCAAGTTAAACTGGTTATAAACATTTAAAATTTTTAACTCAAAACTAAGAGTAGTAAGAGTACCTGCAATGACAATTCCCATTCCAAGCAATCATGCATCTGAGTACCCAAGGTGTGGACAAAACCATACCAAAAAGTAAAAAGGCAAACTTTAGAAAGACAGACTATATATAGGTGTCCCCCAAAACTGTACATACACTTTGAATAACTATTAATTCCAATGGGTTAAATCTGAAAAGAAAGAAACATCAATGGAGCTCAGCTGTTAAGTGTATACACATTTTGGGGACACCCTATATATGGGAGGGTGGGGTTGGAATAGGAAGAGGGAGGAACCGAACACAAGATAAAGAAAATATTAAAGTGCTTTGATTTTTGGTTTAAATCACAGTGTCCTTTATCAAGTAATGATTATGGTTTTCACTGAGCGGGGGCATCAAGAAGACAAATATCGGAAATAAGACTCGATCTTTATACACTTTTACAAAGAGACTGTTCCAATTGTAAATCCCCTCAAGTCCAAGGAGGGCAGGTCTAAGCACCTGCACAGAGTGATGATCTGTAAACCCACCTTACAACCCGCAGAGAAAAGAAAGAAAAATCAACTAAAAATCAAAGGCATTAAATGCAGGTTAATGTTCCCCCTTTGGCGCTGGGCGCAGGGAAGGCAGGCAGAGAGCGGGATCCTTCAAGAGCGTCAACCGCTAGCAGAGGCTGGGCGGTCCCGGACACCCGGGCCGCCCCACGGCTCTCGGCAGAGCCTTCGCCAGAATTGTCGAAATCGCCTAGGACTGGGGTACTGAATGGGGCAAGGACATTTTTGAATGGGGCGCCAAGAAAGCACAGAAATGAACGGATGAAACCGGGATGTGCGAAAGAACGCTTTCTAGTCCCTGTCTTTCGGACACTAACCTGGGAACCACGGTGGCGCCTTCTCGGGCTTCCGAACGAGTAACGTGCAGAGACCACG